>CAKJTW010000020.1:18242500-20742500 GCA_917880005.1 Nanger dama
CTGCATTGTTTCTCCTTTAAATTTCCTCCTTATTAGCAAGTCTATTCTCCATTTTTCCATGATTAGAAAGGCAGCTTTGCTTTAAAACCTTAACTCCTGTCTTTCAATTTGCAATCCCCGTTGAGACAGAGGCAGCTGAAAACAAGCTTGCCTTAGAAAAGAATATTGAATCGTGATTCAGAGAGAAAAATGAGGGCATTGATGTCTGTGGCATGGAAGATGACTCTAAATCTGAGATATTAATTTATACCATCTCTTTAGGAGGTTTTTATGCCCCATTCCTGGGCTCCCATTTCTCTGAATCTTAATATTTATAAAAAATAGGATGAATGATGTCCAACAGTCTTAGAAGTAATATTCCCTATAAATTTGCATCTGACCTAAAATGTGAGCTGTTTCTGATATATAACAATGTCTCTCTAAATGTTCAGCTGCAAATCCTTAATACCAAGAAGCCAGAAATGTAGCAGTTCTTGTTATAATCATCACACACAATGGAAATATAAACTTGAAAAAGGTCAGAGTTGTAGATGAGGGCTCTGCTATTTTTAAGGCAGCTAAACCACTTTGACTTATTACTTCATTTCATAACAGGTTGTCATGAATTCCAAATGATTGAGTATGAGTTTCCTATCAAGATGATGCTCCAACTAATTAATCCATTCTCATGGCAATTTTAAACCTATCATCTGAGGGTTATTTGACACCCTTCACAGGTTATGTGGAGAAAGAAGAAATGTCAACCTATATTTATGTTCTAACCAAAGGTGATGAAAAAAGTTATGACACAATCAGTACTTTCGTTAGTTATTTTTTCATGTTAGTGAAACTTTCCAAAGAAGTGTGAATTAATGTTTATAGAAATCAAAAATATTAACCACATGAAATAGACAGTTTTATGATGTTGCCAACCTACTCATGCATCAGACCAACAAAAAGCAATTTATAATTTTCTAGCTGTATTATATCTTAGCCATAGCAACCAAAGGCTTGAGCTACATTGAAAGTGGCTACTGGAGACATAATTTTGGTCATAGCTATTCCACCATGATTGATAAGTAAGGTTGAATTCTTACTATGATAGTCTCAGTCTGCTTATGTTGAAATGAATGTATCAGCCAATTGGATTTTCAGTAACCATGGCTTTATATCCATGCCTTACCTTGATGCTCTGTAGTGATATTCTATAGTCGAAGGAATTTTTGCTGCAAAATCTTATTTTCTATGCTTGTTTAAATGTAGACTGTCTTGGTAGATTCTACATGAAAAGAAGTGTACCAGGAAATACCCAAGGGATCCATTTTCCAAATGACATTACGTTACTCAAGTAAAAGGTAAATTTCCCTGAACTATGACAGAAAGCAATTTGTTGTCTCAATCATTTTGTTAAACTTCATTTAAATTACACTTGATGCTTCCCAAATGAATCTTCACACCTGTGGGTTTTTTTGTACTTTGAAACATTAACATCATTTCTGATTTTTTTTCTAGCCAGTTTGTTTTAAATAAAAATTGCAGATACTCATAAGAATGTAATACACTCTGTTACTTTTATTTCCACATCTTCTTTTGTTACCTCAGGAGTATGTGTGGAGGTGGGAAAGAACTATAGATGTATTTATCTGTGGAGGTAGTAATTGTTTTCTGATATTACAGAAAAATACTTTTTTAATACAAAAAAGATTTTTTAAAAATACAAAAATTGTGTAGTATATGTGGAAGGTAGATGACTAAACATAAGTATGTTGAGAAAACAGCATTTGAAAAGACTGAAAAATTTTCAAAGCCATGTCATGTAAACACACTAATAGTGTGTGTGTGTTTATATGTATATGTATTCATGCGTGTTTATCTACATTCAAATCAAAGCATCTCATGATTCATTTAGCACCCACAGTGTGCGTATTTATTTATTATTTCAGTCTTTCTTACAGTGAATAAACATAAAAAACCATTTATTATTAAAAATATAAAATATTGTTACATTAATACAAAATATATTAATTCCAATAAGTCTCATTTTTTCATGCTAGGGATGTTTGTGTATTTTATTCTTAATTGATTATATATTTTCAATTCAAGGTGAAAGACTATTCAACATATTACAGGATTTCTTTGGACTACCACAAAACAAAATTGCATATTTTTACAAATCTATGAAGAAGGCGATGATCTTTATATTTTCCCATAGACCTCAACAATGTAATTTTAAAAATCGACATTTTACGCACTTAACTGAAATCGAGATGCTTCTTGACTTGAAAAATATATACTAAGGTGAGACCATGTTGGAATTAACAGACAATATACTGGACAATGTGGACAGCCCAAACAAAGGTCACAATATGAGTATGAGAAAGAATGGCATGTCAGTTGAATTAGTCTATTTTATTTAAGACATCTCTGTTTAAATAACCCCTCTGCCCTACTCCTATAAAAGAGAAGTGCTTGTTATCCACCGTCAAAATCAAAAGAGGCATTTTTATATGTCAGAAGTTACTTTTCCTTTTGCTTCACTCTTAAAAGCCATCCAATGTAACATGAGGCAAAATCTTTTGACTTTCCAACATGCCTCCGGGCTCCCTCCAAAAAGCAATTTATATCAGTTGACAAGGTCATTAAGGAAACTGGTCAAAATGCAATCCTCTTGGGTAGAGTCTTTATGCTTCCATTCATCAGGAACACAAGGTCATAGTAACGGCGCTGAGTATTAAAATTTGACTTTCCAAGAATTCTGTGGCAATTTCCAATTTGAGACAATCTGAAATATGTTAGGAATATAAATCTGGAGGTATACTTCTTATAAATGTGTGTAACTATATATATATATATATATATATGCTATAATACTTTAATGGTAATATATGAGTTTTTTTCAGGAGCAATGTGAGGTCAAATATTTTTCTGCAAAATAATATTGTATTGATTGATTTGTGGATATTGAAGAATCCTTGCACCCCTGGGATAAAGCCCACTTGGTCATGGTGTATGATCTTTTTAATGTGTTGTTGGATTCTGATTGCTAGAATTTTGTTGAGGATTTTTGCATCTATGTTCATCAGTGATATTGGCCTGTAGTTTTCTTTTTTTTGTGGCATCTTTGTCAGGCTTTGGTATTAGGGTTATGGTGGCCTCATAGAATGAGTTTGGAAGTTTACCTTCCTCTGCAATTTTCTGGAAGTGTTTGAGTATAATAGGTGTTAGCTCTTCTCGAAATTTTTGGTAGAATTCAGCTGTGAAGCCATCTGGACCTGGGCTTTTGTTTACTGGAAGATTTCTGATTACAGTTTCAATTTCCATGCTTGTGATGGGTCTGTTAAGATTTTCTATTTCTTTCTGGTTCAGTTTTGGAAAGTTGTAGTTTTCTAAGATTTTGTCCATTTCTTCCACGTTGTCCATTTTATTGGCATATAATTGCTGATAGTAGTCTCTTATGATTCTTTGTATTTCTGTGTTGTCTGTTGTGATCTCTCCATTTTCATTTCTGATTTTATTGATTTGATTTTTTTTTCTGTTTCTTGATGAGTCTGGCTAATGGTTTGTCAATTTCATTTATTCTTTCAAAAAACCAGCTTTTGGCTTTGTTGATTTTTGCTATGGTCTCTTTTGCATTTATTTCTGCCCTAATTTTTAAGATTTATTTCCTTCTACTAACTCTGGGGTTCTCTATTTCTTCCTTTTCTAGTTGCTTTAGGTGTAGAGTTAGGTTATTTATTTGACTTTTTTCTTGTTTCCTGAGGTATGCCTGTATTACTATGAAGCACCACACACAAAAATAAACTCAAAATGGATTAAAGATCTAAATGTAAGACCAGAAAATATAACTCCTAGAGGAGAACATAGGCAAAACACTCTCTGACATAAATCACAGCAGGATCCTCTATGATCCACCTCCCAGAATACTGCAATTAAAAGCAAAAATAAACAAATGGGATCTAATTAAAATTAAAAGCTTCTAAACAACAAAGGAAACTATAAGCAAGGTGAAAAGACAGCCTTCAGAATGGGAGAAAATAATAGCAAATGAAACAACTGACAAACAACTAATCTCAAAAATATACAAGCAACTTATGCAGCTCAATTCCAGAAAAATAAATGACACAATCAAAAAAGGGCCAAAGAACTAAATTGACATTTCTCCAAAGAAGACATATGGATGGCTAACAAACACATGAAAAGATGCTCAACATCACTCATTATCAGAGAAATGCAAATCAAGACCACAATGAGGTACCACTTTACACCAGTTAGAATGGCTGCGATCCAAAAGCCTGCAAGCAATAAATGCTGGAGAGGGTGTGGAGAAAAGGGAACCGTCTTACACTGTTGGTGGGAATGCAAACTAGTACAGCCACTATGGAGAACAGTGTGGAGATTCCTTAAAAATTGCAAATAGAACTGCCTTATGACCCAGCAATCCCACTGCTGGGCATACACACCGAGGAAATCAGAATAGAAAGAGACACATGTATCCCAATGTTCATTGCAGCACTGTTTATAATAGCCAGGACATGGAAACAACCTAGATGTCCATCAGCAGATAATTGGATAAGAAAGCAGTGGTACATGTACACAGTGGAATATTACTCAGCCATTAAAAAGAATACATTTGAATCAGTTCTAATGAGATGGATGAAACTGGAGCCGATTGTACAGAGTGAAGTAAGCCAGAAAGAAAAACACCAATACAGTATACTAACACATATATATGGAATTTAGAAAGATGGTAATGATGACTCTGTATGCAAGACAGCAAAAGAGACACAGAGGTGTAGAGCGGACTTTTGGGCTCTGAGGGAGAGGGAGAGGGTGGGATGATTTGGGAGAATGGCATTGAAACATTTATGCTATCATGTAAGAAATGAATCTCCAGTCTATGTTCGATGCAGGATGCAGGATGCTTGGGGCTGGAGCACGCGGATGATCTGGAGGGATGATGTGGGGTGGGAGTTGGGCGGGGGATTCATGTTTGGGAGCTCATGTACACCCGTGACGGATTCATGTCAATGTATGCCAAAACCAATACTGTACTGTAAATAAAATAAAGTTAAGAAAAGAGAAAATAATGATATTTTACAGTGAAAAAAATAAAATAATCATAATAATATTGCAGCAGATTGTATACTTGGGCAATTTTAATAAGGTTTCTCTTCTACTCATTGATTTTTACTATTCCAAGCTTCTCTTGGCAAAATCACTAAACTAGGCTGACTTATCTTCCATGTGCCCAGTATAGTGAGTTCCTGGTAGAGAAGAAACTACATACATACAGAATAATATATACTGGATTTTTCTGGAAGAGCTGAAGGAATGCTTCAGGGCCTTTTGAAACATTGTGCCCAAGAACATTAAGACTTGGTAGAAACAGTATCTGTCTTGTTGAATGGACTATGCCTAGTCGCTCAGTCGTGTCCAACTCTTTGCAACCCCATGGGCTTGAAGCCGGCCAGGTTCCTCTGTCCATGGAATTCTCCAGGCAAGAATACTGGAGTGGGTTGCCATGTCCTTCTCCAGGGCATCTTCCCAACCCAGGGGCTGAGCCCAGGTCTCCTGAATTGTAGGTGGACTCTTTACTGTCTGAGCCACCTGGGAAGTCCCCTTACATTGGAGAGGGTAACCTTTCTATCCTCCAGGGGATCTTCCCAACCCAGGGACTGAACCCAGGTCTCCCACACTGCATGTGGATTCTTTACCAACTGAGCAACAGGGGAAGCCCAAGAATACTGGAGAATGTAGCCTATCCCTTCTCCAGTGAATCTTCCCGACCCAGAGATTGAACCGGGGTCTCCTGCATTGCAGGAAAATTCTTTACCAACTGAGCTATGAGGGAAGCCTAAAACCTAAAGGCAGGGCTTATCTGGTACAGCTCTGACCAAATCAAGTTTCTAAAATTAGTACTAGATCTATATAAAGCAGGGAAATTGAAGTGGAATTCTTTTATAATTATTTTTCCTTTCATTTTTTAACCCCCTCATTAAACCTGTGCTCAGAGGAATCTTCTTGGGGTCTCTTGTTGATCCCTAGACCCCACTAATATTAGTATACTAGGGACAATCTCTCACTTGTGACTTGTTCCTTCTTTTTAGTCTCCTCTGCTCTCAACGCTCTTCCCCCTTATACACCTGTTTAAAAGAAAAGTAAAATAAAAACATACTTACATACTATATATTTAGTCAATGCCCTTGAATATGCTAATTATTACTAGTGACAACCCTCCATCCAAAAAGTTATGTATAATAATTTATATAAAATGTTCAAGCCCAGGTAAATCATTAGGTACAAAATAAGTTACAAGGATATATTCTACATCACAGGGAATATAGCCAACTGTTCTACAGTTATTATAATTATAATGACTATAAATAGAATACATTCCTTAATTCTGAATCAATATATTGGAGACATGTAACATATTATTGTACATCAATTAAACATAAGTATGTATGTGTGTGTGTGTGTGTGTGTGTATATATATATATATATATATATGTATGTATGTATATAAAATCTTCATTACTTCCACCATAGTTTGGGCCCAGGTAAACAACAGGGAGGGAACACAGCCCCTCCCATCAACAGAAAGTTGGATTAAAAATGTACTGAGCATAGTCCTGCCTAGCAGAACAAGATCCAGTTTCCCCCTCAATCTCTCCCATCATGTAGCTTCCATAAACCTCTTATCCTTCTCCATCAGAGGGCATACACACTGAAAACCATAATCACAGAAAACTTATCAATCTAATCACATGAACCACACCTTGTCTAACTTTCTGAAACTATCAGCCATGCCGTGTGGGGCCACCCAAGATGGACAGGTCATGCTGGAGAATTCTGACAAAACATGGTCCACTAGAGAAGGGAATGGCAAACCACTTCAGTATTCTTCCCTTGAGAACCCCATGAACAATATAAAAGGCAAAAAGATAAGACAATGAACAATGAACTCCCCAGGTTGGTAGGTGCCCAAAATGCCACTGGAGATCAATGAAGAAATAACTCCAGAAAGAATGAAGAGACTGAGCCAAAGAAACAACAACATCTAGTTGTAGATGTGACTAGTGATGGAAGTAAACTCTAATTCTGTAAACAGCAATATTCTATAGGAACCTGGAATGTTAGGTCCATGAATCAAGGCAAATTGGAAGTGGTCAAACAATAAATGTCAAGACAGAACATTGACATTTTAGGAATCAGTGAACTAAAATGGACTGGAATGGGTGAATTTAACTCAGATGATCATTACATCTACAATTGCATGCAAGAATCCTTTAGCAGAAATGGAGTAGCCATCATAGTCAACAAAAGAGTCCAAAATGCAGTACTCGGATGCAATCTCAAAAGGACAGAAATATCTCTGTTCATTTCCAAGGCAGAACTACAATATCACAGTAAGCCAAGTCTATACCCCAACCAGAACTGGACATGGAACAACAGACTAGTTCCAAATCAAGAAAGGAATATGTCAAGGCTGTATACTGTTACCTGGTTTATTTAACTTATATGCAGAATGCATCATGAGAAACACTGGGCTGGGTGAAACTCAAGCTGGAATCAAGACTGCTGGGAGAAATATCAATAACTTCAGATATGCACATGATACCACCCTTATGGCTAAAGAGCCTCTTGATGAAAGTGAAAGAGAAGGGTGAAAAAGTTGGCTTAAAACTCAAAATTCAGAAAATTAAGGTCATGACATCTGATCCCATCACTTCCTGGCAAATAGATGGAGAAGCAATGGAAACAGTGAGAGACTTAATGGGGGGGGGGGGTTTCAAAATCACTGCAGATGGTGACTGCAGCCATAAAATTAAAAGATGCTTACTCCTTGGAAGAAAAGTTATGAGCTACTTTGACAACATATTAAAAAGCAGAAACATTACTTTGTCAACAAAGATCTGTCTAGTTAAAGCTATGTTTTTTCCAGTAGTAATGTATAGATGTGACAGTTGGACTATAAAGAAAATTTAGAGACAAAGAGTTGATGCTTTTGATCTGTGGTGTTGGAGAAGACTCTTTAGAATCCCTTGGACTGCAAGGAAATCCAACCAGTCCATTGTAAAGGAAATCAGTCCTGAGTTTTCATTGTAAGGACTGATACTGAAGCTGAAACCCCAATTTTTTGGCCACCTGATGCAAAGACCTGAATCATTTGAAAAGACTCTGATGCTGGGAAAGATTGAAGGTGGGACAAGGGGTCAACAGAGGATAAGATTGTTTGATGACATCACCAACACAATGTACATAAGTTTGAGTAAACTCTGGGAATTGGTGATGGACAAGGAGTCCTGGCATGCTGCAGTCCATTGGGTAGCAATGAGTAGGACATTACTGAGTGACTGAACTGATATATATGTGTGTGTATATATATACACACACATATATAAAATAAACTACACTCATACTGATAGATATATATGTGTGTATATATATATTTGTATTTTTTAGTGTATACCAATAAGGAAGACAGATTTTTATCCTTAAGTTTTAGAGGTCAGATATTTTGATAAATAAGTATATTTTGTTGAACTACGAAATTTAAAAAAGTTATAATCAAGGTAAATATTCTGTGATAGACTAATACCAAAAACCTGTGAGACATAATCCCAATTAGGAAAAAAAAAATTGACAAGACAGAGAGGCATTATGCTGCATGGGATGACTGAAAAATATGAGTGATTCAGGTCATTGGGGCGGAGTCCTCATGACATGATATGTCATTTAGATTCCTCTGTGAAGCTGTCACCAAGATGGAACTAGATGGTGATGAGATTTATTTGAGGATAAAGAGTTAGGAAACTGAAATAGGTGAGGTGAGCCATCAGTCACCTGTGAAAAAGAGAGAGAAAAAAGAAGATTGGGTAGAAAGAGGCTGAGAATGCAGCAAACTCTGAAAAGACTAAGCCAGACAGGAATTGTCTTGAGTGAAAGATTACCTATTTAAGGAGCCCTGCATCAAGCAGTAGTGGTCTGGATCTGATGCTGGTCATTGTGCTGAAGGTAGTTGAAGTATGACTTTAAGATGAAAGTTGATGGTGAATGATGGTGAAAGTAGTGCCTTTGAGCCCTCTACACTCATCAAAGCAGCTCCTCTTGAAGCATGGTCTGAGCAGAATCCTCGCATCTACCATACAGGTCTGGGAGTTATTTACAAACACTGAGCTGCACAGGGGGTTCAAAATTATATGATAAAATTTATGTTGAGGTCAGTAAAATACTTAGCCATTCTATGCTATTAATGTATAGCCCTGTTGGTATTTTAAATGAAATAAATTTCTCCAAGCCCTCAGGTTCTTTTGTTGTTGTAGTTTTGCTTTTTTAAAAGATGTCAACAATGTGGTCTTTAGTAGTGGAGCTATTTCATTTGACAAAGAGTGACAAAGATAAGTAGTACAGGAAATCTTTCAACACTTGTTTTCAATGAACGGATGTAAAACACCCCACAAACTGACCTCAAGTGTATTTTAAATCTCAAATCCAAGCACCACTGAAAAGGAAATTTATGGTTTCATTATAAAAGGTATTCATCATCCTCTGAGTGTTTTTGCCACTTTTCTATTTCTGCTCATGATGTTCTTACATCATGTGTCTTCAATGTGTCTTCAGTTAAGAAAACAAAAATTTCTACAACTTTTGTGAAGTGTTTCTGGGTTTTTCTAGATTACCAGAATTTAATGCATCTTCCTCTGCATCAAAGTAGTATTTTCCTTATGGCCCTTACATTGCATATTTACACATGCACAATTTTTTTTTTTTTAACTAGAAGTTTGGCCTCATTTCTTCAAATTATTTCAAAGGCTGAAAACAAGCATATGCATATTCTATATGCTAGGTTACTCATCATAAACTAGAAAATATCAATCTTTCAATGAAATAGTATGAACCAAGAAATATTGATCAAGAGTACATATTGACTCTTAAAATCTACTCTTCAAAAATATCACTAAAAGTTGATGCTTCTGGCCTAAACTTGTGCTGCAGTAATAATGTTTTAGTAAGTGACAACACATAGATTATCAAGAGCTGTAATTTATGAGTTAATTACCATTCTCCATGGTATTATCTCCATGAAAAATAAAAATGGAGTGACTGATGAACTTGGTGATATTGAAGTGTTCTGTGCATTTTTCTGAGCAGTCTTACTACTATTCTTTTTTAGTTATTGTTGCTCACTCTCTAAGCTGTGTCCAGCTTTTGTGATCCCATGGACTGTGGCATGCCAGGTTTCTTTGCCCTTCAGCAACTCCCAGAATTTGCTCAAACTCATGTCCACTGAGTTGATGATGCCATCCAGTAATTTTACCCTTTGTTGTCCCGTTCTCCTCCTGCCCTCAATCTTTCCCAGCATCAGGGTCTTTTCTAATGAGTCAGCCCTTTGTATCAGGTGGCCAAGGTATCTGAGCCTCAGCATCAGTCCTTCCAATGATTAACAAAGTCTACTTCCTTTAGGATTGACTGGTTTGGTATCTTTGCAGTCCAGTGGACTTCTAAGAGTCTTTTCCTGCTCCAAATCTGAAAACATCAATTCTTCAGTGCTCAACTTTCTTTATGGTCCAACTCTCCCATCCATACATGGCTACTGGAGAAAACATGGTTGACTATATAAATCTCTATCAGCAAAATGATATCTCTGCTTTTTAATATTCTACCTAGGTTTATCATAAACTTTTTTTCCCCAAGGAGTAAATGTCTTTTAATTTCATGGCTGCAATCACCATTTGAGTTAGTCTCAGTAAAGAGCTAAGAACTGAAACTTGACCAAATCGTATTAAGCTCAGACTTGTCAATCGTGCAATGAACCTGAACTAGAAAATCTCTAAAGAGAATCAGCTATGGGTTAGACATAAAAACATGCAAAACAAAACAAAAAGCTACAAGCTACCAAAAAAGAAGATGATGTCTCATCCAAATAGGAAAAGGAGTACAACAAGGCTGTATGTTGTCACCCTGCTTAGCAGAGTACATTATGAGAAATGCTGGGCTGGAAGAAGCACAAGCTGGAATAAAGATTGCCAGAAGAAATATCAATAACCTCAGATATGCAGATGATACCATCCTATGGCAGGAAGTGAAGAGGAACTAAAAAGTCTCTTAATGAGAGAAGAGAGTGAAAAAGTTGGCTTGAAGCTCAACATTCAGAAAGCTAAGATCATGGCATCTGGTCCCATCACTTCATGGGTAATAGATGGGGAAACAGTGTCAGACTTTATTTTTGGATGCTTACTCCTTGGAAGAAAAGTTATGACCAACATAGACAGCATATTCAAAAGCAGAGCCATTACTTTGCCGACCTAAGGTCTGTCTACTCAAGGCTATGGTTTGTCCAGTGGTCATGTATGGATGTGAGAGTTGGACTGTGAAGAAGGCTGAGTGTCAAAGAATTGATGCTTTTGAACTGTGGTGTTGAAGAAGACTCTTGAGAGTCCCTTGGACTGCAAGGAGATCCAACCAGTCCATTCTGAAGGAGATCAGTCCTGGGTGTTCACTGAAAGAAATGATGTTAAAGCTGAAACTCCAGTACTTTGGCCACCTCATGTGAAGAGTTGACTCATTGGAAAAGACTCTGATGCTGGGAGGGATTAGGGGCAGGAGGAGAAGGGGACGACAGGGGATGAGATGGCTGGATGGCATCACCGACTCAATGCACATGTGTTTGCACATGAGTTGGTGATGGACATTAAGGCCTGACATGCTTCAATTCATGGGGTGGCAAAGAGTCAGACATAACTGAGCAACTGAACTGAACTGATGAAATCTGATATATTTTGGATAGAATCTGATACCTTGAATTAAGAGATAAAGAGGATGGATTTATTTGGATTTCAATGAAGAACAGAGACATGAGAACACCTCCTGTAGGAATTTAATGTCATTTCACACTAGATGCCTTAGTACAGATTATGTGCTTGTTCTGTGGAGAGCTGGTATGGACTATATATAGCTGATTATTTAGTCATTTGATGCAAATGACATTGTTAGACCCCCTCGAAATTAATACTGTTGAAGATTAAGCAGAAAGTAATATCATTTGTCCTTTGCTTATTATTGTGATTCATTTGTTCTTTCTGTTCAAGATTCACTTGAATATTTTCTAATTTTCAGTTAAAGGGACAAGAAAACTGAAGCTTATAGAACATTAATTATGAAGATAAGAACAAATTACACTTGTAAATCTTGTTGTGACTCAGTTTCTCTAACAAAAGCAGTAAGTGGTACATAATCTAAAAATAATGAGTCTACCTTAACATCCAGACAGAATATACTTTGACTAATCCTAAATCATTAGGATTAGGCAAACATTTGGCTAATCCTAAATCCTCATCCTATTGCCCTGTCACCATTACAAACAGGAGCAAAGAAAACCATCTCTATTCTAACACATGCCCTTAGTATTTCTTCCAGTAAAAGAGGGAGGCACTTTATGTTTGAACACTTTATGAGACATGCTTTTGATTACTTTCTATTTTTTAAACATACAAATTGGGATCTGATTAATAACCATAAATATATTCATTTAAATTACAAAATTCAATAATTCTAGCATATTTACAGAGGTGTACAGCCATCAACATAATCTATTATTTAAATCTTTTCATCACCCAACCCAATAAATCTTATATCCAAGACCAGTTACTCCTTATTTTGCTCCCCTCTCAACCCCTGTACCTGAGCCAGTTCTGAGCAACCACTGATCTACTTTTGCCTCTGCAGTTTGCCTACACAGGACGGTTCATCTAAATGAAATTATGCAATTTGTTTAATCAACTGTCTTAATTTTAAGGCTATGGAAACTTTTGACTCAGATGGCTAATATTTGCTATTTTGCTATATGGCATATATGATATTTTGACAGTTTCTTCAAAATGATTACCAGTATTCTTTGCTCATATTCTTTGTACAATGCTTTTATATGCTTTAATTATACTTTAAATTAGTAGTTTTCTAAGGGACACTTTGGGATTAAGTCACTCCAGTAATATCACTTTGAGAGCCAATGGGAAAAGAGAAAATTTTTCAAGTCGAAAATTATTCATTGTTCACTGTGGATTAAAGAATAAAACATGTAAGAATACTCTTTATAACTTAGATTCAACTTGATTTTCCATTGCTTTTTGAGGTAAGGACAAGTTTAGCAATGACTTGGTTATACAGCCAGGCATCTGGAAGGGGCAAGTTAGGAAGATTGAGAATAGCTATGTATGAAAAAGGAGAATGAGAATGCACCGGGGTAGTGAGCTCAAAACTAGTGGATTGTTGTATACCACATCACAGCATCACCTACCAGAGTGTCTACTGCGGTGGAGATGCTGGGAAAGTAAATGGAAAAGATGATTCACTGAAAGAAGGTCAGGCTGCACTTGTTCTCAGTCATTCCATGCTGTTACAGAGTGGCAGCGGTGGCTGGGCTGGAAACTACAAATAGGGTTATTAGTATGTGCTTCCTCTCACCAGGGATAATATAATCACTAACACTAATAAAATGTCTCATCTGTGAGTATCAGACATTAACACTGAACATTTGATACCATTACTAGAGGAAAGCATCTACTTAATATTGATAGCGTAGAATCCTAAACTTTGCATATATCAGAGGTAATGGAAAAGGCATTAATATTCTCCCATCCTGGAGAATGCAGTAATTCATCTTTTTGAGATTCATATCTTATTGGATCTCGTTTTGCCTTCGATCTACAATACCTTTACTAGGGTTTCCTCAGTGGTTGAGATTCTGCAAAATTTTACCTTGGATCAAAGGACCGAGTTATTATTAGGAATTTTGACAATGGATAATTGAAAAAGGAATTTATTGATCATGCTCTATCTATCACCCAAAAGTTACTGGCCTGATAGAATATGGAATGACCACTGGACTTCAGTTTCAGCCAGAGCACATTTTTCAGGGTTGTCAATCTGTCCTCTGGAATGAAAGGTACATGTTGAACCAGTTGAGGTTAAATGACGTGGTTATCTCCAAGAGCTAAAAAGGAAAAGAAAGGATGGGAGTAGGATTGACTTCACTCATTATCACTTTTTGTGACCCATTTGAGAAGTTTAGGATTCATAACACTGCAGCTTTATGCTTTGAAGGGTTACAGGTCATGTCCCCCAGATGGAATGAAGTGTGTGTGGGAGAGGTTTATACCTATGGATACAATCAGAATTTCTGTTTTCCTAGTACTATAACTGTCATCTTGTAATACGGGGACTCATACTGATCAAACAAAAGGAGTTACTAGGCCTTGGCTCTCAACAGTAATTATCATGCAGAGCTAGAGTTGCTGCAGTGTAATGGGTGCAGGAAGCAATATGTTTGAACTTGAATGTGAGGTATTGATCACAGTGCTTCTTGGGGCATCCCTGCCTGGTGATAGCTGTAAATAACAATTATATTCACAAGGCAAGGTAAGCAGGGCTCAGATACAGGCAAGCCACCTAGACATGCAAGACTGCCGACCAAAGATATAGGAAATAGAAGATGGCTAATGGGGAAGGAAAATGATTAATGCTCATTATGACGTCAGAACACAGATGCTTTCATTAATCTTTCATTTTCTGGCTGTTTTAGAGGTTGCAACAATTATCCTCGTATACAATTCAGGCTGCTGTAACAAAAGTACCATATTGAGTGGCTTGAACATTTATTTCTCCAAAGTCTACAGGCTAGAACTCTGAGATCACAGTGCCTGTGTGGTTGGGTGCTTGGTAGGGGCTATCTTCCCAGTTTGTAGATAGCAGCCGTCTTGCTATATCCTCACATGGCAGAGTTCTCCCCCTTGAATCTCTGCTTATGATGACACTAATTATGTTTGTGAAGGCTTCACCCTCATGACTTAAGTACCTCTCAAGAACCCTTCCTCCAAATTCCATCACACTGGGCAGTAGGAATCCAATATATGAATTTTAGGGGACACAATCAGTCCATAACCCCCAAAGTAACAGAGGCCACTTATATAAGATATGTGAAAATTGAAAAGAACAAGCAGTAAGTTTTACTATTTCCCACCTGATATCTGCTCACACCATTTCAGAATTTGCCTGTAGCATTCATAGAAAGTTTCCTAGATGTGTCATGCTGACAGTTTCCTATTCTCAAGCACCTGCATATTTCTGTTTCTCTGCATTAGGACTTTCTCAGGAACCACAAGACCACTGTCTGCCATATCAACTCAATCTGAAACTGTGCTTCTGTTCATTCTTCTTAGTTTAACTATCAAATAACAAGACAAGAGTCAGGAGAAAATGCCCAGATCTCCCTCCTGCCATCTTAGCTTCTTAAGGGAAAGTCTGATGTATATTACATGATTTTGCCAAAAATTCTCAGAATGAGCCCAAGTTGCTAACATTGTTATTATTTAATGGATTCTTTATTAATTTTTCTTCCTTTAGCATACTAAAATCCTCACTTCTTCAACAGCTCTTCCTAGGATCACCTACCAAATAAATTCAGTGAATTCAAGTCTTTCTTCAGTGCCTGCTTTGTTGTGGCTACCAAACACAAGCGGTATGATTATTTGGAATTATTTATCTAGTTTTTATGATTTAGACAAGCATACCTTCTAACATGACCTCACTTGGAGAATAAATTTTTGTGAAACTTCTGTCATTAAAGTTTTGATTCACATCCCCAAAGTAATAATATTATTTCAGATATTAGGGTAAAGTGCTTAGTTGCTCAGCACTCAGTCAAGTCTGACTCTTTGTGACCCCATGGATTGTAGTTCACCAGGCTCCTCTGTCCAAGCCATTTTTAGGCAAGAATACTGAAGTGGGTTGCTGTTTCCTTTTCTAGGTGATTTTCCTGACCCAGGGATCTAACTCACATCTCCTTTGTCTCCTGCATTGCAAGTGGAGTCTTTACTTTCTGTAAACAACACAGAAACCTGATTTTCAGTATTGCAGTGAGTGTGATCGTCAGTAAATCAATCTTTCCCCTCAGTGATGTCCATGTCCTAAAGCCCATTTTGGTTTTCTTATGAGATTTAAGATAATAAATTTGTGTTGTTCAAAGCCACTAAGTTTGTGCAAATGTGTTCTAATGGCAATATGAAAATAATAAAGTAAATTTAAATATATGACTTATAAAAGAATTTCCATCTAAAATGGAATAAAATAATAGAAAATCTCATGTGTGTGCATCAAGAAAGCAAAATTTAGGGACTGAAAGATTTCCCATAAATGCGTCATTTTTAGAAAAATGATAATTTTGAAATTTTCCTAAATGATGGGGAATTGGCAACTCGTTAACATGCATGTGTACTAAGTCACCTCAGTCATGTCCAACTCTTCGAGACATTATGGACTGTAGCCTGCCAGGCTCTTCTGTCCATGGGATTCTCTAGGCAAGAATACTGGAATGGATTTCCATGTCTTCTTCCAGGGGATCTTCTGACCCAGGAATTGAACCAACATCTCTTATGTCTCCTGAATCGGCATTTGGGTTCTTTATGACTAGCCCTACCTAGGAAGCCCTCTGGTTTGGGAAGTTTTGCTTATGGTTTCCAGAGACATGAACAAAAAATGAGACAGATTGGGTTGATTTTGCAAAATAAGCTGAATTGGGCTTTGTTTGTATGACTGGGCTTTTATTATCTTCTGGGAGAATTTTTAAACTGATTTTCATGTGGTTTTGATTTTAACAGAATGTGACTACACTCTCCCTTCTTTACATTTCCTATCATCAACATAGCCTACTCCCGAGTAAATAATAATTTATGTTTCTTTAGGCCACCTAGCCTGTATTATTTTGTTGTTGTGGAGTCACAGTAAATTAAAACAGCCTCCAAATATGCAGCTGCTTAGAGGAACTGAGGCTTGAAAGAACAAACAATTCACCTAGAACTCCCTGAATTTAGGGTGAAAATAAGATAAAGAATTAAAATCTGACTTATGAAAAACCTTCTTATGTTCAAATGGAACACTTTAAACTCTATGCCAAGCCACAAGCATATCCAGGTTGCACCTTCAACAGTATCTCTGGGGCAGTCTTTGCTGTAAGAGAGGGCAGAGAGCATGTATCAGAATAAAAATCTCTTTAATTGGTATCCTGCTGTAAAATTAATTACATCAATTTGTAAAGCTAAGATAAACATCTTTTAAGTTAAAATTAGTTTAAAAATTTTCAATCAAGAACATTAGATTGAACTAAACACTGAACATCTGTTGCATCTTTGAATGTATATATGAATATATATGTATATATATTTATATAAATATTCAAAAACAAATATAAAGTATATATTGCATTATATATGCAGAGAGAGAGAGAAAGAGACAGAGACTCTGGCAAAATGTCCTGGCATATTGGTGAACTTCCATACCACCCTCTTATGACTCTCCATCTTTAATTCTGCCTCAGTTCTCATAAGGAGAAGAATCTCTGAACTGACCATTTCAATTTATAACAGTCAGAAACCTACCAATCAGGAGGCCCATGAGTGAAGTTGAAGATCCAAGGACAGTTTACAAAGACAGTTTTCAGGCTAAATATGACTCAATAAGCTTTCATCCAATGGGACACAATAAAACAATAGGTAAGGGGAAAAATTAATCATAACAGAAGACAATAGTGTGAATGTTAAAGAAAAGAGTTAACAAATTATCATTTTTTTACTCTTAGTTTAAGTAAATAGAATATTGACCTTCTGAGAAAAATAGCAAGAACATCTTGTAGATAGATACAAAAACAGAGGTGGGTGTGATTAGGTACATATAGTCAGGAAACCACAAAGGTAATGTAATTAAACATTACCTCATTAGTAGAGAGTATAAATATATGGTGAAGAACATAAAGATTGTTCTCAGGTCACAGAAGAAAAAAAGAGGAATAAAAAATAAAGGAGAAAGAAGAAAAGAAGAAGAATAGAGCTCTGAGAACTGTGCACTACTGGTTCCCAATGCAATATTCAATTTTTAAAATGTTTTAATCTATAAATAATATTTAGAGGAAAACGCCTCTAATTTGTTTCACTGAGTGAAAGCTGCAAGTGTAATGAAATAGATGAGGCAGTGTTTAGTACTGCCTGCTTCCTACTATTTTGTATTTTCTGGGATCAGATGTTTTCATGTTAATTTCAGTCTTTCCCAGTTGGTTCTTAGTCTGGGGTAGCTTCTATGATTAAATATCTCAGGCATCTCATTCTCTTCAATGACTTCTAGTAACTCAGAGACTTGTTCTCTGCTTGGAGACATCTGAAAAGAAAATTGTATTACCGCTATGTTGAATGTAAGTATCTTCCCTACCCATAAGCACAATGATTAAACAAGCATTTTAGTGCAAAGCTCTTCTATATCTTAACACAGGATCTAATATTTGACCATTAATTTTCATTAAAATGTCATTCTGAATATGTTTTATGAGTTTTTTTTCCCCCAAAACCACGCTTCTTTATGGAACAGTGTTTCAAATTATATAGGAAATCATTTATGTTTTAATGATATTTCATCAAGTTGCTTTATGTTTTAAAGTATTCGTTCACCCATATTTTCATTATTATTAGATCAGATTGACAAGCAGTGACTAGGGAAAATACAAAATACAAAAGTATTTGTGCTTCCATCTTCAAAGAAAAATCTGCCATTAGCACACACACATACACACACACAGGCATAAGCACGTACACACACACAAAGACAGGTTTGTTAAGAAAGTAAAATCAGGCAAGATCTTTAAAATATATTTCTAATTACCTTTCCTTCCCATAAAACCATTTCTTATTTAAAAATAATTATTTCATCAGTTGAAAGAGTAATGAGAACACTGTAGTAGAATAATTTATGTATTTCAATTTGCTTTAGTTTAGTAGGTGATGTTTGGAGATATTTTTAATCTGTTCCACTAGATATGTTTTCTCTAGAATATGTCTGTATAAAAATATGTCAGAGACATGCGAAGATACTGGCCAAATTTAGCTGGGTGGAAATTGTGAATATTGCAATTAATGCGCATTTTTGTGCAGGTTGTTTGCCATCTGTGAAAATGGCAATGATATAAAATTACCATTACCTATTGAAAAGGTCTGAATTATTTCATTAAAGCCTGATTCATATTTTGGAAAAAAATGAGTTATCTTTGCAAATCAACTAAAAGTATGACCCTACATAAAATGTTTGAAAATATCTGAGTTAATGTATAATCACTCTAAATTTCTGTTGCCTGATATCTTATAATTAATAGCAAAACTTATTCTTATTTACCTCCATTTACACTGTGCCCAGAACATAATAAGTACTCAATAACTGTTGAATGAAATGAAATGTACTATAATCACTATATAAACTACTATAGTAATTTATGTCTCACTATGCACATTTCTTCTCCTCCTATGCATCCCCTTCTCTCTCCAAAGAAACAAACCATTATTGGAAAAATAGAAAGGGACATAAAAATTTAATTTATTACATGCTCATTATCTCTAAATTTGATTTTGTTTTGGATCATCAATATTTTTATTAATCTCTCATTGTACCACTTAAAATCTCATTTCTTCTCATGCCATAATATTCTGACTGAATGAATGACCCTCATTCAACTAAGGTCATTTCTTAGTTTATTGAGAAAAGATTGAGATAATCTGTTATTAAATATCTCATTAACCCTTGTAATATATTTCTTAGTATATAAGTAAATTTTTATTGTTTCTTTCTTTCTTATCTATTACTGAGGATTGAGAGAAAAAGAGAGAACCCTTCAAATAGAGAAATAAATCAATTTCTCTATTTCAATCAGAATCTGAGTTAATTCTCTTCCTTTCTAAATACATTTCACTTTCCCACTACTATGTCTGTATCTTTAATATTCATTTGTATTTTACAAAACCAGATAATTTAGAGTTATTATTTACTATTCCAGTGTGTTAATCTTCACATTAATTTCCACGCTTCTGTGTTTCTTTTTCTGAACTATCACTCATCTCATATTTAGAATGATAACAGGAATTAAAAACAAATAGGTGCACTTTACAGAAAAGTAATTATTAACATATCAGTCATTTTGAAGGTCTTTGTAGGAAATATAGAATACAGAATTGATGTAAGAGATAAACCAAGCTAGAGGAAAAATCGCAATCTGAACCACTATGAACTACTGTGAACATTCAGGATGTTTACTGAGGTTAATTATTGAGGATTGACTGTTTTGAAGGACACAGTGTGCTCTTTCTTCTATTGGCCTACTTAAAAGTCAAGTTACTTTGTGCTGGCTTATGTCACACCTTGTATTTTTAGAAAATTCTAGCTAGTATCACTATGTGTTCACTAACCTACTTTTCAACACAACATTTCAAATTATCTCCTATGCAGAAGGCATAAAAAAGTTTAATGGGCAAGGTGTGCAAAATCTCTAAGAATGAAATTGCCTTATGGAAGGCTTGGAAACATTAAGAGAGAGCTGGTCACTTGTATGTTTCACAAAGTAATGCTGCCTCTAATTAAATTAGTTGGCCACTAACTCTTTCCTTCTCCCAGTTTTAAAAAATCAAACTTGAATTTCTGTACACCAGTGACACATCAGATTCCATAGGAAGCTTAAAATCAAAACATAACAGAAGAAATAAATAAACAAAGGAAGTACTTCAAGAACACAATCTGAGTAAAATTAAATAGGAATTTCTAGGAAAATTGTCAATTCATCATTATATTTAAAATTTTTCAGATGGTTCTACTGTCCATTTAGGATTCAGAACCATGGGTATTAGAAAATTCAGTGGTTTCATCCAGGTGCTTAATAGAAGATTTTACACATGGGTTTCTCCTCAGGAGTGTTGCCCAGACTGTCCATCTTGGAGTGAGAGTGCAATAACAGTGCCAGAAGGTTTCCACAAAGTGACAGGATATAAGGAAAAGACAGTTCAGTATTTGTGGTGAACAACAGCAACAAAAATCTGTGAAATTCATTTCCATGGAATGGAATAGTATCAACTGAGCAATTAAAGCAGCAACATTGACTGAGACCTGAATGTGTACATCCAGAGATAAAGATTTCTTGCTTATAAAAGTGGCATCCTTTGTGTTCCAGGAGATAACATGGATTATTTAAGTGAGATATTATAGCTACTCATCATTGTCCAGGACACACTGTGTATTAAACATCAGTATCAATATCCAGCATTCATTAAGTGTGAGGTCTGTTTGCCCATGCTTAAAATGGATATCATCTGTTTATACATTTGCTAAAGCTTAAATCTGTGACTTTTTTTTTACTTAACATATCACTAACTCTTTTTCAAGATATTTCTCAGGATGAACATGCCAAAACTGTCCTCCTTAAATTTATTTTCTAGAATTCTCTCAGAAGTGGTTTGTAGTGGAAATGGTACTTACAGAAAGCATGAACAATGAGAGAGTGATCCTGTATAAAACTGAAGTAGTGAAAATGTGAATGAAAATGAGAAAATTAAACTACAGTGCATAGGCTCTGAAAATTTTAATGACCATTTGGTGTAAGCAATCAGTAAGGAGGGCTTCTTTGGTGGCTCAGACAGTAAAGAATCCACCTGCAGTGCAGGAGACCTGGATTTGATCCCTAGGTTGGAAAGATTCAACCAAATCCAGTATTGTTGCCTGGAGAAATCCATGGATGGAGAAGCCTGGTGGTCTATAGTTCACCAAAGTCACAAAGAGTCAGATACGACTGAGCAACTAACACGCACACAAACGCACACACACACAATCAGTAAGGATGCATGTAATGACTGAGCATTTAGTTCAGTTCAGTTCAGTCATTCAGTCGTGTCTAACTCTTTAGGACCCCATGAAATGTAGCCTATCAGACCTACCTGTCCATCATCAACTCCCAAAGTTGTTGATGTGCATTGTGTCGGTGATGCCATCCAACCATATCATCCTCTGTCATTGCCTTCTCCTCCTGTCCTCAATCCTTCCCAGCATCAGGGTCTTTTCAAATGAGTCAACTCTTCACATCAGGTGGCCAGGAGTTTCAGCATCAGCATCAGTCACTCCAATGACTATTCAAGACTGAGATGATTCAAGAAATAGATGATTTCCTTTAGGATGGACTGGTTGGATCTCCTTGCAGTCCATAGGACTCTCAAAATTCTTCACCAACACAACAGCTCAAAAGCATCAATTCTTTAGTGCTCAACTTTCTTTAGAGTCCAACTCTCACATCCATACATGACCATTGAAAAACCATAGCCTTGACCAGATGGAACTTTGTGGACAAAGTAATGTCTCTGCTTTTAATATCCTGTCTAGGTCGGTCATAACTTTCCTTCCAAGGAGTAAACGTCTTTTAATTTCATGGCTGCAGTCTCCATCTGCAGTGATTTTTGAGCCCAGAAAAATAAAGTCAGCCTCTGTTTCCACTGTTGCCCCATGTATTTTCCATGAAGTGATGGGACCAGAGGCCATGATCTTCGTTTTCTGAATGTTGAGCTTTAAGCCAACTTTTTTACTCTCTTCTTTCACCCTCATCAAGGGGCTCTTGAGTTCTTCTTCACTTTCTGCCATAAGGGTGGTGTCATCTGCACATCTGAGGTTATTGATGTTTCTCCTAGCAATCTTGACTCTATCTTGTGCTTTCTCCAGCACAGCATTTCTCATGATGTACTCTGCATATAAGTTAAATAACCAGGCTGACAGTATACAGCCTTGACATACTACTTTTCTTATTTGGAACCAGTCTGTTGTTCTGTGTCTAGTTCTAACTGTTGCTTCCTGACCTGCATACAAGTTTCTCAAGAGGAAGATCAGGTGGTCTGGTATGCCTATCTTTTTCAGAATTTCCCACAGTTTATTGTGATCCACACAGTCAAAGGCTTTGACATTAGTCAATAAAGCAGAAATAGATGTTTTTCTGGAACTCTCTTGCTTTTTCAATGTTCCAGCAAATGTTGGCAATTTGATCTCTGGTTCCTCTGCCTTTTCTAAAACCAGCTTGAACATCTGGAAGTTCATGGTCCATATATTGCTGAAGCCTGGCTTGGAGAATTTTGAGCATGACCTTACTAGTGCGTGAAATGAGTGCAATTGTGCAGTAGTTTGAACATTCTTTGACACTGCCTTTCTTTGAGATTGGAATGAAAACTAACCTTTTCCAGTCCTGTGGCCACTGCTGAGTTTTCCAAATTTGCTAGCATATTGAATGCAGCACTTTCACAACATCATCTTTCAGTATTTGAAATAGCTCATCTGGAATTCCAACACCTCACTAGCTTTGTTTGTAGTGATGCTTCCTAAGGTCCATTTGATCTCACATTTCCAGGATGTCTGGCTGTAGGTGAGTGATCACACCATTGTGATTAGCTGGGTCATGAAGATCTCTTTTGTGCAGTTCTGTGTATTCTTCCCACCTCTTCTTAATATCTTCTGCTTCTGTTAGGTACATACCATTTCTGTCCTTTATTGAGCCCATCTTTGCATAAAATGTTCCCTCTAATTTTCTTGAAGAGATCTCTAGTATTTCTCATTTTATTGTTTTCCTCTTTTTCTTTGCATTGATCACTGAAGAGAGCTTTCTTGTCTCCCCTTGCTGTTCTTTTTCTTTGAAACTCTGCATTCAAATGGACATCTTTCTTTTCTCCTTTGCTTTGCACTTCCCTTCTTTTCACAGCTATTTGTAAGGCCTCCTCAGACAGCCATTTTGTTTTTTTGCAGTTCTTTTTCTTGGGGATGGTCTTGATTTCTGTCTCCTGTACAATGTCACAAACCTCCTAAGCATAATTTGAATTAGAGTATTTGAGACTAAGAGAATTCTGGTGGAGAAGGCAATGGCACCCCACTCTAGTACTCTTGCCTAGAAAATCCTATGGATGGAGGAGTCTAGTAGGCTGCAGTGCACGGGGTCGCTAAGAGTCAGATATGACTGAGCGACTGCACTTTCACTTTTCACTTTCATGCATTGGAGAAGGAAATGGCAACCCACTCCAGTGTTCTTGCCTGCAGAATCCTGGGGACAGGGGAGCCTGGTGGGCTGCCGTCTATGGGGTTGCACAGAGTCGGACACAACTAAAGTGACTTAGCAGCAGTAACAGCAGCAGAATTCTGGGGGCTGTCTTATTAAATTTATGAGATTGTATATTTCACCTGTTTAGTGAAAGCATTGGTAATAACTGGAATAGAACAAGGCTTTTAGACAAACTGTAACTGATTGATTTGACAAGCCATTAAAAGGATGACAGCTCTATTCAAGTTATTTTAAATATAATTATGAAAAAAAAATGCAGAGGCTCTTCCAATAGTGCTACAATGTCTTAAAATAAAATAAGACATAATGTGGATGACATCATTTACACAATAGGTCAACATGTCCCAGAGACACTAATTTAAGAGAATGAGAATGCCCTTTGGATGCAGAGAGCATGAGCAAATCATACAATCACTTTGCAGTTTCCCTTATTTATCTTGGAGAAAGAAATGGCACCCCAGTCCAGTACTCTTGCCTAGAAAATTCCATGGATGGAGGAGCCTATTGGGTTACAGTCCATGGGGTCGCAAAGAGTAGGACATGACTGAGAAACTTCCCTTTCCCTTTATTTATCTAATGTGGAGGATTGTATTTATTTTTAAGACTAAATAAATAACATACTTGGTAACTACATAGTTGATGGTTAGTAGGGATCATAGAATACCATGATAATAATTATAAACAATAATACATTTATTTCAAAATAAGTTAATTCCTTTTTTAGAGGTAAAATTAATAGAAAAACAAACTAAAATGAAAATCCTTTAGTTGAATGGAGATTCGTGTTTCTTCCTGAATAAATTAAGCAAACCAATAAAGCTATCTTTTTAAAGACAGAGTAATGAGAAACTTTAGTCAAAATGACTGACAAATGAAATCTAATTTATTTCATTTTTATCTTTTGTTATTTACCACATATTTGTTGAAGGGCCTCATATATACTCTTATTCAACAAAAAAATTAAAATAAGAAAATAAAAAATATTTTTAAAAAAGTTATATTTCACATTAGTTGTTATTTCTGATTATATGGGGTAAAGGAAATTAAGATTATACATATGAAGACAGAATAGTGACTGTGTTATATGGATGTTTAATATTATGAAATTTTATGAATTCATTTTATTTGCAAAAGTATTTCAACCACTATTAACATATTCTTTCATTAATGCATGCAACTAGCCTGCTTTGTGAACAACATGAATTTTATCTGCTTCTTTTAGTCTTCCTAAGAGGAAAACACAATGTTTGTTAAGTAATTGCTGCTTTAAAACTCTCTACTACACACGCATTCCTTTCCCAACCTGACTCTTCAAATCTCTCTATGTGGCAGTTTCAGTGCTGACTCTCTTTGAAAAATATTGGTCAAAATTAATTTGTCCCAATTTTTCTAATGGTAATATCTCTCCTGGAACATTGATTTTTAAAGGTGGAATATAATATTTAAAAAGTCATTATAAACAATAGGCTTTAATTATGATAAAGATCCTCTGTTAAAACTTTCCTCATGTTCGCTGAAAGCAGGCAAGAAAATTTCATCAAGGTTCGGAATGGATTTTTTTGGTTGTTATCCAGAAGGTAGCAGGAAAGGATTGATTTTCTAAGGCAACTTCTTCAAACCTCATTTTATTGAGAACACTTAGATCTATTTCTTTTCTGTGTTGGCGATGTTTCCTTAAAAAACAAACAGATGACCTTCAAATGGTTTCTCTTTCCAGCCAGGAAATGTCTTACTGTATGGTTTCAGTGTTTTTCTGTGGCTGTTTTAGGCATTTTAGTAACATCAAAGGGATTATGCACACAGCACTGCACAGTGTGACTTTAGCCACAGAGATGTGTAAATATTCATCTTTTTACTCAAAATCTGCTATCCCTATGCTAATGGATTTTCCCCATTATTGAGAGCTATATGTGACTGTTTCTGTGAGAAGGTCTAGGAAACACTCTGTGTTGAATAGTTTTAAGATATAAATATAGGCAGATGTTAACTATATTCAAGCTTATTTTAAAATTAATTTTATTATTGATACATCCAATTGGTTAAATCATTAAAATTTAAACAGAGTGAGTAGTCAACCTCTGTTTCCTGTGTATGACAGTCCATTTTTCTAATACCAACTCTCCCACTCTAACACACACAGGTGAGCAGTGGTTTTCAGCACTTGTATTTTCTTCCAGAGATTTCTTTTAAGGAATAATGCAATAAAATACAAGCATATATTCTGAGTTTTCCTCTTTTTTTCACACAACGGAACATTCATTCTACACACTATTCTGCTTCTTTCATTCAATAATGTATTTTGGAGGCCTTACCATATCAGAATGGAAATATATTCCCCATTGTATTTGACAGCTGCATAGCATTTTATTATATGAATATGAACTAACATATAATCAGCACCCAAGCATTGATTACATAGTTGTTTCCAATCTTTTGTTAACACAAGCGATAGGCGAGTGAATAACCTTGTACAAATATCATTTCATGCATGCTATCACATCTTTCAAGTGGATCCTCAGATGTGACATGATATTTCCACTAGTAAATGTCACAGATATTTCCAAATATCTATAGATATTCAGTCATAAGAATTGAACCAATCTGCAAACTCACCAGCAATATATTAAAGTTCTTGTTTCCCTAGAGCCTTTCAAAGTAAGTGTATTATTAAACATTCCTTTTTTGTCATTTTATTACATCAGTCATTCTCAATCCTAGTAGACCCAGTGCTTCCTTTTTATTAAAAAATGAATTGTAATACTCTCTTGCACTGTGCTGCAGTGAAATTCATCCGGTGCCTTTATATCAACATAATTTTATAAGCATGTCAATTCTGTGCTCTAACTTTAGTGCAAGTGGAAATAGAAACTTTTAAGAAAATGTGTGTCTCAATGTGTAAATACATAAATGTACCCACATAAGAAGTCATAATTAAGTAGTTAGATGTCTGTATTAAGTTGAATTAATGATCTGACAGAGGTATGTTGCGTTAGTAACTCATACCTCACATAGAGTTGACATGGTTGATGTGACTATAAAAAATGGTGGCTAGCTGTTGATAAAGCTGCAAAAATAGATTAGAAACTTCTATTGATTCATAGAATAGTTCTTACTGTAATATTCAATGAATCCCCTGATCTTAATATTTAGTAAAAATATATAAGTTTGATGGAGATTCTAGGCTCAGATAATTATAAAAACTCTTTAATATGTAAATACCTGGTAAGACATTTGAAAACTGTGGGAAGTATTACTAATTTAGGGAATCCTGCATCATTGTTTCCTATATTCTAAATATAAATGAACTTAAATCTAGTTCGCCAACTAAAAAAATTCCCTCAAACTTTCTTATTGGAGATTAAATAATTTCTTACTGGAGATTAAAGCTGATATTATAAATTAAATTGATATGTTAACAGAGCTTTAATTTTTATCCATTTTATTAAGAGGGAGATTGCTAAGTCTTCATATATTTAAAAGCCACTTGTTTCATTTCTATGACCTTTAACACTTTATTCATATTTATTAGGTAATTATTATGTTTCTAATTAATTTCCATATATAACAGAAATCAGTTCTTTGTGATAGAAGTCACAATCCTTTCTCAGTTTTTATTTTTGAATCTGATTGGTTTTTGCTGTTTTTCTCTAGGCCTTTGGGTGATTGTTTTCTGCTTGTTTTCAAATTATTTTGTTATTTCACTCGATTATCAAAAGAACAATTAAATTATATAAATGTCTCTGAGCACAGTTTAGTTGCAGTCTCTAGGTAATGTGTTCATTTTTGAGGTCTGCTAGTCTAAAAATCTCAATTCTTTTTACTCTGTGACCCCAAAATTGCTTAGTAGCATTTTGAAAGTTTAATAAGCTAGAGATGCTTAAAACTCTCACCTCATTTACATTTAATATAATGCTGGTAGGTGTGTGTTTGTGTGTGTGTGTGTGTGTGTGTGTGTGTGCATGTGTGTGTGTGTGTGTCTAACTCTTTGCAACCCCATGGACCATAGACTGCCAGTCTCCTCTGTCCATGGAATTCTCCAGGCAAGAATTTTGGAATGGGTTGCCATTCCATTCACCAGGGCATCTTCCTAATCCAGAGTCTGACTCAGGGTGCCAGTATTGCAGGCAGATTCATTACCATCTGAGCCACTAGATGGCTGCTAAATGGGAGCAATCTCAGAACTGAAAATATCTGCATTTATTTAGAAATATTTGTAACATTTTGTAATGGAAATACCATCTCACATCTGAGGATTCATTTAATAAATGTGTATTTTGTTATGTTTCTTAACATGTCAACTATGATGATATAAACATTTTTGTGTTATCTCTACTTTTTCTATAAATTATTTATGATTTCTTTATGGACTAGTACATGGTGACTGCAGCCATGAAATTAAAAGAAGCTTGCTCCTTGGAAGGAAAGTTATGACCAACCTTGATAGCATATTCAAAAGCAGAGACATTACTTTGCCAACAAAGGCCCATCTAGTCAATGCTATTGTTTTTCCAGTAGTCATGTATGGATGTGAGAGTTAGAATATAAAGAAAGCTGAGAGCAGAAGAATTGATGCTTTTGAACTGTGGTGTTGGAGAAGACTCCTGAGAGTCCCTTGGACTGCAAGGAAATCCAACAAGTCCATCCTAAAGGCGATCAGGCCTGGGTGTTAATTGGAGGGACTGATGTTGAAGCTGAAACTCCAATAGTTTGGCCACCTGATGCAAAGAGCTGACTCATTTGAAAAGACCCTGATGCTGGGAGGGATTGAGGGCAGCAGGAGAAAGGGATGACAGAGGATGAGATGGCTGGATAGTATCACTGACTCAATGGACATGAGTTTGGGTGGACTCCAGGAGTTGGTGATGGACAGGGAGGCCTGGCGTGCTGAGGTTCATGGGGTCCCAAAGAGTCAGACACGACTGAGTGACTGAACTGAACTGGAGTGAACATAAG
Organism: Nanger dama; assembly: GCA_917880005.1. Taxonomy (NCBI): domain Eukaryota; kingdom Metazoa; phylum Chordata; class Mammalia; order Artiodactyla; family Bovidae; genus Nanger; species Nanger dama. Next base: position 18,271,374 of record CAKJTW010000020.1, read on the forward strand.
AATTTACCACATAGCTCTCTATTGATAGATAATAGAAATACCTAATTAGTTATTTAGTTATAAATCATTGTTAATGTATCTTTTCAGTTCATCATACATAGGCTGTCCTATAGTAATCGCCTTAAAATGAATTTTTTTAAATTTTCCTACATTCATATGTGTGTATCTTGGCATTTTGCTCAGCACAGATCTAAGTACTCTCTTACTAAGAACTATCTTGTCTTCAGATAACAACTAAAAATACATTTTTTAAAGATCTGACGACCTCAAATCATGCACATAGGTACACAGAATCTGAAACACAGTCAATACTTGGAGGTAGGGACTAACAATAGAAAGGTTTCTTAGTTTTACAAACATTAGCCTGAGAGAGTAAAATAAAAAAAATCAACTCTGCACAGACACTAAAACTTTCATGTATGTGTCTGTATATGTACATGTGTGCACACATGCACTTAAGTTGCTTCAGTTGTGTCCAATTCTATGCACTGTATCTCTTCCATGGGGTTCCCCAGGCAAGAAAACTGGAGTGATTTGCTATGCTGAATTCTGGGAGATCTTTTTTCCCATTCCTGGGACTGAATCTGCATCTCTTACATCTCCTGCATTGGCTGGCAGGTTCTTTACCACTAGTGCCACCTGGGAAGCCCAAACTCTCATAGAAAGCATGTATTCTTTCCAGATATAAGAGCTAGAGGACAAAATACAGAGCAAGCACAACAGCTGGAAATGAGAAGGGAGTTCACAGACAGAAATTCTCAGTTGAGAAATCTAATTTCCATTTAAACTCTAGCTAAATATCTGTTCCTGAATCAGGCATGTGTGAGTCAATTTAACTCATCCAGCTAAAAGTTATTCAAAAAATGAATTGAGATTTAAGTTTCTGCTAAAGAATATCTATTTCTGCTTTATTGACTATGCCAAAGCCTTTGACTCTGTGGATAACAAGAAACTGTGGAAAATTCTGAAAGAGATGAGAATACCAGACCACCTGACCTTCCTTTTGAGAAACGTATATACAGGTCAGGAAGTAACAGTTAGAACTGGACATGGAACAACAGACTGGTTCCAAATAGGAGAAGGAGTATGTCAAGGCTGTATATTGTCACCCTGCTTATTTAACATACGCAGAGTACATCATGAGAAATGCTGAGCTGGAGGAATCACAAGCTGGACTCAAGATTGTTGGGAGAAATATCAATAACCTCAGACATGCAGATGACACCACCCTTATGGCATAAAATGAAGAAGGACTAAAAAGCCTCTTGATGAAAGTAAAAGAGGAAAGTGAAAAAGTCGGCTAAAAGCTCAACATTCAGAAAACGAAGATCTGGCCTCTGGTCCCATCACTTCATGGGAAACAGAATGGGAAACAGTGGAAACAGTGTCAGACTTTATTTTGGGGAGCTCCTGCCTGAAAATTGAAAGACGCTTGTTCCTTGAAAGGAAAGTTATGACCAACCTAGATAGTATATTCAAAAGCAGCGACATTACTTTGCCAACAAAGGTCCGTCTAGTCAAGGCTATGGTTTTTCCTGTGGTCATGTATGGATGTGAGAGTTGGACTGTGAAAAAAGCTGAATGCTGAACAATTGATGCTTTTGAACTGTGGTGTTGGAGAAGACTCTTGAGAGTCCCTTGGACTGCAAGGAGATCCAACCAGTCCATTCTGAAGGAGATCAGCCCTGGGATTTCTTTGGAAGGACTGATGCTAAAGCAGAAGCTCCGGTACTTTGACCACCTCATGTGAAGAGCTGACTCATTGGAAAAATCTCTGATGCTGGGAAGGATTGGGGGTAGGAGGAGAAGGGGATAACAGAGGATGAGATGGCTGGATGGCATCACCGACATGATGGACAAGAGCTTGGGTGGAGTTGGTAATGGACAGGGAGGCCTGGTATGCTGCAGTTCATCGTGTCTCAAAGAATCGAACATGACTGAGCAACTGAACTGAACTGAACTGAAAGATTATGAGTTTACAGTATGAGCCCATTCTAGCTAACTGCCTACTTAAAACAGAAGAATTTTTAAAGGAATGTGGCAAAATACTGTCTTTGTACGCAAGCTAAAATTTAGAATTAATCAAAATATGAATGATAAAAATCAGGAAACACAATCAACCAAAGGCAATGCCTTGATTGTTACAGTTAGCAAACACACATTTCAAGGTAGTTAATATCACTATGCTCAATATTAACAAAAAATATGATCACATTGAAAGAAAAGATATGAAATCTTTAACATTAAACTAGAAGATAGGTCAATGAAATCATTCAGGTCAGTTCAGTCACTCAGTAGTGTCCGATTCACTGTGACCCCATGGCCTGCAGCACACCAGACACCCCTGTCCATCACCAACTCCCTGAGTTTACTCAAACTCATCTCCTTTGAGTTGGTGATGCCATCCAACCATCTCATCATCTGTCGTCCACTTCTCCTCCTGCCCTCAATATTTCAGTTCTTCGCATGAGATGGCCAAAGTATTGGAGTTTCAGCTTTAGCATTAGTTTTTCCAATGAATATTTAGGACTGATTTCCTTTAGGATGGACTGGTTGGATCTCCTTGCAGTCCAAGGGACTCTCAAGAGTCTTCTCCAACACCACAGTTCAAAAGCATCAATTCTTCGGCACTCAGCTTTCTTTATAGTGCCATTCTTACATAATACATGACTAACAGAAAAACTATAGTTTTGACTAGACGGACCTTTATTGGCAGAGTAATGTCTCTGCTTTTTAATATGCTGTCTAGATTGGTCATAACGTTCCTTCCAAGGAGTAAGTATCTTTTAACTTCATGGCTGCAGTCACTATTTGCAGTGATTTTGGAGCCCCCCAAAATAGTCTGTCACTGTTTCTAGTATTTCCCAATCTATTTGCCACGAATTGGTGGGACCAGATGCCATGATCTTAGTTTTCTGAATGTTGAGCTTTAAGCCAACTTTTTTCACTCTCCTCTTTCATTTTCATCAAGAGGCTCCTTAGTTCTTCTTGGCTTTCTGATGTAAGTGTGGTGTCATCTGCATATCTGAGGTTATTGAAATCATATCACCTGAAAAACAGTGAAAAACTTTAATAAAAAAACCCCACAACTTCCACAAACTTTGCATCCTTTCAAAGAAATAAACATGGCTGATTCGTGTCAATGTATGGCAAAACAAATACAGTATTGTAATTAAAAAAATAAATAAATTTAATTTTTAAAAAAAAAAAAAAATAAACAAATGTACTCCCTTGGACTTTAGAGGGAGAGGGAAAGGGTGGGATGGTTTGGGAGAATGGCAATGAAACATGTATATTTTCCTGTAAGAAACGAAGCGCCAATCTATGTTCAATGTAGGATATAGGATGCATGGGGCTGATGCACAGGATGATTCAAGTAGAGGATGTGGGGTGGGAGGTGGGAGGGGGCTTCAGCATTAGGAGATTATGTTCACCTATGGCTGATTTGTGTCAATGTATGGCAAAACAAATACAGTATTGTAATTAAAAAATAAAAATAAAAAAAAAGATGTGAATAAGATAGAAAAAGTAAGAAGAAAAAGTATAATAAAAATAGCCAATTTTTTACCCATATATGATGAAGGGCATGTTTATTGAGTTTCAATCAACCAAGTAACTTCCAAGGAGGCTAAACATGAAGGAAATCACTTTGCCAGAATGAAATATTATTTTCTTCTGGGCCTTTGGCTTCCTTGGTGGCTCAGATGGTAAAGCGTCTGCCTACAATGTGGGAGACCCAGGTTCAATCCCTGGGTTGGGAAGCTCTCCTGGAGAAGGTAATGGTAACCCAATCCAGTACTCTAGTACTTTTGCCTGTAAAATCCAGGTAGCCTGGTAAGCTACAGTCCATGAGGTCGCAGAGAATCGGACACGACTGAGTGACTTCACTTTCACTTTCTGGGCCTTTATTATTGATCAGTGGTATGACTTAGCAGCTAACAACCATCACCACATAGCTTCAGCTGCAGAGAATAGCAACACTAAAATCCAGTAGTTCTGACTTCTTCCTTCCATCAGTCCCTTGCTCTCTTCCAGTCTTTCTTTCTAACAACTCTATTAGAAGTATAATTTACATATAGCATTTTTAGTCCCTTTGTTTCCACTTTATTTATTTTCCATTATCTATTCTCTTTATCTCATTCTGTTTTTTTCTTCCTCAGAAGCTTTTATTTTTCCATTCCAGTCATTCTTTCAATTTATCTTTATGTGTGATCATTTCATTTTCTCTTCTTTCCTTATGATTGGTAGCTTATATATTTCAGCCCTTTATCCCATCCTCTCTCTCTCTGAACTTTTAAAATTAATATAACAGCCCCATTCATTTTATTTAAACAGCCACAAAATGTTTTCATGCTTTTATTCTCTGTACTCATGTTTTTATATTTTATTAATCTTCATCACGTTATGTTTTTATTTGCCTTTTTATCTTTTATACTAAAATAGCTTTGCTTTGAGGGTTTCTAATTCCTTTGTATTGCTAATAATAACAAACTGGAGTTTTCTTGAATTGAAAATGTTCCCTGGGGAGTCGATTGGGCAAGTGTCTAGAAAGCCTCCATCTTTTCTGCTGTCTAGAAGCCATGCGGATGGTCCTTTGTATACCCATGTTGTCTGTATTTCTTTTAATCCAACCAGAGCAGGGCAAGGAGCAGGTGATTTGCTTTTCCACATCAAGCAAGGTGCTCATCTAGGAGACAATAGATGTTTGTTGGGATGTCTAAATGTATCTAAGATATCCTGCTGCTTAGCTTGTCCACGTAGCTTGTGAGCAAACTCAAATTTGAAGAGACTTATTGACTGCATGGATTATATATGTCTCCCAATTTCACTAAAAACGGTGTTGACATGTTGTTTTCTTATATTTTTTGTGAGCTTTTGTTCTTTCTCCAGGAAATAAAGAGGATAATGTTGACTCATTACTAGAGTTATTATTATAACTCTATTATTATTAGAGTTATTATTACACAGAAACGTGATACTATTGTACATTTACTAAAGGGTTTCATTTTGTTTTTCTCTTAAAATGAATCCAAAGTGCTATGTTAATTTCTTTTTAAACCAATATAGCATTTTAGTAGTCTTGTGACCTGAAACACCTCAAAAGAAGCTACTTGTTTTATGAGGAAAGGCTTATGGCATTGTTTAAAACAGGATATTGGACTTAAATGGGCATTTTTCTTTTTTAGGACTATATATCAATTTTATTATAAAAAATAAGAGGAAATTTTAAAATGAATTAAATTCTCTTGAATATTTTCCTCCAATTTGAGGCGTGAGTTAGTAATTTAAACTGTCCACATTGTTGGAAAGCTGAGTTTTTGAGTGATTAATAGTGGCAGATGTTATTTCTTTTGCACTTAGCATGCTAAACTTTTTCTGATAAGCTAAGGATCAAAATAATTTCAAATCATGAATCAGTAACCTAAATATGAAATTTTATTCATTTGCTCCACTACAAAATAAATAAACCTTATTTTAATTTACAGAGAGTGCTCATGTGTTGGAGATGCATTTCTTAAAAGCACTCATAATCTTCAAAATATATACTGCTTGTTCCTATTTAAGCTGTCTCTTTGTGGAAAAAGATCAATAATCATCTGACTGAGATTTTAAAAGAGAAAGATAAAGAGCAAAATCCACAGCAACTTCACACTAATACATAATTGGAAATAGAATTTGAATGTTTTCCAAACAGACAATTGTAACTTTTCCTACATGCAGCAGACATTTTCATTAAATAGGTTCCTTGGTAATAAATTGTATATTTACAAGGGCTTTGTTTGCAGTGTCCCTGTGAGATGATATATCAAGTTCAGAAGCATCAATAAAAGTGACTTTAATATCCAGAAAAATACTGATGCAGCTGTTTGTTTTCCAGCAGTGCCAGTGACTCATAAATAATAAAGTAACACAGGCATACCTTAGGCAAAGTGGCTATATTATCCTTTCTATGACTCTAATACCAGTAAATCAGTTACTGACTTCAGCTTTCTTAGAAAATCTGCCTGCTAGTTCCAGACAATGTTCAAGTCTAAAACAATAATGCCAGAAACAAAATCACTTACCAAATAAATGATTATTTCTAAGTTAAATGAAGTTGAACTACTGTGTAACGATCACAGAAATTTGGGATCATTCAAGACTTTTAAAATCTCATTATTTAAAAAGGAGGAATGCTTAATCGGTCTCAACTGGAAAGAGTCATCAAAAATGGGAATTTAAACCAAAGAAACCATATGCCCCAAAACACATAAAATAATGATATCTTGAATTTTTTTTTTCCAAAGAGGTCGACATTTATATATACAGACCAATATATATATATATATATAATATACATATTCATTAAATTCCTACTGTATTTGTTGTTTTGTTCAGTCCCTTAGTCATGTCCAACTCTTTGTGAGCCCATGGTCTGCAGAATGCAAGGCTTCCTTCCCTCTCCTTCACTATTCCAGAATTTGCTTAAATTCGTGTTCATTGAGTCCATGATGCTATCTAACCATCTCATCCTCTGCCACCTCCTTCTCTTTTTGCTTTCCAATCTTTCCCAGTGTCAAGGTATTTTCCAGTGAATTGATTCTTGGAGTTCTTGGATTCTTGGAGCTTCAACTTCAGCATCAGTCCTTTCAATGGATAGTTAGGGTTAATCTCCTTTAGGATTATATTGGTAGAGGTAGGTATGCTTGCCCCAGGGAAAATAAGTACTTTTGATTTATAGTCTTTGAGTCAAATTCAGTCTGGAGCAAAATATAAGAATATCAAACCCTAGAGATGATATTCTGATAACTCTAGAATTGATAACTCTAGAGTCTAGAGTTATATTAAGACTAAGCAGTGTTATAATTTTTTAAATAGGAAGAATTTGTCCTTCTACTGTCCACCTCACCCCAGGCTCCTTGACTACATTAAAAAAAAAAAAAGAAAAATGTTCCTACAGATTCCCAGAGAAGTTCACTTCCTTGAGTAGTTGTAAACCCACCCCTTTTATCAAGTCCCTACTTATATTCATTACCCAACTAGCGTTTTCCTTAGCTATATTCTTTGGTTTGTAACTTTGTAACTTTCTTCTTTTTCATTACAGCTTCATTTTTCCCTATGTCTCTAAAAAGAGTCACATTGAAAAATTTCCACTAGTCACAATTTTACTGCTAATTTTTCAGGTAAAACCAAATTGCCTAAATACATGTCTCCTTAAATTAAAAAAAAAAAAAAAATCAATAACATTTAGGGACTGGCAATGGTGAAAACATAGCAAATAACAAAACGAAAAAGCTGTGTGCTTACAAAATTCCCTATCTTTGGTTTCTGTACCCTCTTGTCCTTTTGAGTTGTCCATAGTGATATATAGGTTAAATATTGCTTTATATTTAGTTTGAAAATTATTTCAACATTTCTCACCTTCCAAGAATTTTTTTTTTTTCTTATAAGCTTTCATTTCTGCTAAAGGAATTGTATGGATCTTACATTACTTGGGAGAAAGACTTTGAGAGTCAAAAATCCTGAAATCAAAGCCCATGGAGACCGGGTCATCTACCTATATACCAGAACTCTTTCTACTAGCTGTTCTAGTAATAATGCAGTACTCTGTACACAGGTCTTCACAATGGTCAGGAATAAAGTCAGCAGCATGGAGAATATTAGTCTTACTGAAAGAAAAGTTACATTGGCATTAAATATTACATTTTAAATAAGTCTAAGTACATATAAGCCAGTATCTCATATGGAATGCTACTATTTGTTTCATTTATAACAATAGATGATATGATCAGAGGGGAAATACGTGTTTGTTTCTTTAAGAGTCCGAATTGATGAAATCACTGGCTTAGAAAAGTGAAGCTAGTTATTGAATTATAAATTCCATAATTGGATCTGTCTGGTTCTCTCTCCTCTGAGTGCAATGCAGGGACATTAAACACTGCCGTTTACCCTCTGGATCTGAGTGTTCCATATCAATCACTTTATCGGCAGGCTTTTTACTGTTCTAAAACACTGAATCTCTGGAGAGAGTTTATTACAAAGAAAAATCAACAAACACTAAATCTTCATCTATTTCTGCTGAAAAAGAATTATTTTTTTCAGTCATTTTTCTGGTAAGCTTAATATAGACATCAGTATGCACAGCTGTCACCTTGAAACTTTGATATTTTTATGTACAAAATCAAACTGGTTCATCTGTGAGATTATTTCAGAGAGTGGCTATAGAAGATAAAGCTACCTAAGTAAATGGTTTAAAAATGCAACTTCCCTTCTCAAGTTTTCAACAAAAGACAGCTGTTTAGAATTAAATATTTTAATATTCAGATCTCAAATTTAAAATCATATGATGTTTGATAGTGTTATGTTTAGGATATTTCTTGTGGAGATATAATAGATATCTTTGACCTACTCCCTTTTAAATTCATTGAATTGAATACTCGGAATTTATCTCCACTCATATCTATTATCAATATCAATTTCTTGTGTAGAATAGTCTTAAAAATGATAATATCAAACATGCAATTTGCCCTTACTGTGTATGCTAAGTCACTTCAGTTGTGCTTGACTCTTTGTGACCTCATTGACTATAATCTACAAGCTCCTCTGCCCATGAGATTCTGAAGGCAAGAATGGTGAAGTGGATCGCCATGCCCTTCTCCACGTGATCCTCCCAACCCAGGTATCATACGTGCATCTTTTATGTCTTCTATGTTGGTAGGCAGGTTCTTTACCACTAGTGTACCTGGGGAGCCCTTATTGTGTGCCATAACATTTTATATTTGATCTTCTCTTCCATACCACTTCAATGTAAACATTACTATTTCCATCCACTAGTAGAGAAACTGAGACTCAGAACAGCAGTGTAAATTTGCAAACACACACACACACACACACACACACACACACACACACACACAACAAAAAATAAAACACTACCTTTCACTCTTGCTGATTTTTTTCCTCTGTTGAGTTTCAGCTTATAATTTTATGGACTTCTGCTCTAATTTTTATATTGATCTCCCCTGCTTTAGAGTTGCATTCCTTTTTCTCTCAATTTTGGGGATGGTAACTTAGATTATTGCTTGTAGACCTTTTGTCTTTTCTAATGCATATGTACATTATCATAGATTTCCTTGTGAGCATTAATTTTACAGCATACCTCACTTCAGTTCAGTTCTGTCACTCAGTCATGTCTGACTCTTTGAGACCCCCTTGGGCTGCAGCACACCAGGCCTCCCAGTTCATCATAAACTCCTAGAGTTTACCTAAACTCATGTCCACTGAGTCAGTGATGCCATCCAACCATTTCATTCTCTGTTGTCCCCTTCTCCTCCCGCCTTCAACCTTTCCCAGCATCAGGGTCTTTTCAAATAAGTCAGCTCTTCACATCAGGTGGCCAAAGTATTGGAGTTTCAGCTTCAAGATCAGTCCTTCCAAAGAAATCCCAGGACTGATCTCTTTTAGTATGGACTGGTTGGATCTCCTTGCAGTCCAAGGGACTCTCAAGAGTCTTCTCCAACACCACAGTTCAAAAGTGTCAATTCTTTGGCACTCAGTTTTTGTTATAGTCCAACTCTCACATCCATACATGACCACAGGAAAACCATAGCCTTGACTAAACAGACCTTTGTTGACAAAGTAACGTCTCTGCTTTTTAATATGCTGTCTAGTTTGGTCATAACTTTCCTTCCAAGGAGTAAGTGTCTTTTAATTTCATGGTTGCAATCACCATCTGCAGTGATTTTGGAACCCCCAAAATAAAGTCTGACTCTGTTTCCACTGTTTCCCCATCTATTTGCCATGAAGTGATGGGACCGGATGCCATGATTTCAGAAAATGTTGAGCTTTAAGCCAACTTCTTCACTCTCCTCTTTTACTGTCATCAAGAGGCTTTTTAGTTCTTCTTCACTTTATGCCATAAGGGTGGTGTCATCTGCATGTCTGAGGTTACTGATATTTCTCCCAGCAATCTTGAGTCCAGCCTGTGCTTCCTCCAACCCAACACTTCTCATGATGTACTCTGCAGAGAAGTTAAATAAGCAGGGTGACAATATATTTATTCTTGCATGTTGTCTCCTCTTTCACTAAAGCCCTGAACATATTAATCATAGCTATTTAGGTTCCCTGAGGCCTTCCAGGTGGCACAGTGGCTAAGAATCTCCTGCCAATGCAAAAACACAAGAGACATGGGTTCAATCTCTGGGACAGGAGGATCCCCTGGAGTAAGAAATTGCAAGGCACTCCTGTATTCTTGCTTGGAAAATTCCATGAACAGAGAAGCCTGGAGGGTGACATTTGTGGAGTCATAAAAAGTCAAACATGACTGAGCTCACACACAAACATATTTAAATTTTCTCTCTCATATTTTCCAAATCTTTGGCATAATTGAGTCTAATTCTAATGCTTGCTTTTTCCTTAAGCTTTAGTTTTTCTTGTCTTTGAGGATACAATGTAATTTTTAAAGGCATACATGACATATAGTGGAAAAGGAACCAAAGTAGATAGATTTTTACTGTGATATTATATATATATAGATAGATAGATAGATAGAATAGATAGATATGGATATATCTTTGGCTACGACAGATCTAGACAGTTTATTTAAAAGTAAAGACACCACTTTGCCAACAAAGGTCTTTATAGTTAAAGCTATGCTTTTTCCAGTAGTCATGAACAGATGTATGAGGTGGATCAAAGGAAGGCTGAGTGCCAAAGAACTGATGCTTTTGAACTGTGGTGTTGGAGAAGACTCTTGAGAGTCCCTTGGACTGCAAGAAGATCCAACCAGTCCATCCTAAAGGAAATCAGTCCTGAATATTAGTTGGAAGGACTGAAGCTGAAGCTGAAGCTTCAATACTTTGGCCAGTGAAGCAAAGGGCTAAGTCATCGGCAAAGACACTGATGCTAGGAAAGATTGAGGGCAGGAGGAGAAGGGGGTGACAGAGTATGAGATGCTTGCATAGCATCACAGACTCAAGGGATATGAGTTTGTGTAAACTTCAGGAGACAGTAAATGACAGTTAAACCTGGTGTGCTGCAGTCCAGGGGGTCGCAAAGAGTCAGACATGACTGAGTGACTGAACAGTAATAACAATATATTTGGCTAGGAACTGGGCTGTGCTTAATGCTTTCTGTACCTGTAGGTGTTAGAGGTGTCAATTTCTTTTTTTTTTTTTATTCTTTTCCCACCTCCAATGTCCTTTAGTTTGGGTTTTTCCCTAATAACTCTTTTTTTTTTTTTAATTAATGTCTTCATATGTTTGCTCTCTTAGTAGTAATCTTTGTTATTATATAGGAACCCATTTTGTATGGTGTGAAGATGCTGGGCAGCAAAAGCATTCTCAAATGTTATTAAGTCTTGGTTTTTTCTTTGACCTGGACAGGGCTGTGACTTTCAGAAGTGTTTTTTAGCCTTTGTTTTCCCTTTCCTATGAGAGAGTGTAGGCTGGAGGCAACTGGAGTTGTCCAGTTACACATTCCCAAGAGAGATAAAGCTCTACTCAAATATTGTGCTTATATATAGTCTTTTGTTATGCAGATCACATGTTAAATATTGCAGAAATTTTACGTTCCCCCTGGGCATTTTTCAGCATGTTAACTTTTCCCTTTATCATGTCCACAAGAGAAGATTTTCTCTTACCTTTATAGTCAGAACATGGTAAAACTCTGGAGATAATACTCACAACGGTGTGGTGCCACCATTAATGGCTGGCCTCCCAGTGATTCCTAATACTCAGGCTCCTCCTTCAGCAATTTGTTGGTTACCCTTCTGTCTCTCTCTACCAGTTATTGTTCCCAGTGTTGCCTGTACCAAATCACAGCTGATATTGACTGTGGTTTCTGTATATGTCTGTCGTTCTAAATTCCACAGTGGCATTATGCCCTGTGATCTTAATTTTCCAATAGATCTGGAAAAAAAAAATGAGCTTTAGTTTGCTCAGCTTCTTGTTGTGAGAACAAGAGTGATGACTTCCAAAAGTTGTTTATGTACTACAGGTGAAACAGAAAGCCTGCCCTGGCGCCTGTATTCAGTGGCATTCAACACTTAAGGGGTAAAAAAAAAAGTGAAATATTTTAAGCCAGGTCAAGTGGTTATACAGTGACAAAAATACAGCAATAAATGAAATTTTGAATTGTTTTTCAAACTCAGTAGTTTAGATTTTTTGTTTGAATTTGTTGGTGTATTACATTACCACTAATTTTTATACTCCTGAAAGCAGGATTGCATCTTATTTTTATTTGTTACCTTCGCAATAACTAGCACAGAGTCGGACACGACTGAGGTGACTTAGCAGCAGCAACAGCACTGGGTAAAATCAATATAGGTTTATCTGTATTAAATTGAAATAAATTATATTGAAATGTGGACTTTGCTCTAATTATTACCTTACCATTTTGTAGAGAGATCAATACAGTTAATGGATCTTTGCTTATATGGGACAAATGTAAAGTCATCTTTAAGTGACTTTCTTCTATTTCATTAGGAAAAGCCCTCATAACCAAACCAAAAAAATCTAATTATATTTTACTTATCAGTTGTTGTGGCTCCTCCCTCCAATAATAGATTTATATAAGCTCATAGAAATTTTCCAAGCTACTTATAATATTAAACATATATAATATGGTTAATGTTAATATTAATCATAACTATAAATTTCCAAATAGATTCACATGGCCTTTTTCTTTTAATATTATAAGAAAAAAAAAATACTTTTATTATTTAAGACCATTAACACTTGGGTGTCCTCAACTCCTTCTATATACTGCCATCCTCTGGGACATCAAAGTAAATAACTTTCATATTTTCTTTTTCACCTTTTGACATTCACCATTTCTCAATGTTGCTAATAAGATTCAGTTTTTTAAAAGAAATTTTTCAAATTTAGGAGATCAAGTATACTAGAACAAAATAGTAGGTGCTTGTTTTTCCTCTCTTTTCAAAAAATATATATTCGTATGTTGACATGCATGCATATATTTGTATCCAGTCTGTGGCCATACCACCCTGAACGTACCTGATCTCATCTGATCTTGGAAGCTAAGCAGGATCAGAGCTGGTGTAGGTGCTTGACTTTCCTCTCTTTTCTAAAAATATATATTTATATGTTGATATGTATGCATATATTTGCATACATGTATCTATCTGTATATTCTAATTTATGTGATCATATAGTGAGTATATAAACACACATATACACACATTAAGAATAATGTAGCTTATATTGAAATATGAAATGTACATGTACATTTATAGCTATACTTCTTTGAATAAAATTAAATATGCTCATCTCTGTTATTGCAATTCTAAACTATATTTAAGCATGCAGTCTACATTTAATTTATACTGCTAAGCATCATACAAAAAAAGGAAACAGAAGTAACTAAATTTAATAATAGATTTGTTCAAATATTGGAAGAAAGAGGTAATACACTGAAACTGTTTTTTTAAGCAACTATTTTCAATTAATTTCTAACTAATGCAACAATATTGCTTTCTTTTTTCCTGTAAATTTAAAGCAGCATTAATAACGTGTAAAAACTTCTGAACATTGCAAAACAGGGTAATTATGCATGTGACTAATTGTGATAGGTGTGTTTGGACAAATTCAACCCTAAGTCAGCTTTATGAAATGGTTTCTATTAAAATGGAATACATCAGAAAGGAAAATGAAATATCTACGTCTGTCTCTTTCCTCAAGATTTTCAAAATTAACACCAATCTCCCATGAAACACCATCTGCTCTCTCAATCATGTTTATAGATAAGGCTTATCAAAACTGGAGGAGATTTTGAGGGAGCAAAAATAAACAATAATAAAATTTTGTGACAAACTAGAAAGGATGACCATATCAAATTTTGAAATAAAATCTCTCCAGCAGACAAAACCAATATTTGCTGAAAAACATGTATTTATCCTAAACATATGCCATCCCAGAGTTACTAATGTAAATGATACTTGGCCAGAAAGTTTCATTTATGAGATAATAAAACAATGCTTTACCTGTTATACCTAAGTTTCTATAAAGAAATAAGTTATTGACAGAGTTGAAATATGTCACATTATTGAAAAGCCTATTATACTGATCTATTATTATTGTATTTTTTTTCTGGTGGCTGAAATTTACAATTTGCCTTTGAATTTCTTTACATCATTCCCATCTTTAAACTATTAATACATTAATAGCTTGACAAGTTAACATAAATATATGACAAGTTATAATGACTTGTTTAACTTCTAAACACATAACTGAAAGACTATTCCTATCCATGACATTGCTGCTATCCCTTCAGTGTCTTCTGAGGAAGGAGGACTATACATATTTCCTCCTTGGGAAGCACAAAGAATTAGAATCTGAAAATGTTGAGAAAAACAGTCTTGTTATCCAGCCTTGGACATCTCTCCCATACCTGTGCAGTAAACAAACAGCCTGCCTGCCCACTTGGCCGCTTAAATTAGGCCTCGGACTTGGAGCACTTTAATGCTAAAAGATAAAGACTCCTAATAACCTGTGCTGGGCTTAATGCTTTCCATGGGAGTATCATTCTCAGTTTCAGATTCAACATGTACTGTGTTGTTACTTTGTGTGTCATCTAGCACCCAGCCAACTCTGCTATTTCTGCTTCCTGCAGGGAGGGGATGAGATCCTCAAACTCCTGTGCCTGAATGATCACCTGAAGCAGCCATCAGGAGGAACTGGTTGATGATGGGGGACCGATGCCTACTACAAAGCTCATCTTGCTCTGTCTCTTCTCTAAGGAGTCCAGCCTGTTTCATCCAGTTCTTGACTGTGCTGTTTTCCCTGATGACTTTCATACCAGGAATCAGTGGGCAGAATTGCTTGGACAAATAACAGATGTTCTTGGGTGCCCAGTCGCTTCAGTCATGTCTGACTATTTGCAACCCAATGGACTGTAGCCCACAAGGCTCTTCTGTCCATGGGACTCTCCAGGGAAGAATATCAGAGTCGGTTGCTATGTCCTCCTCCAAGGGATCTTCTGGACCCAGGGATTTAACTCACACCTCCTGCATTGCAGGCAGATTCTTTACCAAAGAGCTACTGGGGAAGTCCAGCTAATAGATGCTTCTAGCTTAATACAAGTGATCCAAAGAAGTTTTATTAGTCAGTATATAAATTCCTATTGTCTGTTTTTTCCAGTTTCTGTGATTGAGGAAGCCAGCATTGAGATAAAGTCAGGATCCTTACATGATAACAAGCGATGCTCTACACTAAACCACAATGGACATGCGGTATAAGCAAGAAATCAACTGTGGGCTAGAGTTTTCCTGTTTTTTGGTGTTTTTTTTTTTTTTCTTTTGTTTTGATTTGTTTTCAATCATTGCTACCTCACGTTTTACTAAATGATTTAAGAATGGAGCTTTACTCGGAAATAATCTGAAACAGTGATTTTAAGTATTGCCATTTTCCATATTGCTCAGTGAGTTTTATCATACTTGCCTCTGTTGTGTATATCACACAAATATTGCCAAATACATCATATTTAATTTCAGTGTCCCTAAACTTGCTCTATCTTTGTTCAGATTGTTCTTACTCTAGATATCTACAATGCTCATGTTCTCATAGCAGTTCTCTCTTCAGAGACACATTTCCAGAGAGGTCAACCCTGACCACTCTATTAATGAGTCCCCTTAACTGGTTAGTCTGTTACTATACTTAATTTTGTCTAATCATTGATGTATTTACACCTGTAGTATGCTGTGTATTTACTAAAATCAAAAAGATTTTCTCTCTTCTTATTTATCATTATGACTCTTGGAACAGTTTCTGACAAGTGCTTGATCACACACACACACACACACACACACTTATTACAGGATAAGAAGGGAGCATATTGCTTTCAGACTCAACGTATTCACCAGTCATGAAGGAACAGTTAAAAACCAATTCACGTAAGTGGCCTTTATCTTGGAGTTGGTCTTGATCACTGCCTCTTGTACAATGTCACTAACCTCCATCCTTAGATCTTCAGGTATTCTGTCTCTCAAATCTAATCCCTTGAATTTATTTGTCACTTCACTGTATAATTGTAAGAGATTTGATTTAGGTCATACCTGAAGGGTCTAGTGGTTTTCAACATTTTCTTCAATTTAAGCCTGAATCTGGATTAAATTCACATACTGAAATGTGAATTCAAGTAGGCCTTAGGAAGCATCACTAAAAACAAAGGTAGTGGAGGTGATGGAATTCCAGTTGAGCTATTTTAAATTCTAAAAGATGATGCTGTGAAAGTGCTGTACTCAATGTGCCAGCAAATATGGAAAGCTCAGCCATGGCCACAGGACTGGAAAAGGTCAGTTTTCATTCCAATCCCAAAGGAAAGCAACATGTTCATCCTACCACACAATTGCACTCATCTCACATGATAGCAAAATAATGCTCAAAATTCTCCAGCCAGCCTTCAATAGGATGTGAACTGTGAACTTCCAGATGTCCAAGTTGGATTTTAAAAAGGCAGAGGAACCATCATCTACTGGATTATCAAAAAAAAAAAAGAGAGAGTTCCATGATTCGTTTAGTCCGAAACTGGCAGGAAGCTTCCCAGCTGGCCCCCCCTGCCCTGCTTTCTCCTGTCCTCACCCCTGCAGCCCCGTCCTGCCCCCCGCCTCCCCCTGGACTGGCTGGCTGGCTAAAGGACTTGATGTACATACTCCTGCCCCCTCTACCCTGAAAAGTGGGGTTCGCCCCTGGCTCTGCCTCATCTCTGTGCCTTTGGCCTGGGGTGCACCTCCTCCTTCCATTCCATGTGCCTTTCTTTGCCTCTGCAGTCTCATTTCTTATGATTTTGCAAATTATACTTGGTTGCTTTCCGACCTTCTGTTGGCCTCAAATAGCAGAAAGTAGAGAAGGGACCTAGAGACCCTCCATCTCTCCACTGGGAATTGGAACAGCCTCTAACTTTAGCCATAGAAAGTTTTTGTTCAACTGTATATGTTGGGGTTTTGCAAAAGTCCTGTTCTGATGAGTCTCCAGATGAGGTGGGCTGCCCAGGATCACCATCACCTGAAGGGGTGACAGGGAAGGCGTGTCCATCCCCGCCTCCCACCCCACCCCACCCCGCCCCCTTCCCTCCTCCGTTAGTGTATATTTGCAGGTTGGGCTAGAAGAATCAGCTGCTATGCGGTTGATTCTTTTTTTTTTTTTTTTTAACCCTGTCGCATATTTACTTTTTACTCCTCCCCTCAATCTAAAAGCGCGGTTCAAATGCAACTGGAAACCTTTATTCTCCTCTCTCCCCCTCCCCTAATATATTGAGGCTTTGGGGTAGGGAGAAACGTGCACAACCCACCAACCCCCTTCCCCTTCCCCTATGCATTAAAGTTCCTTATTTACCCCTTTGCCTCCTCGCATTACTTCCCCACTCCTTTTCTGGCAAAAAGGAGCTTCTTCCTCTCTGTGATTAAGCGTACTGCACAGGGGAGACAGCCCCGTCCAGCCCTGGCTCCGCTCTTGGTTTCTCTTGTCGTCTTCTGCTTTTTTCCTGGTGCTCTTTTTGTCGGTGGGGTGTGGGTAATACAACAGCCATAGGCTTTTGGGGACCTTTAACTGTTTTTTTCCTTTTCATTTGTAAAAATACTAAACATTCAATTTCAGAGAACCAAAAATCCCACCTTCCCACCGAACACTAAGGGGCGTGTCTTCTGCGCCTGACCTTTTCTGTTTTTCTTTCTCTCTTGTTAATGCTTTTAAAAACAAATGAGCTGCATAAGTTGCTTATATATCTTTGAGATTAGTTGATGTCAGTTGATTCATTTGCGATTGTTTTCTCCCATTCAGAAGGCTGTCTTTTCACCTTGCTTATAGTTTCCTTTGTTGTGCAGAAGCTTTTAATTTTAATTAGATCCCATTTGTTTATCTTTGCTTTTATTTCCAGTATACTGGGAGTTGGATCATAGAGGATCCTGCAGTGATTTATGTCGGAGAGTGTTTTGCCTATGTTCTCCTCTAGGAGTTTTATAGTTTCTGGTCTTACATTTAGATCTTTAATCCATTTTGAGTTTATTTTTGTGTATGGTGTTAGAAAGGGGTCTAGTTTCATTCTTTTACAAGTGGTTGACCAGTTTTCCCAGCACCACCTGTTAAAGAGACTGTCTTTAC
Organism: Nanger dama; assembly: GCA_917880005.1. Taxonomy (NCBI): domain Eukaryota; kingdom Metazoa; phylum Chordata; class Mammalia; order Artiodactyla; family Bovidae; genus Nanger; species Nanger dama. Next base: position 18,289,469 of record CAKJTW010000020.1, read on the forward strand.
TCCATTGTATACTCTTGCCTCCTTTGTCAAAGATAAGGTGTCCATAGGTGTGTGGGTTTATCTCAGGGCTTTCTATTTTGTTCCATTGATCTATATTTCTGTCTTTGTGCCAGTACCATACTATCTTAATGACTGTGGCTTTGTAGTAGAGCCTGAAGTCAGGCAAGTTGATTCCTCCAGTTCCATTTTTCTTTCTCAAGATTGCTTTGGCTATTCGAGGTTTTTTGTATTTCCATACAAATCTTGAGATTATTTGATCTAGTTCTGTGAAAAATACTGCTGGTAGCTTGATGGGAATTGCATTGAATCTGTAGATTGCTTTAGGTAGTATACTCATTTTCACTATCTCAAAGATATATAAGCGACTTATGCAGCTCAACTCCAGAAAAATAAATGATCCAATAAAAAAATGGGCCAAAGAACTAAATAGGCATTTCTCCAAAGAAGACATACGGATGGCTAACAAACACATGAAAAGATGTTCAACATCACTCATTATCAGAGAAATGCAAATCAAGACCACAATGAGGTACCATTTCACACCAGTCAGAATGGCTGTGATCCAAAAGTCTACAAGCAATAAATGCTGGAGAGGATGTGGAGAAAAGGGAACCCTCTTACACTGCTGGTGGGAATGCAAACTAGTACAGCCACTATGGAAAACAGTGTGAGATTCCTTAAAAATTGCAAATAGAACTGCCTTATGACCCAGCAATCCCACTGCTGGGCATACACACCGAGGAAACCAGAATTGAAAGAGGCACATGTACCTCAATGTTCACTGCAGTGCTGTTTATAATAGCCAGGTCATGGAAGCAACCTAGATGTCCATCAGCAGATGATTGGATAAGAAAGCTGTGGTACGTATACACAATGGAATACTACTCAGCCCTTAAAAAGAATAAATTTGACTCAGTTCTAATGAGATGGATGAAATTGGAACCGATTATACAGAGTGAAGTAAGCCAGAAAGAAAAACACCAATACAGTATACTGACACATATATATGGAATTTAGAAGACAGTAATGATGACCCTAAATGTGAGACAACAAAGAGACACAGAGGTATGGAATGGACTTTTGGACTCTGAGGGAGAGGGAAAGGGCGGGATGGTTTGGGAGAATGGCAATGAAACATGTACATTTTCTTACAAGAAACGAAGTGCCAATCTATGTTCAATGTAGGATGCAGGATGCATGGGGCTGATGCACAGGATGATTCAAGTAGAGGATGTGGGGTGGGAGGTGGGAGGGGGCTTCGGCATTGGGAGATTGTGTTCACCTATGGCTGATTCATGTCAACGTATGGCAAAACAAATACAGTATTGTAATTAAAAAAATAAATGTAATAATTTTAAAAATGAGTTTTTATATAAATAAAGTTTTTAAAGTGTGAAAAAAAAGGCTTTTGACTATGTCAAAGTCTTTGACTGTGTGGATCACAGTAAACTGTGGAAAATTCTTAAAGAGTTAGGAATACCAGACCACCTGACCTGCCTCCTGAGAAATCTGTATGCAGATCAAGGAGCAACAGTAAGAGCTGTACCTGGAACAACAGACTGGTTTCAAATCAGAAAAGGATTATGTCAAAGTTGTATATTGTCAGCCTGCTTATTTAGTGTATATGCAGAATACATCATGAAGAATGCTGCCCTTAATAAAGCACAAGCTGGAATGAAAGCTTCAGGGAGAAATATCAATAACTTCGGATATACAGATGACACCACCTTTGTGGCAGAAAGTGAAGAAGAACTAAAGAGCCTCTTGATGAAAGTGAAAGAAGAGAGTGAAAAAGTTGGCTTAAAACTAAACATTTAGAAAATAAAGATCAGGGCATGTGGTCCCATCACTTCATGACAAATAAATGGAAAACAATGGAAACAATGATAGACTTTATAATTTTAGGTTCCAAAATCACTGCAGATGGTGACTGCAACTGTGAAATTAAAAGACACTTGGTCCTTGTAAGAAAAGTTATGACCAACCTAGACAGCATATAAAACGCAGAGGTATTACTTTACTAACAAAGGTCTATCTAACCAAAGCTATGGTTTTTCCAGTACTCGTGAGAGTTGGACTATAAAGAAAGCTGAGCAGCAAAGAATTGAAGCTTTTAAACTGAGATGTTGGAAAGGACTCTTGGGAATCCCTTGGACTGCAAGGAGATCCAAACAGTCCATCCTAAAGGAAATCAGTCCTGAATATTCACTGGAAGGACTGAAGTTGAAGTTGAAACTCCATCAATTTGGCCACCAGATGCAAAGAACTGACTCATTTGAAAAGACCCTGATGCTGGGAAAGATTGAAGGCAGGAGGAGAAGAAGACAATTATAGGTTGAGATGGTCGTGTCACATCACCGACTTGATGGACATGAATTTGAGTAAACTCTGGGAGCTGATGATGGACAGGAAGGCCTTGTGTGCTGCAGTCTATGGTGTTGAAAAGAATCAGACATGACTGAGCAACTGAGCTGAACTGATATATGGCCTATATCTACAGCTTATATTCAGCACTCCTGCTGGAAGGAAAGACGACTTTGGAGAGGGAGAAAAGGAGTTCCAAATGTTGGAACACGATACCTGAGGTTGTTTATTCAGAGGTAAGCTTGAATAGGAAAGAAAAGAAGAATTGTTGTTGATGGGAAAATATGAAAGAAGAGTGGCCACATAGGAAGGCACCCAATGATTTTATTTTCTTAAAGGAATATTTGTGAAAGATTTTCTTTTGCATTTGCATACATCAAAAATGAACTATTTAAAAATGAAATTGGGATAGCACTCTCATTTACAGTAGTGTCAAAAGAAATAAAATATTTAGGAATAATCTTAATTGAGTGGGGGAATTGTTTACATTGAAAACTATAAAACAGTGAATTGAATGAATAAAAATACAAATAAATGGAAAAACATTTCACATTTATAAATTAGAAAACTTAATCCTTGTTGTTTCAATTTAGCATATAATTCAGTCTTTTCATAGGCCTTTTCCAAATGTTAAGGCTGCCTTTGGAAGTCAAATGGAATTTGGAATGTGGAAACATTTTCACTGGCTTTTTTTTTTTTTTTTTTTACTATTCATTATCTGGTTGATTGTTATTAGACAGACTTTTACTTTTAGTTCATGTATTGTTCTCTTCTTCTCTTAGATATTACATGTAATTAGATACTGGCAAACAAATTTTACTCATTCATTCTCCCAAGTCAGCATTCCAGGTCTAATGTTTGTTTAAAAAAAAAAATGTAGTTTTCTCCAGAACGCTTCCTGAAAGTCCCATTCTTAAAAATGTGTCTGCTGCACATTATGAATTGGCTATGCAAGCACCCTCCACCTCCTTCTCCCTGACCTTCCTCCACTAGAGAGACCAGTAAGCTAAAATGTTTACTTTCCCTGCCTCACAGAGCATGGCCAGGTGACACAGTTCAAGCTAATAAAATATTGGTAAAAGAGGGCTTTCTTTCCTAAGATCAAATCATAGCCAAACTGGAGAAAATAGTTTACCCTTTTTCTTCTTCCTGTATGTTGCATAGCTATTCTATCTGGAAATCCAGAAACAGTTTTGAGATCAGGAGGAGAAGACTGTACAGAACAGCAAAGTAGAAACCTACAGGGAATTGTCTATGTCTGGCCATCTAGTTCTGAAAGATGAGTAAACCTCTGTTCCTTTTTGTTAGTCTTCTTGGCATTTGCAGTATATGGTAATATCTTATCTCACTTCCTTATGTTTTATTGTTTACTGTTTTCTTCTATACTTTGTTTTGAACACATTTTAGTATCACCTGTTTAGGAACAAGATGACATTGACATGAATTGAGCATCCCTGACATTGAAAAATATTAAGTCTTAACTGTTCCTTCACAGGCCAGTCTCTGCCTCAACATTGACTTGATTTCCTTTCTTCACATACACTCAAGGAGATCATATAGATAACTATTTTAAAAATATTGTTTCTGTGGGTATTATAGGTTTTAGATGACCATTATGTAACTATAAACTTAAAGAAGGGAGGATGGCAGCTAGCTAGTTATCAATTATATGCCAGAATCTCTGCTAAATCATTTCTGCAGTGCAAAAATGTCTTGAGATAATTATGCTTTTGTATCTAAGGAAGTGGAAACAATTTCAGAGATCAAAGTATCTGTCTTAACATTTTACCACCAATTCTGAGTCAAAAGATTTCAAAGTAGTGTTTCTACAAGTGCATTCTCCAGACCACCAGATCGGTTTTGTCTGAAAACTTGCTAGTAACACAAATACTTGGACTCCATCCCAAACTACTAAATTAAAAATTGGGTGTGAATCCCAACTATCTGTTTAACAACTTGACTAGATTATGCTGATGCACACAAAAGTTAGAAAAGCAACAAATACTAGGGTTTGAATATTAAGCATAACTAGATAATTTAGAGCATAAAACCACAATCAAGTTTTAAAATACTAAAAATGTTGTTTTATACTACGGTTTCCCAAATAAGAGTGCATCCACTATGAGAACACTGCAGCTATGATGGGTTATGATTTCCAAATTAAGTCAGTATAAACCCAGTAGATATGAAGAACAATTTACATAAAATCCTATATTTTCAAGATATTGGGTAAGAGACTTGGTGTCAGCAAAAGGGCCAAGCACTTAAAAGAATTAGGCTGCTGGAACTAATTTGCCATCAAGATGTAGCATTAAAAGCCAGCAGGACTTGTGGAGGAGCTTGTTGTATTTAAGAGCTTGTACATAAACCTACTGAGAAAATACTAGTCTTTAGCTTAAAGCTTGGTTTCATGCTGAAAAGAAACAGCTTAATTGCCTTTTTCAAATCCCAGACCAGGTAATCTGAGATTGTCATTTTGTTTGTATCATTTACTTTCCATTGTAAACCAGAAGGTCTGGGTCTGTTCAGACCTGGTTTCCAGCCCTGGGTCTGTCTCTGCAATTTAACTGCCCAGTTTTTAGGAAAGTAAATCTTTAGGTTCAAATCTAGGAGCTGCTTCTAAGCAAAATTGGGCTCATCGCATATATTAAGTTTTCTGTCATATAGGCTTCTCTATGTCTCATTTTCTTTATTATTTTTTTAAACCATCTCTTTTATTGGCTCACTGTAACTTGTTGGCATAACACTATAAAGAACCATTCAGTCACTTACTCTGAATTTAAAAGCACTTGTCATTAGAAAATCATAGCTATTAACATGAATGTGCTGCATTTTTACCACTCTTCAGCAATTTTTAATTGTTAAGTCATTTTCTGTGTATAATATGTTTCTTCATATTGATTAAAAGGACTTTGCTAGCAGGTATTTCCATAATGTTAAATTTTAAGTATTATACCCTACATTGAAAAAAAACACTTGATAATTGGTATATATAAATTATAATATTTTACTCCTTTCCAAAAATAATTATCATATGAGTTTCCACAACTCTTTGTGAGAGATTATATTATTGTTCCCTAGATTTTACACTGTTAGCCTGCCAGCTTTGGAGATCCATCTGCTTTCTGAAAATTTAAAATAATTTGTGTGATTATTTAAACTTTTATCTCGTTTCCTTTAAAAAAATTAGTGACATATAGTCGATTTACAATGCTGTGTTAGCTTCTGGTGTACAGCAGAGTGAATCAGTTGTACATATACGTATATCCACTCTTTTCAGATTCTTTTCACATATAAGCCATCACAGATTATTGGGTAGAGTTCAATGTGTCATACCGTAGGTCCTTGCACATGTGCCTCCTAAAGCGCTTCAGTGGTGTCTGACGGCAGCTTATCAGGCTCCTCTGTCCATGGAATAAAGAGAGCATTTAGAAAGATCACTTAACATGAATCTGCCACAGGCGTATGGCAAAGCCAATTCAATATTGTAAAGTAATTAACCTCCAATTAAAATAAATAAATTTATATTTTAAAAAAAAGTAAGATAACTTAAAAAGAGGAGGGAGACTTAGGGACTCAGATTTTTCAAATTACAAACGTGAAGACCCTCAAACATTGACTATAGAATTTCCAGGTTAAAACTGTGACCATTAAAAAAAAAAAAAAAAGAATGCTAGAGTGGGTTGTTATGCCTGCCTCACAGTAGGTCATTATTAATCACCTGTTAAACATATAGTGTTGCGTCTGTGTCAATCCCAGTCTTCCAGTTTATCCATCCCCAGTCCTTACACCTTGGTAACCAAGCGTTTTCTTTAAGGAAATGACTGAATATTATAACTGATTATGCTACAGCATGTTTATTATAATTAGTTTGTCCATTTGACTAAATTTATTTCCATATATACTGGCAAATTAAATGCATATACATCCAAAATTTGAAAAACAGAAGATTTCTTAAACTGACAATGTTATTTAATTGTGCTTTTCATTGTATCCTATTTTTGGTTATTATTTTTCTTTAGCGAAAATTGCCAAATGTATGATAGATTATACTGGGAAATACTGCAAAATATTTATATTTTAGCTACATGGTTATTTTCCCTTTTACTTTCCATTCCATTTTCTTTCCTACTTTACTGCAAAAAGAAAGATACTTTCAGGCATGTAAGTCAATTTTTTAAAGTAAACACAGGTGTGTGTGTGTGTGTGTGTGTGTGTGTACTGCTGCTAAGTTGCTTCAGTCTTGTCCGACTCTGTGAGACCCCAGAGACGGAAGTCCACCAGGCTCTCCCCATCCCTGGGATTCCCCAGGCAAGAACACTGGAGTGGGTTGCCATTTCCTTCTCCAATGCATGAAAATGAAAAGTGAAAGTGAAGTCGCTCAGTTGTATCTGACTCTTAGCAACCCCATGGACTGCAGCCCACCAGGCTCTTCCGTCCACGGGATTTTCCAGGCAAGAGTACTGGAGTGGGGGTGCCATTGCCTTCTCCGATATATATATATATCTGGCCACTATTAAAAGGGCTGAAAATAAAGGATACATGGTAAACAAAAAGCAAAGTGAGTTGAAAGCAAGGTTCTATGGGAAATGATTAATCAGAGAGTAAAATGTTATGATAGAGTAGATAGTAGGAAGAATTTTAGAACCAAAAATAATATTTGATTACTGGAATTTTCAAACTTTTTTTTTCAGATATTATTTTTCTTTAAAAATTCCAAGTCTATTAACATGGATTTTTTAAATTATTCAAAAGATCATTCTTTCTCCTAAACAAATATTCTTCTTCAAATTTTTCCAACTATGTCCTTCAAAAACTATTGTCTCCTTCTTATTTAGTTTGTTTATTCCCTTGTAAGCAAAGCTATTTAAAGCATTTGCAAGCTTTTCATTTTCTTTATCAAAGTACCTTTTTGAGTGCCTCTTTCTGCAACAGTGCTATTCCTGTGAAATGAACTTTAATTATCTCTACTGACATATTTGAGTTATTTAACACAATGAGAGAAAAGTTAAAATGAATTGTAAAAACATAACTTCCATTTGAATGAAGAGTGCATTAACATACTTCTCCAGTCTCCGCTTGTGTATTTAAGACTATTTTTAGACACTATATTTAAATTTTGATTTGTATTAGCATTTTCCTACTAATTTTTAAATAATGCAAAGCTAAAAATATATCCTGTTTATTTTAATGTTCTTCAAAAATAGCAGACAAAATTTATACATAATATCCCCCATTATTTACTTGAGATGGAATGTAATGTTTTACATTTTTACTCTCTGATATAATAATTTTTTTAACACACATGAAACGTGTAAAAGAAATCAGAATTATTTATGTATGTTTTCTCCATGAATCTATGCATTTCCTTTATACAAAAATACTTAGATGGCTCCTTTTAGATGTCAGTGATTGAGCTACATGCCAAGAGAACAGATGAGCATCACTGTTTCAACAGAGCATCACTGTACCATTATATTGGGAGCATTGTTGTGCTTTGTAAAGTATTATGTGTAGTGAAAGTGAAGACATTGTTTTTCCTACACATTGCATATTTTTCTGAACACTAATTCAAATTTTCACCTTTATTTTTAGAGCTGAGTGAGCAGTAATGCTGAATTTGTTTTGGTGATGAGGGCAGAAGTAGGGGAGGAAGACACTGAATCAGAATAGGGTCTGTTGAGTTCAGTTGCTGTCGTGTCTGATACTTTTCAAATTCAGAAAAAAATTTTTTTTTTTTTCCCACACAGTCAAAGGCTTTTACATAGTCACTAGAACCCTCTCGTCTTTTTTTGATGATCCAACGGATGTTGGAATTTGACCTCTGGTTCTTCCATCTTTTCTAAATCCATCTTGAACATCTGGAAGTTCACAGTTCAGGTCCTATTGAAGCCTGGCTTGGAGAATTTTGAGCATTACTCTACTAGCGTGTGAAATTAGTGCATTGTATGGTAGTTTGAGCATTCTTTGGCGTTGCCTTTCTTTGGGATTGAAATGAAAAATGAAAATTTCCAGTCCTGTGGCCACTGCTGAGTTTTCAAAATTTGCTGGCGTATTGAGCGCAGTGCTTTCACAGCATCATCTTTTAGGATTTAAAATAGCTCAACTGGAATTCCATCACCTCCACTAGCTTTTTTCTTAGTGATGCTTCCTAACACCCACTTGACTTCACATTTTAGGATGTCTGGCTCTAGGTGAGTAATCATACCATGGTGCTTATGTGGGTCATGAAAATCTTTTTGTATAGTTCTTCAGTGTATTTTTGCCTCCTCTTCTTAATATCTTCTACTTCTGTTAGGTCCATACCATTTCTGTACTTTATTGTGCCTATCTTTGCATGAAATGTTCCTTTCGTATCTCTGATTTTCTTGAAGAGATCTCTAGTCTTTCCCATTCTGTTGTTTTCCTCTATTTCTTTGCATTGATCGCTGAAGAAGTCTTTCTTACCTCTCCTTGCTATTCTTTGGAACTCTGCATTCAAAAAGGTATATCTTCCCCTTTCTCCTTGCTTTTCATGTCTCTTCTTTTCACAGCTACTTGTAAGGCCTCCTCAGACAGCCATTTTGCTTTTTTGCATTTCTTTTTCTTGGGGATGGTCTTGATCTCTGTCTCCTGTACAATGTCATGAACCTCTATCCATAGTTCATCAGGCACTCTATCAGATCTAATCCCTTGAATCTATTTGTCACTTCCACTATATAATCATGAGGGATTTGACTTAGGTTATATCTGAATGGTCTAGCGGTTTTCCCTACTTTCTTCAATTTAAGTCTGAATTTGGCAAGAAGGAATTCATGATCTGAGCCACAGTCAGCTCCCAGTCTTGTTTTTTGCTGACTGTATAGACCTTCTCCATCTTTGGCTGCAAAGAATATAATCAATCTGGTTTCGGGGTTGGCCATTTGGTGACATCCATGTGTAGAGTCTTCTCTTGTGTTGTTGGAAGAGGGTGTTTTCTATGACCAGTGCATTCTCTTGGCAAACTCTATTAGCCTTTGCCCTGCTTCATTCTGTACTCCAAGGTCAAATTTGTCTGTTACTCCAGGTGTTTCTTGACTTCCTGATTTTGCATTCCAGTCCCCTATAATGAAAAGGATATCTTTTGGAGGGATTTTAGTTCTAAAAGATCTTGTAGGTCTTCATAGAATTATTCAAATTCAACTTCTTCAGCATTACTGGTTGGGGCATAGACTTGGATTTCTGTGATATTGAATGATTTGCCTTGAAATGAATACAGATCATTCTGTCATTTTTGAGATTGCATCTAAGTACTGCCTTTCAGACTCTTTTGTTGACTGTGATGGCTGCTCCATTTCTTCTAAGGGATTCTTGCCCATAGTAGTAGATATAATGATCATCTGAGTTAAATTCACCCATTCCAGTCCATTTTAGTCCGCTGATTCCTAAAATGACCTAAATTGAGTTAGACAAGGCTCTGGTCCATGTGATCAGATTGGTTATTTTTCTGTGATTGTGGTTTTCATTCTGTCTGCCCTCTTATGGAGACGGATATGAGGCTAATGGAAGCTTCCTGATGGGAGAGACTGACTGAGGAGGAAACTGGATCTTGTTCTGATGGGTGTCACTATGCCAAGTAAATCTTATTACAACTTTCTGTTGCTGGATAGAACAGCGTTCTCTCCTGTTGTTTACCTGGGGCCAAATTATGGTGGCAGAATAGGGTAGCATTTTCAAAAGGGCATTTCTAGAGTATGTAGTTCTACTTACTTGAAAGTAGTTTCAAGACTCAGCCTAAATACAATTTTCCTAAGTGGCAGAGGTCTTTCCTTTTTCCCATAGTATCTTGTTTTTTTGTCCATTACTGTACTGATTACACCTGATTTTAATTTCATGTTTGTTGGCAGTCCCATTTTACTGCAGGTACCATCAAGATAGCATCTTTGCCTTTCCTCTTCATAGTTCTATCATCAGCACCTACTATAATGCTTGACATGGAGTGGCTATTCCATATTCTCTTGAGTAACTGTATAAAATATATCACATCTTCCTTATCCATGCCTCTGCTGTTGGCCATTTATGTTGCTTCCATGTCTTGACTATTGTAAATAGTGCTACTTTGAACAGTGGAGTGCAAGTGTCTTTTGAATTATTGTTTTCTCTGAGTATATGTCCAGAAGTGGGATTGCTGGGTCATATGGCAGTTCTATTTTCATTTTTTAAGAAAACCCCATACTGTTTTCTATAGAGAGGTGGTACATATATACAGTGGAACATTATTTAACATAAAAAAGTATGACATTGAGTCATTTGCAGAGGCATACAGAGTGAAATAAGTCAGAAAGAGAAAAAATGTATATTAATGCATATATGTATAATATAGAAAAACAGTATAAATGAATTTATTTGTGATGCAGAAACAGAAATATAATTGTAGAAAACAAATGTATGGCTAGCAAGAGAGAAAGAAGAAGAGTGAGAGAAATCAGGAGATTAGGATTGACACATATATATATTATTGATACTACATATAAAATAGATAGCCAATGAGATCATATTATATAGGACAGGGAACTCTAATGCACTGTAATGTCCTAACTAAGGGAAATCCAAAAGGGAGTGGGTATATATATGGCTGATTGACTTTTCTATGCAGCAGAAGCTAACACTATATTGTAAAGTAACTGTACTTCAGTGAAATTAACTGGTTTAAAAATAATTGTGTAATAATAGTTTTACAATGAAAGTATGAGAGGAGAGAAGCCAATGGTGAGGTAACAAGGAAAATATGAACCACTTTATATGTCGATTTATATATTTTCCTCTGTTTATTTTACAGACTTCATATTTTATTTTATGTGATACTTATGCAGTAAATCTGGTACAATGATATTTTTTCATTCTTGTTGGGTCTTACTTTTTTCCTGCTGTCAAGGATCCAGTAAGGTCAGTTCATTTAAAATTTAATTCATGAGATGTCTAATCTCCATATGTTCAGGAATTCCGTGAAATATGGTTTGTTTGTTTTACAAAGATGCCCTGATAGATTAATATCATGAAAAAAACTAAACCAACACATTGTTATTTTTAGTAATGGTGTCAAAGGTTAGTTAGTGAAATTCTAAATATAAGATATTTACTATGTATCTTTTGCATCTGAATATGAATGCTCTCCAGTAAATATATGCATCTCCTCATGCCCCAAAAACTTATTAAAAAAAAAACCCTACATTTTCTGATGTGCAAACACACTATAAAATACAAATAGTAGAAAGGACTTTTTGCTATGGATATTAACCATACAAGTTTAACTTGAACTCTCTATGGGTGAGTCAGATAATATCTCATTGAGAACTTCAGAAAGGATCCCTTGACTTTTTAGTGAATTATGAAATAAGAATGAGAATTTCTCATCTAAATAGAAACTTATTTGAAGATCATTTATTTAAAAATATTTACTGTACATCTTCCTTGCATAACATATTCAATTCAGGCTTAAAAAGTACAGTTTTAAGGAAGAATCCATTATAGAATTAACTGCTCCTACACATTGATCCTTTGCTTCTGAAGCAAACTGCACAAATTACATATGTATCCTATTAGCATATATGTAACATTTAAAACAAAATCATTGCTAAACATGTGGGATTAAAACTGTGAATGTCCACTCTCACCTTTATCCCACTTATATTGCATCACATTTTTTTACACCGAATTTAAGCCATTGACATTTTAATGGTCGGCTGAACAATCTTATAAACTCAGTCTACAATATTTTCGTTTAATGCACACTCTAACAAGCAAATTCCTAATGGAGAGCACACTTGCAATGTTGCCTCACTTGGCATACTGCATTCCATCTGGCTTTCAAAGTAGGAGTTGTGGAAAAATGCCAGTGCACACTGTTTCTGTCCAAGCAATTCATCGATTTCTTTCATCTTCAGCTAGTTTTGGTAACCTGAGGTGGTTGCATGGCAATGGGTTGTCCTTTTATTCCCCAAGTGATTCCAGCAAAAAGGAAAGTCATTTCTTCCATTGACAGCCTTAATAAATTAATAAAGGCAATAAGTGTCATGCCATCTGTACCTTAAGTGTGAAGAATATTAATCAGGGCAGACCTCCTGGCTGGGTGCATCCTTAGTGTATATCCACCTGAAACAGAAGCAGTGCCATGGATCACGTCATAAATAACAAGATCAAATTGAGTTAACCATCCTGCGTTAGGCTTCGTCTGTAAGGATTCCTGTTTACCACTGAGTTGCCTTTGTATTTTAAATATCCATTCACATTAAAAAAAAAGTTGGATATATTTGAATAGTCCACAAATAAGTTTAAAAATGAAATCAACCCTAAATATTTATTGGAAGAAATTATGCTGAAGATGAAGCTCCAATACTTTGACCACCGGATGACTGGAAAAGATTCTGATGCTGGGAAAAAGTGAGGGCAGGAGGAGAAGGAGATGGCAGAGGATGAGATGGTTGGATAGCATCACTGATAAATGGTCATGCATTTGAGCAGACTCTGGGAGATAGTGAAGGATAGTAAGCCTGGTGTGCTGCAGTCTATGGAGTTGCAGGGTTAGACACAACTTAGTGACTGAAAAACAGCAAGTTTAAAAAGTTTCAATTAGCCATAAAATAAAATTAACACCAGTGGAAATGTAGAAAATAAGGATAATTTAGTACTGTGGGAAAGAAAAATTGTACCACCAAATTCAGCTTGTAAAAACTAATGGATAGAATATTGGTTTCAAATGCTGACTAGATATTCTGCAGTCATTCCTAATCCTTATCAGGAAATTTCCTTACCAGTTGAAAGGTCTAATGTGAGAATCTAGTGATGTCAGTTTCCATCTGAATACTGTTTTAGCTGCATTCCACACATTTCTTACATTGTGTTTTCATTTTTGTTCAGTTCAGTGTGTTTTTAATTCTCCTTGAGTCGTCCATCTCTGACTCATGGATTAACTCAAAGTGTATTATTCAGCTTTTAATTGTTTGGAAATTTCCTATTATCTTTCCATTATTGATTTCTGGGTTGATTTCATTGTTATGAGAAAACATATTCAATGATTTTAATTGTCGAAGATGAATTTATTGCTCAGGAAAAAGTACATCTTGATTTATGACCACCAGCATTTAATAAGAGTATCTATTTTGGGACTTCCATAAAGGAGCAGTGAATAAGAATCTACCTGCCATTTCCAAGGACATGGGTTCAATCCACAGTCTGGGAAAATTTCACATGTCAGGGAGCAACTAAACCTGTGAGCCACAACTCCTGAGCCCACCTGCCATGTTACTGAAGACCTTGATCACGGCTACTGAACCCCACACGTCTAGAACCTTTGCTCAGCAACAAGAGACACCAGCACAATGCGAAGCCCATACACCATAGCAAAGAGGAGCCCCTGATTATCTCAACTAGGGAAAGCCTGCACAAAGCACGAAGACCTAGCACAGACAAAAATAAAAAAATAAATGATTACAAATTTTTTTTTCAAAAATAATGTCTATTTCATTGTTTTGTTAAATGTTGATTACCTAGTGTTCGATTCATGGAGTCGCAAAGAGTTGGACATGACTGAGCGACTGAACTGAACTGACTGATGACTCTGTTAATTACTTCTATACCCTTCATAATTTTTTGTCTCATCCTCTCAATTAATGAGAAAGGGTATCAAAGTCTCCAACTATAAATATAGACTTGACTATCTGTTTTAGTTGTATATGCCTTTTTAACTTCTTACTTTATATTGGAGTGTAAGTGATCAACAATGCTCTGTTAGTTCCAGGTGTTTAAGTAAAGTGATACAATTATACAGATACATGTGTTTATTCTTTTTCAAATTATTTTCCTGCTTAGGTCATTACATAACATTGAGTGCAATTCCACGTGCTATACAGTACCTCTCTGTTGTTGTTCAATCACTAAGTCATGTATGACTCTGTAATCCCATGAACTACAATACCGCAGACTCCTCTGTCCTACACGATCTCCCAGAGTTAGTTCAAATTCATAATCACTGACTTGGTAATACTATCAAAACATCTCATCTTTTCTTCCCCCTTCTCCTCATACCTTCAATTTTTCTCAGAATCAGGCCCCTTTCCATTGAGTCACCTCTTTGCACTGGGTGGCCAAAGAATTTTGGCTTCTGCTTCAGCATCAGTCCTTCTAATGAATATTCAGAGTTGATTTCCTTTCAGATTGACTGGTTTAATCAAGGGACTCTGAAGAGTCTTCTCTAGCAACACAATTCAAAAGCATCAATCTTTGGTGTTCAGCCTACTTTTGGTCCATCTCTCACATTCATACATGACTACTAGAAAAATTGTAGCTTTGACTTTATGGATCTCAGTTGCCAAAGTGATGTCTCTGTTTTTTAATACACTGTTTGGATTGCAATAATTTTCCTTTTAAGGATCAAATGACTTTTAATTTCATGGCTGCAGTCATCATCTGCAGTGATTTTGAAGCCCAAGAAAATAAAATCTGTCACTGCTTCCACTTTTTCCTTATTTATTTTCCATGAAGTGATGGCACTAGATGCCATAATCTTATTTTTTTGAAAATTTAGTTTTCAAGTTAGATTTTCACTCTCTCCTTTCTCTTTCAAAAAAAAAAAAGAGGCTCTTTAATTTTTGTTCAATTTCTGCCATTAGAATGGTATCATCTGCATATCTGAGGTTGTAGATATTTCTCCCAGCAATCTTAATTCCAGTTTGTTATTCATTCACGCTGGTATTTCAAGTGATATACTCTGCATATAATTTAAATAAGCAGGGTGACAATATACAGCCTTGACATGCTCCTTTCTCAATTTGGAATAAGTTAGTTGTTTCATGTCCAGTTCTAATTATTGCTTCTTGACCCACCCACCCACCCACCCCAACTCCCACTTACAAGTTTCTCAGGAGACAGGCAAGGTAGTTTGGTATTCTCATCTCTTTAATAATTTTCTACAGTTTGTTTTGATCCACACAGTCAACAGCTTTAGCATAGTCAATGAAGCAAAAGTAGATGTTTTCTCAAAATCCTTTGCTTTCTCTATGATCCGGCAAATGTTAGTAACTTTACTTCTGGTTCCTCTGCCTTTCCTAAATCCAGCTTGTACATCAGGAAGTTCTCCAGTTCATGTATTGCTGAAGCCTAGCTTAAAGGATTTTGAGCATAGCCTTACTAGCATGTGAAATAAGCACAATTTTTACAGTAACTTGAACATTCTTCGGCATTGCCCTTCTCTGGGATTGGAATGAAAACTGACCTTTTCCAGTTCTGTGGCCACTCTTGAGTTTTCCAAATTTGCAGGTATTTGAGTGCAGCACTTTAACAGCGTCATCTTTTAGGATTTAAAATAACTCAGCTGAAATTCCATCAGTTTCACTCGTTTTGTTCTCGTAATGGTTCCTAAGGCCCACTTGACTTCACAACCCAGGATGTCTGGCTCTAGATGAGTGATCACACTATCATGATCAGCTGG
Source organism: Nanger dama (assembly GCA_917880005.1). Taxonomy (NCBI): domain Eukaryota; kingdom Metazoa; phylum Chordata; class Mammalia; order Artiodactyla; family Bovidae; genus Nanger; species Nanger dama. The sequence goes on from CAKJTW010000020.1 coordinate 18,305,277, forward strand.
GTCATTAAGGCCTTGTTGTATAGTTCTTCTGTGTATTCTTGGCACTTCTGGTTAATCTTCCCTGCTTCTGTTAGGTACTTACTGTTTCTTTTCTTTTTCATGCCCATTCTTGCATGAAATAGTCCCTTGATAGCTCCAATTTTTGTCTCTACTCTTTCCCATTCTGTTGTTTTCCTCTATTTCTTTGCATTATTTATATTAAGAAGGCCTTCTTATTTCTCCTTGTTAGTCTGTGGAACTCTACATTCAGTTGGGCATATCTTTCAATTTCTCTCTTGCATTTCACATTTCTTCTTTCTTCAGTTATTTGTAAAACCTCCTCAGACAACCGCTTTGCCTCCTGGCATTTCTTTTCTTTTGAATGGTTTTGGTCACTGTCTCCTATTCAGTGTGATGAACTTCTGTCCATAGTTCTTTAGGCATTCTGTCTACCAGACTTAATCTTATGAATATAGGGACTTGATTTAGCCCTCCTAGTTGACAAAAAAGTCCAAAATGCAGTACTTAGGTGCAACCTTAAAAATGACTGAATGATCTCGAGTCATTCCCAAGGCAAACCATTCACATTTACAATAAGTGAAGTCTATGCCCCAACCTCTGATGCAAAGAAGCTGAAGTTGACCAGTTCTATGAAGACCTACATCACCTTCTAGAATTAACACTGAAAAAAAAAAAAAAAAAAAAAGGTGTCCTTTTCATCACAGGGGATTTGAACACAAATGGAGGAAGTCAAGAGGTACGCAGAATAACAGACAAGTTTGGTCTTGGAGTACAAAATGAAGCAGGGCAAAGGCTTACAGAGTTTTGTCAAGACAATATGCTGGCCACAGCAAAAACTCTTTCAATAACCCAAGAGATGACTCTACACATGGACATTACCAGATGGTCAGAACTGAAGTCAGATTGATTATGTTCTTTGCAGCCAAGGATGAAGAAGCTCTATAAAGTCAGCAAAAACAAGACCTAAAGCTGACTGTGGCTTAAATCATGCACTCCATATTGAAAACTGAAACATATTGAAAAATTATGGAAAACCACTGGGCTATTCAGCTATATTCTTGTTAGTCATCTATTTTAAATATACAAGTGAGTACATATGAATTCCCAACTCCCTAACTTTTTTAAATAAGCTTTTGTCTCATATATTTTGGTTCATCTATCTTCTATTTTGTTGAGGCTCTGTAGTTTTCATTCATTTTAATTACATACATGATATCTCTTCATTTAAGTCTTTTATTCATCACTGCTTTAAAAATCATTCCAAGTGATTCTAACATCCCTATCATACTTGTATTTCTCCCTCTCATTCGAGTGGAAACCTTCTTGGTTCTTGATATGATAAATGATTTCTTAATGGGACCGAGGCATTTTGAGTATTATAAGATTCTGGACCTTCTGGAAATATTCTATTTTAGCTACACTCCTGATAGAAATCTTCCCAAAGAAAGGCTATACTTCATCTCTTACTGCTAAGCAGGTGTGATGTCCAGGCATCTTGCATTACTGATGCTGCTGGGATTAGAGAGCTCATTACCATCTTGAAAGGGTTACAGTCTTGGCTTCCCACTTGACCTTTATGTCACCACTTCAGCCAGGTAATTGGAAGGGGGCAAATTTCAGTCTGGTAAAGGTGGAGTCCAGAGCCCAGACTAGACATTTGCTGGCACATTGGGAGTGGGGGCTGTCCCTCCCTGATATTACACAGTGGTTGACTGAGTATGTGCAGAGTTGCTTTTGGATAAGTGTCCTGACTTCTAGGCTTTCTCTTTTCTGGCCCTTTGCTTAGGAACAACATTTTTTTTTTTCTTTTTGGCCTGTATTCCTTGGATAATGTTAAATTACCAGCATCTCCATCACCAGTTATGGGATATATGCACCAAAAAGAAAACCCAGGACTCTAACTTCTGCATCATTCCCTAGGCTCCACCATTTGTAGCTGTTCTGCCGTTTACTTTCTATTTCAGGATTTCTTTTATGTTTATTTTACATATAATATCCAGCACATTTAGTTGCTCTTTGTCAGAGAAAGAGGGAAAATAGTTTTACTTAATCTTCATTGAAGCACAATTCCCAATACATAATTTTTTGTAAAGTTTCATGATATAAGAAAAATATCTTTGGAATGAAAAGTGTAATCATTTTTAGTTAATGACTGTAGATGATAATTACGATGAAAACAATGAATGAGAAAGATTTTATTTTTATGATGTCATCTCAAAACCATTTCCTGAAAAGTATGAATGGTTTAAGAAGACTACAACTGAAATGGCACTACCTTCAATTTTTATCAAATGCAGTATATATAACTATCACTTAGGCAAAACAATGAAATAAATGGAAGACAGCCTATGATGTACTACATTTCCAAACTGAAAAAGCTCTTCAAGAGAAAATGTATATTTATATATATGGTTTATAATAATAACCTATTAAATATTTCACATTTACAAGCCACATATCAGTGATTTCAAATGGTTAGAAGTAAGTGAAACCAAGCAGGACTCTGTGGTGCCCTCCTGGATACTAAAACCTTTCTTTGTCCTCATTTTTTTATTTTTTTTTTTCAGATTTTATTTTATTTGTTTATTTTACTTTACAATATTTTATTGGTTTTGCCATACATCAACATGAATCTGCCACGGGTGTACACGTGTTCCCAATCCTGAACACCACTCCCACATCCCTCCCCCGTACCATCCCTTTGGGTCATCCCAGTGCACCAGCCCCAAGCATCCTATATCCTGCATCAAACTTAGACTGGCAATTCGTTTCTTATATGATATTATACATGTTTCAATGCCATTCTCCCAAATCATCCCACCTCTCCTTCGAAAAGGACTTTCAGCCTACTATACTTTTCCTTGAGTTCCAAAGGGTAGATTCGGAATGCAAAAACAGAGGGAAGGCAGTCAAGGTACCATAATGCAATAATAGAACAAGGTCTTGATTTCTCCAGGAGGGATGTGCATAGCAATCCAATACATATCTCTAGGTTCTCTAATCTATGTGGGGGACTGAGGTGAGCTCAAGTATGGACCCCACACTGATTGGAATCAGAAGGCTGATAACTGAGATTCCCTCCAATCAATCAGAGAAAGGCCATATGCCCTACAGACTTCCCTCCAAGTTGTGCCTGTAGAAAACTGTTCCCAGAAAACTATGGGAGAGTTCAAACCTTTGAGCATATAAGCACTCACTCTCCTTGTTTGCCACTGTTAACAAAACTTTCTTTTCTCTAAAATTCAATGTTCCAGTGTGTTTGGCTTCTTCACAAAGGGCATATGACCTTGGTTTCCACAATATATGTAGTTATCTTCAAGTATCTTGAGTGGAAACAAAAGGAACATTTAAATTTTATGTTCATATTAGCAATACCTTATTTTACTTATCATTTTTTTAGAAACAGAAATGGGCTTCCTGGTGGCTCAGATGGTAAAGAATCTACCTGCAGTGTGGGAGACCTGGGTTCAATTCCTGGGTCAGGAAGATCTCCTGGAGAAAGGAATGGCTACCCACTCCAATACTCTTGCCTCAGGGAATTCCATGGACAGACGAGCCTTGGCGGTCTACAGTCCATGAGGTCACAAAGAGTTGGACACAAAAAATGACTAACAATTTCACTTTTCACATAAAAAAGAAACTTATTTGAATTGTCAGTCATATTCTTCATCATCCAGGCATTCCATGTGTCCTTAGGATATTGAACTAAAGTGAAAACTTTGTCTTTTCAGGGTAATGCCAAACTTTTTACAATAAGGACATTTTTCATTTATTTACTTCTTCAGACACCTTTAAACATGATAAAAAGCTATTATAGGTTTATTTAATAGTACATTTCACACAATTCTATTTGAGAATGTTTGGTTTCAAGGCATATCATTACTTCTGCACAAAGTATCAATGATTCTAAATCATGTAATCAGTATGTAAAACCCATGTACTTTTAAACTTATTTCTCCACAGAAATAAAAGGAATAACCTATGTATCAGGGCATAGTTATAGATTTCTTTTTATCATATTAGACCATTGTTTTTTTTTCAGATAAACATATAGATAATCTTTGAAATGACCAAGCATCTTGCAAACTGAAACAAAATTACATAAAGTAACTTTTATGATGAATGGAAATGATAAACTGGGATAATTCAATTATGCTTGTGGCATATTCATCATTTATATTAATAATAATGACTGTTAAAGTGACAAGGAGGGAAAGAGGCATCATTATTTTAATAATATATCAAAGGTATATGAATTTATAAAAATTTGAATTTTAGTTCCAGAAATACTTTTGCAGTGCTCATATGTGCAAATTACTTTCAGAGAAACCACAGAGGGAAGAACTAAAGACAATTTCCTCTGAAGCATTTGGCTATAGGTTCACATTGCATTACAGACTTACAAAGTTTGGGGAAAAATAATAAATAGCAAAGAAAAGACAATGGTTCAGACAAAATTTATGGGAAGAAACACTTATTTTATATAATTCCATGCTATTAATAATAAGACTATAAAGTTAGTTTGTTCTAAATAAAATTTCTTATTTTTAATTAAAATATTTCCCATGCTTTCTTTTTACCACAGTGAAACTCCTGGACTCTTCGAAGTTTTTACTTCAAAATTTTTTAAAATTTATAGTATTTTAAAACAAATGAGTTAGTGAGAAAAAGAACAGATATTTATCTGATATCTAATCCATGTAATTAATCATTCAAATTTTTTAACTTATTCAAATATATTGGGGTTTTTAAATTACCAAATCACAAAATTGAAGATTTTGTATCCTGAAAGTTTCTCTGAAATACAGAAGGTTTTCAGCAGCCACTGATTGAAAAAAGTAATCATAGACTTCTTTCTATTAATTGATAAACTCATTTGCTGTTCTAAGATAGAAGATGGATATTTGAATAACTTAAGTCTGATAATCTTATATGTATATAACAGAGGCATGCAAACATTAGCTATTATAGAGAATAAAATTTGTGAATGTTTGTTATTTGTACCCATGTCTTTATGTTTTGGTGAAGAGACTTTAAGTGCGTACACTCAATGGGATTCTATTCTTACCTTTGCCTTCCTGCTATAGTCTCTATTGACAATAAGACCATTAGTCATGACTTTAGTTATCATTAACATACTGATGACTCTCAGTTCTTCAGGCACCTCCTGAGATTTCACAAAGGCTGCTTTCAGCCAGCTGTCAAAGAATTCTGCTTGGATTCATTAGCACATCAAACTCGGATATTCAAATAAGATAATCACATTGCAAATTCTTATTGATGTTCTACTAAATTATCCTGTTCACATAATTCTTTTACTACCCCTACTGCCTTAATTCAGTTCAGCTAAGTTCAGTTCAGTCCAGTTCAGTTCAGTCACTCAGTTGTGTCCGACTCTTTGGGACCCCATGAATCACAGCACGCCAGGCCTCCCTGTCCATCACCAACTCCCAGAGTTCACTCAGACTCACGCCCATCGAGTCAGTGATGCCATCCAGCCATCTCATCCTCTGTTGTCCCCTTCTCCTCCTGTCCCCAATCCCTCCCAGCATCAGAGTTTTTTGCACTGAGTCAACTTTTGCATGAGGTAGCCAAAGTACTGGAGTTAGCCTCAGCATCATTCCCTCCAAAGAAATCCCAGGGCTGATCTCCTTCAGAATGGACTGGTTGGATCTTCTTGCAGTCCAAGGGACTCTCAAGAGTCTTCTCCAAGACCACAGTTCAAAAGCATCAATTCTTCGGCGCTCAGCTTTCTTCACAATCCAACTCTCACATCTATACATGACCACTGGAAAAACCATAGCCTTGACTAGGCGGACCTTTGTTGGCAAAGGAATGTTTCTGGTTTTCAACATGCTATCTAGGTTGGTCATAACTTTTCTTCCAAGGAGTAAGCGTCTTTTAATTTCATGGCTGTAGCTACCACTAAATATGCAGCAGGACCATAAATATGCAATGGGGAAGAGAAAGGACTTTGAAACTACTCCGTTGGTTCACACCCTGGCTCCACCACTTACTAGTTACATGACCTTGGACAAGTTACTTAATGTTTCTGAGACTCAGTTTTCTCATTTGTAATATGTGGTAACAGAGATAAATATATTACCCAAATCATAGCATTTTGTTAATATTAATAACATACACCTGAAAAGTACTTTAAAAATTATCTTATAGTATGTGTTAGAAATCAGCTATTACTACTAATTTCTTGTCTGTATGGATAAAATAACTCCATATCCTTACCTGCTTATGCTCTGCCATTTAAAATCCATTTTCACAAGATATTGCTAGAATAATTTCTTACAATGGAAAGCTCATCATTTCACTTTTCTTCTTAAAATACTTCTATAACTCCTATTCATAAGAAAATTATTTGAGAAGCCTACAATCCTCTTGGTGAACTAGCTCATGAATGTTTATTAGATTAAACTTCCATCAGTTCTTGAATATTCTGGAAACCAGACTCTGAAGTAGAGAGCAGTGTGTAACAGGTTCATTAGAGATCACTCTTGGGATCAACATCAGTTAGGCAAAGGACAGAAATAGTGTTGAGCAGAAAAAAGTTGAGATATGATACAGTCACATAAAAGGCCTCTGCTGAATTTACAGGAAAATCTGAAACAGAAATGTTCTTCAGACTTTTCCATGCTTATTAGAGATAGGAGGGGAGGTGTTTATACCCTTGTGTCTATGAATTCAGGGTTGTAGGGAATGGCTTCTGTTGTTTTCACATAAAGTGCACTTTTGATTCTTCACATGAAGTATTACCTTTTTTGTCTACTGATGCATAGTTCCTTCTAGATAAATAATTTACTTAGGTATTATAGAAAACACAGACATTTTCCCTATTGCCTCACTTTTAAGAGGATGGACAAAAAGGTACTCATCTTTGAGAAAGTCCCTGGTGCATAACTTGGTAAGAACTTTTCTCCTTTTGGGTGGCCTACACCTATCATTTATACATAAAATAATTGCTGTAGATAAGATGTTAATTATATTTTTTGCTTTAAAAATATGAGGAATCAAGAGTCAGGATACTTTATGAATCAGGCAAAATTTTTCATGATGTAGTACAAGATGCAAAAGTTAAAAGAAAATCATGTTTTATCTTTCTCTGTTTAAACCATATAAATTATCATTTTCTAATGAAAAGTTTAAGCTTTCTCACTGATAATTTATAAAGCCTATATGTCATAGATAAAGAAAGCAATATTTCAGACAAGGACCCCAAAATGTCCCTTTTTCCAATGCATGAGAATCACCCAAGACTATCTTACATAAGGAAACTAAAAGAGAAGCACATCAATTAATGACTCAAAATAGTATTCCATCATACAAAGCTTGGTTCCCCTTTTACACAATATGTGCACTGAGAAACAGAAGTGGCTACAAAACTGGTGTGCTGTCAATGTTACCTATACTAAAGAAAAATATTAAAGCCCTCCTACCCAGGTTATGCTGAGCATGTATTTTGAGATTAACACTGCAATCCTCTTTATTTAAATAACACCTTTGCAAAATGTTAATCATAGATAATTCCTCAGTAAATCATTAGGCATTTGCAAAAATTATAAGATTACATACATTATGCTACAGCTGATTAGAGACTATAGCATGTAGTTCTACTAAAATAGCGATTGTGGTCAATAAGGTTATTTTTCACAAATATTCACCATTTTTCTTTCCTTTCACAGAGTGTATATCTCATCTCCTTTGTTTTGGGAATTGGCCATACAACTTAACTTTGACATCAGATTGGATGAAGTATTCTTCTTGCCCTTTTAAGCTGGGCTTAACCATATGATTCATTTTGGCTGGTAGGATTTTTGCAGACATAATTCTTCAAAATATATTTTGAGTTTCACATTTGCACTTTTGTTCCCTTGTGATCATAATAAGAAGAGCATTCCTGGGTTAGCCTGCTGTCCCAAGTGAAAGAGGAAAAACACGTGTTATTAGAACCACACTCAGGACAGCCTCACCTAGATCAATCTTCCCTTAAACACTAAGGAGAATTAAACAAATGCTTGTTGTAGTCTACTGAGATTTTGTGTTATTATTATTATCACTGTTATTTAGTTCTTTTGTGATGATAGCAAACTCATAAAGTGATATTAGCATGTTTACACCAAACTTTATAGTACACATTTATTACCACAAATTTTTAAAAAGGCTATTATCTTTTAAAAGTTAGCTTTACTATATATAGAAAATACAAGCCTTCAACATGTATTACATGTCAATGTCATATCGATCTTTTTATAGAACTGTAATTTTTAACTCTGGAGCTGTTGACAATAACCTAGATGTCATAGCATTAAATAAAATCAGGTAACAAGTGTTTACATACTGGATATAATGGCTTATAATAAAAATAGAAGTGCTGGTTGCTGACCCAGAAAATATTTCTTTCCTATTAAAAATGTTCTGTTATGAGAAAAATATATATTTTTTTGTTTTCTGATCCTTCATACTCTCCAGTGTTGCTTTATTTACTTCGGTGGTACTTAACTTTATCCAACATGATTACTTTAATTTTTTTAAATTTGAGTTAGTATATTATGGGAATAGAGACTGACTATTCTATACATTGAAATTTTAAAAACATCTCACAAGTTACAAAAAGTAAACTTGTTAAGAATTTGGATAATGCCAGTGTAAAGCTCTGGAGAAAATAGCAAGTGCTTTTCTGCAGCTTTGGACCAGCTTTGTAGCTTAATCACTAAATGAACTTTTTTAATCATTAATGATATATCCATCTAGTTATACCCTGAGTTAAAACTTAATTATATACCACTGTACTAAGCATTGCTTAAATAAGTGACATCACTGTTTAATAAAATGTATATGCATAGTTCAGTGTTTAACTTCTGCAAATATATTTTTATAGGCATAGTATAAAAATAGTTTCTAGAGCCTATCAAGTCTTGAGTATTTAAAACTTTTTAAATGTAAATTTATTTATTTTAATTGGAGGTTAATTACTTTACAATATTGTATTGGTTTTGCCATACATCAACATGAAACCGCCACAGGTATACACATGTTCCCCATCCTGAACCCCCTCCCTTCATCCCTGACTTCAGGGAACATTAATTGACAAGAGCTCATCAAACACTTCCATCCATACCTACAATATTTAAGACTTTTGAATCAAGCAAAAATGGATCAAAACACTATTCAAGAATGCACAAAATCTACTTTTAAATTAGCAGTTTTACAATCTAGACATCAAAATACTAATATACATTGTCAAATATTTTCCATAACTCCATGGCTCTTTGAGAATTCTGGAAAAAATTACTTATAATACAATTGTTCAGTAATATGCATGTACATAATAGTAATATAAACATTCATATTCCAAAAGGTTTCTGAGCAGAGAAATTAGTTGATAACACTAAAGTCTACTTTTCTTTTGGAAATTAGTTACCCATGAATCACTCTAAAAGAAATAGCAATTATAAAAATGCATTCCTTTTATGTAATCTGCATGAAATGGACACTAAGAGGTAACATTAACATCAAATAAAATATTTTTCACATTTATTTTATATTCCCTTCTATAAGATTAATAATGCTATTAGTTGAAGTTTTTCTTAACAAATGTTGGGTTTTGTCACATGTCTTTCAGATTTGATACATGTCCATTTGTCTTCAAAACAACTGAGGAAATTTTAGTAGTAATTTGATTTTGAATACTGGTCCAAATACTGACCATAGACCATCAGAGTAGCTTAATGAACCACCATATAAAAGTATCTTCAGGAGATGTAAGTATTAAATATTTAGATACAAATCCTCAATATAGTATGGTTAGAGGGAATGTGTCATAAAAAATAGTAGCTGAGAAGAAATTAAAATTCTGTATTGAGTTACTGGAAGGATAGTTTTTTTTTTTTTTTCTAATAAATATATGTAAGAAAAACAGATTTTATGACACCTAAAAAGAAAGCTGATCACCAAAGAATTGATGTTGAACTCTTGAGAGTCTCTTGGACTGCAAGGAGATCCAACCAGTATATCTTAAAGGAGATTTGTCCTCACTATTCATTGGAATGACTGATGCCAAAGCTGAAACTCCAATATTTTGGCCACCTGATGTGAAGAGATGGAGAACCACTATGCAGTCAGCAAAAAGAAGACGAGGAGCTGACGGTGGCTCAGATCATGAACTCCTTATTGCCAAATTCAGATTTAAATTGAAGAAAGTGGGGAAAACTACTAGACCATTCAAGTATGAACTGAATCAAATCCCTTATGACTATACAGTGGAAGTGAGAAATAGATATAAAGGACTAGCTCTGATAGACACAGTGCCTGATGAACTATGGACGAAGGTTCCTGAAATTGTACAGGAAACAGAGATGAAGACCATCCCCAAGAAAAAGAAATGGAAACAAGCAAAATGGCCCTCTGAGGAGGTCTTAAAAATAGCTGTGAAAAGAAGAAAAGCAAAAGAAAAAAGAAAGATATATCCATCTGAATGTAGAGTTCTAAAGAACAACAAGGAGAGATAAGAAAGGCTTCCTCAGCGCTCAATGCAAAGAAATTGAGCAAAACAGTAGAATGGAAAAGACTAGAGATCTCTTTAAGAAAATTAGAGATACCAAGGGAACATTTGATACAAAGAAGGACTAAATAAAAGAATTGGTAGGGACCTAACGGAAGCAGAATATATTAAGAAGAGGTGGGAAGAATACCCAGAAGAACTATACAAAAAAAGATCTTCACAATCCAGATAATCACAATGGTGTGATTACTCACTTAGAGCCAGATATCCTGGAAAGTGAAGTCAAGTGAGCCTTGGAAAGCATCACTACTAACAAAGCTAGTGGAGGTGATGGAATACCAAGTGAGCTATTTCAAATCCTGAAGGATGATGCTGTGAAAGTGCTACACTCAATATGTCAGCAAATTTGGAAAACTCAGCAGTGACCACAGGACTGGAAAAGGTCAGTTTTCATCCCAATCCCAAAGAAAAGCAATGCCAAAGAATGCTCAAACTACCTCACGATTGCACTCATCTCACATGCTAGTAAAGTAATGCTCAAAACTCTCAAGCCAAGCTTCAGCAACAGGTGATCCGTGAACTTCCCAATGTTCAAGCTGATTATAAAATTGGCAGATGAACCAGAGATCAAATTGCCAACATCCGCTGGATCATCAAAAAAGCAAGGGAATTCCACAAAAATATCTACTTCTGCTTTATTAACTATGCCAAAATCTTTGACTGTGTGGATCACAATTAACTGTGGAAAATTCTGAAAGAGATGGGAATACCAGACCACCTGACTTGCCTCTTGAGAAATCTGTATGCAGGTAAGAGAGAAACAGAACTGGACATGAAACAACAGACTGGTTCCAAATAGGAGAAGGAGTATGTCAAGGCTGTATATTGTCACTCTGCTTATTTAACTTATATACAGAGTACATCATGAGAAACGCTGGACTGGAAGAAGCACAAGTTGGACTCAAGATTGTTGGGAGAAATATCAATAACCTCAGATACGCAGATGATACCACCCTTATGGCAGAAAGTGAGGAGGAACTAAAAGCCTCTTGATGAAAGTGAAAGAGGAGAGTGAAAATGTTGGCCTAAAGCTCCACATTCAGAAAACTAAGATTATGGCATCTGGTCCCATCACTTCAAGGGAAATAGATGGGGAAACAGTGGAAACAGTGTCAGACTTTATTTTTTGTGCTCCAAAATCACTGCAGATGGTGACTGCAGCCATGGAATTAAAAGATGCTTACTCCTTGGAAGGAAAGTTATGACCAACCTAGATAGCATATTAAGAAGCAGAGACATTACTTTGTCAACAAAGGTCCATCTAGTCAAGGCTATGTTTTTCCCAGTAGTCATGTATGGATGTGAGAGTTGAACAATAAAGAAAGCTGAACACTGAAGAACTGATGCTTTTGAACTGTGGCCTTGGAGAAGACTCTTGAGAGTCCCTTGGACTGCAAGGAGATACAGCCAGTCCATCCAAAATGAAATCAGTCCTGGGTGTTCTTTGGAAGGACTGATGCTGAAGCTGAAACTCCAATATTTTGATCACCTGATGTGAAGAGCTCATTCACTGGAAAAGACCCTGATGCTGGGAAAGATTGAGGGCAGGAGGAGAAGGGGACGACAGAGGATGAGATGGTTTGATGGCATCACTGAGTCAATGGATATGGGTTTGGAGTTGTTGATGCACTTGGAGGCCTGGCATATTGAGATTCTTGTGGTCACAAAGAGTTGGGCACAACTGAGTGACGGAATCTGAACAGGATGAAAAGAATTGGCTTATTAGAAAAGGCCCTGATGCTAGGAAAGTTTGAAGGCTAGAAGAGAAGGGGATGATAGAAGATGAGATGGTTGGGTGGTATCACCTACTCAATGGACATGAGTTAGAGTAAGCTCTGGGAGTTGGTGATGGACAGGGAAGCCTGGCGTGCTGCAGTCAATGGGGTCACAAAGTTCGAATTCGCCTGAGTGAACTGAACTGAACTGAAGTAAAGGGAATGTCATACCCAGCAGTAAGGTTAGGGGAGGACGCTGGTGTCCTGTAAATTGTGTTAATACAAGGATTTTTGTTATACCTGTAGAGTCACTGGTTTTTGCAAAGAGGTGGCTATTAAGATTTACATTTTTGTAAAGTAATTTTGGTAGGAGCAATGCAGGACAAGATCCAGGTAAAAATCTCTATACCAGTTAAAATGCATTATTGTACTCCATGGAGAAAACAAGGGACCGAATTGGGGCGTGGAGTTGCAAATAAACAGGTGCCAAAGGTAAAGCTACTCAGCAGATTAAACAGAAAGAAAATGGAGAACATTTTAATGTGCCAGGAGAGAGGCCAGGAAGAAATCAAAATTCTGTATTGAGTTAAAGGCAGAATAGTTTTTATTTCTTTATTTCTTTCATAAATATAAGTAAGATAAGCAGATTTTATGACACATTATGAGCTCAGTGTTATTTATATTTAAATCACAGGAATATGGAAGGTGGGTGGGGCATGATCTAAATGAAGAAAAGATGAAAAGAGTAAAATCTGACCGGGAGCAAGCCAGGTGCTTGGGTACAATGCCTAGAAATAAAGGCTAATCACTAAAAATTAGTCATTTATAATGTGTAGACAACTTATGTTCCTCTCTACAGATTAAAATAAACTATTTAGAGTAATTTTTCTTCTATTCTTTATGAACTGAAAGGGTTTTTGTTCGGATCTTTCAGAAGATAATACAGTCTAGCCTTTGGAGCTGTCTAAAATATAGTTGAGGGTTATTTTTAGTCAACACATTAGAAACATTGCTGTAGTTTGCATTTCTCATCAAAGAAAATGAATAGGCAGTAAATATAAAGTACAAAAACTGCCATGGAAAAGAAGATTAATAAGGAAGGATTGCCATTTACTTTCAAATCCAATGGCTCATTTTAAATAGTCCTCAAAACTATTAGCTTCACAGTATTTGGATTAGAAATAAAATACATACCCTTAATGCTATCCTTTTATTTAGTCATACATTTTCTTTGTATTCTAATCTGTACTTAAAAAATAAATAAATAGAAATTATAATGGGCTTTTGCAACAAATTCTGATTCTAAAATATCTATCAATATATAGTCAGTCTCCTAAAATTATTATTAATAATATGTACTAATGAGAAAATTAAGATAGTATCTCAAATACTTTAAAATCAGACATTTTTAATAAATTTCATTTTAAATTTCATTTTAAAATATACTATTGCTAAGTATCTTTTTAGTTTTATTGTAGTGTAATTGATATGGAAAAACCAAACATGTTTAACATGTATATCTTGATATGTTTGGACACACACGTACACCAAATATAACATCTTTTAAATTGTCAGATTTCAACACAAGCTAAATTCATAGCTATGAGTCTTAAGTAAAATTTAGGCTATTGATTCAGGAAAGTGGGAGAAATGGAATGCGTGTGTTCAGAAATAGTCAAAGATTCAAAGAACATTGAATGGACCACCTGCAATGAGCCTGACCTCCCAGTTGACATCGCCTATCCCCTCTGTCCTGAGAGGCTCTCTCTCCATTTTTAACAATATTTGCTGGTTCTGCCAGTGGATGTTGAGAGAGGGAATTTCTTTTCAAGGAGAAGCCAGAGGGTAACATGCATTTCAGTACAGTTCAGTTCAGTCACTCAGTCCTGTCCGACTGTTTGCGACCCCAGGGACTGCAGCACACCAGACCTCCCTGTCCATCACCAACGCCCGGAGTTAACCCAAACTCATGTCCATTGAGTCATTGACGCCATCCAACCATCTCATCCTCTGTTGTCCCCTTCTCCTCTTGCCTTCAGTCTTCCTCAGCATTAGGGTCTTTTCAAGTGTTGGTGTTTCAGCTTCAATCCTTCCAATGGATATTCAGATTTGATTTCCTTTAGACTAGTTGGATTTCCTTGCAGTCCAAGGGCCTCTCAAGAGTCTTCTCCAACACCACAGTTCAAAAGCGTCAATTCTTTGTCGCTCTTAACTTTATATATATATATATATGTATATATAAATTTATTTATTTTAATTGGAGGTTAATCACTTTACAATATGGTATTGATTTTGCCATACATCAACTTGAATCTGCCACAGACTCAGCTTTCTTTATAGTCCAATAGTCCAACTCTCACATCCATACATCACTACTGGAGAAATGATAGCTTTGACTAGACGGACCTTTATTGACAAAGTAATGTCACTGCTTGTTAACATACTGTCTAGGTTGGTCATAACTTTTCTTCCAAGGAGCAAGCTTCTTTTAATTTCATGGCAGCAGTCACGATTTGCAGTGACTTTGGAGCCCTCCAAAATAGTCTCTCACTGTTTCCGATGTTTCTCCATTTGCCATGAAGTGATGGGACCAGATACCATGATCTTAGTTTTCTGAATGTTGAGCTTTAAGCCAACGTTTTCGCTCTCCTCTTTCACTTTCATCAAGAGGCTCTTTAGCTCCTCTTCGCTTTCTGCCATAAGGGTTCTCCCTGCAATCTTGATTCCAGCTTGTGTTTCCTCCAACTCAGCGTCCTCAAGATGTATGCTGGATATAAGTTAAATAAGCAGAGTGACAATATATAGCACTGACATACTTCTTTCCTGATTTGGAACCAGTATGTTCCATGTCTAGTTCTAACTGTTGCTTCTTGACCTGTATACAGATTTCTCAAGAAGCAGGTCAGGTTGTATGGTATTCTAAAATACTTATCTGTTAATAAAAGAAATAAATTTATATAAATGGACCTATAGGAGGATGCTATTCAAAATAATCTTATATATAAAATTCCATCTAAAAGCAATACACAAAGATGCACATTAACACTTGAATAAAGCAATATTAAAAGCTATAGAGTAACTAAATATTGAAAATAGAATTTTGAACCCACTTAAGGTATCTATAGATATCTTATTATATTTCTTATTGACATATTTTTTCATAACATTTTACTGATATTATTTTTAGAGATTTTCTTTCTTTCTATATATTAATATTATTAATATTTTGATAATGTAGCCAGTGATACTCTGCCAAGCGTCATTATAGTTTATAAATTTCAAATTTTGTTAACTTTCTCTATATACCATCCTATTTTAACCAAGAAAATGCTTGGTCCACAGGCACTATGGCAAGTACAGAGCTAATTCTACTGAATGGAGTCAATTTTCAATTCTACTATTTTCCACTTAGCATATAATAAGTGTATTTATACATGACATGGGTTTCTCAGGTATCATTAGTGGTAAAGAATCTGCCTGCCAGTGCAGGAGTCATAAAAGACACAAGTTTGATTCCTGGGTCAGAAAGATCTCTGGGAGGAGGGCATGACAACCCACTCCAGTATTCTTGCTTGGAGAATGCTACGAACAGAGAAGCCTGGCAATCTACAGTCCATAGGGTCACAGAGACTCAGACATGACTGAAGTGACTGAAAACACACACACACACATGACATACAAGTGTATTATATATGTTATACGGGCTTCCCTGATAGCTCAGTTGGTAACGAATCTGCCTGCATTGCAGGAGACACCAGTTCAATTCCTGGGTTTGGAAGATCTGCTGGAGAAGGTATAGGCTAACCACTCCAGTATTCTTGGGATTCCCTTGTGGCTCAGCTGAAAAGAAACTGCCTGCAGTGCAGGATTTCTGTATTTCTTAAATATTTTTCACCAGTACCATCTTTTTTCTTTGTTCATAGAACATTTCTTCAACAAATAGGAAAACATTGCCTAATTTGGATGTTGTAAACATGTTGTCTTTCTCAATTCATTCCAATCTGGTTCAGAATATAAAGTTTCTCTATTAAAAATGAGAACTTTATTTTTAAAAGTACCCTCACAAGAAGAGACATTATAAAGATAAGCATAGAATTTCAAAATAAATCCTTTATACAATTTGAGCTCTCATTGTGTAATTGATTTAATTCCTAGCCATGCTTATTTTAAGGGAAAATTTTTCAGTGCCTTATCGTTTGCAATCTTTGTTTCCAATATTTTGTGTGTACCAAAAGTTTTAAGAGCACAGTGTTTAGAATATTCCATTCAATTTTCTACAATTTGCTTACAGATTTCCAAATGATATGTTAATAGTAATGAAGAATATAGGAGAATTTATCCTCAACAAAAATCAAATAATGTGAGAGGATCTTTAGAGGCAGTTGTCCTTCACATTCTTAATATATCTAAGATTGTGTATGAGATACTATAGGCTTTTGTTTTTATTGTTTGTTTTAGTACTTATTGTCAATTTCATTACAAAAATGTTGTGGTTAATGTAGTCCACATTATTGAATTTAATTTCAGTATGTATGTACCCAGGAGCTTCTTTGGTGGCTTAGCAGTAAAGAATCTGCTTGCCAAGAAGGAGACATGGGTTCCATCCCAGGATCTAGAAGATCCCCTGGAGAAGGAAATGGTAACCCACTCCAGTATTCTTGCCTGGGAAATCCCATGTACAGAGGAGCCTGGGGCCTTTAGCCCATGGTGTTATAAAAGGGTAGGACATGACTGAGTGACTATACAAACAAAAAATGTACCCACACATTCATATATGAATGAATGTGCTATGTCTGCATCAATGTGATATAAATTTTTATTTTATTTCTTAACTAAGTATAGATGACCTTACCATTACAAATACTAAAATTTATTTTTCTACTATAAATGAAAAGAGTTCCATTTTTAGTACTTGTTCACTTTATGAACTTTCTAAATCTCCTCTATGATTCTGCAAATCATCTGCTTTACTATAATTAAATAAACTGATTTCCTAATTGAAAAAACTGATGCTACTGATGTTACTCCTGAAAAGCTTGATATAATTTAATTACTTATGAATGCTTCCTTTTCATTTAATGAGGCCAACTCAGCAACCAATATTTATTAACATTTATAACCCTTGTATAACATTCATAATATGTTTAGGATAACTCTGAATCAAAAATGAGTCAAAGTATTTTATTTGGTGTAGTGAAATGATATATTTCATTTGATAAAGATGACACTCTAACAATGTAATAATTTATCAATGTACCTTTAACAACTACATAGATCAAATCATTTCTTTGGAGGTTAATTTTTTTATTTTCCTTTGCTCATTAGCCCATTTACATTCCTAATAGATCATTGATTAAATTTTTATTTGATGTATAGAATATAGGTAAATATGAATAAACATATTAAATACTTTACTTTTCCTAAAAATAATTCAATTTTTCTAGGCTTGTAAATGGATTAGAATATATATTTCCAAATATATTGAAACAGATACTGTCACATTAAAAAAATTTTTTTAAATATCCTGGTAAATATCCTGGTCTGTAGTTATGTCCCCTTTCTCATTTATAACATGTTATAAACATGTCCCTCCTTTCTTTCTTCCTCCCTTTCATCCCTCTACCCTCCCTGCTTTCCTTCCTTCCTTCCTTCCTTTCTTTCTTCTTCGCTCTCTTTCACTCCTCCCACTTTATTTCCAGATTTACTGAAGTCTATTTTATCTTTTAATCTTGTTCAGAAAGATCTCTGGATAAATTCAACTATTTAATTTAATAATTGTTATTTTTTTCTCTATTTAATTGTGAAAACAACTACATTTTAAAATTTAGAATATATCTGCTCATTTTTCTAACAAGATGTGCTGGATACTTATATTTTTAAGAACTGTATTAAATATACTGTATAACAAGCCCTTTATTTAAGTGATAGGGAGAATTTAAACCATTAACTATAGATTTTTATTGACTTCCCTGTTAGCTCAGATGGTGAAGTGTCTGCCTACACTGAGGGAGACCCGGGTTTGATCCCTGGGTTGGGAAGACCCTCTGGAGAGGGAAATGGCAACCCACTCTTGTACTCTTGCCTGGAAAGTCCTATGGATGGAGAAGTGTGGTAGGCTATAGTCCATGGGATCACAGAGAGTCAGACATGACTGAGTGCCCAATTTCACTTCACTTTTTATTATTGACTACAAATTTTCAAGTACATGCTGTTGCTATTCCTCCAGATTTTGTCCTTCTCCTTTCAAGTATTAATGACATAGCTATGGCCCATTGCTGAGTATTGTATCCATACAATATCAATATCTTCCAAGATATATTTATTCTTTATTTCCCTGAGAAACAGATAATTGATTCTTTTTATTTTTTTACTTTACAATATTGTATTGGTTTTGCCATACATCGACATGAATCTGCCACGGGCGTACACGTGTTTCCCATTCTGAACCCCCCTCCCATCTCCCTCCTCATGCCATCCCTCTGGGTCTTCCCAGTGCACCAGCCCCAAGCATCCTATAACCTGCATCGAACCTAGACTGGTGATTCATTTCTTATATGACATTATGTATGTTTCAATGCCATTCTCCCAAATCATCCCACCCTCTTCCTCTCCCACAGAGTCCAAAAGACTGTTCTATACATGTGTCTTTTTGCTGTCTCACATGCAGGGTTATCATTACCATCTTTCTAAATTCCATATATATGTGTTAGCATACTGTATTGGTGTTTTTCTTTCTGGATTACTTCACTCTGTATAAAAGTATGTCATTGTAAAGCAAAAATATATTTGTGATAACATAGCTATAGATTTGTGCACTACTATATCCTAAAATCACTGTAACAAAATTAATTCATGGTATGCTATACTAATTTTATGGCACAGTGCATGGATGCCCAACTCTGTTAATATTTCACATACATTTAAAAATTTTTCCTCTTTCTTGTTGAGCCTGCTGATTAGCAGGCTGGTGGCATGCCATCATACAGCAGGCATGAACACAAAGTGACTAAGAGAAGCAGCAAATATTTCTTCCACAACCACCTAAGGATGAAAGTCCTAAATAGGCAACCTTCTTTGTTTTCTTGTTGTTGTTGTTTTTTTTTCAGTATAATTTATCAATTATACTTTTCGTGCTCTTTTGAAAGAGAAGTGTTAGTTACTTTGCATCTGGAGAGTTATTAATGGATGTCTTTGAAACTCTGATAAGGTCTCATGCTGTATCAAGCAAAACTGTCACAGAGATTGGAAATACAACGGGACCTCAATAACCTGTATCAATTCAGGTAATACATTTATTTAAGAGCAGTACTATTGTAAAAACTTAGAATAAGTGGTGTGTCATAAGAAGACCAGGATAACAAATTTCAACAATGATTATGTTGATAAAAACAAAGCAAATAGTCATTCTAATAGAAAATGAAAGAAGTAAAAATACTATTATAGCCTGCTTTCTAACCAGGTTCAGAAATGAGATCTTTGCTCTTTTCATATATTTTTGTGTATTATCTCCTGAAGCACTTTATTGTCCATATATTTATATAATTCAATTTCCTCTTTTCCTATTCTTTATGTCTACGATTTTATATTGATATCTTGTCAAGATTAAATTTTGATTTAACTACTTGTTTAGGGAATATAAAAATGACAATTTATATCACCAATATTTTGGAACAAGGGATAAACCTTAAGAAGTTAAATGCAGCAGCTGATCAGAATTTTAGCTGATCAATGTCTGAGATGAAAACATTTCTTGCTACTCAAATGAAAGTTGCATATGTTTACATGTACAAAGGATTTATGTGGTATTGCATGGTCACTCTTATGGATTCCAGTATATTAATTCTTTCATCATTGAAGCTTGTAATCACCCTATCTATTTGGTTAATACCAACCTATGAGAATTTGGGAGTGGGTAGTCAGTCTGAAATGTAGTACTTAGATGTAGTTTCAAAAACAACAGAATGGTCTCTGTTCATTTTCCAAGGCAAACCACTGAATATCACGGTAATCCAAGCCTATGCCCCAACGGTAATGCTGAAGAAGCTGAAGTTGAACGGTTTTATGAAGACCTACAAGACCTTTTGGAACTAATACTCAAGAAAGATGTCCTTTTCATTATAGGGGACTGGAATGCAAAAGTAGGAAGACAAGAAACACCTGGGGTAACAGGCAAATTTGGCGTTGGAATACAGAATGAAGCAGGACAAAGGCTAAGAGGGTTTTGCCAAGAGAATGCACTGGTCATAGCAAACATCCTCTTCCAACAGCACAAGAAGACTCTACACGTGACATCACCAAATGGTCAATACCAAAATCAGATTGATTATATTCTTTGCAGCCAAAGATGGAGAAGCTCTATACAGTCAGGAAAAAACAAGACCGGGAGCTGACTGTGGCTCAGATCATGAACTCCTTCTTGCCAAATTCAGACTTAAATTGAAGAAAGTAGGGAAATCACTAAACAATTCAAGTATGACCTAAATGATATCCCTTATGATTATACAGTAGAAGTGAGAAATAGATTTAAGGGCCTAGATCTGATAGACAGAGTGTCTGATGAACTATGGATGGAGGTTTATGACACTGTACAGGAGACAGGGATCAAGACCATCCCCATGGAAAAGAAATGAAAAAAAAAAAAAAGCAGAATGGCTGTCTGAGGAGGCCTTACAAATAGCTGTGAAAAGAAGAGAAGCCAAAAGCAAAGGAGAAAAGGAAAGATATAAGCATCTGATAGCAGAATTCCAAAGAATAGCAAGAAGAGATAAGAAAGCCTTCTCCAGCAATCAATGCAAAGAAATAGAGGAAAATAACAGAATGGGAAAGACTAGAAATCTCTTCAAGAAAATTAGAGTTACCAAGGGAACATTTCATGCACAGATGGGCTCGATAAAGGACAGAAATGGTATGGACCTAACAGAAGTAGATAATATTAAGAAGAGGTGGTAAGAATACATAGAAGAAGTGTACAAAAAACAGCTTCACGACCAAGATAATCATGATGGTGTGATCACTCACCTAGAGCCAGACATCCTGGAATGTGAAGTCAAATGGGCCTTAGAAAGCATCACTACAACCAAAGCTAGTGGAGCTGATTGAATTCCAGTAGAGCTATTTCAAAGCGTGAAAGATGATGCTGTGAAAGTGCTTCAGTCAAAATGCCAGCAAATTTGGAAAACTCAGCAGTGGCCACAGGACTGAAAAAGGACAGTTTTCATTCAAATCCCAAAGGCAATGGCAAAAAAGTGTCAAACTACTGCACAATTGCACTCATCTCACAAATTAGTAAAGTCATGCTCAAAATTCTCCAGGCCAGGCTTCAGCAGTACGTGAACCGTGAACTTCCAGATGATCAAGCTGGTTTTAGAAAAGGCAGAGGAATCAGAGATCGAATTGTAAACATCTGCTGAATCATGGAAAAGGCAAGAGATTTCCAGAAAAAACATATATTTCTGCTTTATTGACTATGCCAAAGCCTTTGACTGTGTGGATCACAATAAACTATGGAAAATCCTGAAAGAGATGGGAATACCTGACCACCTGACCTGCCACTTGAGAAATCTGTATGCAGGTCAGGAAGCAACAGTTAGAACTGGACATGGAACAACAGACTGGTTCCAAATAGGAAAAGGAGTACGTCAAGGCTGTCTATTGTCACCCTGCTTATTTAACTTCTATGCAGAGTACATCATGAGAAACGCTGGGCTGGAAGAAACACAAGCTGGAATCAAGATTGCCAGGAGAAATATCAGTAACCTCAGATATGCAGATGGCACCACCCTTATGGCAGAAAATGGAGAGGAGCTAAAAAGCCTCTTGATGAAAGTGAAAGAGAAGAGTGAAAAAGTTGTCTTAAAGCTCAACATTCAGAAAACTAAGATCATGGCATCTGGTCCCATCATTTTATGGGAAATGGATGGGGAAACAGTGGAAACAGTGTCAGACTTTATTTTGAGGAGCTCCAAAATCACTGCAGATTGTGATTACAGCCATGAAATTAAAAAACATTTACCCCTCGGAAGGAAAGTTATGACCAACCTAGATAGCATATTCAAAAGCAGAGACATTACTTTGCCAACAAAGGTCCGTCTAGTCAAGACTATGGTTTTTCCTGTGCTCATTTATGGATGTGAGAGTTGGACTGTGAAGAAAGCTGAGCTCCAAAGAATTGATGCATTTGAACTGTGGTGTTGGAGAAGACTCTTGAGAGTCCCTTGGACTGCAAAGAGATCCAACCAGTCCATTCTTAAGGAGATCAGTGCTGGGTGTTCATTGGAAGGACTGATGCTGAAGTTGAAACTCGAATACTTTGGCCACCTCATGCGAAGAGTTTACTCAATGGAAAAGACTCTGATGCTGGGAGGGATTGGGGGCAGGAGGAGAAGGGGATGATAGAGGATGAGATGGCTGGATGGCATCATCGACTCGATGGATGTGTGTTTGAGTGAACTCCGGGTGTTGATGATGGACATGGAGGCCAGGTGTGTTGCGATTCATGGGGTTGTGAAGAGTCGGACATGACTGAGCGACTGAACTGAACTGAACTGAGTCAGTCCACTAAACATTAAAAATAGCAGATATTTGCTCAAGCAGGCTTCTTTGAACCTCGGATTCCTGCACAGGTACTGGGCCCTCTTTATCTAATGTAGCCTTTTCGGTTTTGGTTTTTAATAACAGCTTTATGAGACATACTTCACAGATCATGAAATTTGCCCTTTTAAATAATACAATTCAGTGGGTTTTAGTGGATTCACAGAGTTTTAAAATTATTTGTTGTTGAGTCCCTAAGTTGTGTCTGACCATATGCCACCACATGGATTGTAGGATGTCAGGTTCCTCTGTCTTACACTATCTCCTGGAGTTTGCTCAAATTCATGTCCATTGAATTCATGATGCCATGCAACAACCTCATGCTCTGCCACCTTCTTTTCCTTCAGTTTTTCCCAGGGTCAGGCTCTTTTCCAATGAGTTGGCTCTTCTCATTCGGTGGCCAAATATTTGAGCTTCAACTCAACAACAGTCTTTTCAATGTATATTCAAGGTTGCTGTCCTTTAGGATGGATTGGTTTCATCTCACTGCACTCCAAGGGACTCTCAAGAATCTTCTTCAACACCACAGTTAAAAGGCATCAGATTTTCAGTGCTCAGCCTTTGTTATGATCTAACTCTGAAGTGGCAAGAATACACAGAAGAACTCTACAAAAAAGATCTTCATGACCCAGATAATCACAATGGTGTGATCACTCATCTAGAGCCATACATCCTGGAATATGAAGTCAAGTGGGTCTTAGAAAGCATCACTATGAACAAAGCTAGTGGAGGTGATGGAATTTCAGTGGAGCTATTTCAAATCCTAAAAGATGATGCTGTGAAAGTGCTGCACTCAATATGCCAGCAAATATGGAAAACTCAGCAGTGGCCACAGGACTGGAAAAGGACAGTTTTCAATCCAATCCCAAAGAAAAGTAATGCCAGAGAATGCTCATTTACCGCACAGCTGCACCCATCTCACACGCTAGTAAAGTCATGCTCAAAATTCTCCAAGCCAGGCTTCAACAATATGTGAATCATGAACTTCCAAATGTTCAAGCTGGATTTAGAAAATGCAGAGGAACCTGAGATCAAATTGCCAACATCTGCTGAATCATGGAAAAGGCAAGAGATTTCCAGAAAAAACATATATTTCTGCTTTATTGACTATGCCAAAGCCTTTGACTGTGTGGATCACAATAAACTATGGAAAATCCTGAAAGAGATGGGAATACCTGACCACCTGACCTGCCACTTGAGAAATCTGTATGCAGGTCAGGAAGCAACAGTTAGAACTGGACATGGAACAACAGACTGGTTCCAAATAGGAAAAGGAGTACGTCAAGGCTGTCTATTGTCACCCTGCTTATTTAACTTCTATGCAGAGTACATCATGAGAAACGCTGGGCTGGAAGAAACACAAGCTGGAATCAAGATTGCCAGGAGAAATATCAGTAACCTCAGATATGCAGATGGCACCACCCTTATGGCAGAAAATGGAGAGGAGCTAAAAGCCTCTTGATGAAAGTGAAAGAGGAGAGTGAAAAGTTGTCTTAAAGCTCAATATTCAGAAAACTAAGATCATGGCATCTGGTCCCATCACTCCATGGGAAAAAGATGGAGGAACAGTGGAAACAGTGTCAGACTTTATTTTGAGGGGCTCCAAAATCACTGCAGATGGTGACTGCAGTCATGAAATTAGAAGACGCTTGTTCCTTGGAAGAAAAGTTATGACCAACCTAGATAGCATATTCAAAAGCAGAGATATTACTTTGCCAAAAAGGGTTTCATTTAATCAAGGCCATGTTTTTTCCTGTGCTCATGTATGGATGTGACAATTGGACTGTGAAGAAGGCTGAGCACTGAAGAATTGATGCTTTTGAACCATGGTGTTGGAGAAGACTCTTGAGAGTCCCTTGGACTGCAAGAAGATCCAACCAGTCCATTCTGAAGGAGATCGCCCTGGGATTTCTTTGGAAGGAATGATGCTGAAGCTGAAACTCCAGTAGTTTGGCCACCTTATGGGAAGAGTTGACTCATTATAAAAGACGCTGATCCTGGGAGGGATTGAGGGCAGGAGGAGAAGGGGACCACAGAGGATGAGATAGCTGGATAGCATCACTGACTCAATGGACGTGAGCCTGAGTGAACTCCGGGAGTTGGTGATGAACAGGTAGGCGTGGCGTGCTGTAATTCATGGTGTCGCAGAGTCAGACATGACTGAGCGACTGAACTGAATTCTGACATCCATTCATGACCACTGGAAAAATCATAGCTTTGACTAGACGGACCTTTTTCGGCAATGTGTTGTCTAAACTCAATTTTTCTTCCAATAAGCAAGTTTCTTTTATATTATGGCTTCAGTTACCATATGCAGTGATTTTGGATTCCCAAAAATAAGATCTGTCACTGCTCCCATTTTTCCCCTTCTATTTTCCATGAAGTATGAGACCCAGTGCCATGATTTGAGCTTTTTTTTTTTTTAATGTTAAGTTCCAAGTCAGCTTTTTCACTCCCCTCTTTCACCCTTATCAAGAGGCTCTTATTTCCTCTTCATTTCCTGTCATAAGAGTGGTATCATCTGCACATCTAAAGTTCTTGATATTTCTCTCAGCAATCTTGATTCCAGGTTGTCATTCATCCTTCCTGGCTCTCCTGTGTACAACTATTACTGCTATCTAATTCAAGAACACTTTCACCACTTTTCTCCAAAACTCTGTATCCCTTAACCATTATCCCCTATCCTCTGCCTCTAACCCCTGACAACTGCCAATTCAGTTTCTGTCTCTGAGTACAGTTTTTTGATAATGGCTTTCCACAGGTTTATGGATTTCTACATAAGTACAAAAGCAAAATATATACTCAATTCACACTCATCAGAAAGCCCTCCCTGTGTTACCCTGGTTCAACTATCCAGTCTCACCATTTTACCACTTGAAATAGCAGAAGGTTTCATCCTTTTCTAGGCCAAAGCTGATATCGTTCAGCTCAGTTCAGTCACTAAGTCATGTCCAACTCTTTGTGATCCCATGAACTGCAGCACACCAGGCCTCCTTATCCATCAGCAACTCCCCGGAATCCACCCAAACCCATGTCCATTGAGTCATTGATGCCATCCAGTCATCTCATCCTCTGTGGTCCCCTTCTCCTCCTGTCCTCAACCTTTCCCAGAATCAGGGTCTTTTCAAATGAGTCAGCTCTTCACATCAAGTGGCCACAGTATTGTATTTTCAGCGTCAACATCAGTCCTACCAAGAACACCTAGGTCTGCTTTCCTTTTGGATGGACAGATTGTATCTCTTTGCAGTCCAAGGGACTCTCTAGAGTCTTCTCCAACACCACAGTTCAAAAGCATCAATTCGCCGGCACTCAGCTTTCTTTATAGTCCAACACTCACATCCATACATGACCACTGGAAAAACCATAGCCTTGACTAGACAGACTTTTGTGGACAAAGTAATGTATCTGCTTTTTAATATGCTGTCTAGGTTGGTCATCACTTTCCTTCCAAAGAGTAAGTGTCTTTTAATTTCAGATGGCTGCAATCACGATCTGCAGTGATTTTGGAACTTCAAAAATAAAGTTAGCCACTGTTTCCACTGTTTCCCCATGTATTTCCCATGAAGTGATGGGACCAGGTGCCGTGATCTTCATTTTCTTAATGTTGAACTTTAAGTCAACTTTTTCATTCTCCTTTTTCACTTTCATCAAGAGGCTCTTTAGATCTTCTTCACTTTCTGCCCTAAGGGTGGTGTCATCTGCATATCTGAGGTTACTGATTTTCTCCTGGCAATCTTGATTCCAGCTTGTGCTTCCTGCAGCCATGCATTTCTCATGATGTACTCTGCATAGAAGTTAAGTAAGCAGGGTGACAATATACAGCCTTGATGTACTCCTTTTCCTATTTGGAACCAGTCTGTTGTTCTATGTCCAGTTCTAACTGTTGCTTCCTGACCTGCATACAGGTTTCTCAAGAAGCAAGACAGGTGTTCTGGTATTCCCATCTCCTTCAGATTTTTCTTCAGTTTAGTGATCCACACAGTCAAAGGTTTGGCATAGTCAATAAAGCAGAAATAGATGTTTCTCTGGAATTCCCTTGCTTTTTCCATGATCCAGCAAATGTTGGCAATTTGATCTCTGGTTCCTCTGCCTTTTCTAAAAGCAGCCTGAACATCTGGAAGTTCACGGTTCACTTGTTGCTGAAGCCTGGCTTGGAGAATTTTAAGCATTACTTCACTAGCATGTGAGATGAGTGCAATTATGTGGTAGTTTGAGCATTCTTTGGCATTGCTTTTCTTAGGGATTGGAATGAAAACTGACCTTTTCCAGTCCTCTGGCCACTGCTGAGTTTTCCAAATTTGCTGACATATTGAATGCAGCACTTTCACAGCATCATCTTTTAGGATTTGTAATAGCTCAACTTGAATTACAGTTGACATAGCTGTTTCTATTTTAAAAGAGTGTGTGTGGGTCAGTCACTCAGTCTTGTCTGACTCTTTGCAACTCCGTGGACTATAGCCTGCTTTAAAACAGTACTCAGTGATTCAAGGAAACTGGAAAAATAGGACTTTTATTAACCCCTGGGGTCACTGCAGCAAGCTGGATTATCTTCAGAACCAGCACTAGCTCTGTTGGGATGAAGAGTTGAATTGCCAAATATTCAGTGTTGGCAATGATTCCTAGGGATAAGATTCAGTCACACATGAAGACATTTGTCCATTATGCACAAACAATACTGCAAAATCATTTTCTCTTTAGAAAACTTATTTTACAACATTTTTAAATCTCACTTGAGAATTAGAACAAACCATAGTATCTTTGGCTCACTAGAGTCAACTTTTGACTTTTGAAGTGCAAAGTCAACTCTAGCCTTTTGAAGTGCTACTTATTAATACTAGGTAGACCAGTCAGAAGCCTTTACATTAGCATGAAGTCACAAAGAAGCTAACAGAATAATGTTGGTCTTTACTGTAAGTCATCCTTAAGAACTGAGGACCAGAAATTTCACTTTGCATATTTCAAGTGAGCTTTCAGTGAACTTCTCCCTAGACATTGTTTTTTCTCAAAGTTTCACACTGAGGTTGCCATGAAATTCTCACAACACTATCACACTTGTGGTTGGTTCTCTATCAGCCACCTGCCCCAGATGCTCTAGAATACCTGTAGGGCAGGTGAAGTAGAAGATTTGGTACATATATTCCCCCTGAAAGTGTTATTTTCCATCCTCCTTTCTGGTGAACAAAACCTTCCATAGTTTCACATAAAAAGATGGTTAAGATTTCAACTTCCAATGCATGGGGTGAGGGTTTGATTCCTAGTCAGGAAGCTGGGATCTCAAATGCCCTGTGGCCAAAAAGTCAAAACATAAACAGAAGCAATATTGTGACAAATTCAATAAAGACTTTGAAAGTGGTCCATATTTTTTAAATATATATTTTTTAAAAAATAGATATTATCTCTCTGCATAGCATCAACACTAGTTTTTTGTTTGTGGTTGGTTGGTTAGTTGGTTATTTTGTTTTTTGTTTTTGCTTTGATCCAGGAAAAAAATGGGGGTAAAAATTTGTCTAGCTGAAGGAAATACTGCTAACAAAGAGACAGATTTGTTTGAGAATCACAAATACTGGAGTTAATTCAACTGACAATTTACTATGAACTCAACTATCTGCCCTTCATGTTTAAGGAAATTGAAAGGGTTTAAGTTCAGAGACAGAGAAATCCACTGTAAACAAATTCCAATCAATTAAATAAGAATGTCTATTGTTTATGGGGTCTCCTCAGCTTCTCTTCAGTTAGTTCATGAAATTATTTTATAATCTATCTCTTATTTAAAGGAAATGAAAATGTCTTGCTGAGAATCGGCCTCAATTAGAAGAAATAAAGCATTGACAAGACTAGCTATTACTTTGTCTACAAAGGTTCATATAGTCAAAGCTAGTCTTTTCAGTAGTCGTGTAAGGATGTGAAAGTTGGACAATAAAAAAGGCTGAACATCGACAAATTGATGTCTTCAAACTGCGATGCTAGAGAAGACTCTTGAGAGTCCCTTAGACTGCAAGGAGATCCAACCAGTCAATCCTAAAGGAAATCAATCTTAAATATTCATTGAAGGACTGATGCTGAATCTGAAGCTCCAATACTTTGGCCACCTGATGCAACAAGCTAACTCACTGAAAAACTCCCTGATGCTGGGGAAAGATTGAAGGCAGGAGGAGAAAAGGATGACAGAGGATGATATAGTTGGATGGCATCACTGACCCAATGGACATGAATCTGAACAAACTCTGGGAGATGGTGAGGGACAGGGAAGCCTGTTGTGCTACAGTTCATGAGGTCGTAAAGAGTCAGACATGACTGAAAGATTGAACAACAATAACCCCATTTTCAAAATAAGAGATTTATAAAATTGTGTTAATTCTTGCTACATACATGAAATTGATTAAAATACGTAGCAGACATTACATAGGGATACATATATATATATATATATATATATATATGCACACACACACATATTTCCATTTCCTATGACTGTTATGACTTCAGTGATTAGTGTGTTTTCTAACTTAATTCTCAGTTCAAATTCCATGCTGGTTTTTCCACTTAGCAGCAGTGTTCAAAAGTTTTAACGATGACCACTGGGGGAAACATTCGTCACCTGAGTGCCTGTGCACGACCCTGAGTATATTCCTGACCACAATAAGACAGATACGAGCATAAAGCTGAGATGTTCTTCTCAAGCATCACCACACCAGTTTGAGAGCCTCCTCTGTCCACTAAGAGCCAGTGTTACCAAAGGAAAAAAAAAAAAACCCATTGCAGTCCAAATCTTCTGCAAGCTCCTGCTCTGAGCTTGCCCACAGGGTCAGACTTTAATTTGTTTGTCACTGAAAGGAAAGGCATGGCCTTGGGAGTTTTGACACAACCCCGAGGGCCTCACCAGCAACCTATTGCTTATCTAAGCAGAGAATTAGATGTAGTTTCACGTGGGTGGCCCCACTGCCTAAGAGTAATTGGGGCAGCGGCTTTATTAGCACCTGAAGCTTTAAAAATAATTAATGGACGAAACCTTACTGTACTGACTTCTCATGATGTGAGTGGAATCTTAAATTCTAAGGTTAATATTTGGATGACAGACAGTAGGCTTCTTAAATATCAGTCTTTATTGTTAGAAGGACCAGCAACTATGCTTAAAGTTTGTGGAAATTTAAATCCTGCCACTTTCCTTCCTGAAAAGAAAAATGAAACACCTGATCACGATTGTTCTCAATTCGTAACTTTAAACTATGCAGCTCGGGAAGATCTATTGGACACCCCATAAGACAATCCTGACCTGGAAATATTTACAGATGGCAGTTCTTTTGTTCGAGATGGAAAGCATAAAGCAGGTTATGCTGTGGTGACTGCTAAACAGGTTTTGGAAGCAAAATCTGGATTACAATTGAAGGACTTAGGTTAAAATTTAAGCCAGGCTGTGCCTCAAGGAAAATAGCTTACTCCTTATCTGGTGACTCAGAGCCTCCTTAACAGATAACTTATGACCTGGACAAGGAAACCCCCTCCCAAGAATGTATCTCTCTGTCGGACTTTTCTGGGTAAAAATTGACCAAATGCCGCAGGGTGATCAGCCAACCGTTTCAACTTAATTACCTGCAAACTTTTCCCACCAATCAGATGTATCCACCTCACCTATGGCCCCTACTTCATTGTATCCCATACCCTGACCTCATCCCCATCTACCTGTGATTTTTTGTATAAAAGTCCCTCACGACTGGCGTTCGAGGTTCACTCCTCCTAAGGAGATCGAACCCCGGCGCGCCGGCCTAATAAATCCTCTTGCTGATTGCATCGAATTCGAGTCACTGTGGTCTTTGGGGCGACGGTTCCCGAGAAAAGGCCGCGAGGTCTTACACAATGAAGTGGGAAGTATCCTGGAGAGGACTGGGAAATTGATTTTACTCATATGCCAAAAGCTAATGGATATTCTTGCTTACAAGTTTGGGTAGATACTTTTACTGGATGGATTGAGGCTATTCTCTATCGTAGTGAACAGGCTAAGGAGGTTATAAAGATTCTCTTCATCAGTGGAAGGCTTCCCCTGGTGGACATCTCCACTTCAAGGAAAGGACTTTCTCCAAGTCTGTGAATACCTTTGACAACAATAACATGCGATGCCTCTTCTTCATCTGAGGACATCTACCAACCCTAAAATGGACTGGTGCAATATGTTGCACTTTAACTATGGACTTAATGTGACTTTTAATTTTGATTTTAACTTGTTTTAATGACTATGTTGCCTTACATCTGTAGCTGTGTAACTGGATTTGTTTCTAGCCACATGAAAGCTTTTAAGTTACAAATGGCTGCTCAAACTCCTGCTACTGCTGCAACTTCCTCCAACTACTACTTGGGGCCCCTGGATCAGATATCCTCATTATGAGGATTAGGAGAATATGTTGCCTCCCCAATTTAGGGACAGTGCCCCTTCTCAGCTCGGAAGCAGTTACCGAACGAAAATGACGCCCCTTTTCCCTAGGCAACATAATTCTCCTAAAAGAAAAGGGGGAATGAGAGTCATTTCCTAGGCAGGTTGATAAGAAGTCTAGGGGTCCCCAAGGAGAGAGGGGTCTGGAATTCTCAAGGAGGAAGAAAGGACAAACTTATTTCTCTACATTCCTTAGGATTATATAACAACAATGTATTCTGCCTGAGGGCAGTTTCTGGATTAAACCTTCTCTTTACAAGGGTTATATAACAGCAATGTATTATGTATTCTGCCTGAGGACAGTCTCTGGATTAAACCTTCTGGCTAATTCTGTTATCTTAAAATGTAAATTATGGGAGTAGGTCTGATGAGGTCTTTACAGCCTCCAGACCTTCATTGGATTAGTTGGAGAATATATAAACTCATTGCTAAAATTAAAAAAAAAAAAAAAGTTTTAACAATGAAAGTCATTTTCAGATATTTTTAGATTAGAATTGATTAGAGTAATATTAAATTTATAGAGGAATTACCACTGGACGATGGCCAGCCCTATGGTGTGAATTTGCATGGCGTTCTAAAAAGCAAATCTGTCATTGACCTTCTAGCCCATTCTGGTATTTAGGCAAACTGTAATAACCTCTTACAAGCATGAAATGTAGTAATGAATTTAGCAAGAACTGGAAAAGCCATGTGGAGTTAGGTAAGTTGCATAAGGATAAAGTCAGTTAAAATCAGGTGAGATTTAATAAAAACAAAATTTGAAGTTGCAATGTTAGTATTTATAGTGATTATTTAGTATTCAGCATTCCTAGGATGGTCACTCTAGTGACCACCTATGTATTCTATGTATTCTTGCCACCTCTTAATATCTTCTGCTTCTGTTAGGTCCATACCATTTCTGTCCTTTATTGAGCCCGTATTTGCATAAAATGTTCCCTTGGTATCTCTAAGTGTTTCTTTGGGTACAGGCCTATAAGTGGAAAGTGTAATAGGAAAGAAAGCTTGAGGGATTTTGCGTGAAAAACTAATGCTGTTAGTGTATAAGAATCATGGATGAATAAGCTAAAATGAGGGGACAGAAGAAGTAAACTAGTTTAAATGTAGTTATGTGAACATAAAAGCATGTGCATATTTTCAAATGCTGATGACATCTTAGTGGATTGGACAGGATTCCGATAATTTGATTTGACAAGTCATATTCAGTTCAGTTTAGTCCAGTTCAGTCACTCAGTAGTGTCTGACTTTTGTGACCCCATGAATCGCAGCATGCCAGACCCCCTGTCCATCACCAACTCCCTGAGTTTACGCAGACTCATGTCCATAGGATCGGTGATGCCATCCAACTATCCCATCCTCTGTCGTCCCCTTCTCCTCCTGCCCTTAATCCCAGGACTGGTCTCCTTTAGGATGCACTGATTGGATCTCCTTGCTGTCCAAGGGACTCTCAAGAGTCTTCCCCAACACCACAGTTCAAAAGCATCAATTTTTCAGCACTAAGCTTTCTTCACAGTCCAACTCTCACATCCCTACATGACCACAGGAAAAACCATGGCCTTGACTAGATGGGCCTTTGTTGGAAAAGTAATGTGTCTGTTTTTTTACATGCTATCTAGGTTGGTCATAACTTTCCTTCCAAAGAGTAAGCGTCTTTTAGTTTCTTGGTGGCAATCACCATCTGCAGTGATTTTGGAGCCCCTCAAATAAAATCAGCCACTGTTTCCACTGTTCCTCCATCTATTTGCCATGAAGTGATGGGACCAGATGTTATGATCTTTGTTTTCTGAATGTTTAAGCCAACTTTTTCACTGTTCTCTTTCACTTTTATCAAGAGGCTTTAGTTCCTCTCCACTTTCTGCCATAAGTATGGTGTTATCTGCATATCTGAGGTTATTGATATTTCTCCCAGCAATCATGATTCCAGCTTGTGTTTCTTACAGCCCAGCATTTCTCATGAGGTACTCTGCATATAAATTAAATAAGCAGGGTGATAATCTACAGCCTTGATGTACTCCTTTTCCTATTTGAAACCAGTCTGTTGTTCTATGTCCAATTCTAACTGTTGCTTCCTGACCTGCATATAGGTTTCTCAATAGGCAGGTCAGGTGTTCTGATATTCCCATCTCTTTCAGAATTTTCCACAGTTTATTGTGATCCACGCAGTCAAAAGCTTTGGCATAGTCAATAAAGCAGAAATAGATTTTTTTTTCTGGAACTCCCTTGGTTTTTCACTAATCCAGCAGATGTTGGCAATTTTATCTCTGGTTCCTATGCCTTTTCTAAAAGCATCTGGAAGTTCACAGCTCAAGTGTTGCTGAAGCCTGGCTTGGAGAATTTTGAGCATTATTCACTAGCATGTGAGATGAGTGCAATTGTGCAGTAAATGAGCATTCTTTGGCATTGCCTTTCTTTGGGATTAGAAGGAAAACTGACCTTTTCCAGTCCTGTGGCCACTGCTGAGTTTTCCAAATTTGCTGGCATATTGAGTGCAGCACTTTCACAGCATCATCTTTTAGGATTTGAAATAGCTCCACTGGAATTCCATCACCTCCACTAGCTTTGTTCGTAGTGATGCTTTCTAAGGCCCACTTGACGTCATATTCCAGGATGTCTGGCTCTAGGTGAGTGATCACACCATCATGATTATCTTTTCTGTACAGTTCTTCTATGTATTCTTATCACCTCTTCTTAATATCTTCTGCTTCTGTTAGGTCCATACCATTTCTGTCCTTTATTGAGCCCATCTTTGCATAAAAATGTTCCCTTGGTATCTCTGATTTTCTTGAAGAGATCTCTAGTCTTTCCCATTCTGTTGTTTTCTCTATTTCTTTGCATTGATCGCTGAGGAAAGCTTTCTTATCTCTCCTTGCTATTCTTTGGAACTCTGCATTCAGATGCTTATATCTTTCCTTTTCTCCTTTGCTTTTTGCTTCTCTTCTTTTCACAGCAGTTTGTAAGGCCTCCTCAGATGCCATTTTGCTTTTTTTTCATTTCTTTTCCATGGGGATGGTCTTGATCCCTGTCTCCTGTACAATGTCACGAACCTTTGTCCATAGTTCATCAAGCACTCGGTCTATCAGATCTATTCTCTTAAATATATTCCTCACTTCCACTGTATAATCATAAGGGATTTGATTTAGGTCATACCTGAATGGTCTAGTGGTTTTCCCTACTTTCTTCAATTTAAGTCTGAATTTGGCAATAAGGAGTTCATGATCTGAGCCACAGTCAGCTCCTGGTCTTGTTTTTGCTTACTATATAGAGCTTCTCCATCTTTGGCTACAAAGAATATAATAAACTGATTTCAGTGACAGGTCATATTGTTTTGTAGCTATTATATTATACATTAACTTTTAAAATGTTCATGGTATATAATACTTTATTGTTCATAAATCCACTTTAGGATTTTTAATTGTTAATTGAAAGTTGGATAAAACTCTTCAATGTTTTGCTTTATTTAGAATATTATTGTTTATGCTCACTCATGTATGCCAAAAGTAATTCAATATTTATTAACTTGTCAGCTGCTATAATCTTTTTTATGTGTTGTGACAAGGAAAAACAGTAATCTATGGTGGTTACTTTTGTCAACTTGAGTGATGGCTCAGACATTAAAGACTCTGCCTGCAATGTGGGAAACCTGGTTTCTATCCCTGGATCAGGAAGATCCTCTGAGAAGAGAATGGCAAACCACTCCAGTTATTGCCTGAATAATTCCATGGACAGAGGAGCCTAGTGGGTTACAGTCCATGGGGTAAGACACAAGTGAGTGATTAACATTTACTTACTTGAGAGGTCCTCTTGTATCCAGTGTGGTGGTTTAGGCCCTAAATCTTGTCTGACTCTTGTGACCCCATGGACTGTAGCTAGTTAGCCTTCTCTGTCTGTGGAATTTTCCAGTAAGAATGTTGGAGTGGTTTGCCATTTCCTTCTCTAGTGGATATTCCCGACCCTGAGATCAAACTCAGGTCTCACGCACCACAGGCAGATTCTTTACTAACTGAGCTAAGCATTCATTACAGGGGTATATCTATGAGGATGTTTCTGGATGAAATCAGCATTTGATTGGGGAGACTCAATAAGTACACTTCCCTCCCCAGTATGAGCCGGCATCATCCAGTCCATTGAGAGAGTGAACAGAACAAAGCAGACAGCAAGGAAGGATTTTTCCCTGTTTGTTTTTTTTTCCTTCTTCACTCATTGATCATGAATATCTATTCTTAACATCTCTGACCCTAGACTAGAACTTCAACCATCAGCTCCCTTGATTTTCAGGCCTTTGGACTCAGAATTGCCCTTCTGGTTTTCCTGGGTCTCCAGCTTCAGTGGTAGATGGTGGGACTTCTTAGCCTCCAAATAAATGTGTGTTTCCATTTGTGTGTGTGTGTCCCCTATTGGTTTGATTTCTTTGGAGAAATCAAGTATACCATCTTTGTCATTTTGCATGTATTTTATTTCTGTTATGAAATTTAAAATTAAGATTATTTTCAAATATAAACAAGTGGAAAAATAGCATAATGACCCCACATAGGCATCAAAGCTTCAAAAAATAAGAATATCCTGATGTTTCACCTCATCATATATGCATTTTAAAGCAATATTTAACATTTAGCAAATCAAAAATAAATCTAGCTACCAAATTTTACTATTCTTCACACAGATATAAACATAAATTAAAAATAAATGCTATATTCTACAATAGGCATCAACTTAGTATTAACGATATGCATATCCAAGTAACTGTATGTTGTTACTCTTTTTCCTAAAGAACAAGTAGATTGTGTGTGGAGAACTGATCCATGCGCATTTGTGCATATTGTATTCTCCATACATATAGCCACATGTATACTTAAATCACAAAATGGGAAAGTCACTAATGAGTACCAGATGAATTACAAATAAACCATAAAGTATACAAAAAGTAGAGAGTGACTATAGAGAACTAAAATAATTGGGGGAAAATTTTTGAAAAAATATTGAACATAAATAAAATGTAGCTGTTGTTCTCATGCATGAACAGGATCCACCTCAAAACTGAATGACTTACAATTTGGCACCTGAAGGTGTGGCAGCTGACCCTTTCAACTATCAGTCATCTCTGAGCATTGCCTTACTCCAAAGAGCTTTGCTTGTCATGGGCAGATATCATTTCTAGTGCTGCCAACGTCTAGCGACGAGCGTATGCTGTGGGAGTACAAGGCTCCACACCCTCACCACCATGTGAGGCTACCTCCAGAAAACATTCGAGCCTCAGTGTATTTAGAACGCTGGTTGAAGCCCTTGCTGGGTCTTCATCATAAACCGCCTTCTCCCTTGCCCAATCTTGCTTCTTTTCCCTCCATTTTAAAGGAGCAGATACCTTAAGAATACCTCAAGGAATCACCTTCCTAAGAAATATGCAATTCAAGTCTATTTCCAAGTAAGACAGTTTGCAGTATCAGGGTTGAAAGTAATACAGAGACACCAAGCAGATGGCCATCAAAGGACAAAATCTGGACAAGATGGTTTCCAGTGTTCTTAAAAGACAAAAATATTTAACTAAAAATTAGGGATTTTGGTAAAAGGTGTTTCTCAGTGTAAAATTTGTGAACCACTTGTATCAAATTATAATTTCTAGTCTCTCCCAAATTTTTATTTGTTTGCAAGGGTGTTTAGGGTAGGAGAGATGTGGCAATACCTTGCATCTTCATTTGTTAAAAAGTATTAGGATTCTATGCATTTTAATGTGACACAAATTGCTTATAGTTCATAAATCAGGAAGGAAGGCTATCTCTGGAGGCTACCAGATGTATATTCTGGAAAACCTCTTACTTTATA
The DNA here is from genome assembly GCA_917880005.1 of Nanger dama. Taxonomy (NCBI): domain Eukaryota; kingdom Metazoa; phylum Chordata; class Mammalia; order Artiodactyla; family Bovidae; genus Nanger; species Nanger dama. Next base: position 18,342,394 of record CAKJTW010000020.1, read on the forward strand.
TGCATTTGTATATAAATACATATGTGTGTGTGTGTGTGTGTGTGTGTGTGTGTATACATACATACACATTCATTTACTGACGTTGTTGTTTAGCTGCTAAGTCATGTTCAACTCTTAGTCACCCTATGGACTTTAGTCCATGGGACTCCTCTGTCCATGGGATTCTCCAGGCAAGAATACTGGAGTGGGTTGCCATGCCCTGCTCCAGTGTATCTTCCCAACCCATGAATTGAGCCCATGTCTCCAGAATTAGCAGGACTCTTTATCACTGAGCCACCTGGGAAGCCCCGAGTACAAATCACAAAGCTCATCCCTCACTATTTTATGTACATAAGTGAATTTCTCCTCTGTTAATCTCTGATTCACCTTGCCAAATTCTGTTGTTTTCTTAGCTCTTGTGTTACCTGTATAATCAATTTCGTGCCTTGAATTTCCTCTGTATTAAGTATTTATCCTGGTTTGTTTTTTATCTGGTCAGGCTGCTCATGACATATAACCACAGGAAAGAGAGGGACATTTGTGCTAGTCAAAAAACTGCTGATTAGGCTCAGCTATTTATATTCTAATCAAAATAAAATTTTTAAAAAGTAACAGCCATGACAAAAAGTACAGCTTAAAATTATTTACGGCTCCTCTGATTCTGAAACTTCAAAAGATTCAATAAGATATATCAACTATTAGGTTCATTTGAACCAAGTCCATACAACAGTGTCCTGTTTTGTCTCAAAAATCTTCCAGTTTTTAGCATAAGATTTTTTTTTTATTTAATAAGATAGAAATAAAACAATACAACTGTTTGTAACCTGTACAGTATTTTACACCATGGGGGTTATTTTCAAAGTCTGGTGATCTGGACTCAGGGAGTGTTAACAGCAAAATATCAATATTAGAGCTTAGATGACTATTTTACATAACGATTATATAGAAAAATGTGTATTTGCTCGGTCACGTCCAACTCTCTGGATCAAACCTGAGTCTCTTGTGTCTCCTGCATTGGCAGAGAGATTCCTCACCATTAGCAACTACTGGGAAGCCCGTATGGAAAAATGTGCTGTTCTCAGATGATCAGTCATGTCCAACTCTTTGCGACCCCCTGGACTGCAGCCCACCAGGCTCCTCTGTCCATGGATTCTCCAGGCAAAAATACTGGAATGGATTGCCATTTCCTCTTCCCAGGGATCTTCCAGCTCAGAGATTGCACCCATGTCTTTTGTGTCTTCTGCTTTGGCAGACAGATATTTTACCGCTAGCACCATCTGGGAAGCCCGTATGTAAAAATACTGATAATAAAAATAATTATTTCTGCCTCTTAAAACACACACACATACACACACACAAACCAATAAGCAGACAAACCAACCAAAAAGAAAAAAAAAAAAAACCCCACAAGATTTGAAAATCTCCAACTTAGATGAATTTGTCAGTTACCTGAGGATTTAAGTTAAACAAAAATTTTAAAAAATGTTACTTGCTCAGCCGGGTCCGACTCTTTGAGATCCCATAGAATTATATCCCACTAGGCTCCTCCGTCCATGTGATTCTCTAGGTAAGAATACTGGAGTGGGTAACCATTCCCCTTCTCCAAGGGATCCTCCCAACCCAGAGACTAAAACTGTGTCTCCTGCACGTCAAGTGGATTCTTTACTGTCTGAGCCACCAGGGAAACCCAAATATATGTTATCTTTATTGTCAATCAGAAACAGTAAACTTATAAATTCACCAGAAAACTTACTTTCCTAGGCCTGATGAAATAATAAGGCATCTTACTATGTATTAAAATCTTTAAAATTTAAGGTAATTCATATATATTGATAATACAATTTTTGTTTCAGCAAAACACTGACTGACATTTAGTGATAGAAATATTTAAAAGTATAGTTTTAAAAAAGAAAGGTTTATAGTCAGTGTCAATTGTAAAATCAATGAAAAATAGTGATAAAGTCACATATTTCATACAGGATATAAATGTGTAAATAGAATTAATTTCATGTAATTTGTTTAAAATTTTAAATTAGCTATTTAAAAGAAATGTCAGCTTTTATTAGTGCTTATGAGTAGCCAGGTTTGTTGAACTCATTAGGGTTTGTTTCTTTTGCAAAGAATCCATCTACTGTCACTTCATATGTCCTAGAAAATAAAAGGCAAGAAGATGAATAATATATAAAACTTCAAATATTTTCTCATATTTTAATACATACTTTCATGAGATCCTCATCAGACAATTTTATCTTTTGGATATAGTTGCCTTATGACATTGAAATCCTTACAGGGAAATCTTTGTGAGATAAAGATATTTAAATACTCCTTTTTAAAAAATAAACAATATAACTAAGATTATATGTTTGAATTTTTCAAACTAACCCAATCTCCCCAGTATTGACTAGCTACTGCTGCTGCTAAGTCGCATTAGTCATGTCCGACTCTGTACGACTCAGATGGCAGCCCACCAGGCTCCACCATCCCTGGGATTCTCCAGGCAAGAATACTGGAGTGGGTTGCCATTTCCTTCTCCAATGCATGAAAGTGAAAAGTCAGAGTGAAGTTGCTCAGTCGAGTCTGACTCTTAGAGACCCCATGGACTGTAGCCTTCCAGGCTCCTCCATCCATGGGACTTTCCAGGCAAGAGCACTGGAGTGGGGGTGCCGTTGCCTTCTCCAGTATTAACTAGAGATATTTAAAAATTTTTTATCAAAAAAAAAAAAATTAAACTGCAACAATATTATTTTTATCATGGTAAAATGAAGAAACATGTTGGTTAGCATTTGTAGGCTGTCTTACATTTATAAGCAAATAAATATTAAGTAGTTGAATATTACTTCAGTTCAGTATATCCCTGATAAAATAAGCAAATAAAAACAGCAAGCAAAACAGGCTCCAATTACCAATTTAAAGTATCATTTCTTTGTGCTCAGATAAAATTAATATATTTTAAATTATTCATTACCCCTCAGATTTTGCCTGTATTTGAGAAGAAAGAAAGGAAAAGATTTGCATCCAAAATATTAAAATCAGTAAGACATGCTCTTACTAGTTTTATTCACACAGCCCTTCAAAAGCTCTCTTACGAGTTTTGTCCCTGAAAACCCTACTCTACCCAAATGCTCCAAGAAATATGGCTCCATGGTCAAATAAGTTTAGGATGTTCTGTGTATCATATTTCTTACTGAATAGTCACTGAGCATTTTGCATCTTAAAGCTTTAAAAGTAATGATAAATTTGGTTCCAAAGAAATGACTTATGCTAAACCAAATGATATTCACATTTGAAACAAATCTTGTTTTTGTCACTTACCAACGTTATGTAAGCTATCTCCTGAAAGACTTATTTACAAAGATGATGGACCATATTTTGCTTGCAGTTTACTTTTTTCTAAATAATAAGTTCATATTTCTCACACAACATTGAGAGCTAAAGGTAGTTTGTGCATCTAAAATGAATTAAAAATATATGTGTGTGTGTATATATATAATTTCCTGAAACAGAGGTAGCCGGTGTCAAAATTAAAATACGGAGTTATTTAAACCATACATTTGACTGGAATACTAGAAGGCTAATGTGTGGGATGCCTAAAACTTAAGATATCATAACATGCAGGCAGCCTATTGTAAAAATAATGTTTTTCATAAAGATGAAGCATTTCATCTTGATTCTGCTGAAGCTCTGCTTTCCACAGGAAATATTGAAATGATATAATTGAATGAAATAGAATACTTTGATTAGCGTGAATTTCATGAGAGCTGAATAAGAGATAACATCTTAAGTTTAGTCATTATTGTTTTATGTTATGCTCTTAGACTGGAAATGTTGGGTTTCATCACTTCCATGAAAACTGAGAGTACATAGCATATAACCAATCCATTGCTTGAGATAAAATCTGGAGTTGAAAAAAATGTTAACTAGTCTCACTTAAAGAGGAAAACTTAACCAAAAAATAATTTAAGAGTCTGCTTGATTTTGCCTGGAAGACCAAGGTTGTGTGAAAATGGAGAAATTTGACTACAATGTAAGAAATCTTTTAACTTTTTGAATTATGAGGAATAAAATAAATTTAAGAGTTTATCACTACTCTCATCTCTTCTCTCCTTTTATTGTGGTTTCGCTCTTTTTTCTTGATATTGTACCCTGCGAAGAATTGACTCTATGTCAATGGTGTTGAATTAGGGATCTCAGAAGCAAGAACATGTTTCTATGAAAACAGCCTCTTAGAAATGTCAGTTTTATTAGGGCAAGCCTATTTCCAAGTAATAGGTCTAGCACCTAAAATTCAGGAGTGCCACATAGCAAATAGATGAGAGAAAATAAAATTGTAGGAGATTAAGATTTATAGGAGATTAATTTTCTACCTGATTTCTGTTGTATTGTCTTGAGCTATAGTATTGCTTGTATATTTGTGAGTAACTTCTGTTTTCATCTAATTTAAAAAGTACACCTTCATAAATGTTCACTTTCTTTATCTTCCTATAAATAGTGTCATTTTCTCCACTTTTTATGAAGGAGTAGGAAAAAGAAAATAACTTCTTTCTCAAAATATATGGGTATTTAAGAGCACTGCAGTTCCAACAGGGCAGAACAATTTATAATAAAATCACAGAGATAGAGTCTAATCAATCAGTGAACATGAGTTATATTTGTCTTTTGGATTGTTTGATGCAAAACAAGGCAGTTGAAAGAATTTAACAGAGGTTTAAAAATCTGGCTCTGGGTAGATCCTTCTGTCCCATCCTCAGACTTTATTCTCCTGGAATATTCTAGGCAGAGCTGAAAGGGCTATCAGCCTCTTTTATCTCTGACATCCCATGGCCCTTGTATGGGCTGTGAGCCACCTGAGACGAACTGCTTACTCTAGAAATATTTTTGCTTAGAGGAAAACCTTCTAATGTATGATTGATAGTATATTAAAATCATGCATTTTCAAATAACCTGAAGGGTAGAATTTTTTATATGCGTCTACCTCTATCAGACCTCAACACACACAGACGCATACACACACATACACACACACATATTCTCAGACACATAACACTCATAAATATATACAGAAATAATTCATCAAAATGAAACATATAATCCCTCCACCTCACCCCCAAAATCACAACTACACAGTACACAGTTCCTGGAGGCAAAAGTGAACTGTTGCTCTGGAGTGACACCCAAGCCACCCTAAACTGTTAAAGTGAAAGATACCTTAATATTTTCAGTTTACAGAGAATTATAACATGCACTTTTCCTTTTCACTAAAATCCACAGAACAGCCTTTGGTAATGCATAGGACTTCCCTAGTGGCTCAGACAGTAAGGAATACTACCTGTGATGTGAGAGACCAGGGTTCGATCCCTGGATTGAGAAGGAAGTGTCAACCCACTGCAGTATTTTTGTCTGGAGAATTCCATGGACAGAGGAGCCTGCAGGGCTAGTCCATGGAGTCGCAAAGAGTCCGACATGCTAAGCAACTAACCCTTACTTACTTTAGTGAATTCTCAAAACTTCAATGAATGTGACTTGCTAAGACTGCCTTCATGTGAGCTCTTGATTACACATTAATCTTTGTGCTGGTTGTATACATCTATCATTGTCTTACTATTCAAATATAAAAAGAGGAGATACAAGTCCAGGAGCTATTTGGAGACCAGTTGAAATAATATGTAGGATAATATCAATGATTATAATATTATCATTTATTGTTTTCATTAGTGCGTACTAGTCTCTACATTGTATACTTTTAATGTAGTCCTAAAGCATAAGCATCCCCATTTTAACAGTGAAGAAATTAAGGCATAGAGATGTGAGTTAACTTGCTGGACACCACACAACTAGAATACACATACTTTAGGACAATCTCTTGGTGTTCAGTTATTCTGCCATGACATCTTCTGTCTCCTGCATCACACGCAGATCCCTTAGAGAAGAATGGAAGAGAAGAATGGATTTGGGGACCCTGTCATGTTCAAAAATGCACTGAAGGTACTAAACTAAGCTTTTGGAAATGAATTAAAGTGGACAATTTTCATGCCTAGTTTTTTTTTAAATTATGTGTATCTAATTTTGTCATCAGGTCTTAGTTGCTGATCACAAGGTCTTTGTTGCAGTGCCTGTGGGCCTCTGTCTAGTTGTGATGCGTGTCTTTAGACGTTGCGGCATGCAGTCATGTGCCCCACAGAAAGTGGGATCTTAGCTCCCTGGCCAAGAAACCAACTTGCGTCCCCTGCATTGGGAGGCAGATTCTTAACCACTGGATCAACAAGGGAAGTCCTGCTCTGACTAATTTTAGATTGCTACAAGAAAATGACTGTAATAAGGGGAATGAGAACATGGGACTCCCCCAAAGTTGGAAGGCATCTCCCATCAATTATGTTGCACTTTGGGGCCTTCAGTCTTCTTCAGGTTATTGCATTTGTATCTGTGGTGGAACACCTACTTACACAATTTTAGATGACAGAAGTGACAGTCAAATGCATAATTTTACTCAAGCTGGTTTCATATGAATTGGCTTTCAATGCTTATCAATGTTCTTAAGCCAAATTATTAAGTTTAAAAAACCATGTTAAGTGTGTGTAAGAAAAATAAATGCTTTTCATCTTCTCTCATGGCAACACCCTCCCAGAAAAGAAAGTGTTTTCCAAAATTTTATCTGTTATACTATAGCTTAGCTTCAATTATTTAAGTACTATGTTCATACCCATATCTGCTGAATAAGTGACATAGACATTACCTTTTGTATACTTCATTTTATGTATACGTGCTTAGTTGTTCAGTCATGTCTGACTGACTCTGCAAACCTTTTGGACTAAAGCCTGCCAGGTTCCTCTGTCGATGGGATTTTTCAGGCAAGAATACTGGAGTGGGTTGCCATTTCCTTCTTCAGGGGATCTTGCTGACCCAGGGATCGAACCTGAATCTCCTGTGTTTCCTGCATTGCTGGTGGATTCTTTACTCACTGAGCCTCTGGGGAAGCCCCTTGAGCCATCAGGGAAGTCCCACTTCTATTATGGTGCATGGGGATTTAGCCCTGCTTCACTCCCTCTCCTCTTTCTCACTCATTCATACAAAAGAGTGAGTTATTGACCTATTGCCTGCCAGTCACTTCTCTAAGATCTGGAAATAGTATTATGAAAGTACAATTCTATTCAGAAAAGGCAGACAATAAACAAATAATTTAACATGCCAAGTAGTAATCTGTGCTAGCATGAAAAATAAAGTGAGATAAGGGAATAGAGAGTAATGAAGGGGTTGATTAAGAAATGTCTCTGTCATAAGCTCACACTTGAACAGAAATCTGATGAGGTAAAGAAGGATCTATGAGAATGTCAAGGGAGAGAATCCCAGGAAGAAGGAACAAAAATTGAGAATTTTAAAGCAGGAACATTCCAGGTGTATTCTAGAGTTGATTAAGACTAAGAGAGCCAATCTTAGAACATGATATTAGAGATCAGATCACAATATTAAGGACCAGACTTTAAATCTGACATGACAACCTTCTATCTTTCACCAGTGTCACCCTGAGCCAAACGACCAGCATCTCTTCTTTCTTTTTTAAAAAAATGCATTTATTTATTTTAATTGGAGGCTAATCTTTACAATATTGTAGTGGGTTTTGCCATACACTGACATGAATCAGCTATGGATGTGTGTGTGATGTGTCCCCCCCTCCTGAACCCCCTTCCCACCCTCCCTCCCCATCCCATCCCTGAGAGTCATCCCAGGGCATTAGCCCTGAGCGCCCTGTCTCACGCATGGAACCTGGACTGGCGATCTAGTTCACATGTGGGAATACACATGTGTCGGTGCTACTCTCTCAGATCATCCCACCCTCACCTTCTTTGACTGGACTAATTCAACTGTATTTTAGCTGATCTCTCTGCCATACACTCAGAAACAAAATAAGCATAAACATTTGAAATAAGTAAAATAAATACATGGTTACAAGTAGATTGCTGTTATAGAAAACTAAGAAAAAAATAGAGGACAGGAAGAGGATTGGGAGTGCAAATTCCATGTGAATGTGTTTTGGAAAGACTGCAGTAGGGAGTGATCTTAACAGGCCTCAGCTAGAGAGCCGAGGGTGTCCAAGGTACAGGGAACAAGTTCAAGTTAGAACAGAAATATAGGGTGACTGGAGCAGAATGAGGAGGGGGTAGATTAGTAGAGGAGAATGTCTGAGGCAAAAGGCCTGTTTCTTTGTTTTTGTTTTTTTACTTAATCTATATTTTACGCCACTATTATCTCATGATTATTTATAAAATTATACCACATGAAGAAATTTGACTTACTCTGAGTGAAATGTAGAAGCACTGAAAATTTTGAGCAAAGAGGCACCTTTTAAATTTAATTCCACGTGAATGTCTCTGAATACTGTGTTGAAAAGAGACTACAAAAGAGAAAAGGTGAATGGAGACAATCCATTGAGAGTCTACTGCAGGGACGTAGGCTCATTATGACGAGTGACTCAACCTCGGTGACTTATGAGGAATTAAGAATGAGATTTTGGATGCACTGGAGATAAATTATTTCATACATAATGCTTTAAAACGTCTTTATCCACCTTTCCACAATTTTCTTCCATTTTGCCTGTGGATAAAATTCAGGCTGAAAATTATTTTTCTCAGAATGTTAGAAGCCTTTACTCCATTGTCTCTCAGCTGCAGTGGAAAAGTTGGATGCCAGTTTTCTTTTAAAACCTCAGTAAAATTCATGTTTTTCTTTCTTTGAAGCTCTTTCTATCTCCTCTTCATTTCAAATATTGTGAACATTTATGGTGCTTTGCCTGAAATTTTGTAGTGCAAATTTGACTTGCATCCTGTGAAGAGCCTGTTTAAGAATATAAGTTTTTGTTGTTTTTTTTTTTTCTCTCATCTCCAATGTCAATTATTAGTCTGTCTTCACATATTCACATATTGATATTCAAAATTACACTTATCTGCCAGTTTCATTAAAAATAGTTGTACTCTTTCTCAAATTCTTGCTTATAAATTATTCCTTTGAACACACAGTAAGCTGAAAATATCAAATAGAGCTTGAGACAAGGAAATCAGAGGATTGAGAGTGCAAATTCCATAGGAATCTCTTTGAGAGAGACAGCAGTAGAGAGTGGTCCCAATAGGCTTCAGCTAGAGAACCCTAGGAAAAAGAAAAATCTTTTCCAGGTCAAAAAGATGCCACAGTAATTTGTAAGCAGTTTAGCCTTGATCATGCCAAGTTTAGCATTCACTGGATTATGTCATACTTCTTTTCTCTACCTGTTGATTCTGTCCTTCCCTATCTTCTATTCTCTTTACAAAATATATATATCAATTGAGACAGGACTTCTCAGTTTTCTTGCAATGTGCATCACTCAGATATGTTCATAACTTTAAAATCTAAGTGTCCAGTTCTTTGATACTTAACTATGAGTTAATTTGTGTTCAGTGGATAATATGTCTATTAACTTATCCATTCCTGTAGTTCCTTCCAGTAATGTTTATCTTTAAAAACATTTATTTTTGACCTTTTAATACTTTTTCTTTATTCTTTCAACCCCTTCACAACTACTAAATCCATTTATCTTCTCTCAAATTACTGAACACTGAGCAAAGTGAAAAACTATTATGATAATTTGTCTGCATTTGCTCCATTAAAGAGCACATGAGAATCTCTAATTATAAACATACTATTTCTACTTAATATGCTAAACTGCTCAAAGAAATCTTTATTCGCCAATTGATTATTAAAATTTTAAAAAGCACATTTTGCCTCAAAAATGTATTATAGAAACAGAAGCAAATTAAATGTTAATATATTTTATAGTCCCACAAACTAGAAATACACATTATAAACTTCAACCCTTTATTTTCTCCCCCAGACACAACATAATATCCTATATCAAAAATGTCCAACTGTTATTATTAAAGTTTTTTGTTATTGTAACTTTTTTCTTTGCTCACTTTCTCATATATTTATTTTAACATACTTTAAAGTTGAATAAAATAAACTTACCCAACATGTGCTGTGAAAATACAGGTACTAGATTAGATCAAGTTGGCAATTTACAATTTAAATCCTTGATAAAATGACAAGTAAAGAAGAATAATGGAGACTTTGGTATTTTAAAGGGACATGTGGTTCATGATTACATGTTTATCAGATTTTAAAGAGACTGCATTATGTTATTCCTGAAAAAACTACCTCTTGAGAGTCTTGCTCCCCACTTCTCAAATCTTTTGGTGACAAGCTATTTACTCTTAAAGGTTACTCCTGATCTTCCAGTCTTAGGAGGCTGCTTCTTTCCTCTGCTGTTTCTTTATCTGCTCATACTATCAGCTACATCAATGAAAATCATACTTAACCATTTAACACATTTACATTCAGATTTTGTATTTACCTTTTAGAACCATAACTGAATGTTAATCATGATTAAATGTATTCCAATTATAAGTACCTAAGAGAGCTCACCAAAATAAGTGTTTCCTGAAAAAATTCATATCACCAATTCAACAACAGAATGAGACAAATGTTTCTAATATCTTGTTTTCAATGACCAAGTGATTGGAAATTTTGAGGGTTAGTCATAGTCTATACTGCTAAACAAGAAAGTTTTTAAATAGTACACAGAAGGTAAACTTCTGACATGAATGCAAAAGTCCATTTGGCAAAAAAATATCTGAGATTTATATGAAGAAGAACAAAACAGTAGGTCTATGGATGTCATCTCAATACCAGTACCAATACTCACTATGCTGCTGCTGCTAAGTCACTCCAGTAGTGTCCGACTCTGTGTGACCCCATGGACGGCAGCCCACCAGGCTGCCCCGTCTCTGGGATTCTCCAAGCAAGAACACTGGAGTGGGTTGCCATTTGCTTCTCCTAATGCGTGAAAGTGAAGTCGCTCAGTCATGTCCGACTCTCAGCGACCCCATGGACTGCAGCCTTCCAGGCTCCTCCATCCATGCGATTTTCCAGGCAAGAGTACTGGAGTGGGGTGCCATTGCCTTCTCCGAATATTCATTATAGAGCTATATAAATATGACAGATTAAACTAGTAAAGCAGATTAAGAAGTCCAAAAAGTATATGTGTATCTGATAACATAAAAAGAGGTATTTTATATTTGTGGTGAAGGGGCAGATTTTTTTAATGGTTTAGAGAAAATGAGTTAACATGGAAGAAGTTAATTTGGGCTCAAAATTTGCACCACAGTCAAAATTAAATCAAGGAAAATTCAATGCATTCATGCAAAAATCATAATATTTTTAGAAAACAATACAACAAAATATTTTCAAGTCTTTTTAACGTAAATTTATTTATTTTAATTGGAGGTTAATTACTTTACAATATTGTATTGGTTTTGCCATATATCAACATGAATCCGCCACAGGTATGCATGTATTCCCCATCCTGAACCCCCTCCCTTCTCCCTGGGTTGTCCCAGTGTGCCAGCCCTAAACATCTAGTACAAAATCATAAAGGAAAAGATAAATAGTAGAGAAATTTCTGTATGGATGTAAATAGCAATACTAATTTTTAAAGTGCAAATGATAGAGGCATTGAATTAGAAACTATTTTCATCAAAGTGCATTATAAGGAATCTTTTAAAAGGAAAATTTGTTTTGCAGTATTGTAAAAGTAAAATAAAGTAAAATTTAAAAAAATAAAAAGGAAAATTGGGAGAAGATATTTAAAATTTAAATAAAATTTATATATATATATATATATATATATATATATAGAGAGAGAGAGAGAGAGAGAGAGACAAAGCTAAACTTTAAAAATTTAAAAGCAAGAACTTCAGGATACTGAAGGAGATGTATGGCTGATCAAACAAATATCATTAGAAAGCAGGGAAATCAAAATTAAAATTATAAGATATAATCTTATAGCAATGTAATTAAAATTTAAGAGGTCTACAATATCAAATATTTATAAGTATGTGCAACAATAATAGCATTCATATGCAGCACAGTAAGAATAAATTAGAAAATGTGTTTTGCATAATAGTAGCAATTCCCAGTGAAATGGAACAATTCTATTTATGGATATTTAGTTTATATATGGGCTTCTAAGGTGGCAATAGTGGTAAAGAACCCACCTGCCAATTCAGAAGACATAAGAGATGGAGTTTTGATCCCTGGGTCAGAAAATGCCATGGAACCCACTTTAGTTTTCTTGCCTGGGAAATCCCTTGAGCAACGCATCCTGTCAGGCTACAGTCCATGGAGTTGCAAAGAGTTGGACACTATTGAGCAAGTGAGCATGCACACAGTCTAGATAAAGGTATGCACGTGTGCATTTTTAGACATATTATTGAATGTTCATGATGTCATTGTGTAAGAAACTGGGAAGATGTCAAAATTTCATCAAGACGAGAATGAAAAAGTAATCTGTAGTATGTGGATAGAGTAGAATAATATTCAGTAATAAAAATGAATGAACTTTGGTTACATAGAGCAATAAAGTCAAAGATATAAATCACAGAATATATTCAGTGTTATTCAATTATATAAAGTTTCAAGTTAGGCAACATCTAATAAAGTATACTTCAGGAAAGATGATAAGTGAAAAATTATGCAAATATAAACAGGATGATTAAGAGAAAAGTAAGTGTAATGGCGCAGAGAGAGGATGTATTTTTAGGACAAGGGATTTATATCCAGAGAGCAGAACTTCTAAGTTACCAATAATGTTGTGTATTTTACTTTAAAATATTATATTGGTATTCATCTTATTGTTATTAATTGTACACTAGGTTTCACACGGTAGCATGTGTGTATATGTTCACGCTACCATTTCAGATCTGGCCAGGTTCCCAAAAGAGTTAAATGCAGTTCATGCTCAATTTTAGCAGTACTTATGAAATTATATTTTCAAATACATGGTTAAGAATTAAATCATACTCTTGTATTCTTTTAATGAAGATGCAGTAAGAAGCTCAGTTATATTTTCATTTTGTCTTTGTCTTTTATCTGTCTATTGGCAGGACTTTTTATTTTTATTTTTACTTTATTTTACTTTACAATACTGTATTGGTTTTGCAGTACATTGATATGAATCCACCACAACTTAGAACTAATAGTTTTAGCACCTACACAGATGTCATGGATTTGGAGTTTGAAATTGAACTCAAGCATTTCAAGTTTCAAATTCCACTTGCTACTAGAGGAAAATCAATTCTTGGTTCAAGAGCCTGTATCTTTTAAGGCACTATGAGCATTTAATGTATTCTATATTCTAAAAATATTTGAGTAATTGTGTGGTAATTCCAAAGGCTAAAATATTTTTATTAAAGTATAATTGCTTTGCAATGTGTTAAATTTCTGCTGTACAGCAAAGTGATTTAGCTATACACATATACGCATTTTTAATGTTCTTTTCCATTATGGTTTATCTCAGGATATTGAATATAGTTCCCTGTGCTATACAGCAAAATCTTGTTACTTCAAAATATTCATTTCAAAGCTAAAATAATATGACTGGTTTTAAGATATTTTAATTGTAAGTTAAGATAAAATTATTACCCTAATTTTATAATACCTATTTTATTTTTCATACTACCAAGTCATCTGTGATTTAACTGAGGTTCAACAATTATCAATAACTTGATTAAGACAGGTGACACGGGAGGAAAAAAAATAGGCATTTTAGATTACTGTTTGCTTTTTTAAGCTTTACCCTCTGTACATTAGATAATAATAGAACATAGCAAACCTAGACAATATATTAAAAAGCAGTGACATCATTTTGCTGACAAAGGTCCATATAGTCAAAGCAATATTTTTTCCAGAAGTCAGGTATGGATGTGAGAATTGGACTATAAAGAAGCTGGAGCACTGAAGAACTGATGCTTTCAAACTGTGGTGCTGGAGAAAACTTGTGAGAGTCCCCTGGACAGCAGGGAGATCCAACCAGCAGATGCTTTACCATCTGAGCCACCAGGGAAGTCTCCACCTAAAGGATATCAACCCTAAATATTCACTGGAAAGTCTGATGATGAAGCTGAAGCTCCAGTACTTTGGCCACCTGATACAAATAACTGACTTACTGGAAAATACTTTGATGCTGACAAAGATTGAGGACAAAAGGAGAAGGGGGTGGCAGAGAATGAGATGGTTAGATAGCATCAACAAGCATGAATTTGAGCAAACTTGGGGAGATAGTGGAGGACAGAGAAGGCTGACATGCTTTAGTACATGGGGTTGCAAGGAGTCAGATACAACTTAGAGAATGAGCAGCAAAGCCAATAATAAAATATAATATATGCAAAATATATGATCATATTCTACTAAAGAAAATTATTTTGTCATTTAATATTAAACAAAATATTAAGTTGCTGAATTGCCCAAATGATAGGGACAGTATTTACAACTAGCAAAAATTCTGGAAAAATTAAGAAAAATTTCATCATCATCATTCTAAGGAATGCACCACAACTCAAAACTTTCTATAGAAAACTATGTAGTTCTAGTAACTGGTTTTTAAATATATTCATCACTGCTTTAAAATATTTCTAATATGTACAATTTAATATGCTCCCAAAAAGGAATTTTAACAATGACTTTCATGCTTATAAACTCGGGGTATTAAATTCTTATAAATGCTATTTGGATAGACTTGTGAGATACATACTAAGATAACTCACTCATGATTGTAACCTAAAGGCTGAAGAAAAAAGTTATAACACAGAAAAGAAAACAAAGGTTGATAAAGATGAGTGAGGGAGGAGAATTGAGCAGCAAATCCAAGATGAAAATTCAATTTCTAAAACACTGAGTTAGAAAAGACTGAGCTAGGGAAAATGTTTTAAGGCATAAAAACTTAATAAGTGTTAAGACCGGGTACCATAAAACTCTTAAGAGGAAAATACAGGAAGAACACTCTTTGACATAAATCACAGCCTTATCTCTTTGGATCTGTTCTCTTAAAGTAAAGGGAAATAAAAGTAAACACAAACAAATGGGACTAATTAAGCTTAAAAGCTTTTGCCCAGCAAAGGAAACAATCAACAAAATGGAAATACAACCTATGGGATGGAAGAAAATATTTTCAAATGATATGACTGAGGAATTAATATCCAACATCTATAAATAGCTTATACAACTCAACATCAAACAAACAAAGCAATTTAAAAATGGGCAGAAGACCTGAGTAGAAATTTTTCAAAGAAGAAATGCAGATGACCAGCAAGCACATGGAAAAGTGTTCAGCATCACTAATCATTAGGGAAATGCAAATCAAAACTGCAATTAGATATCACCTCACACCTGTTGTCTAGTCGCTATGCCACGCCCGAGTCTTTGCCACCCCATGAACTGCAGCATGCCAAGTTTCCTTATCTTTCACTATCTCCTGGAGTTAACGGCTGTTATCAAAAAGAATATGTATGACACATGTCAGTGAGGATGTGGAAAGAGGGAACCCTATGCACAGTTGGTAGGGATGTAAGTTGGTACAGCCACTGTGGAAAACAGTACGGATGCTTCTCAATAACCTAAAAATAGAACTAACATGTTAACCAGTAGTTCCACTCCTGTGTATATATCTTAAAAAAAAAAACCAATAATTTAAAAAGACACATGCACCCCAATGCTTACAGTAGCATTATTTATTACTGTATTTGCCAAGATAGCAACTCAAGTATCCACTGAAGCAACCTAAGTGTCCATCAGCAGATGAACAGTTAAAGATGGATGCACATAAAATAGACAGAGAAAGCCAAATAGTGTGTTACTTATGTGTGGAATCTAAAACTACAACAAAGTAGTGAATAAAACAAAGAAAAGCAAACTCACAAACTCAGATAAAGGAGAGTAAAGCTATTGAATGCAAGATAGGTTCAAAGATGTTATTACATTAATAGAACACAGGGGATACAGTCAATATTTTGTTATAACTGTATGTGGAAAGTAACCTCTAAAATTATACATAATTTTTAAAATAATTTTAAAACTCCCTAAATTGTAGAGAAATAAATTATACAGGATTCTGGGCTCCTTACCCAGAAATGGGCCAGCTGCCTATAACAGAATATCAAATATTGTTAATATAGAATTCAGTGAATCTCTCAATCACCTCTCACTTCATGATTGCCTCCTAATGTGATGGACCATGTTAGAGTTCAGAGATACTGAGAACAAAGCTCAGCTTTGCCCTCAAAACTCTCATGATTGCTTGAAAAATATTTCATTCACAGTATAACAACTAATAGAACAAATAAGAACTAATATGCAGAGTGATTTAAAATATAAATCAAAGTTCTAACTCAATCTGACGGGTTAAAGGTAAAGGTATGTGCCTTGAACCACAAACAGATGGTGTTCAAAGTTGAGGTTTACAAATAACATTACCGATACTGCTAAGAGGATGTACAAAGGCAAGAGGTAGAAGAAAAACTGTCCAGGAATGGGACACGAACAAAAAGAGGATAATGTTACAGAACATTGCAGATGATAAGACTGAAAAAATAGAAAAGACCAACACATAAAAGTTTTTGTATGAAATACTACAGGCTTTAAAATTAATTGTGAAAGCATTGTGAAACTCTTGGATACAGCAATATAAGAAAATGAACTGATGCTAAAGACTATTTTGTCAGCAATATAGTATTTGCTGCTGATGCTAACTCGCTTTAGTCGTGTCCGACTCTGTGTGACCCCCATAGACGGCAGCCCACCAGACTCTCCTGTCCCTGGGATTCTCCAGGCAAGAACACTGGAATGGGTTGCCATTTCCTTCTCCAAGGCATGAAAGTGAAAGGGAAGTCGCTCAGTCATGCCTGACTCTTAGTGACCTCACGGACTGCAGCCTACCAGGCTCCTCCGTCCATGGGATTTTCCAGGCAAGAGTACTGGAGTGGGGTGCCATTGCCTTCTCTAAATATAGTATTTAGGGGACACACCAAAATGAAGCAAACATTTACATGCGCCCTGCCATGCTGTGCTAAGTCACTTCAATTGTGTCTGACCCTTTGCGACCCCATGGACTGCAGCCCGCCAGGCTCCTCTGTCTATGGAATTCTCCAGGCAAGAATTCTGGAGTGTGTTGCCATTTCCTCCTCCAGGAAACTTCCCACCTCGGGCATTGAACCAATGTCTCTTGTGGCTCCTCCATTCCCGGCAGATTCTTTACCGCTGAGCCACTGGGGAAGCCCAAACATTTACATATGTCCCCCTAAAAATAAAATATGGTCTTCAAAAGAAGATAGAATAATTACAGATTTTTAACTATATTTCAAAAGCTAAAGTAATAGCATCTAGTGCCAATTTAAATATGGAGGTGATAAAACAAAGATGGTTTCAAGTTTCTGGCTTAATTAATAAATTTAAGCCTATTTCTCTCTCACTTATTCCCACTGACTATCCTGACCTCATTCAGTTTATGACATGGTCCCATGTAAGAATTCACTCAGTGAAGTATGAAACGTGATGGACTGGAAGAACTGGGACCTAGAAGTCTTTAAAAGTTACAGTTTTTCACCAAATAGGTGCAGAATCTTCTGTGATCCACTAGTTATTAACGCGTTACTGGTCTTGCAGATACGGGCTTCCCTGGTGGCTCAGATGGTAAAAGCGTCTGCCTACAATGCGGGAGACCCGGGTTCGATCTCTGGGTCAGGAAGATCCTCTGGAGGAGATGGCAACCCACTCCAGTATTCTTGACTGCGGAATTTCATGGATGGAGGAGCATGGTAGGCTACAGTTCACAGTGTCACAGAGAGTCGGACACGAATGACTTCTCTCACTGGTTTTGCAGGTATCTAAGCCCACGGGCTTTCAGTAAGCATAGGGTGAAATATTCTAGGGCTGTGTTCCTGGTGATTAAAATCGTAACTGTTAACACATGTGTATATGTTGTGTGCTGCACATCATTCTAAACTCCTTACATCTATTAACATATTTAATCCTCTGTACTAGATTAGAATTAGATCTACTAGGTTAGTACTGTTAACTATCTTCGCTTGACTCAAGAGATGACTAAGGGATAGTGAAATTACAGAAATCTCCTAAGAGCACAGGACTGCTTTTTGTAGTTGCTGTTTAGACACTCCGGGTGTCCCATTCTTTGAGATTCCAAAGACAGTAGCCCACCAGGCTCTTCTATCCATGAGACTGTCTCTTTTGTCCGTTTAAGTGCTACCAAGATTTGAACCCAAATAACTAGGCTTTGGAATTCTTTCTCTACAGTGAATATTTAGTCTTTTTACTTCACTTGTGTGTTTTCTTCTCAAAGAGAATTTTAATTAATAAGAATTATAAATTCATGGCTATAAAGATAGTAAGGAACTTCATGACTCTTGACAGCAACAGCTTTAAACTTCTTTTTATTTCCAGTTTACTGGTGAAATTGTCGCTCAGTAGAAAAACATACTTTAAGTATAATCATATGTCTTGAAGCTCAATGCGTCATTCACAGTGAAAGCAGTGAGAAAAAGTAGCTTGTGTTCAAAGAAATACACTTGCACAAATTGGAAAAGTCAATAATTGCTAGGTGTTACTAAACAATCCAAACCTAAGTGAAGTTCACGCCATGAAAAGTCATTTCCCAGCAGGTGACAAAGTGATTCCACTCTGCTTATATTTGTATAGAATCAAAATCTAGTAGCAATTGACAGCCCTTAGCGAGACTTTACTACATCTTTTTTTTTTTTTTTGCTTTTGTAACAGAGATATCACAAATTGTATGTATTTCATCTAAATTGAGGTGAATTCTTGCAGACTTAATGCAGTAATCTTGCAATGTTTGGAGATTTATTTCAATTATATTTGTGACCCATGTGGAGAAGATATCTTAGAAAATATAGGGCAGCACCTTGTTGGGAAAGGCAACATTGGTCTGATGGGTCTTTAGAAATTTGATTGTTTTAACCTCATGTTTTTGAGCCCTCAAAATATTTTCTGGGTCTTCTTTCTGAATTTCCAGTCTTCAGAAATCATTTACCATTCAGTTTTCAGAAGTACGTCCACAGGAAGAAAGCGTGAATATATCACTAGGAACTGTTTATAGATCAGTACTGACAAATGTTTCCCCCTGACTTCTCAAAAATAATGATGCAGACTTCCTAAGTGATCTCATTCCATTATTTGAAAAGAGATAAGGTTTAATCCACTTCTGAGAGGAATGGAAATATTGGTGTGATGTAAAAGATAGAAACAGCACAGAAAAGTGAGATAGCCACCGAAGAAAAGCTGCCTACAAGGACATTTGTACTTGCCATGAACCTGGCACTCCTGAAGTCAGTTTCTTAATTAATTCAGCAGCATGTAGCAATTCCATCTCTAAGAAGGCTGACTCTGAATTTTTATCTGACAAAATAAAGCCAGAGGTTTGCTTCACTGTTCTTGAAGAAAAATTTGGTTTGAAGAATCATCACACTTGGGTAGATTTGAGAAATTCCAGTTTGGAGCTATCAAAGCGACAGTCAGTTTCACTTAGCATGCCTTGTTGATGACTGGCTTAGTAAACAATTCTCAATTTTATTTTGTTTATAACATCTCAAAAGTTATTTGATATCCATGACATCACACTTTTATGGAGACTTCCTTAACAAATAGTAAATGTTTTTAATAGGAAATTTTGCCATTTTGAGATCACTGAGAGCTTCAGGCTTCAAAACGTAATCACCTTCCTGCTTTTATAACAGAAACACATTTTTTGTTTTTTACTTAAACAGTGGTAATTGAATAAAAAGCATTAAAAATATTTCATGGTTCCTTTTCATAGAACACAACTCTGCTCTTAAACCACAATAAACAAATTTGACTTACATTTTTCCAGACCAAAAATAGTCTTTCAAAACTCTACTTTTCTCCTGCTCTCAATTCAGATGCACATATTTGTTTCTTAAGAACCTTGCTTATCAAAAAGTGGTGCCACTTCAGAACCAGACAGAGATAATAGAGAAATTAATGTTAGAAGCTGTTTTTACAGTCACTGTAGGAAAATCTGGGCTCCAATTGACATTTTAGGTAAAATAATATTTCATCAAAATGAAAACTAAAAGAACTATTCAGACTTTTTTTGTAAGAAGGTCTCACTTTCCTACAAAATAAAATAATGTAGTATATGTTTAATTAACATAAAGTTACTTTATTCAATTGAGACATTTATTAAGCACTTCCTATTTATTATGATTGAGACATTTATTAAGCACTTCCTATTTATTATGAAAGCCTGTATCCTGGAATAAATATAATGATAATAAGATAACAGCCTTTCTGCATAGATGAAGTAAAGAAGATTTTTAAAAGATACAGAATAATAATTCTACTACAAAGTTAAATATTGTAAGTGCCACTGCAGAAGTGCTGAAAGTTACACGAGTGTCTCGGGAAGGAAGAACCACTCTTGGAGTCTTTTGAAAGGTAAGACATTACATTGACTCTGCCCTTGAAGTTTCACAGAAAGGCATCTGAGGCCAAGGTGATAAATTAAAATAAAAGCTTACCTACCAGAAAAGGAAAGATACAGGAATGATTTAAACATTGCTTGCTTATCACATCAAGTATGTGTTTCTCACATAAGAATGTGAATTTCAGACTGTCAAAGACAGTAGGAGGAAGTTGGATCTGATAATAAATGAAAGACTACCGTGTATGTGTATGATATATACATATTATGTGGTGAAGAGATTTGATAAAGGTTACAGTATTAGAGATGAATTTGGTAAGTATCTGTAGAAAATTGATGAGATGAAACAGATGGGTACATATTGAGGAAGCTGTTATATAATAATGGTGATAACACTAATGACCTAAATAAAAATTAACAGTGGAACTAAAAAAGAAAAAAAGATAAGAGATGCATAGTGGACATAGAATGACATAAAGTGTATGTGTGAGGAAGGCAAAATTATCAAGTATTGCTCAAAGATTAATTATTTTTCATTTCTGCATTCAATCATCATTTTTTAAAACATTAAACTTTTATGTATATGACTATGTTATAACGAGAAACCCATATGCATAAGGTTAAGATTAATGCTAGTTACATGGCAGTCTTATCTGATATCTTTCTTCCTTAATACTGGCATTAACTAGGGTTTTGGATAAATTATTATGATCCAGGTGATACATATTTATATCTTTGTACCTGGAAAATCCCATGGCTGGAGGAGCCTGGTAGGCTGCAGTCCATGGGGTCGCAGAGTCGGATATGACTGAGCGGCTTCATTTTGACTTTTCACTTTCATGCACTGGAGAAGGAAATGGCAACCCACTCCAGTGTTCTTGCCTGGAGAATCCCAGGGATGGGGAGCCTGGTGGGCTGCCATCTATGGGGTCGCACAGAGTCGGACACGACTGAAGTGACTTAAGAGCAGCAGCTCAGTCACTCAGTTATGTCTGACTCTGCAACCTAATGGACTGTAGCCTATCAGGTTCTTCTGTCTATTGAATTTTCCAGGCAATAATACTGGAGTGGGTTGCCATTTCCTACTCAGGGGATCATCCTGACCCAGGTGTCAAACCGGTGTCTCTTGTATCCTTGCATTATCAGGAAGATTTTTTAGCACTAAGCCACCTAGGAAGCCCACTTTTTGTCGTTGCTAGAGCAAAATAGAAAAGACCCTCCTCTGTGAATTAGTCACATCCACTGTTTGCAACTATAAATCATCAGGAATGAAACTATATGGAAATGGTTAACCTTACCCAAGTCAGCAATGTATTTGAATCAGGAAATTGGCATCACTTGATTAATAGGTTCAAGGACTGCTATACTAGCGAAATTAATACATATATTCAAGCAGTAGATGTTAAGGGTATAAAAAGAAAATCATTGACCCAACTGTCTGCCTCTGTAAATGAGATACCAGTTAATATATATCTTTTAATTAACATTATTTGGTGGTTTTATTTAACAAAATCAATGACCTAAGTTCTGACCTTCCAATTCAGACACACTAGGAGAATGAAAGTCAAAGACATACAACAGTCTCCAGATATATTAAATTCAGTTTCACCTTGAATTAACAGGGGATGGAGGATATTAACCAGTATGTGACCCTGAGTTAATGATTTGATCACCTATCTTGTGCTTTATGAACATATATTAGGGGACAACTAGAGTGCCTTATCAACTTCTTAGCAAATAAAGAGAAGATTCTTGGGAAAGAGTAACTCAACTAGTGTTGAAAAGCAATTTGAGGTTAATTGCCCTATCTTGAGGCAGAATTACTAGTTCTCCAGTCTCCAGGGCAGAAGTTAAACCTTAATGGAGAAAGACTATTACTCCAGGAGGAAGTATAATGACTCTACTTGGTAAGTCTGTGATTGCAGGAGCAATGATCTGTTAAATGACACATAATACTCCAGAGAGGAACTCCCTGATCCAGAACTCAGTAATGAAAGTTAGATCAGGGACAGAACCATCTATGTGCCCTCCCCTGCTAACATTTCTAATGTTTAGGGAAACTGTAGAAAAAGGTGGTCTTCCCTCCGAAGATCTTCACATAATTAAAGAACCACACTCACCACAAAGTAAATGCACTCGGTTTAGTGGAGAAAAACATTGGAGAGGACTCTCAGGAATCATCTACGTGACTTATCTTCTAGTGGGAGCAGAAGACAATGACCTTTGGGATATATGTGAGACACTGCATAGTTACATGTAACATCATATTTATGAAATTGTATTTTAATACACTGCTCCTAATATGTATATGTTAAAGCATAATTTGGACTTCCCACATAGTGCTAGTGGTAAAGAACCTGCCTGCCAATGCAGGAGACTTAATAATTTAAATTTATTTCTATGCATCAAGGAATAATTTTTCCAGATTCTCTGGGCTAAAAATGTATCAGTCAGTTCAGTTCAGTCACTCAGTGATGTCCATCTCTTTATGACCCCATGGACTGTAGAACGCCAGGTTTCCTTGTCTATCACCAACTCCTGAAGTTGCTCAAACTCATGTCCTTCAAGTCAGTGATGCCATCCAACCATGTATGATAGCATAATGTTTCTTAAGCACAATGTAAACTATGTTGTCAAATGAATAGATAAATGGTTGAATTCTCTATAACATGACACCATTTATCATTCACAAACACATCAATCATGGTGTAAAATGCTGAGCGATGACATCACTTATATCTTTGATGACACTATCAACTCTTGATCATCTTACACTAAATAAACAGAATTCATTATTAGATGATAAAATGAAGGGACTGCATTTAGACAATAGTTTTTCTCAGAGAAAATTATTTAATAAAAAAACTATTTTTCGTATTATGATGTTTACTAGCCTTGATAATTATTTGCATTTATAAGAAATATTGAGTGCTTTAGTTTTTAATATAATTTAAATTTTACACTATATACTTTTAAAATAAATATTTCAGCTACTTTATAGGAGAAATTTGCATTTTATAATAAAATTTCATATTTATGAATATTTATTGATTAAACATTTCTTTGCATTTTTCTTGTAGCTATATTTTTTATTGAAACTCACTTTCCTGAAAGTATTTTGAATATTTTCCTAATATTTTCAACTTCTTAGCTAACAATATTTATTTTTGATATTCATTATTTCATTGTTTTATTTTTGATTTTGTGATTTCATCCATATGTATACTTTGCTTTTTACTCCAAAGAAGAAACAATTATTAGAAATTTGCTTCCTAAGCTATTTTGATAGTTTCATCATTTCTCAAATTTGTTTTGAGCAATAAACTTTCAAAATAATATTAAAAACTGATATTTGGGTAAAAGATGTGATCTGAAAAGGCAAGTTTTCCATTAAAGACAGTGAAAAGATTCCTTTACTATAGTTTCCAAGAAAGTTTCATTTGCTGATTTGTACTATGAAAAGAAGGACTTCCCTGGTGACTAAGACAGTAAAGAAATTTTATGAAGTGGAGGAGACCTGGGTTTGATCCCTGGGTTGGGAATATCCCTGGATCAGAAACTATAATTCCTTGGTGAGCATAGGGAATAAGAATTAGATTCAAAACATGCCTCTTATTTAGGTTTTAAAAATTAATTATATGTAAATTGCCTTTTCATACTCTTCATGGGGTTCTGACCACTCTTATGGCAGAAAGTGAAAAAGAACTAAAGAGCCTCTTGATGAAAGTGAAAGAGGAAAGTGAAAAAGTTGGCTTAAAACTAAACATTCAGAAAGCTACGATCATGGCACCTGGTCCCATCACTTCATGGCAAATAGATGGGGAAACAATGGAAACAGTGACAGACTATTTTCCTGGGCTCCAAAATCACTGCATATGTTGCCTACAGCCATGAAATTAAAAGACCCTTGCTCCTTGGAAGAAAACCTATGACCAACCTAGATAGCATACTAAAAGAAGAGATATTACTTTACCAACAAAGGTCAGAAGTTAAAGCGTCTGCCTCCAATGTGGGAGACACGAGTTTGATCCCTGGGTCGGAAAGATTCTCTGGAGAAGGAGTCCACTCCAGTATTCTTGCCTGGAGAATCCCATGGATGGAGAAGCCCTGGTAGGTTACAATCCACGGGGTCTCAAAGAGTCAGACACAACTGAGTGACTTCACCTCACCTAACAAATGTCCATTTAGTCAAGGCTATGGTTTTCCAGTAGTCATGTATGGATGTGAGAGCTGGACTCTAAAGAAAGCTGAGTACTGAAGAATTGATGATTTTGAAATGTAGTGTTGGAGAAGACTCTCGAGAGTCCCTTGGACTGCAAGCAAATCCAACCAGTTCATCCTAAAGGAAACCAGTCCTGAATATTCATTGGAAGAACTGATGCTGAAGCTGAAACTCCAATACTTTGGCCACCCGATGAGAAAAACTGACTCATCAGAAAAGACCCTGATTCTGGGAAAGATTGAAGGCAGGAGAAGGGGACAATAGAGGAAGAGATGGTTGGATGGTATTACTGACTGGATAGGCATGAGTTTGAATATGCTTTGGGAGCTGGTGATATACAGAGAAGCCTGGCATGCTGTAGTCCATGGGGTCACAAAGAGTCGGATACAACTAAGTGACTACACTGAACTGAATATGTAAATAATTATCCATCTGCCATGCAGGAGACTCGGGTTCAATCCCTGGGTCAAGAAGATCCCCTGGAGAAGGCAACCCACTCTAGTATTCTCAGTATTCTTGCTTGGAAAATCCCATGGACAGAGGAGCCTGGTGGGCTAGAGTCCAGGGGGTCGCAGAAGTCAGAGACAACTTAGCAACTAAACAACGACAATAATAATCATAGGTATGGATAAAGAATAACTACCAAAAAAAACAAAAACAAAAACAAAAACACACACTCCTTAGTAGCCCAAACCAAAAACACTGCAACTGTGGCTCCAAGTTAGGACCAGAGCAGTAAACCACGGTACATTCACCCTGAGGAGGGCTCTGCAGCCACTAAAATTAGGTTACCAAAGAAGATAAAATTGCATGGAAAATGTTCACTATTTATGGCTATTTTCTAAAGCAGGTATTTGGTAATACATATAGCATGAAACAACTATTCTGAAAATAACATATATATTAAGTAAAAGTTAGGAAAACATTTGCCAAAATGTTATCAGCTTTACCTCTGTGTGATGGAATTACTTCTTTTGGCCAATCTTTTATTTTCTAAATTTTCTATAATGACCATGCATTATTTTTACAACTATAAAATACAAACATTAAAATGAAAGAAAAAAGAAAGAAAGAAAGGGAATGGCTACCCACTCCAGTATTCTTGTCTGGGAAATCCCAAGGACAGAGGAGCCTGGTAGGCTGTTTTTCATGGTGTCAGCAAAAGTTGGATACCAAGCGACCAATACTTTCAGTTTTCTGCTCACTTCATTATGAAAGGAAGATAAATTATACAGTTTTACAAAATATTTGACTAAGCTATTCTGTTTTTATAGTCTCTTGTAGAAGTAGTCAGGCTTTCCTGGTAGCTAAGCTGGTAAAGAATCTACCTGTAATGCAGGAGGCTTGGGGTTCGATTCCTGAGTGGGGAAGATTCCCTGGAGAAGAGATAGGCTTCCCCCTCCAATATTCTTGGTGTTCCCTACTAGATCAGATGGTAAAGAATCTGCCTGCAACGTGGGAGACCTGGTTTCAGTCCCTGGATTGGGAAGATCCCCTGGGGAACAGAATAACGACCCACTCCAGTTCTTACCTGGAAAATTCACATGGACAGAGGAGCCTGGTGGGTTACAGTTCCTGGGGTCACAAAGAGTGGGAGGTGACTGAGTGACTAAACACAGCACAGAAGTAGTCACTAAACATATTTTGTAAAATTATGCATGACTGAAATAGTACCCTTTTTTTAAAGGTATAGGTAAATTAAGTGTTGACTCTTTGTGATCCATGGACTATAGCCCACAGGCTGTCCATGGAATTCTCCAGGCAAGAAAACTGAAGTGGGTAGCCATTCTTTTCTCCAAGAGATCTTCCCCATCCAGGGACTGAACCCAGGTCTCCTACTTTGCAGGCAGACTCTTTACTCTCTGAACCACCAGGAAAGTCTGTTCTTTAAAGGTATAGGTAAATTGAGTTCCATAGTTATAACTGACTATTCTTTGCAGTTGGTTCTTATAATCTCACTTTTATCATTTTCTCTACAAGATTGCTCAAGATTTCTTTATTATTTGACTCTTTCTTGGCAATTGGGTGTTGAGAGATGAAAAAAAAAATTACCTCAACGAAATCAGTAGGAATTACGAACTATATTATAATTTTGAGACTTTTTTGAGTAATATTTCTAGTAATTATTTGAGTAGACATCTTTGAGCACTCATATGAACTATACACTGCAGTACGAGCTGATGAAGAAACTAAATGCAAAAGTTGACATGACTTTTAAACTCACAGGGAAATAGGTAATATTCAATGAATCATTTGAGTAAACTAAAAATATTCCAATCTGAGAAGTGCTATTAAAAAGTTACATAAACAGGGGAGAAGGGAAATTGCATTGTTCTCTGTGAGCTTGTACTTGAAAATCTTCAGTTATTATTAATTAATTAGAGAGCAAAATGATGAATAGTTTTAAAAAGGTTCAGGGGCATATGGGAAATGTGGCTAGGGATAATTTCTAGACAATGAAAGTTCAAGTGGTGCAGTAGTGGAGAACATAACCTAGGTAAGGAACAAACTTTAAAGTTAGGCTGGTAAAGAGAGCTGCGGAGGGAAAAATAAAGCTTTCTCAGAAAATCAAGTTGTTAAAATAATTCCTGGTTAATTGGGGGAAAGTGTAGGTATGCTAGGGACTTATTTATGCTGATATAAGCAGGTGAAATATCTGAGTGGAAGATGACAGAGAGAAAGGCTGAATAAAAGCCAAGCTTGTGAGTCCATCTCTGCTGCAATGAAGTGAATGGCATTAGCTTAGTTAGTCAACAAGGAAAAGAGACAAGTTTAAGTACAAAACAGGGAGGTGTTAGTAGACAACATGATTTATGAAAGTTGCTGTATACTTCTAAATATTTATCAGCATAGAACGAGGATGATTTTGCCATTGATCTCTATTTCAAAGTCAAGATTTTTTGAGGAAACTGTCAGCCAACAAATTTTATTTTATTTTATTTTATTTTATTTTTTTACTTTATTTTTAATTTTTTTAATACTTTATTCTACGTTACAATACTGTATTGGTTTTGCCATACATTGACATGAATCAGCCACAGGTGTACATGATCTCCCAATGCCGAAGCCCCCTCCCACCTCCCACCCCATATCATCTCTCTGGATCATCCCATGCACCAGCCCCAAGCATCCTGTATCCTCTATTGAACATAGAGTGGTGCTTCGTTTCTTATACGATAGTATACATGTTTCAATGCCATTCTCCCAAATCATCCCTCCCTCTCCCTCTCCCTCAGAGGCCAAAAGTCCGTTCTATACCTCTGTGTCTCTTTTGTTGTCTCACATACAGGGTCATCATTACTATCTTTCTAAATTCCATATATATGTGTCAGTATACTGTATTGGTGTTTTTCTTTCTGGCTTACTTCACTCTGTATAATCGGTTCCAGTTTCATCCACCTCATTAGAACTGATTCAAATTTATTCTTTTTAAGGGCTGAGTAGTATTCCATAGTGTATATGTACCACAGCTTTCTTATCCATTCATCTGCTGATGGACATCTAGGTTGCTTCCATGTTCTGGCTATTATAAACAGTGCTGCAATGAACATTGGGGTACATGTGTCTCTTTCTATTCTAGTTTCCTCGGTGTGTATGCCCAGCAGTGGGATTGCTGGATCATAAGGCAGTTCTATTTACAATTTTTTAAGGAATCTCCACACTATTTTCCATAATGGCTGTACTAGTTTGCATTCCCACCAACAGTGTAAGAGGATTCCCTTTTCTCCACATCCTCTCCAGCATTTATTGCATGTAGACTTTTGGATTGCAGCCATTCTGACTGGTGTGAAATGGTACCTCATTGTGGTCTTGATTTGCATTTCTCTGATAATGAGTGATGTTGAACATCTTTTCATGTGTTTGTTAGCCATCCGTATGTCTTCTTTGGAGAAATGCTTATTTAGTTCTTTGACCCATTTTTTTGATTGGATTGTTTATTTTTCTGGAGTTGAGCTGCATAAGTTGCTTGTATATTTTTGAGATTAGTTGTTTGTCAGTTGCTTCATTTGCTGTTGTTTTCTCCCATTCGGAAAGCTGTCTTTTCACCTTACTTATAGTTTCTTTTGTTGTGCACAAGCTTTTAATTTTAATTCGATTCCATTTGTTTATTTTTGCTTTTATTTCCAGTATACTGGGAGGTGGATCATAGAGGATCCTGCTGTGATTTATGTCGGAGAGTGTTTTGCCTATGTTCTCCTCTAGGAGTTTTACAGTTTCTGTTCTTATGTTTAGATCTTTAATCCATTTGGAGTTTATTTTTGTGTGTGATGTTAGAAAGTGATCTAGTTTCATTCTTTTACAAGTGGCTGACCAGTTTTCCCAGCACTACTTGTTAAAGAGATTGTCTTTACTCCATTGTATATTCTTGCCTCCTTTGTCACAGATAAGGTGTCCATAGGTGTGTGGATTTATCTCAGGGCTAAGAATAATATTAGATAAATTATTGCAGGAAATCACAAAAGAGTGAATGAAATATTTATATATGGTATATTGCTTACTGGTCTAGAGCCTAGGCTCTGAACCGTTTGGTACATTATACATTCAGTTCCCCTTTGGTAAATATTACTACCAATACTTTCTGTTGGCATATTTTTGTTGTTGTTTTTGTTATTTTTAGAAAGATTATTGGTATGTTGTTACTAGAAAACTGTTGATTATGACTAATGAACATTCATAGCATTTCTGTATGAAGACAGTTCTGTACTAAAAACTGTCATAACTTTTTTCTATCCATTGGCATACAAAATTTTCTTACAGTCCAGTTTTATGCTTTAAGCTGATATGCTTGAAAATTATCTGTACATAAAATTTCATTAATAAAAGTGAACACATATGGGCAACATTTAGGATGCCAATGATATTATTTTTACAGAATTGTCATGAATCAGAGGATTTCTTATGGTCCACATTCCTTGAAGTTATGTATGAAACTGGAAAATATTTTAAAAAGAAAAATGCTGCTTTACTTAACATAGAATATGTAACTTCCAATGCATTGGAAGGAAATCAGATATTTTCTTTGAATCTTCATCAATCTCATCACTTTGACTGATGCTTAAAATGAAAAGAAGTGAGAGGGAGTATGTTGCTAGAAATCTAAAACATCAGTAAATTAAAATAAACTGCTTCAATATTCACTTTATGAAATACCATTAGCATTCATATCATTATCCAATAAAGCCATTAATTAAATATTATATATTTAGAATAATTAAAATTTAATACAGTAAGAAATTCAATATGCATGATTCTAATGTCTGTGTAATGTAATCTAGTTGATCATGTAACATTAATGCAGATTATTATTGCAATTTAAGTAATTAGATTGTTAGAGCACAATGATTTAATATGTATTTAGACATATACACATACATGTACTTAAAATATTTCTCTGTTTGAAGTGCTATTTTTCATACCTGTATTCTATGGATGAAGTTTGAATTCATTAAAAATACATTATTTAAGACACTAATATGAGATCACATACTTATTTAAACTGCATAGTTTGAGCCTTCTCATCAATTTCTTAAGAAAACAATAGCGTGAAAAAAATTAACACATCAAATTCCATGTGAAAATCAAGGTCTACCAAAATAGGAAGATAGTGAGTTTTCTCTTTGAAAAAAAAACTTCTGATATTATAAAAATCACCAATGTATAAGACAACATCAGATTCTTACAATTACTTATTATTTAATAATTGAGAATACAATGCACATAATTACATGTTCATCTTTAATTTAAAATAAGCTTGAGCTTCTTTGGCAATACTTTTCAGCTTTACTCTGAGAAAATTAAATAATTTAGACTCCTTAGTGAGTATAAATAGACACACATTTTACAAATTGCTTATGATTCTAGAATGTCATTTTACAGAAGCTGAAATTAGGCAAAAAGAACCCCAATATTTTCTTAGAAAACTCGATGAAAGTATAAATAACCAAAATGTACAGCACAAAGATTAAATAGGCTTATGAACAACTGGACCAGCGTCTGCAATACAGCCAGGACGCTCTACTATTTTTCTTTCAGTATATGCAGGTCAGAAAGCAACAGTTAGAACTGGACATGGAACAACAGACTGGTTCCAAATAAGAAAAGGAGAACATCAAGGCTGTATATTGTCTCCCTGCTTATTTAACTTCTATGCAGAGTACAACATGAGAAACGCTGGGCTGGAAGAAACACAAGCTGGAATCAAGATTGCTGGGAGAAATATCAATAACCTCAGATATGCAGATGGCACCACCCTTATGGCAGAAAGTGAAGAGGCGCTAAAGAGCCTTTTGATGAAAGTGAAACAGGAGAGTGAAAAAGTTGGCTTAAAGCTCAACATTCAGAAAACGAAGATCATGTCATCTGGTCCCATCACTTCATGGGAAACAGATGGGGAAACAATGGAAACAATGTCAGACTTTATTTTGGGGGCTCCAAAATCACTGCAGATGGTGACTGCAGCCACGAAATTAAAAAACATTTACTCCTTGGAAGGAAAGTTATGACCAACCTAGATAGCATATTCAAAAACAGAGACATTACTTTGCCAACAAAGGTCCATCTAGTCAAGGCTATGGTTTTTCCAGTAGTCATGTGTGGATGTGAGAGATGGACTGTGAAGAAAGCCGAGTGCTGAAGAATTGGTGCTTTTGAACTGTGGTGTTGGAGAAGACTCTTGATAGTCCCTTGGACTGCAAGGAGATCCAACCTGTCCATCCTAAAGGAGATCATTCCTGAGTGTTCTTTGGAAGGACTGATGCTAAAGCTGAAACTCCAATACTTTGTCCACTTAATGCAAAGAGTTGACTCATTGGAAAAGACTGATGCTGGGAGGGATTGGGAGCAGGAGAAGGGGACTACAGAGGATAAGATGGCTGGATGGCATCACGGACTCAATGGACGTGGGTTTGGGTGAACTCTGGGAGATGTTGATGGACAGGCAGGCCTGGCGTGCTGCAATTCATGGGGTCACAAAGAGTTGGACATGACTGAGCGACTGAACTGAACTAAACTGAAGCTGTCTTCATCTTCTTTCACTGTTTGGCTTTTGCCAACAGTAGGAAACATAACCACTTGAACCTCTACTGTTTTTAAGACTTATAACTTTCATCAACATCAAAAAGTGTCCTTTTTGTAGAGTAATAGCTTGACAAAGTTCAGGCAAAAACTCAAAACAATATGGCCAATTGTCTGCCTCTGGACAAATCAAAAGCAATGCATTCTTACCAGCCTAGTTGGATTCTGAGTTAAGGGGCTCCGTTTCTCATGTATTAAGGATCTTTTCCCAGACTCAGGAGCACTTGAGGGTCCACTTATTTGAATTAGAGCTTATTACAGAAAAGAGGAAAATAATGTGTGTCTTAAACCACCACAACAGATCTGCTATTTTTTTCTGATGTTTCACAGACTTGGAGCAAAATTACATTGGCACTAGTAGTCACAAACCAATATTTCTCTTTCTTCCTTATTATCTGTAGTTTAGAAGTACCTATCATCTTAAAATATAACCTAATATTTCTCTGAAATACCAAAATCTAACTCAGTTGCATCCCATGAGCCAGTTTTTCTTAGTCAGTACTCAAATAAAATCCACAGTGTCTTCTTTTACTGCTCAGATTCTGTCTGATGAATTTTATGAGAATATCCAAAGAAGTAATTATGCCATTGTTGCCTATCAAAGGTCTCCTGCCCACTGAAATAACCATTGCCGCTAAAGTCCTTTTCCAGTACCACTGAGGTTTTCCATACTGTATGCAAAGAGTGCAGTGTGACTCCAAGACACCACATCTTCCTTCTTAAGCCAAGCTGCTTGCACCAAAAGTGGTGAAAACAGTTATTTTCAATCTCTAATGGGACAGAGACAAAAATTAGTAGAGCATAATCAGAGCTTTATGCTTGGTGTTAGGCAGAGAAAGAGACATAGTAAGTAAGACAAGTATTGGGGAGGTAAGTGCAGACCAGCAGAACCAATTAGCCTAGGTCCTTTCTTGACAAGAGCAGAGCAGGTTTTCCTTTATCCCAGGATAAAATGGAAGAATAACTCACTAAACATAATGTGAATATTTGTAATTGAGAACAACTGAGACTGTTGGTATAGAATTTGAAAAACCAGAGTGAAGTCACCATAATTTTGGCATTTGCCTAGATGAAGAGAGATGTCCAGACTCAGCTGCCACTGCCGCTGACTCATTAAAATGAAGTTATACAGTGTGTCTGATCTATGTATAGATCTCACCCAGCCCTCCCCATTCAAAGGATGCATCTACTGGAGGAAAACAAAAGCAAAAACTAATGGGGCTAGAAAACCTGCAATAACTGGCTATACTAAAAAATCTGTAACTTTACCTATAAATATAATTGAACATATAAAACCATTGACATCTAAGACAAAGCAACAGCAGTAAAAGTAGGAACAGAATAGTAAAGATATTAGAGAAGGAGTAAATTTAGAGAATAAAAGTGAATTTAATTATAAGTAAAGAAATGCTAGGGAAAAAAAAAAAAAAAACCTCAATTAAGGCAACCACAGAACTATGGAATCTTTCCAAATATGGAGCGAATACTGAAAGAGGTGATAAGTGAATAACATTTTAAGAGAAAGGGAGATTAACTCAAGAACTGCAACATAAGTTTCTCTTAAAGCAGTTGAGAAAAAAATAGAAGATAATAACAATATGAGTATCTAAAAGTTCTTAATCTCTCAAGAAGCTATTAGTTTTCAGGTTGAAAGGCCCAAAAGAGTACCATACCAGCATGGGAAAAATGATTTAACACTCATAAACATTATTGTGAAAGTTTGAAACAAGCATAAAGATAATACCAGTAAATAGTGATAGAAATAATAGTAATAAAGGTTATGGATAATAGAATAATTTATCAACATAATTTTAATCTGAAAATTAAATGTTAGGAGAAAATTGTTATAGATTTATGTTACATGATACTATGTTTTAACACTATGGTTTTATATACACTGAAAATATTAATCAAGAGTAAATTTTAAATACCAATAAATAGTGATAGAAATAAGAGAGAGAGTCCAGAAAAACATCTACTTTTGCTTTATTGACTACACTAAAGCCTTTGACTGTGTGGATTACAACAAACTGTGTAAAATTCTTAAAGAGATGAGAACACTAGACTACCTTACCTGCCTCCTGAGAAACCTGTATGCAGGTCAAGAAGCAGTTAGAACCAGACATGGAACAAAAGGAGTAGGTCAAGACTGTATATTGTCACCCTGCTTATTTAACTTATATGCAGAGTACATCATGTGAAATGCTGGGCTGGATAAAGCACAAGCCAGAATCAAAACTGCTGGAAAATATCAATAACCTCAGATATGCCGATGATACCACTCTTAGGGCAGAAGTGAAGAGAAACTAAAGAACCTCTTGACGAAAGTGAAAGAGGAGTGAAAAAGCTGGCTTAAAACTCAACATTCAAAAACTGAAGATCATAGCATCCAGTCCCATTACTTCATGGAAAGTAAATGGGGAAACAATGGAAACAGTGACAGACTTTATTTTCTTGGGCTCCTAAATCACTGCAGATGGTGACTGCAGCCATGAAATTAAAAGACACTTACTCCTTGGACGAAAAGCTATGACAAACCTAGACAACTTATTAAAAGCAGAGACATTATTTGCTGACAAATATCCGTCTAGTAAAAGCTATGGTTTTTCTAGTAGTCATGTATGGATGTGAAAGTTTGACCACAAAGAAAGTTGAGCACCAAAAAATTGATAGTTTTGAACAGTGGTGTTGGAGAAGATTCTTGAGAGTTCCTTGGAATGCAAGGAGACCAAACCAGTCAATCCTAAAGGCAATTAGTCCTGAATATCCATTAGGAGGACTGATGCTGAAACTAAATCTCCAATACTTTGACCACCTGATGCAAAGAACTAACTCACTGGAAAAGACCCTGATGCTGAGAACGATTGAAGACAGGAGGAGAAGCGGACAACAGAGGATGAGATGGTCAGACAGCATCACTGGCTCAATGGACCTGAGCCTGAACAAGTTCCAGGAGTTGGTGATGGACAGGGAAGCCTGGCGTGCTGCAGTCCATTGTGTCGCAAATAGTCAGACATGACTGATTGACTGAACTGAATTGAAATTTTAAATTAACATATTTTCTGAAATACAAGTCTAAGAAATCCATAAGTTCAAGAAAACCATAATCAAAAAGTAAATATTTATTTTAGACATCATCAAACCAATCTTAAAATTGATATGGAAAGGCAAAGTTTACTACATGGTGTTGAAGTTTACTACAAAGATAGTTGTTTAGTCACTAAGTCATGGCCAGCTCTTGCTACCCTATGGACTGTGGCCTATCAGGCTCCTCTGCCCATGGGTTTTCCCAGGCAAGAATACTGGAGTACTAGCTATTTCTTTCTCCAAGGGATCTTCCTGACCCAGGAATCAAACCTGCATCTCCTGTATTGTCAAGCAGATTCTTTACCACTGAGCCACCAGGGAAGCCCACAAGAAAACATGATATTGGCCTAAGTATGGACAAGTAGATCAATGGCACAGAGCAGAACATCCAGAATCAATACATATATGGTCAAGACCTTTGAAAAAGGTGTTAGCAGAAATGTAAAGTGGTCCAACCACTTTGGAAAATAGGAAAATTTTAGTTGTTGTTGTTTAAAAGAAATTAAATATAAAACCACTATTCAGTTCAGTTCAGTCACTCAGTCATGTCCGACTCTTTGTGACCCCATGAATCACAGCACGCCAGGCCTCCCTGTCCATCACCAACTTCCAGAATTCACTCAGACTAACATCCATTGAGTCGGTGATGCCATCCAGCCATCTCATCCTCTTATAGCACCCCTTAATTCCACACATTAAGTATTTACTCAAAAATATAAAAGCATATAATCTTAGGAGAACTTGTAAATGATTGGCTTTGAAAACTTCATTGATAAGAGTAAAAACAAGAAGCAACCAAATGTACAAGAGATAAATAAATGAAGGTGGTCTATCTCTATATAAGAGACCTGCTCAGCAAGAAAAAGGAAGAAAACCTAGAACAATGATGTTGATTGAAATAAGTCAGATTTTATTAAACTGCAAACTATATAATTCTATTCATTCAACATTCTAGAAAATGCAAATGAATGCTTATGACATAGAACAGACCAGTGTTGCCAGAGAGGTAGGTTGAAGAGGGAAGGGTGGGGAGAGGTGAGGTTAAGGGCTTAATACAAAATGTAAGGGCAGAAGAACACTTTGGGTAGTGGGAGACAGGCTCATTGTCTTCACTGTGGTGATGACTTCACAAGTATTACCTATGCTAAAACCTATTATACTCTTTTAAATATGTGCAGTTTATAAAAGTTGTGTATTAAAAAAGCTTTATATTCCAAGCATCAGCAAGGCTTTGGAGAAAGCAGAGCTCTTTTCTATTGCTGGTAGGAGTGTAAAATGATTTGAAAATAAGAGACCATTGTTATTTATGGTATGTGATGGTGATGCAACTAGAAAAAAAAAAAAAAACAGGCTACGTTTCTTTTATTTTCTTTTTATGGTATCTTACATGTAAGGAAGAAGGAAGACAATAATGTAACCAGCACTGAAACTGGCAGCAGAGAAGGTCTAGCCCTGTACGGTCTTAAAACGTATCCCACATGTGGCTATTGAGCACCTAGAATGTGGGTAGTCCAACTTGAGATGTGCCATGAGTGTAAAATACACACTGGATATTAAAGGCTTAATATGGAAAAAAGAATGTAAAATATTTCATTCATAATGTTTATATTGATGACATGTTAAAATAATATTTTTGATCATTTAAAACTAAAAAAAAAAAAAGACAAAGTATCTTTTCTAGCATGTTGTTATTGAAAATACAACTGAATTTCCATAAAGGCAAAGACTAAGAAGATTTCAGCATTCTTGCAGGAGTAGTCTTGTAAAAGATTTTTACAGGGAAAGAGAGACAGAAATAAAGAATGAGAAAGGCAGGGAGGGAATGGAGGAAAAGGCTATTAAGGCAGGAGGTGGCAGGTGTAGGGAGCAGAGAAAAGGCATAAGAAAATAAGAATAGTATCAAGGGATTAAGAGAAATGGGTCACTTGCCATTATATTAACACCCACTCAACACTGATCTCCCCCTCTGGAAACATCCTTCTGGCATATTTAACCTGCTCAGAGTTCTACCATTCTCCAGGCTTGATTCTGCTTTATTCCTACATATTTTAACTCAATTGTAACCTTTGTTTAAAGGTAGTTTTCAGACTTGTAGGACAGAAATGCCTTGCAATATTCCCTGGGATGATACCACAAGAAGGTCAATTTACACATGCATCCTAGAGGCAGATGTGGTTTGAAACATCCCAGGGAAATTCAGAATCACAGGGAAATCAGCAAGGTTGGACTCCCACGCCAACAAGAGAAAGATGCAGTCATGAATAAAGGGAAGTTTGAAGCGTTTTTTTCTCTTTTCATCTCCTCCCCTCCAGTTTCAGAAAACTGAAACATCTCTATCTGGTCGTTTATGCTGCCTGCGGAGCTCTAATGACTACTCTGCTAAGAAACCTAGTGAGCTGGAGGCAGAAAATAATGACTATCGGGCAGAAGATGTCATCCCGAAGGTCAGAGATCGAAACTTGCAAGGCTTCAGCATCTGAATGAAATGCCATCCCTGTGCAGCTACTGTGGTGGATTCAGTCTGGCACCAAAGTAATTTGTCTCTAGGCAGCCTCTGGTGAAGTAGAGAAACTCACATCACAGCACTTGTAGCTGAGATGGGTTCACAGGGTGAGTGATCAAATTGCGGTTATAAACTACCCATGAGTTCACAGATCTTGAAATCAAAAGTCTAGATCATGAATGCCAGGTCCATTCTATTTGTTTGGGTTTTACAAACTGAAAAACAAACTGTGTACTATTTTAATATATTCCTTTCCAGGTTCATATATAGCATTATCAAAATAGCAAAGTTTATAACCCTTAGAAGTCTTCAAACAAATCTAAGTGAAGAAACACACAGCAGAGGAATCAATATGAGTGGGTTTTGTACCCAAAATGCCTTATGGATTTCGACAGTCTTTTTCATTCAGTTTATTGAAGATTATTATAAAATAGCCCTCTTAATTCAGTTAGGTCTCTAAGTAGCTCTCTTAATCCAAGTTATTTTGGATGAGAATTTACAAATTTGTTGTTATGCTAGATTGACCACTAGTTTATGGCATCTTATCCTTGGTGCTCAGATGGTAAAGAATCCACCTTCAATGCAGAAGACCTGGGTTTGATCCCTGGGTCAGGAAGATCCCCTAGAAAAGGGAATGGCAACCCACTCCAGTATTCTTACCTGGCAAATTCCATGGACAGAGGAGATGACAGACTACAGTCCATGGTGTTGCAAAGAGTCGGACACAACTTAATGACTAAGACTTTAATACCACATTTCAGTTCTCCTTTAAGATGTCAGGACATTAATCTCTCAGAGGCAAAAAGATTCAGCAACATATTGTTTGTCTCCTTAGGTCACAGAAGTAATCGTTTTTCCGTCTACTCTTTGGCCTCTAGAAGTTGATGGAGGCAGTGTGCATATACAGAGTTTTTTGTTTGTTTGTTTGTTTTTTGAAATCTGTTACAAATGTAACAGTGAGTGGACCAGCCTAAAGAAGAACAGTAACAGGAAAAAAGCATTGGCTAAATGTGGCTATTTGAGGAGGAGAGACACCTTTCAACATCTTTTCTAAGTAATGTTAGAAAAGACAAGGAGAGAAATAATCTGTGAGTATGTAAGGACTTGATAATTGTTTTGTGTCAGAATGGATGTATAGGTCTTGATTTGAGTGATTAAAAAGCATTACATGCTCCTTATAAAATTTGAAGTGAAATTATTTGGAAATGCATCAAAGTTTAATAAAAGTATATTTTAGTAAATATTTATCAAGTGTGTACAATGCCCTATATATTACTAAGTGCTACATATACATTAATAGTTAATATTACCAGTAATTGTTGGATCCACTGATACATGAGGAAATTAAGATTTATAAAACCTAAGACTAAATAACCTACCAAAATCTCTTCTGCTGTGATTGATGAGCCAAGCTGTTTAACTCTGTGACTCTAACCCTAGACACAACACACTTTTGTTTCCTTTAGCAGTGATTTTAAATTAATCACAATAACTCCCCTAGAGACAACTGCAACTATTGTAAAGGCTTTTATATGGAATATCATTCTGTATTTTTACATTTATGCATTGTTAAAAATTGACATGTTAATGTAGACAAATAGGAATCTCTTTATAAATTCTAGATGAAATATATTTTATTCCATTTGATAAATTGGTGAATAATTGCTTTACAGTGTTGAGTTAGTTTCTGCTGTACAGCATGAATCAGCTATGCGTATACATATATCCCCTCCCTCTCAAGCCTCTCCTCTCACCCTACCCTCATCCCACCCTTCCAGGTCCTCATAGAGTCCAGAGATGAGCTCCCTATATTAAACAGCAGTTTCCTACTAGCTATCTATTTCATACAAGGTAGTGTATATATGTTAATGCTAGCCTCATGAAATAAAATATCAGAGACAGTGATTTATTTCCATTTCCATACATGTAGTCAACATCCATCATTTTACTGACTGCATAATCTTGAACTGCTGCTGCTGCTAATTCGCTTCAGTCGTGTCTGACTCTGTGTGACCCCATAGATGGCAGCCCACCAGGCTCCCCCGTCCCTGGGATTCTCCAGGCAAGACTGCTGGAGTGGGATGCCATTGCCTTCTCCAATTTTAAACTACCCTGAGGCAAGAATACAGGAGTGGGTAGCTTATCTCTTCTCCAGCGGATCTTCCCAACCCAGGAATCAACTTGGTCTCCTGCATTGCAGGCAGATTCTTTACCAACTGAGCTATGAGGGAAGCCCTCAAATTAATCTGTAAGAATGGAAAAGGAGTTAGGGAGAGGAACCATATACTAACATGGAGTAAAATATTTTTTTAAATGTTTAAAGGTATTGTCTCTACACAAAGATGTATCACTGAGCATTGAGGTTATAGCAGTGAGTGAAATATGCACATTCACTGCTCCTATGGAGATGATGGTCTATTGGGGAAGACTGAGAATAATTTCTAAAAAAAAATAAATAAATGCAGACATATTTAATTAAAGTTATCCTAAAAACCAAAAAAGAGAGATGAGTACTATGAGATAATAGGGCCATCTGGGAAACCTCCATGGAGAAATTTCACCCAAACTGGAAACCAAAAAAAAAAAAAAAAAAAAGAAGAAGGATTGCAAAAGGCCTAAGAAGAGAGAGAAACAGGTGGAAATAATAGAACTGGTCCACAGTGAGCATAGTGTGTCCATGGAAAGGAATAAGGGCATGGTATGAGTCTGAGGAGAAGGGGACAACAGAGGATGAGATGGTTGGATGGCATCACCGACGCAATGGACATGGGTCTGGGTGAACTCTAGGAGTTGGTGATGGACAGGGAGGCCTGGCGTGCTGTGATTCATGGGGTCGCAAAGAGTCAGACACAACTGAGTGACAGAACTGAACTGAACTGATGAGTTTGAAGTTGGCGGGGTAAATAATTTATGGTACGGGATCCACACTAGTTGCCTAGTTTCTATGCAAATCAAGGGAAGTCAAATTAAGAGACTAAGTAATGTCATGATTTGATCTGCATGTAGAAGGCAAGGAAAAAAGTAGGAAGGCTGGTTAAGTGATTCATGCCTGTGCAGTAAAGAAATTCTGTGACTATAGTAGAGCATGAGATGGCCTGAGCTAGGGAGAAATAGAAGAATTTGAATCAATGCAATGGGGGATGCAATGGGGGATTCTCTGGTAGCTCAGATGGTAAAGAATCTGCCTGCAGTGCAGGAGACCTGGGTTCCATCACTGGGTTGGGAAGATCTCCTAGAGAAGGGAATGGCAAACCACCCCAGAATTTTTGCCTGGAGAATTCCATGGACAGACCAAGGTGTCACAAGGCGCTGCATACGACTGAGTGACTAATACCTGGTGACACAAATGCACTTTGTCACTGACAAATGGTGGGAAAGAGAGTTACTGGATCTAGGTTTAAGGTTTTAGGAAGGAGCCAATAAATTGATGTTGCTGCTATTGCTACTGCTAAGTCACTTCAGTCGTGTCTGACTCTATGCGACCCCACAGACAGCAGACCACCAGTCTCCCCCATCCCCAGGATTCTCCAGGCAAGAACACTGGATTGGGTTGGCATTTCCTTCTCCAATGCATGAAAGTGAAAGTGAAATTGATACTAGTATCAGATTAATAAAAGTTTATGAGGGAGGAACAGATTTAAATAAGAAGGGGAATGGGAAGTATTAAGTGAGAGAGGCGTAGAAATAGTATCGGATTTGCTTATACGTATTTTGTTAGATAAGATCCTGGAAATTTTAGCAGATAATGTTCAAATTTTATTAAATGCTGAACAATTATCCTTTAAAAGCATTGTAGCTGTGAAACCAATCTCAGTATACAGACCACCTATTTCATCATATCCTCAGTATCATTGATGTCATAATCTTTGATTTTTTCAGTTCTGCTTATCTGATAGAGTAAATTTTATATCCTGTTTTTATTTTCTTGCACTTGTTTTATTGATGACTTGAAGAGTCTCATGATTGTTGACCATTTGTGCATATATCTTATTTTTACGAAGTTCATGATGGTGTATTGATTTTCTTAGTGTGTTAATTAATCCTTGCCTTAATCTTGGCAGGAGAGTGTAATGTAGCCATTGGGCCACACACTTTGGAGCTGCACTGCCTTGGTTCAAATCCTGGCTCCAGCATTCAGTAAAATATGACCCTTGGCATATTCTAAAAATCTTTGTGCCTTAATATTTCAGGATTTAAAATGGAGATAATAACAGTCTAAAGTCATTGTGATAATTAATTGAGTTATTTTGTCATCCACTTAGAACAGTGGCTGGCAGAGTAAACTGTATAAACTGTACTGCAATCTCATTAGTCCAACACCTCTTCTACTTATTTTTCCAGTTCTAATTTAATGTCATACTTTTTATCATGGGTTTACAAAGATACCCAAACCCATACAAGATGTGAGACTAAGCCCTAGTTGTGTCAGTCCCATGGGCCTATACAGGGTCCTTTACTTTCATTATCATATCATTCATCCAGCTGTTTTGTAATTGTTCGTTTAAGTCTCTATCTCAACCATGACGTTTGGGACAAAGGAACGACTATAATAGTATACTCATCACCTAGTTAAAACCTGTGAAATGAATGAGCAGATGGTGTACTGTTAAACTTTACTGCTCTTCTTTAAGCTGTTCTCTCTTAAATGCTTTTATCTGTCAGTTTCCATACTTGGCCTTAGGAAACACAGAAGACTACTTAAAACTGCGTGTTATCACATAGCACAGATTCCTTTATATGTTTTTTTCTTATTCTTGGAATGTAGAATGGTTTCTTGGGTCAGAAATCTACTTGATAAACTGAATGAAGCTGTTATATACAAAGACCTGCTTCACCACAGAGGAACACACAAATATGCATGTTTTACATACAGTTGGGATAATGAAAAAACCTTCTAGGATACATTCATAAAGCAGTTAAATTCTGTAGTCACTTCCAGTATGACATCTTTGTTCAGGCCTTTGTTCACTTCTTTCTCTAGTCTATCCACAAGAACAGTAAAATTTTCAGGTTTGTCAACTATCTCTTCCATTTTTTCCATTTTAACAGTCTGTGGTTCTTTAGAATGTTTTCTCTGCACTGCCACATTAATTTAATACCAATTAATTGTACTAGGTAGCTCTTTTTTTATGTCACATGCTACTTTTTAAAGAACATTTAAAATACTATTTTAATCAGGAAATTGTTCAAAACTGTTCCAAATATAGCTCTCTCTATTTAAAGCAAAATAATCTGATATGCATTAGTATTTAAGACGTTCCATCATATTCACAACCTATGCC
Organism: Nanger dama; assembly: GCA_917880005.1. Lineage (NCBI taxonomy): Eukaryota > Metazoa > Chordata > Mammalia > Artiodactyla > Bovidae > Nanger > Nanger dama. The sequence continues at coordinate 18,384,870 of CAKJTW010000020.1, forward strand.
TTTCATTCATTCATTAGACAAAATGCATAAATGCTATCTTTGTTTTCAAGTTTCCCAATACAAGCAATCCTTTTAAATTCCCTGCTGAGATGAAACTCAGTTGTGTACTGATATTACACTCACTGTGAAGCCTTCCAGCAGAGACTGCAGATTTGCTTTCACATTTTATTCTGAAGCTATACTATCTGAAGTATAATTGTTGACTCACACTGGAAGAACTATGCTTTCAAACTGTGGTGCTGGAGGAGACTCTTGAAAAGTCCCTTTAACAGCAAGGAGATTAAGCCAGTCAATCCTAAAGAAGATCAGTCCTGAATATTCATTGGAAGGATTGATGCTGAAGCTGAAGTTCCAACACTTTGGCCACCTGATGCAAAGAACTAACTCATTGGAAAAGACTTTGATATAGGGAAAGACTGAAGGCAAGAGGACAAGGGGATGAGAGAAATGAGATGGTTGGATGGCATCACTGACTTGATGGATGTGAGTTTGAACAAACTCCGGGAGATAGTGAAGGACAGGGAAGCCTGGCATGCTGCAGTCCATGGGGTCACAAAGAGTCAGGCATGACTTAGTAACTGAACAACAACTTGAAGGATGAAAAGATAATCTAGTTTCCAATCCTGTTTCCAATATATTTTTAAACACCATTCACAAGAGCTCATCATTGTCTCTAAATTCATTTACCTAAACCATAGCAAACCACTCCAATATTCTTGCCTGGAAAATGGATGGAGGAACCTGGCAGGCTACTGTCCATGGGGTCACAAAGAGTTTTACACGACTGAGTGACTAACATGAACTATCTATCATCCTACTTCACTTCATCTGCTGACTACCATGATTCTTAAATATTTATTTTTTTCCTTACACTGACATCAATACAAGACTTTGATACACAGTCCTCACGAACTCAACTCTCCAGAAACTCACGGTTTGCTCTGGGTCAACAGGAAGCAAATGAATATCAAGGTAGATAAATTTCTGTAATGTTATGCATGGAGTGCAAGGGTAATGCATAAAAAGGGAAATAACATCTGAGTTTTAAAAGAAGTGGAACTTAGGAGAGTGAATTAAGGTAATAAAAATAATAGCATAAGCAACAGTATGGTGTTTACAGAAACCTTCCAAATCATCGAGTACATGACTGGGAATGGTAATGGTTGAGGCCAGAGAGAAGACCATAAGAATGTTACAAATCTCAACCAGAGGCTCTGGCTGTACTTTACGGCACAGCAATTCTTTTAAAAGTTTTAAGGACAGAATGTGTTTAAACAAACATAATATGGAATCAGTTTAACTTGAAGGAAAGTTTAAAACTGAAAGGAAGGATATTAAGCAGCAGAAAAATTAATATGCTGGATGACATATTGGAATAATCTCAATTAAGATAGCAGTTATAAGAAGATAATCTAGAGAAGTTTAGGAATTTCATTAGACTGACTTTTATGACTGGCTAGGAGTAAATGGTTTGAAATAAAAAATAATTTTGAATCACGCAAATATTTCTGCCTGAGGTGACTGAGTAGAGTACATCACTATTAACTGAGTATAGAAATACAAGATTCACAGATTTTAGGGGGAATATATGTTGAGGGATTTGCTTATGATCTGTATTCATGTCAAGAAGCTGCTGGGCATACACACCAAGGAAACCAGAACTGAAAGAGACACATGTACCCCAATGTTCATCGCAGCACTGTTTATAATAGCCAGGACATGGAAGTAACCTAGATGTCCATCAGCAGATGAATGGATAAGAAAGCTGTGGTACATATACACAATGGAGTATTACTCAGCCCTTAAAAAGAATAAATTTGACTCAGTTCTAATGAGATGGATGAAACTGGAGCCAATTATACAGAGTGAAGTAAGCCAGAAAGAAAAACACCAATACAGTATACTGACACATATATATGGAATTTAGAAAGATAGTAATGATGACCCTATATGTGAAACAACAAAAGAGACACAGAGGTATAGAATGGGACTCTGAGGGAAAGGGAGAGGGAAGGATGATTTGGGAGAATGGCATTGAAATATGTATACTATCATGTAAGAAACGAAGCGCCAGTCTATGTTCAATACAGGATACAGGATGCTTGGAACTGGTGCACAGGATGATCCAGGGAGATGATATGGGGTGAGAGGTGGGAGGGGCTTTGACATTGGGAGATCGTGTACACCTGTGGCTGATTCATGTCAATGTATGCCAAATCAAATACAGTATTGTAATGTAGAATAAGGTATTAAAAAATAAAATATATATATATATATATATAAAGAAGCAACAGTTGAAACAGTACAAAGAACAATTGACTGGTTCAAAACTGGAAAAGGTGTACAATGCTGTAGACCGTCAGCTTGCTTATTTAACATATATACAGAGTACATCATGTGAAATGCTGGGATGGATGAATCACAAACTGGAATCAAAATTCCTGGCAGAAAAGTCTACAACTTCAGATATGCAGATGATACCACTCTTATGGCAAAAAGTAAAGAGGAATGAAAGAGCCTCTTGATAAGGGTAAAAGAAGAGAGTGAAAAAGCTGGTTTAAACTCAATATGAAAAAAAAAAAAAAGATCATGTTATCTGGTCCCATCACTTCATGGCAAATAGATGGGGAAAAAGTGAAAATGGTGACAGATTTTATTTTCTTGGGCTCCCAAATCACTGTGCACAGTGGCTGCAGCCATGAAATTAAAAGACACTTGCTCCTTGGAAGGAAAGCTATGGCACACCTAGATAGTATATGAAAACGCAGAGACATCACTTTGCCAACAACGGTCTGTCTGTATAGTCAAAGCTATGGTTTGTCCAGTAGTCATGTACAGATGTGAGAGCTGGACCATAAAGAAGGCTGAGCACTAAATAACAGATGCTTTCAAAATGAGGTGCTGGAAAAGACCTTGGAGAGTTCCTTGGACATGTAAGGAGATCAGACTAGTCAATCTTAATGGAAATCAACCCTGAATACAATGAATATTATATTGGAAGGACTGATGCTGAAGCTGAAGCTCCAATCATTTGGCCAGTTGATACAAAGAACCAACTTACTCTGAGGCTGGATGCTGGACTCTCATGCTGGAAAAGATTGAAGGCAAAAGGAGAAGGGGGTGGCAGAGAATGAGACAGCACCACCGACTCAACGGACAGGCATTTGAACACACTCTGGGGTATAGTGGAGGACAGAGGAGACTGGTGTGCTGCAGTTCATGGGGTTGCAAAGAGTCATACATAACTTAGCAACTGAACAAAGATGGCAATCCAAACAGACATATCTTGTAGCTACTGGCATATTTAAGTGTAAAGGGTAAAGAGCTGAATAGTGATGTAAAGAAGCTACAGTGTCAGTTAGAGCCAAGAACAATAAGTAACCTAGGAAGAATCTAAGAAAAAGGAAAATGTATTAGCTAGAGTTTTTGACTGCACAGACTAAAAAAATCATGTTGGTTGCCATAAGTAAAACATGGCGACAGAACTGAAATTGGCCTTGGAGAAAAAGTGGCCAGTAATCATGGGTACATTAGAACTTTCAAGAGTTTATTTTAACAAACACAGGTTTTAGTGTGTAGTACCAAATTGAAACTGTTAGAGATGTTCCTCAGACAGTGTAGAGGAAACGTTATTACAGGACAGACACAGAAGCAAAGTAAAAAAACTATTTGATTGGCTATCGCTTAAATAATTGCCTTCTTTGGGAAAGTCTAGCAGGCTTTTTGTGGTTAGTTATTCTTTGGCCACCTCCTGCGAAGAGCTAACTCATTGGAAAAGACTCTGATGTTGGGAGGGATTGGGGGCAGGAGGAGAAGGGGACGACAGAGGATGAGATGGCTGGATGGCATCACTGACTCGATGGACGTGAGTTTGAGTGAACTGCGGGAGTTGGTGATGGACAGGGAGGCCTGGCATGCTGCGAATTCATTGCATCACATAGAGTTGGAGACGACTGAGTGACTAAACTGAACTGAACTAATTCTCAAATTTCATTTTCTTAGATAGGAGACAGAAAGTTACTCTAGCTTAGGTTTTGGTTTGCTTACTTCAGCTATCAGGGCATTGAGCCAACTCAGTCAGATAGCTTCCTGTTTAATTACTTTAATTGAAGGCAATGGCACCCCACTCCAGTACTCTTGCCTGGAAAATCTCACAGACAGAGGAGCCTGGTGCGCTGCAGTCCATGGGGTTGCAAGGAGTTGGACACAACTGAGCGACTTCACTTTCACTTTTCACTTTCATGTATTGGAGAAGGAAATGGCAACCCCTCCAGTGTTGTTGCCTGGAGAATCCCAGGGACAGCAGAGCCTGGTGGGCTGCATAGTCCAGTCTATGGGGTTGTATAGAGTCAGACACGACTGAAGCGACTTAGCAGCAGCATACTAATAATCCATTTGATTTGGAAATTCTCAGTCTTGTTAAAGTCTGAGACATCAGAGACATCTGTCTAGATCGTGGGTCTATTCCCTTATGCCCTTATTATCAGTGAACGGATGATGGGCTTGGCCTTGCTAACTTTTGCCTCTTCCAATGAAAGCATTTTACCTAAAGGGACCAAAGCAGTGTGAAGAGGAAAAGGAGGCAGGGGCAGGGATAAGAAAGAAAGGAAGGAAGGAAAGAGGGAAGAAATAAGGGAGGGAGGGAGAAAGAATGAAAATGAAAGAACAAAAAGTGAGGGAAAGAGAAAGAGAGAAGGGATGAAAAAAATATTAATACAAAGAGCTATAATGGAAACAAGTAGTGAATTTTGTCTTGGAAGTAATAAAATTTAAAATTTTAGAATATAAGGGGACACACATACCGTACAGGCACATATGGTTCAAGAAGACAGATAACCAAAATAGATTTAAAATTTTCAACTAAACTATAATTTGTAACATGTAGATTTTCATTTCATAGTTAACATAACAAAGCTAATTTTGTTCTCTTAACAAAAGAACTACACTTTCAAAATTCTCTTATTTTTTAAAACATGATACTTTAGGAATTTTTATTTGAAATCATCAATGAATATATTTGTCATTATTTCCCTCCTGCTATTATGCCAAATTTCAACCTTGACATGCAAAGCTTTCAGCTATAAGACGTGGTTTTCTGGAAGTATGAAAGTACAGAAAGCTGAATATTAGCAGCCCTACAATTTAAAAATCTATATATAATTTCAAATAAGTTTGTGTACTATATTTAATTGCTCTAACAACTTTCTTTGGCTCACATTTCTAAGAACCATAATCTTATAAGATCTGCAGTTTAATAAATGATAAAATACCAAGATTTAGAGCTATATATTTTATAATGCCAGATGTTCCAAGTCTTTAGCAGTGTGAAAAATGTGACAATATTTTGCTAGTCTGAAAATTATAATTATATTCAAATTAGAATGCAAGATTTCTGATAGTAAGAATGCTATCTCTTAAACTGTGAGTTAAAGACTTTACATCTTAACCTCCTTTGTTTTCAAATTCTTTCTTAGTCTTGCATTTGTATCATATCTAACGTTCCATTTTCTCTGCTCTTCCTCAATTGTGTTTTCCCTACTTCATCTTATGAGAATAATTAATGGAAATCTTTAACTGTGAACAAAATTATGTGTCAAAGTAAATATTAAAATGAATAATTGTCTTTCAAAAGAAGAGGATGATAGAAAATATTAGGAAAACATTGAAGGAAATTATATTTAAAAGCAAAACATAGAAATTATTTATCCTGAAAAATTATTTCACACAGAAAAAATTTTAAGTACTGGACAAAATGTTTTTAAAAGAAATGTCAAATGTATGACTGACTTGGTAACAAAGTAAGGTAATCTTTAGGCCAGAGTGAGGAAAGGGATGTACTCCAGAGAGAAAACCAAGCAGCAGAGCTGGAGGCTGCCCTGAGGTTGTGGGTATCACCCAGCTGACAAGCGGCTTTGTTTCAGTGGACATGTGCAGGAAAGGAGACAGAGCCTCCGGCTTGTGCATCAGGATCCCTGAGTACTGCAACTTTAGGATAAAATAAACCCTCTGTACAAACAGAGATGGGAAACAGAGTCATCTGTTTGGGCTATTTGCTATGGATGGATAATAATAAAAAGAAAAATAGAATTGTGATAAAAGTAAATCCCCTGATCCACACAAAACTCAATTATATCCACACTTGTGTGATCTGTTGACTAAAACAAATAGACTGCCATATATTTCTTCAGCAAAGATAGGTTTATTTGGCATCATCTGTGCATGTGAGGTGATGTTTGTGCAAATTCACACACAGCAAGGGAAGGAGAAAATTTTTATAGGGAAGAAAAGTTAGAAGAGGGAAATATGGTAAACAGAGAGTTCATGGGTTTTCATTGGCTGAATTCTTGCCAGGAAAGAAGAGTCCTCTTGCTGTGTTCTAGTATTGTCACAGGGCTTGAGAGCACCCCTTTCCGGCATTCCTACTCTATTCAAGATTTCTGTGTACTTTTTTTTTTTTGCAGGTCCAAAAGTTAAATAATTATGACATAAACAGCAATTTCAATAGCGATTATACAAGCAAAATATATATTTTAAAATTTACTATCAATCCAATTGTTAACAATAATATATCAATAGCATTACCATAAAGATTATAAATAATTTCAGGCAAAGCATTCATCATAACTTGGATTTAACATGTTATCTCAGGTAATAGGCAGCATTGTGAAGAAAAGTAAATAATGAGATGAAGAAGCAAAATAAAATAATTTAAAATAAAGCAAACATTTAAACTCTCAGAAGAGAGTAAAGAAGGATTTTTATGGCTTCAAATTACAAAGGGATTAAATAAGACTCAAAAAGGTTAGTATACAAATTACCAGTGTTCATTGCAGAGTTTATAATAGCTAGGACATGGAAGCAACCTAGATGTCCATCAGCAGATGAATGGATAAGAAAGCTGTGGTACATATACACAATGGAGTATTACTCAGCCCTTAAAAAGAATACATTTGAATCTGTTCTAATGAAGTGGATGAAACTGGAGCCTATTATACAGAGTGAAGTAAGCCAGAAAGAAAAACACCAGTACAGTATACTAACATATATATGGAATTTAGAAAGATGGTAATGATAACCATCTGTGCAAGACAGCAAAAGAGACACAGATGTAAAGAACAGACTTTTGGACTCTGTGAGAGAGGGAGAGGGAGGGATGATTTGGGAGAATGGCATTGAAACATGTATACTATCATGTAAGAAATGAATCACTAGTCTATGTTTGATACAGGATACAGGATGCTTGGGGCTGGAGCACTGGGATGACCCAGAGAGATGATATGGGAAAGGAAGTGGGAGGGGGGTTCAGGGTGGAGAACTCATGTACACCTGTGGCAGATTCATGGCAATGTATGGCAAAACCAATACAGTATTATAAAGTGAAAATTAAAAAAAAAGAAAGAAAACAAGAAGCTTGCAGACTACTACAAAAGAATCTAAGTATAAATATGTGATAATGCAAATATATGTTGCAAGTGATGGCACAGGTGGTAAAGAATCAGCCTGCAATGTGGGAGACCTGGGTTTGATCCCTGAGTTGGGAAGATCCCCTGGAGAAAGGAATAGATACGCTCTCCAGTCTTCTGGCCTGGAGAATTCCATGAACAGAGTAGCCTGGGAGGTTATAGTCCTGATGCTGCTGCTAAGTTGCTTCAGTCATGTCCAACTCTGTGTGACCCCATAGATGGCAGCCCAACAGGCTCCCCCATCCCTGGGATTCTCCAGGCAAGAACACTGGAGTGGGTTGCCATTGCCTTCTCCAATGTGTGAAAGTGAAAAGTGCAAGTGAAGTCTCTCAGTCATGTCTGATTCGTAGAGACCCCATGGATTGCAGCCTACCAGGCTCCTCTGTCCGTGAGATTTTCCAGGCAAGAGTATTGGAGTGGGGTGCCATTGCCTTCTCCGAGGCTACAGTCCATGGGGTCACAATTTCAAATTATTTATGTAGATACTTGCCCCTCTAGTAGGGGGAGTATATCCCACTCTCCTTGAGTGAAGGCTGGACTTTGTGACTTGTTTCTAAATGAGTGTGGAATGAAGTAAAAATTAACTTTTAATGGAGACAATTGCTAAATACTATTTCTGGAGGTGATCAACATTAATATCACCAGTAATAAATAATATTGATATCATCTACCCACTGATATGATATCTTGAAAAGGACAACACTATGTTATTATTCCCCAAAGTCCATAATCCAAGACTAATCATAAGGAAAATATCAGGTAAATCCAAATTGAGAAATATTCCACAACATACCTGCCCAGTACTGCTCAGAGCTGTCAAGATCATCATTAAAAACAACAACAACAACAACAAAAAAAAAACACTAAGAAACTCTAACAGATCTGAGGAGACTAAATGGGCATGATAGCAAAATAAAATGTGGTATTTTGGCCTGAATTCTGAAATAGAGAAAGGACATTAGTGGAAAAACTAATGAAATTCTAATAAACTTATGGGTGTTTAGCTAATAGCAAGATATCAATATTTACTTCATAGTTATGAGAAATATAGCATAGTTATAAGCTTAGCGATAGGGAAACCTCTGGAGGGGTATGTATATCTTGGCAACTTGAATTTAAAGTTATTCATAAATTAAAAGTTTATTAAAAATAGAAGTTTTTGATCACATTCTGTTCTTTCTTACATTATAAGAAAGAAAATGCTACAAACTGGAAAAGATAGTGTAAACATTGTCAAGCCGCCATTCATTAGTAGAGAAAACATTAAATTACTAACAATGATCATACTTTAACCAAAGTAAGGAAAAAAATGGCTAAAAGATTTTGACAGCATTTTACAAGTAAAAAAAAAATTATATATATATATGGGAGTATATAAGGGAGTAAAATATTCCCTTATATAAATCATGGAGATTTATATAAAGATGCTCAAATTCATGAGTTTTCAAAAAAATTAAAACAATTATACAAAATTTGGCCTTAGAGTGGTAAGCAATGTAAGAGTTGAGTAATAAAATGGGTTGACCGTGGTCTGGAGTCTCTTGAGTTCATATTCTCCTTATGAACAAGTTTATTTATAGAAAATAATCTGGCAGACAATTTGGCCTTTTCTTTAAATGGAGTATGTGCATACTCTCTTATGAAATAATTTCCTTCCTAGGTATACAAATTCAGTGAGTCACTTTGAGTCATGATAAGATTTATCATAGCAGGATAGTTTGTAAATGAAAAAAATTATAAATTATTAAATTTTCAATAAAGAGCAGAATGGATACATCTGATTATTCATACCACTGAGTGCTCTATAGGAACTGGACTGTGGCCACATGTGTAAACAGAGGTGACTCCTACAACATTACATTGGTTTAGAAAAAGCAAGTAGTATAAGGATTAAGTATAATACTATTCATTTAATAGGAAAAGACAACCAAATAAGTATGTTTACAAAACTAGGATGGAAAGCAAAGTAATATTAAATAGAATAGTCAGAAATAAGAATAGCTTGAGGGGTTCAGCATGGAATGTGATTTTGAAGTTTCAAAGGTATCATGAATATTTTACATGTAAAACTATGTGGTGATATATAGCTATTTATTTATATTTTTCAATATCCTTTAATCATTTTCTATATTATGCATATATGGAGACTGTAATATCACAGTAAGCAAAAGTAAGACCAGCAGGACAAGTGCTATACTTTAAAAATTCCATACAATTCAGAGACAGAGATATTTTTTCTCATTTTTTTAACATTTAAAAAATATTTCATTATTATACCTGGTGGGCCACAGTCCATGGGGTCACAAAGACCCCACAGAGAGACTAATTTTCTGTTTTACCATATTATTCATTATTTATTGTTTCCATCATATTCATTTATTACATTTTACTTATCCATTCTTCTCATTATGGACAGTTTGCAGGACTCCAGCATTTAATAGTAGGAGAACAATGCTTCAACAATTATCTTTGTAATTGTCTCTTTAAGGATGATTTTTGGGTGCCAGGATATACCCTGATTTAATGTTCTCCCACGAGTAGTTCATGAGGTTTTTAGTAATTGATATTATTTGATTTTTTTTTCTTTTCCAAACTTTAAACATTTTCTTTTGTATTGGAGTATAGCCAATTAACAGTGTTGTAGTAGTTTCAGGTGAACAGCGAAGAGACTCAACCATACATATACCTGAATCCATTCTCCCCTAAACCTCCCTCCCATCCAGGTTGGCACATAACACTGAGCAGAGTTTCATGTGCTATGCAATAGGTCCTCACTAGTTATCATTTGAAATATAGCAGTGTGTACATGACCTTGCCAGAGTCCCTAAATATCCCCTCCTCCTGACGACCATAGCTCCATTTTCTAAGTCTAATATTTTAAGAAAAACGTAAAAAGACTGAGAACACATTGCTTAATATTTGCCATTGACTTCTCCAGGGAAAGATCAAAGATAGGAGTGGGTAATTGGGAACTAACATATCAAGAAAGGATTCTTAGATCAGTCTTTTATTCAAAAGCAGAAATGAACATTTCATAGCAAATGCTGGCAATGTCAGTGAAATTTTTATCTCTCATGGTGGTAGTTAAATTGGAAACAATCTCTTTCAAGTTTCCTGCTCAGTTTGAGAAAGAAAATCTTAAAAACACTTTGCAAAAGGAGGACATAGCAATAAAGAGGAATATGAAAGATTTTTAAAGTAGGTTGTAGAGAAACAGTCAATTAAAGGTTTAATCTTTGGGACTCAAAGAATTTCAGGTGGCTTACTCTGGGCCAGAGGAATAGTAATAATAATATATCTAGACCTGTATGCCTCTGGCAGGGTTCCCTGGTAGCTCAGTTGGTAAAGAATCTGCTTACAATGCAGTAGAGCTCAGTTTGATACTTGGGTTGGGAGGATCCCCTGGAAAAGAGAATGGCAGACCACTCCAGTATTCTTGCCTGGAGAATTCCATGGAGAGAGGAGCCTGACAGGCTAAAGGCCCGTGGGGTCCCAAAGAGTCAGAGATGATTGAGCGACTGACTACACACAGCACATATATTGCTGGCAGCTACTCTAAGATCTGTTAGTCTCAATCCGGTCCAACTCTGCAATTCCATGGGCTCTAGCCAGCCAGGCTCTCCTGTCCATGGGCTCTTCCAGGCAGGAATACTGAAGTGGGTTGCCATTTCTTTCTACAGGGGATCTTCCTGACCCAGGGATCAAACCTACATCTCCCACATTGCAAGCAGAATTTTTATGGTTTGAGTCACCTAGGGAGCCCTCACTAAGATGAGTGGTACCTAAAATATATGAGAACTGAAGCAAGTTGCCATGTTAGATTTTAAAAATTTGTATTGATTTGTTACAGATCATATAATAGGAGGAGATGCTCGGAGACATGCACCAATTCATAGACAGTTTTTAAATCATGCTAAATATACCTTTTAAAGATGTTGAGAAAGTTCTTTAAGTTTCAACGCACAGAATCAGTCTTAAATTCCATTGCTCTCTTGAAGAGAATTTGAAAAAAGAATTTGTTAGCCATAGTCTAGCAAGAAATTTGTGTTGGCTGGATTAAGATGGTGGCAGTAGGCTAATGAAGTGTATAAATTCAAGAAATATTCAGAAACTTGACTTAAGAGGACTTTGTAGTTGTCTGCCTCTGCTATAAAAAAATGAAGAGTCAAAGACTATTCCAAAAATAGTATGAGTTTATGCAACTATGTTGACAGTCATAGGCTGAGTCAGATTATAAATGAAGATGAGAAATACCCCTGTGTTAATATGTGGAGTGTCAACAAAAAATATTTACAACTTGAGAGCTGTGACTGCAGCCTAAGAAGCAGCACTTCAGATAGCTCTAAGAAACTGCCCCAAAGCAGCAGTGGAGAAAGGTCAATATATAACGTTCTGGTGAAGGGGGAGTTAACACCAAGAAGGTTTTTTTTTTTTTTTTTTTTTTTTTTACAAAAGGTTTTTTGTTTTTCATGAGGATATGATGTCATCATGAAGGGATTTAGTGCTTCTCTGGATATGAGGAAATGCAAGGATTGAGATCATAAAATCTGTTCCTAAAAACATCTTAAAGAGATTTCTTCAAGAAAATTAGAGATACCAAGGGAACTTTTCATGCAAAGATGAGCACAAAAAGGACAAAATGGGTAAGGACCTAACAGAAGCAGAGGATATTGAGAAGAGGTGGCAAGAATACACAGAAGAACTGTACAAAAAGAGCTTCAAGACCAAGATAACCACGATGGTGTGAGCACTCACCTAGAGCCACACATCCTGGAATATGAAGTCAAGTGGGCCTTAGGAAGCGTCATTATGAACAAAGCTAGAGGAAGTGATGGAATTGCAGTTGAGCTATTTCAAATACTGAAAGATGATGCTGTGAAAGTGCTGCACTCAATATGCCAGCACATTTGGAAAACTCAGCAGTGGCCACAGGACTGGAAAAGGTCAGTTTTCATTCCAATCCCAAAGAAAGGCAATGCCAAAGAATGCTCAGACTACCACACAATTGCACTCATCTCACACGCTAGCAAAGTAATGCTCAAAATTCTCCAAGCCAGGCTTCAACAGGACATGAACTGTGAACTTCCATATGTTCAAGCTGGTTTTAGAAAGGCAGAGGAACCAGAGATCAAATTACCAACATCCGTTGGATCATCAAAAAAGCAAGATAGTTTCAGAAGAACATCTATTTCTGCTTTATTGACTACGGCATAGCCTTTGACTGTGTGGATCAAAACAAACTGTGGAAAATTCTTCAAGAGATGGCAGGTCAGACCACCTGACCTGCCTCCTGAAAAATCTGTATGCAGGTCAAGAAGCAACAGTTAGAACTGTACATGGAACAACAGACTGGTTCAAATCTGGAAAGGAGTATGTTAAGGCTGTATATAGTCACCCTGCTTATTTAGCTTAAATGCAGAGTACATAATGATGAATCCTGTACTGGATGAAGCAAAAGCTGTAATCAAGATTGCTGGGAGAAATATCAATAACCTCAGATATACAGATGACACCACTTTTATGGCAGAAAGTGAAGAACTAAGGAGCCTCTTGATGAAAGTGAAAAAGGAGAGTGAAAAATTGACCTAAAACTCAACATTCAGAAAACTAAGATCATGGCATCTAGTCCATCCTTCATAGCAAATAGATGGGAAAAAATTGGAAACAGTGAGAGACTTTATTTTTGGGGGCTCCAAAATCACTGTAGATGGTACCTGAAGGCATGGAATTAAAAGACGTTTGATCCTTGGAAGAAAAGTTATGAGCAACCTAAGCAGCTTATTAAAAAGCAAAGACATTTGCCAACAAAGGTCCATTTAGTCAAAGCTATGGTTTTTCCAGTAGTCATATATGGATTTGAGAGTTGGACTATAAAGAAAGCTGAGCACCAAAAAATATGCTTTTGAACTGTGGTGTTAGAAAAGACTCTTGAGAGTCCCTTGGACAGCATGGAGATCCAACCTAAAGTTCATCCATTGATGTAGTCCAATCAGCATCAGTCCTGAAACTGAAACTCCAATACTTTGGCCACCTGATGCAAAGAGATGACTCATTTGAAAAGACCCTGATGCTGGCAAAAATTGAAGGCAGGAGGAGAAGGGGACGACAGAGGATGAGATGACTGGATGGCATCACTGACTCAATAGACATAAGTTTGAGTAAACTCTGGGAGCTGGTGATGGACAGGGAAACCTGGCATGCGGCAATCCATGGGGTCACAAAGAGTTGGACTGACTGAGGGATTAAACTGAACTGAACTGAACTGAAAAACATCCAACTCTCTAAAGACCTGACCCTCCAGTCCCTAGGGCACAGAGTGCCCCAGTCCACCCTGAACTCCCTCAAGCGTTGTTGAAGGTCAACAGCTATTGTGGCATGGGGTTTAATCTCCACAGATGTAGATGGTAAATGTCTTTCTCACTCAGCCATTCTCAATGCTCTAGTTAAGTGCCAATTTGTAGTTCAGAGGAGTATGAAGTGTCTAATGAATCTCTTTGGGGAAATATCCAGGAAACAGTTAAGCACCCACAAATGAAGAGAAGAAGGATTCAAAGTGGAGAAATAAATGTAGACCTAGTCAGACTGTGAACAGTGCAGCCACTGAAATACATACTATTGTCAAGGTAGAGTGTGCAGAGTAGAAAGAAAAGAAGGTGAGAGACAGCCTTGAGAATTCCACTCTTAAGGGTATGTAAGATAAGTCTGAAGTGAAGAAGGGAAAGCCAAACCATCCAGAAGGTAATTAAAAATATCCATGTTAGGATATGTCAAAGGATAGAAAAGTTTCAAATGTTTCCATCAATTAAGTGCTGTTCTGATAGTTTCATGAATTTTCAACAACAACAACAAAAAAAGGAATCTCAGTGGGATGATGGATTGTGAGTGGATGAAATGAGCAAAAAATAAGTGTAGGATAATCAAAAGTTGGCAGGGTATAGAGAATGTTCGTTCAAAATAATTATCTTCAAAAGAAAAAGGGATTTTGTTCTACCAGTATGTAATCGAAGTTATAGGACTCTGATTCAGAGGCCAGAATTCAAGGAACAATATTTTTCCAGAACTTCTTGTGAAAATTTGAGTTAAATAAAGAAGATAATGTGTAATGAATGTAAAGTGAGCTTCAAAATTTTTATACCAATCACTTTTTTTTTTTTTTGGTATTTCACTTGAGCCCAAATGACTGCATTGAAAGAAATAAATACATTTGAAATAGTTGTAGTCATTACCATATTAAATCATATGAAACTATTAAAATGCAAGTACATATAATAGTTACTAAAAATACTTGTGCACATGACTAGTGTATTTGTTGAGAATTTTGAATTTAATAACTTTACACAATAGTAATTTTAGTAGTATTTAAAGCTTTATGTATGTCTTGTTTTAGCCTTAATAATTTATTTTTGGTAGTACATTTCTAAATGCATTTATTTTGCAAAGGCTTTTTGGATGGATTTTTATGTTCTTGCTTTGCCATGTAGTCATTCATCTCAGTAAAAATGACTTCACTTAAAACTGCATAGTATTTAATAGATTTATAATGTGCTGCATTAGACATGCTATGTAAATCTCAAAAAAAAAAATAAACATGGGGAAATATTTGAATGGTGATGATGAATTTCAAGTTATTTTTTCACATTTCATGCCCTGAGTACTTGTTTGCATAGTGGGAATTTCTCTGTTTGTACAGATTAATTTCTGAGCACAGAGGCTTTAAGGCAGTATTTTCTGGGACAAATCTACTCCTTTTTAAAAGTGAGAGATTCATCCCCAGGTATACTTTAGTTCAGCAAGCATGCATATGCCACTGAATGGCTGAAATCATCAATAACTACAGAGCAAAACCCTGGAGAAAATGTTAAACATTCACTTGAAGCTATAAAAAACAATAGCAAACAAGGTACAATTGACCAAATTCTTCACTCAAGGAATGACTTATTTGTAGCTTATTAGGAAGCAAATTATTGAATTCTATGTTATTTCATCATTCAGTTGGCTGCACATTTTACCTTTTCTAAGTATATATAGCTCAGTAGAGAATGTATTTACTTGGGACAAAAGTAAATTATGACTACCATATTTTTAAAAATATAACTATGTAAATATATATTTTTCCATATGAAAATAATTTTCATTAGGAATATTTAGAAAATATTGCCCAGTAAGGAAGAAAATTAATTTATTTGTCTCTCACACTCCTAACTAGAGGTAACTGCCAAAACAACTGACTACATTTTATTGAATATGTGTTCAATTATTTCAAATTTTTATTTCAACATTTTCTTATATGTGTCTATGAGTGATATAGATGTGTGCAAAAATTCAGTATGACTTTCAAGCATATGATAAAGAACTCAAAATTTTATAATTTGATGTTATTATTTCTAACATTTTTAAAAATATCTGTTATAGCAAATAAGCTGAAACTAATACAATTGATCTTTGAACAATACAGTTAGCAGTGCTGACACTCCATTCAGTCAAAAATCTAAGTATAATTTATAAGCAGTTCTTTATTTCCACAATTCTGAATCCTTGGACTCAACCAACTGTATTACTATAGTATTTACTATTGAAGATATCCATGTATAAGTAGGCCTGTGTGTTTCAAGCCCATGTTGTTCAAGAGCCAACTGTATTGCATTTTATTTCATCTGGGTTTAATAATATCTATAGGGAATTAGATACTATCACATTAGTAGAAAGCGAACACCATGGTTACATTTTTTTTAATTTTATTTTTACTTTATTCTACTTTACAGTACTGTATTGGTTTTGCCATACATTGACATGAATCAACCACAGGTGTACACGAGCTCCCATTTTTTTTTAAGTGTTTTTATCTCCTGTGATTTTCAGGTACACATGTCACTTTGAGTGAAATAACATTTTCCCTCATATAACGTGAACACTTATCAACCTTTGAGTGAATATCATTTTACTTGTTGGTTAAATGATCCTGTACTCTTCTGTGTACATAGCAGGAGTGAAATTTCACTCTAGCTGCTTAGTAGTAATGAAATCAAAATACTCCATTCTTCAATTACCAGTCAACCTGTATGAACCTAGTTCCTCGCAACTGAATAGAGTATAACTTGTCCAGATCATTCACAAATATAATTCAAAACAGACTTCATGGAAGGGAGAAGAATGCATGTTTTGTTTTGTTTTGTTTTGTTTTGTTTTCTCAAAATGGAAGCATGTGATCTTTAAGGTTAAGGAAAACAAAGCCAGTTTGTAGAAAAAAAGTTTTAGTAGAAGATGCCATTGTATTGTAGTTAAAAACTGTTGTTGTTGTTTAGTCAGTAAGTCATGTCTGACTTCACATTAATCTATTCAACAATCCTGCTTAGCCTTATCACACTCACAAGTTCACCTTCATTGCAAGGCTCTTTGTCCCTCCAAGGTCTCTCCTCCTCAATGTTTATACACAAAGAACATATTCGATATATTTATTCTAAACAGTAGTTCATTATTTAAAATTTAAATTTAATTTTGCATCTTATATTTTATCTGGAAATCCTACTAAAACAAGAATCTGAGTTATTTGACCACAGAGCTGAAGAATGGACTCCATGAACATGCAAACAAACAGGGTAGCTAGAGAATAAGATTTTATTAGAGAGGACAAAAGTACAAAGCTCTCAGCACATACACTGAGGTGAGGTAAAATGAAATCATTCAGTTGTGTCCGACTCTTTGCGACACTACGGACTGTAGTCCACCAGGCTCCAACTCTATCCGTGGGATTTTTTCAGGCAAGAATAATGGAATAGGCTGCCATTTGCTTTTCCAGAGGATTTTCCCTACCCAGGGATCAAACTCAGATCTCCTGCATTTCAGGCAAGCTTTTTGCCCACTGAGCCACCAGGGAAGCCCCTGGTGAGATGATGTAAGATGTGAAAGACCTCAAAAAGGCAGGGATTACAGTAGTTCTATATCTTTATTGGTATTACTCTGTACATTTTTGGTTGGCTCCTATTCTTAAACCACATATATCTAAACAATCAGTTTAAAGGTCAAGATGCTTAACTTAGCATCTTTATGACTACTGTTGATCTTTGTATTAAGTCACCACCCTTTTTCACCTCCCCTGGCCATTTTAAAATAGATCAATTGTATGGGCTTAAGCAAATTTGGAAACTCAGCAGTGGCCACAGGACTGTGAAAGGTCAGTTTTCATTCCAATCCCAAAGAAAGGCAATGCCAAAGAATGCTCAAACTACCGCACAATTGCACTCATCTCACATGCTAGTAAAGTCATGCTCAAAATTCTCCAAGCCAGGCTTCAGCAACATGTGAACCATAAACTTCCAAATGTTCAAGCTGGATGTAGAAAATGCAGAGGAACCTGAGATCAAATTGCCAACATCTGCTAGATCATTGAAAAAGCAACAGAGTTCCAGAAAAACATTTATTTCTGCTTTATTGACTATGACAAAGCCTTTGACTGTGTGGATCACAATAAACTGTGGAAAATTCTGAAAGAGATGGGAATAACAGACCACCTAACCTGCCTCCTGAGAAACCTATATACAGGTCAGGAAACAACAGTTAGAACTGGACATGGAACAACATACCGGTTCCAAATAGGAGAAGGAGTATGTCAAGGCTGTATATTGTCACCCTGCTGATTTAACTTATATGCAGAGTACAAAATGAGGCATGCTGGACTGGATGGATCACAAGCTGGAATCAAGATTGCCAGGAGAAATATCAATAACCTCAGATATGCAGATGACACCACCCTTATAGCAGAAAGTGAAAACTTAAAAAGCCTCTTGATGAAAGTGAAAGAGGAGAGTGAAAAATTTGGCTTTAAACTCAACATTCAGAAGAGTAAGATCATGGCATCTGGTCCCATCACTTCATGGGAAATAGATGGGGAAACAATGGAATCAGTGACAGACTTTATTTTTTGAGGCCGCAAAATCACTGCAGATGGTGATTGCAACCATGAAATTAAAAGACACTTACACCTTGGAAAAAAAGCTATGATCAAACTAAGCATCTTATTAAAAAGCAGAGATGTTACTTATCCAACAAAGGTCTGTCCAGCCAAAGCTATAGATTTTCCAGTAGTCATGTATGGATGTCAGAGTTGGACTATCAAGAAATCTGAGTGCTGAAGAATCAACGCTTTTGAACTGTGGCATTGGAGAAGACTCTTGAGAGTCTCTTGGAGTGCAAAGAGATCCAACCAGTCAATCCTAAAAGAAATCAGTCCTAAATGATGCTAAAGCTGAAACTCCAATCCTTTGGCCACCCAATGCAGAGAACCGACTCATTGGAAAAGACCCTGATGCTGAGAAAGACTGAAGACAGGAGGAGAAGGAAATGACAAAGGATGAGATGGTAGAATGGATCAGTGACTTGCTGGACATGAGTTTGAGCAAGCTCTGGGATTTGGTAATGAACAGGAAGCCTAGTGTGCAGCAATCCATGGTGTTGTAAAGAATCAGACATGACTGAGCTACTGAAGAAAGTGAAAGAGGAGAGTGAAAAAGTTGGCTTAAAGCTCAGCATTCAGAAAACGAAGATCATGGCACTTGACCCCATCACTTCATGGGAAATAGATGGGGAAACAATAGAAACAGTGTCAGATTTTATTTTTCTGGGCTCCAAAATCACTGCAGATGGTGACTGCAGCCATGAAATTAAAAGACACTTACTCCTTGGAAGAAAAGCTATGACCACAACCTAGATAGCATATTCAAAAGCAGAGACATTATTTTGCCAACAAAAGTCCATATAGTCAAGGCTATTGCTTTTTCAGTGGTCATGTATGGATGTGAGAGTTGGACTGTGAAGAAAGCTGAGTGCCAAAGAATTGATGCTTTTGAACTGTGGTGTTTGAGAAGACTCTTGAGAGTTCCTTGGACTGCAAGGAGATCCA
Source organism: Nanger dama (assembly GCA_917880005.1). NCBI lineage: Eukaryota > Metazoa > Chordata > Mammalia > Artiodactyla > Bovidae > Nanger > Nanger dama. The sequence goes on from CAKJTW010000020.1 coordinate 18,404,229, forward strand.
ACCTGTCCATTCTAAAAGAGATCAGCTCTGGGTGTTCTTTGGAAGGAATGATACTAAAGCTGAAACTCCAGTACTTTGGCCACCTCATGAGAAGTGTTGACTCATTGGAAAAGACTCTGATGCTGGGAGGGATTGTGGGGAGGAGAAAAAGAGGACAACAGAGGATGAGATGGCTGGATGGCATCACCGACTCGATGGACATGAGTTTGAGTGAACTCCGGGAGTTGGTGATGGACAGGGAGGCCTGGTGTACTGCGATTCAAGGTGTCGCAAAGAGTCGGACATGACTGAGTGACTGAACTGAACTGATATATGTATTTTGTTCAGGGACCCTATTAAAGTAAATTTACCCATAGATTTTAAATGTGAAGCAATACAGGTAATGTGTGTGTGTGTGTGTGTGTTTAGAGAAATGAGATAAATGCCTATGTGTGTGTTTTAGATAAATCAATTACTATTGCTTTTCACTGGAATGATTTTGACAAGCAGGCTCTTTGTGCCATCTACATCAGAGAGGCTTTCAACTTAAAAAGAAGGGCAGTATAAAATTTTCTCTTGTAAATATTGATACATATTTCTTTTCCTAATGTGAGAATAGCAGTTCCTATGTGAGTCAGATTTTTATTTACATAGAAAAGCAGAAGTAAAAATAACAATAAGGCATATGCTTACTCAGTTTGTACATTTGTTTATATTACATTTATGGTCATATATACACTTTGATCAGGGAAAGACAAAATCATTTTATATTCTAGTATGGTTTGCACTTTGAATTGTCTTAAGCTTATTAACATTGGAAGTGCTCTAGATCATAAATGTTGACTTCCTCCTTGTGTCAATATTTTATCTAATAAAATAGCTTTTCCTAGAAAAGGAAAGAATCCTGCACTTGTTAAAACAAATCAGCAGTACTTTTTGAGCTTCTCTTTGTGGCAGAACATTCTACATGGTGAAAAAAATGTGATTCAACATGAAAAAAACTAAGCAATGTTAATGACAAACTCCATTAAACATTTCAATTCTTAGCAGTAAAATTTTATGAAATTGGAATTTCATAAAATGAATATTTTTAGATATTATAAGAAAAAGCATGACTGGAATTAGATGGAAAGTGTGAATTTTAAGAGCGAAAATTATTGATTCAGTTTTCATATATATATATATATATAGAGAGAGAGAGAGAGAGATACAGATATAGATATAGATATGTTGGAGAAGGCAATGGCACCTCACTCCAGTACTCTTGCCTGGAAAATCCCATGGATGGAGGAGCCTGGTAGGCTCCAATCCATGGGGTCGCTAAGAGCTGGGCACAACTGAGTGACTTCACTTTCATGCGTTGGAGAAGGAAATGGCAACCCATTCCAGTATTCTTGTCTGGAGAATCCCAGGGACAGAGGAGCCTAGCAGGCTGCAGTCTATGGGGTCGCACAGAGTCGGACACGACTGAAGCGACTTAGCAGCATATATGTATGTATATATATATATATATATATATATATTCTTTTTTAATATTATTTTCCATTACATTTTATCATAAGATACTTAATTAATACTTAATCTGTGTTATGCAGTAGGATCTTGTTGTTTATCCATTCTATATATAAGAGCTTACATTGGCTAACCCCAACCTCCCAGCTTTATTATTACTGAAATAATACAGAACATGACATAAATGGGTACAAAATGACCTTCTTTGTGGACTCCCTGAATATTACTCATCTTGATTAACTGGATAATCTGGACTCCTCTACATTTTACAGTAAAGAAAGTCAATGCTTGAGCTCTGAACACAGCTCCTTTAGTTCTTCAATGGCCTGTGTAATGCATGCGCAGTTCCCTCTCTCAAATAAAAGCAAAAGCTCTTTAGGAAAAGTGTGTGGTGAGTAATTGCTGTATGAACAAAGGATGGAAATAGTTTCCCCATATCTTTCCCTCTTGAAAAGTAGAAAACAATGACATTGGCAACTCTCTCAAGAGAAAGAGAAAGAAGTTTGCTGTACACAGCTGCAAATTTAAAGATCCTAGAAGGTTCTGATCCCCTAAAACTTTGGGCAGGGTATACCAAGAGTTTCGTCATTATCCCATTATTTATCTATTGCATATACACTGCTTTCGTCTTTCAATAACATGGAAGAATTAAGCCAGTGACCACTAACAATATTTGTTAATCAAGGGATAAAATTTTCACTTTGGCACATTGAAAGTGTATGTTTCAAGCTATTTTACTAATTTGAAGAAAAAAATTATGTATTAAAAAATAATACCCAGTACTTGGATGGAGTTTTTGGGTGGCATACATTGTTTTATCTTCATTCATTAAGAACGTACTCATTCAAATCCAGGAAACAGTGATTCAGGTGGTGGTGGTGGTTTAGTCACTAAGTCGAGTCCGACTCTTGTGACTCCATGGACTCTAGCCTGCCAGGCTCCTCGGTCCATGGAATTCTCCAGGAAAGGATAATGGAGTGGGTTGCCATTTCCTTCTCCAGGGGATCTTCCTGACCCAGGGATGGAATCTGGGTCTCCTGCCTTGCAAGCAGATTCTTTACCATCTGAGCTATGTGAGAAGTGTTTTTAAGTCTATTCAAAGGCACACTGTTTTGGAGAAATGGCACAATGTCTACTGATAGTCCTTGATTCTAGTCATTTTCTGAGTGGGATAGTCTCTGCACAGCTGATATTCCTGAATTTGAACTTTTGTAAGAATGTGTCCAGTTATGGGAGTTTGGATGGAAATACAGAGTTTGAAGTTTTAGGGGGTTACAAAATCCCAGGTGGTATGGCCTATGAAATATGAACCAGAATAATGAGCAATGATGGAGATGTTACTGAAAAATGTTGGTTCTTTTCTAAAGATGGTTCCTATTTTCCTAAATATAGCTTAGAGTCTCTCCCTTATAGGCATAGAAAATTTTTCATAGATTTAAAGAAAAATACAAGTAAGGTTTCTATTCACTTTTATTCTAAACAAACTGCATTCCTCTAAGCAGTTTCCAGTCAAAAGCATGCATTCCATTCTGTAGTACTACATTTCTACTCTTCTGCCTGCAGCTAACATTGGCGATGCTCTTTCTAAACTGAATACAGAGCTCAGTTATCAGAATCCCCAGATGGACCAAGCCCTTGAAAAATGATGAGAACGTGGGAGAACGTGGCAGGTACTGCTCCTTCTCTGGCTGGCTAGTTATTCTGGCTTTTCAATTCCTGAGAATGCCAAACTTATTCCACACTATTCATTTAACTTTTCCCTTCAATTTTCATCCATAGGAATGCCCATAGTTTAGGTATTTCTTCATATCTTTGCTAAGATTTGTTTGTTTTTAATAATCATAAAAGTGTCCATCCTTGGCTTATAAGAGTCAATGAGTACATCAAGGGCAGGATTTAAAACTAGCTAAACAATTTATTACCTCCCATGTCTAAGTATGTTGATGCTAAGGTATTTACACAACACTGATGAAATGAAGTCTTCACAACCTGGACTGAAATATGTGTGTTCAGAATAATGTATCAGTAAAAATTATCTGTCTGTTGCTTCTATTTTTTCAAACATAATTAAGTACAGATGGAACCAAGCACAAGTAAGGTATAATACTAATGTATGATGACTTCCCTTTCTGTAATTTCTTCCCACAAGTGTACTTTGGGTGATATCCCCTTCTAAAATCAAAATAAGAGTTTATTATTGGTTATTTAACTATATTGAACAGAAAAAATGGATACAATTTTTCCTTTCTGTCTAATATATGTTTATTTTTGTTCCTAGCTACTACAAAATTTCATAGCTTGCACCCTTCTCATGATTTTTTAAACCATTTCCTAAGCTTGTTGGATCATTGTGTGTCAATCCCACTAATACCAGCCCCCTACACTTCTGGTACATCACACAAGCCTTCTTATATGTCTTTTCTTGCCTTGAAACAAGAAATATATTTAATTGTTTTTATTAAATAGAGTCATATTTTTATTAAACAGATTCTTATTTAATAGTCATAATTTATTTCAGAAAACAATAGTTTATGTAATTGAAAATTAAGCATAAGTAAAAATGTTTAAAACATTGATATTTCATTAACACAAATAATTATTGGTGGGGTATTACATATAAATTTACATTTTAATTGTTTTTCTTTTTAAGCTGAGAAAAGTTTAAAAGGAAAAAGCCTGCTGCTATAGAAAAAGAACCATGGTCTAAATGGTGTTATCAATAAGAAAATTGTTTCAGCATCAACTAATGAAAATAGTTGATCAAGGAGATCAAGCCAGTCAATCTTAAGGGATATCAACCCTGCATATTCACTGAAAGGATGGAGGGTGAAGCTGAAGCTCCAATATTTTGGTCATCTGAAGCAAACAGATGGCTCATTGGAACAGTGCCTGATGCTGGGAAGGAACAAAGGCAGAAGGAGAAGAGGATGTCAGAGGATGAGATGGCTGTATGGCATCACCAACACAATGAACATGAACTTGGGCAAACTCTGGGAGATGTTGAGGGACAGGGAGGCCTGGCATGCTATAGTCCATGGGGTTGCAAAGAATCAGACCTGACTTGGTGTTGAACAACAACAAATGAAAGTAACTATAAAAACTTGGGAAAATATTTTCCATTTTAAAAGAGTCCCAGGGATTTCCAAACTCAATGAAAACATCCTAAGGACAAAGTTATCATAAATGAGTATTAATGTTAGTTTATTTTTATTCATCCTATTTGAAAGCTCAGTTTATAGATTATTTTCTCTAAATATTTACTTGCTGGAATGTAAAATATTAATGGTGTATAATGGACACATTCATGAAAAACACTACATTTGAACACCTATGAAATTTCAAAAGAAAAAAATCCCATGGACAGTAGAGCCTGGCAGGCTACTGGAATGACAATAATTATAGTGATAATTTTTATAAATATTATATAAGACCATATTTTACTGTCATGATTAACTCATATTCATCTCTATATTCCATAGTTTCTGCTTCAATATATTAATATATGTTAAAATGTCAATCAATAACTAGATGAGTGCTTTTAATATGCATCTTTGAGTGTTTTGTTCTTGTAACGATACCAATATGGTCAAAACAGTTCAATTAATTAGCATTTTCTGCTGCTGCTAAGTTGCTTTAGTCATGTAGGACTCTGTGCGACTCCATAGACGGCAGCCCACCAGGCTCCCCCGTTCCTGGGATTCTCCAGGCAAGAACACTGGAGGTGGGTTGCCATTTCCTTCTCCAACCCATGAAAGTGAAAAATGAAAGTGAAGTCACACAGTCGTGTCAGACTCTCAGCAACCCCATGGACTGCAGCCTTCCAGGCTCCTCCGCCCATGGGATTTTCCAGGCAAGAGTACTGGAGTGGGGTGCCACTGCCTTCTCCTAATTAGCATTTAATTACCAGTTATTTAATTCACTTGTAATGCTTTCAAAAACAAACAAACAAAACAAAAATCACTAAAAAGATCATGACAAGCTATTACAAATATGTAGGTTTAAATTAGGCTTCCCTGGTGGCTTACTATTTCTTCTCAATGAAGTGAAGTGAAGTGAAGTCGCTCAGCCGTGTCCGACTCTTTGCAACCCTACGGACTGTAGCCTACCAGGTTCCTCTGTCCGTTGGATTTTCCAGGCAATACTGGAGTGAGTTGCCATTTCCTTCTCCAAGGGATCTTCCCAACCCAGGGATCAAACTTGGGTCTCCCGCATTGTAGACAGTCTGAGCCACCAGGGAAGTTCACTACAAAGAACAAAATTTGAATATCACAAAACACATGAACAAACAAATTGGGTGAAAGAAAAACAAAGCCTCTAATATAGCAGGAAAAGAAAAGAAAAGAAAAAAAGCAAATACATAAATCCAGAGTAATCAATTCCAGTAAATTCAAAGTAATTGCTTGTAAAGCTTTGCTTCACTGGCTAATGTTGTTGTTCATTGACTAATGTTGCTAACTTGTGCTTGATTCTTTACAACCCTATGGATTGCTGCTCTCCAGGCTTCCCTGTCCTTCACTAACTCCAGGTGTTTGCTACAATTCCTATTCACTAAGTTGGTGATGCTATCTAATCATCTCATCCTCTGCCTTCCCCTTCTCCTTTTGTCTTTAATTTTTCCAAGCATCTGGGTCTTTTCCAGTGAGTCAGCTCTTCACATCAGGTGGCCAAAGTATTGGAGCTTCAGCCTCAGCATCAGTCCTGCCAGTGAATATTCTAGGTTGATTTCCTTTAGAATCAACTGGTTTCACTGGCTATAATCTCTGCATATGCTTTCATCTGATTAAAAAAAAAAAGTTGAAAATGAAACTAGCCAATGGTGGATTAAAAAAAGAAAAAAAAAAAAAAACCTGCAAATTCCTGTGGTAGTAATACAAACTTTGATAAGTCAAGAAACATTCATCCCGAACAGAGCTCTTCAACTTTAGCACTACTGACAATTTTGGTCAATGATCTGTTATGGAGGCTGCCCTGTGAATATCAGAATGAACGTATGGCAATATACTTGACATCTACCTTCTAGATGTCAGCATATAGAAAAATTGCCTTATTCACCAATTCCTATGAGAGCCCAAACTGTCTCCAGATATTGCCAAATTTCCTCTAGGGGAAAGCCATACCCTTTGAGAATCATTAAGGTAGACAATTCTATAATCAAAGCTATGGTTTTCCAGCAGTCTTGTATGAATGTGAGAGTGGTACCATAAAGAAGACTGACCACTGAAGAATGATGCTTTTGAACTGTGATGTTGGAGGAGACTCTTCTGCTAAAACTGAAGCTCAAGTACTTTGGCCACTTGATGCAAAGAGTTGACTCATTGGAAAAGACCCTGATGCTGGGAAAGATTGAAGGCAGGAGGAAAATTGGTCAACAGAGGATGAGATGGTTGGAGAGCATCACTGACTTGATGGACATGAGTTTGAGCAAGCTATAGGAGATAGTGAAGGACAGAGAAGCCCTTTGTGCTGCAGTCCCTAAGGTGGCAAAAAGTTGGACACTAGTGAGTGACTGAACAACGACAAGGTAGACATAGAGCTCTGCCATGCTACACAAGGGCCTTAGAATGAAAAGTAAAAGAAAGTGAACCTCAGTCATGTTCAACTCTTTGTTACCCCATAGACTGTAGCTTCTGTCCATGGAATTCTTCAGACAAGAACACTAGAGTGGATAACCATTCCCTTTTCCAGGGGATCTTCCTGACCCTGGGACCAAACCTGGAACTCCTGCATTGCAAGCAGATTCATTACTGTCTGAGCCACCAAGGAAGCTCTTAGTATAAAATGCATGACATAATTCTGTTGTCAGGATTACTTACATATTTATGCAATTATTTGCAGTTTACTGAAAGTGAAATCAAGAATGTCTTATTTCCTGGCACTGTGTTAGAAAAGCTTGTAAAGTTGTAAAGGAATTATTGATTTTTAAATTTTGCTTTCCTGAGTTTACATATTTGAGAGCTATGGCAAGTAACAGAGTGATACACTTAGTAAACCTAATGTGCTGGAAATTTGAGGCAAGATTGTGTTTCATTCAGGGTGAAAGCTAGTGATTATCATTGTCAATTATCCTAACACTATAACTTGAAATAACTCTGTAAGGAAATAATAAATTATTTACTACTTCTCAAAAAATAAATTAAGAATCAAAGAAAAGTGGTATCTATTTCAATAAAACTCTTTGACTGTATTTATTGAATTTATTTTCTATTGTTATGTAATTTTCCTCAGCTTCATGTTGTATGCCCAGAACTCTCCAAAGAGCCATTTTCCTTCTCTTTTTCTGTTTCATGTCATTCTTCCCGATAAGGTATGACTTTCTTGATGGGTGGGCAGAAAGTGAGCCTGGGGAGATAAACCAGCCCTTTCTCTCTGCATATTTCTATCAACAAGCATGGACTTTCTTCCTAACAACATAAAACCTACAAGAGTTGTGGGATAGGCCTGTGATTATCCAGCTGTTTAAATGACTGACTGGATGTCTACCTAGTTCAGAGATAACATATTTGTAAGCAGAAATATCTATCTAGAGGGAAAAAATGCCAAGTTTTCGCTGGCCTCCATGTCTATCAGTTGGTTTTGAACAGAAAACAGAGTGTTCTGTATTGAATTTTAAATGATTATGATAACGTCTCTGTGGCGGAGACCTGGAGTTGCTTCATAACATCTTCTAGCTGTGGAGGGCTGCATAGTTAGGCATGAGGCATGGTTCAGTCAGGTAATGGAAGATAGAAAACTAATGTGCCTTATAGCTAAAAAATAAAGTTAAAAATGTTCCTTCAGTGTCTTAGAATGTAAACCATGCATTGACCAAGACCATGGTGTTTGAGAAAACTGCAGGGAAGATTCTGAATATTGCTGTGTGTTGGCTGCTTTTGGCTACTGTGAGAAAAGCCCTACAAGAGAGATAATTCTGATGTAGAGACAGATTAGAACACAAGAGCTTTGATAAGTAAAACATTCTAAACTGCCTGAACACCTCCATTTCTGGAGACTACATAGCAAGGCCAAAGAAGTTATGAACCTCAAAACTGTGGTCTTAGTAGGATATGAGACTTAAGCTTTATGGAACTCTGGAACCTGGAGAAAGGGATTGGATTAAGGTGCTGTCTTTTAACCCACGTCCATGGCTTTAGGTAGCTTCAACAGCAGTAGGGACATGGAAGGCAAGGTGATCAATGATTCCATCTTGCCCAGAACAGAAGGAGCCCTGAGATGCAATTTTTCCATTTAAAAATCAGGTCAGCTTTGGCCAATGAGAGGGAACTAAAAATCTCTGGATAGACCTCAAACAACCATAATTATATATTAATCTTCCAGTTTAAAGAGTAAGTCTAAACTAGATGATTTGTAGTGCCCTGATGTGGCAAAAGTAAAAATGCTCTTGGCAAGCCAGTTCTGAGTTGCTTTCCTGGGAGTTGTCCTTGGAGAATCAACTTCCCCAGATTCTACTGTTGCAGAGAGTAAGCCAGATCTGACTCCACGTTGGAACTGTTTTCTTTGATTGTTATCATAATCATATGGAATGGTTTCCCTCAAAGAATCCTGCCCCTCTGCCTGGCTGTTAAGAATGCCTTTGTTCAGACCCCTGTCCACCTGTGGATGGCAGGAAGAAAGAAATTAACACATCCCCTTCCTGAGGCTTGCCATTCTAGGAGATGTTTGCAAAATTAATGGCCTTTTACTTTGCTTCCTCATCTCCCTTTGTCTCTGATCTGTAAAAGAACCTGATATCCAGACAGTGATAAGATGGTTATTTTGGAGTGCTAGCCTGCCATCTACATGGTCTGCTGCCTCTCCAATTAAAGTCTATTCCTTCCCTCAACACCTCATCTCTCGGATTCATTGACCTGTTGTGTGATGAGCAGAGCAAGCTTGGACTTGGTAACACTATGTCTACTTTAATGTCAGGAGCCACATGTGATCGCTGAGCACTTGAAATGTTAAAATGTAGGGATTACAAATTGAGACATATTTTAAATGTGAAAGATACAATATCTCAACTACAGTATTAAAAAATAATGTAAAATATCTCATTCATATATTTATATTGATTACTTGCTGAAATAAATATTTTTGATATATTGGCTTAAATATATTATAAGAAATTAAAGTTACCTGATTCTTTTTATGCTTTAATGCAGAGAAGGCAATGGCACCCCACTCCAGTACTCTTGCCTGGAAAATCCCATGGGCGGAGGAGCCTGGTAGGCTGCAGTCCATGGGATCGCTAAGAGTCAGACACGACTGAGCGACTTTACTTTCACTTTTCACTTTCATGCATTGGAGAAGGAAATGGGAACCCACTCCAGTGTTCTTGCCTGGAGAATCCCAGGGATGGGGAAGCCTGGTGGGCTGCCGTCTATGGGGTTGCACAGAGTCGGACACGACTGAAAGTGACTTAGCAGCAGCAGTAGCAGTGGTTACTAGGCAACTTAAAATTCTAGATGTGGCATAAATCATATTTCTATTGGATAACACTGTGCTAGACCTTCTAATGATTATTTTAGCTCATAATCTCCTGTTAAATTCTAAAATTTCTTTGCTAGTAATTGATAGGCTTACATAACACTCTTCTCATTTCAAATCTGAAAACTATTTTTTAAGCTTCTTCAAAAAAATCACTTGAAAAGAAACTCATTTCCAATTTGAAAAAAAAATAATCACTCAAGATATTATGACAGTCATATCTCATTGCCTAAGACGTAAATACAGTGCATACCTAGATGTAGTTAAACCACACAGATGTTCACTGCATATGTGAGTTTAGAAACCTCCTGATGGGCTATATAAATTACATAAATTAGTACTGTTAATTAGTCTCCAAAGGGCAATGTCAAAATGATAGATGGATAGTTCTGATTATTGAATGTTCTCTGCCAAGCATAGAAGAATGAATTTGATCAATATAACCAGAGTGATTTTTTGAGGTACACAGTGCTTTGATCAATATTTTCCTCTGGGCTTTCGCTTCTTTCTTAGTTCCCTCTTATGATAATCATTAAAATAAATAGCTCACCATAATCTACTAATTGTTAAGCTAGATTTTGGAATAATCTTCATAAAAAAGAACTGAAATGGTAATATCACTAATTAGCATCATGCTGCTGCTGCTTCGAAGTCACTTCAGTCGTGTCCGACTCTGTGAGACCCCAGAGATGGTAGCCCACCAGGCTCCCCCATCTCTGGGATTCTCCAGGCAAGAACACTGGAGTGGGTTGCCATTTTCTTCTCCAATGCATATAAGTGAAAAGTCAAAGTGAAGTCGTTCAGTCGTGTCTGACTCTTAGTGACCCATGGACTGCAGCCTACCAGACTCCTCCACCCATGGGATTTTCCAGGCAAGAGTACTGGAGTGGGGTGCCATTGCCTTCTCCAAATTAGCATCATATTTATTCTATTATCATTATCCATAGCCTTTTGTTTTATCCATTCAATTCTTTGTCTTTTAAGTATAGGAAATCACAAACGTTAGAACATAACAAACATGCCTTAACTCTTGCTTGTCATATATTTGTCAGGGAAACTTCTCAATCACTTTTTCCCGAATACAATGCTTATCATTTTATAGATAACAATTCACAATCTGTTGACAATTTATGAACCTCTGAAAAAAATATGATGCTAATGGGTTAATGTACAACAAATGAGAAAAGGAGTTATCAGCTGGCTGGAAAAGTCAGTTAAGTGTCCTAAGTGATAGCAGAGGAAGAAAGAATTGACAGCTTTTCCATATGATCATTGTGTAAACCCAGTTCTCCTGGGCTAAGAAAGTATAGCCCACAAGTTAAAACCAACATGCAACATATTGAAGAGTTAGTAATTCAGTCCAGAAGATAGAATGGCAACTATGAGTAATCTTGCTAGATGAAAAATCGGTTCCAAAGAAATGTACCCATTATAGAAACAGGAAGAGAGATGCAACATTCTATGAGATCTTCTTGGCTGGTAAGTGGGTTACAGAATTTTCTTTGTATCAAATCCTTGAAGTTTTATTTGGGTGAATAAGGGATGGTGTGTATATTGCACTAGATGGTGGAACAAACTTGAGTAAAACAGACAGGCATTTACTAACACGTGGGGCTTTCCTGGTGGCTAAAGTGGTAAAGAAATATCCCTGCATTGCAAGAGATCTGGGTTTGATCCTGGATTGGGAAGATACTCTGGAGAAGGGCATGGCCACTCATTCCAGTATCCTTGTCTAGAGAATCCCCATGGACAGAGGACCCTGGTGGGCTAAGGACCATGGAGTCACACAGAGTCAGACACAACTGAGTGACTAAGTGCAGTTTTACTAAGACATACAAAAAAGGAAAAAGTCCCTCTTGTTTTTCTTCTTTACCTTCCACATTACCCACAGAATACTTTATTTCTACTTCTGTTGAGTTTATTTTTTCCCGCATACCAAGCAACTATTTGACTACAGCTGGGTTCCTACAATAGGATTTGGTTCTTATCCTATGTGAGAGTGACATAAAATCCCATGGGTTAAGGGCAAAACAAAACTACCCACCCCACAACACTCATAGGCACATACTTGTGATTGCAATTTCCCATGTGCTTCTGACTACCAATATAAGTTAAGTGTTCCCAAGACCTCCATAGTTCAGTTCAGTCACTCAGTCATATCTGACTCTTTGAAACTCCATGGACTATAGCATGCCAGGCTTCCCTGTCCATCACCAACTCACAGAGCTTGCTCAAACTCATGTCCATTGAGCCAGTGATGCCATCCAATCATCTCTTCTCTTGTCCCCTTCTTCTCCTGCCTTCAATCTTTCCCTTTGGGTTCAATTAATTTGCTAATACTTGTCACAGAACTCAAGAAGAATTTATGTGCTAGATGATCAGTTATTATAAAAGAATGTAACTCAAGGAGAGTTGGATGGAAAAGATGCATAAGGTATGTAGCAAGAGGCTCAGACTCCAGGCACATTGCCTTCTCACCTCCAGGAGTTTATTCACCTAGAAACTCTCTGACCCACACTTTCATCCAGAATTTTTATGGAGGCTTTATTATGTAGGTATGTTCAATGAAGTTACTGGCTTTTAGGGATTAAGTCAATCTCCAGCCCCTCTCTCTCCTCCCTGGAGGTCAGACATTGGGGGCTAGGCTGAAAGTCCCAATCACTTTTGTGGTTCCCCTAGCAAAAAATCCCCAACCTTAGAGAATTTCCAAGCTACCTCATTAACATAAACTCAGGTGTGGATGAAAAGAGCTTGCTATGAATAACAAAAGATACCTTTGTTTCCCTTATCAGTTAGCAAATTTCAAAGTTATTGGGAGCTCTGTGACAAGAGCAAGGACCAGGACCAAATATGGTCCCTGGTGGCTCAGAGGTAAAGAATCTGCCTTCAATGCAGGAGTCATGGCTTCAATCCCTGGGTTGAGAAGATCCCCTGAGGAAGGAAATGACAATCCATTCAAGTGTTCTTGTCTGGAAAATTCCATGGACAAAGGAGCCTGGCGGGCTACAGTTCATGGGGTTGCAAAGAGTCAGATACTACTTATCTATTAACACTTCCACTTTTAAGATCAAATATACAGAATATATCACTGTCACAGAGATACAAGGATAAAGAATGCAGGAAAATAAGAGAGGCAGAAAACAGGAGGAGGGCTGGACATAGAGAGAAATTAAGTTGCTTTAGTTGTGTCCAACTCTTAGCGACTCTACGGATGATAGCTCGCCAGGCTTCTCTGTCCATGGGATTCTCCAAGCAAGAGTAACTGGAATGAGTTACCATGATCTCCTCCAGGGAATCTTCCTGACCCAAGGATTGAAACTCCATCTGTTATATGTCCTGATTTTCCTGACCAGGGATCAAATCGAATATAGCTTGTTTCTCCAGCACTGTCAGGCGAGTTCTTTACCACCTGGGAAACCCAAAGTAGAGCTAACAATCTCATTATCGTACATGAGTAAGTGCACATGAGAAAAAGAATGCACAAAAATACTTTTAAAAGTACGAGAACATTTCCTCTAGTGTTACTATAGTTTTCACATAATTCTTTTAAAGAATGCATTAATGTATTTACTCAAGTTATACTTATTGACCATCTATCATTGACCCTCTTCTCCCCACCGCACATCTGAATGTTCCAGGGAATAAGATAATTCTGAGATTGTTCTTGCCCTTTAGGTGCCTATACTTTTATTGGCTTACATTCAAAGAAACTGGCATTTATGTTCAGTTGCTAGTTACTCATTTCCATTTCCATCTGTTTGGCTTAACATCATGAAGCACTTGCTTGCTTGTGGTCATTTTAAAATACAGAGTTGCACAAACTTGAGTCATGTCTCATGATACTGATGTGACAGTCTGTACATACCTCTGACTTGGTACTTGATGATTCTTATCCAGCCTGCTGGTTCCAAGTTAGCACTAATTCTATTTAGGTTATCTTCCTAGAAATTGTGAAGTTTTGTTTAAATCGACAATGAGCTAACCACACAAAGGTATCTGTTATTTACGTTTTGAGTTAGAGCCTTCCTTCTTTTAAATCTTTTACAGGTTATTCCATTTGTGCTCAGTCACTCAGTTGTGTCTGACTCTTTGGAACTCCATGGACTATAGCCCACCAGGCTCTTCTGTCCATGAAATTTTTCGGGAAAGAATATTGGAGCAGGTTGCCATTCCCTACTCCAGGGGATCTTCCTGACCCAAGGACTGAATCTGTGTCTCTTGCATCTCCTGCATTAGCAAGTGGATTTTTTTTTTTAATCACTGTGCCACCTAGGAAGCCCCCATATTACACTTGATCTTAACTATAAGCTCAAGAAGGCCAATTTCATTGAGTTAGTTGGTAAGATCGATGTAGGTGTTTAATGATAAGAGGAATAACATAAATGATTTAAGTTAATAAACATGTAACCCATTGATTAACAATTTATTTAGATAATTGCATACACGTTTCTAGGCTTCCCTGGTAGCTCAGCAGTAAAGAATTTGTGTGCAATGCACAAGATGGGGAAGACACAGTTTCTATCTTTGGACTGGGAAAATCCCTTGGAGAAGGAAATGGCAACCCCCTCCAGTAGTCTTGCCTGGGAAATCCTATGGAGAGAGGAGCCTAGTGGGCTACAGTCCATAGGGTGGCAAAGACTGAGCATGCAGCACACAAATATGTTTCTAATTTAGAGTAGTTTTTCACAAAAAATGTTAGATTTAAAGATCAGTATCACTATAAAAATTGTTTTTTATTTTAAATTTTATTTTAATTATAATTTTAATTTGTTTGTTTTAATTTCCTTCTGAAATCTCATGACTATTAACATAATATTATGTTGAGCTTTGAATACTGCAGCAGTATTCTTCTTAAACTCACTCTTCTTTCTCTCTCACATACATACTGTCATCACACACACACACACACACACACACACACACACACACACCCTCCCTCAACCTTCACAAAATTCTGTTCCATTTCCTGAATACTGCAAAGCTAAATGATTTCCTGAGTACTGAAAAGCTAAATGATTTATGAATTCACTTTTGAGAAGTCTCTTTTTCCTTTGGGTACCTACTATGATGGAAAACATTTTTGAGATTTTTTGTTTGTTTGTTTTGGAATTAAAGTTTAAGATTGCTGATATAATGTGAGAGATTTTAAAGTCATTTTTAGAAATATTAGGTTCAAACTCTCTTTGTATGAAATTACACCATGAATGAATCCATTTGACTACTTGAAAGAATATTTCCACTAAATATTATATGCTTCTGTAGAGAACTAAAAACATTCTTTTGCCCTATTTGATCCTTGAGAGTGTATTCTCTATGGCTCAATTGATTTCTCAGGAATCTCTCTTTTTAGAAGAGTATGTCAGCTCTCAAGTGTCCACTAATTCTTTTTATCTGGTGTGGTCTCTTTAAAATCTGCAAGCATGTTTGGGTTATCAGATCTCCTTTTAAATGCTGCCATTCATCTGTTCAATTTAATGCTTGCTCAGGAGGAGTTGCAGTATTGACTAAAGTCTATGCCACAATGCAGTCTGGAAAATGAGAAAAGAAAGAAAGGCAGGCCCAGGCTAAGTATACCATTAACTCTGTCTAAGACTCTGACACATCAATAGCACATTAGACCTAATCATGGTTTATACAGTTAGTCAACCACAGAAAAGAATAATCAGAGATATATATTCAGAGAGAAACCCATTCAGTCTTTCAAACACTTGCTATTCTTTTTCACCTTTGAAAATGATGTGTCCTGATTAGTTTTCATCTGGAAGATGCATTTTTCTTAAAACATGCCCTACTTTAAAGAATAGAAATACAAGAAAAAAGATGTCTGTCACTTTTGTCTTGTACAATGCTTAAAAATTCTTATTAAACAGAAATAAATAGACTAAGGACATTCTTGGTGGCAGGTAATATTATTGCGTTATATATTGACTGAAGAGGAATGAAAATGTGGCCCCTTTTCAACATTCTATGGAACAGACCTACTTCATACTTGTTAATATCCAATTAAGTCTCAAAGCAGTAAAACTTGCTTTTTATTTACAGTAGCTATTATAGAAGAAATTCACCAAAATGATACTTATGTTGACAGCCTGTAGTGAAGAACAACAACAAAAAATGTGCTTGCTGAGCACTTCAGTCATGTCCAACTCTGTAACCATATGGACTGAGGTCTGCCAGGCTCCTCTCTTCATGGAATTATCTAGGCAAGAATATCAGAGTGGGTTGCCATGTCCTCCTCCAAGGGATCTTCCCGACCCATGGATCAAACCCATGTCTATTATATCTCCTGCACTGGCAAGCAGATTCTTTACAACTAGCACCACCTGGGAAGTTATAATACATATGTGTGTGTGTACACACACACACATATACACACATGCACATATATGACTTGCTGTGCAGCAAGTTTCAACCACTGCTTAAAGAAAATATAGGTATTCCGTGAGCTGTAATGATTTATTACTTCACTAAAATATTTTCTCAGTTCTCAGAAATAATCAGTACATATGATGCTTTCTATTTTAGGTTTTTCAAGTCATTTTTCCTATACTATTGACAATTGCCACCTCTAACCAAAGAAATGACCAAAACATAACAGAATGTTTTGAAACTGACAGACTTAGTGCATAATGACATCAAATTCTCTTTCCTCTTATAGACAAATAGAAGTTACAGAAACAATATAGAAAATAGTTTAACATATCACTGATGTTTTATGAATATCAGCTGAATTGGTACAGGAATCTTCCACTTGCTTCAGGAACACACACACATATGGAGGAAAACACACATGTGCACATGATAAAGTTAAACTTGCAACTAGAAAAGAAAACATTCTCAATACAAGAAGCAAGAGATTCAAAATCATAAAAATCAAGAACTGTTAAAGTCTAAGAACTCATAAGAGAAGCAGAGATGCATGCACAAGTTTATGAGTAAAGTCTGGTGTTTGCAAATTAAAGCCTTTTGGGAAGAACCTGTTTTCTAGTGCTTGGAATAATGGAATAAAGCTACTCTGAATATCAGAATTTATAGGGACTGAAAAAAAAAAAAGCTCTCTTCAGATAAGTTTAGGAAAGCAGCAAGCATATTTATGATGCATCTTTCATAGAGGGAAATTACAGGAAAAACTGTCTGCAAGAGTTAGGAAATGCCTTCCTGAGTTTCCCATGGTTGTTAAGCATCATAATAAATGATATCTTAATTAATTATTTTCCTAATTCTTATGTATTTGTGTGCAAGAGTGCTAATATACTCAGAAAATAGCTGGATTTTCTAAATATTTTAGTAGTTTGCAGATTCTCCTTGACATTTTTTATGAAGACAAGCATAATTCTATGAAAATAAGAACAGTTTTTTTTTTTTAAGTTTTGTGTTTTTTCTCTTTCTGGGAAATTAGATCATACTTCTATACAATTTTAAATAAAAGATATGGTAACAGGAATTCTTAACTTGCACCAGACCTTATATTTTACTACTGTTATTACTGTGTGCAATAAAATTTTCATTCTGCTATATTTTGGACATGCATTTGAATGTCACGTAAATTACAAATTCAAATCTCAAAATTGGCGAGTATAGTACTAAAAAATATTTTCAATCATTTAAGAGTAAATTACTGATCTAATATCCCATCAACCCTTAATATAATAGTGCAAAATTATCCTATATAGACATAATAAAACTATCAAAATCAGGAAATTAATATGGATATATTTTCACTACCTGATCCTTAAATTCCATTGAAGTTTTAACAATTTTCTCCATACCTATATAGAAAAAGCATCTAGAATGAATCATGTCTTGAACTGTCTAGAACAGAGTCTGAGTCTTAATTTAACATTCATGACCTTAATACATTGAAGTTTATAGCCAGATATTTTGTATACTACATTTTGAGTTCTCTGATTTTTTTCGTAATTAGATTTAGGTTATACATTTTCAGTAAGAATATAGTCATACTATTAATTTTTTTCCTTTTTTCTCCTTATTACATGGAGGATAGGAAGGCAACTAAAATTCTACAGTGAATAGATCACTTGCTCTCAACAAAAAGTTAACCACCGGAAAAATATCAATATTGCTACGAGTGAGAAATTTTGTCTAAAAGGCAAGAAATGATTATTAAGTCTGTATTCTCTTTCCTGAAGGTGACAAACCTGGCCCATCATTCTTCTTAGCTCTTGGTTCTACCCATTCATATGCATCTCCATGTCTCCCATCCTCTGGCCATTTCTAAAGAGGACATTTATAACATATACCCTTCTCAGTGGACAAGCACATTTCTCTGGCTACTTCCAAATGTGGAAACTGAGGGTCTAGATGCCATTTTATATTTTGAATAGTCTGAGTTTGTTATGCCAGGCTGGCAGCATTTCCAACAGTACAGTTAATGTCAGTATTTTATATAATAAGTTGAGTATGCTCCATGTTCCAAGTATCAAACTCATAAGGCTTAATATTTTTAACTATATGAAAGTTATAATTTGCTATTCTAATTGGTAATAATTCAACAATATAAATGCATTTTAAATCAAGTAAAAATGTTTGAAAAGAAATCATGTGTACACATATATGTCATACATGGGTGGTTTTTTTGTGTATATATATATATATATATATACACACACACGTATATATCGCATGTCATATATATATCATATATAATGATATATACATCATTTATCATGTATATATAATATATAATACATATGTGGGCATGCTCAGTCACTTCAGTTGGGTCTGACTCTTTGTGACCCTATGGGCTATAGTCCGCCAGGCTCCTCTGTCCATGAGATTCTCCAGGCAAAAATACTGGAGTGGTTTGCCATTTCCTCCTCTAGGGAATCTTCCTGACCTAGGACCAAACTCATGCTTACTGCATCTCCTGCATTACAGGAGGATTATTTACCGTTGAGCCACTGGAGAAGCCAGTACTTAAGAGTACCCATCAGGAAACATATTAGTATATTAAAATTCACCAAAGCCTTCTCTGGTAGTCTAGTCAATGGTTAAGAATCTTTCTGCCAATGCAGGGGACATGGGTTCAATCCCTGGTCTGGGAAGATTCCACATGCCAGGAAGCAACAAACCCCGGGCTGCACAATAACTGAGCAAAAGAAGCCACTTCAATGAAAAGCCCATGCACAGCAACGAAGAGTAGCCCACACTAGCTGCAACTAGAGAAAACCCACGCAGAGCAATGAAGACCCAGCATAGCCAAAAATAAACATTTTTTTAAAGGACACCAAAAAGAATCCTTTACTTTTTTTACATCTGCAAAACTTTAAACAAAAAATATTTGTATAATATAATCATATGTTGGGCTAAAAAGACTGCAAAATATTCAATGTGCATGTTATCATATTCTGGGGGCAGTGGAGTCAATATTCTCACAGAGGTGGACTTTATCTCCTCTGACAGGCAAAGACAGTGAAGGATATTGATTAGAAGAAGAGCTTATGAGACTGACATTTACAGTAAAATAGATCAAATTTAATGAGAAGACTTCCTATATATCAATAGGAGGCATAACCTTATCCCCAAATTAGGCAGTATTGTGCAAAATTTATTTAAAGTGGATTAAATGATTTATTGACTTCACATAAATGTCTGGAAGAAGATAAACATTAGTTTCCTCCTGATGGGTTGTTTTCAGGATGTTGAACACATTTCTCTGTGTTTATGCCTTTCTTACACTGTAAGGTATATCAAAAAAATGGAAATAAACTTTATTGTATCAATTAAAAATGAATTTTTATTTTAGAATAAAGTACAACCAAATTATATATCCAATCCTTAGATATGATTTTAAAATACGTTCCACAGTAAGTTCCTAATAATGTTTTTGGAAACTTGCCCCACTAACTATATTTCAGAAAAGTATTTTGAATATAGAGATGTTAAAAAATAAGATATTTAATAAGTTGTTTGTTTTGCTCTAACCATAGTCGTTGCCAAGAATTCAGGTACAGTCTTTCTAGGCTTATACATTCACCAAATTAAAGAAAATTAATGAAGTGAGTATCTTTCTTCTCTAATCACTGCTGCTGCTGCTGCTAGGTCGCTTCAGTCATGTTTGATTCTGTGTGACCCCATGGACTGCAGCCTACCAAGCTCCTCCATCTAACCACTAAGATAAGTTAAAAATGGAATCAGTTCAGTTCAGTCACACAGTCATGTCCAACTCTTTGTGACTCCAAGGACTGCAGCAGGCCAGGCCTCTCTGCCTGTCACCAATTCTCAGAGATTACGCAAATTTATGTCCATTGAGTCAGTGATACCATCCAGCCATCTCATCTTCTGTCATCCCTTTCTCCTCCCACTTTCAATCTTTCCCAGCATCAGGGTATTTTCCAGTGAGTCACTTCTTCACATCAGGAGGCCAAAGTATTGGAGTTTCAGCTTCAGCATCAGTCTTTCCAGTAAACACTCAGGACTGATCGCCTTTAAGATGGACTGGTTGGATCTCTCTTGCACTCCAAGGGACTCTCAAGAGTCTTCAACAGCACAGTTCAAAGACATTGTCAATTTTTCAGTGCCCAGATTTTCTTGTAGTCCAATTCTCATATTCATACATGACTACTGGAGAAACCAAAGCTTTGACTAGATGGACCTTTGTTGGCAAAGTAATGTCTGCTTTTTAATATGCTGTCTAGGTTGGTCAAAACTGTTCTTCCAAGGATCAAGTGTCTTTTAATTTCATGACTATAATCACCATCTGCAGTGATTTTGGAGCCCCCCAAAATAAAGTCTATCACTGTTTCCCTGTTTCCCCATCTATTTGCCATGAAGTAATGGGACCGTATGCCGTGATCTTCTTTTTCTGAATGTTGAGCTTTAAGCCAATGTTTTCGCTCTCCTTTTTCACTTTTATCAAGAGGCTCCTTAGTTGTCTTTGCTTTCTGCCATTAAGGTGATGTCCTCTGCATATCTGAGGTTATTTCTCCCAGTAATCTTGATTCAAGCTTGTACTTCATCCAGTGCAAAATTTCTCATGGTGTACCTGCATATAAGATAAATAAGCAGAGTGACAATAACAGCCTTGACAAACTCCTTTGCCAGTGTGGAGCCAGTCTATTGATCCATGTCCAGTTCTAGCTATTGCTTCTTGACCTGCATACAGATTTCTCAAGAGGCAGGTCAGGTGGTCTGGTATTCCTATCTCTTTCAGAATTTTCCACAGTTTGTTGTGATCCACACAATCAAAGGCATTGGCATAGTCAATAAAGATGAAGCAGATATTTTTCTGGAACTCTCTTGCTTTTTCCATGATCCAGCGGATGTTGGCAATTTGATCTGTTTCCTCTGCCTCTTGTAAATCCAGGTTGAACATCTGGACGTTCATGGTTCATGCACTATTGAAGCCTGGCTTGGAGAATTTTGAGCATTACTTTGCTAGCATGTGAGATGAAGGCAATTGTGTGAAAGTCTGAGCATTCTTTGGCTTTGCCTTTCTTAGGGATTGGAATGAAAACTGACCTTTTCCAGTCCTGTGGCCACTGCTGAGGTTTCCAAATTTGCTGACATGTTGAGTGCAACACTCACAGCATCATCTTTTAGGATATGAAATAGCTAAACTGGAATTCTATCACCTCCACTAGCTTTGTTCTTAGTGATGCTTCATAAGGCCCACTTGACTTTGCATTTCAGAATGTCTGGCTCTAGGTGAGTAATCACACCATCATGATTGTCTGGGTCATTCAGATCTTTTTTTGTATAATTCTTCTGTGTATTCTTGTCACCTCTTCTTAATATCTTCTGCTTCTGTTAGATCCATGCCATTTCTGTCCTTTATTGAACACATCTTTGCATGAAATAGTGGCTTTCCTGATAACTCAGATGGTAAAGTGTCTGCCTGCAGTGCAGGAGACCTGGGTTTGATCCTGGAGTTGGGAAGATCCCCTGGAGAAAGAAATGGCAACCCACTCCAGTACTCTTTCCTGGAAAATTCCATGGATGGAGGAGCCTGGTAGGCTACAATCCCTGGTATCGCAAACAGTCAGACACAAAAATGTTCCCTTTGTATCTCTAATTTTCTTGAAGAGATCACTAGACTTTTCTATTCTATTGTTTTCCTCTATTTCTTTACACTGAACACCGAGGAAGGCTTTCTTATCTCTCCTTGCCATTCTTTAAAACTCTGCATTCTTTTGGATCACAGCTATTCTGACTGGTGTGAAATGGTACCTCATTGTGGTCTTGATGAATGGATAAGAAAGCTGTGGTACATATACACAATGGAGTACTACTCAGCCCTTAAAAAGAATAAATTTGACTCAGTTCTAATGAGATGGATGAAGTTGGAACCAATTACACAGAGTGAAGTAAGCCAGAAAGAAAAACACCAATACAGTATACTGACACATATATATGGAATTTAGAAGACAGTAATGATGACCCTGTAGGTGAGACAACCAAGAGACACAGAGGTATAGAGTGGACTTTTGGACTCTGAGGGAGAGGGAAAGGGTGGGATGGTTTGGGAGAATGGCAATGAAACGTGTATATTTTCTTGTAAGAAACGAAGCGCCAATCTATGTTCAATGTAGGATGCAGGATGCATGGGGCTGATGCACAGGATGATTCAAGTAGAGGATGTGGGGTGGGAGGTGGGAGGGGGCTTCGGCATTGGGAGATTGTGTTCACCTATGGCTGATTCGTGTCAATGTATGGCAAAACAAATACAGTATTGTAATTTAAAATAAATAAATAAATAAATTTTTTAAAAAAATAAAAGGAAAAAAAATAAAACTCTGCATTCAAATGGATATATCTTTCCTTTTCTCCTTTGCCTTTTGCTTGTCTTCATTTCATAGCTGTTTGTAAGGCCTCCTCAGACAACCATTTTGCCTTCTTGCATTTCTTTTTCTTAGGGATGGTCTTGATCCCTGTTTTCTGTACAATGTCATGATCCTCTGTCCATAGTTCTTCAGACACTCCGTCTATCAGATCTAATCCCTAGAATTTGTCACTTCCACTGTATAGTAGTAAGGGATTTGATTTAGGTCACACCTGTATGGTCTAATGATTTTCCCTACTTTCTTCAATTTAAGTCTGAATTTGGCAATAAAGAGTTCATGATCTGAGCCTCAGTTAGCTCCCAGTCTTGTTTTTGCATACTGTATAGAGCTTCTCCATCTTCAATTGCAATCTGATTTTGGTATTGACCATCTGGAGATGTCCATGTGTAAAGTCTTCTCTTGTGTTTTAGGAAGAGGAGATAAATACAGATAAAATTGAAATACAACTGGAGCAAAAATATTCAAACTTTAAATGAAGTTAATATGCAAATATGATAAGCTTTATTCCCATTTATATGAGTACATAATTTCTCCCAGTATACACTGTTTACATTAATTCTGAGTATACTTTTTCAAGCCCATTTCCTTATTTCTTATCATTTTGTACATTTTGTGAATTTTTGACTCTTCCTTAGGTTTTAGAATAAGAACAGTATCAGTCTCTTTCTTAGGTTTGTGAATTTGGAGGAACTGGCTAGTTATTTGCAAGACAGAGGCCTGTCCTCTGGAAACCAACTCTATCTACAACATTGTAACTCTTCAGTATATAAGTCCTCAATATCCAGTTTCCTCTGTTAACCAATTGTTTTGCTTATTTGTTTTAGTTGTTATTGGAAAAAAATATTGCATACAGAAAAATACCCAAATCTTAATTGTAAAATGTGACAATTCTTAGAAAATATATGTGCTACTGTAAGCAATACCCAAATCAAGGTACAAATTTTATTACCCCAGAAATTTCCCTCACAACTCTTTCTGGTCTATATCAAGTCCTGGATTAGGATACCTCTGTTCTGTTTTCTATTATAACTTCTAGGTTACAAGGTTTATGCTTTGCTTTAATGAAACATTTTTAACAAGTAACATATAAGAGGTTGATAGTATCAAATGATTGAGAGTGGTCAATATTGTCAGACTTACATTTTAGCCATGCTGCTGAAGGTATAGTGGTTTTGATTTTCATTTTTGTGATAACTAATGAGGCTGTGAACTTTTTATGTGTGTTGTTTTTGTTCTCAATGTTTGCTATTTATACATCTTTCATTGTAAATGGTTTGTTCAGTAAAATTACCACTTTTTATTGGGATCTTTATGCTTTTATTTTTGAGTTATAAAATATTTAATGGAATCTAGCTATAACTCCTTTTTTCAGATATATATTTTATAAATATTTTCTCCTAGAGTTGTTGTGTTCAGTCGCTTAGTCATATCCAACCCTTTGCAACCCCATGGGCTACAGAAAACCAGGCTTCCCTGTCCATGATTATCTCTGGGAGTTTGCTCAAATTCATGTCCATTGAGTCAGTGCTGCTATCTAACCATCTCATCCTCTGTCATCCCCTTCTCCTTCTGCCCTCAAGCTTTCCCATCATCAGGGTGCTTTCTAATTAGTCAGTTCTTTGCAGCAGGTGGCCAAGTACTGGAGTTTCAGCTTCAGCATCAGTCCTTCCAATGAATATTCAGGGTTGATTTCCTTTAGGATTGCCTGGTTTGATATCCTTACTGTCCAGGGGAACCTCAAGAGTCTTCTCCAATACTCAGTTTGAAAGTATCAATTCTTCAATGCTCAGCCTTCTTCATGGTCTAAAATCCATACATGACTACTGGAAAAATCATAGATTTGACAATATGGACATTTATTGGTAATGTATCTGCTTTTTAATATGCTGTCTAAGTTTGTCAATACTTTTCTTCCACAAGACTAGGGAAACAGAGGCTCTTACAGGGCACAAACAAAACTTTGTGCATATCAGGACCCAGGAGAAAGGAGTAGTGACCCACAAGACACTGAGCCAGACTTACCTGTTGTGCTTGGGAGTCTCTGGAGGAAGAGTGGATCAACAGTGGTCTGCCTTGAAGTCAGGGGCACTGACTACAGCAGTCTTTGGAGGCATGGCATGCTGACATAAGTCCTTTAAAGGGAGGCTGTCATTACCACCATTACCCCTACCATACAGGGAGGGAACACAGCCCCATCCATTAGCAGAAAATTGGATTAAAGACTTACTGAGCATGGCCTTGTCACCAAACAAGACCCTGTTTTCCTCACAGATAGTTCCTCCCATCAGGAAGCTTGCACAAACCTCTTATCCTCATCCATCAGAGGGCAGAGAGAATGAAAGGCACAATCACAGAAAACTAACCAAAGAGATCATATGGACCACAAGCTTGCTTAACTCAATGAAACTATGAGTCATGCCATATAAGGTCACCCAGGACAGATGGGTCATGATGAAGAGTTCTGAAAAATGTGGTTCACTGGAGAAAAAGAATGGCAAACCACTTCAGCATTCTTGCCTTGAGAACCCCATGAATAATAGGAAAAGGCAAAAAGATATGACACTGAAAGATGAACCCCACAGTTTGGTAAGTGTCCAATATGCTGCTGGAGAAGAGCAGAGAAATAGCTCCAGAGGAAAAGAGGCTGAGCCAAAGCAGAAACAATAATCACTTGCAAATATGTCTGGTAGTGAAAATAAAGTCCAGTGCTCTAAAGAACAATATTGCATAGGAAGCTGGAACATTAGGTCCATGAATCAAGATAAATTAGCAATGGTCAAAGAGGGGATGGCAAGAGAGAACATCAACATTTTAGGAATCAGTGATGTAAAATGGACAGGAATGAGTAAATTTAATTCAGATAGACATTTATATCTACTACTCTGGGCAAGAATTCCTTGAAAGAAATGGAATAGCGCTCATAATCAAAAAAAGAGTCTAAATGCAGTATTTGGGTGCAATCTCAAAAACGGCACAATGACCTCCTAGAGTATGTCTTGCTAATTCATTTTCTTAATAAGTAGAATAAGTAGAAATTTAAGGTAAGGCAAAGAAGGGATTAACAATTGGCTTTTTATGATAGCTTTCTGCTTACTCAGTTCTGTTCTGTCGCTCAGCCATGTCTGACTCTTTGCCACCTAATGGACTGCAGCACGCCAGGCCTCCCTAGCAATCACCAACTCCTGGAGTTTACTCAAACTCATGTCCACTGAGTCAGTGATGCCATCCAACCATCTCATCCTCAGTCATCCCATTCTTCTCCTGCATTCAATCTCTCCCAGCATCAGGGTCTTTTCCAATGAGTCACTTATTCGCATCAGATTTCCGCAATATTGGAGTTTCAGCTTCAGCATCAGTCCTTACAATGAATATTAAGGTCTGATTTCCTTTAGTATTGACTGATTGAATCTCCTTGCCATTTAAGGGACTCTTAAGAGTCTTTTCCAACATCACAGTTCAAAACCATCAGTTTTTCAGTGCTCAGCTTTCTTTATAGTCCAACTCTCACATCCATAACATGACTATTGGGGAAAAAAATAGCTTTGACTAGACGGACCTTTGTTCATAAAGTATAATGTCTCTGCTTTTTAATAAGCTATCTAGGTTGGTCATAGCTTTTCTTACAAGGGGCAGTTCAGTTCAGTCGCTCAGTCATGTCTGACTCTTTGTGATCCCATGAATCACAGTATGCCAGGCCTCTCTGTCCATCACCAACACCCTGAGTTCACTAAAACTCACCTCCATTGAGTCAGTGATGCCATCCAGCCATCTCATCCTCTGTTGTCCCCTTCTCTTCCTGCCCCCAATCCCTCCCAGCATCAGGGTCTTTTCCAATGAGTCAGTTCTTTGCATCAGGTGGCCAAAATATTGGAGCTTCAGCTTTAGCATCAGTCCTTCCAATGAGTATTCAGAACAGATTTCCTTCAGGATTGACTAGTTTGATCTCCTTGCAGTCCAAGGGACTCTCAAGAGTCCTCTCCAGAACCATAGCTCAAAAGTATCAATTGTTTTGCACTCAGCTTTCTTTGTGGTCCAACTCTCACATCCATACATGACTACTGGAAAAAACATAGGTTTGACTAGACGAAGTATGAATATGAATGATTACTTCTAAATTGACTGTTTGCCATATGCAAATAATACCTTAAAAATTAAAGAAAACTGATGTTGCCAAATATTTAAAATTATAAAAACATGTTAATGAACATTAATTCTATAAAAGGTTTTAAAAATTTATACAGTAAGATTTCATTTTTATATTAAAATCATCTATATCTTCAAAGAAATAATATTATAATAAGAAAATTTTATACTAAATCTCTAACTCAGGTACAAAGTCACCAGAATGGGTAAAATGAGAAGGACTAAAGATACCGTTTCCTAGAAAGCATTTGTTATTGTTCAGTTGCCAAGTTGTGTCCAACTCTTTACAATCCCATAGAGTATAGTTCACTCTGTCCATGGTATTTCCCAGGCTACAATACTGGAGTGGATTCCCATTTCCTTTGCCAGGATATCTTCCTGATCCATGGGTCAAACTCAGATTTCTTGATTGGCAAGCAGATTCTTTAACACCGAGCCACCAGGGAAGCCCTACTAAAAAGGATGTGTAGCCACAAACTATCAAACACTGCTGGTGGGTACGTTTATTGCTAGAATCATCTGGGAAATTAATTGGCATTATGTACTAAATCTAAGCAAAAATCTCACCTATAAAGCACTGTTTCTAGGTATAAACTGAAGAGAAACAGATGCATAATTCCACCAACCCAAGTACAAAAATATTTACATCAGCATTTTTCTTTTTTAAAAATTTTTGCAGAATTGTGTTGGTTTCTGCCAAACATCAACATGAATGAGCCATAAAAACAGCATTCTTTATAATTCCTATAAGTAAAAATAGTACAAATATCCATTAACAGAATGGTGTATAACACATCCTGGGGTTTTTACATAGCAGAATATAACACACACAGCATTATAAATTAACTAACTACTTCTATACAGAAGAGTATATGTTGTTTTCACCAACTATATAATTTCATTTCCAAGAAAATAAAAATCTGGGAATATTAATCAGTGATAAAAGCCTGAATAGTGATTGCCTTTAATTGAAGAAAGTTTATTAAAGGCTCAAGTTTGGGGAGAATGAGCAAGTTTTTCTGTGATGTAGAAAGTATGCAATATCTATCTGGGTAATAAACACATACACAATGACACACATATAATATACGTACATGTACGAGCTATCAAGATTTCTGCACTTGACCCTAGAAACATTACCCTCCATAAACATTTCTGAAAATAAAATGCTTTAAAATCTTACAAAAACTAATGTAATGTCAGGATTTTATGTAATAGAAATAATTCTGTGTATAATTGCTGCTAGAATTAAAATTAACTCAAGTACTCTGAAGCACAATCTCACAAAATCCAATAAATTAAAAGCTATTTGGCCTTAAGACTCGGAGAAGGCAATGGCACCCCATTCCAGTACTCTTGCCTGGAAAATCCCATGGTCTTCACTTTCAGTTTCCACTTTTATGCATTGGAGAAGGAAATGGCAACTTATTCCAGTGTTCTTGCCTGGAGAATCCCAGGGATGGGGGAGCCTTGTGAGCTGCCATCTATGGGGTTGCACAGAGTCGGACACAAATGAAGTGACTTAGCAACAGCAGCACGCCTTAAGAATCAGCACTTCCAGATTAACCTTAGTGAAGTGCTGATTTTAATAGGATACATATATAAAAATATCTAAACTAGCATTTTCTCATAATATAATATCAATAGGTATAAAGATAACTGATCTAAGATCCTAAATGTTAGGTAAAGACGACCAGGACTCCGAAAAGAGTGTCTAACAGGCTTTTTAATGGCGAAGCGCTACCGGGCAGGGTTCCTGGACCCAAACAAGGCAGGGTGAGGAAGTCCACGCCTGGACCGTGCTAGAAGTGGCTTATATAAGTTTGTTGCGAGGGATGGTCAGGTTAATGGACGGGCGTTCGGATAGGTCGCCAGGCGGAGGCATCGCAGGCTGACAGGTCCTTCTACATGGTTGGGGGTGGCTTTAGCTGGTGAAGTGTGCTCTCATTGGTCCCTGGGATCTGGGAGGCTCCTCCCATTAGGAGACCTCCCCCACAGGCGGGGGAGAGAAAGGGAGGCCCATCATGGCCCCTGGGGTCCGACCTTACACTAAGTATGAATATTTTAAAAACAATTTTGAAAGAAATAATGCCAAATAATTCATACAGTATGATGAATTTGCATAACATGAAGTATAAAAACCATATTATATAATTTAACTACATCTATATTAAAACTGGGTTTCCCATGTGGCACAGTGGTAAAGCGACCATCTGCCAATACAGGAGCTGTGGGAGATGTAGGTTCAATCCCTGGCGTGGAAAGATCCCCTGGAGTAGGATGTGGCAATCTGCTCCAGTATTCTTGCCCGGAAAATTCTATGGACAGAGGAGTCTGGAGGATTACAATCCATGGGGTCACAAAGAGCCAGACATGGCTGTGCACATGCACACATATTAAAAGTATAATGAAACACATGGAATAAAACATTATGAAAATTCTTAATCCGGGAATAAGGAATCAGAGTTTCAATTGTATTATTTATATTTTATTTATTTAAACTGGGGGATGTGTAACCAAAGCTTTATTATTTTCGTATACATGTAACTTAATACATAAATATTTTTAGAATGAATATTAACAAGAAATGTGTAAGCTAAACTACAAGATAAATCCAGTAAAACATAGCTTCTATAGAAATTCTACAATCACTAATCTTTACAAAGAAAATATTAATAATGACAAAAATGATTGCATGCATCTGACTGAATATGATATGAGGAAAAACTGTCATGTTCATTAACACATGGCAGACAGTGGATATGTTTCATATGTCTACAATTAACATGTAAATAAAAACTGTATTTCCCTACTGAAATATGGTTTAATACTGTCATGTTTACTGCTACCAAATGCATGCACAATGACAGCAGAGAGAATGAGTGATGTTGATCTACTTATCTCATTAAATGCATATTATATTTGAAGAGCAGAATGCTCATTTTCTACTCATTAATCCAGATCAACTAAGAAAACTGGAGAATAAAAAAGTCTTATAGCTTATAGCTTCTTTACAAGTTGAAATTGATTAAATATATGAGCAAAGAACCAAGAGCTTTCATGGAATTCCTATTCAAAGGCTGTGTTCAGCTTCTTTATAGGAACAAGAAACATAATAAATTAAAGGCAAACATTGGTTGGAAGAATTAAAACAATTATTTTGGGAAACCAGGGCTGAATAAAAGCATCCGCATATATGTCCATAAACCATAAGGGAAATTGTTGTTATGAAGGCTGTACTCGGTATCTTAGCACATGAGTGGAAACTTTCTGGTATCCTCAAAACACAAGATATTTTTATCTATTTCTTGCTGTTTGAAAATCTAGGTTACCTGTTTATTAAGCTGTTTCTCAGTTCCTGGCCAGGTCTCCATGGACTCTTTCTTTTTCCTTTCTATATCCCAAGATTGCAGTCTCCTTTACTTCTCAGGATACTTATTTCCAACTGCTCTGTTCCGAAGCTTCTCAGCAAAGACTGAATGTGGGGTAGAGCATATTCATTCCCATTATTTCCTTCTCTGTAAACACTAAAGTAAGCATCTAAGCTCATCATTGTTTAATGAAAAAAGGCTATTAATTACAATATGAATATACCAATAGAAAGGAAAGAACTCTACTTATCTTGAACTGCTAGAGCAAAAATACCATGGACTGAGTGACTTAATAAACAGTTGTTTCTCACAGTTACAGAGGCTGAGAATTTCAAGATCAAGGTGCTGGCAGATTTGATTCCTGTTAAGAGCCTTCTTCCTGATTTACACACAACATCCTCTCAAGACATAAAAGAGGAAGAGAGCTAAAGAGTTCTCGTCTTCTTTTTTTTAAGACACTAATCTCATCATAGAAAAAGCAAGAGAATTCCAGAAAAAGTCTATTTCTGCTTCATTACGCTAAAACTTTTGACGGTGTGGATCATAACAAACTGTGGAAAATTCTTAAAGAGAAATGGGAACAGTAGATCACCTTATCTGCCTCCTGAGAAATTTGCATACAGGTCAAGAAGCAACAGTTAGAACCAAATATGGAACAACAGACTGGTTCCAAATTGGGAACGGAGTATGTCAAAGCTATATATTGTCACCATGTTTATTTAAATTATATGCAGAGTGCCCGTGAAATGCTGGGCTAGATTAACCAAAGCCAGAATCAAAACTGCCAGGGAAATAGCAATAACCTCTGATATGCAGATGATACCACCCTTATGATAGAAAGCAAAGAGGAACTAAAGAGCTTCTTGATGAAGGTGAAAGAGGAGAGTGAAAATGCTGCCTTAAAACTCAACATTCTTTTCTCAGCCATTAAAAAGAATACATTTGAATCAGTTCTGATGAGGTGGATGAAACTGGAGCCAATTGTACAGAGTGAAGTAAGCCAGAAAGAAAAACACCAGTACAGTATACTAACACATATATATGGAATTTAGAAAGATGATAACGATAACCCTGTATGCAAGACAACAAAAGAGACACAGATGTATAGAACAGTCTTTTGGACTCTGTGGGAGAGGGAGAGGGTGGGATGATTTGGGAGAATGGCATTGAAACATGTATAATATCATATAAGAAATGAATCGCCAGTCTAGGTTTGATGCAGGATACAGGATGCTTGGGGCTGGTGCACTAGGATGACCCAGAGGGATGGTATGGGGAGGGAGGTGGGAGGGGGATTCAGGATTGGGAACACGTGTACACCCATGGTGGATTCATATTGATGTATGGCAAAACCAATACAGCATTGTAAAGTAAAATAAAATTAAATTTTAAAAAAGTATGAAAACTTAAAAAAACTCAACATTCTAAAAATTAAGATCATGGCATCCTATCCCATCATATCATAGCAGATAGATGGGGAAACAATGGAAACAGTGAAAGACTTTATTTTCTTGGGCTCCAAAATCACTGCAGAAGGTAACTGCAGCCATGAAATTAAAAGACGCTTGCTCCTTGGAAGAAAAGCTAGGACAAACCTACACAGCATATTAAAAAGCAGAGCTATTACTTTGCCAACAAAGGTCCATCTAGTCACAGCTATGGTTTTTCCAATAGTCATGTATTAATGTGAGAGTTGGACCATAAAGAAGGCTGAGCACTAAAGAATTGATACTTTCGAACTTTGGTATTGGAGAAGACTCTTGAGAATCCCTTCGACTTCAAGGACATCAAACTAGTCAATCCTAAAGGAAATCAGTTCCAGATATTCATTGGAAGGACTGATACTGAAACTAAAGCTGCAATATTTTGGATACATATTGCAAAGAGTCATCTCATTAGAAAAGACCCTGATGCTGGGAAAGATTAAAGGTAGGAGGAGAAGGAGATGACAGAGGATGAGATGGTTGGATGACATCACCAACTTAATGGACATGAGTTTGAACAAGCTCTGGGATTTGGTGAAGGACAGGGAAATGCTTTGCAGTGGGTTTGCAAAGAGTTGGACATGACTGAGTGGCTGAACAACAGCAAATCTCATCACAGAGGGCTTACTTTTATGACCTCATTTAAGCCTAATTACTTTCCAAAGACCCCATCTCCAGACACTATCACAGTGAGAGTTAGAGATTCAACATATGCATTTGGGAGAGACATACACATTCATTCCTATTAACACACGAATTCTAGAAACATTAATATGTAATAGTAATCCATCTGTGTCCCAGGTTCCTGACTCTTTTCTTACATAGATCTGAAAGTTCTCCCAGGATATCCTGAAAAATAAGCTAAATTTCACAATTTGCCTACTGACCTCAATTTCTGTTTGTTTATTTTTTCCTTCAACATTATATGAATGCAGAGACATGTTTTATATATCAGACATTGCTAAGTATGAATTAAACAATTCATGATTAAATACTCCTTACACTGGGACAGGGTCTAGAAGAAGTGAGGCTAAAGAATCTTTTTTTATAAAATAAACTCTACAATATGGACTCCACCAGGTAATCATAAACACACACACACACACACACACACACAAACTTGTCTTTCATCTTAGTCTTCTCAATAGCTTTTATTGAAAGCTTATTTTGCCTGATAAACAGCCTTTGAGACTTTATTTCCAGTAGAAGAGAAATCACTTTCTTAATATACTATTTGAATACATAAATTATTAACACATTTGGGGCTTATCTTTCTATCTCACTTTCTATCTCAGTTAAATAAAAACTTGAAAAACACATCTTTTGTTTCACCATGGAAATGATGTATAAATGTTACAGCTATTTTTCAAAAAGTTAATTGATGAGGAGATGGATATTATCTTCAATTAAATGAGCACTCTTTATGAATAAATGAAATTTCTGTAAATGTAGAAAAGATTCAGAACTATGTGGCAAAACTTTGATTTCATATATAGTATAATATTTAATTTATAATAGCTAACTGGTTTAAGCAAAACCAAAATACATCCTATTAAAAGCTTATCAATATTTACGAAGCATTTTTCCTAAAACATATACAGAGCTATAGAAATATGTTTTCATTGTTGAAAGCCACTAGATAAATAATAATGAAGACAACTAAAAACATTTAATATTTTATAATAGGCAATGATGAAGTAAAAAAAAAATACACATTCTGAATAACAGAACTGAAGTAACAATTTTAAATGATTTAGAATAATTTAAAAATGATTTAAAATGATTTAGGATGATTTCTTTTAAGGAACTGGCTTATGTGACTGTGACTGCTGAAGCTGGCAGTTGTGTGAAATTCATAGGGAAAGTTAGTACGTAGAACTCAGGCAGGGTTTCTTTACAGCATCAAGGTAGTAGTCTTCCTTTCTTCTAAAAACCTCAGTCTTTGTTATTAAGGCTTTCAATGAATTGAATGAGGTCCAATCACACTTTGGAAGCCAATTTGCTTTACCTAAAATCTTACTGTTTATCAGAATTAATCTCATGAAACATGAACATTTATATTAGGGTTGACCAGACAACCAAGGCCATCACAGTCTAACCATGTTGAAACATAAAAGTAACCATCATAATGTATAAAGCACTCAAGTTAAAAAAATTTTGATACAAAATGATGAATTAACTATTGTTTTTCATATATTGTTGTTCAGCCACTGAGACCTGTCTAACTCTTTGTGACCTCATCAACTACAGCACACCAAGCTACTCTGTCCTCCATTATCTCCCAGAGTTTGCTCAAATTCATGTCCATTGAGTCTGTCTCATCCTCTGCCACCCCGTTCTCCTTTTGCCTTCAACTGTTCCCAGCATCAGGATCCTTTCCAATGAGTCAGCTCATCGCAATAGGTGCCCAAAGTATTGGAGCTTAAACTTCATCATCCATCCTTCAGATGAATATTCAGGGTTCATTTCCTTTAGGATTGACAAATTTGATCTACTTGCAGTCCAAAGGACTCTCAAGAGTCTACTCTAACACCACAGTTTGAAAGCATCAATCCTTTGGTGCTTAGTCTTCTTTATACTCCAACCCTCACATCCATATATAACTACTGGGAAAATCTTAGCTTTGACTATGTGGACTGTGCCAGCAAAGTGATGTCTCTGCTTTTTAATACACTGTCCAGATTTATCAAAGCTTTCCTTCCAAAGAGCAAGTATTTTTAATTACATGACTGTATTGGAGCCCAGAAGTTTTCTCTACTTTCTTCCATTTAAGTTTGAATTTTGCAAAAAGGAGATCATGCTCTGAGTGACAGTCCTGTCTCAGTCTTCTTTTTGCTGACTGTATAGAGCTTCTCCATTTTGGGCTGAAAAGAAAATAATCTACTTGATTTCAGTATTGTCTATTGTGTGATGTCCATGTGTAGAGTTCTTTTGGACTGTTGGAAAAGGATCTTTACTATGACCAGAGTATTCTCTTGAAAAACTCTGCCAAGCTTTCCTCTGTTTCATTTTGGACTCCAAGGCCAAACTCGCCTGTTATTTTGGGTATCTCTTTACTTCTACTTTTGCATTCCAATCCCCTAGGATGAAAAGAACACCTTTTTTGGTATTAGTTCTAGAAAGGGTTGTAGGTCTTCATACAACTGGTCAGCTTCAGCTTCTTCAGCATCAGTGTTTGGGGCATAGACTTGGATTACTGTGATTCCGAATGCTTTGCTTGGAAACAAATTGAGATCATTCTTTTGTCTTTGAGATTGCACCCAAGTACAGCATTTCAGGCTCTTTTTTGAGTATGAGGGCTACTCTATTTCTTCTAAGGGATTCTTGTCACAGTAGTATATATAATGGTCATCTGAATTAAATTCATCTGTTTAAGTTCACTGATTCCTAAAATGTTGATGTTCAGTCTTGCCATCTCCTGTTAACCAAGTCCAACTTACCTTGATTCATGGACCAAATATGTCAGGTTCCTTTGCAATACTGTTCTTCAGAGCATTGGAATTTGCTTTCACCACCAGACACATTCACAACTGAATGTCATTTCCACTTTGGCCTACTCATTTCATTCTGGAGCTATAAGTAATTTCCCTTTGCTTTTCCTCAGTAGCATATTAGACACCTTTTGACCTGAAGGGCTCATCTTCTGATGTCATATCTTTTTGCCTTTTCATACTCTCCATGGGGTTCTCCAGATAAGAATACTGGAGTGGGTTGCCATTTCCTCCATGGGACCACGTTCTGTCAGAACTCTCCACTATGACCCATCTGCCTTGGGAGGCCCTGCACGGCATGGCTCATAGCTTCACTGAGTTATACAAGCCCATTCATCATGACAAAGCTATGCTCCATAAAGGGGATTATTTTACAGATAACCCAAGATAAATTTAACATCTTTCCCTAAATTTGTAAAGAAGATTTTTACTATTTCATGTGTACATATATTCATATAGACATTCATATTCATATATATTTACATTAAATATTTTATATAAAATATATGTGATATATGTATATTTTGTGCTATTAGGTGATATATTCATAAATGAAAGTATATGCATTCATACACTTATATGTATACTTACCATGCATATTCATATATATAAGTATCTGCATATCTTTGTATACTATATATACCCACAAAATTATTTCATACTGCAGTAGGTTTTCATAATTGGATGTATCTTTTTATGCAGTTAGTGCCAATACAAAAGAAAAAAGCTTGCATTATTTTTCCTTGTCATATAAGGGAAATAAGTTTAGAACAGGAAAAGTCACAGATGACCTCAATACTGAAGCAGAATGGATATGAAAAAATTAGATTATAAAATTAACTTGTAATACTATAATAATAATTAAAATTTATACATATTAACAAATATTAGCACTAAAAATTGTCTCATATTGAAGCAATTGTTTATATTTGTGTAATCAGATATCCACAATTTGAAATTTAGGCTATTGAAACATCTATATTTCATAGGAACAATAAAGCAATTTCAGTTTTTGTAAACAAAGTGCATCACATATGAAACAGACCTTGAACTCTTTCCATAAAGCTCATGAATGGTGTCATTAATCAAAAATAATGATCTCTGTTCCTAAAAATATTTTAGTGACTTTAATATAACATGCAGCTTTCTTCTGCCATTGAAAGATTTTGAAGCACTGTAATTGTGAAAAGTGGCCAACCTATACTTGTTACACATAGTGGGAAATCAGAGTCTTCTGTTAAATTTAACAGCATTATTCTGAAAACTTGGAAACTGACTTATCACCTACAACTTGCAGTGAAATACTATCTGAAATACTATCTATGCTGAACTTTTTTTTTAGCTTCCTAACAACATACCCTAAATATGACAGTGAGTTAAAGTGTAAAATATGTTTTTACTCTGCCTGACACAGAAATCATTTTTCTAGAATATACCTAGAACTGTAAGAAGATCTAACTTTTCAGTTTTACATTTTTGTAACAGGATAGGTATGTCATAGGACTCAGAAGAAAATTAGAAAAACATTTGTTATTTTAAGAGAGAAAGTTACATTAAAATTGTGATGCTCTTTTTGTAGTAAATCCATCGGGTATTACATATACACTTCACTAATTAGTTCTAAACTGGGTATTCAAATGAATAGCTCAATTAATCCTATATGTTAACACTTGCTTCTTGAAATAATTACTATTTAGGTTTTTAAAGTATTCATTAAATGTCTGCCAAATTACTTAAAAATCATAATAGACATTTAATGGGTGCTTTAAAACCAAAATAGAAATTACATTTGATTATATGTAACTATAGGTTTATAAAGCTATCATTATATGTCTATTAAGACCATTTAACTTAAGTGTTACATAATTAGAGAAGAGCCAGGATTTTAATTGCACATTTGCAAACTGCTAGCTTGTTTTGCTAAATATTCACTTTATCCATTGCAGAAAAGTATGAGTAAGGTATGAAGATTTTTGTCATTTATTTTCCTTAAGTAATTTCCACTATATTCTGTGGGATATGACCTAACAATTGCATATCACATATGATAATGAGACCATATGCAAAAATTAAAAAAATATTTATATTGAAATAAATCTTCCAAAGTAGGATACATTTCACTGATACTCCACTCCTTAAAAAAAAAAAAAAAGGCTCTTGACTGGCCAACAGGTTTTTCTTTGTCCTCCTTTAATGTAAATGATTAATATTGGTCCTGTAACCAAATAGCTGTGATAGAAAATAATTGGTATCAAATTATGATTCAGCATGTACTGTCTTGAGTTTAGAAAGTACATCTCAAGTTGCCAATAAAAAGCACAATTTCCCATTAATTACCTCACTAAACAGTTGCTTGTTATCACTGAAGTTAATGCGGATTAAAAGAGATACTAAATTGAACTTTTATGCCTTGAAGTGCCAACTCATCTTGAACTCAAGATTGGAATACAAAATGCAAAGAGAGTAAGATTGTAATTTGGTTGCAGGTTCAATTCAGTAGATAAATAATGTGCCTCCAACAGCAGGCTTTTAGAGGCACTAAAACTACTTTCGTAAAAGGTATCCACTTTTAGTTCCTCAGTATATCTCCATTAGGCACCTGAGGTTGCCTCTTGCAAAAGTGAAGAAGAAAACATTCTGCTGAGGAAATTTATTTCTATATTATTTCTTCTGTGATTTTTTTTTCCTTCTGGAAACATTTGCATTTAAACAAACTTTTATTTCACTGGAATCCATCTGCCCATACTTACCCTGTTTTTTACCACTGAATAAATATCACCTGTGAAGTGTTGTAAACACGGTTGCTATTCCATTTTCTTAATTTTGTACAGATCTATCCAAACTCAAGGTAAAGCTTGACTCATTTAATGTGGGACATGGAGGACTTGGGACATGAAGGTAAGAATTTTAGTCTTTCTATGTATTCTTAGTTATTCACAGTAATCTGACAATGGATTCATAACCCACTTGCTATCTGCTGATCCATTTTTAAGAAAACTTAATTAGGGAAAAGAAAGCTCAAACCAAAGGATATTACAGACCTAAATTTTCATGGCAGTCCACTGGTTTTTCACCATCCAAGCAGAATGCCCTAAATTCAAGTTATTCCAGATACTAACAAGTCTCCTTTTCATTCATTCATTCATTATTTATGTATTTATTTATTTATTTATTGGTATTTCTTTTGATCTTTTAATTTAAATCATTACAAACAAAGTTAAGTCTTTTGGAGTCAACTTACCACTATTCTTAGCCTCACCATTGTCTAGGACTAGTCAGGCCACATTTCATGAATTTTATTCACCTTCAAGTGCATCAGATTTGTTGAAACTCAAATGTTCAGTATTCTAAAGGAGACATTTTTCTTGAGAAAATAATTTTAATTTGTTGTTAATATTTTTAATGGAAGCTTTATAATAAACCCTAGGCTCCTCAGATTTCTTCAAAACAGAAAAATTTAGCAATAGTCAAATACCCTGAATAAGAATTTGAATGGATTTGGCTGCTTTCCATAATACTAGCCAGAATCTCAAAGTCACATCATCCCTGATAATCAGTCAATGATAATGAGGCTGGAAGATACCACTGATAATTATACTTGTACTATTGTTTTATTTACACAGATCATTTCCTTTATTCACACTGCTATTTCTCCCCATAGGTGATGAGTACAGATTCTGTGATGAGTACAGAAACACACCATGAAACAGTAGTTTCGTTTAACTTGTATGAATCCTAGGAAGGGGCAATGTGTTTACATCATCCTATGCTTATGTAGAAATTATAAAAGTAAGATGTTTTCACGTTTTTTTTTAATATAAAGAAAGTCTCTCAGGCTTCCCTAGTGGCTCAGTGGTGAAGAATCTGCCTGCGAATGTAGGGTACATGGGTTTTATCTCTGGGTCAGAAAGATTCCCTCCAGTAGGGAAATCCTATGGACAGAGGAGCCTAGTAGAGTACAGTCCACAGGGCCACAAAGAGTTGGACATGACTGAGCGGCATCATTCTTCACAAAACCTGAAGTACCACTGGCTATATGAAAATTAAATTCTAATCACAGTCACTCACAGAATGGAGTAAAACACTTCTTGTGAAAACTTTTTTTCTATTAGTTTCCTAGGAGACAGTCTGAAAAATCTCATAAATTAACAACATGATGTTTTCATGGAAGAATTTAAAAAACTTTAAATAGATGTATCCTTTGCTTACAGGGCATGTTATTTCTTGCTGCAGATATAGAAATGTGATCCCTGACTATCAACAAAAAGTCAAAAATATCATCCTGAGGAAATTAATCATTAAGTTTGGGCATGAAAATGCAACTCTAATGAATCTAGGATGAATACATCCTGTTTCCCTTTTATCTGACTCTCATTAAAGCTAATTTTTGTGGATACTGTTTCATAGGTGAGCACATTTAAAGCAGATAGATGTTTGTATTTTTAAGCTTCAGGAGGAAATGAGTGAAAGGAGACATCTATATAAAGTCAAATAGAATCGTTCAGCCCAGTGGGTTTTAGAAATGATTTCCTAGCAGTTGTTGATATTCACTCCTACACTGATTCCAAGATATTCATTCCTTTTGAAGCAGCTCTTTGATATTCTGTGGTGTTGAAAAACAAGCTAAAAAGAAAGAACTGACGATGAGATTAAATAACTTAGAAACTTTTTTGTGTGTTAAGAGTGTGTGCTAAGTCCACTTGAGAGTCCTACTCTTTGCAACCCCAGGGACTGCAGCTCTTCTATCCATGATCCCTCTATTCATGGGATTCTTCAGGCAAGAACATGGGAATGGATTGCCATTTCCTTCTCCAGGGGATCTTCCTGACCCAGGGATCAAACCCACATCTCTTCTGTCTCCTGCATTGGCAGGTGGTTTTTTTTGTTTGTTTTTTGTTTTTGTTTTTTTACCACTGGTGACATCTGAGAAGTGCTTTTATATTAAGTACTTTTACACATTTTTCATTATAATATAAATATAAGGAGGTACAGAAATAAAATTAAAATATATGACTCATTAATTTATCACAAAGATCGCACATACATTTAATTACCATATTGTTCCAAAAGTGGACTTTATCCGCTCTTAGAAGCCCCTTCCTTCCCCGTTCCAATTTTCTTTTGCACATGGCAGCCACTATCCTGACAGAGTAGCATGGGATTGCTGTGCTTGTTTGAATTTGATTGGAGTTGAATACAGTTTGTGTATTCTGGGGTAATTAGTACAACAATCATTCTTATACATATGCGTGTTTTTATTCATGTAATTTTGGTGCACATATGAGCATTCTTGTAAAGAACATATGTATTTTAGCTATTCCAGTGGAGATGTCATGATAATAAACTGAACTTCTACAGTTACTAATAAAATTGAGTCCATTGCCATATATACTCATCATTTGGAATGTCACCTTTTGCGGGTGGCTGTTAAAGTGCTTTTTACAACTCATTTTCATTTGGAATTGCTTATTTCTTTAAGATATTATGAAACAATTTTAAATTTAGAAAATAATTTCAAAGAAGGTACAGAACAGAGTGTTTCTTTATACCTTTCCTTCAAATTTCCTCCAATTTCCCCCACTGCTAACATCACACATAATCCTCGTACATTTATCAAAACTAAGAAATTAATGTTTTTAGTTATTGATTGATTGATTTTTGGCTTCACTAGGACTCTTGAGAAATCTGTATGCAGGTCAGGAAGCAACAGTTAGAACTGGACATGGAACAACAGACTGGTTCCAAACAGGAAAAGGAGTACGTCAAGGCTGTATACTGTCATCCTGTTTATTTAACTTATATGCAGAGTACATCATGAGAAACGCTGGACTGGAGGAAGCACAAGCTGGAATCAAGATTGCTGGGAGAAATATCAATAACCTCAGATATGCAGATGATACCACCCTTATGGCAGAAAGTGAAGAAGAACTAAAGAGCCTCTTGATGAAAGTGAAAGAGGAATGTGAAAAAGTTGACTTAAAGCTCAACATTCAGAAAACGAAGATCACGGTATCCAGTCCCATCTTTTCATGGGAAATAGATGGGGAAACAGTGGAAACAGTGTCAGACTTTATTTTTGGGGCTCCAAAATCACTGCAGATGGTGACTGCAGCCATGAAATTAAAAGACGCTTAGTCCTTGGAAGGAAAATTATGATCAACCTAGATAGCATATTGAAAAGCAGAGACATGACTTTGCCGACTAAGGTCCATCTAGTCAAGGCTATGGTTTTTCTGTGGTCATGTATGGATGTGAGACTTGGACTGTGAAGAAGGCTGAGCGCCGAAGAAATGATGCTTTTGAACTGTGGTGTTGGAGAAGACTCTTGAGAGTCCCTTGGACTGCAAGGAGATCCAACCAGTCCATTCTGAAGGAGATCAGCCCTGGGATTTCTTTGGAAGGAATGATGCTAAAGCTGAAACTCCAGTACTTTGGCCACCTCATGCGAAGAGTTGACTCATTGGGAAAAGACTCTGATGTTGGGAGGGACTGGGGGCAGAAGGAGAAGGGGACGACAGAGGATGAGATGGCTGGATGGCATCACGGACTCAATGAACGTGAATCTGAGTGAACTCCGGGAGATGGTGATGGACAGGGAGGCCTGGTGTGCTGCGATTCATGGGGTCTCGAAGTGTCGGACACAGCTGAGCAACTGAACTGAACTAAACTGAGGACTCTTGCCTGGAAAATCCCATGGACGGAGAAGCCTGGTAGGCTGACGTCCATGGGGTCATTAAGAGTCGGGCACAACTGAGCAACTTCATTTTGACTTTTCACTTTCATGCATTGGAGAAGGAAATTGAAACCCACTCCAGTATTCTTGCCTGGAGAATCCCAGGGACGGGGGAGCCTGGTGGGCTTCCGTCTATGGGGTAGCACAGAGTCGGACACGACTGAAGCGATTTAGCAGCAGCAGCAGCAGGTCTCCATTGCCCTGTGGCAACCTAGGCTTTCTCTAGAGCAGCAAGCAGGGGCTACTCTCTAGATGTGGTGCACAGGCCTCTCATTGCGGTGGCTTCTCTTGTTGCAGAGTGCAAGCTCCAGGGTACGTGAGCTTCAACAGCTGCAGCATGCTGGCTTAGTAGTTATGGCTTATGGATCCAGATTGTAGGCTCGGTAGTTATGGCTTTAGCTCCACCGCTGCTTGTGGGATCTTTCCGGACTAGGCATCGAACCTGTATATCCTGCATTGGCAGGCATATTCTTATCCTCTGTACTACCAGAGAAGTCTAGAAATTAATATTGATACAATAATGCTAACTAAACCAGATGTCATTCCCAAGTCAACAGTTTTTCCATTAATTAATACTGAATACTAAACCAATGATCCATGAGTTGTGCATTTTTTCTTTTACTTGCTTATTTATGCATTTACTCTCTACAC
The DNA here is from genome assembly GCA_917880005.1 of Nanger dama. Lineage (NCBI taxonomy): Eukaryota > Metazoa > Chordata > Mammalia > Artiodactyla > Bovidae > Nanger > Nanger dama. The sequence continues at coordinate 18,446,859 of CAKJTW010000020.1, forward strand.
CATGAAGCCTGTGGGATCTTAGCTCTGCCACCTGAGATCAAACCCACACCCCCTGCAATGGAAGCACTGAGTGTTAACCTCTGGATCTCCAAGGAAGTCCCTGTACAGTTTTCAATGTGATTGGTGGAAACAGATACTATTTCCTGTTCTGTAGGAGCCTTGGGTACTGTTATCTGCCATCCTTTCAGATGTCTCCCTTCCTTCACTCATCCCAGACTTGAGTAGTTTTCTCATATACAGATTGTGATCTGTATTCTCCTCAAAACTGTAGACGAATCCCTAGTGCTGCTGCTAAGTCACTTCAGTCATGTCCAACTCTGTGCGACCCCATAGATGGCAGCCCACCAGGCTCCTCCGTCTCTGGGATTCTCCAGGCAAGAACACTGGAGTGGGTTGGAAATGGGTTCCCATTTCCTTCTCCAGTGCATGAAAGTGAAGTCACTCAGTTGTGTCCAACTCTTCGAGACCCCATTGACTGAGCCTACTAGGCTCCTACATCCATGGGATTTCCCAGGAAAGAGTACTGGAGTGGGTTGCCATTTCCTTCTCCAATGAATCCCTACATAACTCTAGTATTTTCTCTCTCACCCTTCATTCTCAATCAGTCTCTCCCCCTCTCTCTTTCTCACTTATTTAATCTCAATCCCCACATTAAATTCACCTCTCCAGTACTCAGCTTTGTAAACTCCAGCCACTATGGTCTCCAGTGTGTCTCAGCTTTGGGTCTCAAACTCAGGATACTGTCTAAGTTCTATTTATGTCTGCCCCTCTCCCACTTCTTCACAATGTCCTTGAAACACTATCAAATCAGTAACATAATAATCACAGAATTCCACTGATTTGTTTACTGCTTCACAAAGTCACGGTACTAAGTTGACTAATACTCAGTGTCTTAATTGGGGCTTCCAAGGTGTTGTTGGAGAAGGCAATGGCACCCCACTCCAATACTCTTGCGTGGAAAATGTCATGGATGGAGGAGCCTGGTAGGCTGCAGTCCATGGGGTCACGAAGAGTCAGACACAACTGAGAGACTTCACTTTGAATTTTTACGTTCATACATTGGAGAAGGAAATGGCAACCCACTCCAGTATTCTTGCCTAGAGAATCCCAGAGACGGAGGAGCCTGGTGGGCTGCCATCTATGGGGTAGCACACAGTTGGACACACAACTGAAGCAACTTAGCAGCAGCAGCAGCAGCAGCAAGGTGGTGCTGGTGGATCAAACACGTCTGCCAATGCTGGAGACATGAGAGACATGGGTTCTATCCCTGGGTCAAGAAGGTCCCCTGGAGAAGGGCATGGCGACCCACTACAGTATTCTTGCCTAGAGAATCCCATGGACAGAGGAGCCCGACGGGCTACAGTCCATGGGGTCATAAAGAGCTGGACACAAGTGAAGCAACTTAGCATGCGCACACGTGCACAGTGTCTTAATAATTGATTTACTGGTATATCTTGTAATTGATTCAGGGAAGGAGTGTGAATACATTTCCTGTTGTTCCATTTTGACTAAAAGCAGAATATTATTATCTCTTAATCATATGTACTTTATTAGTGGAGTATTGAATTGTGTAAATATTTTAGAATATAAAACTTTATTTCTTCCTTGAAAATATCAATTGAAGGGTCTTGTTATTTTTATTCTGAGTAAATGAAAACTTGCTGAAGATCCACAGATAGAGTACTGATTATCACATATGTTAAGTACAGATTACTAGCAGTATGACAGAGTAATTTTAAATCACACTAATTTTCGTGAAAAGGCTTCCTGAAAATTGTCATTCTTTGGCTAAATTTTGAAGGGCATTTAGAAGTGAACTAGATAAAGAAAAGAACACAGTAAATTAAACTGAGAAAATAACATATAGAATTCATATGCTATATTTGATGAGAGGCTACTGCAACTGGTTTAATAGAGTTGCAATGACAAATATCCAGAAGATGCCAACAGAAAAAGCTGAAGATATGTAAATAAGCTAATTAAAAACATCAGCAGAGAAAATAAATTCATTGTAGGCTAGAGAAGATGTACACATTGAAATTCCCATTTAACTCTGCTTCATCCTTCATGTTGAATTTATCAGAATAAATTATGTCTGACAAGTACTCCTATTGTCACTCAAGTGCCTTTCTTTTCTTTTTAAACACCTTTCTATATAAGCTAACAAATTTACCCTGAGTAAACTTGAAAAGTTGGAAAATGTTCTTGACCCTAGTTAAATATTGAGAAAGTTTTATTCTATATCCTTAATGAAGAATATATGACAGTCTTCACTTTTGCTAAATATTGGAAAAAGGAAGGTTAGCATATGAAGATCTTTTAGCATCAAGGTATCTAGGTGTGCACTTCATTGCAGTCTGGGGGAATTACTTGAGCAAGTCTTTAAAAGCAAAATGAGCAAGAAATTGTAATATATCCATGGTTTTATTACAATCTAAAATTTAAAGAAATAAAATCATTGATTACCCCCTTAGATGTTATCTATCCTCTTCCAATAAATTAATTGCTTGTTAAAGCAATGGTTGCTTATAGTTTGTTTTTTTAATCCTATGAGCTGATTTTGCATATCTTTACAAATAGGCATTGATTAAATTATTTAGGAATAATTTTTAAGTGGTGTTAGGTGTTATTTTTCATGATCTGAGTTTGTATAACTTCAAAAAGATAGGCTAGCCTAGAAACGTGACTTCTGACAGTTATATCTGAACTGTCACAAAGAAGACTAGAAATTTACTTCTGCAATATTTCCTATTAACATGTCAGCTCCTTTCTTTAATACTGCAATTTATCATTAAAACCAGTTCATAAGAAGAAAAATATATTATACATAAAAGTACAGTGGGGTTTAAAAATTCTCTTGTTGAATGTATCTGAATTTCAAAGGAGGCTGACAAAATTGAAATTTAGAAAGTAAACGTAATTCTCACTGCCAGCAATAATTATTGATAAAGCAGTAAGGTGCGTGTGTATGTGTGTGTGTGTGTGTGTGTGTGTGGTACTGCTATTGTTTTGTGTGTGTGTGTATGTTTAGCTGCTCAGTCATGTCTGACTCTTTGTGACCCCATGGACTGTAGCCCACTAGGTTCCTCTGTCCATGGGATTCTTCAAGCAAGAATACTATAGTGGATTGTGATGCCCTTCTCCAGGGGATCTTTCTTACCCAGGCATTGAAACCAGGTCTTCTGCATTGCAGGCAGATTCTTTACCATCTGAGCTATTGTTTTACCATGTCTTCAAATATTACAGCCAATTAAAAATAGTGAAAGAAAGAGCCAGAAAACTATATGAAAATTTTAGATAGAGTTGTGTTTTTGAATCATGGACTCAGTTGTTCTCAAGATTTCCAGTAAATCACATTGTGACTTGATTATTAAATAATTCAGGAATAATCTTATAGAAGGAATGACAATCACATCATGCATTAGCAAGCATTTGTTGGCAGATATCTTCTGTGATTCTATGCATACTCTCATCCTTCTCAAAGTCCAATTTTCTAGACAAAATGGTATCTGGGGCTTTTAAATTAAAAAATGCACAACTATGTATAGATTGCTTTAAAAAGAACCCCTATTGCAAACACATCCTAATATGTTAGTCACCTTGCTGGGATAATGACTTCTTAAATCTCAGTGTCTAACAAAATTTATTTCTTGATTATATTATATAGGGATTGTTGGCCAGTTGTTGCTGTCCTTCAGGGCATGGTCAACTGTGTGTCATTCCATGCAGCTTGTCATCCTGATATAAGAGCTTCAAGAGCAGATTTTATAAGCTAACACAGGGAGTATCAAATCAAGAGTTCAAAAGAAATGAGAGATCTTATTAAGTATCAAGATTTATTGATAATGTTAAGATTACAGGCAATCAAGTATCTCAGATGAAGGAGGGAGAATTCCAAGTCTTTGTGACTTCCCAAATCTTTTTTCCAAAATTGACCTTGCACTTCCTTGGTCAAAATAAGATGGGGAAATCTCTGAGTATATTTCATGCTTCTCTTCACACAAGAGTCATGTTTAAGTTATGAGCTCACTCTCTCATACGGCACAGAAGTTGTATAGCTCACAAGTCATTGTAAAGAGGTGTATCTCATAAGTCATTAGATCCATTATGCTGTATATGATCAATCAATTGTTGAAAAATGATATTAAATCTCCAATTTTAATTATGAATCTATTTCCCCTGAAGATACTGTCATAATTTTTGTGTGCATTTCTTTGAAGCTTTACCATTAGCTGCCCTCGTATATAGGATTGCTATTTATATGTCAATTATCTTTTAAATAGATTAAAGATAAGACTAATCAGATTACTTATACAATCATAGATATGCAGATCAGTATCAATTAAGAGTGTTGGAAAGAACCATCCTGCAGGTCGCCACAGCCACCTCCCTGTGAAAGATTCTTGTGTACTACATCCCACAACATGAGCCTCCTTCATTTTTCCAAACACTTGTTTCTGTCTTTTATTTCAATAAGTTGACTGGAGTTAGTTTACTTTGTCCCTACCTGCGCTCTTACCTGGAAATTGCCTCTAGACAGTAAAATGTTTTCTCCATTGTTTCACAGTAACTTGACAATTCTCTCAGGTATAAAGAAAGAATGTGAAGTCACTCAGTCGTGTCTGACTCTTTGTGACCCCATGAATCGCAGCACACCAGGCCTCCCTGTCTATCACCAACTCCCAGAGTTCACTCAGACTCACGTCCATCGAGTCTGTGATGCCATCCAGCCATCTCATCCTTTGTCAACCCATTTTTCTCCTGCCCCCAATCCCTCTCAGCATCAGTCTTTTCCAATGAGTCAACTCTTCCCATGAGGTGGCCAAAGTACTGGAGTTTCAGCTTCAGCATCATTCCTTCCAAAGAAATCCCAGGGCTGATGTCCTTCAGAATGGACTGATTGGATCTCCTTGCAGTCCAAGGGACTCTCAAGAGTCTTCTCCAACACCACAGTTCAAAAGCATCACTGTTTGGTGCTCAGCTTCTTCACAGTCCAAGTCTCACATCCATACATGACCACTGGGAAAACCATAGCCTTGACTAGACAGACTTTGCTGGCAAAGTAATGTCTCTGCTTTTCAATATGCTATCTAGGTTGGTCATAACTTTTCTTCCAAGGAGTAAGCGTCTTTAATTTCATGGCTGCAGTCACCATCTGCAGTGATTTTGGAGCTTGAGGGCAAGTGTTTAACTTGAATAAGGTTGAAGAGTTGAGAATGTTTTATGCCCAGTCATGTCTGAGTTGTTGCAACCTTGGACTGTAACCCACGAGACCCCTCTGTCCATGGGATTTTTCAGACAAGAATCCTGGAGTGGATTGCCATTTCCTCCTCCAAAGGATCTTCCCAACCCAGGCATTGAAGGCAAATCGTCTATGCTCTTCATTGCAGATGGATCTTACTGCTCAGCCATCAGGGAAGCCCAGAATGTTTTTATGTCAATGTTAATAACCCAGTTTGACCACTGCGCTGTGATTATGAACAGACATGAGAAGCATATGAAGTGCATTGGGAATTTTTGTGCTGCTTTACTTCCTGTATATATTTGGTGTACATGCCAAATCATTTCAATATGGAAATTCAAGTACAAAAAGAGAATTATTCCAATAAAAATTGAAGCTACAAAAGGAGAAAATATCCAGGGGCGGAAATTATTCTTGTGGCATATTCCTGAAAGCCCCAGTTCTGGTGCTGACAATGTTACTGATGCCTTGGAGGCACTTCTGCCTCCTGCTCATTCTTCATTATGCAGACCTTTCCATCCCATTATCAGTGTTTTATGTGCCTCAAACTCTTATCTTTCGTTTTCAGCTACAATATAGAATTTTAAAGCCATACTTGCAAGGCTGACAGCTATCACAGATCTATCTGACTTATGAAAATAGTTTATTCTCAATGCAAAAATCAACATTATATATTCTTATATTTTATCCTTCCCAATTATGTCTAATGTTAATAAAATAATCTGAGTTAAAATTTTAAGAATACACATGACATTTCACCTTATACCATTAATGTAACCTTTCCAATGTGTATATTTATTATAAAAAGATACTTGCCATGTACAAATGCCACTTAGAATGTAATGTTGAATATTCTTTATTATGATTCAGTTTTAAAGATTTTGGCTATTGTATTAACTTTAAGTGGAACCTGAGTTACAGAATGACTTACAGACGGTTGTTCAACTGCTAAGTCATATCCGACGTGACCCCTGGACTGCAGCAAATAGGCTTCCCATCTTTCACTATCTCCCAAAGTTTGCTCAAACTCATGCCCATTGAGTCAGTGATACCATGCAGACATCTCATCCTCTCTCACCCCGTCTCCTCTGCCTCAGTCTTTCCCAGCATCAGGGTTTTTCCTGTGAGTCAACTCTCGCATCAGGTGGCCAAAATATGGAGATTCAACTCAGCATCAGTTCTTCCAGTGAATATTCAGGGTGGATTTCTTGTTTCTCCTTCTCACAAACTTGGTAGTCTAGAGCTCAGACTGCAGTTTCACAAGCACTGTTGACACAGTCCATGTTGTTACTCAGTCACCTTCAATCTCTAGCCTTCACCTGGTGGTCCAAAGTGCCTGCTGTAATGCCGGTCCCATGATAGCATCCCAGTTTTCAGGGACACAGACATGAGAAAAGTTTAGTCTTTCATAGAAACTGCTTGCACAACATTTGTTTGTGTCCCGCTGGCCAAAAAGTAATTATAGGCTCACAGACAAAAGTGAGAGAACCTGGGAAATGCAACCTACCAAGGCAGCAGGGTGTACGGGGGCCTGTTATTCTACAAAAGCAGAATAGATGTGTGCAACAGCTAGCTGTTTTAATAAAAATTACTTAATGGATAGATAGAAAGAAAAAGCACCTGTAACTTATCCAGATAAGAACTTTATTTGATACAAAATTCAAATAATTTCTATCTTTAAAGTTCCATAATAGCCTTTTCTTTCATACAAAACAACAAAAATGCTGTTACTTACTGATAGTGTCTTAATCATTACCTCTCTAAATTTAAAACTCTACTTAGATTATTAATCATCTTGGAAGAGGAAGAGGGTCATGACGAGAAGCATGTGAATGGGTTTCTGGAACACTGAGAATGTTATGTCTTAACCTCAGTGATGGTAAATGAGTGAACACTATAAATATTAGTTATGTTTTCTGTAACCTTTAAATGTATGTTTATTTTTCAGTAGAAAATTAAATACACATATGGGTGAAAAGCTAAAATAAAACTCAATACTTAAAATCAGTAAGTTCATTAAAAGAAATGCGCTCTCTATTCTAGAATTCAGCACAATCCCAGGGCAGAAAACAGTATTACAAACATTTAACTAAACCATTGAATGTGTTCAAAATATTGCACTGAGCACATTTGTTAAGGACTTATATTCACTATGCCTATTTATCTTAACCTATCATCTCTTGGACAACTTCACTGTATATGCCATAGAAATATGTCATTATAGACTTAATGTGTGCATTTTATGGCTACTGCCAACATAAGGGTAAAAAGATTAATCACTTCTGCACTTAGTGAACATACTAGGGCCTTTAAAGGTTTCAATCTTGTTCATTTTTCTGAAAGGTTCATTTGAATTCACAGAAGTACATTTTGATTGACTACCTTTCCCACTATTTCAATGATCAAACTAAAAGCCAAGACATTTATCAATAAAAAGAAAACCCACTAGGAATACAGTACACCTGGGAGTAAAATGTTGAATAAAGCTTGCAATTCAGGTTGAAAGACTGCATTGTTTCAAATAAAGTAGCAAAGAAATACATATTTTAAGTATTTTTTTCCAAAATGACACATTTATATATGTTTAAAGGTTGTGAGAGAATTAGAGGATACTACGTGCTTAAGATGTTCAATAACTAAAGTACAGTTCAACTTTCTATCAAACACTGAATTGAACAGTAAGCAGAACTTCCGTAGATTAAATAAAAATTGTTCTGTGCTCAATTCTGCTGGTGTCTAGACCCCTGGTTACCTTTATGATTTCAATTTGGCTTTGTTCTGAAACACTTCTTCCTGCATCACTTACTTTGAGTTACCTGGAGGGGAAATGTATTATCAAAAGCAATGGCTGTTTATGACACTGCTCTAGAATATTAGAGCTGATAGCTAATCTTAGGTTCTTGCTATTTAAAACAGATTCTAGGATTTTGCTTTTCTTTGTTCAGTTATGTCAAATCAAATATTATTAACTTGCTAAAGAGAAAGCTTAGAATAGTTTATGGCACTGATTGACCGGTGAATAGGAAATGCTTTCCCATAAGTGTAGGAAACAATGAAATGTGAAAGGTGTTGTAACTGACTAGATCAGAGCACAATAGACTGAAATCCCTAAATTCTACCTGTGCATCATACCACTGTCACAGTAAAACCTCAACATTTTGGGGATCATTGCTCCAGGTAACATCCTACATGGGGGAAAAGGACACCAGAAGTATCCATGTAGCATAGCTCCTCAGATTATCTTGTTTCTCTTCCCACTGAGATATGTCTTGACCCATAGTTCTAAGATCAAAATTCCTTGTTCTAACATGATACATGCAATAATTTCCTTGGAGAAGAAAAGTAATTTTTCAATGATGGAGAAAAGAAAAGGATGTTAATAATAGGATTAGAAAATTAATTGACATATCAGTAAATTAACACTTGGTAATGATTAAGTCAATTACTTTGTAGTTAACTTGGAGGTGTTGCCCAAATTATGAACAGATTCTCCTCTAAATTTATTTTCTCACACCCAGTAATGTTTTGAAAGCATAAATGGACATTGGGAATCTCTGAGAGTACATATCCATCATTGCATTTTTCTATGCTTATTGTAAACTGAATGATTTCAGCTTTATGCTAGTGAGTGAAAGTAATTCAGTCGTGTCCAACTCTTTACAGAGTTGGACAACTCTATACAGTCGTGTCCAACTCTATACAGTCCATGGAATTCTTCAAGCAAGATTACTTGATTGGGTTGCCTTTCCTTTCTCCAAGGGTAATCTTCCCAACCCAGGGATCAAACTCAGGTCTTTTGCATTGCAGGAGGACTCTTACCAGCTGAACCACAAGGGAAGCCCAAGAATACTGGAGTGGGGTAGCCCTTTTCCAGCACATCTTCCCAACCCAGGAATACAACAGGGGTCTCCTGCATTTCAGAGGGATTCCTTACCAACTGAGCTAAATTTATGCTAATTCAGGTACAAATATACTCTAATTTAAATTTAAGTACTGCTTTATTGACTATGCCAAAGCCTTGACTGTGTGGATCACTATAAACTGTGGAAAATTCTGAAAGAGTTGGGAATACCAGACCACTTGACCTGCCTCTTGAGAAACCTACATGCAGGTCAGGAAGCAACAGTTAGAACTGGACATGGAACAACAGACTGGTTCCAAACAGGAAAGGAGTAGGTCAAGGCTGTATACTGTCACCCTGTTTATTTAACTTACATGCAGAGTACATCATGAGAAATGCTGGGTTGGAAGAAGCACAAGCTGGAATCAAGATTGCCGGGAGAAATATCAATAACCTCAGATATGCAGATGACACCACCCTTAGGGCAGAAAATAAAGAGGAACTAAAAGCCTTTTGATGAAATTGAAAGAGGAGAGTGAAAAAGTTGGCTTAAAGCTCAACATTCAGAAAACGAAGATTGTATCCAGTCCCACATTTCATGGGAAATAGATGGGGAAACAGTGGAAACACTGGCAGACTTTATTTTTGGGCTCCAAAGTCACTGTGGATGGTGACTGCAGCCATGAAACTAAGAGACGCCTACTCCTTGGAAGAAAAGTTAGACCAACCTAGATAGCATATTCAAAAGCAGAGACATTACTTGCTGACTAAGGTTCATCTAGTCAAGGCATGGTTTTTCCAGTGGTTAGTATGGATGTGAGAGTTGGACTGAGAAGAAAGCTGAGCACCGAATAATTGATGCTTTTGAACTGTGGTGTTGGAGAAGACTCTTGAGAGTCCCGTGGACTGCAAGGAGATTCAATCAGTCCATCTGAAGGAGATCAGCCTTGGAATTTCTGGAAGGAATGATGCTGAAGCTGAAACTCCAGTACTTGGCCACCTCATGTGAAGAGCTGACTCATTGGAAAAGACTTGATGCTGGGAGGGACTGGGGACAGGAGGAGAAGGGGACGACAGAGGATGAGATGGCTGGATGGCATCACTGACTCGATGAACGCAAGTCTGAGTGAACTCTGGGAGTTGGTGATAGGGAGGCCTGGCATGCTGCAATTCATGGGATCGCAAACAGTCAGACACGACTGATCGACTGAACTGAACTGAACTGATAAAGAATTTCCTAAATATTTAGTGACAAATATTTTTCTACATCGAGCATTATCACAAATTTGCCTTTTAAGTTGTATATAATCCTTAACCTAATAAAAACTCCATGTTGCTATCCCATAAGTAACCATCACATGTGGATAGTTTTGTTTATCTTTCCACTTTGAACTTTCTACAGAACAGAGAGCAAACAACTAGGCTTATATAATATAAAATTATGCACAATCCTAATGTCAACAAGTATTATATGACATTTCTAAAAGCACCAATAAAATAGAGAGGCATAGTTGGGATCTTTGATTTCCCTAATTGTAGCAGACAGAAGAGACCTTTGTAAATAGCATAGCTGTGTTGATACATGTGAACTGCTACCTCGACTTCCAGATAATCTGATTTTTCACTGACAGTCCCTGCTGCTTGGTACAGCAAGCTGCTAGTATGACAGAACTAGCTACTTGCTTCTGTTTCTGTGGTTATAGGTGCTCAAAACAAAAGTAAAATGATTTCAAGTCTATTCTGTAAACGTGTGTGGGAAAGAGAATAATATCCATCCCCATCCCTACAAAAAATGTTCATGCCTAATTCCTGGAAGCTAAGAATCTGTTGTATCACATGCCAAAGGATCTCGTGGGTAAAATGGAGCTCACACACTTACTGAGATTATCCTGAATTGTCAGGATGAGGCCAATGTAACCATATAAGTCTTTAAAAATGGAAAAGGAAGGCAAAAGTCAAAGTGAGATGGCAATGGAAGAAGCAGGGAGTGATTCAAAACATGAAAGGAATTAGATCTGTCTTGGCCAACTTTGAAAAGGAGAAGATGGCCAAAAGCCATACATAGATAGTCTCTGGAATGAGTGCATGTAGCCTATATGATGCAGCCATTCTACTCCTCACACACTTACCAGACAGAAATGAAAACATTTATTATACATAGACTTGTATGTGGATGTTCATAGCACCGTTAGCCTGAAATGGAAATGACTAAGATTTCTATCAGCAAGTGAACAGATAAATATATATCTAATACATAATCATACAAGGAAATACTACACATAAAAACAGGAATTATTATAACACGCTACCCCACATATGTATCCCAAATAATTATACCAAGTGAAGAAGCCAGACAAGAAAAAATTATATACACTTTTAGTTCCATTTATATGAAAACTATAGAAAATTAAAACTAATCTCAGTCGCAGGACAGAGGTGCCTGGCAGGCTAATAACCCATGAGGCTGAAAAAGAGACACAACCTAGTGGCTAAACCAACAATAGTGACAAAAATCTCACAATGTTTGGTGGAGATCAAGGAGGCACATGATACAAAGATAGGCAAGAAGGAAGGATTACTTTGTGGCACATGGAAACTTCTGCAAGTGATGGGTATTATATATTAATTATCGTGATATTGCAGGTAGTTTTAGAAGGGTAAAAATATGTAGAATCCTCATACTAACATTTAAATACATGAAGTTTATTTCTATGTCAATTGCATCTCAATCCAAGCCAATAAAAATCCTAGTAATAAATGATACTTAGATTCTCAGTAAACAAGCTGCTTCCATATGATTTGAATGAAATATTAACTCTAAATGTTTTGCTATTATAAATACAGTAAAAATACATTTTTGCTGGAGGCAAGTAAACTTTGTGTATGTGATGTCTTAAATATCCATTATCTGCTTTAGAATGTTACACAGAATTTTTAAATTGTCAGTAGATTATAGGTAAAATACTTAGACTCTAAGCTCCTTGACTGAAATCTCTAGTGAATGTTGAAAGCAGTAAAGTAGTAATATATTACAGTGTTCTATTCCAACGCATTTACATTTAGTAGCAAGTGAGGGACGTTTATGGGATCTAGAGGATCCCACAGAAGGTTTTAGTGTAGAGTTTACACCTAATGGATTATGTTTACTATGCCAAGAGAGAACAAAATGGTCATTTCCACACACTGGACATAAGAACTTGAAAATTAATATTTTTTGAATTTTGGAAAGAATTAATTATATATATAATTTTAGATAATATGCTTATATTGTCCTAATGACAGCGAAATTTGAATGGGCTTTTAAATTACAGATTTTAAAATAGTATAATGCATATAATCAATTATAAACTCATGGGAATAATATAAATTAATTGTTGTTGTTCAGTCGCTAAGTTGTGTCTGACTTTGTGACCCCATGGAATGTAGTAAGCCAGAGTCCTCTGTCCTGAGAAGGCAATGGCACCCCACTCCAGTACTCTTGCCTGGAAAATCTCATGGATGGAGGAGCCTGATGCACTGCAATCCATGGGGTCGCTAAGAGTCGGACAGGACTGAACGACTTCACTTTCACTTTTCACTTTCATGCATTGGGGAAGGAAATGGCAACCCACCCAGTGTTCTGCCTGGAGATTCCCAGGATGGGGAGCCTGGTGGGCTGCCGTCTCTGGGGTCGCACAGAGTCGGACACGACTGAAGCGACTTAATACCAGCAGCAGCAGCAGTTTGCTCAAATTCATGTCCATTGAGTCGGGTGATGCTATCAGCCATCTCATCCTCTGCCACTCCCTTCTCCTTTTAGCCTTCAGTCTTTCCCTGCATTAGGGTCTTTTCCAGTGAGTTGTCTCTTTGTATCAGGTGGCCAGAGCATTGGAGCTTCAGCTTCAGCACTAGTTCTGTCAATGAATATTCAGGATCGATTTCCTTTAGGACTGACTGATTTGATCTCCTTGCAGTCTAAGGGACTCTCAAGAGTCTTCTCCAATGCCATAGTTCAAAAGCATCAGCTCTTCGGTGCTCAGCTTTCTTTGTGGTCTAGCTCTTACATCCATACATGACTACTGAAAAAAACATAGCTTGACTATACAGACCTTTGTCAGCAGAATGATGTTTTTGCTCTTTAATATGTTGTCTATGTTTGTCATAGCTTTTTCTAAGAGGCAAGCATCTTTAATTGTATGGCTGCAGTCACCATCCATAGTGATTTGGAGCCCAAGAAAATAAAATCTGTCACTGCTTCTGTAAAACAATACAGAACTCAGTAATCTAATTTTAAAAACAAAGGCATTTATCTTCAGTATTTACAAGGTTTGAATTTCACCAACTTGTGTTGACAAATATTATCTCTAAAAATGTCACCTTCTCATTTACAAATTAACAGAAATACTCATATAAAATAATAACCACATATATTTAGATATTCAGTGCTCTTTGAAAGGTTGGGAAAAAAGACAAAAAGTTTTTCAGTCCCTTTGTTATGTCCAGAAAATATAAACATAATTTTTTCCAATTTTACCATCCTTTGTACACATATGTGAAAAAGTTTACTCCAAATCTTAATAAAGTTCTATTGAACTCAAAAGAATTTCTAAGAGAAGAAAACAGTATTGTTTATTTTACAACTATTTTCTAAAGGGATCTAACTTCAAGATACAAAAAAAGTTTATCTAATTATCTTATTTATATCAAATATCCACTATTTTGAAGGACTTTATATATTTCTTTGCATATATTTTCTTCTCAGTCTATACTGTTACTAGCATCCATAAAGATGTAATACTGGGATTACGGGGAAAATCAGTATAAATTCCTGTTATTCCACCTCTCTCTTGTTTAGTCACGAAGTCATTTCTGACCTTTGTGACTCCAGGACTGTAGCACATCGGCTCCTCTGTCCATGGAATTTCCCAGGCAAGAATACTGATGTCTGCTGCTATTTCCTTCTCCAAGGGATCTTCCTGACCCAGGATTGAACCCGTGTCTCTTATGTCTCCTGCCCTTGCAGGCAGATCTTTACCACTAGGGCCACTGGAAAGCTGAACTATAAGCAAGCTCTTCCTGTGCTCAGACCCATGCTTTATCAACAAGTCACTGCCACCAAAAATGGACAAAGCTAGCAACTTCTCCTCCCCAATACTGGTGTCTTAATTTTTATTAAAATTGAAAAAATATGATAATTAACATAAAATTATAAAAGTGTAACAAAAAAACCAACTCTCAAAAACTCTTTGCCTATTAAGGTGAAAAGATAATTAACATCACTTGTTTAAGAGTTACCAACACTGAAGCTTCCTTTTTAAAAATGTCTTTATTTTGAATGTGCGTGCTCTCTGTTCCTGCACTAGGGCTTTCTCACTGCAGAGAGCAGGGGGACTACTCTAGTTGCAGGGCTCAGGCTTCTCTTCATAGGCTCTGAGCACTCCGGCTTCAGTAGATTGTAGCGCGTGGGTTCAGCTGCCCTGAGGCATTGGTATTTTCCTGGCCCAGCAACTGAACCAGGGCCCCCTGCTCTGCAAGGAGATTATTAACCAATGGACCACAGGGAAAGCCCTCAAGTTGTTCTTTGGGTCTGTGATTTCTATAGAAGAGATGGTCACGCATCTGGTTAATGGTGTTTCTATTTGTTTATTGTTATACTGTCAAAATTGAATAGCATGATTCTACTATCCAGACACATATCATTTTCTTGGGAATATTGTGTTTGGTGTTCAGAGGAAACAATGGAAAAAAATGAAAGCACACATGCCTGGGAAGTCAGATGCCAGGGCAATCGTCACTAAGAAAGGAAGAATAATCCTCAAAGAAAGTCAGATCTCTTACCCAGATTATAGAGAAGGACATTGATTAATCTGTATTCATATTTTAATAAATGGAACAGAATTCTTAGGACACAGTGATATCTACACTGAAGTTGCTATTTACTCAATTCATTTGAGAAAAACAAATATTTATTTATATTTAAACTTACTCTCCTAGGTGTTGATTAAATATTTTACTAATAAAATATTTTCATTAAATATGTTTTACTACATATGTTTTCTACTTCCCACATACTATTTTGAAGCATAAAATTCTCCCTTTCTGTATGTAGTCTAATTTTTTTATTTGAAATTCTATTAGGATGAATCAGATAATATATAGAACTCAATACAGATTTACAAATAATGGCCCCGTGCAAGCTTTTGAAATAATTGTAATCAGTTTTAATTTTTAATGAAATTAATTCTAATTAAAAGTTGTATCTGGGGTAAACTTTGAAAAACAGATTATTTTGAGGCTTTCAATATTATATGGAAATTTTTATAATATCTTTTCAAACTGCCTTCTGATTTTAAAAATTATTTTGTCATTTCTTTTTCATTTTTAACTGTTGTACCCCTGAAAATTATTTATTAATCTGAAAATATTGCCCAAATAGTATTTTTAATATTTAATCTCAGCACAAAATAAATAACACTATGTAAGAGTATCTATTCCATGTTATACTATGAAGGATTTTAATTGATTTGGTATAATTTGGGGCCATATTATGATGTTTACTTTCCATCACTGTAAGTGGTTAAAAGCTGATATAAACTTCAATCTGCAAAACAGATTTATGAGGACATTTTAAAATAAATTTTCCATTTTCTGAATAACAATTCACTTGGCTTTGCCATAGATCAAGTTTTGACATTAAAATTCGGATGTGATATTGCTTGTCATGGCAACTCATTTGCACTCATCAAAGTCTCTACATAGAAAGAAAGATATTTCACTTTTAAAGCAATAAATTCAATCTCATTATATTTTAAAGTAAATAAGTTAACTATAATTGCAGCATAAAAATCATCCTTAGGTTAAAAATATTCAATTCAGTTCAGTCACTCAGTCATGTCCGACTCTTTGCAGTCCTATGAACTGCAGCACGCCAGGCCTCCCTGTTCATCACCAACTCCCGGAGTCTACCTAAACCCACGTCCATTGAGTTGGTGATGCCATCCAACCATCTCATCCTCTGTGGGCCCCTTCTCCTCCCACCCCCAATCTTTCCCAGCATCAGGTCTTTTCAAATGAGTCAGATCTTCGCATCAGGTGGCCAAAGTACTGGAGTTTCAACTTCAACATCAGTCCTTCCTATGAACACACAGGACTGATTTCCTTTAGGATGGACTGGTTGGATCACTTTGCAGTCCAAGGAACTCTCAAGAGTCTTCTCCAACACCACAGTTCAAAAGCATCAATTCTTCAGTGCTCAGCTTTCTTTATAGTCCAACTCTCACATTCATACATGACCACTGGAAAAACCATAGACTTGACTAGATGGACCTTTGTTGGCAATGTCTCTGCTTTTCAATATGCTATCTAGGTTGGTCATAGCTTTCCTTCCAAAGAGTAAGTGTCTTTTAATTTCATGGCTGCAGTCACCATCTGCAGTGATTTTGGAGCCCCCAAAATAAAGTCTGCCAGTGTTTCCACTGTTTCCCCATCTATTTCCCATGAAGTGATGGGACCGATGCCACGATCTTCATTTTCTGAATGTTGAGTTTTAAGCCAACTTTTTCACTCTCCTCTTTCACTTTCATCAAGAAGCTCTTTAGTTCTTTTCCACTTTCTGCCTTTAGGGTGGTGTCATCTGCATATCTGAGGTTATCGATAATTCTCCTGGAAATCTTGATTCCAGCTTTTGATTCATCCAGCCCAGCGTTTCACATGATGTACTCTGCATATAAGTTAAATAAGCAGGGTGACAATATACAGCCTTGATGTACTGCTTTTCCTACTTGGAACCAGTCTGTTGTTCCATGTCCAGTTCTAACTGTTGCTTCCTGACCTGCATACAGATTTCTCAAGAGGCAGGTCAGGTGGTCTGGTATTCCCACCTCCTGAAGAATTTTCTACAGTTTATTGTGATCCACACATCAAAGGCTTTGTCATAGTTAATAAAGCAGAAGTAGATGTTTTTCTGCAACTTTCTTACTTTTTCCATGATTCAGCAGATGTTGGCAATTTTATCTCTGGTTCCTCTGCCTTTTCTAAAACCAGCTTGAACATCTGGAAGTTCATGGTTCACATATTTCTGAAGCCTGACTTGGAGAATTTTGAGCATTACTTTACTAGCTTATAAGATGAGTGTAGTTGTGTGGTAGTTTGAGCATTCTTTGTTAAGATCCAGTTAAAATACATATACTCTTCTACATGAGAGTTTTCAAAAATTTGAAAAGTAGCTCTTGACTTTTGTTATATATTCTACAGTGTTTCATATTCACTGCAAATTTAAAATATTTAAATATCCTTCATATCAAGATGCTTTTTCTCAGAATTTAGCTCAAACTAAATATCTTTAAACTTATTTTATCCATTACTGACAGCAATTCTCTATATGCAACATAATCTACAGAAACAAGAGGAAAATAATGACCTCCCATACTGCAAATGTCATGCTCCTTATGTTAGCACGAAGATCACATTCAGCCTATGGAATGATCAACTATGCAATTCAATAAAATCCTATGCCTTTCTCATATATGCTGCCTGAACCTCACATTTATCTCATCATGATCCCTTATGGTGGACATTAAAAATTCAGAGAAACATATAATTTTGTTGTTTATGAAGAATTTAGTCAATAACAAACCTAGATGCCCTATACACTTAAAATTATTTTATGAATTAATTTATTGAATTCAAATAATTTAGTTTTTATTAAGAACATGGGCTCTCTTGGCAACCTGTGTGGAACTTGAAACTAAGCTTCATCATCTATAAAGTGAGGATTATATTCAACCTTACCATGAAAGAACATTGTATGAACTAAAGAGGTAATTGTCTATTTTTTTCCCATATTTACTAGCATGTAATAAGTCACTTCAGTAGTGTCTGACTCTTTGCAACCCTATGGACTATAGCCTGCCAGGCTCCTGTGTCCCTGGGATTCTCCAGGCAAGGATACTGGAGTGACTTGCCATCCCCTCCTCCAGGGAATCTTCCCCACCCAGGGATTGAACCCACATCTATTAAGTCTGTTGAATCAACAGGTGGGTTCTTTACCACTAGCGCCACCTGGGAAGCCCGATAACTAGCACAGTCAGTACTAACATGACAAACGTGATGGCAATGATGGAGCCAGAGATCACTCACTTGTCATTTACATCTCTTTTAAAGTTTTTTAAAGCTATAGAGCACTAAAATTTGTCATGTCATCGCATAGGGAAGAATGGACTTCATTACCCTTATAAGAGCTCTTACCTAAAGAGATATTGACATGCAAAAAGTAAATGGAAATTAACATAAAACATATATGTAATGTATGTCTTTGACAAAAATGGAATATTGATGTACCCAGGTATATGTACAGTAATCAAGGTAGTGTTTCCAGGGGAAACAGGACTTGAGTCAAAACAGAGGACAAATGAGAAGCTTTCAAAACTGAAAATTAAAGAAAGTGAAAATGTTAGTCATTCAGTTGTGTCTGATTCTGTGCAACTCTTTGGACAGTAGCCCACCAGACTCTTCAGTCCATGGAATTCTCCAGGCAAGAATACTACAATGGGTAGCCATTTCCTTCTCCAGGGTATCTTCCAGACTCAGGGATCATACCCAGGTCTCCTACACTGGAGGCATATTCTTTACTGCCTGAGCCACCAGGGAAGCCCCAAGAAACTTTCAAGCAGACCAGTAAATATCTGATGTCGTGGGAAGATCAGAGTAATTGCCTAAAGCTATAAGAAAGCCTGGCATTGTCAGGGATGAGGAATGGTGAAACAGAAAATGTAAGGAAGGGATGGGAGATGAGAAGACCAATCAGACTGACAGTACCTGATGAGAGTTCAAATTAAATATAAGATTTTGGATTTTTATTTCACACACTAAGGGAAATTATGGGACTAAGTAGGCAATATCATAACCATAGTAATGCCAAAACCATATTCCAAAGTTTGCGAGGTGAGTGTCATAGAAATAGAACATGTGAAATTGAGCAAATGTATGCCTGATGGCAGGGAAATTTGTAAGAAAGAAATGAAACTATTAAGGGAATTGTTGGTCAGTCACTAAGTCATGACCAACTTTTTGCGATCTCATGGACTGCAACCACCAGCCTCCCCTGTCCTCCACTGTCTCCTGGAGTTTGCTCAAACTCATATCCATTGAATTGGTGATGCCATACAACCATCTCATTCTCTGTTAAGAAAATATGAGATTCTAATGTAAGAAATAGAAATTAGAAAACAAATAACAAATAAGTGTCAGGGATACTTTTAGAAAAATATTGAACTATTAATACAAACAAGAATTTGGAAGAAAATTGAAGTTTACTCTTTCTTGACACAGGAGAAATGATGCTTTATTCTGTGAAACAGAGAATATGGAATGGATACAAGTTGGGAAACATAAGAGATTATTAGATTAAATTTTAAATTTAGACTGAAAGTGTTAGACCCCAAATAAGGATGAGGGGAAATTAGAGGGATTCTGAGAAACAGTTCCAATAAATGAGATTCTAAGAGACAAAGTAAAATTGCTCAGACGATGAAGAATAAGGAAAGCTCTAAGTACAAGCTAAGTACAAGCCCCATAGAAGGCCAGTGTTGACTGGGTATGTTTCGATGTGTGTGCTTGCATGTGGAGGGAAGAAGTGAGAAGGCAGATTTGAAGGTACCCACAACTGAGCCAAATCCCCAGGGAAACTGAAGTTTTATGTTATAAATGCTTATGTTGAAGCATAAGTCTTATCAGTTCTGAGGTCTAAGGCAGGTCATGTGATATCTCAACTTCCTCACCCATGTCATAAGAGGTAGATATCTAATAGGGTTTCTGTGAGTATTAAATGTTAATAATACATCACTTCACTTAGATGAATATCCTTATATAATAATAATAAAATCTAATAAATATTGGATTTTAAAATACTTAGCAGTAAAAAAAATTATTACCACAAGATTAAACCAGCATTGCAAAGAAATAAAGGTCTTTCACCACTAATTTAGTGATAGAATCAGTGCTAAAATACAGGCTCCTTCACTTTACATATCAATATTTCTTCCCATTCCTCAATGAAAAGGAATTCATGAGTTTAGTTCTTAATGAAATATTACATTGTCATAAAATATAAAATATCTCTGGTTTAACTACATTCCAGAAAAATACTGTTTTCTTTGTTTTGTTTTGTCTTGATACATGTCACTACTCAGTACACAGAAAAATCCTAGATTTGGTAAATCCATTTCAGGCAGGAAAAAGCAAAAATATATTTGGTCTGGTTAGAGAAAATAAAAAGATAAAAACTTTAATTTTCAGTGTTAAATACAGTTAAATTGTAACTTCTAAAGGATTAAATACTTTCTTTCCATTAAAACTTAAAAACTAGAGACTAAAGTAATTAAACGTTATAAAATCTCTTTTAAGTTATTCTGATTAATTAAAGCAATCTAGAAGAAATAATTGCTTCCAGCTTTTAAATTGGAAGGTGATAGAAGATTGATACAGATAAACTAGACAGAAAGAAGAGATTACAGAATATACATAGATAATAGTCTTAACAAAGACATCAAGCTTATTAGATGGATATAAGTAATTGGTAAAGTTAACTTTGCAACAGGAGATATTAACATCTGTTTCATAATTCTTAAATCTTACATGTGTGTAGAAAAACACAATTCATAAAAAATATTTAAATCTGTCATAAGAAAAAACAAGGCAGTCATGAGAAACATGTTGTTTAATGTAGTACTGAGTTCTGTCACTATCTTCCACTGAATTATGAAATGTTAGAAATAATGTCAAGAAGCTTAGCATATAAAATTTTTGATATAAACTACTCAAGACATAAACATAAATGATGTTTATTCAGTGATACCAAAATATACAAACCAGGGAATACCTGATACAGTAATCTTAAATTCAAGAAGTAGGAAAAAATATGTTCAAGTCTGTAGCTGATTCTGTATAAATAAATCATATTTCTATGAATAATTGTATGGACAGATCAATTCATGGAGCATAAAATATAAAAAGACAGTTTGATGAGTTTGTATCTATTTTATAAAACACTCTCCTTGCCAGATACATACAGTTTCTCACTCTTTAAATCATCTAAATAAAATTTATATGTATCTCCAAGGAAGAGTATATGACCTAGGACTTTCCTTTCTCAACATTGATGAACAGAGGTAAAAGGAGACTGATGACTATCAAACAGTCAAAAACCATTATTTTGAAAATTTTAAAAAAAGAAAGAAAGAAAACAAATATACTGAAGAGAAAAGCAACAGCTTTCTTCTTTGGCAACTGGTGAATGTCAGATCTAGGACTAAAGCCCTGGTCCCATAACTTCACACTGTGTAATTTCACTTTTAAAATATTGTACTTACAGCTGATAAATGTGCCATGTGTTTTCAGTGGAAGTCACAAAAATGTCTACATCATATAGTTGAGAGTTTTAGAGATCAGGAGTGAACAGAGTTGGAAGAAATGATGTCCACAGTTTGGCCCATGGCTACTGTGTACCATCAGTAAGAAAGTAGAGAGATTTTTAAAGCAACATAGTTCAAAATGCTTGAAAATTGGCTACATACTAACATTAAAATTGCTTTAAATTTGTATTAAAAGATGAGTAAATGGAATTCTCCAGGCTAGAATACTGGAGTGGGTAGCCTTTCCCTTCTCTAAGAGGATCTTCCCAAACCAGGGATCAAACCCAGGTCTCCCACATGGCAGATAAATTCTTTATCAACTGAGCCACAAGGGAAGCCCAAATGGATGATACAAAAATAGATCACAATGTGTTACCATTTTTCCTCCTGATAAATTATTTTCATAGGTTCCAAAAATATTTCCATAAGAAATCACTCCAGGTTCAACCTGTCAGCATACAAATATTAATGCAGAAAGAGCTAAAGATCTAAATTTAACATGGATGACCAGATTTGGTTAGAACAATAGCTACTGAAAAGTGACTTTTCTCTGATTTTCACTGTGTGCTTACTTGATTCAGTATTAGGATTAGCTCTAAGTAATTTATACAAGTTTATCATTTTCATAAAAATCAATTTCAAAAAGCAAATTAGAAATGATTTCTTCTGAAAGCTTCTCATAAGAACTGGTTAAAACAAAAGTTTGTATTCCATGAGAGTTAACAAAGGTTGCCCGCAGGGAAGCACCAGCACCCCATGGATATATGCCAAGAGAATTAGAACAGCTACATAATTTTAATATGGTTTAAAAATCTTCTGCCAGTGATTGTGTGATAACATGCTTCTGAAGGCTTATGTGAAACACTGGCTTTAACTCTCATTTTGTAACTTTTGAAAAAATATTTTTGAAAATAAATAATTTTTTGTTGTTTTTTATGGGTTTGGGAAATGGGGCACATTTTAGTAGCATAATTCTGAAAATTACATAATGCTTTCTGTATTACAGGGCAGATAGATATGTAAAATCTGCTTCAGTCAGTTCATTTCAGTTGCTCAGTCATGTCTGACTCTTTGCGACCCCATGAAATGCAGCACACCAGGCCTCCCTGTCCATCACCAACTCCCGGAGCTTGCTTAAACTCATGTCCATCGAGTTGGTGATGCCATCCAACCATTTCATCCTCTGTCATCCCCTTCTCCTCCTGCCTTTTATCTTTCCCAGCATTAGGGTCTTTTCCAATGGGTTAGTTCTTCACATCAGGTGGCCAGATTATAGAATCTTCAACTTCAGCATCAGTCCTTCCAATGAATATTCATGGCCGATTTTCTTTAGGATTGACTGGTTTGATCTCCTTGAAGTGCAAGGGTCTCTCAAGAGTCTTCTCCAACACCGCCATTCAAAAGCATCAGTTCTTCAGCACTCACTTTCATTATGGTCCAACTTTCACATCCATACATGACTACTGGAAAAGCTATACCTTGACTACATGGAGTTTCCCAGCAAAGTAATGTCTCTGCATTTTAATATGCTGTCTATATTGGTCATAGCTTTTCTTACAAGAAGCAAGTGGCTTTTAATTTCATAGCTACAGTCACTACCTGAAGTAAATTTGGAGCCAAAGAAAATAAACTCTGTCACTGTTTCCATTATTCCCCCATCTATTTGCCATGAAGTGGTAGACGCCATGATCTTAGTTTTTTGAATGTTGAGTTTTAAACCGGCTTTTTCACTCTCCTCTTTCACCTTTATCAGGAGGCTCTTTACTTCTTCACTTTCTTCCATAAGGGTAGTGTCATCTGCATATCTAAGGTCACTGACATTTCTCCTAGTAATCTTGATTCCACCTCATGCTTCATCCAGTCCAGCATTTAACATGATGTTCTCTGCATATAAATTAAATAAGTAGAGTGACAGTATTCAGCCTTGATATACTCCTTTCTCAATTTGGAACCAGTCTGTTGTTCTACATCTGGTCCTAACTATTACTTCTTGACCTGCATACAGATTTCTTAGGAAGCAGATCAGGTGGTCTGGTATTCCCATGTCTTGAAGAATTTCCACAGTTTATTGTGATCCACCCAGTCAAAGGCTTTGGTATAGTTAATAAAGCAGAAATAGATATTTTTCTGGAACTCTCCCTTGCTTTTTCTATGATCCAATGGATGTTGCAATTTGATCTCTGGTTCCTCTGCCTTTTCCAACTCCAGCTTGAACATCTGGAAGTTCTTGGTTCACTTACTGTTGAAGCCTGGCTTGGAGAATTTTGAGCATTACTTTGCTAGCGTGTGAGATGAGCGCAATTGTGCAGTAGTTTTAGCATTCTTTGGCATTGCCTTTCTTTAGGATTGGAATGAAAACTGACCTTTTCCAGTCCTGTGGCCACTGCTAAGGTTTCCAAATTTGTTGGCATATTGAGTGCGGCACTTTCACAGCATCATCTCTTAGGATTTAAAATATCTCAGCTGAAATTTCATAATCTCCACTAGTTTTGGTCATAGTGATGCTTCCTAAGGTCCACTTGATTTTGTACTCCAGGATGTCTGGCTCTAGGTGAGTGATCACACCATCATGGTTTTCTGGGTCATGAAGATCTTTTTTGTATACTTCTTCTGTGTATTCTTGCCACCTCTTCTTAATATCTTTTGCTTCTGTTAGGTCCATACCATTTCTGTCCTTTCTTGTGCCCATCTTTGCATGAAATGTTCCCTTGATATATCTAATTTTCTTGATGAGATCTCTAGTCTTTCCAATTTTATTGTTTCCCTCTATTTTCTTGCACTGATCACTCAGAAAAATTTTCTCCCACTGGAGAAAGAAATGGCAAACCGTTTTAGTATTCTTGCCTTGAGAATCCCATGAACAGTATGAAAAACACAAAACCCCATTATGGGAAAATATCGACAAAAATCAAAGAGATTGCATGTATTCAAGTGATAGGAATGCAACAGTCAGACTGAGGCCAGTAATGCCTTGAGATGAGGGACCAAAGAGAGTAGAATCACCTCTAAGCATGTAGCAAATGTTGCGCTTGTTTAAATACTGGATACAAAATAAAAATCATAATGCTTGTATTATTTCATCCATTAAGGTGAATTAGAAAATACTATAAACTCTCTATGTATTTATTGTCAGTTGATTTCAATTTTATATTTTCTGTGAATGGTTTCTAATGGCCATAACCTTGCAATACATTATGCAAGTACACATACACACACACACACACACACACACACACAGAGCCAATAATACAGAAGCACTCGCTAATAATTGTTTTTCAGATATGGCAAATGATCAAAAATCTTCAGATATGTCTGCTTTAATAGATGTGAAGTTTCTCCTAGGAAATTTGAAGCTTCTAAAAAGCGGCATAGATTATAACAAGGAAGTAGAGAACGCTGTCATAGGTTAGAGATAAACAGAGACCAGGAAATCATATAATCAGATAAGACCTTGGTGGAACAAAACTTTAACAAGTGAAAGATAAAGCTGGATTTTTTTCTAAGTAAATAAGAAACTCACTTTATAGCAAGATGCAGTTACAAATTGATCACAGAATAATATAGAGAACATACAGCAAAAAAACCAGCAGCTTCTAAACCAGTGCAAGAGAAAAATAATATGCAGTGTGTAGATCCAACAAAAACACAGAAAAATCCAGACCAGCCCTTCTTAAGATAATTCAAAATAAAATGCAAAAAAAAAAAAAAAAAAAAGAATATAGCATAGTGGTTAAGAACACTTTGTAAACTGAGAAATGGGCTCCATATTTCAGTTCTGTCTGTTACTGCCTGAGACCTCAAATTTGTCACAAAATCTCCCTAAATATCTCAGCATAAATCCCTGCATCTGTGAAGTGGGTATATTTTTTGTTTCTTTAAAAGATATAACAAAATAATGGGCATGGTATATTTAGCTCACTTTCTGAGGTATTTTATGCACTCAATGGAGAACAGCCATGAATAGTAGTAGTTTTACTGGAATACATACATTGATTTATACGTGCTGTCAGAAATGATCAAGATGGAACATAAGAGAAAAGGCAATATATTTTAAAAATTAATACGTCAACTGCATCAAGTTTAGGAAAACCACTTGGTATTAAGTTAAGTAATCCATCACTGGTAGAGTGGGTTGAATGGTGGCCCCACAAAAGATATATCCACACTGAAATTCTCAGAACCTATGAATGAGGCTTTATTTGAAGAAAACAAAAATCTTTTGGCAGATGCATTTAAGTTAAGGTCTCAGGATGAGATCATTCTTCCCTATCCACTAAACCCAAGTACCCTTGTAAGAGACATACAAAGAAAGATATACACAGAGGAGAAGGTCATGTCGAAAAGAAGGTCAATTTGGAGTTTGAAGCCACAAATCAGTGGACTTACAGAGCTACTTGAAATCGGAAGAAGCAAGAAAAGACATCCATTCTAGTACTTCAAGTAGGGGTACAGCCGCCAGACTGTGAGAGAGTAAATTTCTATTGTTTTATTAATAAATTACCAAGTTTTCATGATGATTTGCTATGGCAGCCTTGGGAAACCAATAAAATTGCTTAAAACAATAAAAAATTAGTACCTCAAGGTCATTGCCAGTATTGATACATTTATCAAGCACAGTGTGACTGCTATATATCAAAACTGTTAGCACCCATAAAAGATGCAAACAGGAGTAGCTCCTAGTGATTAGAAATATTTGAGACCTAGGTAACTCTTGAAGAACAGTTTTTTTAACCTTTTAATTTCTTTCTGTTAATGTTTGTGTTCTGGACAATTTTTGTAAAGGATTTCATTCTTTGTAGAGATACTCATTATTAAAGTAAAAATGTCCAACATCTAAGGGTTCTTTCAGAGATGAAAAATGTATCCTCTACCCTCTTAGGCTCATTGTCTGGGAGTATGTGAATTAAACCAACAAGAGTCAAATTAGCAGGAGGAAAGGCAAAGAATTTTTGTTAACATTCACATGGGTGGGAGTTCACAGAAAAATGAAACTCATAAAAGTGGTTAGAATTGGGGAATCTATGTACCATCTTAAAAAGGAAAAAGGATTTGAGCTTCAAAGAAGCATAAACTGGGAACATGACTAGGAACTATAAGGAGGAAACCAATGGAAGTTAAGGGTTATTTCAATACAGTTTGTTTATGAGTGTTCATCATGTTCCTACTCTGTCTGCAATGGTGAGTCACTCTCTTCCTCCAAGTAAAGGAGGAAGGGACACCCTCACAGGGGAAACTTGTGTTGCCTTCACAAAGGAAATCTCTATCCTACTTTTAGGTGGAAAATGGAAAGGTAGAGAACTTCTGCATCTGCTCATTCTCAGTTGCTTTCAGCTCAAAATAATCCTAGGCCAAAATGACATATTTTGAAGTCAAATATTCTAGACATTTTCAATCCTAAATGGCCACCTTACTCAAATTGTGTGGCCTATGAATAAATTAACCAATTATGTAAATATGCATATACTTGCTAGCATAGTTTACAAGGTGGCTATTATTATCTACTAATTGCAGTTAAAAAACTGTGGTTTTCCAATTGTCTAAGGTCACGGTGGCATTTAAAATTGTAATTAGCACTCAGACTAGCACTTGTCTGAATGAAGCTTGCATTCTGAATCACTCCTCTATTGCCATGTAACCTAGTCTCATATTGCATAGCTCATTATAATACAGGAAGTGATTAATCATTTTCATTGTGTTCTTATCATATTTAATTTTCATTTATTGCCGTATGCACTCAACTATAATTTTTGTTGTTACAAGGTTTAAATGCCAGCAACCAGATAAGTGATAAACAAGTTGGCACAAGATTATCATTTTCTCCAGAAAGATATTTCTTAAAAATATTCCCTAGATGTTTAGGCAGCAGATGGTATCTAATAAGTTAAACTCCAATGGCAGTCATGACTGAGCGATGATTAAATTTTAAATCAAATCATGTTCTCAGATGTATCTTGATATCTTGTTTTATTTGTTAATTGCACTCTGAATGGTTCAAGTCTTAGAAATAATCAATGCAATTCCATGTGTCTACATTTAGTAAGAAATGTTCATTTGGAAATTTGTACAGATAATCAGGGAGGCATAGATTTATAAAACTATGTTTGCTATTTCATTTAACAATCCCAAATATATTGAGCTGCTAATATATGTTGAACTCCAAGGCAGGTGAAAGGGATAAATAATACATGATTCTTCCTGCAGAAAACACCTAATCTAATAAGAGAGACTAAAATAAAAGAACACAGGAATTTCAGAATGTAAAGAACAAATAGTCATTGTACAAAAATGGAGATGAAATACATTTTGGAGTAGGTCAGAAATTGACAGTGAAAGGTGAGTAGGAATTACCTGGCAGACAAAGCAAAGGAATATATTTAAGGCAATGAAACGTCCATAAACCAGATTAGAAATAGCATAGCTAACCTTGAAGATCAGCAAATTTTTCTTCTTAGCAAGCGTAATCTAACATTTATTGTACACTTACTATCAGGTGAAGATGTGGAAGCTTTAAAATTTACACACATTATCAATGGGAATGTGAAATGGGACAGCCACTTTTTAATTCAGTTGACAATTCCTTAAAAAATTACGCCTATGGCCACAATATGACCTGGCCATTCAAATCCTTGGTACTTACTCAAAAGAACTGAAAGCATATATCAAGACAAAGACTTCTACGCAAATACTTACAAAAGAATTATTTGTAACAGTCTGAAACTGGGAAAAGCTCAGATGGCCATCAATAGCTGAATAGATTTAAAAATTGTAAAGTATTCATACAGTGACATACTACTCAGTAATAAAAAGGAATTAGCTATTATACATATCAATGTGGATAAATCCAAAATAGTCATGCTGAATCAAAGTTTAATTTATATACAATAGTAGGAAATTCAAAATAATAGATTTTGATAGAAAATTGTTTAGTGCTTACCTGGGAATAACGTAGGGACTGAGAATTGGATAAGAGAAATGGGTTACAAAAAGCACTGAGAATCACTAGGGAGCAATGGATATGTTAATTATCTTGATGGTGGTGGTGGTTTCATAAGCATATACATTTGTCAACACACCTCAAATTTACGTATTAGATATATGCAGTTAACTGTATATAAGTCATAACTCCATAAAGTTGTCAAAATAAATGCTCAAAATTTGACTGACTCAAGAAGAGAAATGTACAGATCTATGAACGTATTTATGCATTATGAAAATTTCTCTCTGTAATTAAAAAAAAATCAGTAAGAAAAATAAAAATGACATGAAACATTTTGCCTAAAACACTCCACTCATTCACCTGAATATGATAATGCAGGCAACAGTGGTGGCGTGCAAATATATTTAATTGCAAGTGAAAAAAGTACACTAAAAACATGAGGATGGGGTAATAAAGCAAGTGAAAATTATTTTGTATGACTCAAATAATACAGTGTTATAGTGTCTGACTGCAGTAGTACTAAGCTAAAATATATAACCAAAAAATAACTAGAAAATCCTCAATTATTTAGAAGTTCAAAAGCACACTTCTAACTTATCGCCTTAGGTCAAATAAAATATATTAATGGAAACTATACAATTTTTGTTTGTATAATGAGAAAATAATGTAAACACAACTTCTAGGATTCACTTACGTTTACTAGGAAATATGCAATTAAGTATCTATGTATTGTATGTGCATGATCCATCCCATCATCATGTTCAAATAAAACTCAGTTTCCTTTGTATGCATTAATGCTTCTCAGAATCATTGACTAGAAGGTTTAAAATTTGTATTTACCCAAAGGCTTTCATCTGTGATATTCGAGAGTTTCCTAGGGGAAGTATATTCCTAGTATTTCTATCTGTCAACAGTCTCCTTTAATCCTATATGTCAGCATTTTATCGTTGTGTTCTGTCCTTCAGTCATGTCCAACTCTTTGAAACTCCATGGACTGCAGCATGCCAGGCCTCCTTGTCTTTCACCATCTCCAACTCATGTCCATTGAGTCAGTGATGCTATCCAACCATCTTGTCATCTGTCATTCACTTCTCTTCCTGCTTTCTATCTTTCCCAGCATCAGTGTTTTCTCCCAATGAGTTGGCTCTTTGCATCAAGTGGCCAAATGATTGGAGCTTCAGTTTCAGCATCAGCCCTTCAGTGAATTTTCAGGGTTGATTTCCTTTAGGATTGACTGGTTTGAGCCTTTACAATCAAAGGGACTCTCAAGAGTCTTCTCAAACACCACAGTTAGAAAGGATCAGTTCTTTGGCTCTCAGTCTTCTTTATGGTTCAAGTCTCACAACAGTACATGACTACTGGAAAAAATCACAGCTTTGATCATGCAGACCTTTGTTGGCAAAGCAATGTCTCTATTTTTTAATATACTGTCTAGGTTTGTCATAGCATTTCTCCCAAGGAGCAAGCATCTTTAATTCCAAGGCTGCAGTCACAGTCCTCAGTGATTTTGGAGCCCCCAAAATAAGTCCATCACTGTTTTTATTGTTGCCCCATCTAATTGCCATGAAGTGATGGGACCAGATGTCAAGATCATAGTTCCTTGAATGTTGAGTTTTAAGCCAACTTTTTCACTCTTCTCTTTCACTTTTATCAAGAGGCTCTTTAGTTCCTCTTCACTTTCTGCCATAAAGGTGCTGTCATCTGCATATCTGAGGTAATTTATATGTCTCCCAGAAACTATGGTTCCAGCTTGTTGCTTCATCCAGCCCAGCATTTCCCATGATGGACTCTGTATATGAGTTAAATAAACAAGGTGACATTATGCAGCTTTGATGTACTTCTTTCCCAATTTGGAACCAGTCTGTTCCACATCTGGCTCTAACTGTTGCTCCTTCAGTTGCATGCAGATTTCTCAGGAGGCAGGTAAGGTGGTCTGTTGTTCCCATCTCTTTAAGACTTTTCCACAATTTGCATGATCCACACATTCAAATGCTTTATTTAGCATAGACAATGAAGCAAAAATAGATGTTTTTCTGAAATTCTTTTGCTTTTTCTAAGATTCAATGGATGTTGGCAATTTGTTCTTCGGTTTCTCTGCCATTTCTAAATCCAGCGGGTATGTCTGGAGGTTCTTGGTTCGCTTACTGTTGAAACCTAGCTTGAAGAATTTTGAGCATTACCTTGCTAGCATGTGAAATGAGTTCAATTGTGTGGTTGTTTGAACATTCTTTAATATTGCCCTTCTTTGGGACTGGTATGAAACTGAATTTTTCCAGTCCTATGGCCACTGCTGGCTTTCCCAAATTTGTGGCATATTGAGTGCAGCACTTTACAGCATCATCTTTCAGGATTTGAAACAGCTCAACTGGAATTCCATCAATTCCAATAGCTTTGTTCATAGTGATGCTTCCAAAGGCCCACTTAACTTCACATTTCAGGATATCTGGCTCTACGTGAGTGATCACACCATGGTATTTATCTGGGCCATTAAGATCTTGTTTTGTATAGTTCTTCTGTGTTTTTTTGCTACCTCTCCTTAATATCTTCTGCTTCTGTTCAGTCCATACCTTTTCTGTTCTTTATTGTGCCCATCTTTGCATGAAATGTTCCGTTGGTATCTCTAATTTTCTTGAAGAGATCTCTAGTCTCTCCCTTTGTTTTCTTATATTTCTTTACATTATTCACTTAAAAATGCTTTCTTATCTCTTACTGATGTTCTTTGGAATGGGCTTCTCTGATAGCTCAGTCAGTAAGGAATCTGCCTGCAATGCAGGAGACCAGCATTCAGTCCCACTGTTGGGAAGATCTCATGGAAGAGATCATAGCAACCCACTCCAGTTTTCTTGCCTGAAGAATCCTCATGGACAGAGGATCCTGGTGGGCTGCAGTCCATGGGGTGACAAAGAGCTGGACATGACTGAGTGACTAAGCACACACACACATTCTTTGGAACCCTGCATTCAGATGTATATGCCAGCATTGTAGAAAATACTGAAATAAACATAACATTGTAAATCAACTGTATTCCAAAAAAATAAATTGCTTTTTAAAAAAAGCTTTCAGGTCAGTTCAGTTCAGTCACTCAGTCGTATCCAACTCTTTGAGACCCCATGAATCACAGCACGTCAGGCCTCCCTGTCCATCATCAGCTCCCAGAATTCACTCAAACTCATATCCATTGAGTCCATGATACCATCCAACCATCTCATCCTCTGTCGTCCCCTTTTCTTCCTGCCCCCAATCCCTCCCAGCATCAGAGTCTTTTCCAATGAGTCAAAACTTCACATGAGGTGGCCAAACTACCGGAGTTTCAGCTTTAGCATCATTCCTTCCAAAAAACATCCAGGGCTGATCTCCTTCAGGATGGACTGGTTGGATCTCCTTGCAGTCCAAGGGCCTCTCAAGAGACTTCTCCAACACCACAGTTCAAAAGCATCAATTAATTCTTCGGCACTCAGCTTTTTTCACAGTCCAACTCTCACATCCATACATGACCACTGGAAAAACCATAGCTTTGACTAGACAGACCTTTGTTGGCAAAGTAATGTCTGCTTTTCAATATGCTATCTAGGTTGGTCATAACTTTTCACCCAAGCCTTAATTAGAGTCAAAAGACAAAATGGGATGCTCTGACATCCTGTGACCATACTGAAGCCCAGCATAAAGAAGGGAGACTCCTCTCCCTTCCAGGCAAGGACTCAACCAATGAAAAGCAATGGACTCTTAGTTTACTGCAGTCATCTCATCAAACTTTCTTTCCCTCTTTATAAATGTGTTCTCCTTCCTTGCTGTACCGGACCTTATACATAGCTCACCCCAGACTCTCAACTGTAATTCTCTGTTGACCCAGAATAAACTCATTTTTGGCTAGAGAAATATCTGGCGTTCTATTTGTTTTAGATCAATATTTAACAACGTATAGCATTCCCTAGCATATTGCACTTATAACAGGCACAATATTTTACTTTTATTTTATTATCTTCAAGAGTTATGTTAACGGTTTTGTTAAACATGGAAGGTAAATTTTAATCAATGTGTATACTCTTGCTTATTACTTAGTTTTGAAGTCTTACAGTTTTCCTTTTAAATGGATTTATAATTATATGTATAATCAAAATTGCTTGCTGAAACTTGAGCCTAATATAGATTTTGACATAACACTAAACATATATGTGATAATGCATGCTCAGTTGTGTCTGACTCTTTGCAACCCCAAGGACTGTAGCCTTCTAGACTTTTCTGTCCATAGATTTTCCAGGCAAGAATACTGGAGGAGGTTGCCATTTCCTACTCGAGGGGATCTTCCTGCCCGAATGATCAGAGCTGTGTCTCCAGTACCTCCTGTACTGCAGGTGGATTCTTTACCACTGAGTCGTGGAGGAAATATATGATAATAAATACCAGCAATTACAAACTAGATTGCATTGTGATTAACAACATGCAGTGTCTCTTTGTTCAGAAACTTTGAAATTATTAGCATAACTTTTAAGCATGTATTGAGAGTCATAGATTTACATTGTAAAGTGCGTGCTTTGGGAAATAAGATAGGTATGCCTATCATTTCTGATAAGAAATATCAATTGTCACTTCAAAAGTCACATTTACAAAGGTCAACACTTTAATACAAGTCTGCTTGTGTTTGAGGTGCCAGTGTACTAGCAGATTAGTTACTTTCATCCAGAAATCCCACAGCTTAATATCCTCAGGGAAAATAGCACAGGATTTTAGAAGAACCAAAGGCAACAGGATTACATGGACATGCATATAAAAGATATGAAATAGAGAAACTACAAAGAATTTTCACACAATAAAATCTCCTCTGTGTAACAAAGCAGACAAGGGATTATACACATATAATACAGCTATTGCTTAGTATCTGTGGGATTTGTTCCAGGATCCCCTGGAGAAGGAAATGGCAATCCACTCCATAGAAGCCTGGTAGGCTACAGTCTATGGGGTCGCAGTCTCAAGTTCTTTATATAAAACCATGTTCATTTTCCACATAATTTAGATGTATATTATTTATAATCCCTAATACAATGTAATTCATTGTTTAGTCACCAAGTCATGTCCAGCTGTTGTAATAGCATGGACTGTAGCCCTCCAGGCTTCTTTGTTCATGGGTTTTACATATTCCAAGAATACTGGAGTGGTTTGTCTTTTCTCTCCAGGGGATCTTACTGACCCATGAATAGAACACTCTCTCCTACGTTGCAGGTGGATTCTTTATAGCTAAGAAATCAAGGAAGCAATACAATGTAAGTGTTATGTAAATAGTTGTAAATATAACAGTTATAAATGTTACATAAATAGTTGCCAGGGCGAGGTAAATTTAAGTTTTCTTTGGGGAACTTTTGGGATTTGTTTTCCCTGGTGGCTCAGATGGTAAAGAATCTGCCTGCAATGCAGTAGACCCAGGTTTGATCCCTGGGTCGGGGAGATCCCTTGAAGAAATGAATGGCTATCCACTCCAGCTTTCATGCCTGGAAAAATTCCATGGACAAAGGAGCCTGACAGGCTACAGTCCATGGGAATCACACAAAGAATGGGACATGACTGACTGACTAACACTTTCACAAATATTTTCACCCCATGTTTAATTGAATCTGTGGATATATAGAACTCTAGGGTATGGAGAGGTGATTGTGCTAATATATATCTATCTAGGAGGGTTATAATTTTGATTTTCTGTTTCAATGAGTGGTAGTCAGATTGTGTTGTTCAAAGATCACCATAAAAATACTTCTAATTCAACAATATGACTAAGAACACTACCATAATACTATTAAAAAATATTCCTAATCCTCTCCCTTAAATTTCTGTTTGTACCTTGCTAATGACCAAAAGAATCAGTGGCAGAAATGGAAGTCAGCAGCTTCCAGAGATAAAGAGATGCAGCTTCTGCATTGTTCACTGGAACACTAATGCTGAAGTCCTGCACCATCATGTAGAAAATCTAATGGCCTGAGACCACCACTGGACTTCCCTGGTGGCTTAGGAAGTAAAGAATCTACTTGCAGTGTAGGAGGCCTGGGTTCAATCCCTGGGTCAGGAAGATCCCCTTGAGAAGGGAATGGCAGCCTGCTCCAGTATTCTTGCCTGGGAAATCCCATGGACAGAGGAGCCTGATGGGCTACCATCCATGGGGTCACAAAGAGCTGGATGCTACTGAGAGATATTTCCTTCTTCTCCTAAGACCACCATGCTAAAAGAAAGCTTAGGTCATATGAGAAGGTCCCTATGTAGGTGTTTACACTGACTATCTAGATGAGATCTAGGCCAACAGCCAGCAGTAACCACTAGACCTGTGAGTGAATATCCTTCAAATCATTCTCTCTCCAAGCAATTTAACCCACTAACCTATTTTTCAAAGTCTTCTCAACTAAAGCTCTAGCCATTGTGGAGCAGACTACTGTCTCCATAAATTTTTTCTGAATTTTTGACCTTGGACTAGATTATGAAATACTGTTTTAGATCATTAAATTTGGGGAATATTCTACTAAGCAGCAGCAGAAACTAAAACAAACAAAACACTTATTAACTGTATTTGAAAATTATTTGTGAGGATTTGTGACTCAATTCCAGCTATTTTCAGATGAGTTGATGTGGGTTGAGCAGTGGGTCAGTGTGATAGTTACTTTTTACTGGTGACTGTTATGAGTTCATGATATTAGCTCCCAGTGAACAGTTCATGTGTTTAAATTCTTGTAAAATGGCAATATGGAGATAATATCAGAAATTTAAGAACTGAGCATGAGTGTGGTTGGAATCACTTGAAAAGGAACAAATTTTTCTTCATTAGCTTACTTAAGGCATGATTTTACCCATTTCAGGGATAGAAAAGTAAAAAAATTTATTTTTAAACTAGATAAATACATATCAATGTAGTATGTTTTTTTTTAATATAAATACCCAAAATGTTGTTGTTGTTTAGTCGCTAAGTCATCTCTGACTCATTGTGATCCCATGAACTGCAGCACTCCAGGCTTCCCTGAACCTACAATAAAATACTGAATATACAATACAAGCATTTTTATCTATTGTATTATAAAGTTTAAAGCCTTACTTAGACAAAGCAAATTCTTTCAGCAAAGAACTCTAAAAGTTACTTTAATATATACCCAAATTATCCACGTGTGCTAATATCTCATTTTAGTTTTAATATACATTTTTAGATGTTCTGATGCTTAGTGATGTTGAGCAACTTTTCATACACTTGCTGATCATTTGTATGTTTTCTTTCAGTTCCTCTGCTTACTTTTAACTGTGTTGTGAGGGGGTGGGGAGTTGCTATTGAACTGTATGAGTTCTTTATATATTTTGTGTATTAACCACTTATCAGATATAAAGCTCCTCTCAGCTGCCGCCCTGACCTCAGGTGTGTGGTAGCTCCTCTCAGCCGCCACCCTTGACTTTGGATGTGGAGTAACTCCTCTCGGCCGCTCCTGTGCCAATGCAGCCTGACACTCTCCGCCGCCATCTCTGACCTTGGGCAAGGCGTAGCTCCTCTCAGCCATGCTTCTGCATAGTCCGTCGCAGCCAGTGGCCGAGAGGAGCTCACCTCACACTGTCCAAGGTCAGGAAGGGGAGCCATAAGGCCCTCATCAAAGGTAAGGAGCAGCTGTGTTTTTCTGGAGAAGCAATGAAGCAATACCCCACAACCAAGGTAAGAGAAACCCAAGTAAGATGGTAACTGTTGTGAGAGGGCATCAGAGGGCAGACACACTGAAACCATAATCACAGAAAACTAGTCAATCTGATCACATGGATCACAGCAGTATCTAACTCAGTGAAACTAAGCCATGACGTGTGGGGCCACCCAAGACAGGTGGGTCATGGTGGAGAGGTCGGACAGAATGTAGTATACTGGAGAAGAGAATGGCAAACCACTTCAGTAGTCTTGCCTTGAGAACCCGTGAACAGTGTGAAAAAGCAAAATGACAGTATACTGAAAGGGGAACTCCCCAGGTTGGTAGGTGCCCAATATGCTACTGGAGATCAGCAAAGAAATAACTCTAGAAAGAAGGAAGGGATGCAGCCAAAGCAAAGCAATGCCCAGCTGTGGATGTGACTGGTGATAGAAGCAAGATCCGATGCTATAAGAGCAATATTGCATAGGAATCTGGAATGTCAGGTCCATGAATAAAGGCAAATTGAAAGTGGTCAAACAGGAGATGGCAAGAGTGAACATCAACATTCTAGGGATCAACAAACTAAAATGGACTGGAATGGGTGAATTTAAGTCAGATGACCATTATGTCTACTACTGTGGCCCGGAATCCCTTAGAAGAAATGGAGTAGCCATCATGGTCAACAAGAGTCCGAAATGCAGTACTTGGATGCAATCTCAAAAATGACAGAATGATCTCTGTTCAAGGCAAACCATTCAATATCAAGGTAAATGCTGAAGAAGCTGAAGGTGAACGGTTCTATGAAGACCTACAAGACCTTTCAGAACTAACACCCAAAAAAGATGTCATTTTCATTATAGGGGACTGGAATGCAAAGGCAGGAAGTCAAGAAACATCTGGAGTAACAGGCAAATTTGACCTTGGAATGAATGAAGCAGGGCAAAGGTTAATACAGTTTTGCCAAGAGAATGCACTGATCATAACAAACATTCTCTTCCAACAACACAAGAGAAGACTCTACACATAGACATCACCAGATGGTCAACACCAAAATCAGATTGATTATATTCTTTGCAGCCAAAGATGGAGAATCACTATACAGTCAGCAAAAACAAGACCAGGAGCTGACTGTGGCTCAGATCATGAACTCCTTATTGCCAAATTAAGACTTAAATTGAAGAAAATGGAGAAAACCACTAGACCATTCAGGTATGACCTAAATCAAATCCCTTATGATTATTCAGTGGAAGGGAGAAATAGATTTAAGGGACTAGATTTGATAGACAGAGTGTCTGATGAACTATGGACAGAGATTCATGATATTGTACAGGAGAGAGGGATAAAGATCATCATCCCAAAGGTAAAGAGATGCAAAAAGCAAAATGGCTGTCTGAGGAGGCCTTACAAATAGCTGTGAAAAGAAGAGAGGTGAAAAGCAAAGGAGAAAAGGAAAGATATAAGCAACTGGATGCAGAGTTCCAAAGAATAGCAAGAAGAGATAAGAAAGCCTTCCTCAGAGATCAATGCAAAGAAATACAGGAAAACAACAGAATAGGAAAGACTAGAGATCTCTTCAAGAAAATTAGATACCAAGGAAACATTTCATGCAAAGGTGGGCTTGATAAAGGATAGAACTGATATGGACCTAACAGAAGCAGAAGATATTAAGAAGAAGTGTCAAGAATACATGGAAGAACTGTACAAAAAGATCTTCAAGACTCAGATAATCATGATGGTATGATCACTCACCTTGAGCCAGACATCCTGGAATGTAAAGTCAAGTGGGCCTTAGAAAGCATCACTACAAAGCTAGTGGAAGTGATGGAATTCCAGCTGAGCTATTTTAACTCCTGAAAGATGATGCTATGGAAGTGTTGCACTCAAAATGCCAGCAAATTTGGAAAATTAAGCAGTGGCCACAGGACTGGACGAGGTCAGTTTTCATTCCAATCCCAAAGAAAGGCAATGCCAAGTAAGTCTCAAACTACCGCACAATTGCACTCATCTCACAAAACTAGTAACGTAATGCTCAAAATTCTCCAAGCCAGGCTTCAACAGTACATGAACCATGATCTTCCAAATGTTAAAGTTGGTTTTAGAAAAGGCAGAGGAACCAGAGATCAAATTGCCAACATCTGCTGGATCATCACAAAAACAGGAGAGTTCCAGAAAAACATCTATTTCTGCTTTATTGACTATGACAAAGCCTATGACTGTGTGGATCACAATAAACTGTGGAAAATTCTGAAAGAGATGGGAATACCAGACCACCTGGCCTGCCTCTTGAGAAACCTATATGCAGGTCAGGAAGAACAGTTAGAATTGGACAAGGGACAACAGACTGGTTCCAAATAGGAATAGGGGTATGTCAAGGCTGCATATTGTCACCCTGCTTATTTAACTTATATGCAGAGTACATCATGAGAAACGCTGTGCTGGAAGAAGCACAAGCTGTACTCAAGATTGCTGGGAGAAATATCAATAGCCTCAGGTATGCAGATGACACCACCCTTATGGCAGGAAGTGAAGAGGAACTAAAGACCCTCTTGATGAAAGTGAAAAAGGAGAGTGGAAAAGTTGCCTTAAAGCTCAAATTTCAGAAAACGAAGATCATGGCATCTGGTCCCATCACTTCATGGGAAATAGATGGGGAAACAGTGGAAACAGTGTCAGACTTTATTTTGGGGGGCTCCAGAATCACTGCAGATGGTGATTGCAGTCATGAAATTAAAAGATGCTTACTGCTTGGAAGAAAAGCTATGACCAACTTAGGCAGCATATTATAAAGCAGAGATATTACTTTGTCAACAAAGGTCCATCTAGTCAAGGCTATAGTTTTTCCAGTGGTCATGTGTGGATATGAGAGTTGGACTGTGAAGAAAGCTGAGTGCCAAAGAATTAATGCTTCTGGACTGTGGTGTTGGAGAAGACTCTTGAGAGTCCCTTGGACTGCAAGGAGATCCAACCAGTCCATTCTGAAGAAGATCAATCCTGGGTTTTCATTGGAAGGACTGATGTTGAAGCTGAAACTCTAATACTTTGGCCATCTCGTGAGAAGAGGTGACTCCTTAGAAAAGGCTCTGATGCTGGGAGGGATTGTGGGCAGGAAGACAAGTGGATGACTGAGGATTAGATGACTGGATGGCATCCAATTCAATGGACATGAGTTTGGGTAAACTCTGGGAGTTGGTGATGGACAGGGAGGCCCGGCATGCTGTGATTCATGGTGTCTCAAAGAGTCGGACACAACTGAGCGACTGAACTGAACTGAACTGAGATATACAGCATATAAATATTTCCTCTTATTAGTAGATTTTCTTTTCTTTATTCATGGTTTCTTTTCCTGTGCAGAGTTTTCTAAACTGACTTATTTCCATTTGATGTCTGTCTTGTTAATCCCAGAGCGTAATGACACCTGTAAATAATAACTATATTTTAATTTTACACCTATCAACCATCAATTAAGACCTCCTGCTTTTGTTATAGTTTCTGTTTTTGTCATTGCCTGTTTGTGTTCGAGACTGCTAAATTGAGAAAGTGTGTGCTCTATTTATTGTCTCTGTGCAGTATTGCATGAGATCTGGGTGGACCTTTTATTATTTCTTTCCTCAATCAGTTTAGTCTCCACTGGTGGTTTTAATTACTTCTTGGCACTCTACAGTAATTGTAGCAGCTGTTTCTCTTTGCTTTTCTCTCTCAAGATAATGACTTTATAGGAATTTAATGCATTGTAAAACGTTTGTTGACCAGATTGATATGCTTCTTCACCATAGTCTATAAAAACACATATTATGCAAAATTTGCAACAGGTCAGTTCAATTCTTATGTAACCATGCCACTGTACAGATATATAGAAGAACTTTTATACTATCTCCTGACATGGGAAAACTTTATGTTACCCACTGACACGTAGGAAGCCTTTATGTTACCCATTAGCTAAATGAATATGTTAATTTCTGGAA
Source organism: Nanger dama (assembly GCA_917880005.1). Lineage (NCBI taxonomy): Eukaryota > Metazoa > Chordata > Mammalia > Artiodactyla > Bovidae > Nanger > Nanger dama. The sequence continues at coordinate 18,486,861 of CAKJTW010000020.1, forward strand.
GGATTTTTATCCTTATTGAATTATATGGAAATAAGGAATTAAAATCCCCATAATTAGGGAGCTATTTTATATAAGATGAAAATCTGCTAAGTTTCACTGCTATGAGAATGGAAATTTGTAACACTGGAAAAAGAAAATCTGCATGACTTTTTCTTTTAATTACAGTTTTTAGCATAATGAATGTAATTTTTTTTTAATTGAAGGTTGTCTAAAACAAGACTAAAGTGCATATACTAACCTGTTTCTCAAGTCAATTTTAAACATTAAAATGTTGCAAACAAAATAGTTATTGAATATAAACTTTAATTCAGAAAATATGGTTACAATAAAATGACTAGGAAGAAAGAATATAAGAAAATATAAGTCAAAATATATGAATTAGAGGAAAAAACACAAGAAAAAGTTGTTTGGGAATAAAAAAATTAGACAAATGCCTATCATATTAAAGCAAGAGAAAATACAGAGATCTTAAAAAATGATTAGAAATATATATAAGATAAAATAGTCTTGAATGGAAAAAAGAAATATTGAGAGAACTGTTTCATTACAATGCACTGCAAAGAGTCCAAGAAGACCTGTCACAAAAAGGTATGAAATCAATATAATTTTTTTGTTTTGTTTTACATTTTATATCAGACACATAAAAATGAATGTCCAAACTATCTTAAGAACAAAAAGACCATTTTGGAAAACTTTCCAGGTCATTTTATTAGGTCATCAAAATTTTAAGTCCAAAACCTTATAAAGTAGTACAGATGAACACTATTTATGAATAAAAATAAATAAATACTACACAATATATTTTGAAAAGTGCATCTTAAGTATAGTAGATAATGTTGTACTTAAAAAGATAATTTATTCAGAAAAAATATAGCTCATTATTATAAAACTATTTCTTTTTTTTTAAATTTATTTATTTATTTATTTTAAATTACAATACTGTATTTGTTTTGCCATACATTGACACGAATCAGCCATAGGTGAACATCACTCCAATAGGTTAGAGAAAAAGTCACATAGTTAAAACACCATTAAAAAAATAATATAAGGCATGTTTTAAAAATTCAACATCAATTTCTCATGTTAAATCACTAAAAGTGAAAAATATATATTCTTCATAAGATATTGAGTAGCTATCATTATTAATAAAAAGTTCAGTACCACAATATTTAAGACATTCAGACATTCACTTAAGAATGGGTACGCATGGCAGTCCAGCAGTCAAGACTTTGACTTTCAATGTAGGTTGTGTAGGTTCAATCCCTGGTTGAGAAGCTAAGATCCCACATGCCTCTTGGCCAAAAAACCAAAACAGAAATAATATTGTAACAAATTCAATAAAAACTTTTAAAAAAATGAATTGAGATGTATGATATATGGAACTAAAATGAAAGAACAAACGCAAGTCTTCAAAAATTAAGGGAAGCACCAAGTTAGATGGTTGGCCAAATGCCAGTATTCCAAAATTCATCTGTAAGTTCATCTTCATCTTACATCAAAATAAATTCTAAATTAATAAGAATATAATTATGGATAATCATTAATGACCATGTGGAGTAACAAGGATTAGATGTAACTTCTCACTGTAAATAAGAAAACTGCAAAATACATGAAATGGCTAGTCTCTGACATTATACACCAGCTGAATAGGATGGGGATTACTAGGAAAAGAAAAAACCAGTGAGGAGACTGGGTTATTCTATCCTTCTGCCTGTAGGTAATTATTGTTCCGCAAACACAGGGAAATTGTACAAGGTGGGGAAATAAGGAAAGAGGAGCTGTAAAACTAACAGTTCTCAGGGCTTACACAGAATGGGAGACATCTGAGCTCAAAACAGAGTGAAGAGTAATATCAGAGTGCTTTTTCCCAAATAAAAAATGTTCTGTTTCATGTTTCTCTCTTTCGAAATGTCTTCTCCTTTATTTATTTTGACTCAGTTCACACAATTTGGATTTGTCTCTATTGCTTACAGACTCAGATAATTTATCTTGTCAGTATTTCCTATGCACAAACTGGAAAAAAAATAAAGCCCAAACACTTTCCACTGGAACATTTTGTCTTTGTTAAATAAAACACTTTCTCTTTCTGTTGATAACCATTCAGATAGTCCCTTTGTTATAGAAGCCCATATATCAGGGTAAAAACTGAGGTTTATATTTATGATGGGACTAAACAAAATCCAGCTTTGTGTATGCATGTGTGTCTTTCTGTTAGTCTAAGTGCTAAATCTTGACACTCTGCAACTGTACTCATGAAGAAGAGATTGTTTTTTTTTAAGTACTATGTAATCATGCAAAGTAACTTTAGTAAAGATAAAAGGGTTTTGTGAATATTGATCTTCAGAATTGCTCAAGATTTAAAGTGAGAGATGAAATTTTAAAATAGCATCTATAACATGAAGCCAAATGCATAAAAATTATTTTATATATTTGCACTCAAAAACATTAAGAGGTAAGATTGTATGTGATGATCACTTTTTTCTTCATACATCCCTATTTAATTTTAGATCTTTATATTATGTTTATAACTATCTTCTATTTAAAATTTATTAGCAGTACATTGTTATTATTAGTTCATATCACTTCCTTGGTACAAAAGCCAAGTGAATCACATACCTGTAGTCCTATTTTGTCTTCTCATAATTATACACATTAACGTGAAAGTAAAAAGTGAAAGTGTTAGTCGTTCAGTCATGCCCAACTCTGAGACTCCATGGACTGTAACCTGCCAGGCTCTTCTGTCCATGGAATTCTCCTGGCAAGGAAACTAAATTTGGTAGCCATTCCCTTCTCCAGGGAATCTTCTCAAACCAGGGATCAAACCCAGTTCTCCCACACTGTAGGCAGATTCTTTACCACCTGAGCCACCAAGGAAACCCATAAAACATAGTTATTCATTATTATTAAGTATAGTATTTTTTCTAGATGTTATGGAATTTCAATGCTTTTCAGCATTCCTACCAGGGGAAAACCAGAGAAGCCAGAATTGACATATTAATGACCATGTGGAGAAACAAGGATTAGATGTAACTTCTCACTGTAAATAAGAAAACTGCAAAATACATGAACTGGCTAGTCTCTGACATTATATACCAGATGCACTGTGTTTGTGTGTGTGTACATACACATACATATGAGTACAAATTAGGATCTGATGAGCCTGTTGGTATGTGATGGACCAACATCACATGAAGAAGGATCTATGGTGAGATAAGCATATATTTTGTGCATATTTTTTCTTCAAGAGATGTTCCTATTCTTTCCAGAGGTGGGATATACGTTGAAAATAAAAACAGAGGGCCAGAACATAAAGTAATTACTGCTAAATGACAAAGTATTCATCAGAAAATTGCCACTTTCATAGGATTTGAAAGAGAAAAATTGAAATTCAGAGCTATGGAGGCAGCTAGGATTTGGGAAGGGGGTAAATCTGTCCCCCACATCAATATTAATATATTAAATCTTAACATCCTTACCTCAGAATATGCTTATTTGGAGATAGGACTATTAAAAAGATATTTAAAGTGAAATATATATGGACCTAATCCAATATGACTGGTATCCATATAGAAAAAGGAAACAGCACAGAGCCATAGGGAAGACCTTGTGAAGACACTGAAGAAGCCAGCCAACTACAGGCCAAGAAAGAAATCACAGAAAAAAATAAATCTACCAACACTCAGATTTCTGGCCTCTAAAATTATAAGGAACTATTTTTCTATTGTTTGAGCCTTCCAGTCTATGGTACTTTGCTGTGACTTTGTTACAACTAATACAAATTCTAATGAGAGAGAAAACATAAAGTTTTGAGCCCAATATGGCTTTTCCTTTGATGCAATGGTCAAGTTTTTCAACTACAAAGGTATATGAGAGAGAAGCAAAGCAGGGGAAGGGTGAAGGGTAAAATAAATATACCAGGAATATCATGTATTGAGGAGGTCATATCTTCCAATATCTCAGTTAGGAAACTTGGAACATCTTATTACCCTAGGATCTATTACAATCAGGGTGGACAAAGCTCTCCCAAAACAATAGCCCATTTTGAATCTGCTGTGGCTGAAGTCATGATAGAGTAATGTACTGGACTTTCCTGGTGATCCAGTGTTTAAGAACATGTCTGCCAATGCTGGGAACATTGGTTCCATCCCTGTACTGGAAGATTCCACATGCCATGGGGCAACTAAGCCTGTGCACCACAACTATTGTGTATATATTCTAGAGCCCGAGATGCAACTACTAAAGCCTGTGCAATGAGAAGCTCATGCGCCACAACTGGAGAAAGTGACGCATAGCAACAAAGATTCAATGCAGTCAGAACTAAATTAAAAAAAAAAAATTATTTTAAAGAATGATGTACCAGCACCTTTTCTTCCTACACAGAGTAAAGTGAACTCTCTCTGGTATGAGATGATGTTATCAAGTCCCTCTATAATTTGCCACACACAACATTAGCCATATAAACAATTATTTCCATCTGTATGGAGGGAAAAAGTCACATAAAAATTACACCCTAGAAGCAAGGCTACAGGTGATTTACATGTAGAAGTTATCATAAATAACTTTAAACTTATAGTGGTTAAAATACTGTGGTTAAGGAAAATAGAGAGCAAGATATGTAGAAGTGATTCAATTTTGGTGAAATTTAGGTGTGGAGGCCAAAAATTTTGTAACAAAATGGATGTAGATTTTAAGAGAAACATGGTTGCTGTAGACTGAATGCCAAAATTCCTATGTTGAAATCTTATGTGATGGTGTTAGGAGACAGGCCTCTGGGAGGTGATTAGATCATGAGTGGGGAGTCACCATAATATTGTCCTTATAAATGAGACCTTGAGGAGCTCCTTTCTCTATTTTGTGAGAACATGATACGGACCAGACTGTGGACCCCTACAAAACATAGGTGACTTACTCTTGCTTATTCTTAGAATTACCAGCCTCCAGAACCACAAGAAATATACAATCATTGCTAAAGTCACCTAGTATATGGTGTTTTCATTATAACAGCCCCAAAACACTATGAAAACAGGATATAAGGACGATATCAAGATCTCAAGTTCTTTCTTTACATGAAGTCTTTTGTAACACCAGTTCTCAGACATTAACTATATATCCAATAATTCAATTATGATTCTAACTAATAAGATTTAATGCAAACCTCAAGAGTTAAGGGCCCATTTCCACAAATCTGTCCCTACTTCACTGACCAGTCACAAGTTCAAAGACCAATCCCACTTATGGCCAATTGGCTGTAAGTCAAGGGTTTCCACAACTCCCTCTGTAGGCTTGGTAATTCAATAGAATGTTCACAAAACTCAGGAAAACACTTCCTTAATGATTATCCATTTATTATAAAGGGTACAAGTCAGTTCAGTTCAGTTCAGTTCAGTCAATCAATCGTGTCTGACTCTTTGCAACTCCATGAACCACAGCACATCAGGCCTCCCTGTCCATCACCAACTCATGGAGTTCACTCAGACTCGCATCTATCAAGTCAGTGATGCCATCCAGCCATCTCATCCTCTGTCGTCCCCTTCTCCTCCTGGTCCCAATCCCTCCCAGCATCAGAGTCTTTTCCAATGAGTCAACTCTTTGCATGAGGTGGCCAAAGTACTGGAGTTTCAGCTTCAGCATCATTCCCTCCAAAGAAATCCATGGCTGATCTCTTTCAGAATGGACTGGTTGTATCTACTTGCAGTCCAAAGACTCTCAAGAGTCTTCTCCAATACATATACACAATGGAGTATTACTCAGCCATTAAAAAGAATAAATTTGAATCAGTTCTAATGAGATGGATGAAATTGGAGCTGATTATACAGAGTGAAGTAAGCCAGGAAAAAAAAAAAAACACCAATACAGTATACTGACACATATATATGGCTTTTAGAAAGATGGTAATGATGACCCTGTATGTGAGACAGCAAAAGAGACACAGATGTATAGAACGGACTTTTGGACTCTGAGGGAGAGGGAGAGGGTAGGATGATTTGGGAGAATGGCATTGAAATATGTATACTATCATGTAGAAACGAAGCGCCAGTCTATGTTCAATACAGGATACAGGATGCTTGGGGCTGGTGCATGGGGATGATCCAGGGAGATGATATGGGGTGGGAGGTGGGAGGGGATTCAGGATTGGGAGCTCATATAAACCCGTGGTGGATTCATGTCAATGTATGGCAAAACCAATACATTATTGTAAAGTAAAATAAAGTAAAAATAAGATTTTTAAAAAATAATAAAAAAAATAAAATGGAAAAAAATAAAGAAAGAAATCCATCTTAAAAAAAAAAGAGTCTTCTCCAACACCACAGGACCAGCCAAATGGAGGAAGTGATGGGGAAGGTACTGAAAGAGAAACATTTTATGCTGTCTACTGGGGTGCCAAACTCTCAGAACTCTATTATATTCATAACCTGGAAGTTCTCAAAACTTAGCTTTGAGTTTTCAATGAGGATTTGACTAAGTAGGTGTGATTGATTAAATCATTGGCCACTGGTTATTGAATTCACTTTCTAGCCCATTGTTCCTCCTAAAAGGGTATGGGTGAGGCTGAAAGTTCTAACCCTCTAATCACTTAGTGATTTTTACTGGTGACCAGAGCTGTCCTAAGGTATCTGGACACACACCAAGAGTGACCTCATTAGGCTCAACTCAGGGATAATGTAAATAAAAGGAATTCCTTTTGAATAACAAAAGATACTGCTAACACTCAGCAGATTTCAAGAATTTCAAGAGCTATGTGTTCGAAACTAGGAATAAATACCAAATATAATTTTTCTTTTAATGTATTTGTTTTTAATTGAAGGATGATTGCTTTATAATACTGTGTTGGTTTCTGTCATCCATCAACATGAATCCACCATTGATATAGATATGGCCCCTCCATCTTCAACCTCCCTCCCATACCGTTGCACTCCTATAGATTATTACAGAGCCCCAGACTGAGTTCCCTGAGTCAACAGCAAATTCCCATTGGCTCTCTGTTTTACATATGGTAGTGTAAATGCCTCCGTACTACTCTCTCCATTTGTTCCACCCTCTCTTTCTTCCACCCTCCTGCATGTCCATAAATCTGTTCTCTATGTCTGTGTATCCATCGCTGACCTGCAAATATGTTCATCAAATATACTTTTTATTCTATACATAATATTTGTGACCTGAACACCTGAAATGATGTAATTGCCATTAATTATAAATGGGAAAAATTCAGGTAGTTTACAACTTTGAAGGAAAACAATAGTTTAGCTTTGAACATATTTACTTTGAAATGTCAAGTAGTATTCCAAGAGATGCTGAGTTTATGGCTATATCAGAAATCATAAACTAAATTAAAATTTGACAGAATATTTCTATAATCACTAATATAAATTGAAATACAAATTTTATTTAAAATAAGCTTATCAGCTCAATTCAGTTGCTCAGTCGTATCTGACTCTTGTGACACCCATGGACTGCAGCATGCCAGGCTTCGCTGTCCATCGCCTACTCCCGGAGCTTGCTCAAACTCATGTCCGTTGAGTTGGTGATGCCATCCAACCATCTCATTCTGTCATCCCCTTCTCCTCCTGCCTTCAATCTTTCCCAGCATCAGTGTCTTTTCCAAGGAGTCAGTTCTTTGCATCAGGTAGCCAAAGTATTGAGCTTCAGCATCAGTCCTTCCAGTATTAAGGACTGATTTCCTTTAGGATAGACTGGTTGGATCTCCTTGCAGTCCAAGGGAGTCTCAAGAGTCTTTTCCAATGCCTCAGTTCAAAATCATCAACTCTTTGGCACTCAGCTTTCTTTATGGTCCAACTCTCACATCTATACATGACTACTGGGAAAACCATAGCTTTGACTAGACAGACCTTTGTCAGCAATGTAGTGACTCTCCTTTTTAATATGTTGTCTAGGTTGGTCAGAGCTTTTCTTCAAGGAGCATTTTCTAATACTGTGGCTGCAGTCACCATCTGCAGTGATTTTGGAGTCAAAGAAAATAAAGTCTGTCACTATTTCCATTGTTTCCCCATCTATTTGCCATGAAGTGATGACACAGCATGCCATGACCTTAGTTGTTTGAATGACGAGTTTTAAGCCTGCTTTTTCACTCTCCTCTTTCACTTTCGTCAAGAGGCTCTTTAGTTTCTCTTCAATTTCTCCCATAAGGGTGGTGTCTGCTGCTGTTCCTGCTAAGCCGCATCAGTCGTGTCCAACTCTGTATGACCCCATAGACGGCAGCCCAACAGGCTCCTCTGTCCCTGGGATTTTCCAGGCGAGAATACTGGAGTGGTTTCCCATTTCCTTCTCCAATGCATGAAAGTGAAAAGTGAAAGTGAAGTCGCTCAGTCATGTCTAACTCTTAGCTACCCCATGGACTGTAGCCTACCAGGCTTCCCTGTCCATGGGATTCTCCAGGCAAGAGTACTGGAATGGGTTGCCATTACCTTCTCCAAAGGGTGATGTCATCTACATAGTTATTGATATTTCTCCTGGCAATCTTGTTTCTAGCTCGTGCTTCTTCCAGTCTGGTATTACACATGATGTACTGTGCATAGAAGTTAAGTAAGCAGGGTGACAATATATGGCCTTGATATACTACTGTCCTAATATGGAACCAGTCTATTTTTCCATGTCTTATTCTAACTATTGTTTCTTGAACTAAATACAGATTTCTCAGGGGGCAGATAAGGTGGTCTGGTATTGCCATCTCTTGAAGAATTTTCCACAGTTTGTTGTGATCCACACACTCAAAGGCTTTGGCACAGTCAATGAAGAAGAAGCAGATGTTTTTCTGGAATTCTCTTACTTTTTCTAAGATCCAACAGATGGCAATTTGATCTCTGCTTCTTCTGCCTTTTCTCAATCCAGCTGAACATCTGGAAGTACTTGGTTCACATCCTGTTGAATCATAGCTCCTACTAGTTAAAAAAAAAAAAAAATAACCTCATACTAGCTAAAAAAAGAAAAATGGGATGTCCAAGGTGGCATTAGTGGTAAAGAATCCACTTGCCAATGCAGGAGACTCAAGAGATGCAATTTCAATCCCTGAGTTGGGAAGATCCCCTGGAGTAGGAAATGGCAACCCATTCCAGTATTCTTCACTAGAAAATTCAATGGACAGAGGAGCCTGGTGGACTACAGTCCACGGGGCTTCAAAGAGTCAGACATAAGTGAGCAACTAATTACAGCACCATAAAAAGGAAAACACCAAAATGAGAATAAATAAATTTGAATATGTTATGCCACTAATTACAGTAGAACCAAAAATCCTAATATATCTATTGAATAACTCATTAGCTAATAATCAAATTAAATAAAATGTGATTTTGTTGCAATACAGCAAGAAATTAGTATTAAAACTGGAAGAGGTAAAAATTATAATAATAGCATTGATGAGAATTGTGCAGAGTCTTTGGTAGTAACAGTGATAGGTAGTTAGACATTAAAAGCAAGCAGGTGACAGAGATGAAAAGACAAGAGGGAATCATCATGTTACACCCCAACCATCTGAAGAACAGGTGAAATTATGGTCAGGTGATGGGCAACTTATCCTGATAAAGAGGGAGCACAGTGACACGTGAGAACTTTCCCCAGACTAGACAGGTACATAACCTCTAGTAAACCCAAACTTATCAACATAAAATCTACACGTGATTTCACCACTCCCCAGGTGGGCTTTTCTTAACAAATCTAGGCTAAAAGCTGGCACAATAATAATTTGTTACAGAACTTGAGACAGTCAACCAAATAGCAATGGCCTATTACTCATCAATTATCACACTCTGCCTTCTTCCCTTCACTTACCCATTGACCACACCTGTCTCCTTGAAAAACAGTTCCTTACAAACACCCTTAACCCTGTATACAAGGGCTGGCTTCACCTCAAAGTAACTGCCCACTCTTCCTCTGAGAGTGTATCTAGTTTTAATAAACTTTGCTTTGTGCTTAAGCCCAGGGCAGTAGTTTGCAAATTTTTGCTTGCTATGTCAAGGACTGAGATTGCTGGTCTGGGTCTCCCCTTGACCTCCTGGGTTGAAGCCTTCTGTCTGACACAAGCATGCCAACCTGGTATTACTACCATAGTTTTCATGGAGAAAAACTCAGCATATCAAAGACTTATATTCATTCTCTTCCATGTATTAATAGTAACTTGTTTTATAATTTTATGGGGGGAAAAAAGGCTTTGAAGGAACTACATGTGGAGTACTATGATTTATTTTTCTTCCTTCTCAATGGTTTATTAGGATTGAAAGGAACTGTAGTTATCTAGAATACAACATATCTTGCCCCTTTTTTCTTTGCTTGGGTTTCTTTAAATCTTGTCTAAATCAATTGAAATTTTCTAAAATCCTATACTCTAAATACAGTGACTGGAATAAATAAATGCTTCCTAACCATAAAGAAACAATTTTCATAGTTTCCTAGGGCCATAACAAATTGCCACTAACTTGGTGGCTTAAAACCACAGAAGTTTATTCTCTCATAGCTCAAGAGCACAGAAGTCTGAAATCACATTATGGCAGGTTGCTTCCTTCCAAGTCTCCAAGACAAACTGTCCCATTCTCTGTTAAAAGGTGAACTGAAGCTTATTAAATTTTAATAAGTTTATCTGAGCAAAAATCTATTTCAATCATGCAATGCCAAACCAGAAATAATTAGGAGCTCTCCACCAACAGGAGCTAGGGGCATGACTTTTATAGTGAAGTCACAAAAGAAACACAGGGAAATTATATTTGATTGAGTACAGCTTAAGTGGCTGCCTTATTTGGGAAAGCACAGTTATACTTTGCAGCAGGCTGTCTTTAGGTTTTGATTTCTTAGCCTCAAGCTATTACAGGTTTGTTTTGTGGCTTATCTGGGTTACTAAGACAGAACTACCTCAGCCTAATGGAGGTAGGTTAAAAAAAATAAAAGAAAAAAACCTCCTTGTTTAATGTAATACCTCTCTCCTAAGATTTGTTGGTTGCAAACAATCTTCAGCATTCTACCCCAGCATTCTTGGGGCTTCCTGGTGTCTCAGAAAGGTAAAGAGTCTGCCTGCAATGCAAGAGTCAGCGTTCGATCCCTGGGTTGGGAAGATCCTCTGGAAAAGGGAATGGCTACACATTCCATATCCTTGCCTGGAGAATAGTCCATGTTGTAAAGAGAGGGACACAACTTTCACTTTGATCTTCCCAGGTGGCACCAGTGGTAAAGAACCACAGGCTGGTGCAGGAAATATAAGAGATGGAGGTTTGATCCCTGAGTCAGGAAGATCCCCTGGAGGAGGGCATGTCAACCAACTCCAGTATTCTTGCCTGAAGAATCCCACGGACAAAGGAGCCTAGCAGGCTACAGTCCACAGGGTCCCAAACTGTCAGACATGCACCATGCACAGCTTGTAGATGCATCATTCCAACCTCTGTCTCCATCTTTGCATGGCTTTCTTCTCTATGTGTGTGTCTCCACATGGCCTTCTTATAAGAATACCAGTCATTGGATTTAAGGTCCATTGTTACCCAGTATGATCTCTTTATAACTTATTATATCAGCAAATAAACTATTTCCAAAGATGGTCACATTCTGAAGCTCCAGGTGGACATGAATTTTGGGGGTGCACCACACAACTAATATGTAATGTAAGTATGCACTAATATAGATGATGTGGTTTATTGTACATCTAAGATCAGAAATTAATGAAATTACATTCTTCTTCACTGTCCTCTTGTTTAATCTATAAAGTGCCATTTTATAAGTCTAGGAAATGTTTATTGTATATCTTGTTTATAAGAATCACTCAGTGGATCTAATCACATGCAGTTTATTGTTGGGAGTTTTTAATTTTTCAAAATCCAGTATTTCTGTTAATCATTTCAGAAAATGCTGACTTTTTATCATCTGACATGATGTTATATGATATAATATGTTTGCTTTTCATGAATAGCTACTCTGTTTTCCTTTATAATCCATATTTGAAACTAAGAATTTACCGAGATTATAAAACAGAGGTAGATAAATATGATTTGTCTTATTTTTATAAATGTACTTATTTACTTTGAAAGAAATCCCAGTTTTAATAAACAGGTACTTTTTGGGATGGATTCTTGTGTCTTATTTTTATAACCCATATTTATATCAAAGTCTTATTCATAGGGGCAGATAATGTCATTTTTAAACACTCATTTAAATAGGGTAAATCTAAGATAACTGCTGAGGAAGTAGCTTTGTTTTATGCTAACCTTCAGTTGATTTCTGGACATCAACGAAGTAATGAAGCATTGCAACAGATTGACTTGCAATTTTTCTAGCCTCTGTAGTAATTTAGCTCAATTTAATTATTTTCTCACTTTCCCACCAGATTTCGTTCTTACTAACTCTCCAACGTTGTGTGTCACACTATTCCTGCTATCTGCTGCCCAGCCCTCCAGGCTTCCTGCAGATCCTCGAGATGGTATCCAGTGTTTTGCCTTTCTTTTTGTACATGCTTTTCTCTTTGCCTAAATGTACATCCACCCAACATCTATTTAATCACCTCCAACTTATTGCTATGTTATTGCTTTTATCCAGATATAATTCAATCCCTAAGAGAACTTTCAAACTAAGTCAGTGCTGAAACAGTACTGTGTGGTCTAGAGATTCATTTACCGTTCTCTTTTTGGTAACTATGCCAAGCAAAGCTTACTCAGTGGACCTGAATCTATAGGAAGACACCAAGGCACTGGCTGATGTTGATGTATCTTGCATTAATGATGTGCCATGGTTTAAGGACCTGGTGTTGGGATGTATCTCTTGGGCCTTGGAATGCTATGTCTTGACCTGGGGATTCCTTGACCTGAGTCTGGTGTCTAGGTGTCCCCAGTTCCTCTTGGGCTGCAGTATGCAACCAAAGGGTGGGGTTGGTTCTCAGATCTCAGCTGTGCACCCAGACTGGTTTCCTCTCAACTAAAGCCTCAGTCAGGATACATACAGAAAATCCACTTTTGGCATAGGCTATTGAATAATGGAATTGGCTTCCACACTGGTGCAGTGGTAAAAATCTGCCTGCCAATACAGGAAACTAGGAGCCATGGGTTCAATCCCTGACTCAGGAAGATCCTCTGAAGAAGGAAATGGTGACCTCCTCCAGTATTCTTGCCTGGAAAATTTCATGGACTGAGGATCTGACAGGATATAGTCCAAGGGGTCACAAAAAGTCGGACATGACTAAGCACACAAAGAGCTGGCTTAACTCAATGAGCTAGCAGATGTAATAGTTATTTCTGAATGAGATGTCATTTCAGTGTCTCTCAAGTTATCCTACAATGACAGTGGTAAATTATATGCCTCTTTAGGAAAAAGGACAGGCTTAAGGATTTGGTGATATGAACATTTTCTAATAAACTGATGTTACATCTGATCAGTTCAGTTCAGTTCAGTTCAATTCAGTGCAGTCACTCAGTCGTGTCCGACTCTTTGTGAGCCCATGAATTGCAGCAAGACAGGCCTCCCTGTCCATCACCAACTCCTGGAGTTTACCCAAATTCATGTCTATTGAGTCAGTGATGCCATTAAGCCATCTCATCCTCTGTCATTCCCTTCTCCTGCCTTCAATCTTTCCCAGCATCAGGGTCTTTTCCAGTGAGTCAACTCTTCACATGAGGTGGCCAAATATTGGAGTTTCAACTTCAACATCAGTCCTTCCAATGAACACCCAAGACTGATTTCCTTTAGAGTGGACTGGTTGGATCTCCTTGCAGTCCAAGGGATTCTCAAGAGTCTTTTCCAACACCACAGTTCAAAAGCATCAATTCTTCGGTTCTCATCTTTCTTTATAGTCCAACTTCACATCCATACATGACTACTGGAAAAACCATAGCCTCGACCAAACAGACCTTTGTGGACAAAGTAATGTCTATTCTTTATAATATGCTGTCTAGGTTGACCATAACTTTCCTTCCAAGGAGTACTGTCTTTTAATGTAATGGCTTCAGTTACCTTCTGCAGTGTTTTGGATCCAAAAAAAAAAAAAAGTCAGCCACTGTTTCGCCATCTATTTGCCATGAAGTGATGGGACCAGAATCCATGATTTTTGTTTTCTGAATGTTGAGCTTTAAGACAACTTTTTCACTCTCCTCTTTCATTTTCAACAGGAGGCTCTTTAGTTCTTCACTTTCTACCATAAGGGTGATGTCATCTACATGTCTGAGGTTATTGATGTTTCTCTCAGCAATCTTGATTCCAGTTTGTGCTTCATCCAGCCCAGCGTTTCTCATGATGTAGTCTGCATATAAGTTAAATAAGCAGAGTGACAATATACAGCCTTGACATACTCCTTTTCTTATTTGGAACCATGCTGTTGTTCCATGTCCAGTTCTAACTGTTGTTTTCTGACCTGAATACAGATTTCTCAAGAGGCAGGTCAGGTGGTCAGGTATTCCCATCTCTCTCAGAATTTTCCACAGTTTATAGTGATCCACACAGTCAAAGGCTTTGGCATAGTCAATAAAGTAGAAATCTATGTTTTTCTGGAACTCTCTTGCTTTTTCGAAAATCCAGCAAATGCTGGCAATTTGATCTCTGGTTCCTCTGCATTTTCTAAAACCAGCTTGAACATCTGGAAGTTCACAGCTCACGTATTGCTGAAGCCTGGCTTGGAGAATTTTGAGCACTACTTTGCTAGCATGTGAGATGAGTGCAATTGTGTGGTAGTCTGAGCATTCTTTGGCATTGCCTTTCTTTGGGATTGGAATGAAAACTGACTTTTTCCAGTCCTGTGGCCACTGCTGAGTTTTCCAAATTTGCTGGCATATTGATGAGTGCAGCACTTTCAAGCATTATCTTTTAGAATTTGCAATAGCTCAACTGGAATTCCATCACCTCCACTAGCTTTGTTTGTAGTGATGCTTCCTGAGGCCCACTTGACTTCATATTCCAGGATGTCTGGCTCTAGGTGAGTGATCATGGCACTGGAGCAGTGAATGGTGCTTAAAAATCTAAAATGTTACTAAAATGATGAATTACAGAAGCTATGCCACTATAAGATTTATTTCAAAAAACTTCTTATGTTAGAAATATGGCTATATTTTAGCCATAAGTCTGCAACTATGAGTTTCTACACATTTCTTAAAATGGTCACTATTTTATAAGACCTTATGTTCCTTTGAATTCATTAATTAACTAAAATTTAAATATCCTTGCTACTTTTGTCAATCTTTTGTGATTATATATGAAGCAATCTTATTTGCATCATAGTTGATAATGTTGCTAATAAAGAATACACTTGAAAATTTTTCAAAAAATATAAAGACCCATAAAGTGAAATTTCAGAATGAATAATTTTTAAAAATTATATATTTCTTTAAGGGGAAACATTGTCAATCAGACAGTAGCAAAATTCTCAGTGGTATTCTACTTTCCAATATCTCATTTAGTCTAGAACTTTAATGTGCCAAAAGAAAACTTTTTAGTCTTGAAAAACATATGTATTCAGTTTATAAATCTACATATTTCATCTAGAATTGTTCAATCAATTTATTTCTTGTGAATTATTTCTTGGGATGAACTTGAGTTTAATACCGAGCTTAAACCTATAAAGAAGAAAACCTGGGATTGGTGGGGGGGAGGGAGGAAGGATACAAGTCATCAATGGAAATCACAGGATGATAGTGGTTCAGAAGGACTAAGAAAAACAAGCTCCTCCTGATTATATACCATCCAGAAAATATGTCCCAGAAAAATAATAGGTCTAATATGAAAGCAAAGAATAAAAGTTTCTAGACAACAGTGTAAGATAGTAACTTAGTGCCATTGGCATTGGAAAAGATTTTGTAAACAAGATACAGATCTACTGAATATAAAATAAATAAGAAAATCAACTGAACGGTATTAAAAAATAAGAACTTCTAATTATGAAATTACATGTGATTTAAAATGTGATGTAGTCAACAGAAGTGTCACTTGAAACACATTTAAATAAATCATATAGAGAAGTTATTGTCATCAATAAGAAATTTGGCAGACAACTCAATAAAATTAAAATGAAAACAAGAAGCTTAAATAGACACTTTGTTGTTCAATCATTCAGTCCTGTCTGACTCTTTTGACCCCCCATGGACTGCATAAAGACAGGCTTCTCTCTTCTTCATCAAATGCTACAGCTGGCTTAAACTCTTGCCCATTGAATCAATAATGCTATTCAGCCATTTTATCCTCTGTCATTCCCTTCTTCTCCTGCCTTTGGTCTTTCCCAGCATCAAGGTCTTTTCTAATGAGTTGGCTTTTTGCATCAGGTGGGCAAAGGATTGAAGTTACAGCAAGTCTTTCAAATGAGTTGTCAGGACTTATTTCCTTTAGGATTGACTGGTTTTATTTCCATGCAGTCCAAGGGACTCTTCAGAGTCTTCTCAGCTCCACAGTTCAAAACCATCAATTCTTCAGTGCTTCTTTATAATCTAACTCTCACATCCATACATGACTACTGGAAAAACCATAGCTTTGATTAGACTGACCTTTGTTAGAAAAGTTATGTCTCTGCTTCTTAATCTGTTGTCCAGGTTGGTCATAACTTTTCTTCCAGAGAGCAAGCATCATTCAATTTCATGGCTGCAGTCACCATCTACAGTGATTTGGAAGTCCAAGAAAATAAAGTCTGCCACTGTTTCCATTGTTTCCCTATCTATTTGCCATAATGTGATGGGACTGAATGCC
Organism: Nanger dama; assembly: GCA_917880005.1. NCBI lineage: Eukaryota > Metazoa > Chordata > Mammalia > Artiodactyla > Bovidae > Nanger > Nanger dama. The sequence goes on from CAKJTW010000020.1 coordinate 18,503,505, forward strand.
ATGATCTTGTTCGAATGCTGAGTTTTAAGCAAGCTTTTTCACGCTCCTCTTTCACCTTCATAAGAGGCTCTTTAGTTCCTCTTAGCTTTCTGCCATAAATATGCTGTTATCTACATATCTGAGGTTATTGATACTTCTCCCAGAAATTTTCACTTCAGTTGTGCTTCATCCAGCCCAGCAGTTCACATGATGTACTGTGCATAAAAGTTAAATACGCAAAACCGATACAGTATTGTAGAGTAAAAGAAAGTAAAAATAACATTAAATTTTTAAAAATAGATATAAAATTAAAAAAAAAATTTAAAGATCAAAAAAAAAAAAGTTAAATAAGCAGGATGACAAATATAACCTTAATGTACTCCTTTCCCAATCTGGAACCAGTCCATGTCCATGTCTAGTTCTAACTGTTGCTTCTTGACCTGCTTACAGATTTCTCAGGAAGCAGGTCAGGTGGTCTCGTATTCCCATCTCTTTCAGAATTTTCCACAGTTTGTTGTGATCCACACAGTCAAAGGCTTTAGCATAGTCAAGAAAGCAGAAGTAGATGTTTTTCTGGAATTGTTTTTCCTATGATCCAACAGATGTTAGCAATTTCATCTCTGGTTTCTCTGCCTTTCTAAATCTGGCTTGACTATCTGGAAGTTCTCAATTCATGTACTGCTGAAGCCTAGCTTGGAGAATTTTGAGCATTACTTTGCTAGTGTGTGAAATGAGTGCAAATGTGTAGTACTTTGAGCATTCTTTGACACTGTCTATCTTTGGGGTTGGAATGAAAACTAACCTTTTTCAGTCTTGTGGTCACTGCTGAGTTTTCCAAATTTGCTGATGTATTGAGTGCAGCCCTTTAACAGCATCATCGTTTAGGTTTTGAAATAGCTCAGCTGGAACTCCATCACCTCCACTAGCTTTGTTCATAGTGATGCTTCCTAAGGCCCACTTGACTTTTCACTCCAAGATGTCTGGTTCTAGATGAGTGATCACACCATTGTGATTTTCGAGGTCATTAGCATCTTTTTTGTATAGTTCGTCTGTGTATTCTTTCCACCTGTTAATAACTTCTGCTTCTATTAGGTCTATACTGTTTCGGTCCTTTATTATGTCCATCTTTGCATGAAATGTTCCTGTGGTATCTCTAATTTTCTTGAAGACATCTCTGGTCTTTCCCATCCTATTGTTTTCCTCTATTTCTTTGCACTGTTCACTTAAGAAGGGTTTCTTATCTCTCCTTGCTATTCTTTGGAACTCTGCATTCAGATGGATATATTTTTTTTTCTCCTTTTTTTTTAATTTTCATTTTTACTTTATTTTACTTTATAATACTGTTTTGGTTTTGCCTTTGCTTCTCTTCTTTTCTCAGCTACTTATAAGGTTTTCTATCACAACCATTCTGCCTTTGTGCATTTATTTTTCTTGGAAACACTTGGAGACACTTTGTGTAAATGCAAACACCACAAACATATAAAAAGAAGCTAAAATTCCTTAATAACCAGAGAATTAAGACCAAAGAAAAAATGCTATAACTTATTTACAGCATATTTAAATATAATAACTAAAATTCTATAAGTTGTTGATAAAGGAGAGCCCTACAAATTTGCATGTAACATGGAGAGTAACATATGCTTGTACCTCCACAGCTATAAGCCATTTGCCAATATTATTAAAAGCTTGATTTATCATACTTAAAAAAATATTTATTTTGGACAAATTTATTCTTGGTTAACAAGTGGCTTAGCATTATATTTAGGAATTAAGGGTGATTTCAGCTTGAGTAATTTTTCCTGATTAAAGCCACTGAAGGAATTTCTATAGAAGATGAAGTGGATTCAAGAAAGTGGAAAAATGATGAAATAAGCTAGCATAATGTAATGCAGTTAAATATAATCAAGAGATTGAAATTGTCTTTCAACAAATCCACTTGGCCATCTCCCAGTCTGTCTCATACACAGAATATTTTTGTTTCTTTCCCCTCCCATTTGTTCAATTTTTCACTTAATTGTGTATTCATCTTTAGGTCTTATGTGCTAGCTTAGTTAAAGAAAACACACACATATTACCATCTAGTGTGGTGCTGGAGAATACTCATGATAGTCCCTTGGACTGCAAGGAGATCAAATCAGTAAATCCTAAAAGAAATCAATCCTGATTATTAATTGGAAAGACTGATGCTAAAGCTGAAGCTCTAATACCACATGATGCAAAGAGCCAGCTCATTGGAAATGACTCTGATGCTGGGAAAGATTGAAGGCAAAAGGAGAATGCTGTGACAAAGGATGCGACAGTTAGACAGCATCAACAACCCAATGAACATGAATTTGAGCAAACTCTGGGAGGTAGGGAAGGACAGGGAGCTTAGCATGCTACAGTCCATGGGATCTCAAAGAGTCAGACATATGACTTTGCCACTAATAACAATCACCATCTAGACTCTCACCTGTGTCTTTGAATTCTCAATTTCCTAGAAGATGTTGTTGTGTTACAACCATGCTCCTCAAGAACTAATGTTTCAGAGCATCCCAACTCTAGTAGAATTTTTTTTTTTTGGCCTGAGATGCAAGAGTGGGCTACCCATGCCTGTGTGTACTGCAAGCTGATTATGTTGAACAATTAACATACCCCCATGGGGCAGCCCTCAGAAAACACCAAAGAGAGTTTGTGCATAAAGATCAAACTCCTTTGCCCCTCAGGATAGGAAATGATACTTTTGTTCTATACTATCCCCCAAGTTTCTATAGTAGGATCAATCCCTAGTTGCCCCAGATGGTAACTTGCCTAATAATGTATCATTATGTCATCCTGTCCTTCCCTTTCCCATTTATCCATTCTTATTAATGTTTCCTATGATTACCTTCCAAGTAAAATAAAGTATTTACTCTTGAATTCTTCTCAGGGCCTGTTTGTGTAAAACAAACAAAACTATGATCAATACAATCTCTATTTAAACAAGTTGATCTCTGTGTGGATTTGCTGAGGTATTATACCTTTTTGATGATAAAAAGAATATAATTTTTTGTTCCTGATTCTTGGCCAGTGAAGGGATTTGCTACCAAGTAGAATGTGTATATATAAGTTTCTGGAACCTACCATGTATGCTGCTGCTGCTGCTGCTAAGTTGCTTCAGTCGTGTCCAACTCTGTGCGAGCCCATAGACGGCAGCCCACCAGGCTCCCCCCGTCCCTGGGATTCTCCAGGCAAGAACACTGGAGTGGGTTGCCATTGCCTTCTCCAGTGCATGAAAGTGAAAAGTGAAAGTGAAGTCGCTTAGTCGCGACCCCATGGACTGCAGTTCACCAGGCTCCTCTGTCCATGGGATTTGCCAGGCAAGAGTGCTGGAGTGGGGGTGCCATTGCCTTCTGCGTATCATGTATAATGGCACTAAATTTACAGATACTTCATCTGAACTGATTATCAGTATCATATTTGGATATTTGTAATAAGTTTGCTTACCAGATCCCTTGAAATGACGTTAAAGTTGAAGATAATTTTGTATACACTGTCTAATAAGAAATAACTAAAAAGCGCAATTTGTGGTTATATCATTTTTATTGCTTATAATGCTGCTTTGTCTATGGTAACAGTGGTAATAAGGCAAGTAACTTCCCAGATAAGACCATTACTTTTTTTTTTTTTTCTTAATGAACAAGCTCCAAGTTGTTTGCTTGTTTCTTTTGGTTTGGCTCTCATACTCAATAAGGTAAAAAATAAAGGTTGAAGCCAATTTGAATATGTTTGTGACATTTTTTATCCCATTATCAGAATTATCTTATGTTGCCCCACTGTGAACTTGATACCATCTCAAACCACAGTCTTGAGCCATATGGAGAGCCTCGAGGAAACAGACATGTTTCTTAGTTTATCATTTCCTCTTTTGCTCAGGTAAGGGCATAGACCAAACAAGTAAGATGACAAAGAAGGATCAGAGAGGTAAACAGATGAATATCTGGTGTTTGGTATGGATTTATCTGCCCTTAAAATAGAATTTGAGCTATGAATTTGATGTCTCTTCAAAGGAGATCACAATTTTTGTTTTATATAGTTTTTAAATAAACTTGTGAACTCAGTCAGAAGACAAGTAAAAAGAATGTAAGTTGCTTCCTAGATTACAGAACCAGCTGATCTATGTTTCTTTTGCAATCTTACAGTCATTTCTTTTATTTATACTTAGCCTGTGTATCTTATAATTCTCACAGTACTGGCACAGAAATTGCTTCTGTTAGCATGAGACCACAGTATAATTTCAGAAGAAACTTTGAATTGATCTCTGCAAAGCCCTTAGAAGAATATCCTTGGTTAGAAATATGTTTAGTAAACAAAATCCAGGATCTATGAGCCATGGTCCCCTGGAAAATGTCTCATTAGCTGTATAAGTCCTTGGGCTTATAAATGAAGACTTTCCATAATTTAAACACACTCAGCTGGAAAAGAAAAAAAAAACTGCAAGAAAAGGACTAGGTTGAAGAATTTCATGAATACTTGAAGGAACAGCATTTTGAGTTGGTTTTGGGAAAACTTAAAAAAAAAAACCATGTAATAAAGCCTGCCATAATATTTTCATATATTTTTAATCCCCTATCTTCTGTAGCCAGTTTTGTGCAAAGAAGGAGCTGGAGGGAGGGGGAAACAATGTCACATTGTATATGTACTGTCCTTTTCACCATAAAGGAGCTGCCAAAAATAAATTTTCAAAATTAGCCAAAAATGATTAAGGGAAAGTGTAAGTGCATTGAAATTTACTAGTGTTTGGAGATAATAATAATAAACGACATAACAGAAAATGGGACAGGGATTTCTATGCTTCCACTGTAAGTGAGTGAAAGGTTTAAAATAATCTCTTTACATAATAATATGTAGTTATTAGAAAGAGTAAAGAAGCTTTATGTACTGAATATATTTAAATATTTTAGAATAAATTTAATTTGAGTCTATAAAACAAATACACTCAATCATAATAGAGAGCAGCCCCTCCAACCATGTATTTTCGCTTTTCTAGGAACAACTATCCTGATACTAAAAATCTTTAAAATTCATAAAATACATTTCTTCATTAAGTTACAGCATTGAGCACTGTCACTGAACTCATCAATCTGCAATAAAAAGGGAAGAGAAAAACCTCTTATCTGATTAAGCTATGCCAAATTAAAAGGATGTAAATATCTGAAACTTTTAGTAATAAAATTAGATTATTATATCACTTTTCTCCCCTGTATTGAAACACAGACATGAATGCACAGAGAAGTACTGCATAGATTTTTGACTTGCATTACTCTGATATTCTTTATTGTTCCTGTTTATTTAACAGGAGACTGCCCTGGATATTTATTCCCCAGATTGCACTGATAAGCATTGATATTTAGTTAAGAAGTGCATTTTTAAGTAAGTCATTAAGGGAAAACAAATTTTGTATATTAATGTATATATGTGGAATCTAGAAAAATGGTACAGGTGAGTCTATTTGCAGAGCAGGAATAGAGAATGGACATACTGACACAGAGGGGGATGGGAGGGTGGGGGTGTATTGGGATGGTAGCATAGATACATATATATATATATATATATCACACACACACACACACTACCATGTGTAAAACAGATAGCTAGTGGGAAGCTGCTGTATAGTACAAGGATCTCAGTTCTGTGCTCCGTGTTGCCCTAGATGGGTGAGATAGAAGGAGTTGGAGAGAGGTTCAAGAGCAAGCTGATATGTGTATATATGGCTTATTTGCTTTCTTGTACAGCAAAAACTAACAGAATATTGTAGGGCAACTCTACCTCAACTTTTTTAAAAAAGTAACCGTTTTATGTGCCATATTGAGTGATATGTAACTTTTGCATAAACAGTCAACAATTTTCAGTTCACTGAACAAGAGATATCATAATACTACTTGGAATAATCAGAAAATAAACAGCAGCATGGACCAAACCACTTTCATTCATTGCATTTTCATGTATTTGGAGGTATAATACGTAATCTCACTTTCTTAACTTTGCAACTGAAATCACACCTTTCTATTCTTACACTGTTAGAGAGAGAAAAGATTGTTTTACAAATCTACAGCTAACCCAACTCCTATAGTTTTGTTCCCCCTGCCCCCACCGCCCTTAAAAAGGAAAGAAACTAATTGTCCAAAATCCTTCAAATATCAAAATACTGAGATTTACTTCTAAAGTCCAGACTGGGTTCTGAATGCTACCTGATATATAGAAACACATTTCTCTGAACCCAGCTGCTCACTTGAAAGAAAGAAAGCATCCTATGACTTTTTAACCGGTTCTTACAAGGACTCATTCTCTTTTAAAGGTCAAATGCCTGTGAGCACCTTGGTTTCAGGTCAATATGTTTTTCTCTGGAAAGTATAAAGGGCAAAGGGCTAGCTAAAATGAGTAGCTGTCTTTGATTCCCAGCTGTGATGTGGATATGTGCTGATTGGAAAACAAAGACTGCAGAAGCTGAGCTAATTTTTCTCATTCAAGACCTGCTGTTGAGATGACATCTGGCCCTTATCATTTCAATACTGGATAGCCACAATCTGGTTAGGAAATTCACAGTAGCTATTGAATTATAACGCTGTGGTAAAGCAAAATTAAGTAAGATCATATCTGAGATTTGGATACTTTGAGATGCATATTGTAGGTATCTTTTTTTATTTAAAATATCACACTATTTAAAAAGTGTTGAAGATTGCAGGCAATTCTGAATACAAAACACAAAATGAACAGAAATTATTTTCTCCCATCCAAGTACTACCAGGCCCAACCCTGCTTAGCTTCCGAGATCAGACAAGATTTGGAGCGTTCAGGGTGGTATGGCTATAGACTGGGAATTATTTTCTATTTCATTTTAAAAGAAAGATGAAATAAAACAAATCTACAATAGTACATTTGAACCTCAATTCAAGAAATGAAGAATATAAGCAAATATTCAGGTAATTTTCTAGAAATGCATATTTCTTAAGCATTAGTTACCCGACTGTGGGAAAATGTGATAAAGCTCATATTTCCTTTAGAAAATTCATATCCTGTTTTCATAATTTTTGTTGTAAGTAATCATGGGTTCATGTTTCCTTAACTAGCTCTATTTCAGGGTATGTAAGACTACTATAAATATAATTTCAACCAAGAAACATTTATTAAGCGTCCATGTTATATATATTTAGGAGTACTCAAATTAGTCTTCAAAATAACATTTAATAAACAAAATCAAAGAAAATAGGATTTTCTGAACTTTACATTTCATTTTGTGATGTGACTGAGAGGTACAAAAATGGTTAATCAAGGTCTGTTGTTGTTTTATAGTTGCTAAGTCATGTCTGACTCTTTGAGCTTCGTGGTTATAGCCCACCAGGCTCCTCTGTCCATGGGATCTCCCAGGCAAGATTACTGGAGTGAATAACCATTTCCTTCTCTAAGGGATCTTCCCAACCCAGGGATGGAACCCTAGTCTCCTACATTATAGATGGATTATTTGCCAGTGAGCCACCATGGAAGCCCCAATCAAAGTATACCAATGTACATTTTCAGGAAAAAAAGAAAAAGAATGAACTTACAATACTTGGCTAATTCATTAAAATACTAAAACACACCTAAATCAATGTCCATATCATCTGCTGTCATCTTATATGTGAAAATCAGGCTTGAAATTAAATATTTATAGATCTTTTTTGAAGTTTTGAGAACATTTTTCAAAAAACAGTCATTGGTTTTCAATTTTAGTGAAGGCTTAGTGTGTCTCATATATCTTAAAGGTAATATATATATATATATTTTATGTTTTTAAAGAAAGTCTTTCAAGTCACCTTGCTTGAATAGGAGAAACAGAGTGTATAGTTTATTTATCTTTTGACGTTAGAGAACAAAGTGCAAGTCAAAGATGGAACTTTCCAAGAAATCAAAATACATTTTTTTTTTACAGAATATGTATTTATTTTGCTGCACAGGGTCTTAGTTATACCACCTGTAATATGCATTGTGACACATGGGACCTTTTTCTAGTTGTGTGGGTTCTAGTTCCCTAAGATCTATTTCCAGGAAGGAACCCTGGCCCCTGCATTGGGAGCATGGAATCTTAGCCACTGGACCACCAAGGAAGTCCCTCAAATACATTTCTTAACATAGAATGTTAGTTAGTTAAGTCACTCAGTCATGTCCTGCTCTTTGCGACCCCATGGACTGTAGCCCACCAGGCTCCTCCATCCATGGGATGCTCCAGGCAAGAATACTGGAGTGGGTTGCCATTTCCTTCTCCAGGGAACATTGAAATGCAATTCAAATAATTTGTTATTTTGCTTATTTGACTGTTTATATGGATAAGCTTTTCACCTCAAGATGAATCTTTGACACTAAGCATTTTTAATTGTTTTGGTCAAAAATGAAATTTCACTGAATCAATATAAACTTAATGCCAGAGGCAAATCCTATTATCTCAGGAAATCATGGAAATTTCTGGAGAGGAGATTCTCTTAGTGCCCGTCTGTGTGTGCATACTCAGTTGTGTCTGACTTTTCACTACCCTAAGAACAGTAGTCAGCCAGGCTCCTTAGAAATTTTATTTTAAAAGTGCATTGAAAACCTATGAGATAAGCAAGGAATAAGCAGTTTCTTATTTCTATGAACATAAAACACTTTGCTCCCACAAGGACATATTATTAACACTATATGGTTTTGACAGTTAATGAAGCACTTTAGTTACTGAAGCTTACAGTATGTGAGAAAATCTCTTCTTTGTCTCCTTACCATACTTCATACATTCCAGACTCTAATACCCTATGTAGACTTCCTCTCTCCTTGATTTATCTATATTTGAACTACGTTCCAGCTTGACTGTAACTTGCATATACCCTTAATTTTAAGCTATGTAATAGAAATGTTCGTTATAGACTCATAAACTAGAAAGAGCAATTTGGTCAGTTCAGTGTACAAAGAGTAAGATGAAATTCTTTCTTTTTTAAACTTGTGTGTTGTGTTCTGATGATGATCATTTTTTAATAGCAGTTCTTTTCTACAGTGAGAACTTCTAAAATTTCTTAGAATTTTTACTAACTTTTTCAGTATGTGCTCAGTCACTTAGTTGTTTGACTAAGCTGCTCGACTTAGTTGATTGTTCGACTCTTTGCATCTCATGGACTGTAGCCCACCAGGCTTTTCCATCTATGGAATTTTCCAGGCAAGAATACTGGAGTGGGTTGCTATTTCCTTCTCCAAACCTGTTCAGTATAGCATTTGTGAAATCTTAAAGTGAAAGTGAAGTGAAGTCGCTCAGTCATGTCTGACTCTTTGCGACCCCGTGGACTGTAGCCCACCAGGCTCCTCTGTCCATGGGATTCTCCAGGCAAGAATACTGGAGTGGGTTGCCATTTCCTTCTCCAAAGCAGAATAAAAATAAAATGATACTCTCTTATTAAACATGCTTCGTAGTAGCTAAATAATCATTTAAGAAATGAAATCAAGCCTCAAAACATAGTCATATAATATAAGTGGTGAAATACAGCTTTGAGATTATCTAAATGCATGTGCTTATTTTACAAATGAGTTGTGTGTGTGAGGCCTATAAAACTTAGTAGGCTTAACCTTACACGGTAACAGACATATTTTATTCTACATAAAATATATGACATATTTTTGAAATGTTCATTAGTGATGTTTAGTTACTACTGTTACTATAAACTGTTGAAATTTAAGATTAATATTTACATCATAATACTATTATTTATGTGAAATGGGTAGATAAGGACAATACTGATGAAGATACACTTTTACCATGGCTTCATGTCTTTTCCATCTTATGAAATGATATTTTTATAGTACTGTAATAATCTACCTTTCACAAAGCTTCATGGCCATATGAGAAACCTAAAAGGCTTTTAGTATTCCTGACAAGGTAGCAATTTAGTATCATAGTAGATCTGTAAAGGCAGAGGACTGAATAGGGAAAGAAATGAGGAGGTGGAAGAGTCACAAAGTGGGAGAATCTGGCTCCCTGGGAAGCAGATTCACTGTGCTAAAAGGATGACGGCCTGAGCAAATCTTTCCCGCATATGCTGACATGATGGCGTGCCTTATTTCATGCTCCATTGAGAGAGAATGCGGGAGTTCAGCATTAATGTTCATTGTCACTTTCCTCTCTCCTGCTGATATGAGAGCCTTCATTACTGGATGTAAATGCACTGCAGCATGCAAAGTAATATTCTGTGGGTCGTATTTTGCTCTGTCGTTATCTAGCCTCTAAAATGGGGGCTCAGTTTTGCTACCCAAGTTCATTTCTGTATTCCATGCTTCAAACCACAGCTGTCAATTGGCAATAAAAATGTGCAAAATTACTTCCTCTAGATTCAAATGCTATAGGTCAGCCAAGGTTTGCTGATATTAATGCATAAAGTTTTTGCGATGAGAAGCATAATATAGTATAAAGAACATTGTCAAAATATAGGTCCAGGTGCAAGCCCTGTGGCTCACTAATTATTGTACTTTTGGAAAGTAATGTTTCTTGGCCCAAGTTTTTCATCTCTAAATTATGACAATCGTGCCTCTTCTGAAGAATTATTGTAAGGAATAGAAATAACGACTGTTAAAGGCTTTTACAGTACCACATGGTAGTTATAACTAGAGAAAGTCTTACAAATTTATCAGTTAGAGTTTATTCGGAGAGACAGAACTTATATGAATGGTATAGAATCATGGACTCATTACAGGGATTAAACCTTAATAGTTTTAAGAACAGATACAGACGTCTGTGAAACTGCAGTGATTACTCTAAGATTGGGAACACAAGAAGCATTGTGAGAGAAAGAAAGGAAAAATTGGGTTCCATGAGCCCAAATTGAAATTCACAAGGACAAACTAGATTTTTCACTCATCTATTGCTTCCTGAAGGTAAGCGTGACCTGGGACTTTGAAAACGAAGATCTCTAAGCAGCTGCAAGAGTTCCTGAGCCAGCTGCTACCAGACTTCATTCAACAAAGTAAACCAGCAGATCAGCAAAAATGGTTGCAAACCACCAGGGTGCCCACTGCCTTCGTTTGACCGCCAGTACATGCTGGCTACCACTTTACTTCTGTCTTCTGAATCTCATGTATTTTTCTCTTATGTCTTGTTCTAATCCAGAATGGGACTTCTCAGGTGACTCAGTGGTAAAGAATTTGCCCGCAATTCTTTGATCCCTGGGTCAGGAAGATCCTTGGGAAAAGGAAATATCTACTAGTATTCCAGTATTCTTACCTGAGAAATCTGGTGGACAGAAGAGCTTGGTGGGCTACATTCCACGGGGTCACAAAAGAACTGGACATGATTGAGCTACTAAACAACAAGAGCCTAGAATCATGTAGAAAAAGAAGTACTAGAAAGTATAGTTCTAGCATAGCTAAACTGACATAGTACAAAGATACTCCAATAGGACAGGTTATGCCTTTTTTTTTGTCTTTTCCAAATCTTGGAGACTTATGTCAAAAGGATTTATTTCTTATGAGAGTTATAGGTTAATACTGTGTCTGTGGTAACTGTATTCCACATCCTCCTTCTTCCTGGACTGGGTCTGACAAAGCAGAACCTGGCATCCATCATGGAAGAAGAAAATAAATAACATTAAACAATGTGCTTGCTCATAAAGCCTTTGTGCAGAGATGACATAATTGATTCCTGCTTACTTTGATTGACCAAAACAAGTCATAAAATCCAAGTCTGATGTCAGTGAGGCCTCAAGGAAGGGGGAAGCAGGTATTTGCAAATGATAGTAGAGTCTTTTACAGTCAACTATTCTTGTGAAAAATATTTGGTGTAGTCTTTTTCTATATGCAAGTACACTCACAGATTCTCCAGGGTAGACCACACAACGTGTAAGTTACTAATGGAATCAGACTCAAATCCAGGTGTCTGCAGGCTTTCTTGATCCAGAAACCTTGCCACAAACAACAACAACAACAAAATCTCACAAAACAAAGCAGAGTTTTTCTGGTGGTTCAGTGGTAAAGAATTTGCCTACCAGTGCAGGTGACATGCGTTCAGTCCCTCACCCAGGAAGATCCCACATGCTGAGGAGTAAATAAGCCTGTGTGTCTTAGAGCCAGTGCTCTGCAACAAGAAAAGCCATCACAATGAGAAGCCCCCACAATTTGTTCTAGCTCTTTGTGCATGTTTGTGGTTATCTACCACCCAACAGCCACATGTTTGATTTCTTTTCATTGAGTCGTTTCCTTCAACTGAAACCTTTATTGTTTACTGCCAACCAGACTATTAATTTGGTTTTTGATATAAAAGTGAGTTTTTCTTCTTTTTTTTTTTTTTTGGCCTTGTCACTCAGATTTTATCTCAGTCTTGTATTTTAATATTTACAATTGATAGGAAGTTACCCTGAAGTTCCTGAATTTCTGGTCCTACTTTTATTGGAGGACATTTTTTCCATCAGTCTATCCCTTTTGTACATCTCATGGGTGAGACACTGACTCCTTACTTTCTCAAAGACATCTAAATGACTAACAGCCTTTGAAGAAGATATAGTGTCCTCCTTCGAAAGCAAAGTGTAGGTATACTTATTGTCCAAACTGAAGCTGAAATGTCTTGTAGAGCAGGGGAAATTACATTTATTTTCCATCATAAAATATTTTTGTTTCCTGAGCTCAGAATTTCTCTACTGTAATGCAACCCATTGAATGTGCAGATGCCATCTGGCCCTCTTCCCAGAAGTGTATGAACTTTGGGCTTAAGAAACTAGCACAAAATTCTGAGACTCTGAATAATATTACTTCCATAACTTTGAATCAGAAGTCTCATGTCTTCTACCAAGAGTCGCCCATAAAGTCATGGCAGGCTAACTATAACAGTTAGCTTGCAAATAGTGTATAACCTCAGACTCCTGAGAGTTCTTAATATGTCTGTGTTATTTATGAATGCAAGCTGGACTTTTTTTTTTTTTTTTTTTTAGTGAGCTCATCTCTTATGCACTCAACTGCCAGATTTAGCCAATGAAAACAAAGCATTTTACTAATACTTCACTTCTCAATTTCTTGACAAGAAATATGCTCAGCCAATTTTTGCCTTTTAAATTGTGACCAGTATCAAACGATTCACAGTGGATTATGCACTTTCTATCACCTAATAAACTCCTCACTATACTCTATCTAGCTCCTAAATCCATGTTGTATATTGACTTTGTTTTTGTTTTCATTTTGTTGTTGTTCTTACATCAGAAATCTATCTCTGATCCACAGAATTAATTCTCATCTTATTATCTGTTTTGCATCTACCGGAAAGACTTAAAATATAAATTACTAGTGAAGATATTTATTATTGTGTTTTTACCCTATTTTAAACGTCACTTTAGTGGGATTATAAAAGGGAGAGATGATGAACACCTATATTTTTCATAAAGCCTTGTCATGATTTTTAGTTCCATTAAAACTTCTCTCTTCTATTTCTCTTACAAAAATATTCTGGTGCAAGATTCTTGACTTAACTAACCCTGCTGAAAAGAAAGAAGGAAACATTTTAATGTGCACAGATTTTATAGTTTAAAGCAATTTTCCAACAGAAACTTTAGATTAAACTCTAATTATAGATAATTCTGAACTTTTTGAACTTCATAACACCTCAGTATCAAATAAACTTTGGTATTTGCATGGTTTAATGATGTCTGTTGGTTACTTGAAATTGTATATTTTCAACTAAGGATTCACATTATTTCACTTTTCATTTAGCTCTACATATTTCATTCATTAATAGTTAATTGTCATTCCATAATTTATTTTAATTGAAAATTCAAATTATGTACTGAATGAAACAATTAATGGAATGACTTCAAATAGTCCTAGTTCTCCCCAATATAAATATTGTTGTGAAATGAAAACATACAAAGCAAAGCTTTTTAGTATTGACTGTAAGACTGTAAGTATTAAATAAGAAATAAAGAAATAAACTTAGGCCCCAATTGCTGTTTGGTTTAGGGCCAGCAACCTGTAAGGGCTTTCCTTGTGGCTCAGTGGTAAAGAATCTTCCTGCAAAGCAGGAGACTCCGGTTCGATCCCTATGTCAAGAAGATCCCCTGGAAGAGAAAATGCCAACCCTCTCCAGTATTCTTGCTTAGAAACCCCATTGACAGAGGAGTTTGGTGGGCTGCAGTCCAGTTTGGTGGGATTGCAAATGAGTCAGACACAACTAAGTGACTAAACAGCAACAAAAATAACCTATACTCTTCATTTCCTATCTGTCATGATGAGTCTTCTCTGATCACACGACAAATGCATACTCCTTCTTTCTGCTTCTTTCAAATTTTGTACTGTGTAGGGGGCAAATCTTCAGCCTGGCAAACTTTGCTGTTATAAAACACCTGCACACTTGGTTTTGGCCTCTCAGTCCTAGACGTCCTCCTAGAGTCATGCTATACCCTTTGCTTTAGGATTTTTCTGCCTGTGTTATAAATATTTTGATCATACCAAAGTAAGGCTAGACTAAGGTCAGGAGCTTTGACATCTGGAAAGAGAGTTTATCCACACCCCAGTGAGGTTTCTATGACACTGATAAATATAAAACATAATAAATTATGTTTATACTGTCTTATATGGATACATATATATATACACATATATGTGTATTTAAACATTTTCAAGAAATTTTGTTCATTTTATAAATAACTAAGTTGTATTAATCTATTTATTTTATGAAGCAAAACTGCTTCATTTCCTCAAGTGGATCCTTTAAACTGGAGAACTGAATACTAGTTATTTTCACTCAATTAAAGTAGAGGAATATAGACTACTTAATTGCATTATATTTATAACTTTAAAATAGATAAAAGGGAAGAATAGTCACTTTAAAATTGTTTAAGTATAAATCTTATATTTAAAGATATATGTCAATAATATTTGATTTTCTAAAAACGGAGTACTAATTTGCTAAATTTTTTATTATGAGCTTGATGAACAAATACTCTTGTTGATTGTATCTGAATTATCTCACAAGGTTAATTATCATTACCAATCAATTATTCTCAGATCAGTTCAGTTCAGTTGCTCAGTCATGTCCGACTCTTTGCAACCACATGAATCATGGCATGCCAGGCATCCCTGTCCATCACCAATTCCTGGAGTTCACTCAAACTCACATCCATCGAGTCAGTGATGCCATCCAGCAATCTCATCCACTGTCATCCCCTTTTCCCCCTGCCCCCAATCCCTCCCAGCATCCCACAGGATCTTTTCCCAGTGAGTCAGCTCTTTGCATCAGGTGGCCAAAATATTGGAGTTTCAGCTTCAACATCAGTCCTTCCAATGAACACCCAGGATTGATCTCCTTTAGGATGGACTGGTTGGATCTCCTTGCAGTCCATTCTGAAAGAGATGGGAATAACAGACCACCTGACCTGCTTCTTGAGACACCTGTATGCAGGTCAGGAGCAACAGTTAGAAATGGACATGGAACAACAGACTGGTTCCAAATAGGAAAAGGAGTACGTCAAGGCTGTATGTTGTCACCCTATTTATTTAACTTATATGCAGAGTACATCATGAGAAACGCTGGGCTGGAAGAAGCACAAGCTGGAGTCAAGACTGAAGGGAGAAATATCAATAACCTCAAATATGCAGATCAATTATTCTACTTGCATGAAACTTCTAGGTCATGTATCAATCTTCTTTGCCCACAAAGAAAAGCATCTGTCTAAATACTGTTTGAATTTATGGCACGTCCACCACTGTATAGCTACAGGATATTTTTCTTCCCACTGTCAAAATCTTAAACCCCTTACAGCTAAAATTAAAGAGTTTAATATTATCTGGCCAACCTTCCCTTTATAATTCTTCCTAGTGAAGGCAAAACTAAGAAAATAATTCCCCAATAAGGGCTGGAAAAAGATATTCCATGCAAATAGAGACCTTTAAAAGAAAGCAGGAGTAGCAATATTCATATGCAATAAAATAGACTTTAAAATAAAGGCTGTGAAAAGAGACAAAGAAGGCCACTACATAATGATCAAAGGATCAATCCAAGAAGAAGATATAACAATTATAAATATATATGCACCCAACATAGGAGCACCGCAATATGTAAGACAAATGCTAACAAGCATGAAAGGGGAAATTAATAATAACACAATAATAGTGGGAGATTTTAATACCCCACTCACACCTATGGACAGATCAACTAAACAGAAAATTAACAAAGAAACACAAACTTTAAATGATACAATAGACCAGTTAGACCTAATTGATATCTATAGGACATTTCACGCCCAAACAATGAATTTCACCTTTTTCTCAAGTGCACATGGAACCTTTTCCAGGATAGATCACATCCTGAGTCATAAATCTAACCTTGATAAATTCAAAAAATCAAAATCATTCCAAGCATCTTCTCTGAACATAATGCGCTAAGGTTAGATCTCAATTACAAGAGAAAACCTATTAAAAATTCCAACATTTGGAGGCTGAACAACACCCTTCTGAATAACCAACAGATCACAGAAGAAATCAAAAAGAAATCAAAACATGCATAGAAACGAATGAAAATGAAAACACAACTACCCAAAACCTGTGGGACACTGTAAAATCAATGCTAAGAGGAAAGTTCATAGCAATACAGGCATACCTCAAGAAACAAGAAAAAGACAAATAACCTAACTCTACACCTAAAGCAACTAGAAAAGGAAGTAATAGAGAACCCCAGAGTTAGTAGAAGGAAAGAAATCCTAAAAATTAGGGCAGAAATAAATGCAAAAGAAACAAGAGACCATAGCAAAAATCAACAAAGCAAAAAGCTGGTTCTTTTGAAAGGATAAATAAAATTGACAAACCATTAGCCAGACTCATCAAGAAACAAAGAGAAAAAAATCAAATCGATAAAATTAGAAATGAAAATGGAGAGATCACGACAGACAACACAGAAATACAAAGGATCATAAGAGACTACTATCAGCAATCATATGCCAATAAAATGGACAACTTGGAAGAGATGGACAAATTCTTAGAAAAGTACAACTTTCCAAAACTGAAAACAGACCCATCACAAGCACAGAAATTGAAACTGTAATCAGAAATCTTCCAGCAAACAAAAGCCCAGGTCCAGAGAGCTTCACAGCTGAAGTCTACCAAAAATTTCGAAAAGAGCTAACACCTATCTTACTGAAACTCTTCCAGAAAATTGCAGAGGAAGGTAAGCTTTCAAACTCATTCTATGAGGCCACCATCATCCTAATACCAAAACCTGACAAAGACAACACAAAAAAGAAAACTACAGGCCAATATCACTGATGAACATAGATGCAAAAATCCTTAACAAAATTCTAGCAATCTGAATCCAGCAACACATTAAAATGATCATACACCATGACCAAGTGGGCTTTATCCCAGGGATGCAAGGATTCTTCAATATTCACAAATCAATCAATGTAATTCACCACATTAACAAATTGAAAAATAAAAGACATATGATTATCTCAATAGATGCAGAGAAGGCTTTTGATAAAATTCAACATCCATTTATGATAAAAACTCTCCAGAAAGCAGGAATAGAAGGCACGTACCTCAACATAATAAAAGCTATATATGACAAACCCACAGCAAACATTATCCTCAATGGTGAAAAATTGAAGCATTCCCCCTAAAGTCAGGAACAAGACAAGGGTGTCCACTTTCACTGCCACTAATCAACATAGTTCTGGAAGTTTTGGCCATAGCAATCAGAGCAGAAAAAGAAATACAAGGAGTCCAAATTGGAAAAGAAGAAGTAAAACTCTCACTGTTTGCAGATGACAGATCCTCTACATAGAAAATCCTAAAGACTCGACCAGAAAACTACTAGAGCTAATCAATGAATATAGTAAAGTTACAGGATATAAAATCAACACTCAGAAATCCCCTGCATTCCTATACACTAATAATGAGAAAGTAGAAAAAGAAGTTAAGGAAGCAATTCCATTCACCATTGCAATGAAAAGAATAAAATACTTAGGAACATACCTACCTAAAGAAACTAAAGACCTATATATCAAAAACTATAAAACACTGATGAAAGAAATCAAAGAGGACACTAATAGATGGAGAAATATACCATGTTCATGGATTGGAAGAGTCAAAATAGTGAAAATGAGTATACTACCCAAAGCAATCTACAGATTCAATGCAATCCCTATCAAGCTACCAACAGTATTTTTTCACAGAACTAGAACAAATAATTTCAAGATTTGTATGTAAATACAAAAAACCTCGAATAGCCAAAGCAATCTTGAGAAAGAAGAATGGAACTGGAGGAATCAACTTGCCTGACTTCAGGCTCTACTACAAAGCCACAGTCATTAAGACAGTATGGTACTGGCACAAAGACAGAAATATAGATCAATGGAACAAAATAGAAAGCCCTGAGATAAATCCACACACCTATGGACACCTTATCTTCGACAAAGGAGGCAAGAATATCCAATGGGGTAAAGATAATCTCTTTAACAAGTGGTGCTGGGAAAACTTGTCAACCTCTTGTAGAAGAATGAAACTAGACCACTTTCTAACACCACACACAAAAATAAACTCAAAATGGGTTAAAGATCTAAACTTAAGACTAGAAACTATAAAACTCCTAGAGGAGAACATAGGCAAAACACTCTCTGACATAAATCACAGCAGGATCCTCTATGATCCACCTCCCAGAATACTGGAAATAAAACCAAAAATAAACAAATGGGATCTAATCAAATTAAAAGCTTCTGCACAACAAAGGAAACTATAAGTAAGGTGAAAAGACAGTCTTCTGAATGGAAGAAAACTATAGCAAATGAAGCAACTGACAAGCAACTCATCTCAGAAATATATAAGCAACTTATGCAGCTCAACTCCAGAAAAATTAACGAACCAATCAAAAAATGGGTCAAAGAACTAAATAGGCATTTCTCCAAAGAAGACATATGGATGGCTAACAAACACATGAAAAGATGCTCAACATCACTCATTATCAGAGAAATGCAAATCAAGACCACAATGAGGTACCATTTCACACCAGTCAGAATGACTGCAATCCAAAAGTCTACAAGCAATAAATGCTGGAGAGGATGTGGAGAAAAGGGAACCCTCTTACACTGCTGGTGGGAATGCAAACTAGTACAGCCACTATGGAAAACAGTGTGGAGATGCCTTTAAAAATTGCAAATAGAACTGCCTTATGACCCAGCAATCCCACTGCTGGGCATACAAACTGAGGAAACCAGAATTGAAAGAGACATATGTACCCCAATGTTCATTGCAGCATTGCTTATAATAGCCAGACCATGGAAACAACCTAGATGTCCATCAGCAGATGAATGGATAAGAAAGCTGTGGTACATATACACAGTGGAGTATTACTCAGCCCTTAAAAAGAATAAATTTGAATCAGTTCTAATGAGATGGATGAAACTGG
Organism: Nanger dama; assembly: GCA_917880005.1. Taxonomy (NCBI): domain Eukaryota; kingdom Metazoa; phylum Chordata; class Mammalia; order Artiodactyla; family Bovidae; genus Nanger; species Nanger dama. The sequence goes on from CAKJTW010000020.1 coordinate 18,522,868, forward strand.
AGCCAATTATACAGAGTGAAGTAAGCCAGAAAGAAAAACACCAGTACAGTATACTGACACATATATATGGAATTTAGAAAGATAATAATGATGACCCTCTATGTGAGACAACAAACGAGACACAGATGTATAGAACGGACTTCTGGACTCTGTGGGAGAGGGAGAGGGTGGGATGATGTGGGAGAATGGCATTGAAACATGTATACTATCATGTTAGAAACGAAGTGCCAGTTTATGTTTGATACAGGATACAGGATGCTTGGGGCTGGTGCATGGGGATGATCCAGAGAGATGATATGGAGTGAGAGGTGGGAGGGGGTTTCAGGATTGGGAGCCTGTGTACACCTGTGGCTGATTCATGTCAATGTATGGCAAACCAATACAGTATTGTAAAGTAGAATGAAGTAAAAATAAAATTTAAAAATAAATAAATAAATAAAGTGAGAGTATGTATCTTCCACACTTTTATACATTCTTTACCATCTGCCACTCACTTTAGGACTTTTTATTATTCATTATTTAAGAGTGGGGCATATCATGGAAACAACTTACAGTGTATAAGAACATCTTATCTCACACTTCTACTCTGGAAACTGTTTCTAATAAATAAAGCTAGCAGTATCCTCTGATGTTTTGGTGGACTTCCTGTTATAGATCATTTCCATGGGCCACATCTCAGAGAGGGGACCACTGCAGAGGGTTTCCTTACCCTCCAGTTTCCTTTCTAGTTCCCACCTCCAAGAACTGGATATGTGGAAGTATATTCTTTCTTAAGGGTCCACACAAAGGCCGACATCCCAGGATACATCTCATAGCTGAGAAGTTTATGGGCACAGGGTTAAGTATGCCTGCATTTTACTGGTTCCAAGACTTCAGACAACTGCACGTCTCTGAACAGCTTTTGTTCCTTGCTTTTCTCCCTACAAGGTCTGGCTGACCTGTACATTTTCTTCTGAATGTACTGGCTCCTTAGATTTCTATAAGCTAAACCCTGGCTACTGAGGCATTAGAGAAGAATGATTCAAAGAGAGATTTTTAGAGCCAGAAAAGGTAAAGGTATATCTTAATTCCATTCTTGCAAAATACGGGCTATGTAAACTTTGCTTTATCTTATCCATAAAAATGAAGAAAAAATTGCAAACTTAACCCTAAGGACTGGTGTGAGAACTGGATGAACTTGATATCTCTAAAGTACTTGTTTGGTCGCTAAGTCATCTCTAATTCTTTTGACCCCATGGACTGTAGCACACCAGTCTTCTCTGTCCTTCACTATCTTCCAGAGCTTGCTTAAACTCAAGTTCATTGAGTCAATAACACTATCTAAGCACTTTACCCTCTGCTGCCCACTTCTCTTTTTCCTTCAGTCTCTCCTAGCACCAGGGTCTTTTCCAGTGGGTTGGCTCTTTGCATCAGGTGGCCAAAGTATTAGAGCTTCAGCTTCAGTAATAGTCCTTAAAGAAGTGATGAGGCTCAAAGGTGACTTTGTAAAAGTTTGAGTACATGTTAAAATTCCTAGAAATTAAATAATTCCTACAGTTTTTCCTTATAATTAATAATTCCAACTTGACACCAACATTACCTCTTTTCTGTAATTTGCATATTATGGAAATGTTTCTTCTTTACCCTGTAGTATAACCTAGTTAGTTGTCCATCTTCAGAATTATAATTTCAGCAGAGCATAGTTTATTTAGGATGAAATTATTCCACTAAAATTGCAGAGAATGTTTGTTCAGTTCAGCTCAGTCACTCAGTCATGTCCAAAACTTTGTGACCCCATGAATCGCAGCACACCAGGCCTCCCTGTCCATCACCAACTCCTGGAGTTCACTCAGACTCACATCCATTGAGTCAGTGATGCCATCCAGCCATCTCAACCTCTGTCATCCCCTTTTTCCTCCTGCTCTCAATCCCTCCCAGCATCAGAGTCTTTTCCTATGAGTCAACTCTTCGCATGAGGTGGCCAAAGTACTGGAGTTTCAGCTTTAGCATCATTCCTTCCAAACAAATCCCAGGGTTGATCTCCTTCAGAATGGACTGGTTGGATCTCCTTGCAGTCCAAGGGACTCTCAACAGTCTTCTCCAACACCACAGTTCAAAAGCATCAATTCTTCGGTGCTCAGCTTTCTTCACAGTCCAACTCTCACATCCATACATGACCACTGGAAAAATCATAGCCTTGACTAGACAGACCTTTGTCAGCAAAGTATGTCTCTGCTTTTGAATATACTGTCTAGGTTGGTCATAACTTTTCTTCCAAGGAGTAAGCATCTTTTAATTTCATGGCTGCAGTCACCATCTGCAGTGATTTTGGAGCCCCCAAAATAGTCTGGCACTGTTTCCCCATCTATTTCCCACAAAGTGATGGGACCAGATGCCATGATCTTCGTTTTCTGAATGTTGAGCTTTAAGCCAATTTTCACTCTCCACTTTCAGTTTCATCAAGAGGCTTTTAGTTCCTCTTCACTTTCTTCATTATGTTTGTTATTAGCTGGTAAAAATTAAAACATAGGGGAAGAAGAATTAACAAATAATTAAAAAATATAACAAAGAATTAATTAAGGAAATATATTTTTTCTAACTTAGATTGCAAAAATTCATTAGGAAACAAACGGCTTTGTATCATCAGTTCAAATAAAGAAATCCCCTCATGGATTATTTTATTTACTGAGCATTTAAACGTATTCAGAAATCTCATCTATATTGTATACCTCATAAACTTCTCACTCTCTTGACATTATGATAGGTCTTTTGACAGTTTCAAGCACATTTTTTAAAAAGACAATTGCTACTTCTATATTTAGTCCTGAACTGTCTTCTTAATACTACTTCAACACTGTTTTTATTTGGAATTATGTTATGTCTCCTATAGTAAGGAAAATGTGTAATTTTCATATAATTTTAAAATCAATTAAGTTAATATTCACAGTATCAATATATGTATTTTAGAATAGTTTTTTTTTATTTCTTATTCATTCAGGAAACATTATTGTTCATATTATGTACCAGATTTTGTACTATGTTGTGGGGATATGAAGAAGATTCACTCCTGATTTCAGGAGTGAATGACCTTATAAGCAAGATAAATAAAAACATAAAACTAATTGAATATGAATTAGCGTTACTAAGATTGTAATAAAGATCTATACAAATACCTTGAAGGAGTATGTCTATATAGGGAAAATGAGTTTGCCATTACTCAAAAAGTGGCACTTGAGCAGAAATTTATCTAATTTTTATTTTCTGATAATTTATTTTTTACATATATTCTACAATTTTTAAAAATCAATGCCAAACCACTTTAAAATAGTCTATTTAAAAACTGAGATCAATGGCTTTCTTTATAAGCTTATACTCCTAAGTGAAGAAATCATTGTAATCAACACGGTCTTCATCTTAGACTTGCCTAACTGGAAGTGTTAAAATCCTGGGCTCTCAACCTTCTTAATCACTTTCCAAGAAAAGAAAGCACATTTACTGGATTTTTTCCTCCCTGTCAGTAAATGCATAATGACTCTTCATTGTGCTTCCTATGGCCTTCAAACCTCTGATTCAGCTCTGCTGCTTCTGCTCTTCTATGCTTCATGCTCTCACTCAGTGTCTAGCATAGAATGAAAGTCATCAGCACTTCTTCCGAGAGTTTAGACCCTAAGTGCACATCATTACATAAGGACTGCTAATTTTCTGTCTTTATCTGTAGGTCTTTATTCCCCAAAACTGAAGTAAAATTAAGTTTCCCAGACAAAGGATATTGGATTGGACCTATATACAAACTCACAGCTACACTATACAGAAGTGGTGTATAGTATAGCCACACTATAAAGTGTCTATGAAATGGATATCTCTCCCTTGTCTACAGTGGTTTAAGGGCCTCAGACTCCAGAAACCATGTCGTTTCTATGTTCATTTTCCTTGCTGCATTTCCACACATTCCCTACCTAGAGAGTAGAAAACAGCAATTAACACTAACTCATATTCAGTGATGACCACAATGACAGTACTCCATATATCCTTAGGAAGTAGTTGAACTGCCTAGGGTTATTTTTCTTACTGAATCCAGTTATATAAATATATATATTTATATATATATAAGCTGATTTTAAACAGCCTTTAAAAAGCTGGTGTAAAACTCCACATTCAAAAAAAAAAGAAGATCATGGCATCCAGTCCCATCACTTCATGGCAAATAGATGACGAAAACAATGGAAACAGTGACCGATTTTATTTTCTTGGACTCTAAAATCACTGCAGATGATGATCACAGCCATGAAATCAAAAGACCCTTGCTCCTTGGAGGAAAAGCTATGAAAAGCCTAAACAGCATATTGAAAAGAAGAGACATTATTTTTTCAAAAGCGTTCATATAGTCAAAGCTATGGTTTTTCCAGTAGTCGTGTATGGATGTGAGAGTTGAACCATAAAAAAATCTGAGTGCCAAATAACTAATGCTTTTGAACTGTGGTGTAGGGGAAGACTCTTGAGAGTCCCTTGGACTGCAAAATCAAACCAGTCCATCCTAAAGGAAATCAACCCTGAATATTCATTGGAAGCACTGATGCCGAAGCTGAAGCTCCAGTCTTTGGCCACCTGATGCAAAGAACTGACTCATTATAAGACACCCTGATGCTAAGGAAGATTGGAGGAGGGAAGAGAAGGTGACGACAGAGGATGAGATGGTTGGATGGCATCACCAATACAATGGACATGAGTTTGAGTAGGCTCCAGGAGTTGGTAATAGACAGGGAAGCCTGGCATGCTACAGTTCATGGTGTTGCAAAGAGTTGGACACGGCTAAGCAACTGAACTGACTGAACGGATGGAATCAAATTCCTCAATATACTTTCTATACTTTCAAACATATTCAAAGCTATATTGCTAAGATTTGGTTGATAAAAGTTTGAATTCCTTCAAAATAGATTAAGCATCGTCATCACTCATTACCTAAACAAAATGTCAATCCTATGCTAGGAGGAGGAGTTTTTTTTTTTTAAGAATATATAATAGTTCTGGCTAAATTGAATTAAGAGTTGTGCTCTATTTTTAATGTGTATTTATAGTTTTAGTGACATGCTTACTAAGGTTTCACCAGTATTTCTTTATCCACATATTATTTTGTGTTTATTAAATGTCAGAAGTTGGTAACCTTGATCTTGGAAAGGCCTTCACAGTGTCACAGTGATAAAACTGTGGAACTTTATAATACCCAGAGATAAGTCTATGGTTATTATTTGAATAATAAACTAGAAGCATTTTAAAAAGTTGATTTTACTCAGCACTTTGTTAAGTTCCCTTACACATTATTTCTGGAAAAAATGTTCAGTGATTAATTCTTGCTCAATCCTTTCGAAAGAAAATTCTTACCTGTATTTCCTGACAAGCAACACAAGTGGAAATATAGTATGATATTCTGGATAAAAATTAGGATGGGATCTAAAGTCTAAGAAGTACACACATAGCAGACAGAATTGTTCAATAACTGCACATTGTGAACTGTAATTTGCTCAGCATCTCTTTTAAACTCATAAATCATATGCAAAAGTCCAAACTCAATATTTTTTTTTGTTTATCTGGGATCCATAAGGCAACAATGTACAGTATTTAAATGTCTATATTTCTAATATAGCTTAGTTTTTTAAAATAATTTTACTTCATTTTTACGAGACAGAAGTTTTTTTTTTGCAAGAGTCACTCACCATTATGGCACCCCCATGCATAGCTTCTCTGCTGCTGTGGGTGCAGAGCTGACAGACACTCAGCAAACAGATGGCTAACCCTCTGAATGACATTATTCATGTTAAACAAGATGGCTTTTTGACAATCATAATGTAGCACCTGCTCTGGTGTTCTTCTTCTAAGGGCAGAGGAAATATGCGATTTGGTGAGATTCTCAAATGCTGTATCAGGCTTATGTTTGCTGATGGACTTAGAAAGGAAACTGTCAATCAATTAGGAACAACTTCTCATCTTGCCATACTCATCACAAAGCTGGAATAAAATTTAATTTGTCAAATGATGTATATATATTTGTTGATAGCAGTAAACAAAAGGATATTCTCTACATGTTACTAAACATTCATGAAACTTTCCCCTAAATGTACTAAAAAGTTAAACTAAACCCATTACTACTATAATTTTAAATAAAAACAAATACATATCACAATATTCAATTTTACCCTTATACGCTTGGTAGTACTAATTTTCCAATCTTATTTCAAATATCTCTTATCATACTATTTCACCATTTGTACTACATAGTTATTTTATGAACCTAAATTGCTCATCACAAATATACCCTTTAGATTGAATTATTTTACACTCTGCATTTCTGATAAGTCCTTTCAATTTACAACAACCATCTCCAGTGAAATGTAGAACCATTTACTCAGAATTCATTATCAGTGATCAGTGAAATACAGTGGGTGCCCCCAAGGTTTTACTTCTCTCCACTAATCGATGCTTATTCTGTTAGCATATTTTCACAGATGTGCCGTGCTGTGCTGTGCTTAGTCGCTCGGTCATGTCTGACTCTTTGTGACCCCATGGACTGTAGCCTACCAGGCTCCTCTGTCCATGGGGATTCTCCAGGCTAGAATACTGGAGTGGGCTGTCATGCCCTCCTCCAGGAGATCTTCCCAACCGAGGGCTTGAACCCAGGTCTCCTGCATTGCAGGTGGATTCTTTACCATCTGAGCCACCAGGGAAGTCCCATTTTTCACAGTTAATTTTCTCAAATTCTTTAATCACTCTAGGTCTGTTCTCTGGCTATTGCTGCCAGTCCTTACTATTACTCAGATATATGGGTGCAACATACTTGCTGCTCCATCAAGACCGATAACACATTTGAAGGAAAAATTGTCCCCCAAGATATTGTCCCATATCACCAAAAGCTAAGTATACAGAAATTGTATTTGATGCACTTGCCTACTTCAATAAACCAAAGTATTTCTCAATAATTAGCATAAATATATGTTTGCTATATTTTATTAGTAATGCAAAATTTATTTCATAGTATCTTTTCCAGATGAGAAGTATCAATTCCATTAAGTTTAGAAAGGTATTTGATCATGTGTATATTTCTACTTTTACACCTAGACTTCATAGAAACATTTTAAGGCATATTTCAATCTGTTATATACAAAAACAATGTTAGAATGAAAAACAAATTTTAACACTTAAAGTTACAGAAATTACTCACTTTAATACCAATTGTACATATCTTTAAACTTAATGTCTAAAATACAGACAAATTCTTAAATATATGTTTGCCTGCCTCGCAAAAAACAAATAAATATATGTTACTCTCACAGTCCAAATGCCTGAGAAAATGGAGGGTGAGACATTCACAGACCAGTTAAGAGGGTTGACCTGTTTGTGATTGTGTGACAGGCTGAGAAAATGTTGGCTATCGCTGAAGTTCTACTGACATTCTTTATCTTCTTCTTTGTCAATTTTCTTTGGAAATTGATTTTTCAATGCCATTTCCATGCAGAACATAAAATAACTGCCAACCTACCTTAAGGGTAATTTCTTAAAATTTTATTTTTTAATTTAGAATATTAGACAAATCATAATAGTTGTAATGTGGTATAAATATTATAATATCTTAAAACACAAGATTTGGGATAGCAGTATTGATAGCATCTACTGCAGGTAAAAGGTAAGAGTTAACAAGAATCCTTTGTTTTCATAAGTAAAAGATTGATGGCTATATAACATTATAAGAAATGAAGAAATAAGTACTATATTGACAGATGCTGCAAAAATTTCATAAAAATTTTTAAGTCAGATAAATTAGAAATTATTTTAACATTTTATATCTCTAACTATAGCTACATTTATACTCAAATATATTTAGTTATATTTTGATTATGTTTCTTGAGAAGTCAGGTTCACTGCCATTGACCCCAGCTCCCTATACAGAGAATAAACATATTTCTCTAATCAGGTAATAAAGTTTTACTCTTAATAACATGGAAACAACCTCAAATGAAAATCACTGTAGTTTGTGATTAACTGCATCTGCCTTAAGTCCAATTTGGCTAATACATGTGAAAGCTATGCTCAAAGCAATAACATAATATTTTTGAAACTTTCAAGCCACATTTTTCCATGTTGGACAGTATTTTCTGAAAAAAATTTTGACCTACCTACCCTAGAGTTCTTTTTCGGAGAAGACAATGGCAACCCACTCCAGTACTCTTGCCTGGAAAATCCCATGGACGGAGGGGCCTGGTAGGCTGCAGTCCATGGGGTCGCTAGGAGTCAGACACGACTGAGCGACTTCACTTTGACTTTTCACTTTCATGCTTTGGAGAAGGAAATGGCAACCCACTCCAGTGTTCTTTCCTGGAGAATCCCAGGGACAGGGGAGCCTGGTGGGCTGCAGTCTATGGGGTCTCACAGAGTCGGACACGACTGAAGCAACTTAGCAGCAGCAGCAGCAGCAGCAGAGTTCTTTTAAGGCACATCTTTGACTTGCGTCATTTAATTTGCATTTTATTAACTCTGTTCTAGTTTGAGAAGCTAGATTCCATTAACAGTTGCCATCCTACTTCCTTCTAGATTGATTATCAAAGCACAAAGATCTGCCTTTAATTTCCAGTGCTGAAGACAACATAATTTAAAGTTTTGTAAGACTGTCAATCGTTGCCTAAAAGGAAAGAAAGAAAGCATTATCTTGAAAATATGGGCGTGAGCTTCTTTAAAATAGGATGTTTTTTAAAAGTGAGTCATTTTTATTTAGAAAGTACTCTTTGCTAATATCAGTTTAATACCATGGTAACCAGACACATATGTGACTATAGTTCTCAAGAGATCAGACTTCTAATATTTCTGTGCTGTGGAAATATCTCAATCCATTTTCACACTCAGAGGGGTCATGTTGCTCAGTAAGATCTATGGAGCAAATATTCACTGTTTTTGTTTCTGGAGGGTAGCAGCTTTCTTAAATTAATTTCATCCTTCACCTTCCGTTAGCTTTGTTGTTGTTTAGTTGTTAAGTCATATCCAATTCTTTTGTGACCCCATGGACTTTAGCCCATCAGGTTCCTCTGTCCATGGAGTTTCCCAGGCAAGAATACTGGAGTGAGTTGCCATTTCCTTCTCAAGGGTCCTATGCCAGGGGTTGGACCTCTGTCTACTGCTTTGGTAGATAGATTCTTTAACACTGAGTCAGCAGAGAAGTCTACAGCATTCTCATAAGCAAAACATTTACCTCTTCAAATATATTGGAATTTTCACTCTTCAAGTCTTTAAGTTCAGTGCCTAAAATATTCCAAGTTGAGTTTGCTTATTCCTCTTTTTTACCTTATTTGTTTAGTTTAGATGTCAATTAATATCAAACCAAGACTGCTAAAAATAAATACCCTCTATTAGATAGATTACTTGGCCATTTATATTTATTAACAGTATTTCAGGCTACATTTTAAACTTGTTTATTGTGTAATCAAATGTATTAGAAGCAGTATAAACTACTTTCCCAAAGTCCAAATACATGACAGCTGCTCTAGCTCTTTCCTCCATTAATTGTACAATTGTATTTAAATCTGTCAAGTGAATCTGGAGTGACTGATTATTTGAATCTCATGCTATTAATTATACCTCTATATCATTAAAATTTATAACATTTATTTTAATGTAAGCATATCTTATTAACAAAAGAGAAAACTTACAAAAACGTATTTTATATTTTTGCCTCTAATCTTTCTATTTATAATTCTTCACTTTTCTATTATTTTATTGATTCATCACTTTTCAGTAAAGGATTCAAAAGTTTCATTTATTAATCTTTGTGTTAGCCACATATTGCACTTACTTAGTAAAAATATTTGCCTATTTGTTTCAAATTCAAAATATTTAATGTTACTAAATGACTTAAATTTAAATTTTTATATTTCTAATGTATTTTAGAATAAGACCTTTACCATCCCAGGTGGCTCCAGTGGTAAAGAATCCACCTGCCAATGCAGGAGATGCAAGAGATGTGGGTTTGGTCCCTGGGTCAGTAAGATCCCTGGAAGAGGAAATGGCATCCTACTGTAGTACTCCTGCCTGGAAAATTCCATGGGCAGAGAAGCCTCAGTGGGCTACACTGCAAGGGACCTCAAAGAGTTGGACACAGCTGAGCACATGCCAGAAAATCTAGCATTTGCCTTCATTTCTTGTCTTCCACATATCTTCTATATCTATTCTCCCTTTCAAATATCTCTCTATTCTGTTCAACATTCTATATTTTTACAGCTACAATTGTAGTTCAACTGTCACTGTCTTCCTCTTGAGCTGAAAAAATGGTACCTGAATTGCTATCCTTACATCCTTTCTTGTTGCTTCATGCCAGTTAATTCCTTATATAACATTCAGAGGGTCTTCCCTGGTGGCTCGGCCATAAAGAATCTGCCTGCAATGTGGGAGACCTGCAGATGACACAGGTTCGATTTCTGAGTTGGGAAGATCCCCTGGGAGGAGGAAATGGCAAGTCACTCCAATATTCAGAATTGCTGAATAAAGTAAAACAAAGCAAAATGAAATTTTAAAAAGGCATGAATTGGGCTAGATCAGTAGCCTGCTAGGAGTGTTTTAATGGTTTCTCTTTTTCCTTAGACCCCTACATTATACATTCATAACAATGTCTTAACCCTTTTCTTGAGCTACTCTGCCCAAATCCATACTCACTACACTACAACTCTGCTCTAAATGACAATCAGTCCATGTGATTTTCCTTCTATTTGCAGTTCACTGGCTTGATTTGTATTATGTTTTCATTTCTCAACTTGAGTAATATTTCAAGTCTCAGCACATTGCCAGGTGGTATATAACACTGTGGTTGTGGAATCAGACCACCTACATTGTAATATCAATTCAACCTTTCATCCCCAGCATGGCATCTCTGTATTGCATTTTCTTTGTTATAAAATGTGGCTAGTAATAGCCACAACCTCAAAGATTGGTCACAGGAATAAATAATTTAATACATGTAAAGCACTATAAAGGCTGTTTAGTATGCTTTAAGCACTTAAGTCAGTTATTAGAGCTTTATCTTAATAAAGTGTCCTTGATGAACCTATTAGTAATTAATAAAATAATAGCAATAATGTAAGTGTAGCTAATTCTTCAGTAACTTGATAAGATTCAGTCAGTCAGTCAGCTTAGTTGCTCAGTTGTGTCCGACTCTTTGCGACCCCATGAATCACAGCACACCAGGCTTCTCTGTCCATCACCAACTCCTGGAGTTTACCCAAACTCATGTGCATCGAATCGGTGATGCTATCCAGCCATCTCATCCTCTGTCGTCCCCTTCTCCTCCTGGTCCCAATCCCTCCCAGCATCAGGGTCTTTTCCAGTTAGTCAACTCTTCGCATGAGGTGGTCAAAGTACTGCAGTTTCAGCTTTAGCATCATTCCTTCCAATGAACACCCAGGACTGATTTCCTATAGGATGTACTGGTTGGAACCCTTTGCAGTCCAAGGGACTCTCAAGAGTCTTCTCCAACACCACAGTTCAAAAGCATCAATTCTTTGGCACTCAGCCTTCTTCACAGTCCAACTCTCACATCCATACACGACTACTGGAAAAGCCATAGCTTTGACTAGATGGACATTTATTGGCAAGGTAATGTCTCTGTTTTTTAATATGCTATCTAGGTTGGTCATAAGTTTTCTTCCAAGGAGTAAGCATCTTTTAATTTCATGGCTGCAATCACTATCTGCAGTGGTTTTGGAGCCCCCAAAATAAAGTCTGACACTGTTTCCAGTGTTTCCCCATCTATTTCCCATGAAGTGATGGGACCAGATGCCACGATCTTCATTTTCTGAATGTTGAGCTTTAAGCCAACTATTTCACTCTCCTCTTTCATTTTCAAGAGGCTTTTTAGTTCTTTACTTTCTGCCATAAGGGTAGTGTCATCTGCATATCTGAGGTTATTGATATTTCTCCTGGAAATCTTGATTCCAGCTTGTGCTTCTTCCAGCCCAGCGTTTCTCATGATGTACTCTGCATAGAAGTTAAATATGCAGGGTGACAATATACAGCCTTGACGTACTCCTTTTTCTATTTGGAACCAGTCTGTTGTTCCATGTCCAGTTCTAACTGTTGCTTCCTGACCTGTATATAGGTTATTCAAGAGACAAGTCAGTTGGTCTGGTATGTCTATCTCTTTCAGAATTTTCCACAGTTTAGGACTGATGCTAACCTAAGTCACTTCAGTCCTATCCAACTCTGTGCAACCCCATAGACGGCAGCCTACCATGCTCCCCTGTCCCTGGGATTCCCCAGGCAAGAATACTGGAGTGGGTTGTCATTTCCTTCTCCAATTAATGAAAGTGAAAAGTAAAAAGTGAAGTCTCTCAGTCATGTCTGACTCTTACCGACCCCATGGACTGCAGCCTACTAGGCTCCTCTATCCATTGGATTTTCCAGTCAAGAGTACTGGAGTGTGTTGCCATTGACTTCTAGTCCTCTCTAATTTAGATTCTTTATGTTAGTCTCTATTACAAAATCCTGATTTTTAAAAATCGCATTAATATCTTAAATATATATTTATTGACTTATGTGTGTATAATCTACACAGTCTAGTAAACTCTAATGTCCAGGCAAGTAAGTACTACATCTGTTTTATCACTGTACAACTAGCTCTTACGAGCAAAATGGAGACCAATAAATATTTTTGGATGAATGAACATTACTGATAGAATTGCGTTTCTTTAATTAACCAAGTAAAGCCAGCTTCTGAGACTCAAGGGAGAATTCTCATACATGATAAGAAAGGAAATCCACACATCTAATAGGAGTGGCTGAAGAAGACAATTAGTAGGTGACTTTTAGTAACAATTGAACTTTCAGACAAGATACAATAAGCACATTCAATGGCAGGTTCCAAGTGGAACGCTGGTGGATGAGTCAAGGTAGTGTGGGAGACACCCATCAGTACACAGTAGGCTACCGGGTAGCCTCTAGGTAAGGCATCTGCCAGTCATTTGTGTGGATATCTGATCATTTGAGCTGTTTGGTTCTGTGTCAGGTAAAGCACTCATGACAAGGAAATGAGATATAGGCAACGAGGTAGGAATTGGTATACCAAGTGAAAATTTTGTCATAAAATGTGCAATAAAAGCTTATAGCCAGCAACATAATGTGATGATAGCATAACGCTGATGAAGGTGATTAAAGGACTCGGTTTCTTCAAATAGTCATTGATTTTTTTTTTTAACCTTTGATTTCCCTTATGTCCTCATTAAGGGATATTTATTTAGGGAAACTTTGGAGGGTTATAAACTATACTAGGCATGCTGGAAAGCAAATTAGACAAACCTTCCTTCTAAAATGAATGAAGTTACATTTAATGTGTGTTCTGTGTGATGATTTCATTGTGTTCTGCTTTGTCTTTGATTTTCTCACTTGAATTAAATCCTTGTAGCAATTTTTTCTTTGCTCTGCCTCCTCTGCCAAGCATCTGATCTAATTTGAATTATAAAAAAAAAAAAAACAGCTGTCTTCATCAATCTTTCATGGTATATATGGATTTAAAAATAAATTTCTAAGTACAAAAACTCATGACATTATTCAGTATATGAACTAATTCAAGATTTGTTTGTCATGATGTAGCTGGTTCCATTCCTATGCAAATTCTGCTTTGTTCTTACTATTGACATTTTCCCCCTTTTCACAGTAGGCAGAATTAAAACACAGACTATAACATTATAAATAAACTCCCATTATATCAATGCAAAAGCTCAAGCTATCCTAATTATGACTATTAATATAATTAAACTACAAACAAATGCCAATGCCATTGTTAGTTTATGTGACATGTCAATCATTTCAAATTATTTATCTTTCTTTCAATTCTCTGTTTTCACATCTCTAAAATGATAAAATTTATACAGAAATATTTGAAAGCGTCTGTCGATTACCAACATTGCCTATGAGGCATTAAAGATTAAATTTTAAGTAATTAAGCTAACATTTGATATTCACATTCTTCACACATTTGAAAATAATTTGGAAGCTAGAATAAGTTTTATGCATCTGACTAAAATTGAATGTTTATCATTCCTTTTATACCAGAGTCACCTATGTAGTTAAGGAGAAATGGAAATATTTTAGAATCAATTCATTGTATTTGATGTGAATGAGAAGTTGCTGTCGAAATAATTCATATCTAAACGAAAAAAAAATTATTATGCATTTGCAACTTACCAACAGCACTGGATTTGTGAAGAAATACTATACATGCTTTGGGCATATTCTTATTTTCAAACTTTTAAACAAATCAGAATATGCCATTTTGGTAGTATCATAACTCCCTCATCTCTGAATGCATTCAATCATATCATTAATGCATATTAAATTAGTATTAACCTGTCTCCTTACATATAACTTTATAAAGAATGATATTCCTATCTGTCAACTAACTGCATCAATAAACTTCACTACAGTGACATAATTAATAGAGCATAATATTTAAGAAGATGACATTTCTTATTTTTTTAGAACTCTCAACTTAGAACTTGAAAAGAATAAGTTACTGATACCAAGGTTTTAATCTAGAGTAGTATCTAGTTGACAAAAAGGCAATGGCACCCCACTCCAGTACTCTTGCCTGGAAAATCCCATGGATGGAGGAGCCTGGTGGGCTGCAGTCCACTGGGTCGCTAAGAGTTGGACATGACTGAACGAGTTCACCTTCACTTTTCACTTTCTTGCATTGGAGAAGGAAATGGCAACCCACTCCAGTGTTCTTGCCTGGAGAATCTCAGGGATGGGGGAGCTTGGTGGGCTGCCATCTATGCGGTCGCACAGAGTGAACACGACTGAAGCGACTTAGCAGTAGCAGCAGCAGTATCCAGTTGGCAGTTAACTGAAACAGCTTTCTTTCCCTTAACAGCAATGAAATAGAAAGGACTAATTACCCCTTTTATAGGTGCAATTGGAACCTAAAACTCTAGAGACAGTAAGAACCATAAACCACTGATATAGGCTATTTCACCATCTGCACTTCAAAACTATAACTAGCAACTCAATAAACAAACAAAACTAAATCATGCTAAATATATTATTCCATGTTTTAAAATTGTTCATTAACATCCTGTGCTGACACTGAGCAGTTAAAACAGATATTCATTTTTTTTTAAATCAGATTTTCAATTCATTTGTATTTTTAAATAAGAGGAACCTTCACAACTAGACACTTAATAAGTCATAAATATGTTTTAGATCTTTTTAAAAATAATCATAAGATTTCTTTATTTTTATTGTTTTTTCTAAGAACATTTACTTTAGCCAAAAAAAAAAAAATTGTTCCCTCCAAAATCTGACCATTTAGAATGCTTTAAAAATTATGATGCAGTACTCTCTTCAAAACAGAAACCAAACATGATAGTCAAAAGTGCATTTATGTGTTGAGATACTTACTATCTTCAAACAAGACAGTTTGAAATATATCCATGGACACAGGAATAAATGTGATGAAATAATTCTAGAATGTAATATTAATGTTCTTGGAATGATTTCAGATATGATATATAAAATCATTTCCATTATGGACTTAAGTTTTCAAAACCAAACTTTAAAAATATGAGTCAAGTTAAAAATACATTTTTTCTACTTAACTTCAGTTAGAAGAGCTTAAAATAAGATTAAGATTAAAGATATGGTATGTGAGGCTTTAAAATTTCTTAAATAATTCATTTTAAATTTAAAATTGGTGTGATACACATCTGAAAAAAGTAATAAGAAGGACTCTTTTATAATTTGAAGCTAATTTTTTCCAGAATCTGCTCATTATTTTGAAAATTGCCCCAAAGTTATTTTTTTAAAGTAGTCATTTTATAAAATTCCTAGAAAATCCCTCCTCCATATTCTTTCAAATATAGAAATATATTCATTTATCATTCAGCAGCCATAGTTTGACTTATATTCGACTGAAATGAAATTATTTGTGGTTTAACTCAACCTTAGGCTCTGAAAATTATCTCCTATCTTCTGAATATATATATCAATATATATAATGAAAAAAATTGCTATACAGCTTAAACAGTGTGCATCAATGTTGTGTGTGTGCTCAGTCGCTCCGTCGTGTCTGATTCTTTGTGTCCCCATAGGCTGTAGACCACCAGACTCCTCTGTCCATGCGATTTTCCAGGCAAGAATACTAGAGTAGGTTGTCGTGTTCTACTACAGGGAATCTTCACAACCGAGGGATCGAACCATAGTCTCTTGAACCTCCTGCATTGGCAGGCAGACTTTTACCACTGAGCAACCCAAGAAATCAACTGTACTTTAATAGAAAATACTAAGCATCATTTCTTATAGAAACAAATCTGGCTATTAAAAACTATATATATTCAGTACAGTAATATAGATGGGTCATAGTGTTTGGAACTGAAAAAAAGTTAGAAATCATCCATGAAATTTACACCCAACTAAGAAGTTCCCTTTATAACTTCCTTTTAGTATTTTTACTGTTTCTGTTTCAACAGCAAAATAGAGATTCACAACATTTTCCCACA
This sequence comes from Nanger dama, assembly GCA_917880005.1. NCBI lineage: Eukaryota > Metazoa > Chordata > Mammalia > Artiodactyla > Bovidae > Nanger > Nanger dama. Next base: position 18,539,370 of record CAKJTW010000020.1, read on the forward strand.
TCATATTTCATTTTCAGACACCTCCAATCCTTATATATGTATTTGTCATAAGGATTGAATTTTTCTCCTTCATTCTCTATTTGCTACTCAATAGTATCATTGTATTTAAAAACATTTATAAGTCATTAAATATAATTTTCCCACACTGTAGGGTTTTTTGTATTGGACTATGACCATTAAATTTTTACTTTCCATCCCACTTCCCACCTGAATGCTTCACAATAACCAGACAATATTTCACCTGTTGGGCCTAAACACTCAATCAGTTCAGTTTAGTTCAGTCACTCAGTCGTGTCCAACTCTTTGCAACCCCATAGACTGCAGCATACCAGGCATCCCTTTCCATCACCAACTCCCAGAGTTTACTCTAACTCATGTCCATTGAGTCGGTGATGCCATCCAACCATCTCATCCTCTGTCGTCCCCTTCTCCTCCTGCCTTCAGTCTTTCCCAGAATCAGGGTCTTTTCAGATGAGTCAGTTCTTTGCATCAGGTGACCAAAGTATTGGAGTTTCAGCTTCAGCATCAGCCATTCCAATGAATATTCAAGGTTGATTTGCTTTAGAATGGACTGGTTTGATTTCCTTGTAGTCCAAGGGACTCTCAAGATTCTTCTCCAGCACAGCAGTCAAAAGCATCGTTCTTTGGTGCTCAGCTTTCTTTACAGTCCAGCTCTCACATCCATACATGACTACTAGAAAACCATAGCTTTGACTAGATGGACTTTGTTGGCAAAGTGATGTCTCCACTTTTTAATATGCAGCCTAGGTTGGTCATAGCTTTTCTTCCAAGGTAGCTGCAGTCACCATCTGCAGTGATAAACACTCGTATTTCCTACAAATTCATCAGAGTATTTGTCTTTATTATTTTTTTAATTAAATTTATTTATTTTTTTAAATTACAATACTGTATTTGTTTTGCCATACATTGAAACGAATCAGCCATAGGTGAACACAATCGCCCAATGCCGAAGCCCCCTCCCACCTCCCACCCCACATCCTCTACCTGGATCATCCTGTGCATCAGCCCCATGCATCCTGAATCCTACACCAAACATAGATTAGCACTTCGTTTCTTACGGGAAAATACACATGCTTCACTGCCATTCTCCCAAACCATCCCACCCTTTCCCTCTCCCTCAGAGTCCAAAAGTCCACTCTATACCTCTGTGTCTCTTGTTGTCTCACATATAGGGTCATCATTACTGTCTTCTAAATTCCATATATATGTGTCAGTATACTGTATTGGTGTTTTTCTTTCTGGCTTACTTCACTCTGTATAATCGGTTCCAATTTCATCCATCTCATTAGAACTGAGTCAAATTTATTCTTTTTAAGGGCTGAGTAGTATTCCATAGTGTATATGTACCACAGCTTTCTTATCCATTCATCTGCTGATGGACATCTAGGTTGCTTCCATGTCCTGGCTATTATAAACAGCGCTGCAATGAACATTGGGGTACATGTGTCTCTTTCAATTCTGGTTTCCTCAGTGTGTATGCCCAGCAGTGGGATTTCTGGGTCATAAGGCAGTTCTATTTGCAATTTTTAAAGGAATCTCCACACTGTTTTCCATAATGGCTGTACTAGTTTGCATTCCCACCAGCAGTGTAAGAGGGTTCCCTTTTCTCCACACCCTCTCCAGCATTTATTGCTTGTAGACTTTTGGATCGCAGCCATTCTGACTGGTGTGAAATGATACCTCATTGTGGTCTTGATTTGCATTTCTCTGATAATGAGTGAGGTTGAGCATCTTTTCATGTGTTTGTTAGCCATCCATATGTCTTCTTTGGAGAAATGCCTATTTAGTTCTTTGGCACATTTTTGATTGGATCATTTATTTTTCTGGAGTTGAGCTGCATAAGTTGCTTATATATCTTTGAGATTAGTTGTTTGTCAGTTGTTTCATTTTGCTATTGTTTTCTCCCATTCAGAAGGCTGTCTTTTCACCTTGCTTATAGTTTCCTTTGTTGTGCAGAAGCTTTTAATTTTAATTAGATACCATTTGTTTATCTTTGCTTTTATTTCCAGTATACTGGGAGATGGATCATAGAGGATCCTGCTGTGATTTATGTCGGAGAGTGTTTTGCCTATGTTCTCCTCTAGGAGTTTTATAGTTTCTGGTCTTACATTTAGATCTTTAATCCATTTTGAGTTTATTTTTGTGTATGGTGTTAGAGAGGGGTCTAATTTCATTCTTTTACAAGTGGTTGACCAGTTTTCCCAGCACCACCTGTTAAAGAGACTGTCTTTACTCCATTGTATATTCTTGCCTCCTTTGTCGAAGATAAGGTGTCCATAGGTATGTGGGTTAATCTCAGGGCTTTCGATTTTGTTCCATTGATCTATATTTCTGTCTTTGTGCCAGTACCATACTGTCTTAATGACTGTGGCTTTGTAGTAGAGCCTGAAGTCAGGCAAGTTGATTCCTCCAGTTCCATTTTTCTTTCTCAAGATTGCTTTGGCTATTCGAGGCTTTTTGTATTTCCATACAAATCTTGAGATTATTTGATCTAGTTCTGAAAAAATTACTGCTGGTAGCTTGATAGGAATTGCATTGAATCTGTAGATTGCTTTGGGTAGTATACTCATTTTCACTATATTGATTCTTCCAACCCATGAGCATGGTATATTCCTCCATCTATTAGTGTCTTCTTTGATTTCTTTCATCAGTGTTTTATAGTTTTCGATATATAGGTCTTTAGTTTCTTTAGGTAGGAATATTCCTAAGTATTTTATTCTTTTCGTTGCAATGGTGAATGGAATTGTTTCCTTAACTTCTTTTTCTACTTTCTCATTATTAGTGTATAGGAATGCAAGGGATTTCTGAGTGTTGATTTTATATCCTGCAACTTTACTATATTCAGTGATTAGCTCTAGTAGTTTTCTGGTCGAGTCTTTAGGATTTTCTATGTAGAGGATCATGTCATCTGCAAACAGTGAGAGTTTTGCTTCTTCTTTTCCAATTTGGATTCCTTGTATTTCTTTTTCTGCTCTGATTGCTGTGGCCAAAACTTCCAGAACGATGTTGAAGAGTAGTGGTGAAAGTGGACACCCTTGTCTTGTTCCTGACTTTAGGGGAAATGGTTTCAATTTTTCGCCATTGAGGATAATGTTAGCTGTGGGTTTGTCATATATAGCTTTTATTCTGTTGAGGTATGTTCCTTCTATTCCTGCTTTCTGGAGAGTTTTTATCATAAATGGATGCTGAATTTTGTCAAAGGCTTTTTCTGCATCTATTGAGATAATCATATGATTTTTATTTCTCAGTTTGTTAATGTGATAAATTACATTGATTGACTTGCAGATATTGAAGAATCCTTGCATCCCTGGGATAAAGCCCACTTGGTCATGGTGTATGATCTTTTTAATGTGTTGCTGGATTCTGATTGCTAGGATTTTGTTGAGGATTTTTGCATCTTTAAATGTGTTTTATTTGGTTAATCTGCTGTTTAAACTACTGCATGCATATAAACTATTCTAACTATGGTGGAGTTCTGGGTGTAGTACTTTTATTAGTACTGCTGAATACTGCTTTAAGTATTATCACATTTCTGACCTAAGTGAGCTTACTTTTACGCAAAATAAGTAATACTTTAAAAAATATTTGCTGTTTAGCTATATCTGTGTCTCACTTTTACTTGTCTCTTGGTGTTACTTGAAGTGCAAGATTTTCTACTTTTACAATTATCAACATTAAATTTTATAATGTAGTTTTTAGCACTATTTTTTTCTAAAACACTGATTCTGCCAACTTATACTTTTCTATCCCTCCCACGTTGATGTTATGTTTGAATTTGATAAGCATGCCAACAAAATCCCTCTTCTATCATTAATTTAAACACTGTTGACAAGAACAAAGTTGAGGACAGAGACTGGTAACTTAAGGCTTAAAACTACCAAAAAGAATCATTAATAGGCACTGTTTTCTTGTTGCCACAGTAAAACCACTTCTCTGATTTAAATTATCCTATAGTTCTTCTTTTAACATAAACACTTTATGAAAAATTTGAAAAAATGCCTTTCTTTAAAAAAAATGTGCTTAATATATATCCTTTATCTTTGATTATAACTATGATTTAAAGGAATGACAATAGTTGGATTTTCATTTTTACTTCAGTCTCATATTTTTTTCTATAAATGGAGCATTGTAACCATTGACATTTATTATTGACACTTTTATTTGGGATTTAATTCTTGTCTTATTTTACACTTTCTGTTAGTTCTTTTATGTTTTCCTTGCTTTTCTATTTTTCTTTTTTTAATTTAATTTTTGTTTTTGTTTTCTCTTTATTTTTTTAAGTTGCAGAATAATTGTATTACAATGTTATATTGGTTTCTGCCATACAACAATATGAACCAGCCATAATACATATGTCCCCTTTCTCTTGAACCTCCCTCCAACTCCCTACCCCTCGGCATCCCTCTAGATTGCCAAGATCACAGAGTTGAGCTCTCTGCATTATACCACAGCTTCCCACTAGCTACCTATTTTACGTATGGTAGCATATATATGTCAGTGCTACTCTCGGTTTGTTCCACCTTCTCCTTTCTGAAATGTTCATACACAGTATGTACCGATCAACTTCTTAAATCATAAGCTTATTGACACACAGAAAATGGCCCCACAGTTCAGTGTACTTTTGGTTGAAGTAACACAAATCTGAATACTTGTTGGAAGCACTGATGCTGAAGCTGAAGCCCCAGTATTTTGGTCATCTGATGAGAACAGCCGACTCATGGGAAAATCCCAGATTCTGAGAAAGATTGAGGGCAGGAGGAGAAGAAAGCATTAAAGGATCAGATGGCTGGATGGCATCATTGATGTAATGGACGTGAACCTGGGCAAACTCTGGGAGATGGTGAGAGACAGCAAGGCCTGGCATGCTGCAGTCCATTAGGTTGCAAAGAGACAGAGATGACAGGGAGACTGAACAATAACATAAATCTGACCAAAAACTAAGAAAAAATAGACAAGACTATTTAAAGGATAGTGAAACATTTTATGGACTTTTATCCAAGACCTCAAGATAAAATGGGAACTAGGTCTTCTGGGAAGAGACGGGGTCATTATGCTTTTTATTTGGCTCATCTCTGCACATTTCCTTCTCTCTTCTCAATCTGCCTCCTATCTGAATCAACACAAAATTTAAAATGTACATATTTCAGTGTGATTTTTAAGAATAATTTTATTTCACTAATTCCAAGTTTCAAATTCCCAGAAAATGATCTTCAATTCACTTCAAGAGCCAATAAATAATTAAACTGAACTGAAACAAACTGAATTAAACTATCAGCACTGAATTAAAGGAAGCAGTTTCCAGAAGAAATAATTATTTGTTCAGACTTATTCAATCTCTCTCCCTTAAATCAATAAAAATAACCTATACAAGTACCAGCACTTAATAATCACAATTTAATTAACTGAATGATGGATAGTTAAAAAGGGGAAATTCTCTTAAAATGTTTGAAAATGAAGCTGAAAAAATAGATGGTTAAATGGTTTAGTGAAGTGTGCAGTTTAGTGTGTTCACATATATTTTTTGTCTATTAAAATGCCCAAATATTGATATCAGAATCCAACTCTCTGTTGTACAACCAAAACCATGTAGAAGCTCACCAATTCCTCACCAGCTAGCTCTACCATATAGAAACTTTACCATAAATTCACTCTTCTATCACTTTAGACTGCTTAGTTCAGTTCAGTTCAGTCCAGTCGCTCAGTCGTGTCCAACTCTTTGCGACTCCATGAATCGCAGCACGCCAGGCCTCCCTGTTCATCACCAACTCCTGGAGTTCACTCAGACTCATGTCCATCAAGTCAGTGATGCCATCCAGCCATCTCATCCTCTGTCGTCCTCTTCTCCTCCTGCTCCCAATCCCTCCCAGCATCAGAATCTCTTCCAATGAGTCAACTCTTCGCATGAGGTGGTCAAAGTACTGGAGTTTCAGCTTTAGCATCATTTCTTCCAAGGAAATCCCAGGGCTGATCTCCTTCAGAATGGACTGATTGGATCTCCTTGCAGTCCAAGGGACTCTCAAGAGTCTTCTCCAACACCACAGTTCAAAAGCATCAATTCTTCAGCACTCAGCCTTCTTCACAGTCCAACTCTCACATCCATACATGACCACAGGAAAAACTATAGCCTTGACTAGATGGACCTTAGTTGGCAAAGTCATGTCTTTGCTTTTCAATATCTACATAGGTCGATCATAACTTTCCTTCCAAGGAGTAAGTGTCTTTTAATTTCATGGCTGCAATCACCATCTGCAGTGATTTTGGAGCCCCCAAAAATAAAGTCTGACACTGTTTCCACTGTTTCCCCAACTATTTCCCATGAAGTGATGGGACCAGATTCCATTATCTTCGTTTTCTGAATGTTGAGCTTTAGGCCAACTTTTCACTCTCCACTTTCACTTTCATCAAGAGGCTTTTTAGTTCCTTTTCATTTTCTGTAGACTGCTTCGGTGGTGTCCAGTACTATTCTATCATCCAGTTCAGTTCACTGAGTCATGGCTGACTTTTTGTGACCCCATGAACTGCAGCACTCCAGGCTTCCCTGTCCTTCACCATCTCCTGGAGCTTGCTCAAACTCATGTCCATTGAGTTGGTGATGCCATCCAACCATCCCATCCTCTGTCATCCCCTTCTTCTCCTGCCTATCTTTCTCAGCATCAAGTCTTTTCTAATGAGTCAGCTGTTCACATCAGGTGGCCAAACTATTGGAGTTTCAACTTCAGCATCAGTCCTTCCGGTGAATATTGAGGACTGATTTCCTTTAGGATTGACTGGATGAATCTCCTGACAGTCCAAGAGATTCTCAAGAGTCTTCTCCTATACCACAGTTTGAAAGCACCAATTCTTTAGGTCTCAGCTTTATGATCAAACTCTCACATCCACACATGACTACTGGAAAAACATAGATTTGACTAGATGGACCTTTGTTGGAAAAGCAATATCTCTGCTTTATAATATGCTATCTAAGTTAATCATAGCTTTCCTTCCAAGGAACAAGCATATTTTAATTTCATGGCTGCCTTTACCATCTGCAGTGATTCTGGAGCCCAAGAAAATAGTCTCTCATTGTTTCCTTATTTCCTAATATGTGTGTATTAATTAGGATATCAATACTTTTTCTTCTGTAAGTGACAGACCTAACTCAAACTTGAAATCCATTGGCATTGTCAGATAGAAACTGAAAGAAGAATGGCTTAGAAAAAGTGAGACACAGATGCTCAAAGAATATCCTCAGGAAAATGTCTTTCATTACATTTTAGATTTATTGATTTCACTAACAGGTATTGCTTCTCATCCAGGAGCAAAAATAACCATAAAAGCATCCCACACTTGTATTCTACCAGTTTGCCATCTTTGATGTACAGGTATCTCTCTTTTCTGATTATATTAGCAAAAATTATGTAACTGAATTTGTTTGTCTTTGTCTAAATCACGCCTTCCTGAAGTTACCTTTGCAGTTAGCATAGCTTAAAAGAGCCTAGCTGACTATACAGAACTTTGTGGAGGTCACCAAAATGAACAGTCACATTCTGTACACCAGAAACAGAATACTGGTGGGGTACTGCAGATATAGTAGGCTTCCTACTGGGTTCCCTTACCCTACTGCTCTCCACCTGGGTGCCCTTTTCCAGTACAATCTCTTGCTTTGTCAGCACGTGTCTCCTCAGACAATTCATTTCGGAGTGTTAGACAAGAGCCCAGTTTCCTGGAAGGGGTTCCTCTTCCTGCAACAAATGGTTACTCTGGCGGGGACTCTTCTTTGCTGAGACTGATATCCTGACCACTCTGGGTACTCAGGGACCAGCTTGCCTGTCAATAGACCCAGACCCAGTGGCTGCAGCAGGGACCCTTTTGTCCCTGGTCTCCTCCTGATGCGGACAACTGGCCAGAGTGCCCCGACTGGTAAGGAACAAAAGACTTTATTGACCACTTTCCCCTTCCCTCTCTCTTTCCTCTCCTTAACCCTTCCTATCCTTCCCTGCTTTTCTAGTCCCCCAGTCCTGGACGCAAGAATCTGGTCTAAGGGCCCTCAGCCTGAGCTGAGGATTGGAGACTGATCATCTCCTCTTGGCAGAGAACTTGAATTCTGGTTCTGGTCTGGTCTGATTTCTGGTAGGGCCAAGTTCCAGTCCTCCCTTTTCTGGAGGCCCAGGGAAATGTCCCACAATGCCTGGGTATCTGTAGGTGGCAGGAGACATCTGTAAGTCCACCTCTTTCACCTCCCCACCTCTCCCACCTCCTCCCCCTTCTTCTTTCAACCTGGCTTCCTTTCCTCCCTTGAAATCTTTGATGTTAGTACTTGGATCTGAAGTTCTGCATCTCTATAGGAGGTTTTCTGAGAGAGACTGTATTCTTATCTTTAAGGGCTTCCCTGGAGGTACAGAAGTTAAAGCGTCTGCCTGCAATGTGGGAGACCTAGGTTCAATCCCTGGGTCAGGAAGATCCCCTGGAGAAAGAAATGGCAACCCACTCCAGTGTTCTTGCCTGGAGAATCCCATGGATGGAAGAGTTTGGTGGGCTACAGTCTACAGGTCACAAAGAGTTGGACGTGACTGAGTGACTTCACTTTCACTACAGATATAATTATCTATAGAAAACTGGTATGCTCTTGTGGAAAAGGCAAAGGACAGCTTTACCTTTTGATATCTTGGTCTGTGAATCAGTCTTTTTGGTTAATATTCAAATCTATTGTAACTTTGCTTTAACGCTTAATACTGTACACCATCTGATTAATTTAAACATGCCCAAGTCAAGTGCGTTTTAGGAAACATCTTTATGAACAAGCTAGTGGAGGTGATAGAATTCCAGTTGCATTATTTCAAATCCTAAAAGATGATGCTGTTAAAGTGTTGCACTCAACATGCCAGAAAATTTGGAAAACTCAGCAGTGGCCACAGGACTGGAAAAGGTCAATTTTCATTCCAATCCCAGAAACTGGATTTCATTCCAATCCCAATGCCAAATGACATTCAAACTACTGCACAATTACATGCATTTCACAAGCTAGCAAAGTAATGCTTAAAATTTTCCAAGCCATGCTTCAGAAAACAGTATATGAACTATGAAGTTCCAGATGTTCAAGCTGGATATAGAATAGGCAGAGGAACCAGGGATCAAAATGCCAATATCTACTGGATCATCAAAAAAGCAAGAGAGTTCCAGAAAAACAACTACTTCTACTTTCTTGACTATGCCAAAGCTTTTGACTGTGTGGATCACACAGACTGTGGAAAATTCTCCAAGAGACGGGGAGTACCAGAACACCTGTATGCAGGTCAAGAAGCAACAGCTAGAATCAGACATGGAACAACACACTGGTTCCAAATTGAGAAAGGAGTACATCAAAGCTTTATCTTGTCATCCTGCTTATTTAACTTCTATGCAGAGTTCTTCATGGGAAATACAGGGTTGAATGAAACACAAGCTGGAATCAAGATTGCCAGGAGAAATATCAATAACCTCAGATGCAGATGACAACACCCTTATGGCAGAAAGCAAAAAGAACTACTATTTTTTACTTTCTGCTACTACTTTCTACTCTTTTTTCTGGTCCCATCTCTTCCATCTCTTCATGGCAAATAGATTGAGAAACAATGGAAACAGTGACAGACTTTATTTTGTTGGGCTCCAAAATCACAGCAAATGGTGACTGAAGTCATGAAATTAAAAAACATTTGCTCCTTGGAAGAAAAGCTATGACCAATCTAGGCAGCATATTATAAAGCAGAGATATTACTTTGCCAACAAAGGTCCATCTAGTCAAAGCTATGGTTTTTCCAGTAGTCATATATGGATGTGAGAGTTGTACTATAAAGAAAGCTGAATACCAAAGAATTGATGCTTTTGACTGTTGTTTTGGAGAACTCTTGAGAGTCCCTTGGACTGCAAGGAGATCAAACCAATCAATCTTAAAGGAAATCAGTCCTGAATATTCATTGGAAGGACTGATGCTAAAGCTGAGCTCCAATACTTTGGCCACCTGATGTGAAGAACTGACTCATTAGAAAAGACCGAGATGCTGGGAAACATGTAAGGCAGGAGGAGGAGGGGACAACAGAGGATGAGATGGTTTGGTGGCATCACCGACTCAATGGACATGAGTTTGAGCAAGTTCCAGGAGATGTTGATGGACAGGGAAACCTGACATGCTGCAGTCCGTGGAACCTCAAAGATTCAGATACAACTGAGCAACTACACTGAAAGCAACTAAAAAGGAAAAGAGCAAAGTACGTTAATCTGATCATCAGTCTCAGATTTAGATTATCCCGCTGGGTATGTGTGGTTGGAGAACTGATTAAACTAATGAAAAAAAAGAGCATCAATTGGCTATTTTCTTCTTTAAAAGTGGAGTCATTTTCAATGACAGTTATGCCAGTGGAGGAATGGAGCATACTTTCTGGAGAGTAGAAATCATTAAGAAGAGAAAGGATGTTTCCTAGATGTTGTCCTTGAGAAGATAACTAAGAATGAAATCAGTCTCAAATGAAAGTACATGTTGATCATGTCTAGGAGCCAAGATGTTTTATCCAGAGAAACAAAGTGGGAACAATATAATGCACAGTTTCAATATATTAGATAGATGTGATGATGGAAGCTTTCAGAAGCAATCTTCAATATATATTTTTATTTTCTCAGTTTAAGAGAAAGATCAAATGTGAGAATTTAGGGAAGGTTTGGAGGTTTGGGAGCAGGAAAGACAATGAAGTAATTGTCTCAGAGACCAGAGGAATGACTGGGCCAGGGAATGCCACATGATAGACAAGACCCCTTATGGTCCAGTTGATATAAACTGTCATAAAGGTAGAAAGAGACCAGAGTCTTGTTCATCTATATACAAATAAGTGAAGTGTTGGATTTTTTTCCAACATAAAACAAAAGGAGAACTAGAAAGAGAATTAAAGATTAATCTCTAGTGTTTATAGATGAACCACATAGTTTAATCTGTATGAGAAAACTATGAAAGATGAAATTTCAATGAAAATGTAGCAGGATCATTGAATTGTAGGTACAGGGTGATTTTTAAAGACTGGGTGTTTTAGAGTATGTTTTGGAAAGATAGGACGTAGTGTTTAGAAAGTGAATGCATCTGTTGATTGTTGGTTGGGGAAAGTGTTATATTCAATGCATAGGCCACTGTAAGAACTGGATACAGACTGTCGGGGATTAGAAATCAAGATCACTGGAGTAAAGGAAGTGAAGACACTGAGAGTCCAAGTGACTTCAAATATCACTGACAACTGATATAAATATATAAGATAGGAACTGTAACAAGAGTAATTAGGAGATGGCTGTGACTCAGGTAAAAAAATCTTCAAGAAAATCATGGAGAATGTTTGTGGATGGAGAAGAGGAGTGACTAGAAATTGGGGCACTAACTCCAACAAGAGGAGTTTTGGCTTGTACAGTCCGGGGACCTGAAATCCAAAACAAGAGGGAAGAGGAAAGACCTAGATGAACAGCAAAGAGACAAGGACGTGTCTTCCTCTTCAGGGACTATGGTATTGAGAACACAGACGAAAAATGCCCCATTTAAAAAGCCTCGAAGGGAAATCGTGTTCTCAGCGGAGACAAAATTCTCATAGAGCAAAACATGAAGTAGGCATATACCATAATATGCATGTAATTATTATTTGCATTTTTGAAATACCAAGCTTTTGGAACGATCTCTTCATTTTGGATGGTTTTGATGCATTTCAGAAGAGGGAAAAACCTTTTTACAGAGTAATGCCAAGTTAAACAGAACAAAGGAGTAATGTAGGCATTAGTATCTAAGCTTATGACAATATCTTTTTGTAATATGTTTTGACATTTTTGAAAAATAAATTGCCCATGAGTCATTAGTCGACTGTTCTCCTTTAATTAAGAAATTCCAAAAAAAAGTAAGTGAACAAACAGCAGGAAGAGAAATGAAATCTCACATACACCCATCCGTAGTAATTTGTGGGGTGGTGGGGTGAGAATAAATTAGAATGTTTATGAAATTCTAGATTTGGATATGAACTTGCAACATATGAACTTACATCATTATGCTTTCATATCAGGGTAATCAAAACTCAGTTACATATTTCCCCCTTTTGATTTCACCAATGAATATAGTTTGTTGAAAATCCAGAATAATCACTAGCATTTTCTTTTTATGTCTAGTCAAAATATACAGTAATTTTTCTGAAATAATCAACTCTCTTTGGTCACACTGATAAGTGGAATTATATAAAAATATAATGCATGTAGTAAATACCAATGTGTGAAGAAACAGAGGTCTATACAAATTAATGTCAGGGCTTCCCAGGTGGCTCTAGTGGTAAAGAATCCTCCTGCCAATGCAGGAGACACAAGAGATGCAGGTTTGATCTCTGGGCTGGGAAGATAACCTGGAGTAGGAAGTGGCAACCAACTCCAGTATTCTCGTCTGGAAAATTCCATGGACAGAGGAGCCTGGCCAGCTACAGTCCACGGGGTCACACAGAAGCAGATGCAGCTGGGTACACATAATGTTAGTAGGATTACTTTGGCTGTCATGTTTATCTGATGAAACTTTAAAAATAGCTATTTAGCAATGTATTCAGCAAATAAGTTTAATTCTTCATTTTCCTACACAGATTATTGAACCACACTATTAATTGCCTCTTCTAAACAAGACTTTTTATATTAAATAAGATAATTCTGCAGGACATTGAGATACAACTCTTTCCTTTAGAGTAAGCACTTAGTGACCCATATAACCATCTCAAATTTCTTTTTTTTTTTTTTTTTTTAATTTCTTAAATAAACTTGCTATGAAACAATAGATAAATGATGGTCTTGTGCATTAGTCTTGCAGAAAGGTTATGTTAGAGATGAACCAAGTTAGAATTGAAAAAATATAAAATAAATTAACTTCTGTATAATTGTAAAAGGAGGGTAGTACTTACCTGTCTAGAAAACTGAGCCAACCAATCTGAGAGTCTTTGAAATTATAAATGTTGTTCCCATCTATGTGGACCTCAGCACTTTTGTCAGGTTTTAGTATTGACATTTCTGACTTAGAGTTATTCAGTTATAATTCTTGCTTTCAGTAATAAGTAAATACAAGAATAAGATAAATCCCTAAGCACTCAAATTAATTCATAGTTATTCAAAGTCATTGTGTAAGGATGCTTCTGTTGAATGTTTCTTGTAGATTTTAATTTTTTTCCAGAACAATCCAATATGAGATCAATTCAACAATTGCATACTGAGTATAAATTTTATTCAAGTCACTGGATACAGCAAGGTAGCAAAAAGTCTATGAAAACATCCTCCTCCCATAAAAAAGCTAATAACCCCTCCCAGGAGACATGAAATGTTAAAGTGTGATTCCTGTATCAGAATCCCCACATTATTTATCTGTGTTTTAATTACTTCTTAACTTTCATATACATTTCATTCATTTCTCATCCTAGAATTTGGAGGGAAGAAGCATTTTCTGTTTCTTCTACCACATTTAGAACTTACGTCTTGCATACAAAGTGGTGAATATTTGCCTTAGGAATAATTCTATATATTTTTCAATGAATGAGTCATAATACAGTTTGATTTCCCCCAAGGAGCACATTGGGGCTTTTCAAGTGGCTCAGCGGGTAAAGAATCTGCGTGTAATGCAGGAGATATGGTTTCATTCCTTGGGTCAGGAAGATCCCCTGGAGGCGGGCACAGCAACCCACTTTAGCATTCTTGCCTGGAGAACCAGATGGACAGAGGAGCCTGGTGGCCTACAGGCCATGGGGTCGCAAAGAGTCAGACACACTGAAGTGACTGAACATGCACAGCATGCAGCCAGGAGCCCATTATGAGATAAAGATAACAGAGAGGATTTATTGACATTTTAGGATTAACACCTATGGAAGGAAAGGGCAGAAAGCAGGAATAAGCAGGAGGAGGAGTTGCTCTGTGATACAACCTGAATGAAGAGCTCCACAGCTGATTTACAAGGAACTCTTTTAAAATGGCCTGCATTTGGAGAAATGGTGCTGGCATTCATATCCACTTGCTAATCTGGCATTCATATCCACTTGCTAATCAGTCATTGATTCAGGATGCAGGGAATGGAGTGTGCCCCTGGGTGAGGCCCTGCTCCTCAGATAAAGCAATCCTTAAAGCTGGATGACATTTGAGGGCTGTCTGCAGTCCCACTCCCAGAGGTTGAAATAAGGAAAGCCCTAAAAGGGGCTCCCCATGGTACACATCAGCACCTATCAGAGATGAATAAAATATAGGTTCATCATTTCCTTAGCATGCTAACAGATACACAAAGTGTTAGGGAGAGCCAAAGGAAAGAAAGATAATATGTGGATGGAAATATTAAGAAAGGCTTCATAGAGCCTTTGTTCACTTGAGCTATCCATATACGTTACATCTGAGATGCCTGTTGAATGACAAATATGAATACAATGGGTACACGCGTGCATGCTCAGCTGTTCAGTAATGCCCAGTGTCCAGCTCTTTGCAACTCTGTGGACTGTAGTCCACCAGGTTCTTCTGGCCATAGGATTTTCCAAGAAAGAAAAATGGAGTAGGTTGACATTTCTTCCTCCAAAGGATCTTCCTGATCCAGGAATTGAACCCATGTCTCCTGCATCTCTTTATCTTCTGTAAGAACTGGCAAGCAGATTCTTCCCCACTGAGCCACATGGGAAGCACAGAGAAAATTTTTTGATTAAGTAATTATCATGAGCAAAGGTGCAAAAGTGGGAATGACAAGGAAAATTTAAAAAAAAGTTTAATTTGGTTGAAGTATTAAAAGATAGGGGAAACTAACTTTGAATTTCAAATCCATTCATCCCTTTTTTTTTTTTTTAAGTGGTTCCATTATTTTAATGGAATAGTAGTTTTACTGTACTTGTTTCCTTATAGTAGTTTGAGGTTAACAACCATAAACAGTAAATAAATTCCACATAATATGGAATCAGAATAAATTAGGTGTTAGAGAATATTGGTGCCACTAGTAGAATAGTAACATCAGAACAAAGGTGCTGGGTCCTATTTTTCAAAGACCACACTCTCACCTGAGGTTGCAACTCCTTCCAACTCTTATCAGAGTTCTGCAAACTGTTGGATCCACTGGGAGGAAGACTTCATTAATAATACAGTCAGTCCATACCAAGCCTGACTCTGCCAAGATTTTGACTCCTAGACCTAACTGTTCTAAAAACTGTTATGCGTCCCTTGCTACACTGGGCTCCTGCTCACTCACAATTTTAATTTTTCTTCAATCTCCATTTTTTTACCTTTGTTCTTTTTTAAAATATAAATTTATTTCTTTTAATTGGAGGTTAATTACGTTACAATAGTGTATTGGTTTTGCGATACATCAACATGAATCCACCACAGGTATACACGTATTCCCCGTCTTGATCCCTTCTTCCTCCTCCCTCCCAGTACCATCCCTCTGGGTTGTCTCAGTGCACCAGCCCCAAGCATCCAGTACCATGTTTTGAACCTGGACTGACAACTCGTTTCATATATGATATTATACATGTTTATGCCATTCTCCCTAATCATCCCACCCTCGCCCTCTCCCACAGAGTCCAAAAGACTATTCTATACATCTGTGTCTCTTTTGCTGTCTCACATACAGGGTTATCGTTAATGTTCATCAGCAGATAAATGGATAAGAAAGCTGTAGTACATATACACAATGGAGTATTACTCAGCCATTAAAAGAATACATTTGAATCAGTTCTAATGAGGTGGATAAAACTGGAGCCAATTATACCGTGAAGTAAGCCAGAAAGAAAAACACCAATACTAATGCATATATATGGAATTCAATCTCCATTTTTATCTGAAATTCTTTACCCCTTTCAAGCTTGCAATAGCTTCCTGATTTCTTATATCAGTATTCCTTGTTTCCCAGGATCCATATAATTTGGTAACATCTTTGGCAATATCTTCTCAGCTAAAATGGATGCTGGTCAAAAAATATCTTCTAGGCTAAAAGAAGCAGGTAGGTGGGAGAGATTAAATAACGTCTCTCTTTCAGCATAAGCAGCCTCATTTAAAGGATTCCCTGATAGTTTAATGGGATGTCACCATTTTCTAAATGCACCTTTCTTTCTCTCCTCTGTGCCTTCTCCTGAGCTACTTTGAAACCACAGAACCAACCCAAATTAACCCTATCCTGTTTCTTACAAGACATTGAGTTATTTTTTGGACAAGACTGTAAATCATGTAGCTGAAGGACATACAGAGGGGAGAAAAATGACTCTAAATAACACCCAGAACCAAAGCCACCCGATCCCATAAAAGAACCAAAGGATTAGGGCAAAATCTAAACCTGAATGCAACAAATCTTTCAGAATGAAGGGTTCACTATCCAAGAAGATCTGGTGCTAAAGCCCCTTTATCCTACTTAACCATAAGTGGCTAAATTCAAAAGCCCTTTAGTCAAAACTTGCCCCATCAGTGCTTCAGCACACCAATTCTCCTTCCCTAACCCAAATAAATTTGAGTGAACCCCTCATAGGGTGATAGACTGAGCACCTTGCCTTCTGTCTCTTGCTTGCTGACCTTAGGATAAAGGTTTTTCCTTTCTCCAAAGTCAGGGCCATAGTATTGTCTATAATGCACCTTGGGCTGCAAGTCCTTGCCTTAAAACGTTTCCTCTCCTGAAAGCTTTTCACCTGTTGGCTTCTTATCCCTCTTCATTTAATTATTATTACTATTGTTTTTAATTTTCAGCCCCACCTCATGGTATGTGGGATCTAGTTTCCCAACCAGGAATCGAACCCATGCCCCTTGCATTGGAAGGGAGAGTCTTAACCACTGGATCTCCAGAGAAGTTCCCTCTCCCTCTTAATATACCTAATTTTTTATTCCATTCAAACTTCAACCTTGATGGAGCTTCATTTGAGTACTTTACCTTAGAGCTTAGCATTATATTTCCTTTCTATATAGTTGATAACACTACACAGAAACAAATTACACATCCTTTTTAACAAGGTTTTACTTATTATTTTTAAAAGAATTGTGACCAAAGGAAGACAACTTCATATAAACACACTTTTACAGCAATATAGACAATAACATCTTATTGTCTAATGAATGTTATTATACAAACTTGTGAACTACAATTTTTCTCTGAGCTGAATTCATACTTTAATTATGATTTGAGCTAGAGAAAACCAGCCACTTGCACACTCAGCCCCAGGACCTTCTGCAGAAGGTAGCTTAAGGCCTCCATGGTCAAAGGCTGCACCATAAAGAGAGAGCCCAGGATTTTGTGTACTCAGTAATCTCTAAGATGTTACATAGATTTAACTTCTATATTTGGACCAAGGATCTTCTATGTGATGGCAGGATCTTCTCTGTGATGTATCACAGAATACATCATCAAGGACAGTCCTGTGTGATAAGATGGTTGCAAAGTATAAATCTGAAGGCTTCAGATCTACCAGGTAATATAAGGCTCTGTTGCCTGAACGTGTTGGCTGCTAAGTCATATCTGACCCTTTGTGATCTTATGCACTGTGATAGGATGAGATGTCCTATGTCCATGAGATTCTCCAGGCAAGAATACTAGAGCCAGTTTTTCTCCAGGAGATCTTCCTGATCCATGGATCAAACCTGGCAAATTCTTTACCATCTGAGCCAACAGGGAAGCCCCTGATGACTGGAAACATGGAAGTAAAGGAAGAAAAAGAAATATCCCCAGTAGAAAAATATGAAAATGACAGCAACATTAACATAAATGAAGCTGAATTTGTTGTTGATTTGTTTGAGTAATCTCTGGGAGTTGGTGAGGGACAGGGAAGCATGGCATGCTGTAGTCCTTAGGGTCACAAAGAGTCAGACATAACTGAACAACTGAACTGAACTGAGCTGAGCTGTGTGCACTAGACCATCGCCTTTAATTTTTGCTGTACAGCAAATGCACCTTCTGTTTATGGTTACGTTCCTTACACATGCTATCATTGTCCAGACTGCACATATTTTTTTTTCACTGGCTAAGTTCCCAAGAAAGACATGGGCAGGCCCTGTTCCACTCTGTCCTTATTTTCTGATCTTGCCTTGGACCTACTCTTTTGGTCTGGTTATGATGTCCTGGTGTTCACTTTTAGGTGATTGATTGACTGTCTTTTTAATAGACTATCAGACATGCTGACGATTTGGAGGTCATCCCAGTGTATCCCAGATGAGAGGTCATCCCCGTGCAGGTCTTTGAAGCTAACAAGTTTAGGTCCCTGATGACTCCGGTGAGCACTCTCATGAGACAGCTAGCTGCAATAAATACCAAACTCGTTGAGGACAATACAATTCTGTTTACTATTATATCACCAGAGGCTAGTATGCTTTGGTGATCATACGTGTCAAAGGAGATGGTAATGGAATGATAATCTGGGCTGAGTGAAAACAAAAAGATAAGTTCATTGTGGAATGAGCTGAGTTTGAAAATGAAGCAAATCACCATTTTGGAATTGTTTAGCAGGCCTTGTGGAAATACAGGTCTGTAGCTAAGTGAAAGTTTCTTAACAGATATCCACATTTTTAGGACATATGCATAGTCACTCGCTGAGACAGAGAACATGGGTGAAATTGCAGAAGCAGCAAATAGGGTGAAGGACAAACTGCTCAGATCTATATTATGGGCTTATTCGCAATAAGTATCCTGGTCTTTGATTCTCTTGTACTATGATTTTGTCTCTTTATGTTTCTTTTCTTTTATCCATATTTTAAAGGTTATATATTATGTACAATGGGCTTCCCTGGTTGCTCAGTGGTAAAGAATCTGCCCGAAATGCAGGAGACATGAGTTTAATCCCTGGATTGGAAAGATCTCCCAGAGAAGGAAATGCCAACCTACTCCGGTTTTTGCCTGGAGAATCCCATAGACAGAAGAGCCTGGCAGGCTACAGTCCACAGGGTCGCAAAAGGGTCAGAGACGATTTAACAACTAAAAAATAACAACCATTATGTATAACAGGTAATAAGATTTGCTGTATTTCTGGGATAAGGCAAGATAAGAAACGAAATGGAAGCGTAGAAAAGAGGACCGACTAGTCATTGAGTAACAGAAGGACTAAGATTGGATCAAGACAGGAAGAAGCAAGTTTTAAAAAGCAGGAACCACAGGGACATCTGAGAAACAGCAGTGGAGAGAGAAAGCACAGGATTTTATCTTTGGTGTCAATATGACTGTGGAGAGCAGCCTTAGTGCACTGGTTGGGACCGGGTCCAGGTAACGAGAGAGAAAGGAGCTATTCTGAGACAAAAACTGGCAGCAAGTATGTGTTTGTACTGACCACACGGTGGAACTGAATTCAAGTTTTCTAAATTTGTCCAGACTAGAAGCATGTTTGATCCTGAACTGTGGGTAAAGGTAAGCCCATGGGCAAGAGTCAAGTGATTAAAGAAAGCATACCAGGAGCTAAAGCCAAAGAATTTGATTTGTGGCCCTGGTCTCCCCAGGAAACAGTTTTGCTTTCTATTCAAAGCAAACTGACTATTACCTTCACTCCTGGTAGCTACTTTGATACACAGTGTAAATCTAACAAATCTATTGAAAATATAGCTCAAAGAACATGGGCTCTTGATGTAGAGTTGGCTCTGTGACCTCAAAGTCCTGTCAATGCCCTGAAAGGGAGCCCTTTTCTATCAAGTTGCCTTTTCTGGTTCGTTTAAACTGTTCATTTTCTTTATCAAGATTCCTGTGCTTGTCTTGTCATGAATTCAATGACTTGACCTCTTTCATAAATCTGGCTCTGATAATCACTGTAGTCATACATAAGTGTTTTTCCTTCCTCATTAGATACCTTTGTCTGGAAATTATGTATATTTTCTTTTCATTGTAGGGAATGTAGGTATAATGTATATTCAACCAAGTATCTCTATATAACTTAGACTTTTGGTAGTCAAAGAGGCCCATAGTAAGTTGTGTGATGACAGTGTCTTAATTTTTATTCTTTGAAAAGTAATTCCTAAAAGAAGTGATTTTGTGCTAAGGGTTTATTTGAAAGGGAATCCAGGCTGAAGCTGAAACTCCAGTACTCTGGCCATCTGATATGAACACCTGACTCATTGAAAAGACTCTGATACTGGAAAAGATTGAAGGCAGGAGGAGAAGGGGCCGACAGAGGATGAGAGGTTGGATGGCATCACTGACTCAATGGACATGAGTTTGAGCAAAGTCCAGGAGATGGTAAAGCCTGAAGAAGCCTGATGTGCTGCTGTCCAAGGGATCACAGAGTCCAACAATTTAGCAACTGAATAGCAACAGCCAGAAGCATGGTGAGAGAGTAGGAATGTGAGACGGATAACAACTGATAACAACAACAACAAAACAACAACAACAACAAAAAAGATACACTAGTGACCATTACATACACATTGGAAGCCACAGCAGGAACTAGACTTCGAAGTCAATGAGCAACTGTGTTGAAAATATTTCAGAATTGTGCCCTGATAGATGACTAATTTTGGTTGGTTATTTACCAACATTCCTCCTTGTAGTTTGAAGGTTGCTACTGCAATCGTTAGCCCACTGGCACTTCGGAACTGTCCCACAGGCAAGTTGATCTTTCTCATGTAGGCACTGAAAACTATCAAGCAGATAAAGGTACATAATACAGGAAGGCATTACATACAGTGTGACTCCATCCAAGTCGCAATTATCATCTAGGGTGAACAAACTAAGGGAATTGGAGTGAAGCACCAAGCACATCTTAGGTTCATCCTTCAGTCTATGCCTTGCACAATTTAAACATTAAATACCCTTCACCCTTCACGGATTCTTCAAGGTAATCAATGGTCATGATTCCTAAGAAAATAAGATCTGCCACATAAGAGTTACTAAAACTAGAGTTTAAACTGACAGAGTAAATTCTAAGAAAATAAATAGTATTCATTATCTGCCTTCTACCACTTCCTTTATAGTTGCTTCATATTTACCTAGCACTTTTGCCAGATTGTTTGACTGGGGAGATTATATAGATCTTGGACTTAAGATGTAATAGAAAGGACTGTGTTCTAGGTTAATATATCCTTGTCAGATCCTGACTGCTTTAACTTCCTGTTCGCCATTATTCCTGAGCATAAAGACATCATGAGGTACACAAACAAATATCTTATAGGTTTTATATACAAACTTCTGTACTTTCATTATGTAACAGCACTGCTAGTTCCCTGTAATAGTCAAGGTCAAAAATCAGAGGTATGATAGTAATACTTATCTAAACTTTTTTTTTTTTTTAGGTGTAAGTCTCTCATTTTATTTATATTTTTTAATTATTAAATTTATTTATTTTTAAAATTACAATACTGTATTTGTTTTGCCATACATTGACACGAATCAGCCATAGGTGAACACAACAACTCCAGTTGGCCAGCAGGGAAGGAACACAATGATTAGGGGCTGTCACTTAAAGTGTTAAATGGAAGTCTTACTACATTATCTGATGGAAATTTTCATGCATGCATACATGCTAATTTGTTTCAGTTGTGTTCTAGTTTTTGCAACCCTTTGGACTACAGCCCACCAGGCTCCTCTGTCCATGGGATTCTCCAGGCAAGAATACTGGAGTGGGTTGCCATGCCTTCCTTCTGGGGGATCCTCCTGACCCAGGGATCAAACCCGCATCTCTTACTTCTCCTGCACTAGCAGGCAAATTCTTTACAACTAGCCCTACCTGGGAAGCCCAGAAAATAGTGCATAATATACTAAATCCATACTTTGGTGCATTAGCTTCTTAGTACTTCTTCTATGTCCTTGGCATAAGCTCTGCAGCCAGAGAAAGCTCTCAAGGAGAGATACATTTTCATAAAGCCATGGGTGTATATAGTAGCTGTCCTGCAAAGCTAACGGGGCAAAAGAATACAGGATAGATGCTGGCTGCTATACCTTGATAGTTAAATATTAAGACTACAACTGGTATGTATGTTTATGTTCCTTCTCTTGGGAGATGAAGTATCTGAGACTATTGTAAATAATGACTACATAATTTATAATACAATGGCAATATGCAGAGTACATCATGAGAAACGCTGGACTGGAAGAAACACAAGCTGGAATCAAGATTGCTGGGAGAAATATCAATAACCTCAGATATGCAGATGACACCACCCTTGTGGCAGAAAGTGAAGAGGAGCTAAAAAGCCTCTTGATGAAAGTGAAAGAGGAGAGTGAAAAAGTTGGCTTAAAGCTCAACATTCAGAAAACAAAGATCATGGCATTCGGTCCCATCACTTCATGGGAAATAGGTGGGGAAACAGTGGAAACAGTGTCAGACTTTATATTGAGGGGTTCCAAAATCACTGCAGATGGTGACTGCAGCCATGAAATTATAAGATGCTTACTCCTTGGAAGAAGAGTTATGATCAATCTAGATAGTATATTAAAAAGCAGAGACATTACTTTGCCAACTAAGGTCCCTCTAGTCAAGGCTATGGTTTTTCCTGTGGTCATGTATGGATGTGAGAGTTGGACTGTGAAGAAGGCTGAGCACCGAAGAATTGATTGTTTTGAACTGTGGTGTTGGAGAAGACTCTTGAGAGTCCCTTGGACTGCAAGGAGATCCAACCAGTCCATCCTATAGGAAATCAGTCCTGGGCTTTCCTTAGAAGGAATGATGCTAAAGCTGAAACTCCAGTACTTTGGCCACCTCATGCGCAGAGTTGACTCATTGGAAAAGACTCTGATGCTGGGAAGGATTGGGAGCAGGAGGAGAAGGGGACGACAGAGGATGAGATGGCTGGATGGCATCACTGACATGATGAACGTGAGTCTGAGTGAACTCCGGGACATGGTGATGAACAGGGAATCCTGGCGTGCTGCAATTCATGGGGTCTCAAAGTGTCGGACACGACTGAGCAACTGAACTGAATGAGGTATACTGAGGACAATGGTAAGTGGTAGAGCCCATGACCAGAACTCTCTGGTTCTAAGGACAGGGAGAGGGAGCACTGGAGGAGGGGCTAGAAGTAAGTGAGGTTGGAGAGACCTCTGACGTTCAGATATTCAGCCCACATATACTGCAACTGGTTATGAGTTTCCTTGTGAGATACAGAGTCTCTTGTTAGAAATTCAATGAACATAGTTTTTGTTTACTCTTGTAGTTAATGGTTAGGAAGAAGTCATTCTTTGGAATTTGATTCTGGGTCACTGACTTGGTGCCCAAATCAGTTTTAACTGTTCAATCCAAGGGTCTATGATCATTTCATAACAATATAATAGTTAAAACATTTTTAAAGAAAATCTGAAGTCGTTATGTACAAAGAACTATGTTATATATGCAGAAAGAAAGAGAAAGTCAAAATCAACCCCTGAGTATCAGAATATTGTTTACAGTGGTAATTACCTAGCATCCCTAATACAGTTTGAGTCTACTGAAGATTATTTCTCTTTATTAACGATGTGATCATAATCTTCATTATAAGCTTGATAAATAAAGAAAAGTAAATTCTAATTATTCAATCCCAATAGCTATTGGAAACTCTAGCAAGAAGAGGTAGAAATGTAATTTGTATTTAACATGTATAAATCAGACTAAAAAACAACTTAATTTTCTTGATTATCTCTTTCTACATTGATTTTGCTTTATCTTTCTCTTACCTCAATCTCTCTCTCTACTTTGGCAGGTTTGCCTGTGCCTTCAGTTTTGGACCTATAATCTCCTGATCACTTCTAATCCTTAATAATGAAAAGTAGTCCAGTTGATGTTTATGGTACCATCATGACAAATATGTATAGAATATACAAGAATTGATTATTTTTTTACAGTTATTTTTTTAATTATTATTAAATTTATTTATTTTTTAATTACAATACTATATTTGTTTTGTCATACATTGACACGAATCAGCCATAGGTGAACATAATCTCCCAATGCCGAAGCCCCCTCCCACCTCCCACCCCACATCCTCTACTTGAATCATCCTGTGCATCAGCCCCATGCATCCTGCATCCTACATTGAACATAGATTGGCGCTTCGTTTCTTACAAGAAAATATACACGTTTCATTGCCATTCTCCCAAACCATCCCACCTTTTCCCTCTCCCTCAGAGTCCAAAAGTCCACTCTATACCTCTGTGTCTCTTTGTTGTCTCACATATAGGGTCATCATTACGTCTTCTAAATTCCATATATATGTGTCAGTATACTGTATTGGTGTTTTTCTTTCTGGCTTACTTCACTCTGTATAATCGGTTCCAATTTCATCCATCTCATTAGAACTGAGTCAAATTTATTCTTTCTAAGGGCTGAGTAGTATTCCATTGTGTATATGTACCACAGCTTTCTTATCCAATCATCTGCTGATGGACATCTAGGTTGCTTCCATGTCCTGGCTATTATAAACAGCGCTGCAATGAACATTGGGGTACATGTGTCTCTTTCCATTCTGGTTTCCTTGGTGTGTATGCCCAGCAGTGGGATTGCTGGGTCATAAGGCAGTTCTATTTGCAATTTTTTAAGGAATCTCCACACTGTTTTCCATAATGGCTGTACTAGTTTGCATTCCCACCAGCAGTGTAAGAGGGTCCCCTTTTCTCCACAGCCTCTCCAGCACTTATTGCTTGTAGACTTTTGGATCGCAGCCATTCTGACTGGTGTGAAATGATACCTCATTGTGGTCTTGATTTGCATTTCTCTGATAATGAGTGATGTTGAGCATCTTTTCATGTGTTTGTTAGCCACCCGTATGTCTTCTTTGGAGAAATGCCTATTTAGTTCTTTGGCACATTTTTTGATTGGATCATTTATTTTTCTGGAATTG
Organism: Nanger dama; assembly: GCA_917880005.1. Taxonomy (NCBI): domain Eukaryota; kingdom Metazoa; phylum Chordata; class Mammalia; order Artiodactyla; family Bovidae; genus Nanger; species Nanger dama. The sequence goes on from CAKJTW010000020.1 coordinate 18,564,114, forward strand.
AGCTGCATAAGTTGCTTATATATCTTTGAGATTAGTTGTTTGTCAGTTGTTTCATTTGCTATTGTTTTCTCCCCATTCAGAAGGCTGTCTTTTCACCTTGCTTATAGTTTCCTTTGTTGTGCAGAAGCTTTTAATTTTAATTAGATCCCATTTGTTTATCTTTGCTTTTATTTCCAGTATACTGGGAGATGGATCATAGAGGATCCTGCTGTGATTTATGTCGGAGAGTGTTTTGCCTATGTTCTCCTCTAGGAGTTTTATAGTTTCTGGTCTTACATTTAGATCTTTAATCCATTTTGAGTTTATTTTTGTGTGTGGTGTTAGAGAGGGGTCTAATTTCATTCTTTTACAAGTAGTTGACCAGTTTTCCCAGCACCACCTGTTAAAGAGACTGTCTTTACTCCATTGTATATTCTTGCCTCCTTTGTCAAAGATAAGGTGTCCATAGGTATGTGGGTTAATCTCAGGGCTTTCGATTTTGTTCCATTGATCTATATTTCTGTCTTTGTGCCAGTACCATACTGTCTTAATGACTGTGGCTTTGTAGTAGAGCCTTAAGTCAGGCAAGTTGATTCCTCCAGTTCCATTTTTCTTTCTCAAGATTGCTTTGGCTATTCGAGGTTTTTTGTATTTCCATACAAATCTTGAGAGTATTTGATCTAGTTCTGAGAAAAATACTGCTGGTAGCTTGATAGGAATTGCATTGAATCTGTAGATTGCTTTGGGTAGTATACTCATTTTCACTATATTGACTCTTCCGACCCATGAGCATGGTATATTTCTCCATCTATTAGTGTCCTCTTTGATTTCTTTCTTTCATCAGTGTTTTATAGTTTTCGATATATAGGTCTTTAGTTTCTTTAGGTAGGAATATTCCTAAGTTTCTCAACAATTTTTATTTTTAATTAATTTATACATTTATTCTAATATAAATTTATTTATTTTAGTTGGAGTCTAATTACTTTACAATGTTGTATTGGTTTTGTCATACATCAACATGAATCCACCATGGGTGAAGATTATTTTATATTTATAAATCTGACTGTAAATTGCCTATCATCATAAAGCACTGTTTTAATCATATCTGATATTTATGCTTTTGTATTTTAGGTGATTTTAGCAACCTGCAGAGTAAACTAGCTCTAATACATATATTTTCTGAAGCTTTCAAATGCAATTTATAAAGATAAAGTAACAGTTTTTTTCACCTCTGGTAATTGCAGTAGGTTGCTGTTGTTTTACTTATATAGTTCTGAATGCACGCTATCTCTTACCAGGGAATATAATAGTTGATATTACTTGTCCCAAGCTAGATAATAATATAAGCTTTTCAAATTGGTATCAACTCACAGGTTAGTGAACAACTCAACATTCTAACAAAGCTACATTGAGTTTTTTTAATTGCCAAATACAGTTAATTAATTTCTAAAGTATATTTTAGAATATAAGGTGCTATATTTCATATTGTCTCTTGAAAAATTCTCAGCATGTATGTGATAAGCAAGTTGAAAGAAACATTTTCCCCCAAATTTTCATTAATATTGAAACTATTTTATAAATTTTAAATTTATCAACATTATTGCATAATATTGATGGAACACTTACATTATACCAGGTCTTCACCCTTCCTGATAGCCTTGCCCTTTTCCAAGAATTTAACAATTTCTCCCTCAAACTTATGTGTTTACCTATGTCTTGACTTTGGACTCTGTGATTTGGTTTAGCCAATGGGATATTAGTACATATGATAAAATCAGAAGCTTAACGCATTAGACTTGTTCTCTTTATTTATTTATTTCTTCCTTAGACACCTGAAGAAGAGCCATTTTGGTGAACACTGGTAAACGCTCGAGTCAGCCCAGCAGAGATCTGAAGGACTGTCCTAGTCAATTCACAGAGGTTTAAGGAGAAAAAGTTATTTTTTGTTGACACTGAGATTTTGTAGCTCTTTGTATTATACCAACAGCTATCTGATACAGATGCATACAGTTTGTGGCCTGCAATGATTCATGTTAAAGTGGTTACAATTATATAAACAAATATAATACTATATGATTATGACATTACGTCAGTGTTTAAAGAGCAATAGCAAGCAAATATATGGAAAAACAAACACAGATTGTCTTCAGCATTGTGATCAGATACTTGGTCTTACGAATACATTTGTATACGTAAGACCAAGTGCGAGTTCTTCCAGATGTTCAAGCTGGATTTAGAAGGGGCAGAGGAACCAGAGATCAAATTGCCAACATAGTTGGATCATAAGAAAAGAGAGTTCCCGAAAAACATCTACTTCTGTTTCATTGACTACCATAAAGCTTTTGACTCTGTGAATCACAACAAACTGTATAAGATTCTTAAAGAGATGGGAATACCATACCACCTTACTGCCTCCTGAGAAATCTGTATGCAGGCAAGTAGCAACAGTTAGAACTATACATGGAACAATGGACTGGTTCCAAATTGGGAAAGGAGAACATCAAGGCTATATATTGTCACCCTACATGTTTAACTTATATGCAGAGTACATCATGTGAAATGCCAGGCTGGAGGAAGCACAAGCCGGAATCAGGATTGTTGGGAGAAATATCAATAACCTCAGATATACAGATGACACCACCCTTAGGGCAGAGAGCCAAGAGCAGCTAAAGGGCTTCTTGATGAAAGTGAAAGAGAAGAGTAAAAAAGTTGGCAAAATTCAACACTCAAAAACAAAGATCATGACCTCATCACCTCGGGGCAAATAGATGGGAAAGTAATGGAAACAGTGACAGACTTTATTTTCTTTGGCTCCAAAATCACTGTAGATGGTGATTGCAGGCATGAAATTAAAAGACATTTGCTCCCTGGAAGAAAAGATATGACAAACCTAGACAGCATATTAGAAAGATGAGACATTACTTTGCCAACAAAGGTCCATCTAGTCAAACTATGGTTTTTCCAGTAGTCATGTATGGATGTGAGAGTTGCAGCATAAAAAAGCTGAGCACTGAAGAACTGATGCTTTTGAACTGTGGTGTTGGAGAAGACTCTTGAGAGTCCCTTGGACTGCAAGGAGACCAAACTAGTCAGTCCTAAAGGAAATCAATCCTTAATATTCATTGGAAGGACTGATGCCGAAGCTGAAGCGCCAGTAGTTTGGCCACCTGATGTGCAAAGAGCTGACTCATTGGAAAAGCCTCTGATTTAGGGAAAGATTGAAGACAGGAGGAGAAGGGGATGACAGAGGATGAGATGGTTGGATGGTATCACCAACTCAATGGACATGAGTTTAGTAAGCCCCAGGAGTTGATGATGGACGGGGAAGCCTGGTATACTTCATCCCGTGAAGTTACAAAGAGTCAGACATGACCGAGTGACTGAACTGAACTGACACATTTATAAATTCAAGAACGATTGTTCTTAACTAGCAATTTGGTGTTTTAGTACATTTAGAGAAGTAATATGAAAATTTAGTGTGGTGAAGTAATCACAGGGATTTCTGCAGTCTGCTTGTTGCCCTCCTCTCCTTCTTATACAAAGTGAAAGTGTTCATTGCTCACTGGTGTCTGACCCTTGGTGACCCCATGGACTATAGCTCACCTGGTTCTACTGTCCATGGAATTTTCCAGGTAAGAATACGGGTGTGGGTAGCCATTCCTTTCTCCAGGGGGATCTTCCAACCCAGGTATCAAATCCAGTTCTCCTGCACTGCAAACAGATTCTTCACTGTCTGAGAAACCAGGGAAGCCAAGCAAAGATAGAATCACCCAGCCACACTTGCAGCTTGGTGTGGCCGTATAACCTAGAATCTGATTAATGTAATGTAAACAGAAGGGTTGGATTTGACTTTCAGGAAGTTCTTTAAAGAAAGCCCACTCAGCTGAAAATGGAACGTTTCTGTGGTTTCCACCACCCACTTGTATTGAGGTGTGGACCTGATATCCTGGTAGCCAACTTGGAGCATGACTCGACCTGATGGTGGATATTATGATGATAGCATAGGAAAACACAAGAATCCTGACTCCTTTCAAAGGTAGACAGCCCTTTAACTTCTGTCTCTGGTATTTTTTGTCTTAAGAGTGTTTCAATCATTCTTATTTTGAACTTTTTGGTATTTTGAGTATTCAAAGAGGCTGTCCCTAACAAGTCATGAAGTGCAGATGAACTTGTTCCTGAAAATAAATATAAGATGCAAAACAGTGTTTAATTCATATTTTAACTCCCAAGGCATCTAGAAAAGTTTGTTTGTTTGTTTGTTTGTTTGTTTGTTTGTTTGTTTCCCTAGTGTCAGTAGTTAGGACATAATACCTCTAGATTCCCTACCCGCACCTTATGTAGCACTTCTGAATCTGCTAATGCTATGCTTCATCTGCATTCTTCCTGTTAATTCTGTCAGTCAGGAGGGATCTGAAATGTGCATTCATTCACACAGGGCATATTCATTATTTATGAAATTTCACTATGTCACATACTCCTCCAGGTCTGTATCCTTTGGGCAATGTTGGAAACTTAAAGTTAAAAAGAAAAAAAGAATATCAAATATTAGAGCTCTTGATGTTCAGAACATACCATATAAAAGTTCGACATCTTCAACAAAAATGTTTCAACATTATTACTACTCTTCTGTATCTCTTAAATAAATATTTTTATTAAAAATGAAAGTTCAGATCACTGAATAGAGAGATGAATTTTGTTTTATAACTGTCAAGACCGAATCAAACCATCAACTTAATAATTCTTAAAGGCATTTATAAATATTCATGTGAAAATAAAAACAGAAGAAATAAAAATTCATCCTTTTTAAGACCAAGTAAGGCAATTTCCATTATTGACTAGGACTTACACTGTTTATCTCATCAGCATGCCTCCTCACCCTTACATCCTCCTTCAATGATTGTGGCTATTTGCCAGCCTCAGTTTAAAAAAAAAAAAAAATATATATATATATATATATATATATATAATTCCTCATAATCTCTGCCTTATTATTGTTGAGGATATAAGCATCTCTTTCTATTCCACTCCATGTGCAAAACCTTCTCTTTGTACCTTAATACTTATTTTTAGATGGTTTTTTATTGTTTATATTTTGACATTTGTGTTTCATTTTAGTTCATTTTTGTATATAGTTTGAGGTATAGAAGATTTTCCCCCTATGGACATCTGATTGCTCTACCATAATTGTTGAAGTGACTATCCTAACTCCACTGAATTACTTATATACATCTTTTTAAAAATCAATTCATGTTAATTCACATTTCCACCTTTAAGCTTGATATTAAATAATAGCATTTGATATTAGCTATAGATAGAGGGAGTTATGTTTTCTTCCTGGTTGGTTGAACATTGTTAGCAAGAATGGATGTTAGATTTTGTCAATTAAAACAAAACAAAAAAGGAAAAGGGTTTGAATAGACATTGCACCAGAGAATATATATACATGATGCAAAAGTCTATGAAAGGGTACTGAACATCATTGCATTGACCATTAAAATTTTTTTCTTGACTCTATAGAGAAAGTCAGGATGAATTTATATCTTAAAATTATTGCATCTCCAGACCCATGAACATGGTATATCTCTCTATTTAAGTCTTATTTATTTTCTCTAAGCTATATCATGTGATCTATATCAGTTCTCAGGGAACAGATGTTTCATTTTTTCTTTTTCTGTTACATTCCTAAATATTTTATACTTTATCCTATTAAAAATGCAAGGTAAAACTTCTTTCAATTACTGCTATACACCTATTAGAACGGCTTACAGTCAAAAGGCCAATCATACCAAATATCTTTGTGAGAATGAGGAACTGGGACTCTCACACCCTGCTGTTGAAAATATAAAGGGATAAAGCCACTTTGTAAAACAGTATGGTAGCTTCTTAAACAGTTAAATATATTTCTCAACTTATGAGTCATCCCTTTTTTAAAAAGATTTTTTTGATGTGAACCATTTTTTTTTTAGGTATTTATTGGATTTGTTAACTATATTGCTTTTGTCTTATATTTTGCTTTTTTGGCCTCGAGGCATGTTGGATCTTAACTCTCCAACTAGGGACTGAACCCACATCCCCTGTATTAGAACGTGAAGTCTTAACCACTGGACAGCAAAGTCCCAGGTGCAAACTCTTCTACTGCTTGGCATTTACTCAAGAGAAATAAAGGCACCTGCCTATAAAATGACTTATAAACAGATGTTGTGAGAAGCATTATTTGTAGTCATCAAAACTGTAAACCACTCTAATGTCCATCAGTAGATCAATGGATAATCATCCACATATTGCAAGTAGAAACAAGGGAACTGTAAATCGTTCATCTTAGCCTTTAGGTTTTGGAAGAAATCAGACAGACTCTCCAGGTAAATCCGAAGCATTACCACATAGTTGAGTTGTTTTTCTCCCTAAGTGAAGGCAAAAAGATACCGGCTAGCTTCATCAAGTAGAGAATGTACAACATACATCAATTACAGTTAAAAAAAAAAAAAAATTACTTCCAGTGGGAATGTGTGTGTGTTAGTCACTCAGTCTTGTTTGACTCTTAGCGACCCCAAGGACTGTAGCTCTCCAGTTTCTTTCCTTCATGGAATTTTTCAAGCAAGAATACTGGAGTGGGTTGCTGTTTCCTTCTCCAGAAGATCTTCCCAACCCAGGGGTCGAATCTGGGTCACCCATATTGCAGGCACACTCTGAGCCACCAAGGAAGCTCCAGTGGGAATAGATATTATTAATTTATGAGAATTAGGAATAACTTTGTTAAGGGATAACAATGATGTTCATTGCTCAGAGGTCCTGACAAATCTTTACCATCAATACTTAGGTTTTCTCACCTATAAAATGCAAGTGTTAATGTGTAGTACAAGGAACAAGGAGGCCTTGAGACTTGTAATCTTCCATTATACCCTTCATGCCTTGTAGTGTTTCTTTCCTTATATTGTATTGATTAGTAAATAGGCAGAGGTTTTGAAGAGTATGTGTGAATCTTGATTGGAGGTGCATTGTGAATTTTGCCAATAACAGTTGGAAATTCTGCCTATAAGAAAGGTGGTAGCTGATTCAATAGGGACAAATGTTTCCAGAATTGGCTCTAGCAGCTACTGTCAGAGTCGGAACAAACAAAAGATGTCAAAGTGCCATTTAATACAACTGGTTGGTTACTTTAATGATCACCGTCAATTTCTAGGTTATTTTCCTCTTTTGGGAGAAAAATATTTTAGCACAATACTTCTCTTATAACTTGCAACCTAATAAGTGGACAAGAACACAGGAAATAAGGAAAAAGTGTGTTTCTCTCAAAGTGTCTAAACAAAACAAAAAGTTCAGAGACAGAATCCTCCAGAGGTTCATTAGGGAGTCTCTACTATCTGAATGGTTTTAGTACTAGGAAGCAGGGTCTGTTTTTAGTAGTGGGATTGAGCACCAACAATGTAGCTCTGTTGCCAGTTAGGACTGGGAGAGATTTGTCTCCAATCTGGAGAGATGTTTCTCCAACCAATTAAGAGGAAAGACTGGGAAGAGTGCTATAATTCCTCAGATCCCTGTCACTGAGAATTAGGAGTTTGCTTTGAGATCTGAAGGCACTTAAAGTGCTTATTTGTAACAATCTCTGCCAGTGACCTGGATCCTTGTAATAACAGCAGAAACTAGGAGGACTTGGCTTCATTTAGGAGGCTTCATTTGCTGAAGCTGAAGATTAAGAATTTTGATGATCTCTCTTGGAGATGACTCATGTAGAGTATGAGAGAGTTGATTTGCCAGAGTAACCAAATCTGGAGTGGACATAGTTTCTCATTCCTTCCTGGTCCTTTTTACTAGAAAGGAAAAGTCTAACTTCAACATACAGTTAAAAGCTAGTTGGGTGGAACCAACATCTGACGGAGACCAGAATTTTAAAAAAAAGACAACAATCAAATAATCAACTGTTCATAGTAGTAGTTAATGGTAGGTTCAGCAGATTTTCTTGTTCAAGTCTAAATTTTCTTCCAATCAACAGGCATTTAAAAAGCCCTAGGAATTGCTTGCTGAATTTGCCTAATGATTGTTGATTGATCATTTACTAAACTAGTAGGCTGGTTTCCAAGTTGTTGTAATTCTAGATCTTTCAGGATTTTCCCAATTAGTAGTTTTCATTCAATACTGGCACTTGTTTTCACTGAGAAGCAAATGAATAAGCTGATATAAGTTAAAGAAACAATGTCTGAATGACTATATTAAATTACTCAGCAAACGTGAGAAATTTCTTATTTTGGAAAAATGTTTGACTATGGCTCACAGTTCAGCTTTAGTCCAGGGAGTCTAAGAAATGAAGGGTTTAGCCTCTGGGTCCTCAGAACTTTAATTTTGAAGAAACAGATTCTGCTAAGTTTAGAGGAAAAAAGAATGGAGTAAGTTTCAGAGAAAGTAGGAAGCTTGCTGGGATCATTAGTGTGGTGAACTTGAGGTATTAAGGTGGTATAGAAAGAATAGAGGAAGATGGCACCTGAGACAAAGAAACTCAGGAAGAAGAGCTCTAGGTGTCAGGGGCCATTTTGTTTTTCTTAATTTTTTTTTTTTTGGGGGTCCAATTCTTAAAATTTAATTTTGAAGAAAGGCAATTTCTGATTCCTGATAATGTTGGGGAATTTCAAAATGGAAATAAGCATTGCACTCACTTTTTAAAAGTTTTGAGCTGTTTTAATGCAATTTGGTTGTAGGGAAATTAAGCCTGGGGATTTCACAAGTTCCCCACAGTAGCCGCTAATATTCTAAATTGCCTTTAGTCAGGCATGTTTACTTTAGTTAGAAATATTCATGAGGTAAGACTTCAGTTTTTAAACATAGTCATTGTGAAGGGAGCACCCTCAAAAATACTTAGATTACAGAGATCCCAGTTTCTAGAGGCCTTTTCGTCTAGACAAAGAACAATTTTCAAACAGCCTACAGGACAAACAGCTTAATTCAAAGAGCTTGAAAGCTGAACCCAGCCTATCTAATGGAGACAGTTTGGTCTCAGAAGAGCCAAGCCAAAGATCATTTTTTTTTTTTTTTTTTTTTTTTTTAGCCAGTGTCTAGAACACAGCTTTCCAGAGGAGTAGGCAAAAGGCTAAGAACCAGGCATGATTTCAGAGAAATAAGACTTGTTCATAAACGAATGAGTCAAGACTGGACAGCTTCAAAAGAAGCAAGCCCTGTTCTGAATGGAATAGGCTATAGGCAAACCAGTTTCAGGGAAAGAGTATGATCTTGAAATCAGACTAAACAGCCAAATGAGTACAAAGAGACTAAGACCTTAACCAGAAAGGTAAAATCTTAAAGGGATCCCCAGTAAAGTTTGGAGAGGTTTATATGTAAGGACTGCAAGAGGAGGATGTACCTTCAAACAGCAAGCTCACTGAGAAAAAAGCAGTGAGTGTCAGTGGTCTCAATCATGAATACTGGACTTTGCTTACCAGCCCCCAAGTTGTGAGAGGTCCCTGTACAGGCCTCCAAAACATTGAGTTGAAACAATATATAACCAGATATTTCTCCAGCAATGATGAATTTATTTGGAATCAGTAAAGAATTGCACAGGACTTTCCCGGGTGGCTTAGTAGAAAAGAATCTTTGCTAACAAAGAACTCGTGGGTTCCATCCCTGGGTCAGGAAGATGCCCTGGATAAAGAAATGAGTTGGATATGACTTACAGATAGACAACCACAAAAAAGAATTGTAGTTCAGGATCTGCAGCCATGGTGCGTGAGTGTGTGCAAGTTGCTTCAGTCATGCCTGATTCTTTGTGACCCCATGGAGTGTAGCCCACCAGGATCCTCTGTCCATGGAATTTTACAGGCAAGATTACTGCAGTGGGTTGCCATGCTCTCTTCTAGAGAATCTTACCAACACAGGAATAGAGCCCACGTCTCCTGCACTGCAGGCAGATTCTTAACCACTAACATCTTCTGGTGAGCCACATACAAGTCACCACATGGAAAGGGAAAGAAAACACTTTCATAGAGGGGAAAAAGAAGCTGGGAGAGATATAATAAACAGAGTTCATCCATGCTTTTTCACTGCTGAGTATCTGCATGGAAAGTCTCTTTTCTTCTTATTGGGCTTTTCTATTGTCACAGGGTGGGAGAGCATCTCCTTCTGGTCTCCTAACTCCACTGAACTCAAGCTTCTGTTTATTAATCTTTTCTTTTTTTTTTTTTGCATGTTGAGCTATTTATTTCATATTATGATATTTTACTGTATATGTAGTTTGACCAAGTTTTTATTTTATTTTATTTTTTTAATACTTTATTCTACATTACAATACTGTATTGGTTTCGCCATACATTGACATGAATCAGCCATAGGTGTACACAATCTCCCAATGCCCAAGCCCCCTCCCACCTCCCACCCCATATCATCTCCCTGGATCATCCGTGCACCAGCCCCAAGCATCCTGTATCGTGTATTGAACATAGACTGGCGCTTCATTTCTTACATGATAGTATACATGTTTCAATGCCATTCTCCCAAATCATCCCACCCTCTCCCTCTCCCTCAGAGGCCAAAAGTCCACTCTATACCTCTGTGTCTCTTTTGTTGTCTCACATAGAAGGTCATCATTACTATCTTTCTAAATTCCATATATATGTGTCAGTATACTGTATTGGTGTTTTTCTTTCTGGCTTACTTCACTCTGTATAATCAGCTCCAGTTTCATCCATCTCATTAGAACTGAGTCAAATTTATTCTTTTTAAGGGCTGAGTAATACTCCATTGTGTATATGTTCCACAGCTTTCTTATCCATTCAACTGCTGATGGACACCTAGGTTGTTTCCATGTCCTGGCTATTATAAACAATGCTGCAATGAACATTGGGGTACATGTGTCTCTTTCAATTCTGGTTTCCTCAGTGTGTATGCCCAGCAGTGGGATTGCTGGGTCATAAGGCAGTTCTATTTGCAATTTTTAAAGGAATCTCCACACTGTTTTCCATAAAGGCTATACTAGTTTGCATTCTCACCAGCAGTGTAAGAGGGTTCCCTTTTCTCCACATCCTCTCCAGCATTTATTGCTTGTAGACTTTTGGATCGCAGCCATTCTGACTGGTGTGAAATGATACCTCATTGTGGTCTTGATTTGCATTTCTCTGATAATGAGTGATGTTGAGCATCTTTTCATGTGTTTGTTAGCCATCCTTATGTCTTCTTTGGAGAAATGCCTATTTAGTTCTTTGGCCCATTTTTTGATTGGTTCGTTAATTTTTCTGGAGTTGAGCTGCATAAGTTGCTTTTATATCTTTGAGATTAGTTGTTTGTCAGTTGCTTCATTTGCTATTGTTTTCTCCCATTCAGAAAGCTGTCTTTTCACCTTGCTTATAGTTTCCTTTGTTGTGCAGAAGCTTTTAATTTTAATTAGATCCCATTTGTTTATTTTTAGTTTTATTTCCAGTATTCTGGGAGGTGGATCATAGAGGATCCTGCTGTGATTTATGTTGGAGAGTGTTTTGCCTATGTTCTCCTCTAGGAGTTTTATAGTTTCTGGTTTTACATTTAGATCGTTAATCCATTTTGAGTTTATTTTTGTGTATGGTGTTAGAAAGAGGTCTAGTTTCATTCTTTTACAAGTGGTTGACCAGTTTTCCCAGCACCACCTGTTAAAGAGACTGTCTTTACTCCATTGTATATTCTTGCCTCCTTTGTCAAAGATAAGGTGTCCATAGGTGTGGGTTTATCTCAGGGCTTTATATTTTGTTCCATTGATCTATATTTCTGTCTTTGTGCCAATACCATACTGTCTTAGTGACTGTGGCTTTGTAGTAGAGCCTGAAGTCCGGCAAGTTGATTCCTCCAGTTCCATTCTTCTTTCTCAAGATTGCTTTTGCTATTCGAGGTTTTTGTATTTCCATACAAATCTTGAGATTATTTGATCTAGTTCTGTGAAAAATACTGCTGGTAGCTTGATAGGAATTTCATTGAGTCTGTAGATTGCTTCGGGTAGTATACTCATTTTCACTAATATTGACTCTTCCGACCCATGAGCATGGTATATTTCTCCATCTATTAGTGTCCTCTTTGATTTCCTTCATCAGTGTTTTATAGTTTTCAATATATAGGTCTTTAGTTTCTTTAGGTAGGTATATTCCTAACGACCCCACACAGCCCACAACGACAGAGAAAGCACCAGACATACCATTACTACTTTTATGATCAATTTTTTTTTTTTTGGGGGGGGGTTGATGTGGAAGTGTGATTTTTTTTCTTTTAAGAATTTTTTTCTTAAAATTTTTTTGGAAAAAAGTTGTTTTTTCTTCTTTTCTTTTTCTAAACTTGCTTAAATTTTTAAGTCCTCTATATTTTGATTTATTATTTTTTATAACCTAATATTACTTTTCAAAAAAATAAAACAATCCTATATTTAAAGCAAGCACCATATATAGTCCTTTTGGTGATGGAAGCTGTTGTCTTTTAATAATTCTGGACTCTTTTTTTTTCTATTTTTTTAATTTTTCTCCTTCTCCTTCTTGACTTTAATATTTTATCTTTGAAAATCCAATCTCTACTCCAGATTTTTGATCTCGGCATTTTGGTATTTGTTGCCAATTTTGTACTTTTAAAAACCTAATCTTCAATACCCAATTTTACATGAGTGTGAGATTACTGGCTTGACTCTCTCCCCCTTTGGAACTCTCTTTTCTCCATCAGGTGGCTTCTGTCTCCTCCCTCCCCCTCCTTTTCTCTACCCAACTCTATGAATCTCTGTGTGTTCCAGAAGGTGGAGAACTCCCAGGGAACTGGTCACTGGCCAGATCTGTATCCCTCCTTTACATCTCCCTCTTTTATTCTCCTGGCCACCTCTATCTACTTCCTCCCTCTCCTCTTCCATGTATAACTCTGTGACCACCTCTGAGAGGTCCAGACTTTGGAGTGCACACAAGAAAGTTGTTATGGGCTAGCTTGCTCTTTCCTCTTTTGATTCCACCTCATCCCATACCACTCACCTCTAACTACCCCCTCCCTCTTCTCTCCTCCAAGTAACTCAGCGATCCTCTAGGGGCAACCCTCAAGGTGGAGAAACCTATCATCATTAACCTAGATGTTTTAACATTAGTGCTGTATAGATGGAGAAATCATGAGGCTATTGTAAAAATAAATCTGAAAACCAGAATCAGGAGGCTTAAGTCCAAATCTTGAAATCATCAGAGAATTCCTGAATAGAGGGAACATTATCCAATAGGAGCTCATCAAACGCCTTCATACCTATACTGAAACTGAGCACCACCCAAGGGCCAACAAGTTCCAGAGCAAGACATACCATGCAAATTCTCCAGCAACACAAGAACAAGCCCCTGAGCTTCAATATACAGGCAGATCAAAATACTCCAAAACCATTGATGTCTCATAACTCATTACTAGACACTTCACAGCACTCCAGAGAGAGGAAATCCAGCTCCACCCACCAGAACTCCAACACAAGCCTCCCTAATCAAGAAACTTTGACAAGCCACTGATATAACCCCACACACAGAGAGGAAGCTCAATAATAAAGAGAATTCTACAAATTCCCAGAGTATAGAAAGGCCACCTCAAACGCAGCAATATAACCAAGATGAAGAGACAGAGGAATACCCAGCAGGTAAAGGAACAGGAGAAAAGCCCACCAAACCAAACAAAAGAGGAAGAGATAGGGAATCTACCTGAGAAAGAATTCTGAATATTAATCTTTTCAAGATCATGGTTTGAAAGAAAACCACAAAGATCTATAAAGCAATTATCCTTAATTTTTTTAAAAATGATCATGAAATGAGTAGAACTGACCCTCTCCAATACAAGTGGGATCAGTTGAAAGATTGAGTAGCCAAATGATTGACCTTCTAGAAAGTAAAGGGAACTCCTCCTACCTGACTGCCTTAGAGCTGGAACATGAGTTTATTAATGCCTTCAGACTCAAACTGAAATATAGGCTCAGCTTGAGCCTACTCTATTGACTCTCCTGGGCCTATAACTTTCTGGCTGCTACTCTTAGGACTATAAATGGTTCTGTTTCTTTAAGAATCTTGACTAACACAGAGTTTTATACGAAGAATGATTAAAGAGAAACAGATTTGTAAGGATAAGTTTTCTAATTTGATTCAGGGGTTTCTATAATTGGCTCTCAACTCTTATTGTATTTAAAGATATAAATGACTTTATTTCCAGTATTAAAAGAGATCATCGGTAGTCTACAGCATGATCTAGCAATGGAAGTACACAAAATGTCATCATTGGATAATCCTATTCAAGTTTTTGTGAAACAAGGGGCTGGATAACTGTGCATTTGGTACTTTGGGATTTTTTTTTTTTTTTCCCAAACTAATTGTCAGTGAGACTGACTGGTTGCTCCAAATGTCACTGAACAAAGTAGGGAAAGAAATGAATGAAGTCAGGGATTTTAATTCCAAAGTCAAGAGCTACATGAAGACCTGAAAACTTACGTGTGTGCCCTAGAAAGAGACGATTACCTTTGATTAATACAGGACTGAGAATATTGAAAACCTAGCCCAGAATTCCTTTCTGCCAATGAATGAATTTCAATGTAAATTAAATTCCCAGCCTCCCAGTGTCTACTGTGAATGTGATGGCATTAATTTGTAAAGAATGGGATCTTATACGCTGGAGAGGGGGTTTGTGGGAAGATTCCAGTAAATATGGAGATATCAAGCCCCTAAATTCTGATGAGCCTTATTTGCCATGAAAGAGGCCTGCCCATTCCCGGTGGAAGACTTCACACATCCTGCGTAGAGTGCCTCTCTACCCTGTCTGAAAAGATGAACTCTGCATTCCCTGAGGAAATTGTAATGACCTCCCCAGCAGCAGGTGTTAGGCAAGACAATGAAGGTTGCCCTCAGGATTCAGCTCCCCCTCCCCCAGCTTTCTTTACTTCTAGGCCTATAACTACACTCAAGACTCAGCAGGATTTTAAAAGTGCAAAACAGTGGGATTGCCCATTGCTGGGCATACACACCAAGGAAACCAGAATTGAAAGAGACACATGTACCCCAATGTTCATTGCAGCATTGATTATAATTGCCAGGACATGGAAACAACCTAGGTGTCCATCAGCAGATGAATGGATAAGAAAGCTGTGGTACATATACACAATGGAGTATTACTCAACCCTTAAAAAGAATAAATTTGACTCAGTTCTAATGAGATGGATGAAACTGGAGCTGATTATACAGAGTGAAGTAAGCCAGAAAGAAAAACACCAATACAGTATACTGACACATATATATGGAATTTAGAAAGATAGTAATGATGACCCTCTATGTGAGACAACAAAAGAGACACAGAGGTATAGAATGGACTTTTGGCCTCTGAGGGAGAGAGGGAGAGGGTGGGATGATTTGGGAGAATGGCATTGAAACATGTATACTATCATGTAAGAAACGAAGCGCCAGTCTATGTTCAATACACGATACAGGATGCTTGGGGCTGGTGCACGGGATGATCCAGGGAGATGATATGGGGTGGGAGGTGGGAGGGGGCTTTGGCATTGGGAGATTGTGTACACCTATGGCTGATTCATGTCAATGTATGGCAAAACCAATACTGTATTGTAACGTAGAATAAAGTATTTTTTTTTTTAAGTGCAGAACAAATTGTATCCCATGAAGTACACTAGCACTACAAAAAAACTTCTCAAGTTTTCTAATTTACACCAACAGAAGTTTGACAAACACATCTGAGAATGGATGAGTGTGGGATATTGGAAAAATATAGTTTGACCAGGCTGAAATGTTTGATATGGGCTCCCTAAGCATCAGTCACTCAGTTCAGTTATTCAGTCATGTCCAACTCTTTGCGATCCCATGGACTGCAGCCCAGAGCTTGCTCAAATTCATGTCCATCAAGTCAGTGAGGTCATCCAACCATCTCACCCTCTGTCATCCCCTTCTCCTCCTGCCATCAATCTCTCCCAGCATCAGGGTCTTTTGCAGTGAGTCAGTTCTTCGCATCATGTGGCCAAATATTGTAGCTTGAGCTCCAGGTTCAGTGTCAGCCCTTCCAATGAATATTCAGTACTGATTTCCTTTAGGATTGACTAGTTTGATCTCCTTGCAGTCCAAGGGACTCTCAAGAGTCTTCTCCAATACCACAGTTCAAAATTGTCAATTCTTCAGCACTCAGCTTTATTTATGGCATATTCTACATTTAACACTGCAACTTGGAGAGTTACAAATAACTAACAGGTTGCTTGCCTAAAACATAGATCATTGACAGATGGTCCATAATGAGTGAGTTAGAAATGGCTCAGAGACAGTGATCACCTCATGGACATTCTTCTGATTGGTTGGTGTTGAGGAGAGTGGCAGTCAGTATCATCAACCTTCTGGTTTCAACCAGTCTGGGGTCCACTTGCTTGTGGTCAGCATATCACTATTTTTTCCCACCTAGTAGGGCTTCCCAGCTGGTGCTAGTGGTTAAAAAAAAAAAAAAAAAACACCCACCTGCCAAAGCAGGCAATGGAAGGGTCACGGGTTCAATCCTTGAGTTTGGAAGATCCCTAGAGTAGGAAATGGCAATCCACTCCAGTATTCTTGCCTGGAAAATCCCATGGACAGAGGAGCCTGGTGGGCTACAGTCCATAGGGATGCAGAGGCAGACGTGACTGAGCAACTGAGCACAGTGAGGGTTTCAGTATCCTCAAAACAGCTCAAAGATATTGTTATGTATATGCTTTGAGGGGAATCAGGACCTAGACTCAAGGCTGCACTATTGCTTCTTGACTATTCTTTCCTTGTCTTCGCATCTCCTCCCTTCCCTAATTAGCAGCCGTTTCTCAGGAAAGGTCTTGATTAAATATCCTGTAATCAAGAAATGGGGAACACATGAAGGCTTTTGTGCCCCAGAGCCTCACAAGGACCTGATCAGATTCAGGACCTGTCTTGATTTAGTATAGGAGAAGTGATTCAAAAGCTTAGCAAGATTGGGATTTTATAATAGATCTGTCTTTTAGAAACTACTCACCCATATTGGAAAGGTCCAGAGACACAACTTTCATCACAAGAATGAGGAATACATTTGTAAGCCCTGTGACACTCTTTGCTATGGCATAGATCTTATAGTGACCTTATAGTGGTCACTGAATTGGAAAAGCTAAATACAAAGTGATGGGGACAAAATGTCAGTATCAACCACCAAATGCTAGGTGAGTGTGATTCCTATCAATGGACCACAGGATGAAAGCAGTAATCAGAATCGTCTGACTCATAGAGACCTATAAAACTGGCTAGTCGATTCTGGAGTTCCTAGAAGCAAAACATTAAAATATTTAAATATTAGTATTAAAACATTAAAATCTATTAAAATATTAACATTCAGAAAATGAAGATCATGGCATCCGGTCCCATCACCTCATGGGAAATTGATGGGGAAACAGTGTCAGACTATTTTTGGGCTCCAAAATCACTGCAGATGGTGATTGCAGCCATGATATTAAAAGATGCTTACTCCTTGGAAGAAAAGTTATGACCAACTTAGATAGCATGTTCAAAAGCAGAGACATTACTTTGCCGACTAAGGTCCGTCTAGTCAAGGCTATGATTTTCCCAGTGGTCATGTATGGATGTGAGAGTTGGACTGTGAAAAAGGCTGAGCACCGAAGAATTGATGCGTTTGAACTGTAGTTTTGGAGCAGACTCTTGAGAGTCCCTTGGACTGCAAGGAGATCCAACCAGTCCATTCTGAAGGAGATCAGCCCTGGGATTTCTTTGGAAGGAATGATGCTGAAGCTGAAACTCCAGTACTTTGGCCACCTCATGCGAAGAGTTGACTCACTGGAAAAGACTCTGATGCTGGGAGGGATTGGGAGCAGGAGAAGAGGATAACAGAGGATGAGATGGCTGGATGGCATCACAGACTTGATGGACATGAGTCTGAGTGAACTCCGGGAGTTGGTGATGGACAAGGAGGCCTAGCGTGCTGCGATTCATGGGGTCGCAAAGAATCAGACACGACTGAGAGACTGAACTGAACTAAACTGAACTGATCTGTAAAAGCAGAAAAGCTCTAGAACAAGCGAACAAAAAGTCTGAGTGCTAAGTTGCTTCAGTCATATTTAACTTTTTGTGATCTTATGGGTTATAGCCTGCCAACCTCCTCTGTCTGTGAAATTCACCAAGCAAGAATATTTGAGTGGGTTGCCATGACTTCCTCCAGGGAAAATTTCTGATCCAGGGATCAAATTCATGTCTCTTATAGCTCCTTCACTGGCAGGCGAGTTCTTTACCACTAGTGCCACCTCTAAGCTGAATTAAAAACAGATTTCTGAGACAGTTTACAGACCCAGAATATTTGAAGAGAATGTTGAGTACCTTTGAGGAGTGTCCCTGGTACCTTACTAAAACTATATCATTCCTCTTTCTCCAAGCCTTATTCAGGGACCTATGAGCTTTCCCAGGGTAACTGTGCTCTGGGGAGAAGGAAATCATCAGACTTTGGAGGAAAGTGGCTCTGAACTAACATTAATGCCAGGGAACCCAAAACATCACTTGTTGTCTTTCAGTCAGAGAAGGGATTTATGGAAGTCTGATGGCCAATGGAGTTTTAGTTTAAGTCTGTCTCATAGTGGGCCAAGTGTATCTCCCAACCTATCTGTGGTTATTTCCTCAGTTCTGAAATGCATAATTGGATTAGATATACTCATAAAATGGCCTTGTTCCCTGACCTATGAGCTGAGGGCTCTTATGGTTGAAAAGGCCAAGTGGAAGCTGCTCTAACTGTCTCTATCTAGGAAACTAATAAGCCAAAAGCAGTTCTGAAGGGATTGCAAATCAAGAGCTTAAAGTATGCAAGGATGGTGATTCCTACCATATCCCTACTAGATTTGCTTATGAAGCCTCTGTAAAAGACAGAGATGGATCCTGAGAAATAACCACGGATCATCATAACCATAAACAGGTTGTGACTCCAAATGCAGTTGCCGTACCAGATGGTGCTGATAGTAAAGAATCCACCTGCCAATGCAGAAGACGTAAGACATTCAGGTTCAATCCCTGGATTGGGAAGAGCCTCTGGAGAAGGAAATGGCACCCCACTCCACTACTCTTGCTAGAAGAATCCCATGGACAGAGGAGACTAGTGTGCTACAGTCCATGGGGTTTCAAAGAGTAGGACATGACTAAACATCTAAGCAAAAATTGTACCAGAAATGGTTTAACTGCTTCAGGAAATTAATGCATCCCCTGTTCCTAAACTGCAGCTATGGACTTGGAAATATTTTTCTCCATACATGTCAGTAGGATCATCGGAAACAGTTTGTTTATAGCTGGAAAGGCCAGAAATACAGTTTCCCTGTCCTAATTCATGAGTCTATCAGCTCTCCAATTCCATGCCATAATTCAGTTTCCAGAGATCATGATCATTTCCCTTCCACAAGGTATAATGCTGGCTTATTACACTGAAGACATTACACTGACTAGAGCTGGTGAAAACGAAGTAGAAACTACTCCAGGCTTACTGGTAAGAGTGAGACAGTCAATTCCTAGGCAGGTTGATAAGAAGTCCGGAGACGTGGAGGAGGAGAAGGAGGAGGAGGAGAAAGGGATCTGGGGCTCTCAAAGAGGAGATAGGGGTCTGGAATTCTCAAGGAGGAAAAGACAAACATCTTTTTTTTTTTTCCTCTCTCTTTCTCTGCATTCCTTAGTCTTAGTCACATAAAATATTTTTTTTCTTTAAGCCAGAACTGATTATTACACTACAAACAACTCATTTTAAACTCTGTACTAAGGATTATATAACAGCAAAGTATCCTGCCTGAGGACAGTTTCTTCTTCCCTACAACCTTCTGGCTAATCATTTTAACTTAAAATGTAAATTATGAGAGTGGGTCTAGTAAGATCTTTACAACCTTGAAACATTCTTTTTATTTATTATAATAACTAATTAAAAATTATATAACTCCCTTGCTAACACTAGCAAGAGGGGCACTCTCCATCCCTCTTCTGATGTCTATGCCAGAAGCTTTCTGTGTCCGTTTTCATACTTTAACAAAACTCTGCTACACAAAAGCTCTTGAGTGATCAAACCTGGTCCCTTGTCCAGAAGCAAAATTTTCTTCTTCAAGATCACAAATCCAACACTGTTCACCCTGGGCTATCAAGAGACTTGCCTGACACAGTGTGGGGAAAAATACTACAAAAAGTCAGGATAAGTTGTTGTATCTGGCCCCTCCTATACCCAGAGAAGAGGAACAACACCTAGAGGATGTCTCTTGAATTTGGAGGCAGCATATTCCTCACTTGGGTGTGTTACTCTGGTCTATTCACTGAATAATCCCCAAAGCTGCTAGTTTTGGAGTGAGGCCCAGAACAAGGGAAGAGTTAGGCTACCACAGACTTAGGCTACCATGCAAGCTGTGTGGCTGCTTGGTCCATATGATCTAGCAGGCTCAATTGTATTATTTGAAGTGGCAGTGGCAGAGAGGGATGCTGTTTGGAGAGTTTTGCAGGTCTATAGTGATATACCCTGGAGAAAGAAGTGGCAACCCACCCCAATATTCTTGCCTGAAGGATTTCATGGACAGAGGAGCCTGGTGGGCTGCAGTCCATGGGGTCACAAAGAGTCAGATACAACTGAGCAACTAACACAGACATACACATCAGAATATAGGTGGATCTCACTGTAGGTCCTCAAGATTTTGGACCAAAGCTCTGTTATCCTCTGTGAATTATTATCCTTTTGACAAAGAGCTATTGGCCTGCCATGAGCTACTGGGCAATAGTAGAGACTAGACATTAAACCATGGGCTGCCAAGTTGCCTGATAGCTGCCTATCATGAAATGGGTATAATCTGACCCACCAAGCTATAAAGTTAGACATGAACAGCAACACTCTATCTTTGAATGGAAATATACATGATAAGATTTGAGCTAGCTTTGAAGGCACAAGTAAGCCACATGAAAAAGTGGCCCAAATGTTCATGGTTCCCACTTACACTGCAGTTTTCTCTCTCCCAGCCCACACTTTTGACCACTGGAAAAAATGTCCTAAGATTGGTTAAAAATCTTTGGGGCCTGATTTATAGACATTTCTGCATGATAGACAGGCACCACTTTAAAGTAGACAACTTCAGCATTACAATCCTTTCCTGGACTGTCATGACAGATAGTGGTGAAGGGAAATCCGCCCAATGGACAGAAATTTGAATAGTTCACCCAACTGTCCACTCTTCGTGAAAGGGGAAATGGCAAGTCATTAGGTTATATACTGATTCATGAGCTGTGGCCAATGTTTGGCTGGATGGTCAAGGATTTGGAAGGAACATGATTGGATAATTGGTGACAAGGAAATGCAGAGAAGGAGTATGTTGGTAGACATCTCTGAATGCAAAGACAATATGTTCCATTTGAATGGTCATCAAAGAGAGCATTTCAATAATCAAGTTGCTAGAATGACCCATTCTGTGGCTATCAGTCAACACTTTTCTTCAGTCATCCCTATCATTGGCCAATGGACTCAGAAACAAAATGACCATGATATCAGGGATGGAGGTTATGCATGCATTTATCCTCATGGACTTGTATTTGCTAAAGCCAACCTGGATTCAGTCACCACTGAGTGTCCAGTCTGCCAGCAGAAGAAGCCAACACTGAGTCCTCGATACTGGCACCATTCCTTGGGGTGTTCATCTAGGTACTTGATGGCAGGTTGGTCATATTTGTCAACTTATATCTAGGAACAGTTCAGAGAAGGCAATGGCACCCCACTCCAGTACTCTTGCCTGGAAAATCCCATGGATGGAGGAGCCAAGTAGGCTGCAGTCCATGCGGTCGCTAACAGTTGGGACAGTCAGTGTCTGATTCTGATTGAAACAGATGCTTACTCTTGATACAAATTTGCTTTTCTTGCAGGCAATGCCTCTGCCAAAACTCTCATCTGTGGACTTTCAAAATGCCTTATCCACCATCCTGGTATTTTACACAGTGTTGCTTCTGAGTAAGGAATTCACTTCACAGCAGAAAAAGTATGTCAATGGGATCATAATCATGAACTTCACTGTTTACCATGATAGAATGGTAGAATGGCTTTTTGAAAACTTGGTTACAATATCAGCTCAGTGGAAATACTTTCAAAACTGAGATAAGGTTCTCCAGAGTCTACACATGCTCTGAATCACCACCCAGTATATGGTACTGTTTTTTCCACATGCAGAATTAATGGGTCCAGAAATCAAGAAATGAGTGGCACCATTTACTTTTACCCCTACAGGTATACGCTCACAAAATTTTTGCTCCCTGTTACCATGACCATATGCTCTGATGTTTTAGAGGTTTTAGTTCTAAAAGAAAGAATACTTTCACTAGGAGATCCATCAATGTTTCCATTAAACTGAAAATTAAGATTTGCTAGACCAGTTTGGGTCCCTCAGGCCTCAAGTCAACAGGAAAAAAAGGGAAATAATGTATTGTCTGGGGTGATTGGTCCTGACCATCAAGGGGAAACTGGAAAACTACTCTACACTACAGGTAAGGAAGAACACATCTAGAATATAGATTTCTTAGAGCATCAAATAGTAGTACCATGTTTTGTGAGTATGGCCAGTGGAAAACTACAGTCCTGTCCAAGCAGGACTAAAATAGCTCTGACTCACCAGGAATTCAGAAATAATGGTGAGTCACCCTACCAGGTAACCAACCACCACTATCTGAGATGCTTGCTGAAAGCAGAGGGAATACAGCATGGGTAATAGAAGAAGACAGTATAAATACCAGCTTTGAGCACACAACCAGTTTCAGAAATAAGGACCTCTTCATTATGTTATTACTGTGTTGGATGGGGGGTGTGTGTGTGTGTGTGTGTGTGTAGAAAATAACTTTGTTTTTATACCTCTCTTATTCTCTTACTATGTGATATGAGAGGTGCTGATTTTATATTATAGTATAAAAAAATTAAGTATTGTCAAATCTATATTATAGTATTTAAGTTATGGGATATCAAGAAAAGTAAATATCACTCAAGAAATTTACCTTTTCCTTTGGGGAAAGAGTCAATACATTTTTAAATTATATGCAGCATAGCTATATCATATTAGGTAGAATTATGACCTAATCATTGTCTTTCTTTGGAGATTAAGTATGGTTTAAGGAGATGCTTATGGGTGCCATATTGACAAGGGGTGGTCTTATGATAGCTAAAATGGGTCAACTTGACTGGGTCCCCAGGGTGCCCAGACATTTGGTCAAACATTATTCTAGGTGTGTCTGTGAAGCTGTTTTTAGGTAAGATTAACATTTGAATTAGTGAATAGAGTAAAGTGACTGTCCTCCTTAATATGGGTCAACATTATCCAATCTTAAGAAGACCTGAATGAAAGATTGATCTTCCAGAGAATAAAGGAATGTCTCCATGCCTTGCTGCTCTCAAGCTGGAACATTGCTTTTTTCCCTACCTTCTGACTCAAGCTGAAATATCAGTTTTTCCTAGATCTTGAGTTTACCAACCTTTGGGTTTAGCTGAATCATATGAATATGCCAAAATATAATCATTTATAAAACTAGAAATCTCAAATCTTCTTTGTAAAAAGTCCTAGTTACTTTTCCAAATGTGGTGAATCATTCTAACTATAAATATGGACTTGGCAAATGATTAGCAGAATTAATGTCTCCACTTCTCTTTGGCCTCAGAAATCTTTAAATTTTACTAGAATTGACTGAATGGGAACTGAGGTTGTGTTGAAACTTGTAAGGGCAAATGTGATGTCAAGGGAACTTCATAGCAAGGAGCTTATGGCTCCCAGGTGGCTCAGAGGGGAAAGAATTTGCCTGCAACATAGGAGATGCAGGAGACACGGGTTCAATCCCAGGGTAGGGAAGATCCCTGGAGGAGGGCATGGCAACCCACTCCAACATTCTTGCCTGGAGAATCCCATAGACAGAGAAACCTGATAGGCTACAGTCTTTAGAGTCTCGAAGAGTCTGAAATGACTGGGCGACTAAGAAGCAACATGCCTTGCTTTGCCCAACTCGTGCTGCCTTCTATCCTTGACTGTGAATAGTACACACTAACTTTCAGTCTCTTTATGGTCCTGGTCCGTATTTTAAGTAACTCCCAGAAAGAATTCATTTGGTCTTTTGTTAAAGACTAAGTGCTCCTGTGATTTGGTATTATACAGCTGCTGTGGGAATGATGCATTATCTCTCCCATTTGTGAAGCTATCCCATCCTTCACTCTCTTAGCTGTTGCAAATGTCTAATGAAATCCTGAGCTTACTGTCAAATGCAAAAGAGTCTCTAAGCTCTCAAATGTCTTTCTATACATTTCCTGGGACATGTGTAGGTTTAAATAACTCAATTTCCTATTCATCATATTTTTAAGCACTAAAAATGTAACCCAGTTGACTGGAGTTGGAAACAAGAGTGAACAATTTTAAGAGGATGTTTTTCCTTCTACATCAAAGTATATGGTTATACCTCATACTTTAAAAAAGAAAGTAAGAGCTAAAAGTTGATCACTGATTAACAGAAGAATTTGGGTAAAAAATAAACTGTCAACAAAATATCTCTAAATATTGATAATGATAGGATTAAAAAAAAAAAAAACAATACTGTGCTCTTCTTTCTATTGTGCTTGCTCATTCTTCCATGACTATTTCCACCCAGAACTTCAAAAAGTGAAATTTCATATGTGTATAAATTTGTATGTACATATCTATATATACACACATAATATATACATTGGATTGAAATTTTAGTTGGCAAGATGATTACTAAAAATTTGTGTTTCTGTTGTAATTTTCTAGGTTTACTTACACTTAAGGTGCTATAATGGGCTTCCCAGGTGGTTTAGCCAGTAAAGAAGCCGCCCATAAAGAATCCACCTGCAGTGTGGGAGACCTGAGTTCGATCCCTGTGTTGGGAAGATCCCCTGGAGAAGGGAAAGGCTACCGACGGCAGTATTCTGGCCTGGAGAATTCCATGGACTATATAGTCTATGGGGTCACAAAGCAGGACAGAACTGAGCAACTTTCACTTTCTAACTTCTTTCTTTCTAAGATGCTATAATAAACCAAATCTTTTGACAAAATGTATAAGCCCTTGACAAAGTGGATTGTCAAGCATTATTCATCTGTTTTATATATTTTGATTGACCCAACATTTTTAATTGAGTTGATAAAATTTACCAATGACCTTGAACTAAGATAAAGATGTCACTGTGTTTATTTTCACCAGATATTTTTCAAGCAGCCACAGTGTATTTAGAAGGCAGGAAAATGTCATTCTGTTTGAGATATAACATTAAACCTGACACTGTATAGTGCTGGACTCTCAGCAATGTTATTCAACGATGGCAATTCAAATTATCACAGCAATGAAAATTGTCATAAAAAACTAGTAGGTGTTCTAAGAGTGACTGACAAAGTACTGCCTGTCAGCATGTATTCAAATCATATATTGTTAACTTTATTAATAGAACTTGTAGAAGTCTTTTCGATATTGACCTCTGCAAGTGACAGTCACTGTTTTATTTTCTCTCTTTTATTAGACAACATATGCTCCATTTGTACAAATAGTGATAGAAATACTTGCAGAACAAAATGACTAAAGGGAAATAATCTAGTGTTTTAAATTAGTGTGATCTTTAAAAAATATTTTAAATGCCCAGCTCAATAAGGATTTGTCCTTCATCATTACCCAAGGTCTTAGTGTGATTTGACAATTAAGCTTATTAACAAAATTAATAGTAGGTTATGCAGTCGGGGAAAAGAATAATTTTATGTAGTTTATATTGGGTAGACTAAGACTATAAATTCTTTGTATATCACATGTACACAGATGTTTTATAAAATTAATTGAAATGGCATACATAATTTCCAGGCAATAAACCTTCATATCTTTGTAGTAAAGCAATATTAATGCATCAGCCTCTTGTGCCAGGGATAAGAAGCCAAAAAGAAAATAAGAAAGCAATCATGTCTAGAAAGGCAATCAATATGTGTCCACATTTACTCAATTGTTATCTAAAACAGGATAGGTTCAAGATATATTAGTGGCTGGATTATTCAATGGCAACCCACTCCAGGACTCTTGCCTGGAGGGTCCCATGGACTGAGGAGCCTGGTGGGCTGCCGTCTATGGGGTTGCACAGAGTCGGACACTAAAGCGACTTAGCAGCAGCAGCAGCAGCAGGAGTTATTCATCGCACTCCTCTTTTTTTCTTAAGTATAAAGTATTCACAAAGTATCCATCTGCCTTTCATGGTAGTCTCCCTGCCCCGCCACCCCGCCACCCCGCCACCATCCCCTCCCCACCCCCTGCCAGCCCCTGACACACACACAAAACCTAAAATGTGCTAGAATGGACACAGTTAAAATGTGCTAGAATGTGTCAGTTCTGAAGGGCATATTAGGGCTCACTACTGACTGCTATAAGATGATGCTCACTACTGTCTTCTAAATTCCATATATAGTGAGCATCATCTTATAGCAGTTTCTTTCCTGTTAACCTTTCTGCTAACGCCACAATGTGTTTATGACAAAAACGAATCAGTCAACACTTTTGTAATTTTCATTAGTGGCACAGCTTTTCCCTCTGATTCAAAAACAAAATGCTGCTTGGTTGATGTGTTCATTAAATTCTTAGGTGAGACAACCAAGAGACACAGAGGTATAGAGTGGACTTTTGGACTCTGAGGGAGAGGGAAAGGGTGGGATGGTTTGGGAGAATGGCAATGAAACATGTATATTTTCGTGTAAGAAACGAAGCGCCAATCTATGTTCAACGTAGGATGCAGGATGCATGGGGCTGATGCACAGGATGATTCAAGTAGAGGATGTGGGGTGGGAGGTGGGAGGGGGCTTCGGCATTGGGAGATTATGTTCACCTATGGCTGATTCGTGTCAATGTATGGCAAAACAAATACAGTATTGTAATTTAAAATAAATAAATAAATAAATAAATAAATAAAATTAAAAAAAAAAGATGATGTTCACTATCCTATCACAAGATTACAAATGATTGTTCTTTGGGAGCAGACAGCAATCAGTCAGTGGAAAATTATGTGACTATTATGAATGATTCTCAATCATACTTTTAAGCTTAAAGCCTAAGATAATGAAAACGTTTCCTAGGATTAACAAGCCTGGCTACGGTGAACTTTACAAAATAAAAGGTGGAAGAAAAGCAGGTGAATTATCTCCCTGAAGAAAGATATGTCCTCACTAAAGATTAAAGAGGTTATGAATTTAAAACATTTACAGTGATATTTACTATTTTGCTTTAGTTTCCCATAAAAGAAAGACAGGATAGGTAGATAGATAACTGATAGATGTTTACAAAAACATACACATATATATTTGAGTTTTTCTTTAAATTTTGTAGTGTTCCTAAAATTTTAGATATTGTGCATATAAATACATTGAATACACATGAGTACAATAAGAACCTTATAAATGAAAATATTTAATCCTAATTGTTACCAATTGTTACCAATGAGATCTAAGCCATCTCATATTGGAAAGGTAATTAGCCTACTCCTGAATACACTGTATCTTTTCTAATTCTGAGAGAGTTCACTTAGCACTGACAGTTCTCCAAGAATTTCTATTTTAGCTTGTTCTTCTAATCTCTTTATAATACACTAGAGTTAAGAAGATTTTAATCTCCTTAAAATATCTTCAGTTCAGTTTAGTTGTTCAGTCGTGTCCGACTCTTTGTCACCCCATGAACCGCAGCACACTAGGCCTCCCAGTCTATCACCAACTCCCAGAGTCCACCCAAACCCATGTCCATTGAGTCGGTGAAGCCATCCAACCATCTCATCCTCTGTTGTCCCCTTTTCCTCCTGCCCTCGGTCTTTCACAGCATCAATATCTTTCAAATGAGTCAACTCTTCACATGAGGTAACCAAAGTACTGGAGTTTCAGCTTCAACATCAGTCTTTCCAATGAACACCCAGGACTGATTTCCTTTAGGATGGACTGGTTGGATCTTTTTGCAGTCCAAGGGACTTTCAAAAGCCTTCTCCAACACCACTGTTCAAAAGCATCAATTCTTCAGCGTTCAGCATTCTTTATAGCCCAAGTCTTACATCCATACATGACTACTGGAAAAATCTTAGCCTTGACTAGATGGAACTTTGTTGGCAAAGTAATGCTTCTGCTTTTTAGTATGCTATTTAGGTTGGTCATAACTTTGCTTCCAAGAAGTAAGTGTCTTTTAATTTCATGGCTGCAGTCACCATCTGCAGTGATTTTTGGAGCCCCCAAAAATAAATTCAGCCACTGTTTCCATTGTTTCCATCTATTTGCCATGAAGTGATGGGACTGGATGCCATGATCTTAGTTTTCTGAACGTTGAGCTTTAAGCCAACTTTTTCACTCTCCTCTTTCACTTTCATCAAGAGGCTCTTTGGTTCTTCACTTTCTGCTGTAAGGGTGGTGTCATCTGTGTATCTGAGGTTACTGATATTTCTCTCGGCAATCTTGATTCCAGCTTGTGCTTCCTCTAGCCCAGCATTTCTCATGATGTACTCTGCATATAAGTTAAATAATCAGAGTGACAATATACAGCCTTGATGTACTCCTTTTCCTATTTGGAACCAATCTGTTGTTCCATGTCCAGCTCTAACTGTTGCTTCCTGACTTGCATACAGGTTTCTCTAGACACAGGTCAGATGGTCTGGTATGCCCATCTTTTTCAGAATTTTCCAAAGTTTATTGTGATCCACACAGTCAAAGACTTTGGCATAATCAATAAAGCAGAAATAAATATTTTTCTGGAACTCTCTTGCTTTTTTGATGATACAGCAAATGGTGGCAATTTGATCTCTCGTTCCTCTGCCTTTTCTAAAACGAGCTTGAGCGTCTGGAAGTTCACAGTTCACATATTGCTCAAGGCTGGATTGGAGAATTTTAAGCATCATTTTACTAGTGTGTGAGATAAGTGTAATTGTGTGGTAGTTTGAGCATTCTTTGGCATTGCCTTTCTTTGGGATTGGAATAAAAACTGACCTCAGCCAGTCCTGAGGCCACTGCGGAGTTTTCTCAATTTGCTGGCATATTGAGTGAAGCACTTTCACAGCATCATATTCCAGGATTTGAAATAGCTCCACTGGAATTCCATCACCTCCACTAGCTTTGTTCGTAGTGATGCTTCCTAAGGCCCACTTGACTTCACATTCCTTACTTTTCTTGATCATCTGGACCCCAGATTGCATAAAGTACTCACTTCCTTCATGAAAGCCAGTTTCTTATTTATCTTTATTTTTTTATTTGGTCCTTTTGGGATCATTCTATTTTATATTCCCATGATACTCTGTTCTCTAGGTTTATGTTAAAAACTTTGTAAATAAAAACATCAAAATGTAATGGTACCAATATAAATTGCTTCCCTTGTGGCTCAGTAGTAAAGAATCTACCTGCAATTCAGGAGCCACAGGAGACATGTGTTCCATCCCTGGGTCAAGAAGATCCCCTGGGGAGGCCATGGCAACCCACTCCAGTTTTCTTGTTTGGAAACTCCCATGGACAGATGAGCCTAGTGGGCTATAGTCCATAGGATCAGAAAGAGATGGACATGACTGAAGCAACTTAGCATGCATGCACCACCATTAAAAATTATTTGTGCTATATACTAAATGTCAAAGTGTTAGTTGCTCAGTCCTGTCTGATTCTTTGCAACCCTATGGAATGTAGCCTGCCAGGCTCCTCTATCCATGGGATTCTCTAGGCAAGACTAAAAGAGTGGGTAGCCATTTTCTTTTCCAAGGAATCTTCCCTACCTAGTCACATGTAACACCACTAAAATTTATTTCTCTTATGTGCTAAATGTGCTATCAGTCAAAAAACTCAACTTTCAAACTGATGAGTAGTGATTTAAACATGTAAATGTTCAATAATTTCAAATGGGAAGACAGAAAAATATCGTACAGTGCAAGCATCATCCACCAATAACTGAATATTAAAATGTCATCATTGAGAAATGCTAATTTAATTATTAAAAAAACTATAAATTTTCAACCTGGTAAGATGGCGAACATAATCTACATTTAGATTCAAAGAATGAAGAAAAGAAATTGTGTGCCATTCTCTTTTGTAATTAGTTATTTGGCTAAAATGTTTAACTTTCTCAAATAAAATCAAGGAAAAACCCATTTCTATTATAAATTTGTCAGGAAAGTTGAATCAATTTTAATACCATGACTAATTCATTACACTGAAGATTATAACATAATTTAGACATAAGTTTTAAGAAATCTACATAGCTGTCTTGCTGATTTGAGGGAAAAAAAGATTCAAAATTTAGTTTTTGCTCAGTATTATTTTTGATGAAAAACATCTATTAGTTATTTTAAAGATAAATGGAATTTTTATCAAATTATTTTTCTTGAAATAGTTTCTATTAATAGATGTTGAGCTTTCCTATTCCTTTATGTCTGATACTCCTCTAAAATATGTTCATCTATGCTGCCTCCTGAGAAATTGGTATACAGGTTAAATAGCAACAGTTAGAACTGGACTGGTTCAAATTGGGAAAGGAGTACGTCAAGGCTGTATATTGTCACCTTGCTTATTTAGCTTATATGCACAGTACATCATGCAAAATACCAGGCTGAATGAAGCACAAGCTAGAATCAAGATTGCCAAGAGAAATATCAATAACCTCAGATATACAGATGACACCACCCTTATGGAAGAAAGCCAAGAGAAACTAAAGAGCCTCTTGATGAAAGTGAAAGAGAAGAGTGAAAAAGTTGACTTAAAATTCAACATTCAAAAAATTAAGATCATGGCGTCCAGTCTCATCAATTCATGGAAATAGTGACAGACCTTTATTTTGGGGGGCTCCAAAATCACTGCAGATAGTGACTGCAGCCATGAAATTAAAAGACACTTGCTCCTTAGAAGAAAAACTGTGACCAATCTAGACTTCATATTAAAAAGCAGAGACATTACTTTGCCGACAAAGGTCCATCTAGTCAAAGCTATGGTTTTTCCAGTTTATGTCTTTTATGGGCTTCCCTGATGGCTCAGATGATCTGCCTTTAGGAGGCTTTTTATGATTTATGATTCTCCTAAATCTGAAATACAAGAGACCTGAGTTTGATTCCTGGGTTGGGAAGATCCTCTGGAGAAGTAAATGGCAGCCTATTTCAGAATTCTTGCCTGGGCAATTCCATGGACAGAGGATCCTGACAGGCTACAGTCCTTAGGGGTCACAAAGAGTTGAACACAACTGAGCAACACTTTCACTTTTTGTCTTTTATATAGAGTCATTACAGACACAGCTGTGTAAAATATTAAAGAAGATAAGGAATGGTGAATCACTCTTTCCACTTGCACCTGGGTAAATTTCTTGTCATAAGCATAGTCATATTATTAATAATGCTTATCCTTACATGCATCAAAGACTAAAGGAAACTTAATGGTTAAGAAAATGTGATAGTATCCTCTAATGATAATCGCTATGTTCTGATACATACACATGCGTCTCTCAGGAACAAAGGTATACTGTTCAATATAATGTTGACTCAGTACAGGAAAGTCTTTGTTGCTTTTAGATCTGTAATGCACTGAACACACTCAGACTTGAATAAGGCTGGATTAGAAGGTTACTTGTTCAACACAGAGATCAGATTCTGAACATGGCTTTAGAATATTGTTAAAACTAATACAACTGTATTCAGTGGCTGAAAGAACCATTGCTGTAATAAAGTAATAACAAGAACACCAGTATAGTACATATGCTAATGATGCAGTTGTTTTTAATTCTGTAAATTTTTTTCCTTTTTAGAAACTCCATCCAGATTGGTGTATCTACTCTGAATCAATGAGCCATAGCTAAATTTCTGGAATTCGCAGGGAGAGAGATGGTTTGGGTAATGAACTATAAAAGTATATATCATTGAGCTATTGGCAATATGTAATGTTTTAGCATAATGTAGAAGTCCTTGTTGTGCTACAGGTAAATGGGAAAATTCTTTTTCAGTGTATAGGCAGTGAAAATTTGACTATCCAAATTGTAAGCAATAAAACAGCTTTTCTTTCTTTTATTTATTTATTTTTTTGGGGGGTTTGTTTTTGAGCCAAATGTCAGGAGCTGAAAGAATTGAAAATAAATGTATTAAAGACAAAAAGAATAGCAGTGGAAATTATATATGCTCATCACAGCAAAGATACTGGTAATAGGAAGAAGTCAGTAATTAAAAACCAAAAACAGAAAAAGAAAAGTTGTTGTCCACTTAATCCAGGAAAACCTAAGACACTTGATAACTTGGATTTTTTTGACAGTACAGGATGGTTCAACCAATCAACCTGGGATGTAGGAGCTCTAGAAATACTTGTGAGCAAAATTCTATATACCTTAACTAAAGTTTGCTTAAGCACTAAAGAGTGGATATTTTGTTTTTCATATATAACATTTATCTGCTATTGACACCTAAATATGAAGCAACTTTTTCATTGCTTTCAAAAAATACTGCAAATGTTAAACTATATTGTTTGCTACTAGATTAGTGTGGCTGCTAGTAAAGAAAAAATATATTTATATTAAACATATATTCAGTGCATTGTGATACTACCCTCCTGTAACCAAATCTTTCTAGGGTAAACGAGCCTGGGTATTGTTGTGGGTGGAAAACGTTAGAAAATATAAGGAATTTTTTCTACTCTAAATGGAAACATGGATTCTCCCAGACATTTTCAGTCTGGGTTTTGATGGAATAATGACATGGAAACCAGAATTTTCACTTGGACTCACACTATTCCTGGGACCACTGTGCCCTTGGTCTCTATGGATCACTACACCAGCCCCCTACCTGTCTCTGAACAATTTCTGTCAGTGTCTCTGTTTTCCTGCCTGCATAGTTGATTCTATCAGAAATTCTCTAGTAAATCAGACACATTTGTAGAAATCTCAACCTTAATATGTATTCCTTCTCGCAAAGTTCCCAGATTCCCTTCAAAAGAGGGCATTGACCTTGCATGATGTCAAATAACCCTTAATGGTAACTATGGCTGCTAAAAACGTTTAAAAATATCAAAGAATATGGGTTCAGTGTAGGTAGGTAAGATTTAAAGTGCTACAACTTCTGATTCAACCAAAATACACTTCTATGTGTTTATATTGGGCTTCCCTGGGGGCTCGGACGGTAAAGAATATGTATGCAATGCAAGAGACCCAAGTTTGATCCCTGGGTCTGGGAGATCCCCGGGAGAAGGGAAAGGCTACCCATTTCAGTAATTTTGCTTGGAGAAGGTCATGGACAGAGGAGCCTGGCAGGCTACAGTCCATAAGGTCACAAAGAATCAGACACCACTGAGCAACTAACACACACACACACGTGTTTATATTGATTCTTTCATTGTTTTTGTAGCTTTAGTGAGTTTTGATGTGAGAAGAACAATGTTAGTCTCTTACAAAACCTTTTAGAAATTCCTCTAAATAGGTAAAATTATACCTGAAAAAACACTTTGTTTCTTGCAGTAATTGTAATTTCACCACTTCAATTCTGGATGCTAATATTCCAACAAAAGATAATTGACAAATTTGTAGAATGTTTTTGTTTTGATTGGAGAGATATGGGACTGGATAAAAATCCTGAAATTCTTTGGCTCTGAGTTAAAGGTTCTTTTTTGGCTTAGATGAGTCAGGGAGGCAGAATCCAAGTAAATTGAACTTTAGAGCTGACTTTCCATCTTAATCTTTCTATGGCAGTAACATTGACTGTCTTCAATTATCTGAAGCACTCTCCTTTGGTTTCTATGTCATAGCTGACTTTATTTTTTTTTTTCTTCTAAGTTTTAAATTATTTCCTTTGCTCATTTTCCTTTGACTGTTTATGAAATGTTGTGTTATTCAACACTTGTCTTCTTCATTATTCTTTACACAAATAATCTCGGTAGGCTCAAACACACAGTCTTAACTTGCCGCTTACATATTTAAGAACAAGTATCTATGTAGGATAATTTCAAGAGCTTCATTTAAAAATATTCAATAACCTCTTTACCACACACGGGTATCTCAACCCTTTCTCAAAATTAAATGTTCAAAAGTCAACCCATTATCTTTTTTTTTCTGTATCTCATAACATACACTCCCACTTCAGAGGGACAAAGTTTGCATTCTAACTTGGCTTCTTATGGATGCCTCTATGCTTTCAAATCTTTCTCTGTAACATCAGGAAAATAATACCTGTATCAGAGCACTGTTTGAAAGTGAATCAGAATTGAGATTCAATAGTCACTACTGTTATTATTGTTAATAAGGCCTCAAATCCACCCAGATATAGTAAAAAAATTATTATGTTCTTATGGATTCTTTCAGTGTCCCAACATAAATCTCTCATAAAATACTGACCTATTGCTTGTTGTTTGGGTTGCTAAGTCATGTCTGACTTTTTGCAAACCCATGGACTGTAGCCCACGAGACTCCTATTTCCATGGGATTTCCCAAGCAATAACACTGCAGTGGGTTGCCATTTCCTTCTCCAGGGAATCTTCCCAACTTAGGGACTGAACTTGCATCTCTGGCATTGGCAGGCACCACTGAGCCACTTGGGAAAGCTGGGACATACTGCTTACTGGAGATCAATAGAAATAAAGGATTAAAGTATGTTTGGTTGTTATAAACATATAAATGGTATTTACCAGTTAGGGAGAGGGTATAAATATAAAAGAAAATATTGCCTTGTGTATCATGTGAGATATTTTATTATCTGATTTCATTCAATTCACCCCTCTAAGTTCCTTCTATAAATGCCAGGAATTTTCTCTGATTAACAGAACCAAAATTCAATATTTTGGTGTAAACACACCATATGATTTATGATGTTTTCTTTATCCTGAAATGCCTTCTAAAATCCTCTTTTATGGCACTTTATAGCACTATATTATATATTTATTTACCTGTGCTTACAGCTGCTAGATGGCGAGCTCCTTGAGTATGAGAAATGTATTTTTCACCAGTGTAATTTCAAACTCTTAGTACAATACCTGGCACAAAAATTATAATCAACTAACGCCTGTTGTAAATTTTTTCCTTTTATTTTCTGTGTCAGTAATTTATGGCCAGAGACTTCTGATATGATGTAAATAGATCTTGTTCTCAAAACAGTTTACTAGATGTATAATGATTTAGATGCTACACTAAAGGTGATATATAAAGAAGGGCCAGAGAACAGAAATCTGAAAAAAATTTTTTTAAAGGAGGGGGCCGGGCGGGCGGGCCCGGGGACACGGTTAAAAAAAATAAATTTAAAAAATAAAAGAGCCTCCTTTTATACTTTGTATATTTGCTGAGATGAAAAGGACTATCTTTCAGGACTGCATTTTAAAAGTATAAAAGATTTGAAGGAGATAATTGTATAATTATCCAGTAACTTCTATGGCAAAGTAGACAAGTAGAAAAAGAACATTTTAAAATTATTTATGTATGGAGTCTTAGAGCTTAAAATACATAATTAATGTTAAGCATAAGCATAAAATATTTCATATTGCTTTATATCAGCAAATTGTTTACTGAATGCTCTTTGAAAACTACTTATGTAAAGTCAGTATTTAACACATTTATAAAATAAAATTCATGTGAGTAGCAATAAAAATCAATAGTACGTTATTGTGCAAAGGCCAATAACCTTTACTTAGCACAAGTAAAATACATCTTAATCAT
Source organism: Nanger dama (assembly GCA_917880005.1). Taxonomy (NCBI): domain Eukaryota; kingdom Metazoa; phylum Chordata; class Mammalia; order Artiodactyla; family Bovidae; genus Nanger; species Nanger dama. The sequence continues at coordinate 18,599,687 of CAKJTW010000020.1, forward strand.
AATCAAACTAATAGAATAGATTCCTGCTCTATCCATTTGTTTTCTTTGTAAGAACTGTGATATTTTGTCTTTTGCTTCAAGTGGTTTCATATTTTTATGGTTGCACAAATAATTATGTAGAGAAGGTATTCTTCTATTTCAAAAACCACACTGTGAGAACTACAAATGCTGGACAAAAATGATATATTTTAAGAATCTGCTTAAAAATATTGAAAGAATTTCTAAGACTACTAAGGCTTGAGAGGGAGAAAAAACAAACTCTCAGAGAGAAGACAGTCCCCTGGGTATCAGACCAATATTCTTCTTAGTTCTCCATTTTAGGTTGTTTGCCATTCTCAGCACTAGGGATAACAGGGTAAGAAGCTGCAGAGAAATATTGGAAAACTAATAGAACCAGACAGGTGAAAATTGCAGCTTAGGGTCTACCAAGGATGAAGGACCCTGTAAGTAACACAGACTTTCAACTGTGCAACTCTAGGAGTGAGTTGAACAGAGTATAGATTAATAACCACAAGAAGTAAAGTTCAGATAAATATTTGATGATATAACCTCAGTCTAACTGGCAGACTATACCAAAACAGTCCTCTATTAAGGAAAATATTATATTAGGTATATTAAGTATTAAAATATATCTGCAATTTTTTAATCAAAAAGGTCTCTTATTCAGCTGGAAAATAATAAAGTAAGCATAAGAATTGGCCTGAAGTAATAAAAGAAAACTTGGAATATGAACTATTCTATAAGACTCATATGTTGAAGTCATTTTTATAGACATTAAAATAACTATTAAGTGCATGTGCAAGGAAGTAACATAAACCTGGTGAATTTTGTCAGAGAAATCAAAAATCAAATGAAAGTTCTTTGCTGAAAAATGAAATAAGCAAACTTTAAAAATTCATGGATAATTTTAACAGATAACAAAGTTTAAAGGAAATATAAAGTTTAAAATGGAATGAATAAAAATCTCTAGAAGAAGGATAAAAATAAAGTATATAAGATACACGGAAAATGGTGAAAGCTTCTGACATTAGTCACTGAACTCTCAAAAGGAGAAAAAAGGGAGAATGGGGCAAAAGCAATGTAGAAAATGAAATGAGAAAAACTGTCTCAAAACTGATAAAAGACACTAAGTCAAAGTTTTGACAGGCAATTAAATTTCAAAACAAACAAATATGAATGAGCATAACATATACAAATATTACTGCTGAAAACCAGACCATTAAAATGCAGAGGAAAAATGTACATTACCCAAAATGAGAAAAGTAAGTCAGAATTAGATTGAAAACTGAGACCTCAGAAAGAAAAGGAGAAATACAGAAGGAAAGGAAGAAAGAAAAGAAGAGAGGGAGGAGGTGAAGCGAAAGAAATAAAGAAGCCATGTAAGTGTTGAAAAATATCTTCCAGCACTGAGAGTTAAGAAAAATTGAGACCCTAGGGTTATATGTCTAGAGAAAATAAACTTTCAAAATAAAGATGAAACCTAGTTATATTTTGCAAGGAAAAACTGAAATAAGTGCTCAGCGGCGGCTCACAATCAAGAAAATACTGTAGTGAATCCTTCCAGCTGAAGACTAGTATCCCAGTGAGAAGTCTGTGCAGCACAGGCATCCATGCATTGTCTAAGGTCTTTATGTGAACATGCGAAGTGCGCAGCCTCATTAGTGATCAAAGTCATGTGAATTAAAATCACAAAAACACAACTGGATACTACTATATGCACAAGATAAGAGCTAAATTTATATATAAAAGTTACATACAAAAGCCATGTATATAACTGTTTATATAGAGAAGCATACACAGATAGATAGGTAGATAGCTAAATAGATGGTAATACAGATATATAGTGTATTAGCAGTGATGTGGAACAAAATATTAACTTTCAAAAGCTTCTTGTAAAAGAAAACATTCTTACAAACTATTGCGTCAATATGTAACAAAGCCAAACACGCTGTAAGACCTATAATTGTGCCCGGTACTAATATTTGCATATAATTACAAAAACCACATGTAAAATATGTTCAGTACATTTTATTCATAATGGCTTCAAACGAAACAAATTAAATGTTTATCAAAAAGTAAGATGAACCATTGATGAACCGTTTAGTGCTGCATGAAAAATATAGGCAAATCACACAAAGAAAACATAGCACTAAACAAATTAAAGATGACTAAAGAATATTATTCTAGCTCATATATAAATAAGTAAACATATATATATATATATATATATGAAAGCAATACTAATCTGTAATGATAAAGTTTAGGAGTGTGGTTACTTCTAGGAGGAAGGTTAGGAATAGCTGGTATGGGTATTAGGTATTGGTAGGAAACTCTGTGATCTGAATAGTGATTATAAGACTGTTTTCACATTTTGAAAATTTATAAGGAAGTACATTTTTATTATTTTAGCCTTTCTCTATGTGTTTTATTCTTTAGTGAAAAGAAAAATAAAATAACTGTAGTTTTATAGAAGAAGCCTCTGATTTCTAACTGCTCTAAATACGTTACTTGTAAAATAAAATGAATATTCATTTCTTTTTAACAAAACATGTAACATGCGCTTAACGTTTCCTTCATTAGTCAGGCATGCTTTCCAAAGTTAAGATAACACTTTGACTTGTATAGTGAGGCTAGATTTTTTCCCTACTCCAAACGTGAGTAGGAACGGGATATTTTCTAGCCGATAGTCTACCAAGATGAATTACAGCTCATACAATTTTGAGAACACTAGTTAAATTAAAACAATAGTATGTTTTAAAAATATACAACCACATACATTATCAAAATTTATTAGACTGGGGTCTCAAAAAAGGATGAGAAACATTTCATCTCTAAATAAAGAAAAAATCAATTCAGACTCTTTCAGTCTGGTTAAGTGAAATCAAACGGGTAAATTTATTTGGAAATTATCACTCTCTTCAGCAAATGATGCAGCAAAAAACTAAACTAAGAAACAGGAAAAATTAAAACAAACCAAAAAACCCCTAACCTTTGGTTAAGGAGTTAAAAAGAGTCAATTCATAACATCAGTGTAACAACTATTAATAAAATATATATCATGTGAAGCAGAGCATAATGGCTCGGCTTCCATGATTGCAGTTCTCTACTAAGAAATGCCTGTGCACAAAGATGTGTCATGTGAGGCTGTGTGAATTACAGGCTGCTTTGGAAGCCCCCAAAAGACACTGGGAGCACAGGGCAGAATAAGATTTCTTTAGATATAAAGAATAACGCTATTTTAAGAGTGTTTACATTTTAGTTGTACTTTAAGAAAATAATAGGTTTTATATAGGAAAAACACAAAGGCTTTCACTATACTTGAAACAAAATGAATCAACACATCCTTTTAAATGAAGGAAAATCATTAATTTTCTAAAGTTTGCATTATGATACTTGCTTATTACGATTTACAAAGGAATTTGTATGCTAAAATGATGCCATTATTCCTGATATTTATAATAGCAAATATTTTCATATATGAGTTGCACACATTCACCTCATAAATCTTGGTGAACAGAGAAAAAGAAGAATCAGGTAAGATCTAAGAAAATGTTCAAACTTGGAAGTACCTCCCTTTTGTTAAAATTCCTCATTCAATGGTAAATCTTAGATTATTTGCAAACACTGATAGCCACAACTTATACCAAATTAGCAATATAATGCATTAGTTAAGATAATGTTACCTGTTGCAACAAATTAAATACAGTTGACCCTTGAACAAGAAGGGTTTTAACTGTGTGAGTCCACACATATGCAGAATTTTTTCAGTAAGTATGTACTACAGTTTTACTACAGTTACTACGTGATCCCCAGCTTGTTGAATCTGAGGATGTGGAACACAAAGAGGTCTGACTATAAAGTAATAAGCAAAGTTTCAACCGCCCAGGAGTTGATGTTCTTCACTCCCATGTTATTCAAGGAGAGAGAGAGTCTTCAAACATGTTCACTTTTTTTCCCCCTTAGAGAAAATCCAAAACACTAGTTCTTTTTAAATTGGTGGGTTCTCTATAAGTTGTGTGGGGGTGTTTCTTTCTTTGCATTGTTTTCAGGGGGTAAGGAGGGACATAGATTGCTTTTGTATTTATTTCCATCTTCAGGGTGTGATTTCCAAAACTTCTCCATTATCGTTGCTACCAAGCTTATTAAGAAGAAAAAACTTAGGTCTTGCATAGAAGGTTTTGATGGGCCTTCATTTGAGGTGGCGTTGCTTAAGCTCCAATACTTAGGCCACCTGATGTGAAGAGCTGACATGTTTGAAAAGACCCTGAAGCTGGGAAAGACTGAAGGCAAAAGGAGAAAAGGGCAGCAGAGGATAAGATGATTAGATAGTATTACAGACTCAGTGTATGTTAATTTGAGCAAATTCCAGGAAATAGTAGAGAACAGGGGAGCCTGGCATACTGCAATACATGTGGTCACAGAGAGTCAGATATGACTTAGCAAACAACAGCAAAAAGTGGTACTATAACTCTCTCCATTGATGCCAGGTCAGTTACATGGCCACATCTCACTGAAAAGATAGTTGGAAAATGTAGTATAACTGTGTACCCTTAGCAAGGATAAGGAAGGTTAGCAATTACTTAGCCCATTTACATGATAATGAATTAAATTTACTCATATTCTTGAGCAGACATGTCAACTGGCTAGAGTTGTCATAAGCATTGTGCTAGGTACAAAACAAGTCATAATGCTTTCTATCTAGTAGCTTATAGCTTGAGGAAGAAACCATATGAAAAATGAGAAGACAAAATATTGTAAAATATAATTTAATTTTTTCAATTAAATTTAAAATGATCAAGATTTTACATGTTCAAAGAAAGAAAACCAGTTTGTTGAGACTGTTTTATAGTAATACTCAACAAGATTTGCTCAAGATCAATAGGGGTAGACATATTTAAAAACACTGCTGTTTAGTTTAAGATAAAAGACCAATTAGATGAAGAGACTTTGAATGCCATTCTTAGGTATATAAATTATCCCTAAAAGCAAGGAAAACATAAATGTTTTCAAGCTGTATGTGCTTGGGCTAAGTTGTGTTTGACTCTTTGAGAGTCCCATGGACTAGTTAGGGGGACGAGTCAGTTAGCTTTCTTTATTGTCCAACTCTCACATCCATACGTGACTACTGGAAAAACCATAGCCTTGACTAGATGGACCTTTGATGGCAAAGTAATGTCTTTGCTTTTTAATAAGCTGTCTATGTTGGTCATAACTTTTCTTCCAAGGAGCAAGCATCTTTTAATTTCATGGCTGTAGTCACCATCTGCAGTGATTTTGGTGCCCCCAAAATAAAGTCTGTCACTGTTTCCCCATCTATTTGACATGAAGTATTATTTATTAATATACAAAATAAAGATTTAACAGTCCATTTAAAAATATGTCATCAATACTGACCTGTGTCCAGCTTGAAAAGTATTAACTGCTTTTCAAGGATAAATGATCACAGAGCCAGAAAAATAAGAAGAGTAGTAGTGATAGGTTAAATAGAACCCAGTAGAATGCACTGTCAAGCAGAACTTCAGTTTGCATTACCATAGGCTTCAAAGAGCAATCAAGAGATTGATTAATTCATTGAATTCAAACCACAAGGCTTAAATGAATACAAATATACAGTGAAATCCCGTCTCACACCTGTCAGAATGGCTGTTATCAAAATGACAAATAATTAGTATAAGTGTATGAATGTGAGATTTGGACTGTGAAGAAAGCTGAGCGCCGAAGAATTGATGCTTTTGAACTATGGTGTTGAAGCAGACTCTTGAGAGTCCCTTGGACTGCAAGGAGATCCAACCAGTCCATTCTGAAGGAGATCGGTCCTGGGATTTCTTTGGAGGGAATGATGCTAAAGCTGGAACTCCAGTACATTGGCCACCTCATGTGAAGAGTTGACTCATTGGAAAGGACTCTGATGCTGGGAGGGATTGGGGGCAGGAGGAGAAGGGGACTACCGAGGATGAGATGGCTGGATGGCATCACTGACTTCATGGACATGAGTCTGAGAGAACTCTGGGAGTTAGTGATGGACAGGGAGGCCTGCCTTGCTGTGATTCATGAGTTGGACACGACTGAGAGACTGAACTGAACTGAGCTGAACTGAGGATATGGTGGAATAAGAACCTCCATACACTGTTGGTGGGGCTGTAAATTGGTACAGTATCGCTGTGTTAAACAGTATGGAAATTCTTGAAAACAATTGAAAATCAACTACCATATGATACAACAATTCCACTTCTAGGTAATCATCTAAGAAAATGAAACAAGAAATCAGAAATATATATGCACCCCTGTGCACATTCTAGCATTAGTTAGGATAGCCAAGACATGGAAACAACCTATGTGTCCATGAATAGATAATGGGTGGGGGGGTTGTCTATTCACAATTTAATATTTAGTTCAGTTCAGTTCAGTTCAGTCGCTCAGTTGTATCCGACTCTTTGCAACCCCATGACACGCCAGGCCTCCCTGTCCATCACCATCTCCCAGAGTTCACTCAAACTCACCTCCATCGAGTCAGTGATGCCATACAGCCATCTCATCCTCGATCGTCCCCTTCTCCTCCTGCCCCCATCCCTCCCAGCATCAGAGTCTTTTCCAATGAGTCAACTCTTCACATGAGGTGGCCAAAGTACTGGCCAAAGTATTGGAGTTTCAGCTTTAGCATCATTCCTTTCAAAGAAAACCCAGGGCTGATCTCCTTTAGAATGGACTGGTGTCCGACTCTTTGCGACCCCGTGGACTGTAACCTACTAGGCTTCTCCGTCCATGGGATTCTCCAGGCAAGAATGTTGAAGTGGATTGCCATTTCCTTCTCCAGGGGATCTTCCCAACCCAGGGATCAAACCCGGGTCTCCCGCATTGGAGGCAGATGCTTTAACCTCTGAGCCACCAGGGAAGCCCTCTTGGAGAAACAATCATATGGTAAATAATCATTTATCATATGATTTCACTTGTATGTGAAATATAAAGACAAAACTAGTGAAAGTGTTAGTCCCTCAGTCACGTCCAACTCTTTGTGACCCCACAGACTGTAGACCACCAAGCTCCTCTGTCCATGGAATTCTCCAGATAAGAATACTGGAGTGGGTGGCCATTTCCTTCTTCAGGTTATCTCCCCCCCCAAAAAAAATGAACAAACAGAACAAAAACATAAGTAGACACATAGATTCAGTGAAAAAACAGGTGGTTCCAAAAGATTTAGGGGTTGTGGAATGAGGCAAACAGATAAGGGAGATTAAGAGGTAAGTATGTCCAGTTACAAAGTCAATGAATCATGGTGTTAAAATGTACAGCATGGGGAATGGAGCCAACAATATTATAAAAATAAATAAGCAAACAAAAATATATAAATAAAGTAACAGTTGTCTCAAAATGTAAACAGTTGTGAATATGCTTTGGCATATTTTTGGAGGCAGAATATGTGATTTGAATGAAATTATTCCTGTCCTTGCTTAATTAGTACCCAGCAATTTTTTTTTTTTTTTTGGGGGGGAGGGACCCAACTTGTTCCTTCAGTTGAGCACTAATTGATCCACCAAACCACACTTTGTATTTAGTCATAACACATTAAATCTACAAAACACGTTGAAAATACTTCTGTTCTGCTTGACAATACATAATTTTTATATCATGCACCACAGATAAGTGAATTTTTATGGCATCAGTCTGTAACAACCCAAGGCGTTTTTTTATTACATATGAAATATATTTCAAGGTGTGAAATATGTAGAAATATATTCCACCTCTGTTTTCTTCTATCATTTGCTGTTCCTTCAAAGATACCTCTGTTGCATCTATCATTTAAAATACATTTAAAATTCTACAAACACAGTGATTCTAATCCTATTGTGTCAGAATAAGACACTAAATTTACAGTTAAGTCAGTTCAGACAAAAACCTGGAAAATAAGAAAAATGTAAGAAATAATCATGAAGGATCATGTAGATGTGAGGGAGACGTCTTAAGAGTTTCTCACAATGCACATATTTGAAAGCTGCTATGATTGTTGAAAACAATCTGCAGAATCTTTGATTCTTCAGAGGATCTTGCTATACTTCTGTTCACTTAATTTCAACCTAAGAATATTTTAATGAATATTTTATTTTGTCACTCAAGAAGACCAAGATGATTATGCCACTTATGAGGAATTCTAAATATGGGTTTATGATCTGACAGCTTGACTGTTGATGCTCACTCTCACAGGAGAAAACGAACATTCTTTAAATACTAAATATAATAAAAGTTAAGAAAAATACTTTGTAAACTGATATTAGGGAGACATCACATGAGAACATTACTTGAGATGTGTCAGGTGATTAAAAGTTTGTAAATGGCATATTCTCAGACAGTCAGTTCAGTTGCTCAGCCATGTCACACTCTTTGTGACCCCATTGACTGCAGCACGTCAGGCCTCCCTGTCCATCACCAACTCCCAGAGTTTACTCAGACTCATGTCCATCAAGTTGGTGATGCCATCCAACCATCTCTTCTGCTGTCATCCCCTTCTCCTGCCTCAATCTTTCCCAAAATCAAGGTCTTTTCAAATGAGTCAGTTCTTTGCATTAGGTGGTCCAAGTACTGGAGTTTCAGTTTCAGCATAAGCCCTTCCAATGAATATTCAGGAATGATCTCCTTTAGGATTGACTAGTTTGATCTTCTCACCATCCAAGGGATTCTCAAGAGTCTTCTCCAACACCACAGTTCAAAAGCATCAATTCTTCAGCACTCAGCTTTCTTTATGGCCCAACTCTCATATCCATACATCACTACTGGAAAAACCATAGCTTTGACTAGATGGACTTTGTTGGCTAAGTAATGTCTCTGCTTTTAATATGCTATCCAGGTTGGTCATAGCTTTTCTTCTAAGGAGCAAGCTTCTTTTAATTTTATGGCTGCAGTCACCATCTGCAGTGATTTGGGAACCCAAAAATAAAGTCTCTCACTGTTTCCATTGTTACCCCATCTGTTTGCCATGAAGTGATGGGACCAGATGCCATGATCTTAGTTTTCTGAATGTTGAGCTTTAGGCCAACTTTTTCCACTCTCCTCTTTCACTTTCATCAAGAGGCTCTTTAGTTCCTCTTCACTTTCTGCCGTAAGGGTGGTGTCATCTGCATATCTGAGGTTATTGATATTTCTCCTGGCAATTTTGATTTCAGCTTGTGCTTCGTCCAGCTTTCACTTTGCATGATGTATTATGCATATAAGTTAAATGAGCAGGGTGACAATACACAGCCATGATATACTCCTTTTGCAATTTGGAACCAGTCTGTTGTTCTATGTACAGTTCTAGCTGTTGCTTCTTGACCTGCATACTGATCTCTCATGAGGCAGGTCAGGTGGTTTGGTATTCCCATCTCTTTAAAAATTTTCCACGTGAAGCATATTCTAGGCCCCAAGATTTACACACTACCTCTAAACAAGGCAATCATATTACATCAGGCTGATCAAACCTAGGGATATTCCTTACAGCTAAAATAAAATCTAGGAAGATAATAAGTAAATCTGTGTCACAACAAGAGTAAGCTCATCCACTTTACTTCATTTCTTGAATTATTATTACCCATTAGATAATATAGTTATTTCTAAGAAAGAAATGACACTACTTAGTTCATATTATCATTAATGGATATTAACATTTCCTTAACAATTTGAACTTATTATTGTCTATCATGTCAATTTATACCAGCTAAATTGAACTGAATATGTCCTTTGATGAATAATTAATACTCTAAAATCTTTCCTTCTCATTTTACAAAAATTGCTTCAAACTACTAGAGAGATCATTTAAACATTACATATCTTTAAAATGATACAGTATTTTAAACTTGGTACATAATGTATCTATTTTATTCAGTATAAAGTCATATATTTTTATGATGTACAATTAATTATAAAATAACTGCCATTGTGCCCTTAAAAATGAGTCACACCATAAAGAAACTAAAGACAAAGCGAAGATCCAATATATTTTTTCTTTGAAATAGTATCAAGTCATATACCAGGCTCTTGATTGTAAAATTTTGCTGAATAGAAAAGGAAGATACCCTTTGCACTAAAAATTTTTATCTTTTAAATCTTCTGATTTCTGAGCATCAGACTTATTATTCACATGAAACTTTCTTTTCATTTAATTTAATATCTTCTTAATTAAAGCTATTAACTTAATAGTGGAATCAGTGTATTTTGAATCACAAATAGACACCAAAAATATTGAAATATGAGAACTCCATAATGAGATTTATCATTTGGCAATAATTTTATGTTTTTAAGGACAAATCATAAGAAAGTCATTAGAATAAAGTGTACCCTCTAGTTACAGTTTAAAGCTGGCCAGAATAACTGCACAGTTGTGAGAAAAGTTGACATTGTTCCTATCATTCAGAGCTTTTGGTTAGAATAAAAATAGGAATGCATTAATGCTTGAGGCTTTCCAGAGAAACACTGTTGTTAGCACTATGTATATTCCTGCCAAGACTCGGGTGGTGTGAGTCATCATGTGTAATGACTGATGCATCACTTTGGCAGTAACATATCATCCAGCCTCAAGTGGAAGCACTGAAGTCCTTGGCAGTGATAAACTGTGTTTCTCTATAGAATACTGTGAAGTTGGGAGGTGTGAGTCAGACAATAAGAACAGACCTCTTCACTGTTAGAATACTCTTCTTTATGACACAAGACTTTCAGATTTTATAGACTAAAACTCAACTCAAAGAAACACTTTTTAAGGATTTATTATTATCCCACTTATGTAAATACACACACACACACACAAACTAGTCAAAGAACAGTCTGGTAAAAGAAAAGAAATCAATTGAATACCGCTAATTATTTCTGTCCTGTTGTTGTCGTTCAATTTCTCAGTCATGTCCAACTCTTTGCAACCCCATAGACTGCAGTGCGCCAGGCTTCCCTGTTCTTCACCATCTTTCAGAGCTTGCTCAAACTCATGTCCATTGAGTCAGTGATGCTATCCAATCATCTTGTCCTCTGCTGTCCCCTTCTCCTGCCTTCTATCTTTTCCAGCATCAAGGTTTTTTCCAATGAGTCAGCTCTTCACATCAGGTGGCCAAAGTATTGGAACTCCAGCTTCAGCATCAGTCTTTTCAATGAATATTCAGGGCTAATTTCCTTTACAATTGACTGGTTTGATCTTGAATTCCAAGGGATTTTCAAGAGTCTCCTCCAACACCACCACTCAAAAGCATCAGTTCTTCAATGCTCAGCCTTCTTTATGGTCAAAATCTCACATCCACACATGACTACTAGAAAAACCATAGCTTTGACTATATGGACTTTTGCCATCAAAATAATGTCTCTGCTTTTTAATATGCTTTCAACATTTGTCATAGCTTTTCTTCCAAGGAAAAGTGTCTTTTAATTTTGTAGTTGCAGTCACCATCCTCATTCATTTTGAAGCCCAAAATCCCTTCTAGAAATTCAAAAGCTTTATAAACCCATTTTGTTTTGCTATACAACTTGTAATTATGAGAAAAATAATATGAAAATGACATATAAAATGATAAGTACAATGTTTTGGAATATCACATCTTGTCATACATATTTTAATTTTCCTTGGGATTCTGTGGCAAATTAACAATAGTCTCTACAGATAAGGCAGATGATAACTACCTGAAGGTCTTTTCAGAGATAATGAATAATACTTTTTTCTGTTTAATGTAAACATTATTATAAATTATTTGTTTTATGCATTTGTTAATATTTTGAAATCTGAGAGGAGTTTATAAAGATATCAATAACAAAATCTCTTAAGCTGAAAATAATTATGGATTCCAAATAAAGCATTATACAAAATTAAGACAAATATTGGAAAAAAGTAGTCTAAGAATATATTTTCTGTTGGTTTCAGCTGAATCAGAGTGGAAAGATTTTACTAAATACTGGCACTCTTCAACACTTATTCCAAAACCAAATACAACTCAATATTTGCCTTATGGTATTAGTTGGCTTTGGTGAGAAACGAGCTACACACACACACACACACACACACACACACACACACACACACACACAACCAATAAGAAGCTTGGGGTTAGTAAAAACTATAGTTTAATATAGTTCTATAATATATGTATGCTTAATTTAACCAAACACAACTCAGTATTTGTCTTATGGTATTAGTTGGCTTTGGTGAGAAATGAGCTACACACACACACACACACACACACACACACACACATACACACACAGAAAACCAATAAGAAGTTTGGGGTTAGTAAAAACTATAGTTTAATATAGTTCTACAGGATATGTATGCTTAATTTCTTCATAGGGATTTTAGATACATTTACTGACTTTGTCCTCATAAATAACTGTATGAAAGAGAAGTTAAATCCCTTGATAAAATTTTTGAATGATATTAAGCTGGAAGAATAGACAGGAACGGATTTTAAACTCTCCATAAAGTTACTACATAACTGACTTAAAACAGAAAGAGACAGTCATTTCAAGAGAAGAACTCAAATCATTATTCAAAAATGGCTTCAGACAAGAAATCAGCACATTTCATACAGAATGTAAGATATTTGCTGAATGCCTATGTGAACCCATTCACCTATTTTTATTTTTCAATTGTCTTTTATAGATGCAGTAAATACTACTCTCCTCCTTTCTTCTCATGTGGCTTGAAGTCACCAGTTCTTCAATTTTCTTGTGGATCAGAATCACCTACAAGAATTAAAAGACAGATTGCTATTTTCACAGTCAGAGGTTCTGATTCAGTATGACCTGGGTGGGCCCATATTTCAACAAGTTCTCAGATGTCAATGATGACCTTAGATAGGCAAGCACTTTTGAGAGCCATGTCCCTAGAATAATGATTCAAATCCCATCTAGGATAGAAATTTAAAAAGGAAATCAGTAGGGGAGGGAGTTTTTAAAATGAAACAATTGATACAGTTCCTACTGGACAAAGCTAGATTAAGCTGAACAACAAAATAAATTAGTAGTTATATATATATATATATATAAACCCATTGTATAAAATAAATACCAAGGTATCCACAACAATATGGATGATTGTATAAGTAAATAATTGAAACAAAATAGACAAACCTGTAGAATTTCAAATATTTTATGTAGATACTCCCTCCTTGAGGACATGGAGCATAATTCCCTATCCTAAAGTGTGTGTTGTACAAAGTGACTTCCTTCCAAAGAGGATAGTGTGAAAGAGAGAAGTTTTATATCAGAAAAACCTGCCAAAACTATCTCGGTCAAGCAATCAATGATAACATCATGTCAACACAATGGTGACAGTATGTATCCTTGATAAAAATGTGATGAAAAATCACTTTACCTCTGTAATCTTTCTCTCAAAACCCCATAAACTAACTCTAATCATAAGAAAAAAATAGGACAAGTTCCAGTTGAGGATATTCTAAACACTAACTGAGTCCTCAAAGCTGTCTAGGTCAAACAAGAAAAGTGTAAGAAATTGTTAGTAGTCAAATTGAACTTCAGGAGAAATGAAGGCTAAAGATACATGTGATTCAATAAAATTTTGGAGTTCCAAAAAGACAATAGGTAAAAACTAAGGCAATCTGAATAAAATATAGATTTTAATTAATAACAATGTATATGCTCATGCTCAGTCATGTCCAACTCCTTGGGACCCCTGACAGGTCCCTAGGACCCTGACAGATTCTTCTGTCCACAGAATTTTCCAAGAAAGAATACTGGAGCAGGTTGCCATTTCCTACTCCAGAAGATCTTCCCTAACCAGGGAATGAACCCGAATCTCTTGATTCTCCTGCATTGGCAGGCAAGTTCTTTACCATTGCACCACCTGAGAAGCCCTACAACATGACCAAGATTAATTAATTATTTTTATTAATATAATTTAATAATGAGAATGAAATAACAATTGACAGTATTTGCAAAATGAAACTTGGAAAAATTTTAGATTCCAAGGCCCCTAACCCAGAATTGTTGACTTAGAATATAATTATGTTAACTAATTGTGACAAATGAAGCAAGGCAAAAGTTAACAGTTTTGCCAAGAGAATGCACTGTTAATAGCAAACATCCACTTCCAACAACACAAGAGACAACTCTACACATGGACAATACCAGATGATCAATTCTGAAATCAGACTGATTATATTCATTCCAGCCAAAGATGGGGAGCTCTATATAGTCAGCAAAAACAAGAACAGGAGCTAACTGTGGCTTTGAACTCATTGCAAAATTCAGATTTAAATTAAAGAAAGTAAGGAAAACCACTAGGCCATTCAGGATGACCTAAATCAAATCCCTTATGATTATACAGTGGAAATGACAAGTAGATTCAAGGGATTAGATCAGATAGAGTGCCTGAAGGATTATGGTACAGGGAGCAGTGATGAAAACCATCCCCAAGAAAAAGAAAGGCAAAATGGTTGTCTGAGGAGGCCTTAAAAATAGCTGAGAAAAGAAAAGAAGTGAAAAGCAAAGGAGAAAAGGAAATATATACCCTTCTGAATGCCAAGTTCAAAGAATAGCAATGAGGAATAAGAAAGACTTTTGAGTGAACCATGCAAAGAAATACAAGAAAGCAACATAATGAGAATCTCTACAGATCTCTTTAAGAAAATTAGAGATACTAATGGAACATTTCATGAAAAGATAGGCACAATAAAAGACAGAAATTGTATGGACCTAACAGAAGCAGAAGATATTAAGAAGAGGTGGCAAGAATACATAGAAGAACTATACAAAACAGGTCTTCATGACCCCGATAACCACAATGGTGTGATCACTCACCTAGAGCCAGACATCCGGAAATACATAGTCAAGTGGGGCTTAGGAAGAATCACTACAAATAAAGCTAGTGGAGGTGATGGAATTCCAGTGGGGCTGTTTCAAATCCTGAAAGACGATGCTGTGAAAGTGCTGCACTCAATATGCCAGAAAATTTGGAAAACTCAGCAGTGGCCACAGGACTGGAAAAGGGCAGTTTTCATCCCAATCTCAATAAAGGGCACTGCCAAAGAATGCTCAAACTACCACACATTTGTATTCATTTCACATGCTAACAAAGTAAATCTCAAAATCTGTCAAGCTATCTTCAGCAGGACCTGAACTGAGAAGTTCCATATGTACTAACTGAATTTAGAAAAGGCAGTGGAACCAGAGATCAAATTGCCAACTTCCACTGGATCATAGAAAAAGCAAGAGAATTCCAGAAAAATATTTGTTTCATTGCAAACAGTAAAGTTTTTGGCTCTGTGGAGCACAAAAAACTGTGGAAAAATCTTAAAGTGATGAGAATACCAGACCACCTGATCTGTCTCCTAAGAAAGCTGTACGCAACTCAAGAAGCAACAGTTAGGACTGGACAATGAACAACAGAATGGTTCCAAATTGGGAAAGCAGTACATAAAGCCTGTATATTGTCACCCCCCTTTTTAAAATTATATCAGGAAACATTATGTGAAAACAAGTCTGGATGAGGCACAAGATGGAAACAACACTGCTGGGAGAAGTATCAATCAGCTCAGATATGCAGATGATGCCACACTATGGCAGAAAGCAAAGAGAAACTAAAGAGACTCTCGAGAAAGGTGGAAGATGAGATTTACAAAGTTAGCTGCAAATTCAACATGCAAAAAACGAAGATCACTATATCTGGCCCCATCATTCATGACATATAGATGAGGAAACAATAGAAACAGTGACAAACTTTATTTTTCTGGGCTACAAAATCACTGTAAATAGTGACTGCAGTCATGAAATTAAAAAGATGCTTGATCCTTGTACGAAAGCTATGACAAATCTAGACAGCATATTCAAAAGCAGAGGCATTACTTTGCCGACAAAGTTTCATATGGACAAAGCTATGGTTTTGCTAGTGGTCACATATGGAAGTGAGATTTGGACCATAAAGAAGGCTGAACATCGAAGAATGATGCTTTTGAACGGTGGTGTTGGAGAAGACTTTTGAGGGTGCCTTGGACTGTCAATCCTAGAGGAAATGAATCCTGTCAGTCAAACTGGTCAATTCTAAAAGAAAT
Organism: Nanger dama; assembly: GCA_917880005.1. Classification (NCBI taxonomy): domain Eukaryota; kingdom Metazoa; phylum Chordata; class Mammalia; order Artiodactyla; family Bovidae; genus Nanger; species Nanger dama. The sequence goes on from CAKJTW010000020.1 coordinate 18,615,697, forward strand.
CAACCCTGAATATTAATTGGAAAGACTGATACTGAATCTGAAGCTCCAATATTTGGCCACCTGATGCAAGGAACTGGCTCACTGGAAAACATCTTGATGTTGGAAAGACAGAAGGCAGGAGAAGGGGATGACAGAGGATGAGATGGTTGGATGGTTTCACCAACTCAATGGACATGAGTTTGAGTAAGGTCTGAGAGATGGTAAAGGACAGGGAAGCCTGGCATGTTGGAGTCCCTGGGGTCACAGAGTCAGACATGACTGAGCAACTGAGCAACAGCAACAAATTGTACCACAGTAACAAGCTGGTTTCAGAAAAGGCAGAGGAACCAGTGATCAAATTGCCAACATCCGCTGGCTCATCAAAAAGCAAGAATTCCAGAAAATCATCTATTTCTGCTTTATTGCCTATGCCAAAGCCTTTGACTGTGTGAATCACAAGAAACTGTAGAAAATTCTGAAAGAGATGGGAATACCAGAACACCCAACCTGCCTCTTGAGAAATCTGTATGCAGGTCAGGAAGCAACAGTTAGAACTGGACATGCAACAGCAGACTGGTTCCAAATAGGAAAAGGAGTATGTCAAGGCTGTATATTGTCACCCTGCTTGTTTAACTTCTATGCAGAGTACATCATGAGAAACACTGGACTGGAAGAAGCACAAGCTCGAATGAAGAGTTCCGGGAGACATATCAATAACCTCAGATATGCAGATGACACCATCCTTATGGCAGAAAGTGAAGAGGAACTAAAAAGCCTCTTGATGAAAGTGAAAGAGGAGAGTGAAAAAGTTGGCTTAAAGCTCAACATTCAGAAAATGAAGATCATGGCATCTGGTTCCATCACTTCATGGGAAATAGATGGGGAAACAGTAAAAACAGTGTCAGAGTTTATTTTGGGGGCTCAAAATCAGTGCAGATGGTGATTGCAGCCATGAAATTAAAAGACGCTTACTCCTTGGAAGAAAAGTTATGACCAACCTAGATAGCATATTGAAACACAGAGGCATTACTTTGCCGACTAAGGTCCATCTAGTCAAGGCTATGGTTTTTCCTGTGGTCATGTATGCATGTGAGAGTTGGACTGTGAAGAAAGATGAGTGCCAAAGAATTTATGCTTTTGAACTGTGGTGTTGGAGAAGACTCTTGAGAGTCCCTTGGGCTGCAAGGAGATCCAACCAGTCCATTCTGAAGGAGATCAATCCTGGGTGTTCTTTGGAAGAAATGATGCTGAAGCTGAAATTTCAGTACTTTGGCCACCTCATGCAAAGAGTTGACTCATTGGAAAAGACTCTGATGCTGGGAGGGATTGGGGGCAGAAGGAGAAGGGGATGACAGAGGATGAGATGGTTGGGTGGCATCATTGACTCGACAGACAAGAATCTGGGTGAACTCCAGGTGTTGGTGATGGACAAGGAGGCCTGGCCTGCTCTGATTCATGGCGTTGCAAAGAGTCAGAAACAACTGAGTGACTGAACTGAATTGAACTGAATGTTAACACACAAACAATAGGGGAATTGGCTGTGGGGGTATATGTAAATCTATTATCTTCACAACTTCCTAAATCTAAAAGTATTATCCAATAAAAATGAATTACAAAACAACAAGTAGTGAGGATGGTAATGGTTTAGAAATTGGGAGACTGGGGAAAATGGCCTATTTTGTCTATAGCCATTTTGGTTTTTTAGAAACAAAGTTTCTAGCCAAACACACACATATATACATACACACACAGAAGAGAGAAAGAAGAAGTCTGGAGAGGCAAAGAGAGAGAGAGTGGTAAAGTAAGTTTCATTGTACTATTTTACTGGGTTTTTAACTGTTTTTTTTTTTTTTTTCCCCAATACCTATTTTCTTTCATTTAGGCATTCAGACTTTCCCTAGAGAATTAACACATTTTAAAGAAACTGATGCCCCCATTGTACAAGGAGTGAGGAGTGTGGGCAGAATCTAAGATAATTAGCTGAATTCCATCATTGGAACCACAGATATTGACAGGTATAGGTTCTAATTCAGGAAAATATCTGAACAAGACTAGTACTGAAAGCTGGGGAAAAAAGTCTACTGAACATATGACAGTTCAGTTCAGTTCATTTAGTTGAGTTCAGTCGCTAGGTCTTGTTCGACTCTTTGCGACCCCATGAATCTCAGCAGAACAGGCCTCCCTGTCCATCACCAACTCCCGGAGTTCTTCAGACTCACGTGCATTGAGTCAGTGATGCCATTCAGCCATCTCATCCTCTGTCGTCCCCTTCTCCTCCTGCCCTCAATCCCTCCCAGCATCATAGTCTTTTCTAATGAGTCAACTCTTTGCATGAAGTGACCAAAGTACTGGACTTTCAGCTTTAGCATCATTCCTTCCAAAGAAGCCCCAAGGTTGATCTCCTTCAGACTGGACAGGTTGGATCTCCTTGCAGTCCAAAGGACTCTGAACAGTCTTCTCCAACACACAGTTCAAAAGCATCAATTCTTCAGTACTCAGCTTTCTTCACAGTCCAAATCTCACAGCGATACATGACCACAGGAAAAACCATAGCCTTGACTAGATGGACCTTAGTCAGAAAAGTAATGTCTCTGCGTTTCAATATGCTATCTAGGTTGGTCATAACTTTTCTTCCAAGGAGTAAGCGTCTTTTAATTTCATGGCTGCAATCACCATCTGCACTGATTTTGAGCCCCCAAAATAAAGTCTGACACTGTTTCCCCATCTGTTTCCCATGAAGTGATGAGACCAGATGCCATGATCTTCGTTTTCTGAAAGTTGAGTTTTAAGCCAACTTTTTCTCTCTCCTCTTTCAATTTCATTAAGAGGGTTTTTAGTTCCTCTTCACTTTCTGCCATAAGGGTGATGTCATCTGCATATCTGAGGTTATTGATATTTCTCCCAGCAATCTTGATTCCAGCTTGTGCTTCTTCCAGTCCAGTGATTCTCATGATGTACTCTGCATAGAAGTCAAACAAGCAGGGTGACAACATAGAGCCTTGACATACTCCTTTTCCTATTTGGAACCAGTCTGTTGCTCCATGTCCAGTTCTAACTGTTGCTTCCTGACCTGCATACAGATTTCTCAAGAGTCAGGTCAGTTGGTCTGGTATTCCCATCTCTCTCAGAATTTTCCACAGTTTCTTGTGATCCACACAAAGGTTTTGGCACAGTCAATAAAGCAGAAATAGATGTTTTTCTGGTACTCTCTTGCTTTTTTGATGATCCAGCGGATGTTGGCAATTTGATCTCTGGTTCCTCTGACTTTTCTAAAACCAGCTTGACCTTCAGGGAGTTCACAGTTCACGTATTGCTGAAGCCTGGCTTGGAGAATTTTGAGCATTACTTTTAGCATGTGAGATGAGTGCAATTGTGCGGTAGTTTGAGCATTCTTTGGCATTGCCTTTCTTTGGAATTGGAATGAAAACTGACCTTAGCCAGTCCTGTGGCCACTGCTGAGTTTTCCAAATTTGCTGGCATATTGAGTGCAGCACTTTCACAGCATAATCTTCCAGGATTTGAAACAGCTCAACTGGAATTCCATCACCTCCACTAGCTTTGTTCATAGTGATACTTTCTAACCCCACTTGACTTCACATTCCAAGATGTCTGGCTCTAGATTAGTGATCACATCATCATGATTATCTGGGTTGTCAAGATCTTTTTGTACAGTTTTTCTGTGTATTCTTGCCACCTCTTCTTAATATCTTCTGCTTCTGTTAGGTCCATAAAATTTCTGTCCTTTTTGAGCCCATCTTTGCATGAAATGTTCCCTTGGTATCTCGAATTTTCTTGAAGAGGTCTCTAGTCTTTCCCATTCTGTTATTTTTCTCTATTTCTTTGCATTGATCGCTGAAGGTTTTCCTGTCTCTTCTTGCTATTCTTTGGAACTCTGCATTCAGATGCTTGTATCTTTCCTTTTCTCCTTTGCTTTTTGCCTCTCTTCTTTTCACAGCTATTTGTAAGGCCTCCTCAGACAGCCTTTTTTTTTTTTTTTTGCATTTCTTTTCCATGAGGATGGTCTTGATCCCTGTCTCCTGTACAATGTCACAAACCTCATTCCATAGTTCATCAGGCACTCTATCTATCAGATCTAGGCCCTTAAATCTATTTCTCACTTCCACTGTATAATCATAAGGGATTTGATATAGGTCATACCTGAATGGTATAACGGTTTTCTCTGCTTTCTCCAATAAAAGTCTGAATTTGGCAATAAGGAGTTGATGATCTGAGCCACAGTCAGCTCCTGGTCTTGTTTTTGTTGACTGTATAGAGCTTCTCCATCTTTGGCTGCAAAGAATATAATCAATCTGATTTCGGTGTTGACCATCTGGTATGTCCATGTGCAGTGTCTTCTCTTGTGTTTTTGGAAGAGAGTGTTTGCTATGACCAGTGCATTTTCTTGGCAAAACTCTATTAGTCTTTGCCCTGCTTCATTCCGCATTCCAAGGCCAAATTTGCCTGTTATTCCAGGTGTTTCTTGACTTCCTACTTTTGCATTCCAGTCCCCTATAATGAAAAAGGCATCTTTTTGTGTGTTAGTTCTGAAAGATTTTGTAGGTCTTCATAAAACTGTTCAACTTCAGCTTCTTCAACGTTACTGGTTGGGGCATAGACTTGGATAACTGTGATATTGAATGGTTTGCCTTGGAGATGAACAGAGATCATTCTGTCATTTTTGAGATTGCATCTAAGTACTGCATTTTGGACTCTTTGTTGACCCTGATGGCTACTCCATTTCTTCTGAGGGATTTCTGTCCGCAGTAGTAGATATAATGGTCATCTGAGTTGAATTCACCCATTCCAGTCCATTTTAGTTCACTGATTCCTAGAATGTCGATGTTCACCCTTACCATCTCCTTTTGACCACTTCCAATTTGCCTTGATTCATGGACCTGACATTCCAGGTTCCTATGCAATATTGCTCTGTATAGCATCAGGCCTTGCCTCTATCACCAGTCACATCCACAGCTGGGTAATGATTTTGCTTTGACTCCATCCCTTCATTCTTTCTGGAGTTATTTCTCCACTGATCTCCAGTAGCATATTGGGCACCTAATGACCTGGGGAGTTCCTCTTTTGGTATCCTATCATTTTGCCTTTTCATACTGTTCATGGGGTTCTCAAGGCAAGAATACTAAAGTGGGCTGCCATTCCCTTCTTCAGTGGACCATGTTCTGTCAGACCTCTCCACCATGACCTGCCCATCTTGGGTTGCCCTGTGGACATGGCTTGGTTTCATTGAGTTAGACAAGCCTGTGGTCCTAGTGTGATTAGATTGACTAGTTTTCTGTGAGTATGGTTTCAGTGTGTCTGCCCTCTGATGCCCTCTTGCAGCGCCTACCATCTTACTTAGGTTTCTCTTACCTTGGGTGTGGTGTATCTCTTCACAGCTGCTCCAGCAAAGCACAGCCACTGCTCCTTACCTTGGACGGGGAGGGGTATCTACTTACTGCCACCGTTCCTGACCTTCAATGTGGGATAGCTCCTCTAGGCCCTCCTGCGCCTGCACAGCACCGCTCCTTGGGTTGCTCCTTTGGCCTACGGCCCTGGCCTCAGATATGGGTGGCTCCTCCCGGCTGCCACTGGCCTCAGACACGGGGTAGCTCTTCCTGGCCGCCACCCTGACCTCAGATGTGGGGCATCTCCTCCTGGCCTATTTCCCAATGTTAAGAATTCAACTTTTGGATAAAACTACTGAAAAAGGGAAGAAGGAAGAAAGAAAGAAAAAGGGAGAGAAAAGAGTGATAGAGGGAGAGATTGGAAGAGGAAGGAAGATGAAAAATGAGAAAGAGAGAGGAAGGGAAGAAACAAGGGAGAAAGCGAGAAAGGAAAGACAAAAAAAATGGGAATAATAATAATAGGTCATTGATAATCTTTTTGAATGGCTTAAATGAAACCAATCCAGAAACTCTTCTAACTTCTAACTTTACAGATACCAAGACTAATAAATTTACTTTGCAGTTTAAATAAATTCAAGTTAGAATTTCTATTTCTTGTGTCTGGAAACATTAAAATTGATTTAAAAAGTGAAAACAAATTCTATATACATAGATCAGCTTAATATATTTCAAAATACATACAATAATTTGAAATATATTTTTAAGGTACAAATGATACAGCATTTAGCTCCTCTGCTTACTGCTGCTAAGTCACTTCAGTCGTGTCCAACGCTGTGTGACCCCATAGACGGCAGCCCACCAGGCTCCTCCATCCCTGGGATTCTCCAGGCAAAAACACTGGAGTGGGTTGCCATTTCCTTCTCCAATGCATGAAAGGGAAAAGTAAAAGTGAAGTCGCTCAGTCGTGTCCAAGTCTTAGCGATCCCATGGACTGCAGCCCACCAGGCTCCTCCATCCATGGGATTTTCCAGGCAAGAGTACTGGAGTGGGGTGCCATTGCCTCCTTCTAGGTGACACAAACATTAAATTTCACCTGTACTAAAGTTTGGAAATATGCTTGTTATGAAAATTTTGTGACTAATAATAGAATTTCTTTACTACAAATATATGTATGCATATGCATATATATATGTAGTATTTCTTCTTCCTATTATCTTTAATTCATGTTTTTACATTGACTTGTTAGTCAGTTAACTATTATTTTGATAAATTCAGGTTCATTTTGAATACTGTGATAATATTCTTAAAATTACGTAATTTATAAAATAATGACTAAATCATCCACCAAATTATTTTGTAATAATAACCAACCTATATTCAAAGAGAGGAGATAGTTTGTAAGTAGCATCAGAATACTGAAACTAGGAAAAAACTCATTAGTAAAAAAAAGAATGGCAGGGGATATCATCATAGCAGAAGATTCAGCTGTGTGCCTAAGATGATATACTGAATGATTTGAAATTTTCTTTTCTTTTTCCTGTATTTTTTTATTATTATTTTGCTTTACAAAACTATATTGGTTTTGCCATATATCAACATGAATCTACCATGGGTGAAATTTTTCATTGTGAGAAAACACCCCTTGACAGGTATCATTAACTTAGGATATTTCAAGAAGGCCTGATATGAGTTGGGGACCTTGGAGAAAGGAGCACTGATGCAAATCATTCCCTGAAGACAATGGATTTAATTAAACTTCAGGTAAAATTGTCCCTTAACTAAAGTGCAAGCAGGGTTAAGTGCAATCAAAGTAAAAGCTACTGAAATAAATACTCATGTTCATGCAGAATATTGCAAGTATGTTTCTCTGAAAATATTTGGAAATATAAAATGACTATGAGTCCCTAGGACTGTATGAAAATGTGTGCCTTGAACACACATTTGGTGGAGAGCAGGAAATAGTGGCAATCTCAAACACATCTTCCTCTCCAGTGTAAGATTTCAAATCCAGAGTTGAGGCTCTCCCATCTGACTTTGTTGATCTCAGTGCTCTGGGAACCATATCTGTTTCTTTCATCAGAAGAGCTAGGCACAGTTTATCAGTGGCTGGCACGGAGATCTATGTCATGATTTACAAGCTTCTGATGCTCTAGAGAATCCTGTCTCTCCTCATTGAGTTCACCTTTAAAACTGCAGAAATCCAAAATGATAAAGCCATTCATTTTTCACTTCATTTTCTTGCTTCAATTCAGATTCCAGTATCCCAGTAAGTAGAGTCTGACACCTCTGGCAAGCACTTCAGGCATTTTATAATCTGGACAAAGGAGCAACAATGTGTTTGTTAGAAAAACACTGGCTTTGCCTGTCACCTTACATTTCCTGAAAAGACACCAACACCAGAATACAAAGGCTTAACACAATATCCCACTCAACAATCTCAAAGAGTGCTAAAATTATAATGAAAACTTATTTTAGCTATTTTAATCATGAAAATTTATGCAGCCAGTTCAGATCAGTTCAGTCTCAGTCGTGTCCAACTCTTTGTGACCCCATGAATTGCAGCACTCCAGGCCTCCCTGTCCATCACCAACTCCCGGAGCTCATTCAAACTCACATCCATCGAGTTGGTGATACCATCCAGCCATCTCACCCTCTGTCATCCCCTTCTCCTCCTGCCTCCAATCCCTCCCAGCATCAGAGTCTTTTCCAATGAGTCAACTCTTTGCATGAGGTGGTCAAAGTACTGGATTTTCAGCTTTAGCATCAGTCCTTCCAAAGAACACCCAGAACTGATCTTTAGAATGGACTGGTTAGATCTCCTTGCAGTCCAAGGGACTCTCAAACAAGAAATGTAGGGCAATTCAATTTAATCCTCTCACCAAAAATTTTATGAATAGCAAGGCTTGATCAATTACTTACCACTTGACCTTGAAGTCTTAATAATCAAATTTTTTAGTATCCATTTGGAGAATGATGAGTTTTTACCATTCATTTTTCAATTCCATGCTTTCTATGAAACAAACCATGACTTTGTCTACTATTTTATTGATTTACATGTTCTTTGTTACATATATAGATTATATACTATCTATTTTGGGGATATTAAATATATCACTTAGATATAACAAGTGGCTACAAAGGAATGGTCACGTATTTCAGTTGGAGTAGTTCCATTTGTCATAATAGTAAGCTTTAGGCTCCACTGGCTTGATGGAATCCTTAAAAATGCTTTTCTTTAGTAAATTTTTAAAATACTAAAATTGATGGTTAATTTTTAGAAGTAGGCAAATGCAGAAAGAAATGACAAAAGCCACTTCATTAATATGTTGTGACAACCCTCAGCAAATTACAATGGCAACTATGAGTCAAACTAAAAGGAATCTGTTAGCTACTGAAGTGTTCAAGCCTTGTAAAGAATATTCTAGTTTTCTTAATACTATGCATAAAATAGATGACTAATGAGAACCTACTGAATAGCACAGGGAACTGTGCTCTGTGGGGGCTTAAATCGGAAGGAAATCCAAAAGAAAGGGAACATATGTAGACACAGAGTTGATCCACTTTGCTGTACAGCAGACACTAACACAGTGGCATAAAGGAACTACTCTCCAATAAAAATTAAGCAAATAAACAAATACATGTGGGCAATCTATTCAGAATGGGGTCAAGTTAGAAGGATTCAATTAGTTGAGGGTCTTCAAGTTGTTGTAACTAGCATGCACTTGGATTTTTTTCATTTACACTGTGCATTTATTTGAATAGCTTAAGACAACATTCAGACAGATGAACAGAGTGTGTGCCTTTAAGGCTAATGGATTCAGTTTTCTTTAGAAGGGAAATCTAAAGCCTCCCTAGAAGCTACCCTTGGCATCTCCATTATTTAGATCATAAAACAGTGCAGGCTCTGAGCTGACCATGATAATGCTGACCTGTGAGCCCCACTTACTCTTCTTTCATGACCAGGAGATGCTCCTTCTGCCCTGGCCTCAGACAGAAAGACCTGGCCGTTTTCTGATTTTGCTTACTTGAAGGACAGCCTGTCTTTGGCTGCTGTGAAATATAACTGCATTACCTTAAGTCTTGCTGCTCTCTGTCATGTGCAATATGACCCATGCTAATCTGTGGCAGTTTTAGTATTGATTTCCCCTCCTTGTGGATTTCATTCTGCCTATGTCAAATATAGATTAAAAATTGCTATATATGCTGAACTTACCTAGTAACTACAACCACAAACAGATTTCAGTATATAAAAGTAACTTACATGACCTTAAGCAAGAATGGATGCTTCCAATTTAGGCTTAGCTCTATCACCCAACTCTTGACTCATGAGTACATTGTGAAAACACAGCAAACACATCTGAATTTGCCTTGAAAATGGTTATTGAGAAAATTGTCTGAGAAATGCCATGTGTTTCATGGTCCATGAGTGCCCTCCACAGGGTGCAATGCAGAGATTTTATTTTAGTGTTGTGTCTGTTTAATTTTCTTGAGTGTTCTGTCTCGGATCATTTCTGTATTAGAGAAAATTCATAAAGGCTTGAAAAGAAATTAAATTCCTTGATCTAATTTAGTGAAGGTTTAATCATTTGAGTTAGGAAGCAAAATGTCAATGCCAGCCTAACCCTCACTCTCACTGTACATCATTCTGCTGCATCCAATTGTTTGATAAGGAGCTTCTGAAAAATGCTATTTTGCTTCTTAAACAACAGGTAATGGATTTTTAATAGTTTTTTTTTTTTTCAGCTGTTCCTTCCGTAGGAAATTGAGTTAAGAGCGTCAATGTTGGCAATTACTCTTGTACTCTACAGCATTTGTTTGGAACTACTACTTAATAAATTTACTGCAGCATTTATATTCTTTTAGACTATTCCTTCCAAGCCCCTTGCACAGATTCCTCAACAAACAGAGAGACCTCCTGACTCTTTCAAGGGAATATTGTAAAAGAATTTAAACAAGGGAAAGCAAAGATCCAGCTACATTCATATTCACTCATTTTGCACGGTGATAATTTGATATAGATAGAAACAAATCACTGTATATTGCTTGAATAAATAGAAGGAATAAGCAAAGCCCACATTAAAGGGTAATTCCTTTTGAAATTGCCCTCCTTTGAGTAAGTTCTGGAGAAAGTAATGGAAGATAAACTTCAGGTGAACCAAAAAGAGAACTCAACAACAACGTTTTGATCAAAATGGCTCTCTGAAAATAACCACTGAGAATGCATTTTCATTTTAGGAATAGATGCAGAACAATGACACCCATGTGTTGTGCTTAGTCACTGAGTTGTGTCTGACTCTTTGTCACCCCATGGACTGTAGCCCTCCAGGCATCTCTGTCCATGGAGATTCTCCAGGCAAGAATACTAGAGTGGATTGTCATGCGCTACTCTAGGAATGATACCCATATTCCCCTAAATATTAAAGGAAAGGAAGGCTTGTTAGTAAAACAAGGACTGGGTTGACATGACAGGTTAAACATTAGACAGCCCATGATAGCTCTTCCCTTTGCAGCATAGTCCCTGGTCTGACCAGTCATGAGGACTGGCAATTCTGAGGTCCTGCCGGCCCAGGTTGATTGCTGATGCCTTAACTAGAGATGTTCCTTTCACAGCTAAAGCTACAAATGCCACACAAAATCTTGGAGTGAGATGAGCAATATACCCCCTGCTTCGGTAAAACACAACAAACATACACCCACACAAATGTGCTTAATGTTGAAGATTATTTCTTAGTCATAAATTTAATTTTGTCATTATAAGGACAAAGACAAAAATAAGAAGGCTGACTGTTGAACTGAGCTCTGCTATCACTAGGATACCATTTAGAACATCTTCGAATTACCTTTAGAATTATGTGCTTTAGTTGATTCCATGACTGCCAGAATCGATATGTAATATAATTTTAAGAAATTTGAGGAGGTTAGTCGATTTCCATAAGTATTTTTAAAAGAAGACAGCACATTTGTAAGCTATATGGGCCCTGGTTTCTCTCATCTTGCAGCTACATCATCTATGAGAGATGGCTTTCAAGGTTACAACAATGGGAAAGACAAGCCTGAAGGCACATTGTGAATTGATTTTTAAAAACAAGAACTGGAGAGGGCTTACCTCACCTCTGCCCATAAACTACCAACCAAAACTCAGCCAGTTACCTCTCACTCTGACTGCAGACAGGTGTAGGAAGGATGATGATCTAGTAAATGCTTTTCTGTGTCTACAGAAGAAACAGACAGTATGATGACAGTGTAACCTTGTTCCTGAACCACTTTCCTATATGGGAGAAGTAACTGAGAACAATCTAAGCACATTGCTTTCATGTTGGGCCAGTTTGTCTGTTAATAGTATTATATAAATCATTACTGTTTTCCTTTGCATATTCATATTTGTTAAATTTCTCAATATTTCATAATGCAAGGTCTTAAGTTTAACAAATGATTACATTTCCTTTGTCTTCCTATTCCAAAATGCTTTATCTAATAGGCCAATGGGTTTTGAGTTATTTCTAAAGATGCATGCTTTCAGATTGTGGTGGTGGAGAAGACTCTTGAGAATCCCTTGAACTGCAAGGAGATCAAACCAATCAATCCTAAAGGGAATCAACCCTGAATGTTTGTTGAAAAGACTAACACTGAAGCTGATGCTCCAATATTTGGCCATCTGATGGGAAGAGCCAACTCATTGGAAAAGATCCTGATGCTGGGAAAAATTAAAGGCCAAAGTAGAAGGGGCTGGCAGAGGATGAGATGGTTAGATAGCAGCACTGATTCAATGGAAGTGAGTTTGATCAGACTCTGGGAGATAGTGGAGGACAAAGGAGCCCAATGCACTACAGTTCATGGGGTCTCAGAGTCAGAGTCAGAGACAAACTCGTGACTGAACAAGAACAACCAAAGGAGCAAAGCTTTGTGATAATATTGGGTTGACAAAAAACTTTGTTTGGGTTTTTCCATAAGATCTTTTAATATATTAATGTTCAGTTTGGGATACTTCACTTATTTAGGTCAAAGAGTTAGGAAGAAGCCCTTTATTGCACTTACTGGAATATTAAACCCAATTTTACAATAATGAGATAAAGTGAAAGAAATCCTAGTCAATTAAATAGAAAAATCATCATCAGAGAGAATTCTATTAGCTTTGAGCTTTGCAGCAAAGCATGTTTATTGCTTGATTAAGTATTAATATGATTAGAGGTCATGCTCTTTGGTAAAATCCCATTAGAAACACACAGTGGAGTAAAAAACATTCAAAATCAGCACTATTTGTAGTACATTTAGGACGATGAGACTAACAGCTAAAAAATGAAAACTTGAGTTTAGTTGCATATAGAAGCCATAGATCGACACTATTATAGTGCAGTAATGTCAAAATGAGATTTCATATACAAGAGATAAGAAAGGACGAGTTTCATTCTTCTGACAGTGTAGACAGGGCAAAACCATATTTCAAGTCTAAGTAGATCAAATGGCAGTTAAAGTAAGTACATGTGTCTGTATTAACTAATTAGCAGGTTATGATGATACAGGCTAATCAGGTAGGCTGAATTGTATCCTATCACAAACTGGTGATTAAATGATAATAAGGAAAATCTGGCTCTGGATCTGAACCTGGCTTTGTTAATGTGAACACAGATTAATGACTGAGGTCCTTGGTACCCATTTCTCTATGTATAACGGCATGGCATGCTGCAGTCCATAGGGTCTTAAAGAGTCAGACCCGACTTAGCAACTGAACAACACAGCACCAATATAATCCCTACCTGGGCCTGATAGCTTTAGGATATTTTTAATAAGTGTTCACCTATGGCTGATTCATGTCAATGTATAGCAAAACAAATACAGTATTGTAATTAAAAAATAAATTAATTAAAAAAAGAGAGATCCACTGACTATGAAGGTTCAGATGCAGAATATGGAAAAGACCAATAATAAATCTACAAAAACATAAAGACTGCTTGTCTATGGTGTCACTAACATTTCTGATAAAGACCAAAGTATAAATATATCAGCATTGAATTGTTAATTAAAAACATGTCATGCAATTAAGAGCTATTAAGGTCATTTTCTAGCTTAGTATTTACGCTGTAGAGGTACTTAGAGATCCTTTTCAATTGTTATTGGTAAAAATGTCTCTAAACTATATTGTGAGCAGGCAATTTATTTTCATAAACTTTTCTACTTGAACAATCATTATTTGAATTCTTTTCTGAGGAATTTCTCTCCTGGTATCTTAATTTGATGGCATATATTTCCTGACAATAAGCAGGAATCCAGGATTATAGACTATTAACTCTTTAAACTTATTTATTTATTTATTTTTGCTCATTACGACCTAATGTTAAGACATTCAGAAGGCTAAATCACACACAGTTTAAAGTCAGACACCTCTTGAAACCTGATAGCTCTTTTTCTTTTTTTTAATCTTTAGAGGCTTAGCACAAAGCATTGCAGAGAATAATGCCGCCTTTTTTCGTTGTTATGGATCTAGTGAATATGAATGAAATCGGGATGATATTGTTACTTGAGAAATAAGGTAAAGCATCACTACAGGTGTTCCCACAAGTAAGAACCTGGGAATTAAATAAACAAGATAGGTCTCGATGTTAAGATCTAATTCAATTAAAATTGATACCTCCTTCTGGATTGCACAAGGGAACACACAGGAATTGGGTATCACACATACTTCATACAGGAGTCATTTATCTTATGCCTTTAACATGCTACTCTTTCAAAGATGGTCCGTGACTTCATAAAGGATCGGACTGTCCGTGCTAAAGATCGCCGCTTATGTGTATCCATAACATAGGCAACCACTATGCAAATTTCTCCACAAACCCAGCATTTATGTGTGAACTATACACATCCCGAACTGATGACAACAGAGTGTTTGTTGCTCTTGGTTTCCAGGGAAACACCACTTTATAGGATCCCCACTTATGCTGCTCCATACGAAGCTGCCTTAGAATCGCCTTCAAAGAGCCCTTGTCTCCATCTGTGAGCTCGAGGTAAAGTGCTGTGATGGCAGCTGCTAATGAGCTGACTCGCCTCCATCAGGGCAGCCTTGAATTTATTTCTGCTGTCCCCTTAGGGAACTGTCAACCAAGAATATGAGTGAGAGGAGAAGAAATGATTGCCCCTTCCCAGCAGCATGGCAGTCTCTCAAACACACAGGCTAATTTGATAGTTACAACAAAAAACGGGGAAAAGAAATCCATGTACATTTGCTGGTACTGCAATGTCAGCTAAATGTTTGCTTCCTAACTTTTCCAGGGGCAGCTTCACCCTGCCTAGCTCACTGCATGTGCCTGTGACTCTTCATTTTGTCAGCTGAGCTTGCCCCTAATTGCAGATTTCACATAGTGTCCCCTTTCCGGAGGCCTGTGTCCCCAAGCTCCTAACCTGCAACAGATGACAAAGAATTTTAACAGAAGCTACTGGTAACATAAAAACATATGTTTGAGATGACTACTTAAAAAAATGTTTTTGCTCTAGTTGTATCTATTAATTGGGCACTGCAACAAGAGTGTTAATGGTGGGCGTCCTCCGATCACATGGTTCCACTCCAGGGCCATGACTGTGAATCAGAGACACAGGATGTTAGGCTACGAAGGCTTGATTCTGAGAGATAATTAGATACATTCTGCTGAGACTGGAGCAGATTTGTGTGAGTGATAACATGTTTCTGGCTGAATTTTTCAGGACTGTTATATTCCATTTGGAGATTACTTAAAAATAATGAAAGTGGAGGAAAATAGGATTCTTACTAAAGGCACCCTATTAGAGCAAGCATTGTGTGAGGAAAAAAAATTGATAAAAGTAAGACTGACGACTAAATTTACAGAAGGTGAAACAATTGGTATCTGTTGAATTTGACCCTCATTTACAGATCAGCTATCACTCCTCTAGCTGGACTTACCATCTCTTAGAGAACAATACATAATCTAGGTGGCCAAGCCTTACACGACTCAATTAGGAGAAAATGATGGCAAGATTTAGATCATTTAGGCTTCCAGAACAATTCATTTCTTCAAGAAGCCTTGAAGGAAGCAGCAGAGAATATTAATAGGATATAAGATTATCTTTAGGTTCAGAAAGCTATTATAGTAAAATTATGCTAAGAAGAGAATATTTATTTCCTATATAACTGAATGTAATCCTTATGACAGCATAGCTAGGGATTGTAGCTGATGGAAATAGAAGCATCCAGGGGAATGTATCTGAAAGTTGGGTTGGGTTGAAAGGTGAATGGAAAATAACTCTAACAAAAGTGATTCTATAGGTGTAAAACAAGAAAGCCATCTGTAAAGAGAGAACAAATGCTCCAGTGCAGGTCATTTTTACTTTTCTCCTTTCCAAAAAATGTTTTTTTCCAAATACCAGTGTATCATTGAAAGAATACATTACAGATTTTCCTCAAAAGAAAATATAAACAAATACAATGATGCCATGACTAAGGATCTGACAAAGATGGCAGAATCAAGGATGGCTTCTAAAAGACCTAGAGGGGTGGGATGGCAGAGAAGCTCAAAAGGGAGGGGATATATGTATACTTACTTACGGCTGATTCATGTTGTATGGCAGGTACCGGCACAGCATTGTAAAACAATTATCCTGCGATTAAAAATTGTAAAAATATATAAAAATAAATTTTAAAAGACAGAAAAGAATTAAGGCTAATGCCCTAATGAGAGGTTCTTTCCAAAGAAACAGAATAGGACATAGGCTATAAAGGCTACAGGCTATGGGATCGCAAAAGAGTGGAAAACAACCTAGTGACTAAACAACAACGATGGAGAGATTTATTCCTTAGAATTGGCTTGTGGAGGCTAATAAGTCCAGACAGCTTGCTGTCTTCAAGCTGGAGACCCAGGAAAACCCGTGCTGTCATTTCAGTCTAGTTCCTAAGACTTGAGAACCAGGGAGGCTGATGGTGCAAATCTCAGCTCAAGGTCAGGAAAAGACACACATCCCAGTTTGTGCAGACAGGCAGGAAGCAAAAGGGACTAATGACTCCCTTCTCTGCCTTTTATTCTTTTCAGGCCCTCAAAGGCCTGGTTGATGCCCATCCACACTGGGGAGAACACCAAATCAAATACCAGTCTCATCTGAGAATACCTTCACACATACACTGAGCAATAATGTTTTATGCTGGCACCCAGTGGCAGTATAACATTGACACATAAATCTAACCATCACCCCAAGGAAGATATAAGAACTTGCTCTGTCTTTCTAAAATAAAAGATAAAATGTAAAATAAATTGTGGAGAAATTTAAATAAATTGTGGAGGCTTTTTGACCTCCATGAGGACTATTATATAATTATTTGTCATAATATTCAGTATACAGTAATCAACAACTACCATCTCTAATTTTTTTTCCATTTCTTTATCAAAGATGCTTATTTTTCTGGACACATAATTACTTCTGCCTCATAATGGCACACCATTTTACTCCTTCTTATCTGAATCTCTTTCTTCTTTATAGGTATGCGTTCATTCAACCATGCATATAGTCTTGGAGAAATCAGTCAAGTGCCTCTTGACTCAACTTCTCTAAAGGAAAGTAAGTAAACAGTGTGTTTTTAATCTGTGTTGTAAATGAATCAGAAATCACGCTCCTTAGTGAAGACTTTCTGGAGAAGAGCCCTCAGGAATCTTCTCTGATTGCTCTGCTAAAGGAGAAGAACGTTGTCAACACATACACAGAAGTGTAACTTGACACCATGAGAAATTTTAGCTACTGTATTAGCTACTGATTGAACATTTCCCATTTAGCAACTTTCTAGTAAGGTAATTCTACCTAAGGATATCTGTTCCATGCAGCTTATTCTCAGAAGTGCTAGAAGAGTTGAATTGGTCAACTATATCATACTCCAAGAAAGATGTGACTAGGGAATTTGTTTAAGAATAACTACCCTTACTGTTATTTAGATAAATATATAAATAAACATATATATGTGTGTGTTTGTATATATACTGAAACTTCAATAAAGATAAATATGTCAAAGATACTCTTGAATCATTGTTAGTAACCAAAGAAATTAGAGCTAAAGGAAAGCAAATGAGATAAAGTAAATAAGATCTAAAAACAAAAAAAGAAAGAAAATTAGGAGTAATATGACATTAAGAATAACACACAGTAAATAGTTCTACCTATACAAATTACCCTTTTGTACTTCTTTGCTTTTTCAGTTGTTTTCTGCAAATGCCTATATTCAAAGGCAGCTAAGTTTTTAAGAACTAGGACTGGATCTAGATTTTTAACTGTGTGGATCACAACAAACCATCAACAGAAAGACGAAAAGTGGAAACAGTAACAGATTTTACTTTCCTGGACTCCAAAATCACGGCAGACAGTGACTGCAGCCATGAAACTCAAAGATGCTTGCTCCTTGGAAAGAAAGCTGTGACAAACCTAGACAGCATATTAAAAGCAGAGATATCACTTTGCCGACAAAGACATCACAAAGGTCCGTGTAGTCAAAGCTATGGTTTTTCCAGTACTCATGTACAGATATGAGAGTTGGAGCATAAACAAAGCTGAGCACCAAAGAATTGATGCTTTTAAGTTGTAGTGCTGCAGAAGACTCTTGAGGGTCCCTTGGACTGCAAGGAGATCAAATCAGTCAACCCTAAAGGAAATCAGTACTGAATATTCATTGGAAGGATTGTTGTTCAAGTGGAAGCTCTAATATTTGACCACCAGATGTAAAGAGCCAACTCACTGGAAAATACTCTGATGCTGGGAAAGATTGAAGGCAAAAGGAGAAGGGGATGGCGGAGGATGAGATGGTTAGACGGGATCACTGGAATCAGTGAACATGAATCTGAGCAAACTTCGGGAGACAGTGGAGGACAGAGACATTTGGCATGCTGCAATCCACGGGGTTCCTAAGAGCAGGCCATGACTTAGCAACTGGACAACAAAAACAGCTAGCTTTTTTAATATTCTCTTATTTTCCTGAGGAGTGAAACAATCAATTTTACTATACCATGGCAAAAATATCCTCAGTGATCAAATATTGCTAGTAGTAGTGAAAGCCTTATCTGCAGTCTCTCAAGCTGGTTAGCACGGTCATGGGTATGGCAGGATGATGTCCCTTCCTCTCGAGATGCCGAGATCCCAGTGGTCTAGCTCTTTCCATCTGTTCTCCAGATCAAGGTCTTTGTTTTGCCATTGTCTCAACTGTTTCTAGGTGGAGGCCCTGAGATCTATATCTAACCCGAAGACTCTTTCCTGTGCTCTTTGATCCAGCAGAAAAAAATTTAAAAAATTGAGAACCTTCCTATGAAAGCTCAGTAGTTTCCAGCTACTTTTAAAATAATCCAAGAAGGTATAGCAAAAGTGAATCTCTCTGGAGATGAGGACCTCTTTATGCCAAAGCTATACTTCTTAATTCAACAGAATCCCCATCAGTATCTGTTATCTGGTACCTGACCCAGTTCAGCAATTGGAGACCTCTGAATGGCTTCTTAAGGCATTTCAATTTTGGGCTCTTAAATATCTTAATCCTCTTTTTTTGAGCTTGTAGATAAATAAACAATTTTCACTTTTTAAAAATTGTGTATATCTGGACTATTGTACAGGAGGGCGTGGCAACCCACTCCAGTATCCTTGCCTGGAGAATCCCCATGGACAGAGGAGCCTGAGGGCTACAGTCCATGGGGTTGCACAGAGTTGAACACAACTGAGTGACTAACACACACACGGGCTATTGTACACTTTATTTTATCCCCTAAATCATGCTTAGTTCTCTAAAGATTTAGGTTAAGCTTGGAATGTATTCAGGAAAGCACCTAAAAGTGTTACTAGGCAAGCAACTATAATACATTAGTGATATGACAAAATATTGTTTGGATTTGTACTTTGAGAAAACTGATTTCTAATACACAAAATAAGCTGAAGGGAAAACCTGGGGATTAAAGTTCAAGTGTTAGTGTTTCTGTTGTGCTCGACTTTTGTGGCCCCCATGGAGCCTGCCAGGCTCCTCTGTCCATGGAATTCTCCAGGCCAGAATACTGGAGTGGGTTATTATTTCCTTCTCCAGGGTATCTTTTTGAACCAAGGATCAAACCTGGGTCTCCTACCTTGTAGGCAGATTCTTTACCATCTGAACCACCAGGGAAGTCTATGGGGGATTAAAGGAAAGTAGTAAAATCAGAGCTGGAGAAAATAAAGAAATCAATTATTGAAAACTGAAAAAAAGTTTTTAGTTTGCTTTATGTCTGTGTTAAAAGTGACTTCTTAAAATTTTTCATTTCTCAGAGGATGAAAAATTAAATGCATTTATCTCAATTACGGAAAAAATATATATTTAAATGTTAAAAAGATAAAATGTTTCCACAAATGCATGTTTCTATGTTTCAGAGCAAGAGACTTGTAGAAACTCAAAATAGCAATAGAAAACTAGTGCTTCTGGGCGCTTGCCCTCCCGTCTCTCTCCTGGCTCTCTGCTTTCTCTCTGTCCTCGCAGGGTTTTCCTGAGAGAAAAAAAAGCAGATTGTCTCAGGTCTCTTCTTAGGGCACTAACCCTATCATGAGGGCCCACTCTCATAATCTGATTACTTCCCAAAGGCCGTATCTCAAAACACCATTACAATGCTATTTGGTTTTAAGGGTTTCCATATATGAATTTGGGGGAGACACAAGCATGCAGTCCAAAACACTGGGTCAAAGGGTATTTATGTTTTACATTTTAATAGTTACTGCACAATTACCTTCTTACAGTATTATGTTGATTTCTACATCCATCAACAATAGAATAAGGAATATATTTTACTATTATTTTATTTTTCGACAAGATCTCAACTCAATGCTTACACTGACCACCATTAACAAAACTAATACTTCTCATTACTTATACCATCAGGGTACAACATGCTTGTCTTTCTCAGGGATTACTATGGTTGCAGTACATTTATTTCTGAGATCCATTTGATCATGTTTCTTCATCTGACTCTTATGCTATGCTGCACTCACTCACGTCAGACTCTTTGCAATCCCATGGACTAAAGCCAGCAAAGCTTCTATGTCCCTGGGATTTCCCAGGCAAGAATACTTGAATGAGTCACCATTCCTTCCTCCAGGGGGATCTTCCTGGCCCAGGGATCAAACCCATGTCTCCTGTAGCTCCTACATTGTCAGGTGGATTCTTTACCTCTGAACCGCCTGGGAAGCCCCATCTGATTCCTAAGCTTCATAAACATGTAGAAGGCTTTTTCCTTGTTTTTTTCCACCTTCACTGTTGAATCCCAGGACCTAACAGATTAGGGGACACAGCAGGTATGTGTCAACAAACATTTGCTTAATGAATTCTCTTTGGTGAATAAATAAATATCTTGCTCATTCCTTAATTATTGCTAATGCTCACTGCTTTGACTCCAGTTATCATTCTGGATCTTTTCTACTTTTTCTGTACTTAAATTCATGGAATCTTTACATAAAAAACAGCCAAAATAGTTGTCTTAATTTATTTTAGAAATTAGGTAGGATATAAATTAGGCAAATAATAATCAATAAATTGTCAATGCATTTGGTAAATTCCAACACACACAGAAAAATATTTGTCTTATTGTAGATACTGTGCTATCAATGAAATCTGATATTTATTACATTTTAGGAACTAATTCACTGTTGATATGTATTGGACTCAGAGTTGTTTTTTTTCCTTTTTTTCTTTTTTTTAATCTAAGGCTTTTTTACCCATTCTTTGATTTTGTACTTGGTTGAGCAAGGTGTTCCATTTTCACTATCAAATATTTTGGTTCACTTTATAGATCCCAACAAGTCAAAATATTTTTGGAACTTCATGATGAATTCAAACTCTAGGATCCAGAGTGCCATGGCCTCTTGAAAGAAACCATTCTACATGAATTTGGGGCTTTTCCTGTCAATTTGAATAGTAGGTCTAAATAAAGCTGAAAATATGGCCATTTGTACAGATATGGCCATGGAACTATTTAGGTATCTTTTTCATGATTTTATCATCTCTTTTCTTTGTATAACAAACATCCTGAAGAAAACTGAAAATGGAAGTGTTAATCACTCAGTCGTGTCTGACTTTTTGCAATGCTATGGATTGTAGCCTGCCAGGCCCCTCTGTCCGTGGAATTCTCCAGGCAAGAATATTGGACTAGGTAGCCATTCTCTTCTCCAGGGAATCTTCCCAATCGAAGATTGAACCCAACTCTCCTGCATTGCAGGCAGATCATATTCTCCCACTTTTTGTTCCCTCTTTATTTGACTGAGTAAAGGAAATGTATCTTAAACGTGCATGCACGTTGTCTGGCAATATTTAACAATGATTTGTACATTGTTGATCAAAAATGTATTCAACCATTTAAAAAGTATACGTTGGATTCTTACTCTGACTTATAAACTGTGCTACTTTTTTGATGTTTGAACGTGAATAAGACACACAGGATTGGAGAATGGGAGTTCACAGTTCTAGCAAGGTGGCAGGCATGTGAAGCACCACGAAACAACGAAAAATGCGATTGTAGCAATATGCAAAGAATATGTGTCAAGTGTTAAATTGAGTTGTCAAGTGTTAAATTATTTTGGGGCCTGAATTCCTAGAATAGCAAATGATGGTATAAGATCCAGAAGCAATCAATCTACTTCACCCTATACTGAGCTCTTCATAGATCTTTCCTCACCCAAAGAGAGGTTCTCAATGTTATTAATCATATTACATTATGTATATCATACCGTATCATATCATCAGTATTTGGGAAGACAGTGAATGTTCTACATGTTCTCATTGTAATCCTATTTCAGATAAAGTGAACACTTCTTGTCCAGACCTTGGAAATGTGTAGAATTCTCCAAGGCATTTATAGGAACATTTTATTAAACTCTTTTTATAAACCATAGTTTTAGAGCAAAATCTAAGAATTTATCACAAAAATTTGATTTTTATCACAAAAATTTGATTTTTATCACAAAAATCAAGCTATTGTATTCTCAGTTGCTCAGTCATGTCCTACTCTTGTGACCTCATGGATTGCAGCCTGCCAGGTTCCTCTGTCCATACCATTTTCCAGATATCTCCTTCTCCAGGGGAATCTTCCTGATCCAGACAGAGATCAAACCTGTGTTTACT
Organism: Nanger dama; assembly: GCA_917880005.1. Taxonomy (NCBI): domain Eukaryota; kingdom Metazoa; phylum Chordata; class Mammalia; order Artiodactyla; family Bovidae; genus Nanger; species Nanger dama. The sequence continues at coordinate 18,638,116 of CAKJTW010000020.1, forward strand.
GTGTCTCCTGCACTGGCAGGAAGAGTCTTTACCTCTGAGCCACCGGAGAAAAACAATCAAGTTACTGAAAAATAGATACATGCTGTGAGCTCTTCTTGCATAAGATCTTGAAGGAGGAAATGATGGTGGTATATCAAGATAGTTGTTGAATAAATGTTTTTAAGCATCTGCCATGTATTTGTAGCAGTGGCATGTAACACAAAAATAAGAGCTCTTGCCCATGGAAAGTAAAGTATAAACACAGATTTATATATTCATTCATTTATTTAACAAGCATTTATGGAATGTCTAATATTTATTAGGCATTAAATTAAGTTCTGGATAAACAATAACACATGTTCTTCTTTTTTTTTTTTTTTTTAACTTCAATCAAAACTAAGTGGAATGGAGGAAATAGACCCAAAAGCCGATGCCACTATGTTTTACATGTTGAAGCAGAAATATGTACAGGGTTTTATAGAAACAGGGAAGAAGCATGCAGCCTATTTACAGAACCAAGTTAAGGTGGAGGTCTGAGGTTTCAGGAAAGTTATCTCAAGGTGACTTTCGAGCTGAGTTTCAAAAACTGGAATCTGTAGTCCTGCTAACAGTTGTTGAAAGGGCATTCCATGAAGAGGGCCAATGAGACCACTGTCAAACAAGGGAGAAAATCCTAGAATCAAGAATATCAATTTAGGGAAGTAAAACAAGAATTCTACAAAAATATCATGTTGCCTGAACTAGGACAACAGATAGAGGAATAGAAAGGAAGGGATTCAAAATGTTTCTAGATGTTTTGGTGAAGGACGAATGTGAGAAACTTAGGCACTCAGTTCAGTTCAGTCGCTCAGTCGTGTCCGACTCTTTGGGACCCCATGAATCGCAGCATGCCAGGCCTCCCTGTTCATCACCAACTCCCGGAGTTCACTCAGACTCACGTCCATCGAGTCAGTGATGCCATCCAGCCATCTCATCCTCTGTCATCCCCTTTTCCTCCTGCCCCCAATCCCTCCCAGCATCAGAGTCTTTTCCAGTGAGTCAACTCTTCGCATGAGGTGGCCAAAGTACTGGAGTTTCAACTTTAGCACCAGTCCTTCCAAAGAACACCCAGGACTCATCTCCTTTAGGATGGACTGGTTGAATCTCTTTGCAGTGCAAGGGACTCTCAACAGTCTTTTCTAACACCACAGTTCAAAAGCATAAATTCTTCGGTGCTCAGCTTTCTTCACAGTCCAACTCTCACATCCATACATGATGACTGGAAAAACAATAGTCTTGACTAGACGGACCTTTGTTGGCCAAGTAATGTCTCTGCTTTTGAATACGCTATCTAAGTTGGTCATAACTTTTCTTCCAAGGAGTGTCTTTTAATTTCATGGCTGCAGTCACCATCTGCAGTGATTTTGGAGCCCCCAAAATAAAGTCTGACACTGTTTCCACTGTTTCCCCATCTATTTCCCATGAAGTGATGGGACCAGATGCCATGATCTTCGTTTTCTGAATGTTGAGCTTTAAGCCAACTTTTTCACTCTCCTCTTTCACTTTCATCAAGAGGCTTTCTAGTTCCTCTTCACTTTCTGCCATAAGGGTGGTGTCATCTGTACATTTGAGGTTATTGATATTTCTCTTGGCAATCTTGATTCCAGCTTGTGCTTTTTCCAGCCCAGCATTTCTCAAAATGTACTCTGCATAGAAGTTAAATAAGCAGGGTGACAATATACAGCCTTGATGTACTCCTTTTCCGATTTGGAACCAGTCTGTTGTTCCATGTCCAGTTCTAACTGTTGTTTCCTGACCGGTATACAGGTTTCTCAAGTTATGTCCAACTCTTCTTGACTCCATGGACTGTAGCTCTCCAGGTTCCTCTGTCCATGGGATTCTCCAGGCAATAAAAGTGGAATGGGTTGCCATTCACTTCTCCAGTAGATCTTCCCAACCCAGGGATCGAACCCAGATCTCCAGCACTGTAGGCAGATTCTTCACTGTCTGAGCACCAGAGTATGAGAGAGGAAGAAAGTTAAAGGATAACCCACATTTTCAGGTTGATTGTTTGGTTGGATGGTGACACCAAACAGAATTTCCAGGCCAATATGGTAACTGGTTGAAATTCAGCAAACATTATGGTCCCCAAGCTCTGAGAATGATTAGTGAGACTAGGGATAGATGAACTCCTCAACATGTGCCCACAAAACTTGTAAAGAGAGACACCTGCTACATTTCTTCAAATGCATGTTACATATTTTCATTTCTTAAGAATCATTATTATAGGAAAATTTAGGAAAGAAACCCCATGGAGAATTTAGACACAAAAAATAATTCTGACTTAGTAAATATCATGCCATAATGAATGTTTCAGAGAAGAAACAAAGGTGGTACTTTCTCTTTTATTGAATTCATATGGGTAAGATATACATGTGTGTAGTAGAATCAGTTAAGATTTTTTTAGACCATAATTACGTCTAAAGTTATTCTGTCTTAAGAGAGTTACACAGTTTTAAATCTTAGAAAAATTCATTATAATAGTCCATAATTAGAACCTTAAACTATTAAATAGAATATTTTATTATAATAAAACATCCTAATAGGTACTTCATTACAATGAAACTAGTTGGTGATTTTTTTTTTCCTGATGGAGAAATTAAGAAATACACCTTGTAAAGCTTGTAAGCATTCAATCTTGTAAGCATCCAATATAAAATATTATAACCCTAAAGAAGTCCACAATCAAGCTCATAATCTCCTGCTCTGTTCCCCACTCATTTACTCCCCATTAACCAAGATTAAAATCCCTGGCACCATCTTTAATTGCTGTTCAGTTAGGATTTAGGGGAAAATGTTTCTCTGAAAGAGGATGATAAATTCGGATTAGGAAAGGCCAATCAAGGCTTGATGAAGATAGGGTACAGGAGTTCAGGCAGGAAGTCTGCACATGTCGACACATCCTACACCAAGTTGGAGGAGGGAATTTAGCACCAAAGTAAGCAACATTTGATCAACAACAGATACAGGAGGTCAGGGCATGGTAGTCAATCAGCTAGACAGGCAGTTGGAGGATCAGAAGTACACAAGTAGGGAGTTTCTGGAAAAAGATGCTGGGAGAGGGAAAGGCTGAGCAGGCAGTCAGGTATCAGAAAATTCAAAGGAAGCAAAGAGCAGAGTGAGGTCAGAGGGTCTGCAACCAGATCAGCAGGAGAATGAGGGAATTTGACAGGCGGGACGTCTCACCAGCAGCTTTGCACCAGTCAGAATCCAATGCAACCAGCAATCTTGCTGCTCTGCTATTTGCAAATTACAGAATATTTCAGACTTTTAATGTCTGGTTTTTCAAGATGGAAAAAATGAAAACCCATAAAGCTAAGTGATGAAAGCAAGTATGTTTAGAACGTTAGTCAACAGGCTCTACTCTTGCGACTCCTCTCAGGATTATAAAAAGGCCCAATTTGCTTTTCATTTGTTGTTTGACTTAAACAGGCACTTTGACAGAACAGGCTTCCAGGTGGTTCAGTGGTAAAGACTCCACCTGACAATGCGGGAGATGCAGGTGACTTGGGTTCCATCCCGGGGTCAGGAAGGTCTCTTGGAGAAGAAAATGGCAGCCCACTCCAGTATTCTTGCCTAGGAGAATTCCATGGACAGAGGAGCCTGGCAGGCTACAGTCCATGAGTTATAGAGCTGGACTCGCTGAGTGACTAACACTTTCACTTCAACCTTCTCCCTTTCCCTTTTGGCAGCAAACAAGCAATCTACTTCACTAAATATTATAACATAATGCTTCCTAAATATTACAGCACAACATCCCCTAAATACTATAACACAATATTTTCTAAATAATAAGGAGCAATATTTCCTAATCTTATAACACAGTGGTTAAACCTGATAGTAATCCCTTGATCCTAATTCCTATTTATTTTACTACTTGTATTCTCAACTAATAATTTACTCCAGCATCTATTTCCCCTTCTCTCTTATTCTGTTCTATCAACATATCTCCATTACTCTGATGAAATAACACTTTTCAATAAGGCATTGACCTGTTCTTAATTACTTAGCTCCATGATATTTTCCCCAGCTCTCTTGACCTATTTTGAGAGTGTGACTTCAGAGAATCCCTCAATCTATGCTTCTGGTTAATTGATCTCTTCTCTCCTATGCATATCTAAGATGATCATGTTGCATATTTCATTACTGGCTACTCTTTCTCTAACTACTAAATTCGGATTAACCCATATTTTAGCCTTTAGTTCCTTATTTCCTTTTTTCCCTTTCACTCAAAAAAATGTACCCTCTCCTGATTAAGTTAGCAATTCTAAATATAACTATAAAATCTATACTGACAGTCTAACACTTCTCTGCAGCTCTGCCCTGCATCCTGAAAAGAATCATTATATTTAATCAATGAAACACATTTTAACATATCTAAAACTGAACGGATTTTTCTGCCTTTCATTCTCAGTACAAATCTGCTTCCTCTTCTTTTGTTTCATGTCCTCTAGACTTTTTCTCTTAACTGCTTCTCATCCCCCCAACCTTCTGTTGTTTTCTAGTCACTAAGTTTCATCTGACTCCTTTGCAACCTCATGGACTATAGCCTGTCAGGCTCCTCTGTCCATGGGGTTTCCCAGAAAGAATACTGGAGTGAGTTGCCATTTCTTTCTCTAGAGGATGTTCCCGAGCCAGGGATAGACCCTGCATCTCTTGCTGGTCCTGTATTGCCAGGCAGATTCTTTACCACTGAGTCACGTGTGAAGCCCATCCCTTCTGAGACCTCCACATTCAATAAACCCAAATCCATATTGTTTCCTAATTCTAAGCCACTTCTCTTTTCTTGTGGTTCAGTTGCTCAGTCATGTCAGACTCTTTGCGACCCCATGAACTGCAGCACTCCAGGTTTCCCTGTCCTTCACCATCTGCCGGAGCTTGCTCAAACTCATGTCCATTGAGTTGGTGATGCCATCCAACCATCTCATCCTCTGTCATCCCCTTCTCCTCCTGCCTTCAATCTTTCCCAGCATCAGGGTGATTTTTAATGAGTCAGCTCTTTGCATCAGGTGGCCAAAATATTGAAATTTCAGCTTCAGCATCAGTCCTTCCAATGAATATTCAGGACTGATTTCCTTTAGGCTGGATGGGTTAGATCTCCTTGTAGTCCAAGGGACTCTGAAGAGTCTTCTCCAATACCGAAGTTAAAAGCATCAATTCTTTGGTGCTAGGCCTTCTTTATGGTCCAGCTCTCTCTTCTCTTTTAGTCTTTTCTTTTTTATATCCATAACCACTGATCTGATTAAGGCTCATAGCATCTCGAGTTTGTTCTATGAAACAGATTCCTCAAAGGTCTTCTCTTACTCAAGTTTCTCCTCCTATTAATCTATCTTGTAAGTAGATTAATTGTTCTAAACACTGCTTTGATCATGCCACAGATCTGATTCCAACATTTTAGATCAAATGAAAGCATCTCAACCTGGAATTCAAGATCACATATAGTATATCCCTGATGTATCTTTCTAGATTCCTCCAACTACTCCTCTCTTGCCCCACTCACCAAAACAGACAGCCTTGATCACTGACTGGCATCTGTTCTATGTCTGGACCATCCGCATCTCTGAGTCTTCCCACGTTTTAACATTCTCACAGCTTATCGGATGTTTCCGAAAATTTCAAGACCAAGTTCAAATTCCAACCCCTGTTTATGGACTATCTTGACTGAGACCAACTCATGATGATCTCCTAAATTCTATTCACATAAAATTATGCAATATATTCTACTTTGAACTGGACATGAAACAACAGACTGGTTCCAAATAGGAAAAGGAGTACGTCAAGGCTGTATATTGTCACCCTGCTTATTTAACTTCTATGCAAAGTGCATCATGAGAAACGCTGGACTGGAAGAAACACAAGCTGGAATCAAGATTGCCAGGAGAAATATCAATAACCTCAGATATGCAGATGACACCACCTTTATGGCAGAATGTGAAGAGGAGCTAAAGGGCCTCTTGATGAAGGTGAAAGAGGAGAGTGAAAAAGTTGGCTTAAAGCTCAAAATTGAAAAACGAAGATCATGGCATCTGGTCCCATCATTTCATGGGAAATAGATGGGGAAACAGTGGAAACAGTGTCAGACCTTATTTTGGGGGCTCCAAAATCACTGCAGATGGTGACTGCAGCCATGAAATTAGAAGATGCTTACTCCTTGGAAGAAAAGTTATGACCAACCTAGACAGCATATTCAAAAGCAGAGACATTACTTGGTCGACTAAAGTCCGTCTAGTCAAGGCTATGGTTTTTCTTGTGGTCATGTATGGATGTGAGAGTTGGACTGTGAAGAAGGCTGAGCACCAAAGAATTGATGCTTTTGAACTGTGGTGTTGGAGAAGACTCTTGAAAGTCCCATGGACTGCAAGGAGATCCAACCAGTCCATTCTGAAGATCAGCCCTGGAATTTCTTTGGAAGGAATAATGCTGAAGCTGAAACCAGAACTTTGGCCACCTCATGTGAAGAGTTGACTCATTGGAAAAGACTCTGATGCTGGAAGGATTGGGGGCCGGAGGAGTGGGGACGACAGAGGATGAGATGGCTGGATGGCATCACAGACTCGATGGACGTGAGTCTGAGTGAACTCCGAGAGATGGTGATGGACAGGGAGGCCTGGCGTGCTGCGATTCATTGGGGCGCAAAGAGTCGGACACGACTGAGCGACTGAACTGAACTGATTCTAGTTTGACAACTCCATTTCAAATTATTTCCTTCAGAGGACATGTCTCATATTTCTATGCCAGTCATTCACTGTTAGTTCATATTAAGGACAGTAAGATATTTATAGCTTTTAAAATTTTTAAGTAAGATTACAATATTAATGAAACATAATTAACTTCATTCTCTCTTTCCAATATGTTTATGTTACATGTATGCAAATAACACATCATTTAATTATGGATATTTTTCTTTCAATTTTATTGGAAAAATATTTCTTTATCTCCATTTTTGCCCCTGTATATGCACATTCTTAAAGAGATGGGAAAACCAGACCATATAACTTGTCTCCTGAGAAAACTGTATGTGGATTAAGAAACAGCAGTTAAAGCTGTACATGGAACAGCAGACTGCTTCAATATTTGGAAAGGAGTACATCAAGGCTATATATTGTCACCCTGCTTATTTAATTTATATGCAGATTATACCATGCAAAATGCCTGGTTGGATGAATCACAAGCTGAAATCAAGAATGCCTGGAAAGATATCAAGAACCTCAGATATGCAGATACCACTCTAGTGGCAGAAAGCCAAAAGGAACCAATGAGCCTCTTGATGAAGATAAAAGAGAAGAGTGAAAAGGCTGACTTGAAACTCAACATTCAAAAAACTAAGACCATGGCATCTGGTCCCATCACTTCATTACAAATAGATGGGGAAAGGTGGAAATAGTGACAGGTTTTCTTTACTTAGGTTCCAAAATCACTGTGGAGAGTGATTGCAGTCATGATAGTAAAATACACTTGCTCCTTGTAAGAAAAGCTATGAAAAACTAGCTAGAGCATTAAAAGGCAGAGACATCACTTTGCCAACAAACATCTGTATAGTCAAAGATATGATTTTTCCAGTAGTCATGTATGAATTTGAGAGTTTGATGATAAAGAAGGCTGAGCACCGAAGTATCGACATCTTCAAATTGTGGTGTTGGAGAAGACTCTTCAGAGTCCCTTGGACAGCAAAGAGATCAAACCAGTCCATCCTAAAGGAAATAAGTCTTGAATATTCATTGGAAGAACTGATGCTGAAACTCCAAAACTTTGGCCACCTGATGACAAGAGTCAACTCATTGGAAAAGACCCTGATGCTGGGAAAGACTGAGGGCAGGAGAAGGGAGTGACAGAGGATGAGATGTCAGCCTGAGTTTAAGCAAACTTTGGGAGACAGTGAAGTACAGGGAAGCCTGGCATGCTGCAGTCCTTGGGATCACAGGACTCAGACACAACTCAGCGACTGAACAAGAACAACAAATGTACACATTGGCACATATATATTTACCCTCTAACTTTTCTGAAACTTAGATAAGCACTGACATTTTGCACCTCAGTTTCTTTCCTATTACGCTGGTGATTATATTATTAACTGTCTTGACTGTCTCACTTTTGGGTATAAACATGAGTATATACTCTGTTATTAATGTATACTATGTGTTTATAAATATTAATACATCACAGCCCTTCTGGGGAAAGTTAGTCTATGCAATTAAATTGTTATTACCATTATTATTTGACATTATAAGGAGTTAAAAACCTTTAAAACTGTAGGTAACAGGACCTATCTAAGCAAAACTGTTAAATTCCATAAATATTTTCTTATTTATGTCCATTTTCTCCCTGAATGTACATCTCAAAGACGAGTACAATTAGCTTGATGGAAGCGCCAGCTTAAGTGCTCACAGTTTTCAAATTTGTCTGATAAATTATATTAACTGTAACAAATTTATCTTTTTTCCTTTAGAACATTTTGAATCACAATCCAAACTTGCCAAGTTGAACCCCTGTTTTACATCTTCAATATTTATTACAAGTACACGCTGGTTTGATATAGAGCAGTAGTGCCCTCTAGTGGCCACTTTCATTTCTTACACTGCATATATTTTTGTTACCTTAAATAGTGTTAACCACTTTTTGACTGTTTTTCATAGAAGTTTTCTAGTGAAGCATGTCACAGATTATAATTGGATACACACTTTTTTCACATTCTCTCTCAGAGACTATATCAAAACATATGCAAACACCAATGATTTTTCAAGAATTTATGTTTTTAATGTTGAAATCAAATCTATAGAACATTTCTGACAAGTTTTCACCAAAATCAGTTTCAATTTATTGCCAAATATGACTATAAGTTCAATATATATGTGAAACCTTGAGGAAGTTGGTACAAAACATTTTTTAAATGTATTTTATCTATAGTAAATTTTAGTATAAATGGCTAAGAGGACCATGAGGAAAAGGAACAGCCTGATAGTAAGTCCAAATAGATAACTCCCCATTACCAAGCTGCTCAGAATATATAAGGTTGTTCAAAAAATAATTATCTTCCACTAACTTCCATACCTAGGAAAATTATCAGATGTCTATTTTCAGTTTAATTCGATTAAATAAATAATTATCAATTCCCAGCACTGTTTGGTGCTGATATACTACTAGTGAAGATACACTGATAAATGTGCTTCAGTCACAAACAGCATTTCCCCTGCACTTGTGTTATTGATATAATATTCCGTAGGCCTTCCCTGGTGTCCAGTGGTTAGACTTCCCGCCTCCATTGCAGGGGGTGCAGGTTCAATGCCTAGTCAGGGAAATAAGATCCCACTCAGCACAGGTCATGGTCAATAAATAAATAAATAAATATTTCATAGTTATTTCATTAGGTTCTTGGATATTAATAATCTTCCCACTGAACCAATAAAACAATTAGATGAAGAAAGGTCAAAATGTGTCCAGGTGCATTTGACTACAAGGAACAGCACTCAGGTAGGCATTTAGCATTTAAATCTTAGAATGCCTGTCAACCTGTGGGATATTTTAAAATACATAATTTATAAATACATGTGCACATCCACTTTAATCTAAAATGTGAAAAATAATTCCATACGAAGTAAGATGTTTAAAGCTTTCATGATAAGTCTATAATTTTGAGAATATATTATAAAAAGCTATGCCGTTGGCATTAACTCCTCAATTATTTTTAAAAGACGGAGTTGTTAAACACTTTATTACTCTGGACTTCTTTAGTTAATTCCTTCAAACTGCAAAAGTGGCTACAAGTGATTTTCATGAAATAATTGAGATTTCATTTGTGCTGGATGTGCCGCATTTGACTCCAGATCATCTCGACCCTTCTCAGCCTTGCTCTGAGTGCTGGCAGACTGATATATATGCACTACAGAAGTGGTCTTCCGGGACCTCTCTGGTGGTCCAGTGGTTAGGACTGTGTGTTCCCAGTGCAGCAGGCCAGGGTTCAATCCCTGGTCAGGGAAACTACAGCCCACACGCTATAACTAAGAACCAGCTCAGACAAATTAAAAGAGAGGAAGAAGATAAGAAAGAAAAAAAGAAGTGGGTGTTCTGGTTTTCCTGTGCCTCCCAGGAGATGAACGAAGGGAAAGAAGAATTCACTGCCCAGCCTCCCTTCGTCTGAGGCTTTGCTTTTCTCTTTTCTCTCTTTCTCGCTTTCTCCCACCGACACTCATAGCTCCTGTCTGGTTCTCTCTCTGCAAGACCTGCTCTGCCTAATGCTGCTGCTTCTCATTTCTGCATACTCGCTTCGCCAAGAGCATTGGTATAGACTGAACTGTACCCTCAAATTCGTATGTTGAAGCCCTAACCCCAGCATCTAATAAAGTGACTTTATTTGGAGATATAGTCATTAAGAGGTAGTTAACTTAAAATAAGGCCCTAATCCAGTCTGCCTGGAGGCCTTCAAAGAAGAGGCCATTAGCCCAAGAAGGCTTGGGCAACTAGACGAAGCCTTTCTCGGGCAGTGAGAAAGCAGGCATCTGCGCCAAGGGGAGACCCTCAGAGAAAGCCAAACCAGCCCAGCACCTTGAGCTTGGACTTTCATCCTCCAGAGTTGGCAGAAGACAAATTTCTGTTGTTTAAACCTCCAAGTCTGTGGTATTTTGTTATGGCAACCCTGGCAAACTAATACCTGAAAACGTCCTTACAGTCTGATCAAACCAATACAGATCTGTTTGTTACACTGTCTTGAATACTCCTGTTAGAGTCACATGGCTCCTAATTGACTCACCCTTTTGTGGTAGCCCTGGATCTTTTTGTTTTTGTATTTTTAAGTTAATGGCCATGATAGTTTCCTAGAACAATTTGGGTGACTAGCTGAAATTGAGATTTCAGCAGGACTTTACTCCTTCTGAGAGTTCTAGGAGAAAATTTATCCTCGCCTCTTCCCATTTCTGTTGCTCCAGAGGTTCTTAGGGTACATGACTCCAATCTCTGTGTCCGTTTTCACATATCATCTCTTCTATGTCTTCCCTTCCCTTCTTGTACAAACATGTTTGCTATTGTATTGAGAACCTATCCATAATCATCCAAGATATTCTTATTTCAAGGTTCTTAAATTAATTACATCTGCAAAGACTATTTCTTTTCTAAGAAAGGTCAACTTAGAGACTCTAAGCAAAATTTCTTCTGGAAGGATACCACTCAACTTACTACAAATAGGAAAATAAATCTAAAAATGAACTTCATATCTTCTCATATGATTTATTATATCAGTGTAGAATCTCTCTTGAGAAGAATAATAAAGAAGGATCATTATTAGAAAGCATAAGATCTCATCAAATTAATATAGAAGTGTAAGTTTCTACATGTCCACACATGATTTTAACTCAAAATAAGGTGCAAGAGTATTTAAACATATAAAAATGTTAACTAAGAGAATTTTAATGATTGAAACATGTATTTAACACATTTTAACAATTAAATAAGGAAACATAATTATTTTAGAACAGCATCCTGTTGACTCATTCACAGAGTGCTTTTATACCTACTATTTCCAAGACCACACTTTTTCAAAAAAAAGAGTAATTGTTCTTAAGAATCTGTGAGAATTAATTATAGAAGATGATTTAATATAAGCATTTATTCTACACATGAGAAAGTCAAATCTTTATTCATAAATCTGTTTCATCTGGGCATGAGTTTCATACTCAAATTCCTCACCATACATCAACAATTTCACATTAGCTATGTTACGGTTTTTTGCTTGTTTTCTGGTTTTAGTTTTGGGGGTTTTTTTGTTTGTTTGTTTTTTTCTTGATGGGCTGGCAAATAGAGAACACTCTAACTGAACTATTCCTTCTCTCTAAAAATTGATGATGTCTAATGAGAGTCCCTTGAACTGCAAAGAGATCCAACCAGTCCATCCTAAAGGAGATCGGTCCTGGGTGTTCTTTGGAAGGACTGATGCTGAAGCTGAAACTCCAGTCCTTTGGCCACCTGATGAGAAGAGTTGACTCACTGGAAAAGACTCTGATGCTGGGAGGGATTGGGGGCAGGAGAAGGGGATGACAGAGGATGAGATGGCTGGATCACATCACCGACTCAATGGACGTGAGTTTGAGTGAACTCCGGGAGTTGGTGATGGACAGGGAGGCCTGGCGTGCTGCGATTCATGGGTCGCAAAGAGTCGGACATGACTGAGCGACTGAACTGAACTGAAAGAGGCATATATAAACACATAGGTCAAAATTGAGCTATTAAAGCTGGAGTTGGTCAGTTATGGTCAGAGAAATGTGTGCTTAGGTAGTTTTCATATTTTATTCTTTTGCAAGAAATGGAGAAATCATTTCTCTCTAAGGACTTGTGGTCTTGAGGAGTCTTGTCAAGTTTTCAAATATCATGTGGTTAAGAAAGATTGTTTTAAAACCTGATCATAGTGTTTAACACACCCACTGTGCATCAATCAGAAATTCATAACAATCTGGTCCTACAATGTTCATGACAAAAAATATAACTATAAAGCATTTTTTGGTTACCTCCACTTCCTCTTCCTCTATAGTATTGATTTGACCAAAAAATTCATTCAAATGTTAAGGGAAAGCCTGAATGTATTTTTGGCCAACCAATATTATACCCAATTTATTTCCCTCTGTTTTTCCAAATGAGGCATAAAAAGAATGTTGCTCTCTAAACTCTGAGATGTTTATTTCACATGAGATTTGATGATGCTTTAACATTTCAATCAGACAGAATCTTTCACATTACAATTATCTTGAATAGACCTGGCAGTTTGTGAAGAAAAATTAATATTGCTCCATGGTTATGTAGTTATAATACAAGTCCTTCAAATAAAACTGTTTTGTCAATTTAAAAGCTTCTTTTGATGATAATAAATTTCAGGGAGTCATTCTAAAATGTTACAGAATTAAGATATTTTACTTGTATGGGTTCCCTAAACATTTCCTTTCTCCCGAGGAAAAGGAGACTTCTAGCACTAAGCCAATCTTATTCCTGGTGCCTCAAGAAAAGACCAGGCAAAATGAAAAAGTCAAAAGAAGTCAAAGCATTTCCTCTTGGGAGGCAGGCATTTCCTCTTTGGTTTATATTTGATTTATACACAGATTCAGACCTTTCTATTACATTCATATTCATCAAAATGCCTGCTGAAGAATGACACAGACATTGAATATGGCTTGTGTATTTCCACAGGGGACTGCAATCCACATCGGGCACTTGGTGCAGTGACTTTTCATCTTGGTGTAGCTCAAGGCTAGCTGGGAAGATGCCATATGGTGGTAGAGTCATTAAATTTTTCCCCCATGAACCTCATTCCAGATTCTTTATTTACAAAGAAAAATGTATATTTAAGCGATTATTACTAAAGATTCAAAAATGCAAGTACCTTTGTATGCAATCATCTGTGTAGTCACAGTGCTAGCTGCAGCTGCCTTGGTTAGCATCAAAAGTAAGATGGTGTGAACAATCACGGCGTCACTGATGTCTTGAAAAGTCAAGGGTGTGGAAAGCATCAGGATCAAACAGGATGTCTTTCTTTTTCTCATTATTTAGTATAGTGAACTTTGCAATACAAGATGCAGAAGATATTTAAGAAGGAATTATAAAATGAGATGTACTGGATATGTACAGATTTCATATCAAAGCTAAGTGTATCTGGCTTTTCCTCACCATAAAAAAGGAAATTCCAGGCAGAAAAACTGCAGCTTCACCTTAGGTGTGAAACTCAGAGAGTAAACACAATTCACAAAAGTTGTTAGAGAATAGGCACACTAGGTCAGTGTTCTGCATTATTCCATCATGCCCTGCTGAGACTCTGCAGCAAGTGTCCTGTTTTTCTTCCCAATAATGTCTGCAACTAGTCATAGACACATCATTGTTTTCCAGTTTACTAATTAAAGTTGATGATTTCCTTCTTTTTTTCTCCCACTATCTTTAAGTCACTAGCAAATAAAGATATGCCCTGAAATAATTTGTGCTTATATATTTCTAAGTGTGTCTTTGTTTTCCCACCCCATAGCACGATGCCTAACACACATGTGCTCAATATATTTTGAATTGCTAGTAATTCTATCATAAAAAAACATAGCATTTTGTTTTTATCCATAAGCTATGTGTGCACCCTAAGTCACTTCAGTCATGTCCAACTCTTTGCGACCATATGGATTGTTGCCTGCCAGGCTCCTCTGTCCATGAGGTTCTCCAGGCAAGAATACTGAAGTGAGTTGCCATGCCCTCCTGTAGGACAATCTTCCTTAGGGATCAAACCCGTGTCTCTTATATCTCCTGCACTGGCTGGCCCATAAGCAATTTTTGCACCTTGGGCAAGTAACTCATTCTCTCTAAAGCGAGCTCTTAATCAATACAGTTAATTGTTTTAATCAAAACTAAAATTTTATGGGTCTAATGAATCAGAAGAGCCCCACAATTAAAAATGTAAAGCAGTAGTCTTAGAATTTTTAATGAAATAGAATCTCGGTCTTTGGAAAATGTATTCAAGATTGAGAAATTAAGATTTGTCTTTGAAACCCCAGAGAAAATCTATATTCTTAACATGTGTGCTTAAAATCAAAAGCCTAGTGATCATCATAACTAGCAGCTAGACCTGCATTAGTTAGCAGCACAGCGAAGGCTAATTGGTTGGGGAAAATGATATTTGATTATAACTGCTAAGTGCATGTGATGCATCATGATGAGTGAAATAAGCCTAGTGCATGCTCTCTTCCCACTGCTCAGCTGTAGTTATTAGTGACTGCCTACCTCCCTGCCTCCAGCAACATCAGTGTCTCTAGAGCTCCTGAACCCATTTACTTTCTGTTAACTGCTTGCCACTCTGCCTGCAGCTGTATTAATACATCCCAGAAGAATTCGTTCCCATCAATCACGGTAGATGTTGTAGCCACTGTTCTGTGACACATCAACACTACTGCTAACAGACAAAAAAATAATAAACTAAATAAAATAAAAACAGACTCAACTCATGAATAAGTGCAATTAAGATGCTGAGATATGAGAAGAATGGAAAAATAAAAGGTGTTGCAGAGAGTCAGACACGACTGAGCGACTGAACTGAACTGAACTGCTTTGCAAGATGGATTGATGCCTAAGATGTTGCTAGGCACAGTATAAGAATGATTTCTAGAATGATCAGTGTACTTGGGGTTAAATTTTTAGAGCGAGGCTAAACCATAAGAAGGAAAGGTATATAACCCTGGAGAACCAGACTAATTATTTCAAGTCCTTAATTATGACTCCCTGAGTTTTATACTTAGAAGGTTAATTTTTCTCTTAGGAATTTCTTGTTAAACTTGTATTTCTGCTACCAGAAATTATTTGTTAAATAAGAAATGCCATGACTGATCAACACTGTGTTGATCAACATTATGGTGTTGCTAAGATTTCGGACATGACTGAGTGACTGAACTGAACTGAACTGAAGATTTGAATAATAGTCCTAGAAACAAAAAAGAACACTTTAATACACTTTTATTATTGTAATTACTTATGACTTATATAGACTCATAGAATTTTAAGGACAGAAGAAAATCTGGATGTCATGCAACTACATCAGTTCACTAATGAAGAAACATAAATACTTTACCAGGGTTCTAGAGGAAATTAGACCTGATCATAATAGTCTATTAATACTATAACCTGCTCATTGCTCCCTGAATACCCCCAATGTCCTTGACTTTTATCTACTTTTTTTAACTTATAAGTTTCCAATATCTCATCAACTCTACTTATTCTTTTTTTTATTATTTGTCCCCTTCTTCCCATTACAGTGGATTCACTAAGAGAACAGATTCCTTTGTCTGTTTTGTTTGTTAATGTGTCTAAAATATCTAGTGTAGAATTAATGCACAGTAAGGACTGAAATAATGCATGCTGAATAAATAATAAAGGGATGGGATAATTTATGGGGAAAATTTCCTCTATGGAAGTAAGGGAGGAAATAGGAGAAAATACTCTCAGACATGTAAGTGGAAAGACACTTTGTATGAATAGCAATCAAAGAATGAATTTAGATATGGATAAAGTGGCTACAGATGAGGGTCTTCATATTTTAATATAAAAACCATTAGTTTTTGTCCTAGCCCAGTATTATTTTATTCCAATTGAAGTAACTGGACAAGAATATCAGTTAAAAGTGAGAAGTTGAAACATCACGGAATACAACCCTTGAAGAGACTGTGAAGAATTAAAATAGTGAAAAAAATAGGAAAGAAACTCCCCAGGGAGTGGATCCCTTTAGGAAGCACTGGGAAGATGGAAGGTGAATATAGTGTCTAAAGTTCAAATGACTCTTCAATACACTTGTATATGAAATCAGCCCTTCCTTGGTAGTTGTAGGGAAGACAGACAGTCAGTAGTGACAAAGATTCAGGGCTCTACTGGCCTCCTGTTGCGGAAATGAAAGAATGTAGATGCTCTAATAAAAATAGCTGATGTGATCTTGATACTAAGGGTCAAAGGAACTCTGCACTGGATAGAGGAGAGCAACGCTAGCTGCAAACATGGAAGGCTGTGTTCTGGAGGCAGGATGTTGAAATTTGAGATAAGAAGTGCAAGAATTAAGGTCAAAATGACGTAACTCAAACAAGGTGACCGTAGGCCCCAGCAAACAAGATATTTTGTATTTATTTCTTCCTGGTCCTCTATTCTTCATCCCATGAAAGCTTTCTGCCTTCTACTCCATTTTGCATTTCTCTGAATGGAGACTGTGTGCTTCATGAAGAGTTAAAAAAGCATTTGTATTACCTAAGCTGTCTTTAATACTTTTTAAACAAATTTGCAAAATTGACAGAATCGTCCTATTTATAAGATTAAATATATTTATTTTTATCCTGACTAATGCCCTTTTGTTTCTGTCAATATTTCACTTTGTCATTTTTTCACTTTTTATCAAGATATAATTGAATATAACATTATACTAGCTTCAATAGTACAATATAATGATGTGATATATATACATAGTATGAAACAATCATTGCAGTAAATCTAGTTAACATTAACTGCCACACATAATTATAATTTTCTTTCTCTTGATGAGAACATTTACAATCCACTCAACTTTTTCATTTGACAGATACAGAGTTTATAAAAATGTGCTCTTTTACACAGGTAACATTGAGCAACTCTTGTTCTTAAACTTCAATTTTTCAGTTTTTAAAATATTGGTAATTCCTCATAGAGTTTCTGCATAAATGAAATGAAATAATCTATTTTAGTGGTTCTCTTGGAACAAAAAAGACCTCACTATTACTCTGTAACATTTACTACTACTTCAACTAGCAGTTTAAAAATTCTGTTCCAACTCTAGAATAAAACAGCTTCCCTGGGAACTTCTCTAAACTAAAGAGGAAAAATATAAATATACAAACTTCCCAAGTATTTTTGCAAGAAATTCCAGAGTTCTGAAAGGTTATGAGACTAACATGATTTTAAGATCAATATCTGAAAATATGTGACAGGAAAGGAAAACTACAGATGTATCTCATAAAAATATTATCAACTATGGTACAACAATATACAAAAAAAGGTGATAAATTATGACAAAGTCTGGTTTATTTCCAGGAATTCAAAGGAAGTTAATATTTATAAATCAATTAATATTATTCACAGTGTTAATAGAATAAAGTAGAACATCTGTTTTGCTGTTGTTCAGTCCCTCAGTCTTGTCTGACTCTGCAACCCCATGGCTGCAGCGTGCCAGGCTTCCCTGTCCTTCACTGTCTCCCAGTTTGCTCAGACCCATGTCCGTTGAGTCAGTGATGCCATCAAATATCTCATCCTCTGTCATCCCCTTCTCCTCCTGTCCTCAATCTTTCCCAGTATCGTGTCTTTTTCAATGACTCAGCTCTTCACATAAGGTGGCCAGTACTGGAGCTTCAGTTTCAGAACTGGTCCTTCCAATGAATATCAGGGTTGATTTCCTTTAGGACAGACTGGTTTGCTCTCCTTGCTATCCAAGGATTCTCAAGGGTCTCTCCAATATCACAGCTCAAAGGTATCAATTCTTCAGCACGCAGCCTTTTTTATTGTCCAGCGCTCACATCCATACGTGGCTACTGGAAAAATCATAGCTTTGACTATACAAACCTTTGTACACAAAGTTATATTTCTGCTTTTCAATATGCTTTCTAGGTTTGTCACTGTTTTTTATTCCAAGGAGCAAGCATCTTTTAATTTCTTGGCTGCAGTCAACATCCACAGTTATTTTTGAGCCCAAGAAAATAAAGCCTGTCACTGTTTACATTTTTTTCCCCACCTATTTACCATGAAAAGGGACAACAGAGGATGAGATGATTGGATGACATCACAGACTCGATGGACATGAATTTGAGCAAGCTCCAGGAGTCGGCGATGGACAGAGAAGCCTGGCGTGCTGCAGTCTATGGGGTCGCAAAAAGTCAGGCATGACAAAGTGAGTGAACTGAACTGAACTGATAGGACCAGATGCCATGATCTTAATTTTTTGAATGTTTTTAAGAAAACTTATGTAATTATCTTAATAGATGCTGAAAACCATTTGACAAAATTCTGGTCTCAGTCACGATTAAAAACAAACAAAATAGCTTAGCAAAGTAAGAATAGTGTTGAGTTTCTTTAACCTGAGAAATTATACCTACAAAAGACATGTAGCTAAGATTATACTTGATCATCATTTCCCATTGACTTTAAGAATGAAAAATAGAATGTCCACTATAATCCCTTTTTAGTCTACATTATATTGAAGATTTTAGAGTTAAAATATGAAAAGAAAAATAAAGATTCAAATGAAGAGAAACCAAAACTGTCACTATTCACAGATTAACAGATTCTGTGCATAGAAAATCGAGTAGTTTACCAAATGTACTGGATACAAGTCAATATGAAAATATCAATTCTTGATCATGTTTACTAACCACAAATACATGGAAACTGAAATTTTAAAAGATACAATTTATAATAGGAACAACATGCCAAGCAAATTATACACAATTTTAATGAAATATATATATATAAGAACTCTATATTAAAACACAATTAACTAAGATAAAATAGATTTAAGTCAGCATAAAGGTGTCAATTCCTCATCTGATATGTAACTAAAAATCTTTTATGCAATAAGAGGAAAATGGTAATCTGATTCTCAAATGTATCAAGTGATGCAAAGGACTGAAAACAAGCAAGGTAATCTTGAAGGATAAGAACAAAAACAGAAGCAGGCACACTCATAGATATTTTGTAACTTTACAGCAGTTAACTGAGACTGCATGATGAAGCTGTTATTGGCTGCATGATGATTGTGTGCTAAGTCACTTCTGTCATGTCCAACTTTTGAGACTCCATGGATTATAGCCTGCCAAGCTCCTCTATTCATGGGATCTCCTGGCAAGTGTACTGGAGTGGGCTGCCATACCCTCCTCCAGGGGATCTTCCCGACCCAAGGATCGAACCAGCATCTCTTATGTCTCCTGCATTGGCTGGGGGATTCTTTACCACTAGCGTCACCTCGATAGATAATTATGGTAGAAAACAGATAATGAAAACAAAATATAGAATACAGAAACAGAATAACACATACAGGATCACCTTATTTATGTCAAGTGGCCTGCAATACAATGAGGAAAAGTAATTCTTTCCAATAAATGGTGTTCAGTCCATTGGAAATCCAATTGGGAATAAATTATATCTTAATTCATATATATACATCACATTAGATATAAAAATATACCTGATGATTTACATATCTAAATATATAAACTACATGAATCAATCAATCAATCAATATAAATGTTTTTCAGCATGAGAAAGATAGGGTTAAAGTTGGGAGCAAGTTTGTAACCTATTTTCTCCCTTTATTGCTAACTCTTGAGAAATGAAATAGTCTGATCAAACACCTTGCAATTATGCCAGTAAACAAATGTACTAGTAAAGACATTGCAAAACCTCTCAAGTTAAATCCAAAACAGAGCATTTCTAAATGCAAGAGATGAAGAGCATTTGAAGAGTAAAACTGACAATCTTGGACTCCATCCGTACAAACCTATTCATGTTTTTTTTTCTACTGCCTGTACACTCTGAATCATTAGAAATTTGATACTGGGTAAGACTTTTTAAATTATATTCTATCTGATATGACAACTTAACCTTTATTGTAGACAATGATTTCTTAGCTCACCAAGTAGCAAATCCCTTCTAAGAATAGATAAGTGCATGGTGTATAGAGCAATAATCTGCAATCTTATGCAATGATATGGGTAAATATTACAAAGATAATTTTTTGAGAAAAAGAAAGGGTGAGGAGAAATATAAAGTCATACATACTATAATTCCAACTATATAAAGTTTTAAATCAAAGATTAGTTGAGAAGCCTAGTTAATCTTTGGGCTTAGATCAGAATATTGTTCATCTCTGATGATTAGTTACTGGATATGAACACAAGAGAAGCTTCTAGGATGCTGGTAACATTTTCTCTGTTGGATTCTGGTTACATGAATGCAGTCACCTCGAGAAAATTTATTGATGTATATGCAATGATTTGTGCATTTTTGTGGAGAGGTACCAGATCACCTGACCTGCCTCTTGAGAAACCTAAATGCAGGTCAGGAAGCAACCATTAGAACTGGACATGGAACAACAGACTGGTTCCAAACAGGAAAAGGAGTATGTCAAGGCTGTATATTGTCACCCTTCTTGTTTAACTTATATCAGAGTACATCAAGAGAAAACACTGAGCTGGAAGAAGCACAAGCTGGAATCAAGATTGCCAAGAGAAATATCAATAACCTCAGCTATGCAGATGACACCACCCTTATGGCAGAAAGTGAAGAGGAACAAAAAAGCCTCTTGATGAAAGTGAAAGAGGAGAGTGAAAAAGTTGGCTTAAAGTTCAACACTCAGAAAACAAAGATCATGGCATCCAGTCCCATTACTTCATGGGAAATAGATGGAGAAACAGTGGAAACAGTGTCAGACTTTATTTTGGGGGCTCAAAATCACTGCAGATGGTGATTGCAGCCATGAAATTAAAAGAGGCTTACTCCTCGGAAGGAAAGTTATGACCAACCTAGATAGCATATTGAAAAGCAGAGATGTTACTTTGCCAACTAAGGTCCATCTAGTCAAGGCTATGGTTGTTCCTGTGGTTATGTATGGATGTGAGAGTTGGACTATGAAGAAAGCTGAGCACCAAATACTTGATGCTTTTGAACTGTGGTGTTGGAGAAGACTCTTGAGAGTCCCTTGGATTGCAAAGAGATCCAACCAGTCCATCCTAAAGGAGATCAGGCCTGTGTATTCTTTGGAAGGACTGATGCTAAGGCTGAAACTCCAATACTCTGCCACCTCATGCAAAAGAGTTGACTCATTGAAAATGACTCTGATGCTGGGAGGGTTGGGGGCAGCAGGAGAAGGGGACGACAGAGGATGAGATGGCTGGATGGCATCACTGACTCCATTGATGTGAGTGTGAGTGAACTCCAGGAGTTGGTGATGGACGGGGAGGCCTGGCGTGCTGCAATTCATGGGATCACAAACAGTCAGACAACACTGAGCGACTGAACTGAACTGATATATATCCTGGTTCAATTTTTTAAAAAGATTACAAAATAAGATCTAGAGAAGTGACATGAATTGTCAAGAAACACATATTTGCTTTAAGAAAACAGGCTGAGATAATATTCAGGTCTTATCTTACCTTTTTAATAATGAATAAATATGAATAACACAAATACATTATTCAAAATTCACAAGCATTTAAACAAAGTTTGTATTTCAACTTTCTAATAATGTTGATGGGTTTTCCAACAACAACCAAAAAAAAAAAGTATGCTATATAAATACCTCTAAAAGAGAAACAATTATGTAGCACAACTTAAAAGACTTACCCAGGATCACAAAAATACCATGAGGTGGCAAATGTTAAAACAAAACCTCTGATATTAGAACCAAAAGGCTGAATCATAACCAGTTGCTAAACATCAGAGTACAATCTACTTCAGTTGAGAAATAGCCCAAGGTACAGAGAACCTAACTGCTAACTGTTCAGAAAAGTAATAAAGAGCAGTGACAAGTAAAGACCAGCTACGCGTTGCCTGGCTTAAAAATCACATCTTGTCTGAAATTTAGGATGCTCTGGGAAAAATAAAAGAAGTAAAGAAAAAATATAGAGAATAAATATTCTTTTTAAGAATTTCAAAATGTTTCAAATAAAATATCAATATATTTGGTAGGGAATGTAGAAATTTTATGTGACAACTCAATGAGGAAAACTTAGGAATTTCAATGAGTAAAACCTACCTGGGAACTGGAGTCACAGTCTACCCAGAGCTACTTGGAAAGAATGAACTTTTGCTATTCAAGGCCCAAGACTTTAGAGATAATCTAAGAGTATGGGGAAACAAAAAGAGATAGAAGCACGTTCAGTTCAGTTCAGTTCAGTCGCTCAGTTGTGTCCGACTCTTTGTGACCCCATGAATCGCAGCACACCAGGCCTCCCTGTCCATCACCAACTCCCGGAGTTCACTCAGACTCACGTCCATTGAGTCAGTGATGCCATCCAGCCATCTCATCCTCTGTCGTCCCCTTCTCCTCCTGCCCCCAATCCCTCCCAGCATCGAAATCTTTTCCAATGCATCAACTCTTCGCATGCACGTTAAGATAAGTAAATTAGAAATGAGAAACAAGAACTTTAAGTTGAATTTAGGAAAGAATGACTCCCTATAGAAAAAATACTGCATCTTGAGCTGTCAAATTGGAAAAGAGTTAAGTGCTCACTCTTGAAAGAAAACAAATGTAATTCATAAAATTCCATGTCAGATTACAAATATTTTTGATGTTAAAATGGAGTTGAGGATGTTTGCTCTATCTGTGTATTCATTCAGCATTTGGACTTCATGAAGATAGTAAGAGAAATAAGTATATTAAGGCACAAAAGATTTTAAAAATCTTCATTCTGGAGTGTTCAAAACAATCTCCAAATAAGATATTTTCCTCAGAGTTTGAAATTATACTATTTGCCTAGGCACAATCCAACCAAAATTACAATTACTAAGAAAAAAAAGAAGTATTAAATTGAATAAAATTAGGCAATTTGAATTGCAAATATCCTCTCTCTTTAGGTAGGCTGTCTATTTGTTTTGCTAATGTTTTGTTTTGTTTTGTTTCTGTGAAGAACTTTTTTGTTTGATGCAATCCCATTTGTTCATTTTTTACTTTTGTTTCTCTTATCTGAAGAGACATATCCAGAAAGACATTGCTAAAATCCATGCCAAAGAGCATGCTGGCCATGGTTTCTTCTAGGGGCTTTATGCTTTCAGGTCTTAACATTCAAGTCTTTAATCCATTTTGAGTGGGTGTGTGGGTAGGTGGGTGGGTGGGTGTGGTGTGAGAAATGGGTCTAGTTTCTTTCTTTTGCCTGTGGCCATTCAGTTTTCTCAACACCACTTAGCTTTCTTATTGGTGTTCTTTTTATTTACAAGTTATATCTGTAAGGGGTTTGTGTCCAATATATAAAAGAACTCCTAAAGCTCAACCACAAAAAAACCAAACAAGCTAATTAAAAAATGAAGAGAGGAGACTAGTAGACATTTTCCAAAAGAATATGTACAGTTAGAATGACTATCACCTGGCTACTATCAATAGCCAGTGTTGGAGAGAAAAGGAAATACTTTTGGTGGGAATATAAATTGCTGAAGCTACTATCAAAAACAATATGGAAAATCTTTAAAAATCTAGGAATAGAACTATCATATGATTCAGCTGGACTTCCCTGGTAGCTCAGCTGGTAAAGAATCTGCTTGCAATGCAGAAGACCTTGGTTTGATTCCTGGGTTGTGAAGATCCCCTGGAGAAGTGATAGGCTACTCACTCAGTCATGGGATTCCCTAGTGGCTCAGATGGTAAAAGAATATGCCTGCAATATGGGAGACCTGGGTTCAATCTCTGGGTTGGGAAGATCCCTGGAGGAGGGCATAGCAACCCACTCCAGTATTCTTGCCTGCATAATTCCCATGGACAGAGGTGCCTGGCAGGCTACAGATCACGAAGTCACAAAGAGTCAGACATGACTGAGCAACTAAGCACAGTGCAGTATATGATTCTGCTATTCCACTTCTGGATTTTTGTCCTAAGGGCGGGGGCGGGGGGGGGGACTGATTTTAAAAGATGTATGCACCCTTATGTTGATCATAGCATTATTTGCAATAGCCAAGATATTGGGAAAAACTTAAATGTCCACGGACAGATGAATGAATAAAAAGACATCTCCATGAATTTCACATCTTTGACTTTTCAGTGCATTAGTGCCTTCCGTGGTTGTCCACGCAGTCTTGGCTTTGATACTAAAGATGGCATCTATCATTGTTACTACATAGATGATTGCATGAAAAGTTCCTTGTTCTTTCAAAATTTTAGTAGTAAATCCTTAAATGAAATACTTTTTGCTTAGACATTTAAAAAAAAGGTGAAATCTTGCCATTTAGTACAATACCAACAGAACTTGAAAATATTGTGCTAAATGGAATGTCACATGGAAAAAGACAAATACTGTATGATATCACTCATTCATGGAATAGAAAAATTAAAATAAAGATACAAATGAATAAATCAAACCAAACCAAAACAAACACATGGGGAATAGAGTAGGGATTATCAGAAGAAAATAATTGGGGAGGGGTGAAATGGGTAAAAGGTGTCAGCTGTTTGGTGATGGGTGGAAACTGAACTTCTGGTGCTGAGCATGTTGTAGTGTATACAGAAGTCAAAATATAACATTGTACATGTGAATCATATAATGCTATAAGCCAGTGTTGCCTTAATAGAAAAATTATGAGAAAAGGAATGCTTTCTAAGAATATATGCTTATTTGAAAACATATTCAAGATACGCTATTCTTAGTAGTGTAAGAATATTGATTTAAATTCATACTTTCTGCAATCAGATTCATAAAGGTGTAATCAAAATCACTGATCAAATTGGATAACTCTTAGTTAAATTTAGTTTATCAGTTATTTATATTACATAAATGATAAAAGTGAATAAAAATAGAAGTAACATAATTGCAGTTTAAATATATTCACAACAATAAATGTTTCTATATAAAATTATTGAAATCATAGCTATCATATATAAAATTACAATACCAATATAATTTCTAAAACAGGGGGAACTAAAATAACAATGAGTTATAAAAGATAAAACTTTTTCATATTCAAATATATCAGAAAAAAAAGTGTTTATGGAACAAATAATTTCTCAGCACTTGCTTTCATGTTTTATTTTTTCTCCCTGCTGCATTAGATTAAATATATTAAGATTAATTCCTACTGAAACCAAATCTGCCCTGTAGCTATAAAGCTTTGAAATAAGCACTTGATTAAATGATATATGTATTGCTTTGTCTGTATTGCTATACAAAGTTTGAGAAAGATTGCTTTAAGTTAAAACAAGAGAAAAGGAGGTTTCCCAGGTGATACTAGTGGTAGAGAATCTATCTGCCAGTTCAGGAGATGCAAGAGATGTGGGTTCAATTCTTGGGTCAGGAAGATCCCTCAGAGTAGGAAATGGCAACTCACTCCAGTATTCTAGCCTGGAAAAATTCCACGGACAGAGGAGTTTGATGGGCTATAGTCCATGGTGTCACAAACAGTCAGACACACTTAAGCACTTGTCACCAGCAGCAGGAGGAGGAAAAAGGAAAAAAATAATTAAGGGATAATAAGACTGAACCATACATAGGACTGGAAAAAATACCAGTGATTAAGACTTGACTTTTTGTTTTATCTCAAGATAAAATTATTTTCTGATCTATCTATTAGTTCTGCTTTCGACAACCCGATAATTTGAGTACAAAGTTTATTTGACAACACTCCCTACCTCTGACATCAAGCATGAATCAGCAAAATGTCACATCAAGGAGCAACATAGATTATTCTACAACTGCACATTATATGTAATTTAATAAACCATATATTTCTTCTTTGATTTATTAGAATAAAACAGATTATACATAACATCTGGATAACCTAGTGAATTTGATTAAGGACTTTATATACTTTATTATACTTCACAAGTTTAAATTTATTCTATCAAACCAAGTATTTGGTAAATGAGCAGAAGGAAGCTCAGAACAGTCAAGAAAACAGACTGAGGTCATCTGACTGATGGTCAAACAAGAGAAGAATTATAAACAGTATTACTTTATACTTAAGAAAGTAAACTCTCAGAAAGTTTAAGTAAACTTCTAGTGGCCATAATTATCAAATGGCAGAGCCCAGATTCAAATCCTGATGTGTCATCTGATCCTAGAATTCACTACAATTGGCCCTCAGGATCTGCAGATTCTGTAAACTTGTATTCAGTCAACTGCAAATGATGTCCCATGTTAGGTTTTGTGGCTGGTTAAATCCAAAGATACAAAAGGCCAACTATCAGGCTTGAATATCAGCTGATTTTTTGGTATCTGAGGAGGTTCCTGGAACCAGTCCTCAGTGAATTACCCAGGGACAATTGTATAACAATCGTTACCCTCTGCTTCCCCCATTACAGGTCTCTTGGGATTGTGTTATATGAGTACATGCAGGTTCATTGCAGCATTATTTACGATAGTCAGGGCATCGAAGAAACTTAAATGTCCCTCAACAGAGGAACGGATAAAGAAAATGAGGTACATATGTGCAATGAAATATCTGTTGTTAAGTCATGTCTGACTCTTTGCAACCCCAAAGACTTGAGCTCACCAGGCTTCTTTGTCTGTGGGATTTCCCAGGCAATAATACTGGAATGGGTTACCATTTCCTTCTTCAGGGGAACTTCCCAACCCAGGGACCCAATCTGCATCTCCTCTGTCTCCTGCATTGGCAGGCAGATTATTTACCACTAAGCCACCAGAGAAAGCAGTGAAATATTACTCAGCCATTAAAAAGAACAATATAATGGCATTTGCAGCAACATGGATGGACCTAGTGATTGTCATACCGAGTGAAGTACACCAGACAGGGAAAGAAAATATATGATATGCTTATATATGGAATCTTCAAAAAAAGGGGGGGAAGCAGTACAAGTAAACTTATCTGGAAAACAGAGTTACAGATTTTATTTTATATTTATTTTTTAATATAAATTTATTTATTTTAATTGAAGGTTAGTACAGCCACTATAGAGAACAGTGTGGAGATTTCTTAAAAAACTGGAAATAGAACTGCCTTATGACCCAGCAATCCCACTGCTTGGCATACACACTGAGGAAACCAAAACTGAAAGAGACACATGTACCCCAATGTTCATCACAGCACTGTTTATAATAGCCAGGTCATGGAAGCAACCTAGATGTCCATCAGCAGATGAATGGATAAGAAAATGGTGGTTCATATACACAATGGAGTATTACTCAGCCATTAGAGTTACAGATTTTAAAATAAACATATGGTTACTAACGGTTAAGTGGGGAAGATGGATAAATTGGAATATTGGGATTGACATATACAGATTGCTATACATAAAATAGATAACTAATAAGGACCTGCTATATAGCACAGGGAACTCTATTCAATATTCTTAGCTCAGTTCAGTCACTCAGTTGTGTACAACTCTTTGCAAGCCCATGGACTACAGCAGTCCAGGCTTCCCTGTCCATCACCAACTCCCAGAGCTTGCTCAGACTCATGTCCATTGAGTCAGTGATGCCATCCAACCATCTCATCCTCTGTCACTCTTCTCCTGACTTCAGTCTTTCCCAGCATCAATGTCTTTTCCAATGAGTCAGTCAGTTCTTTACATCAGGTGGCCAGAGTATTGGAACTTAATCTTTTACATCAGGTGGCCAAAGTATTGGAACATCAGCTTCAGCATCACTTTTTCCAATTCAGTATTTAGGACTGATTTCTTTTAGGATTGACTGGTCTAGGTGGCTGCGAGCCGGCGCACTGAGAACAGGCATCTGCAAGCCAGTGCACTGAGCGCAGCCGAGAGGAGCTACCCTATGTCTGAGGCCCAGTGGCGGCCGGAAGGAGCCACCCTGAGCCCGAGGCCAGGGCCAGAGGCTGGGAGGAGCAACCCAAAGAGTGGTGGCTGCACAGGTGCAGGAGGGCCTAGAGGAGCTATCTCACGCTGAAGGTCAGGAACAGCGGCACTAGGAGATACTCCTCGTCCAAGGTAAGGAGCAGCGGCTGTGCTTTGCTAGAGCAGTCGTGAAGAGATACCCCATACCCAAGGTAAAAGAAACCCAAGTAAGATGGTACGTGTTGCAAGAGGGCATCAGAGGTCAGACACACTGAAACTATCAGTTCACTTCAGTCACACAGTCGTGTCCAACTCTTTGTGACCCCATGAATCACAACACGTGAGGCCTCCCTGTATATCACCATCTCCTGGAGTTCACTCAGACTCATGTCCATTGAGTCAGTGATGCCATCCAGCCATCTCATCCTCGGTCGTCCCCTCTCCTCATGCCCCAAATCCCTCCAAGCATCAGTGTCTTTTCCAATGAGTCAGCTCTTCTCATGTGGTGGCCAAAGTATTGGAGTTTCAGCTTCAGCATCATTCCTTCCAAAGAAATCCCAGGATTGATCTCCTTCAGAAGGACTGGTTGGATCTCCTTGAAGTCCAAGGGACTCTCAAGAGTCTTCTCCAGCACCACAGTTCAAAAGCATCAATTTTTCAATGCTCAGCCTTCTTCATAGTCCAACTCTCACATCTATACATGACCACAGGAAAAACCATAGCCTTGACTAGACAGACATTAGCTGGCAAAGTAATGTCTCTGCTTTTGAATATGCTGTCTAGGTTGGTCATAATTTTTCTTCCAAGGAGTAAGCGTCTTCTAATTTCATGGCTGCAGTCACCATATGCAGTGATTTTGGAGCCCAAAAAATAAAGTCTGACATTGTTTCCACTGTTTCCCATTATATTTCCCATGAAGTGATGGGACCGGATGCCACGATTTTCATTTTCTAAATGTTGAGATTTAAGCCAACTTTTTCACTCTCCTCTTTCACTTTCATCAAAAGGCCTTTTAGCTCCTCTTCACTTTCTGCCATAAGGGTGGTGTCATCTGCATATCTGAAGTTATTGATATTTCTCCCAGTAGTCTTGATTCCATCTTGTGTTTCTTCCAGTCCAGTGTTTCTCATGATGTTCTCTGCATATAAGTTAAATAAGCAGGGTGACAATATACAGCCTTGACATACTCCTTTTCCTATTTGGAACCAGTCTGTTGTTGAATGTCCAGTTCTAACTGTTGCTTCCTGACCTGCATACAGATTTTTCAAGAGGCAGGTCAGGTGGTCTGGTATTCCCATCTCTTTCAGAATTTTCCACACTTTATTGTGATCCACACAGTCAAAGGTTTTGGAATAGTCAATCAACCAGAAATAGACGTTTTTCTGGAACTCTCTTGCTTTTTCCATGATCCAGTGGATATTGGCAATTTGATCTCTGGTTCCTCTGCCTTTTCTAAAACCAGCTTGAACATCAGGGAGTTCATGGTTCATGTAGAAAACTAGTCAATCTAATCATACTAGGGCCACAGCCTTGTCTAACTCAGTGAAACCAAGCCATGCCTGCAGCACAACCGAAGATGGGCGGGTCATGGTGGAAAGGGCTGACAGAATGTGGTCCACTGGAGAAGGGAATGGCAAGCCACTTCAGTATTCTTGCCTTGAGAACCCCATGAACAGTAAGAAAAGGCAAAGCAATAGGATACCAAAAGAGGAACTTCCTAGGTCATTAGGTGCCCAATATGCTACTAGAGAACAGTGGAGAAATAACTCCAGAAAGAATGAAGGGATGGAGCCAAAGCAAAAACAATACCCAGCTGTGGCTGTGACTGGTGACAGAAGCAGGATCCGATGATGTAAAGAACAATACTGCATAGGAACCTGGAATTTCAGGTCCATGAATCAAAGCAAATTGGAAGTGGTCAAACAAGAGATGGCAAGGGTGAACGTTGACATTCTAGGAATCAGCAAACTAAAATGGACTGGAATGGGTGAATTTAACTCAGATGACCATTATATCTACTACTGCAGGCAGGAATCTCTCAGAAGAAATAGAGTAGCCATCATGGTCAACAAAAGAGTCCGAAATGCAATACTTGGATGCAATCTCAAAAATGACAGAATGATCTCTGTTCGTCTCCAAGGCAAACCATTCAATATCACAGTTATCCAAGTCTATGCCCCAATCAGTAACGCTGAAGAAGCTGAAGTTGAATGGTTCTATGAAGACCTACAAGACCTTTTAGAACTAACACCAAAAAAGATATTCTTTTCATTATAGGGGACTGGAATGCAAAAGTAGAAAGTTAAGAAACACCTGGAGTAACAGGCAAATTTGGCCTTGAAATGTGGAATGAAGCAGGCAAAGACTAATAGAGTTTTGCCAAGAGAATGCACTGGTCATAGCAAACACCTTCTTCCAACAGCACAAGAGAAGACTCTACACAAGGACATCACCAGATGGTCAACACCAAAATCAGACTGATTATATTCTTTGCAGCCGAAGATGGAGAATCTCTATACAGTCAACAAAAACAAGACCAGGAGCTGACTATGGCTCAGATCATGAACTCCTTATTACCAAATTCAGACTCAAACTGAAGAAAGTAGAGAAAACCACTAGACCATTCAGGTATGACCTAAATCAAATCCCTTATGACTATACAGTGGAAGTGAGAAATAGATTTAATGGCTTAGATCTGATAGATAGAGTGCCTGATGAACTATGGAATGAGGTTCATGAATTGAACAAGAGACAGGGATCAAGACCATCCCCATGGAAAAGAAATGCAAAAAAGCAAAATGGCTGTCTGGGGAGGCCTTACAAATAGCTGTGAAAAGAAGAGAGGTGAAAAGCAAAGGAGGAAAAAAAAAAAGATATAAGCATCTGAATGCAGAGTTCCAAAGGATAGCAAGAAGAGATAAGAACACCTTCTTCAGTGATCAATGCAAAGAAATAGAGGAAAAGAACAGAATGGGAAAGACTAGAGATCTCTTCAAGAAAATTAGAGATACCAAGGGAACATTTCATGCAAAGATGGGCTCGATAAAGGACAGAAATGGTCTGGACCTAACAGAAGCAGAAGATATTAAGAAGAGGTGGCAAAAATACACAGAAAATCTGTACAAAAATGATCTTCACGACCCAGATAATCATGATGATGTGATCACTAATCTAGAGCCAGACATCTTGGAATGTGAAGTCAAGTGGGCCTTAGAAAGCATCACTATGAACAAAGCTAGTGGAGGTGATGGAATTCCAGTTGAGCTGTTTCAAATCCTGAAGGATGATGTTGTGAAAGTGCTGCACTCAATATGTCAGCAAATTTGGAAAATTCAGCAGTGGCCACATCACTGGAAAAGGTCAGTTTTCATTCTAATTTCAAAGGCAATTCTAAAGAATGCTCAAACTACCGCACAATTGCACTTATCTCACATGCTAGTAAAGTAATGCTCAAAATTCTCCAAGCCAGGCTTCAGCAATACATAAACTGTGAACTCCCTGATGTTCAAGATGGTTTTAGAAAGGCAGAGGAACCAGAGATCAAATTGCCAACATCTGCTGGATCATGGAACAAGTAAGAGAGTTCCAGAAAAACGTCTATTTCTGGTTGATTGACTATTCCAAAACCTTTGACTGTGTGGATCACAATAAACTGGAAAATTCTGAAAGAGATGGGAATACCAGACCACCTGACCTGCCTCTTGAGAAATCTGTATGCAGTTCAGGAAGCAACAGTTAGAACTGGACATGCAACAACAGACTGGTTCCAAATAGGAAAAGGAGTATGTCAAGGCTGTATATTGTCTCCCTACTTATTTAACTTATATGCAGAGTACATCATGAGAAACACTGGACTGGAAGAAACACAAGCTGGAATCAAGATTGCTGGGAGAAATATCAATAACCTCAGCTATGCAGATGACACCACCCTTATGGCAGAAAGTGAAGAGGAGCTAAAAAGCCTTTTGATGAAAGTGAAAGAGGAGAGTGAAAAAGTTGGCTTAAAGCTCAACATTCAGAAAACAAAGATTATGGCATCCAGTCCCATCACTTCATGGGAAATAGATGGGGAAACAGTGGAAACGGTGTCAGACTTTATTTTGGGGAGCTCCAAAATCACTGCATATGGTGACTGCAGCCATGAAATTAGAAGACGCTTACTCCTTGGAAGAAAAGTTATGACCACCCTAGATAGTATATTCAAAAGCAGAGACTTTATTTTGCCAACTAAGGTCCGTCTAGTCAAGGCTATGATTTTTCCTGTGGTCATATATGGATGTGAGAGTTGGACTGTGAAGAAGGCTGTGCGCTGAAGAATTGATGCTTTTGAACTGTGGTGTTGGAGAAGACTCTTGAGAGTGTCTTGGACTGCAAGGAGATCCAACCAGTCCATTCTGAAGATCAGCCCTGGCATTTCTTTGGAAGGAATAACGCTAAAGCTGAAACTCCAGTACTTTGGCCACCTCATGTGAAGAGTTGGCTCATTGGAAAAGACTCTGATGCTGAAAGGTTTGGGGGCAGGAAGAGTGGGGACCACTGAGGATGAGATGGCTGGATGGCATCACGGACTCGATGGACGTGAGTCTGAGTGAACTC
Organism: Nanger dama; assembly: GCA_917880005.1. Classification (NCBI taxonomy): domain Eukaryota; kingdom Metazoa; phylum Chordata; class Mammalia; order Artiodactyla; family Bovidae; genus Nanger; species Nanger dama. Next base: position 18,670,688 of record CAKJTW010000020.1, read on the forward strand.
CGGGAGATGGTGATATACAGGGAGGCCTGGCGTGCTGTGATTCATGGGCTCACAAAGAGTTGGACACGACTGAGAGACTGAACTGAACTGAACTGATCTGGTCTGATCTTCCTGAAGACCAAGAGACTCTCAAGAGTCTTTTCTAACACCTCAGTTCATTTCTTCAGCACTCAACTTTCTTTATGGCCAAACTCTCAAATCCTTACATGATTACTGGAAAAACAATAGGTTTGACTATTTGAGCATTTTTTGGCAAAGTAATGTCTCTTCTTTATAATATGCTGTCTAGGTTGGTCATAGTTTTTCCAAGGAGCAAGCATCTTTTAATTTCATGGCTACAGTCACCATCTGCAGTAATTTTGGAGCCCAAGAAAACAAAGTCTCTGTTTCCATTGTTTCCCCATCTATTTGCCATGAAGTGATGGGAAAGAATTTTTAAAATATATAGATACATGTATATGTATAACTGAGTCATTCTGTTATACACCTGACACTAACACAATATTGTTAATCATCTATACTCCAATACAAAATATTTTTTTTTATTTTTATATTGACTATATATTTAGATAATTAAATTATATTACTGGGACTACTAATGACTCATGTGTTTAATCTGAATAAGTCATGTTTCCTTTTGTTCTTTCATTATGCTATCTTGTTGATGAGTCAGTCATTTTAGGAATAATGACTGAATAGGTAACCTCCATCAATACTTAGTAATATAAGAAGAGCACATGAAAATGAAGCAAGAGTTAATATTCTTTATCTTGTTCACTTGCTTTGAATCTAGTGTTAATGAAGCAGAGTCATGAATTTAAATTCCATTTGAGTCCCATAAATTTTCTAGACTTGATAGCTACCTATTGCCCTCTCAAATCCAAGCTAGTCATTTCTTTGTAACACATAAAGAAGGCTGATCACAAGGGAGGCAAGATAAGAGCTTACAGTTGAGCCTTCATCATCACACAGGCAAAACAACTAAAGTCCATCCAGTGATGTCCAGTCATTTCATATTTACTTAAAAACTGTACTTGTAGATGTTAGTAAAATTCAATCCTACTTTAATATATCATACATTCCTTTGAACTTTGGTATGTGCATAGTCAATATGACATAACCTGGGCTAGTTCGTCTATAGAAAGCTTACTAAAATCTCCCAGAGGGAGACCCTCCCAGAGGGTCTACTGTAAAAGCCATTATCAACTTAAAGCATCACTCAAAAGAGAGTCAGAAGACATATAAACATCCGTAGATGAACTAGACTGAGAAGTTCCTCAGGATGTGAGAATGCCAGTGCTAAAATCTGCAATGTCCAGCACTGACTGGGAGAGCTGGCCACCACATTATTATGATAAGCATTTGAAAAAAAATGGAGAATTTTTTTAATCATTTTATTTTAATTGGAGGATATGGAGAGATTTAATGTGAAATAATTCAGAGAAAAAGTTGATCCTGGATTCATTCTTTCTGGCTGCCATAACAAATTGCCACAGACTGAGTGACTTAGAAATGTATTTTCTCGCAGGTCTGGAGACTGGAGGCCTGTGATGAAGGAAATGGAAAGTTTGTTTCTCTCTGGGACCTTTTTGCTTGCAGATGACTCTCTTCTTCCTGTGTCTTCACCTGGTCATCTCTTTGTGCATGGTCATCTACCTTGTATTCAAATTTCTTCTCATAAGGACACCAGTCATACTGGATTAGGCCCCAACCTAAAATGAGTCAGTCCTAAAGGAAATCAGTCCTTCATTGGAAGGACTGATGCTGAAACTGAAACTCCAGTATTTTAGCCACATGATGCAAAGAACTGACTCCTTGGAAAACACCCTAGTGCTCGGAAATATTGAAGGCAGGAGGAGAAGGGGACAACAGGGGATGAGATGGTTGGATGGCATCACCGACTCAATGGGTATGCATTTGAACATGTTCTAGGAGTGCTGCTTAAAGGGAAGCCTGGTGTGCTACAGTCCATGGGACTGCAAAGAGTCAGACATGACTGAGCAACTGAACTAAAGTTCTCATCCTAACTTAATCGTCTGTTTTAAAACTCTGTCTCCAAATACAGTCACATTCTGAGTCAATCAGGTAAGAACTTCAATACATAAATTTAGAGGGAACACAAGCCAGCTTTTCATGCAAAGATGGGCACAATGAAGGCGAAGGCGAAGTCGCTCAGTCGTGTCCAACTCTTTGCGACCCCGTGGACTGTAATCTACTAGGCTTCTCCGTCCATGGGATTCTCTAGGCAAGAATACTGGAATGGATTGCCATTTCCTTCTCCAGGGGATCTTCCCGACCCAGGGATTGAACCCGGGTCTCCCGCATTGGAGGCAGATGCTTTAAACCTCTGAGCCACCAGGGAAGCAAAGATGGGCACAATAGAGGACAGAAATAGCAAGGATCTAGAGGAAGCAGAAGAGATTAAGAAGAGGTCTAAAGAATATAGGGAACAACCAGACATCTTGGAGTGTGAAGTCAAAAGGGCCTTAGCAAGCATAACTACGAACAAAGATAGTGGAGGTGATAAAATTCCTAAGAGCTGATGCTGTATACGGGCTGCACTCATTGTGCAAGCAAATTTGGAAAACTCAGCATGATCACAGGACTGGAAAATGTCAGTTTTCATTCCAATCCCAAAGAAGGGCAATGATGGAGAATGTCCAGACTACCATACAATAGAACTCATTTCACATGCTAGCAAGGTAATGCTCAAAATCCATCAAGCCAAAAAAAAAAAAAAAAAAAATCCATCAAGCCAGGCTTTGCTGCTGCTGCTGCTGCTGCTGCTGCTGCTGCTGCTAAGTCGCTTCAGTGGTGTCAGACTCTGTGCGACCCTATAGACAGCAGCCCACCAGGCTCCCCCATCCCTGGGATTCTCTAGGCAAGAATACTGGAGGCTTTAGCAGTACATAAACTGAGAACTTCCAGGTGTTCAAGAGGATTTACAAAAGACAGAGGAATCAGAGATCAAATTACCAACATCCACTGGATCATAGAAAAAGCAAGAGAATTCTAGAAAAACATCTATTTCTGCTTCTTTAAATATGCTAAAACCTTTGACTGTGTGGGTCACAATAAACTGTGGAAAATTCTTCAAGAGATGGGAATGCCAGACCACCTTACCTGTCTCCTGAGAAACCTGTATGTAAGTCAAGAAATAACAGTTTAAACTGACATGGAAAAATGTACTGTTTCCAAATTGTGAAAGGAGTATGTCAAGGTTGTATATTGTCACTCTGCTTCTTTAATGTACATGCAGAATATATCATGTGAAATATCAGCCTGGTGAATCACAAGTCCATGGTATCACAAGGGCTGGACACGACTAAACAACAGCAATGCCCTGACCACCCTTGGACTGAGGTCTTTCAGAGTTCTTGTTAAGATAGGCAAATCAATATCATTATTATTATCTAACCATTAGTCAGGCACTCTGTTACTTTTAGCTAAATGTCCTGCTTGACATGTTTATCAATGGTCTGCTGTAATTGACAAAGAAAGCATTCTTCTGGTTGTAAGTAATTTTAGTGCAGCAATGCCTACTGCAGATCTTATAAACTCACAACACAGCAAAATTCCTTGAGCACAATAAATGCTAAATAAATATTTATTGATTTAATGACAGTAATAGTTTGGCTATGGTCTAAAATAATTTGGATTTTTAAGCTTGAAAGTTTTCCTGTAATTTTTCTGTCCCTCCCATTACTTAAACAAACACTGTAAAATCACTTATCTATTTATTGTGATGTTATATATATTTTTTCCTTTCAAGAACATTTCTCTCCCACAAAGACTTGAAATATATTTTTCTACCACATATCCAAAAATAGCTTTATATGGAGAAAAATCTGGGGTTGCAGTTTGAAGTCATAGAATAATGCATGCTAAAAATGTGGACTATATGTATCTTCTCTTGTCAAGAAGTATTTATAAACGCCACCTAGAAGGACATCATTTCTCAGGATGTTCTAAAGCCCTAACTCAGCTATTTAATGGCAAAGAATACTAAGAAATATGATTCAGATAAAATAGTTTTATGGCATATAATTCTTTTTCCATATATAATTTCTTAATGCTGTGTGAATGTTCCTATAATTCAGACTTACATATAATACATCAAACATTTTTTTGGCTTCTTTGCAACACAGTAAAATACAATTCTCATTAATACTTAACTTCCTATAATCTGCATCACCAAGGCTTTTGTAATTAATGTAGCATTTCTACAGTTCTGTCAATAAAATTAACTCTTACATTTAATAGATGTAGATAAGGATCATAGTTTTATTGAGGAAATAAAATCTGTACAAAGTCCAAAAGTGGTATTAAAAAACCCAAAAGTTCAAGCTATTCCAAACTGTAAGTCAAAGCAATTGCTCCTTGATTTTAGTACATCCACTTTATCTTAAAAATTATAGCACTTGCTGGTAGTGATTGACAAAGATAGCAGTTTTTAGCCTAATAATATTGCTACTATTATTCAAAATAATTTATAATTTATTTATTATCCATTTGTTCAAAACCAATGGAAGAAAAATCAGCATTTTTTAAATTAACCTCCCTTTTCTCCTTCATTCTGGAGTGATTCAGAGAAAAATTATATTTTAAGTGTAAAAATATTGATTCTAATTCATGTTTTTACTTTTTGTTCACCGTAGCTGGACTATTATATGAGTCTGTACAGAAAGATTAGTCATTTCTAATTTGATCTGAATCATTTATAAATGCCAGTTCCAAACTGTTGTTTCTATTTACATAAACACTAAAAATTTCCAGACCTGGAACTTCCCTCATCTAAAGCTTGGCTAATTAGCTCTTCCTAGCTTCTCTGCAAAATTATTTTTGTTGATCATAATAGCCAGTTCACATATCATATTCTTAAATATATATATATATAGTTATTATTGTTCAGTCACTCAGTCATATCCAACTGTTTGTGACCCAATGGACTGCAGAATGACAGCCTTCTCTGTCCTTCACTGTCTCCTGGAGTTTGCTCAAACTCAAGATAAAGAAAAAAACTACATCTTTCTTTATATTGTTGCCTATCTACTTATCCATGTAACTCTGTTGATATATGGATAGATGATAGATGGCTTAAGTATTGCTTATAGATATATGGATATTATCTCTCTATATAATGATGTATATTGAAGCATATGACACTTTATATATTTCATAATACACACAGCGTTACAGTGGACTTAAGAACTGCCCATTTGAAAGTAAAAGTCTGACCACATTGAATATTCAACGATCACGTACGTGAAGGTGAAGTCGCTCAGTCATGTCCGACTCTTTGTGACCCCGTGGACTGTAACCTACTAGGCTTCTCCATCCATGGTATTCTCCAGGCAAGAATACTGGAGTGGATTGCCATTTCCTCCTCCAGGGGATCTTCCCAACCCAGGTATCAAACCCAGGTCTCCCGCATTGGAGGCAGACACTCTAACCTTTGAGCCACCATAACCTTTGTTTAATGCCATCTAACTGTACCAGTAGACTCAACCACGTACCAATGAAACTTGGACTAAGAAAGGGCAAATTCTTGAGAGCAACCTAGTAGGAATAGTCAAGAAAAAGTAGGTAGTAAATTATATCAATAAAATCAACTTTCTTGTTCATTAATAAAAAATACATTAACAAGAAGTTTGCCATAATTTACAAAAAAAATGCTTACTCAGTAATTAATTATAATATGTAGTCACCTGGACTTCCAGGTGACGTTAATGGTAAAGAACCTGTCTGCCAATGCAAGAGACATAAGAGACAGGGATTTGATCCCTGGGTCATGAAAATCCCCTGGAGAAGAAAATGACAACCACTCCAATATTCTTGTCTGGAGAATCCCATGGACAGAGGAGCCTGGTGGGCTATAGTCCATGGGGTTGCAAAGAGTCAGACACAACTGAAGCAACTTAGCACTCAGGAAAGCACATACTTGCCGTCACTAAGATGGAAGAGAAAAATTAGAAATGGATAGTTTCACAGTATGTAATTGGTGCTATAATCATTTGTATAATCAATTTTATTTTCTTTATTAAAAAGAATAGTTGTCTTACCCAATTCCCTGGAGCTACTATAGGACCCTTTTATAAAGGTAGGTTTATTCACAATATTTATGTGAAGAAAAGATAGCCTAAAGAATTAAAATACACACACACATATCCATTTATAAGAAATACCAAAAAAAGTAGTGAAGTGAATTAAAGATTATTGTAAAAAACAAAAAAGGCATAGTTGTGTCTGTATGGAAACAGCCTACGGACTCTATCAAAAAAGTAAGGACAAATCTAAGGCTCATAATCACAAAATGCACATTTTATAAAATAACATTCCGCTAAGCATCCTGAGCTGAATTTTCAAATAAGCCATCCTTTGCTCTCAAATAAGCCTGCCCTTTCTTCTCACCCCAGCAGCCCAACCACAGCCATCGTGTTGTCTTCTTGACCCCCATCATGTTACTGGATGTAATTCTCCTATTTTTTTTTTTCCCTACATGTGGCTACATTGGAAAACCCTTCTTGGCTTCTGCCTTGCAGAGAGAGACCTCAAAAATCTGGAGCTGACAACTTGCATCAATACCCCTGGCATGTGAGCAAGCAGACTTTTCACATTCAAAGTGATCTTGCTTTTTAAATAACTAATTTTGGTTGCAAGTCCCAATGAAGATTACCCTTGTTTTCAAATATAGGCGTATGCATTATTTGTAGGACTTTTGTTTGAGATGTTGTATCTATACCATATGCATATTCATGAGTGTATGCTTATCTACACTGTATGTTTGCTAACTGGGGCAAATATTACTTGGTCCTTACGAACCATGAAAAATATGACCTTTACAGAGACAGAGATTTAGACCAGTTACTTTTATTTGGTGGTACAAACTGTTAACAACAACAACAACAAAATAAAATAGTCAAGAGAGTGGTGACTAAGTAGGAGAATGGCTTATCTAGCACAACAGCACAATAGATACTATAGACAGAAAAAAAAGTATAATAAACTCATAAACATAAAACCACAAGTAGAAATCTAAATGCTTCTCTTCTTCTTCTTCTTTTTTTTTTTTTTTGGTATGAAAGCAGTCTTTGTTTGTTTGTTTGTGTTTTAGGAGATACTGTGTAAACTTGATCCCAGGTAGCTCAGTGGTAAAGAATCTGCCTGCCAAGGCAGGAGACACAGGACATGTGATCCCCTGGGTTCGATCTCTGGGTTGGGGATGATAACCTACTCCAGTATTCTTGCTTAGAGAATCTCGTGGACAGAGGAACCTGGCAGGCTACAGTTCATGGGGTTTCAAAGAAGCAGATACAACTGAGCACACATGCACGTTTATACTTGATGCAGCTCTATCGAACTTCAGACTATTGAAACCAACATTTCTGCCCTTGACATTGGAGAAAGCTGAGTTCCATCTGTTAGTTCATTCTGTCATGTGTTCCATGGTGTCTGGATAATTTCTTTTGTAAATATATCAATCATCCCTGGATAAGAGAGATCTTCACTTCAGTTCAGTCCATTCGCTCAGTCGTGTCCAACTCTGCGACCCCATGAACCACAGCACTCCAGGCCTCCCTGTCCATCACCAACTCCTGGAGTTCACCCAGACCCACGTCCATTGAGTCAGTGATGCCATCCAGCAATCTCAACCTCTGCCATCCCGCCATCTCAACCTCTGCCATCCCATTCTCCTCCTGTCCTTAATCTTTTCCAGCATCAGGGTCTTTTCAGATGAGTCAGCTTTTCCCATCAGGTGGCAAAAATATTGAAGTTCCAGCTTCAACATCAGTCCTTCAATGAACACCCAGGACTGATCTCCATTAGAGTGGACTGGTTGGATCTCCTTGCAGTCCAAGAGACTCTCAAGAGTATTCTCCGACACCACAGTTCAAAAGCATCAATTCTTCAGTGCTCAGCTTTCTTTATAGTCCAACTCTCACATCCATACATGACCACTGGAAAAACCATACTCTTACTAGATGGACCTTTGTTGACAAAGTAATGTCTCTGCTTTTCAATATGCTATTTAAGTTGGTCATAACTTTCCTTCCAAGCAGTATGTGTCTTTTAATTTCATGGCTGCAATCACCATCTGAAGTGATTTTGGAGACTCAAAAAATAAATCTTGGGCTGTTTCCATTGTTTCCCCATCTATCTGCCATGAAGTGATGGAACTGGATGCCATGATCTTAGTTTTCTGAATACTGAGCTTTAAGCCAACTTTTTCACTCTCCTCTTTCACTTTCATCAAGAGGCTCTTGATTTCTTCTTCACTTTCTGCCATAAGGGTGATGTCATCTGCATATCTGAGGTTATTGATACTTCTCCCAGCAATCTTGATTTCAACTTGTTCTTCCTCCAGCCCAATGTCTCTCATGATCTACTCTGCATAGAAGTTAAATAAGCAGGGTGACACTATACAGCCTTGACATACTCCTTTTCCTATTTGGAACCAGTCTGTTGTTCCATGTCCAGCTCTAACTGTTGCTTCCTGACCTGCATACAGATTTCTGAAGAAGTAGTCAAAAATAATGATACTAGCATTTACAAACTTTGTGACTTGTCTACTTCCAGACTAATCCTTTTAAGATCCAAAGAAAATCATTCTGTAGGTACTTAGCACTAAAATATTTATGGGAAAAAAAGCCTTTTCTTACATATTTCAAGTTTTTGACAATGCATTTTGAGCCTCTGGCTTTGTTTTTAACAATGTTGTATATTCAATATATGATTATTTACCCTGTGTATCTCCCATTCATTCATACTTCTTTTCCTCTCTTCCTAATGCCTACATACAATATAGTTTATTGCTATCAGTAACTGCATACAAAAAAAAAAGAAAAGAAAAAAAAAAAGAATTAAGTGAGATGTATGTGAAATCAAAAAGTAGACCTTGTCAATATTCATTTGCCTACAAATGAATTTGAAGAGCTTAAATGAGCTTAAAAGAGCTTATAAGAATAGCTTAAATAAGCTATTCTTATTTTGCTTGTTTTATACATACTATCATCTTCTAGAGTATCACAAAGAGAAAAGAGTTCAGTGCAGTTTAAGCATAGAAGCACCATACAGTAACACAGAAATTTGTAGTTCTTAGCCATGGTCTTCAATATTCTTAAAATTTTATAAGAAAAAGGAAACTTTTGAAATAACATTGCAATTTTTGTTTTGTATATGAGAAGGAACTATAGGGCATCAAGTACTGGGATCTGGAATTGTAAGAAAAAATAGCTACAGATGATCTGAAGTCCCAAATAAAAGTTAGAGGAGAATGAAAGAAATCGAAAGTGAGTAATATGGGTGCCTTAGCATCACATTTCTTTGTGAGGATATCCCTACTAATCCTCATTTGTTCCACAAAGTAGATGTGTTCACTTGAAAATTTAATAAAACATTCAACTACCCTTCTACTTCTGCTTTAGTGACTACGCCAAAGCCTTTGACTGTGTGGATCACAAAAAAACTATGGAAAATCCTGAAAGAGATGGGAATACCAGATCACTTTACCGGCCTCCTGTGAAATCTGCATGCAGGTCAAGAAGCAACAGTTAGAACTTGACATGGAACAACAAACTGGTTCCAAATCAGGAAAGGAGTATATCAAGACTATATATTGTCATCCTGTTATTTACCTTGTATGCAGAGCACATCATGTGAAATGCTGGGCTGGATGAAATACAAGCAAGAATCAAGATTGCCGGGAGAAATATCAATAACCTCAGATACGCAGATGACACCAGCAAGCGAAGAGGAACTAAAGAGCCTCTTGATGAAAGTGAAAGAGGAGAGTGAAAAAGCTGGCTTAAAACAACATTCAAGAAACTTAGATCATGGCATCAAGTCCCATCACTTCATGGCAAATAGACAGGGAAACAATAAAAACAGTGAGAGATTTTATTTTGGGGGCCCCAAAATCACTGCAGAGGGTGATTGCAGCCATGACATTAAAAGACACTAGTTCCTTGGAAGAAAAGCTATGACTGACCTAGAGAGCATATTAAAAAGCAGAGACATCACTTTGCCAACAAAGGTCCATCTAGTTAAGGCTATGCTTTTTCCAGTAGTCATGTATATATGTGAGAGTTGGACTATAAAGAGAGCTGAGCACCGAAGAATTGATGCTTTTGAACTATGGTGTTGGAGAAGACTCTTGAGAGTCCCTTGGACTTCAGAGAGACTGCAAGAAGCCTGTCAATCCTAAATAAAATCAGTCCTAAAAATGATTGGAAGGACTAATGCTAAAGCTGAAACTCTAATACTTTTTCCACCTGATGCAAAGAATTAACTCATTGGAAAAGACTTTGATGCTAGGAAAGATTGAAGGCAGAAGGAGAAGGGGAGGACAGAGGATGAGATGGTTGGATGGCATCACTGACTCAATGGAGATGAGCTTGAGCAAGCCCCGGGTGTTGATGGACAGGGAAGCATGACATGCTACAGTCAATAGGGTCACGAAGAATTGGAAAAGACTGAGAGACTGAACTGAACTGAATACTTCCTTTCTCTCAGACCCACATAAATAACAAAAGACGATATATTTTGAACAATTTTCTAAATTATCAAAAGTTAATAATTATTCTAGTTCTATTTTAGCTTTTCTGATAATTGAGAAAATTCAGAATCATTTTACTTACTATGATATGAAAAAGTTATCTTTAATAAAGATGCAGAGCTATACTGCATTTGCATAGATAGTATACAGTACTGAGTCTGAGTCCTATGATTGACATAAGACCATTTACTTAAAATTTAACTGCACACTTGTGTTGCCATTCCAACAGGATTACAGAACAGCTTATAGGAGACTTTATAAATTAATTTTGCCAGTTAATAGTATTATGTTCAGCTCAGTTCAGTCGCTCAGTCGTGTCCGACTCTTTCCAACCCCATGAATCGCAGCATTCCAGGCCTCCCTGTTCATTACCATTTCTTGGAGATCACTCAGACTCATGTCCATTGAGTCAGTGATGCCATCCAGCCATCTCATCCTCGGTCGTCCCCTTCTCCTCCTGCTCCCAATCCCTCCCAACATCAAAGTCTTTTCCAGTAAGTCAACTCTTCGCATGAGGTGGCCAAAGTACTGGAGTTTCAGCTTTAGCATCATTCTTTCCAAAGAAATCACAGGGTTGATCTCCTTCAGAATGGACTGGTTGGATGTCCTTGCAGTCCAAGGGACTCTCAACAGTCTTCTCCAACACCACAGTTCAAAAGTATCAATTCTTCAGCACTCAGCCTTCTCCAGAGTCCAATTCTCACATCCATACATGACCACAGGAAAAACCATAACATTGCCTAGATGGACCTTAGCCGGCAATGTAATGTCTCTGCTTTTGAATATGCTATCTAGGTTGGTTATAACTTTTCTTCCAAGGAATAAACATCTTCTAATTTCGTGGCTGCAGTCACCATATGCTGTGATTTTGGAGCCCCCAAAATAAAGTCTGACACTGTTTCCACTGTTTCCCCATCTATTTCCCATGAAGTCACGAGACCGGATGCCATGATCTTCGTTTTCTGAATGTTGAGCTTTAAGCCAACTTTTTCACTCTCCTCTTTTACCTTCATCAAGAAACCCTTTAGCTCCTCTTCACTTTCTGCCATAAGGGTGGTGTCATCTGCATATCTGAGGTTATTGATATTTCTCCCAGCAATCTCGATTCCAATTTGTGTTTCTTCCAGTCCAGTATTTCTCATGATGTACTCTGCATATAAGTTAAATAAGCAGGTGACACTATACAGCCTTGACATACTCCTTTTCCTATTTGGAACCAGTCTGTTGTTCCATGTCCAGTTCTAACTGTTGCTTGCTGACCTGCATACAGATTTCTCAGGAGGCAGGCTAAATTTGCCTGTTACTCCAGGTGTTTCTTGACTTCCTACTTTAGCATTCCAGTCGCCTATAATGAAAAGGACATCTCTTTTGGATGTTAGTTCTAAAAGATCTCGTAGGTCTTCATAAAACCATTCAACTTCAGCTTCTTCAGCATTAATAGCATTAAATTCCCATCAAAATATATTATAATATGTGGCTCTTGTACTATATACATTCTCCCTTCCTTGCATCATAGTTTTAACTATTACAAATAATATTATAACCATAATTTAGGGGCTTTTCTGGTGCCTTAGTTGATAAAAAATTGCCAGCAATGCAGGAGACCTAGGCCTTATCCCTGGGTTGGGAACATCCCCTGGAATAGGAAATGGCAATCCACTCGAGTATATGCCTGGAAAATCCCATGGACAGAGAAGCCTGGTGGTCTTCACTCAAAAAAAAAAAAAAAAATATATATATATATATATATATATATATACACCCAGATAGATTTACATGATGATTTATTATAAAGATCTAAGATTTTGACAAGTTTTTTTTTAACAAGCTAAGCATAGAATTTAATATTTGTATCTCTGACACATAAAAATAATAATTTATTCTTTTATGCTTAAAATGCTGTTTCAAGATCAAGGCAGAGAAACTGAATTCCAGGGAAATTCCTGAAGTTAAGGTGTCAAATTATACAGGAAAACATATATCATAACCTCTCAATATCTGAAGGTTGAATTTAAGCATTCAAACACTGAAGAAGGAAGTAGCCTCCATCTTTTATTAGAAACATTTTTTGCACCCAAATGAAGGCTATAATCATCTATACCCTCTTCCCACCTCTAAACAGTAGTCCAGGTAGTCAACAAATAAAATAAAACTGCTAGAAATGCAGCTGTAGTGAAGGCTGCTTTCATCTTTTCAGGGGGACCTAAGAACCACAGATTTCAACAACCAACTCCTGTTGCTTTCTCCTCTGGCATTTTTGTTAACACATATGAGTTTCTACTTTATATACACGCAAATTTTATTAGCACCAGAATGATTTATTTTTCATTCAGAGGAAGTCATAACTTAAGACCATGACTGAATACTCTATATTTTGTTTTGCTTTTCCAAACTGAAAGTTACTACCAGAACAAATTTATTGAACTTAACATGGTGCAGCTTTTTCTGTGAAAGGTAGAATTACATATGGTACCACACTGAGGTCTTGAGAGGCTAAATTAAAAGGCAGGGAACTAAGTACACATACAAAGTATACATAGTACAGTTACTCACTTATTGTAAATGACATAGAATGAAACAGTGAGTGTGGGTAAAGGAAACAATTACCTGCTTATGAAATAGTCCTTATATTTTTCAAGCTTTGCCTCATTTCTCAATTTGCAACTTAAATATGCCTTGCTGCTAAGTCGCTTCAGTCGTGTCCAACTCTGTGCGACCCCAGAGATGGCAGCCCACCAGGCTCCCCCATCCCTGGGATTCTTCAGGCAAGAACACTGGAGTGGGTTGCCATTACCTTCTCCACATATATAATGAAAAGTTCTTAGAAATAATTGATGAAGCAGATAAAAATATGAAAAACTCTCAATAAAAACTTAAAGGGCAGCAGTAGGGGAAGTCTCACCAGTTCCTTTTTTTTTTTCTCTTTCCCCATCATCCTCTCTCCTGTATCTTTCTCTTCTGTTTTAATAAAAATGAACTTAGAGAAACACTGGATTCTGAAAGACTTTCCTTTTTTCTGGGATTATCCAACCATAATCTTCTTTTTTTTTTTTTTTAATTCCTCTATCTTCTTGGTTTCACATATTAGTAGGATCCACAAGGCAAAACTGTGAGATAATATCCTCATCATATTGTCATCTTTGCAACACAAATCTTAAGTCATTGACTCCTGGTCGTCATTGACTCCTGGTCCTGATTGACTCTCACCTTCCGCTTCATCCAGACACAAGAATGTCTCCCTCATAATTAAATCTGTATTTCTCAGTTTCAAGAACTCTATAGTTTCTCCTCTTTTCAATTATCTTCTAAAACATTTTTTCAAGAGAAAAAAAAAGACTTTTTCAAACCCTGGTACATTAATTATTTTGTATTAGAGTAATTCAGTTCAGGTCAGTTCAGTTCAGTTGCTCAGTCCTTTCTGACTCTGCTACTCCATGAACTACAGCACACCAGGCCTCCCTGTCCATCATCAACTCCTGGAGCCTACCCAAAGTCATGTCCATTGAGTTGGTGATGCCATCTAGCCATCTCATCCTCTGTCATCCCCTTCTCCTCCTGCCTTCAATCTTTCCCAGCATCAGGGTCTTTTCAAGTGAGTCAGCTCTTCATATCAGGTGGCCAAAGTAGGTGAATTATTCTTATTAATTAAAGTTTATTACTTGACAGATTCATATTTGTTCTCAAATTTTAGCTCCATGATAGGTAAGTGTGTGCATGTTGTTAGTTGTGTCCAGCTCTTTGTGACCCCATAGTCTATAGCCTGCCAGGCTCCTCTGTCCATGGGATTCTGTAGACAATACTGAAGTAATTTGCCATGCCCTCCACCAGTGGGCACCCCTGACCTTGGGGTCTAACTTGTATTCTTGCATCTTCTGCATTGGTAGGCAGGTTCTTAACAACTGACACCATCTGGGAAACTCGATAGGTAAGTAAGGATTTGTTTTTCCTTAATCTGAGATTTCAAGCTTTGATGTTCAGGCGAGAGTTTCTCTAAGTGAAAGCTGTTTCTATAATTATTGTTCTTTTTCTTGATTGCACTTCTTATGTTTATTTTCCTTAGACCAAGTTCAAGTTCTCAACATCTTAAAAGAGAATTTTTAAGTATGTTCTGTCAAAATGTTTCAAAAGTTTTCTTTTTTTACTTTAATAATATGTGAGATGACATTCAAAGACTGGCATTCTTTCCTCTTATTTGTCCATTTATGAACACGATAATTACTTGATTGTGTCCAGTCTTAATTTTCCTCACAAAATTGATTCTCTTCTGGTTATAACATACCCACACAAGTAGGAGACCTGCATTAGAAATGTCATGGTTAAAACAACAATTCCAACTAGAGATTGTGAGACTATATCGTACTCTCTTTCATAGGGCAAAGGTTTGGAGAAACACACTATTAGAATTTATTGTATTAATAATTTACCACATTGTATTTTATATTGCTATTGTACATAATCATGAATAATATTTTAATGCAACTTTTAATTTTCTTTCAAGGCTTCATTTCTCAAAATCCCAATAAATTGCAGCATTCTGTGACCCTGAGTGCTGGTTAATTTAGTCTCTTTTTAGGATGAAAAGGTATTTTCTTTGTACTATCAAAGCTGTAAAAACATCTAAGTTACGATTCTTTCCCTATCACTGGAATGTGTACAACTACATTAGATTTGCAACCTCATGTACTGCAATGCTGGGGTCCAGCCCCGGTAGACCCAGGGAATTTGAAGCGGGGACGGCATTGGTGAGGAAAAACTTATTTATTAATTATATAAGATTAGATTAGGAAGAAATAGTGTAGTAGGAAAATTTAGTGGAGAAAAGAGGCTGATTAACTTGGTTTATGTGGAAAACCAATAAAGTTCCAGACAAGGAACTTGTACCGTCTACTTTGGGCCACAGGTGCCGGCTTGAATAGCTTAGGGTGCCCCAACTTGGGCTCCCTCTCGTGTGGGTCTCAGAAGCCCAGGCAAGTAAGTAGACTCAGTGAGCCTCCACGTTCAAAGAGATCAGCCTGAAAAGGAGAGGAAGGGAGAGGGAAAAAGAATCGACACGGGGGAGGCCAGACTTGTGCAAAAACCCCTCCAAGTTAATGGAATATAAAGAGTCATGCAGGGGGCAGCAGTCCTGACCCTTTCTGTATATCTTTTTGTATACAAAAGGTCTCAGGTGATTTACATTATCTCCTGGCCTAGAGGCTTGCTAACACTTTTTGGCTCTCTTCCTTAATGAATGTTAATCTCGTTTCTCCTAAAGGGTTTTTCTTTAATCTGCATCTCCTTAAAGCACTAAAGTTACTTCTCTATAGAACAAAGGCACAGTAGGTTATAACAAAGTACTTAACTCAAAGATCTAATGTTGCCACTTGTTTTTTCTATATACCGACTATATCAACAAGTAAAAGATATGAAAATTTGGTAGCAAGTATTATGGGGGACAAGAAGGCTAAAGTAGGAAGTCAAGAAACACCTGGAGTAACAGGCAAATTTAGCCTTGAAATACAGAATGAAGCAGGGCAAAGACTAATAGAGTTTTGCCAAGAAAATGCACTGGTCATAGCAAACACCCTCTTCCAACAACACAAGAGAAGACTCTACACATGAACATCACCAGATGGTCAACACCGAAATCAGACTGATTATATTCTGTGCAGCCAAGATGGAGAAGCTGTATACAGTCAACAAAAACAAGACCAGGAGCTGACTGTGGCTCAGATCAGGAACTCCTTGTTGCCAAATTCAGACTTGAATTGAAGGAAGTAGGGAAAACTGCTAGGCCATTCAGGTATGACCTAAATCAAATCCCTTATGATTATACAGTGGAAGTGAGAAATAGATTTAAGGGCCTGGATCTGATAGATAGAGTGCCTGATGAACTATGGAATGAGGTTCATGACATTGTATGGGAGACAGGGATCAAGACCATCCCCATGGAAAAGAAATGCAAAAAAGCAAAATGGCTGTCTGGGGAGGCCTTACAAATAGCTGTGAAAAGAAGAGAGGTGAAAAGCAAAGGAGAAAAGGAGAGATATAAGCATCTGAATGCAGAGTTCCAAAGTATAGCAAGAAGAGATAAGAAAGCCTTCTTCAGCGATCAATGCAAAGAAATAGAGGAAAAGAACAGAATGGGAAAGACTAGAGATCTCTTCAAGAAAATTAGAGATACCAAGGGAACATTTCATGCAAAGATGGGCTCGATAAAGGACAGAAATGGTCTGGACGCAACAGAAGCAGAAGATATTAAGAAGAGGTGGTAAGAATACACCAAAGAACTGTACAAAAAGATCTTCAAGACCCAGATAATCATGATGATGTGATCACTAATCTAGAGCCAGACATCTTGGAATGTGAAGTCAAGTGGGCCTTAGAAAGCATCACTATGAACAAAGCTAGTGGAGGTGATGGAATTCCAGTGGAGCTATTTCAAATCCTGAAAGATGATGCTGGGAAAGTGCTGCACTCAATATGCCAGCAAATTGGGAAAACTCAGCAGTGGCCACAGGACTGGAAAAGGTCAGTTTTCATTCCAATCCCAAAGAAAGGCAATGCCAAGGAATGCTCAAACTACCACACGATTGCACTCATCTCACATACTAGTAAAGTAATGCTCAAAATTCTCCAAGTCAGGCTTCAGTAATACGTGAACCGTGAGCTCCCTGATGTTCAAGCTGGTTTTAGAAAAGGCAGAGGAACCAGAGATCAAATTGCCAACATCCGCTGGATCATGCAAAAAGCAAGAGAGTTCCAGAAACACATCTATTTCTGCTTTATTGATTAAGCCAAAGCCTTTGACTGTGTGGATCACAACAAGCTGTGGAAAATTCTGAGAGAGATGGGAATACCAGACCACCTGACCTGCCTCTTGAGAAATCTGTATGCAGGTCAGGAAGCAACAGTTAGAACTGGACATGGAACAACAGACTGGTTCCAAATAGGAAAAGGAGTATGTCAAGGCTGTATATTGTCACCCTGCTTATTTAACTTCTATGCAGAGTACATCATGAGAAACGCTGGACTGGAAGAAACACAAGCTGGAATCAAGATTGCTGAGAGAAATATCAATAACCTCAGATATGCAGATGACACCACCCTTATGGCAGAAAGTGAAGAGGAACTAAAAACCCTCTTGATGAAAGTGAAAGAGGAGAGTGGAAAAAGTTGGCTTAAAGCTCAACATTCAGAAAACAAAGATCATGGCATCCAGTCCCATCACTTCATGGGAAATAGATGGAGAAACAGTGGAAAGAGTGTTAGACTTTATCTTTTTGGGCTCCAAAATCACCGCAGATGGTGAATGAAGCCATGTAATTAGAAGATGCTTACTCCTTGGAAGAAAAGTTATGACCAAACTAGACAGCATATTCAAAAGCAGAGACATTACTTTGTCGACTAAGGTCCGTCTAGTCAAGGCTATGGTTTTTCCTGTGGTCATGTGTAGATGTGAGAGTTGGACTGTGAAGAAGGCTGAGCGCCGAAGAATTGATACTTTTGAACTGTGGTGTTGGAGAAGACTCTTGAGAGTCCCTTGGACTGCAAGGAGATCAACCAGTTCATTCTGAAGGAGATCAATCCTGGGATTTCTTTGGAAGGAATGATGCTAAAGCTGAAACTTCAGTACTTTGGCCACCTCATGCGCAGAGTTGACTCATTGGAAAAGACTCTGATGCTGGGAGGGATTGGGGGCAGGAGGAGAAGTGGACAACTGAGGATGAGATAGCTGGATGGCATCACTGACTCGATGGACGTGAGTCTGAGTGAACTCCGGGAGTTGGTGATGGACAGGGAGGCCTGGCATGCTGCAATTCATGGGGTCGCAAAGAGTTGGTCATGATTGAGCAACTGAACTGAACTGAACTGATTGGCTCAACAATGAAAGGCTTAATCAGTTTTATTTTAATGATCTTGACACCTCCACCTAGGAAGCCCCTGCATTCCTAGGATGTTTTAAGCTTCCTGTGCCTCTTCAGGTTGGGAGACTGTAAACAATTCACAAGCTGTAAAAATTCCAGAGGAACCTGTTAGGCAAGCTAGAGAGTTATCAGAGGGGATTTTAAGCAGAGACATTCTTTTACAGGAGACTGAAGCCCTGAATTAACTTTTTTCCAGAGAGTGTCAGAAGGGTGAAACAGTAGACAGATTCTGGGTTTTGGGGTACATGCTCAGAAAATGCCAGGGGTAAAACCCTGAGGCTTGATTCGCTTTGCCCATCAGGCCTCTGCCACATGACCTTGTCATGGTTGGGATTGATTCCTCACGCTGGCTTCTGGCACTGCAGCATGCCAGGCTTCCCTGTCCTTCACCATCTCCCAGAGCTTGGTCAAACTCATGTCCATTGAGTTGGTGATGCCATCCAACCATCTCATCCTTTATTGTCCCCTTCTCCTGCCTTCAGTCTTTCCCAGTATCAGGGTATTTTCCAATGAGTTGGTTCTTCTCATCAGGTGATCAAAAGATCAGAGCTTCAGCATCATTTCTTCCAATGAATATTCAGGACTGATTTCCTTCAAGACTGACTAAATTGATATCCTTACTGTTCAAGGGATTCTCAAGAGTCTTCTCCAGCACCAGAGTTCAAAAGCACTGATTCTTCAGTGCTCAGCCTCCAACTCTCATATGTATACATGACAACTGGAAAAACCATAGCTTTGATGATATGAACCTTTGTTGGCAAATAAATGTCTGTTTTTTAATATGCTATCTGGGTTTGTCATAGCTTTTCTTCCGAGGGCATGCATCTTTTAGCTTTGGCTAAAGTCACCATCCACAGTGATTTTGGAGCCCAAGAAAATAAAGTCTATCCCAGATTCTTTATTATGTTATTGACAGCATAAAGAAATATAATTGATTTTTAAAATGTGACATTCTGTCACAGAAGAAAATTTTAAAAATCAATTATATTTCTTTATGCTATCAATAATGTATTATTTTTTAATCCACATATAAAAGGCATCAAACAAAATTCTCAAAAATCAGATTAGCCTATTGAGAGAGTGAATTCTTAGGTAGGTTGATAAGAAGTCTGACAGTGTCCAAGGAGAGAGGGGTCTGGAATTTTCGAGTAGGAGATAGGGGTCTGGAATTCTCAAGGAGGAGGCAAGGACAAACTTTTTTTTTTTTTTCCCATCTACATTCCTTAGTCTTAGTCACATAAAAGTTTAAACTTTGTATGAGGGATTATATAGCAACAATATATCCTACTTGAGGACAATTTCTCCTTCCTGGAAACCTTCTGACAACTGTGGTGTTGGAGAAGACTCTTGAGAGTCCCTTGGACTGCAAGGAGAGCCAACCAGTCTATCCTAAAGGAGATCAGTCTTGCATGTTCACTGGAAGGACTAATGTTGAAGCTGAAACTCCAATAATTTGGCCACCTGATGTGAAGAGCTGACTCACTGGAAAAGACCCTGATGCTGGGAAAGATTGAGGGCAGGAGGAGAAGGGGACAACAGAGGATGAGATGGTTGGATGGCATCATCAATTCGATGGACCTAGGTTTGGGTGGACTCCAGGAGTTGGTGATGGACAGGCAGGCCTAATGTGCTGCAGTTCATGGAGTCACAAAGAGTCGGACACGACTGAGCGACTGAAATAATACTGATACTGAATCCTGATATTTTAACATTTATATTATGGGAGTGGGTCTGGTAGGATCTTTCTATTGTTAAATTCTAATCCTGTTATACTAAAATGTAAATTGTGGGAGTGGGTCTGATAAAATCTTCACAAACTTTAGACATTCTTTTGATTTATTGTAATGACTAAAAAATATATATAACTCCCTTGCTAACACTAGCAAGAGGGGAGCTCTTGCTAGACTTTTGATGTCTATGTCAAAAGCTTTCTCTGTCTCTTCTTACTTTAACAAAACTCTGCTTCACAAAAGCTCTTTAGTGACTGAGCCTGGTCCCTGGTCCTAAAGCTAAATCTTCTTTGGAGATCATGAATCTGACATCATTCACTGTAAGCTATCACTATTGTACGTAATGCCCCCAAACTTAAAATTATAAAACATCTCTAAGATAATTTTTGAAAAGCTAAATAGCTGGAGATCTTTACAGATTAGAAAAATCAATATGTTTAGTCATTAGTTCTCCCCTGATTGATTGATATACTCAAACCGGGGGGAGCAAAACAAATACAGTATTGTAATGTAGAATAAAGTATAAAAATAAAATAAAATAATCTGTCAGCCAAAAAATAAATAAATAAAATAAAATAAACAATTCTCACCAGAATTCCAGCAATTTTTAAATAGAAATTGGTGAGCTGATTATAAAATTTACATAGAAGATTAAAAGACCAAAAATATTCACGACAGAACAATGCATTGGCAGGATTTACTCTATTTGACATATATATTTTCTTTAAAACTATATTAATTAAGAGATGAGATATTAGCTTAAGATAGACATATAGATGGACTTCTCTGGTTGCTCAGCTGGTAAAGAATCCACCTGCAATGCAGGAGACGCTGGTTCGATTCCTGGCTCAGGAAGATCCCCTGGAGAAGGGATAGGATAACCATTCCAGTATTCTGGGGCTTCCTTGGTGATCCAGATAGCAAAGAATCCTCCTGCAATGTGAGAGACCTGGGTTCACTCCCTGGGTCGGGAAGATCCCCTGGAGAAGGAAATGGCAACCCATCCAGTATTCTTGCCTGGAAAATCCCATGGATGGAGGAGCCTGCCATTCCAGATAGTGTCTGAATTAGACAAATGACAAAAAATAAGTGGAGGAATGACTTTATCTCAATCCTCCTCATCCTGTCATTCTAATTGAATCACTTTAATAATAGCTTTAAGGCTACTGAGAAAGGGATAAGTGTTAATCACTCAATCCTGTCTGGCTCTTTGTGACCCTCTGGACTGTGGCCTGCAGGCTCCTCTTTCCATAGGATTCTCTAGGCAAGAATACTGGAATGAGTTGCCATTCCCTTCTCCAGAAGGCTATTATTGAAAAATAGGCTTCTTCGCTTCTGGTCAATGAATTAAAAATGATGCAGCAGCACTGACTATACACTGGTTAAACTTCTGGCCTTGGTCTCAAAGCAGTATTCTCTCCCAGTCTGGGCTAAATCATTTCTAATAAAGTATATTACTGACAATGTAAGGTCAAACTAAAGATGTAAGGCTGTACTAACAATGGAAGTGGCTCCTTCCCTAGAATTGAACATTATAATTTTTGGCCTACCAAACTGATTTGGTTGTTCAAAGTTTGTCCAAGTGCTCAGCCTACAAACTGTTAAGCCTATATATATCTATATATCTATATATATATCTATATATATGGTTATATCAATTATTACCCCATCCATTGATAAGAATTCAGTCATCTTTCTTTTAGTGGTTTTAACCCCTGGCATTAAAGTTATCCCCTGCTTTTTAATGACCTATCATTGCTAGAAATAGAAGGCATAATCTTGTTGCCTGTTTACAATCAAGTCCTTCTTATTAGAGTTGAAAGCCTGCTTCTTTTTAGCCCAAACATTTTATCTTTTTTGCTGAAGCTGTTTTGTTACTTCAGGATTTTAAACTTGCATTATTAATGACTAGTATAAGATTGTTACTTTCAAAAAATAAAATGATGCTAAGCATTGTTTTGTAGTCTGAAACCTTCAGGCCAAGATAATCACACAGAGAAAGTGGAGCAATTTCCTGTACCTAGGTAATCCTATGCCACCTAAGGTTCTTAATCAGCACCCATTCCAAATTAAGTGGAGTAACAGAAAGCTGCTTATGTGTTCCTGTTCTGAGGCAGAACTTTATTTCTCCCAGGTGAACTGGGGTAAGTGAGAAATATGTGTCTCCAAGAGTGGCCTACTTGAGCAGAAAAGTCTCAAATATTCTAAGGTTGACAACTATCTACATTCTAACTTTCATTCTTCATATGTAAGTCTGTATGGAAAATCATTGTGATAGTAGATCACATGGATTGAGGCCCTTGGTATAAACACTATGCTCAGCAAGTTCCATGTAATTTTTCCAATGCCTTCAGCTATCCTGTGATACAGTTATAATTCTCTGTATATTTCACAGTGAGGAAACTGAGGCTTAAACAAGTCAGGTGCTTTACTGAGAAGGTCTCACAGTATGGAATGCAGAACAAATTCATATGCAAATCTGCCTAATTTCAGAGCCCACCTTCTTAATCACAACCTTATATATTTTCTAAATGTGATGGACTACAATATGGAAAATTTTATTTTTAATCTTGATTGCCAAATTCAGGCTACTTAAACATCTTACTGTGTGGAGCAATATATCTTACATGGAAGAATGTTATTATTATTATTTTTAATTAACTACTCACATCTTAAAAGAAAAAAAAAAACTCTGAAAAATTTCTGTTAATTTGCAAATGTGTGTATCAAAGTTAATATGTTTATTCCAAGAATAAACTTTACTGACTCTTATAAGCATCAGTAGCATTACTTAATTAAATGATGTATTTATGACTTAAATTCATGAACAATGTTCAGGTCTAATTAACAATTTTAATCAGCACTGTAGTAAGAATCTTGCTAAATATCTATACTGTTTCTTCATGAATTTTTTTTTTTTTTTACTGAGTATCTTATTTTTCTGGTTTGTGTATATATTGAAATGTAGGAAACTAGATAACTGCCTTCAGTTCCATTACTAAATTCCTTCTAAAACACAAAATTGTCCAGTTTAAATGTCTTAAACACTGAGATATATAACTGGCACAATACATGGACTTTATGTGTTTTATATGTTTTATTTAAATGAATTTGAAATGACATAATTTTAATTGTTACATATAAAGCCCTATTTGACTAATAATTTCTAAGATAAAATTTGCTTAAGTAGTTGTTCAATGAAACAGTGAGGCTGCACAATCATTCTAATTTTAGGTTTGGTAATAAATGCTGAAGTTCTAAGAAATCTTCTAGAGGAGAAAGTTAATCCCTGAATTCCCTGTAAATATTTTACTGACTAGTTAAATTGTCTTCTTGTGAGCTTTTTGAAGTTATCTATTAAATAATTCTGTATTATCTGTTCAAAAAGTAATTTCAGTCATTTCATCTCTTTGAAGAAAAATAATTATTTAAATTTTCTAATTAAAGGATTGCTTCCCATGTTAATTGTATTCATTCAGTTTTATTCAAGGAATTCATTTTACTTTAAATAATTTGCAAAGGGATTGGTTTATTCATTTCAGTAATCTATAAGTAGTTAGAATTTAATGATTCTGAGAAAATCAAATCAAATGGTGTCTAGATTGTTATTCAAAACTATACTGTAAGAGCAACTCAAATGACAGGCCCTATGGGGGGCCACAGTTCCAATTTTCTTAGAATGATAAACCCAGTTTCCTGGAAACTAGCTTAGCATTTAAGAAACCAATCTGCTACCAGCCCGGGAAAATTAAACCAAGTGCGGGACATAAAACCAATCAGGACCTGCAGCCAGCCCGGGAAATTATGAGCCAGTTAAAACTCAACACCTGGCTCCCCACTAGAGGGTGACCAATCAGACCCTGGGATTCCTGTTTTTCAAACTTTTTCGCGTGAAAATACCCCATATAAGCAATGTAACCCACAACTCGGGGCTCCTCCCTATAGCCGCTGTGTTGGTATCGGTGGGAGCCCCAGCTCGAGCTTGGTAATAAAAACTCTCTTGCTTTTGCATCGGATCTCGGCTCCCTGGTGGTCATTGGGAGATTTCGCGACTTGGGCATAACAATACAAGGAGAGATATTGTATTTTTACTACCCTTTGGTCCTGATTTCACCCTCTCAGTTGTTAAAATTAGTAACTATTAGTTGTTACCCCTTTCTCTTAAAGTATTTTACACAGTTAAATAACTATACTTCTTTCTGCAAAACTCACTGATTTTCATTATTAATACTGGACACAAAGCCAGAGTCTCTTGCTGAGGAATTCAAGCACAAGATTAAAAGATGAGCAGCTTTTCCTTTGCAAGGAGAAAATGTTCAAAAATTAATTTTTATAAATGAATCATTTCAAGGTCTGAGATGCTTAGTAAGGATTTAGAAACCAAAGTTCTGATATATCTGGTGAGTAGAAGTCATGACTTCACCAGATCAATCATTTCCTAACAGCAAATCAGATACATTTTTCATGTAACTCAAATGTTGATGAGGAAGTATCTAGAACTTATCTAATAGCTTTGCATGAAGGGTTACAATTACATGATTCTGTTGACAATAACGGAGCTTTAATCAAACCATTAAAATGAATCTCACATGCTCCTAAGAAGAATTCCAACTGAAGGGTAAAAATCATATCAGGATAAAGTTTTAATACATAAACAAGGGAAAAAATGGTACATTCAATATCTAATCAGTTTCTCTGAAAAATGGTTTTTAAAACGCCCAGATTTCAAATTAGAATTTACTTCACAAGTATGAGCATCCTCTTTGGAACTTTGTAAAGAAAATTTGAGTTCTTTATATGACATTGTCTCCATTATAGAATAAATGGAGACAATATTTATTCAAATATTCCAATACTAAATTTCCAATACTCACAGCTCTACATTTGATAATTAAGTCCAAGGAGCTAAGGATAAGTATGAAAATGTTTACTGTTGATTTATAGTATCAATTTTGTATTGAAATTATCAATTAGTTCATATTTATTTGTATTCTTATTCAATAATCCAGCCCTCAAAATCAAGATATCCTATTGAATCTTTTCTTAATTTTATAAAAATTTTTAATTGGAGAAAAATTATTTTACAATGTTGTGCTGATTTCTGCCAGAAAAAAATATGAGTCATATGTCATAATTTATATATATATATATATATATATATATATCTCCTCCCTTTTGAGTCTCCCTTTCCTCCCCCCACCATCCCACCCCTCCAAGTCATCAGTTAGCACATACAAGTTTGAGAAGTAGAAATAAGTTGCTTAAGCTATTCTCTACTTACAACTCAGAGACACACACACATACAGACACACACACACGGGAAGGTACATATTATGCAACATTAAGATACAATAGGATGGAGAGGAACCTACTGAATCTTAATGCTGCATAATATATGCCTTCTGCGTGTGTGTATATGTATCTGTGTGTCTTTGAGTTGTAAGTGGAGAATAACCTAAACAAGTTATTTCTACTCCTCAAACCTATGTTTGCTAATTTCAACAAACCACTCTGAGGAAATCACAAACCTGAAGAATACTGATGTATGGGGTTTGTGTGTGTGTGTTCAGTCTCTTAGTGATGTCCAGTGCTTTGCAACCCTGTGGACTGTAGCTTGCCAGGCTTCTCTGAATGTATGGAGTAAGGCTCAACTAAGTCCCTAACACTTTCAGAGTCTATACACTATATTAATGCTGTTACATAATGTTAGCTCATTTATTGCCAGCTGATCTCTCTCCAAGAGCCCCAGAGTAGGAGGTAGATTTTCTATCCTGCAGTGGTTTTCAGGAAGTCTAGAGGGAATTTTTCTCAAGTAAAATTGTAACAAGTGTTTTTAATTCAATTGCATCCATTGGAAGCAAAAAAAAATCACAATGAGAGGATAAAATCACAAGTAGGAAAGTAATTGCTTTGTGCATGCCTAGTGTGTGAACCTTGACCCTGGATTGACAGTAATGATTTCCTCTAAATTCACCAGAGCCAAAGCTTATATCCAGTAATTCTATTTTCATCTTGAAGTGCTATATGAAAACTGAAACATTTCCTCCAGGGGAGTATACAAAACAGAGTCAAAGAAAAAAGGCAAAAGTAAGTTTAATAACAAGTAACATATGTTTGTGTCTAGAAAAGCACAAACTCTGCTGTTAAGATATTTTTGTAATTGCAGAAAAGAACTGTTGTAAGAAAGGCAAACCAGATCCTAGGTAAGCACAGAGGACCCTTCTATACTGGAAATGCAAGTTAACTTGAAGACTTAAGTGCCGCACATGGGGAAACCAAGATTTATCCCTCCTGCTAAGAATATTGGCCTTCCCTGGTGGATCAGATGGTAAAGAAACTACCTGCAGTGCAGAAGACCTGGGTTCCATCCCTGGATTGGGAAGATCACCTGGAGAAAGAAACGGGAACCCACTCCAGTATTCTCAGTATTCTTGCTTGGATAATCCCATGGACAGGGCAGCCTGGTGGGTTAAAGTCCATGGGGTCGCAAAGAGTCAGACACGAATAAGCGACTAATACTTTCAGGAAGAACTTTGACTTTTTTTGGATAGTTTACATTTAAAGATATATACATGTGCAGTTTTGTACAATATCATAACTTATCATCTTATAAAAGAGATGTGGCAGATAAATCTATGACCAATCCCCTAAAATCCCTGGAGAAGGAAATGACAATCCACTCCAGTATTCTTGTCTGGAATATTCAAAGGACAGAGGATCCTGGAGGGCTACAGTTTAGGGGGTCAAAAGAGTCAGACATGACTGAGTAACTGAGCACAATCCTCTAAGATCTTAATAAAAAGGACACAATTCAGTAGGGTTTTTGTGAACTACTTGAAGTTAAAATAACTTCATAAAATTGGCAACCTGACAGTAGTTTTTGGCACATTAGTTCATCTTATCGGTTTCATGTTCTTCATGGACCTTTTATTAAGAAGTGCCCCTGTATGTAGGTAGGTCCAAACTCCCAGGGAACTGAAGAACTGTATTATAATAAAGTCCTTGACAAAATCACTGCATCTAAAATGAAAAAGATGCACTCAGTGTTTTTGTTTTTTTTTTTTAAGTAGGTCAATTTGCATAAATTTGATGGAACATTGCATTGTAATGTGGTACCAGTGATTAATCATGGATTAGCTTGAAATGAATAGGATAAAAATTTATAATTTATAATGAATATCACACATAACTATAGAACTGATTATCCAGGTTCGAATATTAGAATGTCTCCTTGGATTTGTTATTGTTTACCACATATACATGGACTAAATATTTATATCCCAGGCCCATATTTAACTGGGTTTCACCTGACAGATGCAATAACTTCAGCACTTTATATGAAAAGGCTGTAAGTAAGCCAGAAAGAAAAACACCAATACAGTATACTGACACATATATATGGAATTTAGAAGACAGTGATGATGACCCTATATGTGAGACAACAAGAGACACAGAGGTATAGAGTCGACTTTTGGACTCTGAGGGAGAGGGAAAGGGTGGGATGGTATGGGAGAATGGCAATGAAACATGTATACTTTCCTGTAAGAAACGAAACGCTAATTTATGTTCAATGTAGGATGCAGGAGGCATGGGGCTGATGCACAGGATGATTCAAGTAGAGGATGTGGGGTGGGAGATGGGAGGGGATTCGGCATTGGGAGATTGTGTTCACCTATGGCTGATTCGTGTCAATGTATGGCAAAACAAATTAAAAAAAAAAGAAAAAGAAATGAAGCGCCAGTCTATGTTCAATACAGGATACAGGATGCTTGGGGCTGGTGCACGGGATGATCCAGAGAGATGATATGGGGTGGGAGGTGGGAGGGGGCTTCGGCATTGGGAGATCATGTACACCTGTGGCTGATTCATGTCAATGTATGGCAAAACCAATACAGTATTGTAACGTAGAATAAAGTATTTAAAAATAATAAAAGAAAAAAAAAAGAAAAAGAAGAAAAGGCTGGAATTTATATATACACATGACAATCAAACCCCTGAGGCTCATGCCAGAGGATGCCAGGAGACTACTGACATTTAAGGCCGCTGTGGATTTTTTTTCCCCAGCAGAAGGAGCATTTAAGTGGGTCATGGCCCAGAGGTATTGAACTTCTTCCTTGCTGACAGCTATTTACCAGAGCACAGTCAAGTAAAGGAAAAGGATTAAGGAGCTCCAATTGATCAGAAAATAGCATTCAAAGTTGAAACCTGTCTCTACTCCCAGAACGCAGCTTTTGAAAATATTTCAGTGAAACTATCGTCAAGGGATGGTATAATCACAGAATGAAGTAAGAAGATTTAAAATTTTTAAGCAGACAAAAATGCATTGAAAGTCTCAGTTTTAAGGGCTCATAGGAAATAGCCAAGTGAAACTGAATCACAAGGAACAGTCATTGACCCTTTCAAACTATAACAAAAGTTTCAGAAGAAAATATATCCTCCTATTCCACAATCCCAGATGGATTAGAATGCTAGAAAAATATAGGAAATAATGGAATATGCATTTTATTTAATTTGAAATAATTCATATAAGCAGTAAAGTACTGAAGTTAAGATTATATTTATTAATTTGAAAATGAATATGCATTGTACATAAAATAACGTAAAAGGGGATTGAAGCACTATGTTCTTGGCTGTTTATTTCCTTGGAGCTTCCATTTAACCAACTTCTACCACAAGTTGAAAATGAAAGACGTAAGCAAAATGCAAGTGACAGAAACCTGAAAAGTACCAGTTTTAGGAAAAACTGGACTGACTCATAAAAATGATACATATATTTTTGTTCTATTTTCTAAGGATTATTATTTCATTTTATGTGGATTTGTCTTTGTTTTTGAAGATAAAATTGATGAGTTTCCTAGGTCATCTCAGAATGAAGACATTTCTAACTGAAACCTGTAAAATGAGCTGAGAGTCATTCGAGGATGACTCTCATGAAGGACTGGACATTTATCATTGCTCAGATACTCACAGCTTCAAAAGTCTGGTTTAAAATATGAAATGACAATAATAAGTGAGAGTCACTGCCTGCTGTCATATACCATAGCTGTGTGTTAGTCACTCAGTCATGTCCACCTCTTTGTGACCCCATGGACTGTAGCCCACCAGGCTTCTCTGCCCAAAGAATTCTCCAGGCAAGCATACAGGACTGGGTCGCCATTTCCTATTCCAGGGGATCTTCTTGACCCAAGGATTGAACTTGGGTCCCCCACATTGTAGGCAGGTTCTTTACCATCTAAGCCACCAGGGAAGCCCTAAGCACTTTACATGAATTAGGTCACTTACAGTCACAGAGTCCTACGGAAGTGAATTCAGTGACTATTTCCATCTTATGAAGGAGGAAACTGAAATAAATAAAAGTTAAAAATTTTACCAAAATCCCACAATTAGTAAGTTGTGATATTAAGAACTGAACTCAAGAATGTTAATTCTTGTTCACACATTAAACTATTGTTAGAAGTTGCAGTGAACTTGAAATCAGAAAACATACATACATGTAATGCTTTGACAAGTCACCCCACCTAGGAGTTATTTTTCTTCAGTGAGATTGTAACAGAGCAGGACCCTGTGGGGTCTTCCTGAGACAGACCCCTCTCCCACATCCATTGTTTTAGTTCCTCGCTAAAGTACCTTGATAACAGTATTTGATGCACATTTGTGAGTTGTTTTACAGATGCTAAAGCCATCACCAAATGGAAGACATTAACCAACTACTTGATGACCAAGAGCACTTACCCCCTCCCCATAGGCCTACTGAAGTATCAGTTTAGTTCAGTTCAGTCGCTCAGTCGTATCCGACTCTGCTACCAATGAATCACAGCACACCAGGCTTTCCTGTCCATCACCAACTCCCAGAGTTTACTCAAACTCACGTCCATAGAGTTGGTGATGCCATCCAGCCATCTCATCCTCTGTTGTCCCCTTCTCCTCCTGCCCACAATGCCTCCCAGCATCAGGGTCTTTTCCAATGAGTCAACTCTTCGCATGAGATGGCCAAAGTATGGGAGTTTCAGCTTTAGCATCATTCCTTCCAAAGAAATCCCGGGGCTGATCTCCTTTAAAATGGACTGGTTGGATTTCCTTGCAGTCCAAGGGACTCTCAAGAGTCTTCTCAAACACCACATCAATTCTTCGGTGTTCAGCTTCCTTCACAGTCCAAATCTCACATCCATACATGACCACTGGAAAAACCATAGCCTTGACTAGATGGACCTTTGTTGGCAAAGTAATGTCTCTGCTTTTCAATATGCTATTTAGGTTGGTCATAACTTTCCTTCCAATGAGTAAGCATCTTTTAATTTCATGGCTGCAGTCACCATCTGCAGTGATTTTGGAGCCCCAACAACAACGTCTGACACTGTTTCCCCATCTATTTCCCATGAAGTGATGGGACCAGATGCCATGATCTTCATTTTCTGAATGTTGAGCTTTATGCCAACTTTTTCACTCTCCTCTTTCACTTTCTTCAAGAGGCTTTTTATTTTCTCTTCACTTTCTGCCACAAGGGTGGTGTCATCTGCATATCTGAGGTTATTGATATTTCTCTCAGCAATCTTGATTCCAGCTTGTGTTTCTTCCAGTCCAGCATTTCTCATGATGTACTCTGCATGTAAGTTAAATAAGCAGGGTGACAATATATAGCCTTGATGTACTCCTTTTCCTATTTGGAACCAGTCTGTTGTTACATGTTCATTTCTAACTGTTGCTTCCTGACATGCATATAGGTTTCTCAAGAGGAAGGTCAAGTGGTCTGGTATTCCCATCTCTTTCAGAATTTTCCACAGTTTCTTGTGATCCACACAGTCAAAGGCTTTGGCATAGTCAATAAAGGAGAAGTAGATGTTTTTCTGGAACTCTCTTGCTTTTTCAATGATCCAGCAGATGTTGGTAATTTGATCTCTGGTTCCTCTGCCTTTCCTAAAACCACCTTGAACATATGGAAATTCACAGTTCACGTAATGCTGAAGCCTGACTTGGAGAATTTTGAGCATTACTTTGCTAGCGTGTGAGATGAAAGCAATTGTGTGGTAGTTTGAGCATTTTTTGGCATTACCTTTCTTTGGGAATCGATTGAAAACTGACCTCTTCTAGTCTTGTGGCCACTGCTGAGTTTCCCAACTTTGCTGGCATGTTGAGTGCAGCATCATCTTTTAGGATTTGAAATAGCTCAACTGGAATTCCATCACCTCTACTAGCTTTGTTCATAAGGATGCTTTCTAAAGCCCACTTGACTTCATATTCCAGAATGTCTGACTCTAAGTCAGTGATCACACCATCGTGATTATCTGGGTCGTGAAGATCCTTTTTGTACAGTTCTGTGTATTCTTGCCACCTCGTCTTAATATCTTCTGCTTCTGTTAGGTCCAGACCATTTCTGTCGTTTATCGAGCCCATCTTTGTGTGAAATGTTCCCTTGGTGTCTGTAATTTTCTTGAAGAGATCTCTAGTCTTTCCCATTCTGTTCTTTTCCTCTATTTCTTTGCATTGATCGCTGAAGAAGGCTTTCTTATCTCTTCTTGCTATTCTTTGGCACTCTGCATTCAGATGCTTATATCTCTCCTTTTCTCCTTTGCTTTTTGCGTCTCTTCTTTTCACAGCTATTTGTAAGGCCTCCCCAGACAGCCATTCTGCTTTTTTGCATTTTTTTTCTTGGGGATGGTCTTGATCCCTGTCCTCCTGTACAATGTCACGAACCTCATTCCATAGGGCATCTGGCACTCTGCCTATCAAACCTAGTCTTTAAATCTATTTCTCACTTCCACTGTATAATCATAAGGGGTTTGATTTAGGTCATACCTGAATGGTCTAGCGGTTTTCCCTACTTCCTTCAATTCAAGTCTGAATTTGGCAATAAGGAGTTCACGATGTGAGCCACAATCAGCTCCTAGTGTTTTTGCTCACTGTATAGAGCTTCTTCATCTTTGGCTGCAAAAAATATAGTCAATCTGATTTTGGTGTTGATCATCTGGTGATGTTCATGTGTAGAGTCTTCTCTTGTGTTGTTGGAAGAGGGTGTCTCCTATGACCAATGTGTTCTCTTGGCAAAACTCTAGCCTTTGCCCCACTTCATTCCATACCCAAGGCCAAATTTGCCCATTACTCCAGGTGTGTCTTGACTTCCTACTTTTGCATTCCAGTCCCCTATAATGGAAAAGACATCTTTTTTCGTTGTTAGTTCTAAAAGGTCTTGTAGGTCTTGATAGAACTGTTCAACTTCAGCTTCTTCAGCATTACTGGTTGGGGATTACCATGATATTGAATAGTTTGCCTTAGAAACGAACAGAGATATATCTGTCATTTTTGAGATTTCATCCAAGTACTGCATTTTGGACCTTTTGTTGACCATGATGGCTACTCCATTTCTCCTAAGGGATTCCTGCCCATATAACAGTCATCTGAGTTAAAATCACCCATTCCAGTCCATTTTAGTTTGTTGATTCCTAGAATGTTGATGTTCACTCTTGCCATCTCCTGTTTGACCACTTCCAATTTGCCTTGATTCATGGACCTGACATTCCAGGTTCCTATGCAATATTGCTCTTTATAGCATTGGACCTTGTTTCTATCACCAGTCATGTCCACAACTGGATATTGTTTTTGCTTTGGCTCCATCCCTTCATTCTTTCTACAGTTATTTCTCTACTGATCTCCAGTAGCATATTGGGCACCTACCGACCTGAGGAGTTCCTCTTTCAGTATCCTATCATTTCATGGGATTCTCAAGGCAAAAATACTGAAATGGTTTGCCATTCCCTTCTGCAGTGGACCACATTCTGTCAGACCTCTCCACCATGACCCATCTGTCTTGGGTGGCCCCACACAGCACAGCTTAGTTTCATTTTGTTAGACAAGGCTGTGGTCCATCTGATCAGATTAGCTAGTTTTCTGTGATTATGGTTTCAGTGTATCTGCCCTCTGATGCCCTCTCAAACAGTTACCATCTTGGCTTTCTCTTACCTTTGATGTGGGGTATCTCTTCACAGCTGCTCCATCAAAGCGCAGCCACTGTTCCTTACTTTGGACAAGGGATATCTTCTCATGGCCGCCCCTCTTGACCTTGAATGTGGAGTAGCTCCTCTTGGCCCTCCTGAGTCTAAGGATTGATAAAGATTAACCCTTAGACTTCACCCTCTTATCTCACTATCGACCAATCAGAGAATTGTACATGAGAGAATCACCTACTTTGGGACTCCCTTTCCTCACCTAATCTCTAAGAATGCTTTGCTGAAACCCATTGAAGAATTTGAGTTCTGGGGAATTCTAGTTTTTAGGTTGGACTCCTTTCTTGGTGCCTTATAATAACTGCTGCACTTTCCTTTACAACAACCTAGTTTCAGTAGATTGGTTTTACTTCACCTGGGAGAAAGGACATAGGTTTTGGCTTATTAAAAAAAAAATGGATTAGCAGTCCCCATCTCACAGCATTACTATGTGCATGGAATAGAATTCAAAATATGAAAGGTTGTTTTTGTGTGTGAATTGTTAAATTTTGTATTGTATATAGAAATTATATTTTTCATATAAAAACTACATTTTCAAAAACTTGTGGAATTAGGTCATAATTCATTGGATAAATAGTAGCCTCTTCCATTCTTTTTCTCAAATAAAGGAACAAAAAGATCAGCAAATTTTCTCAGTGTGACCTTAGGTCAGAAGAGCAGATTATGTTCATATATTTTAATTTCTCAAAGATCTATTCTTCATTTACCAACTAGTCTCATATAACTTATATATACAAAAAGCATAATTATCAGACATGTTTTGAGAGTCATTCTTCTTTCAAAAAAAAGAATAAACATGCTAATATATTGTAAAATATCAGGCCACTTTAAAGTCACTGGTAGAAATGTTTTATATCACTATGTAGTAATTAATTTTTTTGGTTACTAAGCCTAATAGCAGAAACAGTAAATAACAGCTTATCTAAGCAATAGTCTCGATGTTACAAATAAAATTTGTAAAACAAATGCAAATATAATGGATTCTGGGCATCTGGATATCAGAATGAAGCCACATTGCAAATGATTTAGAATTATATAAATACCTCATGTTGTTATTATAAAGATTTCTTTGGTGGTCCAGTGGTTAAGACTCCATCTCCCAATTCAGGGAGCCAGATTCAGTCCCTGGTCAAGGAACTAAATCCCACATGCCTCAACTGAAAGATCCTACAGGTCATAATGAAGCTCAAAGAGCCCAGTTTTAGTGCTGCAACTAAAACCTGGCACAGCCCAATAAATAAATAAATGAATAAATATTTTTAAAAAGCATCTTCTTGAATTCGCTAGGGCAGATGAAATCAGAATTCTAATATATATTCTGATATATATTTTTTAGTCTAACTTTAACAAAATCCCTAAATAATTCTCAAACCCATGATAACTGAACAACTCTATGTGCTTTTAAAACAGGATACAATCTGTGTTCTCAGCCCCTAAAACATACACAGTAGGTAAACTCAATAAATATGTTAAACAAAATAAACAATGTATGTCAACAAATCCTTTCCTTTACAAATCAATAATAAATAAGAGTGTTAGGTAGGTAGAATAGGGAAAAGGAATCCAAAATGGCAGTGGCTAAAAGACAAGGAATGTCCAAGGACTGGAGTGAGGCCTTCAGGTAGAACAGCACTCTTGACTAAGCCCAATTTGCATAGGGCAAGCCCAGAGGGAAGAAAAAAAAAACACACACACACATAAGAAGAGGCGCCAAAGGACACTCCTCTCTCTCTCTCTCTCTCTCCTCTCTCTCTCTCTCTCTCTCCCCCCCTCCCTTCCACATGGGTATGCTTTTATTCTCTCTCCCCCACCCCACGCTCCCCACCCCCCACCCCCGCAACCAGCGCGCTCCTCCACTCTCTCTCTTCTTTGAGGATGGATTCTCCTTCTATCTTCTAAGTAAAATGGAGCTGTAACACTGATTTTTCTAAGAACTATGACAGTTTGTTCAAGACCCGAGAGCTATGACACACCAAGGGCTTTAATGTCTGCCACCCCAAATCATTGTTTTGATGAGACAAAGAACTGAAGAGCATACATTCAGCTGACATGTATTAAAAGCAAATGTATTTGCCATAATAGATGCCCCCATATGCATATACGTTAAATCAAACCAGCCTTCTTGGCTTCTTTCTTCTGTCATTTTGCTTCACCTATTCCACCACCAGGTCATTCACTCCTGCACACTGCTCTAGGACTGATGAAATACAAAGGTGGAAGACTTTGGGATTATTTAAATATAAATAACTGTTTTGAAAAACAAAACAGAAATCTCCTGTGAGGATTATATATGTCCAAAACACCAAGCTTAGTACTTTTAAAATTAAACACAGACAGGGAAAATATAAATATTCTCATTTTTAAAACTATAATTTTCACTGTCAACTTTCTGAAACAACTGTGTCCTTTATTTTATTTTATTTTAATTTTTGCAATAATTTCCAAAGTTGTCTTTGCATATACAAGTAAAGGGTATCCCAGGTGGTACTAGTGGTAAAGAACACACCTGCCAATGAAAGAAGCCCAAGAGACACATGTTTAATCCCTGGGTTGGGAAGATCCCCTGGAGGAGGGCATAGCAACCCACTCCAGTATTATTGCCTGGAGAATCCCATAGACAAAGGAGCCTGGTGGGCTACAGTTTGTAGAGTCCCAAAGAGTTGGACAGGACTAAAGTAACTTAGCATACACATACAACTACAAGACCCAGTATAAAATATCACATGACCCTGGGTGGTATCTTTAGGCATCTATGACAAAAGAATACTCTCCTTTCCCACAACATTGGATATTTATGGGGTTTTTTAATATATGAATGCTTATTATTTTATACTGAAATGATCATTAGATAAGGCCATACATCTATGGTTATCTGTAACTTTCCTTAAAAGTGATTGGGTTAATCACATGTTAGTTGTTGTTTGAAGACAAGATATATAAATTTGAAATGCCAACCTTGGAGAAGCTGTTTCCTTAGATAATGAGTTTGAATACCAAAGATGATTCTGCTTGTGCCTCGATGGTATTGATTACTGATGGTCTCTGCCCTATCATCAGTAATGGGCATGAAGACCAAAACTAAGGCATGAAGATTTTCCTTTTGTGGACTCTAGGTATAAAATAGTTGTCTTAGACTATTCAGGCTGCTATAAATAACAAAAGACCATAGTCTGAGGTGTTGGGGGTGGTGCTTAAAAATAACAGAAATTTGTCATTTATTTCTCACAGTTCTGGGGCTAGAAAGTTCAAGATCAAGGCCCCTGCAGATTGTGTCTGGTGAGACCTCCTTCCTAGTTCAGGGGTGGCTGTCCTCTCTGTCTTCACATGGCAGAAGTGGTAGAGGAGATCTCTGATGTCCCTTTACAAGGGCAACTCATCCTATTCCTAAGGGCTCTGCACTTATGACCTAACCACTTTCCAAAGGCCCCACCTCCAAATACTTTCATAGTCAGAAGTAAGCTTCAGCACATGAATTTTGGGTGGGCACATTCAGTCTACAGCTGTGAGTTGTTTAGACCAGATTATTCTCTTACAATTTCCTGTTAAACTGCTGTTAGTGGCTCTCAACTGCTATTTATAAGTTCTTGACTTAAGCTGTGAAACATGATGGTAAAGAGCTGCTCCCCTTGAGGCCAGATTTGATAGTAAGAGCAGCAAATAATGTTCAGAGGAAATTAGCCAAGGGAGAAGGGACTCATGGCTAAATTGAGTCCCCCTTTTCCAACAGAAACTTCAGAACTTTACTTTAGAAAGACAGTAGTCTTGTAATTTATCTCCCTGTAGATTTAGTATCTCCCTTTGTCTCTTCTCTTGTTCTGATTCCTCATGTCTTATTTTTCTACACTTATTTAATTAGAGTTAGTTGATGGATTTTTTTCTTAACTGTATATAAATGGAGGCTTCTGCAGTGGCTCGATGGTAAAGAATCTGCCTGTAATGCAGGAGACTCGCAAGATGAAGTTTCTATCTCTGGATTGAGAAGATTCCCTGCAGGAAGAAATGGTAAGCCACACAAACAAAATGTCCCTGGATAGTCTTCAGCGGTGGGGAATACACAAGGCCAACATATCTGAATGTAATTGTTACCATCTTACAGAGTCACCTGCTTTCCCTAACCTGTTCAATAACTTTTCTCATAATACCTTCTGATGACTGCATTTATCATATCCAGAGCTGATTTGTTTAGGCTACATAGAATTTATAAATTAGAAACATACTAAACGGTTTCTACTTTGGCACTTATTTTATTCACACAGAACACTATCTGTGTGAACCTCAGAATGAAACAGTCCTAAAAAAATTGATTTTGGCTGTGCCACACGGCTTGTGGGAACTTAACTCTTCAACAAGGAGTTAAACCCAGGCCCCTTGCAGTGGAAGTGCATTGCCCTAACCACTGGACCATTGCTGATGGACAGGAAAGCTTGGAATGCTTCAGTCAATGGGGTTGAAAAAGTCAGACACCACTGAGCAACTGAACTGAACTGGACCAACAGGGAATTCCCACAATAAACTTTTTGATAAATAATTTGACTTTAATTTAGAAAGAATTACCATTGACTACCTGATTAAGAAAATAGACTGTAATATTTTGAATTTTTGCTCAACTAGCTGAAAAACTGAGAGAGCCTCATCAACTATCACAAACTCGCTTTGCTAAGAAACAAGGTTTTCAAGGTTGTGGGGCTTTGGCCTTGTATGATGGAGATTAATTTCCTCTCCTAAGGATGCCTACAGAAATTCTGTGTCATTAAAGAAAACCTGGGTTTCCCTAGTGGCTCAGCAGTAAAGAATCTGCTTGCAATGTAGAAGACATGGGTTTGATCCCTGGGTCGGGAAGATCCCTTGGAGGAGGGCATGGCAACCCACTCCAGTGATCTTGCCTAGAGAATCCTCATGGACAGAGGAGCCTGGCAGGCTTCAGTCCATAGGGTCACACAGAGTTGGACACGAGTGGAGCGACTAAGCAGCAGCAACAGCAAAGAAAGCCTAGCACTGATGCTCATGAATAATTTCTCTGAAAGTACAAATAATTAATAGCTTAATTTCCATTTTAGAATATAAGTTTGAAAAAGTAAATGAAAAATACATATAAGAAGAAAAATACAATCAAAAGCATTTGTTTGGTTCACATAAATAGTGATGTGAAGCCAGACTATTTCACTGCTTAGAGTAGCTAATCTGCTCAGATAACCACAATGGTGTGATCACCTAGATCACTCACCTAGAGCCAGACATCCTGGAATGCAAAGTCAAGTGGGCCTTAGGAAGCATCATTATGAACAAAGCTAATGGAAGTAATAAAATTCCAACTGAGCTATTTCAAATCCTAAAAGGTGATGCTGTGAAAGTGCTGCATTCAATATGCCAGCAAATTTGGAAAACTTAGCAATGGTCACAGTCCTGGAAAAGGTCAGTTTTCATTCCAATCCCAAAGAAAGGTAATACCAAAGGATGTTTAAACTACCACACAATTGCACTAGTTTCACATGCTAGCAATGGCACCCCACTCCAGCACTCTTGCTTGGAAGATCCCATGGACAGAGGAGCCTGAGCAGGCTGCAGTCCATGGGGTCGCTAGGAGTTGTACAGGACTGAGTGACTTCACTTTCACTTTTCACTTTCATGCATTGAAGAAGGAAATGGCAACTCACTACAGTATTCTTCCCTAGAGAATCTCAGGGACGGGGGGAGCCTGGTGGGCTGCTGTCTACGGGGTCGCACAGAGTCGGGCACGACTGAAGCAACTTAGCAGCAGCAGCAGCAGCACATGCTAGCAAAGCAATGCTCACAATTCTCTAAGCCAGACTCCCCCAGTGAACTGAGAACTTCCAGATGTTCAAACTGGAGTTAGAAAAGGCAGAAAAACCAGATATCAAATTGCCAACATCCATTGGATCATAGAAAAAGCAAGAGAGTTCCAGAAAAAGTCTGCTTTTTCTTTATTGACTACACCAAAGCCTTTGACTGTGTAGATCAAAATAAATTGGAAAATATTTTAAGAGATGGGAATACCAGACCACCTTACCTGCTTCATGAGAAATCTGCTTTTAGCTCAAGAAGCAAAAGTTAGAACTGGGCAAGGAATAACAGAGCTGGTTCCAAATTGGGAAAGGAGTACATCAAGGCTGTGTACTGTCACCCTGCTTATTTAACTTACATGCAGAGTACATCATGAGAAACGCTGGGTTGAATAAAGCACAAGCTGGAATCAAAATTCCCAGGAGAAATATCAGTAACCTCAGATATGCAGATGACACCACCCTCATGGCAGAAAGCAAACAGGAACAGAGGAGCCTCTTGATGAAAATGAAAGAAGAGAGTGAAAATGTTGACTTAAAGCTCAACATTCAGAAAACTAAGATCATGGCATCTGGTCTCATCACCTCATGGCAAATAGATGGGGAAACAATGGAAACAGCCCAGGATTTATTTTCTTGGGCTCCAAAATCACTGTGGGTGGTGATTGCAGCCATGAAATAGAAAGGTGCTTGCTCCTTGCAAGAAAAGCTATGATCAACATAGACTGCATATTAAAAAGCAGAGACATTACTTTACTGACAAAGGCCTACCTAGTCCAAGCTATGGTTTTTCCAGGAGTCATGTATGGATATGAGTGTTGGACCATAAAGAAATCTGAATGCCGAAGAATTGATGCTTTTGAACTGTGGTGTTGGAGAAGATTCTTGAGAGCCCCTTGGACTGCAAGGAGATAAAAATAGTGAATCCTAAAGGAGATCAGTCCTGAATATTTATTGGAAGGACTGATGCTGAAGCTGAAACTCCAATACTTTGGCCACCTGATGCAAAGAACTAACTCATTGAAAAAGATCCTGATGCTGGGAAAGACTGAAGGCAGAAGGAGAAGGGGATGACAAAGGATGAAGTGGTTGGATGGTATTACTGACTCAATGGACATGAGTTTGAGCAAGCTCCAGGAGTTGGTGATGGACAGGAAAGCCTGGCATGTTGCAGTCCATGAGGTCACAAAGAGACAGACACAACTGAATGACTGAACTGAACTGAGATAATCTGCTAACAAATGCATTAAGTGTGTCCACACTAGTAGTTAATGAGTAGCAATTAGGAAAAATATCAATCTTTGGAAAGAGCTGTATTTGATGGAGAGATCAAAGAAGATGTGGAAATATGTTTTTTTTTTAGTGAAATTAATGATAATAATACTCAGGATAGCTATGAAAGAACATTCAATCATGTTAAAATTTAAACTGCATCATTTGGAAAGATAGGAATTTAATAACAGAAAAGATGATCATAGTGAAATAAGGATACAGGAAGAGGAAAAAAATGAATAGGAAAATGGTTTAAACTAAGGAAGAACTTGCTCATCAGAGAAGGAAATATAATAAAATCGAGGTATCCTAAAGCAGATGTTTTATCATCTTAGTTTTCTTCTAGAATCTCCTACATGTCCAATTGTTCACAGAGTTCATCTTAACTCTTGCTTTTGGGCAGTGCCTTGATCGTTTTGCAACATTAAAATAATGACTTTTTATACGGAGAAAAATATATCATCAATCACTATGTTATACTGATTTCCTTTCTAATTAGATCTTTAAAGAATGGAAGGAAAGCTATCATAATAAACATTCATATGAACTAACTAACTAACATTCATAGGTCATGACAAAAATTTAATGAAGCACTATTTGAAATTTTAAAATATACAACTATTCAAAATGCATGAATACTGTCTAATTGTTTAATAGGTTGAGGGTTTTTTAATTATTTAATATCAAATTTGAAAAAGTATCACACTTGAACGTATGTCTAGGGTTCTTATATACAACAGATCCATGAATTTGACATGGAAATAGAGGTTTCAGTACTTATAATCTCAATGCTTTCTCCTTTCGGGTTACACAGACCCTCTGTACTGATCCTCACAGAAAGATATATTATTGGGCTGCACCCACAGGCCTACAAGATTGTAGTTGCCCAGCTTTGAAACTGAAGAAAGAACCAAGAGACCACAGAGATATCAGTGGTTTAATGGAGAGAGAATCTTACATGTCTGAACCAAGGACCTGGAGCCTGACAGGGCAGGACATCAAGGTGGCAGTCTTAGCTGGGGTGGAGGCATAGGGTGAGGAGGGGACGAACTGACAGTTACTGGGGAATTGATTGGTTTCAAGTGGACTCATTAGTTACCACAGAAACCAGTAGAGGGTCGTGCCCCTCAGCACTACTTTGATAAGAACAATCACTATTTCTGCCTTGCAAATAAGATCATCTATACCATTTTTCTAGATTCCACATACATGAGTTAATAGATGATATTTGTTTTCCTCTTTCTGATTTACTTCACTCTGTATGACAGTCTCCACATGCATCCATGTCTCCACAAATGACCCATTTTCTTTAATGGCTGAATAATATTCTATTGTATATATGTACCACATCTTCTTTATTCATGCCTCTGTTGATAGACATTTAGGATGCCCTGACTGCTGTGTACAGTACAGTGGAAACTAACACAACATTATACTCCAATAAAAATTAATAATCAAAAGAACAGTCAGTACCTGGGGCTTGGAGCAAGTATGGACCAAGGTCAGTCATGTGTGTAACATATAGGCGACATGGGCCCTGGTCAAATGGGAATGTACAGAGAGCAATAGAATAGCCATCTTGGGTGGCCTGACCATACATATCTACAGTTTTTCCAAATAAATTCATACAGGTAAGATTTGTCTATAGGGATTCCCTGATGGTTCAGTGATAAAGAATCTTCCTGCCAATACTGGAGATGTAGGTTCAATCCCTAGGTCAGGAAGATCCCTTGGAGAAGGAAATGGCAACCCATTCCAGTATTCTTGCCTGGGAAATCCCATGGACAGAGGAGCCTGGTGGGCTACAGACCATGGGGTCGCAAAGGGTCAGACACGACTGAGTACACACCTACAAGATTTGAACATAACTTTCCCTGAACACTTTGTCTGGGAATCCAGCAACCCCATGCTCTTTAATTATAAGACATCATGATAACTCCCCACACCCTTCATCACAACAATTCCATATGAAAATATTCTATGCCCTTTAAGTCATTATCTCAGACCTCTACTCTCTGTTCTCCAGTGATTTCTAGCTTTGTATAAACTTCTCTGAACTGGGTTGTACTGCCAACCACTCAGAAACCTTTGCATTCAAAAGGAGATTTGAAGATGATAGCCAGTCTCTCTCCATGCTATAACATGCTATAAATTTCTGCTTCTAAATCTAACCAGTCTGTTCTTGTCCACCTATAAATACAATGTAATATATACCTCTCCTTAACCTGTCTTCCTGTTATTGACTTTGATCATGATACTTTTATAACTCACTTTTCAAAATCTTATTTCTCTAAGAAAAGATGATGAATGCTATTTGCAATGGAAAATACTATAAGTGTGAAATTTCTCAACTATATATTTTATAGTTTGATAACTCCAGAACTTAAATGTTTTTAAATAAAATTAAAAACTTATTCACTATTCTTACTTGAAATTCTTCCAAGACTTTATTATACATACTGAAAAAAGACCACTTAAGAAAGAAGACTGCTGAAAAATAGATATCCCTGCCTTAATATGATTAGCCAACTGTTCCCTTGTTGACTATTTGTGGGTACATTTTTAAACCCTTAGAACTAAAGTTTCTCCATCAACAATACGATCACAGAAATCATTCTTTCCTTTTGGAGAAGTTAGCAGAATTACATTAATTTCTAAATGTAATGAACTATTTAAATGCAAAGCTTTATAGCAGACAAGCAAAAAGGGTCATTTGCCATGGGTACATTTGTCAAAGCAAATACATAGATGAATACGCATAAATCTCAAATGGCCAGCAGAAATTCCTGAGGAGTATAGAAGAGATTTTATCTGAAAGTGGATATGAAGGGAGAATTGACTTTTAGAACAGATAGTTTTCATCATTGTTTAACCCTAAGAAAAAAGCTTTATAAGAAAGAATGCAGAGCACAGATTAATTAAAAGATTTCAAAGAAAACCATATGGAATAAAAGGCTTCAGACTTTAAAAAGAACAAATGAGTGATCTATAACATTCTGCAATAAAGCATTCTTTTGTGATGATTTGAAGTTGTTAATTAAATCTGGTTCAGTGTTCTCATAGTGAAATTTCAACTTCCTTTAAATGGTGGCTGCAAAAAGAAACCTAAGTTAATGTGCAGCCACAATTGACACACAAATTTTCTGCTTTAGATTTATTTTCTAGGTCAACACTTACAGTGCATTAGTTTTCAAAACCACACCACTCAAATTTACTCATTCATGCACACACAAAAATGCATTCATGCATACATATATTTTGTACATAATAGAGTATGATTGGATATTAGATTGTTGTTTTTTTATGTTAATCTCCCTACTGTGACTCAGAACCAGTTTTATAATGTTAGTAGTAATTTATAGTATGCAGTGCTAGGTGGTTCAGCGGTTAAGAATAACCTGCTATGCACGCGTCTCAGGAGATGCAGGTTCAATCCCTGAGTGAGAAAGAGTCACTGGAAGAGGGATTCACACCAGTATTCTTGCCTGGAGAATCTCATGGACAGAGGAGCTTGGCAGACTACAATCTATAGGTCGCAGAGTCAGACACGACTGAAGAAACTTCACATGCACGCAGTGATATGAAAGCCCTTGAAAAAGACCACATAAAGCACCACACAAATGTAAAGCAATATTTATAGTTGTTACTTGACCACTCTTATACCTTTTAGCTTACCACATGCTGACATAAAGGATGATCTGAAGAGACATTGGTAATTATATCCCTCTTCCCTTGAATAATTATCACTTTACTGAGTAAAGTGGAACAAAATGCTGGACAGATGTTTTCAAATATTCAGGATGAGACAACAGTTAACTACAAAACTTCTACAAAACTGCAGAACAAATAATTAAAGTTTTCAAGAAAATGTACAGAAATAACTCCAGTGCCTAAAAGGTATATCTGAATATATTTGGCCTTTTCCAAAATCAGAGGTGACTGCCTTTGGGGAGATAGGCTAAATCTTTGTTATTTTTAAGAGAAATGATGTGAC
Source organism: Nanger dama (assembly GCA_917880005.1). Classification (NCBI taxonomy): domain Eukaryota; kingdom Metazoa; phylum Chordata; class Mammalia; order Artiodactyla; family Bovidae; genus Nanger; species Nanger dama. The sequence continues at coordinate 18,714,945 of CAKJTW010000020.1, forward strand.
AAAAATTCCAAGACATTAATCAAAGAGTTTCTCCTACTTCTTTATTTTCAGCACTACCATGTAGAGCATGTGAATAAAATCAAACCGGCTTCATTCCACTGTTCTTGAAACCTCTTCTTTTTTCATAGGTCACAGAGGATTAGGCCACTCCTTCCCATCATCTGGGCCATTGGACAGTTCTAAGATAAAAAGGTCAGAGGCGTTTGAGGTCAGGGGTGGCAGTCGGGAGGAGACACCCACGTCTGAGGTCAAGGGCTGCTGGGAGAAGCCACCTGGTGCCTGAGGCCAGGGGCAGTGACCCTGAGGAGCCACCCCCAAGCCTGAGGCCAGGGGTGGCAGATGGGAGGAGCCACCCACGCTCAAGGCCAGGGCCAGCACCTGGGAGGAGCAATCCGAGGAGCGGTGGCTGCACAGGCACAGGAGGGCCTAGAGGAGCTATCCCATGTTAAAGGTCAGGAACGGAGGCGGTAAGGAGATACCCCTCATCCAAGGTAAGGAGCAGCAGCTGTGCTTTGCTGGAGCAGCTGTGAAGAGATACCCCATGCCCAAGGTAAGACAAACCCAAGTAAGATGATAGGTGTTGCAAGAGGGCATCAGAGGGCAGACACACTGAAACCGTACTCACAAAAAACTAGTTAATCTAGTCACACTAGGACCACAGCCTTGTCTAACTCAATGAAACCAAGCCATGCCTGCTGGGCAACCCAAGACGGGTGGGTCATGGTGGAGAGGTCTGACAGAATGTGGTCCACTGGAGAAGGGAATGGCAAGCCACTTCAGTATTCTTGCCTTGAGAACCCCATGAAAGGCAGTAAAAGGCAAAATGATAGAATACTGAAAGAGGAACTACCCAGGTCAGTAGGTGCCCAATATGCTACTGGAGATCAGTGGAGAAATAACTCCAGAAAGAATGAAAGGATGGAGCCAAGGTAAAAACAATACCCAGCTGTGGCTGTGACTGGTGATAGAAGCAAGATCCGATACTGTAAAGAGCAATATTGCATAGGAACCTGGAATGTCAGGTCCATGAATCAAGGCAAATTGGAAGTGGTCAAACAAGAGATGGCAAGGGTGAACATCGACATTCTAGGAATCAGTGAACTAAAATGGACTAGAATGGGTGAATTCAACTCAGATGGCCATTATATCTACTACTGTGGACAGGAATCCCTCAGAAGAAATGGAGTAGCCATCAGGGTCAACAAAAGAGTCTGAAATGCAGTACTTGGATGAAACCTCAAAAATGACAGAATGATCTCTGTTCGTCTCCAAGGCAAACAATTCAATATCACGGTTATCCAAGTCTATGCCCCAACCAGTAATGCTGAAGAAGCTGAAGTTGAATGGTTTTATGAAGACCAACAAGATCTTTTAGAACTAACACCCAAAAAAGATGTCCTTTTCATTATAGGAGACTGGAATGCAAAAGTAGGAAGTCAAGAAACACCTGGACTAACAGGCAAATTTGGCCTTGGAATGTGGAATGAAGCAGGGCAAAGACTATTAGAGTTTTGCCAAGAAAATGCACTGGTCATAGCAAACACCCTCTTCCAACAACACAACAGAAGAATCTACACATGGACATCACCAGATGGTCAACAGTGAAATCAGAGTGATTATATTCTATTCAGTCAAAGATGGAGAAGCTCTATATAGTCAACAAAAACAAGACCAGGAGCTGACTGTGGCTCAGATCATGAACTCCTTATTACCAAATTCAGACTTAAATTGAAGGAAGTAGGAAAAACCACTAGACCATTCAGGTATGACCTAAATCAAATCCCTTATGATTAGACAGTGGAAGTGAGAAATAGATTTAAGGGCCTAGATCTGATAGATAAAGTGCCTGATGAACTATGGAATGAGGTTTGTGAACATGGACAGGAGAAAGGATCAAGACCATCCCCATGGAAAAGAAATGTAAAAAGCAAAATGGCTGTCTGGAGAGGCCTTACAAATAGCTGTGAAAAGAAGAGAGGCGAAAAGCAAAGGAGAAAAGGAAAGATATAAGTATCTGAATGCAGAGTTCCAAAGGATAGCAAGAAGAGATAAGAAAGCCTTCTTTAGCTATCAATGCAAAGAAATAGAGGAAAACAACAGAATGGGAAAGACTAGAGATTCTTCAAGAAAATTAGAGATACCAAGGGAACATTTCATGCAAAGATGGGCTCGATAAAGGACAGAAATGGTATGGACTTAACAGAAGCAGAAGATATTAAGAAAAGGTGGCAAGAATACACAGAAGAACTGTACAAAAGATCTTCATGATCCGGATAATCACGATGGTGTGATCACTCATCTAGAGCCAGACATCTTGGAATGTGAAGTCAAGTGGGCCTTAGAAAGCATCACTATGAACAAAGCTAGTGGAGGTGATGGAATTCCAGTGGAGCTATTTCAAATCCTGAAAGATGATGCTGTGAAAGTGCTGCACTCAATATGCCAGCAAATTTGGAAAACTCAGCAGTGGCCACAGGACTGGAAAAATTCAGTTTTCATTCCAATTCCAAAGAAAGGTAATGCCAAAGAACACTCAGACTACTGCACAATTGCACTCATCTCACATGCTAGTAAAGTAATGCTCAAAATTCTCCAAGCCAGGCTTTAGCAATATGTGAACCGTGAACTCCCTGATGTTCAAGCTGGTTTTAGAAAAGGCAGAGGAACCAGCGATCAAATTACTAACATCCGCTGGATCATGGAAAAGCAGGAGAGTGCCAGAAACACATCTAGTTCTGCTTTATTGACTATGCCAAAGCCTTTGCCTGTGTGGATTACAAGAAACTGGGGTAAATTCTGTAAGAGATGGGGCTACCAGACCACCTAAACTGCCTCTTGAGAAATCTATATGCAGATCAGGAAGAAACAGTTAGAACTGGACATGGAACAACAGACTGGTTCCAAATAGGAAAAGGAGTACGTCAAGGCTGTATACTGTCACCCTGTTTATTTAACTTATATGCAGAGTATATCATGAGAAACGCTGGACTGGAAGAAACAAGTGCTCAGGTGTGTTTGACCTATTACAGCAGAGATGAATGGATCAATCCAGTTAGAATTCAATCTTCCTTTCAGGCCACCATCAGTATATTTCTTGTTCACAAAATTATAACTAGCCCTATGATCAAGTAACAGAAAGTTGACCAAAGGAAAATATAATTTCCTTTTCTGTTTTTACTAGAACTAAATGTTTTTAACAGAGACTTACAACTCTTCTGAGAGAAAATACCTATACTATCAATATCAAAATAATATGGAACTTCCTTCAAGGAAAAAAAGTCACTACTTATTGTATATGATACTACTAATATGGATAAACATCTAATAGGTAGCTTAACTCATAGCCCCAAATTTTAATGCCTCCTTAAAAGAATTACTAAGAACTCCACTTTTATAACTATGGCCGACACTAATATGTGTAAAGTTGATTGGTGCTAAGGCTCATCAGTCAGTGATGATAAATATAATGGGATAATTTATGAGCTAAAAACACATCCATATACATATGCATATTTTTAATTAGTTGGAGTCACATTCAGTGAACTAAATCTATATCTGAAATCAAGAAACGATTTGAACAGAAAGATCATATCTGTATTTAAAATTCTTAATGATTGTGAGAGACAGCAAGAGATTCAATGACAGTAGAGTATGTTGGATGATTTTCAAAAGAAAACTAGGTGAAACTGCTAATACAAGGCAAGTGATCGCTACTTACCAAAACTGGATTTGAAGCTTGGTTCATCTAGGCAGGACCTCAGAAAGGTCATTCCAGTCACTCAAAAGCAAAACAGAAGATTGCTTAGAGCTGAAGACTCAATACAAACTTCCTACTACAATATATTAAGGAAAATATTTTTAAATATTTTAAGTAAAAAGATAAGAATGAAAGTTCACTCTCCTTGCCTGGTAACCATGGTCTTGAAAAGACACATGAGACACATTAAAAGTCAGGGCCAAGCTGACTAGCTTATTTTTATTTTTTTATGAAAAGCCAGGCACATTTTTTAAATTTATTTCTGGCTATCCTGGCTCTTAGTTGTGTCACATGGCCTGTTCACTGCTGCCTCAGGCATTCTCTACTTGGTGGCGAGCAGGGACTACTCTCTAGTTGCCACGTGCAGGCTTCTCATTGGAGTGGCTTCTCTTGATGCAGAGTACAGACTCAAGGGCACATGGACGCAGTAGTTGTGGCCACAGGGTTAGTTGCACATGACATGTTGGATCTTAGTTCCTGGCAAAGCCATCTTCCCTGCATTGGCAGGTGGATTCTTAACCACTGGATGGCCAAGGACATCCCAAGTTGAGTTACCTTTAAGAAAGGATCCAAGACAAGTCACACAACATGTACAATAACAGCTAGTGGAGGTCGTAAATTTCTCTGCATTTGGGGCACATATATGCTAATTAGTGAAAAGGCTGAATGAATGGGCACCCCCTCAGCTCAGGGAGGTTGTCAACCCAGGAATCCCTTCCAGCTTTTATTTTTTTCATCATATAGCTTCTTTGGGCTGTCTAGTGCCATTCTCCAGTGTGGCTGCATCTCATCCGTTACTAGTTATTCAGTGCTTACAGAATCTTAGGGAGAATCTTGCTAACCCACAAGACAGGCCCTGAAATGGCATAGAGTATATTCTGCAATGTTTTCCACTGTTCATTTTGATCCTGTGAATGTTCCTTAAGTTGGTGTTGCAAGAGACATTTCACCGGAGGAAATGTCACAGATCCAATAGTAATTCTTTCTTTCTGGAGCAATATTTTACCATGATTTCCAATTGTATTAAATGAAGGAGAAATTTTGAGACAATTAAAAATGGTTTTCAAATGAGCAACATTTGTACCAAATTGAAAAGCTGAAAGAAGCATGCTGAATACTGAAGACATATAAATCAAGGACATAAAAGACCAGCTGAAGACACTGGGCACCAGAGGAAAAGCCTATGTTTGTGTGTGTGTTTACACATGAATATTTATTAAGTAGTAAATATTAAGCATGTGAAAATTTAAAATTTTAAGAGATGTGATTACTAAATATAGATGCTTTCTTATATGTGAATTGGAATTTCTAAAAAAAAAATTACATAGGGGCTTCCCTGGCAGTCCAGTAGTTAAGACTTCACCTTCCCATGCAGGGAGTGCAGGTCAGGAGTTAAGATGCCACATGCTTCCTGGCCAGATAACCAAAACCTAAAACAGAAGCAATATTGTACCAAATGCAAATCAGGCGCTTAAAAAAAAAAAAGAATTACAAAGAGGAAGAAAAGGAATAATTAAGTAAATATTAATAATAGAAGAACACTTTCCTGATTTATTTGGACACGACTGAGCGACTGAACTGAACTGAACTGAACTGAACTTCCTGATTTAAAGAAAGACTTGAGCAAATGCATTTATTAGGCCAACTTCATAATAAAGTATAAATCCCCAGACACATTTTAGTGAAACTTTTGAATTTTAAAGATCTGGCAGGAGAGGACATAAGAAAGATATCACGGAAGAAGTACATTTGCAGCAAATAGCGCTTTGGTCTTGAACATCACCAAAATCTGCTCCTGGATAAGACAAAGGAGTTAACCCAAGAGCAACAGAACCCTGCATCTATGACATTTTCTTGAGAGAAAATAAACCAGTGGATGGAAAGACGGTGGGACAACCTTTGGTAAAATCAAGCAGTGCTGATCAGTTCTGCTTCCGGTAGTAAGCTTGTAATAAATGGCTGTGACTAAAGTCCTCCACCAGCTGTGAACTACATCCAAATAGTTTTTATTCACATGGAGTCATCAAACAGGAGGATCTGCTTGAATTAAAGCAGCTGTTTGATGATATAAAAAGATAAGAATTTTCTTTTGAATCTTTAACATATTGACTTCATTTTCTTAAAAATAATAGCAAGTGAGTTGAGGAATGTAGAAAATAGGTAGGTCAAAGGTTAGACTAACCGTGATGGTTTGTTGAGGGCTGCATACTTTGACACCCTCCTCACATTTGGGGTTCTGTTAGCAAAGAAGAAGGGAGGCAGAATTTTAGTCTAACACTATGTGCCACAGACAGAGGCAGATGAGCAAGTGGTAGGCAGGGTGCTGAATTCATTCTCAGAGGACCATTGCCATGCATACCTTACCTGTTAACTTGACTCAAAGCCGATCACTTTCTCTGTAAGAACCAACTAAACCAACAAGCAAAACTGTAGCAATGAAAGGGATTCCAATGACATATTTTATCACAAATGCAAACTCTAAATAGGATTAATTTACCCTAAACCAGGCGTGGTGGAGGATGGGAATGGGAAGGGAGACTTTTTTTTTTTACTTTTCTATTTCATAACATTTAATTTTTTTTAATTGTAATTTAATGCCTGTGGTAAAAGAATTCACATTATGACAATGTGAGTAAGCTAGGAAGAATTGAAATATATTATCATGATACTATTAGCATAATTGGTGAACCAGTTGGCAACACATTTTCCCACCTCTTTAGTTTTCAATTTATTTTTTCAGCTGTGCCCTTCTTTTTCCCAACCAGAGATCATAACTGGGCCCACAGCACTGAAAGTATGAAGCCTAACCACTGGACCACCTAGGAATTCCCTGTTTTTTCAAACTTTATCATTGAAAATATATAATTTTATAAAGATGGGACTCTTTGGAAAGCAGGAAATAATATAAGCTGAATTCAACAGAATTAAATAATGGAACAAAATTTATTGAGATGGTCACATCTATCAGAAAAGATACTTTAGTAAAACTAAAAATGTTTTCTAATTGGAGCAGAAGTCACTGAATTCAATTCCTCATTGAGCCTCTCGTTACACATCACAGCTTTGCGCAGAAGAGCATGTAAATGGGACCAGATCATCTGACTCCAGAATCTGACACTTACTTGCACAGTGACAATGCAAGAGTGAATTAACTTCCCTATTCTTTGGTATCCTCCTCCATTTAAAGGGAATATTATTATTTCCTACCTTATAGAATACATATGCCAGAGAAGGCAATGGCACCCCACTCCAGTACTCTTGCCTGGAAAATCTCATGGATGGAGGAGCCTGGTAGGACTGAGCGACTTCACTTTTCACTTTGATGCATTGGAGAAGGAAATGGCAACACACTCCAGTGTTCTTGCCTAGAGAATCCCAGGAATGGGGGAGCCTGGTGGGCTGCCATCTATGGGGTCACACAGAGTCAGACACACGACTGAAGCGACTTAGCAGCAGCAGCAGCAGAATACATATGCAGATTAAATGAGGTTATATCTGTAAAGTGTAAGTATTTAGGTATTTGTCACATATCTATATGTGTGTATGGTTATACAGACATAGATCTACATATATACTTAGTGGCTAAATAAGAGTTTATGAAATAAAGTAAATGTATGTCTTTGGAGACAGAAAGGAAAACAAAGACATCATTACAGGAAAAAGGTATGAAGAGTTAAAAAGGTTTCTTGAAAATATTTAGGGAGGAAATAATTATATCAATACAAAAAGACATTTTGTTAACATTTTTCACATACATAGCATTGAGCTTGTGCAGAGCCAAAAATCAATGTTAATGTCTTTCTCTTTCCCACAAAATAAAGTATTTTTGTTTCATTCAGGTTTTTGACACCAAGCCTGCTTGAAGGTCAGAATATCAATATACCTGAATCATCAAAATTTCCAAGAAAAAGATGTACAAGTATATTTGGAAGATATTTTAAAACATTTTTTCCTTCCTGAATGTGATGTAATGTATAATATTATTAAAGTCTTGGTGGTTCGGATGGTAAAGAATCTGCCTGCAATGCGGGAGAGACAGGTTTGATCTCTTGATCAAGAAGATCCCCTGGAGAGGGAATGGCTACCCACTCCAGTATTCTTTCCTGGAGAATACAATGGCCAGAGGAGGCTGGCGGCTAACAGTCCATAGGCTTGCACAGAGTCAGACACACCTGAGCAACTAACACTTTCTTTTTTTTCAATATTATCACAGCATTTAAAACTTTGAGAAGTTCTTATCTGCATATATATTTGGTGGTGGTTTATTCGCTAAGTAGTATCTGACTCTTGTGAGCCCATGGACTGTAGCCCACCAGGCTCCTCTGTCCACAGGATTTTCCAGGCAAGAATACTGGAGTGGGTTGCCGTTTCTTTCTCGAGGGGATCTTCCTAAATCAGGGATTGAACCCTGGTTTTCTGCACTGAAGGCAGATTCTTTACCAACTGAGCTATCAGGGAATTCGTATGTATATGTATATGTATATGTATATATTTAAACCTCTCAAATGGTTTATATATGTAACTGCATAAGTAGTTGCTAAATAAGAAGAAATTACTTATGATTTGCATGCCATGGAAGACTGACAGAAACAGGCACACCGCAGGAGAAGCCAAAAGAGCCATAGTTTCTCCAACAATAGAGATGTTTTAGGTTACTAGTGGAAACTGTTTGCTCAATGAAGACTTACATTACGGGACTTCGTTTCGTTCTATCCTTTATTTTTTAAATTATTCTTAAAAACTGTAAGAAATATTGTAACCTAGGCAGAATTTCTTTAAGTTTCATTCAAAGGCAAGACAGCAGAGAAGTTTTGAAAACCCACTATCCATAATTTTAAATTCAGATTTGACTGTGGGTTCCTACCAGGCAGATTTGCTGAATCCAACAAAACATGGACGGCCAATCGTTATGGATGCAAATTTCAATAAGAATACTTTTCCGCTGGCAGGCAGTCACTTTACTGCTTTTTTGAAGAGATTATAGTGTCAGCATTCCAATGATGTTTTCCTTTATTTTGGCCTCTTTGTGAACAAATACTATTCTGTATTGTATTAGTCATACATTGTTAGGGGAATTCTTTGCCCTGAAAATCTCTGGCATCTTACTTTTTAACATCCTATTCAGTCTCCTTTCTTTAGTTTATTCATCCTTTCTACTGCTGTATTTACTTCAAGAAAACATAAACACCATTCAGCCTAGTAAATTGCCCTCGCTTTTCTGCCTCTTTTCTAGCTGTCGGATTCCCAGCCCTTTTGAACCATCAGCTGATAGCTTGCAACTTTTCACAAAGCATAATTCATTCATGGGTATGGTCTTTTTGCCCTACGGCTCTTTTTGTCAGTTCTTTTTGAATCTGCAGAGTTGGCATTGCTTAGCTCTGATTCTGAATTAAACCTATCAGGGACTTGCTTACTTTGTGTTTCTTATTTTAAGCAAAACAGCAGCATAGATTTTATGAATCAAAGGATTAATGAGCCCTCTGTCATATTTTGCAAGAATGCCTTTGTGAATCACTTTTCTGACTTTAACTGCTACCAGGAAATTACTACCTGTAAATAGACTCTCAGAAATGTCAAACAAGAGTGTAGTATAAAGGAATGTCTGTATGTTTTCTCCACGATGTTTGGCTGGGCTGAGAGCTTTGTTAGACCACTGGGAGCCATCTGGGCACTGGAGGTTAAGCGATGTCCAGGATGTAAAAGGAGTATGAAAGAGCTGGAGAATACAATTTTCTTTCAAATGAGCAGAGGTTATTGAAAGGGCGAGCTGCCTGAAACGTGGCCAGAAAGGGGGACATCCGGTCAGCACCAGGGGCGGCTGATGACCAAACCGGAACCAGGGAACGGACCCGACCCCCGGGGCCGGCCTTGGAGCCCCGATCCAATTGGGAAATGCCAGAAAGACCATGGGCAACCAACCCCTGCTGTGGTCCGCACCTGTTGCCTTACATGGGAAAAACTTGGCCTGTCTGCCAGCCCTCACTATAAAACCTTCCCGCACCCCTCCCCACCTCGCAGACTCCCTCGCTTCCCTCGCTTGCCTGTCCTTGGGAGTTCTGCCCGAGAGCAACCGCCCTAATAAAGGCCTTTTACTAACGGGTCCTAGAGGTGGCTTTTTCTTCCCGCGGCGTTTTCTTACATCTGGCGCCCAACGTGGGGCTCGAGGTGAGGGCCTCTGGCTCTTGCCGTTGAGGTCCCCTCGAGCTCCACCGCCGCGGTAGCCCCGGACCCAGGCGACTGACCAACCTCCCGGACGGCAGGAAACGGGGTAAGTCCCTTCGGCTTTGGGGTCTGTACTCCCTGGCGACCACTTCCTAGGGCCCTGTAACGGGTGCGCACTTACTGGGCCCTCCCGGTCATCAGTTCGTGAAGGAGACGCCCTAATCAACTGATCGACCTCCGGCTTCGCCTCCGGCTTCGGCCTCCCCTCTGGCTTCAGCCTCCGGCTCCGCCCCCGGCTTCGGCCCCACCCCTCCCCAGGTCCACAGTTCGTGAGGGAGACGCCCTGATCGACTGCGTGGACCTCCGGCTTCGGCCTATTCCGGTCCCGCAGACCGTGGAGACGCCCTGATCGGCTGCCTGGACCTCCGGCTTCCCCCAGCGTGTCCAAAGACGTTTAGATACCGGGGTCTGCCTACGCTGTTGGTGGTCGCTATGGGATCAACAGTCTCCAAACCCGAACCCAAACTCCAAGATTTAACCCCTTTAAAATGCTTATTGGCTAATTTGCAGACCTTAAGACTAAAGAGACATATCCGCGCGTTTACTTCTTTGTGCTCACAGGCCTGGCCTCAATATTCTCTAGATAACGGCTCACTTGCCAGCCACAGGGACATTAGACTTTGACATCCTCCGTGACTTAGATAATTACTGCCGGAAAACGGGAAAATGGTCTGAGGTCCCTTATGTTCAGGCTTTTGGGCGTTGTGCCTCGCCCCCCCCCAGCACCACGTGGCTCCAAGCCAACTCCTCCCGTCTCTGAGTCCTCTGCTTTCTCTGTTCCTCCAGAGGACTTGGTGGCTCCTCCCTCCCTATACCTCTCCCACGGCTCCTCCCCTTCCACCTCGGCCCCAGCCTCGCCCTCGACCCCCAACCAGCTGGCAGTTAACCCTATTCTTTCCCCTCCTCCGACCCTGGTTCTCTACCCTCACCCTCCCCCTCCACTCCGGCCCCTCCTACCTCCGCTCCCGCCCCTGAGACTCCGCCGCCAGCCCTGGGTCCTCTGGCCCTAAACCCTATCTTGTATCCTCCTCTTCCCTCCGTCGGCGGCCCCCCACCTTCTCCGGTTAGCTCCCACACTCGCTCTCACAGCAGTCTGCAAAAACCTCCTCTTCTACCCCCCCCTTCTGTCCCAGCCTCGCTCTTTCCCTTGCAGCAGGTGGCTGGAGCTGAGGGCCTAGCCCAGGTCCATGTCCCCTTTTCTCTCCAGGACCTGGCACAGATTGAGGCCAAGCTGGGATCTTTCTCTTCCAACCCCACTCACTATATCAAACAGTTCACGGGCCTGACCCGTGCCTATGCTTTAACCTGGCAAGACATCTGTTATTCTGAGGTCCTCCACCACCCCAGAAGAGAGGCAGGCCATCTGGACAGCAGCCAAAGCTCAGGCCGATCAGAGGCACATTGCCAATCCCTCTCCCGAGCACCCCCCGGGGCTCAGGCGGTCCCTGACGTTGACCCTGACTGGAATTATCAGGAGGGGGGGTGGTGGCCAGCAGCGAGTAGGCTATATGATAGAGTGCCTTCTTGATGAGATAGAGGTGCCCTCTCACAAAGTTGTAAATTTCCTTAAATTAGATGAGGTGACTCAGGGCCTGATAAAAATCCAGCTATGTTCCTCAGTCGGCTTACTGAGGCCCTCATTCAATACACCAGGCTGTCCCCTGAGTCCCCTGTAGGGCAGCCACCTTGGCCAGTCGTTTTATCTCTCAGTCTGCTCCCGATATCCAACAAAAACTGGCCAAGGCTGAAGATGGCCCTCAGACCCCTATCCGAGATCTGATAAAAATGGCATTCAAGGTTTACAATGCCCGTGAAGAGACTGCTGAGGCCAGCCAAAAGGCAAGGCTTAAACAAAAGGCCGAATTTCAGGCTAACCTCCTCAACCAGCAAGCAAGTCTCTTTAACCAGCAAACCCAAGCCTTGGTGGAGGCCCTGCGGCCGGCTGCGGGTTCGGGTCCCAAAGCCCCCTCCGGGGGCCTGCTTCAAGTGCGGCCAGGAAAGACACTGGGCAAAAACATGCCATAACCCGCGCCCTCCATCCAAGCCATGTCCACTGTGCAAACAACGAAGACATTGGGCCAGCGACTGTCCCCAAGCCTCTCGGGCCCCGACCTCTAGGGGCCGGGGACCAGAGCGCCCCAGGGAGACTTCCTGCCCTACTCTGGCTTTGGAGCTGCCTGAGCTTCGACGAAGACTGATGCCGCCCAGATACAGGGACCCCGATCACCCAAGCCGAGCCCAGGGTAACGCCTCCAGGTAGCGGGTAAGTTTATCAACTTCCTGGTTGATATGGGGGCTACCTATTCGGTTCTTCCTTCCTTTGGGGGCATTTTGCATCCTTCTCAGATTTCGGTTATAAAAATTGACGGCCGACCTTCATGTCCTCTCCAGACACAACCTCTGTCTTGTCAGTTAGATTCATCCTGCACACCCGCTGGTCCCTAACCCTTACACTCTTCTTTCCTCAGTTCCTCCTCAAACTTCTCATTTCACTGTCATTGATCTCAAAGATGCCTTCTTTACTATTCCACTTCATTCCGATTGCCAGTTTCTCTTCGCTTTCACCTGGACAGATCCTGACACCCAGTTGACCACTCAGCTCACCTGGACGGTCCTCCCTCAGGGTGGGAGACTGGGCCAAGCTTGCAGGGGGTGAGTGGAGGACCTCAGGGGGTACGGAGGAAGCCCAGGGCCGTGGCCACAGAGGGTGGCCTTCAGGGACAGTAAGTGCGGGGCGTGGTGGAAGGCAGCCAGCGCTGGTGTGACAGGGAGGTAATGGAAAAAACAGGTGACAAAAGGGGGGTCCATGGGGCCCCGAGAGGCAGGGATGAGGGTGCATGGATTAGATGCGGGGGTTCGAAGATGTGTTGACAGGGACAGAGGTGAAAGCAGGCCAAGTGCTGGGCGTGTGCAGGCAGTCACGCCCTCATAGCGGCCCATGAGTGCCCCCTCGACTCACCCAGAGCTGGCCAGTCCCCAGCCCACCCTGAGGCCCCAGCGTCCATGAGGGCCCTGGGCAGCAAGCAGCCAGAGCAGGAGAGACTGTATTTCCTTGTTAGTGGTGATACATGCAAACCAAATGGGTGTATGGCAACAACGTCTGGCCCTGGCTTCCGGTCGGATGGGTAGACAGATACACTTTGAGATTCGTTTTTGCCCCTGGACAGATACACACGAAAAGATGCCTACACCGGCAAATTTACCTCTGGTCAAAGCCAGATGGGCCAGATCACTATTCCACTGGTATGATTATCTAGCAGCTGTGTTTGTACCTCTGTGGAAAATCTAGATGTCATGACCCAGGTCGACTACAAAACAGAATGGCCCTCGACATTCTCACAGCTGCCCAGGGAAAGACCTGCGCTATTATCAAGACAGAGTGCTATGTATATATCCCAGATCTCTCCCAAAATGTCTCTAACACTTTGACTGAGGTAAGAGACAGTATCTCCCGGTTGGGTGACAGCTCCCCCTCTCTTCTAGATGAGATTACTTCCTGGTTCAAGTTCAGTTGGTGGAAGCCCATTTTCATATTTGTCCTTGTAGTGCTAACCCTTCTTCTTTTGAGCCTTATATCCTCAGCTACTTGTCAAACGTGACCCTAAACATGTGCCAGCTGGGACGAAGGCCCAACGCGGTTCAGCTGATGGTGCTGCGACAACAGTACTCAGGGTCCACCCGAGAGATCTCCACCAAATCTAAGAGCCAGCCCAAAACATCCCGACCACCCTTTCCCTTCGTCGCCCTTGTCCAGCAGGAAATAGCCAGAGAGATTCGGGCGCCTTATCCCATATCAAAAGGCCGGGATGAAAGGGCGAGCTGCCTGAAACGTGGCCAGAAAGGGGGGACATCCGGTCAGCACCAGGGGCGGCTGATGACCAAACCGAACCAGGGAACGGACCCGACCCCGGGGCCGGCCTTGGAGCCCCGATCCAATCGGGAAATGCCAGAAAGACCATGGGCAACCAACCCCTGCTGTGGTCCGCACCTGTTGCCTTACATGGGAAAAACTTGGCCTGTCTGCCAGCCCTCACTATAAAACCTTCCCGCACCCCTCCCCCACCTCGCAGACTCCCTCGCTTCCCTCGCTTGCCTGTCCTTGGGAGTTCTGCCCGAGAGCAACAGCCCTAATAAAGGCCTTTTACTAACGGGTCCTAGAGGTGGCTTTTTTCTTCCCGCGGCGTTTTTTACAGTTATGAGCTTTGGAAATTATTGCTGAGCTAAATGGAAGCCGAAAGAATAAATACAAGGTCTCAGATAACATTATGAATCTATTGGTGAACATTTAAATTATTTTCTTAGGAAGTAGAAAATATAATGGCTTTTCATTTGAGAATTTACAGAGGAACTCTCTATAAAACTATTTAGGCAAACTCTTGACACCTAGTTGAAATGACTTTTTTCTTTTAACTAAAGCAACTTTCCATTTTGGTTCAGACTATGATTAAGTCTTCCATTAAGGAGGATGAAGATGAAGATGAGGTTGATCTGAAACATCACTGAGTGGTCTTAATGTCCCTGTCATCATGCTAAACACATTGAGCTGTGACTTGTTAATATAAGGGAAGAGTTACTTTTATAGATAATTAGTATTTTTATTTTAAAGAGATATATATTAGTGAGGATTCTACTAAGGAATAAGAACCACTGAATAAATAAATTCATTTGGGGATTAGATTCTCCACAGTTATGAAAAAAACCCATCAAAGGAAAGATTAGGAAATGTATGGCTGGAGGATGAGAGAAAAGTCACTAACAAAAATCACAGACCAGAGTTGGTGAAATGTATGGAAAACTGTTTGCAGAAGGAAATGGCAACCCACTCCAGTATTCTTCCATGGACAGAGGGGCCTGGTGGCCTGTGGTCCACAGGGTTGCAGAGTTGGACACATCTGAGTAACTAACACACACATAGAAGATTGTTGCCTCTGCATTTGGAAGTGGATAGACTATAGATCAGCAGGGTTGCACCCAAAATGAAAAAAAATTGAATAAGAAACCATAAAGACACACCAAAATCCACGGGGATTAAACTAAAACCTGTATTTTCATTCATTCATTCCTTATTGTCTCTAATGCAACACATAGCTTTGAATGACCAGCAGAAGAAGCTGAGGCCCTTCACCTTGGCACTGCACAGGAGCCTGGCCGACAACTTAAACCAGAGGCAGTTCTGTGCTGGCTGCCCATACTGAGATGAGCTAGCCAGTCAGCAGCAATGTGAGACCCACGGTAATGCCTGGATCCTTTGCACCAATCTCCTATTAATAGCTTACTAGCTGCTTTTTCATACCCATCTTCCAAATCTCACTCATTTCTTTGGTGGCCACCCTAGCCTATGTCGACTTCAAAAATGTAAAAATGAGAGTTTTGAGTTAAGTTTTATTTGGAACAAAAATGAAAACAATAGACAGAGAGGCAGCATTTCAGATAGCTCTGAGAAACTGCTCCAAAGAGGTAAGGGGAAGGTCAGTATTTATGTGACTTTAGTGAAGGGAGAGTATACACAATCAAGCACGTATTCTTTGCAGGTTTCTGCTAATGTCATGAGGTTACTGCTAATCATGAGGCTCAAATGTCACCTTAAAGGAATTTAGTGCTTTTCTAGATAAGAGGAGATGCAAGAGTTGGTCTCATAAAATCAGCTCCTAAAAATATCTGACTACTTGAAGACTTGCCCTACCAGTTTTTCCCAGAAAACAGACTGCCTTATTTCTGCTCTCCACTCTGAACTCTCTCATGGAGTGTTGAAGGTTAGGGGGTACTGAGGGCCAGCAGATGCAGTAACACATGATTTAACCTTGAAAACCAGACAACAACTACCAATTTGTAGTTGACACCCAGAACCATACAGAGAAGGACACTTGAACCATCATGCTAATTTACATAAATGGACACATGTAAAACCATTTAATTTGCTCTTTAAACCTAGATTACTTGAATTTCCTGTATTTGGTGTTTACTGGCTCTAATAGCTCAGACTACGCAAATGTTCAGTGTCTCAGTTTCCACCCTCCGTCCAAGTGGGAATAATAGTAGCGCCTTACCCATAGTGTTATTATAAGAAGCAAATAAGTAGATACATGTGAAGTTCCTAGAATGACACACAGCCTAGGAAATGACCATTAAATATAAGTAATTTCATATTATTTTATTTAATCTCTTTTTACTCTGTTTTCAAAATAGTCTCCTGAAATGGTGTCAGGGTCTATTCTTAAATAGCATGCTTCTTCTCTAGTTAGAGCATACTGTAATTTTTAAAAACCATAATATGACAAAATATCAAGACTCCAAGGGTTTTATTTTCTCTTATTGTCTATTAGGGGTAATACATTGCTTTCAGCCCTCTGCTTGAAGTCAGAAACACCAAAAGTGTAAGAAGGCTTGCTTGAAGCTGGCATTGTAATTTTCAGTAGACATAGCCAAAGGGATGTGTAAATAACAATTTTTCTTAGGGCAGTGAAGGTTGAACTTAAAACAGATGATGAAATCTACTTACAGTCTCCCTGAGACTTAATCTGTTATCATTCCAGGCAAAACTTGATATCAGAAAAATGCTACTCAGACCTTAAACAAAGGAACAAAATATTCCATAATAAAAGAATACATTCATTGGCATAAGAGAACTATCCCCAAACAAAAGGATGGAAATTGCATGTGTTATCTTTTTTCTTTAATGAAACTGGGTAGCTATCTTCCAAAAATATGCTGACCTCTGGCATGCCTAAATTAAAACACTAGGTAGAATCTTATTAGAACTGCAAGAAAGGAAACATTGTTATCTGACCAGGCATAACAATATCTGGTGTCAAAGGAGAACTTTTTGAAGTTTCCTTTAACAGACAATTATTATATCCATTGTATTGATGAGGAAACCAGTGGTCAGGGAAATTAGGTAAAATCTACTTACATCTTTACAATTAGTAATAAGAGGCCAAGATCTGAACTCAAGGTCAGTGTTTGTTTGGGTTTTTTTAATAAAGCAATGCCTTTGATTCACAATCAGCAGGGAACATTGAAAACTGTGGCCAAGGTTTTAGAACATAAAATTACAGATTCTTCTATGCTAGACCAAGAGCTGATTGGAAATGTTTATATATTGCATATTTTTATATCATTGCAGGTCACACTAATTCTTTATTAACGCTGTTTCTCAAAATTAGCATTTATTAGTATTTATTTTCTCAGTGTTTACAATTATTAGTAGGTAGTGTTCCCCAGTTATACTCAGTACTATATTAGTCCCAAGTCAGATATTTAAAATAACAGTTAAAAAGAGAATTTCTGAGTTTCTCGCTAAGTTTATTCTTTGAAAAGCCTATACTTTCAGAACTTTTACGTGCATATAAGTCATCTGAGCATCTTGTTAAAATAGAGATTCTTGGTAAATTATTCGGGTGAGATTCTGCATTTCTAACAAGCTTCCAGTTGATGTTCAGAGACTTAACTTTGAATGCTAAAGGTATAACTTCTTCATGTCCTCTCTAGATAACTCATGCAAGAGAAAGAAAGCCCACACACCAGGCAACTCTTTGATTATATATTGCTGGGACTGACTGCAGTGATGTCTCTAATGTCACTAAGCCCCAGGATCCCATCTACATGGTGAATCCCACTAGGAGTATCTTCCCACTACCCAAGCCTGGCCATGCTATTTATACTAAACAGAAAATCAGAGATCAAAATCTTGTTTTACACAGTAGCAAGATCAAGCGTGCTTGCTATATGTTACACATCTTAATCCAGTATGGTGTCGTAAAGAATAACAATATCACTAAATCAAATTGCTAATTGTTAGAGGAAGTATATGAGTTTTACTATGTGTAAGGTAGTAATGGTGATTGATTGATTCTTACTACAACCCATGAATTTTTATTATGCCTCTTAAATGTTGAATTTTTTTTTTTTTTTTTTTTTTTTAAGCACACAGAAATAGCAAATTCAGTTGAGTCTGTATTCTCTCCAACTACAAAGTAACTTCTGGTTACTTAATAAAGAAATAATGAAAGGAAAGATTATGGCAAATCTTGATCATAGTGTTAAGGGTTAAATGTTTGTGTTTCTCCCAAATTCCTCCAAATTCATATGTAAACCTCCATATTCATATGTGAAATCTCCGCTCCAAAAGGTGGGGGCTTTTGCAAGATGATTAGGTCTAAGGTGAAGCCCTCATCAAAGGGTTAAACTATCTTAATAAAGGGACTCCAGATTGCTCTCTTGTCTTTCCTGCCATGTGAGGATACAATGAGAAAATGCCCATCTGCAACCAGAAGGGAATCGTCACCATAATTTGATCATGCTGACATCCTGATCTCAGACTTCATACTCAGTTCAGTTCAGTCATGTCTGACATTTTGCAGCCCCATGGACTGCAGCACAGCAGCCTTCCTTGACCATCACCATCTCCCGGAGCTTGCTCAAATTCATGTCCATCAAGTCGGTGATGCCATCCAACCATCTTATCCTCTGTCATCCCCTTCTCCTCCTGCCTTCAACCTTTCCCAGCCTCAGAGTCTTTTCCAATGCGTCAGTTCTTTGCATCGGGTGGCCAAAGTATTGGAGCCTCAGTCCCTCCAATGAATATTCAGGACTGATTTCCTTTAGGACTGAGTGGTTTGGTCTCCTTGCTGTCCAAGAACCATCAAAAACAAATTTCTATTGTTTATAATTCACCCAGTCTATGGTATTCTGTTGTTAGCAGACTGAAAATAAAACAAATGTTGACTTTAGCAATGCTGCTTAAGGTTACTCTTACCGTAGACTCAACAGTGTTATAGCTGGCCAACTTTGTCTCATCCAAAATGTTCATTGTATAAATGCAGAAAGTGAAACTTGAACAATTCAGTTAAGCTGTTTAAGGTAATGTTATTAGCAAAATCAAGAAAGGGATTTTAAATTTTTAGCTCCTAGTCTGGTGTTTAGGGAAGAATGATTTTCTGTTTGGATATACCTACCTCCACTATGGGCACCAAAGAATTGATGCATTTGAACTGTGGTGTTGGAGAAGACTCTTGAGAGTCCCTTGGATTGCAAGGAGATCCAGCCAGTCCATTCTAAAGGAAATCAGTCCTGAATATTCATTGGAGGGACTGAGGCTCCAGTACTTGGGCCACCTGATGCAAAGAACTGATTCATTTGAAAAGACCCTGACGCTGGGAAAGATTGAAGGTGGGAGGAGAAGGGGACAAAAGAGGATGAGATGATTGGATGGCATCACCGAATCAATGGACATGAGTTTGAGTAAGCTCTGGGAGTTTGTCACAGACAAGGAGGCCTGGTGTGCAGCAGTCCATAGGGTTTCAAAGAGTTGGACACGACTGAGTGAACTGACTGACTGACTGACCCCACTATTACTATTAGATCAATCAGGACTGGCCGAGCTATGCTGCATTAGAAAATGACTCTCGGGTCTCAGTGGCACACAACATCCCTTTCTTACCCATATTGCATGCCCACAATTGGTCAGCTGTGACTCTGCTTCATGTTATGTTCATTTTGTGGCCCAGGTTGATACAGCAGTCCTATGTGAGAGATTGCTTTTCTCATTGCACAGGGGAAAATAACGATTTTTTTCCACTCACATTTCCTTAGTCCAAAACAATTATAACACGACTGCATGTATTTTTTATTTGCAGAGAGGAACATAGCAAGGGTCATGGTCGCTCTTGATGTCAATGGAGTAGAGAAGAGTATTTTCCTATTAAGTTAGTGTAAAGACTTCCCTGGTAGCTCAAACAGTAAAGAATGCACCTGCAATGTGGGAGACCTGGGTTCGATCCATGGGTCAGGAAGATTCCCTGGAGGAGGAAATGTCTATCCATTCCAGTATTCTTGCCTGGGAAATCCCATAGACAGAGAAATCTGCTGGGACATAGTCCATGGGGTCAGAAAGAGTCAGAAATGACTGAACGACTACTCTCAATACTTCAGAGAAGTATAAATAGTATTTTTTTAATGATACATTTTTCTACAATTACAAACAGTGTCAATTCTGTTGTTTTGGCATAGATCTAGTGTTTATAGCATATACTCAATAAACAGCCCATAATTAGTCCATTTTCTTCCTATGGTGGTTCCAATTTCAATGATGTTTTCTAGCAGAGATTGGTCAGGCTTATTCTGAAGAACTGAAATGAGAGTATCCTCTTTTGTGAACCAAAAATATAGCTTACATATATATGTATATAATATATATATGCATACATATTTTATATATGTGTGTATATATATATACATATATATATATATTTATACATATTTTATATATATATAAAATAATTATCCAGGCAGTTTTGTTTGCTTGGTATCAGCAAAAGGCAACATCTATGGGAACCTCCAAGCACAGGAAGATTGACTCAGGCTTAAGGTTATAGCCCAGACATCTGATGTATACAGGTGGATAATTCACCCTCACAAAGACGTGACGACTGTTGTTTCTACTATGTGCCTGTAACATCATCAAGAGTCTAACTCACTGGCTACAAAATGACACCCTCATTCCAGCTGGCTACTGCAGATAAAAATGAGAAGATGCAAGAAAGACCACAGGACACTTTTTCAGAAGAAGGACAACTTCCTCGTGCCTAATCCACAGAAGCAGGGTACCTGTTAGACTCTTTTGGATATTGTCTGCCAGTTAGTATCAAATATTAAAGAAGTTGATGGATGAAATAAAGCCAGAGAGGGGAGTGTGTTTGGGAAAGGTGGAGAGAAGGTATCATTTCTTTTGTGTTAACTGGTTATGACACATTTAGTTACCATTTCTCTGAAGAAAGAGACCAGGATACAGTGACTATTTTTCTTAAATCACTAGGCAAGTTCAGTTTCTTCCAACAGCTCTGCAAAGGGAAGATCAGCTCTTCAATTTCTTCTAATGAATTACTTGTGAAATAAATAAAGCATTTTTAGCAATTATACTTCAATACACTTATGTGTGTGTGAATATATGTGTCTGCTCTTGCGGGAATGTGTATGGATTCTGAGTATGTGTGTGTATATGTGCAAGTGCATGTTTTTTTATGTGCATGGCTGTCCATGTGAGTCTGTGTACATGTTCATGCTTATATGTGTGTAGGCTACCAGTCTGACTGAGCCTTTAAAGCTGTTTATGATGATAACTTATTATTTTTATAACATTATCCACTCACACTAACCAACAATAGTTTTTGACAGTCTATGTGAATCATTGCATTGAATAGTTTATTTTCTAGATCAGAAACATCTAAATACAGACCTATGAGAAGGTTGAGTTTGTTTTTATCATAGGGTTGCTGAGTTCGAATTGCATTGTGAATATAGCAAAATTTGTTTCACAGATGCTACTTAAGTAATCATTGAAGTAAAGTTCTTCAAAAAATTGTTTGTTTTAAAGTAGTCTTCTGCTATTGAAAGGAAATATGGTAGCTATTTCAACTGCATTGTGTGCTTTAATTGAACATTTTAATTATATAACCATATTGGGACTCTCTTCCCAGGTAGCGTCAGTGGTAAAGAACTCACATGCCAGTGCAGGAGACATAAGAGATATGAGTTCGATCCTTGAGTCAGGAAGATCCCCTGGAGAAGGGAATGGCAATGCACTCCAGTATTTTTACCTGGAGAATCCCATGAACAGAGGAGCATGGCAGGCTACAGTCGATAGAGTTGCAAAGAGTCGAACACAACTGAGGCAATTTAGCATTTAGCCGTGAAACATCTCTTCTTTTATTTCTTTTTTCTCAATGAAATGTAGTTGATTTAGAATGTTGTGCCAGTCTCTGCTATAAAAGCAGAGTGACTACGTTATATACATATGTACATTCTTTTTATAGTCTTTTCTATTATGGTTTATCATGGGATACCGAGTATAGTTCCCTGTGCTTATGTTGCTGCTGCTGCTGCTAAGTCACTTCAGTCAATCATGCCCAACTCTGTGCGACCCCGTAGACGGCAGTCCACCAGGTTCCCCTGTCCCTGGGATCCTCCAGGCAAGAACACTGGCGTCGGTTGCCATTTCCTTCTCAAATGCATGAAAGTGAAAAGTGAAAGTGAAGTTGTTCAGTCATGTCTGACTTCTAGCGACCCCATGGACTGCAGCCCACCAGGCTCCTCTGTCCTTGGGATTTTCCAGGCAAGAGTACTGGAGTGGGGTGCCATTGCCTTCTCTGCACTTTATGTTAGGATCTTGATATTTATCCATTCTGTATGTAACAGTTTGTATCTACCAACCCCAGCTTTCAGTCCATCCCTCTTTATCTCCCTCTCCCCATTGGTAACCACAAGTCGGTTCTATATGTCTGTGAGTCTGTTTTTGTTTTGTAGATGGATTAATTTGTGCAATATTTTAGATTCCACATATAAATTATCTTATATGGTTTTGTCTTTCCTTTCCTGACTTACTTCACTTAGTATGGTAATTTGTAGTTGCCTCCATGTTGGTGCAATTGGCATGATTTCATTCTTTTTTATGGCTGAGTAGTACTCCCTTGTATGTGTGTATTAATACCACATTTTTTTTAATCCATTCATCTGTCAATGGACATTTAGGTTATTTCCATACTTTGGCTATTGTGACCAATACTCCTATGAACATAGGGGTGCATGCATTTTTAAATTATAGTTTTGTCCAGGTATATTTCCAGGAATGTGACTGCTGGATTATATGGTAATTCTATTTATAGTTTTCTAAGGACCTTGTTCCCATAATGGCTGTATCAATTTATATTCCCACCAACAACGTAGGAGGATACCCTTTTCTGCAAACTCTCTCCAGAATTTGTTATTTGTAAACTTTTTTGAGGATAGCCATTCTGACTAGTGTGAGGTGGTAATTCACTGTCATCTTGATTTGCATTTCTCTAATAATGAGTGAGGTTGAACATCTTTCCATGTGTCTACTAACCATCCAAAACAATGTCTGCATTCTTTATCTTTAGAGACCTCAGCTGGGCTGTCATTGCACCTGCTTACTTGCACTGGCAGAATTTTTTTATATGAGGGAGACAATAGTAGGATTATGTAAAGTGCAGAAATGATTTATTTTTGCCTTCACAAAGTGGAGACTTTCTGATTTAATTTTTAATAACATATGTTTGGTGAAAAGGGGTTAAAAAAATTTTTAAGCAGAATGGACAAATGAATGGTGATTAAAACTTACATGTCCAAAATCTTGAAACTATTTTTTGAGCCATTTTATGTAAATTTAGCATAAATATTACAATCAATGTGACTTTTTGATTACAGTTAATTCTATATCCACTCACCACTCACTTCAAGCTGCTATATCACACAAAAACATTAATCTTACAATTATCAGAATGTAAATTGATATGATCATTTTATCATTATCATCAAAAAGATAGAAAGTGGACTGGCCTGACTTATTTCAAATTAATCTAGTGTAAGCAGACTGCCTTCAGAATTAATGTCTTAAAACCTCATTAAGGCAACGTAAAGATCATTGAAAATGTGTCTACAATGGATAAGTACATTCAAGGTATCAGCAGGATACAAATGTGTATATTCTTGAATGAATAAGCTTATTATATCCAATAGCAAGAGATAAAGAAAATCAAAAGCTCTGGGTACTTTACAGTAAAAAGTAAGAATACATTTTTAAAATGCTTTAGAGTATGCTGCAAATAGCTTGTGACTTTATCAAAGAATTTCACATTGTGGCTAAATATTAGAATATCACAAACTAAAGTATCATTCTCACTTTGTTAATAGTATAGATAAATCTATACTGTTAGGAATCAAACCAGGTCTCCTGCAATGCAGGTGGATTCGTTCCCAAGTGAGTTATAAAGGAAGCCCATAGATAAATCAGAGGGACTCAATCACACATGTCCACTATTTAAAAGATATTTAGGATGATCAGAGTTTTAATTTAGGATATCTTGTAAAATTAACAGTTAAAATGGAGTATAAATACTGTAAAATCATAAGAATTAGAAAAACTTTTAAAGAAACTAAGGAAAAATAGATAGGATATTTTAATTAATATTCTAATGGCAGTATATTGAGAACAAATACATTTCTACACTTGAATAATTACATATGGAAAAGAAAAATGTTATCAAAATATCATAATTAGAGAATTTCTACTTTTAAATAAACAAAGAAACATTTTTTAAAGATGTTTTTAAAATCTTTTAAAAGTATATCATGGATTATATTGAAATTGCTCATAAAACTCACAGTAACAGTTTATTGTATAAGTGCGATAAAGAAGTAATAAGTTGATTAAATAACACAGATGTTTGTTTTCCTCTCTATATTAGTGCAGACACAAAGGATCAGGGCATGTGACTGGCTCTGCCATTCACAAGTATTAAGAGTTTCCAAGACTACTACTTTTCCTCATTTTCTAGCCTTCAGAAAAAAAGGAGAAAATTCTAGCAAGACTCTATAAAGAGATGATCCAGAAGTTGCACACGTAACTTCTCTCATACCCTACTCTCCTGAAATTAATTACATGGCCACACCTAAACTGAAAGGGCTATTGCTCGTGGCCCACAGGGACAACTCAGGGAGTTCCATGACTAAAAGGATGAAGAGAAAACGAAAACAGGGAAAGAGTGATCTTCACTACAATTTTGTTTACATAATTTTTTTCTTATTTTAATGCAATCTTTCCAGTGACATAATGTAAGAAATCTTAGTTAATATATAAATATGTATCCTGCTTAATTCCTGATGCCTAACTAACTTTGCCAAACTCAAACCTCTATCATTGACTTTGCATCTTAAAATAGTGGCTTAAAATCAAAGCTACAGTCCTGGTTACTGCAAGTTATTTTATTTTTAATGTGTATAATCCCCTCTTAGCAGTAGCGGCAAGAAATATTCATTAAACATACAATTCTGGATACATTACATTATTTAAGCAAAAACTGCATACCTGGCCACTTTCATCTAAACTGACACTCAATAAAAAAGAAGTAAAGAAAATTCATATAAAGAAGCTACGCATTGATATTTACTGGGATTCCCTGGTGGCTCAGAGGTAAAGAATCCGCCTACAATGCAGGAGATACGGGAGTCACACTTTTGATACCTGATTCGAGAAGATCCCCTGGAGGAGGATATGGCAACTCACTCCAGAATTCGTGCCTGGAGAATCCCATGGACAGAGGAGCTTGGTGGGCTACAGTCCATGGAGTTGCAAAGAGTCTGACATGCACGCATTACACTTACTTAGTAAAAATATTGCCAAAAAGATTTATTTGGGTGTCATCTAAAAGGCATTGTCATAGAAAATGAAGTGCAGAATTTTACATGGGCGGTTGAGAACTGGATCAAGGTGGAAAACTTTAATTTTCTTAAGTAGATGATTTCTTAGTTGGATCTTTATTTTTTTAGTTAGGAAAGAAAAGAAAATGAGCTTTCTGGAACTATTTTAACGACAAGACAGTGAAAACTGCTTTAGCAAGTTGATGTGGAAAACCTTGTTCTATGGAAAAAGTAATGCTTGATAGAAAACTTTAGTGATGATAGCAGGGCAATTAGATGAAAAGGAACTGAGAAATTTGACAAGTAGGCTGATTCCCTTTCGATATCCAAAATCTTTTGACCTCCAGGAACTAAGATGATTAAAGTTAAAAGAAACATGGTGAGATGATAAAACCAGCCTGAGCTACAGACGTGACCATCTCAACAATATAAAATCGTGGGGTTGTGAATTGGTTAGGATTCTGGGTACATAGGGGTTTCTTTGAAAATGACCTAAACTAGCTGCTTATAGGGAGGAACATGCTGATATTTTTTCAGAGCTCCCTACTAACCAACTAAAATGCTATAAAAAGTGTGGTAACCCCTACTAGGAAAAACCAATCTCTCCCAGCCTAGTATATTTTTCTTTCCTGAAACACAAGTCTATTTTTCAATGCTGTCATGAATAGAGTTCTCTTTCCGAAACAGTTAAGTGCTTTGCAGTTCAGCATGTTCTGGTATAATATCTTTGATTTAAAGTTTCATAATCCACTTTACAGTCAAAAGTAGATTAGGGAGATAGGCTTGGTGTGTGTGAGTGACTTTCATATAACAAGGTAAGAAGTTACATGCAGAGCAGGAACAAAGGATGAAGAACTTCAATGCTCAATTTGCATTAGCAAAGGGAAAGTAAATAGGGTTTCACTGTCCTCAGACAGGAGAAGGATAAAAAGAAACAGCAGTGATGAAAGGTCAGTGGGAGAGATGAAGGGAAAGATCTTAAGAAAATGTTTGAAAAGACAGTGTCTCACATGGATAATTTTTGGTGAATCTCTGAAAGAAATTTGGGAAACGAAGACTTCTAACGTGAAGGGTTATAAATCATATACTTGCCTTTGGAAGGCATCACAAAAGTCATAAACTCCAGGAAATTTTAGAAATAAGACTGATTTTAAGGTCAATAACTGTTCTCCAGATAATAAAACTGAAGCTCAAAAAGAGGTTTAGTGGGATGCCCCAGATTGCATGGTAAGGATCTATGGCTTTACATAAAGGTGAGCCTACTGTCTACAAGACTAGAGCATTTTCCATAACCTCACACCCCATTCTTTGAATGGAAAATACATTTTTTTAGCAATTTAAAGAATGCCGTTTTACAATTTAAACAGAATATTTGAGTATGTAAAAACTTAAAGGGATTTCTTTTTACTATCAGCCTAAAAGTAATAGAGGAACCAAACACTGGTTGATGGGACTGTTACATGATGTAAGAGGTTACTATAAATTGAAAGGAGTGTTATTCTCTTTATTTTCATTTTTCATGGATGTACCTTTTGGTAAACTAATATTTAGCTGAAAACATGGTCCATAAGTGAACTTAGTAATATTGTATCCTCAGACTTTTTCAGAGCCAAGAGCTTTTGATATGATATATAATATTAATGATTATATTAATGTTTAGGTATAGTTTTAGTTGAATAAAATTTGTTTAGTCTTTATGTCTGAAAGTACACTTAGTAGACTTTTGGGTAAAGTCTGAAATGAAGCTGATGCTTAACACATCCTTCTCTAGAATGTAATTAAATGAGTTAGAAACTAGTTATAAGCTGAAATTCACCAATGGGAGGGGGGATGGAGTGGTGCACAAACAAAGCAAACAAACTAACAACAACAGCAATAAACAAAGTTCCTGGCAAAAACTTTGTCCAATAGCAAGAATATTATGAGGCTCAACCTGTCTCTCTTTTTCTATTAGTTATCTAACAAACCCTATCCTCCCCACAACCCTTTGGACTGTAGCACACCAGTCTCCTCTGTCCATAGGATTTCCCAAGCAAGAATCTTGGGTTGTCATTTCCCCCTCCAGGAGATCTTTCTGACCTGGGGATCCTGAGTCTTCTGCATTGCAAGAGGATTCTTTGCCACTGACCATCAGGGAAGCTCCCAGTATTGCTGACAAGAACTAAAAATAGTTTTAATTTTTTTTAATATCTTGCAATCTGTAGAAAAGCAGGTCAAACTGGTGAACCAGGTAGCGGTAGTGATAAAGAACCTGCCTTCCAAAACAGGAGATGTTAGAGACATGGGTTTGATCCCTGGGTCAGGAAGATCCCCTGGGGACTGGCAACCCAATCCAGTGTTCTTGCCTGGAAAATTCCATGGACAGAGGAGCCTGGTGGGTTACATTCCATGGGGTTGCAAAGAGTCTGACACACTGAGCAGCATAGCACCCAGCACAGTGATCCCTAGTGACTACTGACTGCTAGGGCATCTCAGTGCAGACAAGTAGAAACCATAGGGCCCTGTAATCTCTCAGTGCTATTCACAAATTTGTAGGAAAGAGAATAAAGCACAGTTGTACCTCACACATATTCACAAACAGAATAAACCCCCACATTAGTACAGAGGGAACTTTGTTGTAGGATGTTTGACAAAATTGCAGGAGAGAAAGAAATATGAATGGTTATAAATATGGAATAGGTAGCTTCTTATGAGTTTGTTTTCCATCCTCAAAACCTTCTCCCAACCCCTCAGTTTAAAAAAATAAAAAGCATATTGTATGAATTCCTCAAAATGTAGCTCCTACAAAGGCATGGAGAATTCATCAACTCTATGGGAAAACTAGATACTGTATTCAAAAGCAGAGACATCACTTTGCCAACTAAGGTCCATCTAGTCAAGGCTATGGTTTTTCCTGTTGTTATGTATGGATGTGAGAGTTGGACTGTGAAGAAGGCTGAGCACCGAAGAACTGATGCTTTTGAACTGTGGTGTTGGAGAAGACTCTTGAGAGTCCCTTGGACTGCAAGGAGATCCAACCAATCCATTCTGAAGATCAGACCTGGGATTTCTTTGGAAGGAATGATGCTAAAGCTGAAACTCCAGTACTTTGGCCACCTCATGCGAAGAGTTGACTCATTGGAAAAGACTCTGATGCTGGGACGGACTGGGGGCAGAAGAAGAAGGGGACGACTGAGGACGAGATGGCTGGATGGCATCACTGACTTGATGAACGTGAGTCTGAGTGAACTCCGGGAGTTGGTAATGGACAGGGAGACCTGGAGTGCTGTGATTTATGGGATCACAAAGAGTCGGACACGACTAAGCAACTGAACAGAACTGAACTGATGGGAAAACTATGGGAAAGAGTCTAAGAAAACTAAGCAAACCAAATAAAAAGAAATAGCATGGCAGCCATGCAAATATACCTCAGAAGGAAAGAAGGGAGAAGGGAAGAGACTAATTTATAAAATGTTACCCCAAAATCTGACTCTAGAAGCATTTTCAACCAAAGGAAAGTCTTCTACAGTTTTGCTCTTGTTATTCTATTGCTAAATCATGTCCAGATCTTTACAACCCACGGATTGCAGCATGCCAGGTTTCTCTGCCTTTCACTATCTCCTGGAGTTTGCTCAAGTTCATGTCCATTGATTTGGTGATGCTATCTAACCATCTCACACTCTGCTGCCTTCTGTTTTTGCCTTCAATCTTTCCCAGCATCAGGGTCATTTTCCAATGAGTCAGCTCTTTGTATCACATGGACAGAGTATTGGAGCTTCAGCTTTAGCAACAGGCTTTCCAATGAATATTCCGGACTGATTTCCTTCAGGATTGACTGGTTTGATCTCTGTACAGTCCAAGGAACTCTCAAGAGTCTTCTTGAGCACCACAATTTGAAAGCATAAATTCTTCAGTGCTCAGACTTTTTCTACAGTACTGTTTACTAAAAAATATGTTAATAAGAAAATAAGTTCAAGATAGTAATAAATCAACAATAAGGTAATAAAACATAGAAGTGGTTAAAGAGAAAGATTATTTAAGAAAAGTGCAATCTGCATCAACAGCATTATACAAACTATCAATAAATTAGAAACAACAGAACAGAAAGCATATAATTGAACATCATATATAATTAAAATATATGAGAAACTTACAGATATGGTAATAATTAGGCATGTATAAATATAAATAAATTACTAAGATAATACAACCAAAATAATTGGGCTCCAGCCCCCAATAAGATATCCAGTATATTGAACAACACAAATTTTTTTAAATTTTAATAAAAAGATTAATTTTTATTTTTTAATTAAATTTATTTATTTTAATTGGAGGCTAATTACTTTACAATATTGTATTGGTTTTGCCATACATCAACATGAATCCACCACGTGTGTACACGTGTTCCCCATCCTGAACCCCCTCCCCTCCTCCCTCCCCATACCATCCCTCTGGGTCAGAGACTTCAATCATATGCTTCCCCTTTCATTATATATATATATATATATATGCTGTGCTTAGTTGCTCAGTAGTATTCAGCTCTTTGCGACCCCATGGACTGTAGCTGGTCAGGTTTCTCTGACCATGGGGATTCTCCAGGCAAGAATATTGTGATGGGTTGCCATGCCCTCCCCCAGGAGATCTTCCCAACTGGGAGCCACCAGGGAAGCCCAAAAATACAGGATTAGATAGCCTATCCTTTCTCCAAAGGAACTTCCTGACCCAGGAATCAAACTAGGGTCTTCTGCATTGTAGGCAGGTTCTTTACCAGCTGAATTACCTTGGAAGCCCATATGAAGTGAAAGGCGCTCAGTCGTGTCTGACTCTTTGCGACCCCATGGACTGTAGTCTACCACACTCTTCTGTCCATGGGATTTTCCAGGCAGGGTACTGGAGTGGGTTGCCATTTCCTTCCCCAGAGGATCTTCCTGACCCAGGGATCGATCCCAGGTCTCACGCATTGTAGGAGATGCTTTACCATCTGAGCCACCAGGGAAGCCCATATATATATATATATAAACATACATATAAAAACTCTCTCCAGTGTTCTTGCCTGAAAAATTCCGTGGCCAGAGGTGCCTGGTGAGCTGTAGTTCTTGGGATCACAAAGAATCAAACATGACTCTGTGCACACACACATGTACACATACATATATTGTGTGCATATTCAATCGTGTTTGACTCTTTATGGACTGCAGCCCAACAGGTTCCTCTGTCCATGGGATTTTCTCCAGGCAAGAATACTGAAGTGGGTTGTCATTTCTTCTTCCACGGGATCTTCCCAACGTAGGGATGGAACCCACATCTCCTGCATTGACAGGCAGATTCTTTACCACTGAGCCACCTGGTAAGACCATACATATATTAGAATAATGCAGAAAAAAACTATTAATTCATGTGTCCCAATCATCTAATTTTGTCAAGTTAACATGGTTCATTAATTTATTTCAAAATTTTAAGAGAATCAACACAATTCAAATACTGTTGAAGTGCCCTTGGTTGGTATTCCATTCCCACACTATCCAATCCCATACTTAGCTAGAAGTAATCATTACGTTGAATTTTTAATTTATCATTCATATGTAAACTTTCATTACATGTAACTACATCCTTAAACAAATTATTTTCTGTTTTTTACTTTAAAAAGTTTAACATTGCATATATTCTTCTGCAACTTCTTTCTTATTTTTATTGAAATATAATTTGACATACAATGATATATTAGCTCCAAGTGTGCCACATAGTAGCTGACTTCTAGTTCACAGTCTCTAGTCTCATCTCATAAAATGCTTAATATGAGTTCAATCTCCTTAAATTTGATAAGACTTGTTTTGTATTTGGTATAGTATTTTATCTATCCTGGAGAATGTTCCACATCACTTGAAAAGAATGTGTATTCAGCAACATTTGAAAGGATGCTCCATCTGTCTGTCTGTCTGTCTCTCTGTTGGTGGACATGGATAGATCTTGGGGTTTAATTGGTTTCTTTTTGTAAAAGTTTGTTGGTTATTTCCAAACTGTTACATAGAGCTCTGGTTTGTACACTTGCAATATGTATAATATTTTATCATGTAAAAGTACAATTCATTTCCCTATTGACGGACACAAGATTTATCTCTATTTTGTGAGGCTTAAGGTAGTT
The DNA here is from genome assembly GCA_917880005.1 of Nanger dama. NCBI lineage: Eukaryota > Metazoa > Chordata > Mammalia > Artiodactyla > Bovidae > Nanger > Nanger dama. The sequence continues at coordinate 18,746,258 of CAKJTW010000020.1, forward strand.
TCATGATGAATATTGTCTTATTGTCTCAGTATCTGCATGTGTTAGAGTTTCTCTAGGAGGTATAATTATAAGATGAACTTGGGAGTCAAGTTCTATGTGTGTATTTAGTTTTGATCGATACTACCAAATTGCTCTTCAATATGATTTTAATTTTCTTTCTCACAATTAATAGCTGCCACTGCTTAACAATACTAAGGATGTTAAGTGTTGCTAGTATATTTGAGGTCAATAATATCTCATTTTTTATTTTTATTGGAATTCTATACTTATTATTGAAGCTAACCATCTACTAAAATTGACTACCTATAGACATTTGTGTTTTTGTGTTTTATTTCTTTAATTTTTTTAGGATTTGTGGTTTTGTTAATTGCCTGTTGTTTGTCTTTTAAATGTAATTTAGCAGAAATTATCCATGAATTCTTGAAAATATTTTCTCAGTTGGAAACTATAAGGGTCCTTCCCACATGTGCTCTCATTCATCTCTGCAAACTGAGAGCAATTTTTCATAAATATTCTATACACACCCAGGGTGAGCTGAAAGTAGGAGAGTTAAAGCCCCAGAAACTACTTTCTGCTGGTGAGCAAGGCTATTTGGTTCATAAACATCCCTGCTTCCTTGCCCATTAATTGGGGTAACCCTGAGGACTTTTCTCTCTGTTTCACACAGTCCACAGCAGGATTATGTTCCTGAGCCTATGGTGGTTTCTGGCTTGATTATGTAGTTTTATTGCCTTTATTGTTTCCCACTTTTCACTTCCCAACTCTTCCCATGGACTTTGTTTGGATTACCTTCCAAATAAATTTGAGAAACTCATACAAAGTCTTTTTTTTTTAATTTATTTTTTTAAATTACAATACTGTATTTGTTTTGCCATACATTGACACGAATCAGCCATAGGTGAACACAATCTCCCAATGCCGAAGCCCCCTCCCACCCTCCCACCCCACATCCTCTACTTGAATCATCCTGTGCATCAGCCCCATGCATCCTGCATCCTACATTGAACATAGATTGGTGCTTCATTTCTTACAGGAAAATATACATGTTGGTTTGGGAGAATGGCAATGAAACATACAAAGTCTTAGCCTCAGTTCTGTTTTGTTGTAGCCAAATAAAAATGTACACAGTAAAAAATGAAGGAAGAAAAGGAAGCAATCTACTTTGTGTTTTGTTTTTTACTTTCGTTGTATGTCTTCTGTTTAAAATCCAGTTTATGCTATTATTGGCTAAATTTATCAGTAGTCTTCCTAGTTCACATTTTTAATAAAATGACAGTTTCTGTAGTTTTTGGTTTATTTATCCACCTGGAATTTATTTTATCCACCTGGAGATAAAGATCTAATTTTATGTCACTAGAAGAATAACCTGATGACCCATCATTATTTATGAAATAGCATTCTTCTTCAATATTAGTAAGACTCTCTTTTGACATATGAAATGTCCATATATGAATCAAGTTGCTTGTGAATTCTTTATTCTGTTCCACTGAGATATTTTTTTCACTCTTGGCCCAATAGCACTCACTCTTTATTATAACTGTGTAATGAGTTTTGTTATCTAAGATGGCAAGTTCTGGGCTTCTCTGGTAGCTTGGAGGACTTCCCTGTGGCTCCAGATGATAAAGAGTTTACCTGCAATGTGGGAGACCTGAGTTTGATCCCTGGGTAGGGAAGATCCCTTGGAGAAGGAAATGGCAACCCACTCCAGTATTCTTGCTAGGAAAATCCCATGGATGGAGGAGCCTGTCAGGCTACAGTCCATAGGATTACAAAGAGTGGGACATGACTGAGTGACTTCACTTTCTTTCTTTCTTGTAGCTCAGCTGGTAAAGAATTCGCATGCAATGCAGGAGACTCTGGTTTGATTTCTGAGCTGAGAAGTTCCCCTGGAGAAAGGACAGGCTACCTACCCCAGTATTCTTGGGTTTCCTTGGTGGCTCAGAGAGTAAAGAGTACACCTGTAATGTAGGAGACCTACATTCAGTCCCTGAGTTTGGGAGACCCCTGGAGGAGGGCATGGCTACCCACTTTAGTATTCTTGCCTGGAGAATTCTATGGACAGAGGAGCCTGGCAGGCTGCAGTCCATGGGATCCAAAGAGTCAGACATGGCTGAGCAACTAAGCACAGCACAACATGACAAGCTCCATTTTATTTTAGTAACTTTTTCAGTTTCAAGACACATAATTTGTCTTTTTCATGTTAACCTGTTCGTCTTCTTTCAGTCTGTCCTTCATATATCAACGTCTTTTTAAAGAAAAGCTATTCTTCCACTCATTTATTTGAACATAATAAGCATAGTCACTTAAAGCATATAATTTGAGGATAAATTATAATATGAATGCTGATTTCATTTCTGAACATAAGTATATGTATATAATTGCTGATTTTCAATCTTCTGTTTAATATATTATTGCTCTGTGTGGAGGATGGTGCATGAATTAATTTTGCTCTTTTTCTTCCCTTATATAAAGTCAAAAGAAAATTCTACTCGATTTTCTGAAAGCAATTGCCAATACAACCGCTGTAATGAAGAAAGCAGTCATTTAACTCCATCTTCTTGACTCCCCAAATTCAAGGGGACTCTCTCATGTCTCCCATTGTATAGGGGGGTCTCACCTATCATTAGAATCATCTCCTAGAACATGATGAAGATGAAGCTCTTCCAACTCCATCCATGGTTTCTCTCATTTCATGTGTATTTTAAAGTGATTAAGAATACTTAGTATGAACTCAGTTAAATAAAAAATATAAATATATTCCATGACATACCTTTATTTATTTATATTCCACATTTTATTAGTAAGGCTTTCAGAGAGCAACATGTGGTTCTTTTTATTCAAGAGTAAAGAAGAAGAAACAAATAAGTTATTGCTTGTTTGAGCCAGTATAATATGGCATACCTTCAACACATTAACCCTGGACCTAGTACTTCCTTGCCTCTGATCAGTTTTACTTGCCAGAACTAGAAACAAATTGGCTTACTTCAGAACAAGTTTGGTTTTATTTATTAATTTTAATTCTAAATTAATTGTTATTCAAAGTGTGGAAGGCCTCATGATGAAGTGTACTTTTATTATCAAAGGACAGTCTTGGTTTTCACGTAACTATCATCGTGAGTGTGGTTATCTCAACCTGTCCTGTCATTATTGTTGGAATATTTAAAATAGTAAAGTTCAAGGCAAGTGAGTAATGTCTTCCCCACCCAGAATACTTCCTTTACGTTAGATCAATACTCCCTTACATTGTGAAACTTTAGATGGGTGACATAATGAAGACTGCAAAATATGTGATGGTTTCAAAATGTGTGATTGTCTGACTCTTTGTGACCCCCATGGACTGTAGCCCACCAGGCTCCTCTGTCCATGGAACTCTCCAGGCAAGAATACTGGCGTGGATTGCCATTCTCTTCTCCAGGGAATTTTCTCCACCCAGGGGTCAAATTCGGGCCTCAGAGGGTAGAAGGTTGATCTGTTAGGGACTTACTACAAATATCATGTGTGTGCCCAATGACTAATTTGACTATCATGAATTTCATATTTCTTCTACCAGTTCTCAAAATGATAAAGTTTCATTTTTGTTTACAACATGCAGTTAATTTCATTCACATTGACACTGACCTGCTTGGGTGATTAACATTTATGACTCTAAACACCTCTGTACTCACTAATATCTTATTAAAGATTAACTTAAAGATTAAAGCTAGTTAATGTATAGAGATGTAATGCTGCCAAAGGGACGTACACACATATACACTGACTAGTAAGACTAATGTAGATTTGTTGTTTGACAAAACTTCTTGGAAAACTAGAGAGTTTCTGCTCTTCAATTGCTGCAAGCTTCTGTGCTCTTCCAGAGTCCTTAGAGTAGCAAACCTTCAAAAACCAAAAATGGTGTCAAAGCGAAGTGTACCGTCAAGGCATCGTTCTCTCACCACCTATGAAGTCATGTTTGCAGTTCTCTTTGTCATATTGGTGGCACTCTGTGCTGGATTAATTGCAGTGTCCTGGCTGTCAATCCAAGGATCAGAAAAAGGTAAGTTACATAAGGTTGGCTACAGAAAGTGCTCACAGGTGAATATATACACTTCAGTCTCAGTCTCCAGAATTCTGCCAGCATTTTGTATCCATTGTTGTGACTGATTTCCCGGCAAGGTATTTTTATTACATCTAGATGCTTCACCTTAGGTCACATCATAGGAATTTTTTAAGTTGGTATATAATTTTGAATTTAATTCAGAATCTGAATATGAGACTAAGTATTTAAAATTTAAAAATGATTAGATTCTCAGTTTCAACATATAACAAAGTAGGGTCATAGCCTTTGGGTCTGTTCTAATAGAATTAAATCATAAACACATTCAAACCTTGTTGACTATAGAAGTGGCTAAATAGGCCAATTTAAAGAAAAAATATTGCTTATTTCGAGAGAATTATATCTTCATTCTTATTAGTACATCAATTTTAATTATAACAATATAAAGGACCCTTGGTATGACTGTAGATTTATAAATGTCTCAAGATGCCTGAGCAGCAATTTGTGATTAACAGAATAAATAAATAAATAAGAAAAAGAAACTCTTCTTTAGAGCTAAATGACCTGTGTTGTAAAAATCACCCAGTAATGTCCAACACTTTGTGACCCCATGGACTGTAGCCCACCAGTCTCCTCTGCCCATGGAATTCTCCAAGGAAGAATACTGGAGTGAGTAGCCATTCCTTTCTCCAAGGGATCTTCCTAATCCAGGGATCAAATCCAGATCTGCATTTCAGGCAGATTCTTTACCATTTTAGCCAGCCAGGAAGTCCAAACTACCTGTACCAACTGCTTTTAAAAGCTCTACACATGTATTCTTTTGTTACAACAAACCTATGAGTTAGTTGCCCATTTTACAAGTGAAAAACCAGAGGCAGAATTTAGGTTAACTTGTTTCAATTTGCAGCCTTACCAGGTAGAACAAACTAGATAATCTAACTGGAGAATGTGCACTCTACCATTCATTCATTTATATGATTTTTTTTTAATGTTAGCATAGCAAAAACCTTGAATATTGGATTTTTTTCTGAGAAAATTTTCACATTTTTTATAAAATGATGAATTATATGGTATATTAATTCCTTCAAAACCATTTAATGGTAGTGATTTTGGTTTTACTGAGAAAATTCTAAACATTTGAGTTAGTTCTTTTCCCTTAGCAAATAAGTTTAAATTAGAAATAATAAGCATGATTTATAGTTTTATTAAAGAATTCCAATATAATCCTTGGTTTATATTACTACTATAGCTATATACAAAGAGAAGGAAGGCTTGTGGGTATAAAATTAAATAAAATTTAGAAGTTCACTGAACCTTTTAGAAAAGTGACCACTTTGGTCTTAAATGCCCTGTGAATACCTTCAAGGACATGTAATCATTTGGAAGTCCGTTGGAATGTTTCATACTCAATAAAAATACAAAAGTTAGTTTTTTACCAAGAAAAAAAATAATAATACTTTTAAAAGCTAGTGTGATTTAATCATGAACAACTGAATATAAGAAGAGATTTGAAAGAAAGCTATAACACTACACCACAGGATGTAAGACACACTTTCAATACATACTTTAATATTTGTGTTGTTCTTCAGTCACTAAGCTTGTTGTACTCTTTGAGACTCCGTGGACTCTAGCATGCCAGGCTTCCCTGTTCTCCACTGTCTCCAGAACTTGCTCAAGTGCTTGTCCATTGAGTCAGTGATGCTATCTAAATCCCATCCTCTGCTGCCCTCTTCTCATTTTGCCTTCAATCTTTAGTTTACTTTACACTTACTTTAATGTATTTCATACTATACACTTTAATATACTTAACACTTTTACTGGAAATCATTTTAGATTTCAAAAGTTATAAAAAATTATAGAATTATTTTATAACCTTCATACAATCTCCCTAATGTCAGTATCTAGTGTGTGTATATATATATATATATATATATAGCTATCACAACCAAGAAATTAACAAAATTGTTACAGTAATATTAACTAAACTAAACACTCTATTCAAATTTCACCAGTTTTTCACTAATGGCTTTTCTTGTTCAGGATTCAGTATAGATTCCTACACTGATATTTAGTTTCCATGTTTCCTCACTCTTTCCTGTCTTTTAAATACACAAATCTACATATTATTTTGAGTATTGTTTAAAATATTAATTCTAAAGTTTCTTCTGAACTAGGAGATTTGTGTCAATATATGCAATATGGGAGACCTGGGTTCTATCCCTGGGTTGGGAAAAACCCCTGGAGAAGGGAATGGCATTCTTGCCTGGAGAATCCCCAGGGACAGAGGAGCCTTCCAGGCTACAGTTGGCATGGGGTCGCAAAGAGTCAGACATGACTGAGCAACTAAGCACAGCACAGCATGACAGATCTTGAGGTTTGAAGTCAGTCAATCCTTTGTCCAAATTACATATCTGTCACTTTTATAGCACTGAAAATTTTTCTTAGTGAGTCTAAGCCCCTTCCTCAGCTGGAAAAAAAGAAATAGCATCTTCGCATATCAGGTCAATGCATCATTAGCACATTTATTAATGATCTCATCATTGTACGAGCTTCATCTGGAGCAATTAGTTTCAAACATACATTTAAGGAAAATAATCACATAACAGTATGTATTGGGCTTAACGGCATATTTTATTTCCCACGTTCCTACCCAAATTGTTAGCTTTTTTTTAAACATACTTTTCATACTGAGATAATTATGTTTTCTCCAGCATTCTTGAAAACTTCCCCAATAATGGCAGTCCCCATCTAATGGCAGAAGGTTATACATGTCAAATTTATAATTATTAGAATGAAAGAAGTAGTTTCAAAGCTATGCTTCAAAGTAATGCACACACTGAAATCCTCACAGCAATCCACATGTAGAAAACCAGCAGTGTCCCTTGATGCTAGGTGTTCAAGAAGTATCTGAAAACAACTACAAAACTTTTAATGGTGCCTTTCTCACCATGCTTACCTGAATCAGTTCCCATAATTGGTGGAAGCTGATCATTCCTGTGTTTTCCAACAGGAATCTCAATGACAAACAGAAACAAAACAAAACTTGGAAGTTTGCAGAGTTGGTTAGATTTCAACGAAAAGGAAAAATAATTATAATGGGACAGAGATGAAGTTTTAATTTTCAATCTTTTAAAACAACTAGATAGCTAAGAAAAAATTAAAAGATAAAAGCAGCTGATGATGAAACAGGAAGACTAAAAAGAAAAAGCAAGAACTCCTGAGTCAACACATCAAGTAGGAACTTTACTTCTGTGTCTTAACCAGAATGTGCATATTTTCTTACTCATCATTCACATTTTCAGTTTTGTTTCTTATAAATTCATCTAGATGCAGCATTTGGAAAAAGTCATGAAGCCAGAGGGACATTGAAAATAATATCCGGAGCTACTTATAATCCTCATTTGCAAGACAAACTCTCAGTGGACTTCAAAGTTCTTGCTTTTGACATTCAACAAATGGTAGGAGACTTTTTCTCTTTCTCTCTTTAACTATGTTAAAATTTCATAACATAATTTCACTAACTACTTGCTAAAGATACATAGATCTTGAAAGTGAAAGTGAAAGTCACTCAGTCATGTCTGACTCTTTGTGACCCCATGAACTGTAGCCTTCCAGGCTCCTCCGTCCATGGAATTCTCCAAGCTAGAATACTGGAGTGGGTAGCTATTCCCTTCAGGAATCGTCCCAACCCAGGGATCAAACCCAGGTCTCCCACATTGCAAGCAGATTCTTCACCATCTAAGCCACCAGGGAAGCCCACATAGATCTTATTCCCTTTGAAAAACTCAGCCAGTAAATATAATTGCTCAGGATACTTAAATATATGAAATGTATTATCACAGAGAAGGAAAGTACCCCAAAATAGTTCTAAGAAGAATATTAAAAAATTTGTTTAATGTTTTACTTAATAAATAAAATATTAAATTTAATATGTCTTTAACTTTCTTTCAGATAGATGATATCTTTCAATCAAGTAGCCTGAAAATGAATATAAAAACTCAAGAGTTTTACGATTTGAGTGAGTATAGCTCAAAATTTATATAAATAGAAAGCACAGAATCACATTATAGTAATCTCTTTGTTGTCACTGCTGCTGCTAAGTCGCTTCAGTCCTGTCTGACTCTGTGTGACCCTGTAGATGGCAGCCCACCAGGCTCCTCCGTCCTTGTGATTCCCCAGGCAAGAATGCTGGAGTGGGGTGCCATTTCCTTCTCCAGTGCATGAAAGTGAAAAGTGAAAGTGAAGTTGCTCAGTCGTGTCTGACTCTTTGCAACTCCATGGACTAATATTTGTAAAAAGAGCATCACAATTTTTAAGAGAAAATGGAATATTTTAAATTTTCAACATTTTCTGGGAGGGTTGAGAAAAGTGGCACAGTATGGACTTTTATATTGGTAGAAAATAACAATGCTAGATAATTGATCTCATATTTAGATATTTCCTTCATGTGAGTACAAAATCTTTCAGAGACACATGAAGAAGAGTGAGGTTGATTTTATGCAGATGTCTAGGAGTCTGACAGTTAATCTATATCCACTGGAAGCCACAGGGGATTCCAGGTCATTGGGGAATACAAAGAACATCATTTTATTTTATTAATTTATTATTTATTTCCAAGCTTCACCAGTGGCTCAGTAAAGAATCTGCCTGCCATTGCAGCAGCCTCAGGAGATGTGGGTTTGATCCCTGAGTGGGAAAGAGTCCATGGAGGGGGAAATGACAACACCCTCCAGTATTCTTTTTGGGATAATTTCATGCACAGAGGAGCCTGACAGGTTATAGTCCACAGGGCCTCAAAGAGTCAGACATGACTGAGCATTCACCAATCTATCTCAGGTTAGAAACAATTAAAACCAGAGAGTCCACCACTAAAGATACTTGTTACATGGTTTCACAACAGTCCTGACATTTGTATAGCAGTCCTTCGGTTCACAGGGACCAAACAGAGATAGGTCAAGTCAAAGAAAAAGAGATTATACTTAGAAGAACAATGACAGAAGGTCAAATTAGTTAACGGGCAGATTGAAATGTTAGTCCTTGCCGTTTCTTGTTGGAACAAAATGAACAAAAGCACGAAGCTTTATTTTACCAAATACAAAAAAAAAAAAAAGACTGTTTTTCACCTACTTATCTATGTCATTCTTTATCCCAGACAGCATATTCATATCTTAGTCTCAGTAGCCAGTCACCTCCACCCCATCTACTGTCTTCATTCCTGTCCATAACACAGGCTTTAACTCCTGTTTTCCAGGGTTTATGATCTCTAATAACCTCTTTCATAACCTGATTTCAGGGCTAAAAGGAGACATGTGGCCTCTCAGGAAATATTTACTAGTGTTTTTGTTTGTGTATTTTACTCAAAATATTGTTTTAAAATATTTATTCAGTATTTATTCTGTGTAGGTAAAGCCATGAATGCAAGATTTTATTTCACTTTAAGTTAGTTATCTATTTAGAGTAAGTGGAATTGATTTCTCTTTTCCAGTTTTAGAGAGGACTGAGTGTGGAGATCTGCATTAAAGCTTCAATTAATATTTAGTTCTTAAAGGTTTAGCGCAGATTCCCTGGAGAAGAGACTGGCTACCCACTCCAGTGTTTTTGCCTGGAGAATTCCATGGACAAAGGAGCCTAGCAGGCTAAATCCATGGGGTCACAAAAAGTCAGACACGACTGAGCAACTATCACTTTTAAGGAGCAGAATCTTATGTTCTTCCTTAACTTCATAAGGCTCTGCCCAGTGAAATCCACGCTAAGCACAGTACGTAGTACAGAGTTTATTAGGATAGTTTCCCTAATGGAACTATTTGTCTTCTCTTGCTTGCAACTTGGTGGATAACTTCTTTTTACTCAACTGGGAAAATTTGCTGAATACAGACTTTTATATTAGGTCTGGTAGTTTATCAAAACCCTAGCATTTTCTTTGATATTTATTAAGTAACCTTACATTTCTCTAGATAGTAAAATCACTATATTTGAAACTGTAAATTACTTGAGCTGAGGAATTATTTCTTCCCTTCCTTTAAACTACCTAGGAGACCAATATAGTGCCTAAACCTTGATACATATTTTATAGCAGTTCTCAAATAATATATTTCATCAGTATAGAGAAACTTTCACCTAGTTGTAGCTGAACTACTTTTAAATCAGAAGTGAGTTTTTAAAAGATGCAACGCAAAGGAATTTCATGAAAATGTCTATAAGATAAATTACAGGTAGATGCTTTGGGAGACTGAGAAGAAAAGGATGAGAAAAGAAATTTAGAAGCAGGAAAGAAAGTAACAAGCAAACATTTAGGTTTACTTTAACTAATATGATATAAAAATGACATATTCCAGTTACATAAAAAGTGAAAGTATTAGTTGCTCAGTCATGTCTAACTCTTTGCTACCCTGTGGAGTGTAGCCCACAGGCTCCTCTATCCATGGGATTCTCCAGGCAAGAATACTGCAGTGAGTTGCCATTCACTTCACCAACCCAGGGATAGAACCTGGGTCTCTAGTAGGCAGATTCTTTATCACCTGAGCCATCAGAGAAGCCTATACAAATAAGTGGCAGACTCTTAACTGCTTTCATAAATTATTTTTACTTTAAACTGATTGATAAAATCAAGAAACAGAAATAACTGACTTCTCAACTAACAGTAGCCATATCAATTCTGAAAAATACATCTAAAATTTTTTTAAATACCTATTTCATTTTTTGTTACTGATTTTAATGAAACACACACTTTATGCATGTGTATATGGTCAAATTGTAGCACTCAGAATACTACACTTAGTCATTAACCTATCTCTTCTTCCTTTTAAAAATATTATTTAATGTCAACTCTTTCCTTCTCCATTAAGTTTTGTGTACATGTGTGTATGTGTGTGTGTTGAGCTATTCTGCAGGACAAACAAATGGTCTACCCATGTCTGGGAAGCCTTTTATTACTCCGCTTTGTGGAAAATGCTTTGACTCAAAGAGCATTTAAGAGTTGATTCTTTTAATAAACTCCTGTTTACCCTTTGTAGCAATAGGAAGCTTATTTTGCCCTTTGAGCACAGATAAGTCATCAAGTTGGGAAAGGAAAGACATTTGTTTACTCAGCAATCCTAGAGGTTATCAATATCATTAAGGGAAATAAGAGATAAGAAAGGTTTGATTTATTGCACACAGGCTTTCTGTACAATGATAGGATTTATCTTTTTTTTTTAAAAAAAAAAAAGGATGAACTCAGACATCCCACTGGAAAAGGGCTTTGAAATGAAAATGGTCATTGTTTCCTTTTTTGTTTTCTAAAGGAAAAATTCTCATTTTCTTAATAAAAATTCAATCTCACAGCTGTGATAGAGATGATTACTAAACCACATAACAGCTTTAACTCTTTAACTTTATTATTAGGTGAAGCATACATGTTTATTATGGTTTCCCTGGTTTCTACTGTATATCTTTCTTATCTCAATATTTATACTGAATAAGAAACAAATTTTAAAGAATGCAACTGTATGTAGGTATAGAATATGTAACTTCTGTCCTTGTAAATGAATTATTAAACGCAATATATAATTCACAACCAAAAATCCCCACATCTTTCTTGAAAAGATGTTTTATGCCTGTGAATAAACTAATCCAGTTACTTTCAACTCAGTGAAAGAAAATTCCAGATTTGTATGCTCTCTGCCAAAATTACCTTACCTCTTCTTCTCCCTAATTCAAATAAAAGAAAGTGGTAAGAGAAATTAAATCTGTGAAAGTTACATAAAGAGAAAAAACTGTTTTAATCAGAATTAAAACTATATGCTGGGCAACCAAAGATGAGTTGGCAATGATGAATTGAAGACGGACATTGTTCACTCTCACTTTATTTTAACCACATTTAACGCTATTCATTTAAGTCTGGGGTAAAGATTGGTAAGGAGACAAGGAAAAAGAGAAGGAAGAAGAGGAAAAAAGATGGAGAAAGAGTGAGAAGAAAAATAAAAAGATGAAGAGCTATTAGAGGAGCAGGAGAGGAGGGAGAGAGGGAGAGAAAAAGAGGAGGGAAGATTCTGTTTCCCAAAAGTGTGAAGGCAATAAACGATCCATTCGCCATCCCAATTCCAACCAACCATTTCCCCCATCTCTTTGGATGTAAAGTTCTGGTAACAACGCAAGATAATAAAAACCTGGACCTGCATCTAGGCAAATGTATTATATTGTCTTCCGTGTTGATAAATAGTTCATAACGTTGTTAACAGCAGTGCAGGCGGGTGGGGAATCAGAACTATATCAAAACACATCTGGGACACAGAGTTTCTGAGTTTTATTCCTCTGTCTGGTACTTGTAAGCTACATAACTCTAGGCACAATTACATATATGACTCTAAGTTTCAGTCTCCTTATTGCTAAAATTAGTGTTGGCCAACATCAGGTGAAAAATACTAGAGTCACTTTCCTTTACTCAAGCTTCTGTTTAAATAAATATAGCATGAAACCTGAGAGTTATATGCCTGTTAGGATTTTTAAAATAGCAATTAACAGAACACATGGCTGAAAGTACCCTAAACAAAAGTGATTATCATGCGACATCAATGATTGTGACATGATCAAAAATGTATGTGTTTTCAATCTTTTATTATGCTATCTGTAGCTTGACAATCATAACTTGCCTCATGGTTCCACAATAGATGCAACAGTTCCAGCAATTACATGTAGACATAATAATAATCAACAACAGAGTAGTAGTCCATTATGAGCCTTTATTACATTAAATATGGAAACATTTCCTAGAAGTTTCCAATCAGTTTTACCTCATATTCCACTGGCCAGGTCCTCATCACATGGTCATGAATAAAACTATCATTGACATGAGCAATGATTGCAGAAGTTATGTGAAAATGAAGCATTATTTTAAAATAAAAAGAGAGACTGACCAGCACGGAAAAATTCACAAGTGTGGAGGAGTATATAAAAACAGTGTCTGTAATGAAATCTACTTTTATCATGGATAGCAGGTGATTTCCATGTGTGGGTGAATTTGCGACATTGTTGCTTAGTAAATAGTTACTAAGGAGCCTTGCCATTTAAAAGGTTTGGATAATTCGATTTAATCAAATGATTGGAAAGTTAAACATTCTAACATTTAAAAATTCTATACTTAATAGAGGAGAAATGTGCAATTATTGATCAATCTCTTCATATCAATCATGAAAAACTGCTGCTGCTGCTGCTGCTTAGTCACTTCAGTCGTGTCCGACACTGTGCGACCCCATGGATGGCAGCCCACCAGGCTCCTCCGTCCCTGGGATTCTCCAGGCAAGAACACTGGAGTGGGTTGCCATTTCCTTCTCCAGTGCATGAAAGTGAAAAGTGAAAATGAAGTCGCTCAGTTGCATCTAACTCTTTGCGACCCCATGGACTGCAGCCTACCAAGCTCTTCTGTCCATGGGATTTTCCAGGCAAGAGTACTGGAGTAGCTACATACAAAGGAATTACTTCTAAACTGTGAACTTGAGTAGTAGCACAGAAACTAAAAATGAATATCCTACCCAGGGGAAATGGTAATCTACTGTGATCTCTCAGGGACATTTTGATCTTGTATTTAGTCTTGGAGAGGAAAAAAAAATAATACCTATGTATATTGTAGGAGCTACCAAGACATACATACATACAGATACTTAAAGAACCCTTTAGGAGTTGATGAAGCCCTTCAAGAAACTAATTAACTTACATATATGAATGTAAATGCCTAAATTTCAGGAATAGCAAACATATCATGCAAAATTTGTTTCTTTAGTCTGTTTTTTTTTTTTTAAGATTCCATTCTCTTTAATGGGTATTTATGTATTTTCGGTTGCACTTTGGTTTTACTTATTTTATTTATTATTTTTGTTATTTGATTACCATTTATTCTATTATTTGTTATAGTAATATTATATTTCTATTATTTTGTTATTTTTAATTATTTTTATTTACTATTGTTATTTATTAATTTATTATTTTTATTGCATTTTTGGTTTTATTTATTTTTAGTTGTGGCATGCAGGCTTCTCATTTTGGTGGCTTCTTGATGTGGCTCTCAATTTATGTTTGCTGGCTTCTATAGTTGACGTGCTCAGGTAGAATATTCCCAGACCAGAAATCGGACCTGAGCAACATCCGTGCATTAGCAGGCAGACATTTTCTTATTCATTGTACCACCAGAGAAGTCTGTCAAACTGCCTCTAAGGATCGAAGTAAACCCTGAGCAGCCCTAGCTTACTGAAACGTACAGAATGAAGACCAGAGCTAAAGTTCGTTTTCCAGACAATTGTATCCTAAAAGCACATTGCTCCTGCTCATTCACATCAGTCGTGTCCAACTCTTTTGTGACTCTATGAACTCTTTTCCACCAGGCTCCTCTGTCCATGAGATTCTCCAGACAAGAATACTGGAATGGGCTGCCATGCCCGCCTCCAGGGTATCTTCTTGACCCAACGATCGCACCCGAGGCTCCTGCATTGCTAGTGGATTCTTCACCACTGAGCCACCGGGGAAGCCCTTAAAAACAGTAGCAAAGTAGAAACATAGGCCAGAGAGCAAAAGCTCTGCAGCATTTCCACTGGGCCAAACATACATTCTTTTTTGATTCTTTAAACTGTAAACAAATTACCAGTAAGGAAAACTTTAAAAATGCAGGTTTCAGAGAAGGAGAGAAGAGATGATGACTTGGGTCATGTAACTGAACTCTAACATCATGGTCAGAGATGAATAGCCAGCATAATCCCAACTCTTGACAATGACAGTATAGCCCACAACTTCCCAGTAACGCACATATGCTTGTCTTCTTTCTGCTCTTTGAAGTCAGGACATATTTCAATATTTTATATTAAGAATGAAGAAGAAAAAGAAGATATGATTTATTAACAGTTGTCATAAGCTTGCCATCAGGCCTTTGTAAACTACATAGGAAATATTTTTTCTGAAATCAGTGTAACTACTTTAGACTTATTCCTACTTAGAAGTCATCTGTGAAAATAAAAACTCCAATTACAAATCCTCATTTTTTCAAACAGTACAATAGAAATAAATGTCATGATATCATGTGATTTTTGTTTAATTTGACAGAAGTGACTGTGGTTTGGCCTAGGGATTAGTGTGCTACTGTGGAACTGAGAAAAATTGGGTTCTAATTCCAGATATATCTTGTGCTCTTATAGAAACAGTTATTGTTTAAGTTCTCTTTCTTCCACCTGTGAAATAAAGATAACACTTGACATGACCTTCCTTGTACAAGTGTGATAGGATTAACAAGGTGATGACCATAGAGAGCCAAACAAATCATTTGAAGTGGGCTGAGTTTTTTCTCTTATGTCACTTTTTGCTTTGCAGAAATGGCAGCATTATAGTCATATTTGACCTTCTCTTTGTCCAGTGGGTGTCAGATAAAAATGTAAAAGAAGAACTGATTCAAGGCATTGAAGCAAATAAATCCAGCCAACTGGTCACTTTCCACATTGACTTGAACAGCATTGATATCACAGGTATCTGTGAACCTTATTTGATACTTTGAATCAATAAGCCATGAAATTAAAATTCTGTGTACCAAAGGAGCAGTGGGATCACCCTGGACTTTTAGGAACCTGTGTTATTGCATAAGTAATACATTTACATATTGGAGAAAGAAATGGCAATCCACTCCAGTATTCTTCCTGGAGAATCCCACGGACGGAGAAGCCTAGTAGGTTACAGTCCACAGGGTCGCAAAGAGTCGGACACAACTGAGTGACTTCACCTTCACCTTCAGTGAAATATGGAGAAAATATATTAGAAAAAATGCCAATGAGAAAATCTTTGTAAAATATCAAATACCAAAGAAGTTCTGAAAATATTGGCATGCATAAATGTTTGTGGGCCTAATCACACTTTTGGCATTGGCCAAGCACAACACTGATTTTCCAGGAATCCTCCATCTGAAAGTGACACATTACTTTCTGATGGTCAGATTGTTGTTGTTTAGTCACCAAGTCGTGTCTGACTCTTGCAACACCATGAATTGACTGTAGCCCACCCAGTTCCTCTGTCTATGGAATTTTCCAGGCAAGAGTATTGGAGTAGGTTGCCATTTCCTTCTCTAGGGTATCTTCCCAGCCCAGGGTTTGAATCTGAGTCTCTTGAACCTCCTACATTAGCAGGCGGATTCTTTACCACTTCACCACCTGGGAAGCCCCTAGAATACTTAATCTACCTCTAAATAGCTGCATTATTTAAGGTAATTTACCAAAATTTTCTGTATGTTTGTTATCTCATCTGGAAAATGGGACTAGTAAAGATACTGTGTAGTAGCATTGGTTTCAGGGGTAAATGTGTTGATATAAAAACACTTGGTCTAGCTAATAATAGTTAGTAGTATTTTTCAGCCCATTTGAATTGGACAAAAAAAAAAACAAAATAGTCTCGGCTCCAGCAGGTGTGCCAGAGGGGACCAAACCATCAGTAGAGGAAGCACTTAAGAACTTGAGTTGCCTTCTCACTAAACTGGCACAGCAGGATACAGCAGGAAACTGGATAAAAGTAAACTGCTTGATGAGACCTTGCTGTTAAAAAAAAAAAAAAAAAAGCAGCTAGAGGTCTGCAATTTTATACCTACTATTACAAAATCAAAGAAACAAAGCACACATGTCTTTATATATCTGCTTAAGAGCAAATCGATACTGACTTATGCTGAAGTAAAATTATTTGAACTGGCAATAAGCTACTTAAGAGTGTTCATATAAGTGGATACTTACATATTGATGAGCTTTCTAACATCTAAAAATGTCTGAATTTAAAAGCATATTTAGCTTAAGGTTTTCAGAGAAAAGATTTTGGATACAGATGGGCCTGGTATTTCATTTTAATATTTATTTGCACCATGCCAATTTTCAAGTTTGTTACATTTTAAAATTGGTTAATAATCTCACAAACATCTTAGATTTTTATACAGTAAACTGTCAAGCCAAACACAATGAAAAATTAAGATATTATCTTCTTTAAGAAAAATTCTTATAAAATGATTTTATCTTCTTCATTAATAATCTACCACATATTTATGAAGCTGTTATAGGTCTTTTACAAAGAAGAGAATGCAGTAATGAAAAAATAATGCACTAAACCATCTAGTTAGTAGAAAAAGACCTACCTCTTAGCCCACTTACTATAAATATTGTTTTGAATAAAAGCAAATTCATTAGATCAGGACTTCTCAGAAGATATGGTTTGGTTTCCTTTATTTTTAACATAGCTGTCATGGTGTCTTTAAAATATTAAACATGTTAAATGGTGGAGAAAATAGCTATTTTTATCTTTTAAGTGAAAATCACTTTATGCTTAAACAGTTCTTAGTTCTCAAAAGATATTATCATGTGCCAGATTATTTTGGCATCCATTTCTTTCATGCAAAACCATTGATTCTAGGTCCCACAAGATTGGAGGTATTAGATTATCTCTCTTAAATATAAATTTTCTATATAACTTTGATGAATAAGTATATATCCTTCTTAAATGGGTAAAATAAATGAAACATTCTGTATATGTAAATTTTATAGCCAGACTATATAAAGATTCTAAAAATTCACTGAATGTATCATAATCAAATAGTAATTAAATAAATAGGAACATTCAGGGTAAGAAAGGATGAAATGGCAACTCTAGATCAGATGCCCTTTGAATAACTATTTGAACTGCATTTGATGTTTTGTAATACTCTAAACATATTCAAACCAACTTTATTCCAGCCTCTTTGGAGAATTTCTCTACGATAAGTCCTACAACAACGTCAGGTCAGTACTTAATGACATTTTAAAATATATAACTTGCTGACCATAAAACTTTATGACATTAAGCAAGGATTCTATTTTTTTCTGGTGGCTCTTTCTAAATGAAGTATTTAGTCTTCATTTAAAAATGTAAACATTATACATTTGGCCTGGAATAATGTAGTTCACAGTATGCAGGTTTCATAATGCTTAGGTATATATGTAAGCATATACATTTCAAATTGCAGTTATCCTTTCATATTTTAAACTCTATATACATATGTACATATGTATATACATATGTACATGTATATGTATATGCATATACATATACATATGATACATATACATATACATATGATACATGTGAATATGTGTGTGTGATCTCAAAATATGACTCTGATTATGCAGCCTTGGAAATGAAGCCCTGACATTGCTAAGGTCACTATGAATGAAGGAAAGGCGTTTTAAAGATAATGAAATGATAACTTTCAAAATGTATTGTACTGTTTGGAAAGGACAATCTAAAGTTTAATATTAACTTTGCTCTATTCCAGCATTTTCTTCACTCTCTCTTTCTAACTACAATTGATCACTACTGCTCATAAAATTGAGGACTTCACTTTGTCTTATCAAGATCATACCGATTATCAAAAGAGAGCTTTGAGAAATTATCTTTTTAAAATTAACCTGAGTTATCTTAAAATATAAAATCATTTTGTTGTAGAAATCTTATTCAAATTGAAGTCAAAAGATCTGCAACACTAATTCTGTCTCTGCCAACTATCAGAATTACTGAGCATTTCACCTTCTGAAAATCTGTTTCCCATAAATTGTGAACAATAAAAGTTTTCTAAAATGTTAAAGTCATCTCAAACATCAAATTCATAAACAAGTGCTTTTAAACTGTAAATTGTTATAAAACTATAACCATATTACTTTTTATATCACTTGTAATCATGAACACTTTTATAAAATTTAAAAAATCTATATGAAGTATCTACTACTAGGTACTGTATTTTACAAACATCATCTCATTTAATTCTCAGAATGATTTTGTAGAGAGGTAATATTTTTTTTACTTAAAAGTACATAAGTAATAAAGAAAGTGCACAGAGTCACACAGTTTAAATTTATCAAACTCGGGAATTAAAAGTAATTCTCTGGACTCCAAGGCTAATAGTTTAAGCATATCTCAAACTCCTATTTCAAATAGCATCAGATTAATCTAGAACATTTATGTCTCCAGCCATTATGAAATAAGTGAATTCTTATATTAGTTAATTATTGAAAAAAATTTTTTTCCTTAAAAAGTGAACACATCTAAAAACCTCTGCTACACAACTCTAAAAATCAATAAAAAAATAAAAGATTTGTTTTTAGATCCAGATACAAATGCTATATTAAATTAATGAACATTAATAATTCATAGTAATTTTTAAAACTCTCACATAAAATATTAAATGAGGAATTCCTAATAATTGGTTTTAAAATGTAATTTTTATTTATGTTATTTATTTTTACAGAAAAGCTAACAACCAGCATTCCTCTGGCAACCCCAGGTCAGTTTTAATAATATAATTTCTCTTGTTTTTAAAAAAGTTTCTGTTATGTTTCATTTTGGACTTCTGAGAATTATCTGATAAACAGCAGCTAACAATAACCTTATTATAGATAAGAAAAGTAAAGCATGAAAGTTTATAGTTAGCCTAAGTTTTTACCAAAAGGCAACAACATATTTGAGGTTAATTAATGCCTATATTATCTAATCTCACTCCAGTCCTCCATCTATTAGAATCATGGTTATTATCATTTGCTAAGCATGCCAAGAGTAGGATCAAAATGTTTTCCAGAAAGGATATAGGTTTCATCAGGTGTGAGGGACTTTTTCTCTAATTATTCTTTCTGAATACAAGTGACACATATTGCTGTCTCCTTTTAACATGGTATGGCTGCCAAATCAGTACCAAAGTTGCCTTGGATTCATTCATTCAACAATTTTTCATTAAGTGACTGCTTTATACCAATACATGGCATGTATTTGTTTTTAAATTTTTATTAGAGTACAGCTGCTTTAAATGTTGTGTTAGTTTCTACTGTACAACAAAGTAAATCACTGATATATATACATATATACTTTGCTTTTTAGATTTTCTTCCTATTTAGGTCACCACAGAACAATGAGTAGGTGACTAGAGCATTGAGTAGAACAGTAGTTGCCTGTGTTATTTGGTGGTTCTCGTTTGTTATCTTTTTATACATAATCCAGTTCCGTTCAGTTCAGTCGCTCAGTCGTGTCTGACTCTTTGCGACCCCATGAATCACAGCACGCCAGGCCTCCCTGTCCATCACCATCTCCGGGAGTTCACTCAGACTCACGTCCATCGAGTCTGTGATGCCATCCAGCCATCTCATCCTCAGTCGCCCCCTTCTCCTCCTGCCCCCAATCCTTCCCAGCATCAGAGTCTTTTACAATAAGTCAACTTTTCACATGAGGTGGCCAAAGTACTGGAGTTTCAGCTTTAGCATCATTCCTTCCAAAGAAACTCCAGAGCTGATCTTCAGAATGGACTGGTTGGATCTCCTTGCAGTCCAAAGGACTCTCAAGAGTCTTCTCCAACACCACAGTTCAAAAGCATCAATTCTTCAGTGTTGAGCCTTGTTCACAGTCCAGCTCTCACATCCATACATGACCACAGGAAAAACCATAGCCTTGACTAAAAGGACCTAGTCGGCAAAGTGATGTCTCTGCTTTTGAATATACTTTCTAGGTTGCTCATAACTTTTCTTCCAAGGAGTAAGCATCTTCTAATTTCATGGCTGAAGTCACCATCTGCAGTGATTTTGGAGCCCAAAAAAATAAAGTCTGACACTGTTTCCCCCATCTATTTCCCATGAAGTGATGGGACTGGATGCCATGATCTTCGTTTTCTGAATGTTGAGCTTTAAGCCAACTTTTTCACCTCTCTTCTTTCACTTTCATCAAGAGGCTTTTTAGCTCTTCTTCACTTTCTGCCATAAGGGTGGTGTCATCTGCATATCTGAGGTTATTGATATTTCTCCCGGTAATCTTCATTCCAGCTTGTGCGTTTCTCATGATGTACTCTGCATAGAAGTTAAATAAGAAGGGTGACAGTATACAGCCTTAACGTACTCCTTTTCCTATTTAGAACCAGTCTGTTGTTCCATATCCAGTTCTAACTGTTGCTTCCTGACCTGCATACAGATTTCTCAAGAGGCAGGTTAGGTAGTCTGGTATTCCCATCTCTTTCAGAATTTTCCACAGTTTATTGTGATCCATACAGTGTATCTATTTCAATTCCAATCTTCCAATTCATCCTACCCACATTCTGCTCTCAGCCTGCTCTCTACATGTGTCTCTGTTTCTGCTTTGCCAATACATCCATCTGTACCATTTTTCTAGATTTCACAAGTAAGCAATCTTGTATAATATTTGTTTTTCTCTTCCTGATTTACTTTATTCTGTATGATAGTCTCTAGGTCTGTCCAAGTTTCTGCAAATGACCCTATTTCATTCCTTTTTATGGTTGAGCAATATTCCATCATATATAGGTACCACATCCTCTTTATCCAGTCCTCTGTTAATGGACATTTAGCTTGCTTCCATTTCCTGGCTATTGTAAACAGCACTGCAATGAGTACTGGGTGTATGCATCTTTTTGAATTATAGTTTTCTTTGGTCATACCCAGGAGTGGGATTGCTGGATCATGTGATAGCTCCATTTTCAGTTTTTTGCAGAACCTCTATTCTATTCTTTAGAGTAGCTGCACCAGTTTACAATCCCACCAACAGTGTAAGAGAGTTCTCTTTTCACCATACCCTCTCCAACATTTGTTGTTGTAGAATTTTTGATGATGGCCATTCTGACCAGTATGAGGAGATGCTTCATTATAGTCTTGCTTTTCATTTCTCTAGTAATTAGTGATGCTGAGCATTTTTTTCATGTGCCTTTTAGCCATCTATATGTCTTCTTTGGGAAAATGTCTATTTAGGTCTTCCACCCATTTTTTGATTGGGTTGTTCTTTTGATATTGAGCTACATGAGCTGTTTGCATATTGTGAAGATTAATCCCTTGTCAGTTCCTTTTTATGCAAATATTTTCTCCTATTCTGAGTGTTGTCTCTTCTTTTTGTTTATGGTTTCCTTTGCTGTGAAAAGCCTTTTAAGTTTAGTTAGGTCCCATCATTTATTTTTATTTTCCTTACTCTTCAGTTCAGTTCAGTTGCTCAGTCGTGTCCGACTCTTTGTGACCCCATGAACCACAGCACGCCAGGCCTCCCTGTCCATCACTAACTCCCAGAGTCCACCCAGACCCACATCCATCAAGTCGGTAATGCCATCCAACAATCTCATCCTCTGTCGTCCTTCTCCTCCTGCCCTTAGTCTTTCCCAGTATCAGAGTCTTTCCCAGTGAGTCAGCTCTTCGCATCAGGTGGCTAAAGTATTAGAGTTTCAGCTTCAACGTCAGTCCTTCCAATGAACACCCAAGACCGATCTCCTTTAGGATGGTCTTCTCCAACACCACAGTTAAAAAACATCAATTCTTCTGTGCTCAGCTTTCTTTATAGTCCAACTCTCACATCCATACATGACCACTGGAAAAACCATAGCCTTGACTAGATGGGCCTTTGTTGGCAAAGTAACTCTTAAGAAGTGGGTCAAAAATATCTTGTTTGGATTTATCTCAAAGAGTATTCTGCTTATGTTTTCCTCTAAGAGTTTTATGATGTCTGGTCTTACATTTAGATCTTTGCTCCACTTTGAGTTTATTTTTAATTTTTGTGTATGGTTGGTATGTCTTTAACGTCATAATTTTTCCAGATTCCTAGTAATTGTTTACTTTGCCTTTGTCTATCTACTGCTTAACCAAAGTGTCTTCCCTAGTCCTAACTTAATCTTTATGTTAAACAGTCTGAATGTGTACCTAATCTCTTTAGGTAAACTCCATGCAGGCAATATTGTATAACTCTTCAGCTCCTAAAATAATACTGTTATTTTCATGTTATTAGAATTTATATCAAATTTATATAATACAAGGAGAGAACATTTGTGAAATTATAAGTGATCTGGGTAAGACTTAGCAATTCCTAGACAAAACAGTAGGTGTGAAGTTTGAAAAGCAGAGTGATATGTGAATGGTGTATCAAAATACTTTATGAAACAAATCATTCCAGCTCTAAACCCATGGAGGGCTCTGATGGTAGGACAAGTCTGCCTGAGGTTGTATTTTGGTGTTGTCCAGAGAGCAGCACAACACAATGAAAAATGGAACTGCTCTTCAGCCCACTGTCCCTTATGCATTGCAGCAAACTATTTACAGCTTCTAAAATCACCTTTCAACACACTCTCAAAAAGTGATTTTAGGATGAATAATGACCAATTCATTTAATCTAAAATCTAAATAACTTTAATATATTTTAAGAAACATTTCTATAACTTTAAAATCAGCAACAAATACCGAAGTTAGTGCTGTGTTTTCTATTTACCTGTTTATTGATTCACGGAGTGATTCATACAACCCACAGTTATTGAGGACCTCTTTGGTGTATAAAACGCCCTAAGGGAAATATGTGGAAAGACATAGAAGGAAAAAAAGTGCTAGAGCTAAAAATCTTTGGACTTAAAACAAATTTTCCTTCTTACTCTCTTGAAGACAAGCCTAACAAAAGTATGAAAAGTGACTGAACAATGTGCCCAGTTTCTTGCAATACTTTTGGTGCTATCCAGAATGCCCGTAAGGCATCTGCCCATACCAAAATGGTCCTTGATAATTTGGTCCTGTCCAAAATTATTTGAAGGACTTCCCTGGTGGTGCAGAGGTTAAGAATCTGCCTGCCAATGCAGGGAACGTGGGTTCAATCCCTGGTCCAGGAAGAATCCACGTGTTGCAAGGCAACTACACATGCACCACAACCACTGAGCCCATGTGCCCTGGAGCCCACTTGCTCCGCAACAAGAGAAGCCACCACACTGCAAGTATAGCGATGCTCACGCTCACCGCAACTAGAGAAAGCCCGCATGCAGCAACGAAAACCCAGCTCATCCGAAATACATTAAAAACAAAGAAAGCAAAGCAACAGAACCCAAACCATCTGAATGGAACAGATATGCTCTTGGATACTTTTTGTTATTATTTGGTCACTCAGTTGTATCTGACTCTTTTGTGACCCCTTTTACTGTAATCGCCAAGGATCCTCTGTCCGTGGATACTTTAGATAGGAGCAAATTTTAAGGACCTTTGGGAATGGATCACGTGTTTAAGAACCAAATATCTTGTGGACCAAAATATCCCACAAACCAAATGTATTATGACATTTTACATGCTATGTACGTACACACATAGTTGCTCAGTTGTGTCTGACTATGTATGACCCTGTGGACTATAGCCCACCAGCCTCCCTCTCTCCATGGGATTTTCCAGGCAAGAATACTTAAGGGGTACCCATTCCCTTCTCCAGAGGTCCTCCTGACCCAGGGATCAAACTCAGGTCTTATGCATTGCAGGTGGATTCTTTATCTTCTGAACCACCAGAGAAGCTGGGTAGGATCAAACGTCGGCTAACAGCCCAGCTTCTGGCAAAAGGATATTGAAAGGGGAACACAGAGTGTGAGGGTAATACTTGACCAGCACTTTTCTTTCCCAGAGAGTGGAGCAGAAATCTTTCTAACCTGTAAACCGTAAGAATGGAATCAGTACATATTTATTTATGTCTTTCATTTTACATGAACATTTGATAACCATAATGAAGACCAAAAAGTGACATACAATTTTCAAACATTGAAAGTGTGTAGGTGAATCCACCTTAACTATTTCTACCCATTACTGTCACATAATGTTTGGTAAGCCATCTAGCTCTTGAACTTTGTATTTATTATCTGGAAGACAAAGACTTAAATATATGTTTTAAAGAGCAGTCATGAAGAAAGGAAATGATACAGATATCAATTCATGATTGGCATAAAGGAGGGACACAACAACAACAAAAGCAAGTTGTATACTTTTTGAAAAAGATCTTTTAAAAACTAGACTAAGGTTAAAACAAGATTGTTGTATTCAGTAGTGCCCGTTTTAGTCTGATCATTTCTTTGTCCCCAAAAACTCCATTTCCGAAGCTTTCCTATTATTGGAGACCATATTGAATTGCCTTACTCAATCCTGAAGAATTCTCATAATGTAAGTAGGTGGTAAAATATCACATTCCCTCTTTTACTGGATCCATGAGTCCCCAGTCACCATTCATTCCTATTCATTCCTCTCACACAGCAAGATACTCTAGATTTATAGAGGAGAACGAGGCAATTAAACTTGAAAACCACAGTTTCCAAGCAGTAATTTATTATGAATATGACTTTCAGGGATGTTAAGTTTATTCTCATTTTATATGCCTCAAAGACAGAGTTTGAGAAAAATCAACAAATGCATGCACCATATACCTGGCGTTAGTACTATTATAAATTCTGCCAAAGAGAATTTTATTTGATAGTGGGTACAAAGTCCATGAGGATTATATTCTATTGTTCAACTGCCTTTGTTGCCAATTACCGTAAAGTTTTACTAACCCATTTGGAACAGTAAAGGGAGAGATAGGAACTAAGGTTGCATTACACCGATTGATTTCTAGCTGTTGCAGTGTGCCCAAGAGGGGCTCTTTGCGCAAGTGTTCATATGCTTGAAGGGTTTCTGGAATACAGCTTGTTCTAGTATTTTGTTGCTTACTGGGCAGGCAATGATTGCAGAAAAACAAGATTAACTATCATGGGCTTTCTCAGTCTCAACAAAATGCAGTTTTCTATAGTTCCACCAAGGGGAGGGGTTTGAGGATGGAAGGGAAAAGAACTGGCTAATTTAGTAAAGAATGTGAAATTCGTTTAAGAGAATTTAAGGCAGAATTACACTCTTCAGTTGAATTGATTGTCCCAGGACTCAGACACAGGCACTGCAACCAACACCAAATGTTTTTTGACTTCAAGTATTTGTTTTCTCTGCATCTGAAAAAACAACATACATATACTGCTAAGCACTCTCCTCCAATTTAAGACACTCCTACACAAATAATAACAGAACCATTAAAGTATTTTCCCACTTTAATTTCATTTAAATTGAACAGTCACAGTCTTGCTAAAATGATTAAATTTGTTCTGTTAAAGTAGAGGAGAATTTCTGTAAAGTGATATCTCCCAAACACAGTACAGTGAAATGAACTTGTCTCTTAAGGCAGGCATTCATACATTCAGATTCTGATTTCATTACTAAGTAAGTTGTTAAATCTTGGGTTTAATTTGTCTCATATTTGGTCACCAAGGATTATTACACCTATTTTTAGAGAAAATAAAAATCAGGGTGGGATGATTTGGGAGAATGTCATTGAAACATGTATAATATCATATATGAAACAAATCGCCAGTCCATGCTCGATGCATGATACTGGATGCTTGGGTCTGGTGCACTGAGATGACCCAGAGGGATGGTATGGGGAAGGAGGAGGGAGGGAGGTTCAGGATGGGGAACACGTGTATACCTGTGGTGGATTCATGTTGATGTATGGCAAAACCAATGCAATATTGTAAAGTAATTAACCTTCAATTAAATTTATATTAAAATTTTTTTTAAAATTCAATTACAAAAAAATCTAATATTTCCCAAATATGATTTTCAAATTACTGTCTTGTATGTAACACTTCTTATAACTGGTTTGGTTTTAGTCTTTTTCTTCTCCACAATGCTTAGTCCAGAATCTGCACAAAATAGACATGAGAGATTCCTCATCTCAAGTCACTGGACAATGTTATGACTGTGGATTACTCTGAAGTAATCACATTTGAGTGTATACTGAATCCTTCATGATACAAATATAAATATGATAAAGCCTTCAATTTTCAGAATTACAAATAATACTAATTTACGGTGGGTTTCCATATTAAGCCAAAAATTAATATCCTGAAGATTAAAATGGCATGTAATATAAAAATATGCTAATCTTTTTCCACTCAAAAAACCAGAAACTAATATTTAGACAAGTTGAACAGATTTTAATAAACAGAATCAATTATTATTTTTGTACACACTTCCTTAAATAGAAATCCTTAACTGTTTTGTTAAATAGTCCTCAAAAGAATCACAGTAGAGATTCCCGAGAAAAGGAGATGTACTAAAGTAAAAACTAATGGATGAAATGGCAAACTAAATAGTCCAGTCAAAGAACTCTAGTTTTAAGAATGGAAGGTTACTTTGAAAACTGGCATCTGGCTAATTTCTGTAGCAGGAATGTTTTAATCCATGGTTTTTTGGAAATGGACATCAGACCTGTGTATATAAGGAGATGAGAGGGAGACAGAACACTAGGTAAAAATAAAATCTGATAAAATCCTAAAACATACTTCCTTTATATAAGAAGACTATATCCATATTTTCTTTTTAATTAATTAATTTATTTATTTTACTTTACAATATTGTATTGGTTTTGCCATACAACAGCATGAATCTGCCATGGGTGTACACGTGTTCCCAATCCTGAATCCCCATCCCACCTCCCTCCCCATCCCATCCCTCTGGGTCATCCCAGTGCACCAGCCTCAAGCATCCTGTATCATGCTTCAAACCTGGACTGGCGATTCATTTCACATGTGATAATTTACATGTTTCAATGCCATTCTCCCATATCATCCCACCCTCTCCTTCTCCCTCTCCCTCAGAGTCCAAAAGACTGGTTCAATACATCTGTGCCTCTTTTGCTGTCTTGCATACAAGGTTATCATTACCATCTTTCTAAATTCCATATATATGTGTTAGTATAGTGTATTGGTATTTTTCTTTCTGGCTTATTTCACTCTGTAAAATAGGCTTCAGTTTCATCCACCTCATTAGAACTGATTCAAATGTATTCTTTTTAATGGCTGAGTAATATTCCATTGTGTATATGTACCACAGCTTTCTTATGCATTCATCTCCTGATGGACATCTAGGTTGCTTCCATGTCCTGGCTATTATAAACAGTGCTACAATGAACATTGGGATACACGTGTCTCTTTCAATTCTGGCTTTAAATTAGAGGAATTTCTCTTTATTCATGGACCAAAACAGATGAAGGGTGTTTGTACAACAGAATATGGAGATATCAAGAGTATAATCTAAATAAGAGTATAATATTTCCACCTTCTAATCTAAATATTTCAAACTAGAATCAATTACTAATCCCACCAGCTATTTCTCTGATAATGCCTAGTGTGACTAATGAACACTGGTATTTCATGGCCACTCAAAAGTGCATCTACCATTCTGACATCCTTTTCTCCACCTTCCTCCGGCCTGGAGCATATCTTTAGCATAACTAAAGCTCATCAGTCCTACTTGTAAAATAGCAATTGGAATATATCCCCATCTCCCCTGCTAGTGCAAGAGTTCCAACTCTCATCAACTTTCACCTTGAATGTTGAAATGGTTGCTCAGTTGGTAGCATAATTGTCTTTATGAAACATGGACTGGTCATATCACATATATATGTTAAAATTTTCAGTACTGTTATTTACAAAATGATTTTTAAAATGTTCCCCAGAATTTGACTAAACTCCCTTCCTGCCATAGTTTCAGTAAGCATCCCAACATCTAGATTAGATGCCTCTGCTTTCCCTATGGTAATATGCTCTTGTCATATCACCATGTATACATTTCACATACCTCTCTTCATTGTGCATTTCAAAACATCTTTCAATTTTAATTTACATGAAGATGTTTTCAATCTCAGACTAAGAAGGAAGATAATCCACGGCATAGCCCAGTTTTGATGTTCCCACATCATTTTTTCTATCTCATTTACAAAATTTGCTAGCCAATGTATCAGTTGCCCACTAAATTCCAAACTCCATAAAAATGGTCTCTGCGTTACTCATCCTTACTCATAAAAGGATGAGTAAAGCAGATGCAATAAATGGGAAATAAATACTTGTAAAGTGAATGAATAATCATTAATGAGATAAAACGTTTCAAGTGGTGTCTCTTGACAGTGTGGTTTTGAAGTTCAGTCTATAAATTTCAATAAGCAATAGACAAAGATATGAAACATCAGTAAGTGAAGTTTCCATAGAAAGTATTAGAGCAGACAAAATCATAATATCTCTAGTTAAATGCCCAAATCTATTCTTATAGATGCTGAATACCTAGAACTCCTTCAACCACTATTTTAAAGAGACAGAGTTACTACAATGATGTCCTTTTTCTCATTTATTTTTATCAAGAATTTTTTCAATACCATCAGCATGACACCTCTTATGGATTAGTGGCTCAATAATTAAGGACTCTTGATGAATATCTCATATGTGTCATAATATACAAGTTTATTTAATATATTTTTAAATTTTTTTTCTCTTAAATGGGAGTATTTTAGCACTTGTAAATGATTCAGCTTTAACCTGTCCTATTTTAAATGTTAGGTCCATGAATTTCCCAAAGGCTTATATTTATTTTAATTACAATTATAAAAGATCAATTTAGTTGTATTTATATCCAGAAACTCTGTCTATAATGTTTTTAATTAAGCATTACCTTAGCAGATTTATTAACAGAAGCACTCTCCCCAATTTATTTATTGGAGCCTAAGAGAAATTTCAGAATCAAATATATTTTTAAAACCCAGCAGATGGCAGTACAATGCTGGCTTTAAGATTAAGGCCAATAACAAAAGGAAAAAAAAATGCTATTGAGCTTAAAGATTTTCCAAAAACTTTAAATTGTCATTGTTATTCTAATCATAAAGAAACATATTGAAATTCTCACATTGCTCAAAAAATTTGAAACATATGTGGTTACCCAGTGGGCATCTATTATTAGGATTGCACCTAAATTTTCCAAGTCAGTTTCTAGAAGGAAAATGTGTTTCTCAGTCCATTTCTATATTTAGCAATGTGGAAAGAAGCAGGTGAAGGACAAGACAGGCTGAGAGGTGCAAATTTATCAGATCCTGGTCAGAGTAGGACATGGAATCCTTCAGGGGATGTCTGCAACTTTCCTCCTAAGAAACCCTGACCCAAGAAGCAAGGAGATAATGAACAGAAGAAAACCATTGGGTTTTCTTTTTCAGTGTACTGTGGATTCTAAGTTTCATTTTACTATAAAATAGTTTTCATTGTTCTGCAGGATGCAAACCTTAACTTCAACCACTATATTTTCAAGTCATAAGTTTACAAGTAAATAAAGTGGCTATTAGATACTGTAGATGATGAGATATGCATTTTAGCAAATTGCCCCACATTACACTTAACAATCCTAGGAGGTGTAAATATTGGGGACCAAATAATACTTCAAACTGTAGCATTCATTTATCAAGATTAAAAATCAACAAAGTAGGGGCTTCCCTGATGGCTTAGTGGTAAAGAATCGCCTGCCAATCCAGGAGATACAGGTTCGGTCCCTGATCCAGGAAAATCCAACATGCCTCAGAGCAATTAAGTCCATGCCCCACAGATACTGAACCTGTGTTCTAGAGCCTGGGAGCCAGAACTACCGAAGTCCACATGCCCGAAAGCCCATTCTCCCTCCACAACAAGAAAAGCCACCTCAGTGGGAAGCCAGCACACTGCAACTAGAGAGTACCGCACTTGCCACAACTAGAGAAAGCCCGTGCAGCAAAAAGACCCAGCACACACGACCAAAAGCAAACGAATAAACAATCTTTTCAAAAATCAACAAAGTAAGCATCATATTTAATATCTATGAAGAAATACGTATCATTTCTTCAAAGTTTAAAACTGTAAGATCAATTCATTAAATGAAATAAATATTTTGGGGGAAGTTGAAATAATTATAAGTATATACTTACTTGGGCTTTACTTGTGGCTCAACTGGTAAAGAATCCGCCTGTAATGCAGGAGAACTGGGTTTAATCCCTGGGTTGAGAAGATTCCCTGAAGAAGGAAAAGGCTACCCATTCCAGAATGCTGGTCTGGAGAATTCCATGGACTGTAGAGTCCATGTGTCTGCAAAGAGTCAGACACAACTGAGCCGACTTTCACGTTCACTTTCAACTATAAGTTCAGTTCAGTTCAGTCACTCAGTTGAGTCCAATTCTCTGTGAACCCATGAATTGCAGTACACCAGGCCTCCCTGTCCATCGCCATCTCCGGGAGTTCACTCAGACTCACGTCATCAAGTCCGTGATGCCATCCAGCCATCTCATCCTCTGTGGTTCCCTTCTCCTCCTGCACCCAATCCCTCCCAGCATCAGAGTCTTTTCCAGTTCCAGTGAGTCAACTCTTCCCATGAGGTGGCCAAAGTACTGGAGTTTCAGCTTCAGCATCATTCTTTCCAAAGAAATCCCAGGGCTGATCTCCTTTAGAACAGACTGGTTGGATTTCCTTGCAATTCAAGGGACTCTCAAGAGTCTTCTCCAACACCACAGTTCAAAAGCATCAATTCTTCGGCACTCAGCCTTCTTCACAGTCCAACTCTCACATCTATATATGACTATTAGAAAAACCATAGCCTTGACTAGACGGACCTTAGTTGGCAAAGTAATGTCTCTGTTTTTGAATATGCTATCTAGGTTGGTCATAACTTTTTTCCAAGGAGTAAGCGTCTTCTAATTTCATGGCTGCAGTCACCATTTGCAGTGATTTTGGAGCCCAAAAATAAAGTCTGACACTGTTTCCACAGTTTCCTCATCTATCTCCCATGAAGTGATGGGACTGGATGCCATGATCTTCGTTTTCTGAATGTTGACCTTTAGGCCGACTTTTTCACTCTCCACTTTCACTTTCACCAAGAGGCTTTTAGCTCCTCTTCACTTTCTGCCACAAGGCTGGTGTCATCTGCATATCTGAGGTTATTGATATTTCTCCCAGAAATCTTGATTCCAGCTTGTGTTTCTTCCAGCCCAGTGTTTCTCATGATGTACTCTGCATAGAAGTTACATAAGCAGGGTGACAATATACCGCCTTGACATACCCCTTTTCCTGTTTGGAACTAGTCTGTTGTTCCATGTCCAGTTCTAACTGTTGCATCCTGACCTGCATACACATTTCTCAAGAAGCAGATCAGGTGGTCTGGTATTCCCATCTCTTTCAGAATTTTCCACAGTTTATTGTGATCCACACAGTCAAAGGCTTTGGCATAGTCAATAAAGCAGAAAGAGATGTTTTTTTCTGGAACTCTCTTGCTTTTTCCATGATCCAGAAGATGTTGGCAATTTGATCTCTGGTTCCTCTGCCTTTTCTAAAAATAGCTTGAACATCAGGGAGTTCATGTTCATGTACTGCTGAAGCCTGGCTTGGAGAATTTTGAGCATTACTTTACTAGCATGTGAGATGAGTGCAATTGGGCGGTAGTCTGAGCATTCTTTGGCATTGCCTTTCTTTGGGATTGGAATGAAAACTGACCTTTTCCAGTCCTGTGGCCACTGCTGAGTTTTCCCAATTTGCTGGCATATTGAGTGCAGCACTTTCACAGCATCACCTTTCAGGATTTGAAATAGCTCAACTGGAATGCCATCACCTCCACCAGCTTTGTTTGTAGTGATGCTTTCTAAGGCCCACTTGACTTCACATTCCAGGATATCTGGCTCTAGATGAGTGATCACACCATCGTAATTATCCGGGTCATGAAGATCTTTTTTGTATAGTTCTGTGTATTCTTGCCACCTCTTCTTAATATCTTCAGCTTCTGTTAGGTCCATACCATTTCTGTCCTTTATCGAGCCCATCTTTGCATGAAATGTTCCCTTGGTATCTCTAATTTTCTTGAAGAGATCTCTAGTCTTTCCCATTCTGTTGTTTTCCTCTATTTCTTTGCATTGATCACTGAAGAAGGCTTTCTTATCTCTTCTTGCTATACTTTGGAACTCTGGATTCAGATGCTTCTATCTTTCCTTTCTCCTTGGCTTTTGCTTCTCTTCTTTTCACAGCTATTTGTAAGGCCTCCTCAGACAGCCATTTTGCTTTTTTGCATTTCTTTTCCATGGGGATGGTCTTGATCCCTGTCTCCTGTACAATGTCATGAACCTCATTCCATAGTTCATCAAGCATTCTATCTATCAGATCTAGAGCCTTAAATCTATTTCTCACTTCCACTGTACAATCATAAGGGATTTGATTTAGGTCATACCTGAATGGTCAAGTGGTTTTCCCTACTTTCTTCAATTTGAGTCTGAATTTGATAATAAGGAGTTCATGATCTGAGCCACAGTCAGCTCCTGGTCTTGTTTTTGTTGACTGCATACAGCTTCTCCATCTTTGGCTGCAAAGAATATAATCAATGTGATTTCGATGTTAACCATCTGATGATGTCCATGTGTAGAATCTTCTCTTGTGTTGTTGGAAGAGGGTGTTTGCTATGACCAGTGCATTTTCTTAGCAAAACTCTATTAGTCTTTGCCCTGCTTCATTCCACATTCCAAGGCCAAATTTGCTTTCAAGTGTATACTAACCTAAATGACAAAGAATACATAATAACCTTTAAATTCAATCTTTTTTTTTTTTTAAGGAAATGTCTCAATAGAGTGCCCACCTGATTCAAGGCTGTGTGCTGATGCTCTACAGTGCATAGCAATTGATTTATTTTGTGATGGAGAATTAAACTGTCCAGATGGCTCTGATGAAGACAATAAAACTTGTTGTAAGTGATTAACTTCCCTTCCTCACTGTGTCCACACACACACACCCCCTCAGGTACCAGAAATTACCAAAGATTGAGATATACCCTTAGTCATGTTTATGATTTAAGACAAAAATCTAAAATTAATCATATTAATATTCTTAAACTTTATCTTGTTACATTAAACTTATTTTAGTTAAACAGAATTCCATTTGACAAGTATAGAAAGAATGCTGTGGTTAATATTATCTGAGAGAAGAAAGTGACCTTATATTTCATCCATTATTAAACTGTTATGAACTATTATGAAATTATTAAACTGTTATGAACTATTATGAATTTGAATGGTTTTCACCATCATATCATAATATGGATCACTTTACTTTTGCCATGTTAACAGTCTTTAACTCAGGAATCTTCACTCCTTAATTCAAATTGATGCCTTTATTCAACTTTTGGCAAAGAAACAAAAGTAGGTAAAAAGTGTACTTGAGTTGTAGTTCTGTGAGTAAAGGAAATCAGTTAAGAATAAGATCTTCATGTCTGTTAAACTAAATATCTGTTTTGTTTTTTATAAATACTGGCATTTGTTTAGAGTGCTAATAGTTTTTTAAATCACTATTACTACTATTAGTTAACACTTAAGTAGCACTTACTAAATGCTGAACATAGCTGTAATTTAAACATGTAACTGAAATATGCAATTTAAACATATTTCTTTTTGGCTTATTCATTTTATTGCCTGGGTAATATAATGTATATATGATTGGTAAGTAATGTGAGGAACTATTTGAACAATTCTAACGTACAATTTATTCTTGAAAAATTAAACAGCAGGAATTGAGCAACTTTTTGGTATAGTTTATAATCAGTTTAAAAATTGACCATGAGCACAGTTAGTTCCTGAAATGTGTAAAGGCTTTAGTTACAATTTACTTCACTTTACTTGTTATACTTTGCTCTTCCTTCTGATATTAATTGAAGACAAATGCTCGAATACCAACTGAAGTTTTAAATATTACCTATCCGCTCAGGATATACTTGAAAAGATAGGCAGTTGGTCTGTTTCCCAGAACCGACTCAAAAACCAGCAACTTGACTAAAGTGTCTTCAACTAAGCACTCCTAGTTCAAATGTTCTTGGATAAAATTCAGACTTCAAATTTTAACTGCATACTTTGAAGTGCACTCAGAGCATACTGGAAGAAAGTACAGGCTACAGAATATTTTTTAATCTGTTTTATATAACTAAATTACTCAAAGAAGAAGAAAGCAATGTCTTTGTTTGCTATGGTTTCAGGCAGTTTTCAAAACCTTTTCAGTGGGAATGTGATACAAGTGTGCCATCATGAGGTAATAGAGGTGATGTTCCCCAATTTATATTTTAAATATTATGTGTATCGAAGTGAGCCACATACATTTAAGTCGATATGATGATGATCACTAACTGTACATGGGGAGAAATATCTAAGATGTATAATCAGAAAATGAACCATATCTATTATGTGCTCTCTACTGTTACAGGTTTTATAATTTTCATAACAAATTAGTATCCATGCATATCAAATAATAACCATAGAAATACACTATATGAGGCAATTTGTCCTGAAGTAAGTTATAAGGCCATGAATTATATTTCAGAGTCACTATAAACGCATGACATGAACTTCAGTATTAGAACTGAATTCTGTAATTATGATTATGTGTTTGTGTTAAATACATCATTAAGCTGCATTATTTCTCAATATCATGAAGGTTTTGTGTTAATTGAATCTATCAATTCACCATCCAAGTCATTAACTTTCTGAAGCCTATAGATCCTTGTCTGTCATTTTTCTTGATTCTCTTTATTATTTGCATTTTAAAGTTAGCATTGTATCTTTTTTTTTTTTGCAAAAACAATATAAGTCTTTGTGGAATAAAGAAGAGAAAAAATCAATCAACTACTCCATCTTTATCCAGGATTTACAGTCATATAGGTTGTTTTATTCATTATTTGGCTTCCCTGGTGGCTCAGATGGTAAAGAATCCACCCACAATGCAGGAGACCCCAGGTTTATATACTTGGTCAGACGCCTGGGTTGGGAAGATCCCTTGGAAGAGGAAATACCAGCCCACTCCTATATTCTTGCCTGAAGAGTTCCATTGCTGTAGGAGCCTGGTAGGCCACAGTCCATGGGGTCACAAAGTATCGGACATGAGTTAGCAACTAACATTTTCATTCTCACACTTTCATTCATTACTTAATCATAAATGATGGTGAGTACCTCACCTCAGCCCCACCTCAAACTTGTACTCGAACTGTAGCACAATTTCTAGAAGAAAGCCCTGTCCATCCATTTACATTCACTGAAAGATGATTTTAAAAGAACTGTCTGTGTGAAACTGACCTATGCTCTCACTTCTCTCCTTTATTCCTCCAGCTGTGAGCTCTAATTCTAGTCGGTGTTATTAATAGAGTCATATTAATGTTAAATTCCTAAACAGCTTCCTTTTTAGGCTTTGGTTATTTAGGTTTTCACAACTTATAGCTGATGATAGCAGAACCAAGATTTCTTTAAATTGTTTTTTTCTTCTGATGAGGATCGCATCAGCAGGAAAGTTCACTTTTAGCTGACCTGTGAGAAGAAAAAGTGCTGACCCACACCCTTCAGGCCACTGTTCAGGCCTATTTTGGAAGCTGGCAAGTGTCTCCATAGGTTGTTTATCTGTCTCATACGTCCATGCAAAATAGACTTGGGTGGATGGGCAGAGATCATTTTTTGATTTATATATGTGTGCATGTGTGTGATAATCACACAGTTATGTCCAACTCTTTACTACCCTATAGACTGTAGCCCGCCAGGCTCTTCTGTCCCTGGAATTCTCCAGGAAAGAATAATACTGGAGTGGGTTGTCATGCCCTTTTCCAGTTTGATGTATATTCCTGGAGAATTCAGTGTACTGAGCAAACACACTATTAAAAAAATAATGAGCCAGCAGAGGGAGCTCTCAGTGGGTCCTAAGAACACACCTGTATGAATCCCATTCCATTATAGTCAATTTTGGATATTGCAATAGAATGCCTGATAGTATAATATTGAACAGGTTCATTTATCTCCCACTGAGAATTTTTTCCTAGCACCACACTAAAAAGCAGTTAGTAGTCTAAAAAATTATAATACTAAATGCTTAGGAATCTTACTCAGCCATGGCTGGGTTATATCTGTTTTTCCAGAAGTATGCCCTGAACCATGTCTTATGTAACATTCAGTTCACTTCAGTTGCTCAGTAGTGTCTGACTCTGCGACCCCATAGCCTGCAGCTTGCCAGGCTTCTCTGTTCATCACCAACTCTCAGGCCTTGCTCAAACCCATGTCCATTGATTCGGTGACGCCATCCAACTATCTCATCCTTTGTCATCCCCTTCTCCTCCTGCCTTCAATCTTTCCCAGCATCAGGGTCTTTTCTAAGGAGTCAGTTCTTCACATCAGGTGGCCAAAGTACTGGGGCTTCAGCTTCCACATCAGCCCTTCCAATGAGTATTCGTGACCGATTTCCTTAAGGATGGACTGGTTGGATCTCCTTGCAGTCCAAGTGACTCTCAAGAGTCCTCTCCAACACCACAGTTCAAAAGCATCAATTCTTTGGTGTGCAGCTTTCTTTATAGTCCAACTCTCACATCCAGACATGATTACTGGAAAAACCACAACTTTGACTAGATAGACCTTTGTTGGCAAAGTGAAGTCTCTGCTTTTTAAGATACTGTCTAGGTTTGTCATAGCTGTTATAAGCAGTTCAGTACTATTGTAACTTTATTTTAAACGCCTTCAGGAATTTTCTTCTTAATCTTTTCTCAAATGCAGAAATTCCCACAGTTTCTTTAGAGTATAAATTGATCTATAGATTATCCATTTCCACTAAAACTCCGCAACTTCATAGAAAACTGAACACACAAACTGATCATGTCCTTAAGGGCAAACTAAATATTATGAAAGAGGAGAGTGAAAGAACTGGCTTAAAACTCAACATTCAAAAAACAAAGATCATGGTATCTGGTCCCATCACTTCATGGCAAATAGATGGGGAAACAATGGAAACAGTGACAGACTTTATTTCCTTGGACTCCAAAAATATTGTGGACAGTGACTGAAGACATGAAATTCAAAGACGCTTGCTCCTTGGAAAGAAAGCTGTGACAAACCTAAAGAGCATATTAAAAAAAACATCACTTTACTGACAAAGGTCCATCTAGTCCAAGCTATAGTTTTTCCAGTAGTCATGTATGGATATGAGAGTTGGACCCTAAAGAAGGCTGAGCACTGAAGAATTGATACTTTTGAACTGTGATGTTGGAGAAGATTCTTGCCAGCCCCCTTGGACTGCAAGGAGATCAAACCAGTCAATTCTAAAAGAAACTGCTGCTGCTGCTGCTGCTAAGTTGCTTCAGTCGTGTCCCGACTCTGTGCGACCCCATAGACAGAAGCCCACCAGGCTCCCCTATCCCTGGGATTCTCCAGGCAAGAACACTAGAGTGGATTGCATTTCCTTCTCCAATGCATGAAAGTGAAAAACGAAAGTGAAGTCGTTCAGTCATGTCGTATTCTTGGCGACCCCATGGACTGCAGCCTACCAGGCTCCTCCGTCCATGGGATTTTCCAGGCAAGAGTACTGGAGTGGGGTGCCATTGCCTTCTCCAAAGAGAAAACACTAGTTAGGCTTATATAGTGACCTTAGGGCAAGGCCAGTACATAAGAAATACCCTACCAATGCTAGCAGCTGTATTTTATTGCTGGTAGGATTAATTGCTCTTCCTCACTGAGTTCCTGAACATTATAGTTTAAATATAAACTATTTACAATAGCAGTGGATTTTCATGCATTGCCAATAATCTTGGAGTCCACGTTTCTTTACAAACTGATTAAAAGGCTCCATATATCCTTTAAAATACAAGCAGACATTATTCTTACTTTTATGATCAATGAAGCTAAAGGATTAATGGTCTCATTTCTTTGGTGTGGTTTGTGATAGACAGCTTTGTATGAACAAGGGATTTTTTTACAACTAGAAAATTGTTTAGTTTGCCTTAAAAACTCATATTTTCACTGTTACATTCAAATCATATAAGCTAGCCTTAATTGTCCTTTTTGCTCCAGTAAGTATAACACACTAATTGAATCGGTTTTCTCAACAGATCACAGATTTTTCCCATTTATTTCCTGAAATCAGTGATATTAGGTTATTATCTTTTCTGTTCTTCATTTGTTCTTTTTTTCTTTCGTCACCTTCTGGGAACTAGGCTACAACAATCCCATGCACAATCCAATACAATTAACTCCTAGGCCATTGTTCTTAACAGACTTTGAATCTTAAAATGTACCTAATTTTTTATGCCTTGCCTGATGAACTATGGAATGATGTTCCTGACATTGTACAGGAGACATGAATCAAGACCATCCTCATGGAAAAGAAATGTAAAATAGCAAAATGGCTGTCTGGGGAGGCCTTACAAATAGCTGTGAAAAGAAGAGAGGTGAAAAGCAAAGGAGAAAAGGAAGGCTATAAGCATCTGAATGCAGAGTTCCAAAGAATAGCAAGAAGAGATA
Source organism: Nanger dama (assembly GCA_917880005.1). Lineage (NCBI taxonomy): Eukaryota > Metazoa > Chordata > Mammalia > Artiodactyla > Bovidae > Nanger > Nanger dama. Next base: position 18,785,214 of record CAKJTW010000020.1, read on the forward strand.
AGAAAGCCTTCTTCAGCGATCAATGCAAAGAAATAGAGGAAAAGAACAGAATGGGAAAGACTAGAGATCTCTTCAATAAAATGAGAGATATCAAGGGAACATTCATGCAAAGATGGGCTCAATAAAGGACAGAAATGCTATGGACCTAACAGAAGCAGAAGATATTAAGAAAAGGTGGCAAGAATACATGGAAGAACTGTACAAAAAGATCTTCATGACCCAGATAATCATGATGATGTGATCACTAATCTAGAGCCAGACATCTTGGATGTGAAGTCAAGTGGGCCTTAGAAAACATCACTACGAACAAAGCTAGTGGAGGTGATGGAATTCCAGTAGAGCTGTTTCAAATCCTGAAAGATGATGCAGTGAAAGTGCTACATTTAATATGCCAGCAAATTTAGAAAACTCAGCAATGGTCACAGAACTGGAAAAGGTCAGTTTTCATTCCAATCCCAAGAAAGGCAATGCCAAAGAATGCTCAAACTACTGCACAATTGCACTCATCTCACATGCTAGTAAAGTAATGCTCAAAATTCTCCAAGCCAGGCTTCAGCAATACATGAACCATGAACTCCCTGATGTTCAAGCTGGTTTTAGAAAAGGCAGAGGAACCAGAGATCAAATTGCCAACATCCGCTGGATCATGGAAAAGGCAAGAGAGTTCCAGAAAAGCATCTCTTTCTGCTTTATTGACTATGCCAAAGCCTTTGACTGTGTGGATCATAAGAAACTTTGGAAAATTCTGAGAGAGATGGGAATACCAGACCACCTGACCTGCCTCTTGAGAAATCTGTATGCAGGTCAGGAAGCAAGAGTTAGAACTGGACATGGAACAACAGACTGGTTCCAAATCGGAAAAGGAGTACGTTAAGGCTGTATACTGTCACCCTTCTTATTTAACTTCTATGCAGAGTACATCATGAGAAACGCTGGGCTGGAAGAAGCACAAGCTGGAAAGAAGATTGCTGGGAGAAAATATCAATAACCTCAGATATGCAGATGACACCACCCTTATGGTAGAAAGTGAAGAGGAACTAAAAAGCCTTTTGATGAAAGTGAAAGAGAAGAGCGAAAAAGTTGGCTTAAAGCTGAACATTCTGAAAACGAAGATCATGGCATCCGGTCCCATCACTTCACGGGAAATAGATGGGGAAACACTGGAAACAGTGTCAGACTTTATTTTGGGGGGGCTCCAAAATCACTGCAGATGGTGACTGCAGCCATGAAATTAAAAGACGCTTACTCCTTGGAAGAAAAGATATGACCAACCTAGAAAGTATATTCAAAAGCAAAGACATTACTTTGCCAACTAAGGTCCGTCTATGCAAGGCTATGGTTTTTTCCTGTGGTCATGTATGGATGTGAGAGTTGGACTGTGAAGAAGGCTGAGAGCCAAAGAACTGATACTTTTGAACTGTGGTGTTGGAGAAGACTCTTGGGAGTCCCTTGGACTGCAAGGAGATCCAGCCAGTCCATTCTGGAAGGAGATCAGCCCTGGGATTTCTTTGGAAGGAATGATGCTAAAGCTGAAACTCCAGTACTTTGGCCACCTCATGCAAAGAGTTGACTCATTGGAAAAGACTCTGATGCTGGGAAGGATTGAGGGCAGGAGGATAAGGGGTCGACCGAGGATGAGATGGCTGGATGACATCATGGACTCAATGGATGTGAGTCTGAGTGAACTCTAGGAGACGGTGATGAACAGAGAAGCCTGGCGTGCTGCGATTCATGGGGTTGCAAAGGGTCGGACATGACTGAGCGACTGAACTGAACTGAACATTACATGCCTTTAAAGCAAATATGCCCAAAGCAGTAAAATCTCAATCAAAATGCAACATTTTTATCTAGATTTCCATGTGCTGTTCAATTTTTTTTTTCATGTGAAATATTTCATGTCACATAATAACTTGTATTTTATAACTTGAAAGCATTTTTATATAATGTTAGGATGGGCTTTTCTATCTATCAATTTAAGATTAGCCTATGCTAGCACTCAGATTTTGATAAATTTCCTTGATTTCCCTGACCTCCATCAACATGTCTGGCATATGAGGAATTAACAACATGCCAAGAGATAAAGGACACTTTTCAGAAGTCTTTATTTTAGAATATAATGTCAATAGAACTAAGTATACAGAAAATAACCTAAGAATAACATTAATTTTATTTTTAATACACATGATACATCCTGCTAAGTTGCTTCAGTCATGTCCGACTCTGTGCGACCCCAGAGACGACAGCCCACCAGGCTCTCCTGTCCCTGGGATTCTCCAAGCAAGAACACTGGAGTGGGTTGCCATTTCCTTCTCCACATATGATACGTAACAAGTATAAAATGAAAAGCTGTTAATTCATGACTCCTGGTTCTTGCTTTCAAAAAGGTTTACTCTAACTGGAAATGATTCATATGAAACCTAAGATCAGTAGTAATGCATGACATTAAAGAGAATGGCTTCCCAGGTGGTACAGTGGTAAAGTGACGCGGGTTTTATTCCTGAGTCGGGAAGTTCCCCCAAATAGCAAATGGCAACAGAGTTCGATATTCTTGCCTGGAAAATTCCATGGACCGCAGAGCCTGGTGGGCTAGAGTCTCCAGGGTTCCAGAGAGTCAGACACGACTGAGCACTGAACACTCTGACACTCTGATACTTTAACACTTTAACTTGACATAAATACATTCATGCTACAAGAATTAAAAGAGGAAAGTGAATTGTCATAGGAAGGAAAAACATATTCAGAGATCCTAAATGAAGACACTGAACTAGATTGTGAGTCCATACAAAAGGAGCCAAAGTGAAGTCTAGAAGAAGTTGTGTGTAGTAGATTGAATGGAAAGTTCTCTTCAAGCCACTTGCACCATATGTTTCATTTGCCTGGTCCTATTCTGACCATTTTCAGGAAGACAAATCACTTATCACACGTAGTTGAGACTCACTCTAGCTCCAATTTAATGGGGAAAATAAAATGAATAACACAGTAGTTATTTGTTTAAAGTAGAAGTTTTAATTCAGATATATATATTTTTAACAAACGTGGAAGAATATACTAAAATGCAACTTAGTTATGGGTATTTAGAAATAGAATATTTTTCTATTTTTGTGGACTCTGTGATGGGCTGTGTAAACGTATCTGAAAATAAACAATAGATTTAAAACACGAAATTTGATCTACTTCCATTCAGTCATTTTGGTTTTGTGAAATAGCCTTCTATAGATTTAGTCATGAGTGTTCTATGAAGATTCATTAGCCAATTTGAATCCCATTTCATTTGCAAAATGCTTCCAAGATGGTTTTTGTCTGATATTAATTTCCTCTTTTTCACAGCCACAGCTTGTGATGGAAGATTTTTGTTGACTGGATCCTCTGGATCCTTTGAGGCTCTGCATTATCCTAAGCCTTCTAATGGTACAAGCACTGTTTGTCGGTGGATTATACGGTAATAGTGAAGTCGTTCAGTCGTGTCTGACTCTTTGCAACCCCATGGACACCAGGCTCCTCCGTCCATGGGATTTTCTAGGCAAGAGTACTGGAGTGGGTTGCCATTTCCTTCTCCAGGGAATCTTCCTGACCCAGGGATCAAACCCAGGTCTCCCACATGGTAGACAGTCGCTTTACCATCTGAGCCACCAGGGAAACCACCTTTTATTCCATGTATATAAGTCATAAAGTCTTTCTCTGATGCAGGAAGTCTTAGCATCTATAGTAATGCATTTATTTTCTAGACAGTTGTTTCCATTAGCTACAAAGCAAAGTCTTCCCATCTGATATACTGTCTAAGAAGTTTCTCTCTTATTCTTAACCTTTTAAAAAAAATTTTGTCCTATAAATGGGGCCATCTCATTGGACTCTGTAGCAATTTTTTTTCTTTTTCCCCCATATGGTTGTCACAAATCAAGTGCTACTGAAATGAACAGCACACGTGTGTATCTGTATATCACAAGAGACCATATTTCCTTCAGCTGCATCCTGCCTGCAGAATAGTTCCTTTCTCATTATGCTTTGGATCTGTATGAAATCTCATCTGTTATGATTTGGTCATGCAGATCAAGATCTGGGACACCCTCTATACTCATCCTCTTTGCTATATCTTGAATAACACTTAGTTCACTTAATATATATTTGACCTCCAAGTCTTAATTCAATTGATGAATGCAATCATTATGATAAATAAAATCATCAAACTGCTGATAGCTGGTCTACCTTAATATATGCCTAAGCATTTTTCACAGAGGAGTAATGTTTCTCCCAGATATTCCAAGAGAAGTATCATTTGCACTCAAATAAATATAAGCAATACTGAAATAAGCTCATTGCAATCTTTTAAAGTGCAAGACTTCTCATTGCCTTAGATAAGGTGCAAGTAAATCTCCCTCCAAATATACAGTTGACCTTGAACAACAGAAGGCCTAGAAGTGCCAACACCCTGTGCAGTCAAAATCTGTGTGTAACATTATAGTTGGCCCTGTGTGCTATAGTTCCCTACGGTTTGTGTAGTGTTGTAGCACGCTGCTGCTGCTGCTAAGTCCCTTCAGTCGTGTCCGCCTCTGTGCGACCCCAGAGACGGCAGCCCACCAGGCTCCCCCGTCCCTGGGGTTCTCTAGGCAAGAACACTGGAGTGGTTTGCCATTTCCTTCTTCAACGCATGAAAGTGAAAAGTGAAGTCGCTCAGTCGTGTCTGACTCCTAGTGACCCCATGGACTGCAGCCCACCAGGCTCCTCCATCCATGGGATTTTCCAGGCAAGAGTACTGGAGTGGGGCGCCAGCACCTTCTCCGGTTGTAATATGCACTTTTTGGAAAAAGTAAATCTACATATAAGTGGACCCATATTCTTCAAGCCAGTATTGTTTAAGAGTCAACTGTATATTTCCTATTAAGCCCCTGAAATTTTTCCCTCACAGAGTATTGAACACACATGCTCTGTGGAATTCACTTTGAGAAATGAATTCTAGTTTGCTCATTTCTCTTAACAGCTGGAAGGGATTTTGGTTTCCCAATCTGACCTACCATATATTTATTTTAATCATTATGATGACCCAATAGAAAATGGGGAATCAATATAACAACTGATCAAACAAGGTTGAAAGACAGAGCCTCGGGTTCTTGCCAAACAAGTGATAGGAAATGGCCTCATAAATACTCACAAGAGTTCTTTTCCTGTGTAGATATATTCCAGAGAGGACATGAGGTATGAAGGGAAGATTGTTCTAAACACATTTACTTGGCATTATTCAGGGAACAAAGAACATGCTGTCCTGTTTAAATAATTTCTATTTTGGAGCTCAGCCCCATGTAAGTTATGTGATATAACTAGAAGCACACTTTCTTCTTTCCAGTGCTCTAAACAACATGTTGTTGCTGTTGTTTAGTCGCTAAGTCGTGTCCAATTCTTGCTACCCCATGGGACATAGCCCACTAGGCTCCTTTGTCTATGGCATTTCCCAGGCAAGAATACTTGAGTAGATTGTCATTTCCTTCTCCAGGGAATCTTCCTGACCCAGGGAACAAACCTGTCTCCTGCATGGACAGGTGGATTCTTTACCACTAAGCCACCTGGGAAGTACCTAAACAACGCACTATTTGTATGCAAAGATAAGATTTTGCATACTAAAAATGGCAGTTCTAAGTAATTCTCAAGTGAAAAAAATTTTCAATTTAATATTTATTTAAAATATTAGGACATCATGTCTGATAATAATATTTTAAAAGAAGATTTATAAATGGTTATTAGTACTGTTTTTATTACAATGAAAAAGTATTCCATTCTTTACCTAAAATGTCAGCAGAGAGTCTTAGAAAAATCTTAAATTACTTCCTTTAAAAGGGAAATAAAGTGAATTCTAACTGATCTATGATGCATTCCTAACTGCACAATGATTTCTTCATGAAATCTTTGGAATTTTATTAACACTAAATAATAATAATTTAATTTTTATGTAATTAATATTTAATCATCCTCCCTTACGCATTGGAGAAGGAGATGGCAACCCACTCCAGTGTTCTTGCCTGGAGAATCCCAGGGACGGGGAGCCTGGTGGGCTGCCGTCTATGGGGTTGCACAGAGTCAGACACGACTGAAGCGACTTAGCAGCAGCAGCAGCAGCCACTTCTTAGTAAAGCTATGTCAAGTCTTCAGGAAAGTCTTATAAGGAGACCACAATAAACAATACTATTTTTGCTACAATAGTAATATTATTTCTGCATAATCAACATTATGTTAATTAAAGATTTGTATGGTCTGTTCTTTTTACTTCCTTTCAATGACTTAATTTTTAAAACTATTTTAAGAAATCTACCATTAATTAGGGATATTTTTAAAACCTACAAAATCTAAAATATTACTTTAAGTAAATATTGTATTGTATCATAAAATTATTATTTAAAAGTATATAAATTTTCTAAGTATATTTTCTTCTCCAAACTGATTATTACATTAGATGGTGGTTTGTTTTTCCTAATGGTGATCAAAGTAGGGTATAAAAGCAATAATGTTTCTTATAAGCTTGGAAACCCAGTAGCTAGTAGAGAAATGGTTATGATACAATTAAGCTATATTTTGGAATTATATTAAGGTCCCATGTAGCAGAGAGTCAGTGATAAAGGATGTGAGTGCTAAAGACAGTCTGTGTGGCTTCAAACCTGGCCTCCTCACATTCAACATCTACTATCTCAGGCAAATGTCTAAATCTCTTAGACTCAAAATTTCTATGTCTATAGAGGTCAGGGCCTCTAACTACACAGGTCAAAGTCATCATGAAATGTAAAAGACTTTGTGCTCTATTAGGTGCTCAATAAAAGTGGGCTCTAAGAAGAGTTAGATGTAGAAATGTAAAACATAAAAATGACATTTAGAAAAGTACCCTTTCCCTTTACAAATTCATAAGGTAGCATGGCTAACATTACCATTTAATCTCACCTTTATCAATGCCTGTGTTTTATTGCAAGTAAGTTGAGATTTCTGAATCAGAAGGAGAACACAGCATGCACTCAATTCTCTCCTCCACCTTTAGTTATCTATTTTGAAAAAGTAAAGGGCTTCTGAACATGAAGTTTCTTAGGGAGCTTTTCTTGATGCCTTAGTTTCAAGGCTTAAAAACAACATCAATTGTTGAAAAAAAAGAATCACTATCTGCTTGCCTGGAGACACCAAAACTTTCACTGAAAGAACAAAAATCATTCCTGAGGGGGCTGCTTATTTCTTCTTCATCTGTCTTCTTCTTTGATGTTGGATTCTCTAAAGGCCTCACTCTGCAGGCTCACTCCCCCAGTCCCTGAAGAGGCCTCAGGAGGTGGAATTCTGCTAAACACTGCCCCCACCTGCTTTGTTCTTCTCTCAGTCCGGAAGAGCTCCTACTCCTCATATTGATCTCCCCCACCTCGGTCAACCTCCTGTGGTTACTAAATACATCTGAGGGTAGCCCATGAGCACAGCATCCTCTATATCTGCCCATCTTCCTCCAATGGGCCTCACATCTGGAGCATATAAAAATACACATCCCCTAATCCACTCCAGAACCACTGAATCTGATATCCACAATTGAAGTCCATATGTCAGTATTTAAAAAAATAAGCAACCTGCCAGTGCTCTACCCTCACTTTCCAGGCAATAAACACTGGTCTGATCCAAAAACCTAGATTTCTGTTTAGATGTCTTTTAACCCTGCACTGCTGGCCATGCCCATTTCGGTGTTGTCAACCCCAGTCCTTGAAGACTAAACTCTAGTCCTGCCTCCAGCCCATCATCAGGAATCTTATACACGAGGCAGTGCTCCAAGTTGACATTTTCCTACCATGAAATTCAGAGTTTCAAAATTAACTATATATATATTTTAATGTTCAAGTAATAGATTTTATTTTATTAATTTTATTTTTGTTATATTTTTAATTTAATTTTATTTTTTACACTAAGACTTTAGTACAATCCTAAACAGAATTGATAATATCAAACTTTTTTTAATTGCTGATGTTATTAAGGGTTAAAAGTATGTTGGTCTTATTTTTTCTTTTAATTTTTAAATTTTTTTTCTTTATCATTGTTTTTTCATTTGTGATGAATGTCCTCAGTTTCTCAATTGACCGAGTATTACTGATAACTTACCAAAAATCTGAACTTGCCATGCCCCTGGCCAGGAATCCTGGTTCAGTCAGTAGCCTCCACAGTCAGCCTCTGAAGTCAAGAGTCCTTTCAGTCTCCTTATCTTTGGAGATTAGCCATCTCCCTATTATCAGCCCTTTCACTATTTAGCCAGCTTCAACATTATCACCCAGGCTTTGCTCTACTGTTCAGCTTCCTCCTCTGTGAAGAGTTCAGGGGAATTATTGTTCCTCCAAAACACTAAAGAATTATTTGCATTTCTGATCCCACACTTCAGTGAAAAAATGTAATTATAAACAGACATTGCCTTAGATACATTTCCTCAATCTGAAAATTAAAATTTGAACACTTTCCCCACAGAGCATTCAGCATAATGTAGATCAGCCATGGGCAGTTTGATTATTGTAATCATCATAACAACTGAACCATTCAACCAAATCAAGAGTTTAGAGATCAAATATATAGCAACTGATCCAAATTTTATCCAAGACTTAGCAAAAAGGATGTATATAAATGATGTTCCCAACTTTTAACCTGCCATGAATAAATCACACCATAGGAGATTTTCATACGGATGAGAAAGGAAATGTTCTATAGTCAGGAATGACCCACTTTTGTTCCCACACAGATATATCAATTTAACAATGAAGTGTGGACCAAAAGATATTTATGAAAATTCCAGAATTCAGTTTAGAAGTTGCATGCCCTGGGTGAGTGCAAAGACAAGAACAGCTCCAAGAAATGGGCAAGAAGATTAAGTTCATTTTAACCTCCATCAGCGTTTCCCCCAACACAGCACAGCCCAACACAGGTCTTAACTCTCTACTTCTTCCTTGGAAGGAAAGAGAAGGGTAGAACATGCACCCAGTGTCCCAGCTTTTCCAAGAGTTTCCAAAGGAACTAGTTTCTGTTCTCATATATATAACAAATGGACCTGGCATTGTTTGAATGCCTGAGAGATACTGAGAACAAATAAGAGTGGGTGCAGCTTGCTATGATCAGAGGGACTTGATAAAATTAGGAAAACATGAACAAATCAAGACTTCTCCCTAAAGGTGAAAAGAAAGAAGTGCAGGAAATTCCCAAGATTCTAGCTATTTCAACAACCTCCCTAGCAACTGGTGTGTACCTTGCATGAATGGGAAGCTGATGAACCAGCACAATTTGCATGACCTGGTGGCTCCAGAGAATAGAGAGTGGAGTGACTTGCTGTGGTAGGAAGAGAAAATTTGCAGCCCACATTACAGACACCAGAGAGAGTAAGAAACAGAAATCACCAAAGAAGAAACCTGCCAGCCTCTTGTTGTTGTTCTTCAGTTGCTCAGTCGTGTCTGACTCTTTGTAGCCCCAGGGACTGCAGCACCCCAGGCTTCCCTGTCCTTCACCATCTCCTGGAGCTTGCTCAGACTCATGTCCTGTGAGTCTGTGATGCCATCCAATCATCTCATCCTCTGTTATCCCCTTCTCCTGCCTTCAATCTCTCCCAGCATCAGGGCCTTTTCCAATGAGTTGACTTTCTGCACCAGGTGGCCAAAATATTGGAGCTTCAACTTCAGCATCAGTCCTTCCAATGAGTACTCATTGTTCATTTCCTTTAGGATTGACTGGCTTGATCTCTTTGCAGTCCAAGGAACTCACAAGAATCTTCTCGAACAACACAGTTTAAAAGTGTCAATTCTTCAGCATTCAGCCTTCTTTAGGGTCCAATTCTCACATCTGTACAAGACCACTGGTAAAACCATAGCTTAGACTATATGGACCTCTGTTGGCAGAGTACTGTCTCTGCTTTCTAATACACTGTGTAGGATTGTCATAGTGTTTCTTCCAAGGAGCAAGAGTCTTTTAATTTCTTGACTGCAGTCACTGTCTGCAGTTATTTTGGAGCCCAAGAAAATAAAGTCTGTCACTGTTTCCACTGTTTCCCCATCTATTTCCCATGAAGGGGTAGGACCAGACACCATGATCTTCATTTTCAGAATGTTGAGCTTTAAGCCAACCTTTTCACTCCCTTCTTTCACTTTCCTCAAGAGGCTTTTTAGTTCCTCTTCACTTTCTGCCATAATGCTGGTGTCATCTGCATATCTGAGGTTATTGGTATTTCTTCCGGCAATCTTGAGTCCAGCTGGTGCTTCTTCCAGCTGATGTACTCTGCATATTAAGTTAAATAAGCAGGGTGACAATATAGAGCCTTGACGTACTCCTTTTCCTATTTGGAACCAGTCTGTTGTTCTATGTACAGTTCTAACTGTTGCTTCCTGACCTGCATATAGGTTTCTCATGAGGCAAACTAACTGATGAAAAAGTAAAGACTTTTTCTCTAAGATCAGGAATAAAACAAGGATGCCCCCTGTCACCATTTTTATTCAACATAGTACTGGAAGTTCTAGGCAGAACAATTAAGCAAGAAAAAAAATGCAATGTATCCAAATAAGAAAGGAAGATGTAAAAATATCTGTTCACAGAGGACACGATCTTATATACAGAAAACCATAAATTTCACCAGAAAAAAAAGAGAAAAAATGTTGAGCAATAAAATAATTAAGAAAAGTTACAAGATACAAAAATTCACATAGAATGATCACTTGTGTTTCTACACACTAATCATGCAAAAAGAAAATCAAGAAAATAATCCCATTTACAATAGCGGTGAAAAGAATAAAGTATAATACTTACAAATAAACTTAATCAAGGAGGTAGAGGTTTTAAACAGTGAAAATAATTAAACATGGCTGACGTAATTTAAAGACAAATGGAAAGGCATCTCACATTTATGAATTGGAAGATAATGTTGTTAAAATATGGTAGCATAATGTAATAATGTTCATACTACTGCAAATGATCTATAAGTTTATCGCAATCCCTATCAAAGTCGCAATGACTTTAAAAAACTTGGAAAAAAGAATCTTAAAATTCACATTGAATCACAAAGGACCCAAAATAGCTAAAACAATTTTGAGAAAGAGAACAAAGCCTCACATGTCTTGATTTCAAACTATATTACAAAGCTATGGTAATCAGTAAGTATGCTGCTGCTAAGTTGCTTCAGTCATGTCCAACTCTGTACGACCCCATAGATGGCAGCCCACCAGGCTCCCCCCGTCCCTGGGATTCTCCAAGCAAGGACACTGGAGTGAGTTGCCATTTCCTTCTCCAGTAAGTATAGTTCCAGCATAAAAATAGACATATAGACCAATGAAGAAGAACAGAGAAGACAGAAATAGTCCACAGATATATGATCAAATCATCTTTAACAAGGATGGAGAAACCACACGAAGGGGAAACAGCTTTCTCTTCAACAAATGGTGTTGGTAAAACTAGATATTCTAAATGCAGAACAAAACTTGCCTTTATCTTACACCATACACAAAACCAACTCAAAATTAATTAAAGGTTTAAACGTCAGACCTGAAGTTATAAATCTCATAGAAGAAAATATGGAAGGAAAACTTCATAGCTTTGGTCTTTGCAAATGATTTCCTGAATTTGTAAACAAAAGCACAGGCAACAAAAGCAAAAATCAACAAATGGCAGTACATCTCATTAAAAACCTTCCAGACAGTAAAGGAAACAGTAGTATGAAAAGGCAGCCTAAGGAATGTATGAAAATATTTGCAAACCATTTTCTAATAAGGAGTTAACATCCAAAATATATAAGGAACTCCTTCAAAGCTCATTAGCAAAATAAACTAAATAAACATTGGGCAAAGGTCTCAATAGATATTTCTTAAAAAAACAAACATACAAATGGCTAACAGGCATTGCTCAACATCGATAATCATCATGGAAATGCAAATCAGAATAATAACGGTCATTGTAAAAAAATAACAGAACATTACAAATATTGGTGAGAATGTGGAAAAATTGGAATACTTGTGTGCTGTTAACTGGAATGTAAAATAGTATGTCATTATAGAAAGCAGTATGAAATTTCCCTAAAGACATAAAAATAGAACTACTATTTGATCTAACAATCTGATTTCTTTGAGTATTGATTCAAAAGAATTGAAATCAAGATCTCTAAAAGATACACACTCCCTTGTTCATTATAGCATTATTCACAATAGCCAAGAGGTAGAAACAGCCTAAACAGCCTAAAGCATTTATTACTAGCCTAAATGTTTATTGACAGATAAATGGATAAAGAAACTATGGTTTCACTATATATACAGTGGAATATTATTCAGTCATTAAAAGAGGGAAATCCTATCTTTACAGCAGAAGAAAAACCTGTGATAACATGGTCACATCTTAAGGACATTATACTAAATGAAATAAACCAGTCACAGGAGGACAAATCTTGAATGATTTCACTTAGATGAAGTATCTAGAGCATTCAAAATGATAGAGACAAAAAGTAGAACAGTGGAAACAGTGGGGAGTTACTGATCAATGGATACAGAGTTTCAGTCATGCAAATTAAAAGAGTTTCAGAGGGCTGAGTACAATATTGTGTTAAAAATACCATTCTTTGCATTTAAATATTTGTTGAGTGTCCATCACAAGTTATATATTTTTATTACATTTGGAATAATACATTAAAATTTGAGAATGCATTGAGTTGTGCCAACTGTTAAATGTGTCATAATCTATTTATATTTTTGCTTTTAATTTAGTGTAAATCAAGGACTTTCCATTCAACTGAACTTCGATTATTTTAATACATATTATGCAGACGTATTAAATATTTATGAAGGAATGGGTTCAAGCAAGATTTTAAGAGGTAAGTTAAAGCAAATATACAGTTCATTATCAAAATGAAAATATGTACAAACTTTATGGAGTAGATTGTTGTTTCGCTTTGATTTTGAGCTGAATATGAATTTGTACTTTGTTTCTAAAAGGAAAAACTGATCTTCAATATAAAAATTAATAATTTAGTGCTCTGTGTAATCAATCTTCTTAGTAATAAAAGAGATACTATTTCACATGATCCTCTTCATGTGGAATTTTACTCTATCCTGTGTTACTTCTCATGAAGCAAAATTCAAACAAACCCTAAAAATGACTATTTTTCTTCGACATTTGATTTTTTTTTCTCTTTTAATATGCACTCTGCTTCTCAGGCTCTTTCAGGACTATTACCAGTAAAATGGATAATGCAATGACTAGATCAAGATGTAAGCTCTTTAAGTGGACGGTGTGGATGGTATTGTGCAACCATTTGTCACTGTGGACATAGACATCAGTGGGAGCTGAGAAAAACACTTATAATACATGTGTGGCTACCCCACTTTATATCATCTGGCCCCCAAATGCATAGACCTATTCATGGTAGCCAAAAAAATGGGAGTGAAAATAAAATAGGAATGAAAGAGGAAATAAAATAAGGATGAATGTGGCAGTGAAATCCAGAGAGTAACTAATTTTCCTCACACTTTTGAGAAATAATCAAGTGCAGAGCTAAGATGAGGTTACAAGAGGTATCTCTCACTAAAGTTTATTTTTATTTTTTTTAATTACAATACTGTATTTGTTTTGCCATACATTGACACAAATCAGCCATAGGTGAACACAATCTCCCAATGCCGAAGCCCCCTCCCACCTCTCACCCCACATCCTCTACTTGAATCATCCCGTGCATCAGCCCCATGCATCCTGCATCCTACATTGAACATAGATTGGCGCTTCGTTTCTTACAGGAAAATATACATGTTTCATTGCCATTCTCTCAAACCATCCCACCCTTTCCCTCTCCCTTAGAGTACAAAAGTCCACTCTATAACTCTGTGTCTCTTTGTTGTCTCACATATAGGGTCATCACCACTGTCGTCTAAATTCCATATATATGTGTCAGTATACTGTATTGGTGTTTTTCTTTCTGGCTTACTTCACTCTGTACAATCGGTTCCAGTTTCATCCATCTCATTAGAACTGAGTCAAATTTATTCATTTTAAGGGCTGAGTAGTATTCCATAGTGTATATGTACCACAGCTTTCTTATCCATTCATCTGCTGATGGACATCTAGGTTGCTTCCATGTCCTGGCTATTATAAACAGCGCTGCAATGAACATTGGGGTACATGTGTCTCTTTCAATTCTGGTTTTCTCGGTGTGTATGCCCAGCAGTGGGATTGCTGGGTCATAAGGCAGTTCTATTTGCAATTTTTTAGGGAATCTCCACACTGTTTTCCATAATGGCTGTACTAGTTTGCATTCCCACCAGCAGTGTAAGAGGGTTCCCTTTTCTCCACATCCTCTCCAGCATTTATTGCTTGTAGACTTTTGGATCGCAGCTATTCTGACTGGTGTGAAATGGTACCTCATTGTGGTCTTGATTTGCATTTCTCTGATAATGAGTGATGTTGAACATCTTTTCATGTGTTTGTTAGCCATCCATATGTCTTCTTTGGAGAAATGCCTATTTAGTTCTTTGGCCCATTTTTTTATTGGATCATTTATTTTTCTGGAGTTGAGCTGCATATGTTGCTTATATATCTTTGAGATTAGTTGTTTGTCAGTTGTTTCATTTGCTATTGTTTTCTCCCATTCAGAAGGCTGTCTTTTCACCTTGCTTGTAGTTTCCTTTGTTGTGCAGAAGCTTTTAATTTTAATTAGATCCCATTTGTTTATCTTTGCTTTTATTTCCAGTATACTGGGAGTTGGATCATAGAGGATCCTGCTGTGATTTATGTCGGAGAGTGTTTTGCCTATGTTCTCCTCTAGGAGTTTTATAGTTTCTGGTCTTACATTTAGATCTTTAATCCATTTTGAGTTTATTTTTGTGTATGGTGTTAGAAAGGGGTCTAGTTTCATTCTTTTACAAGTGGTCGTCCAGTTTTCCCAGCACCACCTGTTAAAGAGACTGTCTTTACTCCATTGTATATTCTTGCCTCCTTTGTCGAAGATAAGGTGTCCATAGGTGTGTGGGTTAATCTCAGGGCTTTCTATTTTGTTCCATTGATCTATATTTCTGTCTTTGTGCCAGTACCATACCGTCTTAATGACTGTGGCTTTGTAGTAGAGCCTGAAGTCAGGCAAGTTGATTCCTCCAGTTCCATTCTTCTTTCTCAAGATTGCTTTGGCTATTCGAGGCTTTTTGTATTTCCATAAAAATTTTGAGATTATTTGATCTAGTTCTGTGAAAAATACTGCTGGTAGCTTGATGGGAATTGCATTGAATCTGTAGATTGCTTTAGGTAGTATACTCATTTTCACTATATTGATTCTTCCAACCCATGAGCATGGTATATTTCTCCATCTATTAGTGTCCTCTTTGATTTCTTTCATCAGTGTTTTATAATTTTCGATATGTAGGTCTTTAGTTTCTTTAGGTAGGAATATTCCTAAGTATTTTATTCTTTTCGTTGCAATGGTGAATGGAATTGTTTCTTTAACTTCTTTTTCTACTTTCTCATTATTAGTGTATAGGAATGCAAGGGATTTCTGAGTGTTGATTTTATATCCTGCAACTTTACTATATTCAATTGATTAGCTCTAGTAGTTTTCTGGTCGAGTCTTTAGGATTTTCTATGTAGAGGATCATGTCATCTGCAAACAGTGAGAGTTTTACTTCTTCTTTTCCAATTTGGATTCCTTGTATTTCTTTTTCTGCTCTGATTGCTGTGGCCAAAACTTCCAGTACGATGTTGAAGAGTAGTGGTGAAAGTGGACACCCTTGTCTTGTTCCTGACTTTAGGGGAAATGGTTTCAATTTTTCGCCATTGAGGATAATGTTAGCTGTGGGTTTGTCATATATAGCTTTTATTATGTTGAGGTATGTTCCTTCTATTCCTGCTTTCTGGAGAGTTTTTATCATAAATGGATGCTGAATTTTGTCAAAGGCTTTTTCTGCATCTATTGAGATAATCATATGATTTTTATTTCTCAGTTTGTTAATGTGATGAATTACATTGATTGACTTGCGGATATTGAAGAATCCTTGCATCCCTGGGATAAAGCCCACTTGGTCATGGTGTATGATCTTTTTAATGTGTTGCTGGATTCTGATTGCTAGGATTTTGTTGAGGATTTTTGCATCTATGTTCATCAGTGATATTGGCCTGTAGTTTTTTTTTTTGTGGTGTCTTTGTCAGGTTTTGGTAATAGGGTGATGGTGGCCTCATAGAATGAGTTTGGAAGTTTACCTTCCTCTGCAATTTTCTGGAATAGCTTCAGTAGGATAGGTGTTAGCTCTTCTCGGAATTTTTGGTAGAATTCAGCTGTGAAGCCGTCTGGACCTGGGCTTTTGTTTGCTGGAAGATTTCTGATTACAGTTTCAATTTCCGTGCTTGTGATGGGTCTGTTAAGATTTTCGATTTCTTCCTGGTTCAGTTTTGGAAAATTGTACTTTTCTAAGAATTTGTCCATTTCTTCCAAGTTGTCCATTTTATTGGCATATAATTGCTGATAGTAGTCTCTTATGATTCTTTGTATTTCTGTGTTGTCTGTCGTGATTTCTCCATTTTCATTTCTAATTTTGTTGATTTGATTTTTTTCTCTTTGTTTCTTGATGAGTCTGGCTAATGGTTTGTCAATTTTATTTATCCTTTCAAAGAACCAGCTTTTTGCTTTGTTGATTTTTGCTATGGTCTCTTTTGTTTCTTTTGCATTTATTTCTGCCCTAATTTTTAGGATTTCTTTCCTTCTACTAACTCTAGGGTTCTCTATTTCTTCCTTTTCTAGTTGCTTTAGGTGTAGAGTTAGATTATTTATTTGATTTTTTCTTGTTTCTTGAGGTATGCCTGTATTGCTATGAACTTTCCTCTTAGGACTGCTTTTAAAGTGTCCCAAAGGTTCTGTGTTGTTGTGTTTTCATTTTCATTCGTTTCGATGCATATTTTGATTTCTTTTTGATTTCTTCTGTGATTTGTTGATTATTCAGTAGGGTGTTGTTCAGCCTCCAAATGTTGGAATTTTTAATAGTTTTTCTCCTGTAATTGAGATCTAACCTTAGTGCATTATGGTCAGAGAAGATGCTTGGAATAATTTCCATTTTTTTGAATTTATCAAGGTTAGATTTATGACCCAGAATGTGATCTATCCTGGAAAAGGTTCCGTGTGCACTTGAGTAAAAGGTGAAATTCATTGTTTTGGGGTAAAATGTCCTATAGATATCAATTAGGTCTAACTGGTCAATTGTATCGTTTAACGTTTGCGTTTCTTTGTTAATTTTCTGCTTAGTTGATCTGTCCATAGGTGTGAGTGGGGTATTAAAGTCTCCCACTATTATTGTGTTATTATTAATTTCCCCTTTCATGCTTGTTAGCAATTGTCTTACATATTGCGGTGCTCCTATGTTGGGTGCATATATATTTATAATTGTTATATCTTCTTCTTGGATTGATCCTTTAATCATTATGTAGTGGCCTTCTTTGTCCCTTTTCACAGCCTTTGTTTTAAAGTCTATTTTATCGGATATGAGTATTGCTACTCCTGCTTTCTTTTGGTCTTTATTTACATGGAATATCTTTTTCCAGCCCTTCACTTTTAGTCTGTATGTGTCCGTTGTTTTGAGGTGGGTCTCTTGTAGGCAGCATATATAGGGATCTTGTTTTTGTATCCATTCAGCCAGTCTTTGCCTTTTGGTTGGGGCATTCAACCCATTTACATTTAAGGTAATTATTGATAAGTATGCTCCTGTTGCCATTTACTTTATTGTTTTGGGTTCGGGTTTATACGTCCTTTTTGTGTTTCCTTTCTAAAGTCTATCCTTTAGTATTTGTTGGAGAGCTGGTTTGGTGGTGCTGAATTCTCTCAGCTTTTGCTTGTCTGTAAAGCTTTTGATTTCTCCTTCATATTTGAATGAGATCCTTGCTGGGTACAGTAGTCTTGGCTGAAGGTTATTATCTTTCATCACTTTAAGTATGTCTTGCCATTCCCTCCTGGCCTGAAGAGTTTCTATTGAAAGATCTGCAGTTATTCTTATGGGGATCCCCTTGTGTGTTATTTGTTGTTTTTCCCTTGCTGCTTTTAGTAATTTTTCTTTGTGTTTGGTCTTTGATAGTTTGATTAAAATATGTCTTGGGGTGTTCCGCCTTGGGTTCATCCTGTTTGGCACTCTCTGGGTTTCTTGGACTTGGGTGATTATTTCCTTCCCCATTTTGGGAAGTTTTCGACTATTATCTCCTCAAGTATTTTCTCATGGTCTTTCTTTTGTCTTCTTCTTCTGGGACTCCTATAATTCGAATGTTGGAGCGTTTCATATTGTCTTGGAGGTCTCTGAGGTTGTCCTCATTTCTTTTAATTCGCCTTTCTTTTTCTCTTGCTGATTCATTTATTTCTACCATTCTATCTTCTATTTCACTAATCCTATCTTCTGCCTCTGATATTCTACTATTTGTTGCCTCCAGAGTGTTTCTGATCTCATTTATTGCATTATTCATTATATGTTGACCCTTTTTATTTCTTCTAGGTCCTTGTTAAACCTTTCTTGCATCTTCTCAATCCTTGACCCCAGGCTATTTATCTGTGATTCCACTTTGATTTCAAGATTTTGGATCATTTTCACTATCAGTATTCGGAATTCTTTCTCAGGTAGATTCCCTATCTCTTCCTCTTTTGTTTGGTTTGGTGGGCTTTTCTCCTGTTCCTTTACCTGCTGGGTATTCCTCTGTCTCGTCATCCTGGTTATATTGCTGCATTTGGGGTGGCTTTTCTATATTCTGGGAATTTGTGGAGTTCTCTTTATTATAGAGTTTCCTCTCTGTGTTTGGGGTTATATCAGTGGCTTGTCAAAGTTTCTTGATCAGGGAGGCTTGTGTTGGAGTTCTGGTGGGTGGATCTGGATTTCCTCTCTCTGGAGTGCTGTGACGTGTGAAGTAATGGGTTATGCGACGTCAGTGGTTTTGGAGTATTTTGATTTGCCTGTGTATTGAAGCTCAGGGGCTTGTTCTTGTGTTGCTGGAGAATTTGTGTGGTATGTCTTGCTCTGGAGCTTGTTGGCCCTTGGGCAGTGCTCAATTTTAGTATAGGTATGAAGGCGTTTGATGAGCTCTAATTGCATAATGTTCCCTGTATTCAGGAATTCTTTGATGATCTCAGGATTTGGAATTATGCCTCCTGATTCTGGTTTTCAGATTTATTTTTAGAATAGGCTCATGATTTCTCCGTCTATTCAGCACTAATGTTAAAACATCTAGGTTAATGATGATAGGTTTCTCCACCTTGAGGGTCGTCCCTAGAGGATCGGTGAGTTACTTGGAGGAGAGAAGAGGGAGGGAGTAGTTAGAGGTGAGTGGAATGGGATGAGGTGGAATCATAAGAGGGAAAAGCAAGTTAGCCCGTAACCACTTTCTTGTGTGCGCTCCGAAGTCTGGATCGCTCAGAGGTGGTCACAGAGTTATACATGGAAGAGGAGAGGAAGGAAGTAGATAGAGGTGGACAGGAGGATAAAAGAGGGAGATGGGAAGGAGGGATACAGATCCGGTCAGTGACCAGTTCCCTTAGAGTTCTCCTCCTTCTGGAACGCACAGAGATTCATAGAGTTGGGTAGAGAGGGGGAGGGGGGGAGGAGGAGACAAAAGCCACCTGGTGGCGACAAGAGAGATTCCAGAGGTGGAGAGAGTGGTCAAGCCAGTAGTCTTGCACTCATGTAAAACTGGGTACTGAGGATTAGGTTTTTAAAAGTACAAAATTGGCCACAAATACCAAAATGCCAATATTAAAAATCTGGAGTATAGATTGGATTTTCAAAGATAGATTATTGAAGAGAAGATGAAGAAGTAGAGAGAAATTAAAAAAAAATAGAGAAAAAAGAAAAAGAAAAAAAAGTAAAATATAATAAAAGATTCCAGAATTATTAAAAGACTACTTCCTTCACCAATAAGACTACATATGGCGTTTGCTTAAATGATAGGGTTTTTTTTTTTTTAAGTAATATTAGGTTCTAAAAATGATAACTAGAAATATAGAAGACTTAAAAATTTAAGGAAGTTTAGGGAAAAAAGGATGAAAAAGAAAAGGATAAACAAATTTAAAAAGGAAAAAAAATAATTTTTAGAGAAAGAAAACAAAATTCTTAACAAGAAAAAAAAAAATCACGCTTCCACATCATCCCCCCCACAAAAAAATTTTTTTTTTTTTATCATAAAAGTAGAAACGGCGTATCTGGCGCTTTTTCTGTCATTGAGGACTGTGTGGGGTCACTACCAAGGCAGTTCCCTCTGTTTGACTTCCTCTGTTTGCTGGTCTCTTCCGTGTCTGATTTCTGTCTTGCCACAGGGAGGGTGGTGATGAGCTCTGCACTGGGCTTGCCCCTTCCCAATCCGCAGGATAACCGTGTGGGGCCTGCCCTATGTTTTATGCAATTCCCGGTTTAAGCCGCTCAGGATTGGCGCTCAGGAAGTCCCCTCCAGGTGGGAGTTTGGTTCCAAGTCCGAGTGGTAGGGAGTTTGGTGCAGACTATTGTTGCAGAAGTCTCAATAAAGAAGCTTGCTTGCAATTTGGTAGGTAATGTCTCTCTTGAGCTGCGTCTGCCCTCTTCCCGCGCTTAAGGCTCTGGCTGCCCGTCGCTGATGGGGGATGGTCTGCAGCCGGCTATTTCCAATCCGTCCTTTGTTCTGTGTGCGGGCCTGTCAGTGTCTTATGTTCGAGCGTTTCGCGTGTAAGTTACCCCCAGTCTGGTTTGTTAGTCCGGGATAAATCGTTCTATCCACGCGCGGACCCGATTCTGGCCCTGTTACGCCCGATTCTCGATAAAAGCCCTGCAGTCTACGTCTCCCGCAGCCCAATTCTTAGAGAAGCACTGTCGCGGGCGCGCTCCTCCCTGCCCAACCCCGCTGCTGTTGGACGCAGGCGTTTGCGCTGCTTGTCCGCTGGGGGTTATACTGTTGAATTTGTAATCTGTTGGTTTTAATTATTTATTTATTCTTCCTTCCTGTTATGTTGCCCTCTGTGCTTCCAGGGCTCGCCCCATGCACAGCTGTGAGAAAGTTCCCCAATTTTAGGGACCCTCTCTCTTTAAGAGTCTCTTCCTGGGACGGGATTCCCTTCCCGTGCCGGGGTTCCCCTCCCTACCTCCTTTGTCTATAACTTCGTTCTTTAAAATAAAATAAAGTGTTTCCTACCTGGCTTTGAAGCCAATGATCTGCTTTGCTGGATGCCTGATGTCCTCTGCCAGCAGTCAGAAGTTATTTTGTGGAATTTGCTCACCGTTGAAATGTTCTTTTGATGAGGTAGAGAGGGAGGAAGTGTTCTCCCCATCCTATTCCTCCGCCATCTTTTTCCCTCCCCTCACTAAAGTTTAAATAATAGCTCCATATATTCATGAGTGCCAAGTCATTTCAGTCGTGTCTGACTCTTTGGGATCCTATGGACTGTAGCCCGCCAGGCTTCTCTGTCCATGGAATTCTCCAGGCAAGAACGCTGGAGTGGGCTGCCATGCCTTCCTCCAGGAGACCTTCCTGACTCAGGGATTGGATCTGTGTTTCCTGCAGCTGCTGCACTGCAGGTGGATTCTTTACCGCTGTATAGCTGAGCTATATATATATATATATATATTTATAATTTTGGATTTTAAATTGCAATTATGAGCAATGAAAAGTAGGTCTTATCTAACACATGCTTTGATTGAATTATTGATCTGAGAAATATTTGAGCATATAACACATACTTTTTATTGGGTGTTTTCAATATGGCACTCAACATACTGAGTGCTCTGTGTGAATATCTTATAAATCTGCAAAATATGATTTACAAGAGAGGAAAATGATGTCCAAGAAGTTAAATGACAACAAGTCCACAAAGGTAGTTAGTGTTGGAGATAGAAATCAGACCCAAACAGTCTTGACTTCGAACACAGTGTATTAATTCATTGTGCTTTAAAAGCTCCAAGTACAAATATAATAATGAGTATACATAAAACAGATGAACTCATGGTAAGTCACATTTGGCTTAAATAAATGGGCCAGTCATTTCATAATCTACTTATTTCTGTAGCTGATAAATCAAGTTTATTCCAATTATGTCAATATAAATATTTACATAGCTGGATAAATAACCCAGCTCATAAAATTCTCCAAGGTCCAATGTGATGTTAATAATAAAATTTAGCATACTTTGAAATATTTAAAGTAGTGTAATCATTACCTTAACTCGAAAAAATGCTCCTGTAAACCATATTATGTAGATGTTGTTACAATCTTTATTTTATGGATGATAAAAACTAAATTCATAGAGGTTAACTGGCCAAAGTGGTAGGTGAAATTACCCTCATGCTCTCTTCTCTACAGCTACAATTTGTCTGAATGCTATTTTTACTTATTTTCACATGCTTAGATCATCAGAAATATATAACAAAATCTTCGAGTCATTAGATATAGTGATATGAATAATGCATAAATAATTATCATAAAAATCCAATAAGAAAACTAAATATCTAAATAGAAAATAGAAAAAAAAAAAGAAAACTAATTTAAATTAGAATAAATAGGTAGTTGTTTAGTTTTTAGGGTCTTTTGAAATATGAAAATATTTCAAAGTTTTTAAAATTAAATAGTTTAACTTGAAAAAATATGAGAAATGGTATTGTTATTAAAATTACATTTTAAATTTTAAAATAATACCTTGTTTGAAGATAGGTTAAACTATCTTACCTCTAGATTCTAGCACATGCCTGATATATTGTAGAAATTTTGTATTTTTGATTTAAATTCAAATCAACAGGTTTATATATTATGGTATATAGTAATCAATGGAGATCAATAATATCTATTACAGTTTTAAAGTTATTTTGTTTTTTAAATATGCTGATACTTTTATCTATTTTCTAAATATTTCAGTAAATTTCTTTCTGTGAGAGATATGTACAAATGTACTTTTATTAAATTACAATTCAGAATAAAGATAATTACCTTTATAACATGGAAATAAACAGACATTTTAATTAAAGCAATGAAAATCAGATTGTGTAAAGAAATATAAGAAAATACAAGTTTCCAGCACCATAAAATAGCTATTGCATACTTGATTAAAAATATGTCAGTATAAACAAATTTTAAAGGCATTTTTCAATCGTTTTTATATAAAGTCACGATGTAAAAGTTCTCTTGTGGAAGGTTTCAGAGGAAGATGGGCATCTCATAAAGACAGACGATATAGAGAGCAGTAGGAAGTATTTGGAAATACTTATTTCCAAGCAAGTATGAGAATTGGGGTAAATTAGAATAAATTAACAGGATAGTTCAAAAAGTTTTAGTTATAAAGGAACAATATTAAATTCATCAGTGTTAATTGTTATCAGTGCTGGGTATTGAAATGGTTCAGTTCAGTTCACTCGTTCAGTCGTGTCCGACTCTTTGCAACCCCATGAACTGCAGCATGTCAGGCCTCCCTGTCCATCACCAGCTCCTAGCATTTACTAAAACTCATGTCCATTGAGCTGGTGATGCCATCCTCATCCTCAGTCTCCCCATTCTCCCTCCCTCCTTAAATCTTTCGCGGCATCAGGGTTTTTGCAATGACTCAGTTATTTGCATCAGGCGGCCAAAGGATTGGAGTTTCAGCTTCAACGTAAGTCTTTTCAGTAAACACTCAGGACTGATCTCCTTTAGGATGGGCTGGTTGGATCTCCTTGCAGTCCAAGGGACTCTCAAGAGTCTTCTCCAACACCACAGTTCAAAAGCATCAATTCTTCATGGCTCAGCTTTCTTCACAGTCCAACTCTCACATCCATACATGACCACTGGAAAAACCATAGCCTTGACTACATGGACCTTTGTTGGCAAAGTAATGCCTCTGCTTTTTAATATGCTGTCTAGGTTGGTCATAACTTTCCATCCAAGGAGAAAGCATTTTTTTAATTTCATGGCTGTAATCACCATCTACAGTGATTTTGGAGCCCCAGAAAAGTCTGTCACTGTTTCCCCATTTTTGCCATGAAGTGATGGGACCAGATGCAATGATCTTAGTTTTTTGAATGTTGAGCTTTAAGCCAATTTTTTCAGTCTCCTCTTCCACTTACATCAAGAGGCTCTTTATTTCCTCTTCACTTTCTGTCATAAAGGTGATGCCATTTGCATATCTGAGGTTTTTCGTGTTTCTCCCGGCAATCTTGATTCCAACTTGTACTTCATCCAGTCCAGGGTTTTTCATGAGGTACTCTGCATATAAGTTAAATAAGCAGGATGACAATATATAGCCTTGAAGTTCTCCTTTCCCTATTTGGAAATTGTCTGTTGTTCCATGTCCAGTTCTAACTGTTGCTTCCTGGCCTGCATATAGGTTTCTCAAGAGGCAGGTCAGGTGGTCTGGTATTCTCATCTCTTTCAGAATTTTCCACAGTTTGTTGTGACCCACATAAAGGCTTTGACTTAGTCAATAAAGCAGAAATAGATGTGGTTTTTTGTTTGTTTTTTTTTTTTTTTTTTTTTTTTTTTCTGTAACTCTCTTGTGTTTTCAGTGATCCAGCGTATGTTGGCAATTTGATCTCTGGTTCTTCTGCCTTTTCTAAAACCAGCTTGAACACCTGGAAACTCACAGTTCACATATTGTTGAAGCCTAGGATAGAGAATTTGGAGCATTACTTTACTAGCATGTGAGATGAGTGCAACTGTGCGGTAGTTTGAGCATTCTTTGGCATTGCCTTTCTTTGGGATTGAAATGAAAACTGACCTTTTCCAGTCCTGTGGCCACTGCTGAGTTTTCCAAATTTGCTGGTAGTTGTTGAGTGCAGCACTTTCACAGCATCATCTTTTAGAATTTGAAATAGCTCAACTGGAATTCCATCACTTCCACTAGCTTTGTTCGTAGTGATACTTCCCAAGGCCCACTTGACTTTGCATTCCAGAATGTCTGGCTCTAGGTGAGGGATCATACCATCTTGATCATCTGGGTTGTGAAGATTTTTTGTATAGTTTTATGTATTCTTACCACCTCTTCTTAATATCTTCTGCTTCTGTTAGGTCTATACCATTTCTGTCCTTTATTGAGCCCATCTTTGCATGAAATGTTCCCTTGGTATCTCTATTTTTCCTGAAGAGATCTCTAGTCTTTCCCATTCTATTGTTTTCCTCTATTTCTTTGCGCTGATCACTGAGAAAGGCTTTCTTATCTTTTCTTGCTATTTTTTCGAACTCTGCATTCAAATGGGTAAATCTTTCCTTTCTTTTTTTGCTTTGCAGCTATTTGTAAGACCTCCTCAGAAAGCCATTTTGCTTTTTTGCATTTCTTTTTCTTGGGGATGGTCTTGATCCCTGTCTCCTGTACAGTGTCACGAACCTCCATCCATAGTTTTCAACTGGCACTCTATCAGATCTAGTCCCTCTAATCTATTTCCCACTTTACCGTATAATCATAAGGGATTTGATTTAGGTCATACCTGAATGGTCTAGTGGTTTTCCCCCACTTTCTTCAATTTAAGTCTGAATTTGGCAATAAGGAGTTCATGATCTGAGCCACAGTCAGCTACCAGCGTTGTTTTTGCTGACTGTATAGAGCTTCTACATTTTGGCTGCAAAGAATATAATCAATCTGATTTTGGTGTTGACCATCTGATGATGTCCATGTGCAGAGTCTTCTCTTATTTTATGGAAGAGGGTGTTTGCTACGATCAATGGATTCTCTTAGCAAATTCTATTGACCTTTGCCCTGCTTCATTCTGTACTCATGGCCAAATTTGCCTGTTATCCCAGGTGTTTCTTGACTTCCTACTTTTACATTCCAGTCCCCTATAATGAAAATTATAGAAGATGACAAATATTCAGTTAATGTTTTATTCAAAAATACATATATATATTTATGGATCTGCAAAGAAAGACATTAAAAAAAAAAACCTTTAGAGAATGCTGGAAGCAATTTCAAGTTGCCACTCTCAGAAATTTATTTTTTTCTGTGTATTCCTTATTACTCTTTTCTTTGTATCCTAAATGCTTAGCTGTTATTCCATTCCCAAAGGACTGTTAGACCAAAGGACTGTTATTATGATATCCTTAGTATTGAAGGTTATAGTTTAAGACCATGTTTTTAAAACTGAATCACATGGTAAATGGGCATAGTATAGCTGAAGTATGTAATAAACATAATGGGTCTTCTTGAGGGTGGCCTTGAATTGTCAACGTGTCTTATGATAAAAATACACACATTGTGGGATGTGTGCATTAGTCACTCAGTCATATCCAGTTCTTTGCAATCCCATGGATATTAGCCTGCCAGGCTACTCTGTCCATTGGATTTCCGAGGCATGAATATTGGAGTAGGCTGCCACTTCCTTCTCAAGGTATCTTCCTGACCCAGGGATCAACCCCACATCTACTGCATTGGTAGGCAGATTCTTTACTACTGAGGCATGAGGGAAGTCCCTACTGAACCAATAGCCACAGTCAGATTCTACCAAAAGTCATTTTCCCCAAAAACTTTATTGCTATAGAAAAGAAAGCAAGAAAGATAGGCAGATAGCTTTGAAGCAAAATTTCTCAAATATTCACATCCTTTAAGCAACTAGAGATTTATGGACTACAAAAAGTTTCAGTGTGGGAACCATTGGATTGTGTGTGTGTTAGCCTCTCAGTCATGTCCAGCTCTTTGCGACCCCATTGACTGTAGACCAGCAGGCTCCTCTGCCCATGGAATTCTCCAGGCAAGAAATACTGGAGTGATGTGTATACCTGTGGTGGATTCATGGCAAAACCAATACAATACTGTAAAGTAATTAACCTCCAATTAAAATAAATAAATTTATATTTAAAAAAAGAACAAATAGAAAAAAAAATTTTAATAGATATCTAAAGGTTCCGTTCTGGCTAGTTGAAGAATCTATGTATGTGGGACAAACTTTTGTTTGTGTGTATGTGGGACAAATCTGTTTGTGGGACAATCTTTTAAAGTTAACTAAAGACAATTAACTTTAAAAGCAACAAAAGAAAGAATACTGGAGTGGGTGGCCATTCTCTTCTCCAGAAGATCTTCCCTACCAAGGGATTGAACCCCAGTCTCCCGCACTGCTGGCAGATTCGTTACCATCTAGCTACCAGAGAAGCCCAACCATTTAGACTACACAGTTACATATGCTAGTGGAAGGAATCCAAATAACCGATGTAATTCTTCATGAGAGAATACTGAAAGAATGACATACAACTTTATTGGGAAAAAGAGTAAGATATAAGTGAAAGCTTATCCATGGCTTTCTTTCCATTAGATGTTACTGAAATTGTCATGCATGTATGACATTTTTCACTAATTTCTACACAATAAGCACAGAATTTTTCAGTAATTTTAAAAGTATTTTTCTTTGGAACTCAATAACTAACAGTGATGCTTTGTCTTCAACTTGCAAGCATAATAACTTTCATAAACTTGAATCTGATACCCAGTTCAAACTGTTACACTAAAATTTAAGCTACTATTTCCTACCCTATTTTATTATTCCTACTAAGAAACTTTTTAGATGTTTTTCCCTCTAGCTGCTCAACCATAAAATTTTAATATTTCAGATATTGTCTATACCTGTACTGTATGAATATCTAAGAATTTTTCTTCTGCCCCTGAGAAAAATTTTACCATTTATAATTTTTTACTAAGAAGCAATATCACTCCTTTGAGAATGTATGTGCTAAAAACAAATTTTTGTAAAAAGAAAATATTATATAACAATACTTTAAAAAATTATCATGTGAGTACTTATTCCTCAAGAACTATATAAATTTGTGAGAATCAAAGATTTTGAAAGGTAATATCTTTTGAGTTTCCCTGATGGCTCAGACTGTAATGAATCTGCCTGCAATGTGGCAGACCTGGATTCGATCTCTGAGTTGGGAAGATCCCCTGGAGGAGGGCATGGCAACCCACTCCAGTATTCTTGCCTGTAGAATCCCATGGACAGAGAAGCGTGGCAGAATACAGTCTATGGGGTTGCAAAGAGTTGGACACGACTGACCGACTAAGCACAGCACACAAGATCGATATAAAATTCTGTAGAAACAGTACTTAAGTTGCCTGGGATTTCTGTGAGATCCTGCTACGTTGCTTCAGTCATGTCCAGCTCTGTGCGACTCCATAGACGGCAGCCCAGTGGTTCTGCTGTCACTGAGACTCTCCAGGCAAGAACACTGGAGTGGATTGCCATTTCCTTCTCCAATGCAAGAAAGTGAAAAGTGAAAGTGAAATCACTCAGTAAAGTCTGACTCTTAGCAATCCCATGGGCTGCAGCCTACTAGGCTCCCCGTCCATGGGATTTTCCAGGCAAGAGTACTGGAGTGGGGTGCCATTTGAGGTCCTACAGTTATGTAAATAAAAAGACAAACAGATGCCCTTATTTCTATTATTTTGATGAAGTTTCAGTTCAGTTAAGTTCAGTTCAGTTACTCAGTCGTGTGCATGTCTGTGACCCCATGAATCACAGCACACCAAGCCTCCCTGTCTATCACCATCTCTGGAAGTTCATTCAAACTCATGTCCATCGAGTCCGTGATGCCATTCAGCCATCTCATCCTCTGTCATCCCCTTTTTTCTCCTGCCCCCAGTCCTTCCAGCATCAGAGTCTTTTCCAATGAGTCAACTCTTCACATGAGGTGGCCAAAGTACTGTAGCTTCAGCTTTAGCATCATTCCTTCCAAAGAAATCCCAGGGCTAATCTCCTTTAGAATGGACTGGTTGAATCTCCTTGCAGTCCAAGGGACTCTCAGGAGTCTTCTCCAATACCATAGTTCAAAAGCACCAATTAGGATCAGATAAAAAGATTGATAGATCAATAGAATGATGAATGGATAAATGAACGATGAACTCATCAATAGATAAGTGAATAGATACATACGTACATATAACATTCTTTTTCTTTTTCTTTCTTTTTTTTTTTTTTTTGTAGCTTCTCTCTGGTCAAATAATCCTGGCATAATTAGGATTTTTTCCAATCAAGTTACTGCCACTTTTCTTATACAATCTGACGAAAGTGATTATATTGGCTTCAAAGTAACATATACTACATTTAACAGCAAAGAGCTTAATAGTAAGTATTCCTTACCCTTTGAATCATCAGGTGCTTTAATGCTATAATGGAATTTTAAAAGCAACAGAACCTAATATTTTAGAAAAGGATCATTGTCTACTTCATTGTGCAAGTTCTTCAGTGAGTATCTCTTATGTAACACCTTTCTCCACTTGATACTTGGAAAGAAAGGAGAATTTAGAAAATCACTCACATCCTTCAAAACAATGAAATAACCAGCTTGAAAAAATATATAACTCAATAGAAAAATTAAATTAAACTTTTATACTGCAAGTATTCAAAGATTTAAAATTAGCATAAAACTAATTCTGAGAATGTTCCACATCAATCAATTTTGACCAAAGTATTAAATTCAGTAAATAGATAGGGGGAGAAAAAATGGGGACAAAGTTTATGCAGGTAAGTCAACAGAGGTAAGCTATAAAATTTAAAGAACAATAAGAACAAAAGGCTTGTCTTGGCTAAAGCCCTAATGGGGCATAAGAAACATATTAACGCTGTTGGCAACAAAAGCTGGTTTTTGTTTAAAAAAAAAAAAAACTAAATCAAACTAAACAGCCAGCAGTAATTTTAAAAATAATTCTGTGCATGCCACTTGATTATAAACTATATGACTATATATTATTTTCAATTCAATATATTATAATTAGTCATATCATTGACTCAATTTGAAGCAAATTTTTAATTTACAGATTATGAGAAAATCAACTGTAATTTTGAAGATGGCTTCTGTTTCTGGATCCAGGATCTAAATGATGACAATGAGTGGGAAAGGACTCAGGGAAGCACTTTTCCTCCATCTACTGGACCAACTTTTGACCACAGTTTTGGCAATGAGTCAGGTATAATTCATATTTAATTCAGAAACCAAGAAAAAGTGTGGCATCTTGTTCCATAGTTCAAATTGAGTAGTATTAAATGCGAATTTAAATGCAAATTGAGCAGTATTAAATGCAGATTTTTTTTTGATCATGGACTAATAAAATGATTTAACTGAAAATGGTATCAATTAGGCAAGTAAAAGTATTTCAAGAAATGTATTTTTACCTTATATTTTCATGAAATGTTGAAAAGAACACAGAGGCCATTAGAGGCAAAGAGACTTGGGTTGTCACCCTAGATTTGCCACTTATTATTAACTAAGTGGACTTATGGGAGGTAATTAACTTTTCTGAACTTTGATCTACTATGTCTTAATTTTATTTTCTCATCGTTCACTGCTAGTGTATAGAAATCCAGTTGATTTTGGATATTCACCTTGTGCCTTGCAGCTTTGCTGACATTAGTTTTTTAAGATTTTCAATAGATCAATATCATACCATCTTGAAATACAGATAACGAGGCAAGTTTACTTCTGATAAGCCTTCTTAGACTTTTCAGGCTGCTATAACTGAATTACAGAGATTGCTTTTCTTAAACAGTCTATATTTTTACAATTCTGAAGACAGGAAGTCCAGGGTCAGGGTGCCGGCATGGTGTGGTTCTGATGAGAGCCCTCCTTTCGGTTCACAGACACCAGCCTACTTACTATATCCTCATGTAGCAGAGAGAAAGAATGTACGAGAGAGATCTCTCCTGTCTCTTCTTACAAGATCACTTATACCATCATGAGGGCTCACCTTCGTGAAGTGGTTACCCTCCGAAGAACCCATCTCCATTCTCATCACATTGGGGTTTAGGGCTTCAGCATATTGGGGGCAGGAGGGAGACCACCATTCAGGCCATAAGAGAAAAACTACGGAAGATCTGATTCTAAAGCATGGTCCTAGAGGATGAGATGGTTGGATGGCATCACCGACTCAATGGTCATGAGTTTAGGTAAACTCCGGGAGTTGGTGATGGACAGGGAGGCCTGGCCTGCTGCAGTCCATGGGGTCGCAAAGAGTAGGACACGACTGAGCAACTGAACTGAACTGAACTGAAGGGAAAGGTGATGTTTTATAAATATATTTATCACATAAGTGAGATATTAGAACTGGATTTCAGGTGGAAACATTAACACTAAGATAATAAAATTTGACTGAGAAGACTAGAAATTATTGAGGATTATTAAGGAATATGGCATCCCACTCCAGTACTCTCGTCTGGAAAATCCATGGACAGAGGAGCCTGGTAGGCTGCAGTCCATGGGGTCGCTAAGAGTCGAGCATGACTGAGCGACTTCACTTTCACTTCACTTCACTTTATTAAGGAATAGGAAATTGTAGTGAAAAGGCCAACTACATATACCTTGGATGCATGTATTCATAATATTTGTTATTGCTGTTCAGTTGCTAAGTTGCGTCTGACTCCTTTCGACCCCATGGTCTGCAGCACACCAGCCTTCCCTGTCCTTCACTCTTTCCCAGAGTTTGTTGAGATTCATGTCCATTGAGTTGCTATCTAACCATCTCATCCTCTGTCACCCTCTTCTCCTTTTGCCTTTATTTTTTCCCAGCATCAGGGTCTTTTTCCAATGAGTCAGCTCTTCACATCAGGTGGCCAAAGTATTGGAACCTCAACTTCAGCACCAGTCTTTACGATGAATATTCAGGATTTATTTCCTTTAGGATCGACTGGTTTGATCTCCTTTCTGTCCAAGAGACTCTGAAGAGTCCTCCATCACCACAGTTTAAAAGCATCAGTTTTTTGGTGCTCAGCTTTATTGTCCAACTCTCACCCCCATTCATGATGCAAAAACCACAGCTTTGACTAGACGGACTTTTTCGGCAAAGTTATGTCTCTACTTTTTAATATGCTATCATGGTTTGTCATAGCTTTCCTTCCAAGGAGAAAATGTTTTTTAATTTCATGACTGTAAACACTGTTCTCAGTGATTTTGAAGCCCAAGACAAAAAAATCTGTCACTGCTTCCACTTTTTTTCCTGCCCTTTGCCATGAAGAGATGGAACTGGATGCCATGATCTTATTAATAGTTTTTTGAATGTTGAGCTTTAATGGCTTTTTCTCTTTCCTCTTTAACCCTCACCAAGAAGTTTGTTAGTTCCTCTTCTCTTTTTGCCATTAGAATGATATTGTCTGCCTATCTGAGGTTATTAATATTTCTCCCAAGAGTCTGATTTCAATTTGTGATTCATCCAGCCCATCATTTCAGTGATTTACTTTGCATATATGTTAAATAAGCAAGGTGACAACATACAGCCTTGTCATACTCCTTTCCCAATTTTGAACCAATCTGTTCCATGTCCTGTCCGTTGCTTCCTGACCTGCATACAGGTTTCTCAGAAGATAAGTAGGTGGTCTGGTATCCCCATTGCTTTAAGAATTTTCCAGTTAGTTGTGATCCACGCAGTCAAAGGCTTTAGCATTGTCAATGAAGCAGAAGTAGATCTAACTACAAATCTAGATGTAATATGAATCTTACAAAGTAAAGTGAAAGTTGCTCAGTCATGTCCAAATCTTTGCAACCCCATGGAGTCCATGAAATTCTCCAGGCCAAAATACTGGATTGGGTAGCCTTTCCCTTCTCCAGGGGATCTTCCCAACCCAGGGATAGAACCCAGGTCTCAGCATTGCAGGTGGATTCTTTACCAGCTGAGCCACCAGGGAAGCTCAAGAATATGGGAGTGGGTAGCCTATCCCTTCTCCCACAGATCTTCCAGACCCAGGAATCAAACCGGAGTCTCCTGCATTGCAGGAGGATTCAATTCAAAAAGCTGTTTAAAAAACAAAATTACAAAGAGGACAGAATAGAAATTCATGCTTTTAGATGATTTGCTTAGACAAAATTAATCCTATAATATGTTTAGCTATTGAGATTTCAATTCAATTCAAAAACACATATTAAACGTTTCTTTTAACTAAACATGTTTCTAAGTATTGAGGGCATGGATCACACATCATAATTTCCACAAAGCCTTTCTGGAACTTCCAAGTTAAAATCTTCCTTTCCATTAAGCTTTAAAGCACCTCTTTTATTTTTCCTATCACGTGACCTTATAGCTGCTTACTTGTTTGTTTCTTTTCATCACAATATTCTTTTCAGGAACAAGAACCTTGTCTTTTTCATCTTTGAGATGCTAGTGCATTTTCAGTGCCAGAATATAACATGTAAAATTATTTTTAATTAATGAGTAAATGCCTACAGTTTTGACTCAATAAGTCATTTTTTAATAAGTGATTGACTACATGAAATTGCTTATAACATAAAAATAGCCTGAGCACATGTGCATTGTAATTTAATATTCCCTGGTGACTCAGACTGCCAACTATCGACCTGCAATGCAGAAGACCTGGGTTCGATCCCCTGGTTTGGGAAGATTCCCTGGAAGAGGGGATGGCAGCCCACTCCAGTATTCTTGCCTGGAGGATCCCCATGACAGAGGAGCCTAGCAGGCTACAATCCATGGAGTCGCAAAGAGTCGGACATGACTGAGCAACTAAGTATAGCAGCACATATTACACAGATCAAAATCCATGTTTTAATAACCTGAAAATTAACTAGCTGATCTAATGTCAACTGCAAATTACACCTAGTAAGAGAACACCTTTTTTTTATAGTAGAAATGTATCTAAATAATCCTAGCTCCTTAGAAAATGCAGCCCAGGATAACAAAATACAGTTCACACAAATTACAGTTCATGAAGTATTTCTTAAGAATGTGACTGCTTTTGATCTATTTCTCTAAGAAATCATTGAAACTCCCACTCCATGGATTCATTCACTCCTTATTTAAGAAGTATTTTTTTGAGCCCAGGCCCTATTCAAGACCTCTGGATGCATCTGTGAATAAAATAAACCAGATTTTCTTCTCTTATGGAACACATTTTAAACAATAGAAAAAAAACAAAATAAACACTATGTATCACAAATCATTACATTTTGGGCATCTGTTTAATGTTAATGAGTCCTTAGGGGAAATTACAGAGCTTGGTAAGGCCAGTGGGGAGGGCAGATGTTGAGGTGTTTCTGCAAATTAAAATACAGTCATTAGGTTGAATGTCATTGAAACAATAAGTGACATTTGATCAAAACTTTATGGGACATACAGATTATTCCAGGCATAGGGAACACACAGTAAAGGCTCTAAAAGACGCATGCCTGAGCTGCATGAAGGAAAGCCAGGAAACCAGCATTGCTGAAACAGAATCAGTAGGGCCGGTAGGGTTCAGATAATAATGAATCTTCCATGGCTCGGCCCTTTTCCCCAGTGAAGTGAAGAGCCATTGACACTTAAGTGTAGCAATGAGAAGATTCACTTTGATTGGTAGAATAATTTATGGAAGGGCAAGAGAGTTGTCAAGGAAACCAGTGAAAAGTTATCACTTAATCCAGAAAAGAGGCCATGGGACTCACATGTGGTGATATGAGGTCAGATTCTGGATATAATCTAAAAATAATGTTAACAGGATCCTGCTAAATTAGTTACCAGTGTGACCCTATGGATAAAAAAATACATATATGCTCTGCATAGAAGGTCAATCTCATTAGAATTACATACTTAAAACTAAATATTATGACATGCATCATCTTATGCATAATTATTCTCCTTTGAATCAGTGATTTCCCACAGCCTGGTCCTCTAGGGCTAAATTAGTAATCTGCACAGCTGAAGACTAACCCCCAAG
This sequence comes from Nanger dama, assembly GCA_917880005.1. Taxonomy (NCBI): domain Eukaryota; kingdom Metazoa; phylum Chordata; class Mammalia; order Artiodactyla; family Bovidae; genus Nanger; species Nanger dama. The sequence goes on from CAKJTW010000020.1 coordinate 18,819,755, forward strand.
TGATAATCACCCCCAGCTCTCTAGAGAATCCTGACCTAAAACAGTCAAATAATTTGACCACTTTTTTTCCTTAACTATAATAAAAAAATTCTCTCTCACACTTGGACAAGAGTAGTTAGAGGAGAGTACAGAAAGCACCTATATCTATTGACTCTGACAGATAGCTTTTATGTAGTTGAGATCTTTGATGTTCAAATTATCATTTTCTCCTTTTATGTCATCATAATAAGAGAGAAAAATCATTCCACTGATATTTGAAGCCTATAAGTACATTAGAGGAGAAAAATGATTTTGGCTTGCCAACAGACTAAATCACAAAAGAAATAAGATGAAACTGACCAAAGTGAGACAGGTTGAATGTCAGGTGGAGGTTTTAAATAGTCGGGTTGGAAATGCAGTCTCAGGAGAAGGTTGTGAAGCAGGAGTTATTTAAAATGAGATGAGTCAGAGCAGTTGAGAGCCCGCCAGAGGCAGCAGTGTAATGAGAACGGATGAGAGGCCTTAATAGGTCCTTCCCAAGTCTCACACCAGTGATTTCATAATCTAGCAGTCATTCTCCTCCAAGGGGTATTTTTCTTCCAGCTTGCTTTTTATGTGTCAGACATCCTTCCTCCGAGATGGAAGGGAATTAAATCTTTCCTGCTGTTCCTCTTATCCATGCAGGATTTTTTTTGTTCTTTACTTTCACTTTAAATGACAGGTAGGCCTAAATGAAACAGATAAACTTTGAATTAACATTGCTTTAGGGAAGAACAGCTAAGCCCCTTAACTCTCTGAGGCTTTCTGAAGAAGTTTCTCCTGGTGGAGCACCTGCTTTGAAATCTCTGTATTGTCAATGCTCCGTTTCTCTGTTCTTCTTAGAAACAAAAGCAACTGGTAGAGACATTGGTGCTGATACAGGGCAGCAGCTTGGGGTGCTCAGCAGAGACCCATTGGTCCAGAACATTCAGGGATATGAGATGAGTAACAAAAATTTCAGAAATGGAGGAGTCACAAAAGAGCTAGAAGAGATGAAGAAAGTATTTTTTGTTGGCCTTTCTTAGTGAAATCATAATTATTCCAATACTTGGGGGCTAGCTAGCACTGTATAGTAGTAAGGATCATTAAAATAGAGACCCTGAAGTCACAGCTAGGTTTACATCTGAGCTCTGCCTTTTAAATCTATTCTGTCAGATGACTCGTCATCATTAATCATCTCATCATCTATCTCAGTTTCCTCATTGGGAAAGTGGGTTGATGATAATAGAACCTGACTTTGGAGGAATATTATGAACATTAAATTAATATGTTTTTAAAAATCTTAGGAAAATGCCTGGCATATGAAAAATGCTTTATACATATTAGGTATCATAACTATTTTCTTTGCATACAACAGAAACATTCAACAGAAAAAAATTGGCTGTGATACTGTTCTAAATATTATGTCAGAGAGGAAAATAATTATAGATTCAATTTTTAAAAATATGTTAAGTCTTTGGGATATCTGCATTTTACTTAGCCTATAAACCTATTCTAAAATAAGAGTAATTTCAGTGTTTCAAAGTAAAATTGTCCTTATATCCTTATCTTTCCTGTGATGTTGAATTTCAGAAAATAATGTTGCTCTTTAATATTGAGAGAATCTGGCTGAATTGGCACCGTTCTCAATCTAAAACTTTTGATATTTATCTACCAGATTCATGTCCGACTCTTTGCGACCCCATGGACTGTAGCCTTCCAGACTCCTCTGTCCATGGGATTTTCCAGGCAATAGTACTGCAGTGGATTGCCATTTCTTTCTCCAAGAGATCTTCCCAACCCAGGGACTGAACTCTGGTCTCCCACATCGTAGACAGGCGTTTTACCGTCTGAACCATCAGGGAAACTTCAGTTAAGTTTATATGCATCCACAAACTCACAAAGTGATTCTTAGAATAGTATTTTCTTTTGAGAGAGCCCTCCAGTTTTCTAGAAAGTTCTACTCTCTCTGCAATTTCTGCTGTCTCTACATCAAAATCCAACACTACTTCTGTTTGAAAGAGAAGTAGTACTACAACTTCAGGAGCGGTTGTGGGAGCATGGATGCAGGGGAGTTTTCATAGGGAAGGCAATGATTCTTGATCAGAAAGACAATCTCAACAACATGTGGAATAATATTGAGCTGATAACAAATGATGATACAGGAAGTGGGTACCTAAGTGTTGGTTCAGGAAAAGAACATGGAACCACTTTATATCAAGTAGATTTACTAGCAAAGATCTCCTCTGAAAAGGCCTCATTAAATCCCAAAATACAAGCAAGCAGCTTAAGTGATGGGTTTATTATTATAGCAGACCAATCGGTGATACTGTTGGACAGTATTTGTAGATCTCTTCAGTTACATCTTACATTTGGTTAAGTCTAACAATGCACTGAAGGTCAGGAACGGCGGTGGTAAGGAGATACCCCTCGTCCAAGGTAAGAAGCAGCGGCTATGCTTTGCTGGAGCAGCTGTGTAGAAATAACCCACGCCCAAGGTAAGAGAAACCCAAGTAGGATGGTAGGTGTTGCAAGAGGGCATCAGAGGGCAGACACACTGAAACCATACTCACAGAAAACTAGTCAATCTAATCACACTAGGACCACAGCCTTGTCTAACTCAGTGAAACCAAGCCATGCCTGTGGGGCAACCCAAGATGGGTGGGTCATGGTGGAGAGGTCTGACAGAATGTGGTCCACTGGAGAGGGAATGGCAAGCCACTTTAGTATTCTTGCCTTGAGAACCCCATGAACATTATAAAAGGCAAAATGATAGGATACCAAAAGAGAAACTCCCCAGGTCATTAGGTGCCCAATATGCTACTGGAGATCAGTGGAGAAATAACTCCAGAAAAAACGAAAGGATGGACCCAAGGCAAAAACAATACCCAGTTGTGCATGTGACTGGTGATAGAAGTAAGATCCAATACTGTAAAGAGCAATATTGCATAGGAACCTGGAATGTCAGGTCCATGAATCAAGGCAAATTGGAAGTGGTCAAATTAAGAGATGACAAGGGTAAACATCGACATTCTAGAAATCAGCAAACTAAAATGGACTGGAATGGGTGAATTTAACTCAGATAACCATTATATCTACTACTGCAGGCAGGAATCCCTCAGAAGAAATGGAGTAGCCATCATGGTCAACAAAAGAGTCCGAAATGCAGTACTTGGATGCAACCTCAAAACGACAGAATGATCTCTGTTCGTCTCCAAGGCAAACCATTCAATATCACAGTTATCCAAGTCTACGCCCCAACCAGTAACCCTGAAGAAGCTGAAGTTGAACGGTTTTATGAAGACCTACAAGATCTTTTAGAACTAACACCCAAAAAAGATGTCCTTTTCATTACAGGGGACTGGAACGCTAAAGTAGGAAGTCAAGAAACACCTGGAGTAATAGGCAAATTTGGCCTTGGAATGTGGAATGAAGCAGGGCAAAGACTAAGAGAGTTTTGCCAAGAAAATGCACTGGTCATAGCAAACACTCTCTTCCAACAACACAAGAGAAGACTCTACACATGGACATCACCAGATGGTCAACATCGAAATCAGATTGATTATATTATTTGCAGCCAAAGATGGAGAAGCTCTATACAGTCGACAAAAACAAGACCAGGAGCTGCTGTGGCTCAGATCATGAACTCCTTATTACCAAATTGAGACTCAAATTGAAGAAAGTAGGGAAAACCGCTAGACCATTCAGGTATGACCTAAATCAAATCCCTTATGATTATACAGTGGAAGTGAAAATTGATTTAAGGGCTTAGATCTGATAGATAGAGTGCCTGATGAACTATGGATGGAGATTCATGACACTGTACAGGAAACAGGGATCAAGACCATCCCCATGGAAAAGAAATGCAAAAAAAGCAAAATGGCTATCTGTGGAGGCCTTACAAATAGCTGTGAAAAGAAGAGAGGTGAAAAGCAAAGGAGAAAAGGAAAGATATAAGTATCTGAATGCAGAGTTCCAAAGACTAGCAAGAAGAGATAAGAAAGCCTTCTTCAGTGGTCAATGCAAAGAAATAGAGGAAAAGAACAGAATGGGAAAGACTAAAGATCTCTTCAAGAAAATTCGAGATACCAAGGGAACATTTCATGCAAAGATGGGCTCGATAAAGGACAGAAATGGCCTGGACCTAACAGAAGCAGATGATATTAAGAAGAGGTGGCAAGAATACATGGAAAAACTGTACAAAAAGATCTTCATGACCCAGATAATCATGATGAAGTGATCACTAATCTAGAGCAAGACATCTTGAAATGTGAAGTCAAGTGGGCCTTAGAAAGCATCACTATGAACAAAGCTAGTGGAGTTGATGAAATTCCAGTTGAGCTGTGTGAAAGTGCTGCACTCAACATGCCAGCAAATTTGGAAAACTCAGCAGTGGCCACAGCACTGGAAAAGGTCAGTTTTCATTCCAATCCCAAAGAAAGGCAATGCCAAAGAATGCTCAAACTACCACCCAGTTGCACTCATCTCACATGCTAGTAAAGTAATGCTCAAAATTCTCCAATCCAGGCTTCAGCAATACGTGAACCGTGAACTCCCTGATGTTCAAGCTGGTTTTATAAAAGGCAGAGGAATCAGAGATCAAATTGTCAACATCCGCTGGATCATGGAAAAGGCAAGAGAGTTCCAGAAAAACATCTATTTCTGCTTTATTGACTATGCCAAAGCCTTTGACTGTGTGGATCACAATAAACTGCAGAAAATTCTGAAAGAGATGGGAATACCAGACCACCTGACCTGCTTTTTGAGAAATCTGTATGCAGGTCAGGAAGCAAGAGTTAGAACTGGACATGGAACAACAGACTAGTTCCAAATAGGAAAAGGAGTACGTCAAGGCTGTATACTGTCACTGTGTTTATTTAACTTATATGCAGAATACATCCTGAGAAATGCTGGACTAGAAGAAACACAAACTGGAATCAAGGTTGCTGGGAGAAATATCAATAACCTCAGATATGCAGATGATACCAACCTTATGGCAGAAGAAGAACTAAAGAGCCTCTTGATGAAAGTGAAAGAGGGAAGTAAACAAGTTGGTTTAAAGCTCAACATTCAGAAAACAAAGATCATGACATCTGGTCCCATCACTTCATGGGAAATAGATGGAAAAACAATGGAAAGAGAGTCAAACTTCATTTTCTTGAGTTCCAAAATCACTGCAGATGGTGACTGCAGCCATGAAATTAAAAGACGCTTACTCCTTGGAAGAAAAGTTATGACCAACCTAGATAGCACATTCAAAAGCAGAGACATTACTTTGCCAACGAAGGTCCATCTTTAGTCAAGGCTATGGTTATTCCTGTAGTCATGTATGGATGTGAGAGTTGGACTGTGAAGAAGGCAGAGCACTGAAGAATTGATGCTTTTGAACTGTGGTGTTAGAGAAGACTCTTGAGAGTCCCTTGGACTGCAAGGAGATCCAACCAGTCCATTCTAAAGATCAGCCCTGGGATTTCTTTGGAAGGAATGATGCTAAAGCTGAAACTCCAGTACTTTGGCCACCTCATGAGAAGAGTTGACTCCTTGGAAAAGACTCTGATGCAGGGAGGGATTGGGGGCAGGAGGAGAAGGGGATGACCGAGGATGAGATGGCTGGATGGCATCACGGACTCGATGAACGTGAGTCTGAGTGAATGCCGGGAGATGGTGATGGACAGGGAGGCCTGGTGTGCTGCAATTCATTGGGTCGCGAAGAGTCGGACATGACTGAGCAACTGAACTGAACTGAACTACAACTTCTTTGGAGGTTGGAGTGTTTGAGAGGCAGAGTTTAGGTTCAGTTCATGAAGAAATAAGCAGTATAGAAGGATAGATGGACGTTGTAAGAGAAACCAAATGGTCACAAAAACTCACTGAATGCTTAACTTACAAATTTTGAAGCTGACTCTGGAGGTTAATTCCAAGAATTCTCAGATATTTTAAAAGAATTATCATTTAACCTATAATTCCCCATAGGGTTGTGGAAATACCTATTTAATTATTTCAATTGTGTAATAGTTTAATAAATTTAAAAATAAAAAGCCAAATTAATGTAGCATGAATATATGAAATAATTTTAGCTAATCCACACAGAGAATTAAGAAAACGTACCAAATGTCTTTCTTTTATCCAAACTTCTAACAAGTTTTTAACATCACATATGAATATAAATTTAATACACAGTGGAATACTCTAAGTAACATCAGAGAAGTACAAGTGTAACTAAGAATTCAAGAGTCACATCTAGTTGGGAAGACCAAAAAGGATTTTCTGAAGATGTTAATTTTACTTAAATGATCTCAAAAATTAGTAACAGGTACAATTGTCAGGGAAACTCCAGTAGAAGGAATTGAACTTTCCCTTCGAATTTGTATCTAAGTACTTGCCTTAAGTGAGTTAGTCAACAGCATATTTAAATATCTTCATGGTCCTATTGTCTCTAAAGGAGTGAATACTCAAAATATCTAATAAACTGGAACTAAAGTGGTATTTGCTCAAAGCAATAAGATGAAACAGTCATGTTAGATTTTGTTATATCCTTAAGGATGTTCCAGTTCAAGGCTATAGGGAAGTCCAAAGTTGAGACGTGACTTTCTAAATAACAACTGATTATGGAAGTTGCCTCTGGCTTCTGGTATAGCTCCTTTCCATTCTACCTAAACATGTTTCTTGATATTTTCATGTTAAAGTTGTGCTTTCCTGTTTATAAATTATATAGAAGGAAATTACATAGAAGGAAAGCACAACTGTCATTTTACACCAAAAAAAAAAACCTGCTAATATTTAAGTGAAGCAAAATATTTTTGTTGTTTTTTTATAGGATTTTACATTTCCACCCCAACTGGACCAGGAGGAAGACAAGAAAGAGTAGGACTTCTAACTCTCCCTTTAGAACCCACTCCCGAACAAGCCTGCCTTAGTTTCTGGTATGTTATAGACACATGTTAAGTAACATCTTCTTTAACGAGTGATGTTGCTTTTCTTACATTGCCAGGCTCAGATTTTACTAAGAAGTTGCCCCAAGTGTTAATGCATTAGTCATTACTTTTCCCATTAATAAAGTAGCAAATACTGAAAACTTTCTTTTCTCTAGCAGCCCCTCACCCAAGAGAAAAGAGATATTTGAGTGAAGGATTTAGAAGAACCCTAATATAGCTACATATATGTGAATATATATATATTTTTTTTCCAATGTTGTAGGAATTGATTAATTTGTGCTTGTTTCCAAACTAGGTATTATATGTATGGTGAAAATGTTTACAAACTAAGCATTAATATCAGCAGTGACCAAAACACAGAGAAGACAATTTTCCAAAAAGAAGGAAATTATGGACAAAATTGGAACTATGGACAAGTAACATTAAATGAAACAGTGGAATTTAAGGTGGGCAAAACACTTTATAACCATGTATTTGTATTATAAAATGGTGATGCAATTATAGTTTATGGTGATACATGAAAAACAACTTACTTTCTGGGTATAGCTAAGTCGTTTTCTCTTCTTTGCTGATCTTCCTCTTTTTTAATATTTGAGTTCCTCTATTTTCAATTATTCACTGACATTAAAAACCACTTACTGAGGAACAATTTACTACATGGAAGTACTACTTATAATGAGCCATAAAGTTCATAGAGAACTTGAAGGATATTTCAGCTTTCTTCAGCAACTTTCTAGCACAAGCCAACCATGTCTTTCTATCCCACTGCCTAACTAGGTTTCCAACTTTTCAAAAACACCACCTAAATGACCCCTACACTTTTCTAGGGAATCATATTTTCCTATTAGAACATCCACACCCACCAGTATCCACACACGCTGCCCCATTCTGACTTAATCACCATATATTTCCTCTAGAGACAAGTCCTATGAGCTGTATCATTGGGAAGTCTCTGATCATTTATTTCACTTTAGGGTGAATTAATTTTTCACATAATAGCTTAATGTGTTCTCTTTCCAAGGGTGTTTGCAATTAAAATATAGGATCATATAAGCTAATAGCTTGACCAAATTAACAATGCTTTAATTGGGCAATTTCAGATTCAAGAGTATAAGTTTCAGAAGATGTATGTTTGGACAGACATCGTCTTCAGTGAAGATCCAGTGCTTTCCTGTGACTTGATAAAAAGCAGGCGATAATCAATGACTCTCATTTGTATTTCTCCCAGCTTTCTTTTTTTTCCTATCCTTTTTCCTTATCCTCTTTCTTCTGATTCTATAATGCTATAAAGTTTTCTTTTCCACCTTAATTTTCTGACAATTCAAGGAAGGGTAAAGGAAAATGGAACGTGAAGGAACAAAAAGATGGCAGAAACAGGAAGATAGGTACTGCAGTAACTAAATCTTGGGCAACTCATGGAGAGTCTTAAAAGTCACAAAACTGCATCCACTTTTTCATCAGGCAGAGTAAGAGGACTGTGTTCTATAAATATTTACACCTTGGCTTTGCCACTTCAGTTACAAATCTTGAAAAAAATTACTTTAGTCTCTGACATTCAGCTTGTGTGTATCTGAAAGGAAAAGATAATTCTTACATGGAATAGTGTCGACCATGAAGTAGGTAGAATGAAGAAAGGAGTGAATACATGACTGTAAATTCAATTTAATTAGTGTTGGTAAAATTAAATAAGATAATGTATACAATGCACCTTGCATAGCAATTAGCACATCAGGTATTCAGTTTATGTCTTTCCTTTCCCAGACAGGAGAGGATCCAGCAAAGTCTTAAGAACCTAACATGTTCTTAAGAACCTAATATGTTTCATCTGAACACTGGGCCTTCCCCCAGGTCTGGGTCTGTGTCCTCTGGTCACCACCTTTGTAATATATCTCACACAAACTTCCCAGGTCAGTTATGACCAGTACCAGCAGGCATTCCCCACTCCAGGGGATCTTCCCAGCCCAGGAATCTAACTCTCTTGTGTCTCCTGCACTGGCGGATTCTTTACCACTAGAGCCACTATCTGGCTCTGAATAACTGTATCATATTCATATTTTCTCTTGTTTTCTTCTTCTCTTTTAAATTACCTAATTAATGTGTCTTCTCTTCAGGGTTGTATGCTCTAAGTGTTTCTCTGATAGCTCAGTTGGTAAAGAATCCACCTGCAGTGCAGGAGACCCTGGTTCAATTCCTGGGTTGGAAATATCCCCTGAAGAGGAGAAAGGCTACCCACTCCAGTATTCTGACCTGGAAAATTCCATGGACTGTATGGTCCAAGAGATTGCAAAGAGTTGGACATGAAAGAGTGACTTTTACTGTCTTCAGGGTTGTATGCTCTAGGAAGGCAGACAGCTACCTGGATTTTTAATAATGTCATGGAAAGAACCTAGAATAAGGTTGCTGTCCGTGCAAGATGATGTGTATATGTGACAGAGTACAACGGAGCATGACAATATCATGAAAGAAAGAGCTAGAGACATAAAGAAATTGTGACAATGTTGCCTAACACAGAAGGAAGACACTAGCAAAAATTTAGACCACCATGAACACATAGTTAGGGAGCCGGGCTCAACCAAAGGACCTTGGAAAGCACTGTTTCACTGGGTGATAACTTGTCCACATTTACTTGGACATGACAGTATTGATTCTCCAGAGAATACTGGGCTACAAGAAGAATCAATCAGAAAATATTAAAGTGGAATCATTTTATGTACCTCTCTGAATTACAGGTTGCTTTCTATGGGTTTAAAAACCAGTTCCTGAGTGACATAGCATTGGATGACATTAGCCTAACATATGGGATTTGCAATGTGAGTGTCTATCCAGAACCAACGTTAGTCCCAACTCTTCCACCAGAACTTCCCAGTAAGTAACCTTAATGTGTGTTTTCCCTAATTAGGTTATTAGTATTTCCAGGTAGATCTCTCTCTGACTTTTTTTTTTTATTATCTTGCCATAGTGCTGTCTTTTCACTGAAAATCAGAAACTTTAAGATATAAGTAAAATGGAAACTAGTAAAATATTACACATTAAATATAGATCACTAATGAAATAATACTGTGTATCCTGTTATGCTTCATGTTTATGATAATTTTAGTACATTTTCATTTTTGAAAATAATTTAGGTGCTGATTGCCATTTTGTTTTCAATTTAATATAAACTAATGCTAGGTGTGGGGCATCCCAAGTGGCCTTAGTGGTAAAAAAAAATCTGCCAATGCAGAAGTAAGAGACACAGATTCGAGCCCTAGTCAGAAAGATCCCCTGGAGGAGGGCATGGCAACTCAACTCCAGTATTCTTGCTTGGAGAATCCCATAGACAGAGGAGCCTGGTGGGCAATAGTCCATAGGATCACACAGAGTCAGACATGACTGAAGTGACTTAGCATGCACACAGTGCTAGATGCATGTATGGATTATACATAAATTCTTCAATATTTAAGACAGTCATTCAAATTTTATAAATATTGCATGCAAAGCACTTCATAAGAAAATGTAAGACATATCGATAACCACTATTACAAGGAAGAATAATCCATATAATATTAATTTATAAATTAAAAATACAAAAAGCAACATATAGCTATGTGCCCCTAAAATTAATACATGAGAGACTTAAGTGGTAGAGTACTTTGGAGAAGAGAGTGCGAGCTGGAAAAAGCTTCAAGGAAGCACTAAGATCAAGCAACAGAATGACAAAAAAACTGAAACAAAAGAAGGAAAATACCAAGTGTGCCTGTATGTGTACATACTCAGTCATTTCTATATAATAATATTGCCACCAAAATTGTTTTCTTGACACCAGACTCTGGATCTTAATCACCTTTGATTCACTGTTGTCTGGTTCTTAATATTACATATATAGATCATCAATAAATACTGTTAGATATAAACTAAAACTTCTCTCTCTATCCCTCTTTCTCAGCTGTTTGTTCCTTTTGGTAACAAAAACATTTCTGCCAAACAAAATTTTAATACCAGAAATAAAGCTTGCAAATGATGGTGGGACTAGCAATAGAGAAAATACCAATCTGAAACCAATAATTTGGGCTTCACAACATTGTTTAAAAATAATTTTCTCACTTGATTTTGTGAAGGCGTCTCACACCCTTCTGGTCTATTATATAAAGTGTTTTTTATGCAAAAATATTACAATCATTAAAATCATAGCTGATTTTATAAATAATTGCTATGGATACCAAACATTACCAACATCTTGCTATTTTGATACTGCAATCATTTATTTATTTTTTTCTTTATTTTTTAAATTTTTTTAATACTTTATTCTACTTTACAATACTGCATTGGTTTTGCCATACATTGACATGAATCAAAACAGACTGTCTTCACAATCTTTTCTGTTAGCTTGTTTCTCTATTCCTCAATAAGTTGTCAAGAAGAAAACTTTTCTAGGTGAAAGTAACATAGTTTCATAGAATTGATATTTTAAAAGTAGCCAAATTTCATCACTATACAAAATAGAAAATTTGAGATAACTTTCGGATAACTTTTATCTATAAAATCATACATATATAACTAAAATTTAAATTTTTGTATTAAAACTTTATCTGTGTAATGCACAGTCCACTTAATCTATTCCAACATGAAAGAAAAAAATATACTACCTCCAAGTCAAGGAAGCATGATATACCTGCATATTTTTACCATACCAAAATTATAACGGTAGAATAACTCATCTGATTTTAAAATATAAACTTTAGAATTTGCCCAGAGTGTATCTGTTCCAGTTTCCAAATGGTTCACTTCAGGGCAATTCTTAGCACAGCAAAAATGTTAATTACCATCAAATGCATTCTGAACAATTTCATTCAAATGACATCTGCAATTGGTTCAGTGAAATTCTTATTTGAGCAGAGCTTTTCTGGTTCCAGGTCAGTGGTTTGTTTAAGCAGAAACAAAAGGAAACCATGGCTGACTGCCTAATAGTCTTTTCTTTGGCTCTTAGAGAGCATTTAAATAAGAAAATATTGCCAGTCGAGTAACTGACTAGCTAAGGCCATTTTTTCTCTCTTGTTTCTAGGGATTCAGGTTGTGCCCTGTTTAGGGAAATATAAGTTCAGTTTTCCAAACTGCAGGGATTTTTCTTTTTTTTTTATTTTTATCACTTGCTGCTACATCAGTTCTATCATTTTTGCCCTGTGACATTGGCACAAGTATTTAAATATGGGGACTATATTGAGAACACTTTAAAAAGTAAACATTCCATTACACAAATATAATGCCAACTTGCAACACAATCAGAATGATTCATCACAAGTCCTTACTAAATAGTATGCATGCATGTGTGCTAAGTCACTTCTGTCCTGTCCCACTCTTTGTACCCCTATGACTGTAGCCTGCCAGGCTCCTCTGTCTATAGGAAGCTCCTCTGTCTATGGGATTCTCCAGGCAAGAATACTAGAGTGGATTGCCATCTCCTTCTCCAGGGGATTTTCCCCGACCCAAGGACTGAACCCTCACCTCTTGCAAACCTTGCTTTGGCAGGCGAGTCCTTTACCACCAGCGCCACCTGAGAAGCCCACTAAATAGTATAGAAACATACAAAAAGAAATTCACATTTTAGCCCCTGGCTTATTTAGCCCCTGAACTCTTAAAACTGAAAAAAAAGAAGCAGCAGCAGCTAGTTTTAACTATTGTAAAACAGTTTTTGCTACAGTTTTGCTCTATTTGGACATTATTAAGCCATTTTCCATTTCAAAAAAACCAAAACAAAATAAAAGTTAATTTGGAAAGTTTTATGGGCTTGATATTATACTTAGAGCTAAATAATCTTTGACTCTTATTATTCATGTAAAATGAATTAGTACCTATTCAATTATTTTATAATTGATGGTCATGTAGATCTGCTTGCCTTTTATATCATTAGTATGATTCAATATTCAAGCTCTTAGCAAATTCCAAATTAACTGCACTCATATGCTCCTATCAGTGTTTTTGACTATTCTATTGTTTTATTCTTTTGCCTTCAAAACAGCCTATTTATTAGATCTATTATTGGCTAGATTGCTATTAATTATAAATAAAATGAAAATCACTGGGAATAAAAATTGGCCTTTATTGCCGCAAATATAATAAAAATATTTAATCATGACTGGTCACTATAACCTGTGAATGGAAATAAAAATTTTGACAAACTGAACTTCAAATTTTCTTTTTATATAGCAACATAATCTTTTAAAATGTTGTTTGTAATATTGTAGGACTTATGTATTATTATAATTATAAGAAAATTCCTAAGTTTAAAAATTAACTCCTTTGACCATATTCAAATATCAATGTGAGTAATATTTCTTAAACTGCACCTATTATTTCCCTCACATAAAAGTAGCAATCAGAAACCTACTTTTATCACTCTTATTTCGTGCTTGAAATATCTTGTCAGAAATAACTTTAATTTGAACCCTTTTATTTAAGTGAAGGCCTGACTCTCCTTCTTTCCACCATACAGTAAATGCCTCCACATTGACACATATCTCATTTATGTTAGAGGTTTAAGCATGGGCTAAAAATGATGTACCTCAAGGAAAATATCTATCCCTGACAACCACTTTGCAAAATACTTCATATTATTTACATATTGTATGTACTGAAGATCCCTACTGGCATAGGAAGAACTTAATCAGAAAACAAATCTTGAGAGAACAGTTCCAAAAAGAAGAAAATGGGAAAGTTTAACAACCCTGAATAGTGTTCCCCATATCAAGAGGCTATTTGACTCTCATTCTCTGGGTGGAGATGGCTTATTAAATGACACAGCAGGACCTTGATCTCCAGAATTACATTTCATGAGTCTATGGCTCCTCTATTAAGAAGCACATGCTACATCTCTGCTATAGCAACACTACCATGAAAATCAACAGTGTCATCATGGTTAGAATGGCTGAAAGTGCCTTTGCCAATTTCTTACAGCCATTTATATACCAGGAGAAACTGATATCCATCTTATAAGGCCAATGAACAGAGATACTTACTGATCAGTTATATGATATAAAATTACATTTGAAATGAATTTCAAAAAGCACTTCTTCAGGATTTTATTATTTTAAAAAGTGTTGAATTTTCCAAGATTACTATTCAGAAGGGAAATGCTAAGTCAACTGTCTGCCCTGACAGACTTAACATACACTTAACAGCATTTTAGTTCTGATCGTGTGCTTAAGTCCTATGTACTCATCTACATATAATATAATGTACTGTCAAGTGTTCAGAGAGGTGAACATGTAATGCATTCTCCAAATTTTGACCATTTACTGTATGAGTATACAATTTAGAAATCTTCCTGTTCCTTGAAGAGAAAATGAGAATGATGTTTAAACAGCAGCATCCCTAGTCAACATGCTAGGTATAGCTAAACTTGCAAAGCAGGAAGAGCTGGCTTCCTCCCTCCCCCACCATTCTTCTTCAATCTGCGGTGTTACTTTTGCCCTTGTAGTTACATTCTCCCTTTCCATCAATTTCCTAGATGATTGAAGGAAGAATTTCAAGGCACTTAGAATTACAGAAAATTACAGGCATTGTATGTGGGGAAGAGTTGAGGGGTTGTAGTGGATCCGTTTTCAGGAATCTTTGTAAGACAACAAATCACATAATCAAGGAGATTATTTACCTCCAAGGGACAACTGCCTGAGAGCTCGAAGTTTCTTCAGCCTTTCTCAGCAAACTGCCCTAGTTCTGAATTACCACTTTCTTTGGTTCCAATGTCTTCTTCAGCACCCTGTATACTCTGCTTTCTCCCTTCTATATCTGCTCACCATTGACTTTACTTTTTAGAGATCTCATCCACCTTCCCTTCTGTCCTCCTTCTCCTTGTCACCTACCCATCAAGTATATATCACCTACCCACCAAGTGCCACTTACTGAGGTGCAGTCTAAACCCTGCCTATGGCCTGGACCAGGTGGTTAAAATGATTCCATTTAATTAACCCAATAGGAGACAGTAACATACTGTGAGATGAGCTTGAGGTTAACTGAGTTGAAGCCTTGACACTAACTGAATGTGCAAAGCATTAGCAACTAATGGAATACCTCCAAAGTCTGGATTGCCCATTTAAAACTGAAATAGTTTATAGTAATTACTTATTTCACAGAGGTGCATTAGAAATCAGTACTGAATGTGCCAGGCATTTTTCACAAATTATTTCTGATTTTTACAACAACCTTGAAAATCTCTAATATTTATCTAGTTTATATATGTGAAGACCCAGTCTCAAAAAGATGAGAAACTAACACAGAGAAACCATTTTACTCCACCAGCTACAACACATCTTCATTTTGCACACCGTGTTCTCTCTCCAGATGAGACAACGTGCATGGACAATGTGCAAACAATGAGTTTTTAGAAAGATTTTATTATTCCTGCTGAATTCATTTGTTTCTGGATAAGCCAGTCCCAGGAGTTCATATAAGTTAGACCAAGCCCTATCACCTTACAGAACAGTATATACTGGCAATGATACTAGTTTGAGCCACAGTAACTGTTTCTGTCCCATTGTGCATATCACAAAACCCAAATCAAAGAACATTATTACCTACAAGCTTGAAAAATGCACAGGAATTGGAAGGATTCACATAAATAAGGCAGATGACATGTGAAAGAGGGATTAAACAAGAGTGTCTGATAGAAGGCACTGCTGTAGATGTAGAGACATTTAATTTTCTCTTCTCTAATCTGATTTATATGTTATTGGGAGTTAAGTTCAGTTCAGTCGCTCAGTTGTGTCCGACTCTTTGCGACCCCATGAATCGCAGCATGCTAGGCCTCCCTGTTCATCACCATCTCTTGGAGATCACTCAGAATCACGTCCATCAAGTTTGTGGTGCCATCCAGCCATCTCATCCTGGGTTGTCCCCTTCTCCTCCTGCCCTCAATCCCTCCCAGCATCAGAGTCTTTTCCAGTGAGTCAACTCTTTGCATGAGGTGGCCAAAGTACTGGAGTTTCAGCTTTAGCATCATTCCTTCCAAAGAAATCCCAGGGCTGATCTCCTTCAGAATGGACTGGTTGGATCTCCTTGCAGTCCAAGGGACTCTCAAGAGTCTTCTCCAACACCACAGTTCAAAAGCATCAATTCTTTGGTGCTCTGCCTTCTTCACAGTCCAACTCTCACATCCATACATGACCACGGAAAAAACCATAGCCTTGATTAGATGGACCTTAGTCGGCAAAGTAATGTCTCTGCTTTTGAATATGCTATCTAGGTTGGTCATTACTTTTCTTCCAAGGAGTAAGCGTCTTTTAATTTCATGGCTGCAGTCACCATCTGCAGTGATTTTGGAACCCCCAAAATAAAGTCTGACACTGTTTCCACTGTTTCCCCATCTATTTCCCATGAAGTGGTGGGACCAGATGCCATGATCTTCGTTTTCCGAATGTTGAGCTTTACGCCAACATTTTTGCTCTCCTCTTTCACTTTCATCAAGAGGCTTTTTAGCTCCTCTGCACTTTCTGCCATAAGGGTGGTGTTATGTTATAGGCCGCCCTGGTTGCTCAGCTTGTAAAGAATCTGCCTGCAATTCAGGAGACTCTGGTTGGATTCCTGGGTCAGGAAGATCTACTGGAGTACAGATAGGCTACCCACTCCAATATTCTTTCTCTTCACTGGTAGCTCAGGCAGTAAAGAATCTGCCTGCAGTGTGGGAGACGTAGGTTCAATCCCTGGGTTGGGAATATCCCCTGGAGGTGGTCACGGCAACCCACTCCAGTATTCCTGCCTGAAGAATCCTCATGAACAGAGGAGCCTGGCGGGCAAAGAGTCAAACATGACTGAGTGACTAAGCACACAGCCATATCATTATCATCTGCTTTAATCATAGGAAAATATATACTTATCTTGATTCTCTATATTCTTCTCTTTAGCTTACTTTTATTCTTTTGAGCCTAAATATAATATGATATTAAAAAGTAAGAACTGGAATACTTAAAGTAGCTGAGGAATTTTTACATTACTTTAGAATGGTCTTCTAATAAGCACGATAAATAAATATGAAGTAGGTTATATATTTCAAAAGTTAGTTTACCTACTTGAAGCATCATACTCTTATCTGGAAGATCAGTGCTGTGTTTTTTTCTTATAAATTTGTGTTTAGTTCAATCCCAACTTCACAATCTACGGTAACTATTTAGAAAGTAGAAATTGTGTTTGTCTCCCTTTCTTGACCATCAAATGCCTCAATACAGTATACAGAATGGTGAAAAGTCTCTACTAAAGAGAAGTAGGACAAAAAGAAGAAAAAGCAAGAAATGATCGCATTAGTTAGGTTACAGTCCACCGGGTCGCAAAGAGTCAGACAGGACTGAACGACTTCACCTTCACCTTCTCATAAGAGAGAGACATATACTGTGTTTGTTCCATTACAAAGATTCATCTATTTTTTTCTAAAGCAAGGAGTTGATACTTTATTTCATGAAGACTAGCTATAAAAGATGCTTGTCAAAATTGTTTCCTTGCCCAGATAATTTTGGAAAATGCAGAACACTATTATGCCTTCTTGGGGAATCACAAAGAATATAAAAATATATAAGGGTTTGAGAAATTCTTCAGTAAAGAAACCTGTTAGCCTATATTTTCCCTTATACAAGCTCTAAAATGTATCTGCCGAAAGCAGTATTCCAAGAAATAAAATTGGAAATTTGCTGGCATATAGTATTACAGCTCTGAAATAAATATTATGTTACTAATGATTTTTCATTGCTTTCCTTTTCAGCGGACTGTGGAGGGCCTCATGAACTGTGGGAGCCAAATACAACATTCATGTCTGTAAACTTCCCAAACAACTATGCTAATCAGGCTTTCTGTGAGTCATTTCTTTTCCAGATCATGGAAAACAAATGTATATACCAAAGTTGGCTTCTCCCCTTGACACAGCAAACTAGATTATAAATTTGCTATATCTGGATATAACTAATCCATCTATGAGATCACTTAATATAGTGAGAAGAATAACAATGATTAATGACTAACATTTTTAGCATTTATTTTATGCCAGTCACAGCGCTAGTGCTTAATATAACTTATTTTAGTCAGTTCTTATAATAATTCTTTAAAACAGGTGATATTATGATAATTCTCCTATTTAAAAAAATAAGTAAAAGAAGTAGTAGCATTATTCCAGATACCAGTCTCCTTGATTATGCATATATTGTTTATCTTGTGTATAACAAGTTTGAGTTATATAGTATAAGATCAGTGGAAAGTACATAAAGCAAAGAGCCAGTTGTGACACCCACATCTTTTTTTCCCCAATGTTAAATACTATTTATTTATACATAATTTAACAAGTGTAAAAGGTGAACAAAATTATTCTGTTTACTCAGATATTACCATTTCTGTTACTTTTCCTTCTTTCTTGGCATTCCAGGGTCCCCTCTGCTATCATT
This sequence comes from Nanger dama, assembly GCA_917880005.1. Classification (NCBI taxonomy): domain Eukaryota; kingdom Metazoa; phylum Chordata; class Mammalia; order Artiodactyla; family Bovidae; genus Nanger; species Nanger dama. Next base: position 18,838,083 of record CAKJTW010000020.1, read on the forward strand.
TTTCCCCCTGTGAACTTTCTTTGACATTTCTTTTAAAGCAGGTCTACTGGCAATGAATTCTCTTAATTTTCTTTCTTTTGAAAATGGTTTTATTTAATTTTTATTGTTGAAGGATACATTTGCTGATTAAACGATTCTGGGTTGATTTTTTTCTGTTTTGTTTTCAAAGCACTTTATAAATAGTGTTTCTCTATTTCTGGCCTCCACAATTTCATTTCTTTTTTTAATTTATTATACTTTTTATTTTGTATTGGCATATAGGCAATTAGCAATGTTGTGATAGTTTCAGGTGGACAGCAAAGGGACTCATCCATATATTTATATATTTATAACTACAGATTAAAGAGAATAAAGCTGGCAGTGATTAAAATCCCAACATAAAGTGAAAGTATTAGTCTCTCTCTCATGTCTGATTCTTTGCAACCCCACCAGATTCCTCTGCCCATGGAATTCTCCAGGCAAGAATACAGGGGTATATTGCCATTCCCTTCTCCAGGGGATCTTCCCCACCCAGGGATCAAGCCCAGGTCTCCTGCATTTAAGGCAGATTCTTTACCACCTGAGCCACCAGGGATAAAGGATGAACTAATATGTAGGATACTAAAAACTCTAAGCCTAGAGAGAAGAGGCTTGTATGAAAAAACCAGATAAAACTTATATCTAGGTCATTAGTCCTAAATAGAGACACTCATTAGAACTGCACAGAGATTGTTAGTGTTAAAGATGAAGATTCCATGGCCCATCCCTCCAAAGATTCCACACTAGTATTTTGAGAAACAGACATGTTCTTCCCTTGCCTTCCATGGCCCCTGATAGCACCACCAACCTAAATGGAAATTTCTACCAGTGAAAAAATACCCCAATGACAGTGAAAAACATGTTATTAGAAAATGTCAGTGTTTCTTCCTTCAAATTATCCAGAGATCATATCATTTTGATAGGATAATAGAGTCACTATTATAGGGAGATACCTGATAAAAAAAATAAACAACCATTAATCTAATTTGACTTGTATGGGGAACCAGAGATTATCATCTCTACTTAGCATAGAAACTATCTTTTAAACATTTGTACAAAGTAATAATGTAAAAATATGATTTGTACATTATCATTTGTACAAAGTAATGATGTAAAAGTATCCAAAATAAGTGGAACACTGAAAGAACAATTTGGAGACATTTATTAAATTTATTATCTTATTCATGAAATCTTTTTGAGTACTTTATTTGTTAGGTACTGAAGTAAGTAAAGGAGAAACAAACAATTCAGTCTAGATTAGAGTTCAGGTAAGTTGTCAGGCATCACACAATGCCTAAGGCCCTGTTTGTAATAAGGGCAAAGACAGAGGGCTGTGCAGGAACATAAGAAATATTTAACATAAAAGTTCAGAAGTAGAAGACCTTGATTTTTTTTTCTTGAATCATCAAGCAAAATTAAGTAATGATACCAAAAGAAAATGAAATGTGAAGCTATCTCACACCATGTTAAGCAGTTTAAATTTTATTCTGAGAGCACTGAGGAGACTTTCAATGGCTTACAGGAAAATAGTGATAAAGTCAAGTTTGCGTGTTAGATGGAGCCATTCTTTTGTATTGCAGTCCATGGGGTCACATAGAGTTGGACACTACCCGGTGACTGAGCAACAACAATTCTACTGCAGGATCAGAGACTGGTTGAAAGGGAGCAATTAGCCTCACGAATTAGGAGATGAACAATAACAGTGACTTGAACTCGGATAGTGGCATTGGAGACTCAGAAGGCAATGGGATCCCAGGGATACAGGCGCTAGTATTGGCAGCCTTGGTAACTGACTGTGTATGGGAGGAGAGAGGACAAGGAAGATGAGGAGGCTTCTGGTGGAGAAAACTGTGAGTGGATGATTAGTGGTACTATTCACTAACGGGAAGAATGAAAAGAGGAAAGAGTTGGGGAAAGAGATCACTGTGTGTTCCCTTTATTACTTGTTCAGTTTGAGATACTTACATTTATACACAGTAAATACTGGATAACTGGATCTACTTATCAAGACAATGTAGAAGTTAATTTAGAGGTCTGTTACAATGTCAGTGAAATGACTTCCTTAAGAGTGAATGAGAAATTCATGTAGAATGAAGAAAAATTCGGGACCAAAATCTAAAGACTAAATCATTTAAAGAATCAATAAAACACAAGGAGTGTTTATTGACACAAGGCTGTGGTGGCGGTTTCGTCACTAGTTCAGTTCAGCTCAGTTCAGTCGCTCAGTCATGTCTGACTCTTTGTGACCTCATGAATCGCAGCAGGCCAGGCCTCCCTGTCCATCACCATCTCCAGAATTCACTCAGACTCACGTCCATGGAGTCAGTGATGCCATCCAACCATCTCATCCTCTGTCGTCCCCTTCTCCGCCTGTCCCCAATCCCTCCCAGCATCAGAGTCTTTTCCAGTGAGTCAACTCTTCACATGAGGTGGCCAAAGTACTGGAGTTTCAACTTTAGCATCATTCCCTCCAAAAAATCCCAGGGCTGATCTCCTTCAGAATGGACTGGTTGGATCTCCTTGCAGTCCAATGGACTCTCAAGTCTTCTCCAACACCACACTTCAAAACCATTAATTCTCCGGCGCTCAGCTTTCTTTATAGTCCAACGCTCATTTCCATACATGATCACTGGGAAAATCACAGGCTTGACTAGATGGATCTTTGTTGACAAAGTAATGTCTCTTCCTTTTAATACGCTGTCTAGGTTGGTCATAACTTTCTTTCCAGTGAGTAAGAGTCTTTTAATTTCATGGCTGCAATCACCATCTGCAATTATTTTGGAGCCCAAAAAATAGTCAGACACTGTTTCCACTATTTCCCCATTTATTTGCATGAAGTGATGGGACCAGATGCCATGATCTTCATTTTCTGAATGTTGAGATTTAAGCCAACTTTTTCAGTCTCCTCTTTCACTTTCATCAAGAGGCTCTTTAGTTCCTCTTCACTTTCTGCCATAAGAGTGGTGTCATCTGCATAGCTGAGGTTATTGATATTTCTCCCAGCAATCTTGATTCCAGCTTGTGCTTCTTCCAGCCCAGCATTTCTCATGATGTACTCTGCAAAGAAGTTAAATAAGCAAGGTGACAATATACAGCCTTGATATACTCCTTTTCCTATTTGGAACCAGTCTATTGTTCCATGTCCAGTTCTAATTCTTGCTTCCTGACCTGCATACAGATTTCTCAAGAGGCAGGTCAGGTGATCTGGTATTCCTCTCTCTCTCAGAATTTTCCACAGTTAATTGTGATCCACACAGTTAAAGGCTTTGGCATAGTCAATAAAGCAGAAATAGATGTTTTTCTGGAACTCTCTTCCTTTTTGATAATCCAGCGGATGTTGGCAATTTGATCTCTGTTCCTTTGCCTTTTCTAAAACCAGCTTGAACACCTGGAAGTTCATGGTTCATGTATTGCTGAAGCATGGCTTGGAGAATTTTAAATATCACTTTACTAGCGTGTGAGATGAGTGCAATTGTGTGGTAGTTTGAGCATTCTTTGGCACTGCCTTTCTTTAAGATTGGAATGAAAACTGACCTTTTCCAGTCCTGTGGCCACTGCTGACTTAGTCACTAAGTCATGTCCAATTCTGTCTGGACCCCATGGACTAATAGTTCCCCAGGCTGCTCTGTCCATGGGATTTTCCAGGCAAGAATATTGGAGTGGGTGGCAATTCCCTTCTCCAAGGAGTCTTCCCAACTCTGGGATTGAACTGCAGAAAGTGAAGAGGAAGTAAAAAGCTTCTTGATGAAAGTGAAAGAGGAGAGTGAAAAAGTTGGCTTAAAGCTCAACACTCAGAAAACGAAGATCATGGCATCTGGTTCCATCACTCCATGGGAAATAAATGGGGAAACAGTGGAAACAGTGTCAGACTTTGTTTTTGGGGGTTCCAAAATCACTGCAGATGGTGATTGCAGCCATGGAATTAAAAGATGCTTACTCTTTGGAAGGAAAGTTATTGAAAAGCAGAGACATTACTTTGCCAACAAAGGTCCATCTAGTCAAGGTGATGGTTTTTCCATTGTTCATGTATGAATGTGAGAGTTGGACTTTGAAGAAAGCTGAGCACCGAAGAATTTATGATTTTGTGCTATGGTGTTGGAGAAGACTCCTGAGAGTCCCTTGGACTTCAAAGAGATCCAACTAGTCCATTCTAAAGGAGATCAGCCCTGGGTGTTCTTTGGAAGGAATGATGCTAAAGCTGAAACTCCAGTACTTTGGCCACCTCATACGAAGAGTTAACTCATTGGAAAAGACTTTGAAGCTGGGAGGGATTGGGGGCAGGAGGAGAAGGGGATGACAGAGGATTAGATGGCTGGATATGATCACTGACTCAATGGACGTGAGTCTGAGTGAACTCCGGGAGTTGGTGATGGACAGGGAGGCCTGGCGTGCTGCGATTCCTGGGGTCTCAGAGAGTCAGGCACGACTGAGCAACTGAACTGACTGACTGAACTTCTGCTTTTACAAGCAATTTCTTACTGCTGTGCCACCAGGGATTTCTGATACTAAGGCTATAAATATGTTTTTTTTTGTTTTGTTTCAAAATGAACTGCCATCATATCACATATATAAATAATGGCAACAATTACTTAAAGAAATAGTAAAGTTTAGTTGCCCTACAAATTACATTTTTATTACCTTATTTCCTCTACATTTAATCTTGGAAATTAAATAGAAGTAGAATATTCATATCTTTTGATATTCATATATTTTAGATTATAGGAGTAAAAGGCTATTTGCAAGTTTGATGAAAGATTTCAATTATATGAATAAAATAAATTCAATTAGAATAAATGATCTCAAACTTAGTTGAAATTTTACTGTAAGTATTCTAGAATAGATGAAATATTTCTTCACACAGACAAATAGTTTGGAATATTAGGTTTTATAGAATGAAGACAAGATTTTTGAAAGTGGTTTGAAATTCTCAGAAGGTTGAAGTAAGTGAAATCAAAAGAAGCATATTTAAACTAACTTTATTGTTGATTACTTTTAAGGTGTTTGGAATTTAAATGCACAAAAGGGAAAAAATATTCAGCTTCACTTTCAAGAATTTGACCTGGAAAATATTGCAGATGTAGTTGAAATCAGAGATGGTGAAGGAGATGATTCCTTGTTCTTAGGTAAGTCTCCAGTTTATTGTGAAAGTCGTATGGCTCAAAACAGAGTAATGGAGAGGGAAAATGAAAGTGAAAGTGGTTCAGTCCTGTCCGACTCTTTGCCACCCCATGGACTGCAGCCTGCTAGGCTCCTCTGTTCATGGAATTCTCCAGGCAAGAATACTGGAGTGGGCAGCTGCTCCCTTCTCCAGAGGATCTTCCCAACCCAGAGACTGCACCCAGGTCTCCCGTATTGCAGGTGGCTTTACCAGCTGAGCTACCAGGGAAGCCCATGGAGAGAGAATTTCTCAATACATATAGTCACTTTTTTACAAAGAGCAAAGTGAAAACACAACAGTAGAATAACACATCAAATTTTTGGTGGCATCTCCAATATGGGGAGCATTCACAACGATGACAGAAAAATATTCTTGGGAATTCTTGGAATATCAAGATTCATAGTTTTGAGTCAGCAGGTCCTAGTGATCCTAACTTCCTATAATAAGCATTATACTTTAGAGACTAAAAGCCAAGAACATCTATTATGCAGTTTTCTATTCTATGCATTTTGTATACATTGTACGTCCAAAGATAACTCTTATAATACATTTTATTTCATTTCAAACTGAGGATCAATTATGTTTATTATGCAAAATTTTGAAGTGATATTTACTTTGTGTTTCACTTTTACTTTGATTATAACTCTAGTACTAGCTGCTTCTATATAAATGCCTGAGAATGAGTCAAAAATTGATCAAACTGATTCTTCCCAATCATTTATTGATCACTAATTTTTAATAGACATGGGGAAAACTGTACTATTCGAGAAGTTATTATACCTAGATCATAAATACCTTTTAATATAATAAAGTTCTATGAAATAGAATGGCTAATAGCTTATTAGACAGTTACCAACTTTTAAGAAAGAAGTGTCTCTTGATAAGTCATGCATTAAACTATGAAAATACATGAAACGTCAACTGGAACGCAAAAACAGCACACTTCTCAGCAGTTTTATCTAACTGTGCTTTGTGCGTGTGCTCAGTCATGTCTGACTCTCAAAAGCCTCCGGGGAGAGGAGATCCACACACAAAACAAATAACAGTGAAAGTCTCGGTGGACAATGGTGCCTGTACCAGCAAGAACTGAGGAACTTCAAGTTTGATTTTCAATACAGTTATAAATGCATATGGAGTATTTTTTCCATTTTCACTTTGCATTGTCATTATAATAAAAATTTCTGTTCTTGTGATCTAAAAGTAATCAGTTTTTATCATTTCACCTCTTAGTATTTCTATCAATCATTGAAAAGTAAATAAGAATTCCAAAAGGATCTCATAATCATTGTTTTCAAATTTATCAGCAAGAAGCTCTTTTGATACAGAATCACTTTCAAGTATTCCAATATATAAAATATTTAACACAATGAATGTATTTTTAAATTAACTGAAGCCAGTACTTTTTAACAGGGCTACCTTTGTGGCTCAGCTGCTAAATAATCTGCCTGCAATGCAGGAGACCTGGGTTTGATCCCTGGGTTGGGAAGATCCCTTGGAGAAGGGAAAGGTTACCAAGAAGATTTTATTGTTTATGAAGCCCTGTAGCCCTAGGGATTAGAAGGGGAAAAATTGAATAACATCATTTAGGTCTACGTTATCTGTCTCTAATATACCTTTTAAATAAGGTTAATGATTCAATTTATATAAAAAAATCAAATGAATTTAAACAAATATTTATTAAAAAGGCAATTGATTTATTAAGATAAAAATTCAGACTAAATTTATTGAAACAAAAATTGTAAAAATTATTTATATTCTCCATTATTTTAAAGGTCTTTACAAGCAGGCAAATAATTTTCTGGGGTAGTGTGAGCTTTGAATAGTACTGGTGCTAAGTTAGACAAAATTATGAGTAATTTCATCATTAAAATTCTAGAGCTGCAGAAACCTTAAGTAATACTGGAAAAGGTCAACAAGAAGTTGGCTTTCTTAGAAGGAGTGTCTAGAATATAAGAAAATGTACACATTTGCCTATGTGTGGGTGCTTCTTGAGCAAGCCACACTGCATGTTGCATATGTCTGGGAGACAGAATTCAGAAAAAGGGTACATTTCCTCCTAGAGTCAAATGATTATCTCACTAATTACCCCATTTTCTTTGGGAGCAGCTGTGTACACAGGCCCTGGTCCAGTAAAGGACGTGTTCTCAACCACCAGCCGAATGACTGTGCTTTTTATCACTGATGATATGTTGGTAAAACGGGGATTTAAAGCAAATTTCACTACTGGCTATGGCTTGGGGATTCCAGGTAAGCAGGCGTGGGATTACATGCTGCCTTATAAGTTTTGGAGCCAAACAATAGAAACAGCCAGAACTTAATGTCAGCGTTTGCATTCTAGTTCATTCGTTCATTTTTCCTCATCTTAAAGGAGAATTTCTCCCTTCCTTTACACTTGATTAACCACTAGCTGACTTTGCTTAAAGCAGGAATCCACAGGGGTTTTCAGCAGACCTATTCACACTTCTCTGCTATGTAAAGAGTTGTGCATCTTGTATCTGAAGAGGGCCATTTTAAACTGTAAAGGGGGCTTCTTGGCACTGTGAGGAAGGAGGATTGTCCATAACGTTCCTTTTGCCAAGAACGTTTTCAGAGAACAGCAGGGAAACAAGGAAATGAGCTGTTTGAATGCCAACAACATCCAATTAAAAAATTAACATCAACTTCTTGGAGACAGACAGTGTGAAAAGGCACAGCAATGAAGGCAGAAGGAATTGGATGCTGATATTTGCTGGAATGCACAGCCTTTTGGTGGCTCAGATGGTAGAGTCTGCCTTCAATGCAGGAGAACCAGGTTCAATCCCTGGGTCAGGAAGGTCCCCTGGAAAAGGAAACGGCAACCCACTCCCCGTATTCTTGCCTGGAGAATCCCATGGACAGAGGCGCTTGGCAGGCTACAGTCCATGGGATCTCCTAGGGTCGGACAGGACTGAACAGCAAACACTTTCACTTCACACTTTCACAACCTTCTTACCCTGTATTTTTTATTACACCCATGACATAATCAGCAGGAAAAACAAAATTGTGACCTGCCTGCTCATCATGGAGAGAGGTAGATATAGTTGTAGATACAGATACAGATATTTTCATTCCTATAGGTGAGATTTAACTCTGCATTCAGTGGTCTAAAGAGAATTTTTATGTCTTGCTGCTCCCCCTGAACTATGATTTTTTAAAATACCTCTGCCCACCACTTAGTGGTTCTCTAGGTGGAAATATGTCAGGAAGACAGAATACACAGGCTTCCTACATCTACATTTCCCTTCCGTAGGAAATTGTCGTCAGTATGTCTTTAATTAGAGTGTCTAGAAAAGAGGTAGGATTGTAGTATTGATCATCGTCTGGCCTATTCTCTAATACTAGAATCATCTGTACAAATATCTGTTCCTCTACTCACAACCTAGACCTCATCCCAGAAAGTTGTGTGCTTTTAACATTACTGCAAATGAGAAAAATGACCTGTAGCTTATCTATCCTCTGGACCTGAACATAAGTCATAAAAATTGTTACTGTCCAAGCTACTCAGATGGGAATAAGTGGTAGCTTAGAAAATGATGCTGTTCTTCTGGATTTTGTGATTGGTATTAGATACACCTATTTAGGATTTATAAGCAACACTGACATGAATCAGCCAAAAAATCCGCTAGTGAAGTAAATAAACAAAACATCAATTAGGGAAGTAAACAAAAACATTAAGGCCTATGAAAGAATAAACAGCACCAAAGAAAAGGAATAAAGACTTCAGAACAACTGAAAATTAGAACTTATCTTTAAAAAGTACATGAAAAATGAGAAACATATAGAAAGTAATATGATTTACAATTATTTTAATTTATAAAGAAGATTTTTTATTTTAAATTATATTTATAATTATCTTTCAAAATAGCAAAAGAGAATATATATTGATATGAAAATATAAATAGATGTCATGCTGCTGCTGCTGCTGCTGCTAAGTCGCTTCAGTCATGTCTGACTCTGTGCAATCCCATAGAGAGCAGCCCACCAGGTTCCCCCATCCCTGGGATTCTCTAGGCAAGAATACTGGAGTGTGTTGCTATTTCCTTCTCCAATGCATAAAAGTGGAAAGTCAAAGTGAAATAGATGTCATATGTTTGTGTAAATATAGTGTGTAAGATATATAGAGATAGAGATAGATATATATAAGATATATATATTGGGAGATTGTGTTCACCTGTGGCTGATTCATGTCAATGTATGGCAAAACAAATACAGTATTGTAAGTAAAAAAAAATAATAAATAAATAAAAAATTTTAAAAAAAAATGTACAAGCTTATATGACCAAAAAAAAAAAAAACCAAACTATAAATGTGTTACAATTCTCATCAAAAAAAAAAAAAAGAGAGAGAGAGAGAGAGTGATGGAGATAGATACAATGTATACAAAATCAGGAACTAACAGGAGATAATTAAATCACTGCTTGGAAAGTAGTAATCAAGGCAATTTTGAAACCACCTGTTTTGGATTAAGTCACTTTTCTATCTCAATGGCCTATTCTCTTCTTTGAGAAGAGGAATTTCTTGTTGAAACTCTACCACAACCAAATTATTATTTCTGACTCCATCAGAGGTTTTGGTAATCATGTGAACTGCACAGATTTTTGGTCAGTTGTATACCTATGCAAAAACTCTGACAACAAAATACCACATTAGCACAAAAGCATGATCAAGAGTCAAAAACGATAGGTAAAGAGATGGAAATATATGGAAGTCTCTGATGTGCATACAGGAAAAACACTAACCCACAAAATGAAAGTAATAGTCATTCCCAAAGGAATAGAGCCAATTAAAACTAACATTAAAAGTTATAATAGGAAAAAAAACAATATAATTTCTAGATCTGACTAAAGTGTCTAAAAAATCATGAAATATGATTGCTTATTGTAAAAATTTATAAGTAGGAATCAGTGTTAGAACATTTCATATTTAAAATTTTAAAGGAAAGTTTTCATAACATTTTAAAGGAGAATAAGCAGAATCAGTTTTTAAAGATGTTAAAAACCAGTTCAGCTTTATATTTTAGTCATTTCATGATGAATATTTTAAAACAGTGGTGTGATATTTCTAAATTTTCGAGGAGAAACTTCTGCAATAAAGAAAATGTGTGACATCAGTATCATTATATTTGAATGAAATACAATTATGTGCTCTGCTCTCTATTTTAAAATAGAGCAAGAAAATAGTTACTCTCTTGGAGAGGTGGGCTTCTCAACATTTTTCCAAAGATGTCGTGGAAGGAACTTTTGAGGAGTGCTGTAAATGGCACCCCCACTCCAGCACTCTTGCCCGGAGAACCCCATGGAGGGAGGAGCCTAGTAGGCTACAGTCCATGGGGTCGCCAAGAGGTGGGCACAACTGAGTGACTTCACTTTCACTTTATATGCTTTTAAAATTTATTCTAATTATATTTATTTGTTATTACAATAAAATTCATTTTCCAATGTTTATTTCAGTGAGCATAAAACACAAAATAAACCAAAACTTGTAGCATATATTAACTGCAAATTGAGTTATTAGCTGTTTAATATTGTCCCATAGCTATTCACCAAATTAAAATGAACTTCAGTTTTTTCTACTTTCTTGTTCTATTGAAGTATAGTTGATTTACAATATTGTGTTTTTTCACATATATAGTACAGTGATTCATTAATATGTTACATATATTGTATATATTCCTTTTCAAATTCTTTTCTCTTATAGGTTATTACAAAATATTGAGCACAGTCTCCTATTTTGTACAGTAGGTCCTTGTTGATTTTCTATTTCATATATAGTAGTGTTCATGTTAATCCTAACCTCCTAATTTATCCCTCTCTCTACCCCACTTTCCCCTTTGATAATAGTAAGTTTAATTTCTATGTCTGTGAATCTCTTTCTGTTTTGTAAATAAGTTCATTTGTATTCTTTTTAATTTTTTTAAAGTTTTTGTTAGAGTATAGTTGATTTACAGTGTTGGGTCACTTACATAGAAGATAATAAAGACACTACCAGAAAATAATAGAGCTCATCAATGAATTTGTTAAAGTTCCAAGATACACAATTAATACATAGAAATCTTTTGCATTCTTATAAATTAACAACAAAAGATCAGAAAGAGAAATTAAGGAGCCAATCCCATTTACCATCTTACCGTTGCACCAGAAAGGATAAAATAGGTATCATTATTTTAGAGTCCACGTATAAGTAATGTCATACGATACTGGTCCTTCTCTGTCTGACTGAAAATCAGTATATTTTTAAAGAAATGAAGATGAATTGTAAAACCAATCGAACTAATGAGATTAAGAAAAACTAATAGCTGTAACCAATAAGGGAGTAAATGTATCCAAAAAAATAATAATTATTGATCATCTCAGTTCAGTTCAGTCGTTCAGTCGTGTCCGACTCTTTGCGACCCCATAAATCGCAGCACGCCAGACCTCCCTATCCATCACCAACTCCCGGAGTTCACTCAGATTCATGTCCACTGAGTCAGTGATGCCATCCAGCCATCTCATCCTCTGTCGTCCCGTTCTCCTCCTGCCCCCTACCATCTGCAAAAATCAAAACATCTTGAAACAAAAATTTTAGAGAAATAATAGGTCTTTAAGCCATATTTTAAATTGTAAAGGAAAAGGGAGGAAAGAATTATAAAGAGAATAGGTTGGGGGAAAGGAAGGCAGCAACACCTCTTTCTTCAAAAAATTACAGTTGCTGCCTTTATTCAAGTCTTCTAATAAAGTAAATACATTAGGACTTTGAAAAATATTACAAGCAATTTCCAGTCAAGATAAAAGCCAAAAGAACATAATCTATGGCTTACACCACAAAATAGATAGGAGATTTATGGCCTAGGTATTGTTTTTATTTGTTTGCCCTTTCAAAAGGTTTCAGTTACTATGATAATGTTATTTAGGCAATAAATCATTTAGAGAAAATTTCCTGGATTGAAGCTAAAATGGAGCCTTCCATGGCCATCACTCTGTGTTGAATATGTTGAGAATGTGGTCTCACGTTCCTCTTGGCCAGGGACGTATGCTGCTAGCGACTAGAAAACGGAGTGATTGAGTCATTATCAACAAAATCTTCTCCCAGAGGGATTGTTTTACACCAAAAGGCTGGAAAGCAATTACAGACCCAGTGAACTGGCAGTGGCAGAGAATCACACTGGTAATGGAGAGATTAGGCACACACATCTTTACATTGGTGTCCTGCTTTGCTGGTCATTTTAGGAAAAAAGGAGCAAAGAAATATCACAAATATGCAGCATGAATGTGCTTCATTTATCTTCTAAGATATTTTAGGTACACTTTCTAAAACACTTAAGTGACATGTAAAACTATTGTACACCATATTTTTGTATCTCCTTTCTTTATTAGTTTTCGCATTTTATTTACATTAAACTAGAGTATAACAAATAGGATTTTTTAAGATCACTCTCCTCTGAATGTCCCCTCATTGCTCTTTTCCGAATCTCAGAGTCTTAATTTGGAACTCAATAGTGCTTATCTGGCAACTATGGAAGTGGCAGCTGATTACATTTAGGGGTTCAGTGCCCTCCCCAGATCGTGTGGCATGTGCCTTAGAGATCAGTTCAGTTCTATTTAAAACCAGGCATATGTTGACTAAATGAGGCAGGGCTATTGGAGACTTCATAAAAAGGAGATGGGGAAATTTAGTTCTTAGTAATATTTCTTTTGTCTCTCTCACTATGGGCATAAAATGATCAGAATAAGACTCCAGAGGCCACAGAGAGTTAAACTTTCGGATTAAATTCTTGAAGTTGAATTGTTACATGCTGCAAAGAATCAGAATCCAGTTCATGTACATAAAGAGAAATTTTGAAAAAATTTGTTTAAATTTCTCAGAATTTGTCATTTATTTTCAGTTCAGCAGCAATAGATTATTTTTTCCCATTCAGCATTTTTTTTTAATCCAACAAACTTATGAAGTTAGGGTAATCTTTCTATGTTCATTTGGTATAACACTAACAGCTTTGGCTAGAGCAGAAAAATGAACTACAATTTTCAGATATTTGTGCATGCTTTCATTCATGTTTTTATTCAGTTATTTAAATTTTAATTCAATGGATACATGCTTTTTGAATTAAATTTAGCCTGGCTATACCAGTAAAAGAGTAAAATAATTAATAAATTATCAATGATTAAATTATCAGCATTTAAAACTCATTTTTACCTAATGACTTTAGAAATCTATGAAAACAAAGTAATGGGATAATTTAAAAATAACTAGTGGTGACTAACATTCTATAAGTATATTAAGTTATTTGATTATGGATACAAAATTAGGCTGTCAGCTTTTAAAATAAACATAATATATATTAAAATATAGATTTAAAATAGATTTAAATTCAACACATGTATACCTAGTTTTAAGTATTTCTGCTTTCTAAACTCAATACTGGAAAGATTAAAATGTAAAGTCAGTTAAAACGTTGAGGCTTGCCTGTAGAATAAGTAGCTGTCTTTGCCCATTTATTGTCTGACTAATCTGGTTTAGAAATATGTGTTTGTGAAATAAATTGATAATTGCATTTACAAGAACCTCCCTAATAGTATTATATTTGATATATGTAACCTACACTCAGTGGATAAACATTTGTAGAAGCAACTATTCCATTCATGCCTTTCTTAAAGTATTTTTTATTAAAATGACTTAAATTTGGGTTGAAAAAATATAGGCTTTATCAAAGTTTAAAATAACAGATACAAATACCTCCAATTATTGCTGTGAGATACCTGGAGGAAAGCATTAAGTATGATTTCTTGCATTATCTGGAGAAGAAAATATCACAACCAGTACACAGAAGTATCAATGAAAAGGATGACATCTAAGTATTAGTAGTACTACTAGTATTTAATACTTAGTATTAGTAAGTATTAAAAAGCATTACTACTTTTAAAAAGTAGTACTATTTTTACTGTTAAGGATAAAATTTATTCTGCATTCAGTGTATTCATATTGGCACAGTAACTACTGCTGCTGCTAAGTCGCTTCAGTCGTGTCTGACTCTGTGTGACCCCACAGATGGCAGCCCACCAGGCTCCCCTGTCCCTGGGATTCTCCAGGCAAGAACACTGGAGTGGGTTGCCATTTCCTTCTCCAATGCATGAAAGTGAAAAGTGAAAGTCAAGTTGCTCAGTCGTGTCCGACTCTTAGATACCCCCGTGGACTGCAGCCTACCAGGCTCCTCCATCCATGGGATTTGCCAGGCAAGAGTACTGGAGTGTGTTGCTATTGCCTTCTCCAACTGGCACAGTAAATACATTCAATTTTTTTAAAAATGATTCTCATGATATACCTAAGACATATGCAGTATTTATCCCACTTATATCAAAGAAACTGAGTTTCTAAAAGATTAATTTATTTGTACAAGGTCAAAAATAAATAAAAAGAAAATGTTTCAATTGAAGGTCAAATCAGTCACATGATTCCAGAACTTATGTTTTAACCTGCACCCAATTTCAAACAGTCAACTTTTATCTTCATAATTCATAGATTTGATTTTTATTTTTCAAGTCGATAGTTATCACCAGCCAATCAACTGTCTACTTTTTAAATGTATTTTTGAAATCATTCTTTTAATGATTTCTTCATATTGTGTTTATTATTAATGTGCATGTGATTTTTGAGGCATATCCACTTATCTAATACAAATTAATTCACTTAACATTTAACAAATATCTACTGATTTCTTACTTTGCTCCAGTCATTTTGTCAAGTCTTAGGCATATACAAATGAAGAAACAAGGCATACAGATATTACAGCTGGTAAATTACAGATTTAATTTAATGAATGGACTCAATGAGAGCATTAATAGAAAAAGCTTTACTTTTACCCATCTTTGTTGTTGCTCAGTTACTCAGTTTTGTCCAATCCTTTGTGATGCCTTGGAGCAGCATGCCAGGCTTTCTTGTCCTTCTCTATCTCCCAGAGTTTTTGCAAACTCATGTCCATTGAGTCAGTGATGCCTTCCAACCATCTCATCCTGTCATCCCCTTCTCCTCCTGCCTTCAATCTTTCCAAGCACTGGGGTCTTTTCCAATGACTTAGCTCTTCACATCAGGTGTCCAAAGTGTTGGAGCTTCAGGATCAGTCCTTCTGGTGAATATTCAGGGTTGATTTCCTTTAGGACTGACTGGTTTGATCTCCTTGCTGTGTCCAAGAGACTCTCAAGAGTCTTCTCCAGTACCTCAGTTTGAAAGCATCAGTTCTTCTGCACTCAGCATTCTTTATGGTCCAGCCTTTCATCTGTACATGACTACTGGAAAAACTATAGCCCTGACTATACAGACATTTGCTGGTAAAATAATGTCTCTGCTTTTTAATACACTGTCTAGGTTTGTCATAGCTTTTCTTCCAAGGAGCAAATGTCTTTTAATCTCATGACTGCAGTCACTATTTGGAGCCCAAGAAAAGCCTCTTAATACCCAACTGCTATTTCCTTTCTCAGAAAATCCAGATTCCACGTGGCCCCAATGGAGATTCTAATATCAGAATGTAGCTACTCCTCCCAAGCCACAGTCAGAAAACAACTCTAGGGTAGCAAACCCCTCTTTTCCAGTGAGATGAGGGCTCCCCTAGAGCAAAACTCCATAGAGTAAACAAACATTTCCAGGAAACATAGTTCTCACTCCCTTTAAACAATGACTACCTCAAGTTCACACTTTTTGCACAACTCAAATTCTGGAAGCAAGCACCATATGTATTCCGATCCTCTCTTGTCCAGCCTCTTCCTTGTCCTTCTGTGTTTTCATGTCCAAGCACATTCCCAATAACTCCAGCCCTGCTTTCCCTGTTTCCTTTCAAATTACTGCTATTGCAGTTTCCATTTCTTTAGATGACTTTTTCCCACCTGACCATGCTTTAATGAAACTATTTCCAGCTTGGTTCAACTTTGATTCCACCAAAAGACAGCTTCTACATTTCTATGTAAGAAAGGTTTGGAGGTATCATTTAGATAGTAAAACCAAGATATCTCTCTATACTTGTGAACATTCCAGTGGTTGTTACTTGTACACTCACATTCATTAGGTTGGAAGAATTTATAAGATTCACAGAGATGGTGTGGGATGGTATGTCCAAAATCTCTCACACATCGCTTGGAACTGCCCTGCCCTCTGCTGCAAAGGAGATGCTTAAGGTTTTCTTCATATTCGAATTAAACCATGTCTCTAGCTTTATCTGGAGCAATTGTTTCATCATATTCAATATCAAAGTCAGCTTAACCAAGGACTGTGGCAAAGAATGGATGTTTAAAGGGACAGAAATGGGATGGGTACTCCAGAATGGTCTATTTGTCATTTCATTATCCTATACAATACGTATTTTTTTCCCTCTATAGAACCCTGCAAGGAAGACAATTTTCAGTGTAAGAATGGGGAATGTATTCCACTGATGAAGCTCTGTGATGGTTTTCCACACTGTAAGGATGGCTCAGATGAAGCATCCTGTGGTACGTTTTATTTTTAGGAAAAACTTTGATCATCTTAACTTCTACATTTGGATTCTACAAATACAAAAGTAAGATTGTGACTATATTTATTAGGACGTATCTTGGTACTCTTGGGTTATGATTTCCTGGTGATTTTACTGCCTCTGCCATCATTCTGGTTATAAGAAATGCTAACACGCAAACTTGTTTCTGTTTAAAGTTGACTACATTTAATACGTTTAAGTCTGGGTGATTTAAGTTGCTTCAGTCGTGTATGACTCTGTGCTACCCTATGGACTACAGTCTGCCAAGATCCTGTGTCCATGTGATTTCTGAGGCGAGAATACTGGAGTGGGTTGCCATTTGCTTCTCCGGGTGATCTTCCTGACCCAGGGATTGAACTCGCACCTCTTAGATCTCCTGCTTTGGCAGGCAGGCTCTTTACCACTAGCACCAGCTGGGAGGCCCAGCTTTAGGTCTGCGTCTGCTGCTGCTGCTGCTGCTAAGTCGCTTCAGTCGTGTTCAACTCTGTGCGACCCCATAGACAGCAGCCCACCAGGCTCCCCATCCCTTAGTTCTCCAGGCAAGAACACTGGAGTGGGTTGCTATTTCCTTCTCCAATGCATGAAAGTAGAAAGTGAAAGTGAAGTTGCTCAGCCATGTCCGACTCCTAGCAGCCCCATGGACCGCAGCCCACCAGGGTCCTCCACCCATGGGATTTTCCAGGCAAGAGTACTGGAGTGGGGTGCCATTGCCTTCTCCAGGCTTTAGGTCTAGGACAACGCATTTTCAGGTAACAAGCATAAAATACCTCAGAAAGACAACAGCCCATGCCAGCCACTCTAGCCACCACTCTTTTTCTTATACTTTGTACGTTGCCTACACACAGAGGTCCCCTCATGCTCATTTATAAGTGATTTTCTTAGACTTGTCCTTGCATTCTTGATTCTTCAGAATCTAATTCTCCTGCTCTGAGTCTCCTGTCCATCCCCTCTCCAGCTCTCTGTTACATCAAGAATAATGACTACTTTTACTCTATCCTACTTTTATTTCAAAAAAGGCAAACAAAAAAAATAGTAAAAGCTATTTATGATGTGCATGTACTATAACAAATTGCTGTAAAATGATCTTAACATAATTGGAATTAACTCTGTTTCACTGATAACTGAGGCTTGGAGGAGTTAAGTAGTTGCTAAAGATCACCCATCTAGTAAGGCTTAGAGCTACGTTTTCAACCCAAGTCTGCCTAAATCCACAGGCAATGCCTTTATTCTTTTTATCATCAGAAAAACTGGTAAACAGTAACAAACACAGAATTATTGTATGGCATTTGTGGGTAAAACTATGATGGGTGATATTTTATCTGTTTGATAAACTAACTCTCTTAGCCCAGTTTCCCATCTACCCTCTAATGGCCTTAACACTCTGTCCAAAATGGTTGTAAACTGAAGAGAGGATGACAGAAACCAAACAGCAGAAAATTAAGGTCAAAGAAAATATCTTCTGGAGAGAGAAGTAAGAAAAAAAATGTTTAAAGTTGTTCTTGAATTTGTTTTCCTTCTTTAGGTAACTATGTTTATAAGATAAGCTCTTCAAAATAGCTTTATTTTCTGTTTATGTGCTGTACTGATAGGCAATGAACTTACATATCTCTGCCAGTTCCATCTTTAAATCACATGAAAAAGCAAAATTCATACTATCAAACTTATCGTTTTCAACTTAAGACTTCCAGCATGTTCTTAAGAAAAATCATACACTATCAATCTCTAAATGTTAAGAACATGACATGTTTAGCTGAAGAGTCCAACATTTGCTTATCGGCTTGGGTCACAGGGACCCTGTGTATGACCTCATCTTTTTAGTGCGTCTCTTCAACGGCACGACAGACCGCAGTGGTTTGGTGCAGTTCAGGATCCAAAGCATATGGCATGTAGCCTGTGCCGAGAACTGGACAACCCAGATCTCAGATGACGTGTGTCAGCTGCTGGGACTAGGGTAAGTAATTCCACTCAGCTCTCAAATTATTCTCAAGCTACTTTATGGGTTTCAAATTGGGTTTATTAAGAAATTTAAAATTCGTGGAAGTCATAAATTTAGAAAATACATGTGCTCAAAAGGAAGAAAACGTAAATCTTGTTTAACCCCATTCTCAAAAAGACAACCACAGTTAATAATCTTTCAAGAAATATTACATAAATATGAGTATACAGAAATAGTATATCATAAAATCATGCAAAATACCATATTATAAGCTGTTTTGTAACCTATTTACACACAAACATTTCTCATGTCATTAAATACTGTCTATAAATTGTCTTCTTTAAGAAAAGAAAATATTCCATTTTATGCTCTACTATAATGTATATAATTAATCACATGGGTAATGAAGAGAACATGCTTTTGCTGTGTCTTCCTGACACATTCATGACAATTCTTTTGGAAAATTTGAAGAAGTATTATTGTCATGAGAAAGAAAATGTGCAGGGTTGCAAGACTTAATTCAAGTAATAATTCCATATTAATGACTCTCAAAAATTACTATCAGTTCAGTTCCGTCACTCAGTCATGTCCAACTCTTTGTTACCCCATGGACTGCAGCACACCAGGCTTCCCTGTCCTTCACCATCACCTAGAGTTTGCTCAAACTCATGTCTATTGAGTCGATGGGGTATTGGTTAAGGGGCATAATGTTTTTTGATGAAAAAGCAAACAAAAATCTGAAATGGATAGTTGTATATCCTCACTTCAAGTAAAGCACTGGAGAAGTGGCACTGACTAGAGATTCCTACTTTAACATTGTTTTTAGTTAAATATTGAGTCCAAGCAGGTGAGGCCTTAAGAAGTTATTTGCTTCCACTCAGTTCAGTTCCCTTGACCAGTCATGTCTAACTCTCTGCGACCCCATGGACTGCAGCATGCCAGGCCTCCCTGTCCATCACCAACTCCCGGAGTCATTCCAAACTTGTGTCCATTGAGTCAGTGATGCCATCCAACCATCTCATCCTCTGTTGTCCCCTTCTCCTCCTGCCTTCAATCTTTCCCAGCCTCAGGGTCATTTCCAGTGACTCAGTTCTTTGTATCAGATGACCAAAGTACTGGAGTTTCCACTTCAGCATCAGTCCTTCCAATAAATATTCAGGACTGATTTCCTTTGTGATGGACTAGTTGGATCTCCTTGCAGTCCAAGGGACTATCAAGAGTCTTCTCCAGCACCACAATTCAAAGGCATCAGTTCTTTGGTGCTCAGCTTTCTTTATGGTCCAACTCTCATATGGATGCATAACTATTGAAAAACCATAGCTTTGACTAGACGGACCTTTATTGGCAAAGTAATGTCTCTGGTTTTTAATATGCTGTCTAGGTTGCTCATAATTTTTCTTCCAAGTAGAAAATGTCTTTTAATTTCATGGCTGCAGTCACCATCTGCTGTGATATTGGAGCCCAGAAAAATAAAGTCTCTCACTGTTTCCATTGTTTCCTCACCTATTTCCCATGAAGTGATGGTACTGGATGCTATAATCTTAGTTTTATGAATGTTGAGTTTTGAGCCAACTTTTTCACACTCCTCTTCCACTTTCATCAAGAATCTCTTTAGTTCTTATTTGCTTTCTGCCATAAGGGTGGTGTCATCTGCATATCTGAGGTTATTGATATTTCTCCCGGCAATCTTGATTCCAGCTTGTGCTTCATCCAGCCCAGCATTTCTCATGGTGTACTCTGCATATAAGTTAAATAAGCAGAGTGACAATATACAGCCTTGAAGTACTCCTTTTCCTATTTGGAACCAGTCTGTTGTCCCATGTCCTGTTCTAACTGTTGCTTTTTGACCTGCATACAGATTTCTCAGGAACCAGGTGAGGTGAATTGGTATTCCCATCTCTTTAAGAATTTTCCACAGTTGCTTCCACTACTCAATTTGATAGTCATGCTGAGGAGCTGTTTTATAGACTCAGGAACTTAGTACAGCTTAGGCTCAGGAGATTGGCTCCTTGACCTTGTGACCACAGTTGATGGACATACATGTCCTGAATGATTGGGCTTTGACTGTACAGGAGCTTGCGTTACAGTTTACTAAGTATCACTATATGATTGTCAACACAGGTGTTGTTTCCCCTGTGGTGTGTGAACCTTAGCTAACCTGTCTCCTCAAAGAGACAATGTTGGCATTAAGGTGAAGCCTTTAGAAAGATCAAAGATATCAAGATCTTCTTTGGCAAAAATATTTTTAATGCATTTGAATAAAATATGTTGAGTGATAGCATAAAGCTGACTCCAGTTGCATGCAAGAGCATATTGAAAAGGGAACATTTATCTTCATTGTTTTTTCTAACAGTTGCTAATAGAAACACATTATTTTGATTACTCACAGATTAGAAGTTTGTGCATTGGGAATGATAATGCGTCTTGTCTTTGGATAAATAAGACATAGTTTTTATTTTAAATGCTTATGTGGTGGAGACAGATGCATAAATAGAGAATTACAATATATTGTGATAAATACAATGTCTTATAGGATAACCTCTACTCAATTTGGGCATGTCAAGGAAAGCTTTCTAGAAAGTGGCCTGAGCTGTATAGATGATGGCAAATTCCACATAACCATATACTATCTATTTACAAGTTTTTACCTCCAGCCAGATTTTACTCTCTAGTTCACTGACCTCATTTCTAATGGATCACAGTCACAATCACAGAGAGAGACAGAGAACTAGATTTTTTTCTTTTTAGTGTGTGTAAAGCAAGTAGGACACCCCACTGCCTTCAATACAATGTTTTTCATGAGGTCAGGCACTTGGCTCTCTTCAAAAATGAGTCAGGTAATCTCTGCAAAGACTTTAATCTTTGGACCAACACTTATTAACTAGTCTCCCTAGTGCTCTAGTAATTGAAAGAAAGTTACAGCCTTAATGAGAATTTGTATAGGTTGGTGCATGCTAATGAAAGAAAACTTAGTGAGTTTAAAATGATGTGTTTGGTATAAAGGAAAGTAATTTAAGAGTCAGTTTATTAAAAGGGCACTGTAGCCTCTCAAGATTATTTACACAGTTGGGGTATAAAATGCAATTCCCCACAGATTCTAGTAAATTATATGAGGCAGATTTCATCAGCTTTCCTATTTTTAATGAAATATTTTCATTCCCCACCATTGATAGCTGCATAAGTAAAAGAATTTTGAATAACATTTTCATGTCTCTGATCAAAGTATGAAAGAAAACATTTTAGACTGATGCAAGAATAAATGTTAAAGAAATATTGAGCAGTGATTTTAGAATATTTCCTAGGAAACCACACTACCCTGTTATTAACCCAATAAATGAACAATGCAGTTGATGTGCTCTGCTAAGGCATTAAAATCAGGAAGTCATTAGGTCTGTAAAGCTCTACAAAATTTAGGGAATGCTAACATTTTAAAAATAGAATTAGCTATATGTATCCCCATGAGGAACTGATGTTAATTTTTAAATCCCACAGTAGTCTTGTGCTAGATACCTACAATTCAAATATCAAAAACATCTAATTGACCCTCTCATTCTGAAATCCAAAATAAGAAATAGAATTACTTCAATGTTCTCCCTTCAGAGGTGTTTTGAAAATGTTGGGAGGTGAGTGGTAATTTTTTTTTTTTTTACATTAACATTTCCCTGGTGGCTCAGAGCTTAAGCGTCTGCCTCCAATGCGGGAGACCTGGGTTCGATCCCTGGGTCGGGAAGATCCCCTGGAGAAAGAAATGGCAATCCACTCCAGTATTCTTGCCTGGAGAATCCCACGGACAGAGAAGCCTCGTAGGTTACAGTCCATGGAGTCGCAAAGAGTCGGACACGACTGAGCCACTTCACCTTCACCCTTCACATACATAGAGCATAATAACTTAATTTCCTGTGTAAGCACTAGAACAAATTCATATTCATAATTTAGCACTAAAAATAGGTTCATAGAAAATTGAAAGTAGAATCTGGGTTTCCTATTAGTTTAAGAAATTGGTAGACAAGTAATGCTCCTGTTCTTGTACATATTTTCTGTCACTATCCCCAAATTTTCAACTATGAAGGCAAAGCCTTAACACAAAAAACAACAAAGATTATATATAGGAATTAGTAGAAAAAGTATAACTGCTACATTAAATTTAAATTTTTATTTGCTAACTTTATATTAAAATAATAAATAATATTTTCTGTTATTTTAAAATTTTAATTTACGAGTTCAACATGCAAGAAAATTTTAATCTTATTACTAACTATGTTCCTTGGGTGGAATGGTTGAGGCAGTGGGCTAGTTGGGTAGGAAGGGCTGTGGGCAAAATGGTGAAAAAAATTGTATTTTACTTGGTTTAACTGACTAAGCTAAAAAGCTAATCATTTGCCTAAATTGCAATTTGTACCTCTGATTTTTTTTTCCTCATTTAGAATGAGAAATACATTAACTAAAAATAAACAAAGAGAAAATAATAGCAAATTATAATAATCCATAACTTTCTAAGATTAACCTGTAAAGGCATATCATCTCACAAAGATGTAGAAAACACAGTGGTAGATAATTATGTCTGCTATGGGCAAGGGCATGAAAACAAGTATGCCACTGAAGTGTAATCCAAGAGCTGGATCAACAGTTCCCAAACCTGATGATACATTAAAATCACCCAATCATGTTCCCAGACATTCAGATTCAGGATGGTCTAGGTCAGCAGTGTTTCATTTTAAAATCAAATTAGTAACTGAATCACTTTTCTTTACAGCAGAAATTAACAGAATTTTATAAATCAACTATACTTCCATAAAGTAAATTTTAAGAAAGACAAATATTATGATATCACTTATATGTGAAAACTAAAAAGATGATACACATGATCATATTTACAAAACAGAAACAGATTCACAAACTCTGAAAGCAAAGGGTGGGGATAAAGTAGGAGTTTGAGATTAACATATACACATTACTATATGTAAAATAGATAATCAACAAGGACATACTGTATAGCACAGGGAACTCTACTCAACATTCTATAATAACCTACATGGCAAAAGGATCTGAAAGAGAATGAGTATATGTATAAAACTGAATCACTTTGCTGTATACCTGAAACTAACACAGCATTGCAAATCAACTAATCAAATATACCTCAATATAAAATAAAAATTAAAATAAACAATAAGATAAAAAAGAATTAGCAGCATCTGTAACAATTACCTGGGATGCATGCATACAAATTTACATTCTGGAGCCCCACGTCAGACCCACCCATCTGAAAGTCTAGAACAGAGACCAACAGTTTGCATTTGAATAAGCTCTTAAGGTGATTCTGAGAATCACTATCAAAGAGTGGTTGTCCCTAACCTTCTATGTGTCATAGACATTTTTGGCAGTCTGGTGGAACTTACAAACCTCTTCTTAGGTGCATATATTTAAGTTGCAAAGGAGTACCATACACATAATTTTGAAGGAAATTAATTTCATTGAAAAAGCTCTCAGTGTTTAAAATATAGTATGGTATTATATATTTCTTTTCAAAGAGAGTAATAAGATATGTTGGTGATTCTAATGATTGCTCTGCTATTATAAGTGATATTTTTAGAAGAATGCACTAAGATCTGAAGATATGTATAATTTGTCTTGATTAAAAAATTATTGGTGCTGCTAATAATATTGTGGTTAGTCACCTACATTTGTAGCAGAAAGAAAGACTGTGTTTCAATTCAGTTCAGTTCAGGTCAGTCGCTCAGTCATGTCTGACTCTTCGCGACAGCACACCAGGCCTCCTGTCCATGACCATCTCCCGGAGTTCACTCAGACTCACGTTCATCGAGTCAGTGATGCCATCCAGCCATCTCATCCTCTGCCGTCCCCTTCTCCTCCTGCCCCCAATCCCTCCCAGCATCAGAGTCTTTTCCAATGAGTCAACTCTTCGCATGAGGGGGCCGAAGTACTGGAGTTTCAGCTTTAGCATCATTCCTTCCAAAAAATTCCAGGGCTGATCTCCTTTAGAATGAACTGGTTGGATCTCCTTGCAGTCCAAGGGACTCTCAAGAGTCTTCTCCAACACCACAGTTCAAAAGCATCAATTTCTCGGCACTCAGCCTTCTTCACAGTCCAACTCTCACATCCATACATGACCACAGGAAAAACCATAGCCTTGATTAGATGGACCTTAGTCAGCAAAGTAATGTCTCTGCTTTTGAATATACTATCTAGGTTAGTCATAACTTTTCTTCCAAGGGCTAAGCGTCTTTTAATTTCATGGCTGCAGTCACCATCTACAGTGATTTTGGAGCACAGAAAAATAAAGTCTCTCACCGTTTGCACTGTTTCTCCATCTATTTCCCATGAAGTGATGGGACTGGATGCCATGATCTTCGTTTTCTGAAAGTTGAGCTTTAAACCAACTTTTTCGCTTTCCTCTTTCACTTTCATCAAGAGGCTCTTTAGTTCTTCTTCACTTTCTGCCATAAGGGTGGTATCATCTGCATATCCGAGGTTATTGATATTTCTCCCAGCAATCTTGATTTCAGCTTATGTTTCTTCTAGTCCAGCATTTCTCATGATGTATTCTGCATATAAGTTAAATAAACACAGTGACAGTATACAGCCTTAACATACTCCTTTTCCTGTTTGGAACCAGTCTGTTGTTCCATGTCCAGTTCTAATTGTTGCTTCCTGACCTGCATACAGATTTCTCAAAAGGCAGGTTAGGTGGTCTGGTATTCCCATCTCTTTCAGAATTTTCCACAGTTTATTGTGATCCACACAGTCAAAGGCTTTGGCATAGTCAATAAAGCAGAAATAGATGTTTTTCTGGAACTCTCTTGCTTTTTCCATGATCCAAAGGATGTTGGCAATTTGATCTCTGGTTCCTCTGCCTTTTCTAAAACCAGCTTGAACATCAGGGAGTTCATGTTCATGTATTGCTGAAGCCCGGCTTGGAGAATTTTGAGCATTACTTTACTAGTGTGTGAGATGAGTGCAATTGTGTGGTAGTTTGAGCATTCTTTGGCATTGCCTTTCTTTGGAACTGGAATGAAAACTGACCTTTTCCAGTCCTGTGGCCACTGCTGAGTTTTCCCAATTTGCTGGCATATTGAGTGCAGCACTTCCACAGCATCATCTTTCAGGATTTGAAATAGCTCAACTGAAATTCCATCACCTCCACTAGCTTTGTTCATAATGATGCTTTCTAAGGCCCACTTGACTTCACATTCCAAGATGTCTGGCTCTAGATGAGTGATCACATCATCATGATTATCTGGGTCGTGAAGATCTTTTTTGTACAATTCTTCTGGGTATTCTTGCCACCTCTTCTTAATATCTTCTGCTTCTGTTAGGTCCATACCGTTTCTGTCCTTTATCGAGCCCATCTTTGCATGAAATGTTCCCTTGGTATCTCTAATTTTCTTGAAGAGATCTCTAGTCTTTCCCATTGTGTTCTTTTCCTCTATTTTTTTGCATTGATTGCTGACGAAGGCTTTCTTATCTCTTCTTGCTCTTCTTTGGAACTCTGCATTCAGATGCTTATGTCTTTCCTTTTCTCCTTTGCTTTTGCCTCTCTTCTTTTCACAGCTATTTGTAAGGCCTCCCCAGACAGCCATTTTGCTGTTTTGCATTTCTTTTCCATGGGGATGGTCCTGATCACTGCCTCCTGTACAGTGTCACGAACCTCCATCCATAATTCATCAGGCACTCTGTCTATCAGATCTAGGCCCTTAAATCTATTTCTCACTTCCACTGTATAATCATAAGGGATTTGATTTAGGTCATACCTGAATGGTCTAGTGGTTTTTCCTACTTTCTTCAATTTGAGTCTCAATTTGGTAATAAGGAGTTCATGATCTGAGCCACAGTCAGCTCCTGGTCTTGTTTTTCTTGACTGTATAGAGCTTCTACATCTTTGGCTGCAAAGAATATAATCAATCTGATTTTGGTGTTGACCATCTGGTGATGTCCATGTGTTGAGTCTTCTCTTGTGTTGTTGGGAGAAGGTGTTTGCTATGACCAGTGCATTCTCTTGGCAAAACTCTATTAGTCTTTGCCCTGCTTCATTCCACATTCCAAGGCCAAGTTTGCCTGTTAGTCCACGTGTTTCTTGACTTCCTACTTTAGCATTCCAGTCCCCTATAATGAAAAGGACATCTTTTTTGGATGTTAATTCTAAAAGGTTTTGTAGATCTTCATAAAACCATTCAACTTCAGCTTTTTCAGCATTACTGGTTGGGGCATAGATTTGGATAACTATGATATTGAATGGTTTGCCTTGGAGATGAACAGAGATCATTCTGTCATTTTTGAGGTGCATCCAAGTACTACATTTCGGACTCTCTTGTTGACCACGATGGCTACTCCATTTCTTCTGAGGGATTCCTGCCCACAATAGTAGATATAATGGTCATCTAACAAGTTAGTAAAAATAAAGATATCATTATTTCTCCTCCAACTATAAACTGGCTACATGTTACCATGAATTGCTAGGGGCTCCATAGAACTCAGGCTGGAATTTTGGCTAGAGTAAGAGCCAGAGGTCTTGGTTCTTTCAAGAACACCAGATGATTCTCCTACTACAGGAAAGTAAAACTGTCATATCAAAAGAACCCAAGAAACCTTGTATATTTGTTTCAGTATAAAACAGAAATTATATAAAACATCTCTGAAGTTTGGCAGTTTGATTTCATCTGTTATTTAAAACAAAGTTCAGTTCAGTCCCTCAGTCGTTTCCAACTCTTTGCGACCCCATGAATCACAGCACGCCAGGCCTCCCTGTCCATCAAACTAAACAATTTTTCTCCTACTAAGAACATGTGTGCTCAGTTGTGTCTGACTCTTTGTGCCCCTTGTGGACTGTAGCCTGCCAGGCTCCTCTGTCCATGGAATTCTCTAGGCAAATATTCTGTTGTGGGCTGCTGCGTCCTCCTCCAGGGGATCTTCCTGAAACAGGAAGATCTTCCTGAAACAGGGAATCTTCCTGAAACCTCTTACTTCCTGAAACCTCCTCTCTTACTTCTCACCCATTGACAGGTGTGTTCTTTACCACTAGCACAACCTCGGCAGCCCAACATGAATTCTTAGCTTCCCTATGTGCAGGTCAACTCTGGCTTAATCTAGGGGATTCCACAGCTTTTCATTCTGACACTAGCCTCTTTTTAACTTCTCTGGAAAACTTTTTTGTTCAGTAGATCAAAACAAAATTAGAGTTTAGAAAGACCACTATAAGTAGGACATCATTAAAATGGTAATTTTTTTTAGAAAAAGAAAAAATTCAAAGCTAAGATTTCAACAAACACAGGTTGGTATTATTGCTTGCTTGGGAAAAATTCATTCTTGATGTATGCTAATAAGTATTTGAAAGAATATTATTGGAAAATAAAGGATTCTTTTATAAGTCACTTATTTTTATTAATTCAATTTAGGGAGCAAACTCTTTGTTGCCTTTAACTTTATTTTGACTTAAACTTGAATGGATATTTTGCAACCCAGAGAATTTATGTGGCAAAGAAGTTGCTGAGAATATAATTATACACATAAAGAGATAAAATTTCTTCTGGTCAATTGTGAATCATCTACCAATAAATTTTCCGCAACTTAGTTGTCTAGTCTGCAAAAGCCTGTTGCAGAGTTGGGGGTTTTTCATTTAGTTTTTGTTGCTGTTTCTGCTTTTTTAATTGAAAGCTGTTTTTCTTCACTTAAAGATTGTTACATAAAAATAACAAATATTATAGTTTTCGCCAAACCAAAATATCTTTCACCAGTCCCTTAAGTCCTGATGTTGTGGAGAGGGAGGGAGGCATCTATATTCTAAAATAGAAACAGATAAGATCAGGAGAAAACTATCATTCCTTGAATGAGTAACAAAAGTTTTCTTGTTCATTTTGTTGTTGTTTAGTCAGCTGTTAAGTCGTGTCCAACGCTTTGCGACGCCGTCGACTGTAGCCCACCAAAGCGTCTCTGTCCATGGGATTTCTCAGGCAAAAATACTGGCCTGGGATGCCATTTCCTTCTCCAGGGATCTTCTCTACCCAGGGATGGAACCTGCATTTCCCGCACTCGCAAGCGGGTTCCTTACCACTTAGCCACCAGGGAAGCTCCTTGTTCATTTAGCCTCCTTCCTAAAAATTATTTCCAACTCATCAAGCAGTAAACAACGTGGTATATTTTTGAGGTTGAGGACAATTTTGGATTAAATTGATGAAATCAAATGGGATAATATACTCTTTTCTCCTTTCCTTTAATTACACCTTCCTCTTTCTTTTACTTACTTTCTTCCTTATTTTATTTTTTGCTTTCATCCTCACTTCTTTATTCCCCTCAACTTTTCATCTTTATTTCCTCCCATTCTCTCTTCTTTTCTTTACAGTCTTATATTTTCAAAAGAAACTGTGTTGATTTATAACAGAGTATACGTGGTAAACTTAATACACTAGAAAAGTAAATAAGGTCTAAGAAACAAGGAACCAAATCGATACAATATACAGGGTCAGCACAATTACTAATACATGTGTTTTAGATTTCTTGGAAATCCATGCCAAAAAGAAAACATTAAAAAACGCATAACTTTAATTATGAGATAAGCTGAATAATACCAGTTCCATAAGAGGAGAAGGCGATGGCACCCCACTCCAGTACTCTTGCCTGGAAAATCCCATGGGCAGAGGAGCCTGGTAGGCTGTAGTCCATGGTGTCACAAAGAGTCAGACACGACTGAGCGACTTCACTTTCACTTTCATGCACTGGAGAAGGAAATAGCAACCCACTGCAGTGTTCTTGCCTGGAGAATCGCAGGGACAGCAGAACCTGGTGGGCTGCTGTCTATGAGGTCACACAGAGTCAGACATGACTGAAGTGACTTAGCGGCAGCACTAGTTCCATAGGAAGACAGATTTCTTCTGAACCCTCAATTCTAAAGGAAATTTTGCATGTATGACCTTAAAATGTAGTAAGGCATTAAAAATCATGCACTACTGTTGGACTTTATTTTCTTGGGCTCCAAAAATCACTGGAGATGGTGACTGCAGCCATGAAATTAAAAGATGCTTACTGCTTGGAAGGAAAGTTATGACCAACCTAGACAGCATATTAAAAAGCAGAGACATTATTTTGCCAACAAAGGTCCGTCTAGTCGAGATTATGGTTTTTCCAGTGTTCATATATAGATGTGAGAGTTGGACTGTGAAGAAAGCTGAACGCCAAAGAATTGATGCTTTTGAACTGTGGTGTTGGAGAAGACTCTTGAGAGTCTCTTGGACTGCAAGGAGATCCAACCAGTCCATTCTAAAGGAGATCAGCCCTGGGATTTCTTTGGAGGGAATGATGCTAAAGCTGAAACTCCAGTTCTTTGGCCACCTCATGCAAAGAGTTGGCTCACTGGAAAAGACTCTGATGCTGGGAGGGATTGGGGGCAGGAGGAGAAGGGGACAACAGAGGATGAGATGGCTGGATGGCATCACTGACTCGATGAAAGTGAGTTTGAGTGAACTCCGGGAGTTGATGATGGCCAAGGAGGCCTGGTGTGCTGTGATTCATGGGGTCGCAAAGAGTCGAACACACCTGGGTGACTGAACTGAACTGAACTGAAGAAAATTTTATAGTAAACATGGAGGTATATATAGTATACCTCTTGCTGCTGCTAAGTCGCTTCAGTCATGTCTAACACTGCAACCCCATAGACGGCAGACCACCAGGCTCCCCTGTCCCTGGGATTCTCCAGGCAAGAATACTGGAGTGGGTTACCATTTCCTTCTCCAATGTATGAAAGTGAAAAGTGAAAGTGAAGTCACTCAGTCGACTCAGCGATCCCACGGACCGCATCCCACCAGGCTCCTTCATCCATGCAATTTTCCAGGCAAGAGTACTGGAGTGGGGTGCCATTGCCTTCTCCGGTATACCTCTTATTCAAAGATAAATAAACTGCAATGACTGAGAAAACAATGTTACAACTGAATCAAGAATATACTACAAGGGATTAAGATCATTTTATCCAAGGTGCTGTCCACAGAGATCTCATCTCCCATGATCGAAGTATCACTTTTCTCAACCATGTTTTTGGTTTTTAGTAGGAGATACCAGGAGTTTGTCTCCTTGCAAATACCATTAATATGGTAGAGAGTGGCTACCAGACTGACCCTATCAATTTCTCTCTGGTTCTTAATAAATACAGTAGCTTGAACAAAGGGGTAAATTGATCAGGGGAAGAAAATTCTTTCTATTGGCTATTTTTTTTTTCTTTGTGTGTCTCATGAAATTTTGAATTGAGATCAGAAAATCTAAAATTAATTAAGCTTACTTGTTTTCTAAGAGCTAACATATGGCTGGGTAAGTGCCAGATGAGTTGTTATAATTGTGTTAAATGAATAAGCTATTTTAGTTACATGTGTCCAGTACAGTCATGATGCTTATGGAATTGCCCACGAGTCCTCACTCTCCTAGTTGGATGCTTTGCCATCCATTACCTCAAATTCCTTTCGTTCATCTTTCCCTTGCCTATTAAAATGCTCTCTCCTACTTTCTGTCCTGCCAAATCGATCCCCCTCTTTCCCTCCAATCGAAAGGGAAGGCCCATTCTTCTCTTAAACCATTTTCAGACTAATTCTATCTGGTTCCATTCATTACTTAAACCTTTTGGGGTGTGAAATGAGCTGCAGTGCCTGACTGCAGCATTTGCAACATTTGTTATTATTCTTTGCAGCTTTAGTGAGTCCGAAAGCTTAAAACATCCCTACCTAAGCTCCAGCTTCAGGGAGGAATTCTTATCACAGCATACACAGTCTAAGGAGGGAGACAAAAGAGAGGAAACCTACAAGGGACCTGAGAAGAGGGGCAGAAGATTTAATACTGTGCAAGATGCCTTGGGATAGGCTCCTTTTTCTCACTATAATTCCTCTCTGAGTGTATTTTGATACTCCATATATGACCTCAAAAATAATAATGGTGGGTTGCATTTATATGCTTCTTTTCTCACAGAGAATAAGGCTCCCCTGAAGCCAGGGGAGCCCTTTGAGGGTGCACAATGTATAAAAATGGTAATAAAGTCTTAGAAATGGGCAGTCAGGAGGCATTGCCATGTCATCAAGGTGATGCTATATGGATGCATTTTTATTTGGCACCAAACTGCAGATTTCAAACAGTTATGCAAATATGCACAGAGTTATCTAAATCTGCAGAGCTAGGACCTTTTCAGAATTAAAAAATAAAATAAAATAAATGCAAACTCCAGTTGTAATCTTGACAGAATGCCTCTCTAAAAATGAACAACTAGTTTTCTTGCAAACAGGAAACTGAGTCAGGGAGTGCCTCAGTTACATGCTTTAATTAAAGAACTGAATATAATATTCTCAACAGTTCAATTTCTCAGTTCTGAGACTTTGTTTCCATGAACTAAATAGTCACTTAACATATGGTTGCCAATCTTTTATTTTGTCAAGAATATTTTAAATGTATCCTCATCATCTCCATCATTTTCTAAAATAATAAATAGTTTATCATAAACTTCCTATGCTGCTTATATTTTATTGTGAATACCAATTGGAAGACATCATGTTTGGTTTGTAAAAGGTGAGTTCAGCTTGGCAGGGTTTGAAATGCAGGTACTCTCTCTCAAATTAAATTCTAACTTTTAATATCCAGCACTGATGCCTGGAAATGTTTGTATGAACCAATGGGCTCTATACACCACCTTTAGGTTGCTGATATCAATATTTACAATAAAATTAATTATGTGAGTACTTTAGAAGTTTTTTCTGAAAGAATGTTTTGCCCAGTTATTCTGAGTAACCCAAAACAATACACGTGCACCATTAACTGCAGTTTTTTCTCATATAAGGTTTGAGTTTGCAAATTTAGAACAAAAGCTTAGAATACAAGCTTTATGTGTGTCATTTTGCCCACATACATACATAATCTATTTTTCTCAGCCAGCTAGTGAAAACATAACTATGAAATGGTACTTGAGAATCCCAGGTAGAACATTCAGCATTTACTAAATATTCTTCATCCTTAAAGCTTTGCCTCTAGTCTTCCTTTCTTCTAGGATAGGCTTGTGTTAAAAATGTAACTGAAAATCCCACCAGAGTGCAGCACCAGTGGTAGGTATGTGATAAACAGATATTAGATTAAAAACTGATTTATAAATAATTTTCAATATTTTTTCAATTTCATTTTGCTTAGATTTTGCTTTGAATTTCCACAGAAATTAATACATCTCCTCAGGATCTATCTTTAAAAGACAATTAAGCAATAGACTAAAAGCAGCCAGAGACAAAGGAAGCCTTAAATCCACAACCTCAATGTGTACTTTCAATGAATAACTCTTCTAAATGTTCCCCCATGTAGTCACAAGCGCTGTCAAATGACAAAACTAAACCAATTCAATAAGTTGATGTCCTTTATTCAAGGGGAAGGACTCCCCCAGTGGCTCAGTGATAAAGAATCCACCTACAATGCAAGAGACGGAGGAGATGCGGGTTCCATCCCTGGGTCAGGAAGATCTCTGGAGAAGGAAATGACAACCCAGTTCAGTATTCTTGCCTGGAGACTCCCATGAACAGAGGAGCCTGGCAGGCTATAGTCCATGGGGTTTCAAAGAGTCAGACATGACTGAGCACGCACATACACATGCATTCAAGAAAAAATAGCCCATAGAGTGGAGGGGACAATGCCTCACAAGCGGTGTAAGACTATTACTGAGGGATTTGGGGCAAGAGTGAGTTTACAGAATGTTAGAAGAGGCAAGGGAGAAACAGAGTACCACTGGCTAAAAGGCCAAAGATTTCCTTATAGGCTTACAGGCTACTAGTTCCTCATTTCTAGGGTAGGGTGAGCCAGCTAAGGCAGAAAGTGAAGAAGAACTAAAGAGCCTCTTGGTGAAAGTGAAAGAGGAGAGTGAAAACATTGGCTTAAAGCTCAACATTCAGAAAACTAAGATCATGGCATCTGGTCCTATCACTTCATGGCAAATAGATGGGAAAATAGTGGAAACCGTGGCTTACTATTTTGGGGGGCTCCAAAATCACTGCAGATGGTGATTGCAGCCATGAAATTAAAAGATGCTTCCTCCTTGGAAGGAAAGTTATGACCAACCTAGACAGCATATTAAAAACCAGAGACATTATTTTGCCAACAAAGATCCATCTAGGCAAGGCTATGGTTTTTCCAGTGGTCATGTATGGATGTGAGAGTTGTACTAAAAGAAAGCTGAGCACCAAAGAACTGGTGCTTTTGAGCTGTGGTGTCGGAGAAGACTCTTGAGAGTCCCTTGGACTGCAAGGAGATCCAACCAGTCCATTCTGAAGGAGATCAGTCCTGAGTGTTCATTGGAAGGACTGAGTTGAGCTGAAACTCCAATACTTTGGCCACCTGATGTGAAGAGCTAACTCATTTGAAAAGACCCTGATGCTGGGAAAGATTGAGGGTGGGAGGGGAAGGGGATGAGAGAGGATGAGATGGTTGGATGGCATCACCAACTCAATGGACATAAGTTGGTTAAACTCCAGGAGCTGGTGAAGGACAGGGAGGCCTGGTGTGTTGCAGTGCATGGGGTCGCAAAGAGTCAGACATAACTGAGAAACTGAGCTGAGCCAGCTAAACCTGAGTTGGAGGATTATGACTGGTGTTACATTTTCTTGACAGTGAAGCACTTCCTGTAAGTGCAGGTTGACTTAGATTTAGATTTGTGACACGGACCAGGCCCCTGGGTGATATTCATTTTGTGGATCCTGATTTATGAGTTAATTTATCAGTGCCTTAAACAGATTGCTTAGGTCCATCCATTTTGTCAAAATTGGCAAAATTTTATTCTTTTGTATCCATTCCTCTGTTGATGGCCAAATAGGTTGCTTCCATATTTTGGTTATTATAAATAATACTGCTGTGAAAACTGAGGTGCATGTATCTTCTTAAGTGAGTGTTTTCCTTTTCTTTGGATATCTTTATGCTTGTTTTCTGAGCTATAACAACTATATTTTATAAGTCTTTAAAAATATAATTATTCTTCCCACATGGAATGAATATATTAAACTTTAATATAATATTTGTAAGACTCATTTTCCCTTTGGTAAGTCCATTTTAGATTTTATTAAAGGACTGGTCATTGATGTGTGTATTTCAGTTACTTTCATCTGTTTATTAAATGAAAGTGTAAGTGCTAAATTCTGGGACATTACATAGGAGTTTCCTTGTTCCAGCTTTCTGGTCAGTGGATGAAAGCTACTAGACACTTTCGGTGTCTTTAAGGCATTGTCTGACCTGAAAGAGAGAGGAAACACTCTCTCTTTATTTCTTTTCCTATTACTGATCATAAAAGCCATGAGTCTTCCTTGGAAACTCCTCTGTGTACAGAGTTAGGAAATGTTCAGCATTGACTATTGTCCAGGGAAGACACTAGACTGTCTTTTAAAAGGCAGTGCGTGGGTCCATAATGATATTCCAAATGATAGGAACCACATCATCTCCTTGCCAGCCAGGAGGAGAGAGCAGGCACCAGGATGTCTCTAGCCTAAAAGCATAGTTTATGTGAAGATCGAAATCTAGAATAAATAAAAGGCAGGAAAAATATTAAAAACTCAGAAGTTAAAGTTTCCAGCCTAAGCCTAGAGAAGAGTGGATAATTAAAATAAATCTTCCATGAAGGCTCACAGTTGACAGAATGGCTATAATAGTCTTTCAAGGACAAGAAAGGCCAGTAACTTAATGTCTTTTGTCACATAAAGGTGTATAGCCCATTTTGGCTTGCTGGTTGACACTCAGAAGTCCAGGCTACATACTCTGTCTTTTAGAACAATCACATAGCTTCTGATTTTAAATCAAGATAGTTATTAATAGACTTTACATTGAATAAAATATCAAGAAGAGAGAGACTAAAATAAACACTGAAGCTCTCCTTTTTCTGCATTCTTAGACAATGTGCATGTTCTTAAAAGGTGTTTACACCATAAATGTTTAATAATTGTAGGCAGCAAGTCTGTGAAGCTGTCATTATAACTGACCATTATGGAACTTTTTGGACAACATAGAAAAACTCAAATGACAAATTCAGACACTCAAGTGATGTATACACTGATCTTAACTCAGTTAAATAATATATATGAGCAGGCCAATAAGAACTAGAAGTATTATGTAAACATTAAAATGACATTTTATGTCATTGTGAGTAATTCTTCTACAGATCTATAACATCTTTTAAACATTAAAACACTTGAAGTTGAATATTAAAATGTCAATCTCTTTGTCAGAAATTTGATAGCTTACTTCAATGTCCACAGCATTAAATAACTAGTAGTCTAATTTATGCTTTTGTTTGTTGGCTTGTATGTTTATTTTGTTCCTGGGTTTTCCCTAGGACTGGAAACTCATCCACGCCAACCTTTTCTACTGGAGGTGGACCATTTGTAAAATTAAACACAGCACCTAATGGCAGCTTAATACTAAGGCCAAGGTAGGTTGCAAAATGTGTTCTTTGATTAGATGTACATGGACCAAATAATAGATTTCAAAGCCATTTAGATTTTGAAGCCATCCCATACTGGCCATATAATTTTGAAAGGTATTTAACTTTTTGTTATTCAGATAATCTCAAGCAGTATCTAATCCATCCTATTGGATAACATTACCTAATCCATATATATGGTCAGATGGTCAGATGAAGTATTGTAGTGTAACTAAGTAGCACCCAGAGATTCAAAAAGTTTTACTTCAATATCTTTTTATCCCTACTCTTGGATTTAAAAAAGTAAATCCCATAGACAGGCTTCCCTGGTGGCTCAGATGGTAAAGTGTCTGTCTGCAACTGGGAAACCTGGGTTCAATTCCTGGGTCGGGAAGATCCCCTGGAGAAGGAAATGGCAATCCACTCCAGCACTCTTGCCTGGAGAATCCCATGGACGGGGAGCCTGATAGGCTATAGTCCATGGAGTCGCAAAGAGTCGGACACAGCTGAGTGACTTAAATTGTCAGAGTTGAGATAAATAGGTACATGTTATCAGACTAAAAGAGTGGTGCCATTATGTATCATCGAAAGAGAAGAGAGAAAAGCAAAAGTCATGGTATTCTTTTTCCCAGCAAATGTGTTCATGCTAAGTTGCTTCAGTTGCATCACACTCTTTGCGGTCCTGTTGGCTGTAGCCTACCAGGCTCCTCTGCCCATGGGATTTTCCAGGCAAGAAAACTGGAGTGGATTGCCAGAAGAGTTCCTTACCACTAGAGCAACCTGGGAAGCCTCTTCCTAGCAAACAGAACATGGATATTAACTGAAGGGATCCAGACTCTCAGTTGTGTCTGCATTTTTCTTTTACTCTTTAAAGTTAGGTTTGCTTTTACTCATGTTTTAAAAGCAGCATCTTTCTTGTATTCAAATATCTGTTTTAGCTTAGATTATGTCATTTCTTCTGTTCAGGCATTAATGATAACTTCAGTTGAAATTGGCTTCCAATTTTACAGCTCCATTAAAGGCTAGCTTGGGGGTGGATGGAGAAAGTAACTTTAAGAAAAGATTATAACTAAAAGAATTTAAGATATTATTGCTGGTACATTAGGTTGTAGTTTTTGGTTTAACATATTAAATGGTGAAAAGTGAAATTATATAATTATTCAGCTATTCATGAAAAGTTGCCATTTCTGTAAGTTCAATCAGTAAAACAAATTGTTATAGGAGTACTTTTAGTACCAAAGTACTTTGCAGTTGAATATTTTATATGAATGCTTGCACAGCCTTAGCTGATATTATTAGTCTCATCGGGGATGAAGCAAAGAATCTGCAAGATCTCCTTTCATAGATTTCCTTTTTATAAGACATGTCTAAATTTACATTACCGTTACAGATGTTGAGCAGCTTGTATGCTGAGAATGCTTCTCATTTATATTTTACAAACATTTAAGGATGAGTTAGGAAAAAAGGGAAAAATATTAAATATTTTCATATTAATTACATGCACGTTTAAAATAAGAACTAGATTATTCTATGCTTATCAACAAAATGCCAGTATCATTGTATATTGATGTCTCTATTGTATGTAGGTTTGTGTTATTTGAAAGAGATACCATTTATAGACAGAGATACTTGAAACTTCCAGTATATCAATAAGCCAGGACATTCTTAATCTCTTTCTTGATTAGCCACATATACTGGGTTGGCAGGAAATCAGATGTATTTGCACTTAGTTAATTTATTAATATATTTATTTGTTTGTTGAAGAAACAGGTTTATTGCCCCATGTTATGTGATGTTTTGAAAATGCTTTTTCACTAGTGGTCATAATAAAAATATAAGAAAAGGAAGAAGATATCAAGGAGAACGATTCTTCTAACTATGGAAGCAACTTGACCTGATATAACTGGAAATGTAGAATTGTGCTACTTCTAGTACTGGGCTTCCTTTTTCTTTGTCTGGTAGTCCTAGATATAAGCAAATTTTA
The DNA here is from genome assembly GCA_917880005.1 of Nanger dama. Classification (NCBI taxonomy): domain Eukaryota; kingdom Metazoa; phylum Chordata; class Mammalia; order Artiodactyla; family Bovidae; genus Nanger; species Nanger dama. Next base: position 18,876,089 of record CAKJTW010000020.1, read on the forward strand.
ATTTCATACATGTTGGTTGAGAATGTGTTCTAGATACAGGATGTAGAGTGCTTATCAACACTTTGCCCCTCAGTCGCTCAGTCATGTCCGACTCTTTGCAACTCCATGGACTGTAGCCTGCCAGGATGCCCTGTCCAGGCAAGAACGGCATTTTCCAGGCAAGAATACTGAAGTGGGTTGCTATTTTCTACTCCAGGGAATCTTCCTGATCCGGGGATCAAAACTGCATCTTCTGTGTCTCTATTACATTCTGCATCTCAGTTAAACATTACAATGCTACAGAGCATATTTCCAGTTCATATAAAAGCTCTGTGACTTAGGTAATACTTCTCACTCTAAGATTAAGGAAACAACCCTGGTATGGATAAGTGACTTGGACACATTCACAAAACTGGAGGCAACATGAGATTTTAAGCCTTCCACTTTCCATTCTACCCTCCTATATTGTGAATGCTCCAAGGTAGTATATTACTTTAAATAGCAGTTCTAGAAAGGAAAAAGAAAGAAACAGGGCCAGTGTTGTTGGGCAAATATAGGGGAGAGAATTTAGTTCACTTTGTCAACACAGCAGATACAGACATCCTTTGTATCCCAATGTTGCCCCACTGGACTGGGAGTAAGACACAGCATCATGGCATTGCCTATTTTCCCATAGAGGGGGCTAACCTAGTTCTCACTCCAGGACTGAAGATCAGAACAGTTACCCTATTTTTCTCTAATCTCTCTAAATGTACCTAGACAAATGGACTCAGTGCTCACTCTGACTGGAAGTGAAGCCTCTTACTGCTCTGTTCTGAGACTACATACGTGCTTGTGTATGTAAAAGTTTAATTAAGCAAAACACATGAAGAATGAGCTGCTAAGTTCACTTTAATTTTCTGGTTATCTGTTAAGTTAGCCAAAAATTTTCTGAAAAGAAATACATCCATTTTATACAGACAACATAACATTAAGTATTGTTCAACACCTAAGAATAGAAACCATTTTGAATATCAGTTTTTATTGATAAGTACGATAGATGTAGTAAGTTTGGATGAAACGGGACATCGTCGTGGAAAATGTCTTAAAAACTGCTTATCTCCTAACCCTAGGTGGATAACAGAAGGAGAGTTAACTGAGGCTTCTTCTTTGGGGCATGTTGGATGCATACTGATACATCTACAGAAAGTGAAATTTGCTCAGTCATGTCCAACTCTTTGCAACCCCATGGACTATATAGTCCATGGAATGCTCTAGGCCAGAATATTGGAGTGGGTAGCCTTTCCCTTCTACAGGGGATCCTCCCAATCCAGAGACCAAACCCAGGTCTCCTGCACTGCAGGCGGATTCTTTACCAACTGAGCTATCAGGGAAGCCATATAGATACATCTATATCTAGATAGATATACCTACATGCACATTGCTTATTAATAAAAGATGCATGTCCTTATATTTTAGTTGAATATGTCTATTCTAAAGAATTTGTCCATTAGACAACATGAATGCCTGTGATCAAATACTTACCATGTATGTTCCAGAAACATTGAATTGCTCTGATTATGTTTATTATCTCACATGGATCTTGAGTCATGTTTCATGTTTTTGATTTGGTCTTTTCTAAAATTTCAAGCATCTAAATAACGTGCACAAGAGATGGTGTTAAATATTTAAATAGAAACTTAAAATTACATACATATGTGTGTTTTATTATAAGCGATAGCTACATAGCTGCATCAGGAAAAAGTGTTGGCAAGCTCTTTAATTCCTTGTATTATACTGATCTCTAGTGGTTGGTAAGTATAACATTTTAAAACAATTTTTCTTTTAATTTCTTTAAATGAGAATTCTTGGCTTTGAAAAAAGTCGGTGTCCAAATATTTAAACAGGTAGTGAGTTTTTAATTATTTATGCCTGCACTTTATGTGCCTGTTTACACATCTGTCTCCTTTGAAGGTAGGACCTATGATTTATTCATCATTGAATTCCATGAATAAGTACACAGCCTCACACACAGTGTTGGGCACCAAGGCATATTCTGTACTATAGAATGATGAAATCCAAGGTTGATTCACAGAAGCTAACAGTAGGCATGGTTTATAGAATACTCATTCTGTATAATGCACAATAATAATTCCATTGCAAATATTTTTTTATTTCTCACAAAACTCCAATAAGGTACTATGCCCCAATTAATGGATATTAAAACTGAGCCTCGGGGATATTCAGCAACTTATCTAAAATCACCTGTGTTGCAGAGTTAAAGGTTCAAACTCAGTTTTATTTGACTTTCAATTGAAGATTCTTTGCTGTACATTTCAACCTCCCTACATTTTGAGTATGACATATTTAAAAGCCCATTGTACTAAAGAGAAAAAATAGGATAACCTATAATACTATGTTTTGTTTGAAATGTTATGTGCACCATTTTTTAAATATAGTTGCTCTTCTATTACAGCCAACAGTGCTTAGAGGATTCACTGATTCTGTTACAATGTAACTATAAATGTAAGTAAATATTTCCTCTTGTTCTCCTTCAAGCCTTCAGTTTAATGTCCTGGAGTCGCTGTCACCTTAAATTATTTTGTAATGGCCCATTCAATTTTCAGGATCAGAGGAAATTCACCGAAACTAACTAGAGGCTCTTTCTTCAATTATCTTAATAGCATGTGGGGAAAAACTGGTGACTCAAGAAGTTAGCCCAAAGATTGTCGGAGGAAATGACTCCAGAGAAGGAGCCTGGCCTTGGCTCGTTGCTCTGTATTTCAATGATCAACAAGTCTGCGGAGCTTCCTGGTGAGCAGGGATTGGCTGGTGTCGGCCGCCCACTGCGTGTACGGGTGAGTGTGACGTCACTTCCCCAATGGGGTGACCCTGGCAGACCCTGTGCATCCCATTTCAGGCAGCCTCCCCAAATCCTCCTAGCAGGGAACCGTCTCCACTGTTTAGAACACTAAACTGTCCAGTAATTTTCCCATGAAAGTCATGTATAAAAATAAAGTACAATTAAAACTCATTTTCATTAGAGTCTTACATCAAGTATTATGTTTCCCACATACATAAATATTGAAATTTCCACCTATTCACAAGGTAAGCATTTTTAAAGGTATAAAATAAGCTTTTACCATATAATTTGTGCTGGTTATCAGTCATTTAGAACAATATTTATTATAATTAAGTCATCAATGTAAAAAAAAAGGCATGTATCAATAGATCTGGAGTTAGAAACTAAAAAGTGTGCTCCTTGAAATTCATATGTAAGCACCTTGCTGTGAATTAGCTTAAAAAGGTTTCTTTAGTTCTCAAGTCAGATCTGTTTTGATGCTGGTGCTGCTGCTGAGTCGCTTCAGTTGTCTCCCACTCTGTGCGACCCTATGGACTGCAGCCTGCCAGGCTCTTCTGTCCGTGGAATTCTCCAGACAAGAAGACTGGAGTAGGTTGCCATGCTCTCCTCCAGGGACTCTTCCCAGCGCAGGGACAGAACCCAGGTCTCCCACATTGCAAGCAGATTCTTAACCGCTAAGCCACCGCAGAAGCCCGTTTTGATGCCAACCGTAACTAAAACTTAGAACTAAGAATCAACCATGTCTAATGCTCTTCTTATAGTATGACTTGACAAAGTGCATGAGGAATTCTAGGATTTGTCTTCTCCCTCTAGAGCAGCCATCCTTAGAGCAGTGCCACAGGAGAAATGAAAGTGGATGGGGCAGGTAGAAAACAAACATCAATATTCCTGGGTCCAAGAATGTGTTAATTTCTTCATCTGCCTGAAAGATGTCACCTCTTTACGTTATTATAGTCCACCATTTCTGAATTAGGTCAGAAAAAGGTAGCTTCCTCATAGATTCATGAGACTTCACAAAGGTGATTTCCTGCCCCTGACTGAGTAGGAGAGGCCTCCAGGAAATGACCTTAACTGTGAGGGTTAGAATGAGCTGCAAACATCCAGAATCTCTAAATGAAAAAGTGCCGTGTGTGTGCAGAATGGAAGAGACAACTGTTGTTAATCAGGTTAAAAGACTAAATTTGTACAAACACAGACATTGAAAGTTCTTGGATGAATGGAGATAAATCAACCACAAAGGCAGTCAAAATTGTTTGGAAGACAAGGAGGGCCAGGGAGAATGAGTATTAATGAATTGAGCCTAATGTGAAATACCTATCATACAAGAATGAGAGCAAACTCACACCGAGAATGCCGGGAGCCTAGAAGTAAGGACCTTAATTTGTAGTTTGGCCAATTACCTGGGCTTCATGAGGACTCTCCAAGGTACTGTCTGTCTGCTTCTAAAGTTCTCAGTGTCTGTGCATTACACTCTGTATCTGGGTGACGATACTACAGTCTCTCCCATATCTAGACTGCACCCTGACTTTGCTGCTTCTTGATAACTCTTTTTAATCTTTTTATTTTGCTACCATATCATAAAAAAACATCTGTAGTAGTCAATTTTCCCATTCCCTGCTAAACAAGACTTCAGCCTTTACCTACACATGCTCTATGCATTGGGCATGTCACCAATGGGTGACCTCTATCCTAACTATGTTACAGGTAAAAGGTATCTTTAGCTAGAAATTCAGTGTTTTCTGCTGCACCATAGGTAGGTCTTAGTAAGAGACCAACCTCCTGTATTAACGTCAGATTTGGTAAATTCGTCCATTCGATGTTCTTGCAGAACACATGTTTTCTAAATATCAACCAGGCTCGGAGTGACGTTAATGGCATCTTTCAGTGATCTACTTTACAGATGTGCTTATTTTGGGTTAAGGATACCAATAGCATCTTTTCAAACCCTGAATACATGAAGGAAGTGGAAAAACATTTTCCTCTAACATAAACACATGTTCAGTCATACAGGACATAAAATAACTGTTCATACAGCTTTAAATCTGAACAAAGGCAAGCAAGTGTAAGCTGTAATAGAATTGTGATGGCTCAGACTTTTCCTCAGCAACTTTGTACTGTTCGCACTCTCCTTAGCCCCTCAGTGGTATTATAGCTCATTCTTTTTCAGTTGCCAGAAGTTTTCTTGCTTTCTTATTTATTCCTATCTCTAACCAAGAAAGTTTCTGATATTATTTCAGAGAGTTTTATCCAAAAAAAAAAAAAAACTATTCTTATAAATATGCTAATACTCTGATTTTTCAAACTCTACTTATACAGCAAAAGCTTAATTTCCTAATAAAAAGGAGAGCCCAAATCAAGAAACTTGCTGAAACTAAACCACACAAATAACCCGTGCCTGTGTGCACGTTAAGTCACTTCAGTCGTATCCAACTGTAGCCCACTAGGCTCCTGGGCTCCTCTGTCCATGGGATTCTCCAGGCAAGAATACTGGAATGGATTGTCATGCCCTCCTCCCGTGGAGCTTCTTGACCCAGGAATCGAACACTGACCTCTTATGTCTCTTACATGGGTGGGGGTGGGGGAGGTGGGGGTGGGGTTCTTTACCACTAGGGCCACCTGGAAAGACCCACACAAATTACCTATGTTTGTACTGTGTGCCAAGTCGCTTCAGTCGTGTCTAACTCTGTGCAGCCCTATGGACAGTAGCCCTTTCGGCTGCTCTGTCCATGGGATTCTCCAGGCAAGAACACTGAAGTGGGTAGCAATGCCCTTCTCCAGAGGATCTCTCCGACCCAGGGATTGAACCCATATCTCTTATGTATCCTACATTGGCAAGCAGGTTCTTTTAACACTAGAGCTGCCTGGGAAGCTAGTGACCTGATCTGACCTGACCTGGATGTAAATCTGCTCCAGGAGTTTCCACCTATGGATAGTTAAATGGTTTAATTGAACATGTTTACACCCCCTTTCCCATCCCTCAGCTTCAGTATTCCTGAATGTCACTAAACTTCCCTGTGCTTGTTCCATTTTTCCTTTACTGTTTTTTTTTTTCCCCAACCTTAAAAGAGATATTTGGAAAGTATGAGCCAACTTTGCCGTGATTTAAAGACAAGGAAGGTTGACTTCAAATCAGAGAATAGATTTTGATCCTACTTATGGTACTGACTGAAGGGTACTTATGGTAGTGACTAAAGGCCAAGCCCCTTGTGGCTCAGATGGTAAAGAGTCTGCCTGTAATGCAGAAGACCCAGGTTCAATCCCTGGGTTGGGACGATCCCCTGGAACAGGAAATGGCAACCCACTCTAGCAACCTTGCCTGGAAAACCCCGTGGATGTAGGAGACTGACAGGTACAGTTCATGGACTTGCAAAGAGTGGGACACAACTGAGTGACTTCACTTTCCCTTTTACTCTTTCATGGCACTGACTTTGTGTGACTTCGAATCAATCTGTGGGTTTCAGGATCTCATCTGTAGAGTGTCCACAGAATACCTACCTTCTAGGGTGATTGCCAGGGCAAAATTAAGATGCTGCAATGCTTTTGTGAATTAGAGAAATGTGTAATAAATTTTTATTGTTCCTGCTCAGGAAATGTCCTTGAAAGAAGACTCTAAGTCTTACCCATGAGATATTCAGCACATTTATTTTCTACATTTTTTATATTGATATAATTTCAGACATGCCCCCAAATTGCAAATAATAGTACAGAGAACTCCTGTGTACCTTCACTGACATTTACCATTTGTTTACATTTTATGCTATGAGAACTTTCTCATCATTCTTTCATCCCCTCCACTTTGGAGAAATATTTCTTTTCTGAATCATTTGACAATGGGTTAAACATGTGCCTCTTTGCACTGTGTTCTTTGTTATTTTTTTAAATTAAGAACAAGAATATTTTCCTACATAATCACAGAAAATCATGGAAATTAACATGCATGCAATACAATTATCTAATTAATTCATACAGTATATATTTACTTTTGTCAATTGTCCCAAATACATTTTTTAGAACATTTGTAGCTTGTATGTTTTCTCCACCCAAGAGCCAATTAAGTATAATGCACTCAATTTGGTTGCCATGTCTCTTTCATCTTTAATCTAAAACAGCCTTTCTGTCAGCCTTACTATCTTTGTCTTTGTCAGCCTTTTTTTCTTGTCTTTGATATCTTTTAATACAAGCAAGTTATTTTATAGAAAGTTCTTATATTTGGGGAAACTCTTCAAGCCTGCTCCCTTGTTGGGCTTGATATATCCCCATTCTTTGAGAACTTCCTTATTTTCTGGCAAAATAAAATGTTCTAGGTTCATCTTGTATTATCCCTGCCCTTGCCCTCAAATTAAGCTTTCTATAAGAAACCCCAAATCCATTCAGCAATTTTAGTTCCTTCTACATGTAAAAAAATAATATCGTCTACAGCCCTATAGCTGCTGGTATGCCCTGATTCCAAACCCTCTCAGTGGACATATCTCTATACTCTCATAGCTCTATAAATATGAACTCAAAATGGAATAATTCAAATAAAACAGAATATAATACATTTTAGTCTTTTCTCCTTCCATATTTGTAACTCATCTCCAATTATGACAAAGCTTATTTATGCTGTCTACAAAATAACTATGGATTTGCTCAAGCTTAGAATGGAAAAGTAGTTTGAAAATTGTGAACCATAACACTGTCTAAAGCAACCAGAGTTTAATATTGCTTTCATTTTTTTCCCACTGACATATGCAAAATGCCTAATCTTAAATGTCCAATTTGATTAGTTTTAAAAATGCATATGTCTGTGTGACTACACTCTCATCAAGACATAAAACATTTCCACCACCTGGAAATTCCTCCCTTACCCCTTCCCAGTCATCACCACCCTTGAAGTAGACTCCAGAAGGGGCCACTGTTCAATCTGGGTGGGTCACTCATTTATAATTTACAATATGGATCACATCTATTGAATAGACATCTACTCATGATGAAATTCCTGGAGGAGAAAATGCACCCCACTCCAATATTTTTGCTGGGAAAATCCCATGAACAGAGAAGGCTGGTGGGCTACAGCCAGTGGGGTCACAAAGAGTTGGACACAGTTGAGCGACTGAGCGCAGTAATAAAATTATCATTGACAAGAAGCCTCTTGTCAATCTTCCATTCTTTAATTTGCTCTTCAGAGAAGATCAAATGCACCACATGGGTTACCTCATTTCTCACTAAAACAATTTATTGAAACAGGTGTTAACATTTCTGAAATAGATGATTTCATAACCAAGTGTTTTGGTGTATGACAATAAGTACACACTACTATTTATGCTTTATTTAGTGCTAATTTAATTTAACTTATAGTGATAATAAAACTCTGAAAACCAACTTTTTAAACAGTATTGACTATAGTGAGCAATAGTAATTCAGTCGTGTCCTACTCTTTGTGACACTATGGACTGGAGCCTTCCAGGCTCCTCTGTCCATGGAAATCTTCTGGTAAGAATACTGGAGTGGGTTGAAATTTCCTTATTCAGAGAAACTTCCTGACCGAGGGATTGAACTCATGTCTCCTGGACTGCAGGCAGATTCTTTACCCATCTGAGCCACCAACATTATTTAATTAACTGATACTGCAATTACAGTTTAAAATTTGGATTCTTTTAATGCCTCAAACAGATAGATCTAGGGCACCGGATCTACCCAAATATAATGTTTTAAAAATTATTTCATTTCTATTTAAACATACTCTAAAAAAATATTGTGGGTTTAGATTCTCTATCTACCTATTCTTATGGTTTTATGAGATCAGCTAATAATAAATTATCTCCTTCAGGTTACATAAATCCTGTAACACTTTTTCAAGATTTTAGTAATTTTTACAGATAAAAAAAAAAAAATGAAGAGTATTTTCCTAAGCCAGTAGAGATTTCAAGATTAGTGACATATTGGGTTTTGGTTATTGCATGGATCTTGATTCCTTTTCTAAGAGATACCAATTTCCAATCTGTTGTCATCTACTTAAAGTCACCTTTGGCCCACATCATATAACTCATTTCCTTCATAGAATTCTATCAGCACTACTTTTAATAACATACTTTTATTAACAGGTAACTTATTATTAGTCCACTCAGAAGTTTTATTTCCTAAATGTTTCAGCATCTGATCTCTGAAGCTACTTCTACTTTGAGAATGAATTCTTCATCTTGGATGGCATTACTGTGTGCTCTCTTCCCTTATTTATTTTGTGTAATCATGTGTGCTGATATGGCTCGATCTGCAACTCCTCTCTCTGCCTGCCTGGTATGTGTAACCACTGGTTGTGCTCAATCTTTCTGACTCCTGATTGCATCTTGTTTTGCATATATTGCTTCAGTCATTTTTGTTCTGCTTTGACTTCACTGAGTCTTCACTGAGGTGTGTGAGTTCTCTACTGTGGCCCACAGGCTTAGTTTTGGGCTCCTGGTTCCCTGACCAGGGGTGTAACTTGTGTCCCCTGCGTTGGAAGGAAAAGTCTTTACCACTGGACCACTAGGGAAGTCCCAGGGAACACTTGCCTGTGCCTAGCACTGTTCTAAGTTTTAGGGATAATAATGTTCACAGACCAACAAAGTTTCTGCCCAAATGATGCTAATATTACAGGGTAGGGAAGAAAACAGAAACACTGAGAAACCTTTCTACCACTGTTAATCAGGAAGTGACTGACAGTGGGCTAGGAACAAGATATGAGATGTAAGCAAGACCATATCCTAGGCCCTGGTGAGAACTCAGTTGGCTGCAGTAAGTGGGATGTGAGACTGTTTGGAAGGTGGAAGAGTGACCTTGTCTTGTCAGGTATCTGTGTGGAGATTCCACTGCTGACGGGAGCAAGGATAAAGTTGGGAGAACCAGTCAGACAGAAACAGTGGTGGCTCCAAGACGATGTTAGAGAAAGTTGGGCAAATGTCTGGATCTTATTAATACATTCAGATGCTGAGAGTCATCTTAAGTTGCTAGTGATCTCAGAAAGTGAAGTGGAACTAAAGAACTTCTTGATAAGGGTGAAAGAAGAGAGTGAAAAAGCTGGCTTGAAACTCAACATTAAAAAAAAAAAAAAAAGCTAAGATCATGGCATCCAGTCCCGTCACTTCATGGTAAATAAAAGGGAAAAACTAGAAGCAGCGACAGATTTTATTTTCTTGGGCTCCAAAATCACTGTGGACAGTGACTGCAGCCATAAAATTAAAAGATGCTTGCTCCTTGGATAGAAAGCTACGACAAACCTAGAGAGCATTTTAAAATGCAGAGGCATCACACTTGAGAGTCCCTCAGACGGCAGAGATCAAACCAGTCAGTCCTAAAGGAAGTCAACTGTGAATATTCATTGGAAGGACTGATGCTGAAACTGAAGCTCCAATTGTTTGGTCACCTGATGGGAAAAGTCAACTCATTAGACAAGACCATGATTCTGGGAAAAGTGAAGTTGCTCAGTCATGTCTGACTCTTTGCGACCCCATGGACTGTAGCCTACCAGGTTCCTCCATCCATGGGATTTTCCAGGCAAGAATACTGGAATGGGTTGCCATTTCCTTCTCCAGGAGATCTTCCTGACCCGGAGATCAAATATGGGTCTCCTGCATTGCAGGCAGACGCTTTACCATCTGAGCCACCAGCAGATGCTAGGAAAGAATGAAAGCAGAAGGAGATGTGGGCACACAGGATAAGATGGTTGCATAGCATCACCAACTTAATGAATATGAATTTCAGCAGACTCTGGAAGTAGTGAAGGTCAGGGGAACCTAGCGTGCTGCAGTTCAAGGGGTCAAAAAGACATGACTTAGTGACCAAGCTACAACAACAGATAGATAAGGAGAAGAATAAAGGGTTTGCCTTTAAGCAGTAAGATGAGTGTTGATATCATTTATTGAGATGATGAAAATGAGAAGAAACAGGATTGGAAAGGGAGTAAACGTTCTGATGTTTTGTGTATAAAATTTGAAACGTCCTTCCAGAATCCAGGCTTCCCAGGTGGTGCTAGTGGTAAAGAACCAGCCTGCCAATGCAAAAGACTCAAGAGACATGGGTATTTCTGGTAATAAAGTCATGGCACTGGATAAGATCATCACTGAAACTAATGTTAATGAAGAAAAGAAGAAATCAGAAAGCAAATTCTAGAGTATTCTAATATCTAAATTTTTGAGAAGAGCTGGGAAAGAAAAACTGAGGAAGAGTAGAGTATGAAATGAGAGGACAAGCTCAAATCTGTGCATAGTCCTGGGAATCAAGTGAAGAAAGGCACTCAAGATGATTTCTTAAGTTTCCAGATATAATCCTTGTTGTTGTTCAGTTGCTAAGTCATGTCTGACTCTTTGCGATCCCATGGACTATAGGCTACCAGGCTCCTCTGTCCATGGGATTCTCCAGGCAAGAATACTGGAAAGGGTTGGACTTCCTTCTACAGGGGATCTTCCTGACCCAGAAACTGAACCCATATCTTCGGCATTGCAGGTATATTCTTTAACACAAAGCCACCTGGGAGTTCAGTTCAGTTCAGTCACTCAGTCGTGTCTGACTCTTTGTGAGCCCATGAATCGCAGCATGCCAGGCTTCCCTGTCCATCACCAACTCCTGGAGTTCACTCAGACTCATGTCCATTGAGTCAGTGATGCCATCCAGCCATCTCATCCTCAGTTGTCTTCTCCTCCTGCTCCCAAGCCCTCTAGGCATCAAAGTATTTTCCAGAGAGTCAACTCTTCACATGAGGTGGCCAAAGTACTGCAGTTTCAGCTTTAGCGTCATTCCTTCCAAAGAAATCCAAGGATGATCTCTTTCAGAATGGACTGGTAGGAACTCCTTGCAGCCCAAGGGATGCTCAAGAGTCTTCTCCAACACCACAGTTCAAAAGCATTAATTCTTTGGCACTCGGCCATCTTCACAGTCCATACATGACTACTGGAAAAACCATAGTCTTGACTAGACGGAACTTAGTCAGCAAAGTAATGTCTCTGCTTTTGAATATGCTATCTAGGTTGGTCATAACTTCTCTTCCAAGGAGCAACCGCCTTTTAATTTCATGGCTGCAATCACCATCTGCAGTGATTTTGGAGCCCCAAAAAATAAAGTCTGACACTGTTTCCACTGTTTCCACATCTATTTGCCATGAAGTGATGGGACTGGATGCCATGATCTTCGTTTTCTGAATGTTGAGCTTTAAGTCAAATTTTTCACTCTCCTCTTTTACTTTCATCAAGAGACTTTTCAGTTCCTCTTCACTTTCTGCCATGAGGGTAGTATCATCTGCATATCTGACGTTATTGATATTTCTCCCAGCAATCTTGATTCCAGCTTGTGTTTCTTCCAGTCCAGCATTTCTCATGATGTACTCTGCATAGAAGTTAAATAAGCAGGGTGACACTATACAGCCTTGACATACTCCTTTTCCTATTTGGAACCAGTCTGTTGTTCCATGTCCAGTTCTAACTGTTGCTTCCTAATCTGCATACAGATTTCTCAAGAGGCAGGTTAGGTGGTCTGGTATTCCCATCTCTCTCAGAATCTTCCACAGTTTCTTGTGATCCACACAGTCAAAGGCTTTGGCATAGTCAATAAAGCAGAAAGAGATGTTTTTCTGGAACTCTCTTGTTTTTTCCATGATCCAGCAGATGTTGGCAATTTGATCTCTGGTTCCTCTGCCTTTTCTAAAAACAGCTTGAACATCAGGGAGTTCATGGTTCACGTATTGCTGAAGCCCAGCTTGGAGAATTTTGAGCATTACTTTACTAGCATGTGAGATGAGTGCAATTGTATGGCAGTTTGAGGATTCTTTGGCATTGCTTTTCTTTGGGATTGGAATGAAAACTGACCTTTTCCAGTCCTGTGGCCACTGCTGAGTTTTCCAAATTTACTGACATAATGAGTGCAGCACTTTCACAGCATCATCTTTCAGGATTTGAAATAGCTCTGCTGGAATTCCATCACCTCCACTATCTTTGTGCATAGTGATGCTTTCTAAAGCCCACTTGACTTCACATTCCAAGATGTCTGATTCTACATGAGTGATCACACCATTGTGATTATCTGGGTTGTGAACATCCTTTTGTACAGTTCTTCTGCGTATTCTTGCCATCTCTTCTTAATATCTTCTGCTTCTGTTAGGTTCATACCATGTCTGTCCTTTATCGAGCCCATCTTTTGCATGTTCCTTTGCTATCTCTAATTGTCTTGAAGAGATCTCTAGTCTTTCCCATTCTGTTCTTTTCCTCTATTTCTTTGCATTGATCACTGAAGAAGGCTTTCTTATCTCTCCTTACTATTCTTTGGAACTCTGCATTCAGATGCTTGTATCTTTCCTTTTCTCGCTGGCTTTTCACTTCTCTTCTTTTTCTTAAAATTTTTTTTTTTTTTAAATTACAATACTGTATTTGTTTTGCCATACATTGACATGAATCAGCCACAGGTGACCACAATCTCCCAATGCTGAAGGCCCCTCCAACCTCCCACCCCACATCCTCTACCTGAATCATCCTGTGCATCAGCCCCATGCATCCTGCATCCTACATTGAACATAGATTGGCGCTTCGTTTCTTACAAGAAAGTATACATGTTTCAATGCCATTCTCCCAAACCATCCCACCCTTTCCCTCTCTCTCAGAGTCCAAAAGTCCATTCTATACCTCTGTGTCTCTTTTGTTGTCTCACATATAGGGTCATCATTACTATCTTCTAAATTCCATATATATGTGTCAGTATACTGTATTGGTGTTTTTCTTTCTAGCTTACTTCACTCTGTATAATTGGTTCCAATTTCATCCATCTCATTAGAACTGAGTCAAATTTATTCTTTTAAGGGATGAGTAGTACTCCATTGTGTATATGTACCACAGCTTTCTTATCCAATCATCTGCTGATGGACATCTAGGTTGCTTCCATGTCCTGGCTATTATAAACAGCGCTGCAATGAACATTGGGATACATGTGTCTCTTTCAGTTCTGGTTTCCTCGGTGTGTATGCCCAGCAGTGGGATTGCTGGGTCATAAGGCAGTTCTATTTGCAATTTTTTAAGGAATCTCCACACTGTTTTCCATAATGGCTGTACTAGTTTGCATTCCCACCAGCAGTGTAAGAGGGTGGGAAAACTGGTCAACCACTTGTAAAAGAATGAAACTAGACCTCTTTCTAACACCATACACAAAAATAAACTCAAAATGGATTAAAGATCTAAATGTAAGACCAGAAACTATAAAACTCCTAGAGGAGAACATAGGCAAAACACTCTCCGACATAAATCACAGCAGGATCTTCTATGATCCAACTCCCAGTATACTGGAAATAAAAGCAAAGATAAACAAATGGGATCTAATTAAAATTAAAAGCTTCTGCACAACAAAGGAAACTATAAGCAAGATGAAAAGACAGCCTTCTGAATGGGAGAAAACAATAGCAAATGAAACAACTGACAAACAACTAATCTCAAAGATATATAAGCAACTTAAGCAGCTCAACTCCAGAAAAATAAACGATCCAGTAAAAAAAAATGGGCCAAAGAACTAAATAGGCATTTCTCCAAAGAAGACATATGGATGGATAACAAACACATGAAAAGATGTTCAACATCACTCATTATCAGAGAAATGCAAATCAAGACCACAATGAGGTACCATTTCACACCAGTCAGAATGGCTGCAATCCAAAAGTCTACAAGCAATAAATGCTGGAGAGGATGTGGAGAAAAGGGAACCCTCTTTCACTTCTCTTCTTTTCACAGCTATTTGTAAGGCTTCCCAAGACAGTCATTTTGCTTTTTTGCATTTCTTTTTCATGGGGATGGTTTTGATCTCTGTCTCCTGTACAACGTCATCAACCTCATTCAGTAGTTCATCAGGCACCTGGGAAGCCCAGAAGTAATCCACCAGATCAAATAGTGCTGAGGATTGTTTGGCTTAATCTTTGTTCCCTGTACTTATTTCTCTTTTCACACTTAAACACATAGATGTATAACTTTATTTTAAAAAACATCAATCCATTTCAGTTCAGTTGCTCAGTCATGTCCGGCTCTTTGGGACCCCATGAACCACAGCACACCAGGCCACCCTGTCCATCACCAACCCCCGGAGATCACTCAACCTCACGTCCATCAAGTCGGTAATGCCATCCAGCCATCTTATCCTCTGTCATATCCTTTTCTTCCTGCCCCCAATCCCTCCCAGCATCAGAGTCTTTTCCAATGAGTCAACTCTTCACAAAGGTGACTAAAGTACTGGAGTTTCAGTTTTAGCCTCATTCCTTCCAAAGAAATCCCAAAGCGGATCTCCCTTATACTTAACAGATGAAATAAAAATTCCCATATGTATTAAACTCTTTCCTATTCATCAGAAAGGATAATAATGGAACACAACCTTCCCGTCAACCTTCCTTTACAATACATCTACCTTTTTACACACTTGGCTTTTTTTTTTCTTTTGAGTTTCTTTATGGACTCATGGCCCTTTATTAACAATGTATTTTATTAACTAGAATAATTATTGTGATTACTGATGGAGAAGCTCTATACAGTCAACAAAAACAAGACCAGGAGCTGACTGTGGCTCAGATCATGAATTCCTTATTACCAATTTCAGACTTAAATTGAATAAAGTAGGGAAAACTGCTTGACCACTCAGGTATGACCTAAATCAAATCCATTATGATTATACAATGTAACTGAGAAATAGATTTAAGGGCCTAGACCTGATAGTTAGACTGCCTGATGAAGTATGGAATGACGTTCGTGACATTGTACAGGACACAGGGATCAAGACCATCCCCATGGAAAAGAAATGCAAAAAAGCAAAATGGCTTCTGGGAAGGCCTTACAAATAGCTGTGAAAAGAAAAGAAGCAAAAAACAAAGGAGAAAAGGAAAGATATAAGCATCTGAATGCAAAGTTCCAAATAGCAAGAAGGGATAAAAAAGCCTTCTTCAGTGATCAATGCAAAGAAATAGAGGAAAAGAACAGAATGGGAAAGACTAGAGATCTCTTCAAGACAATTAGAGATAACAAGGGAATATTTCATGCAAAGATGGGCTCTATAAAGGACAGAAATGGTATGAACCTGACAAAAGCAGAAGATATTAAGAAGAGATGGCAAGAATACACAGAAGAACTGTACAAAAGGATGTTCACAACCCAGATAATCACAATGGTGTGATCACTCATCTAGAATCAGATATCTTGGAATGTGAAGTCAAGTGGGCTTTAGAAAGCATCACTATGCACAAAGATAGTGGAGGTGATGGAATTCCAGCAGAGCTATTTCAAATCCTGAAAGATGAGCTGTGGAAGTGCTGCACTCAATATGCCAGCAAATTTGGAAAACTCAGTAGTGGCCACAGGACTGGAAAAGGTCAGTTTTCATTCCAATCCCAAAGAAAGGCAATGCCAAAGAATGCTCAAACTGCCATACAATTGCACTCATCTCACATGCTAGTAAAGTAATGCTCAAAATTCTCCAAGCTGGGCTTCAACAATACGTGAACCATGAACTCCCTGATGTTCAAACTGTTTTTAGAAAAGGCAGAGGAACCAGAGATCAAATTGCCAACATCTGCTGGATCATGGAAAAACAAGAGAGTTCCAGAAAAACATCTCTTTCTGCTTTACTGACTATGCCAAAGCCTTTGATTGTGTGGATCACAAGAAACTGGAAATTCTGAGAGAGATGGGAATACCAGACCACCTAACCTGCCTCTTGAGAAATCTGTATGCAGATTAGGAAGCAACAGTTAGAACTGGACATGGAACAACAGACTGGTTCCAAATAGGAAAAGGAGTATGTCAAGGCTGTATAGTGTCACCCTGCTTATTTAACTTCTATGCAGAGTACATCATGAGAAATGCTGGACTGGAAGAAACACAAGCTGGAATCAAGATTTCTGGTAGAAATATCAGTAACTTCAGGTATCCAGATGATACCACCCTCATGGCAGAAAGTGAAGAGGAACTGAAAAGCCTCTTGATGAAAGTAAAAGAGGAGAGTGAAAATTTTGGCTAAAGCTCAACATTCAGAAAACGATGATCATGGCATCCAGTCCCATCACTTCATGGGAAATAGATGTGGAAACAGTGGAGACAGTGTCAGACTTTATTTTGGGGGGCTCCAAAATCACTGCAGATGGTGATTGCAGCTATGAAATTAAAAGACGGTTGCTCCTTGGAAGAAAAGTTATGACCAACCTAGACAGCATATTCAAAAGCAGAGACATTACTTTGCTGACTAAGGTCCGTCTAGGCAAGGCTATGGTTTTTCCTGTGGTCATGTATGGATGTAAGAGTTGGACTGTGAAGAAGGCTGAGTGCCGAAGAATTGATGCTTTTGAACTGTGGTGTTGGAGAAGACTCTTGAGAGTCCCTTGGACTACAAGGAGTTCCAACCAGTCCATTCTAAAGAAGATCAGCCCTGGGATTTCTTTGGAAGGAATGATGCTAAAGCTGAAACTCCAGTACTCTGGCCACCTCATGTGAAGAGTTGACTCACTGGAAAAGACTCTGATGCTGGAAGAGACCAGGGGCAGAAGGAGAAAGGGACGACCAAGAATGAGATGGCTGGATGGCATCACGAACTTGATGGACGTGAGTCTGAGTGAAATCCAGGAGTTGGTGATGAATAGGGAGGCCTGGCATGTGGCGATTCACGGGGTCACAAAGAGTTGGAGGCGACTGAGTGACTGAACTGAACTGACATGATGCTAAAATTCTTAAAGCTAGGCAATGTTATCCCATTTAATCTGGCTCCTTTATTCTTTTAAAACTACCTCTGATACTCTTGAAAACTTTCTTGCTCTCTGACAACAGTAGCATATTTCAGTAGCATTCCAATTCTTTCTTGTCTTTGAAAATTGAAGTTGGCAATTCCATTAGAAATTCTTTTCCATTCATAAAGAATGATAATAGAGACTAAAAGTTCTGTAAACATATGGATGGGTTGGCAGTGGACAAATTTGCTGAGGTTGCTTTATGTCACCAGTAGTAATGGGAGAATATTAAAAAATTCAGTTTATAGTGTGCATTCCCATTGATCTTTTTTTTTCCTTTTAGTATGTTTTGCTGCTCTATGATAATTATGTTACCGTATTTACTTCCTACCACAATGAAAATCCCACTTACAAATGGACATTTTTTATTTTGTTAAGGATTTTTAAAGATCAGATGACTATTTATATTTACTTTTGACCATGTCAAGTGGCATATGGGATCTTAGTTCCCCAACCAGCGATAGAACCCATGCTCCGTGCAGTGAAAGTGCAGATCCCTAACCCTGGCCACCAGGGATGTCCCCTGGTCATTCTTTTGTTTAGATTAGTGAAATTATTTACATCCCAGGACAGAACAACAAGCAGCGGACAGTATTAGGTTATCCCACCCTGGGAAGCATCTTTGGAGCACCTACTATACGCCATGAGGTGCACAGTCTTTGAAGTTACAGAGTTCAGGAACACACACCTTTGTATTTCATTTCAACCTATGACTTTCTTTCCCTCGCTACTGAGAAAAACACTTTGCTTGAACAAAGCAAATAAATATGAAATGTAGCAGGAATTCAGCCCACTTGCCCTAACTATAAATACCCTATTTCTGCATCTTTAGCCTCTGATGGATTGGGTCTGCCTATTCAATGGGGTTATAAACTATTCCCATCCCAACCTGTCTTCTGTCCTATAGCTTTTCTTTGCTGTATGAGATTACAGACGCTTTAAAACAAAAATATTTTGAAATATAACAAGTCCCCTTTCTTCATCTGTAGTGATTCCTCTGAAGATTTTCTTCCCCCATCTCTTGGCTCTGGATGAATGGAAAAGCTAGGAAGGATTTGTATTGCTCAGTATACCAATAGTAATTACAAAGTATGGATTCTTGAGTCCCATGCCAACCTTCTAAATTAGAACTTCTAGAGACAGAATGTAAGAACCTGAATTTTTAGCAAATTTCTCCATTCATTCATAAGATTTAAGTACCATTGGCTATGACGTCTGTATTTTCAATTCTTTGTGCTCAGAGAAAAGGATGTAGTCATTTTACTGTGCTTGTACTAATGTGGGGCTCATGCTGGGGGAAGTTAGTTACATAGACACAGAAAGTTATGCAGAAAGGACATGCGAGAGAGGTGCAAATGACACATGTTGGAGAGATATTTCTTATCCATAGTGCTGCTTACAGATGGTGGAAAAATAAAACATGGAAGAGCGTCTCTATTCACTGTAGCACAATAATAATTTCAGAAATCATTAAGAATTATGTCAAAATAACATTGCTGAAAGCCACATTAGACCAGAAGATTAAAACATGCATGTTTAATCTTAATAGTTTGTTGTCTGTGCTGCTTTTCTATTTGAAATACCAAAATAATGAGAGAAAATGGTGATTACTAAACTTTGCATTACCTACAAGTTCTCTCATTTCGATAGTTCTCAGATAGAGTACAGTACATACAAAAGAGATAATTTGGGAATTTAGCTACTAAACTGCATTTTATCTGAGCTGCATTGTTTTATCTATTTAAATTGATAGCAAATAAATTGAATATACCACTGAGAACTTTTATGTATTTTTTTCTGAATATAAAATATGTATAAACACTTAAGGAGACAACCATTTTTCTAAGTAAATGTAATAACTTCAAAATGAAATCTATAAAATGGGGTCATACTTCCTTTGAGCAAACGTTAATATTTATCATCAAAATGTTATGCCGTTAATATAGCATGATTATAATAATTAGTATACCAATTATACAAATTAATAAATAATACTTTATTATCATCCATAATAAAATTAATAATTTATTAATTAGTAATTCATTAAATGAATAAATTATTTCAGTATTTATAAGTGATTTGATTATGAGTTAATTATAAATAGTAAATTTAATAATTTATTAATAATAAATGAACAAAAGTAATAATGATTTATCATTACTAAATAATACTAACTATAAGTGATTAGTATATATAATTTAATATATAAATAATAATATAATGCATTGGTTATATAAACTATAATGCAAGATATATATAAATAATATTATTAAATGCAAAGTAGGAAAATACTGTGGCAATTTTAAGATGTATTTTTTGTAAATATAAAGTAAATATATAAATTAAATGCTTAGCTTTTTGAATGTTAAGTTTTAAGCCAGCTTTTTCACCCCTCCTCTTTCACTTTCATCAAGAGGCTCTTCAGTTCCTCTTCACTCTTGCCATAAGGGTGGTGTCATCTGAATATCTGAGGTAATTTATATTTCTCCCAGAAACCTGGATTCCAGCTTGTGCTTCATCCAACCCAGCATTTTGCATGATGTACTCTGCATGTAAGTTAAATAAGCAGGGTGACAATATACAGCCTTGATGTACTCCTTCCCCAATTTGGAAATTAAAGGAAATATTTTTAAGGAAGAATTCCTCAGGGAAGTGCAAGATCACTTGAGGATGGGGGCAAGTGGTTCTGAAATATCTACTGTGAATTTCTCTAGAGTGTAACCATGGATAGAAGGGACATTCCTTATTCTTTTGTTTTCATAATCTTTAGGAGAAATTTAGAGCCATCGAAGTGGAAAGCAGTGCTAGGCCTGTATATGGCATCAAATCTGACTTCTCCGCAGATAGAGACTAGGTTGATTGACCAAATTGTCATAAACCCACACTACAATAAACGGAGAAAAGACAGTGACATCGCCATGATGCATCTTGAGTTGAAAGTGAATTACACAGGTAAGAGAAATCAGCTTTCGTCATCTTACCTGACCAAATGAATTCAAAATCATATTTGAAATATTATCAGTACCAGTGTATTAACAGTCCATAAAAGCTGGATAATTTGTTATAGAAGTCATTATAATTTAAATGGAATTGGGGGATGGAGAGAAACATGTTAAATTACCTTCATCAAGGTGCTTAAATCCAGCTTTCTGGAAAATTGACCAGTAAAATAAAACTCTCAGAGCCCTGTATAACAGTCAACTCCAAGGAGCAACCCAGAGAAAACAGGTCATGCTCTACTGCACACCATCTTTCTTTCTCATGGGAAAGAAAGGTAGGTTCACCTGCTACAAATTCTGGAATAGGACAAAGCGAGACGACCATGTGTTCAAAGAACAAACGAAGTGAGAATGGCTATCCGTGTGTGTGTGTGTGTGTGTGTGTGTGTGTGTGTGTGTGTGTGTGTGTGTCTGTGCTCAGTCATGTCCAACTCTTTGTGACCCCATAAACTGTAGCCACCAGGCTCCTGTGTCCATGGAATTTTCCAGGCAAGAGAACTGGATTATGTTGCCATTTCCTCCTCCAGGGGATTTTCCTGACTCAGGGGTCAAACCCATGTCTCTTCTGTCTCTTGCACTGGCAGGTAGACTCTACCACCCTGCCACATTCATAAAGAGAGTCAGTAATATTAATGAAATGGCAGGTGGAGGGCTTCCTCCAAATATGTAAATAAGGTACAAAAATCACCTGAGAGAGTAAACCTTATCTTGAAGGGCTCTGCTCAGCTCCAACCGTTACTCTGAAGACTTTCCAGTCCCCAGTCAGGAGAAACTGTTGGAATTCCTGTGCTTCTAAGGAATTTGGTCTCCGTGTGTAGGAGTGTGTGTTAGTTGCTCAGTTGTGTATAACTCTCTGTGACTCCATGGACTGTAGCCTGCAGGCTCCTCTGTCCATAGGATTCTGCAGGCAAGAATACTGGAGTGGGTTGCCATTTCCTTCTCCAGGGGATCTTCCCCACCGGCCTCCTGTATTACAGTGGATTCTTTACCATCTGAGCCACCAGGGAAGCCCCCACATGTAGGAGAGCACTTCTCAAAGGCACATGTTTGCTGCAGGTGGTTGTATTAGCTTATCCTTTTATTTACTTTTGCATCTGACCTGTGTTTTACATGTCTTGGATGCTGAATAAATGTTAGGAGGCTTGAAAATTGTTGGAGAAGGGCTTAAAAAGTCAGCAACCTATGCTAATGCTTCCAAAGTACCCTGTAAAACAATCACCTAAGACCCTTTTTAATGTGGGGATAATTGGGGGAAAGAAAAATCCCCATAGAACACTTGCCCAAATTTCTCTTAATTAACTCTGAAAAAAACAGCTTTACCAAGATTTTCACAGAACTGGCACCACATTCTATTAAGTACCACGAAGATCTAAAAATCATATGTATATGACTAATTCCAAAACTAAGATGTGTACATTGCAGCAGAGTAATTGAGACAATGTGGAGGATCCTAAAAGGCCACCAGTGGTACCTAATCCACTTTCAAGGAAGTGCTGCTCTGCAATACTTCTTTCCCTTAAGACTGATGTCTAAAACATGCCCAGGCAGGATAAAATGAAAACAAAAGGTTTTTTGGATGAAATGTTGAAAAGGATTATTTTTTTAAACTTTTGGAAATGTATGTGTATTTGTTCTTATTTTTTTTTTTTTCATATTTCCAGACTATATACAGCCTATTTGTTTACCAGAAGAAAATCAAGTTTTTTCCCCAGGAAGAATTTGTTCTATTGCTGGCTGGGGGACACTTAGATACCAAGGTAAATTGTCAGACTCAAAAGAAAATATAAAAAGCTTGCTAGTGCTCTACGCTGTGACTATTTTTAAAAGACTCATATTGTAACACTTTTCTGCAATGTCTCTTAAAAGCGCTATCAGGCTTATATTCATATGTTCTGTATTTGTACAGTTAAAACTTTTATTTCCAAACTGCACGTGCCATATTATAAAACTATAATTATTATAAGAGGGAAATCCAAGCATCCCCAGAAGCTCAATATCTAATATTAATATTATAAACATCCTGATGAAAAGATATACTCACAGAAGTGAATACAGCCAAAAGTTACAAAAATGTATTTTTGTAAAGCATATGGATGAAGTCTCATCAGAAGCCAAATTATTTTCTTTTTAATTAATTTTTTGTTGAAGGATAATTGCTTTGCAGAATTTTGTTGTTTTCTGTCAAATCTCAACATGGCTCAGCCATAGGTATACATATATCCCCTCCCTTTTAAAGCTCCCTCCCATCTCCCTCCCTATCCCACCTCTCTAGGTTGATACAGAGCCCCTGTTTGAGTTTCCTGAGCCAATGGCAAATTCCTGTTGACTATTTTACATATGGTGATGTAAGTCTCCAGGTTACTCTCTCGTACATCTCACCCTCTCCTCCCCTCTCCTCCCTCTCCCCATGTCCAGAAGTCTGTTCTCTATGTCTGTTTCTCCACTGCTACCCTGTAAATAAGTTCTTCAGTACCATTGTTCTAGATTACCATATATATGTGTTAGAATATGATATTTATCTCTCTCCTTCTGACTCACTTCACTCTACATAATAGTCTCTAGGTTTATCCACCTCATCAGAACTGACTCAAATGTGTTCCTTTTATGACTGAGTAATACTTCTTTGTGTATATGTACCACACTTCTTTATCCATTCATCTGTCGATGGACATCTGGGTTGCTTCCATGTTCTAGCTATCGTGAATAGTGCTGCAGTGAGCAACGGGATACATGTGTCTTTTTCAATTTGGGTTTCCTCAGGATATATGCCTAGGAGTGGGATTGCTGGGTCATATGGTGGTTTTGTTCCTAGTCTTTTAAGGAGTCTCCATACCGTCTTTCATAGTGGCTTTATCAATTTACATTCCCACCAACAGTGCAAAAGTGTTCCCTTTTCTCCACACCCTCTCCAGCATTTATTGTTTGTAGACTTTTTGATGATGGCCATTCTGACCAGCGTGAGGTGATATCTCATTGTAGTTTTGATTTGCATTTCTCGAATAATGAGCGATGTTGACCATCTTATCACATGTTTGTTAACCATCTATATGTCTTCTTTGGAAAAATGTCTGTTTAGGTCTTTTTCCCACTTTTTGACTGCGTTGTTTGTTTTTCTGGCATTGAGTTGTATGAGCTGCTTGTATGTTTTGGAAATTAATCCTTTGTCAGTTGTTTCATTTTCTATTATTTTCTCCCATTCTGAGGGTTGTCTTTTCACCTTGCTTATAGTTCCCTTTGCTGAGCAAAAACTTTTAAGTGTAATCAGGTCCCACTTGTTTACTTTTGCTTTAATTTCCATCACTAAAGGTGGTGGTCAGAGAGGATCTTGCTTTATGTCATCAAGTGTTCTGCCTATGTTTTTCCTCTAAGAGTTTTATAGTTTCTGGTCTTACATTTAGGTCTTTAATCCATTTTGAGTTTATCTTTGTGTATGGTATTAGAAAGTGTTCTAATTTCATTCATTAGCATGCAGCTGTCCTGTTTTCCCAGCACCATTTATTGAAGATGCTGTCCTTGCCCCATTGCATATTCTTGCCTCCTTTGTCAAAAATAAGATACCCATGGTGCATGGGTGTATTTCTGGGCTTTCTATCTTGAGAAGCCAAGTTATTAACTACTACTTTTCCCAAAACAATGAAAGTATTTGTATTAATCATAGAAATTACATGATTTATATTATATAAATTATCATATAAATGTTTGCATGATAAATCATATAAATTAATCATATAAATGTAAAGATTAGTAGGAAATTCTTTTCAACATGCTGATTCCACATATTGACAAGAAGACTGAGATATAGCATGAACGTTACACTGAATACTATAAATTAATAAACCATTGGCTCACTAGCATTTTTTGATAGCATTCTTTCCAAACAAAGAAAACATGCCTATATTAAAAATAATCAAGCACTTAAAAATAAAAAGCATTCTAGTACTTCATACCCCATAAATGTAACTGCAAGTTTCATTGGTTTCAAAATTCCTCATGAGAGTTAACTCCATGTAGGATAATTTGACCACTTGTTCATAGCTAAGCAAAAAGTTAAAGAACTATTGTCAGGTGGAAAAATCTGGTCCCTAGAATCACAACAGGTCATTGCCACATTAAGTAAAAATCCTAATTGCATTTAAGATGAAAACACACAAAATCTTGTGGAGAAGAGCAGGTCCCCAAAACAAAAGATGCACAGCTAAAACATCCTTACTTCTTGTAGGAGAGAGTATAAAATGTGAGTCAAATCATTGCCTGATGGTTCCAGCAGAGGTTCTCTACTGCAATTATGTTATGTGGCTGAAATGCTTTGCTTCTGCTGCCCGGAAAGTATATTGAAGTCAAAGACTGTTTATTATTCTATTTCCTCCATTTGAAAAATGTCATGACATATTAACTTTGAAATCTGAAGAGTAAAAATGATTCTTAGATATTTTTTCTATCAGACTTCAAGCTAAAAGACATTTATGACTACAATGTACTCTTTAAAAACAAATTATCTACTAACAAAATTTAAGACTTTATTGCATAAGAAATTACTTTTTTAAGAGTTGAGTAAACTTGTTCAGATTTGCTTATTGTTACTAAAGATATGCATTTAATTGACTTAAGAAAAGACTCTGGGAGTGGTATGGAGCCAAGAAAAAAATCTGCATCTGAGATCAATTTCACTTAGAAATAAAAAAATCATATTTAAATACTTCCTGGGTGCTGGCAATTTTAACGAATTTTATAAACTTTGTCTTAGTTTTTCCAACTATTTGTAAAATCCCAGTTTTTCTCCTTTGAGTATAATATACTAATTAATTTTCTAAGAAGATTATGAACATATTGCTTACCAAGAAAAAAAGTATTAGTTGATTAAATCAAGGCTACTAGTAATATTAAATTAACTTCACCAACATTTTTGTGTAGATTTTTTCTGTGTGAGCATGTATATTTTCAATTGTTTTTTTGATAACTCATGTTGACAAGTATTAACTGTAAGACCACTGCTCAAATTTTTTAACTTTTTAAAAGTTTTATCATATAGCCAACCAATTTTTTTTATTTCTTGACAAGCAGCAAAATTGTCTTTGATTTTTATCGTAAAACTAAGTCTACCAGGCCATACTCAATCTTCATAGAGTAAATGACAGTGAGATGCTGAAAGTTCTCCTCCATCGTAACCTCTGTAATTCACTTTTTAAAGTCCATTGTCAAACTTTAAAAGTCATCCAGCCTCTGAAGTCACTGGCACCAGTTGGAATCAGTTCCCAAATACATGTTCACTGTCATACTGAAGCCTTGAAATCGATCATGGCTGGAGTGCTTTTAACAGGCACATTGACAGACGATACATACTGCAGCTTTGTCTTCATTTCTTGAAAACCAGTTATTGAACATTTACAAACACACCACTGGTTATTTATACATTGCTTTGCACCTAAATCACCACACACACACACACACACACACACACACACACACACTCACGCACTCACGCACGCACGCACGCATGTTTGTTTCTCATCTTTTAGTGTGGCAATGAAACGTAACTGGAAATGAGGCCACACCAACACTGGCTGTCACATGCGCCGGCTGATTTTCAACTTTCTGCCTCTCTTGAGAAACCAAATAGAATTGCTAATTACTGGAAAGTGCTTATCATGTACCTTTTCTAGGGCACTAGACACCTGCCTTTTCACATCCCTCTTGGGATTGGTGTTTCGGTAAGCAAAGATTCATGCTTTCAGGGGATGAGTCACTTTGTAAAAGCATGGAAGCATGGAAGTATGGAAATATGATCCTCTACTCAATGCCTCCTTTCTCTCCGCCTGCACGTGGATGACAAGCTGATTGCCCTGAGACCAGGGCACAGTTCCTCTGAGCTTTGTCTCCTGCTAAGTTCGCACCTGTTTGCTCACAAAGGAGCTGAATACCATCATAAGGGAGCACCTATTCAGGTGGCAGATGAAAAGCACTTCTGGATTTCTGAGCCTTTGCTAATTTTCATGAATGAAGCTTTTTGTGTTGGTGGGCTTTTTTCCCCATGAACCATGTGGTCACTTGAAATTACTGAAAATACCCAAAGACTGTTTAGTCCAATCGACCATCCTACTAACCCTTGTGAACTAAAGAAAGTGCTTTACTGTCACTCATTTGGCAAAATCCACAGATGGGCTTTATTATGTGCTTTAAAGTACAAGGTTTAGCATTTAGTTTCATTATATATGCACACAGTACTCAGTAATGAGACAGAACTGTTGAAATAAATAAGACTGATGGTGGCTCATTCACTGATGCATGTTGATCACTTCTGACTGGCTGGCTGCATTATCCATCTCCAACAGGTTTTACTGCAGACGTACTGCAAGAAGCTGACGTTCCCCTTCTATCAAATGAGAAGTGTCAGCAACAGATGCCAGAATATAACATTACAGAAAATATGGTGTGTGCAGGCTATGAAGCAGGAGGGGTAGATTCTTGTCAGGTAAATATGTAAAACTGCTCACCCTCAATTTCCAAAAGCATTGCTACATGATGAGTTCATCATTTAAGATGACCAGGAGTACAGAACTCACCAGGATCTTAAGTATTTCTTTTTTACACAGCTGTGACTTTTCACTTTTATTTGTGGCTTATCTGAATAGTCCTCCAAGGTAGACCTGAGCGTTAGAAACAAAGCTAATTTTACCAACAAGAGTTACAGATCAGATGTTTTTAGAGGCTAGGCATAAAATAAGAATGTGTTCAACTGCCAAGTGAAATAGAGTGGGCCTAAAGGGGTGGGTGGGCTGGAGAGGTACACCTTAGCTAGAAGCATTTACTTTCAGATTTCCAATTCTTTAAAAAAAAAAAAAACCCTAATACAAACAAAACAGATCTGTAGGCCAATTTGGCCTATACTTCTCCCATTCTCAACCTTTGTTCAGAGTCTAGTCACCCAAAATAATTTCTGGATGAAAACCAACCTGGAGAGCATGCAAGGTATTTGAAGTATCACTAGTTTTTGACTTTTGTGACTTTCAGAGGAAACTCTTAACCACAAAATAACCCTCATGGAAAATAAAATCATCTTACCACATAGAAATAATGTAGCCATCTATCAGTTCTAGGAAATCTACATACACTCAACAAATAAAAAGTAAATTCTGCTAGACTTTAGAATTTAATTAATGTTAGGTGCAGCATGAAATAACCATGAGAGCATGGATTCTATGCTCAAACTATTTGACCCTTGTTTTAAAACTTACCAGTGAGAGACAAGTCACATAGGTACCATTAAAGTGAGTTTTAAAAGCAGTAACACATGTAAGGCACTAAGCAGGCACTCAAAAAGAGTAAACATTTTTATTGTAAGACTGTTAATAAATTTTGTGGCATGTTTTCTATATTTGAAAATTAATAAAATATTAATGCATTAACATCTACTGGATTAGGTTAAATCTGATAATAGGATTGTGAGGGTTTGTCATGTTTGACTCTGTGACTCCATGGACTGTAGCCCGCCAGGCTCCTCTGTCCATGGAATTCTCCAGGCAAGTATACTGCAGTGGGTAGACATTCCCTTCTCCAGGGGATCTTCCCAATCCAGGGATCAAACCCAGTTCTCCTGCATTGCAAGAGGATTCTTTACCATCTGAGCCACCAGGGAAACCCATGTTTTCTATATTTGAAAATTAATAAAATATTAATGTATTAACACCTACTTGTTTAAACATGATAGCAAGATACCCAATGAATAATTCACAAATGAAAATGTAGCAATTTATCCAGTGTGGAAATGGCTTCACTTTGTTAAGGTATAAATAACTTGTTATATACATGAACATGTATTAATAATATATATATATATATATATATGTGATTATAATCTGACTTGATACAAGACTTTCTTAGACACTTGAGCTGGTAGATCTGTTTGCGTACTCTAGTTGAGTCCATGTATCATGTCATCTTAAATGTTCAGCTTAGTTTTACATTTATTCTGCTTTGATGAACACTTGCACATTCAAGACAAATAGGATTGCATTCTTGTTTAAAATTTATCTCTGATATCTACTACCCTTTAAAATGAAAAGTGTGCTAAAGGTAAGATATATTGCCTTTTAGAGGGAGATTTATATAATTATTGTTTAGAAGGGAAATCAGCAGTACACCTTCATTTAGAGTTAATGGGGGTTGTGTAGTGGACCCCCTCACACATCAGGTAGAAAGTATTTCTGCTGATGCTATCAATGCTTGGGCTATATTAAGCCAGTAACTCTTGCCAGATCTCTGAAATCTGTTTGGCTCTGGTTTCTAGAGAGTCAAGTGTGTTATTCATTAGCAAGTAAGAAAGCTCCCACTCAAGACAATTCTTTGTAACATAATATTGTCACAACTGAGGAATTGATAGTCTGGAGATTACATAATTTTCTTTTTTAAGATACTATTTATTCAAGTGAATAGATGTTGTTAAAAGTGGGATCACATTCTAGTTAAAGTCATTCGATCTATACTAAGAGAATTACATGATTTTCTTTGTTCAACTTTAATATTGTGTTAAACAGAAGGATTGATTAAACAAAGCTACATTATTTTAAATTATGTTTATGTTATTATTGGTACATAACTTAAGTTCTTCAAAACATTATATTTTTCCCCTCTAGTGGGGGGAAGAATTTGTCTTATTAGTCATGCACACATTCTTCAATATCTTTTGGTTTCCCAAAGGCTTGCGCTTGCTGAACAGTTGTTTGGATTTTACAGAACTGTGATTAGCTGTCAAAAGTCCCCATAAAACTAAGTGAATGACATACAAAGAGCAAACCTGTTCTGCCAACTATTTTGATCCTTATTCTATAAACTGGTTTTCAAAGTGTGGCCTCCAATCCAGATTAGCATCACCCAAATACTTGTTACAGGTGCAGATTCTTAGCTCTGCCAGACAGCCACTGAGTCAGAACCTGTAGAGTTGGAGGTCCAGAAATGCATGTGTGAGCAAGCCCCCAGTGATTCTGATGCAACCCAAGGTTTAAGAACCATTACCCAAAACAAAAATGGTCTCCAATCCTCATACTCAGATTCTCAGTCATAGAAGTTAGTGACTTTTCTTCACAAATATAGCATCTCAGTGGAAACACACTTTAGATTGACACTTTGTATTCTGAAAGTGAAATTGAAAGTCACTCAGTCGTGTCCAACTCTTTGCAACCCCATGGACTATACAGTCCATGGAATTCTCCAGGCCAGAATACTGGAGTGGGTAGCTTTTCCTTTCCCCAGGGGATCTTCTCAACTAAGGGATCAAACCCAGATCTCCCTCATTACAGGTGGATTCTTTACCAGCTGAGCCCTTATGTTCTGAACATTCACTCATATTTTTGAAATAGTTACACACCTCAGAAATACTGGAAGAAGATTATACCTTCATTGAATAAATAAGAGAATAAAGGCAAAGAGAAGTTACACAGTGTAACTGACATGGTGCATTTTGACGATGGGAAGAAATAGCCCAGACGTAGGTCTCTCAACCAGACAGACCACCCAGCTGTTTGGCCTCAAGCCTGCTAGTGGATTCTTCAAATAATTGCAGATGAGCCAGTCTGTGCTGGGTAATTTAAAATCCTCGTTCATGTAATCAGCATCTAGATTCTACCATCTTTGAAAAATTATTTTGAAAATATGAAGAAAACCAAATGAGTCCTTTTGAAAGTACCCAAAGAGTTGGAGTTTATTTTTACTAATTTCTAAGTCACATATCACTTAGAGTCGGTATTTATTCTTATCTTGAATTGACACTGTTCCATAAATATTTCTGAACCTATATTATGGACTAAGGGTTGAGGATGTAGAAGTATCAATCAAATCACAAGCTCTGCCTTTGAACAACTTGGGCTCATTTGTTACATCTAGAAAAGAAATTAACCAGTGGTTGCCAATATGACTTATGCTCCTCTGCACCCAGGAGAGAAAGGGTGATTTTCTAAATACATTTTTTCCCCTTAAATGTAGGCTTCAAAGGTAATCAAGAATCAGGCAAAAAAATCTCTCAGGATAATTTTTTAAATAAGTTTGTGTGAAATATTCTATTGTACCAGTGATTTCAACCACAGTATACAGGGCTTTATGTTCGTTCATAAATAAAGGAAAGGCTAATTAAAATGTTTCACAATTAATGTGGGAAAATATTTGTCAATTCAAGAGTACTGGAGAAGAGTGCCATTGCCTTCTCTGCATTAAATAATGATATAATACATTTGTATTATATTCCTTTCCATTACACAGGAACAATCATGTGTAAATAAACTATGTAAATAACTAAGAATTGCTATAATTAATATTTATTAAAATTACAGACATTTCATTAAAATCTCAGATGAAAACATGTGTACCTGTCACTAGAAATTATATTTTAAATGTGCCTATTTCCATTGAAATGTTATTTTTTCAAATCTGATTATGCTTGTCTAATACCCAAACCTAATGCTACTCAAGAGAACTAAAATCAATTTTATGTGTGAGTTCTTAGTCATCCTAAAGCACATAATGTGGAATGACTGTCTTTCCACAAAGTCCCTCATAATACTTAGGATAAATTAATATCTCCTTTAATAAAAAGATTACCTTTTAGCATATATTTTGATTGGGATGCTCTCAGAGTTGTGCCTTAGAAAGTATCTTTGTTGTTTAGTCCCTAAATCATGTCCAATTGTTTGAAACCCCATGTAATGTAGCCCACCAGGCTCCTCTGTCCATGGGATTTCCCAGGAAAGTTTCTTGGTACCATTAAAATGCCATAATTAAAGGGAATGCTTGCTATAAAAGTGAATCATAAAAATTACACACAAATTCTGTGTTAGTTGTCATAGTTTCTGTATCCTTACTGACCAGCTAAAGATTTTCATTCTTGATCTAGTGTGACAATGAGACTATTCATAGATGACTTGCAATGAAACCATATTTTTGATCTTCAGTTTTGGATTTATTTGCTAAACAATTATATACATATTTATATCAACTGACCACACATCGATGATTTTCTTTGGCAATTTACTGTTTAGGGGATTCAGGCGGACCACTCATGTGCCAAGAAAACAACAGATGGCTCCTGGCTGGCGTGACGTCATTTGGATACCATTGTGCACTGCCTAATCGCCCAGGGGTGTACACCCGGGTTCCAAGGTTCACAGAGTGGATACAAAGTTTTCTACATTAAAGTGTTTCAAAAAGCAAAGATGAAAATCAGGCAGTTTTCCCATTTCACTTTAAGAAGCATGGAAATTGAGAGTTTAAAAAATTATTTATAAAAGTCTTGATTCTTACCTAAGCCACTGAAATGTTACAGGTAAAAAAAAAAAACTAATCTTTACAATACAAAGTAACTGTAAAATAATAAATTTTGATTTTATTGTAAACAATTATTCTTTCACAGACATCATTATTTCCTTTGTTCTTAATCATTATTTTTATTGTATTCTCTTATTTAAAGAAATGTTATTTTAAAGCATGTAATATAATGTTTAAGCAAAATTAGGAAGAGACGTGAAATAAACTTTTACACAAAGTATGGTATTGTTTGCAATAGATTGCTATAAGTTATCTAATTCCAGGATGCTGCTGCTGCTGCTACTGCGAAGTCGCTTCAGTCATGTCCGACTCTGTGCGACCCCATAGACAGCACCCCACCAGGCTCCCTGTCCCTGGGATTCTCCAGGCAAGAACACTGAGGTGGGTTGCCATTTCCTTCTCCAATGCATGAAAGTGAAAAGTGAAAGTGAAGTCGCTCAGTCATGTCTGACTCCCAGTACCCCATGGACTGCAGCCCACCAGGTTCTTCCATCCATGGGATTTGCTAGGCAAGACTACTAGGATAGGTCAGTATTATCAGCATCTCAATTATCTTGCTGTTTTTCTATCCAAGTACATTTTTAATCCATCTTGAGCACATCCCTAATATTTTCCCCATAATAAAATATATTTATTGTAAGCTCATGTCACAAGCCTGGACTAAACTGATTGTACAATCCTTTCAAATAAGCTAGTTAAACAGCAAACTAGCACAAGTCTACACATTGCCCTTGCATCAAAATAAAAGCTAAACTATTTAACATTGTCATCCTCTCATCAGATCATTTTTACTTGGATTATTATACCATAGTCCATTTACTTCAAGCTGGCATTTTGGGGTTTCCAAAAGTTATCAGCCATATCAAAGAGATACAAGTATTACAAACGTGTGTTTTCTGACAGATGTGTTTATAGTGGGTATTTCTAACATGTCCAAAGCTTATTTAGACACAGCTGAATTGCCCATTACAAGGCCAAAAATGTAGAATAAATGCATTTGTTCCACAGCTTTAATCTCCTGGATCACTTCCAAAGTACAAACTTCAATTTAGCTCACCCCACAAAATTTACTGATTTATTCAGAAAGCAAAAATTTATACAAATTAATACACACACACACACACACACACACACACACACACACACATATTCTTACATGGGTCTGTATGGTCCAAAGTAATAGGAAAGTTTCAAGCAGTTGAAAGAAAAGATCCATCAATTCATATGGAAGAAAGGAGACTTGGGCTAGACCTGAGTGAATAGTTGTTACTGACGGACCTAAAGGCATCAGCATACATAGGTCACTCCCACATAGGTGAGAGTGACCCTGAAAGTTCAGAGAGAAGGGATAGTAGACAGTCATGAACTGTCCTAGTAAAAGGTGTTGTTTCTGGGCAATGGTCAGAGAAAGGGAAAACAATGTCATAACAAGAAGGTATGGCCAGATGATCGAGGACTACATATTCATGGAATTTATTATTAGAACAAAATTGGGAGTCCTGGAACACACTGTTCTTTCTAAGACCTTTCCAATGACCTGTTCCTCATAGAAAGGATGAAGTGATTAGGAAGGATGGAGCATTAAGGGTAGAGTGTGTTATTTGATTTTATTCCCCAAATATTGTTCCACAAATGTTTCACCTGCATTTCAAAACATTTATTAGAAGTATGTTCTGAAAATACAACAGATATATCACGGACTCTTTTTTCTTTTTCGAAGGTCAGCTTTAGAAACCCTTAGGACAGTCACTCTTTACCATCTTCTATTAAGAGAGAAGTTCCTCATCCCATCCCTAGGAACTTATGGGTTTAGTAATTGATACCAGAAGAGTAATCCAGGTCTGGAACAAGATAAAAAGCAAAACCAAGTCCCTTCCCCATTACTCTGCCTCTCCCTCCCTGCAGCTGTTGTAGCTGTGGGTGGCACAGACGTTGGGGGAAAGCCCAGTCTCCCTCCACCCAGTCCGGACTGAAGGAAATAATGTATGGTGGGAGCTTGGAGGAAAGAGGTGGGTCTCAGCAGCTGGTCTCCTATTCTGCCCAGAAAGATGGGTCGCCAAGAAAGGAAAGAGGAGTGTTAAATGTGGGCAGCTGTAAGCTTAGAAGGCAGCTGCCCATTTTCTCAGTCTCTAAGCAGCTGAAAACGGACCACTGCCCACTAATTTCTATTTTGTCTCTTAATTTTACCAAACAACTGGAGTTGTGAATTCCCACAGTGAAAGCACTTTCATTATCTAATTGAAAAGATGAGGTTTAGAACACCCTGCAACTGTAACTTCCATTCTTACCACACTTAAACAGCTATTTGTTTCCATGCATTATTGCAAACACATCTGTACTTTGTTCATGTAAGAGATTTAGACAGCACCAATGATCATTCTTCAGAAACAAGAACTTTTTATTTGGTTAAAAGGAGCACAGAGACATTTAAAGACCAGATAGTTACATCTCCCTCTTGAGAGGAAGGAGCCACAAGCATTGAAGAAACTAGAAGATAGTACAGAGCCACCTCAATTTATTCTCGCAGCCAAACCCTGGACAGGGAACACAGGGTCACTCATGCCTGCAAACACATTTTTACACTATTTCAGTTTCTTTCCTCGTGGAAATGTCAACGTGCTGTGCTTAACTCCACACTCATGGTGACCACTCAACTAGTCCCCACTCTTAAACCTCCTTATAGGCTAAACAGAGCCAATCAAACTCTGCAAGAGTTTGCTTCCAGAGTCAACACCAGAACCATCTTTGCTTTGCTGGCAAGCGAGGGACTGATTTCAGAACCCTTGGAGAGCTACTTGTGGTTATATAGGCAACATGTGAAGACATTATCTTGATTGCGTATGCCACCTTTTTTGTTCTAGTTTGAGTATATTAGTGTTTATACAGCTATTTAACAAAGTTATTACAAAATCTGTTGACCTTTAAATTCAAAATAATTGTAAGGCACATGTCTTGCACAATTGAAATTAGACAATTCTTGCCTCTAAGTAAAATATTTGAGTAGATACCACAGCTAATTAAATAACTTCTTATTTCTGAAGACATTTCCTAAACTTCCTCTGACCCAAAGCAGAGAAACTAAAAGAAGATGAGCCATTTCTAGACAATGAAACTTTTTCTATGGTAATAGAAATGTGTGTGTGAATTCAGTTGACAACAGTGATACATTTCTTTAATCAAAACAGCATGTATTGAAAAATGAGATATCATAAAAAATAAATACTAGAACAGTCCATTCTATCAAACAC
This sequence comes from Nanger dama, assembly GCA_917880005.1. Taxonomy (NCBI): domain Eukaryota; kingdom Metazoa; phylum Chordata; class Mammalia; order Artiodactyla; family Bovidae; genus Nanger; species Nanger dama. Next base: position 18,911,210 of record CAKJTW010000020.1, read on the forward strand.
TCATGTAAAGGAAAAATATTTTGCACACTGTAAATTTCAATGCAATTTACATTACATTAACTAGATTACAATGTATGAAAGATGAAAGAGACAAAGATAACTGCTTCCAATGCACACATTGCTCTGATGTGTTCACAGCAATTTTATCTGCATCTTATCCATCCCATTGACTTGAAGTTTGGGTGCATCCTTTAGCAAAATAAGCATGTCTCACTCCATGATTTAGCACAGCATTAGTTTATAAATGAGATAATGAACATATAAAAATTATTTTAGTATTTGCCTCAAGGGGGAGCTTACAGTTCATTTTGCACATCCTTTGAGATTTCAAGCCATTCCAAGCTAATGTTCTGATGCCATTCCTTATACAGATCCAGAATTATAAAACTCTATTTTCTTTTCTGGAGCCAAGTCAATGGATTATTATACTTCCATGCCACTTTCCTTCCTGGTGCTTTTTGAGATCCACAGTGTGGACTGGTTTGGGCTAGTTTTTGTTCTTCCTTTACTGAAAAATAGAAGAAGAAGTAAATTCAATGTCTGAGACTTCCCATAAACTAGGCATGTCTTGGCCCAAATGGAGCTTTGTCAGACTTGTTATAAAAGTATCTTTCTTATCTCATCAGCAGATGTTTTCATTCTTACAAAAATTCTATATTATTCCAGTATGTGAAGAGGGTAAGCAGTTCATATAAGATAATGGAGAAAAAAAAAAATCTCTCTCTGACCCTTCATATTTTAGAATTCAGACACATACACAAATATGTTTAACTCAGTTTCAAAATGTTTATTGTAATCACCAATAAATCTTCATTTTCTTTGATCAATTATTTTTATAATTTTGCTTTTGAATAATCTGCTGTTGTTAAAGTACACATGATGTACTTTAATGTTAAATCATCAAAATAGTGCTTTTGTCCTACGTATAAAAACTGTCCTATCCCCTCCACCCATCCCTTTTTTTTTTCCTACAGTTAAGTCATTTAATTCCCCAAAGCTTCATTTTGCTATCGTTTCTGAAACAAAGGCAGTTCAAGGCAGATTCAGGCCTGAGAGAGTTCCTCTAGCTCTCAGGCTGACCTGCACTCCACCCTGTCCCTCAAGCTGTGATGTCGTCTAAAGTGAAAAGTGAAAGTGTTAGTCATTCAGTCATGTCCAACTCTTGGCAACCCCATGGAATGTAGCTCCTCTGTCCATGGAGTTCTCCAGGCAAGAATACTGGAGTGGGTAGCCATTCCCTTCTCCAGGGGATGTCTTCTAAGTTTTTCCATAAGATGGCCACTTCTTAGACTCCTGCAAAAGTGACTGTTTCTGAGTTTCTCCCTTCCTGAGTTGAAGAGAAGTCAGCCTCTTCACGATACTTATCAAGATTGAGGCTTTTTTTGATCCTTTCCTGGGAATGAGCCCTCGCCTAGATCACTAACCCCTGATGGTTCCTGTTCATTTCCTTCTGCACTTTACTGCTGCTACAGATGCTTCCTTTAATAGCATCTGCCTCCACCCCACGCCCCGCCCCAGGCATTCCTCCTACTCCAGCCCATTCAGTCTCTGTCTATAACACACTGTACTGCTGAATTCCTTCAAAGAAAGAAAGAGTCTTTCTAAATAAGCCTGAGCCATAGAATTTTATAATATTACTTAATTGACTTCAATTTAACTGTAAATTTATTGCTAACACATGATTGTATCTAAATGATACATTTTGGAGATATGCATCCAAATAAGTAAGATCAACATGTTTCTACCTAAGAAGTTATTTTACATGAATGGAAAATAAGCCAAGCAAAGTTGATGAAAAACATGAAATTCTCCTAAATGGCTGAAACAAAAGGGTGGTTAAGTTATTAATGTGGCTTGGGGGTAGCATTAGTATTTACTTAAGAGTTATCATGGGTTAAGGAAACAAGACTTCTTATTTTGAACTTGACATGGAATGACGGAAGCCATCATGTGTACCCAACCGGAATTTAAACTTTCTGCATGGAACTCAGATGACAATGGATTGGAGTCTTTGATGAAGTTTTTCCTTGCTTTCCTGGAAGAAAGGAAAATGGGAGGATCTAAGAAAGAATGAATTAAGCCCTAATAGCTAATTCTGGTGTCTGGAGATAGCTTATGTTTGAGTGAGTGTATTTCCTCACCCTTGAGAATTTCCAACATGTGAAAACTCCAAGGTCTTCAAAGTACAAAAACCTGGAAGACTTGAGAATGAGCACAGTCTCCACAATAGTATACTATTTTAAAAGAAGGAAAGCAAACTTCAGAGAAAACTCAGTTACTGATACTTTGGTAATTTTACTTTTAGAAATTAGAAGATCTACATAAATTTTCTCAAATCTTTGTTCATAGTGATTAGCTATTTATAGCTCTTCATTACAGTTTGGCTGGGTTATGGTGGGGGATTTATATCAAATCTTCCCTCTGCTTCATTGTTTTTCATACTGACAAATTATCTTTTCATCTATAGTCTTAAAATTAAGGGTAAAAATCAGATATTTACTATTGTTTTTATTCTGTATAAAATATTGAAAACATATATATGTATATATATAAACTGAGTACTCAAAATATAGTATTAATTTGCCAAGCTTTATTTATCATTATTCAAATATGGCTTCTCTAAACAGTCAATATATCACAGCTTGGATTCTTTAAAAGATTTTCTTGTGTACCATTTAGAGTTTATATCTATTTAATTTTTTTTTTTCTGGAGCTTCTTAACTCAGTAAATTCTTTAGGGTTCATGAAAAGAAAATGAAGTGAAAAGAAAAAAATACTTATCTGCATGTCCTTCCCTTTTGGAAACATTCTATCATTTTTTATTTACAACACTGACAAAAATGCCATTTATTCTAACAAGCATGCACTAATTTAAACACACATCTTTTCTTTGATACAAACATATTTTACATATTAATGTTTTAGTTTAACTGTCAAACTGACACATATGAAAAAAATTTCACCTGTAATTCAAGAGTATGAGTAAACAGATATAAAAGAATACTCTCAAGAGTTTTGATGTTAAGATATATCACTTTATTTCAATATGCCTGCTAAAAAGTGACTCATTTTACCATTGTTCCTATACTTAAAATATCCTTTGGAGATAAAACAGAAGGCTATTTTTGTAAAATGTACTACAAAGTTCACGTACAAAAATCAAGTCTGGGCATACAACTTGAGGTCAAGATTAAAGGTTTAGCATTACTGCCTGTACTTAATATCAAAAAACAGTACAGTATAGTTGCATGTGTTGTGGACTTAAAAACATTCACATTTCAGATCCATCACACATATTAGCCATGAGACCCAAGGCAAATTGTATGACCCACTGAAGCAACCATCTTCCTAACTGAAAAAGAGAAACAGAAGGATACCTACTTCATATAGCCTGTGAGGACAAAATGAGATAATTCATAATCCTGTAATCAAGGTATATGTTATTAGATTATATATACTGCATTTGTACTGAAAGAATAAGAATCATAATTTTCTTAAGGCAACTTAAACACATAATTTTTAAAGAGTTCTGAAAACGTATTTAAAGTTTTTCAAGTTGTCTCTCCATGTATGAATTATTTACCTTTTATGCAGCATCTGGAAACAGCAGGTTCCAAAAGCAACCAGGATCAGTAAGAGCAAAGGGATTGTTGGTATAACAACATAGATTAAATTGGGAATTATTCCTACAAAAGTAAAACAGTCTTAATGTAAACAGATAGTTGAGGCAGGATTCTGACATTATGGTTCTATAAAAGCTTTCTAAAAATTTAAGGCAAAATAGAATTACTATCAATAAGCAGATACCAAGTAAGGTCTTCCCAAAATACTGAATAATCTAATGAAGTAATATATTTATGTTTGGCTAAAAGTTAAAAACAAAATCAAGCTGCATGGTTGCCATGCTTCAGTTAAATATCCATATTTCCAAAACTATTATTAAATTTGCAATTCAGATAGGGGCTGGCTTTCATAACATATTAATAATCTAAGCTATCTCACTCTATTAATCCTTCTCAGTTATTACTTTGAAAACAAGCACTGATTATTAAAGAATAATCATGATTAAAGTAATTGTTGATTTATCGGATATGTAATTATCCTAACTAATAAGCTCAGTGCCATGATGAGATGCATAACTCTCTGGGATTAAGCCAAAATACGTAAATATTAACTGATGATAGAGTCATAACCTAGAGACATAAGACTCCAGAGGCATAAATATTTGATCTTAATTAAATTCTAAGATGAATCATTTTTTTAATCCTGTTCCATCACACTAGATAATGTTAGGTATTCTTGGAAAAATAAAAAACTGCCACACAGAACCCCCATATAGCTTGCAATGACTTTATTAAACAATTTTTCAATGTCATAAGAGGGAAAATATTCCTAATATAATTATTTACTGATCTGTTTGATTAGATTTACATGGTCTGAATGGTTTTAAAATCAGACGACTGAAAGTGAAAAGCACTAAGGTTTAATATCACATCCATACAAGAAAAGCAAATTAGAAAGCTATGTATTGAGATAGCAAATTGAAAGCCATTATCTTAGTCTAAATGCATGTGTGCTCCGTCACTCAGTCATGTCTGACTCTTTGCAACCCCATGAATTTTAGTTCACCAGGCTCCTCTCTCCATGGGATTTTCCAGGCAAGAATACTGGAGTGAGTTGCCATTTCCTCTGCCAGGGATCTTCCCAACCCAGGGATCGAACCCACATCTCCTGTGTCTCCTGCACTGACAGGTGGATTCTTTACCAACTGCACCATGCTAAAACAGGCCCCTAACTGATACTAAGACCAGTTTTTCACTAAAAAGAGATTTGCATTGGAATTGTGTTTTGTGTCTTCTGCAGACAGCGGTGTGCCGCAGGCACTGAGTTGAAGGTTCATTGTATGTGTCCACTACCCAATCTGCTCTTCAGTCATGTCACTTGGTAGCTTGAAATGGGCCAGGGTGGCAGTTTTCCATACTACAGAAAACTCAAAGCCTACAAATTGGACTTTTAAATCCCAGCTTACTCCAGTCAATCCTTAAACATTTACCAGTTCCCTCTTTAGAGGCTACTGGACGTGCCAATTTACATCATAACACCTACAAATTGGGGAAGATCTTTATGAATCCACATTTTAACATGGTATATTTAATTTAATACTAGATACAGAAAACAAAATTTGTATTCAAAAACTGGCTTAGGGGACTTCCTGGAAGTCCAATGGTTAGGACTCTGTGCTTCCACTGAAAGGGGCGTGGGTTCGATCCATGGGGAACTGGGGAACTTAGTTCCCTGGGGAACTAAGATCTCACAATCCGCACTGTGCGGCCAAAAAAGAAACACCCACAAAAACTAGCTTAGCATCATTTGTTCCAATGCAATTCTAAAATAAATTTCCATACGCCTATCTTTAGTGCACTTTTTCACTAAGCAACAAGAAAATTGGGGCCAACATGAAGCAAAAAGTGAACTGAGAGAGAGCACTGACATATATTCACTACCACGTGTAAAATACATAGCTAGTGAGAAGCTGTTGTGTAGCATGGGGAGCTCAGCTCAGTGCTCTGGGATGCTCTCAGGCGGGGGCTCAAGAGGGAGGGATATCCATACACGCTCATAGCGGATTCACATTGCTGTACGGCAGAAACCAACACAACACTGTCGAGCAATCATCCTCCAATCAAAAAAAAAAAAATTAAGTACATTTTCTTCTCCTTATAGGTGAGTTAAAGACATATGAACTAATTACCTGCCTCAGTAACAACTACATTTTGATGTGTGTCTCCAGGTTGGTTGGTAAAATACGTCTTTTCTACAGGAGCTGTTGGATTAATCTCTGTAAATAATAAGTACAGTTATCATGTATAATGATTAATAAGACAAATGCAAATGTAGATGAAAATAAAAGCTTATTACAAAACAAAATAAACATTGATTTCTGAACAACTTCCAGCTAATTCTATTTTGAATTTAAATTTATATGAAATGATTTAACAATAAAGGCAGCATTTAATTGTCTCCAAATAAAAGATCTGCCTGGTAACTCCTTGCAACTTGGATCCACTGGGTGAATTCCTGTAACCCCAGACTGCATTTAACAATCCAGAGCATCTGTGCTGATGATAACCTATTACAGCTAATAATGACAAAGGAGGTACAAAAGTAGGTAAAGATAGGCAAGAATCGGAAAGCATAAGAAAGTGAGGCACTAGCTGTGAATAGAGACCAACAAAGATGATTTCCATACTACTGTTGTTTAGTCGTTAAATCACATCTGACTCTTTTGCAACCTCATGGACTATAAGCCTGCTAGGCTCCTCTGTCAGTGGGATTTCCCCAGCAAGAATACTGGAGTCAGTTGCCATTTCCTTCTCCAAGGGATCTTCCCAACCCTGGGGCTAGCAGGCAGATTCTTTACTACTGAGCCACCAGGGAAGTCTTTATACTATTATGGTATATAATTTAGATTTCTCCTCACAACAAAAAACACCAGATAAGTGCATGTGGACAGTATCCGGAATCGAAAAAATGTTCTAAAGCACATTTCTGTCCCCTACAAACAATGCCATCCTTAGATTTCCTTCTCAACCATATCTACATCTTTAAAAATATATATCATAAATTAAGGCTTGCAAAATGTTTCTCTCCCTGCTTTTTCTGAGGCAAGATTTTTCAATTGCTGCACACTTGAAAATACTGATTTTTAAAAATAACAATCTGGTACTACTCTCTTGTCTAATATCTTTTTTCTAGGGCACTATTGTTAAGAATCCACCTGCAGTGCAGGGAGACCTGAGTTCAACCCCTGGATTAAGCTGGAGGAGGGGATGGGAACCCACTCCAGTATTCTTGCCTGGAGAATCCCCATGAACAGAGGAGCCTGGCAGGCAACAGTCCATGGGGTTGCAAAGAGTCAGACATGACTGAGAAACTAAGCACAAGCAGTGGCTGAATTAATAGATAAGTTAAATAAAATTACTAAGAAATAATCTGTTCATTTGTTTTCATTTGTTCCAAAAGTATAACTCTGTTTATTTTTCTCAGTTAATGGAAAAGAAAAAACACATGCAGCATCTTACATTAGTTTCAGAATATTAAACCACTTCAATGTAATGTTTACTATTTAATTTGGCCATATAGTCTCTCTTCATTAGAAACTGAATCATATACCATCCTATAATAATATTTACTATTCTTTTAAACATATCTTACCCTGACACTTTGCCTCCTCTAGTCTTCAGTCCTACCCTACACTCATTCTTCTACAGAATTTAGGCACTCCTTGCTTCTGGTGTTCAACTGGTATTTGCTGAACAAATAATACAGATATTATGCAATTTATCAATATAAAAATGGTTATTTTTTAAATAGTTCACAAGTTTTAATGTAATTGCTGATTAACTGAGAAAATTTTAGAAATAAGATCTAATACATACTGTTTTTATTGTCTAAGAATAAGAGTACTTAATTTAATTTTTATAAATATAAAAATTGGATTCAATATTCAGAAAACTAAGATCATGATATCCAGTCCCATCACTTCATGGCAAATAGATGCGGAAACAATGGAAACAGTGACAGACTTTCTCTTCTTGGACTCCAAAATCACTGCAGATGGTGATTGCAGCCATGAAATTAAAAGACACTTGCTCCTTGAAAGAAAAGCTATGACCAACTTAGACAGCATATTAAAAGCAGAGACAGTACTTTGCCTATAAAGGTCCATCTAGTAAAAGCTATGATTTTTCCAGTAGTCATGTATGAATGTGAGAGTTGGACTTATAAAGAAAGCTGAGCACCAAAGAACTGATGCTTTTGAACTGTGGTGTTGGAGAAGACTCTTGAGAGTCCCTTGGACTACAAGGAGATCCAACTAGTCCATCCTAAAGGAAATCAGTCCTGAATATTCATGGGAAGGACTGATGCTGAAGCTGAAACTCCAATACTTTGGCTCCTGGATGCGAAGAATGAACTCATTGAAAAGATCCTGATGCTGGGAAAGATTGAAGGCAGGAGGAGAAGGGGATGACAGAGGATGAGATGATTGGATGACTTCACCAACTCGATGGACATGAGTTTGAGCAAGCTCCAGGAGTTGGTGATGGACAGGGATACCTGGCATGCTGTAGTCCACAGGGTTGCAAAGAGTAGGACACAATTGAGCCACTGAACTAAATTGAAAAATTGGATTCAGAAGCATCCCCTTAATAATGTTTCTGGATAACAGTCATAAACCCAAAGAATAAGTATGCAACTCACAGGACAATAACAAAAAATGTTGGAGAAGAATGTGAGAAAATTTAGAAGTGAATTATTCAGTTTCTGTATAACTAGGCTAATTTTTTTTAACCACTTTTGTATATTAGTAGTCATGCTCTTGTGGTGCTAGAGAAGACTCTTGAGAGTTCCTTGGACTGTAAGGAGATCAAATCAGTTAATCCTAGAGGAAATCAGTCCTGAATATTCACTGGAAGGACTGATGCCGAAGATGAAGCTCCAATACTTCAACCAACTGATACGAAGAGCTGACACATGGAAAAGACCCTGATGCTAGAAAAGATTGTAGGCAAAAAGGAGAAGGGGGAGACAGATGATGAGATGGTTGGATGGCATCATCGACTCATGGACATGAGTTTGAGCAAACTGTAAGAGATAGTGAAAGACAAGGAAGCCTGGCATACTGCAGCCAGTGGGGTCACAAAGAGTCGGACATGACTTAGCAACCAAACAACAAGTCATGCTATTAGATAATATGCAGGAGCAGAAAAAGGAGACTAAGTTCAAGTCACATAGTACCTCTGGTATAGTTGGAGAATAAAGTTCAAAATGTTGTTACAATTTGTGGATTAGTTTTATTGCTTGCTCCTCCAATCCCCACACCACTAAAAAGCTAACTACTCACCACCAAAATAGCATTGACTATACAAGCAGGGAATTTAATCTAGCCAACATCCTTCATAAACAAGATACTAAGCTCAAGAAAAGAAAATCAGTTACATATGTGTGTGTGTGTGCTAGTCACTCAGTCGTGTCCAGCTCTTTAGCGACCCCATGGACTGTAGCCCACCAGCCTCCTCTGTCCATGGGATTCTCCAGGCAAGAATACTGGAGGGGGTTGTCATACCTGTCTTTACTGCTGAGCCACTGGGAAAGCCCTCTCCATCAGTTACATATAAGGTAAATAAAATGAAAATAAAGTACAGAAATTCTAAGTACATTAATAAGACCAACCATGGAAGTGTTCAAGTACTTCAAAAACAATAAGTACATAAAATAATCTTGCTTAAAAGCAATACATATTTGAAGATTTAGGTAGAATATAGAAGATAAAGGAAAAAATAATTTTATGTCTAAAATGCTGTTCCATAAGTAGTATAAACTTAGACTACCTAATACAAGATTCAGAGGTAATAGTGTCCTGAATAAGGTGGTAAGTGTGATGCAAGATAAAATAGTATACAAAGGTCAGCTAAAAGTTCAAAGAAAGGAGAAGATAATATAGTATTAAGACTATACCATAATACACCTTGTTTCATTTAACAGTTTCAAGCACTTATTGTCACCAAGTTAAAGTGTCAGAGAATTTCAACTTTATATTTTCCTAAGGAAAAAAATCTAGACAAAGAACCTAAAGAGCAAAGCAGATTTCATTTTGCAAAGGCTTCTAAGAGGGTAATGATGGATTTAACCACCAAGAGGTTTAAAGAATAAACTCACCAAGGATAAAGAGAGAAGGCTAATATACTCAAGAGCAGAATAAATATAAGAGAAGAGCAAATCTAATCCATGTAATCCCTTGTGCTTTACAGTCTTATGAGTAAAGAAGAAGTATAATTTCAAGAGAATAATGGAAATAGCAGCACTTGATTATAATTGCCTACCATGAACATATGCTTAGAGGTCAAGCAGACAGCCCTTGGGAGAGTTCAAATGAAATTTCCAAACACTGAGAGGAGAAAAACAGCAAAAAGACCTCAAAGCCTAAGTGTCTAAGTTGACTTTCTCAGATCATTAAAAGATGAGTTTACATAGTTCTGATTAGTCTCTTTTTGGTCAAATTTCAATTCAGTTCAGCTGTCCTATTCAAAGTAATTCAAGTTTACCACTTCAGTAAGAAACCATACTACCATAGCTCAAGTCAGAGCAATCTCTCCATGTGCTGCCTAGGGTAAGAAAGCTGGAGACTTCAAACAGAAGGAAACTGAGGAGGCATATTCCACAGACTGAGGGCCACAGCAAGAACATGGCACACGCCCTACTTTTCTGCACCAGGGTTCTCTGACATTCAGATTTTCACTGAGGAGTACAAGCCAAATATCATGCCATTACGTGATAAGCTAATATCCCAAAGGAATGGTGCTTGGTTCCCTTTAATATACCAGAAAATGTCCTCCTCCTGCTGCTAAGTTGCTTCAGTCATGTCTGACCCTGTGTGACCCCATAGACAGCAGCCCACAAGGCTCCCCCATCCCTGGGATTCTCCAGTCAAGAACATTGGAGTGGGTTGCCATTTCATTCCCCAATGTATGAAAGTGAAAAGTGAAAGTGAAGATGCTCAGTTGTATCCGACTCTTAGCAACCACATGGACTATAGCCTACGGGGCTCCTCCATCCATGGGATTCTCCAAGCAAGAGTACTGGAGTGGGTTACCATTGCCTTCTCTAGAAAATGTCCTAAAAATCTACTAATGACGTGTAAACTCGTAGATGCTTTGGTAACATACCTACTTCACATGCACTATACTAAATGCTCAAATGTTTGTAAATAGATATTTATTCTTCATAAAACCTGTTTACAAAAACACAATTTGGCCTTAATATTAGAAATAATTACTGTCTCTTAAAGACACCTCTCTGGATATTTCTAGATACTCCATTCTATTTAATTCACTGGGCCGTTGTTTGCTTTATAGCTTACTGTGCTTCAATACTCTGCCATCAAACTGCAAAGTAATTTTGTGTTTCACTGCAGAAAAACAAAAAAAGCCCAGGTAGCATAGGTTAAAGATGAAAAATATAAGCCAATACACATATACGATCTGCTCCAACTGACTCACAATGCTTCCTACCTGGTTCATACTTGCAGATGTAATTGTGCTTCATGTTGCACCTGTCGTCATTCCACTGGTAAAGGTAGGGGCCCCAAGGCCAGGGGTTGGCCGTTGGCTGATGATACATCACAACACACTTCTCACTTCCACAGGAAGGTTCATCAGTGTACCAGTTTCTGCAAGGACAGAGTATCAGGGACACTTCTCAGTGACTTCGCCTGTTCTGCTCTGACATCCTCTACAGGTAATGGACATCTCCCATTCTTTGCCCTCTGAGTCCCCTTAGAGACCTCTGCCTCCCTCAGGATCCCCGCTCACCGGTACTGGGAACTGCTTCCATCCGACCACTGGTAGAGATCTGGGCAGGCACCGGCTGCTTGCCCCTGGCCATTTCTCCAAAGCCCTATCCAGAAATCACTATCAGAAATTCCTATTCCTGGCTTTGTCAGGTTCTGCAACATGCTTTCTATTAACTTCTGTTCTGCTTCATTCTCCAGGCTCAGAAGGGCTCCCCCTTCGCTCTCACAAGCCAGCCGTGCCTCCTGAAAGCTCACGCGGCTGGACAGCTCGTGAAAGTAGGCCACCTTGTAGCAGAGATGCTTGAAATCAGCAAAACATAATTTTTGGCCTGAAAAAAAAAAGATGTCCATGTACTGACCATCTGAACTATCTTCATAATGCTACTTACTACATGTTAAAATGAAAGAACCAATCAAAACAGAAAGATTCTACCAAGAACATTTCTCCCACTGAACCACTGCATAAAGTCTAGAAAATATTCTAGATTCCTACTTCAATCTACAAAAGCTAATTGGTTCCCTAACAAACTAGTAACCCAAACTTTTCAAAACAGGGAAAAAGAAAGTATAAGTGGCTCAGTCATGTCCAAATCTTTGCAACCCCATGGACTGCAATGCACCAGACTCCTCTGTCCGTGGAATTCTCTAGAAAGAATACTGCAGCTGTTATTTCCCTTCTGAACCAAGGGATCTTCCTGACCTGAGGATCCCACCTTGCAAGCATATTCTCTACCATCTGAGCCACCAGGAAGCAGTACAACTAGGAAATTTTTGTAAAGAGAAGTCATAATTCTTCTGGCTTACCTTTTGCAAACTGATAGCTATAAAGCAAGTGAAAGTAGATAAAGAAATGTCAAGTATACACAGTAAAGGAAGCTAAAACGTCAAAATTATGAAATAAAAATCACATTCACAAAGGAATTAACAAAAAGTAAAAAAATTAATAAAAAAGCAATTTTTACATAAGGCATCATGAAGTGAATACATTTAAATAATTTAAATTTAAATAAAGTGGCAACTATAAACTGTAAATATTTTTCTTGTATATATCTGAGAGCAAACATATTAAAATTCAAAGTTAATAGAAGTCAGTATAAAAGTAAGGATAATAATAAACAATCTATTAATATATTGTGATATTAGAAGTGACAGATAAACCTTCTAGAGTACTCTAGGATACTCAGAATTTGGAACAGAAATTTTACATGCAAATTTTCACTGTATTTTAAAGGTTTTTATAAGTTGCAACTCAGTTCAACCATCTATGCTGATATCTATGAATGATTTTAAAAGTCACTATATAGAGAGAATACAAATTTATGTCAAGATACTAGATTGAACCACAAATTAAGTTTAAGATAATTCTCAAGAGTTCTTAATGAAATATCACCTTTTATCAAGCTTCACTGCTATGACATCACTAACAACATCTGTGAAGACTTAAATACATAGGCAAACAAAAGTTTGACTTAAAAGGCCTCTCAAATTAAATTTCACATATAGATCAGAATGAATACTCCTAATTACTTCGTGACAGAACTACAAATATGAATGATCACATTGCATCATAAAAAAGCCATATAAATAACAGGAACAGTGTCCAGGATTTAGCAACGAAGTTCCCACTGTTCTATTGCTTGCACCTGCCTCTTTTCATCGCCAAGTGAGTATGCCGGGGTCATAGACATGGTCTCCACAAAGGCCATGCTGCTTTGTCTTGTTTTTCACTAGCTTCCATGATTCGCCTCAAATCTTTGCTAGCAACTTTACTCTGCCGGTATTCCTTATCCCTTATCCTGAGCCTGCTGTCCACAGTCTCCACCTCCCTTTAAGTCTCTCATTTCAGCTTGAGGTTTGACCTTGGAAAATAAGCTAGTATTTTATGTAAGATCAAGGCTAGTTATTTTATACCAAGAAATCAAGACATAGCTTTACTGCTTACAATTCTTATTCTTCTTGGGATTGAAGGCTTTATTCACTGTGTATTTAATTTTGTAGCTGATCAAGAAAATCTGCCAGTATTAGAGGGCTGTTATAACACTGTTTCTAGCCAGTGTTATAATATTTAAAATAAGGCATTCAAATTTTATACTCTTAATTATAGTACATCACACTGAGCCAGTGTTTGTATCACATCCATTCTCCCCCACAATCAGCAATTAATGACCTCTGATGACACTTAGAGGCAGGAGGGAAGAAATCAGTGGAAGGCCATTAACCTCACACCAGTGTTTGAGTGACAGGCATTCAATATCTTGATACAAGCTGAGAACAGCCATCTAACAACACAGAAGTTCCAGCAATGCAAGCAAGACAGCCAGGTGTCCTCTCTGTCTCATTAACTGTGATCTGGACTCAGAAGTAACGCACTGAATAATAAGAACAAATTAAGAGACTGCCCCAACTAACTGTTAATGAAAAATAACATGTTCATATGAATGACTACAGGAAACTTGAATTAAATAGACACCAGACAAATCAGCCTGAAATAAATAATCTGGGGGAGATGACATGGAAGTCCCAATGGTTGATCCTAATACAATTTTTTTTTAATTTCTAATTTATTATTAGGGTTTGTGATGATGCCAATATTTAAAATGGTTGTCCCTGGCAATACTTTAGTAATGCCATTAAGCCTAGTGATTTTTAGGCTTGTATTTTTAAAGAAAGCTCTATCTCTATTTTCATTTCTACATCTTTTACATACTTCTAAATCTCAAAATATATCTGAGCTGCAATCCCTTGAGCTTTCAATTTGTTCAATTTTCCACCCAAGAACTCTCAGCCTTTACTGTGATCCTAGCACTTTTGAAATATTTACTTGTCCAATGAGATTGTTTGGCAAGATAACAGAAAGAAACCAAATTAAAAAAAAAAAAAACAGATTAGGCAGAAATTTTAATGAGTTAAAAATTATTTATGTAACAAAGCCAGCAAGAGTAGTTCAGAAGATATGCCTAGTTCACTTTATAAACTAAAAGTCTCTGCTCATTATCTTTGACATACTGAAAAACAAATGCAGAGATTTATTATTTATGAAGAGGATACAAGAAAAATGATGAAATTTTATTTATAAAATTAAAATAGCACTTTTAATTAAATGCATAAGGGAGCTTTAAGTGTCTTGTGGAAATTCCTAATACCACTACTAGGTATTAGAAATGTCAACCTCGGAGATAAATGTTAGTCTATACAGAAATAATAATAATAAAGGAAAAATCTAGAGACAGGGTTTATATTTTAAACAGTTAGGAACTAATACTGTAGGAGCCCTGGACAATAGCGAGCCTTTGCACTCTCTGCGCCAGGTACCATTTCTTTGGCAGTGGATGATGGAATGGTCCAGGATCCTGGAAGATGGGGTGTGACTGTGGTGGCTGCATATCAGGGGGACTCTAAGAGGATGAGGACAATGACCAATTACAAATTACAAATATGTGTTAACTGCAAAGTGTATTAATTGAATATCAGCTGTGTCCACACATTTTAAAACTGAAGTTACTAGCAGTCCAGCTTTAACAAGGCACTTTTGAGGAAATTATTAGTTATATGGAACATTTTTATGGTATTCATATATAAAATCAGTTAAAGCTGACACTGAATTGTTTCACATTCAATTCTATTTTATTATTGACTTCCACCTTATTCAGCAAATTTGGTCCAAGTTGCAGCAAAATCAGCAGAAGCAACAGCTACTGAACCACTCACCACCATTTCAGCTGACCACACTTGGCTGTAAGAGCAGTGGAGCTTTCAACAGCTGGGAAACAAATGTTGCCCTAATTCCCAGAAAAGTTCCATTAATACGGGCCTTCTGGAAGCAACTTTCCCACTTCTCTGAAGGCTAATCTTCTTAGGGAGCTATTATGACTATATCCTTTCTCATTCTGTGAGATCACATGGAAAATTTCCTTTTCTCTGGTTTTTAAACATTCAGAATAAACCCTCCACTGACTTTTTTGAACAACAGGAAGCTAGTCTTCCACCTACTACATCTAACTCCATCTACTACATCTAACTCCATCTACTACATCTAATCTTCCACCTACTATTCTACCACCTGTAAAATAATCAGATAATCACCTAGCAGTTTTTATTACCCTAAGGCTAGCTTGATGACAATTTACTAAAACTTACCTAACATCTGTGGTGGGAAATCTCCCTTTATTATTGGCTTATTTACAAAAGAGAAAGACTTTTACCTAGGAGTCCACAGCTCCTGGTTTCATACATACAGTCATACATGCATGCATGCACACACACTCATACAACTACATAGATACATATGCACTTTAATTCAGCAATAATTTTTAGTATTCCTGCTAAAATAATCTTTCCTATCATTATCATAGCTAAGATTCTACTATTTCCACAAAGATAATTCTGTCTTTTTTCTTAGTCATAAAAATTCCTGTAGATCTAAATATTGGCAGAGTTTTAAATTTTTTAGTAACAATGTAAAAGTGGGACCAACTCATAAAGTCACGGCAAGAATTTTTCTTCCTGAATAGAAAGGATCTATGATCTGGTTTGGGGGTGTGCATGTTAAGTCGCCTCAGTTGTGTCTGACTATGTGAACCTATGGACTGCAGCCTGCCAGGTTCCTCTGTCCATGGGATTCTCCATGGACAAGAATAGCGGAGTGGGTTGCCACGCTCTCCTCTGGGGGATCTTTCCCACCCAGGGATCGGGAAAGCTGTGTCTCTTACGTCTTCTGCACTGGCTGGTGGGTTCTTTACCATGAGATCTACCTGAGAAGCCTATGATTTGGTTGAGTTTCACTTATATTTATTAAATTTCTGAAAGCTGAGTCCTCAATTATTAAAGTAACATTTTTCTTATATCTCACACTATAATCACATATTATCAACATTAAATAAGTATTGAATTCTATCATATTTTTCAATAAAAACATGGAAGTTGTACTATGAGTTCCAGTTGTTCAATTATGATCTACCTTTAGTTGCAAAGAAAAAAACAAGTTGTACAAAAGAGGACCTACATCATAAATCTTCCCCAAATCAGACTAATTGGACTTTGGACATTTCACTAGACTACCATAAACCAATTTGCTTTTCATGGTTCTTTTTTACTGTACTCAAAATCAAAGGGATATATATGCTGAAACTATAACATGCAATGTGACATGACTGCAGATCATAATGCCCAAACTTTGAAACTAAAGAGGAAATCTATCAATTATTTATTCTGCTTTTACTGTTCAATATTGCACCAACTTTTTAAAACTTTTTCATCATAAAAATGTTTTGCTATAATAAAATTTACTTTAGCAACAGATTTTGTAATGTAATTAACTGCATAGTGCACTATTAAGATCATGCTGGAATCCGTCTTCCTATACTGACAAACAGCGGAAACTATAGTCTTGGCCCTTGGTTGAATAATGGTGGCATCAGCAAATCCTAACTTTCCACCTGGGAAACACCACAAGTCTTCTGGAGAAGGGGATGAAATTTATTTCACTAACCCAGTATTTAAAATAAGATTTAAATAATAAATGTAAACCAAGTAATCATGTGAGTGAAGAATTCAAACACTGAATCACTAAGAGCTGACTTCAGTCAATAAGAGCTTTACTTGAACTGTGGAAATATTAGGGACATTATTTAAAACTTTTCTGGCCTCAGTTTTCTTATCTAAAAAGTAAGAGTAGCTCGGCGATTTAAAGAAATAATAATAGCCTGAGATTTGTCAATAGCTAAGTGTGCAAACCCTCACAGCTGGCACAATCCACTGCTGTTTTTCAGTCGCTAAGTCTTGTCCAACTGTTTGTGGCTCCATGGATTGCAGCATGCCAGGCCTCCCTGTCCTTCACTATCTCCTTGATCTTGCTCAAACTCATGTCCATAGAGTCGGTGATGCCATCCCACCATCTCATCTTCTGTTGTCCCCTTCTCCTCCTGTCTTCAATCTTTCGCAGCCTCAGGGTCTTCTCCAGTGAGTCAGCTCTTCCCATCAGGTGGCCAAGGTATTGGAGCTTCAGCTTCAGCATCTGTCCTTCCAATGAATATGTATATCCTTTAGGACTGACTGGTTCGATCTCCTTGCAGTCCAAGTGACTCTCAGTCTTCTCCATGCCTTTGGGTAAATTAGGAAAGAGGATTTCTCCTGGTGATATAGGCTGCTCTCCTGTAGGTGGCCTCAGTGATAGTTGTGGGGCCTGAATTCCTGAGTGCCCTTTCAGAGCTTCTTGGTGGAGCCTGTGTCCATGACATGACCTGCACTATTGTGTTTGAACCCCTTTAATCCCTCAGCTGGGATGCTGGGAAAGAAGGCAAAAGGAGAAGGGGATGGCAGAAGATGGGATGGTTATACAGCATTGCCAGTTCAATGGACATGAATTTGAGCAAACTCTGGGAGATAGTGGAGGATAGAGAAACCTGGCATGCTGCAGTCCATGGGGTCACAAAGAGTCAGACACCACTTAGCAACTGAACAACATCAACAACAACCCCACAGCAACCCTGTGGTGTGGATGCTCTTATCCCATTTTAACAATGAAGCAAGAGAGACACAAAAAGTTAAATCATTTGCAAAATTCACACAGCTCATAAATGGTTAAGTATTTGGAACCAGGCAGTCTGGCTCCACAGTTCACACATGTCCCCACATTTCTAGGCTGCCTCCATGGAGGCTTCAGGCATATTTTTCTAAGGTGAAAAAAATTCATGAATAAAAGGACTGATTCATATATACATAATTAGTATAACCTATGCTATCATGTTTAGCATTGGCTTATGATTGATTTCCAGATGGCTAACACATGCTTGGGGTTACACATGTAGAGTTTCCTCCAAGCAAAATGCAGAATTTCTTTCTATTGCAACATCTATCTCAGACTTTCAGACCCCATATCTCCTCAATGATTTTTAAGTCTAGACCTTCTATTTTCCAAACAAAATAGACAAGTTCCAACCTGAACATCTCCCCAACAACAAGGAGTATAACTTTAGTCAAATTATCAGTCTATGTTCTATCATCAGTGATATGTTAAAACATGAAAGAAATAATCTCGCCTGATAGTTGTGTCCATCATTTATTTGTGTGCTAAGCATCTAACACAGAAGACAGAGAGTTGGAGAAGGTCAACATTGCTAATGAGACCATCAGCTGAATTTCCACTTTGAACATCTTTATATAATACTATCCCTTTTTAATGTTAATGTAACAGATATTACCATCTTCCAGTAAAAGAATTATGAAAATAAAACCATAAAATAATGAAAAACGGCAGGTAAGGATTAATGACTATGATGAATGTGTAGTTTATTAAGTGACTGCTAATAAGATTAATTCATTCCTCTCTTGCCCAAGAGATACTTAAAGTAATTGCATCTTTGAAAACTGCACTGTCATCACTTTATGCTTTTGATGATGTCATGGAATAGTACCACAAGCTGGAATACTCTCAGCAGATTTTTGCAATTAAAAAAAAAAATCTTGTATGTCCCTTGCTATTAATCTATGGGCTACTGGTCATCACCTATGATTTTGCAATATTCTGTGGCATCTGGATGATCAAAATGGAAGTCTCTAAATCATTCAGTCTTCTAAATAAAATGTTTGCCAATTTCAATAATTTCAAGTGAATACATATTAAAGTATTCTGCAGAAATGTGGAGGTACCCTGAAACACACCCAATGCACTTTGCAGTATAAACAGGTTGATGGGTGCACTTAAAAAGAGAAAGTAAACACACATACACATTACTTCAGAACACTGTAAATGCTTAAGAATATCCATGTGCTCTTCAGATATATTCTCCCATCTTAGAGAGCTGAATTTTGAATTCTTTTTCATGTGTATGCATATACCCCCAAAGTAAAATTGTCTTACCTTTGTCCTAAAGAAGATTCATTATCCACCACTCACTTCACAAATTTAAATGATTGCACCCCCAGAGATATCCTCTACACGAGGGATCTCCATCCTGCCTGATGGTCTGAGGCACAGCCGATGTAATGATAATGGAAATAAAGTGTACAATAAGTGTAATGGGCTTGAATCATCCCAAAACCATCACCCTGCCCCACGTTCCACGGAAAAACTATCTTCCACGAAATCAGTCTCTGGTACCAAAAGGTTGGGATAATTTGCTACACATCTGTGTAGAGCAACAAATCAGTACTGATCTAAGATCGTAGAGTAATTTCCAAATTAGATTTAAAAATTCACTAGATATCCTGTGATCACTATCCTCATGGTTATATATTTTATTGCATATTCATGCATCAAAATAAGCATAGGCAGGAATTTATAAACATACTTTTTATTACTGCTGCTGTTGCTGCTGCTGCTGCTGCTAATAAGTCGCTTCAGTCCTGTCCGACTCTGTGCCACCCCATAGATGGCAGTCCACTAGGCTCCTCTGTCCCTGGGATTCTCCAGGCAAGAGTACTGGAGTGGGTTGCCATTTCCTTCTCCAATGCATGAAAGTGAAAAGTGAAAGTGAAGTTTCTCAGTCATGTCTGACTCTTAACGACCTCATGGACTGCAGCCCATCAGGCTCCTCTGTCCATGGGATTTTCCAGGCTAAAGTACTGGAGTGGGGTGCCATTGCCTTCTCTGTCTCTTACTGCTAGATGCTATGAAATCTTATGAGGCAGGTTAAGATAATGTTTCATAAGCTTATTCTCCTTAAAATGCTTTCACTTCATTTATAAATAATGCTCTCAACTTTTAAAAAGGTGGTATATGTAACAGTATTGGAAAGTATCTTTTGAATAAAGTTATGAGTTCTTATCTTTTTCCCTAGGATGAATGGTTATTTTTATACATTATATGGAAATTATAATGCTTATAATGATCTTCAATAACTAAAAATGCATTCTATATATCATAAATATGTTCCTAATAATGGCCCTAAAACGCTTGTTTCAGTTGACAGACAGTTAAGTAGAATTTTGGTAAATGGTCCTAGTGGCATGAAAAAGTTGACTCACCTTTCAAAGCTTAACAGAATCCAGGGAGACATTAGACCTAATATTTCTGAAATATCAGGCTTTAGACTGCTCTGTTCTCATGCCATTATGGCTGATATTTACATTTTTAAAAATTAGTCTTCAGAGGATAAAATTACAAATCAATTTATGATGGTTAGATTTCAATGTGAGTTTGTATGGCAAAACAAATTATTCATAAGAAGAACATAACTTGGTAATTATTTTACTATCAAGTAAACATCATCATTTATGTTAAATTGAATAAATCATGTTCACTTAATTAGAAATTTTCCAGATGTCACCTACAAGATGTCTATAAATACTTACTAGAAGAACACAGCAAAAGGTTTGTAAGAATTTATGCAGTAATAGAACACAACATGAACTTTTCATCAATGGTTTTTCTCAAGGTCTGCTTTATGTATTCTTCTTCTCCCTTTGCAAATCTTAAGAGACGAAACAAGAATATACCTAATGGAGACTATTTAAGTCAGTGAAGTTTTTCCATGTGTTTAAGAAACACCTTAAGCTCAGATACTGATCTCTGCTGTTCATTCATTTGCATGAATAATTCTGACAGAGACAAAGGCAGTCAGATGCTTAATTCACACATTCAGATGAGTTTGTATGCTGGACTTTTCTTTGAAGCTAACATCAACAGGGTCGGACACGACTGAGCGACTTCACTTTCACGTTTCACTTTCATGCATTGGAGAAGGAAATGGCAACCCACTCCAGTATTCTTGCCTGGAGAATCCCAGGGATGGAGGAGCCTAGTGGGCTGCCGTCTATGGGGTCGCACAGAGTTGGACACACAACTGAAGCGACTTAGCAGCAGCAGCAGCAACATCAGCAGGAGGAATCCAAAGCTAGGGCTTGTGTAACCTTATTTGACTCTGCAATGTTCTCATTTTATATTTAAATAATAACAGCCTGGAAAAAAATGTAAACAATATGTATTTCCAAGTGACCTTTCACCAGTGTATTTAATTCCAGTATTTCCAGAGGGCCCAAAAGTTCGTGGAGAGTGATTGATACCCAGACATTGAAGGATTGTATTCAGAAGATGCAGAACATCACATTGCTGAGGGGAATATCAGTAACAATTAGGTTTAATAGGCCAATTTCTAAAGGTCTGGCTTCACTACTGATTAAGTCGCTGTCATCTGTCATCTACCTCTAGTGACACCTGTTATACAGACGCACAGAATGTGAAAAGGAATCTGTGCTTTCTACATTTAAAAAAAAATACACACTTAAAACACAACTCACATACCTTCAACAAACGTCTACTGCAACACTATAATTAGCATCACAAGAAATTTCAATAAGGGTAGCTATGCTCAATTTTCCTGTAAGGCCTGATTCATTCATCCTAGGCTTTCGAGAATTTTCGCGTTTTTTTTTAAAGAGACCTCCCCCAAAGTAAGGGAGAGTGAATGTGGTATCAATTGCTCCAAAACAGGACAGTAAAAGTCGTCGAAGGGGGAAAAAAAAAGGCAAAGCAAAGGCTGGGAAGCTTGCCACTTCTGATCCCTTTCCTGGACATAGATTCAACCGAGGTAATTGGGCACCTACTGTGTGCATCGACCTGCATTGATCAGGCACACCTCAACCCAACTCGAGCCGATTTCGTGTTCTGAGACGTCCCCAACTTGCAACACGGTGTGTGAAGGAAAGATCTCCTCCCACGACGACCAGTGGCCTGGTCTTTGTCAGTCCTCCTGAGAACAAAGGCTGAGCACCCCGGGGTCGGTGAGCCACCCACAGCGAACAGGTCTGGTCTCAGAAATCATCTGCATGAATCCCGTGCAGGCGGGCGGGGACTGGAGTCGAGCCAGGCCAACAGGGGATAGCATTTCTGCAGCGGCTCGTCTGCCTCCGCGGTACCCCCACCCCTTCTACAGGTACCAGCCCTGCGGCCAGCTCTCTTATAAAGAAAGTCGAAATAAGTCCTAGGAAATGCTGTACTGCTCAGGATGAAGCAGAGCTCGCTTCGCAGCTACTAAAATAGGCACTTCCAAAAGAATGTAAACTTTTCTGGGTGTTTAGGGAGGGATGGGGAGAAAGCAGCATGCAATCAACTTCCTCCTGCCTCCTCCGGCCCCCTGCCTACCCCGCACGGGGTTTCCAACCCCTGGGAGAGCCTCCACCCCTGGACACGCAGGCCCCCCCCCGCGCGCCCCGCGATCCCCTCTCCCGGCTTGAGAGCCCGGCGGGCTGCCCCGGACTCACCGCTGACCACCCGGCGGCAGAAGGCTCCGTGGCCGCAGAGCAGCGCGGCGCCCAGCAGCAGCGATACCACGCGGCTCATCGCGACGGGGCGGCAGGTGTGGCGTGGAGCGAAGGTGGCCTCTGCCCGCCTGGCGGCCCGGGCTCTAACCCCGCAATCCCCCTGCCTCCCCGTTGGAGGCCCTACTCCCGCCGCCGGAGCCCGGCTGCCCGGCCCCCTGAGAGCATCGCCTCGGGCCGGACCCGGCGCCGGGCGCGCTGATGCCGCGCGCGAGTGTGCCGGGTTGAGCGCACGACCCTGCGGGTGCGCGTCTCCAGAGAGGCACCCGGAGGGAAGGGGTCCCGTGTCTGTCCCAGAGAAGAAGGAGCCCCGGTGAGGCCCGCACCGTCCCCCTGGCTCCTCTCCTCGGCTTCTGGCCAGCGAGGAGGTGAGCCCGTTCGCCCAGGTCGTGGCTCCTACAGACGCAGCAGCAGCTCTGCGCTGGAGGCGCCGTCTTATATACCCACGTACCCGAGGTTCCAGCCCCTCGCCAGTAATAATGTTTAACTACTTCGTCTCTCCTGCCCTGCGGAGCATCCTTGGCCCCTCCCCTAAAAACGAGCCACTTTGAAAACAGTCCAGTCAGCAGCCCCACCTCCTCGCGCTCCCCTCTTTCCATTCGCTAGCAGACTCATTTGTGTAAAATGAGACAGTTTTGCTATTAAACTCTGGCAAAAGTTGGATCCATTTGATTTTCTCAAAGATTAATGGCCACGGGGATGCCAAGTTGTGGGGCCTTTCTCTCTGTCTCTTTTTGTGTGCTATATTGCTTGATCATATGTATTGCTAGATGCAGGGCACTAGCCACTATTTAAGATGGATTGGTGGAGTGGGAGCCAAAACCTATTCGGTGAATTATGCTGTTTGGCAGGTTTCCCCCACCTCGGTTCTGCAAGGAGATTACTTCCAAGCAGGGTTGTTTGACTAAATTGCCACAGGAGTAAATTGAAGAGACTATTTGAAACACAGTTTTCCCAACAGATTTTCATTCCAGTATTTCAGAATACTTGGGAATTTCCTGGACATAAAGGTATGTATTTCTTTGCAATCATCTATCAATGAGGTATGGTGCTGGAGAAGACTCTTGAGAGTCCCCTTGAACTGCAAGGAGATCAAACCAGTCAATCCTATAAGAAATCGGTCCTGAATATTCATTGGAAGGACTCATACTGAAGCTTCAAAACTTGGGCCACCTGATGGGAAGAACTGACTCATTGGAAAAGACCCTGATGCTGGGAAGGATTGAGTGTAAGAGGAGAAGGAGAAGGTAGAGGATGAGATGGTTGGATGACATCATTGATTCAATGGACCTGAGTTTGAGCAAACTCTGGGAGACAGTAAAGGACAGTGAGGCCTGGCTTGCTGTAGTCCATGGGGTGGTAAAGAGTCAGACACAACTGAGCGACTGAACAAGAACAAATCAGTGAGGTATGGTTAACAAAAGAAGTAAACCATACTACAACCTGCAAACGAACTTTCCCATAACCTGATTTGGTCTTTATTGTAACAGTCCACTCAAGGATGCTAAATTTTCTTGGAGTACTGAAAAGAAGTTCATGAGAGTTTTATCTATATCTGGTCCATTATAGGAGCTCCGAGGATGGTCTCATAGTGGGCTTCAGTAGGACTGATATTTTGCCATTATGTTGCTTTAAGTGCATGAGAATTTGTTAAATAAAATCCTCTGTTTTTAGTTCTTTTAAAGTTCTTTGGCTTTTATAACACCTCCCTGTCTTTTGTCTTCATAAGCCATGAGTACACTCAACATTTGTTGGACTGTTTTCTTAGGGGAAAAGTTATTCTACAGTAAAGATAGATCTTACAGAATAAGACATTTTCCCACTTGGAAGGATCTTATGGAATATTAAGTCTGCCATACTCAAGTAGAATCCCAAATGATTATAATGTCTATTATTTTATTTTCCTTATGGAACAGTTAGAAATACTAGTTTATTCTAGTCAGGACAATTAACAAATCATGTAAAGAATATGGATTTTCACCACTATCTACAGATCCAAAAGAAAGAGTTTTTGCTAGGATTTTGATTGGAAAATGGAAAACTTAAGTCCTCAAAGCCAGGAAGGAACGTATAGCTCAGTCTGTAAGCCATGTCAAAGAGTCCTAGCTCAGTCTGTAAGCCATGTCAAAGAGTCCTAGCTCAGTCTGTAAGCCATGTCAAAGAGTCCTAGCTCAGTCTGTAAGCCATGTCAAAGAGTCCTAGCTCAGTCTGTAAGCCATGTCAAAGAGTCCTAGCTCAGTCTGTAAGCCATGTCAAAGAGTCCCTGGGTGTGGCTATGTCAGAAAGTTGCTCTAGGAGTTCTAGAGGGGTACTTTTTGGGTTTCAGACTGTGGACTTCTGGTTAGGTCCTCAGGGGAAGGAAAGAAACCTAAAGAGCATTGGGGGTATCTTTAAAAGGGGCACTAGTTGCTTTCATGAGAGTTCTACTCTCATGACCTAATTCCTGCCCAAAGGCCTGATCTCCTAACACTATCATATTGAGAGGCAGAATTTCAACATGCGGATTTGGTTGAGGGGCAGGGGTGGGGATACAAACATCAGTTCATTGCAATGGGCTTCAAAGGAGATTTGTTACATTTAAAATTATTACAACTTTATATAAATATATTTGAAATGTCATTGGAATTCAATGGTAACTAATTTACTCATTCTATTACAGTTTAAAGATAGTAAATGATTCTTCTGAAGGACTATCAATATCATTGGTAGGACATAATAAAATAAATATTTGAAAATGAAAAAAAATAAAGCTATTACAATATAACCACATCAGTAGTAGGCACAAACTGTTCTTTTCTTTTCTAAATAATAGTTATCAGTCACTTCCAGGAAGAGACCATTGAATCCAAGGTTTTCCTTCCAGTTCTTCAGAGGTGACACCTTGGCATCTGTTCAGGCCTATAACTGACTCAAATGCAAGGATGAGCATTTGGTCAAATTCTCCCCAGATTTACTTTTTCCTTTCAAACCATGTCTGTGCTATGGAATACCTAACCTGCCTCATTCAAGAGCCAGTTTTACTCTCCCTCATAGTTCTAGGAGAAGCCTTAATTTTTATAGGGTTATCTTATGAGCTTCAGTGTTCATAAATGCTGTTTGAAATTTAATGAAGAATTATGTGTGTGCATGATTCGTTGTGTTCAACTCTTTGCGATCCCATGGACTGTAACCCCCACCCCCACCCCCACCCCCCAGTTCCTCTGTCCATGGAATTCTCTAGGCAAGAGTTCTGGAGTGGGTTGCCATACCCTCCTCCAGGGGATCTTCCCAACCCAGGGACTGAAGCCCCTTCTCTTACATATCCTGCATTGGCGGGCTGTACTAGCACCACCTGTGGAATGAAGCCTGCCTTCCTATCATTTAAAGTTTAAATTCAGGAACTCGAGTCTGTTACACGTTTTAACCATTCAGGTGATGAGTTAGTATTTATGGAACTCAATGACTAGAAATATGTTATAAGATCTGAAGATTAATATGAATTTATATGAATATGTAATTAAATATCAACTCAATAGATTGAAATTTCCTTTTAGTGCCTCTTTATTAATTGAGAGCAATGCGCTCAATACCGCTGTTACCCATTTACCATGGGCCAATACTTTTACTCTAATCTTTGCTGAAATACTAAATCTGATCTCAATATACATTGATACAAACAAGCAAAATTGAGGTAATTAAACCAAAAAAAAAAAAAACCTATACGCTAAAGTCATTCTTACTTCAAGTGTCCAGCTTGAATTCTCTAGGTATGTAATCAACAAACTCCTTTCTGTGGATTGAAGTATGGAAAAATTACTTGGCTAAGAGAATCGTTAATCTAGATTTAATATGATCTTGGATAAGTTTCTTCATTTTTTTGTTTTTGACTTTTAAAATATAAAAAAGAATGAGTTAAAGTTCTGTGCTCCCTTGACTGGTTGGCATTCTTGCCTAGAAAGGTTTATTTCACAAAATTTTCAAATCTTAATCTTTATGTTTACCAAGAATTATCCCCAACCAAGATAAGTAATGATGTATATAATTGCTGTTGTTCAGTCAACAGTCATGTCTGACTCTTTGCAACCCAATGGACTGCAGCACGCCAGGCCTCCCTACCCCATACCATCTCCTGAAGTTTGCCCAAGTTCATGTCCATTGCATCAGTGATGCCATCCAGTCATCTCATCCGCTGACACCCTCTTCTTCTCAGTTCCAGTCTCAATTCAGTTGCTCAGTTCTGTCTCACTATTTGTGACACCCAGATCTTTAGCATGCCATGATTACCTGACCATCACAAACTCCCAGAGCTTGCTCAAACTCATGTCCGTCGACTCAGTGATGCCATTCAACCATCTTATTTTCTGACATCTACTTCTCCTCCTGCCTTCAATCTCTCCCAGCATCAGGGTCTTTTCCACTGAGTCAGTTCTCTGCATCACGTAACCAAAGTATTAGAGCTTCAGCATTAGTGCTTCCAGTGAGTATAGGAATAAAGGACTGATTTCCTTTAGGATTCACTGGTTTTATCTCCTTGCAGTCCAAGGGATTCTCAAGAGTCTCCTCCAACACCACAGTTCAAAAGCATCAGTTCAAAAGCATCGGCATTCAGCTTTCTTTATGGTCTAACTCTTACATCCATACATGACTACTGGAAAACCATAGCCTTGAGTAGACAGACTTTGTTGGCAAAGTAATGTCTCTGCTTTTAATATGTTGTCTAGGTTGATCATAGCTTTTCTTCCAAGGAACAAGTGTCTTTTAACTTCATGGCTGCAGTCACCATCTGCAGTGATTTTGGAGCCCAAGAAAAGAAAGTCTGTCACTGTTTTCATTGTTTCCTCATCTATTTCCCATGAAGTGATGGGACCAGATGCCATGATCTTAGTTTTCTGAATGTTGATTTTCAAGCCAGCCTTTTTACTTTCCTCTTTCACTTTCATCAAGAGACTCTTCAGTTCTTCTTTACTTTCTGCCATAAAGGTGGTACCATCTGCATATCTGAGGTTATTGATATTTCTCCTGGCAATCTTGATTCCAACTTGTGCTTCATCCAGCCCAGCGTTTCTCTTGATGTACTCTGCATATAAGTTAAATAAGCAGGGTGACAATATACAGCCTTAACATACTGCTTTCCCAATCTGGAACTGATCCATCGTTCCATGTCTCATTCTAACTGTTGCTTCTTGAACTGCATACAGATTTCTCAGGAGGCAGGTCAGGTGGTCTGGTATTCCCATCTCTTGAAGAATTTTCCAGTTTGTTGTGATTCACATAGTCAAAGGCTTTGGTGTAGTCAGTAAAGCAGAAGTAGATGTTTTCCTGGAACTCTCTTGCTTTTTTGGTGATTCATAAGATGTTGGCAACTTGATCTCTGGTTCCTCTGACGTTTCTAAATCCACCTTGAACATCTGGAAATTTCTCAGTTCATGTACTGTTGAAGCCTGGCTTGAAGAATTTTGAGCATTAATTTACTAGCATGTGAGACGAGTGCAAATGTGTGGTAGTTTATGTATTCTTTGGCATTGCCTTTCTTTGGGATTGGAATGAAAACTGACCTTTTCCAGTCCTGTGGCCACTGCTGAGTCTTCCAGATTTGCTGGCATATTGAATGCAGCACTTTAACAACATCATCTTTTAGGACTTTAAATACCCCAGCTGGAATTCAATCATCTCCACTAGCTTTGTTCATAATGATGCTTCCTAAGGCCCACTTGACTTTGCACTCCAGATGTCTGGCTCTACATCTGGCTCTGGGATGTCTTCTTCTACCCTCATCTTTCCCACATCAAGGACTTTTCCAATGAGTCAGCTTTTTGTATCAGTTGACCAAAATACTGGAGTTTCAGCTTCAGCATCTGTCCTTCCAACAAGTTCAGGGTTGATATCCTTAGGATGTCTGGTATGTTCTTCTTGCCATCCAAGGGATTCTCAGGAGTTTTTTCCAGCACTGCAGTTCAAAGGCATCAATTCTTTGGTGCTCCACCTTCTTTCTGGTCTTTCTCTCACAACCATATGTAACCACTGGGAAGACCACAGCCTTGACTACATGAACCTTTGTTGGCAGAGCAATGTCTCTGCTTTGCAACACATTATCAAGGTTTGTCATAGCTTTCTTGCCAAAAAGCGGTTGTCTTCTGTTTTCATGGCTGTAGTCACGATCCTCAGTGATTTTAGACCCCAAGCAGAGGGAAGTCTGTCACTGCTTCCCCCTTTTCCCCTTCTATTTGCCATGAAGCAGATGGTGATTGCAGCCATGAAATTAAAAGACGCTTACTCCTTGGAAGAAAAGTTATGACCAACCTAGATAGCATATTCCAAAGCAGAGACATTACTTTGCCGACTAAGGTCCGTCTAGTCAAGGCTATGATTTTTCCAGTGGTCATGTATGGATGTGAGAGTTGGACTGTGAAGAAGGCTGAGCGCTGAAGAATTGATGCTTTTGAACTGTGGTGTTGGAGAAGACTCTTGAGAGTCCCTTGGACTGCAAGGAGATCCAACCAGTCCATTTTGAAGGAGATCAGCCCTGGGATTTCTTTGGAAGGAATGACGCTAAAGCTGAAACTCCAGTACTTTGGCCACCTTATGTGAAGAGTCGACTCACTGGAAAAGACTCTGATACTGGGAGAGATTGGGGGCAGGAGGAGAAGGGGATGACAGAGGATGAGATGGCTCAATGGCATCACTGACTCGGTGGACATAAGTGTGAGTGAACTCCAGGAGTTGTTGATGAACAGGGAGGCCTGGTGTGCTGCGGTTCATGGGGTCACAAAGAGTCAGACATGACTGAGCGACTGAACTGAACTGAACTGAATGGGGCCAGATATGGCCACACTGGCTTCCAAATTTATACAGATGGAAGTTTAATTTTTCAGTATCAATAAATTCATAAAGCTTTTTCCCCACATATTTCTATCAATATTTACTGAAAGAACTATTGTTATTATGTGGGGTCATGGAATAATATATTTAGTAAAATTACAGCATCACAGTCATAGAGGTAGAGAATCACTCAAGCATAATACATTACCCCTAAAGTTTCTTTCAGCTTTACAACCCATTCTCTCTAAAATTAGGAAAATCTAAAACTTCTCTTTCTTCCTTCAGTTTTGCTTTTCTTTCTGCTTCCCTCCCTCCTTTACTCTCTTTCTATAAAAAAAAAGGGGGGGAGAAAAGCCAGTGTCAATTTACAGCGAGTGGATACACCCCATCATTTGATTTCCAAGTTAATCAGAAGATAGGAATCCTGGAAAATTTTCCTACGATCTTTTGAGTATATTGCAGTTGCCACATAAATTGAAAATCCAAACATAGCAAAATAAAGCTGAGTGCCAGGTTGAGTGAAATAAAATGCAATTAAGAGACTATAAAACTATAAATAAATATTTGATGAACTCAGATATTTTTCTATAAAAGTGCTCCATTTTATTCAAAAGTAAATTGTATCAGGAAGAAAAATAGCTAAAGACCCAGAAAACATAAAATATGCCTTTATTGTATTCACAAGTATTCAGTGTTTTTCCAAATATATCAAGTGACTAGAAAACAATGGTGTCAGAGCAACCATAATAGCAATAAGCTGAGTTATGTGGAATGACATATAAAGTTAGAATATGAGGGGAGAGTGGAAATAAAGGTTTTAGGACCAAAAAAAAAAGATTTAAATTTCCTTCTGGAAGTACATCTGTCACTGTGATATTTGTTCATATACTATTTCTAAGGGCAAAGGCTTATGTGCCAAATGCATGTTTATACTGCGGCACAGCAAAATGGAAATGGTAGGAAAAGCAAGGAACACACTGTCAGGTAACTCGTAGTTACTGGCATCCATAAAAGTCTCCTTATCCTCTAAGCTTTTTAAAATACACATATAGTAGTTATCATTTATTTGTGTGTGCATGCTGAGTTGCTACAGTTGAGTCTGACTCTTGTGACATAATAGACTATAGCCCTCCAGGCTCCTCTGTCCTTGGGATTCTCCAGGCAAGAATACTGGAGTGGGTTGCCATGCCCTCCTTCAGGTGATCTTCCCCACCCAGGGGCTGAACCTGCATCTCCTGCGTTGCAGGAGAATTCTTACCACTGAGCCACCAGGGAAGCCCAATTTATCTATAAAAAGTTCTAAATATTCTGCATTGTAAAGAAACCCTTTTAAAATAAACCTGAACAGAAAGGGAAAAAAAAACAGCAAAAGTAAGTACATTCCTATGGTGAAATCTTTTATATCAGAAAAAATAAACTGGCCATATTACGTAAGGAATTGATGCTATAATATTTCTCTCCAAAGAATGGACACATAAGATTCATAAGACAGCCTTTATTTTCCAATGTTTTCAAGATCAGAGACAAGTTAGAGACAATTAGAAAGTTTGGGATGGACATGTACACATTGCATTGTTTAAAATGGATAACCAAAAAGGACCTAGTATATAGCACAGGGAACTCTACTCAATATTATACAACAACCTATTGGGAAAAATTTTTTTAAAGAATAGATAGATGTATAGGTATAACTGAATCAGTTTGTTGAATGCTTGAAACTACCACAACATTGTTAATCAACTATACTCCAATACAAAATAAAAAGTAAAAAAATAAAGAACAGAGAGGCAAGAAATCATCATGAATCTATGAGTTAAGTATCTTCTATCTTTTCCAACACTTAAAGGGTCATTTAATTGGATACAAAATGATTGAAAAAATAGTTTAGATTTTTAAATATTTGTGAAGTCAAATAATACAACAGTTGCAAAGAGGTATAAAGTTCTTAATACAAACTGGGATGATCATTGTGGATTCTGGTTCATTCCCACTGAAGGTCATTGTAACCTGACTTTACATGCCTACATTAGGCATGTAACCTAATGACTTTAAATATATATTTATATAAATATATAAATATAAATATATATGGAATAAAATGGGGAACAGAGGTAGTAGGTCTGGATGTCTTTATCCCCAAATCATTTCCCAACACACATGCATCAACCCTTCCCTAAACAGATAACTTCGCGTGGCTTACTCTAACACGTTGAGGGCCACTAGAATGCTGGGGTCTTCTTACAGACTCTAAGTTGACTTCTCTAACTCAATTTAGTAGTTCATGGGGCTAAGAAGCTCTTTATGATGACCATAAAGGAAATGAAGACACTGTCCTCCTTTTCTGCCTAGACCTCCAGAAAGATCTCCCTTGCCACACAATCTAAGTCTACCCCTTGTGATTTAAAAATAAAGGACAGTTGACTAATTTAATAACCAGCAGATGATGCAAGTATAACTGGATATTCTAAATCTATATGATTTTAAGGGAGAAAACTATTCAAAACATTGCTGAACACTAAAGAATTTCAAATTTTCCCCTGGATTTATAAAATTTAAAAAAATTAAAAAGAAATACCATCTAGCTAAGTATGAGCTATTTGTCTGTCTTTTTTATCTCACCTTTAATACTCTAGTTTCCAATTGCTCTTCTAGGTTGTCATGGCAACAAAATGCTATTTTCAATAAGTTTTGGTAGAAAACCTGTGTGGAACACCTAATTTAGTATAAGCGGAGTACATTAAGTTGGTTGCATGTATGACAGATATTTTAGCTTTTTACAGAATTATTTGATCATATTATTCCTGATGAGTACTGCTTCTTAAACTTTTTATGACATAAAATAACTTTTACAGTTCATTGACAATACTGGGAATAACTTCAGTGCAGACGTACCTATAGCCAATCCAAACAGTGGCCTGGGATTTAGGCTTTTGCTTCCTCCAAACCCAATACATCCAATTATCCTCTACACCAGCAACATGTTGTTTGTCTGAAATATAGATTTCTCATATATTCATTATTTTAATTTCTTAATTTGCTTCCACTACTAATATAAATATACTTGTAGAAAACAAGACAAATATCAGAAGGAAAATGTATGGATGATGCCACTACCAAAAGCTCCTGCTACACACACACACACACACATACACACATACACACATACACACACACACATACACACATACACACATACACACATACACACAGGTTTTCACATATTTTACTTCTCAAAAGTTTTCAATTACATTCTGGCTGGTAGAATAAAATTTTAAGTCTTTTGTGCTGCATCCAAAGCCCTCCAATATTTGACCCTGTTTACCTTTCTAGATTTATCTCCACTTCCTACTTTAATACATCAGCCAGTACCATCAACCAGGTGACTGACAGTCTGTCTGTATGTTTTTTCACCTCAGTGCACACTGCTACAATTTTCCACACCTTTTCATGCTTGTCTCTCTCACCATGCCTATCATAAACATGGATTCCTCTTTTCTCAAAAAAAAAAAAAAAAAAAGATTCAGTTAACTTCTTACCTTTTCCCAGATTGGAAAAAAAAACAACCTTATTTTGTCATTTAATAGAATCTACTCTGTAGAATGTTTCATATTATCAATTTTCACAAGTTACTTAGCTGCTTACATGCAAGTATTTTACCTTCTCAACTGGAAGGTAAGTTCATTCAGAAATAGAACTATGTTGGGTATGTCTTTGTTCCAACCCAACAACAATTTTGTCAGTTTTACTAAAGGTGAAAGGGGAGAATGAGAATGCTGCCTTAAACTCAACTTACAAAAACAAAAATCATGGCATCCAGTCCCATCACTTCATGGCAAATAGATGGGGCAAAAATAGAAACAGTGGCAGGCTTTATTTTCTTGGGTTCCAAAACCACAGTGGACAGTGATTGCAGCAATGAAATGCAATGCAAAGATTCTTGCTCTTTGGAAGAAAAGCTGTAACAAACCTGCTGCTGCTGCTGCTAAGTCGCTTCAGTCATGTCTGACTCCATGCGGCCCCATAGACGGCAGCCCACCAGGCTCCCCCGTACCTGGGATTCTCCAGGCAAGAACATTGGAGTGGGTTGCTATTTCCTTCTCCAATGCATGAAAGTGAAAAGTGAAAGTGAAGTCGCTCAGTCGTGTCTGACTCCTAGCGACCCCGTGGACTGCAGCCTACCAGGCTACTCGGCCCATGGGATTTTCCAGGCAAGAGTATTGGAGTGAGGTGCCATCACCTTCTCTGATAGAAAACCTAGACAGCATATTAAAAAGCAGAAACATCACTTTTTCCCAGCAAGGGTCCTTATGGTCAAAACTATGGTTTTTCCAGTAGTCATATACAGATCTGAGAGTTGGACCATAAAGAAGGCTTAGCACCAAAGAATTCATGCTTTCAAACTGTGCTGCTGAAGAAGACTCTTGAGAGTCCTGCGGACAGCAAGGAGATCAAACCAGTCAATTTTAAAGGAAATTCATTGGAAGGACTTATGCTGAAGTTCCAATACTTTGGTCCCCTGATGCAAAGAGCCAATTCATTGGAAAAGACCCTGATCCTGGGAAAGATGGAAGGCAGGAGGAGAAGGTGGCATCAGAGGACGAGATGGTTGGATGATATCACTGACTCAATGGACATGAGTTTGAGCATACTCTGGGAAATGGTAAGAGACAGGGAAGCCTGGCATGCAGAAGTCTATGGAGTGGCAAAGAGTAGGACTGAACAACAACTTAATAGAAGAGACTTCAGGGTAGAAGTGGTATTCCAGATCCTTCCTGACTTCCAGTGATGCACTCTAATATCTTACTTTACTGCCATATGTTACCAAATATATGGGAACACTGTTGGAGAGTAAAGGTGACGGAATGTACTGTCTCCCTCCCTCTTTTATTGTATTCTCTTCTTTTATCCCAGATATTGCATGATTGCTACAAACAACTGCTTCATGAGTTACCTACCTATGAGGTCCTTAGCATACACCCATAATGTACACAAAGAAAGCTGGAAAAATGGGTTAAGAGCTAGGAAACAATACCAGACATGGGTTGTTTTTTTCTGTTTAACTACCGGTGCAGTTCAGTTCAATTGCTCAGTTGTGTCTGACTCTTTGCAACCCCATGAACCGCAGAACTCCAAGCTTCCTTGTCCATCACCAACTCCTGGTGTCCATCCAAACCCATCTCTATCGAGTCGCTGATGCCACCCAACCATCTCATCCTCTGTCATTCACTTCTCCTCCTGCCCCCAATCTTTCCCAGCATCAGGGTCTTTTCAAATGAGCCAGCTCTTCGTATCAGGTAGCCAAAGTATTGGTGTTTCAGCTTCAACATCAGTCCTTCCAATGAACACCTAGGACTGATCTCCTTTAGAATGGACTGGTTGGATCTCCTTGTAGTCCAAGGGACTCTCAAGAGTCTTCTCCAACACCACAGTTCAAAAGTATCAATTCTTTAGTGCTCACCTTTCGTTATAGTCCAACTCTCACATCCATACATAACTACTGGAAAAACCATAGCGTTGACTAGATGGACCTTTATTGGCAAAGTAATGTCTCTGCTTTTTAATATGCTATGTAGGTTGGTCATAACTTTCCTTCTAAGGAGTAAGTGTCTTTTAATTTTATGGCTGTAATAACAATCTGCAGTGATTTTGGAGCCCAGAAAAATAAAGTCAGCCACTTTTTCCACTGTTTCCCCATCAGTGATGGGACCAGATCCCATGATCTTAGTTTTCTGAATGTTGAGCCTTAAGCCAACTTTTCACTCTCCTCTTTCAGATTCATCAAGAGGCTCTTTAGTTCCTCTTCACTTTCTGCCATATGGGTGGTGTCATCTGCATATCTGAGGTTATTGATATTTCTCCCAGCAATCTTGATTCCAGCTTGTATTTCTTCCAGCTCAGCATTTCTCATGATGTACTCAGTTCAATTCAGTTCAGTTCAGTGGCTCAGTCATGTCAGACTCCTTGCGACCCCATGAATAGCAGCATGCCAGGCCTCCCTGTTCATTACCACCTCTGAGTTCACTCAGACTCACGTCCATCGAGTCCGTGATGCCATCCAGCCATCTCATCCTCGGTCAACCTCTTCTCCTCCTGCACCCAATCCCTCCCAGCATCAGAGTCTGTTTCAATGAGTCAACTCTTCGCATGAGGTTGCCAAAGTATTGGAGTTTCAGCTTCAGCATCATTCCTTCTAAAGAAATCCCAGGGCTGATCTCCTTCAGAATGCACTGGTTGGATCTCCTTGCAGTCCACGGGACTCTCAAGAGTCTTCTCCAACACCACAGTTCAAAAGCATCAATTCTTCAGCACTCAGTCTTTTCACAGTCCAACTCTCACATCCATACATGACCACTGGAAAAACAATAGCCTTGACTAGATGGACCTTAGTCAGCAAAGTAATATCTCTGCTCTTGAATATGCTATCTCGGTTGCTCATAACTTTTCTTCCAAGGAGTAAGCATCTTCTAATTTCATGGCTGCAGTCACCATCTGCAGTGATTTTGGAGCCCCCAAAATAAAGTCTGCCACTGTTTCCACTGTTTCCCCATCTATTTCCCATGAAATGATGGGATCAGATGCCATGATCTTAGTTTTCTGAATGTTGAGTTTTAAGCCAACTTTTTCACTCTCTTCTTTCACTTTCATCAAGAGGCTCTTTAGCTCCTCTTCACTTTCTGCCATAAGTGTGGCGTCATCTGCATATCTGAGGTTATTGATATTTCTCCCGGCAATCTTGATTCCAGCTTGTGTTTCTTCCAGTCCAGCGTTTCTCATAATGTACTCTGCATAGAAGTTAAATAAACAGTGTGACAATATACAGTCTTGACATACTCCTTTTGGAACCAGTCTGTTGTTCCATGTCCAGTTATAACTGTTGCTTCCTGACCTGCATACAGATTTCTCAGGAGACAGGTCAGGTGGTCTGGTATTCCCATCTCTTTCAGAATTTTCCCCAGTTTTTGTGATCCACACAGTCAAAGGCTTTGGCTTAGTCAATAAGGCAGAAATAGATGTTTTTCTGGGACTCTCTTGCTTTTTCCATGATCCAGCGGATGTTGGCAATTTGATCTCTGGATTCTCTGCCTTTTCTAAAACCAGCTTGAACACCTGGAAGGTCACAGTTCACACACATACTGCTGAAGACTGGCTTGGAGGATTTTAAAAATTACTTTACTAGGGTATGAGATGAGTGCAATTGTGCAATTGCCTTTCTTTGGGAATGGAATGAAAATGGACCTTTTCCAGTCCTGTGGCCACTGCTGAGTTTTCCCAATTTGCTAGCATATTGAGTGCAACACTTTCACAGCATCATCTTTTAGGATTTTAAATAGCTCAACTGGAATGCCATCACCTCCACTAGCTTTGTTCGTAGTGATGCTTTCTAAGGCCCACTTGACTTTGCATTCCATGATTTCTGGCTCTAGATGAATGATCACACCATCGTGATTATCTTGGTCATGAAGATCTTTTTTGTACAGTTCTTCTGTGTATTCTTGCCACCTCTTCTTAATATCTTCTGCATCTGTTAGGTCCATACAATTTCTGTCCTTTATTGAGCTCATCATTGCATGAAATATTCCCTTGGTATCTATAATTTTCTTGATAAGATCTCTAGTCTTTCTCATTCTATTCTTTTCCTCTATTTCTTTGTGTTGATCACTGAAGAAGGCTTTCTTAACTCTCCTTGCTATTCTTGGAACTCTGTATTCAGATGCTTATATCTTTTCTTTTCTCCTTTGTTTTTTGCCTCTCTTCTTCTTTTTTT
Organism: Nanger dama; assembly: GCA_917880005.1. Taxonomy (NCBI): domain Eukaryota; kingdom Metazoa; phylum Chordata; class Mammalia; order Artiodactyla; family Bovidae; genus Nanger; species Nanger dama. Next base: position 18,948,382 of record CAKJTW010000020.1, read on the forward strand.
TTTTTTTATCGGTAGCTACAGTTCTTTTTTTTTATTTTTTTATTTTTTTAAATTTATTTTTATTTTTTTAATTACAATACTGTATTTGTTTTGCCATACATTGACACGAATCAGCCATAGGTGAACACAATCGCCCAATGCCGAAGCCCCCTCCCACCTCCCACCCCACATCCTCTACCCGAATCATCCCGTGCATCAGCCCCATGCATCCTGCATCCTACAGCAAACATAGATTAGCGCTTCGTTTCCTACAGGAAAATACACATGCTTCACTGCCATTCTCCCAAACCATCCCACCCTTTCCCTCTCCCTCAGAGTCCAAAAGTCCACTCTATACCTCTGTGTCTCTTGTTGTCTCACATATAGGGTCATCATTACTGTCTTCTAAATTCCATATATATGTGTCAGTATACTGTATTGGTGTTTTTCTTTCTGGCTTACTTCACTCTGTATAATCGGTTCCAATTTCATCCATCTCATTAGAACTGAGTCAAATTTATTCTTTTTAAGGGCTGAGTAGTATTCCATAGTGTATATGAACCACAGCTTTCTTATCCATTCATCTGCTGATGGACATCTAGGTTGCTTCCATGTCCTGGCTATTATAAACAGTGCTGCAATGAACATTGGGGTACATGTGTCTCTTTCAATTCTGGTTTCCTTAGTGTGTATGCCCAGCAGTGGGATTGCTGGGTCATAAGGCAGTTCTATTTGCAATTTTTAAGGAATCTCCACACTGTTTTCCATAATGGCTGTACTAGTTTGCATTCCCACCAGCAGTGTAAGAGGGTTCCCTTTTCTCCACATCCTCTCCAGCATTTATTGCTTGTAGACTTTTGGATCGCAGCCATTCTGACTGGTGTGAAATGGTACCTCATTGTGGTCTTGATTTGCATTTCTCTGATAATGAGTGATGTTGAGCATCTTTTCATGTGTTTGTTAGCCATCCGTATGTCTTCTTTGGAGAAATGCCTATTTAGTTCTTTGGCCCATTTTTTTATTGGATCATTTATTTTTCTGGAGTTGAGCTGCATAAGTTGCTTATATATCTTTGAGATTAGTTGTTTGTTAGTTGTTTTATTTGCTATTGTTTTCTCCCATTCAGAAGGCTGTCTTTTCACCTTGCTTATAGTTTCCTTTGTTGTGCAGAAGCTTTTAATTTTAATTAGATCCCATTTGTTTATCTTTGCTTTTATTTCCAGTACACTGGGAGATGGATCATAGAGGATCCTGCTGTGATTTATGTCGGAGAGTGTTTTGCCTATGTTCTCCTCTAGGAGTTTTATAGTTTCTGGTCTTACATTTAGATCTTTAATCCATTTTGAGTTTATTTTTGTGTATGGTGTTAGAGAGGGGTCTAATTTCATTCTTTTACAAGTGGTTGACCAGTTTTCCCAGCACCACCTGTTAAAGAGACTGTCTTTACTCCATTGTATATTCTTGCCTCCTTTGTCAAAGATAAGGTGTCCATAGGTATGTGGGTTAATCTCAGGGCTTTCGATTTTGTTCCATTGATCTATATTTCTGTCTTTGTGCCAGTACCATACTGTCTTAATGACTGTGGCTTTGTAGTAGAGCCTGAAGTCAGGCAAGTTGATTCCTCCAGTTCCATTTTTCTTTCTCAAGATTGCTTTGGCTATTCGAGGTTTTTTGTAAAAATCATATGATTATCTCAATAGATGCAGAAAAAGCCTTTGACAAAATTCAGCATCCATTTATGATAAAAACTCTCCAGAAAGCAGGACTGGAAGGAACATACCTCAACATAATAAAAGCTATATATGACAAACCCACAGCTAACATTATCCTCAATGACGAAAAATTGAAACCATTTCCCCTAAAGTCAGGAACAAGACAAGGGTGTCCACTTTCACCACTACTCTTCAACATCGTACTGGAAGTTTTGGCCACAGCAATCAGAGCAGAAAAAGAAATACAAGGAATCCAAATTGGAAAAGAAGAAGTAAAACTCTCACTGTTTGCAGATGACATGATCCTCTACATAGAAAATCCTAAAGACTCGACCAGAAAACTACTAGAGCTAATCAGTGAATATAGTAAAGTTGCAGGATATAAAATCAACACTCAGAAATCCCTTGCATTACTATATACTAATAATGAGAAAGTAGAAAAAGAAGTTAAGGAAACAATTTCATTCACCATTGCAACGAAAAGAATAAAATACTTAGGAATATTCCTACCTAAAGAAACTAAAGACCTATATATCAAAAACTATAAAACACTGATGAAAGAAATCAAAGAAGACACTAATAGATGGAGGAATATACCATGCTCATGGGTTGGAAGAATCAATATAGTGAAAATGAGTATACTACCCAAAGCAATCTACAGATTCAATGCAATTCCCATCAAGCTACCAGCAGTATTTTTCTCAGAACTAGATCAAATAATCTCAAGATTTGTATGGAAATGCCTCTCTTCTTTTCACAGCTGTTTGTGAGGCTTCCTCAGACAACTATTTTCTTTTTGCATTTCTTTTTCTTGGGGATGGTGTTGATTCCTGTCTCCTGTACAATGTCATGAACCTCCATGCATAGTTCATAATGTACTCTGTCTATCTGAGCCAGTCCTTTAAATCTATTTCTCACTTCCATTGTATGGGCATAAGGGATTTGATTTAGGTCATACCTGAATGTTCTAGTAGTTTTCTCCACTTTCTTCAATTGTAGTCTGAATTTGGCAGTAAGGAGTTCATGATCTGAGCCACTGTCAGCTCCCAGTCTTGTTTTTGCTGACTGTATAGAGCTTCTCCATCTTTGGCTGCAAAGAATATAATCAATTTAATTTCGATGTCAACTGTCTGATGATGTCCATGTCAGGCAGTTAAGCCCAGTTTCTTGACAATATATTCTACACGCTAAAGGTAAAAAAAAAAAATTTAAAAAAAAAGATGTGACTTGTTTTCTTGCACTTTAGTTGATGCATACAGTTAACCAAGAGCTTTGGGCATGGAGATTTTCTTTATCTTAGCATTTTAAAAGTTAAGCTTTATTGATTCATTCTATGAATAATATAATTTGGAATATCACCCTTTGATATATCACTAAAGAATTTAAATACCATGAAGTCTGTACTATGTTTTTTTGAAAGTTATAGTCAGTCTATAGACAGTATTTAATTGACTTAAACATTTAAGCTTTGATACGTTATTTTAAGTCACATTATTTTAAGTCACATTATTTATTAAAGCAATAAATAATACAATCTTGCATATGAAATCTTTTCACTGGCCCTCAGAAGAGCAGAAAAGTAAATGCATAAAGCCTTACCAGAAGGAGCCTAAAAATTATAAATTACAGCCAAATTATCTAAGTAAAAGAAAACTTATACATATATTCAATATATTCAAAATATTTGCTTGATATTTTAGCAAAATATTTAGATGGGCTGTAGAAACTAAACTCAGGTCATCATATCATATAATGTTATGGAGACTATGAGTTTCATAGGAGAATAATAATAATAATGATCAAATCAGTTTATAGTTACATTGAGAACAGAACTATTCTGAAAGATTTATATTGTCAATACATTGTATCCTCACAAAAGTCATGATGTTCCTGTTATTCCATTTATTTTATTCTAAAGATTTTTTTTTATGTGGGCCATTTTTAAAGTTTAATTGTATTTTGTTGCAATATTGCTTCATTTTTTATGTTTTAGCTTTGTACCTGAGAAGCATGTGAGACCTTAGCTCCGCAGGCAGGAATCGAACTAGTACCCCTTGTGTTCAAGGAAGTTCCCCCATTTCTCAAGATAAAGAAAATGAAGCTCAAGGATGTTAAGCGACTTGCCCAAGGCTACACTTGGCTGAAAGATGAGAGTGGGAATCTGAACCCAGGAGTTAGGTTCTAGAACCTTTGCTCTTAACACAACATCAAACCAGCTCTCAAGGGGAAGCTCTTCCGAGTGATAGATACAGAAAGACTGGAGCTTCCACTAGCTTCTGTTTCCCAAAGCAGACTTTTTATCCATTTCATATACCTAATTCTCCATCCCTCACACACCCATCTACCAACACTTTAAAAATTTTTAATAGCTACATGCTAACTTCTATGTCTATTAAGAAATCAGCATAATTAGTACATAACCACATGATCATACAGATATGAACTAGACTGAATAGTGAATAATTTAGATCATTTTAAAGAAAAAATATTAAGCAAGTAATAGGACAAATGGGGCAGAAATATTGAACATGGCATGTAACCAATGGATATTTGCTAAACATTGACCTCAGCAGTGCTAAATTTCCAGATAAGCAGCCCTGGAGTGTCTCAATTAACCTAAGGCAGAATTATTCTAGTTCCATCTCCTTTGCCACCATTTTTCTTTTATTGAAATATAATTGCTGTACAACGTCATGTTAGTTTCTGCTGCACAACAAAGTGCAGCAGCTATATGTGTACATATATCCCCTCCCTCTTGAGCTTCCCTCCCACTCCCATCCCAGCCCTCTAGATCATCGCAGAGCATCCTATCACAACCATCCAGGGTTGCCGAGCAGTCATATGCATTTTTTCAATTGTGGTCTTTCCAAATAGAAGCCTATCCAGCAGCACCCAGTGAGGCTCATGTCTCCTTTATTTTCAGCCAGGCCCCTCTGTAGAGGCCCAGGGAGCAAAAGCAAGGCTTCCCAGGTGGCTAAGTGGGAAAAAAAAATCTATCTGCCAATGCAGGAGATATGGATTCAATCTCTGGGTCAGGAAGATGCCCTGGAGAAGGAAATGACAACACATATCAGCATTCTTGCCTGAGAAATCCCATGGCCAGACAAGCCTTGTGGGCTACAGTCCATGGTGTCACAAAGCGTCAACCACTGAGCACACATACACACACACACACAAGCAGCAAACAAGGGTATAAACGTGAATAGAGATGAAAAGGAAAAGGAACTGTGATTCTTGGAAGATTAAAAGGGGAAGCACTTACACTGTGCTGACCAGGGTCTTCAAAGCACTGTGCCAACTAGCTAGTTTACTCTTCCAAATAGCTGATCTGAAGACATCATTGTCCCTCTTTTTAGAAAAGGACACCAGAGCCCACAAAGCCTCTGATTCTGAAGCTGGAGGATTTCTACTGTAGTGTGCAATAGAGGCTGAAGAAGAGAAACAATACATAGTGAAATGAAGCAGAAAGAAACCTTGAAATGATATATTTCACATCTTTTAATAGATTAAAAATTAAAGTAAGGCAGAGCCAAATGGCCATGCACCCAGACCGACAGCGTGGATATTCAAACGGCCAGTTAAATGCTCTTTCTAGCATCCTTTTCAGAAAGGAGTAGGTATTGGCTAAGGTAGAGAAAATGTTTGGCTGAAGATCTTAAATTAAGTCAAATGGAAGGAAGCTTTCCTGTGCCAAGTCACAGAGTTAGTACATGCCCAGTGGCCAGCAGCCATGGAAACAATTTCTGCTGAATAGGTTATAAAACAAACAGGCGACTGCAGGGAACTCTCCAAGCACTATCATTTCATGATGTTGGAACCAAAAACACTGAGCACGTTAGTGGACTGGCAGGGAGAGGAGCTGACAGTTACCTTGTCAAAATCTTTATTAGAAGTACCATTACTTTATCGTAACATTGATTAGTACTTTTTTAAATTTAAAAAGCTGAGTAAATTTGCTTCTTCAAAGACAAGCTACAACAGACATTCTCCCCAGTAAACCATAATACCACCAACTAAAGGGCCATTTTTGTCTTTATATCCCCATCTCGTCATGCCCATGATTGCAGATATAATTTTGTTGAATTGAAGCAAACACATTATAAAGGTTGAAACACCTGTGCAGGAATAAATGAAGATCCTCTAAGTGTAAGCGAAAGAAAAATCAGAAAATAAAAAAGTATTTGTATGTCTAGTAGTTTGTATTTATCTTCTTTTAGAGATATCTTTTGAGAAAGTCATTAACATGAAAATAACTTTGGCCAATTATGACATATATTATGCTAAAATTATAACTCTACTACTCAATGACTCATAGTCATATTTTACCTTCTTCTTTGGTATTTTAATGCATAATGCTGCTATTAAGAGGCACATTAGCCCACCTTGTACCTCCAACAGTCCTCTAACCAAACTTTTTATTTATAAAATGATATTAGATATAAATTTTGTGTTATGTTAATTCCTTTGCATTTTTGAGTATTTACTTCCACTTTGTCTTTCTTTTAACATTTTATAACAAATTATAAAGCTATAGTATATGGAGTCAATGAGCATTAGTGGTAATAAACTCCAGGTAATCGAATGCCTAAATACTTAAAATTCTTTTTAGTTTTTAGTGATCACAGAAAGGTAGAGCTATTTAAAAGGCCACAACTTCCCAAGGAATTAATAATGCTAATTTTGTAATCTTGAAGTACATGATTCTCCCATTGAAAATAACCTTTCTAAGGGAACATGAAACAACTATCAGAGGCATACCATTTGAGTGGTTTTTGTTTTGCTGTTTTTGTGTGGTTCTACTTCCTAGCTTTTTTACTACAAGGATTTTTCTAGCAAAGCCAGATCTTGTGTAGAACTAGAATGAAGACCCTGAATGGCACTGAGAAAATTACCTGAAGAAACAAATGAAGATATTGTAAAGGTAATAGCTTCAACTTAGGGTAAGTTCAGAAACTTTTTCCTACTAAATTCTGTAAGTACGTTTATATTTGCGACATTGCACTTAAGCATTTGATATAGATTGTACTATTTGTTTTTAGTCACTAAGTCATATCTGATTCTCTTGCGACTGGGATTTCCCAGGCAAGAATACTGATACTGAAGTGGGTTGCCATTTCCTTCTGCAGGGGATCTTCCCAATCCAGGGATTGAACCTGCATCGCCTGCATTGGCAGGCGAATTCTTTACCACTGAGCCACAGGGAAGCCCTATGGATGTTTCTAGTTTCACAAGTATTTACTCCTCACTTGCGCCTTCCACAGGAGGAGTAAAATTCTGCATTTGATTGATTTCAATTTGGGTCATGTGACTTAATTTGGCCAACAGTGTGCGAGAATGTGACATAAGCCGTTGTGCATAGTAAGTCGATTCGGTCATATCCAACTCTTTGCAACCCTGTGGACTATGACCCACCCGGCTCCTCTGTCCGTGGGATTTTCCAGGCAAAAATACTGAAGTGGGTTGCCATTTCCTACTCCAGAGGATCTTCCTGACCCAGGGATCAAACCGACGTCTCTTATGTCTCCTGCATTGGCAGGTGGGTTCTTTACCACTAGTGCCACTGTGAGGCCTGACATAAGCCATGTCAAAGCAAAAACCTAAGGTATGCTTGGGTGATTTTTCTTGTTCTTTCACACTCTAGATCTTTCCACAAAGATCTCTCCCTAGCAGAAATATCTGCATATCTATTAACACAGATAAATCCTGTGTTATCCTAGCACAGGATAACAAAGATCTGGCACCAACCAGATCCACAGGGACAGCCTAGAGCAGAGCCTCTGCAGCCTCAATACACAGGACCATTTTTAGAGATTAATTGTATGTCATTGCAAGTTACCAGCATGCTTCAATCCACTGTTACATACCATCAGTATAGCAAATACAAACAAATATAGAAATTGATACCAGAAATGGGATGCCTGAAAGAAAATGTAAAATTAATGACATTGGCGTTAGGGCCAGATGTGGGTGGCCAGGAAACTTACATTTTTAGAGATTAGTCTACTATTCCACCTCTGGATATTGCTTGGGGATGGGGGAGGGGCAGCTATGATGTAGAGGCTACCACACAATTTTGAACTTCAAGTATGATGATGATGCCATAAAAGCATAAAACTTTGAGGGAAGGAAAGGGTCTTCACCTGCATAGGGATGAATACATTTTATGGGTGGAACAAAGGAAAGCTGGGCTTCCCCGGTGGTCTGGTTGGTAATCTACCCGCCAATGCTGAGGGCATGGTTCAGTCCTTGGTCCAGGAAGAACCCACATGGTGCAGGGCAACTAAGCCCATGTGCCGCAACCACCGAGCACTCAGTCTAGAGCACACACCGCGCCGTGAGCAAAGCCACTGCCATGGAAGGCTGCACACGCGCAGAGAGAAGAGCCCCACTACTCAGCTAGAGCACTCACACACAGCAGTGAAGGCCTAGCCCAGCCAGAAAGAAAGAGGAAAAAGTTAACACCTGTCTTCCAAAGCACAAATTATAGATTGCATAATTACAGCACAAATATCCATTCTCCCCACCCACATTACTAGAGAAGTACATATTTTCACACTGTTGACGTTTGCCTTAACCACAGGAATATGACAGACAGCCAACCCAGACTGAGCCTTTGAAGGTGCTTATGTGTTTTTGGTTTGGCCTTATATCTCTTCATTTCTGCCTTGAGAATAATATGCTCTGGTTAGCTTGCATCTTAAAATGGAAGATATATTGAACACATCAAAAACACACCTAGAGTCTCAAGAAGAGATGCCTCAGCCCTCTTACTCAGGACCTTGAGTAAGAAATGAGTGTTTTTGATGCAAGTTATGGAAATATTCATGTTATGTAACATTATCACAGAAAACGACTAGTATACAGTTTCAAAATAATGTGTCTGTAATCTATACACTTCCTATTTTTGCATTCCAGTCCCCTATAATGAAAGGACATCTTTTTGGGGTGTTAGTTCTACAAGGTCTTGGAAGTCTTCATGGAACAGTTCAATTTCACCTTCTTCAGCATTACTGGTTGGGGCATAGATTTGGATTACTGTGATATTGAATGGTTTGCCTTGGAAATGAACAGAGATCATTCTGTCATTTTTGAGACTGATTCCAAGTACTGCATTTCAGACTCTTTTTGTTGACCATGATGGCTACTCCATTACTTCTGAGGGATTCTTGCCCGCAGTAGTACATATAATGGTCACCTGAGTTAAATTCACCCATTCCACTCCATTTTAGTTCACTGATTCTTAGAATGTCAATGTTCACTCTTGCCATCTCTTGTTTGACCACTTCCAATTTGCCTTGATTCGTGGACCTGACATTCCAGGTTCCTATGCAATATTGCTCTTTACAAAATCGGACCTTGCTTCTATCACTAGTCACATCCACAGCTAGGTATTGTTTTTGCTCTGGCTCCATCCCTTCATTCTTTCTGGAGTTATTTCTCTACTAATCTCCAGTAGCATATTGGGCACCTACCAACCTGGGGAGTTCTTTCAGTATCCTATCATTTTGCCTTTTCATACTGTTCATGGGGTTCTCAAGGCAAGAATAGTGAAGTGGTTTGCCATTCCCTTCTCCAGTGGACCACATTCTTTCAGAATAGAATTTTGCCAAGAAAATGCACTGATCATAGCAAACACCCTCTTCCAACAACACAAGAGAAGACTCTACACATGGACATCATCAGATGGTCAACACCAAAATCAGACTGATTATATTCTTTGCAGCCAAAAATGAAGAAGCTCTATACAGTCAACAAAAACAAGACCAGGAGCTGACTGTGGCTCAGATCATGAACTCCTTATTGCCAAATTCAGACTTAAATTGAAGAAAGTAGGGAAAACTGCTAGACCATTCAGGTATGACCTAAATCAAATCCCTTATGATTATACAGTGGAAGTGAGAAATAGATTTAAGGGCCTAGATGTAATAGATAGAGTGTCTGATGAACTATGGAATGAGGTTTGCGACATTGTATGGGAGACAGGGATCAAGACCATACCCATGGAAAAGAAATGCAAAAAAGCAAAATGGCTATCTGAGGAGGCCTTATAAATAGCTGTGAAAAGAAGAGAAGCAAAAGCCAAGGAGAAAAGGAAAGATAAAAGCATTTGAATGCAGAGTTCCAAAGAATAGCAAGAAGATATAAGAAAGCCTTCTTCAGCGATCAATGCAAAGAAATAGAGGAAAAGAACAGAATGGGAAAGACTAGAGATCTCTTCAAGAAAATTAGAGATACCAAGGGAACATTTCATGCAAAGATGGGTTTGATAAAGGACAGGAATGGTATGGCCCTAACAGAAGCAGAAAATATTAAGAAGAGGTGTCAAGAATACACAGAAGAACTGTACAAAAAAGATCTTCACAACCCAGATAATCAAGATGGTGTGATCACTTATCTAGAGCCAGACATTCTGGAATGTGAAGTCAAGTGGGCCTTAGAAAGCATCACTAGTGGAGGTGATGGAATGCCAGTGGAGCTATTTCAAATCTTAAAAGATGATTCTGTGAAAGTGCTGCACTCAATATGCCAGCAAATTTGGAAAACTCAGCAGTGGCCACAGGACTGGAAAAGGTCCATTTTCATTCCAATCTCAAAGAAAGGCAATGCCAAAGAATGTTCAAACTACCGCACAACTGCACTCATCTCACATGCTAGTAAATTAATGCTCAAAATTCTCCAAGCCAGGCTTCAGCAATACTTGAACCATGAACTCCCTGATGTTCAAGATAGTTTTAGAAAAGGCAGAGGAACCAGAGATCAAATTGCCAACATCTGCTGAATCATGGAAAAAGCAAGAGAGTTCCAGAAAAACATCTATTTCTGCCTTATTGACTATGCCAAAGCCTTTGACTGTGTGGATCACAAGAAACTGTGGAAAATTCTGAAAGAGATGGGAATACGAGACCACCCGACCTACCTCTTGAGATATCTGTATGCAGGTCAGGAAGCAACAGTTAGAACTGGACATGGAACAACTGACTGGTTCCAAATAGGAAAAAGAGTACGTCAAGGCTGTATAGTGTCACCCTGCTTATTTAACTTCTATGCAGAGTACATCATGAGAAATGCTGGACTGGAAGAGACACAAGCTGGAATCAAGATTGCTGAGAGAAATATCAATAACCTCAGATATGCAGATGACACCACCCTTATGGCAGAAAGTGAAGAGGAACTAAAAAGCCTCTTGATGAAAGTCAAAAGGAGAGTGAAAAAGTTGACTTAAAGCTCAACATTCAGAATACGAAGATCATGGCATCCAGTTTCATCACTTCATGGGAAATAGACGGGGAAACAATGGAAACAGTGTCAGACTTTATTTTGGGGGCTCCAAAATCACTGCAGATGGTGATTGCAGCCATGAAATTAGATGACGCTTACTCCTTGGAAGAAAAGTTATGACCAACCTAGATAGCATATTCCAAAGCAGAGACTTTATTTTGCCGACTCAGGTCCGTCTAGTCAAGGCTGTGGTTTTTCCTGTGGTCATGTATGGATGTTAGAGTTGGACTGTGAAAAGGCTGAGTGCTGAAGAATGATGCTTTTGAACTGTGGTGTTGGAGAAGACTCTTGAGAGTCCCTTGGACTGCAAGGAGATCCAACCACTGCATTCTGAAGGAGATCAGCCCTGGGATTTCTTTGGAAGGAATGATGCTAAAGCTGAAACTCCAATACTTTGGCCACCTCATTGAAGAACTGACTCACTGGAAAAGACTCTGATGCTGGGAGGATTGGGGGCAGGAGGAGAAGAGGACTACAACTGATGAGATGGCTGGATGGCATCACTGACTCAATGGACGTGAGTTTGAGTGAACACGGGAGTTGGTGATTTACAGGGAGGCCTGGTGTACTGCGATTCATGGGGTCACAAAGAGTCGGACACGACTGAGCGACTGAACTGAAATGAACTGAACTGAATCTATACGCATGAGAAAACAGTGCTATTTCACCTGATCTTGTGTTCTTCCATTTCCATATATTTTATATGTGCAATTTTTGTAGTTTTATTTGTAGGTCTGTGTCACCAAACTACAAAAGTACACTTTTGTTCGTGTCTGTTGTATTCACCCATGCTTCCCTAGGACATCCAAGGGACTTAGAAGATTCATAAATTGCTGGGCTCGTGAGGTCAACCAGATAGATCTTACAGAAGATTTGTATTTTTATAATAAATTATGGAAGTTTTACATTAGCCACTACTTTTATTTGGTGAGTTAAATACAAAACAACACAACCTTTGTACTGCATCTAATAGTAACCTTATTCATAACCTACATACATTTTTATCAATGATTCAGTTGAAATAAGCTATCTTCTATAATCCTAAATATCATTCAAAACTAAAGAGAAAAAGCTTTTGACAAACCAACCAATTTAAAGAAAGTACATCAGGGTAGATTATTAGGGTTTTAGGGTTTAGGAGTTCTCTTCTAACCGCTGGCAGAATTAAAAGAGAATTAATTTGGCTTGTGAACACCTTCTCGTGCCAAAGTAGACATCAGGGAACTGAAAACACAGCTGGGATGCTTAGATTATGTGTGTGACAACCCCACAAGGGACTGCCAACCAGATGCCCACAGAAACTCCTGCATTCCTTGTGCTGTGTAGACATGAAACTAACGATGCGTTCCATGATTTAGCCATTGAGAGAAAACCATCTGTTGGTTTATTCGCCCACCATTTTGTCACTACAGATGAGCATTAAGGAAAAAACATGGCATAAAAAGCAATTTACATAGGGAGGTTTGTGGTGTGTAGACACTCCCTAATGACTATATGCACCCATAAATTTGCAACTGTCCATCCTCAGCACTGTCTTATGTTATGCTATCTACATAAATTATGCTTGTGACTCCAGCAGGTTGCAAAATTAAACTATTGGCTGCAGTAAGTAAGCCATCAGATCAATTAATTACTATAAAATCTTGATGTGAGATGTACGAAGCCTTGAGAAAAGTTAGATTAAAAAGTTGACTTTTTAAAAGCTGTAAACAAATAGCATTGCCACACTGAATGGTTGGGTTTGTTCCTATCAAATAAAAAGATGCAAAGCTGAAAAATTAGAAGCCCCAACCATAGCCAACACAGTATTCTGAATGCTTGTGTAGTAGTGATACTCATAATAGAGACTTCAACACAAAAGTCTCGGTCTTTTAGAAAGCTTAAACTTTTTATCACAAACCACTATATTCATTCAGATATTGTCACTCACAACATTTTTGCTTCTGCAGATATATATAGCATTGTTGAGAAACAAATTTTCTAGTTAACTTACACTATAAGCAAGTGAATAATAACATTTTATAAATAATTAAAGTTTAGAAAATGTTTTTATACAGTTTTACAGGCAGACCTGAGATTGTAGGTTTAGTTCCAGACCACTTCAGTTCAGTTCAGTTCAGTTCAGTTCAGTCGCTCAGTCGTATCCAACTCTTTGTGACCCCATGAATCGCAGCACGCCAGGCCTCCCTGTCCAGACCACTACTATAAAGCAAATATCACAGTAAAGTGAGTTACATGAATCTTCTTCCTTAGGTATATAAAAATTATATTTATACTACACTGTGGTCTATTAAGTGTACAGCAGCATTATGTCTCAAAAATCATTGTACATACAGTGATTAAAAATTATTTTGTTGCTAAAAAATGCTAACCATTGCCTGAGCCTTCAGCAAGTCTATCAAACAGCAGTGATCACATATCACTATCACAAATATAATAACAAAAAAATTGAAATATTGTTAGAATTACCAAAAGTGACACAGGCATGCAATGAACAAATGCTGTTGGAAAAATCATGATGATAGACTTAACACAGTGTTGCTATAAAGCTTCAGTTCGTGATAAAAAAAAAAAAAAATCCCACAACATCTGGGAAGCACAAAGAAGGTATGCCTGTATAGTTGATTCAATTAACCAACTAGTGTGTTAGTTACTAGTATCTGCATTTAACCATGAGCCTCCTGAAACAGGGAGAGGGGCATGACCCTGTCCTTCCCAATCACAGAGCTGGGAATTGGAAGAATTTAGACTTGAACCTAGATTTTTCTAAATCCAAATCAAGTTGAATTTCTGATGTGAACAGATTGTTTTTATTTACTAGTTTAATTAGCATGTTTTCTCTCTTCATATGAGTATTACATTAACAAAACTTAAATACCCACTACATAAAACAAGTATGCTTAAACAATAATATTAAAGAGTATTTTTAATGTAAATGTGAGACATAGGAAATCTTGACAAGTTTCATATTAAGAACCTTGACTCCACAGCAGAATTATTTTACATTCACCACCATTAGAAACATTTACATTATTTAGGTCACTTAGCTTCCTCAAAATCTGTTTGACAAGAAGATGCAGATAAATAAGAATTGAAAGAATTGATGCTTTCAAACTGTGCTGTGGAAAAGACTCTTGAGAGTCCCATGGACTGAAAGGAGATCAAAGTAATTAATCCTAAAGGAAATCAACCCTGAATATTCATTGGAAGGACTGATGCTGAAGCTCCAATACTTTGACCACCTGATGCGAAGAGCCAGAAAGTGAAGTCAGTCAGTCGTGTTCGACTCTTTAAGACCCCGTGGATTGTAGCCCACCAGGTTCCTCCAACCATAGGATTCTCCAGGCAAGAATACTGGAGTGGGTTGCCATTTTCTTCTCCAGGGGATCTTCCTGACCCAGAGATTGAACCCAGGTCTCCCGGATTGCAGGCAGAGGCTTTAACCACTTACCCACCAGGGAAGCTTTGGTAAAACTCTGATGCTAAAGAAAGATTGAAGGCAAAGGGAACAGGGGGTGGCAGGGAATGAAATGGTTAGATAGCAACACCAACTCAATGGCATGAATTTGAACAAACTCTGAGATATAGTGAAGGACAGAAGAGCCTAGAACGTTGAAGTCCTCAGGGTCTCTAAGAGTCAGACAGAACTTAGCGACTGAATGACAACAAAAACCTAAGATTTTAGGAGCTTGATGCATACAAAGGATGAACCTTTTCTCTAGGATGTATAACTATTATTTGTTTTTGTTTTTTTTTCTCTTGCCCCAGAATTTTTTAAAAAATTTTACTGCTTTAAAATAGACTTTAAACAACTACTTAAAATAAATGGATCCATATATTTATTTTATTACAAATGACAGGAAACATGAAAATTTCCACAGGACTATAATAAAAAAATCAATTTATACAAAAAACAAGATATTATAGATTCACTTCAATGAATATTGCTAAGAGACAGGAAGAATATCTTCTATTTAGGATAGAAAAAGCAAAACATTTCCTTTCAATCACAACTCATTTTCTCTATAACTTAAAATAATGAATCCATCCCTTGGAACTGGCAGAAATAAGCAATTCCATCTTCCCAAGCGTGAAGGGGAAGAACTCTTGTGAAAATGATGTATTTCAGGTTTTCCCCAAAGTTGGCAGCCCTTACATTCATTAAAAGACATATTTACAAGGCAGCAGAGTTTACCTTTGGCTCCTGTCCCATATCACTTTCAGATCCCTCCTCGCTTCCCTCTTCTGTCTTTTCTTCTGATGCACTAGATTCCCTTACTAACAGTATTACACGTCCAGATGGACTTTATTGTCTGTGTGTATTCATTTATTTTACATGGGTCTTAAAGATAAATACCCCTAAAATCTAAAGAATTACTATCTTAAGACAGTTACAGTGTGTTTGTGTGTTAATTTTGAGTATATGAAAGTCAAAGTGATAGCTGCTTAGTTGTGCCCAACTCTTAGTAACCCTTGGACTGTAGCCTGCCAGGCTTCTCTGTCCATCAAATTCTTCAGGCAAGAATACTGGAGAGGGTTGCCATTTTCTTCTCCAGGGGATCTTCCCAACCCAGGGATCAACCCAGGATTTCCTGCGTTGCAGGCAGATTCTTTACAGTCTGAGCCACCAGTGAAGCCCAATTTTGAGTATACAATTAATTTATATTTTTCATTAACTTTCAATGAAAGACAAAGTGTCATCTTGCTTCAGTTGCTTTTCAAGTTTTCCTGGTTTTCATTCATCCCACCAAAAAAAAAAGTCACTGTATCTGTCTCATGTGTTCTTTCAAGTATATTTTAAGCATATGTAAGAAAAAAATATACAGTATATCTTCTTCCCTACTAAAATTGAATAATGTACAAATATTTACGTTGCTTCTTTTAAGTTTACAGTATATTCTGAAGATTTTGCATTCAACTACATAAGAAATCTTTCTTTTAAATTGTTAAAATATATTTCACTTATATTAACAATATAAGAAATTCTGTATGTCTTCAAATAGTTTAAATAGTGAATAAAATAATAATTAGAGAAATGCAGCTCAAAATGGCAATGAGGTATCACATCACATCAGTCAAAATGGTTATCATCAAAAAGTCTACAAAAATAAATGCTGGAGGGAGCCTGGAGAAAAGGGTGCCATCCTACACTATTGGTAGGAATGTAAATTAGCAAAGTCACTATGGAAAACAGAATAAAAGTTTCTTAAAAAACTGAAAACGTAGTTACCATGTGATCCTTCAATCCCACTTCTGGGCATATATTTGGAAAAGATGAAAACTCTTTCAAAAAGTTACATGCATTCCAAGATTCACAGTGGTACTATTTACAATAGTCAAAACATGGATTCACCCTAAGTGTTTGTCAACAAGCAAATGGATAAAGAACATGTGGCATACACATACACACACACACACACACACACACACACACACACACACACACACACACACACAGAGGAATATTACTCGGCCATAAAAAATAATGAAATAATGCAATTTGCAGTAACATGGATAGACTTATAGATCATCACACTAAGTGAAATAAGTCAGACAAAAGAAATAATATTTCACTTATGTGTGGAGTCTAAAAAACATTAAACAAATAGGTAACTTTGCTGATCATCCAGTGGCTAAGACTCCAAGCTTCTAATGCAGGGGGCCCAGATTCCATCCCTGAATAGGGAGGTAGATTCTGCCGGCCACAACTAAACATCCTGCATGCTGTAGCTAGGACCCACTGCAGCTAAATCAATGTTTTTAAAATTATACAGATATATTTATTTATAAAACAGGAATACTCAAATATAGTATGATGACCAAAGGTGGGGGGAGGTATAAATTGATAGTAAGGATTAACAGATGCATACTACCATAAAAAAATAGATAAGCAACATGGTTTACTGTATAGCACAGGAAGTTATATCTTGTAATAGACTATAATGGAATAAAATTTAAAATATATATATATACACACACACACACACACACACACACACACACTCATATAACTGAATCACCATGCTGTATACCTGAAAGTCAATATTGTAAATCAAAAATACTTCAATTAGAAAAAGATTAACACCTAATCAAGTTGCATAATTCATTTAACAGAACTTTTTCCACAGGTGGGCAAATTGCATCTATAAGGTAACACCTACAAGTAATAGGCAACTGCCCTTAAACACAAGACCAAACACATTAGATACACAATCAGGAGTAAACAAAAGACCTAGTTATCTTTTTTTTAAAGAAAGACATTTTAAGTGAACATATGTATGTTTAACTCAAATGAAATATGTCACCTTTAATAACTGCACACAAGACTATTACATAAGCAACTATTTTATGTAATATAACTATTTATGTAATATCACAAATCATAAAATGAGTGTGTGGGGGGGGTGTGTGTGTAAAACTTTCCCAATATAGAAAAATCAACTCTGTAATGTAAAGAATACTAAACTGTACTTCTATCCAAACCTTTTATAATGTAAAATTTAGGAAGTAAAACATGCATTCAGAAGAGTAAACATAAGTGTCCAATCCACGCATTTTCACAAAGTGAACATACCTGTGTAATCGACATCCTAATTAAGAAACAGAAGATTTACCAGCACCCTGAAGACTTATCCTGAGCTACCCTGGTGGCTCAGGTGGTCAAGTCTGCCTTTAGTGCAGGAGACCCAGGTTCAGTCCTTGGGTTGGGAAGATCTCCTGGAGAAGGAAATGGCAACCTGCTTTAGTATTCTTGCCTGGAGAATTTTATGGATAGAAGAGCCTGGAGAGCCCCAGTCCATGCAAAGAGCTGGACATGACTGAATGAATAACGCCTCCCTTCAAGAGCTGCCCATGTGAAAAAAAAAGAAAGAAAGAACAGGCAGAGGTACTACATAGACTGAAAAAAAAAAAAAAAAGAGAGAGAGAGAACAATTGCCTTTTATGAGAAGTTGAAGGAAAACCATTAAAACTCTAAATATTAACTCCAACACCTCACTTCTCTCTCTCTCTCTTCATTTTATATATATAGGAGGTCTATAACTTCCTACCCTCTCAGTTTTTATACAATGCTGAAAATATACTTAATGTTTGAAATCCAAGGAGCGTGCAGGTTTGAAGAGTGGGACACATTCAGGAAGGGATAAAAAAATGATTTCTCAGTCCTAAAGGAATATAACAAACTCCCTGCTAATTTGTATCTAGGATTTAAATTTCAGAGATTAGATCCAAAATGGAGAACCAGGAAGTGCCAGGAACAGTGGGCAATTACAGCAACTACTTGTTAATTACAGCAATTGACAATAGGAGGGCAAAAAATGGCTGAGAATTTTGCCATGAAAGAAAGTATCCTAGGCACTTTATAGGATTATTTCATTTAATCTTTATATCAACTTTATGAGATCAAAATAATTATTATTTCTGTGTTAAAGACGAGCAAAGGTAGAGAGGGACTGAAGTGATTAAAAAGCAATTTGGAATGGATCATCCAGCTTGGAAGGGTTGGAGGCAGGATTGTATAGCCAGTCAGTCTGATTTCCAGCACAGCAGTGGCTCAGAGCAAGTCTCTCACAGAAGTCTGAGGTATGGAAGAGTTAGCTTGGCAAGAAATAGTGAGCGTGTGAAGGACCTCAGTCAATCAGACAGCAGTGGACTATAGGGCTCCAGGCACAGGAGCTCAGAAAACTGGGGTTCAACTCAGAAGTCAGAGTCCCAAAGAAATTAGCATGGTCAGTGTTGGGGTCCTCATTAGTCTTTCCACTGTTCCTCCCTGACAATAGTTTAGAGGGTCTGCAAAATTGAGGCGATTTTCCTCCAGCAGCTGGTATTCTCTCAGTCAACCCCTAAAGCTGGCCTCTTGCTAATGACAGGCTTCTTTCTGTTTTATGATCCTTTCCACAGAAGTATCATAAGGCTCATAGATATATTTTTCTTGAGAATTCCTTGTCTTCTTGTTTTTAAAATATACCAACGTTAATATGTATTTTATAACTCAATGCCTTTACAACAACAATATTATGTTATGATCATAGACTCTGATATGGGTTCATTTAATCTTTTAGTTATGCCATCTGCCACTGGTGAGAACTGACAGACAAATGGCAGAAGCGCACCTACTGAGAACTGCCTCAAACCGTAAGTTCTAACTGCAGAGGAAGCTGGGGAGCAGAGTGGAACACATGGGGTTTGGTGGACCCTATGTGCCCACCACAAACAGCTTACTCTTCAGAAATTAGACATTCCTGTTGCCTTTTTTGTTGTTGTTCTCGATTATTGATTTTGGTATTTTAGTTGGCCCATTTTGAGTCTCAAATTTTACAGGCCATGTCTCCTGGGAGGCCTCCAAGTCTCTTGTACCATTGTATTTCTGGTAGGGAATGCTGTGATATCTCAATATGGATATGATCCTCTTTAAAAATATGAAAAATATTAATATAATTAAAATTCACTTTGAAACTCAAGAAAAAAAAAAATTATATGGCTTTCTCTTGGTGCCAGTGACTGCACTTTACAGATATTGCAGATAAAGCATCCTAGAAAATATACTGAGTTCTTTGGACCAATAGCTTTTGTTTCTAAATTTCCATGACTTTTACTGATTATCACTCTTCAATTTCTGATCACTTCTCCCATTTATGTGATTAAAAACCTTCTAGTCATTGGTGCTTTCCAGTTTGTAATAGTTTTCCTATTCAATTCCTCTTCAAATGAAATATTATGACAGTTTCATATCAATAATATAGAATTTTACTGGCAGTGAGGTTCTTTGTATCCCTGTATTTATGGTGTTCCTAGAAGTTTTCTCTTGCCTGGTTGTACTCAAAATTCACTGTCTGACTCCATTTCCAAAGCTGAATGATAATAATGTGTGTGCATGCATGCTCAGTCATATCCAACTCTTTGCAACCCTATGGACTGCAACCCAACAGGTTCCTCTGTCCTTGGTACTTTCCAGACAAGAATACTGGAGTGGGTTGCCATTTCCCTCCCGGAGGATCTTCCCTAAATCAGGGATTGAGCCCATGTCTTCTGTGTCTCCTGCACTGCAGACAGATTCTTTACTGCTGAGCCACCACAAAAGCCCCAAAAAGCCATGGTTTTTGTTCAGTCATTAAGTCATGTTTGATCTTTGCGACCCCATGAACTGCAGAATGCCAGGCTTCCTTCAATCTCCCAGAGTTTGCTCAATTTCATGTCCACTGAGTTTGGTGATGCCGTCCAACCACCTCATCCTCTGTCCCCAATTCTCCTGCCATCAGTCTTTCCCAGCATCAGGATATTTTCCCATGAGTCAGCTCTTTGTATCAGGTGGCCAAAGTATTGGAGCTTTAGCCTCAGTCCTTCCAATGAATATTCTGGACTGATTTCCTTTAAGGTTGGCTGGTTTTATCTCCTTGCTCTCCAGAGGATTCTCAAGAGTCTTCTCCAGCACCAAATTCAAAAGAATCATAGGGGAGGAGGGTTAGCTCCATCACCTGAGCACAAGGGACTCTCAAGAGTCTTTTCCAACACCACAATTTGAAAGCATGATAGGGAAGGAGGGTTAGCGCCACCCCAACTGAGCAAGTTTATTTTGGAATCATAGGAGCTTCCCACTGGAGGTGACTCAGAGAATAATATTTTTGCTTATATTAGTAGAAATTTAAAGGATATAAGTCTGAGCTCTCTCTTCCACCCATGAATTACTTAATGTGAGCCCAAGTGTGAAGGGAATAATGAGGCAAGATGCTTTCAGATCATGGAGAGCTACCTCAAGCCACAGCACTTACCAAAATTGTGCTGCATGTTTTAGGATGACCACTGTTATTTTATCGTGATTATCTTTACTTACATTTTTCTGCTTAGTATTTTAATCTACCACTTTTATCCTTTTTGGATATTCTTTTTACCTCTTATTTTTCATGTGTTGTTAATTCTACTTTCTTGTTATTTCCATACTCCTCTTTTTTAAAAGTATCATTCATATGAAACCATCATAGCAGGGGCTATGATGGGAACCATAGGTGGGAGACTGATCCATGCTGTAAATCAAGGATATTAGGTGGCTATCTCATTGTGATACTGGCCAAAGCTCAAACGCTGTCTACACTGAGCTAGCCCAAGAGGGATTCCTCTAGCAATAATGATGCTCAAAAGAGTGCCTGGAAAATGTTGATGGTCAAAAATTATGTACACAGTGAGTGACTGTCTTCCCTATGTCACCCTTGTTTGGATTTCATAACTATAAAGTTAATCTATAGTGAAATTAAATTGGTGGTGGTGGTTTAGTTACTCAGTCACATCAGACTCTTGTAATACCACGGACTGTATGTATCCCTGCCAGATTCCTCTGTCCATAGGAGTTTTCAGGCAAGAATCCTGGAGTGGGTTGCTATTCCCTTCTCCAAGGGATCTTCCCGACCCAAGGATCAAACCCAGGTCACCTGCATTACTGGCAGATTATTTAGCACTGAGCCACCAGGGAAGTTACTGAAATTGAATTATCCCCCTTTTATTTACAAATAAAGAACTGAGGGAAAGACAGGTTTAGTAACCTGAGAACAACAAATGATCCATTGAGTCCAGCTTAGAATTTGTGTAAATATCAAGTAACCTTATTGAAGCAATGTCAATTAATGATTACTATAGGCAAACCACTTTGCTAGATGCTAGTGAGATATATAATTAAGACATTTTTCCTATGCATACTAAGCTCACAGTTTAACTAGTAAAATATAGAAACTGAAATAAAGCATGAAATAAGTACTACTTAGTCTTAAAGAAGCAGAAAGTCCAAAGGAAGATGTGACTCATTATGATGAATAGACCTAGTAAAGCTTTAAAGATGAGGTGACTTAACATTCCATTAATGGATAAGACTTTAAAAGGCAAAGAAGAGAGAATGCTGAGCTAATGTAATAATACAAGTCATAATTCAAACCACTGCAAGCTGAAGAAAATTGGATATGGGGAGAAAATAGATGGTGATAAAGTTAACATTACAAATTTATTAGATTCCATGGACAGAGAAAATAATTTCAGAGATCGTAAACTCATTGAAATTTTTGAGGCAAGACTTGTCACCAGTTCAGTTCAGTCACTCAGTCGTGTCCGACTCTTTGCAACTCCATTAATCACAGCACACCAGGCCTCCCTGTCCACCATCAACTTCCAGAGTTCACTCAAACTCATATCCATCGAGTCAGTGATGACATCCAGCCATCTCATCCTCTGTTGTCCCCTTCTCCTCCTGCCCCCAATCCCTCCCAGCATCAGAGTCTTTTCCAATGAGTCAACTCTTCGCATGAGGTGGCCAAAGTACTGGAGTTTCAGCTTTAGCATCATTCCTTCCAAAGAAATCCCAGGGCTGATCTCCTTCAGAATGGACTGGTTGGATCTCCTTGCAGTCCAAGGGACTCTCAAGAGTCTTCTCCAACACTACAGTTCAAAAGCATCAATTCTTTGGCACTCAGCTTTCTTCACAGTCCAACTCTTACATCCATACATGACCACTGGAAAAACCATAGCCTTGACTAGACGGACCTTTGTTGGGAAAGTAATATCATAGCTCCCCATATATTTTAGAATCTAGGTTGAACCCTTCCAGTAGAGGAAGAATAAACTAGCTGAGATACCACGGATCCCTCTCCTACCTTTCTCAATCTAGTTCACTGTTTAGAGTGGTGGGAATACTGCCATCTCCTGAACACTGACAACTATTGAATAAACTCATTTTGACCTAACCTATTGACTGGGTTCAGCTCTTATTCCAGTGTTTCAATTTTATAGATAAAATCCTTCTATTGGCATAGTTAATTGAAATCTCCATTAGCCTATACTAGGTAGCCTTTAAGATACACACTCAAAATTAGAACAGATGTCCCCAGGTTCTTAGTGTCTGGGCTTGTTTACCTCACCCCTGTTCTATTTTATGCTTAGTCTCATCTCGTCTCCCTTCACACCCAAGCCTATCCCTAACATTTTCATTTCTTTTATCTTCCTATTAATTTCTTCTACCTCAAAGTTTAGTCCACCAAATGACTGGCACTATGCTAAGATATCTGAACCCTACTGGTTGTGATGACAAAGAAGCATTCTTTGTGTGCCAACACAGGCAAAAATGAGAATTGGAGAATAATAGCATTTGTTGTTTGATTGGTGTATACTAAATAAGATAAAATGATCTATCGTCCCTTTGGACATTTTGTTTGAATTCTGGATCCAGAAAGGATTGCTTTCTATCTCCTTAGAAATTATACCTATTTTTGTCAGGCTAATAATCATTTCAAAAACAATAAGCAGTCTGTACTGATACAAGCCTTACAGATATTAAATGCTGAAAATGTACAAACAGCCATCTAAAGCAGCAAGGCTGGTTAAATTATAAGAGTGTCTCAAAAGATGTACCTTTGATCAGAACATTACTCACAATTCCAGTAACACATGCCAAAAGAAGAATTTTTCATCTATCAGAAATTGGACCCAGGTAATTTGCTTGACATCACCTAACAACTTAGAAAACAAACAAATCATTGCACTCTGTTAGTGTTTCCTGAATGATGAAAGCAATCAATATAAGTGATTGCTCTTTAAATGAGAACTCCATCACTTCTTCCAAATAACGTGATGGTCTTTGGCTTTTGCTTTCATCTTAGTTTGTATGTCTAGCTAAGATAAACAAGGTATTTACACATGCCAGTGCAGGATAATTAGCAATTTCCCTTTGGAGACAAATATTTTAAAATATGATACTGTCATAGGAGAATCTCAATTATAACATGTATAAAGAACAAAAGAGACAAATGGAAACTATTCTCATTTCAAGAGAATATTTACAGAAATATTTCTATAAATTTTTTTCTAGATTAAGTTTATTTTAAAAATCCAAAATATTTATCTCAGTATATTTTGATAATTTACTATTTAAGCTATAATTTATGTTGCTCTAAATTTATTTTGAACATGATTATTTAGTTGTGGCTTTCTGAATTCTTTCAGTTTAATGCATATTTCCACCATAAATATGTAGACTCATTAAATAATGCCTACTGGCACTGTTTTAAGTCTAAATTTACAGACTTTAAAATAAACATTCTTGTTTATATTTAGGTTTCAAACTAATTTTAAATTTATAGAGATTGCCATGATCAAAAGCAACCTTTGCAAGATGTGATGTATCGCTCAATACTCATATCTAAAACCAAAAAGACCCTCCTATTGATCTATTGACTTCTGAGGGCAATTACGGTGGTTTCAGACTTTAAAATTGTTATTAACTACAATATTGTTTGGGCAGTGGTAAAGCCATGCTATTAGTTAACGTTCAGACTGATATTGATTGGCTTTTTTTCGACAATAAATATAAACTTACTAGACATCAATGTTCAACTATTTCTTTTCTGACAGTTATGGAACTAGCAAAAAGAGATTCAAAACGTGTGTTGCATGACCAAACCCATACCTGTGCCACAATTAATTACTGCTTTATTTATGCCCATACAGCACTCTGTATATGCCTTGAGTAGAACACTTACTACCTAGTATTTATTGTTTACTTTGTACATGAATTCTAAGTTTTTTAAAATTCCAGGGTCCTCCTTACTTGGAAGGCTTTCACATATTCATCATGGAATAAATATTTTCAAATGAATGCACTTATAATAGACAAATTCCAATCAGCAACAGTAAGTCTAGACAGCAGTATCCAATTAAATTTTGAGTGCAAATTGAAATGTCCTAGATCAATGCTATTTAATACAGGAGCCACTAACCACATATGACTGTTACACACAATATATGGCTACTACCCTGAATTTTAAATTTTATTTTTCTTTAAAATTAAATTGAAATATAAAGAGACATATTGCAGTTATTGTACTGGACAGTACATTTCTAGATGCTCTTTAAGGAATGCACTTTACCTATACTTCTGAAATATTGCCAATTCTCTTCCCAAAATGTTAGGAAATCATAAAGCTATAATGGAAATTCAACAGTTAATGAGATGGCATAGTGAAGTCTGCATGGATAGAGACCAAAAAACACCAAAATTTTAAAGACTGAGAAGATATCCCACAACCAGATCTAAAGACTCAAAAGTTGTTGCCTTTTGCTGCCATGTTTATTTACTGAGCCCCAAAGGAAAATTGAACTGAAGCAGATGAACAAAGAAAAAGGAAATTAAATGTACAAGAGGGTGATGACCAATAGAATTGGCTATTAAACAAACAATGAGTATAATCAGAGTTCACCCTTCTTGAAACATGCAGACCTCAGACATGAATTTCCAAAATGTAATAGGCAAATTCACAATGCGCCAAGACCACGTGCTGTGCCACCAATTTCCCTGGAACTATTATGACTCTGACATTCACCTTCCCTTTGGACTCATTGTTTAGCCACTAATTGCTTTTAATTTGACTTGCTTTCCTCCAACTTAGGTAATTCATTCATTTAATGGTTATTGGGTATCACCTTACAGGCTGTTTAGTGTCCCAGACACTGGGGTACAGATCTGAACAAAGAAAACCAAAATCCCTGCTTCCTAGAGCTTACTGTGTGTGTGTGTGTGTGTGTGTGTGTGTGTGTGTGTGTGTGTGTGTGTGTGAAGTCGTTCAGTTGTGTCTGACTCGTTGCGACCCCGTGGACTGTATCCCATCAGGCTTCTCTGACCATGGGATTCTCCAGGCAAGAATACTGGAGTGGGGTGCCATTTCCTTCTCCAGAGAGCTTACAGTAAGAGAATTTTTTTAAAAAAGAACAAATTTCACAATTGAAATATGCTAGTGGATGACAAGGAGAAGGCAATAGCACCCCACTCCAGTACTCTTGCCTGGAAAATCCCACGGATGGAGGAGCCTGGTAGGCTGCAGTCCATGGGGTCGCTGAGAGTTGGACATGACTGAACGACTTCACTTTCACTTTTCACTTTCATGCACTGGAGAAGGAAATGGCAAACCACTCCAGTGTTCTTGCCTGGAGAATCCCAGGGACAGCAGAGCCTGGTGGGCTGCCGTCTATGGGGTCACACAGAGTCGGACACGACTGAAGCGACTTAGCAGCAGCAGCAGCAGCAGTGGATGACAAATGCTATGGAACAAAACCAAGCAAGAATATGGCATGTGTTTGTGTATGTGTTTAGGAAGCCTGTGTACATGCTAAGCTGATTCAAAGTCTGACTCTTTGCAGCTATACAGATTGTAGCCTGCTCCTCTGTCTCTGAGATTCTCCAGGGAAGAATACTAGAGTAGGTTTCCATGCCCTCCTCCAGGGGATCTTCCCAATCCAGGGATCAAATCCATGTCTCTTATGTCTCCTGCCTTAGCAGACAGATTCTTTACCACTACCTCATATGTTTAGGATGCAAGGCAACAAAACATTCAGTTCAGTTCAGTCACTAAGTCGTGCCTGGCTCTTTGCAACCAACTGGACTGCAGCACGCCAGGCTTCCCTGTCCATCACCAACTTTTGGAGTTTACTCAAACTCATGTCCATTGAGTCAGTCATGCCATCCAACCTTCTCATGCTCTGTCTCCCCTTTCTCCTCCCGCTTTCAATCTTTCCCAGAACCAAAGTCTTTTCCAGTGAGTCAGTTCTTTACATCAGGTGGCCAAAGTATTGGAGTTTCAACTTCAGCATCAGTCCTTCTAATGAAGATTCAGGACGGATCTCCTTCAGAATGGACTGGTTGTATCTCTTTGCAGTCCAAGAGACTCTCAAGAGTCTTCTCCAACACCACAGTTCAAAAGCATCAATTCTTCCGTGCTCAGCTTTCTTTATGGTCCAACTCTCATATGCATACATGACTACTGGAAAAACCATAGCTTTGACTAGACGTACCATTGTTGTCAAAGTAATGTCTCTGCTTTTCAATATGCTGTCTAGGTTGGTCATAGCTTTTCTTCAAAGGAGTAAGCATCTTTTAATTTCATGGCTGCAATCATCATCTGCAGTTATTTTGGAGCCCCGAAAAAAATAGTCTGTCACTGTTTCCACTGTTTTCCCATCTATTTGCCATGAAGTGATGGGATCAGATGCCATGATCTTAGTTTTCTGAATGTTGAGCTTTAAACCAACTTTTCACTCTCCTCTTTCATTTTCACCAAGAGGATTTTTAGCTCCTCTTCACTTTCTGCCATAAGGGTGGTGTCATCTGCATATCTGAGGTTATTGATATTTCTCCCAGCAGTCTTGATACCATCTTGTGCTTCATCCAGCCCAGCGTTTCTCATGATGTACTCTGTAAATAAGCAGGGTAACAATATACAACCTTGACATACTCCTTTCCCTACTTGGAACCAATCTGTTGTTCCATGGAACAACAGCAAACCATATGACTACTTAAAGGAAGGGTTTTTCAGTCAGGGGTAAAAATAGGGATGGGGGAAGAGCAAGAAAACTGTGTGTATCTGGAACAGAATACAACAGCAGAGCAATAGGAGGCAAATCAGAGAAGTAATGAAGACTAAAGAGTATAGACTTTGAAGATGAATTTAAGGACTTTTAATGTTTATTCTGTAACATAAACTTTGATGGGATTAGTCTGCACTCTGACTACTGTGTTAAGACTGCGAAGAGTCAAGGGAAAAAGGAATCAGGTTCAGGAGCTCAGGATTAAGAGACTTTGCATTTGCTCAGGTAAAAAATGATCAATTTCTAGATACAGTTTTAAGGTACATCTAAGGGACTGGATGAACTGGTTGGATTTACTATAGATGTGAGAAGAGTCAAGATGTTTAACCTGAATAACTGACTGGAGTGGTGTTTATTGAAATGGAAGCAACTGGAAACTAGGAATTTGGGGAGAGACTTATCAGGAGCTAAATTCTGAATTCAGTCAATTTGAGATATTTCATAGACATCTGTGTAGTCACAGATTTTAAAAATTCTAGAGTTTAAAGAAAATGAGAACAAGTCCAGATATAAATTTGAGAGCCATCAACATTTAAACTCTCTTTGAAACCCAAAGGCATCATGGAAGACTACTAAGACCAAAAAATAGTAAAAAAGTGAAAGTGTTGCTTGCTCAGCCATGTCTGACTGCAACCTCATGGACTATAGCCCTCCAGGTGCCTCTGTCCATGGAATTCTCCAGGCAAGAATACTAGAGTGGGTAGCCATTCCCTTCACCAGGGGAACTTCCTGACCCAGGGATTGAACCCGAGCCCCCTGTGCTGCAGGCAGATTCTTTACTATCTGAATCATCAGAGAACCCCACTAAGACCAAAGAAGGATACAACTGTTTGCAGGGAATGCAGAAGTGTCCATGATGCAAGCAAGGTGAAAGGCATTTCCTAGAAAAGTCATGAAACATAAGGATAAGTATAAAAGAAACTGATGTTGCTTACTGGCACATGGGAGGGTCAGAGGGCAACAGATAAAGATCATAAGGATGAGCCTGAATTCCTAAAAGAGGAAAAACTTTACATGGTATTCAGAATATATGTTCATTTCAAGGGAAAATCTGAATTACATTTTTAAAGTGTTCTCCTATAAAGGTTTGCATATAAATATTAACCTTTTATTTTTTAATTTTCAGTAATTTGGAAAATCTAGTCCAAGGGACATATACTTTACCATTCTAAAAACTGCAAAGTTACTGTTATCCCCACTTGTAGTATGTGGTCCACTGGAGAAGGGAATGGCAAACCACAACAGTATTCTTGCCTTGAAAACACCATGAACAGTATGAAAAGGCAAAAGATAGGACACTGAAAGATGAATTCCCCAGGTCAGTAGGTCCCCAATATGCCCAATATGGAGAAAAGTGAGGAAATAAATCCAGAAGGAATGAAGAGACAGAGCCAAAGTGAAAACAACACCCAGTTGTTGATGTGACTAGTGATAGAAGTCAAGTCTGATGCTGTAAGAATACTAACTGCATAGGAACCTGGAATGTTAGGTGCATGAATTAAGGTAAGTTGGGGCTGGTCAAACAGGAGATGGCAAGAGTGAACATCGACATTTTAGGAATCAGTGAACTGAAATGGACTGAAATGGGTGAAGATAACTCAAATGACCATTTTATCTACTACTGTGGGCAAGAACAAAAGAGTTGAAAATGCAGTTCTTTGATGCAATCTCAAAAACAACAGGATGATCTCTGTTAATTTCCAAGGCAAACTATTCAATATCACAGTATTCCAAATCTATGTCCCAATCACTAGTGCTGAAGAAGTTGAAGTTAAAGAGTTTTATGAAGACCTACAAGACCTTCTAGAACTAAGAAAAAAAAAAGATATTCTTTTCATTATAGGGGATTGGAATGCAATAGTAGAAACTCCAGTAGAGATACCTGGAGTAACAGACAAGGTTCACCTTGGAGTACAAAATGAAGCAGGGCAAAGGCTAACAGAGTTTTGCCAAGAGAATGCACTGGTCGTAGAAAACCATCTTCCAAGAACACAAGAGAAGACTCTACACACGGACACATCACCAGATGGTCAGTACTGAAATCAGACTGCTTATAAACTTTGCAGCCAAAGATGGAGAAGCTCTATACAGTCAGCCAAAAAGACTGGGAGCTGACTGTGCCTTGGATCATGAACTCCTTATGGCCATATTCAGAATTAAATTTAAGAAAGTAGGGAAAACCACCAGACCATTCAGGTATGACCTAAATCAAATCCCTTATGATTATACAGCAGAAGTGACAAACAGATCTAAGGGATTAGATCTGACAGCACGCCTGAAGAACTATGGATAGAGGTTCATGACATGGTACAGGAGACAGGGATCAAGACCATCCCCAAGAAAAAGAAATGCAAAAGGCAAAATGGTTGTCTTAAGAGGCCTTACAAATAGCTGAGAAAATAAGAGACGCTAAAGGCAAAGGAGAAAAGGAAAGATATACCCCTTTGAATACTGCGTTCCAAAGAATAGCAAGGAGAGATAAGAAAGCCTTCCTCAGTAATCAATGCAAATAAATAGAGGAAAACAATACAAGGGGAAAGACTAGAGATCTCTGAGAGAAAATTAGAGATACCAAGGGAACATGTCATACAAAAATATGCAGAATAAAGGACAGAATTGGTATGTCAGAAGCAGAAGATATTAGAAAGAGGTGGTAATAAAACAGAGAACTATACAAAAAAGATCTTCATAACCCAGATAACCATGATGGTGTGATCACCCACCAAGAGCCAGACATCCTGGAATGGAAAGTCAAGTGGGTCTTAGGAGGCAACCCTGTGAACAAAGCTAGTGGAAGTGATGGAATTCCAGTTGGGCTATTTCATATCCTAAAAGATGATGCTGTGAAAGTGCTGCACTCAATATGCCAGCAAATTTGGAAAACTCAGCAGTGGCCACAGGACTAGAAAAGGTCAGTTTTCATTCCAATTCCAACGAAAGGCAATGCCAAAGAATGCTCAAACCACTGCACAATTGCACTCATCTCACACACTAGCAAAGTAATGTTCAAAATTCTTCAAGCCAGGCTTAAAAACTACTTGAACCATGAACTTCCAGTAATCCAAGAAAGATTTAGAAAAGGCAGAAGAATAAGAGATCAAATTGCCATTGAAAATGCAAAAGAGTTATAGAGAAACATCCATTGCTTTATTAACTACACCAAAGCCTTTGACTGTATGGTCACCATAAGGTGTGGAAAATTCTTAAAGAGATAGAAATACTAGACCACCTGACCTGCCTCCTGAGAAATCTGTATGCAGGCCAAGAAGCAATAGTTAGAACAGAACATGGACCAACAGACTGGTTCCAAATCTGGAAAGGGGTATGTCAAGGCTGTACATTTGTCACCCTACTTATTTAACTTAAATACAAAGTACATCATGCAAAATACCATGCTGGATGAAGCACAAGCTGGAATCAAGATTTCTGGGAGAAATATAAATAACCTCAGATATGCAGATAACATCACCCTTATGGCAGAAAGTGAAGACAAACTGAAAAGACTCTTGCTGAAAGTGAAGGAGGAGAGTAAAAGCTGGCTTAAAACTCAGCATTCAAAAAACAAAGATCATGGCATCCGGTCCCATCACTTCATGGCAAACAGTGACAGACTTTCATTTCTTGGACTCCAGAATCACTGCAGATGGTGACTGCAGCCATGAAATTAAAAGACATTTGTTCCTTGGAAGAAAAACTATGATCAACCAAGACAATATATTAAAAAGCAGAGACATTACTTTTCCAACAAAGGTCTGTCTACTCGAGGCTATGATTTTTCCAGTAGTCATTTATGGATGTGAGTTGGACTACAGAGAGAGCTGAGCGCCTAAGAATTGATGCTTTTGAACTGTGGTGTTGGAGAAGACTCTTGAGAGTCCCTTGGACAGCAAGGAGATCAAGCTAGTCCATCCTAAAGGAAATCAGTCCAGAATATTCACCGGAAGGACTGATGCTGAAGCTGAAACTCCAATACTTTGGCTATCCAATGCGAAGAACTGACTCATTGGAAAAGACTCTGATGCTGGGAAAGATTGAAGGCAGGGAAGGGGACGACAGAGGATGGATATTTGGATGGCATCATTGACTCAATGGTCATGAGTTTGGGTAAACTCTGGGAGTTGGTGATGGACAGGGAAGCCTGGCGTGCTGCGGTCCATGGTATTGCAAAGAATCAAACACGACTAAGTAAGTGAACTGAACTGTGGTATGTGGGAAAATTAAGAAACTTTTAGACAATAGTTAACAATGCTGTATTATGTGCTTGAAAGTTGCTAAGCAAATAGATCTCAGAAGTTCTCAGAACAAGAAAAAAAATTGTAACCACATGAAGTAATGTATGTTAACTTGCTGTGATAATCATTTTTGCTATATGTCTATAAATCATGTTGTATTCCTTTATACAATGTTTTATGTCAATTATATCTAAAAAAAAAAAACTGTAGGGTTACTCAGATAGGACAGCAAACTTGTCTTGTTCTTTTCTTATTCTTCTACCCCATCTGCTTATTGAGCTTTTAGAAAGTCCAGAATTATACATTATTAATGGACTCAACTATTTGGACCTACCATCTGTAGCCTGAAGAAATTATTTTTTTGTACATAAATTTTGAAAACAACCAAGTGGCACCTATTAAGTAAACCAAATCTTTGCTAGAAAGTTTAAGTGTCACTGGAATTAAGCAACTCTATTTTCTCAATGGCGATCCTAATTCAGGAATGTTTTGTAAAGATGTAAACAGGGTTGAGCAGATTGTTCTCTTTCCCGAGGTTACAGTCAGTGGCCACAGAAAAAATAATTTCCAAGAGTTGCTTTATTTGATCCATTAGGGAAGGAGGGAAAGAAAATATTTTAATAGTTCTATATATTGATAGTTTGTTAAAAGGAAAGCCTGTCACCGCTATTTTGTAAAGCTGTCCAAACCCTACGCTTCATGTCCTGAAATTCACTCAGGGATGCTGAGTGTTTTCTCAGGTACTGTGTCTCAGATAGGAATAATAAACTGCAATGGGAAAAAAATGGCCTATGCTTTACATTAAAAAATAAATTAAATATCATGGAATGGAAGAATCTGACCTTTAATGTGGCTGCAATATGTCTGGAAGTATGAGTATTACCGCCATAATTTGTAGTTACCTATTCCCTAGATAACTGTAGTACTCATTTTAAAAGTCTTACAGGACCTTGGTATGATTTAGAATCAAGAATCCATCATGATGTCTTAATAGTTTCCAGTAAGATTTCAGCTCCTATGAGTTTCTTTTCCACTTCCATAGCCACAACTTTTTTTTAAGTACACAGAATCTTAATTGGTAAACTACAGAGGTCCCTTGAGATTTTTTTATCCCAAAGTTTAAAAAACTTCTAAATAGAATATTAAAAAAAAGAGGTAAAGTTTAATTTTTCTTTTTTTGTGAGCTTTTTTTTTTTTTTTTAGGATTCTTTTTTCAGTCACTGACTTCTCCCTTAGATACCACTCTGTCTGTTAGGAGCTCAGTCGTGTCTGACTCCTTGCAACCCCATGGACTGTAGCCCACCAGGCTCCTGTATTCATGGAGTTCTACAGGCAAAAATACTAGAGTGGGTTGCCATTCCCTTCTCCAGGGGATCTTTGCGACCCAGGAATCGAACCTGAGTCTCCTGCATTATAGGCAGATTCTTTACTATTTGAACTACCAGGGAAGTCCAAGAGTATTAAAAATTCATAATAGTGTAATCTGAAAAATATATACATATATATATAAAACTGAATCAATTTGTACCACTAAAATTAACACATTGTAAATCAACTATACCTCAATAAAAATGTGTAATAGTAGACTTTGATTAATCTGTTACTTTTAATTGAAACATTTCTATTGAGTTCATTTCTCAAATCCTATAGTGACTTTTGAGTGAAAATAAGGTATTAAATAACACCATGTTAGGTTATTTTGGCATAAATTGCATGCAAGTACTACCCTAAGATTTATATCAATTATCTTTAAGATGGTACTTCTCTATGAGTTTATGCTGAGAAAAATATCAATAACCTCAGATATGCAGATGACACCACCCTTATGGCAGAAAGTGAAGAAGAACTAAAGAGTCTATTGATGAAAGTGAAAGAGGAGAGTGAAAAAGTTGGCTTAAAGCTCAACATTCAGAAAACGAAGATCATGGCATCCGGTCCCATCACTTCATGGGAAACAGATGGGTAAACAGTGGAAACAGTGTCAGACTTTATTTTTTTGGGCTCCAAAATCACTGCAGATGGTGACTGCAGCCATGAAATTGAAAGACACTTAGTCCTTGGAAGAAAAGTTATGACCAACCTAAATAGTATATTCAAAAGCAGATACATTACTTTGCCGACTAAGGTCCATCTAGGCAAGGCTATGGTTTTTCCTGTGGTCATGTATGGATGTGACAAGTGGACTGTGAAGAAGGCTGAGCGCTGAAGAATCGGTGCTTTTGAACTGTGGTGTTGGAAAAGACTCCTGAGGGTCCACTTGGACTGCAAGGAGATCCAACCAGTCCATTCTGAAGGAGATCAGCCCTGGGATTTCTTTGGAAGGAATGATGCTAAAGCTGAAACTCCAGTACTTTGGCCACCTCATGCGAAGAGTTGACTCACTGGAAAAGACTCTGATGCTTGGAGGAACTGGGGGCAGGAGGAGAAGGGGACGACAGAGGATGAGATGGCTGGATGGCATCACTGACTCGATGGATATGAGTCTGAGTGAACTCCGGGAGATGGTGATGGACAGGGAGGCCTGGCATGCTGCGATTCATGGGGTCATGAAGAGTCGGACACGACGGAGAAACTGAACTGAACTGAACTGAACTGATGAGGATAAGAATGAGGTCCAAAAAAATAATATTTCATAACTATGAATCATAGTTACACCTTTGCTGTGGATGAAGATACCCAGGTTGTCTAAAACACCAGACTGTCTTTAACTGAATTTATATCAACTTACTGTCTAAACTTAATGTGTCATGCTGAGCAGAGCACACTATTGCATGCCTTTCATTAATATAAAATCAGTTATGTATTATTTCTAAATACTAGTTATGATCAAAACCTTCCAAAATATATGATAGGTGAAAACAGTATTTCTAATTTTTATTGGAATATAGTAGATTTACAATATTGTGTTAGTCTCTGCTGTACAGCAAAGTGAATCAGTTACACATATACATATGTCTACTCTTTTTTATGTATAGGTCATTTCAGAGTATTGAGAAGAGTTCACTGTACTATATAGTAGGTCTTCATTAGTTATCTATTTTATATATATACTGTGTATATGTCAATTCCAGTCTCTCAGCTTATCCCTACTCCAGCCCCTGCTTTCCCTCTGGTAACCATAATTTTGTTTTCTACATCTGTGACTCTATTTGTTTTGTAAATAATTTCATTTGTACTATTTTTTTAGATTCCACATATAAGTGATATTAAATGATATTTGTCTTAGTGAGAGAAAGTAATTAAAAAAAAAAAAAACCCTTAAATGAAAAACTTGGGAATGATAGAGTTTTAAGAAGCCATGATTAAAGACCCCAGATTAATATAATCAAAAAACTCTATAATTTCACTTATAATAAGATGTACAATGCCTTCTAGAAATGAAACTTGAAATCATAAATCATAACAACTTTTTGTCAGTTTAAATGAAACTTGGAAGAGCGTTTGAAATTTTAAAGCAAACTGTATGATTGCTTTTATGTATATGTACATTTTTACTTGTAAATTATTTAGCAATCACTTGAAAATATTGCAGAATTTCATTCCAAAGTTGAAAAGAAAGATATATCAGATGTCTGAATTGACTTTTCCTTCATACGTCAAAAGCTAATGGATATACAAATGGCTCTTAAACTTTGTTTCTATCCTCACTCTTTCCCTTATGATCACAAAAATAAATCAGCAAGGATCCTCTAAGAATTTAGTGAAACAAAATTCTGGTGAACCAAAAGATCACCAAATAACATAGAATAATTCTGATAGTTTCTAAATGGATTTGATCTGCACATCCAAGAACCCACTGTATTTCAAACTCAGAGTTTAATGACTAGATTAATCTTTACCATCTAAAGTATTATTTTTGATTTATGTTGGCTGACATTCTCTAATAATGATTTTTCAAGATGAACTTTCCTTTTAAATTATTCAAGTTCATCACTGACATTGAATGATCAGCTAGTTTCAGTAGATGTAGACACATGCAGAGTATTTACTGTCTATGTTAAATTGTGCAGGATATTATACTTTTAAGGGCCAAGATGGATGAAAATGAAAATCTGGTCTTGTTTTGTTGAAAACAAAAAAAGGTTTTTTTCTACTAGTCTTAGTCTATTTTATCAAGATTGAGATTTATATAAAATTACTAAGAAACATATTCAATTAAGAACTAATCCTGAGGTTGTTTGTTTTCCATTTCCATTTACATCATCAGTAAATCATTTTAACTTGGAATGTATTAAATAAAACTATTTCATAATCTAAACTTCCACTTTCTCAGGATTTATTAGAATAAAAAGTACTTTTTAGAATAACTTTTTAACAATTAAAAGCTGTCATAAGAGCTTTTGAACTTTAACAAAAATTGTTTATAAAATATAACTTCAAAATGTGCTTCTACGTTTCTCTCATATATAAGGAGGTGGGAGAAACTATTTGGAAATGATGTGACTGACAAGGGATTAATTCACAAAATATGCAAACAGTTTATGCAGCTCAATATCAAAAATAAACAAGCAAATTAAAAAATGGGAAAGAGATCTGAATGGCCAGTTCTTAAAGAAGACAGATGGCCAAAAGGTATATAAAAAGATTCTCAATATGGCTAATAGAGAAATACAAATCAAAGCTACAATGAGATTATCACTTCAACCTGGTCAGAATGTTCATCATCAAAAAGCCTACAAATAAGAAATTCTGGAGAGGGCATGGAGAAAAGGGAACCCTCTTACATTCTTGATGAGAATGTAAATTGGTACAGCCACTATGTAGAAACATACAGAAGTTCCTTAAAAATGAAAGAGCTATCATAGGATCCTACAATCCCACTCTTGGGCAAATGTCCAGAGAAAACCACAATTTGAAAAGACATATGCACACCAATTTTTACTGAAGAACTATTTATAATAGCCAAGATACAGAAGCAACCTAAAAGTCCATCAACAGATGAATGGATAAAAAAATAGTGTATGCATGCTAAGTCATTTCAGTCATATCCAACTCTTTGCAGCCCTATGGGCTGCAGTCTGCCAGGTTCCTCTGCCCATGGGATTCTCCAGGCAAGAATACTGGAGTGGGTTGCCATGCCCTCCTTCAAGGGATCTTCCTAACCCAGGGATTCTGTTTCCTGTATTGGAGGTGGGTTTTATACCACTAGAACCACCTGGGAAGCCACAAAGAATGATATATACACACAATAGAATATTACTCAGCCATAGAAAGAATGAAATAATGCCATTTTCAGCAACAAAGATGGACCTAGACATTATCACATTAAGTAAGCCAGAGAAAAACAAATATCATGTCTCTTATATGTGAAATCTAAACACACACACACACACACACACACACACACACACACACACAAATGAAGTTATTTTTAAAATGGAAAGAGACACACAGAAGTATAAAGACAAGCATATGATTATCAAAGAGGAAAATGTGGGGCAGGGACAGGAATAAATTAGGAATCTGGGATTAACTTAAACACATTCAGTTCGTTCAGTCGCTCAGTCGTGTC
Organism: Nanger dama; assembly: GCA_917880005.1. Taxonomy (NCBI): domain Eukaryota; kingdom Metazoa; phylum Chordata; class Mammalia; order Artiodactyla; family Bovidae; genus Nanger; species Nanger dama. The sequence goes on from CAKJTW010000020.1 coordinate 18,985,485, forward strand.
CGACTCTTTGCGATCAATAAATCACAGCACGCCAGGCCTCCCTGTCTATCACCATCTCCCGGAGTTCACTCAGACTCATATCCATCGAGTCAGTGATGCCATCCAGCCATCTCATCAGCTGTCGTCCCATTCTCCTCCTGCCCCCAATCCCTCCCAGCATCAGAGTCTTTTCCAATGAGTCAACTCTTTGCATGAGGTGGCCAAAGTACTGGAGTTTTAGCTTCAGCATCATTCCTTCAAAGAAATCCCAGGGCTGATCTCCTTCCAGAATGCACTGGTTGGATCTCCTTGCAGTCCAAAGGACTCTTAAGAGTCTTCTCCAACACCACAATTCAAAACCATCAATTCTTAGGCACTCAGCCTTCTTCACAGTCCAACTCTCACATCCATACATGACCACAGGAAAAACCATAGCCTTGACTAGATGGACCTTAGTCAGCAAAGAAATGCCTCTGCTTTTGAATATGCTATCTAGGTTGCTCATAATTTTTCTTCCAAGGAGTAAGCATCTTCTAATTTCATGGCTGCAGTCACCATCTGCAGTGATTTTGGAGCCCCAAAACTAAAGTCTGACATTGTTTCCACTGTTTCCCCATCTACTTCCCATGAAGTGATGGGACCGGATGCCATGATCTTTGTTTTCTAAATGTTGAGCTTTAAGCCAACTTTTTCACTTTGCTCTTTCACTTTCATCAAGAGGCTTTTAGCTCCTCTTCACTTTCTGCCATGATGGTGGTGTCATCTGCATATCTGAGGTTATTGATATTTCTCCTGGCAATCTTGATTCCAGCTTGTGTTTCTTCCAGTCCAGCGTTTCTCATGATGTACTCTGCATAGAAGTTAAATAAGCATGGTGACAATATACAGCCTTGACATATTCCTTTTCCTATTTAAAACCAGTCTGTTGTTCTGTTGTTCCATGCCCAGTTCTAACTGTTGCTTTCTGACCTGCATACAGATTTCTCAAGAGGCAGATCTGGTGGTCTGGTATTTCCATCTCTTTCAGAATCTTCCACAGTTTATTGTGATCTACCCAAGTCAAAGGCTTTGGCATAGTCATAAAGCAGAAATAGATGTTTTTCTGGAAATCTCTTGCTTTTTCCATGATCCAGCAGATGTTGGAAAATTGGTCTCTGGTTCCTCTGCCTTTTCTAAAACCAGCTTGAATATCAGGAAGTTCATGGTTCATGTATTGCTGAAGCCTGGCTTGGAGAATTTTGAGCATTACTTACTTTACTAGCATGTGAGATGAGTGCAATTGTGCGGTAGTTTGAGCATTCTTTGGCATTGCCTTTCTTTACTATATATAAAATAGGTAACCTACAAGGACCTATTAAATAGCACATGGAAGTATACTCAATAATATATGATAATTATAAGAGAAAATATGTATATAATGAAATTAAAAGATGTTTCCTCCTGGGAAGGAAAACTATGACCAACCTAGATAGCATATTGAAAACCAGAGACATTACTTTGCAAACAGAGGTCCATCTAGTCAAGGCTATGGTTTTTCCTGTGGTCATGTGTGGATGTGAGAGTTGGACTGTAAAGGAAGCTGAGCACTGAAGAATTGATGGTTTTGAACTGTGGTGTTTTAGAAGACTCTTAAGAGTCCCTCCAGACTTCACAGAGATCCAAAAGTGCATCCAAAAAGAAATCAGTCCTGAATATTCATTGGAAGGACTGATGTTGAAGCTGAAACTCCAGTACTTTGGCCACCTGATGCAAAGAGCTGACTCATTTGAAAAGACCCTGATGCTGGGAAAGACTGAGGGCAGGAGGAGAAGGGGACAACAGAGGATGAAATGGTTGATGTCATCACCGACTCAGTGGACATGGGTTTGGGTGAACTCCGGGCATTGGCAATGGACAGGGGAGGCCTGGCGTGCTGTTCATGGAGTTGCAAAGAGTCAAACAAGACTGAGCGACTGAACTGAACTGACACACAGATCAGTTCAGTTCAGTTCAGTCACTCAGTCGTGTCTGACTCTTTGAGACCCCATGAATCGCAGCACGCCAGGCTTCCCTGTTCATCACCATCTCCTGGATTTCATTCAGACTCACGTCCATCGAGTCCATGATGCTATCCAGCCATCTCATCAGCTGTCGTCCCATTCTCCTCCTGCCCCCAATCCCTCTCAGCATCAGAGTCTTTTCCAATGAGTCAACTCTTCGCATGAGGTGGCCAAAGTACTGGAGTTTCAGCTTCAGCATCATTCCTTCCAAAGAAATCCCAGGACTGATCTCCTTCAGAATGGACTGGTTGGGTCTCCTTGTAGTCCAAGGGACTCTCAAGAATCTTCTCTAACACCACAGTTCAAAAGCATCAATTCTTCAGCGCTCAGCCTTCTTCACAGTCCAACTCTCACATCCATACATGATCACAGGAAAAACCATAGCCTTGACCAGACGGACCTTAGTCAGCAAAGTAATGTCTCTGCTTTTGAATATACTATCTAGGTTGGTCATAATTTTTCTTCACACATACACATGTATATATAAATACATATAACTGAATCACTGTTGTACAACTGAAACTTGCTTGATGTTGTAAATCAACTTCAAAAATTTTTAAAAGAAGGCACAACATAAAATTTAAGAAAATAATTTTATAAAAAGATTCTTAAATGTAAAAACCTGAGAATGGGCATTATCTCTAAATACCAAATGGTTTTATGCATTTAAATGATGGAGTTTTAGAACATGGATTAAGTCAAATAATTTATTATATTATATGTTCACTGTTGAATTAGAAATGGTTCCAGTCCTAGTTTTATTTGTTAAAGAAAGAAAACACTTTTCAAAATAAGTACCTATGAAATGCCTGGTTGCTTATATCCTCATTCAAGGAAGTTCACTAAGTCAGCTAACCTTCTGGACTTCACACTAAAAGACTTTTCTGTTATTCAGTTAGCACCAAATACATAAGTAACATACTGTATAGTTCACTTTGATCTTTCTTGTGTGTCTGTGTGCAAAGTCACTTAACTCATGTCTGACTTTGCACAAAATATTCCAGCAAATTTGGAATACTCAGCAGTGGCCACAGGACTGGAAAAGGTCAGTTTTCATTCCAATCCCAAAGAAAGGCAATGCCAAAGAATGCTCAAAATACCACACAATTGCACTCATCTCACATGCTAGTAAAGTAATGCTCAAAATTCTCCAAGCCAGGCTTCAGCAATATATGAACCGTGAACTTCCTGATGTTCAAGCTGGTTTTAGAAAAGGCAGAGGAACCAGAGATCAAATTGCCAACATCTGCTGGATCATGGAAAAAGCAAGAGAGTTCCAGAAAGACATCTCTTTCTGCTTTATTGACTATGCCAAAGCCTTTGACTGTGTGGATCACAAGAAACTGTGGAAGATTCTGAGAGAGAGGGGAATACCAGACCACCTGATCTGCCTCTTGAGAAATCTGTATGCAGGTCAGGAAGCAACAGTTAGAACTGGACGTGGAACAACAGACTGGTTCCAAATAGGAAAAGGAGTATGTCAAGGCTGTATAGTGTCACTCTGCTTATTTAACTTATATGCAGAGTATATCATAAGAAATGCTGGACTGGAAGAAACACAAGCTGGAATCACAAGATTGCCGGAGTAATATGAATAACCTCAGATATGCAGATGACACCACCCTTATGGCAGAAAGTGAAGAGGAGCTAAAAAGCCTCTTGATGAAAGTAAAAGAGGAAAGCAATATGTTGGCTTAAAGCTCAACATTCAGAAAATGAAGATCATAGCATCTAGTCCCATCACTTCATGGGAAATAGATGGGGAAACAGTGTCAGACTTTATTTTTGGGGGCTCCAAAATCACTGCAGATGGTGATTACAGCCATGAAATTAAAAGATGCTTACACCTTTGAAGAAAAGTTATGAGTAACCTAGATAGCATATTCAAAAGCAGAGACATTGCTTTGCTGACTAAGGTCCATCTAGTCAAGGCTATGGTTTTTCATGTATGGATGTGAGAGTGGTGTTGGAGAAGACTCTTGAGAGTCCCTTGGACTGCAAGGAGATCCAACCAGTCCATTCTGAAGGAGATCAGCCCTTGTATTTCTTGGAAGGAATGATGTTAAAGCTGAAACTCCAGTACTTTGGCCACCTCGTGCAAAGAGTTGACTCATTGGAAAAGACTCTAATGCTGGGAGGGATTGGGGGCAGGAGGAGAATGGGATGACAGCTGATGAGATGGCTGTATGGCATCATTGACTCGATGGATGTGAGTCTGAGTGAACTCCGGGAGATGGTGATGGACAGGGAGGCCTGGCGTGGTGCGATTCATGGGGTCATAAAGAGTCGAACACGACCGAGCTAGTGAACTGAACTGAACCGATTAACTGTAGCCTGCCAGACTCTTCTGTCCTTGAATTCTCAAGGCAAGAATACTAGAGTGGGCTGCCATTCCATTCTCCAAGGAATATCCCCCACCGAAGGATCGAACCCTCATCTCTTACATCTCCTACACTGGCAGGTGCATTCTTTACCACTAGCATCCCCTGGGAAGCCCTTCTTGTGTGTTTGATTCCCTGCAAATTATAAGATCCCAAAGGGCAGGGATCTTTGTTTTGCTCACTACAATAGTTCAGGAACAATGCCAGATACACTGTATTTACTCAATATATTTTGAACAAATTGCATAGACCATTTGTCCACAAATTAATAAGAAACTAGTTTCCAATATAATAACATTAAATTTTGATCACCTTTCCCAAATCAAGTAAATTATTTTGTACCATAAGAATTTATTAAAATAAAAATATATATGAAAATTTTAGCAATACACTATTAAATCCAAGCACTGCAATTTTTAAACACTAGTGAAATAATGAAGAATGAGTACCAATGCAAAAAGAACAGTGACTTATCTATAGTTAAGTCACCTTAGTTATAGTTAAGGGCTAAACTCAGCTTCATTAAACTAATGGCCTGGTTCTTTATATCACTGTGTTACTGAGATTCAGATATTGTTGTTGTTGTTCAATCATCCAGTCATATCCAGCTCTTTGTGACTCCATGGATACAGCACAGCAGGCCTCCCCTGTCCTTCACCATCTATCGGAGTTTTCCCAAGTTCATATCCATTGAGTCGGTGATGCCATCCAACCATCTTATCCTCTGTCATCCTCTTCTCCTTCTGCCTTCAATCTTTTCCAGCATCAGGGTCTTTTCCAATGAGTCAGATCTTTACATCAGGTGGCCAAAGTATTGGAGCTTCAGCTTCAGCTCTTCTAATGAACATTCAAGTCTGATTTCCTTTAGGATTGACTGGTTTGAGCTCCTTGTTCTCCAAGGGACTCTCAAGAGTCTTCACTAGCACCACAATAACAAAGCATCAATCCTTCTGTGCTCTGACTTCTTTACATCAAGCTCTCATACCTGACATGACTACTGGAAAAACCATAGCCTTGACTATATGGACCTTAGGTGGCAGTGATGTCTTTGCTCTTTAATACGCTGTCTAGGTTTCTCATAGTCAGTTATTATTCAGATATTAAAAATATTCTGTCTTTGCTAGGGCTGCCTTAAATTATCACATAGTAAGTGACTGAAAGCAGTAGATATTTATTCTCTCACAGTTCTGAAGACTAGAATTCTGAAACCAAACTTTTGGCAGGGCCACATTTCCACTAAAGGTTCTAGGGAAGATGTGCTTGCTTCTTCCTAGCTTCTGGAGGCTCCCGGACATCCCTAGAATTCTTGACTTGCAGCTGCATCATTCCAAGCACTTCCTCTGTTTTTGCATGGCTTTCTTCTTGCCTGTGTGTTCTTGTGTGTGTCTGTATTCTCTTCTTGTAAGAATACTAGTCACTGCAGTTAGGGCCCACCTTAAGATAGGCTCAGACGGTAAAGAATCAGCCTTCAACACAGGAGACCCAGGATCAATCCCTGGGTTGGGAAGATCCCTGGGAGAAGGGAATGGCAATCCATACAGTATTCTTGCCTGGGAAATCCCTAGGACAGGCAAGCCTGGCAGGCTACAATCCATGGGGTCTTAAAAGGTGGGACAGGACTGAGTGACTAACACTTTCGCTTTCACTTGCAAGATCCTTAATTAAATCTACAAAGACTTTTCAAACACAATCATGTTTACAGATAATAGGAGCTAGAATTTGAACATGATTTTTTGGGTTACAATTCAGTGGACTGCAGTCTCTAAGCAGTTAGACTGAAAATTTGACTCCATTCAATCCCTTTTCTATTTTAAGAAGTCTTAAGCTTTTGCCAAATATATCACGTCTAAGGTATGTGAAAGATGATCTCTGAAAGAGTATCTCTGAAAAAGATGGGAATACCAGACCACCTGACCTGCCTCTTGAGAAATCTGTATGCAGGTCAGGAAGCAACAGTTAGAACTGGACATGGAACAACAGACTGGTTCCAAATAGGAAAAGGAATATATCAAGGGTGTATATTGTCACCCTGCTTATTTAACTTCTATGCAGAGTACATCATGAGAAATGCTGGGCTGGATGAAGCACAAGCTGGAATCGAGATTGTCAGGAGAAATATCAATAACCTCAGATATGCACATGATACCACCCTTATGGCAGAAAGCGAAGAAGAACTAAAGAGCCTCTTGATGAAAGTGAAAGAGGAGAGTGAAAAAGTTGGCTTGAAGCTCAACATTCAGAAAATGAAGATCATGGCATCTGGTCCCACCACTTCATGGCAAATAGATGGGAAACAGTGGAAATAGTGGCAGACTTTATTTTCTTGGTCTCCAAAATCACTGCAGATGGTGACTGCAGCCATGAAATTAAAAGACGCTTACTCCTTGGAAGGAAAGTTATGACCAACACAAACAGTATATTAAATACTAGAGACATTACTTTGCCAACAAAGGTCCATCTAGTCAAAGTTATGGTTGTTCTAGTAGTCAGGTACAGAGGTAAGAGTTGGACTATAAGGAAAGCTGAGTGCCAAAGAATTGATGCTTTTGAACTGCGGTGTTGGAGAAGACTCTTGAGAGTCCCTTGGACTGCAAGGAGATCCAACCAGTCCATCCTAATGGAGATCAGTCCTGGGTGTTCATTGGAGGGACTCATGTTCAAGCTGAAAGTGCAATACTTTGGCCACCTGATGTGAAGAGCTGACTCACTGGAAAAGACCCTGATGGTGGGAAAGATTGAGGGCAGGAGAAGAAGAAGACTACAGAGGATGAGATGGCTGGATGGCATCACTGACTCAATGGACATGATTTTGGATGGACTCCAGGAGTTAGTGATGGACAAGGAGGCCTGGCACGCTGCAGTTCATGGGGCTGCAAAGAGTCAGACATGACTGAGTGACTGAGCTGAACTTAACTGATGATGGTGCTTTCAGAAATACTACTGTTCTTGTAAGAATAGGCCAGAGAGCTAGCTGGCTTGTTATGCCGTGTGAAGATACAATTAGAATTTAGCTACCCTCCAACCTAGAAGAGAGTTGTCATCAGAACCTGACCATGTAGGCACTGTAATCTTGGACTTTGAGCTGTGATAGTTAAACTCTTGTTATATATATAAACCACTAAGAACAGTTATTTTTTTAGCAACCCAAAATGACTGAACTGAACTGAACTGAAGGTATATAGAAATGAGATGGGGGATATAAAGAGGAAAATTAGTCATCTTTATTTATAATTGCTTCTTATATTCATCTTACTCTCTGAAATTAATTGTATATGTAAAGGAGTAAAAAGTATCTTACCCTCAATAATTAAAGTACATTCTTCAAGAATAAAAACAAAAAGAGCAGTTAGAAACATTCTGTATTAAGATTAGTACCTTGAAATAACAGCTTACTTAGAAGTTCAGTTTAATAGACTATTGAATTAATTTATATCCTAATTTTATATATTTGTCAGTGTAATTCTTTAGATACAATTATATCTACCATTTTTCATTATATAAATTTTATTGTCTTAATAGTATTAAAACTATGAATATTGAAGAGACTTTTTTTTTAAAGCCCTGAATCAACACTAAGCGAAAATCTCTAATGGCTAAAATCCAAAAAAGCAGGCAGTGAAAAAGTGAAAAATGCTAGCAAAAATGCAGAGCAAGAGGAAAAGTTGTTCATTGCTGGTGGGAACACAAAAGTGTATAGCCACTTTGCAAGAGAGTTTGGCAGGTTCTTGCATGCATTTTATCATAAGATCCAGCAACAGAGCTCCTACATGCTGCTGCTGCCGCTGCTGCTAGTCGCTTCAAACGTGTCCGACCCTGTGTTACCCCATAGACGGCAGCCGATTAGGCTCCCCCATCCCTGGGATTCTCCAGGCAAGAACACTGGAGTGGGTTGCCATTTCCTTCTCTAATGCATGAAAGTGAAAAGTCAAAGTGGAGTCGTTTAGTCGTGTCCGACTCTTAGCGACCGCACGGACTGCAGCCCACCAGGCTCCTCCATCCATGGGATTTTCCAGGCAAGAGTACTGGAGTGGGGTGCCATTGCCTTCTCCCGAGCTCCTACATACTTATCCAAATAAACTTAAAATATATATCCACACAAAAATCTTCATATGAGCTATAGAACTTTCTTCATAATAGTTCCAAACTGGAATCTACCAAGATGTTCTTTAAAAATGAACAGGTATACATACATTTAGTGTTCATGGAGTTTTCAAGGCAAGAATACTGGAGTGGTTTGCCATTCCCTTCTCCAGTGGACCACATTTTGTCAGAACTGTGTCCATGGGGTCCTAGAGTTGAATGTGACTTAGCAACTGGAGAACAATAATCCATACATTTGTATACCAAGGGGTAGAGGGGGTGGGATGAATTGGGAGATTGGGGTTAACAAATATCCATATTGATACTATGTATAAAATAGATAGCTACTGAGAACCTGCTGTGTAGCACAGGAAACTATTCAGTCTTTGGGGTGACCTAAATGGGAAGGAAATTAAAAAACAGTTTATATATACATATGTATAACATAACTATATATATATAACTAATTCACTTTGTTATACAGTAGAAACTAACACAACATTGTAAAGCAACTATACGCCAATAATGTTTTTTAAGTGAATGAGTTAAACTGTGGTACATCAATACAATGGTAAATTATTCAGAAATAAGAGATAAGCTATCAAGTCATGGGAAGATATGGAGGAAGCGTAAAAGTATATTGCTGATAAAGAAATCTGAAAAGCTATAGACTATGATTCCAAACACATGACATTGTAGAAAACACAAATTTGTTGACAGTAAAAAAAAAAAAAAAAAAATCAGTGATTATTGAGGTTCATGGAGGAGGGAATGGATGAATATGTAGAGTACAGGGGATTTAAGGCAACAAACCTACACTGCATAATCCTAGAATGGTGAATATATGACATTATACATTTGTCAAGAACATATTGTGACAACCTGGAGGGATGAGATGAGTGGGAGGTGGAAGGGAGGTTCAAGAGGAAGGGCACTTATGTATTCCTATGGCTGATTCAAGCTGATATATGGCAGAAACCAACACAATAATGTAAAGCAATTATCCTCCAATAACATACATTTAAATAAAAAAAGAAAAGAAAAACATAGAACTACAAACACAGAGTGAACCCTAATGTAAACAATGGAATTTATTTAATGACACATCGATATTGGTTCATCAGTTCTAAGAAATGTACCACAATCATCAGGATGCTAAAGTGAGAAACTGTGGAAAGAGGAAGTAAATGTGAAAGAAATACTCTGTACTCAATTTTCTGAAAATCTAAAACTGTTTTAAAAATTAGAGTTTATTAATAAAAAATATCATGGTTTTTTTTTAATCCTAAATCAAGTTTGATTGAAAAAATGCAGCCCTTGAGAATGGTGTGGGATTACCCTCCTGATCCAAGCTGCCTGGTTTATAAGCAATCATTCTATTTTCTTCTTTTGTATATTTTTGTATACTTTTGTATATTTTGGGGAGCTCCATTACAGTGATATCTAAAAGCTAGAAAATAAATCTGTATTTGAGAACTAAATCTTCAAATCTAAACTTATTAGCATTTTAGATTTTCTATCCAGCAGGAAATTACTTAATCAATTTATTTTAATTCTTTGACCTGTAGGATCTCTCTCAATATCTTTAAAATGGCATTAGACAGGGGCTGAAATTTTCATTTTTTAAAAAATGTCAGTTCAGATTTATTTTATAATATTTTGGATTCAAGGACAAGTGTATGTGTTAAATGACAATGCTGATACACTAATAAGTACATTATTTTTCATTTCCTCTATCTCTTTGAGCATTCATTGGGGCAGAGCTATCTAATGCAACAGAATGTGTCTCTTCCCTTTTGATGATATTATTATAGCCCTTCTTTGAAGGTTTTCATGTTTGTGAAATAATACATAACATTAACATGAGGAGCATATCTGGGAGTCACACAGAAAAATAATGTGACTCCCAGATATGCTTCTTATGTTAATGTTATGTATTATTTCACAAACTACAATATTGTTAAATAATTAGCCTCCAATTAAAATAAATAAAATTTTTAAGTATGTTGTTTATCCTTCTAAAATACTACCACAAACAGCAAAATTTCTTGAGTGCAAAACATCAAGAAAACCTGTTCTTTGAGAGTCTAGAGTTTTTTTTGTAATGGGAACAATTATGCCAAACAACAACAAGGTCAGATCACATTAACTAAATTTATTATGATTTCAATGAAGCTGCATTATTTTAAATAACTGTAATGGTGCCTTCTGTTTTTAAAGTTCTATAAAGTTCATGGTAGACTTTGAGATTCTAAAGGGGAAAATAAATAATTTCAATAACTCTTTGCACTATTTTAACCTTGTTGCAACATTTGCATTATCTTCTGTAAAATGAAGCATATAATCTTGCTTTGATTTCCCATTTCACCATGATTAATAGAATGCAAAACCTCCATAAAGTATTATATCTATCTAGGGAATACAGGAGTTCTTTATGTAATGTACTATGTTGCATCTAACTGAAAAGTCTAATTAATGTAGATGGTAGAGGCATCTATGTGCTTTCAATTGTCTGTTATTTGCTGACCTGTAGATAACTTTCAGCTCGCTATTTTCAAATAAATAATAAATTCCACTAATAACAATAACTTTTCATTAACTAAATGCCCTGTGATTGTCAAGTCAATTGTGTGCCTCTCTCCTTAATGGGGACTCAAAATGCTTAGGTAAGTTTAAATCATCATGAAATATTTATTTGGTTGCATTTGCAAATTATATAGTACTCATGTGTCTACTGTAAAGTAGACAAAGCTATGCTTGCTTTTCCTTCCTTCCATTTGATGGTCCTTTGATCAGATGCTTTTGGCCTTAATTATCATTTTCTTGGCTTCCATAGAACTTGTATGGTGGTAATTCTGTATGGCATTCAGTGTGCTATAAATTTGGGTATTTTCCCAAGATTTGTTGGCAAGATCATGAGCTCTCAGCAAGCACCAGTGACTCTATGGTGTAGGTTTCTGCAGCCCTCAACAGCATAGACCTCGTTGTGCTTAGAAGGCATGGGTGAGGCAGTGATTATAAAGGAGGAAAAAAAAACAGTTTACAGGAAAGTATTGGTGTTAGGGTTAGATAGAAACAAATGGACTTCCCTAATTAAGCTACTTTTTATGTTGTATTGCTCTATCTTGAGACAAAGGAATGAACTCTGGAGGGGCTAAATTTGGATTATTTGTTCATTAGCTCAACAATCACCATGCCACATGGTCTCACTTTGCTTCTAAATAGTCTTATTGTATAGCATAAGTAGTATAAATAGTATATATGAGAAAGTAGTCTTCCCATGGATGCAGCCTTATCAGGCTTACGTGATTTCTTGGAAAGAGGTAGTAGAGATGACCTTGTACACAGGACTAACGATGTCTGCTTATGAGAGGTGGCCAAAACTTTACTCTTAGATATACCTCACACTCAGTTCAGTACTGGGGTGCCAAAAACAAAGCATTTAAGCAAAAAATTAGGAGGGTTTTTATGGACTATAGCCTACCAGGCTTCTCTGTCTATGGAATTTTCCAGGCAAGAACACTGAAGTAGGTAACCATCGCTTCTCCGGGGATTCCTGACCCAGGGATGGAACCCGAGTCTCCTGCATTGTCTTAGATTCTTTACCATCTGAGACACCAGGGAAGCCTAACTGAAAAAGAAAGGAACCTCAAATTAGGACCTTTGATGGGAGGGCGGTTCTAATATGGCACATTTTAAACTGCAAAAAAAAAAAAAAAAAAACACACATCTTTTTCCCAAACACCATTTGCTTAGAGAGGTGGGCCATGGTCGTAATCCAAATATGATAGATTCACAGTGCCAAAATTAACTTGTCCCAGTAGGTTCCAGTTCATTTTCAAGATTCAGGTTAGGACGATTGGTAGTAACTGCTGTCCCGGCAAAAACAACACTGAGACGGTGTCCTCAGATACCACTGAGTCCTTGTTATGTTCCTCAGCAAAAGATACTAGGTTTTGGAAACATAAATTGGCTTGTGATAACTGCTCAGGAAGATGGAAATTTGCTTGTGTTTGTAACCTAGTTTGATGAAGGCAAATGCTATTGTAATCTATGTCTTATCAAGTCTTTGGTCTCTTTAAAAAGTCAAGCATGTGATAAACCATATCAATGTTTTCTTAGGTCAGCTTCCAAAGACAACAGAAATAAAAGCAAAACTAAACAGATGGGATCTAATCAAACATACAAGCTTTTGTACAACAAAGGAAACCACAGACAAAAGGAAAAGACAACCTGCAGGATGGGAGAAATATTTGCAAACAATGAGAACAAGGGATTAATTTCCAAAATACACAAACAACTCACACAACTCAACAACAACAAAGAAGACACATAGATGGCCAATTGGCTCATGAAAAGATGCTCAACATCATTAATTATTAGGGAAATACAAATCAAAACTATAATGAGATACCACCTCACATCTGTCAAAATGGCCAGCATTAAAAAGTCTAAAAATAACAAATGCTAAAGAGAGTGTGATAAAAAGGTAATCCTTCTACACTGTTGGTGAGAATGTATGTTGGTGCAGCTCCTATGGAAAACAGTATAGAGGTTCTGCAAAAACTAAAAATAGAGCTGCCATATGATCTGCAATCTCACTCCTGGGTGTATATATATATATCCAGACAAAGTGAAAGTGAAAGTCACTCAGTCGTGTTCGACTCTTTGCGACCCCATGGACTATATAGTCCATGGAATTCTCTAGGCCAGAATCCTGGAGTGGGTAGACTATCTCTTCTCCAGCAGATCTTGCTGACCCAGGAATCTAACTGGAGTCTCCTGCATTGCATGTGGATTCTTTACCAACTGAGCTATCAGGAAAGCTAAATAATTCAAAAAGATACATGCACCCCTATGTTCATAGCAGCACTATGCACAAGAGCCAAGACATGGAAACAACTTAGATGTCCAACAACAGATGAGTGGATAGAGAAGATGTGGTACATATGTACCATGGGATTCTATTCAGCCATAAAAAAAAATGAAGGTAGAGATTATTATACTAAGTGAAGTAATTCAGAAAGTGAAAGACACATACCATATGATATCACTTATATGTTGAATCTAAAATATGACATAAATGGACTGATTGAAGAAACAGACTGTGGTTGCCAAGGGAAAGGGGATGGGGAAAGGATGGAGTGGGAGTTTGGGGTTGGTAGATACAAAAGAAGTACCTATAGGATGTATAAACAACCGTGTCCTACAGTTTAGTATAGGGAGCTATATCCACTATATAGTTACATTTTAAATTAATATTTTAATTTAAAATATTGAAAATGTATATGTATATATACATATACAGTTTAATATTTTTCACCATCATGGTTTTTCCCAGGATACTGAATATAGTTCCCTGTGCTATACAGCATATATATATAATCACTTTTATGTATGGCAGAAATTGACAAAATGTTGTACATTAGCTATACTAATACTAATTAAATTCATCCAGTCCTCTCTCCTCTGTTCCTAACCTTGTTGAGGTTGTCACGATCTGGACCATCATCATCCAGGGGAACAACTGCCTTATTTCTTGCCAATCTTATATAGACTTTTCACACCAAACTGAGAACACTTCTAAAATATAATCATCCCAATCCTCTGCTTAAAATTGGTCAGTAAGTAAAGCCTCAATTCTTTAAAAATCTTTCCCTACACACGTTCTATCACTTGTCCTTTTATATTCTGTTCAATTATACTGAATACGTCTTACATATGTGAGTGTTCTTTTGCATCTAAACTTTTGCATAATATTTTACAAACTAAAATACTGTTCCAACACCTCTACTTCTTCCTTTATCTGACTATTTCTATTAATCTTGTATAGTTCTAATTATATAGGCTTTCTTCAGGAAGATTTCTCTGATATCTAAACACCAGTCTAAGTGCTCTTTCTAAGCTTCAAGTCAATCATGTCAAAGTTGGTTTTGAGACTATAGAAGCGACTGTGTAACTGATTCCACTCCAGACAGACACAGCCCAGCTCTCTAGGTATTAAGAACATCTCTAATTGAAATTCAGAGAAAGACAGGGAAGAAGACGTTGGATTTTTCACACACAAAGGATGGCAGAAATTTGGATTTCAATCTATTGGCCACTGGACTTCAATTTGCAAAAGGAATATTTTAATATTAATTTTCCCATAAAATTGATGAGGCAGACATATTCAACTTTTATATCCTTATGTTGCTAACATTTTGTTAGTGAACTATGAACATTTTTCTTGAAACATCTTCATGCTATATTTACTGAAACATAAACTTCTGATGCAATTGGATAAAGTTTTAATGCAACTAATTAAAGTTTAATTAAAAGAATTTCAGTGTTTGTTGTATAGTGATCATGGATTCGTTGTCCCAGCCAAATAATTTTAAGAGCATTTTTTTCCCCAGAAAGATACTCACAGATACAGGGGCTGAGATCAGGGGAGTGACCTCATGAAAGTGGCAGCTGGAGAATCAGAAGTAGCTAATTTGAGGGCTATATCCAAGGGGTTGCCCAGGTTTGGTGCTAGTGGTAAAGAACCTGCCTGCCAATGCAGGAGACACAAGAAACTTGGTTCCTCTCTTGGGCCGGGAAGATCCCCTGGAGGAGGGCTTGGGAACTCACTCCAGTATTCTTGCCTGGAGAATCCCATGGACAGAGGGAGCCTGGTGGGCTGCAGCTACAGCCCATAGGGTCACACAGAGTCGGACACGGCTGAAGTGACTTGGTACAAATGCAGGAGGGCTATATCCACACATGGCAGGCAAGATAATTTTGGCACTGTGGATCTCTCATCTCTAGATCATACCCCACCTGTATACAACATCTCTTCTCCAAGAGAAGAGTATTTGAATAAAAAAATTACTGTCTTCTTTCAAAGTTTAGCAGAGAATAAAGCTTTGGGAAGTATTAAGAGAAAATGACTGTTTCCTTCTCTGTGAACTTTCATTGAAAAGTGTAATATTCCAGCCTCTCTCCATGCCCTTCACTCACTCTGTCCAATGGGAGATGCAGTGACTTTTCTAAAAGGTAAATGTGATGAGGCTATAAGGGGCTTGCTCAACTTTTTTTTTTCACTCCATCTCATGAGCTGCTTTTTTTTTAATTTTTATTTTTACTTTATTTCGCTTTACAATACTGTATTGGTTTTGCCATACATTGACATGAACCAGCCACAGGTGTACATGAGTTCCCAATCCTGAACCCCCTCCCACCCCATATCATCCCTCTGGATCATCCCCGTGCACCAGTCCCAAGCATCCTGTATTCTGTATCGAACATAGGAGCTGCTTTTTGCCTGGAGAATGGAGACGTTCTCTGATTCTACAGTAAGAGTTTGACTTAATGCTTAAGAGCCTTCTTCAGGTCTTGTTTTGTCATAATTGAATAGGTTCATCTGTCTATTTCTGGTGTTCATTTGCCAGGCCCATTGGTGATTACCTTTAGCTATATTCTTCAGCTTCTACTAGCATTTCCTGGGGACTCAGTGGTAATGAATTCATTTGCAAGGCAGAGCAGAGAAGCCTGGCAGGTTAGAGTCCATGAGGTCTCAGAAAACTTGGATATGAGTGAGTGAAACTGTTTATATGTTTTCTGTACTTTTTTTTAATCACTTTTTAGATCCCACTGAGGAAAAAAGAAAACAGTGTTTGGTACCCTCAAAGATTCTAACACCTGTGCTCAGTCTGACATCTTCAAACATATCTAACAGTTGTGTTTTAATTGGAATAGTAATGAATTCATTCCCCTCAAATGTATGAATATTACTAACCAATACTACCGAAAATAAGAACAGGAATCATATCTCACATATCATTATCTCTCTGGGTAATGCTTTCTTGATAAATGTTTCATTTTAAAATCCAAATTTCAAATAATGTACATTTTCCTCAATATAATACTGATCAGCTGATGTTTAAACAAGGTAGCTTTTAACTCTGTCTCCAAAACTCAACAAGATTATATTAATGCGTGGGGAAAGTTTTGAATTATAATCCAGATGTGATTAAGAGGACAGCATCAACATTATGTATTATGTATAGACATTTTGAGGAGGATACCAAGTATTAACTTGGGCAAGTATGTGTGAGATATCACTACAGTCAAAGGAGGTATCAAGGCTTGATGGATCCCAAAGATGACAGAGGAGACACTATCGAAAGTGACAGAGGTACAATGAAGAGTTGCCGTTCTTAAAACAGTTTCTTCTTTCTGAAATATAATCACCAGAAAAGTAGAAAGTCCATTTTACAGTTTTTCATTCTCATTCATTGACCACTTCCACTGAAGTATGATAAAGCACTTATGGCCAGGAAAATCATCACTCTTAAAAGTGTTTTTATAAAACTATCTCCTCCTTTGATATTTGCTTGATGTTTTTGCTTTTTAATACATTTTGAGTTGTTTATTCCCCAGGTTCTTTTACAGGTATGGGCAGCCACATGACCTAGACCTGGCCAATGAAATATAAATGGAAGTCTGTGTGGCAGCATCTGTGGGAAATCTTTTATTATTATTATTATTGTTATTATAAGTTTCCATCCATAACTATATGGTTGACCCTTTCCACTCATTTGCCCATGTCCATGTCCCTTTATCACCAAAAATACATTTTCAACCATTCAGCTTATTTTTTAGTTTTGTTCAAGTTTCAACTTTGCTTTGTGGGAAAACATTATATAATATTTTCCAATTGTTTTATTGTATTTTTTTTCTTTTTACTGCTTTTAAAGATAAATTTATTTAATGTCAGGTATTTACCATTTTGTAAATATGACTATGCCAAAGCCTTTGACTGTCTGGATCACAATAAACTATGGAAAATTCTGAAAGAGATGGGAATACCAGACCACCTAACCTGCCTCTTGAGAAATCTGTATGCAGGTCAGGAAGCAACAGTTAGAACTGGACATGGAACAACAGACTGGCTCCAAATAGGAAAAGGAGTCCATCAAGGCTGTATATTGTCACCCTTCTTATTTAACTTACATGCAGAGTACATCATGAGAAATGCTGGGCTGGAAGAATCACAAGCTGGAATCAAGATTGCTGGGAGAAATATCAATAACCTCAGATATGCACATGATACCACCCTTATGGCAGAAAGTGAAGAGGAACTAAAAAAACCTCTTGATGAAAGTGAAAGTGGAGAGTGAAAAACTTGGCTTAAAGCTGAACATTCAGAAAACGAAGATCATGGCATCTGGTCCTATCACTTCATGGCAAATAATTGGGGAAACAGTGGAAACAGTATCAGACTTTATTTTGGGGGGCTCCAAAATCACTGCAGATGGTGATTGCAGCCATGAAATTAAAAGACGCTTACTCCTTGGAAGGAAAGTTATGACCAACCTAGATGGCATATTCAAAAGCAGAGACATTACTTTGCCAACAAAGGTCCGTCTAGTCAAGACTATGGTTTTTCCTGTGGTCATGTATGGATGTGAGAGTTGGACTGTGAAGAAGGCAGAGTGCCAAAGAACTGATGCTTTTGAACTGTGGTGTTGGAGAAGACTCTTGAGAGTCCCTTGAACTGCAAGGAGATACAACCAGTCCATTCTGAAGGAGATCAGCCCTGGGATTTCTTTGGAAGGAATGATGCTAAAGCTGAAACTCCAGTACTTTGGCCACCTCATGTGAAGAGTTGACTCATTGGAAAAGACCCTCATTCTGGGAGGGATTGGGGGCAGGAGGAGAAAGGGATGACAGAGGATGAGATGGCTGGATGGCATCACCGACTCGATGGACAGGAGTCTGAGTGAACTCCGGGAGTTGGTGATGTACAGGGAGGCCTGGCGTGCTGCAATTCATGGGGTCGCAAAGTGTCGGACACGACTGAGCAACTGAACTGAACTGAAATATAATAGTATTTTTGACTCTATAAACTTTACATGTTAATTCATACAAAGCAATTTTTAAAATATGAGCATAAAATGATATGCTAAGCATTTCACATATGTGTGTTACATGTATATACATACATGTGTGCTCACTCAGCCATGTCCTACTTATGGTTTTCCCATTTGAAAAAAAAAATGGAACCAGGATTAAGCTCCTATTTAGCACTGTCACCAAAACATCTGATTTTCAGAAATAGATTGGTGTTAAAATGCTATACATTCTAAAAAGCACTTCTCAAATCACACAACATTAGTATATACACACACACACAGAGTCCTAATTTAAAATTGTTCCACTTGCTAGTTGGAGCTTCATGCATAAATTCTCAATTGGTTTCAGTTCCCAGTATGACTGCTTTAGAATAAATTACAGAATTTAGACAAAAATAATCACTTTTATAAACACTATTGGTAAAATTGAATTATTGGGATGTGATGCAGACAAGCTATGGGCATTAACAATAGTGCATTTGGAGAACTATATTCAATATTCTGTGATAAATCATAATGGAAAAGAATATAAAAAGAATATAAATGTATAACTGAATCATTTTGCTGTAGATCAGAATTAACACTGTAAATCAAAAATACTTCAATAGTTTTTCAAAGCTAAAATAAATAAAAAACAGGGAAGTCATAAACAAAACAATGGTTCATTTTCATTTAGGGATTTAGATATCAGAATCTTAAAATTCAGATACTGTTAAAAACTGGGAGATTCGGATGGACACACATACACTATTGATACTATGAATAAAATAGATAACTAATGAGAACACACTCTATAGCTCAGGGAACTCTGCTTAATGCTCTGTGGTGATCTGAATGGAAGGAGGTCCATGAGGGTGGGCATATATGTATATGTATGATGATTCATTTTGCTGTACAGTAGAAACTAACAACACTATAAAGCAACTATACCTCCATAATTTTTTTAAATTACTTATTACTTCCATCTGAACATTAGAAAAGATAGACCCCAAAAATATAATTTCCTATGAAATTCAGAAATGTAACATAAACAAGTTTATATAATTATTTAGATATTCAAAATACAGAGAAATACATATGCTAAACTATTAAATATTAGAATTAATTATTGAAAAAACTTGGTCATGTGACATATTATACCCCAAAAATTCTAATTAAAAAGAAAAGAACCACCTCAAGAATTTGTGAAGTACTTCATTTTCCTGTCTCCAAAATACTACTACACCTTGTGGTTTTCCATACCTTTTGAATACTTTTAATAGGCCTCCCATAGGGAAGGAGCAGGAAGAGTCATGGGACTTCCTTGGTGGCTCAGTGGTTGTAACTCCATGCTTCAAATGCAGGGCACATAGGTTTGATCCTTAAATAGGGAACTAAAATCCCACAGGCCATGTGGGAAACAAAATAAAGAGCCTTAAACTCACTGTTCTCATTAGGCTACTTTTCTTCTCACATTATTCATGTGTTCTGATTACTTCCTCCACCGGGAGGTCCCTCAGTTACCTTTATATTCTGATTACTCTAAATCTATCATTGTCTAGCCCTTACCCCTTTTGAAAATAACTCAACACAATCAACTTATGAACATTTCCACTAAATGTCCAACAATTCAGTGTTTACTAAATAAGCCCTCCCATATTCTCTAGCTCCGTAAATACTCCACTGTCTGCCATGATATACAAAGAAGAGTGAACTTTACTCAGGTCTCAGTGAAACTCACATGTAATCATCAAATCTCACTGGCAGCATTTCAATGTGCTAAGTCACTTCAGTCGTGTCCAACTCTGTGCGACCCCATAGACGGCAGCCCACCAGGCTCTCCTGTCCCTGGGATTCTCCAGGTAAGAACACTGGAGTGGGTTGCCATTTCCTTCTCCAGTGTATGAAAGTGAAAGGTGAAAGTGAAGTTGCTCAGTCGTATCCGACTCTTCACTACCCCGTGGACTGCAGCCTACCAGGCTCCTCCACCCATGGGATTTTCCAGGCAAGAGCACTGGAGTGGGGGTGCCATTGCCTTCTGAATGTGTAGAACAGTAATAATGCTACTTACCTCAGAAATTAACAGTGAGGACTAAATGAGAAAACATATGTAAAATGTCATTATCATTCATTTTCTCATTTTCTATATGAGTACATATCACTCTCATAATAATAATTTTTAAAAAAACAGTTACGTGAGAAAAAGGTGGCACCCACTCCAAGTTTAGTTTCTACAAGGCCACAGATGACATGTGACTGACAAGCAAGTCCCAGCCTGCCAATAAAATATACCAGGTCCTCGAGAGGGACTTGCAACACAGAAGTCCTATTTGATTCATTCTGACTCATGTTGGCCTCTCAAGGTTAGCAGAGCAGATGATATCTCGGACACTGACAGACAAGTGGATGCCTGAGTAAGGATCTGAAAGGCTGGCCAACTGCCCCCAGTCTCCAGAGGGCAACTCTGGATTCCTGGTGAGCTGAACTCCTGGCTTTGAAACACCATTTCTGAGTGCTCTGCTGAGCTTCTCAGCTCTGCTCAGCCCAGGCTAAAGACAGCTTTCTAGATACCACTATACTCCTGGATCAAGTCCCACACCATCCCGCACTTCTCTTCCAGTCTCTCGCTGAGCATTTCAATACTACTTAAATCCATCCAATTCTCTCCACTCTGTTCCTAACCCTGCTGAGGTTGTCATGACCTGGACCATCATCATCCACTGGACCAATTTCCTCTCTTCTTGATCTTAACTAGGTATTCACACTATAGTGAAGACACTTCTAAACTATAATTAAGCCAATCCTTGCTTAAAATCAGTCAATAAGGACTTCCCTGGTGGTCCAATGGTTAGGAATCTATCTGCCAATGCAGGGGACAAGGGTTCAGTCCCTGATCTGGGAGCCCATATCCTGCAGAGTAACTAAGTCTGTGAGCTACAACTCTTGAGATGCACTCTAGAGCCTGGGAGTCACAACTACTGAAGTCCATGCACCCTAGAGTCCATGCTCTCCAGAAAGAGAAACCAGCACAATGAGAAGCCCAAGCACCACAATTAGAGAGTAGGCCTAGTTTGCCACAGTTAGATAAAGGCCTGAGCAGCAGCAAAGACCCAGGATAGCCAATAAATAAAGAAGAACAAATTTTAAAAATCAATCAGTAAGAAAAACTGCAGTTCTTTAAATAGCTTTTCAGACACACCTTCTATCACATGCCCTTTTATATTCTATTCAACCATACTGAATGTTTCCTACCTACATGCTATTTTGCATCTAAACCTTTGCAGAAGGTTACACAAGCTGAAATACTGCTCCAACAGCACTACCTGTTCCCTTACCTGACTACTTCTCTTATTCTTTTATAGTTTAGATAGGCTTTCTTCAGGAAGATTTCTCTCATATCGAAACACTAGGCTAATCTTTATCACTTACTACTTTGAACTGTAGTGGACCAATACTGGCTTGAATCTTTCACTGGTTACAAACATTATTTCAGGGATGTTATCCTTTTATATTCCCAATGTTTGGTGCAGATCTGAGCAAATAGTAAGTGCTCAACCTATATTTCCTAAAATTATTGAAGACTAACAGAAAAGTAATATCACAGCCAGAAACAGGGACATTCACAATGGAAGCTGACTTAGAGACTAAAAATACTTCTGTTTAGGAATATATTGAGATTAAAGCAGCACTGGGATCCCTAAGGGAAAAGTTTTGATAGAGATTTGGTAATATAGAAATGAGCTTACAGGTGTAGGTTTTACCCACACAGACTTTGGTGAAAACTGAAGTGGTAAGAGCAAACTAGGTTCTGAACATAAAGGAAAAGCAACAAATCTTTGGAAGAAATTATGAAGGAGTTTAAATGATTCCTTTTATTGTTTTGTGTAGAAATCAATATTTCATTTGGCTTTCTGTTAATAGGGTGGAGGTAGTAGTAGATTTGTTTGCTTTGCTGACTAGCTTCATAAATCAGCTGATATAAAGTACATTGTTTATTATCAGCCTTTACTTTTCCTCAGAAATACAAAAAAATCCAAAGATATTTTGATTGCTATTACAAAGATACTTTAATAACTATTCTGCTATTACAAAAGAGTTAATAGTACATACATGACACATTTAAAAGAATATCTTTAAGATGATAGAGAATTTTATGAATTTCTGTTAAGGGATCCTTGCTAAAATTGATGCAGTTGGTCACAAGGAAATGAGGAAATTATTAAATAAGAAGAAAGTGTTTGTAATAATAGTCATAAAACTATGTTTATATGATACAAAGTTTAATGGACAGATGTTTAGAAGAAAATTGCTTTTTTTCAATTTTAGTTTCACACTGTTTTTAGGAAATGGGCAGAAACTGAGTGAAGATATTTATATTTCTCTAAACAATTCCACTTTCACAAATGGTTTCATATTGATTTTGTGAAAGCTTCTGCCCTCCTTCAAAATAATGTTTGTCAGTTACATACGCCAGTCACCACTTACAGTTAACTGTAACCCAGCAATGCTATAGGAAATGGAAATAAATATTTCCAGATGAAGACATATTTGAAAATCTTCCACATCAATAAAGGAGGAAAATTTTCCTGGTATTTGGAAATGCTGTCATTTTTAATTCATTTTAATAAAGGTTTTATGTTGAAAATTTTACAGTAACAGCACAAGTTGTTTGAAATACAGCTGGTAATAAACCATGTTAAATGAGAATATAATTTGAGTTGATTAGAAAATCTTTAGATTAGGAATAACAGGCAGGATATTTCCATAGTGGTTGTACCAACTTACAAATCCCAACAGCAAAGTGAAAAGGTTCCCTTTCCTAAATAACCATACCAACCTTTTGGTCTTTCATAGTGATATCAGTTCTAATGTAAGCCAGTATTTAGGTTTTTCTTCAGTTTTTATTTAATTCATGCCTTTTTTTAAACTTTATTTCAGTAAACTTAAAAATCTTATCACAAATTTCTACTATACAAGATGTTAATGAGTTACAATATGTAGTACAGAAGTAATTCTAACCTTAGAGTAAAATAACTTTAAAGTGAGCCTCTATTATAAAATAACTAAACACGCCTTATGATTCTTGAAGTTCACCTTTTCTCATAAGTTTTTAAAACTTGTAAAGGCAACATAATGTCTTAAAAACAGTATTAAATTTTTTAAAGGTAGGGTCAGTAGACTTAATTTTACTTTTAATTTTACTAAAATAGATTTTAAATAACTTTATTTACATACATGAAATTTTATTGACCATGTCCAAAAGTAAAATTACTAAAACCTTAAGTTGAAGCAATACAAACAAAAATACAGACCACTACTTATTTATTGTTAATTGAAGGATGAAGTGCTTTACAATATTGTGTTGGTTCTGCCCTAGTCAAAATGAATCAGTCATGGGTATACATATGTCCTCTCCCTCTTGGACCTCTCTCCCACCTCACATTCCATCCGACCTACCTAAGTTGACACAGAGTACCCGTTTGAGCTTCGAGTCATATAGCAAATTCCCATTCAGTGCAGTCGCGCAGTTGCGTCCGACTGGGCAAACTCATGGACCACAGCACGCCAGGCTTCTCTGTCCATCACCAACTCCAGAAGCTTACTCAAACTCATGTCCATCCATTTGGTGATGCCATTCAACCATTTCATTCTCTGTCGTCCCCTTCTCTTCCCACCTTCAATCTTTCCCAGAATCAGGGTCTTTTCCAGTGAGTCAGTTCTTCACATCAGGTAGCCAAAGTATTAGAGTGTCAGCTTCAGCATCAGTCCTTCAATAAATATTCAGGACTGATTTCCCATTGGCTATCTATTTTACGTATGGTATACTGCTTCCTTTTATACAAGAGTTTGAGAATCCAGTTCCTTGCGAATTCAGCAATAGAAACATCAAGATTTATTTGCATCATGATTTTTGCAGTTTACATTTCTTTTTTTTAATCTCTTAAAAACATTCAGGTTAAATATAGGGTTGATCAATTATGCAAATGCATTGGTTTCTTGATCTTTTTAAATTAGGTTATATAAACATAAAAAGATGTTCTGCTTGAAACCATAATAAAGATGGAAATTTACATCTTTAAAGTGAAAGCTATGCTTGTTTTTTGTTACTATTGATTTGAGATTTTGCTGTCTTAATATTCATTTTGGGTCAAATGTAAGCACACATATTTCTTTTTTAACTGAAATGAGATTATTTCCTTTTTTGTTCATGATACCTGTAAAATATAAAAACTCTTGCTCATATGTATAAGTCAGAAATTGAAAAATGTTTCTTGCTGTCCTGTCAATGGCTTGCTACCCTTCTTCACATAAATCCAGAACTTACCTGGAAGCAGATCAGTAATATTATATTGAGTCTGATCAGACAACATTTCCTCTCTCAAAGTCACATTTCCAACCCAAGCATTAGAGTCACAGAAAAGACTCTCCTCTGACACATACTTGTGTTGAAAGGCAAGGACACTAATGTTCAGTGTTAATCAGTTCTACCAGGTAGTTTCAGTAACACTTGACATTTGCTTTTTCTCAAATCTTGCTTTTTCTCAGTCAAACACAAGCAGCAGTAAAAACATTAAGATTTATTTGCATCATGATTTTGCAAAGTTTACATTTTTTAATCTCTTAAAAATTTAAGTTTTAACAACATTGTTGTTTGTTTGTTGACCATAGATAGTCTACAGTCTTGTTGACTATAGTTGACTATAGATTTGATGTTGTTCAGCAAATCTCTAGAACTTACTCATCTTGTGTAATTGAGGCTTTATGCCTGTTGATTAATATCTATTTCCTCCTTCCCTTACCTCCTGGCAACCATAATTCTACTCTGATTCTATGAGTTTAACTATTTTCAGTTCAGTTCAGTCACTCAGTCGAGTTCAACTCATTGCAACCTCATGGACTGCAGCAGGCCAGGCCTCTCTGTTGATCATCAACTCCCAGAGTCTACTCAGACTCATGTCCATTGAGCTGGTGATGCCATCCAAGCATGTCATCCTCTGTCTCCCCCTTCTCCTCCCCTGTCTCCCCCTTCTCCTCAAACCCTCAATCTTTCCTAGCATCAGGGTCTTTTCAAATGAGTCAGCTCTTCGCATCACGTGGCCAGAGTACTGGACTTTCAGCTTCAGCATCAGTCCTTCCAATGAACACCCAGGACTGATCTCCTTAAGGATGGACTGGTTGGACATCCTTGAAGTTCAAGGGACTCTCAAGAGTCTTCTTCAACACCACAGTTCGAAAGCATCAATTCTTCTGCACTCAGCTTTCTTTATAGTCCAACTCTCACATCCATATATGACTACTGGAAAAACCATAACCTTGACTAGACGAACCTTTGTTGGCAAAGTAACATCTCTGCTTGTTAATATGCTGTCTGCTCTCCTGCTGCTGCTGCTGCTGCTGCTGCTGCTGCTAAGTCACATCAGTTCAGTTCAGTTCAGTCACTCAGTCATGTCTGACTCTTTGCAACCCCATGAATTGCAGCACACCAGGCCTCCCTGTCCATCACCATCTCCCAGAGTTCACTCAGACTCACGTTCATCGAGTCTGTGATGCCATCCAGCCATCTCATCCTCTGTCGTCCCCTTCCTCTACTGCCCCCAATCCCTCCCAACATCAGAGTCTTTTCCAATGAGTCAGCTCTTCTCATGAGGTGGCCAAAGTACTGGAGTTTCAGCTTCAGCATCATTCCTTCCAAAGAAATCCCAGGGGTGATCTCCTTCAGAATGGACTAGTTGGATCTCCTTGCAGTCCAAGGGACTCTCAAGAGTCTTCCCAACACCACAGTTCAAAAGCATCAATTCTTCAGCACTCAGCCTTCTTCACAGTCCAACTCTCACATTCATACATGACCACTGGGAAAACCATAGCCTTGACTAGACGGACCTGAGTCGGCAAAGTAATGTCTCTGCTTTTGAATATAGTATCTAGGTTGGTCATAACTTTTCTTCCAAGGACTAAGCGTCTTTTAATTTCATGGCTGCAGTCACCATCTACAGTGATTTTGGAGCCCAAAAAAATAAAGTCTGACACTGTTTTCACTGTTTCCCCGTATATTTCCCATTAAGTGATGGGACCGGATGCCATGATCTTTGTTTTCTGAATGTTGAGCTTTAAGCCAACATTTTCGCTTTCCTCTTGCACTTTCATCAAGAGGCTCTTTAGTTCTTCTTCACTTGCTGCCATAAGGGTGGTATCGTCTGCATATCTGAGGTTATTGATATTTCTCCCAGCAGTCTTGATTTAGCTTGTGTTTCTTCCATTCCAGCATTTCTCATAATGTACTCTGCATATAAGTTAAATAAACAGGGTGACAATATACAGCCTTGACGTACTCCTTTTCTTATTTGGAACCAGTCTGTTGTCCCATGTCCAGTTCTAACTGTTGCTTCTTGACCTGCATACAGATTTCTCAAGAGGCAGGTCAGGTGGTCTGGTATTCACATCTCTTGAAGAATTTTCCACAGTTTATTGTGATCCACACAGTCAAAGGCTTTGGCATAGTCAATAAAGCAGAAATAGATGTCTTTCTGAAACTCTCTTGCTTTTTCCATGATCCAGCAGATGTTGGCAATTTGATCTCTGGTTCCTCTGCTTTTTTAAAACCAGCTTGAACATCAGGGAGTTCACGGTTCATGTATTGCTGAAGCCTGGCTTGGAGAATTTTGAGCATTACTTTATTAGCATGTGAGATGAGTGCAATCGTGTGGTAGTTTGAGCATTCTTTGGCATTGCCTTTCTTTGAGATTGGAATGAAAACTGCCCTTTTCCAGTGCTGTGGCCACTGCTGAGTTTTCCCAATTTGCTGGCATATTGAGTGCAGCACTTTCATAGCATCATCTTTCAGGATTTGAATGAGCTCAACTGGAATTCCATCACCTCCACTAGCTTTGTTGGTAGTGATGCTTTCTAAGGCCCACTTGACTTCACATTCCAAGATGTCTGGCTCTAGATCAGTGATCACATCATCATGATTATCTGGGTCATGAAGATCTTTTTGTACAGTTCTTCTGTGTATTCTTGGCACGTCTTCTTAATATCTTCTGCTTCTGTTAGGTCCAGACCATTTCTGTCCTTTATCAAGTCCATCTTTGCATGAAATGTTCCCTTGGTATCTCTAATTTTCTTGAAGAGATCTCTAGTCTTTCCCATTCTGTTCTTTTCCTCTACTTCTTTGCATTGATCATGTCCAACTCTGTGCGACACCATAGACAGCTATCAGGCTCCACCATCCCTGGGATTCTCCAGGCAAGAATCCTGGAGCGAGTTGCCATTTTCTTCTCCAATGCATGAATTGAAAAGTGAAAGTGAAGTTGCTGGGTTGTGTCTGATTCAGCAACCCCATGTACTGCAGCCTACAAGGCTCCTCTGTCCATGGGTCCATGGGATTCTCCCAGCAAGAGTACTGGAGTGGGTTGCCATTGCCTTCTCCGCTGTCTAGGTTGGTCATAACTTTTCTTCTAAGGAGTAAGCTTTCATGGGTACAGTCACCATCTGCAGTGATGTTGGAGCCCCAGAAAATAAAGTCTGTCACTGATAACTATTTTAGATACATCATAGAAGTAAAATCATGCAGTATTTCTTTTATTTCATTTAGGAACTCTTACATGTTCAAAAACTAACAGAGCTACACTTTAGTAAACATTTCACTGAAGAAAACATGCAAATGGCCAATAGGTATGGAAACAAGCTAAATATCACTAGTCAGAAAAATATGAATCAAAACCACAATAAAATAGCATTCACACCTGTTTCTACAGCTATTACCACTTTTCTTGAAAGTGGAAGAACCATGCCACTTGAGGTCAAAACATTTCCCCAAGGCCTTGCAGAGACTTGGCAACTGAGTCACATGATGAAGAGTGTTTTCTAAGTAGTCTTGTTTCAGAGCCATTTGTCATCTTCAAAGAACTGTGCAAAATTTGGCCTTAAAAAAAAAAGTCTTCCCATAATTTACCTGTCAGAGCTCTGCTGCTACTAAAGACAATAAATTTCTGTAGCATGACAATAAATTTCTGTAGTATGAAGTCATTTATGGCCCCTTAGTGCAGGTCTCCAGTTTCTAACTCACTGTTGAGTGATAACAAAATAAAACTAACAATTTAATAAAGTTAACACTTTTATACTATCATCTAGAGGTCTATTTTATCTCTGAGTTTTCAAATGAGCACTCACTGAGGAAAACAGGGTGTTATGACTGTCTGAATTTTTTTTCTTTTACTATGGAGGCAAATCTTTTATGGAGCCAGTATTGATGGACTACTATCAGTACAGATGCAACTACGGATTCTTCAAAACAGGCCTTGCTTCCAGTTAAGATAAAAATGAAGTAAATCTTAGCATGCTACTATCAGACAACTCTCTTTAGCAGAAAAAATTCTTGAATTTCACTATCATAAATCTTATAATTGGTATAACATAATTATTGGAAAAATCTGATCGTTCATTAATCTGAACATAAAACCCATCATTTATCACTTTATTACATGAAATCTCTTTAGCTTTTGTGACTGATGTAATATAGCAGTTAAAAGTGGAACTTTCTCAATTTCTTCTACTGTGTCTTTCCCTAACATTTCACTTTCTGTAATTTTACAACTGCCCTTAAACAGGTTATCACCAACAGCATAACTTTTCTTTTTCTGAGAAATGAGGTCTCTCTCTGCTACTAAATAGCACTCTTCCAGAGATTTTCTTTAAACAAAAGCTTTACTCTATTTTAAGACTTCAATAACCATTTAAACTAATCAGTACCTTTACTTGTCAAATGAGTGGGATTTGTAATGAAGTATCTCTTCAATTTTGCAGATGCCATTAATAGATTTGCATTTTACACAAAATGCAATGAAATAAGCCCGTTTGGATGACCAGTCAACAAACAGTCTATTGATAAGTAGCCTTTGTCATAAAGGATTTGTGTTGCACCCCTTGTTGCACTGGTGCAGTGACGTGATTCATGAGATTATATGTACACCTAAAACTAGAATCTTCTCTTTAAAAACACCACACTGGATCACCAGATGTATTTGTAAAATACAAAATCCAATGAAATATAAGACAGGCATAAACAAGTATATGAGAAAAAATCACCAAATACATGATAAAACTTTATAATTAATTATGGTCTAATATGCATCAGTTCAGTTCAGTCACTCAGTCATATCTGACTCTTTGCAACTCCATGAATTGCAGAACTCCAGGCCTCCCTGTCCATCACCATCTCTCGGAGTTCACTCAGATTCACGTCCATCGAGTCGGTGATGCCATCCAGCCATCTCATCCTCTGTCATCCCCTTTTCTTCTTGCCCCCAATCCCTCCCAGCATCAGACTCTTTTCCAATGAGCATAATCTAAGTTTTACAATTGTTAAAGAAAAAAAAAAGAAAGAAAGAAAGGAACTATAGGCCCAGTGAGGAGCCACTTAACCCCAGGGCCACAAAATAGCCTGACAAAATTAATTTCCAGGTTTTGAGTGGGAAACCCCAGCTCTTGGTTGGCTCTAGGTTCTTTCACACTGGAAACTGCTGTTAGTTTAAACTGTAGTTTCCCATCTGTTTGGAACATTCCCCAGATTCCATGCTGAGAACTGTTGATGGTTACAAGCTGGAGTAGGATTGGGTCTGACTTAAAAATGGACTGGCTCTAGGACTGGGCTAAGTCCAGTTTAAAAATCAGACTAGATTTGATTTAGACTGAATTACAACCAGTCAGGGACTTCTCAGGTGGCGCTGGAAGTAAATAACCCACCTGTCAATGCGAGAGACATAAGAGACACGGGTTCAGTCCCTGGATGGGGAAGATCCCTTGGAGAAGGTCATGACAACCCACTCTAGTATTCTTCCATGGAGAATCTCAAGGACAGAGGAGGCTGGAGAGCTATAGTCCATTGGGTCACACAGAGTCTGACACAACTGAAGGGACGTAGCACGCATGCATCCAGTGAGGGGCCTAGATGGATAAGATTTTGTGTAAATGGGATCCTTTATATCCAGGAAGTGTGCAACCTTCCTGGTGGTGGTTTAGTTGCTAGCTCGAGTCCTGTCCAACTCTGTGCAACTCCTTGGACGATAGCCCACCAGGTTCCTCTGTCCATGGGAATTTCCACACAAGAATTCTGGAGTGGGTTGACATTTCCTTCGCCAGAGGATATTCCTGACCCAGGGATCAAACCCCATCTGCTACACACCTGCTTATTGTATGTCTGAGAACTGTGAGAAGTTGTTCAGTTCAGTCACTCAGTTGTGTTCAACTCTTTGCGACCCCATGGACTACAGCACACCAGGCTTCCCTGTCCATCACCAACTCCCAGAGCTTACTCAAACACATGTCCATCGAGTCAGGGATGCCATCCCAATCATCTCATGCACTGTCATCCCCTTTTCCTGCCTTCAATCTTTCCCAGCATCAGGGTATTTTCCAATGAGTCAGTTCTTTCAATCAGGTGGCCAGAGTATGGGAGTTTC
The DNA here is from genome assembly GCA_917880005.1 of Nanger dama. Lineage (NCBI taxonomy): Eukaryota > Metazoa > Chordata > Mammalia > Artiodactyla > Bovidae > Nanger > Nanger dama. The sequence goes on from CAKJTW010000020.1 coordinate 19,016,282, forward strand.
AGCTTCAGCATCAGTCCTTCAAATGAATATTCAAGACTGATTTCCTTTAGAATGGACTGGTTGGATCTCCTTGCAGTCCAAGGGACTCTCAAGAGTCTTCCCCAACACCACAGTTCAAAAGCATCAATTCTTTGGCCCTCAGCTCTCTTTATAATCCAACTTTCACATCCATACATAGCTTAAACTAGATGGACCTTTGTTGGCAAAATAATGTCCCTGTTTTTTTAATATGCTATCTAGTTTGGTCATAGATTTTCTTCTAAGGAACAAATGCCTTAATTTCATGGCTGCAATCACCATCTGCAGTGATTTTGGAGCCCTCCAAAATAAAGTTAAAAGCAGTCTTGATTCCAGCTTGTGCTTCCTCCATCCAGCCCAGCATTTCTCATGATGTATTCTGCATAGAAGTTAAATAAACAGGGTGACACTATACAGCCTTGACGTACTTCTTTCCCGATTTAGAACCAATATGTTGTTCCGTGTTCAGTTCTACTTGTTGTTTCTTGACCTGCATACAGATTTCTCAGGAGACAAGTAAGGTGGTCTGGTATTGCTATATGTTTAAGAATTTTCCACAATTTGTTGTGATCCACACAGTCAAACGCTTTGGCATAGTCAACAAAGCAGAAGTAGATGTTTTTCTGGAACTCTCTTGCTTCTTCAATAATCCAACGGATGTTGGCAGTTTGATGTCTGGTTCCTCTGGCTTTTCTAAATCCAGCTTGAACATCTGGAAGTTCACGTTCGTGTTGAAGCCTGGCTTGGAGAATTTAGAGCATTACTTTGCTAGTGTTTGAGATGAGTGCAATCCTGCGGTAGTTTGAGCATTCTTTGGCATTGCCTTTCTTTGGGATTGGAATGAAAATTGACCTTTTCCAGTCTGTGTGAGAAGTTGTAGATATTTATAAAGATAATACTATTCTAGTAAGCTTGTTTTGTGTCCTGAGACCTTGGCTTGGTAGCTGTCAGATAGGAGACTCAAAATAATTAACAAGTAGAAATGTAAGTTGTGCCTTATTTGCAGCCAGACATGGCTAGACCAGTTGAACTCCATTTGCAGCAAGGGACCTACCAATTCTTGTCAGCCCTCAAGGGAAATTACTATGGCCATTATGGAGACTATTCCAAATAGGTATGATTTGAGAAATGCACTTAAAATCAAGAGCTTCTAAATCAAACACATAGAACACAAATAAATAGAACAGGGTACCTATTTTAATTAGTATGCAGAAACTTCCAAAATTCATCATGGAATGGTTTCAAAATGCAAATAAAAAGTTAAAATGATAAAAGATATCTAGAAAGAAGCTAATAATTATTTGAGGAATTGGAAACTGTTTAGCGAATCTCTGCAAGTCACAGAAATTCAAAGTTCATTCACACAACCCCCACACATCACTCCTCTTTTTCTTTTTCCTCTGGCCCTCTGTCAAACCTTACCTATTTTTCTCATAATGCTTGAAGAGATCAAGACAAAGAAAACAGAATTGTCCTGCACTTAACTTGTGCTTTTGTGATGTAGATTTCCCACACTTATATTTTCTAGAACCTAACAACAATTCTTTGAAATGTAAACTTTGGGGAGAAGAAAAAAGAGGAATTCAGAAACTGAGCTAATGAGAAATCCTACAGTCTATACAAATATTAACTATAATTAATATCTGTCTTCCCATATGTTATACGTGTGTCCATATATGGATATTGTAGATGTGTAATGGTTTTCTATTTCCAGATGATATTGCCAAAATTGATTTGTAAAAAAAAAAAAAAGCCTCTATTTAGTAGGTTTGAGGAACTAAATAGCCTCTTGGTGACAGTGAAAGAGGAGAATAAAAAATCTGGCTTGAAACTTTACATTCAAAAAACTGAAATCATGGCATTCAATCCATCCCTTCATAGCAAATAGATGGGAGGAAAGTGTGTTAGTTGCTCAGTCATGTCTGACTTTTTGCAACCCAATGGACTGTAGCCTGCCAGACTCCTCTGTCTGTGGAATTTCCCAGGCAAGAATACTGGAGTGGGTTGCCATTCCCTTCTTCAGGGGATCTTCCTGACCCAGGGATTGAACCCATGTGTTCTGCATTGTGGGTAGATGCTTTACCATCCAAGATTTTATTTTCTTGGGCTCCAAAATCACTGTGGACAGTGAATGCACCCATGAAAGTAAGACACTTGCTCCTTGGAAGAAAAGCTATGACAAACCTAGACAACATATTAAAAAGCAGAGACATCACTTTGCTATGGTCTGTATAGCAAAAGCTATGGTTTTTCAAGTAATCATGTATGGCTATGAGAACTAGACCATAAATAAGGCTGAGCACTAAAGCAAGAATTGATGCTTTCAAATTGTGTTTCTGGAGACACTCTTGAGAATCCCTTGGACAGCAAGGAGATCAAAGTAGTCAATCTTAAAGGAAATCAACCCTGAATATTCACTGGAAGGAATGTTGCTGAAGCTAAAGCTCTAATACTTTGGCCATCTATGACTCTGATGCTGGGAAAGATTGAAGACAAAAGAAGAAGGGGGTGGCAGAGGATGAGATGGCTAGATACTATCACCAACTCAATGTACATGAATTTGAGTAAATTCCAGGAGATAGCAGAGGATAGAGGAGACTGGCATGCTACTGTCCATGGGGTCACAAAGAGTTGGACAGGACTTCATAACTGAATAGCAAAGTTGGTTTGAAGGCAAGCTCTTAAAGGATTGAATCATTCTAAAGTCCTCAAAAGTAAAACAGAAATCAGCCCAAATGCTTTTCAAGTTCATGTGTTCCTGGATAATCTTCAGTAATCTAAGTTCATTGATTTAATTAAAACAGACATCTTTTAATTTATCAACATTAAATATAATGCAGATAAACTTCTACTTGGGTTTACTGGTCAAATTTCTGTTATCTCTGTTGTGATATATGTCATTAAATAACAACAACAACTTACGATGATGACTGATTTTGTCTACTATCTCATGAAGTTTTCATGGATAATCTAAAATTATTCAGAGTGAATTATATACATGTAAGGGGGATGAGTGGAATTTTTCACAACAAAAATATTCAATAGTATGTGTACTAAAAAACAACTTTCAAAATTTTTGTTTACAAAATTTATTTACCATAGTAACTAGTTCACTCTAGTTACTAAGTTAAATCATATGATAGAAATTTATTAAATATGTAGATCATTTCCAAGTAAAATATAGTGAAATATTGATTACTGATCATAGGTTTAATTGCTTTGGGTCACCTATTGCAAAGAAAATAAAGATAAATTTGGGTCTATTAGTAAACATTTTGAGTAGTATTGAATGACTGTACTGTGAAGAAGCATGATTCTAGAGAAAAACAAAGCTGCCAGTCAAAAAATTCTCTTTGACACAAGGTTCACAGTTGTTACTTCTTAGTTTTCACTAGACATTAAAGTTTCTAAGGTTTAAAAATTCTAGCATATGTATTACAGCTACTAGAAATAAGGCAAACAACTCTGCATACAAGAAAAGCAACATGTCTTTTTTTGGCTAAGAGAAAAACCCAAGAACCAGGAGTGGGGGTGCCATACAAACTGCTAAGCAGGGGCAACCTCCAGAGCTCTGAGAAGGAAAGGGCCGTGAATAGCCTATAAGAGCAAGAAGGGCAGTCAGGACTGTACTAGCTAGAGGCTGCTCATGGGATCAGTGTTTGGTTTTGAAACAAGTGGAAGTTTAAGACAGAATCCATAATAATTTAAGGAAGTGTGTCAGGGTACCAAAGTCATTGTTCGTGCTCTTGAAAAGAAAATTCCAAACTAAAGCACCAAGACCACAGTTCTGTATCTTAATTCCCTGGGAAACCCAGCTGGGCCTCTTCCACTCCTAAATGCCTCTCTCAGACATGTCATTTCCCAACTATACTCAGTTCATGGGTGGATGTAGGTAAGCTGCTGATGTGAAAGCTATCTCCCACTCGGTTCTTGTTAAAGGAAATGAGAGTAATTTTATCTGAACTAAAACTTTTATTATTCCAGAATAGGAAGGAAGTAAATAAAGGACAAGCTAAGGACAAAAAGTTGGGAAGAAAGAAAAAGAAGGAATCAATCCTGTAATCAAGCTGGCTAAAACTGAATTGTTATTGTGGGAGTTTTAAGAATGAGCTTTAATATCTATTGTGTACTTATGTAAAAGTAACAATTTTCTTTCATCTGCTAAAAGAAAACTTTATTGGATTATTGGCCTGCTCTTGGTAAGAGATAATGAAAGATTTTCTTGTGGCATATTAGGATGAGTTTCATTATGAAGTGACATTGTTATGTAAAATCACTGAGCAAGTCACTTGGCTTAAAAGGGTGAGGAGGGAGGTGGGGGCGGTTCAGGATGGAGGGGACACATATATACATATGGCCGATTCATACTGATGTATGGCAAAAAAAAAAAAATCACAGTATTTTATAGTAATTATTCTCCAATTAAATCAAAATTTTTTTTTAAATGCTGTGATTCCTTCAGTAGGGGCTTTGATTGGTTTGAGTCTCCAAAGTGCATTGTAAACACTGGGCATTATTCTCCTTATAGTGTCTCTTATGTATTGTATCCCCTAAAAAGCTTCAAATGCATGTTGTCAGCTACTAACTATCAAACAAACAATCAGCTCAAGACTGGAATATCAGAAGAGCAAAAGAATGACCAACTAAAGGATTATGAACCTGAAACTTTGACCTGTGAATGTCATGTGGAATCAGGAGAAATGTCATGCTCTGTGATGCAACAACAAAAATCAACAAAACTGAGAAAACTACTGAGTGGTAGCTAACAGTGGTCCTTCTGCCTTAAATTTCTCACATCTCCCAGGCTGATATTTTGATCAAAAGGAAGATATTTTTAAAAGAAAAAAGAAACTGCAGACCCAGGAGGAACCACCTGCCCCCAGGATGGCAAACCAAGACTTAATTGAAGTTTCAACCTCTCCTCAGAGTGGTGGTCAGCATTAGTGATGCAAGCTTGCTGCTTGCTGCAACAATCCTGTCTTCCATTAATAATCTTCTTGTCCTGCCTTGTTTTAATAAAAGCCTTCCATTTTGTCAATTCCTCAGAAAATCTTTCTATTTACTAAATGGGTTGCTGCCCAATTCACAAATAATTGAATAAAGACAACTAAGCCTTTACATGCACTCAGTTGAATTTTCTTAAACATAATATTTCTAACATAAAGTGGTGGAGGGGAGTTAGGTGATAAGTTATGAGGCAAAAAATTCCTTGTTTAGAATGTCCTTCCAATTTTCTATTATACCCAAAAGTTAACTTCTTTTAGTCAGTCTGCAGTACATAAGGGTAGACTGTGTGAAGTGATTTGTGAGTGATAGACTGTCATCAATTCATCACCTCCATGCAACTCAGTGCTCACCAATCATTAACAGTCTTTCAGTCTTGCATTGAAAAAATGAGACTAAAGGAGAATGGTCCTACTGTGTACTGCCATATAGGACAGAAGGACCACTAATAAATTTGATCATGTCCATCACCATGAGTACTGATATCACATGATATGTTCAATTCTTATGGTTTTTCAATCTCACTTTATTGTGTAATCCCAAAGTTCTGTGGAATCCCAGTTAAGAATCAAAGATCTCTGTTGTTATTTAAAAACACACATTTATAAACCTGAAATTTCTGGATTTATGGAGTACATCTACACTGAGGAATCAAAGTTAGTCATATTAGCAAGTAGAGATACTGAATCTCCATAATTTAGTGGTTCCCCTAAATGGCTTGTAAATTATGGAGGCCTTGCTCAGATTCTCCAAAATATCCAATTATATCTAGTTTGGAAAAGAGCATTTAAGATGCTGCCTATGATGCTGTGAGGCATCACAGATAACAGTGTGGTATCTAGTACTACTTCATCCTTCCTTACTTTCTTACTCAAAACTAACTTTTATTGATAATTAAGATTTACATTTTCTTTGAATCAGAATGACAGCTTATCCATTGTGATAATGTAAAAGAAAATAGAATTTTGTTCTGGTTAAATTTGAAGTGCCTATTAAAACAGCACTATTTGATATGTAGAGATATCAAATAGGGAATCAAATATAGATTAGCAAACCTGGAGTTGCAGTGTAAGTCAGAGTTATATACACTTATATTTAGGCTCTCAATATATATGTGTATATTTATGAACATGAATATGAATGAAATAATATAGAGGGACGAAGTCCAAGAATAAGCCTGTATTATTGCAATATTTTACAGATGAAATAAAAGGAAGAATAGATCAAAATAAAATTAAATGTAGTCACCAGTAAGAAAGCTTATGATTGTTGTCGTTCAGTCACTCAGTTGTGTGTGACTCTTTGTGACCCCATGGACTGCAGCACACCAGGCTTCGCTGTCTTTCTCTATCTCCTGGAGTTTGTTCACACTCATATTCACTGAGTTGATGATGCCATCCAACCATCTCATCCTCTGTTGTCACTTTTTCCTCTTGCCCTTAATCTTTTCCACTATCAGGGTCTTCTCCAATGAGTTGGCTTATCACATCAGGTGGCCAAAGTACTGAAGCTTCAGTTTCAACATCAGTCCTTCCAATGAATATTCAGGGTTGATTTCCTTTAGGATTGACTGGTTTGACCTCCTTGCCATCCAAGAGACTCTCAAGAGTTTCTTCAGCACCACAATTCAAAAGCATCAATTCTTCAATGCTCAGTGAAAATATCCAGTTTAGGGTATTATCATAAAATCCAACATAAAAATGTGCTTCAAAAAGGAGAAAATGGTCCCAACTTAACTAATGCTGATAAACACCAAGAAAGAGGAATATAATAGATTTAGAAACATAGGAAATCCTGAAAAGAGCATTCTCAGTGTAGTGTTGAGATCACCCCACTGATTTGAGGCTATATGTTAAGGAAATGGAGATAAAACTTTAAGTCAAGGAGTTATCTTTAAGATATAAAAGTTCAGTTCAGTTCAGTCCCTCAGTTATGTCTGACTAATTGCTACCCCATGGACTCATTGTGACCTCATGGACATGAACCCATGGACGCGACCCCATGGACTCATTGTGACCTCATGGACATGACCCCATGGACGCGACCCCATGGACTCATTGTGACCTCATGGACATGACCCCATGGACGCGACCCCATGGACTCATTGCTACTCCATGGACTACAGCTGGCCAGGCTTCCCTGTCCATCCCCAACTCCTGGAGCTTGCTCAAACTCCTAAGATATTAAGAGAGTAAATGAAATTCATAGACTGATGGAAATGAAACAGAGAGGAGAAACCAAGGGTGTAGGGGTAGCAATCATTCCTAGGAAGTTCCCATTTTTAAGGCAATAAACTCCCTTATGTATTTCAGTGAGTTTGGTTCTTGTTATCTTGCAACTGAATAAACCTGAATGATACAAGCCGCCACTGGGATTATTTAGAAGTTGGAGACACATTGAGAAAAGAGAAGCTACTTTCAGCAGTTCTCCAAACAAAAGCGAATCAACCAAGGAGAAATCTTCTGTGTATTTGCCAATCTGAAATGATAATAGGGTCTTGACGTTTTTTGTGACAAATTCTAGACAACTCTCTAGAAACAAAAGGCTGCCAAGGTGGACAGGAATTTGGACCCTTACCCTTGGGCTTTAGAAATCTTGGTGAAAAGTCCCTGTCCTCAGTTTGCCCTGAAGGATGGTAACTCACCCCTGCCTCCAATGTACTGAAAATCAGAATCCAAATTTAGGGATTTACAAAATTTATTTATCTGGGAATTTACAAACTTCTCTCCCTCAATATAGCATTTGATATTAGGTAGTGCACAGCCTTAATGACTTAGAACTTGGAGTCAGATTCAGTTCACTTTAAAACAAATAGTTGTGTGTGTGTTTTTTTTTCAACTCTGTACCTTGTATTGTGGTACAGCAACCCACTTCAGTATGTTTGCCTGGGAAATCTCATAAAGGAGTCTGGCAGGCTATGGAGTTACAAAGAGTCAAGTACAACTAAATGACTAAAGAACAATAGCCAGTTAACAATGTTGTGATAGTTTCAGGTGGACAGCAAAGGAACTCAGCCAAATGTACACACGCATCCATCCATTCTCCAAGGGATGGGAGTTTGGGAGAGAACAAATAGCTTTTTTTTTTTTTTTCCAGTTTCATCAGTTTATACAATTTGGCATTGTGGAGAAAATTCATACCAAATACATATTTGTTAAACCAATGCCTGGTTGAGATGTTGTAAAATTAAATATGTGTTTATTCTAAAGTCTTTTTAATTCCTCAAAGTGTGCTTTTATAGACAATAAGAATTCTAACTTGATTTTTCCAATTTTTCAGTCTGAATTTTACTTAGTATTATAATGACCATTTATATATGTTCTGTGTTTCAAAAATAAAAGGTCTGGTCCAAGATAGCAATATAAAGATCTTGAACTCATTGTCTTCCAAAGACATGTTGGCTCTAAACTTACAGATAGAATACTTCCTCCTGAAAAAGAACTGAGGGCTGATGGAACAGCTTTTGCACAAAAGATGCTAGAGGGACCACATGCTGATTAGTAAGAGAGGTGGAGACCTGGTATTCACAAAAACTCCATCCCTTGACACAGCAGGCTGCAATAGGGAGGGATATCACTGAGTGGTTTGAATGCAGACTTACCTGTCTGGGCTTACAAAACAAGCAGGCAAGTGAAAACTACACCCACCCCAAAACAAACAAACAAACAAAAGCAGCAGCTTAAAGGCAACTAGACTATATATGTGGCTTCATTCGTAGCCCAGAAGATAAAGAATCCGCTTGTAATAAGGGAGACCTCGGTTCAGTTCCTGGGTTAGGAAGATTCCCTGGAGGAGGGCATAGAAACCCACTCCAGTATTCTTGCCTGGAGAAACCCTATAGACAGGGGAGCCTAAAGGGCTGCAGTTCATGGAATCACAAAGAGTCAGACACAACTGGGCAACTAAGCACAGACTATATATGAAGGAAATCCACTTACCAGCATCTGGCAAATGGGCAGGGAACTGCTAGAACTCTCTCCAGGTTTGGTGGCACCAGAGAGCACCATTTTTATGTCCCTCCCACCTTGGCTTTCCTTGTGGCTCAGTTGGTAAGAAGTCCATCTGTGATGAGGGAGACCCAGGTTCGATCCCTGGGTTGGGAGGATCCACTTGGAGAAGGGAATGGCAACCCACTGTAGTGTTCTTGCCTAGGGAATCCCTGTGGACAGAGGCACCTGGTGGGCTACAGCCCATGTGGTCACAAAGAGACACAACTAAGCGACTCACACATACCATCTTGATAGCTCAGGTAGGGACAGAGTCTAGTCACTCTAGCTGGCCTGCCAAGCACCCCCACCCAAGCACACATTAATTCATCAGTCCAATTCAGTCTCTCAGTCATGTCTGACTCTTTGCAACCCCGTGGACTGCAGCACACGAGGCCTCCCTGTCCATTATCAGCTCCCAGAATTTACTCAAACCCATGTCCATTGAGTCGACAATGCTATCCAACCTTCTCATCCTCTGTCGTCTCTTTCTCCCCCAGCCTTAAATCTTTCCCAACACCAGGGTCTTTTCAAATGAATCAGTTCTTCAAACCAGATAGCCAAAGTATTGGAGTTTCAGCTTCAGCATCAGTCCTTCCAATGAATATTCAGGACTGATTTCCTTTAGAATGGACTGGTTGGATCTCCTTACAGTCCAATGGACTCTCAAGATTCTTCTCCAACACCACAGTTCAAAAGCATCAACTCTTCAGCACTCAGCTTTCTTTATAGTCCAACTCTCACATCCATACATGACTACTGGGAAAACATAGCTTTGACTAGATGGACCTTTGTTGGCAGCAAAGTAATGTCTCTGCTTTTTAATATGCTGTCTAGGTTGGCCAATGGCAACTCCCTCCAGTGTTCCTTCCTGGAGAATCCCAGGGACAGGGGGAGCCTGGTGGGCTGCCGTCTCTGGGGTCGCACAGAGTTGGACACAACTGAAGTGACTTAGCAGCAGCAGCAGCAGGTTAGTCATAGCTTTTCTTCCAAGGAGCAAACGTCTTTTAGTTTCATAGCTGCAGTCAACATCTGCAGTGATTTTGGAGACCCCCAAAATAAAGTCTGTCACCGTTTCCACTGTTTCTCCATCTATTTGCCATGAAGTGATGGGACCAGAAGCCATGATCTTCGTTTTCTGAATGCTGAGTTTTAAGCCAACTTTTTCACTCTCCTCTTTTAATTGCACCAAGAGGCTCTTTAGTTCTTCTTTGCTTTCTGCTATAAGGGCGGTGTCATCTGCATACCTGAGATTGCTGATATTTCTCCTGGCAGTCTTGATTCCAGCTTGTGCTTCATTCAGCTCAGCATTTCTCATGATGTACTCTGCATTTAAGTTAAATAAGCAGGGTTACAATATACAGCCTTAACATACTCTTTTCCCTATTTGGAACCAGTCTGTTATTTCATGTCCAGTTATAATTGTTACTTCCTGACATGCATACAAATAATTCATTAGGTAAATGAAAATCAAAACCATAATGAGATGTCACTTCTCACCTGTCAGAATGGCTGTCATCAAAAGATGAGAACTATGATGATGGCATGAAAAAAAGGGAACTTTCATGCACTGTTGGTGGGAATATAAACTGGTGCAGCCACTATAGAAAGCCATAGGGAGGTTCTTCAAAAAAATCAAAAATACAACTGCCATACAATTCAACAATTCTACTTCTGGGTATTTATCTGAAGAGAAGAGAAGCACCAATTCACAGAGATATATATACACCCCTATGCTCATTGTCACATTGTTTATAATAGAATATAGAGGCCTCATGGGCTTCCCTGATAGCTCAGTTGGTAATGAATCTTCTGGCAATGCAGGAGACCCCACTTCAATTCCTGGATCAAGAAGACCCGCTAGAGAAGGGCTAGACTACCATTTCCAGTATTCTTGGTCTTCCCTTGTGGTTCAGCTGGTAAAGAATCTGTCTGCAATGTGGGAGACCTGAGTTCAGTCCCTGGGTTGGGAAGATACCCTGGAGAAAGGAACGGCTACCCACTCCAGTATTTTGGCCTGGAGAATGTCATGAACTGTATATTTCATGGGGTCCCTAAGAGTTGGACATGACTGAGCAACTTTCTCTTTCATAGAATCCTTATGGGTATGAAGGACAGGGAAGCCTGGTGTGGGGCAGTCCATGGGGTTGCAAAGAGTTGGATATGACTTAGCAATTGAACAACAGGATATGGAAGCAACCTTCATGTCCACTGATAGATTAAATAATGATGTAGTAAATAGGTGGTGCTCGTGGTAAAGATCTACCTGCCAATGCAGGAGACATAAGAGATGCGTGTTTGATACCTGAGTCAGGAAGATCCCCTGGAGGAAAGCATGGGAACCCACTTCAGTATTCTGTCCTCTCCTATGGAGAGGAGCTTGGCAGGCTACAGTCTGTAGTGTTAGAAAGAGCTGGAAATGACTGAAGCAATTTAGTTCAGTTCAGTTGCTCAGTTGTGTCCGACTCTTTGCAAACCCATGGACTGCAGCAAGCTAGGCTTCCATGTCCATCACCCATTCCTGGAGATTGTTCAAACTCATGTCCATCGAGTTGGTGATGCCATCCAACCATCTCATCCTCTGTGACTCTCTTCTCTTCTTACCCTCAATCGTTCTCAGCATCAGGGGTTTTTTTTCCAATGAGTTGGCTATTTTCATCAGGTGGCCAAAGCATTGGAGCTTCAGCTTCAACATCAGTCCTTCCAATGAATATTCAGGGTTAATTTCCTTTAGGATTGACTGGTTTGATCTCCTTACAGTCCAGGGTACTCTCAAGAGTCTTCTCCAACACCACAGTTCAAAAGTATCAGTTCTTCGGTGCTCAGCTTTATGATCCAACTCTCACATTCATATATAACTACTAGAAAAACCATAGCTTTGACTAGATGGACCTTTGTTGGCACAGTAACGTCTCTGCTTTTTAATATGCCATCTAGGCTTGTCAGGGCTTCCCTGATAGTGCAGTTGGTAAAAATCTGCCTGCAATGCAGGAGGCCTGGTTTCAATCCCTGGGTTGAGAAGATCCCCTGGAGAAGGGAATAGCTACCCACTCCAGTGTTCTGACCTGGAAAATTCCATGGACTTTATAGTTCATGTATTAGCAAAGAGTCAGACATGACTGAGTGACTTTCACTTTCACTAGGCTGATAATAGCTTTTCTTTCAAGGAGAAAGCCTCTTTTAAGCTCATGGCTGCAGTCACCATCTGCAGTGATTTTAGAACTCAAGAAAATAAATTCTGTCATTGCTTCATTGTTTCCCCCTCTATTTGCCATGAAGTGATGGGACCAGATGCCATGATCTTAGTTTTCTGAATGTTGAGTTTTAAGCCGACTTTATCACTCTCCTCTTTCACTTTCATCAAAAGCCCTTTCATCATCTTTAGCCCTTTTTCCCTTTCTGCCATAAGGTTGTGCCACGTGTATATGAGGTTATTGATATTTCTCTCTTCAATCTTGATTCCAGCTTGTGCTTCATCCAACCTGGCATTTCACATGACATACTCTGCATATAAGTTAAATAAGCAGGGTGACAATATATAGCCTTGACATATTCTTCTCCCAATTTGGAAACATTTTGTTGTTCCATATCCAGTTCTAACTGCTTCTTCTTGACCTGCATACAGATTTCTCAGGAGGCAGGCAAGGAGGTCTGCCACTTAGCACACGTGCAAACATATTATACAGTGGTATATCCTTCAGCCATAAATAAGAAAATCTTGCCATTTGTAATGATACGGGTGGACCTAAAGGGTTATCTGGTAAGTGAAATAAGTCAGACAGAAAGCCAATTACCATGTGATTTCACTTATGTGGTACATAAGTGAAAAAACAAGTGAACATAAAAACAGAAACAGACTCAGAAAATAAACAGGTGGTGTCCAGAGAGGGTGGGGGGCAGGAGATGGGCAAAATAAGTGAAGGCAATTAAGAGGTGCAAACTTCCAGTTATAAATGTCATAAAGATATAATGTACAATATAGGTAATCTAGTCAGTAATATTATAATTATGTATGATAACAGATGGTAACTAGACTTACTGTGGTCATGTCATGTATAAAAATACCGAATCACTATTTTGTACACCTGAGGCTAATATAACATTGTAAATAAATTATACTTCAATTACAAAAAAAAAGCATCCAATTTCAAATTTATGTTTTTGTTCAGCTGCTAAGTCGTGTCCAACTCTTTGTGACCCCAAGAACTATAGAATCATGTCAGGCTCCTCTGTCCTATATATTTGCAAAAGAAATCTTCAATCACTATAATTAATTACATTTGGAGAAAACTTTCAGTTACTTTTTAAAATCAGCATCCTTCTCTTAAAACCAAACTGAATTTTTGAGGTTTCCTTATGGGATACATTTTAGCAAAACGTAAGAATAAAGCATGTACATCTGTAGATAATATATTATTAGAAAGTGTAGTTGAAATTCAAATATAAATAAATCACATGGTTAAATATTATTTGACCTCCCAGATGAAAACAGTAGCTTTGGCAAAGTAGGCCTCTAATGTTATGTTTCAAGAGATTTTTGTCAGCTCATGGAAAATGTATTTCTCTGTATAAAAGAGAAATAGGCTTTCTAAAAGTTAAGACTTAATGTTGCAAAAGAAAATTCACATGACAAAAATCACAATATCAAAATAAGTCTGTTTTTAGTTTGTTGGTTTTTTCAATGCCTGGGTTGGGAGGATCCCAGGAAAAGGAAATGGCAACCCACTCCGATGTTCTTGCCTGTGAAATCCCATGGACAATGGAGCTTGGAAGGCTACAGTCCATGAGGGCGCAGAGTTGGACAGTACTGAGCAATTGATCACACACATATGAAACGTTAAATACAGTTTTCCTAGCCTACTCTGTAGCCACACCCCCACCACTTAGATAACATATAAACCATCAAAGACACACCTTTCCTAAAGGACTTGCCTTTGTTACATCAGTGTGCATAGAATTATGACATTTTATGTGTACAAAAACTATTCTTATCAGCGAGTACAGGGAATAGAGAGAAAAGCATTACTTTCTTTTTTCTGTGGCCTAAGAAGCTTGAATCATTCATGCTTTTTTTATTGCAGGTAATAAAAACTCAATCTAACTTAGAAGGGGGAAAATGGAAGGAAATAAAGTGAGGATGTCTTGGACATCAAAGGCAGTTATCAGAGTTGGCTTCAAGAATTAGAATCTCCATCTCTCTAGCTCTCTCCCTGCTTCCCTCTTTCTAGATATTTTACTTTATATCATTTCACTTTTCTGTACTGAGACAACACAATAGAAGATAGTTATGCCACAGTTTCTAAATGGCAAAATTTATCCACAAGTTTATCCTGAATTATAGCTGAAATCCCTTGGATCCAGTTTTAAATTCCTGGGAAAGAAAGGGACATGATTTGACACAGTTTGGGTCAACCCCTGGTCCAATCTCCTATAATCATAAGATAGTAAGATCATAGGAACATAGCTATAATATAAACAGATATTTTAGGAAGCACCTCAAAAAGCTTCATGGACAAATATGGAAACAGTGGAATGCATTCTCAGAGAGAGACAACCCCAAAATATATCTGTTCAAAATAAGTTTAAAGTGTATTTAGAAAACAATATGACAGGTTATCTATGACCCCATGGACTGTAGCCCAGCAGGCTCCTCTGTCCATGTGATTTCCCAGGCAAGAATACTGGAGTGGGCTGCTACCCCTTTCTCCAGGGATCTTCCTGACCCAGGGATTGAACCAGGGTCTCTTGCATTGCAGGCAGATCTTTACCATCTGAGCCATCAGGGAAACCCTACACTTAGATCATGTCTAATAAAGGTTTTTAGCCCTCAGAACAGTAGTAGTTGTTATTGTTCACTCACCAAGTCATGCCCAACTCTGCAAACCATGGACTGCTGCACGCCAGGCCTCCCTGTCCTTCACCATCTCCCAGAGTGTGCCTGAGTTCATTTCCATTGAATTAGTGATGCCATCCAAGTATCTCACCTTCTGTTACCCTCTTCTCCTTTTGTAGTAGCACGAAGATAGCCTCTTCGTTTATCTCCAAATACCTTGGCTCAAACTAACATTATGATACACATGTGGACAGAGAAGGTAGGTGGCAAGGTAGAACCCACAATACTTCAACTTGACTGTGTCCATAGAAAAAAATGACAATAGGATGACCAAGGATATTACTCTGTATTAAATAGTGGATAATGCAGCCCTAGAAATGACTAACATACTTGCTTTTAATTTGGAATCAGTTTATCCAAAATTAATTAAAAGAGTGTGAATTTCCATTTTCTACTTAGGCTTTTCCATGAGTCTATTTTTCACTAGGCTCTATTAAAATGTAGAACATTAATCATGGAAAACAAGGTATACTTGAAAGAGAAAATTCAGAACCAATAGATTCTTAATGAAACTCAACCACTCTGTGTCCCTTGAGAATGTCTTACCACTGTGGAGAAAGCACAGGCCTTGGAGCCAGTTAAACTCAGGCTCAAATCCTCACATCTGCCCTCACATTATCCTTTGAGACAGCCTTGGGTAACATTCTTAAACGATGTGAACGCTAGGTTGTTTCTTCATCATGAATTTCAAAAGAAAAGTTTAAAGTGATATTCATGTAGATTAAAACTGATAACTGCATGTTGCTACGAGGAATGTAAAACGGTGAAACTGTTTTTGGAAAACAGTCTGGCACCTTAATTCAAAGGTTAAATACGGAGTTAACATAAGACCCAGCATTTTCACTCCCATAATATACACCCAATAGAACTGAAAACATAGTTCTACAAAAAAAAGTATGCCTGGATGTTCATAGTTTAATTAATAGTCAAAAATGGAAATAACTTATATATCCATAAGCAGATAAGTAACAATATGATATTCACACAATGGAATATTATTCACCAATAAAAGGGAATAAGGTATCAGTACTTGAATGAGCCTTGATGATATTACCCTAAGTGAAAGAAGCCAGTCACAAAAAATGTGTTGTATTATATGATTCTATTTATATGAAATGTTCAGAGTAAGCATATCTATAGACAGAATATAGATTAGTGGTTGCCTAGGTCTGGGGGAGGGGAATGGAAAGTGACAAAAAATAGGTATAGGGTTTCTTTTTGATGTGATGAAATGTCCTAAAATTACATTGTGTAACCTTTGCCAACAAAGAAAGATTCAGTTCCTCAAGGCTTTGGTCTTCCAGTAGTCAAGTATGGATGTGAGAGCTGGACAGTAAAGAAGACAGAGCACTGGGAACTGATGCTTTTGAACTGTTGTGCTGCAGAAGATTCCTGCAAGCCCCTTGGACTGTAAGGAGATCAAACCAGTCAATCCTAAAGGAAATAAACCCTGAATACTCCTTGGAAGGACTGATGCTGAAGCTGAAGTCTCCTGATGTGAATTTCTGACTCACTGGAAAAGACCCTGATGCTGGGAAAGATGGAAGGCAAACGGAGAAGAGGGTGACAGAAGGTGAGATGGTTAGATGGCATCATCAATTCAATGGGCATGAACTTGGGCAAACTCTGGGAGATGGTGAGAGACAGGGAAGCCTGGCATGCTGCATTCCATGGGGTCACAAAGAGTTGGACACAACTGATCAACTAAACAACAACAATGTACATAATTCTGACTACACTAAAAAGACATTAAATGGAATACTTTAAATGAATAAGTTTAAGCAAATCATATTTCAGTAAAATTCTTTTACAAGGTGATAATATGTGAAATACATCAACTTATAATTTATTCATGCCAGGATAAACTTTACATGTAAACTTTTCTTTCATATTTCTAATTATATCACTCCACCATGGCTTAGCATAAAAAGGAATACAGCAAATAATACTCTAAGTACTAGTTAGATGTTTTAAATCATGTTGGTAATATTAACTAATAATATTATTCATAAAAATAGCTATGAATTATACTATGTACTAGGCACAGGGCTAACCATTTGTATTTATTAATTAAATATTCTTCATAATTTTATTCTCATGCTCTGTCGTCCCCTTCTCCTCCTGCCCCCAGTCCCTCCCAGCATCAGAGTCTTTTCCAATGAGTCAACTCATCGCATGAGGTGGCCAAAGTATTGGAGTTTCGGCTTCAATATCAGTCCTTCCAATGAACGCCCAGGACTGATCTCCTTTAGAATGGACTGGTTGGATCTCACAGTCCAAGAGACTCTCAAGGGTCTTCTCCAACACCACAGTTCAAAAGCATCAATCCTTCAGCACTCAGCTTTCTTCACAATCCAATTTTCACATACATACATGACCACTGGAAAAACTATAACCTTGACTAGATGGACCTTTGCTGGTAAAGTAATATCCCTGCTTTTCAATAACCCAATGCTAGCTGATTGTATAAGTCAAACCCTTAAACAACAGGCAGCCTCCCTTTTAGTGGCCTGATGGGTGGGTGTATGTAAATCGTTTTAGGATATCTGATTTAATCATATATTTACAAATCTCCCTCCCCGTCAGGGGAATTATATAAGCTAGACTGAACAATATTATTTCTTTCTGTACATTTTCAGTACCTTCAGAGAACTACCTTCTGAGTTACATATTGTAGTGATGTGTATACTCTTGATTACTGATTGATTTGTACAAACCAGTGTCACATCGGGAGGCTAAATAGCACCCCTTTAAACAGCACCCCTTTACACAGATAATAATGAAGTCTCATCGTATATCCTTCACCACCATTGGGTCACCACTGCGATCCTGAGTGATACAGCGTGCCTCAGCAACACTGGCAGATTGTGTGTGTGTGTGCTCAGCTGCTCAACTGTATGTGACTCTTTGCGACTCCTGGACTGTAGCCCACCAGGCTCCTCTGTCTATGAGATTCTCCAGGCAAGAATACTGGCATGGGTTGCCATGCCCTCCTCCAGTGTGTATCCAGTACCAGCCCACATTTATGACTTTGACAAACATGTTACTGATATACTAATAGCTGAAAAATGGATTAATTATGTTCATTCAGAACACAGACCCAGTCATGCAGATCTCTGTTAAAATCAAGCAGAAGGGAGGCTGCCAGCCATCTAGAATATTTTTTAGGTATTTTGATTCATTTGTAAAATATCATTTTCTGATATTGCTAGTGGAAAGAGTTTACTTTTAGTGCTCTCGTAAGTCCTTTGTGAAATAGAAGGAAAAGGAAAGTAAAGGGAAAAGAAATGCTATCATCACACCTTAAGTGATCCCTACATAGGAACAGGAACAGGAGAATTAAGATAAAATGATTCCCCCAAACTATTCTTAGGTTAAATTTAAGGATGATATTGCCCTGACTCTAGCCTGGTAGGAACAAAAGGGCAAAGGCAAGTTTCTGCTAATCTGGATTCAGTTCAGTTCAGTTCAGTCTTTTAGGTGTGTCTGACTCATTGTGACCCCATGGACTGCAGCACACCAGGCCTCCCTGTCCATCACCAACTCCCAGAGATCACTCAACCTCATGTCCATTGAGTCGGTGATGCCATCCAACCATCTCATCCTCTGTTATCCCCTCTCCTCTCACCTTCAATCTTTCCCAACATCAGGGTCTTTTCAAATGAGTCAGCTCTTTACATCAGGAGGCCAGAGTATTGGAGTTTCAATACAATCTGGATTAGCCTACCGAAAAATTTGAAGTAACTAGTTTGGATTTGTTTACAAGTCTGGAACCATAACCCAAGAAGCAAAGTTGAATCCTTTCAGAATGGTGAGAACAACAGCAGAAATGACTTCAAGGTACTATTCCAAAAGCCCAAGTAAGACAAGAATCATTGAACAGAGGCAGAAGTCCAAGAGTTAGAACTTGAGTCAGAAAATGGGCTAAAATGTGTCAAATTTTTTTCTGTAGAAAAAATTAGAGGGCAAAGCAAAAGCCTGGCTTAGACTTTTGCCAAGAAGCTGGGTGTTCCTGTACAACCTCAAAACAAATGGGGGTTTTTAACATAAGAACTTGAGTCTGTTGAGGTTTCAACTGTCCAAAAGCAATATCTAAGGATGAGTCTGTGTGTTTAGTGGCAATCAGCTGTCCTTTTAACAATATTCAGTGTTATCAACAGAAGGTATGGTTTTGGAAGACTGGCAAGAAGTGAGATAAGCTTCCAGAAGATATTATTGAACCCAAACTGGTACAATTCTAGAGTAAACTAATACAGTTGGAGAAGGAAATGGCAACCCACTCCAGTATTCTTGCCTGGAGAAGCCCATTGACAGAGGAGCCTGGCAGGCTACTGTCCATAGGGTCACAAAGAGTCAGACACTACTGGAGCGACTTAGTACACTCAAAAAATCATACAGTATGTATCTTAAATATATATTGTTTTTCTTACTGATACTCAAAAGCAACAAAAATAAAGATAACCGCAATACTTCCTAACACATCTTATGAAACTATAAGAATGATAAATTCATGTTAATTTGAAATTAAAGCTCATGAAATTTCTGTATATGAAAGAAGAAAAAAATGAAAGATTAAACAAACTGCTTCTAAGCATAACATAGCACCTATATTTACCAAAATTATCTTCTTATGTAACTAAAACACAGATATTTTGAAGAAAATACTGTAGTGAACATATTATCCAACAGACCCATGAAAATAACGTGTATCCAGGATATAAGTATAAAATTTATATCACAAAAAATAATTTGAATTATATTATAGATTATTAATTTGTGGCCTTACAGTATACTCTTATCAAGAAGATCTCTAAACTATTTACCAACCATAAGCCTGATGACCAAGACTTCAGTTCACTTCAATTCAGTCACTCAGTCGTGTTTGACTCTTTGTGACCCCATAAACAGCAGAATGTCAGGCATCCCTGTCCATCACCAACTCTCAGAGTTTACCCAGACTCAAATTCATTGTGTTGGTGATGACATCCAACCATCTCATCCTCTGTTGTCCCCTTCTCCTCCTGCCCTCAGTCTTTCCCAGCATCAGGATCTTTTCAAATGAGTCAGATCTCTGTACCAAGTGACCAAAGTATTGGAGTTTCCACCTCAACATCAGGCCTTCCAATGAACATCCAGGACTGATATCCTTTAGGATGGACTGGTTGGATCTCCTTGCAGTCCAAGGGACTCTAAATCTTCTCCAGCACCACAATTCAAAAGCATCAATTCTTTGGCACTCAGCTTTCTTTATAGTCCAACTCTCACATCCATACATGACCACTGGACAAACCATAACCTTGACTAGACAGACCTTTTTTGGCAATGTCTCTGGTTTTTAATATGCTGTCTAGGTTGGTCATAACTTTCCTTCCAAGGAGTAAGCATCTTTTAATTTCATGGCTGCAATTTACCATCTGCAGTGATTTTGGAGCCCCCAAAAATAAAGTCTGACACTGTTTCCACTGTTTCCCCATCTATTTGCCATGAACTGATGGGACCAGATGCCATGATCTTGGTTTTCTGAATGTTGAGCTCTAAGCCAACTTTTTCGCTCTTTTCTTTCACTTTCATCAAGAAGCTCTTTAATTCTTCTTCACTTTCTGCCACAAGGGTGATGTCATCTGCATATCTGAGGTTATTTAGATTTCTCCTGGCAATCTTGATTCTAACTTGTGCTTCCTCTAGCCCAGCGTTTCTCATGATGTACTCTACATATAAGTTAAATAACCAGGGTGACGATATTCAGCCTTGACGTACTTCTTTTCCTATTTGGAACCAGTCTGTTTTTCCATGTCTATTTCTAACTGTTGCTTCCTGACCTGCATACAAGTTTCTCAAGAGGCAGGTCAGGTGGTCTGGTATTCCCATCTCTTTCAGAATTTTCAACAAAGGGCAGACAGACTGAAACCACAATCACAGAAAGCTAGCTAATCTGATCACACAGACTACAGCCTTGTCTAACAGTGAAGCTAAGCCATGCCGTGTTGGGGCCACACAAGATGGACGGATCACGGTGGAGAGGTCTGACAGAATGTGGTCCACTGGGGAAAGGAATGGCAAACCACTTCAGTATATTCTTGCCTGGAGAACCTCTTGACCAATAGGAAAAGGCAAAAAGATAGAACACTGATGACCAAGACTTATCCCTAGATAATTTTTCAAGGTTTACATCTGTTCTTTGAATTGAATAGGGAATGAGAGTATTAAAACATCATACTAGTGCTCTTGTTGAAAGTGAATTTTTTTTTAATTTGGACCCAACTAAGAAGCTTTTTCAAAGATTAGCAAATTGTTTATAAAGTAAGATCCTAAATCAACTGAGTAAACTCAATTAACTTTTCCTGAAAGTGTATTATAAATAATTTACTGTTGATGTGACACTTTAAACCAATTGAATAAACAACTTACTTATATTGTAAATTAGATAATTGATCCAATATTAAATAAGTTTTAAAATCAGCAAAACTTTGGTAATTATTTGTTGTTTAGCTGCTAAGTAATATTCGACCCTTTGAGAGCCCCATGGACCAGGCAGGCTTAATTAAATTAAATCTATTGAAACAATTTACTGACTATATTGGTATCATTTTATTTATGTATGTTGGCATATTTTCTGATTTTATGAGGCATCCATGCGTTGGCTGAGCATTTCAGTTTTGAGTCAAATATAATTCTTTTTGTAAAGTAGGTTAATATGAAATTGTCATGAATTCCATTGAGATAAGGTCAAAATATGATTTTGTAAATTCTAGGGTATCAAAAATTATGCTGAAACACATAAAAGGAAAACAGAAAAAGCAAATGATAAAAATCTGCATTGTAGAAAAATCTTGTGAAGAAAGAAGAATTTAGATGTCTCTTACCTCTCTAACTTCCTCACTGCTTCAACATTTTAGACAATATACACAAACTTTTTCAACTTTATTCAACAGAAAAATAGGTTTAATAACAGCTGGCTTGTTGAGTTGCTAAGAGGATTTACAATAATACATATAAACCCCTTAGCATGGCACTTAGCACATAATAAAAGCTATAGAAATTTGCCCTTGCTAACATTTGTGTGATCATCATGCTGTGATCTCATGTTCAGAAATTATATATTTCATTTTTGTTTTCTTAATATAATTTTAATATATTTTGTTATTAACACATAAATTCTTATTTTCCTAGTAAGGAGGTACTGAATCTTTTTCCAATTTTAGCTATTGCTTCTGGGCTTGACAAAAAACAGCCTTTCTTTACACTACTTAGTATACTTCAATACCCTTTTATTCTATGTACCATGTAATATTAACATGCATCTATTTTAATAATACTTTTTAAATATAAATTTATTTATTTTAATTGGAGGTTAATTACTTTACAATATTGTATTGGTTTTGCCATACATCAACATGAATTCACCACGGGTATACACATGTTCCCCATCCTGAACCCCCCCTCCCACCTCCCTCCCCATACCATCTCTCTGGGTCATCCCAGTGCACCAGCTCTAAGCATCCTGTATCATACATCAAAGCTGGACTGGCGATTCATTTCATATATGATATTATAGAAGATTCAATGCCATTCTCCCAAATCATCCCATCCTCTACCTCTCCCACAGAGTACAAAAGACTGTTATACATCTGTGTCTGTTTTGCTCTCTTGCATACAGGGTTATCATTACTATCATTCTAAATTCTATATATTTGCATTAGTATACTGGATTGGTGTTTTTCTTTCTGTCTTACTTCACTCTGTATAATCGGCTCCAGTTTCATCCACCTCATTAGAACGGATTCAAATGTATTCTTTTTAATGGCTGAGTAATACTCCATTGTGTATATGTACCACTGCTTTCTTATCATTCATCCGCTGGTGGACATCTAGGTTGTTTCCATGTCCTGGCTATTATAAACAGCGCTGCAATGAACATTGGGGTACAAGTGTCTCTTTCAATTCTGGTTTCCTCAGTGTGTATGCCCAGCAGTGGGATTGCTGGGTCATAAGGCAGTTCTATTTGCAGTTTCTTAAGGAATCTCCACACTGTTCTCCATAGTGGCTATACTAGTTTGCATTCCCACCTACAATGTAAGAGGGTTCCCTTTCTCCACATCCTCTCCAGCATTTATTGCTTGTAGAATTTTGGATAGCAGCCATTTTGACTGGTGTCAAATGATTCCTCATTGTGGTTTTGATTTGCATTTCTCTGATAATGAGTGATGCTGAGCATCTTTTCATGTGTTTATTAGCCATCTGTAAGTCTTCTGTGGAGAAATGTCTGTTTAGTTCTTTGGACCATTTTTTGATTGGGTCATTTATTTTTCTGAAATTGAGCTGCAGGAGTTGATTATATATTTTTGAGATTAGTCTTTCGTCAGTTGCTTCATTTGCTATTGTTTTCTCCCATTCTGAAGGCTGTCTTTTCACATTGTTTGTAGTTTCCCTTGTTGTGCAGAAGCTTTTAATTTTAATTAGGTCCCATTTCTTTATTTTTGCTTTTATTTCCAATATTCTGGGTGATGGGTCATAGAGGATCCTGCTTGATTTATGTCGGAGAGTGTTTTGCCTATGTTCTCCTCTAAGAGTTTCATGGTTTCTGGTCTTACGTTTAGATCTTTAATCCATTCTGAGTTTATTTTTATGTATGGTGTTAGAAAGTGTTCTAGTTTCATTCTTTTATAAGTGGTTGATCAGTTTTCCCAGAACCACTTGTTAAAGAGATTGTTTTTCCTCCATTGTATATTCTTGCCTCTTTTGTAGAAGATAAGGTATCCATAGGTGTGTGGATTTCCCTCTGGGCTTTCTATTTTGTTCCATTGGTCTATATTTCTGTCTTTGTGTCAGACCTATGCTGTCTTGATGACTGTGGCTTAGTAGTAGAGCCTGAAGTCAGGAAGATTTATTCCTCCACTTTCATTCTTTTTCTCAAGATTGCATTGGCTATTCAAGATTTTTTGTATTTCCATACAAATTGTGAAATTATTTGTTCTAGCTCTGTGAAAAATACCGTTAGCAGCTTGATAGGAATTGCACTGACTCTATAGATTGCTTTGAGTAGTATACTCATTTTCACTATATTGATTCTTCCAATCCAAGAACATGGTATATTTCTCCATCTATTAGTGTCCTCTTTGATTTCTTTCACCAGTGTTTTAGTTTTCTATATATAGGTCTTCAGTTTCTTTAGGTAGATATATTCCTAAATATTTTATTCTTTTCATTGCATGGTGAATGGAATTATTTCCTTAATTTCTCTTTCTATTTTCTCATTGTTAGTGTTTGGGAATGAGAGGGATTTCTGAGTGTTTATTTCATATCCTGCAGTTCAGTTCAGTTCCGTCGCTCAGTCATGTCCGACTCTTTGCGACCCCATGAATCACAGCATGCCAGGCCTCCCTGTCCATCACCAACTCCCAGAGTTCACTTAGACTCATGTCCAATCGGAGCCCATGATGCCATCCAGCCATCTCATCTTCAGCCGTCCCCTTCTCCTCCTGCCTCCAATCCCTCCCAGCATCAGGGTCTTTTCCAATGAGTCAACTCTTCGCATGAGGTGGCCAAAGTACTGGAGTTTCAGCTATAGCATCATTCTTTCCAAAGAAATTCCAGGGCTGAACTCCTTCTGAATGGACTGGTTGGCTCTCCTTGCAGTCCAAGAGACTCTCAAGAGTCTTCTCCAACACCACAGTTCAAAAGCATCAGTTCTTCAGTGCTCTGCCTTCTTCACAGTCCAACTCTCACATCCATACATGACCACTGGAAAAACCATAGCCTTGACTAGATGGACCTTAGTTGGCAAATTAATGTCTCTGCTTTTGAATATACTATCTAGGCTGGTCATAACTTTTCTTCCAAGGAGTAAGCATCTTTTAATTTCATGGTTACAGTCACCATCTGCAGTGATTTTGGAGCTCAAACAAATAAAGTCTGACACTGTTTCCACTGTTTCCCATCTATTTGCCATGAAGTGATGGGACCGGATGCCATGATCTTCGTTTTCTGAATGTTCAGCTTTAAGCCAACTTTTTCGCTCTTCTCTTTCACTTTCATCAAGAGGCTTTTTAGTTCCTCTTCACTTTCTGCCATAATGGTGGTGTCATCTGCATATCTGAGGTTATTGATATTTCTCCCGGCAATCTTGATTTTGGCGTGTGTTTATTCCCAGTCCAGCGTTTCTCATGATGTACTCTGCATAGAAGTTAAATAAGCAGGGTGACAATATACAGCTTTGACGTACTCCTTTTCCTATTTGGAACCAGTCTGTTCCATCTCCAGTTCTAACTGTTGCTTCCTGACCTGCATACAGATTTCTCAAGAGGCAGATTAGGTGGTCTGGTATTCCCATCTCTTTCAGAATTTTCCAAACAACTTTACTATATTCATTGATTAGTTCTAGTAATTTTCTGGTGGAGTCTTTAGGGTTTTTTATGTAGAGGATCATGTCATCTGCAAACAGTGAGAGTTTTACTTCTTCTTTTCCAA
The DNA here is from genome assembly GCA_917880005.1 of Nanger dama. Classification (NCBI taxonomy): domain Eukaryota; kingdom Metazoa; phylum Chordata; class Mammalia; order Artiodactyla; family Bovidae; genus Nanger; species Nanger dama. The sequence goes on from CAKJTW010000020.1 coordinate 19,041,650, forward strand.
TTTGGATTCCTTTTATTTATTTTTCTGCTCTGATTGCTGTGGCCAAAACTTCTAAAACAATGTTGAATAGTAGTGGTCAGAGTGGGCACCTTTGTCTTATTCCTGACTTTAGGGGAAATGCTTTCAATTTTTCACCACTGAGGATAATGTTTGCTGCAGGTTTGTCACATATAGCTTTTATTATGTTGAGGAATGTTCCTTCTATTCCTGCTTTTGGAGTGCTTTTATCATAAATGGATGTTGAATATTGTCAAAGGCTTTCTCTGCATTTATTGAGATGATCCTATGGCTTTTATTTTTTCAATTTGTTAATGTAGTGTATTACATTGATTTATTTGTGGTATTGTAGAATCTTTGCATCCCTGGGATAAAGCCCACTTGATCATGGTGTATGATCTTTTAATGTGTTGTTGGATTCTGAATGCAGAATTTTGTTAAGATTTTTTTCTTCTGTGTTCACCAGTGATATTGGCCTGTTGTTTTCTTTTTTGTGGTGTCTTTGTCAGGTTTTGGTATTAGGGTGATGGGGGCCTCATAGAATGAATTTGGAAGTTTACCTTCCTCTGCAATTTTCTGAAAGAGTTTGAGTAGCATAGGTGTTAGCTCTTTTCTAAATTTTTGGTAGAATTCAGCTGTGAAGCCATCTGGACCTGGGCTTTTGTTTGCTGGAAGATTTCTGATTACAGTTTCAATTTCCATTCTTGTGATGGGTCTATTAAGATTTTCTATTTCTTCCTGGTTCAGTTTTGGAAAGTTACACTTTCCTAAGAATTTGTCCATTTCTTCCACGTTGCCCATTTTTTTGGCATATAATTGCTGATAGTAGTCTCTTATGATCCTTTGTATTTTTGTGTTGTCTTTTGTGACCTCTCCATTTTCATTTCTACTTTTATTGATTTGATTTTTTCTCCCTTTGTTTCTTGATGAGTGTGGCTAATGGTTTGTCAATTTTATTTATCCTTTCAAAGAACCAGCTTTTGCCCTTGTTGATTTTTGCTATGGTCTCTTTTATTTCTTTTGCATTTATTTCTGACCTAATTTTTAAGATTTCTTTCCTTCTGCTAACCCTGGGGTTTTTCATTTCTTCCTTTTTAGTTGCTTTAGGTGTAGAATTAGTTTATTTATTTGACTTTTTCTTGTTTCTTGGTGTATGCCTGTATTGCTATGAACCTTTCCCTTAGCACTGCTTTTACAGTGTCCCATAGGTTTTGGGTTATGTTTCCATTTTCATTCATTTATATGCCTATTTTGATTTCTTTTTTGATATATTCTGTGATTTGTTGGTTATTCAGTAGCGTGTTGTTCAGCCTCCATATGTTGGAATTTTTAATAGTTTTTCTCCTGTATTTGAGATCTAATCTTACTGCATTGTGGTCAGAAAAGATGCCTCAAATGATTTTAAGTTTTTGAGTTTACCAAAGCTAGATTTATGGCCCAGGATGTGATCTATCCTGGAAAAGGTTCTGTGTACGCTTGAGAAAAAGGTGAAATTCATTGTATTGGGGTGAAATGTCCTATAGATATCAACTTGGTCTAACTGGTCTATTGTATCATTTAAAGTTTGTGTTTCCTTGTTAATTTTCTGTTTAGTTGCTCTATCCATAGGTGTGAGTGGGGTGTTAAAGTCTCCCACTATTATTGTGTTATTGTTAATTTCCCCTTTCATACTTCTTAGCATTTGTCTTACATATTGCGGTGCTCCTATGTTGGGTGCATATATATTTATAATTGTTATATCTTCTTCTTGGATTGATCCTTTGATCATTATGTAGTGTCCTTCTTTCTCTCTTTTCACAGGCTTTATTTTAAAGTCTATTTTATCTGATATGAGTATTGCTACTCCTGCTATTTTTGGTCTCTATTTGCATGGAATATCTTTTTCCAGCCCTTTATTTTCAGTCTGTATGTGTCCCCTGTTTTGAGGTGGGTCTATTGTAGACAACATATGTAGGGGTCTTATTTTTTATCCATTCAGCCAGTCTTTGTCTTTTGGTAGGGGCATTCAACTCATTTACATTTAAAGTAATTATTGATAAGTATGATCCCGTTGCCATTTACTTTATTGTTTTGGTGTCGAGTTTATAGACCCTTGTTTTGTTTACTGTCTAGAGAAGATTCTTTAGAATTTGTTGGAGAGCTGGTTTTGGAGAGCTGGTTTGGTGGTGCGGAATTCTCTCAGCTTTTGCTTGTCTGTAAAGCTTTTGATTTCTCCTTCGTATTTGAATGTGATCTTTGCTGAGTACAGTAATCTGAGCTATAGGTTATTTTCTTTCATCACTTTAAGTATGTCCTGCCATTTTCTCCTGGCCTGAAGAGTTTCTATTGAAAGATCAGCTGTTTTCCTTATGGGAATCCCCTTGTGTGTTATTTGTTGTTTTTCCCTTGCTGCTTTTAATATTTGTTCGTGTTTGATCTTTGTTAATTTGATTAATATGTGTCTTGGGGTGTTTTGCCTTGGGTTTATCCTGTTTGGCACTCTCTGGGTTTCTTGGACTTGGATGATTATTTCCTTCCCCATTTTAGGGACGTTTTCAACTATTATCTCCTCAAGTATTTTCTCATGGTCTTTCTTTTTGTCTTTTTCTTCTTCTGGGACTTCTATGATTTGAATGTTGGGGCATTTAACATGGTCCTGGATGTCTCTGAGATTGTCCTCATTTTTTTATTCGTTTTTCTTTTTTCCTCTCTGATTCATTTATTTCTACTATTCTGCTTCACTAATCCTATGTTCTGCCTCCATTATTCTACTATTTGTTGCCTCCACAGTGTTTTTTATCTCATTTATTGCATTATTCATTATATACCGACTCTTTTTATTTCATCTAGGTCATTTTAAACATTTCTTGCATTTTCTCAATCCTGTCTCCTGGATATTTATCTGTGATTCCGTTTTGATTTCAAGATTTTGGATCATTTTCACTATCATTATTTGGATTCTTTATCAGGTAGGTTCCCTATCTCTTCCTTTAGTGTTTGGTTTCCTGGGCATTTATCCTGTTCCTTTATCTGCTGGGTATTCCTCTGTCTCTTCATCCCGTTTATATTGCTGTGTTTGGGATGGCGTTTCTGTATTATGGCAGTCTGTGGAGTTCTCTTTATTGTGGAGTTTCCTCACTGTGGGTGGGGTTGTACGGGTGGCTTGTCAAGGTTTCTTGGTTAGGGAAGCTTGTGTCGGTGTTCTAGTGGGTGGAGCTGGATTTCTTCTCTCTGGAGTCCAATGAAGTGTCCAGTAATGAGTTATGAGATGCCAACGGGTTTGGAGTGACTTTGGGCAACCTGTATATTGAAGCTCAGGTTCTGTGTTCCTGTGTTACTGGAGAATGTACATGGTATGTCTTGCTCTGGAACTTGTTGGCCCTTGGGTGGTGCTTGGTTTCAGTGTAGGTATGGAGGCATTTGATGTGCTCCTGTCAATTAATGTTCCCTGGAGTCAGGAATTCTCTGGTATTCTCAGGGATTTGGACTTAAGCTTCCTGCTTCTGGTTTTCAGTCTTATTTTTACAGTAGCCTCGAGACTTCTCCATCTATACAGCACCATTGATAAAACATCTAAGTTAAAGATGTAAAGCTCCTCCACAGTGAGGGACACCCAGAGAGGTTCACAGAGTTACATGGAGAAGAGAAGATGGAGGAGGGAGATAGAGATGACCTGAATGAGATGAGGTGGAATCAAAGGAGGAGAGAGAAAGCTAGACAGTAATCTTCCTTATGTGTGCTCCACAGTCTGGACTGCTCAGAGATGTTCATGGAGTTATACAGAGAAGAGGAGAGGGAGGGAGGGAATAGAGGTGGCCAGGAGGATAAAAGGGGGGAATGAAAAGAAGAGAGACAGATCCAGCCAGTAATCAGTTCCCTAAGTGTTCTCCACTGTCTGGAACACACAAAGAAATTCACAGAGTTGGGTAGAGAAGAGAAGGAGGAAGGAGGAGATAGAGGCGATCTGGTGGAGAAAAAGGAGAGTGCAAAGGAAGAGAAAGCAGTCAAGCCAGTAATCCCACTCCCAAGTAAAAATGGGTACTGAATATTGGGTTCTTAAAGGTATAAAATTGATAACAAATACCAAAAGGCAAAGATTAAAAATCTGGAGAAGAGGTTGGATTTTCAAAAATACAATATTAAGGAACAGGAAAAAGAAAAAAATCATAAACATTATTTATATATATATATATATATATATATATATGAAGTTTCCTTTGAAAATAGGGTCTCTTTTTTTGCAAAGTAATAGTAGGTTATAAAAATGAAAATTAAAGGAGTAATAGAGGACTTAAAAATAAAAAGAAATAATAGTAAAAATATATCTAGGACTTTCTCTGGTGGTGGTGTGAGCAGTGTTGGGTCAGTTCATTTTTGGCTAGTTCCTTGGTCCAGCTTTTATTTCTCAGACTCTATAGGCCCCTTTCTATGTAGTTGGTACTAACTACAAGGTTTTAATCTATTGCACTTGTCAATTCCAAGACGGTTCCCTCTGTTTTAGCTTTTTCTGTTTGCTGGTCTCTTCAGTGTCTGATTTCCACCCTGACACAAGGAGGCGGTGGTGGACACTTTTTAGGCTCACTTGTTCAGTCGCGCTGTGGGGAGGGAGGGAGGCTGCAATCAAATAACACTGGCGTGTACCCACAGTGTCTCAGCCACACTGGGCCTGCCCCCACTCATGGCGCATGTACCCTCCCTGCCCACACTGCTCAGGCTCTCGGTTGCTCTGCCTGGAACTGTCCGAGGCTGGCCGTGGGCTGCATGCACCTCTCAGGTCTAAGCCGCTCAGGTTCAGGCACTCGGGTAGTCCTCAGAGGTGCAGACCTTGTTGGGCCTGCATTTTCTGCCCTGCCCAGGTCTGAGCAACTCAGGTGATAAGGTTTTGGTGAGCCAGGTCGCTATGACTTATAGCCTCCCCCATCCCTGCCGCTCAGTTTTCTGGGTGTACAACTGGTGTGCCTTCTCAGGTAGATGTTGACCATCCAGAACCTCAAGAAGTCTTAGTTAGCAAAGAAGCCTGCTTGTAGTTTGGTAGATAATGCCTCTCTGGGGCTGCAATTGCCCCATTCCAGCTCTAGCTGCCTGTCACTGGAGGGAGATGGTCTGCAGCCGGCTATCTCTGTTCAGTGCTTTGCTCTGTGAGCAGAAATGATGGTATCTTAGGTTAGGGCTTTTCCCGTGGTAGCTATCTCACAGTCTGGTTTGCTAGCCCAAGTTAGTTCCAGCAGATTGCCCTCAGGGCATTCAGGCCTGGTCCTTACTCTTAGCAATGCAGCCCGGGGCCTCCCTGCCCAGCCCCCACTTGCTAGTGGTGGGTGCAGTCGTCTGCACTGTTTCTCCACTGGGGGAGTTATCGTTGGGCACGTAATTTATGGGTTTTAATTATTTATTTATTTTTCCTCCCAGTTATGTTGCCCTCTGAGGTTCCAAAGCTCGCCACAGACTTGGCAGTGAGAGCCTTTCCTGGTGTTTGGAAACTTCTCTCTTTTTAAAACACCTTTCCCAGGATGGAGCTCCATCCTTACCTCTTTAGTCTCTCTTTTTGTCTTTTCTATTTTTTCCTACCTCCTTTTGAAGACAATGGGCTGCTTTTCTAAGTGCCTGATGTCCTCTGCCAGCATTCAGAAGTTGTTTTGAGGAATTTACTCAGCATTTAAATGTTCTTTTGATGAATTTGTTGGGGAGAAAGTGGTCGCCCTGTTCTATTCCTCCGCCATCTTTGGCTATTTTAATAATATTTATATATATATTACTTATAGTTTCCCATTAATTAGAAATAAGTTTGGTACCATCCTCCCAACACTGTGTTACACTCAGTGGAGACAAAGGAAACAGTGTCTATAAGTTTGGAATTTGTCTATAATTTTGGAGTCCAGCTTGGGATACACATGTCAACTTGATGTGCTATGGAGAGTGTCAGGATGGCAAGATACTGTGTTATAGTTACAGTTACAGCTTTTTAAAATGATATTAACTAAATGACAGTCAAAAATAAATTTGCTTTAAAAAATATTCTGGGAACAAGTTAGAAAGATGAAGCTGAAAATCCTGAGATACCATAAAAAGACAGCAAAATTCTGCAATCTGCTCAATGTAAAATGAACTCAGAAAGGAATAAAGAGGAAAAAACACTTCTTCCTCAGACTCAATGGATGACACCTTATGGCTTAGTCCCAGATGTTAGAGTGGTAAGGATTGACTCCAGCTTCCTGATGAGAAGTGAAAGCCTTTTGATGAATAGTTTCCAGCACTTCTGATAGATACATATCTTATTTGACTTCAGTTCAGTTGCTCAGTCGTGTTCGACTCTTTGTGACCTCAAGAATCATAGCACATCAGGCCTCCCTGTCCATCACCAACTCCTGGAGTTCACTCAAACTCATGTCCATTGAGTCCATGATGCCATCCAGCCATCTCATCCTCTGTCGTCCCCTTCACCTCCTGCCCCCAATCCCTCACAGAATCAGGGTCATTTCAAATGTGTCAACACTTCACATGAGTTGGCCAAAGTACTGGAGGTTCAGCTTCAGCATCAGTCCTTCCAAAAACACCCAGGACTGATCTCCTTTAGAATGGACCGATTGGATCTCCTTGCAGTTCAAAGGACTCTCAAGAGTCTTCTCCAACACCACAGTTCAAAACCATCAATTCTTCGGCGCTCAGCTTTCCTCACAGTCCAACTTTCACATCATACATGACCACTGGAAAAACCATAGCCTTGACTAGACAGACCTTTGTGGGCAAAGTAATGTCTTTGCTTTTCCATATGCTATCTAGGTTGGTCATAACTTTCCTTCCAAGGAGTAAGCATCTTTTAATTTCATGGCTGCAGTCACCATCTGCAGTGATTTTGCAGCCCAAAAAAATAAAGTCTGACACTACTTCCATTGTTTCCCCATCTATTTCCCATGAAGTGATGGGACCAGATGCCATGATCTTCGTTTTCTGAATGTTGAGCTTTAAGCCATCTTTTTCATTCTCCTCTTTCACTTTCATCAAGAGGCTTTTTAGTTCCTCTTCCCTTCCTGCCATAAGGGTGGTGTTATCTGCATATCTGAGGTTATTGATATTTCTCCCGGCAATCTTGATTCTAGCTTATGCTTCTTCCAGCCCAGCGTTTCTCATGATGTACTCTTCACATAAGTTAAGTAAGCAGAGTGACAATATACAGCCTTGACGTACTCCTTTTCCTATTTGGAACTAGTCTATTCTTCCATGTCCAGTTCTAACTGTTGCTTCTTGACCTGCATACAGATTTCTCAAGAGGGAGGTCAGGTGGTCTGGTATTCCCATCTCTTTCAGAATCTTCCACAGTTTATTGTGATCCACACAGTCAAAGGCTTTGGCATAGTCAATAAAGCAGAAAGAGATGTTTTTCTGGAACTCTCTTGCTTTTTCCATGATCCAGCAGATGTTGGCAATTTGATCTCTGGTTCCTGTCTTTTCTAAAACCAGCTTGAACATCTGGAAGTTCACGATTCATGTAATACTGAAGCCTGGTTTGGAGAATTTTCAGCATTACTTTACTAGCATGTGAGATGAGTGCAATTGTGGGGTAGTTTGAGCATTCTTTAGCATTGCCTTTTTGGGATTGGAATGAAAACTGCCCTTTTCCAGTCCTGTGGCCACTGCTGAGTTTTCCAAATTTGCTGGCATATTGAGTGCAGCACTTTCACAGCATCATCTTTCAGGATTTGAAATAGCTCCACTGGAATTCCATCATCTCCACTAGCTTTTTTGTAGTGATGCTTTCTAAGGCCCACTTGACTTCACATTCCAGGATGTCTGGCTCTAGATGAGTGATCACACCATTGTGATTATCTGGGTTGTGAAGATCTTTTTGTACAGTTCTTCTGTGTATTCTTGCCATCTCTTCTTAATATCTTTTGCTTCTGTTAAGTCCATACCATTTCTGTCCTTTATCGAGCCCATCTTTGCATGAAATGTTCCCTTGGTATCTCTAATTTTCTTGAAGAGATCCCCAGTCTTTCCCATTCTGTTGTTTTCCATTGTTTCTTTGCATTGATCGCTGAGGAAGGCTTTCTTATCTCTCCTTGCTATTCTTTGGAACTCTGCATTCAGATGCTTATATCTTTCCTTTTCTCCTTTGCTTTTCACTTCTTTTCACAGCTATTTGTAAGGCCTCCTCAGACAGTCATTTGCTTTTTTGCATTTCTTTTCCATGGGGATGGTCTTGATCCCTGTCTCCTCTACGATGTCACAGACCTCCGTCCATAGTTCATCAGGCACTCTGTCTATCAGATCTAGTCCCTTAAATCTATTTCTCACTTCCACTGTATAATCATAAGGGATTTGATTTAGGTCATACCTGAGTGGTTAGTGGTTTTCCCCATTTTCTTCAATATTTGACTTAGTGGAGTCCAACTCCTAACTTCATTCCCCAAAATCTATTTCCCCTACTATGTTTGTGAATTATTACCCATGACACAGTTCAAGACTCTCTAGAAATAACTGATTCTCAGGAATCAACTTGCCTGACTTCAGGCTCTACTACAAAGCCACAGTCATTAAAACAGTATGGTACTGGCACAAAGACAGAAATATAGATCAATGGAACAAAATAGAAAGCCCAGAGATAAATCCACACACCTATGGACACCTTATCTTTGACAAGGGAGGCAAGAATATACAATGGAGTAAAGACAATCTCTTTAACAAGTGGTGCTCGGAAAACTGGTCAACCACTTGTAAAAGAATAAAACTAGATCACTTTCTAACACCACACACAAAAATGAACTCAAAATGGATTAAAGATCTAAATGTAAGACCAGAAACTATAGAACTCGTAGAGGAGAACATAGGCAAAACACCCTCTGACATACATCACAGTAGAATCCTCTATGATCCACCTCCCAGTATACTGGAAATAAAAGCAAAAATAAACAAATGGGATCTAATTAAAATTAAAAGCTTCTGCACAACAAAGGAAACTATAAGCAAGGTGAAAAGACAGCCTTCTGAATGGGAGAAAACAATAGCAAATGAAGCAACTGACAAACAACTAATCTCAAAAATATACAAGCAACTCCTGCAGCTCAACTCCAGAAAAATAATCGATCCAATCAAAAAATGGGCCAAAGAACTAAATAGGCATTTCTCCAAAGAAGACATACGGATGGCTAACAAACACATGAAAAGATGCTCAACATCACTCATTATCAGAGAAATGCAAATCAAGACCACAATGAGGTGCCATTTCACACCAGTCAGAATGGCTGTGATTCAAAAGTCTACAAGCAATAAATGCTGGAGAGGATGCAGAAAAAAGGGAACCCTCTTACACTGTTGGTGGGAATGCAAACTAATACAGCCACTATGGAAAACAGTGTGGAGATTCCTTAAAAAACTGCAAATAGAACTGCCTTATGACCCAGCAATCCCACTGCTGGGCATACATACTCGAGGAAACCAGAATTGAAAGAAACACATGTACCCCAATGTTCATTACAGCACTGTTTATAATAGCCAGGACATGGAAACAACCTAGATGTCCACCAGCGGATGAATGATAAGAAAGCTGTGGTACATATACACAATGGAGTATTACTCAGCCCTTAAAAACAATACATTTGAATCCGTTCTAATGAGATTGATGAAACTGGAGCCGATTATACAGAGTGAAGTAAGACAGAAAGAAAAACACCAATACAGTATACTGACACATATATATGGAATTTAGAAAGATAGTAATGATGATCCTGTATGTGAGACAACAAAAGAGACACAGATGTATAGAATGGACTTTTGGACTCTGAGGGAGAGGGAGAGGGTGGGATGATTTGGGAGAATGGCTTTGAAACATGTAGACTATCATGTAAGTAATGAGGCGCCAGTCTATGTTCGATACAGGATACAGGATCCTTGGGGCTGGTGCACGGGGATGATCTAAAGAGATGATATGGGGTGGGAGGTGGGAGGGGCTTTGGGATTGGGAGCTCGTGTACACCTGTGGCTGATTCATGTCAATGTATGGCAAAACCAATACAGTATTGTAACGTAGAATAAAGTAAAAATAAAACTTTAAAAAAATAATAAAAAATAAAAAATAAAAATAAAAATTCACCCTCAAAATAAATAAATAATTGATTCTTTCTAATCTATTATTTCCTCATAACCTATAATTAAGATGGTTTTACTTTCTTTCTGCAATGAATGTTACATTCACTTCCCTTTTTCTGTCTTCCTTGTGTTGCTTGTCTTGTAGGTCACACCCTCACCAAATCTTGACCACCATTCTGTTACCCTTGTCTCCAAACTTTCTTCTCCTTCCCTCCTTTATCTTGCCCAAGAGCAATTTTCCTACATCACAACCCTTACCATAGCATTCCTTCATTTCATTAAATCCTTTTTGGAACCCAATGACCAATAAAGATTAATCTATTTAGACTTGTTTTAAAAACAGTTATTTCAAGCCCACTTTCCTGCAATCTTTAATAATCTTAAGAATAATAATTTTCTTGATTTCAAGAAAAGAGATGGCATCAGATAAAGAAGTCTCAAAAAAATTTTTTTAAACACAAGCTACATTGAAGGAATTGTGTTTGCCAGCACAAAGGAGATGGTGGTCCACTCTATTATATCTATACTAGAAAAAGGGTAAATAATTAATGTTTATATAGAAATTTGTTTATATATATATTAATGTTTATATAGAAATTTGAATCTCCTATTGACAGAAACAATTTAGCTCCAATATATAGGCATACACAATGATCATGAACTTCTACTCTACTGTCCTAACATTCTAGTGCCTGGTTTTTTGAGACTATAACTGATAGACCATCTTATGTACTTACCATAATGATGGTCCTAGAGCAGCTGACCTCATACCCTCCAAATACTTTTGTTCCTCCCATTTCAGTCCTTGATCTTCACTTTATATACTCCTTCTAGGTTTACTATTCATGAACCTACCCACCAGAGTAAGACCAAGGTTTACCCGCATCCAATCCCTCCTACCAGCAAGGTTCCACAAGACACTTATCCTCATCCATCAGAGAAAAGATAGAATGAAAACCACAATCACAGAATCTTAACTAAACTGATCACATGGATCACAACCTTGTCTAACTCAATGAAACTAGAAGCCATGCCATGTAGGGCCACCCAAGATGGATGGGTCATGGTGGAGAGCTCTGATAAAACATGGTCCACCAGAGAAGGGAATGGTAAATCACTTCAGTATTCTTTCCTTGAGAACCTCATGAACAGTATGAAAAGGCAAAAAGATAAGAATGAAGAGGCTGAGCCAAAGCTGAAGCAGTGTGCAGTTGTGGATGTGTCTGGCAGTGAAACTAAAGGTTGATGCTTTAAATAACAATATTTCATAGGAGCCTTGAATATTAGGTCCATGAATCAAGGTAAACTGGAAGTGGTCAATCAGGAGATGGCAAGCATAAACATTGAAATTTTAAGAATCAGTGACCTAAAATAGACTGGAATGGGAATATTTAATTCAGATGACCATTATATCTATTACTGTGAGCAAGAATCCCTTAGAAGAAAAGGAGTAGCCCTCATAGTCAACAAAAGAGTCCTAAATGCAGTGCTTGTGTGCAATCTCAAAAATGACAGAATGATATCTGTTCATTTCCAAGGCAAACCATTCAGTATCACAGTAATCCAAGTCTATGTCCCAAGCACTAATGTTGAAGAAACTGAAGCTGAACAGTTCTATGAAGACTTACAAAACCTTCCAGAACTAACTCCAAAAAAGATGTCTTCCTCATCAGGGATGGGAATTCAAATGTAGGAAGTCAAGAGATACATGGAGTAACAGGGAAGTTTCAACTTGGAATACAAAATGAAGCAGGGCAAAGGCTAACTGAGTTTTGCCAAGAGAATGTACTGGTCATAACAAATACCCTTTTCCAACAACACAAGAGACAACTGTACATATGGAAATCACCAGATGGTCAATACCGAAATGAGACTGATTATATTCTTCGCAGTTGTGAAGATGGAGAAGCTCTATATGGTCAGCAAAAACAAGACTGGGAGATGACTGTGGCTCAGATCAAGAACCTCTTATTGCAAAATTCAGACTTAAATTGAAAAAAGTATGGAAAAGCACTAAGCCATTAAGTTATGACCTAAATCAAATCCATTACAATTATATAGTGAAAGTGACAAATAGATTCAAGGTATTAGATCTGATAGACAAAGTGCCTGAACTATGGATGGACATTTGTCACATTGTACAGGAGGTGATGATCAAAACCCTTCCCAAGATAAAGAAATGCCAAAAGACAAAATGACTGTCTGAAGAGGCCTTACAAATAGCTGAGAAAAGCCGCTAAAGGCAAAGGAGAAAAGGAAAGATATAAGCATCTGAATGCAGAGTTCCAAAGCATAGCAAGGAGAGATAAGAAAGCCTTTCTCAGTAAACAATGCAAATAGAAGAAAACAATAGAATGGGAAAGGCTAGAGATCTCTTCAAGAAAATTAGAGATACCAAGGGAACATTTCTTACAAAGATGGGCTGAATAAAAGACAGAAATGGCATGGACCTAACAGAAGCAGATGATTTTAAGAGGTGGCAAGAATACACAAAAGAGTTGTACAAAAAATGATCTTAATGACCCAGATAACCACAATGGGTGGTTATCACAATGTGATCAGTCACCTAAGCCAAACATCAAGTGGGCCTTAGGAAGCAACATTAAGGACAAAGCTAGTGGAGGTGATAGAATTCCAGTTGAGCTATTTCTATCCTAAAAGATGATGTTGTAAAAGTGCTGCACCCAATATGCCAGCATATTTGGAAAACTCAGCAGTGACCACAGGTCTGGAAAAGGTCAGTTTTCATTCCAATCTTAAAGAAAGACAGTGTCAAAGAATGTTTAAACTACTGCACAATTGCACTCATCTCACACCCTAGCAAAATAATGCTCAGAATTCTCCAGGCCAGGCTTCAGCAGTACCTGAACTGAGAACTTGCAGATATTCAAACTGGATTTAGAAAAGACAGAGTAACCAGATATCAAATTGCCAATATCCACTGGAGCATAGCAAAAGCAAGAGAATTCCAGGAAAAAACATCTACTTCTTCTTCATTGACTACATTAAAGCCTTTGATTGTGTGGATCATAACAAACTGGAAAATTCTTCAAGAGATGGGAATACTAGACCACCTTGCTTACCTCCCAAGAAATCTGTATGCAGGTTAAGAGCAACAGTTAGAACCAGACATGGAGCAACAGGTTGGTTCCAAATTGGGAAAGGAGTACGTCAAGGCTATATTTTGTCACCCTGCTTATTTATCTTATATGCAGAGTATATCATGAGAAATTCCAGGCTGGAAGAAGCACAAGCTGGAATCAAGATTGCCAGGAGAAATATCAATAACCTCAGATATGCAGATGACACCACCCTTGTGGCAGAAAGTGAAGAGGAATTGAGGAGCCTCTTGATGAAAGTGAAAGAGGAGAGTGAAAATGTTGGCTTAAAACTCAACATTCAAAACACTAAGATCATGGCATCGGGTCCCATCACATTCACATTTCCCATCACATTCATAGTAAATAGATGGGGAAACAATGGAAACAGTGAGAGACTTCATTTTCTTGGGCTCCAAAATACCTTCAGGTTGTGAATCTAGGCATGAAATTAAAAGACGCTTGCTCCTTGGAAGAAATGCTATGACCAACATAGACAGCATATTAAAAAGCAAGGACACTACTTTGCTGACAAAGGTCCATATAGTCAAACCTATGGTTTTTCCACTAGTCATGTATGGATTGGAGAGCTGGACCATAAGGAAGGTCGAATATCAAAGAATTGATGCTTTTGAACTGTGGTGTTGGAGAAGACTTTTGAGAGTCCCTTAGACTGCAAGGAAAGCAAACCTGTCAATCCTAAAAGAAATTAGTCCTGAATACTCATTAGAAGAACTGATGCTGAAGCTCCAATACCTTGGCCACCTGTTGTGAAAAGCTGACTTATTAGAAAAGAGCCTGATGCTGAGAAAGATTGAAGCCAGGAGGAGAAGGGGGACGACATAGGACAAGATCACTAGATGTCATCACTGACTTGGACATGAGTTTGAGCAAGCGCCAGTGCTGGTGATAGACAGGGAAGACTGGCGTGCTGCAGTCCATGGGGCTGCAAAGAGTTGGACATGACTGAGAAACTGAACAACAAAGGTGAGCTCATTATCATGAGTTTACATATAACCCACATTCTGTTATTTCCCAATTTTTCTCTATGCTCAAACTCTTCTGAGTTCAAAATACATATATTCAGCTATCTACTAGACATTTCTGTATTTTTTGAAACATTTGACAGAATTAACATATTCAAAACTGATCTTTGGAGTCCCACCACTACTACCAAGATGCTATTTCTCCCACTTCCTGCTTTGATATCTTCTTCAGCTTTTTTATTTTGAACAAGTCAAAGTCTTTCATGCCTTGATCATCTTTCACACGTCTACAGAGCACTGCCAGCTAGTCTCTGGTTCTTTCTTTTTTTTTAATTTTTATTTATTTTTTTAATTACAATACTGTATTTGTTTTGCCATACATTGACATGAATCAGCCACAGGTGAACACAATCTCCCAATGCCGAAGCCCCCTCCCACCTCCCACCCCACATCATCTTCCTGAATCATCCTGTGCACCAGCCCCATGCATCCTGCATCCTGTCTTGAACATAGACTGGTGCTTCATTTCTTACAAGAAAGTATACATGTTTCATTGCCATTCTCCCAAACCATCCCACCCTTTCCCTCTCCCTCAGAGTCCAAAAGTCCGTTCTATACCTCTGTGTCTCTTTTGTTGTCTCACATAGAGGGTCATCATTACTATCTTCTAAATTCCATATATATGTGTCAGTATACTGTACTGGTGTTTTTCTTTCTTAAAATTCAAGGTCAGTTTTAATGCATCCTCTCAAAGACTATTCAACATAATGATGTAGCTTCTTCTCCTAATATATCTATCTCAGCACTCTGTTTTACAGAATTTTTACACAAGTTTCAGATAAAAAGCAACTGATTAAATAAAATATTTATTCTCCTTTATCAAATTATAAAATATTTATCTCCTTTATCAAATTATAGTCCTTGAGGGCAAGGACTATATCTTTCCTGTTCAATAATTTAGCTCCAGGGTCTTTCAGGTATATAGTAGTATCTCTGAAAACATTTGCTAAATGAATAAATAGATGCAAAAAAAAAAAAAAAAAGCACTGAATGACTATGTAAAATATCACAGTAAGTGAGAATCTCCTTACCAGCTTCTTTCAAATTGCATCTGTACTGCATATAGGAAACCTCAACACAAAAGCCACATTACAAAGTAAATAACTTAACAAATGGTAACTTTCATACAGTGTTCACTTGGGTTTAACTGCTTTATAGATATTAACTACTTAATCATCTTTCAAACTTATGGGGTAGCATCTAATATCACACACACTTTACAAACAAAGAAATGGGGCAGGCGGAGGGGGTGGGGGTGGTGGTAAGTCTGTGTCTTGCCCAGAATCACAGAGTTAAAAATAGAAAATCCAGGATTGTAGTGCAGGCAGTCTAGCTGGAGTCTGCCTGCTAGCCCAACCACAATACCTATGCCAAAATGCTGCTAATAGCTAGGTTTATCTTAGTTTTGTTGTTTTAACTTTTAATTGGCAGATAATTGGTTTACAATATTGTGTTGGTTTCTGCTGTACAACAATGTGAAATCAGCTACAAGTATGCATATATCCCCTTCCTCTCAGGCCTCCCTCGCACCTTCCCATCCCCCATTTCACACCTCTAAGTCCTCACAGAGTACCAAGTTGAGCTCCCTGTATTACCCAGCAACTTCCCACTAGCTAGCTATTTTACACATGACAGTGCATATATGCTAATTCTACTTTCTCAGCTTGCCCCACCCTCTCCTTCCACAGCTGTGTCCATGAGTCCATTCTTTATATCTGCATCTCTATTCCTTCCCTGCAAATAGGTTCATCAGTACCGTTTTCCTAGATTCCATTTATATGTGTGTTAATATATGATGTTCACTTTTCTCTTTGACTTACTTCACTCTGTATGACAGATTCGAGGTTCCTCCACCTCACTAAAACTGACTCAGTTTCATTTAGTCTTTTTTTTCTTTTTAATGTAGCTCTATTTGATAAAAAGTGAGACGTGCAAGTAAGCCCTTGGGACTTTATCTGTGGTATAAAATGTAGTAGAATTGTATTCCTGTCCAGGCCTAACAAACTCTGCCAGGTGAGAACGTAGGTATATTTTTCCCCTCATTGACTTAAGTGGATCCTGTTTGGTCCCCTCCTTTCTAATTAGAAAAAGCCATTTCGTCATTTAACATTTTTGCACAGTCATATTTTCATCCATTACTTATCTCCAAAAGCCCTGTCAGCAAAAATTGTATCTCCCAGAAATGACGAGAAAAGCTTATAAACTTGGCCTTACAAATGAAAGTTAATGGCCAAGAGCAACTGTGCTTCCTAATCCAATGCAGTCCTGAAAAAATTCTAGAATTATTGATGCCATAAAATTCATTTAATTACAACTTTAGCATTAAGATTCGAGGAAAACTAGTAGATATCCAATCCAATTCTTGGAATAGCACTTAACCTAGTATAAAAAGCTTAATGCTAAGAAATAATCCCTTTGTGTTATGTACATATAATTTTCAAGTCCAATTACCATATTTAGTGGTACATTGTATTTTTAAGAATTTTTCTTGAGAAAATGTGAATGAAAATAAACCACTATTCTGAAAGGCTTATTAAATACATCCTGTATATGCATTAAGAAAATTTTGTTTAGAATACTTCAGATGGTTAGGATTTTCTGTTTGAAGTTATTTAGTCATTCTATTTTATAAGTGATTGATGGTTTCCTTCATAATTTCTACTTTGTCAGGGATAAACAGCAGTATTGTAATATAAGTCAAGAAAAGTAGGGCTAACCATGTACATTGTAATTGTCTTTCAGTTATATAAGTGTAAATTTAAAGCCTTAACTTAGGTCTAAAAAGGATCCTATCATTATATAAAGTTCACCATTGTCCCCTGCATGCTAGTGGTCCCCAACCTGTTTGGTACCAGGGACCAGTTTCATAAAGAGTCCATGTTTCCATGGACTCTGGGGGTGCTTTTGGGATGATTCAAGTGCATTATGCTTCATCTCAGATCATCAGGCACTAGACCCTGACTGGGTACTCCTGTGAAATGGCATATAATATATCCTGAGAATTAGCTTGTCAGATGGCACCAGTAGTAAAGAACCCACCTGCCAATAAAAGGGATGCAAGAGACATGGGTTCCATCTTTGGGTCAGGAAGATTGCCTAGAAGAGGAAACAGTAACCCACTCCAGTATTCTTGCTTGGAGAATCCCCATGGACTGAGGAGTCTGGCGGGCTACAGTCCATGGGGCCACAACGAGTCAGATTCCATGGAGCTCACACACAAACATATACTGAGAAAATTACCAATCATGGGAAATGCGGTATTAGATGTATTTATAGTTTCTAATTCTCTTTTGTCGAGAAAATTGTTTCTACCAGAGGAATGCCAGTGCAGAGTTATGAGTATAGATTAGTGTACTGAGAGTGGCACTGGAGGGGCAACACAGTTGTGTAAGTTATAGTAAGTCCCCAACATGAGCAAACCTTGTAAGAATAATACTCTCAAAACCTTTCCTGTTACATTGGGCTTTAGAGTTTGACTATATTAATCACTTGGGATTCACTCAGTTCACTATCATGCTATAATAATGCTTGAAATCATTAGGAAATTATGAAAACAAAAATATGAATTGAAAATTACCAAACCAATTAATGGAATGAGAACTTTCAGAGTTTACTATTTGGGGTAGACAATCTTATGATGATCCTTGAATAATGTCCTCCTCTTGAGTGTACACAGGACCTTTAACCTGCTTGTAAAGAACAGACCATGGCAAAGATGATGGGATATCACTCCTGTGATTATGTTATCCTGTATGGCAAAGATGAAGGGATTCGGCAGATGTAATGAAGGTCCCTAATCAACTGAATTTAAGTTAGTCAAGGGAAAAGAAGAAATTATCAGTGAAATTGTATAAACAAGTAAGCTTTTTTAACAACCAGTCTAGAGGTTTCATGAGCTTCCCTGGTAGTTCAGATGGTAAAGAATCTGCTGTAATGTGGGAGACCTGGGTTCAATCTCTGGATCAGGAAGATCCCCTGGAGAAGGGAATGGCAACCCACTCCAGTATTCTTGCCTGGAGAATCCCATGGACAGAAGAAGCTGGCAAGCTCTTCTCAGTCCATAGGGTCACAGAGAGTAGGGCACGACTGATCAACTAACACTTTCAATTATTTTTTCTAGAGGTTTGAAGTCAAAGAGATACTCTTTCTGGTGTTGAAGAAGCAATCCACCATGTTGTAAACTGCCTATGGAGAAAGGTAGCTGCTAGGAGATGAGAATCTGTCTTACAACTAGAAGGGATTCAATCCTGTCAACATTAAGCTTTGAGAGGACCGTAAGCTCTAGATGAGAAGCCAGCCCAAGATGACATCTTGATTTTAGCCTTGTGAGACTGAGCAGAGGACCCTGCTGATCAGCACTTAGACTTCAGACATGCAAAAACAGTGACATGGTAACTGGGTATGTTTTAAGTTATGAAAGGTGTGGTTGTTACGCAGCATAGAAAACATACTGGACGACAGGACTTCTGGAATGGGGGAGGAAGTACATCTGTGAATCTTCTCCTCCATAAAAGCAATAAAAACGCTAGAGAGGATTTTTCAAAATCAACTTTCAGAACTTTAAAGAGAAAAAAAAAAAAGACAAACCAATCTGAGTATTGTCTAGTCCAGGAAAACTGCTGAATTTCCTAAAGAACAGTCATGTTGGGTTTCCCTGATGGCTCAGTGGTAAAGAATCTGCCTGCCAATGCAGGAGGCATGGGTTTGATCCATGGATTGGGAAGATCCCACATGCCACGAAGCAACTAAGCCCAGGCGCTAGAACTACTGAGCCTGTGCTCTAGAGCCCAGGAGCTGCAACTACTGAAGCTTGTGCACCCTAGAGGATATGCTCCACAGCAGGAGAAGCCACGGCAATGAGAAGCCCACATACTGCAAGAGAAAAGCCTGAGCAATAATGACGATCCAGCACAGCTAAAACTAAGTAAATGTTTTGGTTTTTTTTTTTAAGAGAATAGTCATGTTTTAACTTACATTAATCCCAGCACCTTCTCCCCATTTCTGGCCTTGAATTACTGACCTTATAACTAAAATCACTATGAAAATTGCAAGACAAGCAATCACCAGCTTGGGGGGGGGGGGAGGGACACACAGATTTTGAACGGTTTTGAACTGAAATGCCCCATGCCCAGAGAACGTTCATTATTTGACCTACATAATTACTCCCTGAAAACCTACACTCGTAGGACTTGCCTTTATTTAACCAGGTTGAGAACTCTCTCACAGCAAACAACTTTTCTCTTATGTTTATTTTTGTCAGGATAAAAGAAAATCAGTTGCAATTGTCTAACACCACACCAGCTTAAGCAGGAATAACAATGGAAGCAAATAAGAAGCTTAAAATCTGCTCTTTCTGTTTAGTTGCTCAGTCACGACTCTATGCAACCCTGTCCATGGAATTCTCCAGACAAGAATACTGGAGGGGGTTGCCATTTCCTTCTCCAGAGAATCTTTCTAACCCAGGGATTGAGCCCATATCAGCTGTGTCTCCTGCACTGCAGGCAGATCCTTTACCTGCCGACCCCTTAGGGGAGCCCAAAATGGGGAATAGAGGGAGCATTTAAAAGGAAAAGCAGTGGAATGAGATGCCTTTAAGGAAGTTTTAAAAACTGACATTTTCCTGGGAATGTAAAAGGTCTGGAAAACAGGGTGATGCTGAGTAAAGGCCTGAGAGCCCCTTATTCTCCCACTTGTAGCTCACCTCCAGGATTTCCACAGGCAGGAAGTGACAACTAAGAAAAGCAATAATTGCTAGGGCAATTGCAGGTATGCCCCAGCACTCCCAGAGTTCCTAGAAAAGCATGGAAGATTTACACTTTCAAGACTTTTAAGGCAAGTTTTAACGCAAATTTGGTCCAATCATCAACTAGCCACTAAGCTAACTGGGCAGAGAAATCAGTGGCCACACTAAAAATGTAGGCCAGCAGCAACAAATAAAGGAGAGAACATGGGGGAGAGGTCTGATTTTCAGAGATATCACATTTAAACTGTCTAATTTCCAGACAAATTTCAAGAAACTCAAAAAAAAAAAAAAAGAAAGAAAAAGAAAAAAAATCAGGTTGCATGCCTATACACAGGAGGAAAAAATCAGAATCTGTTACTGAAACTCAAATATTGAACTAAGATTTTAAAATCAGTTCAGTTCAGTCGCTCAGTCATGTCCGACTCTTTGTGACCCCATGAATCACAGCGTGCCAGGCCTCCTTGTCCATCACCAACTCTCAGAGTTACCCAAACTCATGTCCATCAAGTCGATGATGCCATTCAGCCATCTCATCCTCTGTCGTCCCCTTCACCTCCTGCCCCCAATTCCCTCCCAGCATCAGGGTCTTTTCCAATAAGTCAACTCTTCCCATGAGGTGGCCAAAGTATTGGAGTTTCAGCTTTAGCATTAGTCCTTCCAATGAACACCCAGGACTGGTCTCCTTTAGGATGGACTGGTTGGATCTCCTTGCAGTCCAAAGGACTCTCAAGAGTCTTCTCCAACACCACAGTTCAAAAGCATCAATTCTTTGGCACTCAACTTTCTTCATAGTCCAACTCTCACATCCATACATGACCACAGGAAAAACCATAGCCTTGACTAGATGCACCTTTGAAGGCAAAATAATGTCTCTGCTTTTTAATATGCTATCTAGGTTGGTCATAACTTTCCTTCCAAGGAGTGTTTTTAATTTCATGGCTGCAGTCACCATCTGCAGTGATTTTGGAGCCCCCAGAAATAAAGTGTGACACTGTTTCCACTGTTTCCCCATCTATTTTCCTTGAAGTGATGGAACCAGATGCCATGATCTTCGTTTTCTGAATGTTGAGCTTTGAGCTTTAAGCCAACATTTTCATTCTCCTCTTTCACTTTCATCAAGTGGCTTTTTAGTTCCTCTTTATTTTCTGCCATAAGGGTGGTGTCATCTGAGGTTATTGATATTTCTCCCGGCAGTCTTGAGTCCAGCTTGTGCTTCTTCCAGCCCAAGGTTTCTCATGACGTACTCTGCATATAAGTTAAGTAAGCAGGGTGGCAATATACAGCCTTGATGTACTCCTTTTCCTATTTGGAACCATTCATGGGGTCGCAAAGAGTCAGACATGACTGAGAAACTAGACTGAACTAAACTGAAAATAGTTAAAATATAAATATGCTAAAATATGTTAAAAGAATTAAAGGAAACCATGTTTAAAGAACAAAGAAAAATATGAGAATGAAAGAGACAGTAATTAAATAGAAATTACTTTTGAAAAGCACCAAATAGTAATGCTAGAGCTGAAAAAAAAAATCAAAAGTTTGCAAAAGAAAATAAAGATTAGAACAGAAATAAACGAAATGGGGGTTGTGGGTGGGCAGGCATTAGAAACACAGTCAAAACCAAAAGTGATCTTTTGAATTACTTGGTTCCAGCACTGACACTTCTTAGCTTCAAAACCAGCTATGAATCTAAATAATCAAGACAATGTAGTTCTGATATAAGAATAGATTATATAATCAATAGAAAAAAATCAAGAAAAATGGCAAAAAAATTTTAGCTAAAGAAGAAAGTGAGACAAATCACTAAAACAGCAATGAAAACAGAAGACATTACTGTCCACATTACAGAAATAAAGATTAAGGGAATATTATGCTCAATCTTGTCAGCAAATTAATTAAATTGATAAAATGGACAAATATTTAGAAAGACAAAATATTAAAACTGTCTGAATTAACTTATAAGACATTAAATTAGTAATCAAAAAATTCTCACAAAGACAGGCCTTGATGGATTCACTGATAAATCCTGTTAAACACTTAAAATTAGTAACAATTGCTCACAAACTCTTTAAAAAGTTGAGACAGAACTCTTCCCAACTTACTTCACGAGACCAGTCTTCTGAGAATTTCATTACTAGTCAAAGACCTCTTTAAGAAAACTTCTAATATCCATTATAAATAGAGACACAAATTTTCAAAATACTAGAAAACTAAATCCAGCAATATATAAAATTTTTAAAAAATGATCAAGTGAGATTTATTCTAAGAATGTAAATCAAAATAATAGCTTCTTAACACAATGGAGAGAGAGTCTTTCAACAAATGGTGCTTGGACAACTGCATATCCAAAGTTTCCCAAACCTACATCATATAAAAAGTTAACAAAACAGACCACAGAGCTAAATATAAGACCCAAACTATAGAACTCTTAAAGATATGTGTCTTGTAATTTTGGATTAATGTTTCTTAAACATGACACAAAAGCATCCACACAGGTAAACTGGACTTAAAAAGTACAAAAATTCAATGGCATCATCAATAAAGTGAAAAGAAAACCCATTGAATCAGGAAATATTTGCAATTCATATAGCTTATAAGGAATCGGTATTCAGAACATAAAAAGAACTCACAGTAAAAAGACAAACAACCAGATTTTGAAATGAACAAATGATTTATATAGACATTTCATCAAAGAGAGCACACAAATGGCCACTAAGATGAAAAGTGCTTTACCATAAGTCATTAGGGAAAGGCAAATCTCAATTGTAATGAGATACTATTTTGCCACACCAGAATGGCTAAAAAAAAAAAAGACAATTACCAGGGTTGACACCTTGAGCTCTGGAGAATAAATGCTTGAATTGAAATGCAAGTGTTGCCATGCACTAACCAAGACCCTCAGAATAGTGGCTCAGGATCCCTTATGCCTCAGTTCTTACTGGAAAAAAAATGTTAGTAATAATCTACTTACAGATTTGTTTTAAGGTTAATTCAAATAATAAGTATAAACAGAAAAAACAGAGAGACAAAAAGGTTTTAAAGTGGTAGAAGCATATAAGGGGGCTTCCCTGGTGGCTTAGATGGTAAAGAATTGCCTGCAGTGTTAGAGACCCAGGTTCAATCCCTGGGTCAGAAAGATCCCCTGAGAAGGAAATGGCAACCCACTCCAGTATTCTTGCCTGGAGAATTCCATGGACAGAGGAGCCTGGCAGGCTACAGTCCATGGGATTGCAAAGAGTCAGACACGCAGAAGTATATTAAATACTTTAAAAGTTGTAATCAAAACACCTCACAAAAAATCTTATTTCCTCCCCAAAAGAGAAATACAAAACATGAAAGCAGAAATGAGAATGGTAACAGCTATTAAAAAAAAACTTTAAGAATTCTAATATTGATCTTGCCTTATCTGTATATAACAACATTTGAAAAACTGATAAAATGAATTACTAAACTGATCCTGGAATGATAAAAAACTAAACAAGTTGTTTTATTAGAGAGGAAACTAGGGGGAAAATAAAAAACTAAAACATCTTAGAAAGGAACAATCTGCTCCTTCCACCTTCCCCCTCCCTCTACAGTGCCATCCCCCCACCAAAAAAAAAAAAAAAAAAAATTCCAATGCCTAAATCTTTTCATAGGTACACTTTAGCAAACTTTCATGGATCAGGAAACTCCATTGTTATTTAAACCATTCAAAACATTAGATGGGAAATTCTTTGTAGTACCAGTACAGAATTAATTCCAACAAGACTAGCACAATAAAAGAGATCTGCACAATCAATCTTATCAATAAATAATGATACAAATTCCTAAATAAAATTATAGAATTCAGTAACACCAAGTGAGGTCATTTTGGAAATATCAGGATAAAATATTTGAGTGTCTATTAACGCAACTTAGCATAATACTAATTTGGAAGAAAAGATCTCTTTAGGAGACAGACCTAGGCTACCCTTATATTACACAGACCTATAAACCTCAGAGTTAGCATCATATTTAATGAAGCATTATAAACATTGTATGGTAGGCAGAATTCTAAGATGGTTAAGATTTCTGCTCCCTTAATGTACATATCTCACATAATTCTCTTTCATTGAATGTGGGCAGAACCTGTGTATATATAACGTCATGGGATGTCATTCCCAATATTTTTTATTATACACCAAAGGGATTTTTCCTGGATAATTCAGGTTATGCATCAACGTATTCTGAGCTCACAGAAAAGAGATTATTCAAGTGGGCTTATACTTATCATGTGAGCCCTTTAACAGCACTTCCCTGAAAAGAATACATCTGAAGTGTAAGAGGATAGGTGGTGAGCGAGGGGATCCAAGCAGAAACTGTGGGCTGCCCGTAGCAGCTGGGAGCTGCCAGCAACTAACAACCAGAAAGAGGAAAACAGGAGTCCTTCATCCTGTACCACCAAAAACTGATTTCTACCAACAATCATGTGAGTTAAAGAGGACTTCAAGTTCCAGAAATGATGTGGCTAACAACTAATAACTTATTCACAGTCCTGTAAAACTCTAAGCAGACAATCCAGCTAAGCTGTGTCCAGATTTCTGATCCATAGAAACTGTAAAATAGCTTTTTGTTGCTTCAAACCCTAAGTCTGTGATAGTTCGTAATACAAAACAAAACCAATACACATTTTTCATTCAAGTTAACAAAAATGTCCAACTTGACTCCCAACTGAATATTCCTCTTGAGATAGTGTGGTAGTAGTATTCTCTGAAAAAAATGGTCACTGTAGTCATTTTAATCCTCCAGATCCTTCTAGGATTTTATCATTCCTTCATCACAAGGTGATTTTTCCTGTCCTTGAAAACTTGGTAGATTTGTGACTCTTCTGATGAATAACACAGAAGTGACACTGTATGAATTGCGAGGTTAGGTTCTTGGCTTTCACCGGGTTCTCTCCCTCTTGGGCCATTTCTTGGAAGCCAGCCATCATGTTGAAAAGAGCCCTACTGTCCAGGCTTCTAGCCACTTTTGTTGACATGAGTAAAGCAGAGATGAGGTGTCCCTGCCAACACCTACTGCCCAAGCTTCAAATTCATAAGCAAAATAAGTATTGTTACTTTTTAAATTTTTTTAAAAAGCAGCAATAGATACCAGAATAAACAAAAATTTTAAATTTTTAAAGATTAAAAGGAGGCAAAGTTATAAGTGAAATGGTGAATTACATTATAACAAAACATCTAAATGAGTCGATCAGAAAAATACAAAATACCTCAGGTGGGCTTTGTGGTTAATTTTATGTGTCAAGAGATAATAGGTGCATTCCTGGTAGCACGATAAAGAACATGCCTGCCAGTGCAGGAGATATAACAGAGGTTCAGTCCATGAGTTGGGAAGATCCCCCTGGAGGAGGGCATGGCAACCCAATCCAATATTCTTGCCTGGAGAATCTCATGGACAGAGGAGCCGAGGGCTACAGTCCACAGGGTCACAAAGAATTGGACACAACTGAAGCAACTTAGCATGCAAGCACACACACATGCACACCCTGGTGGCTCAGCAGTATTCTCCTGCAATGCAGGAGATGCTGGTTCCATCCCTGGGTAGGAAGATCCCCTGGAGAAGGAAAAGGCAACCCACTACAGTATTCTTGCCTGGAAATCCCATGGATAGAGGAGCCTGGCGGGCTACAGTCCATGGGGACCCCAAAGAGTCGGTCATGACTTAGCAACTGAACAAAAAATATATATCAGTTCTAATCTCTCAATTCATGCCACCCTCTCCTTTCTCCCATCTCTCCCCCTCCCACTCTGTGTCCACCATGTCCATTCTCTATTCCTGCCCCGAAAACAGGTTCATCTGTACTGTTCTTTTAGATTCCACATATATGTGATATTTGCTTTTCTGACTTACTTCACTCTCTGTGATAGACTCTAGGTCTATCACTCCATATCTCTACAAAAAGTACAGGAGGCTCAGCTTGGTGCACTATGTTGACCTAGTTTAAGCGGGAAGGGGGTGGGGTGAAAGGGAGGGCCAAGAAGGAGGGGTCATATGTATACATAAAATTGATTCACTTCATTGTACAGCAGAAACACAATATTGTAAAACAAATATATTCCAGTAAAAAAGAGGTAATAATCAATTGTAGGAATGCAGCAGTTCTTAACAGGGGTTCATCTCTCTCCCCCGCCACCAGCATCCACACACACAGGATAATTGTCAATGTCTGGAGACATTTTGCATTCATAACTGGCAGAGTGCTATTCACATCTTGTGGGTAGAGATCAAGAATCCTGTTAAACATCTTTACCTGTCCACAGTAAAGACTTCTTTGCTCCAAGATAAATGGTACCAAGCTTGAGCAAACACTAGCCTGTGTAATGGCAATGCAAAAGAAAGGGCATCTTCAAGGTACAGTCAACACCCAGTGTCCTCAAGGGATTGCCCAACTCCCAACCCGAGGATACCACAATCCAAGGATGCTCAAGTCCCTTATATACAGTGGCTTGGTACTATATACTGGAGAAGGAAATGGCAACCCACTCCAGTGTTCTTGCCTGGGGAATCCTGTGGACAGAGGAGCCTGGTGGACTGTTGTCCATGGGGTCGCACAGAGTTGGACACGACTGAAGCGACTTAACATGCATGCATGCATTGGAGAAGGAAATGGCAACCCACTCCAGTATTCTTGCCTGGAGAATCCCAGGGACAGAGGAGCCACTGGCTGCCATCTATGGGGTCACACAGAGTCGGATATGACTGAAGTGACTTAGCAGCAGCAGCAGCAGTACTATATACCCTCCATATGCACAGATGTGAAACCCAGGAATATAGAAGGCCAATAGTGTGTTAGAGGTAGAAGTACAGAATGGCTTATGTGAGAACATGGAAGGGAGGAGTAATCCCTAGCTTTCTGATGATCCCTAACCAGGTGGCACTAGTGGTAAAGAACCTGCCTGCCAATAGAGGAGACACAAGAGATGGTTCCAGCCCTGGGTCAGGAAGATCCCCTGAAGAAGGGTGGCAACCCACTCCAGTATTCGTGCCTGGAAAATCCCATGGACAGAGGAGACTGGCAGGCTGTAGTCCATGGAGTCACAAAGAGTTGGACATGACTGAGCGACTGAGCACAAGCACAACAGATTCATCTAATTCCAAAGCCTTCCTAACCACCAAGAACACAAAACTAAAGTGACCACAGCAGACAAAAGAGCCAGACTTTTCGAGTTATCTAGATAGCAAAAGCACAGAATGAAGAGTATTACTGGCTATCAGCTTCCTGACTTTTGACTGTGGTCTAGATTCTTCTACTGCAGTCATATTTAATGCCACAGCAGTGTGTGTGTGTGTGTGTGTGTGTGTGTGTGTGTGTGTGTGTGTGTGTGTGTGTGGGCGCGCACGCGCGTGCTTGCTTCAGATTGAATTCCTGGCTTCATGCTTGCAATCAGAGTATCTTAATTAAATCTCTCCTGTATATTCGAATTTACTTGCCATCTGGAATGCAGCAGCAGCTCAGAGACTTTTAACTTAATTGGGGTGCAGGCCCTTTTGTTTGGCCCCCGTGCTGTTTGGCAGCCCTGGTCCTGTTGCCTCTTGCCTGGGACAAGCTTCCCTTCAGACTGCAGTCAGCAAAATGAGACGGCAGGCAAAGTGCTGATGCCTAAGCCACTGCAACCCAGAACCACTTAATTAATATACGGGTTTAATGCATCTGGTAATTAAAATTTAATTCTTTAAAGATATACAATAAGAACAAGTCTTTCTGCAAGCATTTAACCCATTGTGTTGCTAAGAATACAGTTGAAAGGGGAATTAACATGGGGTTGCTCCTCCTTTTTAAGCATTAATCACTTGCTGATCAGTAAAATAACTGTATGTGCCTTGTCCTGGCTGATTGATCACCATTCTTGCCAAGTTTTGAGCCTTCTCTTTTAGAGATAGCGCTCTTTTATCAGAGAAAACCTGTGAATACAGAGAAACCCCTATAAAAATGGTTTATCATTGAAGTATAAATGGTATTTCAAGAAATTTAAGCTATCCTCCCCTAAAAAGCAAGTGAAACTCTCAGCATGAGGCTCTTAGTTAGGCAATGAGCTAGAATCCAAATCATATTTTTATCCTCCTGAGACTCTTAGGTTTAAGTAATTTACTGAAAGAGCTCATAATATATCCCATTTGGATTTAAAAGAAAATCCACTACCTATTTAGTAAGGAAATATACAGCCTAATGGAATTTGGGTTCCTAGCTATATCCTGCTTAGAACAAAAAAAAAAAAAAAAGTATCCCTGTCAAGCAAATTTGAGAAATATGCCCTTTCATATTCACTCTCCAGAAGAGACACAATTTGCATTAGCATTATAAAGTTCTGAAAAAAATCCTGCAGGATAACTAGGAAGAATAAAATATCTTACTTTGCTTAATCTATTATTGCCAAGTCATCGAACCCTTAAAAAGTGACACCTTTTATAAGATCCTGCAGGGAGTGGTAGTATTCCAAAAAATGTTTGGACAAACACATGATTTGTCCTTCCCAAACTTTGACATTTGTTCATTTAATAAATCTATGAAAGAAAAAATACTTTAGTTGCCTCATAATAATTCACCTATTCAGTATTTACTTATGTGTACCAAAAATCATATACAAAAATTTTTATTGCAGCCTTATTTTTTAATTGGTGTATCACTGCTTTGCGACCCCATGGACTGCAGCCCACAAGTCTCCTCTGTCCATAGAATTCTCCAGGCAAGAATACTGGAGTGGGTTGCCGTTTCCTCCTCCAGGCAATCTTCCTGACCCAGGGATAGAACCAGTGTCTCCTGCTTTGCAGGCAAATTGTTAACCTGCTGAGCCACTGAGTGAGCTCCAATGGCTGCTTTAAAATGTGCTATTTTATGCTGTATAAAGTTAATCAGCTATACACACACACACACATATATATATAATATCCTTCTTTTGTCTCCCTCTCTCATCCTACCCATCTAAGTCTCCACAGAGCATCAAGCTAAACTCCTTGTGCTATACAGCAGGTTCCCACTAGCTATCTATCGTATGCACAGTAGTGTATATACTATTTTTAATGGCCCCAAATCATAAACCCTCCAGTATCCTTCAACAGTAGAATGATCACTGTGTGTGGTATAGGCAGTTAGTGATATAGCAATGAAAATGAATCACTAATACACATGATAATAAATCACATGAACAAAATATTGACGATATGAAACATAGTATGAAATTTTATAAAAGTTCAAAGTCAGATGTTCTGGGTTGAATTGTGCCCCTGATGTCCCTTCATAATGTTGAAGTCCTAACCCCCAGTACCTCAGAATGTGACTTTGTCAGTAGGGACATAGCAGATGTAATTAAAACAAAGTCATGCTGGAGTAGCCTCGGCCCCTAATCCAACTAGTGTCCTTATAAAGGGATTCCTAGATGGCGCAGTGGTAAAGAATCCACCTGCCAATGCAGGAGACACAAGACATGTAGGTTTGATTCCTGTGTTAGAAAGACTCCCTAGAATAGGAAATGGCAACCCACTCCAGTATACTTGCCTGGAGAATCGCATGGACAAAGGAGTCTGGTGGACTGCAGTCAATGGGGCCACACAGAGTCGGACACGACTGACCACACTTATGGCCAAACCCTTATAAAAGGGGAAATTTAGGCACAGAGACATATACACAGCGGGGGATGCCAGAGATTGGAGTGATGCGTCTACAAGCCAATGATTGCCAGCAAA
This sequence comes from Nanger dama, assembly GCA_917880005.1. Classification (NCBI taxonomy): domain Eukaryota; kingdom Metazoa; phylum Chordata; class Mammalia; order Artiodactyla; family Bovidae; genus Nanger; species Nanger dama. The sequence continues at coordinate 19,071,295 of CAKJTW010000020.1, forward strand.
TAGCCGGAAGCCAGGGGAGAAGCATGGGCACATTCTCCCTCACCACCTTCACAAGGAACTTGATCACAACTTGATCTTGAACCTCTAGCCTCCTGAACGATGAGACAATATATTTCCATTGTTTAAACCACCCAGTCTGTGGTACTTTGTCATGGCAGCCCCAGCAAACTAATACAACAGGCGGATCCAACCCATGGCACTTGAAGTCAAGAGAGCCAGGTTGCAGAGAGGATCCTTGTGATTCAAAGAGGGTAAGGAAGATGGTGGTGGCGTGCTTCTGGGGAGCTGACAATATCTTCCTCTGGTGACATGCGATTGTCATTTTATTAAAGTGCAATCTTTAGGATTTGTGTGCTTTCTAGTTGTGAGCTATGTCTTAATAAATATGCTTTTGTCAAGAAATATTTACCAGTGAAAAGTCCTATCCTTGAGGAACTTTTAGCCTGGAGATGAAGAGAAGGCAAAAAAAAGTTACAGTGGGAAAATAATTTCTGAGGGAGAGAAAGGGTTCAGGTCAAATGCAGAAGAAACACTCAGTCTTGGGGGTTAGGGAACTGCAACGGATAGGATTCCTGGAGGAATCAAATGACCAGAAGCTGGGACTGGAAGAATGAGTACCAAGTGTAAAAGGAAAGTGTGCAAAACATGCTGCAGTCAGAACAAACAGCTTGTCAAAAAAGAGAATATGTAAAATCAAAAATAGATAGGAGAGAGCTTAACTCATGGGAGGAACTAGAAGTTTCACTGGCTAGAGCCAATGGAAGGAGAGAGCCAGCGGAGAAACAAGCAATAGCTGTGAAATGGAGGACTTTGGAAGAGACCGTGAAGCTTTGCAGACCATCTTAATAGGAAGTCAGAGAGCTAAGTATTGTTTCTTCAAATATTAAAATGAAAATAACTGATATAAATTGATGAAAATATGCCCTCCCTTTTGCCAGCTGGCATTGAACTCTGCAAATTCCAAAAAATAATTCTTAGTTCCAGTTAATCATAGGGTTCCCACTTTATAAAGAGAATATAGATCAAAGATGGGATGTGTTTTATACTTTTCAAAAGAAGCAACCACCTAGAAAACAATGTTGAGGTCAGTTCGAGACCTTGTCCTCCAACCTACTGGCAGGTGGCCCTGTGTGGACCTCTCCTGATGTTCATTTCCCCACCTGTGAACTACAGAAAAAAGAAACTCCTTTCTCCTAGGGTTGCTGAAATGATTAAATTAAACAAAATATTAATTAAAATATTAATTAAAATTAAAATATTAATTCCCTATTGTTACCATAACAGATTAATTAACTTGTGGTAACAAGTTAATTGCCTAAACAAAGGCCAAGACTTTTAATCTCACAGGTGTGAAGGTACAAAGTCTGAAGAGGGTCTCCTGGGTTAAAAGCAAGGTATCGGCAGATATGTTCTCCTTCTTGGAAATCTAGGGAAGAATCCCATACCTTGCCTGGCTTCTAGGAGCTATCCACATTCCCTCGCTCATGGTGTCCTACTTCCAGCTTCAAAGGCAGCCATGGCAAGACAAGTCCTCCTCACTTCACCATCTCTCTAGTGTTCTGACTGCCATGGGAAATATGCTCCTTTTTTAAAAGACTTGCGTGACTAGGTTGGGCCCACCTGCATAAATCCAGTTCAAGGCTCTTAATCTCAGTCACATGAGCAGAGCCTCATTTAACATTTAAAGCAACAGATACACAGGTTTCAGGAATTATGACATGGACTTCATGAGGTCTATATGTCTATGAAAATATTGAACAGAATGCCCAAATAAGGAAAGCTCTCAAAAAATTATCTTATTTTTAAATGTTTTAACATTTTTACTTTTTCCAGTTTTATTGTTAAATCAATGACATACAACACTATGTAAGTCCTTTATTTAAACAATCAAGTCAGGGGTAACAGTCAAGTCATTGACATGGAAAAGTTTTGCTGCTGTTGTTTAGTCACCAAGTCATGTCCAGTTCTTGGTGCCGTAGACTGTAACCTGCCAGGCTGCTCTATCCATGAGATTTTTCCAGGCATGGCTACTGGAGTGGGTTGCCTTTTCCTTCTCCAGAGGATCTTCCCAACCCTGGGATCGAACCCAGGTCTCCTGCACTGCAGGCAGATTCTTTACCACTGAGCCACCAGGAAGCCCCCATGCAAAAATTACTCCAGTAATATTTGCAGTCATCCTGCAAAACTAAGGGTTTCCAATATCTGATGAGGCTTCTTTTGAAAATAAAATATCAATACAGAGAGAAACTTAAATTGTGGTGAAGGAGAACAAAGTAGTTCCTATAATAAATCATCACCATTTCCAAACTTAAATGCCAGTCCTGTATAGGAGAGGACAGTACCACCCCCGATACCAACAAAGAATTATCCAGCACAAAATGCCAATAGTGCCACAGCTGAGAAACTGTAGTGTAGAGCAATCAGAGCACGTTTAAATGCAAATGTTTGACAGGGAATTAACTGGCATATATGAGCAGCAGCCTCCCTGACTTTTATCCACTAGATGCTAATAGCACTCTCACCCCATCCCCTACCCCCACCCCCAGTTGAGATAAACAAAACTATCTGCAGACACTGCCAAATGTCACCTGGGGGTCAAAATTGCCTGCACTTGAGAACCACTGCTCTGAACTATAATATATAAACTTTCTAGTTAATGGAGTGACATTTCAGGAACAGCACTGAAAACAAAAGCCAGAACACACTGCCAAAATATTTGTAAAACGTGAACCTACTTGTGATATATGCTACATTTCATTTGCCTAGATGCATGGCACACTAATAAAATTGAAAAGTAGGTATGTATTCTGATGCTTGCTTTTCTTAAAAAATGTCATTTTCTCAGTATTATTGCCTGAGCATGTAGGGGAAGTGAATAGAAAATGTAAATGGAAGATGCAGATGCAAAGTAACACAAGAGAGCCTGTCTTCTAATTAAGTCTTTTGAATAATCTGTACTTCTGTCTTAGACTGAACGAAGTAACACTAATAAGGACTTGTTATAAGCAGTTCCTTCTGTTGCCCCTTTTAAAGTTTCAGGCAGATGCTAAAAGGGGCCATCTTCATGAAACTGTAGAGGTTAGATAAAGAAAGTACGAGTGATTGAACGGTATTCAAGACTGAAAGAAAGAAAATGTCCCCCACAAAATCTATTGTATGTCAGACTCTAGTTTTCCTCTTTCATGAAATGAAGTAATTGTCTTCCATTTTTCACTCCCACCACTCAAACAGCTTAGTTCTAGTATCTCTAGAAGTTCCACTAATGATGAACATCAGAATTTTCAAAAGAAAACAAAACACTTGGAGACTTACATGACTGAAATAAATCCTCAAATAAAACACACTATGTGCTGTGCTGTGCTTAGTCACTCAGTCATGTCCAACTCTTTGCAACTCCATGGATCATAGCCTGCCAGGCTCCTCTGTCCATGTGGATTCTCCAGGCGAGAATACTGGAGTGGGTTGCCATGCCCTCCTCCAGGAAACACACTATAAAACCACCATGTTTCTCCTAATTGCCCAATTTATTGTTGGCTTTTCTTTTTTTATGTACCTCTTTTCTGGAATAGATTTATTTTCAGTTTTCCAATCTACTACAAGATACAATAATTATTTGTACTTGTTTTGGCAATATGATCTTTAAAAATAATAAAACCAGGAAGTTAGAGTTAATAAAATAATTTTATTAACTTTATGCCTAAATTCTATATACAAAATAACATATATACTATGAGTATTTGGTAAATATCAAATTGGACAGACTAAAATAACACATTCTGAAACTTAGCAAAACAGTGTTACTATAAACCAATTCTCCAGTAGTAGGTCTAGCCAATATAATATGCAGCTATAAAAGACCTGCATATACATTGGACTTTATCCAGTAATTACTGCAGATGATGAGATAGTTTGGAATATGACATTTTTATTCACATGTTATGACCCAAATGAGAACATCTGCCCAAATGCATTGTGGTCAGGCCATCTGCTGTTTGGCTGACAACCTGCCTGAAAAAAACAGAAATAAAGTCTTCATACATATATGTATAAATGGAATTTTAATAGAATATATATATAATTTTACTAGTGAACTGAGTAATAAATGTATCATAGCATTGTTCAATTTAACATTTGTTACTTTCATCACTACTATTAGACTATGTAATTTCATTTCTTTTTGACCACAAAGAAAGATTTTTTTTTTTCCTCAATAGTTCCCCAATGCATAATGGCAGGTAAGCAAGACAGACTGCAGTGAGAAAGATCCTCTCAACTGGATAATTAATATGCAGACCATAAGCACTGTGACAGATTGCACTTTCAAAAATAGCTGCACTATCTTCCAGCTTGCATGCCTTTGCTTTTACAATCTGACCTTGGCACTCTTCCAATCGAGAGATGGCGCCTATGTCCACGCCCCTTGAATGTGCACAGGTGTGTGACTAGCTTGTAACCAACAGACGGACGTGGTGGCAGCCATGGGAGTGGCACTACATGGTTTCTAAGGCAGCTTCCGCCTTGTTCACCAAAACAGTTGTTCTTGGAACCTTGAACTTGTATGTAAACTACCCTGGTTGTGAGGAAATCAGACACTCCAAGAGGTCAAGGGTAGGCACACCTTTTGGCTGACCTAGATTTTGGGTTCTGTCAGCCCAGTGGCAATTTGTGAGTGAACAGCCTATCATGTGATACTGGGCTCTAGGCATCAAGCGAAACCCCTCTCCCAGCTAAGGACCCAGACCTTGCAAGGCAGAGATGTATCATCCCCATTGTTCCTTCTAGGAATTTCTGACCCACTGAACCCATGATTACATGAAATCTTGTTTTACACCACAGAGTTTTTGCTGGTTTGTTTCAAATCAATAGTCACTGGAACAAGTGTGCTAACCACAAGCAAACATATTTTACTATGATGTTCATATTAAATTTATCAAGAATAATACACAATAATCCAATGGTAGTATTAAATTTTACTGATATTACATTAATCCAGAATGTAGACTATCCAGTCATATTGGTGCTAATTTTTATTTTATTAAAATTATTTTAATAAGCAATAAAAATATTAAACCCTCAATCTGTAGGCCAATGCTAATTTTTAATTGCAGTTATGTTGTTTTTTTCTTTCTTGGATGAGTTAATTGAAAATAAGTTGCATTTTAGAATGTCTTTTTTACCTGGACAAAGTTTTCATCAGATCTTCTAGATAGAGTGAATCACTTGTGGTTCCCTCCAAGAGTCCAAGATCAAAAGAAATCTGTTAGGCCATATTTCAACAGAGAACCTCCCCGTTATTCTCTGAGAATCTAACGCTACTGACAGTTCAAGAGTAGTAACACTTAGCCTCTAACCTGTCTGTAAAAGTACTCCATGTTCATAATGCCTTTAAATTACTCAGTTCCAGTATTTCCTTTTAGTGGACTGATGACCCCACATCTCTAAAGCTATTTAGTATAAATGGCTTGAGTCTGGCATTGGGTAGCAATTTAAACTGGGCTCAAAAGGACTAGAATTGAATCAGTAGCCTCCTCTAAGACTGAAATACTGAAGCTTAAAGCTCCGTCTGAAAGAACAGTTCTAGTCAAGATCATCTTTTCCATGACTGCCCTCCCAGCGCTGAAAACCTGAGTGAGACCTGACTGCAGAAAACTACTTACTAGCTTCCTGACTGAAGTGTTCTGTGATTTAGCTAACCTCAGTGGTTTTATATTTTGCCACAAGTTTTCTCTGAAACCTCAAAGAGCTTCCCTTGTATTTTATCATATTTAAACAAAGTACTTCTAGAGGAGATCTGAAGTGTGGATAGTATTACCTCTGATTGAAGTTGAGTGTTAGTCTCTCAGTTGTGTCTGACTCTTTGCCATCCCATGAACTGTAACCCACCGGTCTCCTCTGCCCATGGGGTTTTCCAGGCAAGAATACTGGTGTGGGTAGCCATTTCCTTTTCTAGGTGATCGTCCCCACCCAGGGATCCAACTTGCGTCTCCTGCATTGCAAGTAGGTTCTTTACTGTCTGAGTCACCAGGGAAGCCCAGTATTACTCTGTTGTTGCTGCTAAGTTGCTTTAGTCGTGTCCGACTCTGTGCGACCCCAAAGACGGCAGCCACCAGGCTCCCCCGTCCCTGGGATTCTCCAGGCAAGAACACTGGAGTGGGGTGCCACTGCCTTCCCCAATGCATGAAAGTAAAAGTGAAAGTGAAGTCGCTCAGTCATGTCTGACTCTTAGCAGCCTCATGGATTGCAGCCCACCAGGCTCCTCCATCCATGGGATTTTCCAGGCAAGAGTACTGGAGTGCTAGTTGAAGGCAAAAGTTTGCGGCATCTGTGGGAAAGAATGTTTTGTCTTCTGACTCATGTTTCACGGTGTAGGAAGTTTAACTTAAAATAACACGCCCAGTCTCTTGTCCCATCGTATCATTCCCTCCTCTCCAGAGGAGAATATGGAAAAATCTTCACTGGGGCTAGGATCAAGGGTAGTCATTTTATCCATAGGGGGCATAAATTCTGGGTCTCTCCTGCTATTGTATTTACAAGGACAAGTTCTCCTAAGGGGACTGGAGACTTGGCAAACTTCAGAAACTGTGAGTGGATAAGTCTGACTTATTAGCCTAACTCTTGTATCAGTGATATTTTATTCCTTTCAACCTGACTTTATTCTCTTATTTGGTTTCAAATTTTGGTAGGGAACAGGCGTGTTATAAATAGTCCCCTCTACTGTCAACAGGATGAATAAATATGTCAGTCTAACTCTCTGTTACAGGAAAATTCACAGGACAGATTTGCCAGATTCTCTCAATTCCCTAATTCTCCAGCATTATTTCACATTGTCCTTCGGATCACAACTATGCCATATATGGTGATGTCTGTGTGTCTGCCCATCTTTATCATTTAAGTCTGCTTATTACATCTTTCCCAAATATAATCTCTGCATATCTCCATCACATCTCTTATACAGACTTGACTTTTTCTCCCACCAACTTAAAGCAATTAGAGAGCAGTAAACACATCATTTTCACTTGTGTGAACACATCATTTTCATTTGTGTGGGCCCCCATATTTAATGCAAAATACTAAACATAGAAGGCACACTATAAACACATTAGTTAATTTTAGATATGAAGGATGTGGTAGGCAGAATTCTAAAGCAATCTCCCCAAGTTCCCTGTCTCCTGGTTATTCATTCTAATACTAACCTAACCGTTAGTAGGAATGAACTTTGTAGAGGGAATTAAGGTTACTAATCAGCTAAGTTTAAAACAGAGAGATGAGCATGGATTTACCCAGGTGGATACAATAAAGACACATGAGCCCTTCAAAGAGGTCAGAAGATGCAGAGATATATAGCAGAAGAGGGAGAGAAAAGGGATATTGAAGCAAAAAGGAGGTCAAAGAAGTCTGAAGCGTGAGAATGGCTCAACCTGCTATTGTGGGTTGAAGATGAAGGAAGGTGGCCATGAGCCAAAGAATTTGGCAGCTCGTAGAAGCTGAGAACCAACCCCAGTCAGCAGCCAACAAGGAAATGACAGCCTCACTTTTGCAATCATGTGGAACAGAATTCTGCCAAACTCTAAATAAGTTGGAAGAAACTTATCCCCAGAACCTCCAGAAAGGAAGTCACCCTGTTGACACCTTGATTTTGGCCTTTGAAACCCCAAGTAAAGAACCAGCTGAGCCAAGTGTGCCTGGACTTGCAGTATACTGAACTATTAGGTAAGTGGGTGGGGCTTTTTAAGCTGCTAATTGGTGGTAATTTGTTACAGCAGTGATAGAAAACCTATACAGAAAGTATTTACTAGGATAATAATTAATCAGTTCTGTGTAGGCTGCTACACTCAAGGGAACACTTAACAAGATAAATGTAAAAATCTCCAAGGAATGTTTAAGACCATGACATAGATCCAGATTGGGGCTTATCACTCTTGCTAATGGCAGTGGCTATTTATCCTCTTAATTTCTTATCAGAAGAGGAGTCTCATAATTATTGTAGCAACTTGAAAATGAATATGTTCATGTGTTAGACAGAATTCTAAGACTATCCCGGAGATCTCTGCCCTGCTGTGTACATATTCTCTCCTTTTGGATGTAGGTGGGACCTGTGAGCATTATAGTAAAGTTATTCTTCTGATTCTGTTGAGGCCTGTAATATACATCAGAGAAGACTAGAGTGGAGTTTTCCTGTGAGTTTTGATGAAAGAAGCTGCTGTGTTTTGAAAGGGCTCCATGGCTAGGACCTGACGGAGACCTCCGTGATCTGACAACATCCACTGATCTGTGGCCAGCAATTAAATAGGATTTCACGACTGCAAGGAACAGAATTCTCCCAATAATCTCAGTGAGCTTGAAAAAGAACTCCAAGCCCCAAACGATAATCCACCTCTGGCCTACGTGTTGATTTCAGTCTGATGAGACCCTGAGGAGAAAACCTGAGCAGTGCTCAGACTCCCTAACTCAAAACTGAGTGATAATAAATAGGTATATTTTAAGTCATGAAGTTTGTGGGGGTAATGCATTATGCAGCAATATAAAATGAATGTAAATCTGCTCATTTAATCCAAGCCTACCATTTTGTAAACACTGTTATAGAGGATGATTACCCTACAAAGGCAAAAGTGATACTAGATTAAAGAGTTGGGGTTAAAAGCCAGGTTTTGACTTCACGCATCCGGGTATTATACAACTGTTACCTTGTCAAATGGATTATCCATGTATTACAGATCATTCTACAACCGATTTTATCAACCTTCATCAAAACATTTGCTCTGATATTGATAAGTTACACATACAGATTCACATACATAGACACACCCACACACATACCAAATATGGTATTGGTATGCAATGGTATTATCTCATCCTAGGGAGCCACTTTTCTATCAAAGGACAACTAACTTGTTGAAGAGCCACTTTAGATACTTAGTGGATTTAACTTCTACAAGACAGTTGCAATACTGCTCCAGGAACTTTAAATTTTTGACTGTGTGTAACTGAATTGATAATCTCACTAAGATGTAAATTCCATAATAGAAGTTTGCCTATTTAGAAGAATCTGTAGGATTAAAACAGCTCAGGACAGTTAAAAGACTAGAGCTTAGGTGTTGTCCATAAGCAAAAGGAGCTTGTTCATGTAGACAGACCCATTAGACTCTTTTGCTTAAAAAAATCAGCTTTCCTATGAACGTTTGATAGATATGTCTGTGAGCACTGTAATGTCTATTGGCTTGAACACTGGTGCCACCAGAGAAACTGCGCGTGCTTATCAAGGGCAGGCCTCCATTAACGTTCAGGCTGAGAGTCTGTGAGGACCATCCATTTACTGTAAGCCTCCTCTTCCTGAGAATGACCATGACAGCCAATTTTTGCCAGATGGAATAACAACAAACAAAGATGAGAGAACAGTTCATCTGAAAAAAGCACTACTTTCCTTTTCTTATTTTTCCCTTCAAATGTCATTAAAGCTGAATCCAAAATCTGACTCGCATGGTTATGTTTTACTTTAACAAATCAGAAAGAAATTAAACAGGACAGGGAAATGAATACAAACAGAACGTTCAAGAAAAAAAAATAAATTTTGTAATTAGAAAGCAGGAAGTCCAGTTATTAAGGGCAGAACCACTCATTCCAAGAAGAAGAGCCTGCTTTTAAAATAAACTGGTGTCCTTATTTCATGATTAACAGGTGGGAAAGGGAGCTCCATCTGAACTTGTTTCCTTTGACTGCCAAGATTTTGAGCTAAGATTTAAATTGGAGTATTTTTGAAATGCATTTCCATTTGAATGTTAATCGTAAGTAGAAAGACAAAGCTATTTCTGGATTAATAGAAAGTTTCCCAATGTCAGCAACTAAACTGCCTAGTTGTATGGAGTTTTAAGACATAATGAAATGTGTATACAGTATAAAGTAATACTTCTTGGACAAGGAATGAATGGTGGGAAAGGAAATTCACATAAATATGAATATTTTGAGGCTGGCTTATAGAGCCTCACACCCCATAAATGACTCAATATGAGAAGAACTGTACCCATTTTCCAATTAAAGAATACTTGTATGCATGTGCATAAGTACAATAAACTTCTGTATAATCTATAAATTCCCCACAAAACATCTCCCAACCTTTTAATTAAATTTTATTCTATTATTTCTCTTAAATCTTAAGAAAATATTTTCCTATATGTATAAAAATTATATTAAGTAGCAATACTACATTCCCTAAGAAATCTGAGAAGTGTTGTTTCACAATTTTATTGTGCAATAATCTTTGAAAAAGATAGCTTTTAAGGTACTTATGCTTCTCATGAGATTTTTAGTTATGTTTCTAGAGACATAGAGTTTATCTTTGCTGGAAGTTTTGGTTGCTTGTGAAACAAAAGTATTCATTCTCAAATATTAAAATCTCTACCAAAAGAAGTAGCGCCGTATGTGTCACAGATTTGGGACTGTTCTGATGAGATACTTGAAATTATCACAGATCATCACTATTATGATCATCATGTTGCAAACTATTACATACAGAATGAATAACAATAAGATCCTACTATACAGCACGAGGAACTATATTCAATATCCTATAATAAATCATAATGGAAAAGAATATGAAAAAGAATACATGTATATATATGTATGCATGTACGTATAAAACTGAATCCTTTTGCTGTGCACCAGAAACTAACACAACAGTGTAAATCAACTATACCTCAATTAAAATTAAAATAGAATCATCACCACATGATAACGGATGTGATAGAGTCACATCTTCATGATGGAGTTGCTTCAGGAAACTACCTTTCTTGTGTGACCTTCTCCCACAAAATATTGGGCTGGCCAAAATGTTCCTTTGGGTTTTTCCATAAGATGTTATGGGCGGGGATGAACGAAATTTTTGGCCAAACTAATACTTAACCAAAAGACCCCAAAAGATTTCCCTTTGTGTCAATGTTCAAAAATGTGACCTAGACCTATTCCCAAACCAATCATTGGCAAAAGAAGATCCTTGCTGGTTTAAATCAATCATGCCTCATCATCCGAGGCCTTCTTCCCTGAGCATGTACTCACCAATTTAATACTGAAAAAAACTGGGTTTTGGATAGGGAGAGATGACTTCATCTATCATGAACGGAGAATTGACTGGATAGGACTGGTATTAGCAAACTCATGTGTGTGTGTGTTGTATATATGGCTCTTTTTCATATAAAAACAGCACAGTTAAGTAGATATGACAGGGCCATATGAATATATGTGGTATATGTGTGTGCTCAGTTGTGTCTGACTCTTTGCAACCCAATGGACTGTAGCCCGCCGGGATCCTTTGTTCACGGGATGCTAATGGCAAGAATACTGGAGTGTTGCCATTTCCTCCTCCAGGGAATCTTCCTGACTCAGGGATCAAACTCTTGAGTCTCCTACACTGACAGGTGGGTTTTACCACTAGTGCCACATGGGAAGCATATGGACATGATACCTAAAGTATTTCTTGCCTGGCCCTCTGAAGAAAAAAATTAGCCAGTCCCCCAGATCAGGTAATCAACAGTGTCATCAATAATTTATAGGACAAAGACAAAAAAGTTCTAGAACTACCTACTGTAATCATGCTAAGGACAAATTTGATAGGATTGTCTATAAAATACCCAGAGAAAGAAAGAAAACTTACTGCTTTAAAATCTTTTTAGTCTGCAAATTTAACCAGCTCTTACCTACTGAATAGAAATGAAGCTTGGGAATGAAATTGGAATAAAGAAAAACTAGAAAACAGGTAGCACAACGTGCATTTGGAGAGGGCAGGGGTGCTCCATCAAGGATGTGGAAGACTTAATTCCAAAATGACCAAGTTTCCCAGTGAAAACATGCTGAGTCTGCAGTGTAGGCCATGCCTCTCCTCTGTACCCTTGTAACCAAACCTAAACATTACTCTAAGTGTACTCTCCCAAGGGATTTTTAAAGCTCAAATACAGGAGTAAGAAGAACTCAAACAAACATTAAAACCTGTCTAGTAAGACTGCCCCAGAGGATAGTAACATATTTAAAACATATTAAAATTATTTTCCAATGGTCAGAACATGAAGCTCCTTTCCCTTAGCCAAGTAGAATACATAAGGCCAAGAAGGGGAACGCTAAAAGGATCAGAAAAGGACTGGAAAAACGGTAAGTCACTTTTCTCCCTCTTCCAAGATCCCCAAGCACAAGCAATTGGAGAGGAAGAGGTAGACATTTCAGGTTTGATCAAAATGGCATGAGTCAGAAATGCTTTAAAAAGAAAAACAAATCCAATGAGCTGCAAATAATTTTGATGGAGCCTATAAAACAAGGTTCATGACATTGTACAGGAGACAAGGATCAAGACCATCCCCATGGAAAAGAAACACAAAAAAGCAAAATGGCTGTCTGGAGAGGCCTTACAAATAGCTGTGAAAAGAAGAGAGGCAAAAAACAAAGGAGAAAAGGAAAGATATAAGCATCTGAATGCAGAGTCCCAAAGAATAGCAAGAGATAAGAAAGCCTTCTTCAGTGATCAGTGCAAAGAAATAGAGGAAAACAACAGAATGGGAAAGACTGGGGATCTCTTCAAGAAAATTAGAGATACCAAGGGAACATTTCATGCAAAGATGGGCTCGATAAAGGACAGGAATGGTATGGACCTAACAGAAGCAGAAGATATTAAGAAGACGTGCCAAGAATACACAGAAGAACTGTACAAAAAGATCTTCACAACCCACATAATCACGATGGTGTGATCACTAATCTAGAGCCAGACATCCTGGAATGTGAAGTCAAGTGGGCCTTAGAAAGCATCACTATGTAAAAGCTAGTGGAAGTGATGGAATTCCAGTTGAGCTATTTCAAATCCTGAAAGGTGATGCTGTGAAAGTGCTGCACTCAATATGCCAGCAAATTTGGAAAACTCAGCAGTGGCCATGGGACTGGAAAAGGTCAGTTTTCATTCCAATCCCAAAAAAGGAAATGCCAAAGAATGTGCAAACTACTGCACAATTGTACTCATCTCACACACTAGTAAAGTAATGCTCAAAATTTTCCAAGCCAGGCTTCAGCAATACATGAACTGGGAACTTCCAGATGTTCAAGCTGGTTTAGAAAAGGCAGAGGAACCAGAGACCAAATTGCCAACATCTGCTGGATCATGGAAAAAGCAAAAGAGTTCCAGAAAAACATCTATTTCTCCTTTATTGACTATGCCAAAATCTTGACTGTCTGGATCACAATAAACTATGGAAAATTCTGAAATAGATGGGAATACAGACCACTTGACCTGCCTTTTGATAAATCTGTATGCAGGTCAGGAAGCAACAGTTAGAGCTGGACATGGAACAACAGACTGGTTCCAAATAGGAAAAGGAGTATGTCAAGGCTGTATAGTGTCACCATGCTTATTTAACTTATGTGCAGAGTACATCATGAGAAACGCTGGAGTGGAAGAAACACAAGCTGCAATCAAGATTGCTGGGAGAAATATCAATAACCTCATATATGCAGATGGTACTACCCTTATGGCAGAAAGTGAAGGGGAACTAAAAACCTCTTGATGAAATTGAAAGTGGAGTGTGAAAGAGTTAGCTTGAAGCTCAACATTCAGAAAACGAAGATCATTGCAAACCGTTCCCATCACTTCATGGGAAATAGATGGAGAAACAGTGGAAATAGTGTCAGACTTTATTTTTGGGGCTCCAAAATCATTGCATATGCTGATTGTAGCCATGAAATTGAAAGACACCTACTCCTTGGAAGGAAAGTTATGAGCAACCTAGATAGCATATTCAAAAGCAGAGACATTACTTTGCCAACTAAGGTCCATTTAGTCAAGGCTATGGTTTTTCCTGTGGTCATGTATGGATGTGAGTTTGGACTGTGAAGAAGGCTGAGCGCTGAAGAGTTGATGCTTTTGAACTTTGGTGTTGGAGAAGATGCTTGAGAGTCCCTGGACTGCAAGGAGATTCAACCAATCCATTCTGAAGGAGATCAGCCCTGGAATTTCTTTGAAGGAATGATGCTGAAGCTGAAACTCCAGTACTTTGGCCACCTCATGTGAAGAGTTGACTCATTGGAAAAGACTCTGATGCTGGGAGGGATTGAAGGCAGGAGAAGAAGGGGACGACAGAGGATGAGCTGACTGGATGGCACCACGGACTTGATGGACGTGAGTCTGAGTGAACTCCAGGAGATGGTGATGGACAGGGGGCCTGGCGTGCTGCGATTCATGGGGTCACAAAGAGTCGGACATGACTGAGTGACTGAACTGAACTGATAAAAAAGAGAATTCCAAAACATTCTTCTTCACAATATTTGACAGAAGAGGATAATAAGAAAAAAGTTTAGGTCAACTGCTTCTTCTGATATGAAAGAGATCAGAGATGTAAGCAAATGATATACAGGTCCAGTGAACTAATGAAACTCCATTGCCATCTTTTTATTTTTCCTGACATGACCAGGATTCTTTTCTCTATGTGCACAATTACTTTGACTCATACAGACCCAATTCTGAGGACTGGGTAGAGGCACAGGAGTTAGTGCACATGTGGGTGGATGTGTGCATGGATGTATCAATCTCTTCAAACCATCATGATGTGAAAGAAATATCAACCATCATCTGACTTCTTTGATCAATAAACATTCTCAAACCACATTCTCAGGCTCAAAACTGAAAGCTTCTGAGATTCCTTATGAAGTCTTAGAAACACAATGACATATTTCACAAAGCTTGGCCAAATCCCAGGCTTTCTTTCTTGAACACATCAACTCTGAATGAAAGAGATTTATTGCCTCCTTATAGCAATTCCCTCTATTCTGTGCTGTAGAACCAAGCTTTAAGAAAAACCAGCTTTTGGATATCTGTCACTCAATTTTTTTCACACACAGGTTTAAGATGATCTCAACATCATATTAAATGCTTCTTCTAATCAACAGTATTAAAGAAGTGTTTCATTTCATTGAGATTAGTATTTTCCTTTACCCACAAAATGTATTCATACTAAGTAAAAGTAGTTTTTAAAAAGATGAAAATCACTTTTCTAAGTTTTTGTTAATGTAAAGAATAACTGAATTTAAATGAAGTCAGTCATTTATAATTAGCTTTCAAATAATTTATCTTGAAAGTTTCAGTTATATTTTCACTTAAAAGTAGTCTTTTGAACTTTTATTAATGTAATTCAGTATAATGTTTATTTAAGGCTTTTTATCTTTTCTATTACAGAATTCCTCGTTTTAAGTTTGTTTGCCCTGCCACCCTGAATTCAATAATATTATAGAAAGAAAATTTGGAAAACTCAGCAGTGGCCACATGACTAGAAAGGGTCAGTTTTCATTCCAATCCCAAAGAAAGACCATGCCAAATAATGCTCAAACTACCACACAACTGCACTCATCTCACATGCTAGTAAATTAATGCTCAAAATTCTCCAAGCCAGGCTTCAGCAATACATGAACCGTGAACTTCCAGATGTTCAAGCTGGTTTTAGAAAAGGCAGAGGAACCGGAGATCAAATTGCCAACATCTGCTGGATCATGGATAAAGCAAGAGGGTTCCAGACAAACATCTATTTCTGCTTTATTGACTATGCCAAAGCCTTTGACTGTGTGGATCACAATAAGCTGTGGAAAATTCTGAAAGAAATGGGAATAGCAGACCACCTGACCTGCCTCCTGAGGCAGATTCAAAGTGATACAACTTCCATGTAAACATGGCCTTAAGGTTACTCGTGAATGTGAACTAAAGGCTGATAACTGGAACAAACCGCACTAGTTCTAACAGTGCAACAAAATTTTTCTACTGCTTTCTATTAATGCAATATTCCACATAGCATTTCAACTCATTCAGCCAAGAGGTTTACAGGAAAAATTTCTGTGAGGCAGTACAATAAAATATTCATCAAATAAGAAGAAATATCTTCTCAGATATTTAATAAATATGGTGTGATTCCTTTTACTATAAATAATCACATGAAATTATGTAAGTGTCAGTTCATTTATAAAGTGTTTTTCCCTAGGATTTACTAGTAGTCAGTTCTGATCTCTGAAAAGAGAACAAAAATATGAAATAGAAAAATGAGTAAATTAATTGGAATATCAGAATTGCTGAATTCTCTTAATTTAGTGAATCTTAACTATAGCTCAGTTATATTTCTCCTGTTCTTTAGTATAGTTATGAAGTGAAGTGAAGAAGTGAAGTCGCTCAGTCATGTCCGACTCTTTGCAATCCCGTGCACTGTAGGCCACCAGGCTCCTCCTCCAGGTAAGAATATTGGAGTGGGTTACCATTTCCTTTGCCAGGGGATCTTCCCGACCCAGGGATCGAACCCAGGTATCCTGCATTGCAGGCAGATGCTTTAACCTCTGAGCCACCAGAGACCCCATATAGTTATACTTGGTATCAAAAATCTCAAGAATTTCTATATTTGAGCAACGCTAACACAGAAATACATGAAGAACTTAAGTATTCTTCAACCATCAAATGCAAACTAGATCCTGGCCAATCAGCCAGCTGTGTTTATCCCATACCTATCTAGGCTTTCAGCCAGCTATCGTCTGCATGAATTTGTCAGAAAATTGTATAACACCTGATGATTCTCCTAGCAGATCTGCATACACATTTAATAAGAAAATACCATTGAACACCAGAGAACTACAGGTTTGGAAATCTTTGGCATAGAAAATGGATGGTGGAAAGTTGAGAAGGAAAAGAAGGAAGTGGACATTTGATGGCCTCACTGTATAACATGACTTAGGTGGATTAACCATGAACTGGAATCTGGTCTTTAATCTCTCAAGGCCAGAAACTTGGACTTAATACCATATCCAGAAATAAGTGACAAAACCACTGTAGCTAAATTCTCATCTAAAATTATGTATAACTAAAAATATCATTTTATTCATTTGTAGTAGAGAGTATGACTTCTGAAGTCCAATTTCCTCCAATATTTTTAGACAAATAATTAGATCAATAGGTGATCGCTGGCACAGAATTAAGGCAAAGCCCAAAGAGTGACATCATGAATATTTTACTGGAGCCCTGAAGAGGTCTAAAATATATATAAATATACATACAGAAAAAAAAAAAAAACCTGCTTTGCTTATGAATGAACAGATCATGTCTCTCTTCAAATATCATGTCTCTCTTCAAATATCATGTCTCTCATCTTAGACATGGCTTAATCTGAAAGTTCAAAATTTTCCTGCCTTCACGGACCTTCTCTGTACAAGTCCATCCATTTTTCCCTTAATTACATTTTTCTAAGTAGGTCCAGAGAATATAATTTCTATTCTCAATAGATTTTTGTTTTATTCTTAAAAAGCAAAAATGTTAAGTACTTTGGAGACACCTCCTCATAACCTTCATTATTCATTCTTCATTATATGATCTGATCAAAATATAAGATTTAAGAATTCAAGTTTTAAGTAAAACTCAGGTCATTCACAGGTAGATCAATAATATCAATACCTGGGCAACTGCCATAAAAGTCTCCACATAGCTAGTCAAAGTCAATGTAGTTTCTTGAAATGCTTCATTATCCTCATTCTCGGTGCTTGTTTCTCTGGCTTAGACTTCTTCTGCTGATTTAAAAACACAGGAATTTCCCCAAACATCACATTAACATTTCATTTTTTTCCAACTGTTTCTCAAGAGGAATCTCCTTCAATTCTATCACCACCATACCCTGGAAGTGAAAAGTGTTAGTCATTCAGTCATGTCCGAC
The DNA here is from genome assembly GCA_917880005.1 of Nanger dama. Taxonomy (NCBI): domain Eukaryota; kingdom Metazoa; phylum Chordata; class Mammalia; order Artiodactyla; family Bovidae; genus Nanger; species Nanger dama. The sequence goes on from CAKJTW010000020.1 coordinate 19,088,991, forward strand.
TCTTTGTGACCCCATGGACTCTGTCCATAGAATTCTCCAGGCAAAAATACTGGAGTGGGTAGCCATTCCCTTCTCCAGGGCTGTTTCCAACCCAAGGATCAAATCCAGGTCTCCTGCACTTCATTCAGATTCTTTACCATTTGAACCACCAAATAAGCCCTCGTGACCTACAAATCTCTATTTTAAGCACTAACTTCTCTCAGCATTTCAAAATATCTAGATCACATGGATCACACTGTTATGCCCAATTTTCAGTCTCCAACATAAATTCATCATCTTCCCACACCATTAAATTTTCCACATTATTAAAGGACAACAAGAATAAGAATTACAGTCCTCCCTTGGTGTCTGCAAGAGGATTGGTTCCAGGACCTGTGTTAATACAAAAATCTGCATATACTCAACTTCAGAGTGAGCCCTCCACAACCACAGGTTCTGCATCACATATTCAACCAATCTCAGATTCTTTATGGAGTCTGCAGTCCACAGTTGGTTGAATCTATGAATGCAGAATCCACAGATACAGAAGGCCAACTCTCTATTTTTTTTTAAAGAAATTCCAGGTATAAGTGTGAGCTTCCCAGATGGAAAAGTGGTAGAGAATCCACCTGCCAATGCAGGAGACACAAGAAACACAATCCCTGCATCAGAAAGATCCCCTAGAGAAAGAAATAACAACCCACTCCAGTATTCTTGCCTGGATAATTTTGTGGACAGAGGAGCCTGGCGGACACCACTGAGTGACTGAGAAGACACACACATAAGTGGACCCACTCATTGTTCAAAGGTCAACTGTTTTTGAAGGATCTAGGCAGTCCTACCTGATCTCTTTTGCTCCCTTTATTTTATCCACTTTTCCTGTACTTGGGAATTTTCATATCCCAGAACAAGCAGTAAGCCATTGTCAAAAGAACGCCAAACAATACAGTTTTCATGCTTCAGAGCTTCCTCTCCACTTGGGATGGATCAACAGGGGCTCTTCATATAGCTATATGGGCCATCAGAAAAGAAAAGCATTACTGGAAAGCTACTGACAAAGTCAAACAGTGAACAATGGTGCTTTAGAAAGGTTATATTTTATCACGTATAAAATTATTAGCATATAGAAAGGGCAGTATTCCTGAGTTTACCACTGCCCCTTCTATATACATTATAGGACGTTTACACTTTGGAGATTATCAGGTTTACCCTCCCACTTTGTAACAAGGTGACTGAAGTTTAAAGAGGTTAAATAAATTATCCAGAAGTCAAGGAGATAATTTCCCATGTCTCCAAGTTCTTCCATTCCTTTTAAATTCTCCACTTACCCTCAGATGCTAGAAGAGTTTTATGAGACAATGGACTCCAAAAGATACTTTCTTCCTAGAAATCTAGCCATTTTTATTAAATTCCTCTGGGAAGTCAGGGAAAGAGAGATAGTTACTAGTACTTTGTTTATGTGAATTTAAGTGGCAGAAGATAAGAGTTTAAGAGTACAAATAGATAAAGAGTGAGAAAAGATTTGGGACAAATAATTCAATTAGATAATTGAGCCCTTTTTGGCACCATAATCCATGGGATAGCTCTTCATTTCTCCCAAGTATTTAGAGTCATGATGGCTGAGCGCCGAAGAATTGATGCTTTTGAACTGTGGTGTTGGAGAAGACTCTTGAGAGTCCCTTGGACTGCAAGGAGATTCAACCATTCTGAATGAGATCAGCCCTGAGGATTTCTTTGGAAGGAACGATGCTGAGGCTGAAATTCCAGTACTTTGGCCACCTCATGTGAAGAGTTGACTCATTGGAAAAGACTCTGATGCTGGGAGGGATGGGGGGCAAGAGGAAAAAGGGACGAGAGAGGATGAGATGGCTGGATGGCATCACGGACTTGATGGACATGAGTCTGAGTGAACTCTGGGAGCTGGTGAACTCAGGGAGGCCTGGCGTGCTGTGATTCATGGGGTCGCAAAGAGTCGGACACGACTGAGCGACTGAACTGAACTGAACTGAACTGAAACATTGGTATAGTTTTCTAGCCTTATCTTCACCTCATTTCCTATCAATTCCTGACATTCAAGTATATTATTTTTAAAATTTTTAGGTAATAAATAATATTAACAGAATACCCTACATAGAATGTACCACAAACATTAAATGTATATCCTGGGATACACATAAAAATTTATTAAATGTTTTTGGCTACAAAACTCACTGCCATTATCTCTAACCACTGACGATTTACTTAGCTTTCCAAATGGGCCTACAAAACCTTAGGGTACGAGAATATAGTTTTTTCTACCTTTCCCAGAATTTCAAAGCAAACAGGAAATCTTTAATGCAGCCAAGAGGTCTTGGTCATTGGCTCAGGTTCTGCTTTCAGATCACTTGGGCTGTGAACTTTCATGTCTCAAGTTCCAAAAGTAAGTTTTATATTTTACATAATATTGCATAACCCCATGATATCACCCAAAAGCAGAATAGCTGGATCACTTTCACTGATAATTGCTATTTGTTTTCTCATTTTTTTCTTTTTTAGAAAGGTGGGGAGGGAATGGAATTAATTTCCCCTTCTATAGATTCTCCAAAGGCTCTCACCCTATTCCATCAGCCCTACGTTGGTGACCTTCTTTATATCCTGGGTCTATGTCATAGTGTTATTATGCTTTTAATTTCCAGAGAGAATAAAAATTCCTACTTGTACTAGTGAATATCAGATTAAACTATACTTATGTAAGAGATAACTGTCAAATGACTGTAAAAGACATAGTTTTTATGTGGGTATAAACACATGCACACATACACAGACTCACAAGTTATTCATAGGTTTGTACACACATACACACACACACACACACCAGGCTGATTATAGAATAATTACCTTCCTTAAAATACCATTAAAGAAAATAAAATAAGCAATTACAGGAAACATTTGTTAACTTTTTCATTTCTACTGCAACTGCACTTAAATCCTTCCATGCCTATATCTGCAACTGAGAGCCCTGCTCACAGAAATGAGGCCTCAGCTCCTACTTGATATATTCCTAAGTCTTGGCTGAGAGCATTTCATCAGGGATGAATTGCACCTAATGCAATCACCAGAATTAAAGCAGTTAAGAGAATGCAACTCCCTGCCAAGAAACTCTGCCATACTGTGCTCTCGTTCGCTTGCTATTCCAGAAAGTATGTAACTAGTACTAATAAGTCACTGGCTGCAGTTCCAGAAAGAGCAGCAGGAACAAAAATGCTGACCTCGGTACATTTGTCCTCACTTTACAATCCATGAAATTCTCACTGATTGATCTACAAGGCAACGTATTCATCTATTCCATTACTGTTCTCTCCAAGAGCCTTTTAGGAACTTGCAAAATCAATGTAATTCTGTAAATAAAATGAATCTCCATCAATTTGACTATAAATATAATAACAGAAAAAGTTGTCATATTTTAACTAACCAAAAGATGTGGAGGGAGGGTAATTCTAACATGATGATCCCATTTTACTTCAGGAAAATAATGTAATTACCATAAGTATAATAAAGTATCACATTAATTCGAGTTTATTTAAAACTTTTTATGGTTCCAGATTTTGAATTAAAGATGACTCCAAAATTTCCCTAATTTGGACATCTGTAATTAGATTCTAAACATATATTTATAAATATGAAATAAATTAAAATAAATGAGTATTTTCCAGTGGAAAATAGAATAAGAGACACGTCTTTCAATTGATTATAATTCTGGAACTATTATATACAAGAAAAGATAATTTAAAATATAAGTTGTTGTATGTATGGGAAATTAATCTATTTTAGTAATGAATTCTTATAACAAAATGTTTTTTCATAAGAAAGGCAAAATCGAACCTGACAGTATATTTTTTATTTGTGTGTAAGTTTTCAGAAAAAAAAATATTTTTTTAAAGTTTTCCTACTTAAATTCTCAGAGACGAACTGAGTTTTTAAGATGTTTTTTAATCAAAGAAATGTTCTTACTGTAGATAAACATAAAAATATACACTATGTATCGTTATACATGTTTATATAATAGAGCTAGATGTGCATACACACAGTTCATAATGTTAAAGAAATGACTACCTGAATGAATTATTTCTCTTTAAAGGCCGGTTCTTTCAGGTATACAAGGGTTTCCCTGGTGGCTCAGAGGTTAAATCACCTGCCTTTGATGCAGGGAGACCTGGGTTTGATCCCTGGGTTGGGAAGATCCCCTGGAGAAGGAAATGGCAATCCACTCCAGTATTCTTGCCTGGGGAATCCCATGGACAGAGAAGCCTAGTAGGTTACAGTCCATGGGGGTCACAAAGAGTCGGACACGACTGAGCGACCTCACCTCACCTCACCTCACCTCACCTCCAGGTATATAAGGAAAGAACAGACATATCTATATAATATTGCTATCATTTTCAATAAAATGTGCTTACATTTTTCAGGCAAAGGCAGCATTTATTTCAGAGGTGAATGGACAACTTTATTTCAGAAGGTTATCAATGAACCACTTTAGATTTACAAAGTTAGTCCCAGGGTCTAGTACACGACAAAAGTTGAAAGTAAAACTGTCCTGCAGAATAAAAATTGGGAGTTTGAGAAAGGTAATTGGACAGAAGTGACAAAGAAAGATCTTGAGGATTTGAGGAATTAATAGAGAAAGGCACCTGATGAAAACTACTCTTCACAGGGAGACATGAGAAAGTAAGATAATATACTCAGGGTGAAATTGTTGGCATGTTGTAATTCTCACCCATTATCCTGAATCTTCAATTTAAAAGATGCTAGGATGCCCCTGGTGATCCAGTGGTTAAGAATCTATCCTCCAGTACAGGGGTTGTGGGTTCAACTCCTGGTCAGGGATCTAAGATGCCACACGCCATAGAGTAACTAACCCACAAGCTCTGGAGACCAAGTGCCACAACTAGTCAGAAACCTGAACACTGCAGTAATGATTCCCCATGCCACAGCCAAGACCCAAGGCAGCCAAATAAATAAGAATAATTTTTTAATGCTAATATTATGCTAGTTTTCATTGATTTCTTTGTAGAAGAGGCATTATGTAGAAAAAGTTGGGTAGAGAAAAAAAGAGCAGTTGCAGAAGTAATGACAGATAAATAAATAAGAATACAGTAAGAGAAAGAATTCAGAATTGAGGTGTCTGAACAACATAACATGCCTTGAAAATTCTCAGAAATAATGAAGAACATGCTGGTTTCACACTATACATGAATGGTGGGTTTAAGCTATTTTAAGTGGATATTAGAGGGAGATTTGGGGCTACCCAGGATACTGAAACATCTGTCATTCATCTTTAGTACTAAGTAGGGATATTAAGCACAAAATATTACTGTGTTATAAAAACTGATAATTTAATGTAATGCAAATTGTAAAAAGAGATGAGCATTTTCTGTACCTCACAGTAAGTAGCACATAGACTTCAAGTTAGGCATTTCTAATTGGATTACCACACTCAGAGAGATTATACAAAGTGCCTGTTTTAGCTCTGGCTGCTGTAACAAAGAATCATGGACTGGGTGGCTTAAACAACAGACATGCATTTCTCACAGTTCTGGAGGTCAGGAACTCAAGATTAGGGTGGCAGAATGGTCTAGTTCTGGTGAGGGCTTTCTTCTGCCTTGTAGATACATCGCTGTCCTCCCGCTGTGTCCTCACGTGGCAGAGGGAGAGGAAGCAAGCTCGCTGATATCTCTTATAAAGATGTCAGCTCCATCATAAGGGCTTCACTATCAGAACCACTTCTAAGTCTAATTGTTTCTCAAAAGTTCTGCTTCCAAATCACCAGAGTCTAGGGCTTCAGCACATGAATTTGGGCAAGATGTGACTTAGTCAATTGCAGTGCCTAATGACAAAAACTATTTATACATTACATATATGTATACTTACATGTATGTATACACACACACACATATAGAGACATATTTATACATATAGGGCTTCCAAACCCTTTGGACTGTAGCCCGCCAGGCTTCTCTGACCATGAGACTCTCCAGACAGGAATACTGGAATGTGTTGCCATTTCTTCTTCCAGGGGATCTTCCAGACTCAGAGAGAGAGCCCAGATCTCCTGGGTCTCCTGCATTGCAGGTATATTGTTCTACCACTGAGCCATGGAGAAAGCCCCATATACAGTGCACTTGGAGAGTATTTACCCTTCTTTCTGAGTCAACTGAGCAATGGTGCTCAACTGTTTTCAATAAAACATTGAGACTTCCCAGAAAATCAAAGATAATTACTCAGTAAGAATAGAAGTGAATCCTAATTTCAGATAAAAATATTTTAATATGGTGTTTCAATTCATTTTTTTCCATAACATTAGAAACTCAAGATTAGATTGTATTTTTGTGAGTAAAGTTAATAAACAAAGAAAATATGCTTTAAGGCAGTGATGGTATTTAGAAACATTTTCTCATCCATTGATTCAATCAGCAAATACTTATTGAATACCAACCATGTCTTGAATACTATATGGGGCACAAGGAAGACAGAAATAAATGAGTCTTAGTTGTTCTCAAATATCTGATCCTAAGTCAGTAAAAGAATTTGCTCTAACAAAGCTGCGTAATGTTTTATGGTAGAGGTAGATTGGACTGCTATGACTTCTCAGAGATGATTGTAATTTAGAAAAGAATTCAGAAAATGAAAATCAAAGTAAGAGAAGGAACTGGCTAGATAAAGAAGTAAGATACAAATGGACAGACTTCAGTAGGAATATGACATCTACCCATTGGAGAGGGAAGACAATTGGGGGGAATGCTGGGGTCACTCCTTACTTTCACAAAAGCAACTCTGTTTTTGTCTGTCTTTTGAGCTTTACCTAACACTGTACTTCAGTGAAGTTTCATAAAAATAAAAAGATTAAAGGCTTGTCGTAAGGAAATGTTAGGAGTTCAAAATAGACAAAACTGAGAAGGTATGTGTAGAACTGGCAGATTAAATTAACAGGATTTGTGAAGAACAAATTGTAAACTTGATTAAGTGAGAACTTAAGTATAATGGGATGAGATGGAACTTTCCTTTTCTATAAGGATAAAAACCCTAATCAGAACTGGCACCATCACATCTCAGTAGGAAAAAAAAGAGAGAGAGAGCCACTGATACTAGGTATGATCTTATAAGCACAGCTGAGATGTGTCAAGAAGAGGCAAAATTCTTCTTATTCACAATAGTGATAAAATCTATTGTTCCAAACTCTGCTCAGTGTTATGTGGTAGCCTGGACAGGAGGGGAGGTTTGGGGGAGATGTATGGCTCAGTCCCTTCACTGCTCATCTGAAACTAGCACATCATTGTTAAGAGGCTATACCTCAACAGAGAATAAAAAGTTCAAAAGAAAAAAAAAAATCTACTGTTCCAAACAAGATCAAAGCCAAGCGTAGAAAAAATAAAAATAAAAATTTTTCTTAACTTAGTTTTTCTCCCATATGAATCTTCTCCTTGATGCAAAATGTCCACATCTTAGGTAAACTGATAAGGGCTAACACTCTCTTGAGGAAGACAGGAATGGAATTAATGCTACTTCTCACCTCCTACAGACTGAATGCTTGTGTCTCTCCAAAATTCTTATGTGGAAATCCTAACCCACGGTGTGATGGTATTAGAAGGTGGGGCCTTTGGGAGGTGATCAGATCGTGAGGGGAGAGCTTCTTGAATGGGATTAGCACTGTTACCAAGGAGACTCCAGAGAGCTCCCTTGCTCCCTTCTGACATGTTCTGCTGCTGTTGTTAAGTCGCTAAGTCGTGTCTGATTCTTTGCAACCCCGGGGACTGTAACCCTCCAGGTTCCTCCGTCTATGGAGTTTCCCAGGCAAGTTTACTGGAGTGGGTAGCCATTTCCTTCTTCAAGGGATCTTCCAAACCCAGGGAGAACGTGGCAAAAAGATCTCATCAATGAAGGAAGAGCATCATCATCAGCCAGGAAGCAGGCTTTTACCACATACTGAATCTGTAGGTACTGTGGTCTTGGTTTCCCAACCTTCAGAACTATGAAAAATACATTTGTTTACAAGCAGTCCAGGGGGTCTCAAAGAGTCACACATGGCTTAGTGACTGAATAGCAAGCTGTCCAACCTAAAGTGCTCTTTTCTTAATAGCAACCTGAAAGGACTAAGATACCATCCAAGACTTCTTGTAACTTGATCAGAAAAGAATTCCATTAATATTTGACTGAATCTTAAAGTGTCATTCAAGTTTGCAAGACTTGGATGGAAACTCCCTTTCTTGTCAAAGAGGGAGGGAATAGGAGTCCCAGCTCTTATTTATCATTTAAACAGATGACTGATGAGGGAAAGAAAGGTAAAAGACAGTATTGGTCTTAGCCTAGAAAAGCTTCCACTTTCATCCTGCAAAAGACTCCTCAGTCTCCACTGCGTCTGTCTCTGTTCCTCAGTGCACACGCTAACAGTCTGAGAGCAATGTGGCCCTTTGGTTGCAGGATCCATATTACCTGTATTATAGTCCAGTGTGTTTATTTTGAAGGAAATGAGCAAGATGAGATGGCCTCAGGAAGTGATGATAGACTCAGAGGTACAGCTTCAGAAGTGGGGTGTCAGCTTCACAAACCATCTCTACCCTTCACTGGGTAGATTATACAGTGAAATCACCACTGCTCATTGACAGTATCCAAGAGACCCACGAGATGACAATGGAAAAACAGATCATCTAAATATAAAAGCAGCAAGACTGGGAAAAGAAACAACTGAATATCTAGATCGCAAAAGAACAGTGAAAGAACCTCATCTTGAAGTTGCCAGAGGACCACTGAGAAATTTACGTGGGAGAGCAGAGATGTGTGTGTGTGTATACATGAGAGCATTATATGTCCTCTTCCTCCATTTAGACTTACTCAGTTTGAAAATATGTATCTTGCTTAAAAAGGTTATTCCCATTGTCAAGGCCTCAGATCTATCTCTGTAGATAGACAGATAGATTGACAGATAGATATGTAAATAGATATATAATCAATATAGATGATATAAAAATAGATGCTAGATGATATAGATATAGAAATATCCAAGAACTGTTAAGAATCTGAAATTTTAATCTTGCAAAATAAATTATCCTGACAGTTTTATTAATTCTGGCAGAAGACATGAGACTCCTGGATCAGAAACAAAGGACTTTATTATTCACAGCACAGGAGGCAGAATGAGCTTTATGTTCACACAAGATCCTACAGGGACAAGGCCTAGATGAATGCTACACATAAAGTGGGTTTGTGCAGCAGATAAGGAACCCTGAGCACCTCCATTCTTATAAAGCCCCAACCTTGTAGAGGGGCTGCAAGCAAACTTGCCCAGTATTTGTCTTGGAAGGATGTATTTATTTTTATTATCTTGGACAGCAAACTTTTCTGTTTCCTACCTCAAGGAAATGCTAATTGTCATGATACAAACCTCCTGTAAATATGGTCCAAGATAAAGTTACATAAGATATACAGAAATGAAAGAGACAAATGGTGAATTATACGTGTGTATGTGCATTCCCTTCCAATTACTTTATCATTTTTAATGTTTAGCTATTTAATCCATATGGGTGTCAGAAGATATTTTCTGTTACTTATAGCAAAGCATCCTACAGAAAAGTAAACTATTCAAGTTCTATAATTATGTATTGGTGTATACATACAATATGGAAAGAAGTCCAGAAATGATGATCAAACAGTTGGCAACAGACACCTACGGTGAGGTGTCCAGAAGCAAGTGTATTCACAGGCTTTCATATTTTGTTTCAAGTGTTTATATGTTTGCCTCTTATGCAAATAAAACATGGATTACATAAGTATTAGTCGGCTTTCTCTAGGTGATGCTGAAGGTTACAAAGAATCTCAAATTATCAGTTCACAATATTAATAAATCTTTATAACATAATTATACTATGGTCCTATAGCTATAGTTATCACTGTGGTTCTGTTCTACTTTTCAGAAAATAGGCTGGGAAATGTCAGCTACCTATAATACAGGTTTCTGCATAGGTCTGGCATATATCCTATTCTCTTGTATTTCACTGGTGAAAGCAGTGACTGTAAATAAAGTCAGTGAGGCAGGGTTATTAAATCCATCTTCAGGGAAGGTTAGGAAAACAGTTAGGAGCAATAATAATACCACATGCAACTTTTAAGAAAAATAAGAGAGTTTTTAAAATAATGGGAGAATAAAAGAAAGAATAGGGGAGAAAAAGGGAAATGAAATAAGGAAAGAAGAATGAAGATTGAGCTACTATGCTGTTAATAAGCTGGAGATCAACCAGACTGGAAACACAGGACCACTTACAAGGCTCTTGCTGTCATCTATACAAAAAAGGAAAAACTGCTAGGAGGCATATCCAGTAATTATGTAGGACCTGTAGAGCTATGATTTCCATCATTCTTGAAACAGAATCTAAGATAATTTTTACAATGAAAATGATGGAAAGATCAAATATTAAGCATTTTAATTATAGGATGAAATAACTGAATAAGTTGTTACTGAAGGTAAATTTTCCCTGTGTAATGATTCAACTATTTACCTGAAGCCAACATAGTAACATTTTCAGCATTCTAATTTATTGGTACATTAAATAAAAATTATGAATTATAATGCATAGTAAAGTTATAACAATAGATTTATATTGGCATGATTCAAAATATTTGTAGTACTACTTATCTATGAAACAAATGCTGCTACCTCATTATTTTAAGATTTTGTTGTGGACTGAATGTCTGTGCTCTTCCAAAATTCATATATTGAAGCCCTCATCCGCAGTGTACTGGCATTTGGAAACGGGACCTTGGGAGGTATCTAGGTCAGGAAGGCAGGGCCTTGGTCTGATATCAGTGCCCTTACAAGAAGAGACACAACAGAGCTGACCCCAGCGTATGAGCATACTGTGAGATGGTGGATACATGAGCCACCATCAGAACTCGACCATGCTGGCACCCTGATCTCAGATTTTGCTGCCATAAGTGTGAGATAATGAATTTTTATAATGTAAAGCACTCAGTCTATGTAATTTTGTTATGGTATCCCAAGTCAGCTAAGATTTGTTAACAAGATAAACAGGAATATAGACACGACAGACCAAAAACAACAAGGAACAAACCCTTCAAAGTGTTTCAATGTTTGAAAGATTCAACAAGTATATAAATAATTGGGATAAATAACACTCTTCTTTGGGAACCAAGCTTCTTTGGGAGCCAAGCCATTTTTATCTAGCCAAATAATATAAAAACCATTTGTCAAACTGGAGTGCCAAGATAATATCATATATCTTTTTACAATTTGATCTTGACTTGCCTCAACTAATTTGAAGAATAGATTTTTTTTTTTTTTCAGACAGATTGGTTAATGCCTGTTACCAACAGCCAACACAGTATGGTTCGTTATGCACATTCCACTGAATGTTGAATGAATGAACGATTTCATTTTTACTTAAAGGTAGACTGTAAGTCCCCATGATTCAGTCTTGTCACCCCTCAGCTCCTGGACTAACATTCTAAAATGCTTTTCAAGCACACGGATTCATTCTACACCCTATTTAAAGTACAGAAACACCTCCAGCTGTTATAATGTCCATTTCATTTGTTAAAAGCTGCTTTAGTATGCACAAAGATGGAGAGAAGATGGCATTAATCTTACTAGCAACCAGTGTGGATGACAGTGAGCACGAGGGATAATAATAAAGACAATAACTAACATTTATTATTGAACACTTCCTATGTGCCAGGCATGGCATTAAGAATTCTATCATAATCTAATTTAATTGGTAAAATAACCCTCTGTCAAAGATACTGTTATTATTACCACTTTATAAATGAGGAAACTGAAGTTAAAGGAATTTAATATCTAGGTTATTTAATATCCATCATAGACATGATCACAAAAAAGGAAACCAAAGCTAGAAAAAAATAAACTGATTAAGACAGACACCAATTTGCTCTCTTTTTCTATCTCCTTGCTGCAATGAAAATCTGTGTGTAGAAAGAAACTCCTTGGCTTTCCAAAATACATTTGTTAAAGAGACCTCTGCCATAAAAATATGGCTCTATTAGGATCACACACACATACATACACATATACATATACCCAATACTAGAGCTTCATTTATCACCCAGCATGATGTATATAATTTTAGCCTTGCAACCATCAGGCATTCATCAGTCCCATTCCAGGAACATCGCACCATTTCTGTATCATCAGAAATGTATCCAAATATGATTTCCCCAAAGATATGGCCCACAGGGAGAGTTTGATGAATGTCTTCTTGCAGAAGATCTTCAATAGATTTTTACTTCTGCCTAAGCTATTTAAGTTGAGGCTCTGCTGAAGGTAAGGCAATGCCAGATGACCTGCTCGGGTCCTTTCCAAGTCTCAGGCTCTATTACAGAGATGCTAATATTCTGAGGAACTCAAGAACCTTCACCATCTATTATAGCTATTTTTCAAATTCATGGAATTTCCTCTGGTGCTGTTGCATAACATTTGCTTTTTAAATACATTACATTATTCAATTCACTTCCATTTTTCTCCAGCCTACCCCCAACCCCTTCTAATAACCATGCCTTCTGAAAGTGCTGCCAGAAGGAATAACTCTTGCAAATTAATAAGACTTGTCATAGAAAATGTCAATCTAGTATTGGAATAACAGAGCAATAAACCAAAAGCAATTCCATAAAGTAATGGTGCATGTCTAAAAAAACTAATCTGTCCTTTGTCAGGTTTGTAGTGAGTTTTGATAAGTGATCTAATTTTATTAAACTAAAAATGATTTTATTAATGTTTTATGCAGTAGAATTTTACTAAAATAAACTCACCATCATTTTCTTTTTATAATTAAGAAAACTCTTTTTATAGAAATTAATGTTATAGAATATATAGCAATTAACAGTGAAGAAAATCCAGTAAGATATAAGATAAGTTTGTTTAATAAATATATTTCAAATATCTTAGTATATATCTCATATGGCTAAATTTTGCAACCCATGGAAGAAGTAAACAACATAAAACTACTAAACAGGGTCTAAATTATCTAAATAGATAAAAAAATAAATATATCCTAATTCAAATTTACAGGCCTTGAAGAATTATACAGTTTATAAGTCTACAGTGAACTGCATAGTATTATCATTACTAAGGATGAAAAACATTAAGGTAATTTTACAAATGTGTATTTTGGAAATGTTATATGCATATAAGCACATACATATGTATATATGCATATTTATGAGATTATATATGTGTGATTATACTTTGATATCTTAATTGCACATACTATTGATCCTCTTAGGAAATACCACATTCCTCATACTTTATACGCTCTTCACTAGAGCACTCATTTCCTCCTAAAATAGTACATATATAATTATGTATGTTTAGATTGTACCTCTATCGTCTACTCTGTAAAATATGTAATTACATATTTAATAATGTAACAATTTTAATATGTAACATTAAATGTTTAAATATTAAATTTATTAAATGTTAATATATTTAAATATGTAAATATTTACTATGTAATATTAATTTTAATATATAATTACATGTTTTACAGAGTATCTTATAGATATTTTAAAAGTTATAGTAATAATTCCATCAATTAATCAGTGTTCTAAATTCACTTGTATCACTTATTTTTTCAAATGTTTGAATGAAGATCCAAATACATATCATCATATATATATATATATGAATCTGAGATATACAGTAACTATAGAGCTATACTTACTACTAGGCAAGGCACAGAAAATTTGATCTAACACAAAGGAGCTGGGTTCTTTGGGACAAGATCTTTAGGATAAGTGATAAAGAATAATCACAGATCATTTGTTGAAACATGGAGGATTTACTCTTGCGCAGGAATATACAATAGCTCCTTGGAAGATTGTCACATAATCAAAGGCAGGGATAGGGTGTGACAAGCATCACAAGGAAAAGCAATTTGTCTTTGGCTTGTTGGTTCACAGAAGGACTGAGTGGAGGCAAGTTGCCAATTCTAGTTCCCTTTACTGTGTACAGATAGTGCAGCAGAGTCACAAACCAGACTGTCACAAAGTTCACTGTTAGGCTGTTTTGCTGATTCTAACAAATTTTCTAAGAAGGCTTGGTCCTACCTGCACAATAATTTACAACCTCTTCCACCTTCCTGACTGGATCCTGTAGAGTGTTAATCTCTCAGTGTGACTCCATGGACCACCAGGCTCCTTTGTCTATGGAATTCTCTAGGCAGGAATACTGAAGTGGGTTGCCAGTCCTTCCCAACCCAGGGATCAAACCAAGGTCTCCTGCATTACAGGCAGATCCTTTACCAACTGAACTACTAGGGAAGCCTGTTCCATGTAGAAGGCAAGTCTTTTTGCTTGAACTCAATGCTCGGAGAGATTTTTTTTTTTTAATACTGAAATTGTTTGATTCGTCTCTTACCTCTTTTACAAGTTTTCATTCTTCTCCATACAAAATAGACAAACTGCCAATAAGCACATAAAAAGATGTCCAGCATCATAGGTCAAGGATGTGTAAATCAAAACCACAATGAGATACCACTTCACATCCACCTGGATAGCTATAATCAAAAGACAGTAGCAAGTGCTTAGAAGGATATGTAAACATTGGAACCCCCTTATATTGCTGGTAGGAATGGTGCAGCCACTTTGGAAAATATTTTGGTGGTTCTTCAAAATATTGTACGTGGAGTTACCATATGATCTAGCAATTTCATTCTTGGTTATATATCCAATAAAATGGAAAACACATCTACACAAATGTTCATAGCAGTATTATTCACAATAACCAAAAAGAGAAAACAGCTTTTAATGCCTACCAACTGGGAGACCCGGGTGGTATTGATGAAAATGTGTTAGAATTAGAAAATGGTGATGGTTGCTCAAGTTTAAGGAGAAGGAAATGGCAATCCACTCCATTATTCTTGCCTGGAGAACCCCATGGACAGAGAAGCCTAGTAGGTTGCAGCCCACGGGGTTGCAAAGAGTCGGACACGACTGAGCAACTTCACCTCAACTGGTAAGAGGTAAACAAAATGTGATTGATCCATACAATGGAATATTATTCACCCATCAAAAAGAATGAATAGATGCATGAATACACACTTTGATGTATCTTGAGAATATTAAGCTAAGTGAAATAAGTCAGGCACAAAAAGTTACATATTGTATGATTCCTTTTAAATGAATGTCCAGAATAGGCAAATCCTTGGAGATAGAAAGTAAATTAAAGCTAGTCAGGGGCTATGGAAAGGGGAGCTGGGAGTGACAGCTGATGAGTAAAGGTTTTCTTTGGGATGGGGGTTGATGAAAATGTGTTAGAATTAGAAAATGGTGATGGTTGCTCAAGTTTAAAATATGTTTAAAAAAAAAAAACACTCAATTGTCCACCTAGAAGAGTAAGTTTTATGCTATACAAATCATATCTCAAATTTTAAAAGTACATAAAGCTAAAATGATTACACCAGTGCTATATTAGTACAATTTGAAGGAACAATAAATTAGATTCCAACATAATTTGTAAAGATTTAACATATCACAAAGGAAGCACGTGTGTTTGTAAGAATATATATCCCTTTGTAGGGAAATACACAGAAATGTTAACAAGCATTGTGTCTAGGTGGTAGAATTTTAAGTTCAGTTCAGTTCAGTCACTCAGTCATGTCTGACTCTTTGTGACCCCATGGACTGTAGCATGCCAGGCTTCCCTGCTCATAAACAACCCCCAGAGTTTGTGCAAACTCATGTCCATCAATTCAGTGATGCCATCCAAATATTTCATCCTCTGTCGTCCCCTTCTCCTCCTGCCTTCAATCTTTCTCAGCATCAGGATCTTTTCCAGTGAGTCAGTTCTTCACTTCAGATGGCCAAAATATTGGAGTTCCAGCTTCAGTATCAGTCCATCCAATGAATATTCAGGGCTGATTTCCTTTAGGATGGACTGGCTTGATCTCCTTGCAGTCCAAGGGACTCTCAAGAGTCTTCTCCAACACTACTGTTCAAAAGTATCAGTTCTTCAGTGCTCAGTTTTCTTTATGGCCCAACTCTCACATCCATGTATGACTTGGAAAAACCATAGCTTTGACTACATGGACCTTTGTCAGCAACGTAAAGTCTCTGCTTTTAATATGCTATCTAGGTCAGTCATAGCTTTTCTTCCAAAAGCAATCATCTTTTAATTTCATGGTAGAATTTTAGACGAATTTTATTTTTTCTTCTTTATACTTTTGAAATCTTCTATAATGAGTCAGAACAAAAATAAACATATTTTTTAAAAACAAAAATTCGGGAGAGGGAAAAAGATGGCGGAGGAATAGGATGGGAAGAACACTTCCTCCCTCTCTACCTCATCAAAAGAACATTTCAACGCTGAGCAAATTCCACAAAATAACTTCTGACTGCTGGCAGAGGACATCAGGCATCCAGCAAAGCAGATCATTGGCTTCAAAACCAGGTAGGAATTATTTTAAAGAACGAAGATAGAGACAAAGGAGGTAGGGAGGGAACCCCAGCACGGGAAGGGAATCCCATCCCAGGAAGAGACTCTTAAAGAGAGAGGTTCCCTAAAATTGGGGAACTTGCTCACAGCTGTGCATGGGGCGAGCCCTGGAAGCACAGAGGGCAACATAACAGGAAGGAAGAATAAATAAATAATTAAAACCAACAGATTACGAATTCAACAGTATAACCCCCAGCGGATAAGCAGCGCAAACGCCTGCGTCCGACAGCAGCGGGGGTTGGGCAGGGAGGAGCACCGGCGACAGTGCTTTCTAAGAATTGGGCTATGGGAGATGTAGGCTGCAGGGCTTTTCTCGAGAATCGGGGCATAACGGGGCCAGAATTGGGTCCACGCGTGGATAGAACGAATTATCCCAGACTAGCAAACCAGACTGGGGGATAACTAACACGCGAAACGCCCGAACATAAGACACTGACAGGCCCGCACACAGAGCAAAGGACGGATCAGAAATAGCCGGCTGCAGACCATCCCCCACCAGCGACGGGCAGCCAGAGCCTGAAGCGCTGGAAGAGGGCAGTCGCAGCTCAAGAGAGACATTACCTACCAAATTGCAAGCAGGCTTCTTTATTGAGACTTCTGGGGTCTCTGAATAGTCATCATCTGCCTGAGAAAGAGCCCCGGCGGAGGTCCCAGAAAATTGAGCGACCCGGAAAGCCCAGAAGATGCAACAATAGTGCGCGCCAAACTCCCTAGCCACTCCGACTTGGAACCAAACCCGGGACCCAGAGGGGACTTCCTGAGCGCCAATCCTGAGCGGCTTAACCCGGGAATTGCATGAAACATAGGGCAGGCCCCACACGGTTATCCCGCGGATTAGGAAGGGGCAAGCCCAGGGCAGAGCTCACCACCACCCTCCCTGTGGCAAGACAGAAATCAGACACGGAGGAGACCAGCAAACAGAGGAAGTCAAACAGAGGGAACTGCCTTGGTAGAGACCCCACACAGTCCTCAATGACAGAGAAAGCGCCAGATACACCGTTACTACTTTTATGATCAAAAAAAAATTTTGAGGGGGGTGGGGATGATGTGGAAGCGTGATTTTTTTAAGAATTTTTTTCTTTCTTTAAAAATTATTTTTTTCCTTTTAAATTTGTTTATTCCTTCTTTTTCATCTTTTTTCCCTAAACTTGCTTAAATTTTTAAGTCTTCTATATTTCTATTTATTATTTTTATAATCTAATATTACTTTTCAAAAAAAAAAAACCCTATCGTTTAAGCAAACGCTGTATATAGTCTTATTGGTGAAGGAAGTTGTCTTTTAATAATTCTGGAGTCTTTTATTATATTTTACTCTTTTTTTTTCTTTTTTCTTTTTCTCTATTTTTTTTAAAATTTCTCTCTCCTTCTTCTTCTTCTCTTCAATAATCTATCTTTGAAAATCCAATCTATACTCCAGATTTTTAATATTGGCATTTTGGTATTTGTTGCCAATTTTGTACTTTTTAAAAACCTAATCCTCAGTACCCAGTATAACATGAGTGCAAGACTACTGGCTTGACCACTCTCTCCACCTTTGGAATCTCTCTTTTCTCCACCAGGTGGCTTTTGTCTCCTCCCTCCCCCTCCCCCTCTCTACCCAACTCTATGAATCTCTGTGTGCTCCAGAAGGAGGAGAACTCTAAGGGAACTGGTCACTGACCGGATCTGTATCCCTCCTTCCCATCTCCCTCTTTTATCCTCCTGTCCACCTCTATCTACTTCCTTCCTCTCCTCTTCCATGTATAATTCTGTGACCACCTCTGAGCGGTCCAGACTTTGGAGCGCACACAAGAAAGTGGTTACGGGCTAACTTGCTTTTCCCTCTTTTGATTCCACCTCATCCCATTCCACTCACCTCTAACTACTCCCTCCCTCTTCTCTCCTCCAAGTACCTCACCGATCCTCTAGGGACGACCCTCAAGGTGGAGAAACCTATCATCATTAACCTAGATGTTTTAACATTAGTGCTGAATAGATGGAGAAATTATGAGGCTATTGTAAAAATAAATCTGAAAACCAGAATCAGGAGGCATAATTCCAAATCCTGAGATCATCAAAGAATTCCTGAACAGGGAACATTATCCAATTAGAGCTCATCAAACGCCTTCATACCTATACTGAAACTGAGCACTGCCCAAGGGCCAACAAGCTCCAGAGCAAGACATACCACGCAAATTCTCCAGCAACACAAGAACAAGCCCCTGAGCTTCAATACACAGGCAACTCAAAATACTCCAAAACCATTGACGTCCATAACCCATTACTTCACACGTCACAGCACTCCAGAGAGAGGAAATCCAGATCCACCCACCAGAACTCCAACACAAGCCTCCCTGATCAAGAAACTTTGACAAGCCACTGATATAACCCCAAACACAGAGAGGAAGCTCTATAATAAAGAGAACTCCACAAATTCCCAGAATATAGAAAAGCCACCACAAATGCAGCAATATAACCAGGATGAAGAGACAGAGGAATATCCAGCAGGTAAAGGAACAGGAGAAAAGCCCATCAAACCAAACAAAAGAGGAAGAGATAGGGAATCTACCTGAGAAAGAATTCCGAATACTGATAGTGAAAATGATCCAAAATCTTGAAATCAAAATGGAATCACAGATAAATAGCCTGGGGTCAAGGATTGAGAAGATGCAAGAAAGGTTTAACAAGGACCTAGAAGAAATAAAAAGAGTCAACATATAATGAATAATGCAATAAATGAGATCAGAAACATTCTGGAGGCTACAAATAGTAGAATATTGGAGGCAGAAGATAGGATTAGTGAAATAGAAGATAGAATAGTAGAAATAAATGAATCAGTGAGGGAAAAAGAAAGATGAATTAAAAGAAATGAGGACAACCTCAGAGACCTCCAAGACAATATGAAACGCTCCAACATTCGAATTATAGGAGTCCCAGAAGAAGAAGACAAAAAGAAAGACCATGAGAAAATACTTGAGGAGATAATAGTTGAAAACTTCCCTAAAATGGGGAAGGAAATAATCACCCAAGTCCAAGAAACCCAGAGAGTGCCAAACAGGATAAACCCAAGGCGAAACACCCCATGACATATTTTAATCAAACTAACAAAGACCAAACACAAAGAACAATTATTAAAAGCAGCAAGGGAAAAACAACAAATAACACACAAGGGGATCCCCATAAGAATAACTGCAGATCTTTCAATAGAAACTCTTCAGGCCAGGAGGGAATGGCAAGACATACTTAAAGTGATGAAAGATAATAACCTTCAGCCAAGACTACTGTATCCAGCAAGGATCTCATTCAAATATGAAGGAGAAATCAAAAGCTTTACAGACAAGCAAAAGCTGAGAGAATTCAGCCCCACCAAACCAGCTCTCCAACAAATACTAAAGGATAGACTTTAGAAAGGAAACACAAAAAGGACGTATAAACCCGAACCCAAAAAAATAAAGTAAATGGCAACAGGAGCATACTTATCAATAATTACCTTAAATGTAAATGGGTTGAATGCCCCAACCAAAAGGCAAAGACTGGCTGAATGGATACAAAAACAAGATCCTATATATGCTGCCTACAAGAGACCCACCTCAAAACAACGGACACATACAGACTAAAAGTGAAGGGCTGGAAAAAGATATTCCATGTAAATAAAGACCAAAAGAAAGCAGGAGTAGCAATGCTCATATCTGATAAAATAGACTTTAAAACAAAGGCTGTGAAAAGGGACAAAGAAGGCCACTACATAATGATTAAAGGATCAATCCAAGAAGAAGATATAACAATTATAAATATATATGCACCCAACATAGGAGCACCGCAATACGTACGACAATTGCTAACAAGCATGAAAGGGGAAATTAATAATAACACAATAATAGTGGGAGACTTTAATACCCCACTCACACCTATGGACAGATCAACTAAGCAGAAAATTAACAAAGAAACGCAAACGTTAAATGATACAATTGACCAGTTAGACCTAATTGATAACTATAGGACATTTCACCCCAAAACAATGAATTTCACCTTTTACTCAAGTGCACACGGAACCTTTTCCAGGATAGATCACATTCTGGGTCATAAATCTAACCTTGATAAATTCAAAAAAATGGAAATTATTCCAAGCATCTTCTCTGACCATAATGCACTAAGGTTAGATCTCAATTACAGGAGAAAAGCTATTAAAAATTCCAACATTTGGAGGCTGAACAACACCCTTCTGAATAATCAACAAATCACAGAAGAAATCAAAAGAAATCAAAATATGCATCGAAACAAATGAAAATGAAAACACAACTACACAGAACCTTTGGGACACTATAAAAGCAGTCCTAAGAGGAAAGTTCATAGCAATACAGACATACCTCAAGAAACAAGAAAAAGTCAAATAAATAACCTAACTCTACACCTAAAGCAACTAGAACAGGAAGAAATAGAGAACCCCAGAGTTAGTAGAAGGAAAGAAATCCTAAAAATTAGGGCAGAAATAAATGCAAAAGAAACAAAAGAGACCATAGCAAAAATCAACAAGGCCAAAAGCTGGTTCTTTGAAAGGATAAATAAAATTGACAAACCATTAGCCACACTCATCAAGAAACAAAGAGAAAAAAATCAAATCAACAAAATTAGAAATGAAAATGGAGAGATCACGACAGACAACTCAGAAATACAAAGAATCATAAGAGACTACTATCAGCAATTATATGCCAATAAAATGGACAACTTGGAAGAAATGGACAAATTCTTAGAAAAGTACAACTTTCCAAACCTGAACCAGGAAGAAATAGAAAATCTTAACAGACCCATCACAAGCACGGAAATTGAAACTGTAATCAGAGATCTTCCAGCAAACAAAAAGCCCAGGTCCAGATGGCTTCACAGCTGAATTCTACCAAAAATTCCGAGAAGAGCTAACACCTATCTTACTGAAGCTATTCCAGAAAATTGCAGAGGAAGGTAAACTTCCAAACTCATTCTATGAGGCCACCATCACCCTAATACCAAAACCTGACAAATACACCACAAAAAAGAAAACTACAAGCCAATATCACTGACGAACATAGATGCAAAAATCCTCAACAAAATCCTAGCAATCAGAATCCAGCAACACATTAAAAGATCATACACCATGACCAAGTGGGCTTTATCCCAGGGATGCAAGGATTCTTCAATATCCGCAAGTCAATCAATGTAATTCATCACATTAACAAACTGAGAAATAAAAATCATATGATTATCTGAATAGATGCAAAAAAGCCTTTGACAAAATTCAGCATCCATTTATGATAAAAACTCTCCAGAAAGCAGGAATAGAAGGAACATACCTCAACATGATAAAAGCTATATATGACAAACCCACAGCTCACATTATCCTCAATGGCGAAAAATTGAAACCATTTCCCCTAAAGTCAGGAACAAGACAAGGGTGTCCACTTTCACCACTACTCTTCAACATCGTACTGGAAGTTTTGGCCACAGCAATCAGAGCAGAAAAAGAAATACAAGGAATCCAAATTGGAAAAGAAGAAGTAAAACTCTCACTGTTTGCAGATGACATGATCCTCTACATAGAAAATCCTAAAGACTCGACCAGAAAACTACTAGAGCTAATCAATGAATATAGTAAAGTTGCAGGATATAAAATCAACACTCAGAAATCCCTTGCATTCCTATACACTAATAATGAGAAAGTAGAAAAGAAGTTAAAGAAACAATTCCATTCACCATTGCAATGAAAAGAATAAAATACTTAGGAATATTCCTACCTAAAGAAACTAAAGACCTATATATCGAAAAACTATAAAACACTGATGAAAGAAATCAAAGAGGACACTAATAGATGGAGAAATATACCATGCTCATGGGTTGGAAGAGTCAATATAGTGAAAATGAATATACTACCTAAAGCAATCTACAGATTCAATGCAATTCCCATCAAGCTACCAGCAGTATTTTTCACAGAACTAGATCAAATAATCTCAAGATTTGTATGGAAATACAAAAAACCTCGAATAGCCAAAGCAATCTTGAGAAAGAAAAATGGAACTGGAGGAATCAACTTGCCTGACTTCAGGCTCTACTACAAAGCCACAGTCATTAAGACAGTATGGTACTGGCACAAAGACAGAAATATAGATCAATGGAACAAAATAGAAAGCTCTGAGATAAACCCACACACCTATGGACACCTTATCTTTGACAAAGGAGGCAAGAATATACAATGGAGTAAAGACAGTCTCTTTAACAGGTGGTGCTGGGAAAACTGGTCAACCACTTGTAAAAGAATGAAACTAGATCCCTTTCTAACACCATACACAAAAATAAACTCAAAATGGATTAAAGATCTAAATGTAAGACCAGAAACTATAAAACTCCTAGAGGAGAACATAGGCAAAACACTCTCCGACATAAATCACAGCAGGATCCTCTATGATCCAACTCCCAGTATACTGGAAATAAAAGCAAAGATAAACAAATGGGATCTAATTAAAATTAAAAGCTTCTGCACAACAAAGGAAACTATAAGCAAGGTGAAAAGACAGCCTTCTGAATGGGAGAAAACAATAGCAAATGAAGCAACTGACAAACAACTAATCTCAAAAATATACAAGCAACTTATGCAGCTCAACTCCAGAAAAATAATCGATCCAATCAAAAAATGGGCCAAAAGAACTAAATAGGCATTTCTCCAAAGAAGACATACGGATGGCTAACAAACACATGAAAAGATGTTCAACATCACTCATTATCAGAGAAATGCAAATCAAGACCACAATGAGGTACCATTTCACACCAGTCAGAATGGCTGTGATCCAAAAGTCTACAAGCAATAAATGCTGGAGAGGATGTGGAGAAAAGGGAACCCTCTTACACTGCTGGTGGGAATGCAAACTAGTACAGCCATTATGGAAAACAGTGTGGAGATTCCTTAAAAAATTGCAAATAGAACTGCCTTATGACCCAGCAATCCCACTGCTGGGCATACACACTGAGGAAACCAGAATTGAAAGAGACACATGTACCCCAATGTTCATTGCAGAGCTGTTTATAATAGCCAGGACATGGAAGCAACCTAGATGTCCATCAGCAGATGATTGGATAAGAAAGCTGTGGTACATATACACAATGGAATACTACTCAGCCCTTAAAAAGAATAAATTTGACTCAGTCCTAATGAGATGGATGAAATTGGAACCGATTATACAGAGTGAAGTAAGCCAGAAAGAAAAACACCAATACAGTATACTGACACATATATATGGAATTTAGAAGGCAGTAATGATGACCCTATATGTGAGACAACAAAGAGACACAGAGGTATAGAGTGGACTTTTGGACTCTGAGGGAGAGGGAAAGGGTGGGATGGTTTGGGAGAATGGCAATGAAACATGTATATTTTCTTTTAAGAAACGAAGCGCCAATCTGTGTTCAATGTAGGATACAGGATGCATGGGGCTGATGCACAGGATGATTCAAGTAGAGGATGTGGGGTGGGAGGTGGGCGGGGGCTTCGGCATTGGGGGATTGTGTTCACCTATGGCTGATTCGTGTCAATGTATGGCAAAACAAATACAGTATTGTATTTAAAAAATAAATAAATTTAAAAAAAATAAAAACAAAAATTCTCATCTGTAATTATGCTTACACTGATACATATGGTAGTGTCCCACAGGTCTCTTTAGGCTCTCTTCATTTTTCTTCATGGTTTTTCTTTTCTTCTGCAGAGACTGGAAAATCTCAATGACTTATCTTCAAATTCACTGATTCTTTTTCTGCTTGCTGAACTCTGTTTTTAAAAACTCTAGTGAATCTTTCTTTTGATTATTATACCTTTCAAGTACAATTTTCTTTTTCTTTTTTTGTTCCTCCTTTTCTAATTTCTCTCTCTTTGTTGATAACCTCTATATAGTGGTTTCTTTCTTTCTTTCTTTCTTTCTTTCTTTCTCTCTTTCTTTCTTTCTCTCTTTCTTTCTTTCTTTCTTTCTCTCTCTCTCTCTTTCTTTCTTTCTTTCTTTCTTTCTTTCTTTCTTTCTTTCTTTCTTTCTTCCTTCCTTTCTTTCTTTCTTTCTTTCCTCCATACAGTTATCCTGGTTTTCTTCAGTTTATTGTCTCTGACTTCCTTTAGTTCTTTGAGCATACTTCAGCTAGTTGCTTTAAAGTCTGTGTCTAATAAGTCCAAAGTCACAATTTCCTCAAAGACCATATCTTTTAAAAATTTTGTTTTTAACTGGAGGCTAAAGCATTGCTTACAATGTTGTGTTGGTTTCTGCTGTACAACAATGTGAATCAGCCATACATATACGTATCTCCCCTCTTCTTGAGCCTCCCTCCCACTCCTTCTTTACTGCCTGTGACTGGGCCTTATTTATCTGTTCTTGAAGTGATGTCAGAAACATGGCAACATGATATGTTCTTTCTTTTCATTCTTCCTTTTAAATTGATGAATTAGACACACAATCACTAACAAAACAGCTTGATAAGTCCTAGGACTTTCCACTAAGGGACTTAGAAGTCCTGCCCACCAGTGCAGCTGACAAAAGACAGAAAATCCGCTGTACAGGCTGAAGAACCAAGAGAGCCAACAAAATAGCCTAGGCTCTGACTGTCAGGCAAAAATTGGATGGGTCCTGACCCAGGCAGAGGGATTATATTGGAAAAGAGGCAGGTAAGCATTGCAAACCATGTTAAAAGACTGTGCTCAGCAGGAATTCCATCCATGAGCCTCTGAGAGTACCACCACTAGGTATCCTCTGATCAGCTCCCCCAATCCACCGAGTGCTAAGCCCACACCTCCCCTCAGCTCTCTTTGCGCATGCTGCTCAGTATATCTGTGAGAGAAAGGGCTGGTAGATGGGGAGTACTTGGAAAACAGGCGGCAGTCAATGAGCAATATGGAAACCACAAACACGAAGTACAAACCACTTCCTCAAAACCAGCAGAGGTTTCCAGCATGATGACTTATAAGAACCAGAAAAGATGTAAGGTGTAAGAATTTAGACTCAAGCAAGAGCACAAAGAGTAGGGTAGGTTCAACTTCACAAACACAGAGGCAAAACCCGGGTAATAACAACACCACAGAATATACCTTCTGCTGAAGGCAAGGAGCACAGAGTTAAGGAGGAAGCTGCTATTTCAACTGCGACAGCACCAGTACATAACTATAAAGAGTATAAAAAACCAAGAAAGTATGGCATCACACAAAAAAGAAAAAAAATAGCTCTTCAGGAATCAAGTCTAAAGACATGGAATACTGTGATTTAACTGAAAAAGAATTTTAAATTGCACTTATGAAGAAGAGCAGTAAGTTACTTAAAAACTCAGAAAGGCAATTCAGTGAAATCAGGAATAAAGTATATGAACAAAATGAGCTCTTTTCCAAAGATTCTACACTTATAATAAAGAACCAAATAGAAATTTTGGTTTGGTTAGACTGAAGAATTTATGAGGGAGATGAAGAATGCAACAGAGAGCATCTGTAGGTATTTCTGCTTTATTGACTATACCAAAGCCTTTGACTGTGTGGATCACCATAAACTGTGGAAAATTTTGGAAGAGATGGGAATACCAGCCCACCTGATCTGCCTCCTGAGAAATCTGTATGCAGGTCAAGAAGCAACAGTTAGAATTGGACATGGAACAACAGACTAGTTCCAAATAGGGAAAGCAGTACATCAAAGTTGTATATTTGTGTCCCTCTGCTTACTTAACTTATATGCAGAGTATATCATGAGAACTGCAGGGCTGGATGAAGCACAAGCTGGAGTCAAGATTACAGCGAGAAATATCAACAACCTCGGATATGTAGATGACACCACCCTTTTGGCAGAAAGCGAAGATGAACTAAAAAGCCTCTTGATGAAAGTGAAAAGGAGAGTAAAAAAGTTGGCTTAAAGCTCAACATTCAGAAAACTAAGATCATGGCATCTGGTCCCATCACTTCATAGCAAATAGATGAGGAAACAGTAGAAACAGTGACAGACTTTTTTTTGGGGGGAGGGGATCCAAAATCACTGCAGATGGTGATTGCAGCCATGAAATTAAAAGACACTTACTCTTTGGAAGAAAAGCTATGACCAACCTAGACAACATATTAAAAAGAAGAGACATTACTTTGCCAACAAAGGTCCGTCTAGTCAAGGCTATGGTTTTTCCAAAGGTCATGTATGGATGTGAGAGATGGTTGGATGGCATCACCAACTCAATGGGCATGAGTTTGAGTGAACTCCCGGACTTGGTGATAGACAGGGAGGCCTGGAGTGCTGATGTCCATGGAGTAGCAAAGAGTCAGACATGACTGAGCGACTGATCTGAAGTGTAGCAGGGAAGATCATACAGAAAAATGAGTAAGTGACTTGGATAGGAATTTTGCAATAACACAGAAGAGACAAAAGAACAGGTTTAAAAGCATGAAGATTGCCTATTTGAGCCATATAATTCCATAGAAAAGACAAATATAAGAAAAATTGGTGTCCCAGATGGAGAAGAGAAGAAAGTTGTAGAGAGTTTACTTAAAAAGTAATAGGTGAGAATTTCTCAAACTTGGTCAAAGACTTCTACATATAAGTCCATGACACTA
This sequence comes from Nanger dama, assembly GCA_917880005.1. Taxonomy (NCBI): domain Eukaryota; kingdom Metazoa; phylum Chordata; class Mammalia; order Artiodactyla; family Bovidae; genus Nanger; species Nanger dama. The sequence goes on from CAKJTW010000020.1 coordinate 19,116,020, forward strand.
ATAGAGCCCTCTATTTTCTTAACACAAAAGGCATTCTCCAAGACACATTCAATGATAATGTTGAAAATCAATGATAAAGAAAAATCTTAAAGGTAGGCAGGAGTGGAAATTTAGCCTACAATGGAAACACTGTTAGCTATGAGCAGATTTCTCAAGAAACCACAAACCAGAAGATAATGGAATGACATAATCAATGTGTCAAATGATAAAATTGCTAGCCAAGATTTGAACCACTAAATTTATCCTTCAGTAGAAATAAAGGCCTTCTAAGACAATAAATAGCTGAAGCAGTTTACCACCACTAGACATGCCTTGAAAAGATGCTGAAAGGAGATCTTCTAGCCAAAGCGATAAGATGCTTATCAGCAAATGAAAACATATTTTTAGGTATTTAACATACAGACCAAGGTGAAAATATATATAGATAGGCTAAAAGTTGTAACTCTATATTAGAATGATGCTATAATAATTCAATTATAGTAAAAATGACCATAGCTACTATAAATTGTTAAGAAATACACATCAAAAGAGATAAATTATGATATTAGTAATATAAAAGGAAGATGTAAAAGATTCATGCCTTCATAGGTAATAGACACTAAATTTCTATCAGTCTGAATATTTATTTGTAAGTTATTTTATATAAGCTGCATAGTAGCCACAATGTAAAAACCTAAAGCAAATCCACAACAGACAAAGAAAGAGGAAACAGAGCATGCCACCATGGAAAATAATAAATTTAACAAGCTAGGCAGAAAGAGAAAAAAAATGGAAATACAAAATAACCAGAAAGAAGTTATTAATAATAATATGGCATTAGTAAGTCCTTACATACCATTAATTACTCTAATGTAATTGGTTGAATTCACCAATCAAAATCAAAGTAGCTGGATGGGTTAAAAAAATAGCACCCAACTACATGTTGCCTGGGGGCTTCCCAGGTAGTGTTCGTGGTAAAGAACCAACCTACCAATGCAGGAGATGTAAGAGACATGGGTTCAATCCCTGAGCTGGGAAGATGCCCTGGAGAGTGTGGCAACCCACTCTAGTATTCTTGCCTGGAGAGTCCCTAGAGGAGCCTGGCGGGCTACAGTCCATAAAGTTGCAAAGAGTTGGACACGACTGAAGAACTTAGCATGCATACACTGCCTACAAGAGACTCACTTGACTCTTAAGGATGTACATAAGCTCAAAGAGAAAGAGTGGAAAAAAATTTTCTGGGCAGGTGAAAACTGAAATAAAGCAGAGGAAAGGTGTACTAACATTAGACAAAATAGACTTTAGGCCAAAAATTGTAACAAGAGATAAGGAAAGTCATTATGTAATGATAAAGGGATCAATCCATCAAGAAGCTATAGCAATTGTTAATGAATATGCGCTCAACATTGGAACATTTAAATATATTAACAGATATGAATGGAGAAACGGACAATTCTATAATAGCAGGGGACGTCAATATCCCACTTTCAACAATGAATAGATCATCCAGACAGAAAATCAACAAGAAAATGATGGATTTCAAGCGAACATTAGACCAAATGGACCTAGCAGACATCTATAAAACAATCCATCGAACAGGAGCAAAATACACATTCTTCTCAAATGCACACAGAACATTCTCTAGAATATATCATATGATAAGATGCAAAATTAGTCTTAATAAATTTAAGAAGCCTGAAATTATACCAATATATATTCTGACGTCAATAGTATGAAAGCAGAAAATCTGGAAAATCTACAAATATCTAAAAATAAACAGCACACTGTTGAACAGCCAACAGATCAAAAAAGAAATCAAAACAAAAATCAAAGTTTATATCTAAACAAATAAAAATGGAAACACAACATATCAAAACTCATGGGACACTGAAAAAGTAGGTCTGAGAGGGAAGTTCATGGTATTAAGTACATACATTACACCTGTGGCTGGTTCATGTCACTGTATGGCAAAACCAATACAGTATTGTAAAGTAGAATAAAGTAAAAATAAAATTTTAAAAAATGAAAAAAGAAATTAGAAAGATTACCCAAAAAAACACACTAATTTTATACCTCAATTAACTAGAAAAATAAAAACAGCTTAAGTCCAAAATTAGCAGAAGAAAGAAAAATAATGAAATCAAAGTGGATATAAATGAAATAGAAATCACATCAAAAAACAGAAAATATAAATAAAACTTTTTTTCAAAGATAAAAATGACAAAACTTTAATGAGACTAAGAAAGAGAGAAGACTCCAATAAAATTAGAAATCTAAGAGGAAAAATGAAAACTGACTCTACAGAAATACATAGTATAATAAGAGACTACTATGAACAATTACAGGGATTCCAGGTGGCTCAGTGGTAAAGAATCTGACTGCCAGTGCAAGAGTCACAGGGAGACACAGATTCAATCCCTGGGTTGGGGAAGACACCCTAGGGGAGAAAATACAACCCACTGTGATATTCTTTCCTGGAAAAATCCCATGGACAGAGGAGTCTGGCAGGCTACAGTCCATAGGGTCAAAGAGTTGGCACAACTGAGCGTACAAACAAAAACAGTTACATACCAACAAATTAGATAACCTGTAAGAAAAAGATAAGTTGCTAGAACCATACAAACTCACAAATGAGCAAGAAAAAGCAGAATGGCTGAACATGCACAGTAAGGATATTGAACCAGTAATCAAAAACCTCCCAGTATAGAAGACCCCAGGACCAGATGGCTCCAATGACAAATTCTACCAAACATTTAGAGAAGAATTAATGCCAGTCCTTCTCAAACTTTTCTAAAAACAACTGTAGAGGAGGGAGCACTTCTAAACCCATTGAACAAGACCACTATTACCCTTACCAAAGCCAAATAAGGACACCACAAGAAAAGAAAACTATAGTCCAGTATTCCTAATAAACAAGAGGAAAAAAAATGTCTCAAAAATATTAGCAAATCAAATGCAAAAACTCATTGAAAGGATTATATACCATGATCAAGTGAGATTTATCTCTGGGATACAGGGGTGGTTCAACATGTGAAAACCAATAAACATGGTAAACCATATTAGTAACATGAAATATGGTTTGGCTGAAGGTGACTCTATACATGGACATCACCAGATGGTCAATACTGAAATCATTGATTATAGTCTTTGCAGCTGAAGATGGAAAGGTCCATATAGTCAGCAAAAACAAGACCTTGAGCTGATTGTGGCTCAGATCATGCTCTCCTTATTGCAAAATTCAGGCTCAGAGTGGAGAAAGTAGGAAAAACCACAAGGGCATTCAGGTATGACCTAAATCAAATCCCCTTGTGATTATACAGTGGAGGTGACACATAGATCCAAAGGATTATATCTGGTAGACAGAGTGCCTGAAGACCCATGGACAGAAGTTAACAACATTGTATAGGAGGTGGTGACCAAAACCATCTCCAAGAAAAGACATGCAAGAAGGCAAGCTGGTTGTCTGAGGAGACCTTACAAATAGCTGCATAAAGAAGAGAAGTAAAAGGCAAAGGAGAAACAGAAAGAAATGTACAAATAAATTCAGAGTTACAGAGAAGAGCAAGGAGAGATAAGAAAGCCTTCTTAGGTCAAAGAAAGAAAGGAAAAACAATAAAATTGGAAAGACTAGAGCTCTCTTCAAGACAATTGAAGATACCAAGGTTATCTTTCCATTTTATGGAAAGTCAAATAAGCAATTTCAATGGAAGTTCAATGCAGTTGCTAAGTCACGTCAGACTCTTTGTGACCCCATGGCCTGTAGCACACCAAGCTTCCCTGTCCATCACCAACTCCAGGAGCTTGCTCAAACTCATGTCCATCCAGTCGGTGATGCCATCCAACCATCTCAACCTCTGTTGTACCTTTATCCTACTGCCTTCAATCTTTCCCAGCCTCAGGGTCTTTTCCAATGACTCAGTACTCCGGATCCAGTGGCCAAAGTATTGGAGTTTCAGCTTCAGCATCAGTCCTTCCAAAAAATTTTCAGGACTGATTTCCTTTAGAATTCACTGGTTTGATCTCCTTGCAGACCAATGGACTCTCAAGAGTCTTCTCCAACACCACAGTTCAAAAGCATCAATTATTCCATGCTCAGCTCTCTTTATAGTCCAACTCTCACATCCATACATGACTACTGGGAAAACCATAGCTTTGACTAGATGGATTTTTGTTGGCAAAGTAATGTCTCTGCTTTTTAATATGTTGTTTCGGTTCGCCATAGCTTCTCTTTCAAGGAGCAAGTGTTTTTAATCTCATGGCTGCAGTCACATCTGCAGTGATTTGAGAGCCCAAGAAAAGAAAGTCTGTCACTGTTTCCATTGTTTTCCCATCTATTTGCCATAAAGTGATGGGATCAGATGCCATGATCTTAGTTTTTTGAATGTTGAGTTTTAAGCCAACTTTTTCACTCTCTTCTTTCACTTTCATCAAGAGACTCTTTAGTTCTTCTTCGCTTTCTGCCATAAGAGTGGTGTCATTGGGTATCTGAGGTTATTGACATTTCTCCCAGCAATCTTGATTCCAGCTTGTGCTTCATCCAGCCCAGCATTTTGCATGATTTAAACTGAATATAAGTTAAATAAACAGGGTAACAATATATAGTCTTGACATACTCCTTTCCCAATTTGGAACCAGTCTGTATTCCCTGTTCGGTTCTAACTGTTGGCTTCTTGACCTGCATACAGATTTCTCAGAGGTCAGGTAAGGTAGTCTGGTATTTGACCTCTTTCAGAATTTTCTACCATTTGTTGTGATTCACACAGTCAAAGGCTTTGGTGCAGTCAATAAAGCAGCAGATGTTTTTCTGGAACTCTCTTGTTTTTTGATGATACAATGGATATTGGCAATTTGTTCTCTGTTTCCTCTGCCTTTTCTAAATCCAGCTGGAACATCTGAAAGTTCATGGATCACATACTACTAAAGCCTGGCTTGGAGAATTTTGAGCATTACTTTGCTAGGGTGTGAGATGAATACAGTTGTGTGGTAGTTTGAACATTCTTTGGCAATGGAAAGATAGACACGATAAATTACAGAAATGGCAAGTACCTAACAGAGGCAGAGATTAGAAGAAGTGGCTGGAGTACACAGTAGAACTATACACAAAAAGATGTAATGAACTGGATAAGCAAGAAGATGTGGCCACTCACCTAGAGCAAACATCCTGGAGTGTAAAATCAAGTGGCCTTTAGGAAGCATTCTATGAAAAAAGCTAGTGGAGGTGATGGAATTCCAGTTGAGCTACTTAAAATCCTAAAAGATGCTGCTGCTAAAGTGCTGCACTCAATATGCCAGCAAATTTGGAAAACTCAGGAGTGGCCACAAGAATAGAAAAGATCAGTTTTCATTCCAAATATGGGTAATGCCTAAGAATGTTCAAACTATGGTACAGTTGTGCTCATTTCAGACACTAGCAAGGAAGGTAATGCTCAAAATCCTTCAAGACTGGCTTCAAAATTACATAAACCAAGAGCTTCCAGAAGTAACAGCTGGATTTATAAAAGGCAAAGAAACCAGAGATCAAATTGCAAACATCCATTGGTCTAGAAAAAGCAAAAGAATTTAAAAATACAAAATCTGCTTCATTGACTATGCTAAAGCCCTTGACTGTGTGGATTAGGAAAAAAAAAAAAAAACCTGTGGAAAATGCTTAAAGAGATAGGAATACCAGACCACTTCATCTGTCTCCAGAGAAACCTGTATGCTGGACAAGAAGCAACAGTTAGAACCAGACATGGAACAACAGATTGGTTCCAAACTGGGAAAGGAATATGTCAAGGCTGCATAGTGTCACCCTGCTAATGCAACTTATATACAGTGTGCATCATGGGAAATGTTGGGCTGCATGACTCACAAGCTCAAATCAAGTTGAAGGGAGAAATATCAACAACCTCACATATGCAGATGATACCACTATAACGGCAGAAAGTGAAGAGAAACTAAAGAGTCTTTTGATGAAAGTGAAAGAGGAGAGTGAAAAACTTTGGCTTAAAACACATTTAAAAACTAAGATCATGGCATCTGGTCCCATCACTTCATTTAAAAAGTGGAAACAGTGGCAAATTTAATTTTCTTAGGCTCCAAAATCACTGCAGATGGTGACTGCAGCCATGAAATTAAAAGACACTTGCTGCTTGGAAGAAAAGCTATGACAAAATTAGCCAATGTATTTAAAAGCAGAGACATTAGTTTGCCAACAAAGGCCCATCTCTTCAAAGTCATGGTTTTACCAGTAGCCATGTACGATGGGAGAGTTGGACCATAAAGAAGGCCAAGTGCTGAAGAATTGATGCTTTTGAACTGTGGTGTTAGAGAAGACTCTTGAGAACCCTTTGGACTGCAAGGAGATCAAACCAGTCAATCTTAAAGCAAATCAACCCTGAATATTTGTTGAGAGGACTGATACTGAAGCTGAAGCTCCAATACTTTGGCCATTGATGCAAAGAACCAACTCACTGGAAAAGACCCTGATGTTGGGAGAGATTGAAGGCAGGAGGAGAAGGGGATGACAGAGGATGAGATGGTTGGACGGCATCACAAACTCGGTGGACATGAATTTGAACAAAATCTGGGAGACGGTGGACAGGGAAACGTGGCGTGCTGCAGTCCATTGGGTCACAGAGTGAGACATTACTGAGTGACTGAACGACAACAACTGGAACTATAAGATTTTTTGACTTAACAGGCCCCAGATAACACAGTGGTAAAGAATCTGCCTGCCAGTGCAGGAGACACAGAAGAGACAGGTTCAATGCCTGTGTCAGGAAGATCCCCTGGAGAAGGAAATGGCAACTGGCTCCAGTATTCTTGCCTGGAGAATTCCATGGACAGAGGAGCCTGCTGGGCTACTGTCCATGGGGTTGTAAACAGTCAGACATGAGTGATCGTGCAGGTACCTTGCCTACTAACCTTAATCTGTATTTATTTTCTCCCATGATGAAAGAAATATGTCTCAACAAAAACAAGAAACTTTTCATCACCATATTATTGGGATAGATTCCTAGAAGGAGGATTGCTAGGTCAAAGTGTGAACATATATGTAATTTTGCTGTGTTAGTTGCTCAGTCATGTCTGACTCATTGCAATCCCATGCACTGTAGTCCATCAGGCTCCTCTGCCCATGGGATTCCCCAGGCAAGAATAGTGGAGTGGGTTGCCATTCCATTCTCCAGGGGACCTTCCTGATCCCAGGTCTCCCTCATTGCAGGCAGATTCTTTACTATCTTAGCCACCAGGGAAGACCTGAAAGTGAAAGTGAAAGTTGCTCAGTCGTGTCCGACTCTTTGCGACCCCATGGACTATACAGTCCATGGAATTTTCCAGGTCAGAATACTGGAGTAGGTAGCCTTTCCCTTCTCCACAGAATCTTCCCCACCCAGGGATCAAACCCAGGTCTCCTGCACTGCAGGTGGATTCTTTACCAGCTGAGCCACAAAGGAAGCCCAAGATACTGGAGTGGGCAGCCTATCCCTTCTCCAGTATATATTCCTGACCCAGGAATTGAATTATGGTCTCCTGCATTGCAGATGAAATCTTTTCAACTGAGCTATCAGGAAGCCCCAGAAACAGTCAGTTTACTGGATTGGGTAGCCCTTCCCTTCTTCAGGGGACCTCCCCAACCCAGGGATCGAACCCAGGTCTCCCACATTGTAGAGGGATTCTTTACCAGCTGAGCCACAGGGAAATCCCAAGGAAGACCTAGGTATTGTCAAATCCCCCTTCATAGAGACTGAACCAGTTTGCATTCCTATTACAAATACAAAAGTATATTTTTTCCCCATTGACACACCAAAAGAATATATTGTCAAACATTTGGGCTTTGCCAAAGTAACCACTGAGAAACTGTATCCTGTGTAGTCTTTTTTTTTTAATGAAAAAATATTTTTTCAACTTTTTATTTTATATTGGACTATAATCAATTAGTCACATTGTGATAGTTTCAGGTACACAGCAGAGCAACTCAGCCATACATGTACATGTATCCATTTTCCCCCAAATTTCCCTCCCCAGGCTGCCATGTAACACTGAGCAGAGATCTTTGTGCTATAGAGTAGGTCCTTGTTTGTTATCCATTTTAGATTATAGAACTGTCTACATATTAATCTCAAATTCCCTATTTCTTCCTCTCACCTTTCCTGCAGGTAACCAAAGTTTGTTCTCTAAGTCCATGAGTCTGTTCCTATTTTATAAATAAGTGCATTTATGCCATTTCTTTTTAGATTCTGCATATAGGGGATATCATATGATATTTCTCTTTCTCTGTTTGACTTACTTCACTCAGTATGACAATCTGTAGGTCCTTGGTTCCCACAGAATTGCACCTAGGAATAAAATGAACAGCCATGGATTCAGTCTTCACAGCATCAAAACAGTGAGGTTCCACCACCCCTAGAACAGCCCAGTATCTGTGGGAGGTTGTAATTGGCTTGTTTGAATAATGCTATAGGTTGGCAGGGAACTGAAACGTCTACTTAGGGATAAACAGAAATGGCACCTGGTCTGCTTTATGAGAGCTTGTTTGACTAGGAAACCTCATCCAACAGGAGCAGAGTGGTAGTCATGAGGGACTTGAAGTTAGACCAAATGAGCCCCTGAAATTCCATGTCGGCACACAATACACAACTTTAGGTATTACAGTAAATACCTTAAATGTAAGGTATTTAAACTACAGTATGCAGTGAGTGTGGTTGCCTGGAGGAAAAGCACATTTGAAAAAGCTCCTGAAGGAGCTCTTTGATTCATCTTTTGCTCAAGACCACCTATCTGCAATACATCCACCTAAGCAGCCTTGGCACGAAAGAATTTACACTGATGCTTTGCATAGATGTCTGAAACCTTCAACATGGAAAACCAATGGCTTATCTTAGTAATCTCATACAGAAACCATTCGTGTCAATGTATGGCAAAACAAATACAGTATTGTAATTTAAAAAATTAATTAATTAATTAATTAATTAATTTTTAAAAAAAAAAGATCCAAATAGGCTTGTGCAAATTGCACATATACAGATTGGTGATTAAATGAATATGTAACTGTGAGACAGAATGCATTGCTTTATATCAAATGATAAATATAAAATAAATAATGAAACCAGTTTAAACTGACAGACACCTTAAACTTGGTAAATGATTAAGCCTCTAATGGAACCATCACTGTGGAAGAAGACAAGAAATGTACATTTATTTGATGAATGCATTTTGTAAATATCCAGTCATTAGCTTTCATAGTGTCTTATTTCTAATCTACATGTATCACGTCTTTGTAAACCACCCTCATTCCTAGGTAAAACAATTTTCAGTGGTGGTCGAATCTTTGGTGATATTACTTCCACATCCACACTGACACTGACAGTCTCTGGCATTGACAAAGCCTGTTAAAATCCTCCCCCAAAGTGAGCAGAAATGTGTTGATGGGGTTTTCTGGATAGTTCTGAGTTGTTGAACTTTGGCACAGACTTTTAATTAGCCATTCATGCTCACAGAGGATTTCTTCCAGAAAATGGTGCAACAATATGCTAACTTTCAGTTTGAACTGTTCAAATTAATTATCTGCCTTTGGTAGAAAACTCATATTTTACACAAATTTAATGCAGTATATGGACCTTGTCCAGTGGCTGTTAAGAAAGTATATAATTTTAAAAGATCTTTAAAAGAATACATAAGCATTTGTAGTTTTGAATGCATATCATCTTACATATATTATTTTGTTCGGAGAATTTTAATAAATTCAACAAAAGATGGAAAATAGGATAATTTCAGCATAAAGAGTTGAGGCATTTAGAACCCCGTAATTATTTTATACATCATAAAATTAAATTCTTCATGAATGGAGATTAAAGCAAAGTAATTATTTCTAGAAAATTTAATTTGACAGTTGTTCTTCAAGGGCTATATAATTCACTTGCTGTAATACAACCATTCTTTACTTAACATAGATAAACAGATTGATTGATAAATAGAGTATTTGCTAAGTGGATACACATAATAAAAATCTACATTCATGGAATTTACAGTTTTGAGCATGATAGGCAAAAATAATAAATGAGAAAAAATGTTAACTACTGACTAGCACTATGCAATTATTAAAATTAAATGATAATGGTTAAAAAGTGTGCTAGTTTAGATTACATGGTCAGGAAGATCTGAAAAATGTGACTCTTTGACAACAAGGAGATCAAACCAGTCAACTCTAAAGGAAATCAACCCTGAATATTCATTGGAAGGATTGATGATGAAGCTGAAACCCCAGTACTTTGGCCACCTGATGCAAAGAGCTGACTCATGGAAAAGACTCTGATGCTGGGAAAGATTAAAGGCAAAAAGAAAGGGGGGCAGCAGAGGATGAGATGGTTAGATAGCATCACTGACTCAATGGACATGAATTTGAGCAAACTCAAAGAGATAGTAAAGGCCAGGAAGCCTGGCATGCCTGCCGTCCTTGGGACCACATATCATCAGACATGATTTAGCGACTGAACAACACATGAAATTAGTCAGAGGAGTAAAGATAAGCACGATCTAGATGAGACTGATAAAGCAGGGTAAGGAGTGGATTTTATTCTGTGTGATGAGTGGTAATTAAAGAGTTAAAAACCAGGATGCTGTGGTCACTCTGAATTTAAAAGGAGCCAGGATTGGAAGGCTGAAAGAGTCAAAATGGCACATCAGTAAGGTTGTGTCCAAAAGATTGGATATGTGACTATGAGAAAGAGAGAGAAATCAAAATAACTTGATTTTTGCCTTAAGTCTTTTGGGGGACATATTCACTATGGTATTTACTGAAATAAAGAAGAAGAGTAAGGAGCAGATTTGAAGAAATAGGAAAAAAATTGGGCTATATTATGTTTGAGATACCTCTTCACTAAATGGAAATATCAAGGGACCAGCTGGTTCAATCAGGATTTTAGGTACAGTAAGGAGTTGACTGTAAAAAAGATCTTCATGACCCAGATAATCATGATGATGTGTTCACTAATCTAGAGCCAGATTAGTGAATCTTGGAATGTGAAGTCAAGTGGGCCTTAGAAAGCATCACTACGAACAAAGCTAGTGGCGGTGATGGAATTCCGGTTGAGCTATTTCAAATCCTGAAAGATGATGCTGTGAAAGTGCTGCACTCAATATATCAGCAAATTTGGAAAACTCAGCAGTGGCCACAGGACTGGAAAAGGTCAGTTTTCATTCCAATCCCAAAGAAAGGCCATGCCAAAGAATGCTCAAAATACTGCACAATTGCACTCATCTCATGTGCTAGTAAAGTAATGCTCAAAATTCTCCAAGCCAGGCTTCAGCAATATGTGAACTGGGAACTACCTGATGTTCAAGCTGGATTTAGAAAAGGTAGAGGAACCAGAGATCAAATTGCCAACATCTGGTGGATCATGGAAAAAGCAAGAGAGTTCCAGAAAAACATCTACTTTGCTTTATTGACTCTGCCAAAGCCTTTGACTGTGTGGATCGCAATAAACTGTGGAAAATTCTGAAAGAGATGGGAATACCAGACCACCTAACCTGCCTTTTGAGAAATCTGTATGCAAGTCAGGAAGCAACAGTTAGAACTGGTCATGGAACAACAGACTAGTTCCAAATAAGAAAAGGAGTATGTCAAGGCTATATACTATCACCCTGTTTATTTAGCTTATATGCAGAGTACATCATAAGAAATGCTGGGCTAGAAGAAACACAAGCTGGACTCAAGATAGCTGGGAGAAATATCAATAACCTCAGATATGCAGATGATATCACCCTTATGGCAGAAAGTGAAGAAGAACTAAAGAGCCTCTTGATGAAAGTGAAAGAGGAAAGCGAAAAATTGGTTTAAAGCTCAACATTCAGAAAACAAAGATCATGGCATCCAGTCCCATAACTTCATGGGAAATAGAAGGAGAAACAGTGGAAACACTGTCAGACTTTATTTTGGGGGCTCCAAAATCACTGCAGATGGTGACTGTAGCCATGAAATTAAAAGACGCTTAGTCCTTGGAAGAAAAGTTATGACTAACCTAGATAGTATATTCAAAAGAAGAGACATTAATTTTCCGACTAAGGTCCATCTAGTCAAGGCTGTGGTTTTTCTTGTGGTCATGTGTGGATGTGAGAGTTGGACTGTGAAGAAGGCTGAGCACCAAAGAACTGATGCTTTTGAACTGTGGTGTTGGAGAAGACTCTTGAGAGTCCCTTGGACTGCAAGGAGATCCAGCCAGTCCATTCTGAAGGAGATCAGCCCTGGGTGTTCTTTGGAAGGAATGATGCTAAAGCTGAAACTCCAGTACTTTGGCCACCTCATGAGAACAGTTGACTCATTGGAAAAGACTCTGATGTTGGGATGGACTGGGGGCAGGAGGAGAAGGGGAAGACAGAGGATGAGATGGCTGGATGGCATCACGGACTTGATGGATATGAGTCTGAGTGAACTCCAGGAGATGGTGATGGACAGGGAGGCCTGGCGTGCTGCAGCTCATGGGGTCGTGAAGAGTCGGACATGACTGAGCGGCTGAACTGAACTGAAGGACTTGAGTCATCTTCTGAAAGATGGTATTTTAAACCATGCAAATGGATGAGATTATTGAGAGCATGTGGATAAACCCCTGGACAGGACCCTGGGAAACTTCAAAGTCTGAATTTGAGAGAAAGAGGAATTATCAAAGACAGAAAAGTATAACCAGTGAGTTAGGATAAAAAATAAGAGACCTTGGAAAACTTGTAAAAGTTTCAATGCTTTATAAATGCGGTCCTTGCCCTATAATTAAAGATAACTGAATGAGAATTGTTTGTTTATCATGTAATCTTTCCTGCACTGCAAGGAAATGCTATATTAACTTTGTTTTCATTGGTGGTGACTTCACTGACGTGTGAGTGCATATGGAAAGCACATTCAATTTGAATACAAAATTTTAGTTTTTTCTACATATAATAGGACTAAAATGGATAAATAGTTAAACAGAGAAGCCTAGGACTAAAGTAGATGGATAGTTAAGAGAGAAGGCTCTTACATTATCAGGATATTCACAGAGGTCTTGTCCAATAGTATCTAGACCAGGTAAATCAGAAACATAATTAGCTATGGACAGGGTAGGAAAATATCTAAATATTTGTTTCCATGTAGATGGGCTTCCGTGGTGACTCAGATGGTAAAGAATCTGCCTGCAATGTGGGAGACCTGGGTTCAGTCCCTGGGTTGGGAAGATCCCCTGGAGAAGAGAATGGCCACCCACTCCAGTATTCTTGTCTGGAGAATCCCCAAGGATGGAGGAGCCTGGTGGGCTAGAGTCCATGGGGTTGCAAAGAGTCGGAATGACTGAGCAACTAAGCACATACATGTACATATGGGGCTTCCCTATTGCTCAGATGATAAAGAATCCATCTGTAACACAGGTTTGACCCCTGGGTTGGGAAGATCCCCTGGAGAAGCACACAGCTACCCACTCAAGTATTCTTGCCTGGAGAAATCTATGGACAGAGAAGCCTGACAGGCTACAGTCCATGGGGTCACAAAGAGTTGGACATGACTGAGCAACTAACACACACACATGGATATATACAGAGAGACACACATATATTTTTTAAACAAGAAGGTACAAACAATAAACAAGTTCTTTATGGTTTACAATAATGTCTTCTGTGAGTCATTTTGACACATTGTGAGAAAAGGAGACAAGTTTAAGCTAAAGCTGGAGACATAAAAGGAAGAACTGGCTCCCTCTCATTTCAGTTCATGGATCCATGAGCTTGTTTGAAAACAAAAAGAGGACAGACAAATGGTCACAAGAAATGAATAAATCCAACCAATATTACTAGTCTATTTTCCACCTCATACACAGGGTAAGGGATTCTCATATGGCACAAGTGATATCCTACTGATGCTGGAGACAAAAGAGATGCAGTTTCTATCCCTGGGTTGGGAAGATCCCCTGGAGGAGGAAATGGCAACCCGCTCCAGTACTCTTGTCTGGGAAATTCCATGTACAGAGGAGCCTTGCCGGCTACAGTCCATGGGGTCGCAAAGAGTTGAACTTGACTGAGCGTGCACGTGCTAGACGCTAGACATAGGGTAAGTCTGTTTCTGACACAAGCAAGGTATATAACCTCATATTAGACATAGCTCCATAATTTATACTTCTAATAATACCTTCAGCATAATGTAAAACAACTCACTTTCAAAGGTCTACAAGTATAGATTTTTTTCCTCTTGCTCCAGTGGTTTTAAAGACTATTCAAGATCTGTTAGATAATATTTTTCACCTGGGGAAAGGGTGAAAAAATGGAAAAATAAAAACTGAAACCACCATCTTAGGACTTTTAAATTTCTGGATCGCACTGCCAATCGTACTAGTTACTTTTAGCAGATTCTGGTGTATTTAGCCATTTTCTATAGCAAAATTCTTTGAGGAAAAATCCTTACAAATTCAGAATCAGAAGGTTTGGATCCTAGCTCCAGGTCTGCCACAGTTAAACTGGGTGACCCCAAATATCTCATTTTTATAACTCTAAAATAAGAGCATGGGGTTTATCAGATGATTCTTGAGGTTGCTCCTAAGTTCCTTTTAATGCTCAAATCATGTTTTAAAAGCTACATAAGTTCCTATTTTTTTTCCATCACTACTTGATGTTCTCTTTCTTCACTGTTATTACACAGTGAAGAAATCCCTAACCCCCTACTCTGAAGTCTGGCAGTTTTCATAAGGCAACTTCTTAATTTAAACTGACTCCATTTCACATCCCAAAGTTTAGAACTGTGTTCCTTGAGCTTGATCTTGACATTCTAAAGTCCTCACCACTACCTCTTCAAACAGCCAACATTGCCCTTCTTTTTACAGTACATGCCTGGGTCATTTTATCAGCAACCCCTTTCACAATCATACCCATGTGAACTGTAGCTGTGAACACCACACTAGAAGGGGTCAGAAGTTTGGACTGGAAATAGGAAGCCAACTCCTGAACCAGCTTCCAAACAGTTTGATAGTCTCATGGGGTAAGCAAGCGGGGCATTACCTCAACCATATGTGGGTCCTTACCTACCACCCCAGAGCCCACCCTTGGGATCTGGGACAGAAATCAGATCAACAGTCACCTGGGGACTGAGAGGGGCAAGAGTGGGAGGAAGGGATTACAGAGGACTTGAGGAAACTTGGAGAGTGACAGATATGTTTATTATCTTGAAAGTGGTGGTGCTATGATGAGTGTGAGCCTATGTCAATGTTTATCAAATTGTATATGTTAAACGTATGCCATGTACACTTCAATAAGGCTGTTTTTTAATAGTCATGAGATTTAAAAAATAAAATTATAAAAAATAAGAGAGAGAGTGAGTGATTGATTGATTGATCTAGGAGTTAAAATTGACTGACTTGGGAGTGGTTACTGAAGCAGGCTAAGCTGACTCTCTCATCTTGCTTACAGAACCAGGTTTCTCCAAGATAATACAGCAGATAATGCCTGTGGGACAGGGGCACAGATTTGAAGTGGAAAATGTATGTGAAGGCATCCTGAAAACTGTAGGGGTAAAAGTACCAATATAGTAAAAGTGCCTATTTTTTTAGATCCTGAACATACAACTGCATTTTAATTTTAGTTAACTGTGTTGAAGAACACTTAACATTTAACATGTCTTATCAAATTTTAAGTGTAGAATACATTATGGTTACCTATAGACACAAGGTTGCACAGCAGACATCTAGAGTTTATTCATTTTGCATAACTGAAACTTTATACACGGTGATTAATAAGTCCCCATTCCAGCCTTCCTTAGCCCTGGCACCCATTATTCCACTCTTTGATTGTATAAATTTGACTAATTTAGAGAGCTCCTATAAGCAGAATCATGCAGCATTTGTCCTTCTGTGATTTGCTTTTTTCATTTAACATGTCTTAAAGATTTATCTGAAGTATAGTTAACTGTCCTTTCTGTCCTTTTAAGACAGAAAAGTTACGAGAGGAAGCACACAATTAATGACTGAGTAGCAGCAGAGACAAGTGCTGGGGGAATGCAGAATGTGTTGTTCTGTGATTGAGTGGTACTCGAAGCCGGCTTTATTCCTTCCTGAGTTAAAATAATAATAATAATAAATAAAAACCTGTCAGTCCCATGTAAGCACAATGTCAAGTTAATTATATGAAATATAAGACCTACTTAAGTTGCATTTGTTAACATTTTAGAAACATTCCAGTATTTGTGTGATCGCTCTATACTTTTGCTGGAAGAGTAATTTATTATCAGGAAAATGGTAGACAAAACTAATTCATAAAAGAAGTTCATAACTTTTAGAATAAAGTCTTGATAATAAGATTTCTGACAAATATTTAAGGTAATCAATTAACATTTTTTGAGATCAGTGATTGAAAGCTGTCATCTGTCTTATTACCTGCTACCCTCGAGTTATTTGCATTCATCTCATCCTATGGACGGAGGAGCCTGGTAGGCTGCAGTCCATGAGGTCGCTAAGAGTCGGATACGACTGAGCGACTTCACTTTGACTTTTCACTTTCACGCACTGGAGAAGGAAATAGCAACCCACTCCAGTGTTCTTGCCTGGAGCATCCCAGGGATGGGGGAGCCTGGTGGGCTGCTGTCTATGGGGTCGCACAGAGTTGGACACGTCTGAAGCGACTTAGCAGCAGCAGCATTCGAACTACCAACCCATTAAAGATAGAATGATTGACTCATTTCTACATCTCCTGGAACTCCCTAAACAGAGCTTTGAATGAGCTGATATGCAGTAAATATTTAATGACTAGATTAGGAGAGATGCCTTCTCATCTAAAACAATTCATGTCAATTAATAAAAAAATTTAATTAAAGCTGAAAGTCATTAACATACAATATGCTTTGCTTCAAACGTATTTTTTCATGTAATAGTTCTATTTTTAATTTTTTAAATTAATTTATTTTTTGTTGAAGGATAATTGCTTTACAGAATTTTTCTGTTTTCTATCAAAACTCAGCATGAATCAGCCATAGGTATACATATATCTCCCTCCCTTTTGAACCTCCCTCCCATCTCCGTACCCATCCCACCCCTCTAGGTTGATACAGAGCCCCTGTTTGAGTTTCCTGAACCATACAGCAAATTTCCATTGGGTATCTATCAGAAAGAGAAAGATAAATACCATATTATAACACATATACACGGAATCTAGAAAAATGGCTCTGAAGAATTTACTTACAGGGCAACAATGGAGAAATAGACATAGAAAATAGACCTGTGAAAACGGGGAGAGGGGAGGGGAGAGTGAGATGTATGCAAAGAATAACATGGAAACTTACATTACCAAACAGTATATTTTAATAAAGAATGCCTGCCTGCAACTCAGGACACCCAGGTTCAATCTTTTGGGTTGGGAAGATCCCGTAGAGAAGGAAATGGCAACCACTCCAGCATTCTTTCCTGGAGAATTTTGTGGACAGAGGAGCCTGGCGGGCTATAGTCCATGGGATTGCAAAGAGTCAGACACAGCTGAGCAAGTAACACACACACATACAGGAACATATTAATTCCCTGTTTTTTATATGTAGACACAGGTCATGTTCCCTGTTGTTGCTTATGTAAACCACCATAACACAGAGGAGGGCATGGCAGCCCACACCAGTATTTTTCCTGGAGAATCCCCATGGACAGAGGAGCCTGGTGAGCTACAGTCCATACGGTCATAAAGAGTCAGACAGCACTAAAGTGACTTGGCATGCTAGCACTGGAGCACATTGCTATATGATTTCAGATTTTTATTTCTTTAAAATGGAGTTAAAACTTAAAGACTCCTGTGAAGCAAGCCCAGTGCAGAATTGGAATTAGAATGTTCTCTCAGTTCTGTAAGATTTCTTGCTTAAAGCTAAAATAAAAGCAATTTGTAAACAACTTACCTTAACCAAACTTTCCAGTTTCAATTTAATTTTATAATAGTAACTCTCTTCTTTTTAAAATTCATCTTTCATTGTTTTCAGTTCAGTTCAGTTGCTCAGTCATGTCCGACTCTGTGACCCCATGAACCACAGCACACTAGGCCTCCCTGTCCATCACCAAATCCCAGAGTCCACCCAAACCTATGTCCATTGCGTTGGTGATGCCATCCAGCCATCTCATCCTCTGTCATCCCATTCTCCTCCTGCCCTCAATCTTTCCCAGCATCAGAGTCTTTTCAAATGAGTCCGCTCTTTGCATGAGGTGGCCAAAGTATTGGAGTTTCAGCTTCAACATCAGTCTTTCCAATGAACACCCAGGACTGATCTCCTTTAGGATGGACTGGTTTGGACCTCCTTGCAGTCCAAGGGACTCTCAAGAGTCTTCTCCAACACCACAGTTCAAAAGCATCAATTATTCCGTGCTCAGCTTTCTTCACACTCCAACTCTCATATCCATACATGACCACTGGAAAAACTATAGCCTTGACTAAACAGACCTTTGTTGGGAAAGTAATATCTCTGCTTTTCAATATGCTGTCTAGGTTGGGCCTCCTGGTGGCTCAGACGATAAAGCATCTGCCTTCAGTGCGGGAGACCCGGGTTTGATCCCTGGGTTGGGAAGATCCTCTGGAGAAGGAAATGGCAACCCACTCCAGTACTCTTGCCTGGAAAATTCTACGGACTGAATTCTACGAGCCTGGTAGGCTACAGTCCATGGGGTTGCAAAGAGTCAGACACAAGTGAGCGACTTCACTTTCACTTTCTTTCAGGTTGGTCATAACTTTCCTTCCAAGAAGTAAGCATCTTTTAATTTCATGGCTGCAGTCACCATCTGCAGTGATTTTGAGGCCAGAAAAATAAAGTCAGCCACTGTTTCCAGGGTTTCCCCATCTATTTCCCTTGAAGTGATGGGACTGGATGCTATAATCTTTGTTTTCTGAATGTTGAGCTTTAAGCCAACTTGTTGACTCTCCTCTTTCAATTTCATCAAGAGGCTCTTTAGTTCTTCTTCACTTTCTGCCATATGGGTGGTGTCATCTGCATATCTGAGATTATTGATATTTCTCCCAGCTATCTTGAGTCCAGCTTGTGCTTCTTCCAGCCCAGCTTTTCTCATGATGTACTCTGCATAGTAGTTAAATAAGCAGGGTGACAATATACAGCCTTGACATACTCCTTTTCTTATTTGGAACCAATCTGTTGTTCCATGTCCAGTTCTAACTGTTGCTTCCTGACCTGCATATAGGTTTCTCAAGAGGCAGGTCAGGTGGTCTGGTATTCCTATCTCTTTCAGAATTGTCCACAGTATATTGTGATCCACACAGTCAAAGGCTTTGGCATAGTCAATACAACAGAAATAGATATTTTTCTGGAACTCTCTTGTTTTTTTGATGTTCTAGCATATGTTGGCATTTTGATCTCTGGTTCCTCTGCCTTTTCTAAAACCAGCTTGAACATCTGGAAGTTCACGGTTCATGTATTGCTGAAGCCTGGCTTGAAGAATTTTAAGCATTGCTTCACTAGCATGTGAGATGAGTGCAATTGTTTTATTGGATATTTAATAAAAGTTATAATTATGATAAGTCATGTGTTTATTGATTTTCTCTCCTGCTAAAATATAAACTACATGAACATACAAAGTTCATCAGTCTTGCTTATCAGTCTACTCTGAGGGGAAATGCAGGAGCAGCAGTAGTTTCATTCATTTTTAAATAAATAATAAAAATATAGTTGGTAGAAACAGGACTGGAAACAGACATAACTGACTATATTGTGTACATTAACAACCACAAAGGTGGCAGGAAGAGCCTCTGGGCTGTGAGCTTTCGGTTTATATCAGGCATCAGTCAGTATGTCATATGAAGGGAATAGAACTGTCATTTAATCTAGTGATGGTTATACGTTTCTTAATTTAAAGAACTTCCAAATATTCCACTACAGCCTCAAGGCAAATAGCACTGTTAGCAACGTTAGAATAAATGATGCAAGAATCTTGAGAGCTTCAGCTGCCCAAGTCCCTGCCCAGCCATCCCAAGGGCAGAGGCACTCAATAACCCATCGGTGAACCCATTGCCACAGGTTGGGAAGCTCTGACTCAAAACTTCTACTTTTTTGACATCTTTGGAAGCGGCCCAGATAGCATCACCTCCCACATCGTTGCTTGGCTGTTGATAGTAGAGCACTGCTATAGCCTGACAAAGTTTCCATTCCTTTGGGGCCTAGTGTCTTGCTGGCTGACTCCTTCAGGAAGTTGCTGTCATTGTTGCCACTTGCTGAAGCTCTACGTGCCTCCTGCATGTCTGCTAAGTCATATCCATAAGGCACCTGGCTTCTCTCTTCATGGGATTTTCAGGCAAGAACACTGGAGTAGGTTGCTATTTCCTCCTCCAGGCCTTCCTGACCCAGGGATGGAAGCCATGTCTCCTGCAGTGGCAGGCAGATTCTTTACCACTGAGCCACCTGGCGAGCCCTGCTGACGCTCTAGCTATCTACAAAAATGTGAGCCCAGTGCAGGCTCCTGCTGTGCCTTCCCCTGGTAATGTGCCTCCTGTTGGCATCCTTGTTCATTCAGTCAGGCTACAGCGATTCCTTCCCTTGCAGAGAAGGCTGATCCTTCTCTCACCGTCACTCATTCAGGACTGTCCTGCAGCAAAACGGACTGAGCCCAAATGCTGCAGCTCTCAAGCAGGAGATATCTTCAGATGTGCCTGCATCATTTTATCTGAAGATGCACCCACTTTGGCAGGGTGGTGGCATCTGGATGGTGCTCCGAATCAGCGCTCCCCCATAAAGATCCAGCACCTGGTATTCATTTCAGACTCTACTTTCCAGCTTTTCTTTCCTAAAAATATGGCCTTGATTAGGGATCCCTTAGTCTATCAGAGGAATTTCTATATTTTTAATCCTGATAGAAAAGAAAGAGAAAGGACCCAATTTGTAGAAGACTGAGCATGTTCAGGGTGGCGTGGTCCTAGACAGGAGCCTATTTTGAATTAATCTCAAAATGAGATCGTACTGATTTGAACTAGAATGGTGGCAATAAAAACAGAGCTGGGTGGACATATCATAGGAATACTTAGAAAACAGATTTAATAGGACTTGGTGACTGGACATTGGTCAAGGTATGGGAGTCAGGATTTAGTTTAGGTGACTATATTGGATGCAGGTACTACTGCATCCAATGAGATAAGGGATGGGGGTTTGGGATAGTAAGAGAAATAGGTTTAAAGGACATGTTGACTGTAACTTAAATTTGGAATATCCACATAAAGGTACCATATGGATCAGATCTAAGGAGAAAACTGCTTCATATAAAGCACTGACATATTTGAATGAAGCCATACATAATTGAAGCCATGAAAAAATTAGCTCAAGAAAGTTCTGTAAATCATGTAAAAGAAAAGAGGACTTTGTCTGAACTGCTAAAGAACACCAAAATTTAAGGAATAGATTTTAAAAAAGATTTTAAAAAGTATTCATAATGGCAAAGTTTAGAAAGTTAGAAGAAATATTAAGGAACATAAAAGATAAAAGCATTTCAAAAATAGTGGTCAAGAAGGTCCAGTGCCACTGAAAATACCCACTGGATTCAGCTGCTGCCGCTGCTGCTGCTAAGTCGCTTCAGTCGTGTCCAACTCTGCGTGACCCCGTAGACAGCAGCCCACAAGGCTCCCCTGTCCCTGGGATTCTCCAGGCAAGAACACTGGAGTGGGTTGCCATTTCCTCCTCCAATGCATGAAAGTGAAAAGTGAAAGTGAAGTCGCTCATTCAGCTATAAGATCACTAATTACTTTTCAAGAGCAATTAGACTGAAATGGTAAGATATTGCCTTTGTCTACCAATTCCAGGACCCACAGGTTTTAAAAGATGAAACAGACTGTGTTTGAGAGAACTGAAGGAGTATTCTTAAAATAGAACTAGCCTCAAGTTTTGGACAATAAAAGAAAAATTCAATAAAGAAACAGAGGTTTTGTCTTTATTATCAGAAACAATAGAGAGAAGGGTGGAAAAGTTTGATCAGAATAACAAATTAAGTCATGGGGAAAGAACATAGAAGTGAATAGCACTGTGTGAAAAGATGAATCAGGATTAAATTTTTGAGAAACAAAAAGAATGGCATACAAAAAAGACATCATGCGTTTAGTTGTCTATGAGTTCTACAAATGAGTAAGTTCTAGGAGAAATTAAATGGATGAGGGTGTGAAAAAGGAAAGCAAGGCAAGGAAATTCCCTGGAGCAGCAGAATAGGTGTGTCATGACCTGGTGGGGAGTCCTGCTGAGAGGAAATAGCACTGGAACTACTTTGCACATGACTCTCACTCATATTTAATAAATCCAGAAGCCTTTGATGGTAAAGAAGATGCTATACTCTGAATGCAGTCAGAAAAGAAATCCTGAATATTTGCATAAGACCTCAGAAAGTCTTTGAGTTGCAGGCTTCTAGCACAGTCTCCTGGGGAACAACAACTAGTCTTCCCTGGGCTCTTCTAATTCTTTCCTAAGTGTTCTTTCTGATTCATCTTCACCTCCTATAGTCCATCTTCTACCACTCTGTTATTAAGCATTCTAGAATGCAAATATGATTGTATCCATTTCCTATTGCTTCATAACACACCACCCCCCCGCCGGCCGGAACGGCCCCCCCATACCTCATGCCTTAAAACAATGGCATTTATTTAACTTAGGAGTCTTGGGAGGTTATCTGGGCTGGTTTAAGCTGGCAGGTCTTCTGCTGGCCTCATTGCCGTTCAGTCAAATATTATTTGCAGTCCCCCCCAACCCCCCCCCCCCCCCCCCCCCCCCCCCCCCCCCCCCCCCCCCCCCCCCCCCCCCCCCCCCCCCCCCCCCCCCCCCCCCCCCCCCCCCCCCCCCCTAGAACTGAGTCAAAGTATTCTTTAAGGGCTGAGTCAGATCCAATATATTACCACAGCTTTTCCTCTCATCTCTTTAACACTTCTTCCTTCTTTTAAAACAATATTTCTTCTGGGGATTGAATGGTCTCACTCACATGTCTAGCCAATTGGCTGATTGTCACTCAGCTCTATGTTGGTCTTAGCTTTGAGATGAGTGGTTGTCATTTTTCATTTGCTATGCTCCCCCAAACCTCACCCTCCTTGAAAGCTAATAAAAAAACCCCCTCCAAAAGACGCTGTTTGTTTTTGTCTCTTTATTATAGGTCTGGTAAAATTAAAAATAAAACAAATTATTTGTGTAGGTGTTGAAAGGGGTCTAGTTCATTCTTTACAAGGGTGACCAGTTCCCAGCACACCAAAGAGACTGGTTACTCCATTGTATATCTTGCCCCTTTGGCAGATCTATTTATTGAACTTTTACTATTACTCACTTCAATTTGCCAACAAAGGTCCCTATATTCAAAGCTATGGTTTTTCCAGGAGTCATACACGGATGTGACAGTTGGACCATCAAAAGACTGAACACCAAAGAACTGATGCTTTCAAATTGTGGTTCTTGGGAAAACTCTTGAGAGTCCCTTGGACTGCAAGGAGATCAAACTAGTTAATCCTAAAGGAAATCAACCTTGAATACTCATTGGAAGGATCAATGCTGAAGCTCCAATACCTTGGTCACCTGATGCAAAGAGCTGCCTCATTGGAAAAGATCCTGATGCTGGCAAAGATTGAAGGCAAAGAAGTGGGTGGCAGAGGATGAGATGGTAGGATGGCATCACCAACTCAATGGACATGAATTTGAGCAAATTCTAAGAGACAATGAAATACAGGGGGAGCCTGGCATGCTGAAGGCCATGGAGTTGCAGTCAGACACAACTTGGCTACTAAACAACAACAGCAAAATATCTTCAACCTACATCAGATATCACTTCTCTGTGAAGCCTTAACTGACTCTACAAAACAGGTATTACACCAGTCCTCAGGACGTCTATGAGCCACCACTCATATCTCTAATAGTGATTATTTCAATGCATTATCATTGCTATTATACATGCACATGTCCTCACCAGACATTTAAGAGCAAGGACTTCATTTTTTTCATTCCCTTTTCCTGTCATGGTGTTTGCTTGAATCAAAGAAACATTCAGTAAATATGGTTTGGGTGAAAGGATGTCTGATTATGTGTTGTCTTTTACCTCCTTGAGGATTCAGAAGGGCTGATGGTATGGGGAGGGCTTTGCTGAGTGAGTTGCGCTCCCAGAGTGAGTATAAAGCTTCCCTGTAGTGTTGAACAGATCATTGCTTTTGGTGGCAGCCAAAGAACCTGCAGGATAAGAAATAAGCTAATCTAAAATATACTGAGGGGACTTCCTTGCTGGTCCAGGGGTTAAGACTTCACCTTGCAATGCAGCAGCCATGGGCTCCATCCCTCAGTGAACTAATATCCCACATGTTTCATGCATTACAGCAAAAAAAAAAAAAAAAGACAGATTGCAAGGAGAATGTGTGCATGCATGCTAAGTCGCTTCAGTTGTGTCTGACTCTTTGCAGCTCTCAGGTCTGTAGCTCACCAGGTTCCTCTGTCCGTGGAATTCTACAGGCAGGATTACTGGAGCGAGTTGCCATGCCCTCCTCCAGGGCATCTTCCCCACCCAGCAATCGAACCCACGTCTCTTAAGTCTGCTGCATTGGTAGGCGAGTTCTTTACCAGTAGTGCCACCTGGGAAGCCCTATAAAAATAAAATACTTTAAAAAAATAAATTAAAATAAAATATACTGGGACAAAAATAGAGTTACTTTATAGACATGAATGTAGATTGATTTCCTTGAAATTAATTTAAGTGGTAGTATAAATAAATAATTGATGAATCACTTACCAGTGGACAAAAGGAATATTATGAATTATTGCATATGTCACAAAAGCAAAGGTATTTAAAAACTGCCATGCCACTTTGTGGTTAAAGTTTCTAAGCCAGACTACACAGCTTAAAGAAATAATACCAATCTGTCCTTTTGTAGTGGTTGAGAAAACTGATACTATAACAGGTGAGACGAAATAATAGGGAAGTTAACTCTTCTATAAGGAAAATCTATATCATTAAGTACTAGTAGGCTCTTCATGGGTGTAGCCAACAACATCATCGTTATGGATTAGGGGCCCATACACTTCCATGTTATTGTTGTTCAGTGGCTAAGTCATGTCGAACTCTGCAACCCCATGGACTACAGCACACAAGGCTCCTCTGTTCTTCACTATCTCTCAGAGTTTCTTCAAATTCATGTCCATAGAGTCGATGTTACTATCTAACTATCTCATCAACTAACAAGAAGAATAACTGAAAAATATGCATAACTTCTTAATAAATGCATAAAGTTAGTTGAAGTTGCAAAATTAAAGCAGAAATGCAAATTAAATTTGTTTCAGCTCACCTGCCTCCATCTCTAGGTGTTTTGAATTTAGCGTGAAAAGGTCTACAGTCTAAGATGTGAAAGTCTCTTTCCACATGTAGGAATCTTTTGTGAGCTACTATAAAGAACCTCCATGAACTAGTTACGCCCTGTTGCACCAATTCATTCACTTGCTGTATCTTGCAGACATGGAGAAGGTAGGTGAGTCGAAGCTCAATACTGATTTGTAATTCTAATTTCTAACACATTACACTTGAACACCTACCTAGCATGGCAGCTGTCCTAGCTTGAATCTAAGTGAGATGCAGACTTCACTTGAATGTCTCTAGAGAATTGACGGAACAGGAAAATAGTATTCTAAGAGGGCTTTTGCAAAAGAATAAATCCTGATGAAGGAAAGAGCCAAGCACAATGAGCTTACCTCAGTAAGGAAAAGCAATGAAAATTAAAATCTTTGGACATCGGAAAAGCGGAAGTATCTCAAGCACACTGAAGTCTCTTACTTGGATTTGCCCCATGTTCTCATGCACTATGACTCATGATACATATTTCCAAAATGAGAAATTTAAAATTATTCCAAATACCAGTGAGCAAATAACAGTGATTCCCCACCACCATTCTAAAGCATGTTACAAAAAGGCAACTTATAGTTTTGTGCTGTGAAGACTCCAGTCTTCAGTGATGGGCGCCTGGCAAGCTTCAGTTCTAGCTTTTGACTGGATGGCCTTGTCCCTCTCTCCTCAAATGGCTTCTTCCAGTCATGTCAGCTGGAGCCCCAAAAGGAGCATTCCAAGAAGTAAAAGCAGAAATTGAGGACCTTTTAAGGCCCAGCCTCAGACTCTCTACAGCACCCCTTCTGCCGCATTCCATTGGTAAAGCACGAGTCACAGAGCCAACTTAGGATCAAGGGGAAGGGAACAGAATAGCCTTTCAAGGGAGAGCATGACAAGGGATCCATGCTCACCTTGCTGTGCCATGATGTGTGCTCAGCCGCTCAGTCGGGCCTGGCTCTCTGTGACCCCATGCACTGCAGCACGCCAGGCTCCTCTGTCCATGGGATTCTCCAGGCAAGAGAACTGGAGAGGGTGCCCTGCCCTCCTCAGGGGAGCTTCCGGAAGCTCAGGGGTGAAACTCAGGTCTCTTGTGCTTCCTGCATTGGCAGGCAGATTCTTTACCACTATAAGGCACCCTGCAGAGACTCCTAGAAATATCTGAAGAGCACTTGATACAAGGTCAATGAATTACATTAGAAAGAGGAAGGAAACGTTAGTAGAACCTGGATTATTAGTGTTATAATACAAATTTATCTGTGGCTAGTAAACCCTGGGAAAATTAAAATAGAGCAAAGTTACTTGTAACATGCCTTTATGGTCAGCTGATTTACCCGAACTATTCAAAGTATTCATAACACCCCAAGTGACCACTGTGTATGTCTCGGCGCCCATCCTCAGCACCACACTCTCAGCCCAGAACCTGTCAGCAAAGCACCTGACACTTTTTTCCTTGCTGACTCTGAGGCTACTATGGTTTTACTTCCTTCCTTTCAAACACTGTCTTAAGAGAATACATTAACTCTGATCCTCCTGGCTGAGTGGGTTCTATTCCTCTTACCTCTTACTTCTTGGATTTTGAGCTGTTTCCAATCACTCTACCTTGGGTCACCCAGGAGAAGAATACTCATTTCACCCTTCTGCTTCTTGCCTTCCATGCTCTCTCATTAGTTTGACTCCTTATTGCATGCAACAGTACAAAACTCTTACTGACATAAATATATATATATATATTATATATATCTTTATACACATATATGGGCTTCTCTGGTGGCTCAAGGGTAAAGAATCTACCTGCCAGTGCAGGAGATGGGGGTTGGGTCTTCTGGGTTAGAAGGAAATGGCAACCTACTTCAATAGTCTTGCCTGGGAAATCCCATGGGATTGCAGAGTCAGATATGACTGAGTGACTAAACAACAACATATACATATACATATACATATACATATACATATACATATACATATACATATACATATACATATACATATACATATTTTTGCAGCCCTGAACATCTAGAAAAATTTACTGAATCTCTGGAAAGGTAGGGGGGGAAATGGCTGGAAAAAGATAAGAATAAAATATATGAAGCAACATTCAGAACTCTAGCCTAAGTCATGCCAAAAAGTCAGATCCTTAAAATCTTAATGCCAGTCTTGGATGCTTGCCATCACTCCTGGAGCACTACCACATATGCTCCTGGGAACTTGATTTTGTTGCTACTGCTGCTGTAGCTCACGACTACCAAGTGGAATCTCCACTCCCTTTGCTTGCTTGAACCACTAATTACCCATGCGATCCCATGTGCCTGCATCGGATAGGCTGACCCTACATCATCTGGACCCCTTCTAGCTGGAAGAAAGGCTAGACCATTTATTTTCAGATTGTGTTCAGGAAGGAAGTGACTGGTGTCTACCATGACTTATGACGTGAGCAATCCCCCATAAAGAAAAATGAAATGCTTGCCAGGGAATGAAACCAAAATAATTTATATAATTCATCCCTTGAACTGTTTAGTATCCACATACAACTTTCTTCAATTTTTAAGGTTTAAAAAGTGCTTCTACACAATTGATGCCTTAACTATCACCTATATACTGAAGGCACCTATAGCCCTTATTTAAGGAGGGATGATCCAAATTTTAATCAATGTTCTGCTTTAAGTCCTAGATCTCTTGCAACTTTAGGTCTGCTATGATCCATTTCAATGTTCTGTGACATGTGTACTAAACTGTACTAAACTGTAAATGGAACAACAACCTGATATAAAAGAATATATACCACACTACCTGACATAAAAGGAAATAAGAGGAAATACACATGTACTGGATCGCCAAAAAGCACTTGCTGAAGTTTTTTCATTTCATCTTATGGAAAAATCCAAATGAATGTTTTGGCCAACCATACACACACACACTCACACACACTAATGTGGTAAAGAAGAAATTTGTGGGAGAAAACTATAATCCTATCTCTATAGCTATTCATAAAGGCTTTTTTTTAATGACTCCTTGCCTTTTTCTCCTTCTTATAATTTTTCCCAGCAGCTAGCTGGTCAGTTTCCCAGTAGAGGAATCGAATTCTAATTTCTAAAGGACCCCGTTGGAACAGCTTTAAATTTAGACCACTTGCCAAGGCAGTACTATAGAGCTGCCAAGATATCTGGTGAGTTCTACTTAGAGACTGCACATTCTTTAAAAGTACATCATCTATGTTAGCACCTTTGATGGTCAAGATCCATCATTAGAGCCACATCATAGCCCACCTTTTCAATGGATAATTTCAGTGGCTTGAGGAATCCAAAATGGTGAGGTAGAAGTTTTATCCTCTAATTTAACATAAGGGACACGTGCTGTGCCCCTTAGTAGAAGCATTTCTCCCTGAATACAAACACCTCTGCACTAGTATAGCATTTTAGGGACAGGGAAGGAAATATTTCTAACCATAATCAGATGTTATTGAAAACATGTGCTACCCAGTTCCATCCACTAGTTCCTCAATACATGAGCAATGCAACATCCTGTGTTAGTTGCTGGTTAAGAGTTATCAATAGGGAGCATCCCTGGTGGCTCAGTGGTAAAGAACCCATCTGCCAAGCAGGAGACACTGGTTCGATATCTAGGTCAGGATGATTCCGTGGAGAAGGAAATGGTAACCCACTCCAGTATTCTCTCCTGGGAAATCATGGACAGAGGAGCATGGAGGGCTGCAGTCCATAGGTCACAAAGAGTTGGACATGATTTAGTGACTAAACAGAAGCAGCAGCAAGAGTATCAATGTGTCCTAGAGGACAATATCCTACATACACAATTGTGACTTCTCAACAAATATAATTATTTGGCCATCTCCCTATTCTGAAAGATCAACAGCTACAGGGGCCGCCAATCTCCAGGCCACAGACTTGTACCTCTGGTCAGATCAGCAGCCACATTAGATTAGAAATAAAATAAAGTGCACAATAAATGTAATGGGCTTGAATCATCCCCAACCACTCCCTGCTCCCTGGGTCCATGGAAAAATTGTCTTCCATGAAACTGGTCTCTGGTGCAAAAACTCAGAGACAGCTAAAGAAGATCATGGAGTACGTGGTAAAATTTGTGAATCTGATGGGCAACTGCTTACTAAAGTGAGTTCCTTGGTCAGGAGCAAGATTGTGTGGATACTTCATGATGTTGTAAAAGGAAATCAGTAAGTTCATGGTTTGGCAAATGCATGAAAAGCAGAGCAAGGAAATCCCAGAGCAGAATAATTCTCCACAGTGGTGGAGTCATGTCTGACTCATTGCAACCCCATGGACTGTAGCCTGCCAGGCTCCTCTATCTGTGGGATTTTCTAGGCAAGAATACTGGAATGGGTTGCCATTTCCTTCTCCTGGGAATTTTCCAGACTGAGGGATCAAACTCAGGTCTCCTGCATTGCAGATAGATTCTTTAACAAATGAGCCAGCAGAAGTAGAAGTGTCTAAAATAATCAAGCTTCAATTATATTTCTACTTTAGGGTCATATTTTCCACATACTTCTCAACAGTTTTCTCCACTAAGGGCCTTCTGATGAGCTTTCATGTAGAAGCAAAAGTCTTACATCCAAACACATATTGATTATACATTTTACTTCTTCTTTTTTCATTCTCCTTTTAATTTCCTTCACTTCCCCACCAAATATTAGCCACGGCCTCATAAACAATATAGCTACTCAGCTCAAGACGTTTTTTGTAGTCCAGGCATACGAACAATTTGGGCTTCCCTCATGGCTCAGGTGCAGTGCAGGAGACCTGGGTCCCTGGTAAGATCTCCTGCAGGAGGCGATGGCAATCCACTCCAGTATTCTTGCCTGGACAATTCCATGGACAGAGGAACCGGGCGGGCTACCGTCCATGGGGTGGCAAAGAGTCGGACACGACTGAGTGACTAAGTACAGCGCAGCACAGCACTCCAAGTTCTGAAGTTCTGCCCAGTGGGAAGATTTTCATTTTCCTTCAAAGCAAACCCTGCAGTCAGCTATGATATTGCAACAATACATTTCCGTCATGCTAGGCCCATTTTTCCTAGCAACTCTTCATGAGGCTAAAAGATGCAAGCTGAGGGAAGGACAGCATTATGGCAAAATAGAAATATCCAAGCCACTTACATAATTATTTTTTTCAGAATCCTGCTTATAACACAAAGTTTATAAGTCCCTTTTATTTTCTGGGATTTGCCTTTACCCTCTGTCACACATGTGTCTTTTCAAAATGAAAGCAGAATACATCTGATATTTTCTGCTTTGGGAGTAGAGAAAAAAGGGTCAGCCAGACTGAGAGTTGCATATCAGGAGCTAGGTGCTCTATTTATTTGCCCCCATTAAAAGACCACATCTGGAAACTGTAGCTGCTACAGGAGTAATCATCCTATTAGGCTTCCAGCAGTTCACTGTCATTCTCCAAGTTCATATCCAGCCCCTGTAAGCAATAGGCAAGCTGGCAGATTAAAAGCAAATGTGAAGAACTCATTACCCCTGTTCCTTTCAAAACTGAAAATGGCACTGATGCTCGTATTTCCCTTAGATGTACTATTTATTAGGAGATGGAGCTCCAGAGGTTTCCACTTAGTCCTTTTTAGCATAATAGCTCTTGTTCTCTAGGGCAGGAAATAGAAGAATGGATTTTGCCTATTGCTTACTTCTACACTTGAGTGCAGAACAATAACCACAGCAGAGCATCAAGGTCCCACAGGGCCTGGCATATGGCAGATGAACCAAGACCCCACTGTGTCTGACTCGCAGGGCATTCTGGGCCCCCAGGAATTAGAATGAACACAGATCTAGTAACAACAACAAAAACAAAAAGCTTCTGAAGTCTTGGAATAGCCCTTTTCCTTGTGCCAACCAAAAACCTTTGAGCTAACTGGTAACTGAGCACAGACCCTTGAAAAGGCTAGAAGTCAGAAACCCGATTAGTACTTTGCAGTGGTTGTATCTTCAAAGACACTATTTTTTTATTCAAGGCCTCTGGGTGTGTGAACTGACTTAAGTGTGGAAACTGGACATGGATCTATGAGTGTCAAAAGATGAATCAAGTCAGCTTTCTGTTCACCAGATCAGGAAATTTTCCATTTATACAAATAAAATGCAAACTTTGGAGGTTTCTCATCCATTTTAGTCCTAGGGTCCCGTGATTAATTTGGTGATACCAAAATCCCAGTTGGGCTAATCACGGTTGTCATCAGAGGGGCTTTGCAGACCATTGCAATAACTGCAGCAAGCGGTGTAACCATGTCATAGGCTTAACTACTCATAGCTGCTCCATATGAGGACTCATGATCCAGCGATGTAAAGAACCAGAGCTACAGAGGAGCCTAGACGTTAGATATGGCTAGGTGGAAACTGCTCCTTACATCCTGTTACCTCCGCTGAAGTCAGAGAACCCACTTCACGGCAGTATTTCCACTGTTTCGGGCTTAGAGAGAACAACTGTAAAATGATCTTCAAGCATGCTTGTTAGTCACCCAATGCATTGGTGAAAGAAGTATATGCTAGGCCTTCTTATGGGACATAACTTGGGGATGGGTGGACAGGTTACATATTAATCCTTCCTTCAACATACCCATCTTTATAAGTCATTAAATTCTCTGCATTAATTCTCACAGTGTGTGTGTGGGGGGGGGTGTGTGCACTCAGTCGAGTCTGACTCTGTCATCTCATGGACTGTAGCCCACCAGGCTCCTCTGTCCATGGGATTTCCCAGGCGAGAACATGGGAGTGGGTTGCCATTTCCTTCTCCAGGGATCTTCCTGAAGCTGTGTCTCAGGCAGCTCCTTCACTGGCAGGTGGATCCTTTACCAGCTGAGCCACCAGGGAAGCCTCCAATTCTCACATTATCATCACCTAAATGAATTTTAAGTATCAACACCTGGGTCCTAATCCTGGACATTCAATGGGATTGATCTGAGTTCGCCTGAGCATTGGTATTTTCCAAACATTCCAGGGGATTCTAACAGAGCCAAATCCAGACCCACTGTCACCATTTCCTATGGATGTATAGCCTGAAAGCACTCTTGCTAGTAAGTTCAATAACGATCAGGATTCTTAAATCAAGCAATAGAATCCAACTCCGATTTAAGCAATGATATATAGTGAAATGATCAAGTACCTCACAGGATTGCAGGGAACACTATATAAAACATGGCTTGGAAAAAGACACAAAGAATAAGGCAGGCATCATGCAGGATTAGTGTAAAATCGGGCAACGAAACTAGTCTGGTTTGTACATCACAGCTTACTCTATAACAACAGCGGATCACTAGAGTTGGAGGTTGCTACTGTCCTACTCTCTGTAGCCCTGGTTCTTTCTATCACTGGATCATGATTCCTCACGTGGAACAACTATGACTAGTTAAGCCTATGACATGGCTATACCTGTTGTTGCCCAGAAGACTGGGAGAGGAAATATCTGCCATTTTCTATATTTTACAGGAAGGCACTCTCTGGATTGTGTCAATATTCAAGATAAATTACTCCAAAAATATCAAAACACAGTTCAGCTGCTAGATGGCCAAAATGATACATATTTCCCATATCATGTCATGACATCATAATGAAACATATCAATATGTAACACCACTAGGGAAAGAAAAATTATGTGAATGGATAATCTTGAAACTTTTACTTCACATGTGATACATATTTAATGTTAACTATAAAAGTTTAAAATCTTTCTAAAATAGGATATACACTCTTTCATCCTTACAGGTGACATAAAACAAAATTCAAATTTGTATTACTGAAATCATTTGGAACAGCAATTGTTAACTTACGGTATAAGACCATAGTCCCTAAGCTCCTGATAGCCTTCTATGATCCCATTAAAAGGTCCCAAATGCTAGAGTTGTAGGGTCCTGTGCTTTATACTTTTTCTTCCCCTTGGCTTCCAGGTTCTTCTATTGTGTCTCTTTTAAGTAGTCCAAATGTTTTTTTTTTTTTTAATTTTTCCTTTCTAATCTTCTGTAGGCTGGAGAAACAAGTAACTCTGAGAACTGGCCTATAGTAAATTAGAGACTTTACATGGTCTGAACCTTGGGTATTTCTATGATTAAAGTGAAAGCAAAGATATTAGTCACTCAGTTGTGTCCCACTCTCTGTGACCCCATGGACTGTAGCCCACCAAGCTCCTCGGTCCATGGACTTCTCCAGGCAAGAACACTGGAGAGGCTTGCGGTTCACTTCTCCAGGGGATCTTCCCAGACCCAGGGATCAAAGCTGAGTTTCCTGCACTGCAGGCAGATTCTTTACCATCTGAGCCACCAGGAAGTCATACATTTATTCTGCTATTTTGAACGCTCGGGAGGCAGTTATGTTTACTTCTGTGGTTCCCAGGTAACTAGTGACATTAGGTAATAGAATCCCCACTTGCATGAAAAAGAAAAGAAAAGGAAATATTCTTTGGTAAGATTCTATGAGAACCACTTGGAAGACATAATCTCATTGGAGCTTCACAACAACTCTTTGGGGAAGGTTTTACAGAAGGAGAAAGCTGAGGCTGGAAGGTTCCAAGACAGATTAAGAAATAGAGTCTACTTCCCTTCCTTTTAAATCTTGACTGGACTTTGTGTTTGCCTTGATGAAAAGAAAGTGACAGGTGGGATATCCTGGAACTTTTAAGGCTGAGTCACAAGAAGACTTGTGTCTCCTGCCTGGGTCCATTGGGATGTTCACTCTGGGAAAAGCTATCTTCCATGTAAGGAGTTCAGCTCCCCTGAGACTGACATGCTGAAGACGTCAGGCACCATTGTGCTCTTCCATAGGCCTACCTGAGCCACCTTCCAGTCATCCCCAGCACGGTGCCTGCCATGCACAAGAAGCCACAGGAGCCCATCCACCACCTGAATACCACTGAGAGACAGCCAGCGCTACTTGAAGCTAATGAAGCGCCAGTTGGGCCCCACCCAAAGTCCTGACCTGCAAAATCATGAGGTATAACAATAAGTGTTGCTTTGAGTTCCTTGGTTTCTGGGTAGGTTTTACACAGAGCAATAGATAACCAGAAAAGACATTAAGTAAATTGACTGGTTCTTTTAGCTAAAACATGTCTTCAAATCAACAGTCAAACTCAGATTGTTTTAACATCCTTTAATTTCATAGTGGGCTTTCCAGGTGGCTCAGTGGTAAAGAATCCACCTGTAATGCAAGAGACATAGGTTTGATCCCTGCCTCCAAGAAGATCCCCCGGAGAAGGCAAGGCAACCCTCTCTAGTATTCTTGCCTGGGAAATCCGATGGGCAGAGGAGTCTGTGGACTACAGTCCATGGGTTCACAAAAGAGTTAGACATAACTGAGTGACTGAAAAAACAATTCCATACTGCCTTAAGGAGCGACTAGGATACTTATACTTTGAAACTATTTTTAAATAGACAAAATGTCAAAGTATTTTTTCTGTTTTAGTATCCCAATTTTGTATAAAGCTTATAGCTTAAAAAGTGTCACACTTTCTCTTATCTTTTATTCTTACAACCATACATTTAAATAAATCCTATTGTTTCTATTTTATAAAAGAAGAGGCCACAAACAAATGAAACTGTGTCTCCAGTCTGGGTTCTCTTACTCCAAACGGGAAACTCTTACCATTAAATTAAAATACTTTTTCATCTATTCCATACTGGGTCCTTGATAATGAAATTTTTAAAGACAAAATAATCTATCTTTAGTTTGGATCCAAGTGGAGGGCTTAGTGTTATTGCTATCTTCATGCCAAAATAAAACTTCAGGATGAGAAAGCAGAAGTTTATGCCAAGGAAATTAATACTGTTACTTTCAGTTCCAATTCTTACTTTAAGTTTTATAGTGTCCCATTTACTAAAGTTGTCCCTTCCTGCACTAAATAGTTTCTACTCAGCTGAGAAATCCAGAAAGTGTTTCTATCAGCAAAATGTTCATTAGCCCCTTTAAATGCTAAAGTGATGTAGTTGATGGCAGTGGACATTGATATTAAGTTCCATCCTTTCCAATTAAAATATTATGTTCCTCTTCCTGATCATTCTTTTAGACCCTAGCTGATCTCTATGTTCATTTTTATGACCAGTCCTACTTGTCTAAAAACTATGAAATCAATAAATGAGCTAGACAATTATTAAGAACAGTAAACATTTCTTTAAAGTTTCAGACTATACCTTGCCCATTTCTAGTGAGTTTTTAAAAAAAAAATCCATTTTTAAAGATACCATTAATTGCCTTAAAACCTTTTCAAAATTAAGCAAAAGAATACATTCTAAATAAACCAGAATAAAAATAAGCTTCCATTTACACTGTTATTTATGTGGATGATGGATTAGTACATGTCACCTACTTCCCCCTGAATCCACCTCACAACACTGATGTAGTGAACAAATATACTTTATCTCCTTGTACAGTTAAAATCTGGCCAGAACTTACAGACATTCAGCTCAGCTCACAGTGCACTATTCGGAACTTACTGTGAAAAGTACATCTAGAAAACAACCAGGTAAAGGAATATCAGACAGAATCTTGAAATTATTTAAAAAAAAAAAAAAATTGCTGGGCATTGCTTTGGTGATTGACAAGGATAAAAACCCAGAAATTGGAAAGAACAATCTCCTATATATTGGCCCTTGCCATCTACCTCCATAAGGATTAAATCATGTTCTTATTTTCAACACCTTCTGAAAGGAGTTCAGAAAAGAGGGCACTTTCTCTGAACTTCTCAGAAATGAAGCACTATGTACTCAGAGAAACAGGCAGAACATTTCTTCAGGTAGTTGAATATTTTCAGGAGTCGATTTTATGAATCCAACCCTTATATCTCCTCATATCTAGAAAAGCACTAAAAACCCTTCATGGTGACATATGCTTCTCTAGATTAGCAATAACCTCCATGAGACTAGCAGAAGCCCGAAAAAAAAAAAAAAAGTGCTTGATTGCATGTATTCCCCCTTCACCAAAATCGCATATATACTGACCTTCCCCTCTGTCCCTTTGGAGTATATCTCAGAGCTCTTAAATGTTGTCTCCCTGGCTATAGTCCTCATTTTGCCCCAAGTAAAACTTAACTCACAAGTCTCATTTTGGTTCATTTGCGTCTTTTTAGCTACCTGTCTCTATTTAACATTTTTTTATTTTATTTTATGTATAGAATGACTATTTTATTTTATTTTTAATTAATTTATTTATTTATTTTAAATTACTTTTGGGAAGGTCTGTTTGATTAAAGGGAAGTTTTACCCTAAGGGTATAGAGTTAAGGAGATGAGAGCTGACATAAAGTGCAAATTGCAAAGCAGCTATGCAACTACTGTGATACTGAGCTTACACACAAATATTTCTTCATCTTGGCAAGATCTGTTAAATTATGTAATATTCACCACATTAATTACTGGACCTGAGTAATCAACAGTTACTCATTTTCAACTGGAAATTTTCTCTTTAAATTTTCCTTCTTTTTATTCTTATTAAGTTTTGGACAACTTCATCTGCTTTGATTAGATATATACTTTTCAAAACCTATTTGGACCATGACCAACCGAATATAAATTTCATTACAAAACCAAATGTGGATTTCTCTCATTTTTCCAAAGACTGCTACACAGTGATCTCATTAACGCTCCTAACCCTGGATAAGAAAATTTCTTAGGTATGCACAACATAAAAAAATTCAGCAGAAAATCTATGGTAAATGGAAATAGATAGTAGTGTTGAAAAATGTAGCTATTGGCTTCATTTCTTATCTTTCTGTTTTTCAATATTGAAATATTTTCAATTATTACAGTCATACATTTCAAATGCAGGTCAATCATCCTTTATAACCATAAAAATATTCAAGTATCTACCTCCCAGATCTTTGGGTATTAAGAGGAAATCTCTACATTTAGCACTGAAACAATTCTAAAACTGACTACAGGCTAGGAATAAAAAATAGAAAAAAAATAGATGGAAGGTGAAAATTAAGATAGCATGAAGATTTTTATTTAAAAAGATTCTTTAAAACTAGAACAAAGACTGTAATGCTTTAAATCTATATAAGGAATACATCTCTAGTCCATCTCTAGTCCAATATCCTTAATTTACTGCTGAGTAAACAGTTCTTAAAGCATTCATTAACTTGCCTGAAATCTCAAAAATTGGAATAGAAATTTTAAGACCACTATATCTATATAAGATGAAATTCACAAGACAAAAGAAGTTTCTCAAATATAGTATATAGGTATTGTCACAAATTATTTGTATGTGTATTCAGCAGGCTTAGGAAAAATCTTAATAAAGTCCTGGTTAATCTTTCCAGTTTTTTCCATCTTACTTTTTGTGTTTATCAAGTCAATATGTGCATGAGATGAAAACATTACATGATTTATACCCTAGACCTACTTATCCAGCTCCATCCCTTCAAAGGCAACATATTAAAACTGCTCCTATTTGTATTTTAAGTATCATTGTATCTGTAAATAATTTACTTATATTTATTTATCAACATCAGGCATTATATATGAAATTACTACCACACAAGACAACACTCCAGCTCTTATACCAACTATACACCCACCACCCACTACCTTCTGTTCCCTATGCCAGCCTCCTGGTACAGTCATATTTCAACTTTTAGTTATATTTATATTTATACTTCTGTTATATTTACATTTCTCTTTTGTTTACTCTACCCACTGCAAGCAGTATATTCCATTTCCATACTTATGAAGATATGATCACTCCTGTTCATCGCCTCACTTCTGTTTGCCCTGCACCTTCAATTTTTTTATCCACACTTTAACTTTCTAAAGTATTAAGGATGATAATGTGTCTTTCCACCACTTCATCTATATGTTGACTCAATGTGTTGGGTATGAGAAAAACAGCATTTATATTATTCAGGCTACATATACATTTTTCCCCTTAAGTTTCCATAGAATAGGATTACTGTCCCATTTTGCATCATATGTTTTCCTTCCTTTTCCTGGAAACCCTAAAGGTCTTTATTGTTTTCTTGTATTCTCCGCCTTTGATATGTCCTTAGGTTTATCCTTAGTCTGGCATGCTACTGAAGCTGTGCAATGCATGTTTCCATTTGTTTAGCTTCTAGAGTTCTCCTTTCTCCCATCTCAATCACTCAAAACGTTCTGTAGTCCTGCTTCACTGAAATCTTCTGGGGATTTTCTGTCATTGCTCTTCAGAGCTATATCTAAATGAAAGTTCTAGATCAGATGCGTTATTTCTTAATTTACTCCCTCACTTTATTTAAGCACATCCTCAAGCACCAATCAAAGAAAAGATATGGAGAATTAAGTTTGCTAACAAAAATGTTTTTCCATTAGAACTTAGCAATTATTGTTTCTTTATCTTCCAAAGCCAGCATCACTAGTAAGAGTTACAATTTCAATTGATTTTGACTTCTTATTGGGTGACTTTTCGAAAGATTTAGGATTATCTATTTATCTTTCTTTTTAAAAAATGTCATAGTCATATATCCAGTTCTTTTATTTTTCCAGCATGTTTGGCATTAGTAGGCCTTAAAAAATAGAAACATATGTCACATCTTAGTCTCAAGAATTATAAAACAATATACATTGTCTTCAATATATTATAGCCTGCTTTAATTTTCTCTGGATTTTTAAACTCTTGAGTTGATATTGTATATCTTTCATCTTTCTTTTTCATGTTTCCTATCTCCTGTTTTTATTCTTCCTGTGACAGACATTCTTCATTTAATTTAAAGCTTATGTGTGCATTTGCACACACTTCTTACATTCAGGTCAGGTTCAGGTCAGTCACTCAGTCGTGTCCGACTCTTTGCTACCCCATGAATCACAGCACGCCACGCCTCCCTCTCCATCACCATCTCCCAGAGTTCACTCAAACTCATGTCCATCGAGTCGGTGATGCCATCCAGCCATCTCATCCTCTCTCATCCCCTTTTCCTCCTGCCCCCAATCCTTGCCAGCATCAGAGTCTTTTCCAGTGAGTCAACTCTTTACATGAGGTGGTCAAAGTACTGGAGTTTCAGCTTTAGCATCATTCCTTCCAAAGAAATCCCAGGGCTGATCTCCTTCAGAATGGACTGGTTGGATCTCCTTGCAGTCCAAGGGACTCTCAAGAGTCTTCTCCAACACCTCAGTTCAAAAGCATCAATTCTTCGGTGCTCAGCTTTCTTCACAGTCCAACTCTTACATCTATATATGACCACTGGAAAAACCATAGCCTTGAATAAACAGACCTTTGTTGGAAAAGTAATGTCTCTGCTTTTCAATATGCTATCTAAGTTGGTCAGGATATAATATCCTTTCAAGTGTTTTGAGGTTCTTAACTGCATTCTTTTTTAGGTTATCTTCTATTGCCTGAAATATCTTTATTTCCCCTCGGGATGATTCTTGTGCTTGTTCATCAACACACAATCAGTGTGTCCTAGGAAGACAAGAATCATATTATCTTCCCTAGTTTTTACCACTCAGTTTATTTCATGTCTGTAGAAAATAAGTCACTGTCAGTTTCTGCTTTTGTTTTGTCCTTGTTTTATCTTTTTGTCTTTGTTTTCCTTTTCTAGCCAGGATAAAAGTGGCAAGCTTTTAGCCACTCTCTGCTCCAGTGTAAGTGAAGTAAACTATCACATTTTATAGGCACTCAGGAGCTATAGTCTGTTTACACTGACCATGACTTCCTTGGTGGCTTAGAGGGTATCCACCTGCAATGCAGGAGACCTGGGTTCGATCCCTGGATCAGGAAGATGCCCTGGAGAAGGAAATGGCAACCCACTCCAGTATTCTTGCCTGGAAAATCCCATGGACAGACAAGCCTGGTAGGCTACAGTCCATGGGGCTGCAAAGAGTTGGACACGACTGAGCGACTTCACTTTAATGTTTATATAAGTAGTTGAGTATTTCATTATGACTGACTTAGAATCCATGCCATTCATTAATTTTACAGTCCCTTAGTCTGCAACCTCCTTTCACTGCAGAACTTTTCATAGTTACCTTGTAAACTTCTTGTACTCTGGCTCAATGATATAAACTCATTCATCTGATTTCTGTTTGCAGTAAATGTGTTGAACTACCCTGACAGCCATCCCCCATCCTCTTCATTGCTATAAGCTTAAAAGTATCTCATATATTTATCATAATTTTAACAGAATCTCAGAAAGAAAAAGTATATTCCACATGGGCTCAATATCTAGCTTTGAAGTAGAAATTAAAAATTATTTAATAATCTAGAGCAAATTATAGTTTGATAGTGAAGGGGCAAATTAATAAATGCAACATACTCATGGGCTCTATTATAAAAATAAAATACAATATAAAATGCTAATGGTGCTTTTATATTTCAGATGCTGTGACAAATACAACTGGTTGGAGAGAAGTTTATGATACAAAATTATTCCATAACTAGCATAATTTAGAGTGGACTCCCAGGTGGCACAGTAGTAAAGAATCTGCCTGCCAATGCTGAAGACACAAGAGACATGAGTTCCATCCCTGGGTGTGGAAGATACCCTGGAGGAGGAAGTGGCAACCCACTACAGTATTCTTGCCTGGAAAATTCCCTGGACAGAGGAGCTGATGGAGCCCAGCTCAGTAGAACAGTACATTATGGACGGGAACATAATGTAAAAACAAATTCATTACAGATATTGACTATCAAATTTGGTGTATAACTATACTCAGAAACATAGGAAAAAGTGAATAATCCATAAAATATTATGGTGCCACTGTGGGATGACAGGAAGATGTTTGTAACATTCAGTCTGGTTCAGAGCTTGTATTGCATGCAAATTTAACATTATCATTTCTTGTAAAAATTATAATAGAGAAGTGAATGAAAGCATCCTTGGGAAGATAGGACAGCAGAAAGGAGTGGATATTTTTGTGATTAAGATGAACCCACTAATGTTTCACCAATTAACCTCAGATTAGCAACTTTGAATGTTGTAGGGAGAATATTGCTAGATGGACACACATAGAAGTGAGAGCGCAGCCCAGCAGCAGATGCTTATGGCATAGCTTAAGGTGAGAAGGATGGTGTAGTGGGGAGATTAGCCCTTCCCTAGGCCTGTAGCAAGGAGCTGGCTAGAAGACCACAGTAATAAATCAGAGTGCTAAAGGAAACTGAACAAGCCTATGAGGTAAAATAGCATATGGAATTAGAGTATTTACATGTAAAGAGAAAGCAATAATGCTTCATTACCATAATCCAGATACTTAAATCACCTCTGAGAGTTTACTCATTCCCTACACTTATTTTATCTTGAGTATCATTTGTGTTAGAGAGAAATTTATATTTATTCAATACCTGAGATGCCATTTGATTAGACTCATATTAGATAATTACTTAGCTTGAAAATTAATGTCAGTGGGATTCATAGGAATAAATCTTGAAATAACAATCAGCAGATCCAGCTTTTTTCTAATCTTCTAATAAGCTGTGATTTTTGACAAAGTAGATATTTTCATTCATTTACTCATTTACTAGGGCTTCACTGTAGCTCAGGCCTAAAGAATCTGCTTGCAGTGCAGGAGATCTGGGTTCGATTGCCTGGTTGAGGAGATCCCCTGGAGAAGGGAATGGCAACCCATTCCAGTATTATTGTCTAAGAGAATTCCATGGATGGAGGAGTCTGGCAGGGGTCCATGGGGTCACAAAGAATCAGACACGACCAAGTGACTAAATGCTCGCAGTCATTTACTAATTAACTGAATGCCTACTTCCTCTGATTCAAGTTCTAAACATTTGTGATACATCACTGAAGGCAAATATTCCTGCTCTCATGGAGATTGTTTTCTTGCAGATGAATACAGAAATAAAAAGTGAACATAATATATAAGTAAATTTGGTACATTAGACCATGATAAGTGCTGTAGGAAAAACTTAACAGTAGAGCAAAGAAAATAGTGAGTGCCAGAGCTGGGGGAACAAGTGTCAGTGTTTAGAATGGTTGAGATAGGTCTCATTTCAAGTACAACATCTGAGCAGAAACCTGAAGAAGTTAGTCATGAGGGTATCTAGAAGGTGTGTGTGTCTGTGGTGAGTACGTCTGGGTGGAGGGGAAGATGCTATTAATATTTTCATATTATCCATAGTGTATAGCTTTTCGTCACAGTGGTAATAAAACTCTGACATATATTTATTTAGTATACATAAATACAGAATTATTTAGTCTCTCCGTGCCTCAGTTTTCTTATCTACTGATAAGA
Source organism: Nanger dama (assembly GCA_917880005.1). NCBI lineage: Eukaryota > Metazoa > Chordata > Mammalia > Artiodactyla > Bovidae > Nanger > Nanger dama. The sequence goes on from CAKJTW010000020.1 coordinate 19,158,417, forward strand.
AAAAATTAAGAAACTGAACCAGATCCAAAGTTATCTAAGTCAGAAACGCAAGGGTTAAGTGGTGATGATATTCAAGAGAATATGTATAAAGTCCCTGTATAGGAAGTACTTTGACCCATTCACAAAACAGAGAAAAGGCCAGTTTCACTGACACAGGAAGAGCATGGAGGATTATCATGTAAGGCAAGACTGGAATGGAAATGAGATCCTGGATCAGTGTTTCACAACATTAGTTTGTGGGGGAATTCAAATGATCAAATCAACATTTACATGTTTTATACTAATTAAATACATTGCATAAAAGAGAAAATAATACACAGAGTAAAGGTAAATTTTACTTCCCGAAGCATCTGTTTCACATACACTTGTTAATGCTTGTGTGAATTAGTCTCCATATAAAATTTCTTCTGGGGAACATATTCAAAAAAATTGGATAGAGATCATGTAGGGCCTTAAAAATGATGTTAACTTTTAGAAAGCATAACACAAAAGAGATGTCCAGACCCCGTCAGGGTACCTAAAGAGAGCAGATCTTCACATTGCAGGCAGCTATATTTATGCACACACACCATAAGAGAACTTTCTAACAGCTCCATCAATTCAAATACATAATTGGTTTTCATCACTGGAAGTTGTATGGTGATCTGTCAGAGATACTGTGAAAGGAATCTTGCATACTTGTAGGACATGAACCTTAAAAAGCAAAAATCTTATAAAGCTCTGCACCAGGGCATGGAGTATGAAATGATACATGGTATCTTTCTGCATCAGGAAGCATGTGATTGATTCAGCTTCAAGTCCTGCACATAAAAATAACAGTAAACAACCACAAAAATATCAAAGCAAGTGATGTAGTTCAAAGGTAGGTACAATCACTCTTAGTCAGAGTGAACCAAGGAAAGCTTGATAAGGAAAAGGGAATTTTAACTGAATCTTAAGGTGGAACTGGCTATGCATAGTTAGAAAATACAAGAGTTCCCATCATGAAGAAACAAATATACATGAGTTGCGATGAGCAGGTGCAACCTGTTTGGTAGCTATAGATAAACCCATCTGGCAAACTACTGAGGACAGGGACCTCACTGAGACCAGGCAGGTTATAAATGGGGAGCTCAAAATTGGGTCAGACTTGGTTGGACTGCATCTTGAAGTACTGACCTGATGGGAAAATTAGTTCAGGAAAAATATTTGAACAGATGTGTCCGCTAACATTAGAGAAACTGTGAGAGAAAACTGAATATATACATATATATATGAAGGGGTCCATCAAGGTTTAGTCAGGAAAACAACAATATTCCAGGGATTTTAACCAGTAAGGATTAAAATACAATGGATTAGTTATTTATAAAAATTCTTGGAAGGGCCACAGGAGTGACGCTTAAAAAAAGGGAATGGGATAAACTCTCCAGCTGACTTCTGACTTTCAAAGTATTGAACATGGCAGAAATTGGAGGTAACCCTAAACCTATGCTGCGAGCTGCTTATAGCACCTAAGAGAGTGATTCACAGAGGGACAACTAGAGGCCACTGAAAACATCACATCTATCAAAGCCTCCACAGCAGCCTACTGCAGATAAAGGAGCAATGGTATGGCTTCAGGTTCATTTCTGCCTTCCAAGTCTCACACTAGTGTCTCTAAATGTTGAAAGCTAAACCTTGCTGGTAAAGGATGCAGCATAAAATTAAAACACATTTACTCCTTGGAAGGAAAGCTATGACAAACCTGGATAGCATATTAAAAAGCAGAGAAATCATTTTGTTGACAAAGGTCCACATAGTCAAAGCTATGGTTTTCCAGTAGTCACACATGGATGTGAGAGACGGACCATGAAAAAGGCTGAGTGCTGAAGAATTGACGTTTTTGAATTTTGGTGCTGGAGAAGACACTTAAAGAATTCCTTGGACTGCAAGATCAAACCAGTCACTCCTAAAGGAAATCAACCCTGAATATGCATTGGAAGGACTGATGCTGAAGCTGAAGCTCCTATTCTTTAGTCACTTGATATGAAGAGCTGACTCACTGGAAAAGACCCTGATGCTGGGAAATATTAAAGGCAAAAGGAGAAGTGGGCAGCAGAAGATGAGATGCTTAGATAGAATCACCTGCTCAACGGACATGAATTTGAGAAATTCCAGGAGATAGTGGAGGACAGAGGAGCCTGGCATGCTATATTCCATGGAGTTTCAAAGGGTCAGTGAAAATCTAGTGACTGAAGAGCAACAACAACAAAGGATGCAGGGGCCTCCCTGGTGGCTCAGTGGTAAAGAATTTGTCTGCCAATGCAGGAGACACAGGTTCAACTCCTGGGTCAGGAATATCTCCTAGAGAAGGAAATGACAACCCACTCTAGTATTCTTACCTGGGAAATCCCTTGGACAGAGGAGTCTGGTGGGCTGCAGTCCATGGGGTAGCAAAGGAGTCAAACATGACTTAGCAACTAAACAATAACAACAAAAGGATGCAGTCACTAGACTCCTAGATCCTTTGCCCAGAAGAAAATATAGAAGGGTGTATAAATGAAGGCTTGTTAAAAATGCATACCTTACATCCAGCCTCTGGTCTCTGCAGTGGCATCAACTCCCCATTCTTTCTTAAAGGCTCCCCAAATTTGTCTTCTCTTCTCTTGCCCAACAGTCAACATATTTTTAATCTAGACATTTTTTTGAATAGTCTTTTCATGACTCATCATGAAGGTTTCCATATTCTTTCTTGTACAGGAGTAGGTTAATATTTCTCTGTATTCTTTTCTTTCCTTAGGCAATAAACACAGAAAACCCTAATAATAGAATATGGAAGAAAAAGGGGGAGAGGAAATTTTCAATGCCATTTCAGAAAATTTATCCCACCACAAGCCAGGCATCTTTTCCTTTTCCTCTGCAAGCACTTAAATCAATTAGCCAAGTGAAAATTTTTAAAAATTTTAAAAGGAGAAAACACAATATATTCATTTATCTTTATCTCATCTACTAGTGTAGATATAGCACTGTCTCAATATGTACATTATTATTACATACATATTCTTCAGTTCAGTTCAGTCACTCAGTCGTGTCCGACTCTTTGCAACCCCATGGACTGCAACACACCAGGCTTCCCTGTCCATCACCAACTCCTGGAGCTTACTCAAACTCATGTCCATCGAGTTGGTGATGCCATCCAACCATCTCATCCTCTGTCATCTCCTTCTCCTCCCACCTTCAATCTTTCTCAGCATCAGAGTCTTTTCCAGTGAGTCGGTTCTCTGCATCAGGTGGCCAAAATATTGAAGTTTCAACTTCAACATCAGTCCTTCCAATGAATATTCAGGACTGATTTCCTTCAGGATGGACTGGTTGGATTTCCTGGCAGTCCAAGAGACTCTCAATAGTCTTCAATATCACAGTTCAAGAGCATCAATTCTTCGGGTGCTCAGCTTTCTTTGTAGTCCAACTCTCACATTCAGATGTGACTACTGGAAAAACCATAGCTTTGACTAGATGAACTTTTGCTGGCAAAGTAATGTCTCTGCTTTATAATGTGCTGTCTAGGTTGGTAATAACTTTTCTTCCAAGGAGCAAGCGTCTCCTTAATTTCATGGCTGCAGTCACCATCTGCAGTGATTTTGGAGCCCTCAAAAATAAACTCTCTTACTGTTTTCATTATTTTCCCATCTATTTTCCATGAAGTGATAGGACCAGATGCCATGATCTTATTTTCCTGAGTGCTGAGTTTTAAGCCAACTTTTTCACTCTCCTTTTTCACTTTCATCAAGAGGGTCTTCAGTTCTTCTTCACTTTCTGCCATCCATATTCTTACAGTATCTTAAAAAGAAATTCATATAAAGGCTACTTAATGTTTCTCAGAATAGCAAATGCAAGCAAGTCAGAACAGTCTAACTGAGAAATTCTTAGTTTAAACAGCACTCCAACAACAAAATAATCACTGCTTAAAATCTGAGTTATTAAGCTTTGTTTATGGGCAAGTGACTTGTGGCTATGTCAGAAGTTATTTAGCAATGATTTCTCATTATTTTAATGGTATGCATATAGCCAGTTAAGATTTCTTGTCAGGGATGATTCCAGAAAGGCTGACTGGCAAATGAAAGCTTTCTCATCACTCAATCATTTGGAGAAGAACAGCTATTTTCTATATAATCAATTCCATCAGCCATTATGATAGTCAATAGCTCAATGATCCATTGAGCAGTAATCAGATTCATTTGTCTCAGGCACTGAAATAAAGTGTGGGTTTTTTTCAACATTTCTGTTCAAACATTAATTTAATTCCATGCCTAAGTGACACAAAATTAAAATTTTGTCATAAGAAAATAAAATGAGCTTCTACTCGAAGCTAAATACATGAAATTTATGTTTAATTTCTTATTCTTTAAAAATAGAGGTTATTTGATAAATTGCATCATGATAAATTTAATTTACATATAATCTTCAGATGATATAGTATATGATGTGTTACATGAGTGAATTGAATGATCAAATTAAATGACTATTTACTGATAAACACACCATATATTGGGAGTGTCTGAATTTGAGAGGTAAAGCAAGTAACACATATCCTCAAAGAAAGTCACTCTTTATCCTCAGATGCTTTTTCTACCTAAAAATATAGACTTAGAAAGGAATGAGTTGAAATCTCAATGTTAATATTATACTTTTAATTCAGGCAAATAATGCTGGTTGAATAATTAGAACTCATGTGCTAAAAAGATAAAGAAAACAGGGAAAAACATTTTATGGTTTAAGGTGAATAGCCTAAAGGAGATAAAAATCATAGACTCTTACTGAAAGTTTAAGTCAATTTAGTATAATCATAGGAAGTAGAGAAAGGCTTCATGCCATGCTATATATTATGATGCAGGAGATGGATAATGATTAAAGATAATCACTCAAGAAGGCTGCAATTGATGCATTTATTAAAGAAAAACTGTAATCTGAAGCCAATTTGAAATGCAACCAGCTTGACCTGCTCCTGAACTTTTCATTCACCTTCTGGATATCACTTTTTAAACTGGTTGCTTGGCATTGCTTTGGTGGCTCAGAGGTTAAAGTGTCTGCCCACAATGCAGGAGATCCGGGTTCCAGTCCCTGGGTTGGGAAGATCCCCTGGAGAAGGAAATGGCAACCCACTCCAGTATTCTTTGCCTGCAGAATCCCATGGATGGAGGAGCTTGGTAAGCTACAGTCCACAGGGGTAGCAAAGAGTCGGACACGACTGAGCCGACTTCACTTTGACCTGCTCCTCAATTTTTAATTCATCTTCTGGATATCATTTTTAAACTGGTTCCTTGGCATTGCTCTGATTTTCATCTAAATTTTACTTTAAAATTTTACTAACCTTGTATTTCACACCAAAGTCACTAATGTTTTGTCTACATTAAAAACATTTCCCAATGCTGTGGTGTTAATGATAGATACTTCAATACAAACAGAGACTGAAGTCACGGCAAATGAGATAAATGCTACAAATCTGCACTGAGGTGGTTTGTAGTAATTCCCCTCTGCAAAGAAATGTCTTATCTAGTGCTATTTTTCCTGAAGAGGTTATATACGGAAAAGAAGTTTCCCAAAGATCAACATATATAATTTAATAATAAATGAGACACCAAAATATCTGGAGATATTAACATTTTTCAAATGACATTATAATGAACTCTAATATAACACAGTTTAAAATTATGAGAGCTCTGAACATAAAAACAAAACTTTTGTATGGCTGTATTTGCAGGAGAGAAGGGGGCAGCAAAGGATGAGATGGTTGGACGGCATCACTGACTTGAACATGAGTTTGGGCAAGCTCTGGGAGTTGATGATGGACAGGGAAGTGTGGTGTGCTGCAGTACACAGGGTCACAAAGAGTCAGACACAACTGAGCAAATGAACTGATTTGGTGTAACAGGATTCCCCTAGTGGGTCAGACAGTAAAGAATCCACCTGCAATGCAGGAATGTGGCTTCTATCCCTTGGTCAGGAAAATCCCCTGGAGAAGGGAATGGCTACCTACTCCACTATTCTTGCCTAGAGAATTCCATGGACGGAGGAGCCTGTCCACAGGCTACAGCCAATGGACTGCAAAGACTTCTACTTGAGTGAGCAACTAACACATTTATTTGGTGTAAGAAATCCTCCATCTTCAGAGAGGTGGCAGGCTGTGACTCTTTTGACATGCAGCAGTTGGAATTCCATTTGCAAACCTACATTCATGAAACTATTTGGACAATCACTAAAGACTATTTTACCCTATGCATGGATTTTTTATTCCTTCCCGATTTACTTTAGGTAAATATTTCTTAGCTCTTAAGAAAATACCTACAGAATCGTCACTATGCATATACCAAATTCCAACTTGGTGTTCAGAAAAGACTCTTGAGAGTCTCTTGGATTGCAAAGAGATCAAACCAGTCAATCCAAAGGAAATCAACCCTGTTATTCATTGAAAGGAGTGATGCTGAAGCTGAAGCTCCAATACTTTGGCCACCTGATGTGAAGAGGTGACTCGTTGGAAAAGACTCTGATGCTGGGAAGGATGGAAAGCAAAAAGAGAAGGAGGTGGCAGAAGAGAAGATAGATAGCATCACCAACTCAATGGACATGAATTTAAGCAAACTCTGGGAGATAGTGGAAAACAGAAGAGCCAGGCATACTGCAGTCCTTGGGGTTGCAAAGAGTTAGACACAACTTAGCAAATGAATCAGTTCAGTTCCAGTTCAGTCGCTCAGTCGTGTCCGACTCTGTGACCTCATGAATCGCAGCACGCCAGGCCTCCCTGTCCAGCACCAGCTCAGGGAGTTCACTCAGACTCACGTCCATCGAGTCAGTGATGCCATCCAGCCATCTCATCTTCTGTCGTTCCCTTCCCCTCCTGCCCCCAATCCCCTCCCAGCATCAGTCTTTTCCAGTGAGTCAACTCTTCACATGAGGTGGCCAAAGTACTGGAGTTTCAGCTTCAGCATCATTCTTTCCAAAGAAATCCCAGGGCTGATCTCCTTTAGAATGGACTGGTTGGATCTCCTTGCAGTCCAAGAGACTCTCAGGAGTCTTCTCCAACACCACAGTTCAAAAGCATCAGCTCTTCAACATCCAGCTTTCTCCACAGTCAAACTCTCACATCCATACGTGACCACAGGAAAAACCATAGCTTTGACTCAACGGAGCTTTGTTGGCAAAGTGATGTCTCTGCTTTTCAATATGCTATCTAGGTTGGTCATAACCTTTCTTCCAAGGAGTAAGTGTCTTTTAATTTCATGGCTGCAGTCACCATCTGCAGTGATTTTGGAGCCCCCCAAAATAAAGTCTGACAGTGTTTCCACTGTTTCTCCATCTATTTCCCATGAAGTGATGGGACCAGATGCCATGATCTTCGTTTTCTGAATGTCGAGCTTTAAGCCAACTTTTTCACTCTCCTCTTTCACTTTCATCAAGAAGCCTTTCAGTTCCTCTTCACTTTCTGCCATAAGGGTGGTGTCATCTGCACATCTGAGGTTATTGATATTTCTCCCGCCAATCTTGATTCCAGCTTGTGCTTCTTCCAGCCCAGCATTTCTCTAGGCTGTTCTCTGAGATGTACTCTGCATAAAAGTTAAATAAGTAGGGTGACAATATACAGCCTTAATGTACTCTTTTTCCTATTTGGAACCAGCCTGTTGTTACATGTTCAGTTCTAACTGTTGCTTCCTGACCTGCATATAGGTTTCTCAAGAGGCAGGTCAGGTGGTCTGGTATTCCCATCTCTTGAAGAATAATACACACCAAATTGGGACCACCCTCTATTCTCACTGAAAATAGCTTTATTTTCAGTGTTTTAAATTTATTCTCACTGAAAATAGCTTTATTTTCAGTGTTTTAAATTTATTCTCACTGAAATAGTTTACCACTGTCAAATTTCATGTTATTAAATTTCCACATTTAGCAAAACTTATAATAATCTTTCATTTTTAAAATTTATTTTAATTGAAGGATAATTGCTTTACCATGTTGTGTTGATTTCTACTGTACAAGGTAAATCAGCCATAAATATACATATATCCCCTCCCTCTTGAGCTTCCTTCACACCCACTCATCCCATCCCTCTGGTTGTCACACAGTACCGGGCTGAGCTCCCTGTGTTATATAGCAACTTCCCACTATCTGTTTTACACAAGACAGTGTATACATGTATCAGTGCTACTTTCTCGATTCATCCAATGATTTACTTCCCCGACCTGACTGTGTCCACAACTCCATCCCTACCTCTCATCTCTATTTCTGTCCTGCAAATCTGTTCATCAGTACCATTTTTCTAAATAATATATATATGTATATATATATATATGCATTACCATATAATATTTGTTTTTCTGCTTCTGACTTACTTCACTCTGGATAAACAGGCTCTAGGTTAATACGCCTCAATAAAACTGACTCAGATTCATTCCTTTTCATGGCTGAGTAATATTCCACTGAATATATATATACCACAACTTCGTTATCCATTCATCTGTCAATGGGCATCTTTGCTGCTTCTATATCCTGGCCATTGTAAATGCTGCTGCAATTAACACTGAGGTTTGAGTGTGTGTGTTAGCCGTTCAGTTGTGCCCACCTCTTCGCGGCCCCATGGACTGCAGCCCATCAGGCTCCTCTATCCATGGGATTTTCCAAGCAAGAGCAGTGTGTCATTTTGAATTACATTTTTCTCAAGGTATGCACCAAATAGTGGGATTTCTGGGTCATAAGGTAGTTTTATTCCTAGTTTTTCAAAGGAATCTCCTTATTTTCTCCATAGTGGTTGTATCAATTTACATTCCCACCAACACTGAAAGAGGATTCCCTTTTCTCCACATTCTCTCCAGCATTTATTCTTCATAGGTTTTTGATGATGGCTGTCCTGACTGGTGTGAGATGATACCTCACAGTAATTTTAAGTTAAATATCTCTAGTAACGAGTGATGTTGAGCATCTCTTTATGTGTTTGTTGCTCATCTGTAGGTCTTCCTCAGAGAAATGTATGTTTAGGTCTTCCACTCATTTCTTGATTTGTTATTGTTATTCAGTCATTCAGTCATGTCCAACTCTTTGCAACCTATGCTAGGCTCCCCTGTCCTTCCCTATCTCCCAGAGTTTGGACAAACTCATGTCCATTGAGTTAATGATGCCATCCAACCATCTCATTCTCTGTTGTCCCCTTCTTCCCTTGCCTTCAATCTTTCCCAGCACCAAGATCTTTTCCAGTGAGTCGGCTCTTCCTATAAGGTAGCCAAAGTATTGGGGACTCAGTTTCAGCATCATTCCTTCCAATGGATATTCAAGGCTGTTTTCCTTTAAGATTGACTGCTTTGACCTCCTTGCAGCCCGAGGCACTCTCAAAAGTCTTCTTTAGCACCACAGTTCCAAAGCAGTGATTCCTCAGTGCTCAGCCTTCATATGGTCCCACTCTCACATCCATACGTGACTACTAGAAAAACCATAGTTTTGACTCTATGGACCTTTGTAGGCAAAATAATGTCTCTGCTTTTTAATACATTCTCTAGGTTTGTCATAGCTTTTTTTCCAAGGAACAACTGTCTTTTAATTTCAGACCTGCAATCACCATTTGCAGTGATTTTTGAACCCAAGAAAATAAATACTGTCACTGTTTCCACTGTTTTCTCCATCTATATGCCATGAAGTGATGGGACCAGATCCCATGATTTTCATTTTCTGAATGTTAAGTTTTAAGCCAGGTTTTCACTCTCCTCTTTCACTTTCAGCAAGAGGCTCTTTAGTTCTTCCTTTTCTGCCATTAGGGTAGTGTCTTCTGCATATCTGAGTTTATTGATATTTCTCCTGTAAATCTTGATTCTAGCTTGTGATTCATCCAGGCTGGCATTTCGCATGATATACTCTGCATATAAGTTAAATATGCAGAGGGTGACAATACTACAACCGTGATGAACTCCATTCCCAATTTGGAACCAGTCCATTTTTCCATGTCCAGTTCTAATTGTTGCTTCTTAAGCTGCATACATGTTTCTCAGGAGGAAGATAAGGGTTGCCTGTTATTCCCATGTCTTTAAGAATTTTCCACAGTTTGTTGTGAGCCACATGTCAAAGGTTTTAGTATAGTCAATGAAGCAGAATTAGACATTTTTCTGGAATTCCCTTGCTTTTCTATGATCCAGTGGATGATGGCAATTTGATCTCTGGTTCCTCTGCCTTCTAAATCCAGTTGTACCCCTGGAAGTTCTTGGTTCATGTACTGTTGAAGCCTGCTGCTAAGTCGCTTCAGTCGTGTCCAGCTCTGCGTGACCCCATAGACGGCAGCCCGCCAGGCTCCCCCGTCCCTGGGATTCTCCAGGCAAGAACACTGGAGTGTGTTGCCATTTCCTTCTCTGACTGTTGAAGCCTAGCTTGAAGGATTTGGGGCATTACTTCGCTAGCATATGAAATGAATGCAATCGTACAGTAGTTTGAACATTTCTTGGCATTAAACTGACCTTTCCCAGTCCTGTGGCCACTGCTGAGTTTTCCAAATTTGCTGGCATATTGAGTGTCGCACTTTCATAGCATCATCTTTCAGGATTTGAAATAGCTGAACTACAATTCCATCACCTCCACTAGCTTTGTTCATAATGTCGTTTCCTAAGGCCCACTTCATTTCACACTCCAGGATGTCTGGCCCTAGGTGAGAGATCACACCATCATGGTTATCCATGTGATTAAACCCTTTTTTTAATACAGTTCTTCTGTGTATTCCTGCCATCTTTTCTTAATATCTTCTGCTTCCATTAGGTCCATACCATTTCTGTCCATTGTGTCCATCTTTGCATGAAAAGTTCCCCTTGGTATCTCTAAATTTTTAAGTGATCTCTAGTCATTCCCATTCTATTGTTTTCTTCTATTTTTTGTATTGTTCACTTAAGAAGGCTTTGGAGACATTTATTGATTGGATTGAGTTTTTTGTTTGTTTTTCTAATATTGAGCTGCATGAGCTGCTTGTATGTTTTGGAGATTAACCCTTTGTCAGTTGCTTCATTTGATATTATTTTCTCCCATTCTGAGGGTTGTCTTTTCACCTCATTTATAGTTTCCTTTGCTGTGCAAAAACTTTTAAGTTTAATTAGGTCCCATTTGCTTATTTCTGTTTGCTAAAGCTTTTCTCCTCAATCCCCACCTGAAATGTGAAGCTCTTCTTTGGATAATGTTAAACCTTTAAAAAATAAAAAGATTGAAGGTGGGAGAAGTTTCATCCATGTAACTGCCATTCCTATCCTAAAAATATTTCTTAAAATTTCAAATGGTTTATTTCCAGATTAACTGTGTGTCATTTAACGTTTGTCACTAGGCACACCACGACAGAAATTACATTGAAGCGCGTCTAACTAATCAGAAGTCTTTAAAGTTGCTTTTAATCACCATTACAAGTTTTTGTTGTTGTTGTTGTTGTTAATTTATGATTACTATTTTGAGAACTAGAAACTTTAAGGTCTGCTAGTAGCTCAATACTCAGCATACAGTTCTGTAGTTTAAACTATTTTAAAAATATATTTGTATAAACAGGTTACTATATTTTTCTATGAAAAAGCTTAAGAAATTGGCTTTAAAACCCATAATAAAGTTTTACCACCTGTTGACTATCAGAGTAGAAACAGTAACTGAGACAAAAGTAAGCCTTATATTTGGAGACGGTTGTGACATATGTAATATGCATTGGTGAACATAAAACTTACATTGGACGTTTATTGTATAAAACCTAGGCATGTATAATTTGCTACTAAATGAAATAACAATGTATATTCCAAAAATAAGGTCTCTTTTCACTTTACTTGGCAAAAAAATATAACCACATGACAGTCTAGGGGACAGAGAAGAGTTACCGAGTGCCATTAAGACAGGGAGTTACTAAAGAGTTCTGATCCTGAAATGAAATAAACACAGTTTTAGAAAGATCACTCAGACAACCATGTAGAGGATAAAACTAAAGCAGTGAGCGAAGAAGCAGAGAGGCCGATTAAGGCCTCTCTGAATAGGATGTTCAGGGCTGAACTAAAACAGAAATGGACAAGAGGTGTTAACAACTGGAAAGGAAAATAATTATTCAAGAAAAATCCACAAGTCTTTAATAACTTATTACTGAGTGTGTGGGGGCGGGGTGGGGGGAGTTCCATAGTGTCTCAACAGTAAAGTATCTGCCTACAATTCAGGAGATGTGGGGGATGTGAGTTTGATCCCTGGGTCGTGAAGATGTCTTACGGCAGGGCAAGGTAACCCATGCCAGTATCCTTGTCTGGAGAATACGATGGACAGAAGAGCCTGGTGGGCTACAGTCCATGGGGTCACAAAAAGTCGGACACAGCTGAAGTGATTGATCACGTATGCATGCATGCACTGAGGAGAGGAAAAAGGTTCAAATAATGACTGTAATTTTACTACTTTTAAACAGTAAATATTAACATCATTTACTAAACTGAGAAACACAAAAAGAGAACATAATCAAAGTAAAGAAAAAAGTTCTATTTTGGACATATCCTCCAAGTTGTCACAATTAGAGTTTAAAGAGAGGGAGCATTTTAGGGGTAATTGGGTACAAATGGTAGTGGGTTGGGAGACAGTTCTCCATGAATCTTTCATATTTTTGCATATCTTGGAAGCAGATGCACTGATGGCCTTTGCTCTGGACTGTATTTTCAAGGATGTTTGTGTAACTAATAACCTTAGAAAACAGACTTAGTGTCTCCCTCCTGGCACAGGGAGTTTTCATTCCTATCCAGTAAAAAAAAGATAGTGTCTTCCTATGGGGCAGAGATCAGGCAGACTTAACAGCCCATTAAAAATATTTGGTTTCTCTAAGTTCAAGATTCCTTCTATAACACCATTCACAGAGTGGCCTTCTTTGTTTCAACCTGTGGGAATCAGAGCTCAGAGAACAATGCAAATTCTAATTCTCTAGCCACTACCAGTGCTGTGAATAAAATGATCCCATGTCTCTGACCCAAGAGTTGCATGAACTGTGATAGATGAACCAGTAATTAAAGTAAAACCTCAGGCACTTAACAGTTGACATCTGGAGAATTTCAACATTTAAGGGTTAAAAGAAATCGCCTCAGTATTGAAAAGGGCTAGCCAACTAGGCAGAAAGAAACAGGAGCTTTCTTTCCAGAGAGAAGAGAATTTTCAACAAGGAAATTTTCAACAATGCAGAGATGTCAAGTAAGATGAGGACTTCAAAAGGTCAATTCAATTTGGTAAAATCAACAAGAACACTATCAAGGTGAGATAGGGTACGAGAACAGTAACCAGTGGACTGAGGGATAAAGTTTAAGGAAGGCTATCGTGAGAGCAGATTGAAACAGCTATTTAAAGAAGTTTGTTCTTGACATAAATTGTACCAGTATTTTCTTAGGTCAGTCTCCCAGAGAAATAAAAATAAAAGCAAAGAAACAAATGGAACCAAATCAAATCTACAAGCCTTTGCTCAGCAACGGAAACAAAAAAAAAAAAAACTATGAACTGGGATAAAATATTTGCAAATGATCCAACGGACAAAGGCTTAATTTCCAAAATATACAAAAGCTCATATGATTCAAAAACAAAAATAAAAAAAAAAATTAAAAATGGGAAAAATACCTGAATAGACATTTCCAAAGAAGACATACAGATGGCCAAAAGACACATGAAAAGATGCTCAGCATCACTAGTTAATAGAGAAATACAAACAAAAACTACAATGAGGTATCACCTCATAACAGAATGGTCGACATTTAAAAGTTCACAAATAATTAATGTTGGAGAGGGTGTGGAGAAAGGGAATCCACTTGTACTCTTGGTAGGAATGCAAATTGGTGCAGCCATTATGGAAAACAGTAGAAAGGTGCCTCAAAAGTAAAAACAGAGTTGCCATATGATCCAAAAATCCCACTCTTGGACATATGCCCAGACAAAACTACAATTTGAAAAGATACACACCTATGTTCACAGCAACACTACACACAATAGCCAAGACATGGAAGCAACCTAAATGTCCATCGAAAGATGAATGCATAAAGAAAATGCGATACATATATACAATGGAATATTACTCATCCATATAAAAGAATGAAATAATGCCATTTTGCAGCAACATAGATGGACCTAGATATTAACATACTAAAGAAGTAAGTTAGAAAGAGAAAGACAAATACCATATGATATCACTTACATGAAATCTAAAATATGACATGAAACAAAAGCAGACTCACAGACATAGAGAGCAGATTTGTAGTTGCCAAGGTGGGGAGGGAGTGAGAGAAGGAAGGACTGATAGCTTGAGATTAGCAAACTGGTCTATGTGCCTGTGTGCTGTCACTTCAGTCATGTCTGACTCTTTGTGAGGAGCCCACCAGGCTCCTCTGGCCATGGGATTCTCCAGGCAAGAATACTGGAGTGGACTGATGCCCTCCTCCAGGGGATCTTCCTAACCCAGGGATTGAACCCGTGTCTTCTGTAATAAGGTGCATTCTTTACAGTCTGAGCCACCAGGAAAGACCCCATGTGCACAGCTGTGTCCAAATGTCCCCTTTATATAAGCATATAGGTCATATTGCATTAAGATCCATCCTTGTGACCTCATCCTAACTTGACTACCTCTACAAAGACCCTACTTTCCAAACATGTCACATTATGAAGTACTGGGTGTAGGACTTGAATGTATCTTTTGAGGGGGACATGATTCAACCCATAATAAAATTTAGACATCTTTCAAACAGAAGTCTTCTCCCATTGACTCTGATCTCTGTCTACACTGCTTAAAACTGACACCAACATGTGTTGAGGTAAGTGCCTACAAGGAGCCCCTAATGCTGTCTGACACAAAGCAGAGCTCACTGAGTATCTTCCATGCCTCTGTATTTTTGAATGGGGCTGCCATAATGAATAACCACAGATTAGGTTACAAAACAGAAACAATAAACTTGAACAATAGAAGTTCATTTCTTGGGCTTGATCTAAAGTCAGAGACCAAGGTGTAAGCAGATGTGGTTTCTCCTGAGGCCTCTTCTTTCTCGCAGGTGGCCACCCACCTGCCGCCTCTGCACACAGTCATCCCTTTATGCTTGCGTGGCCCTGGTATCTGTAGGGCCAAGTTTCTTCTTTAGGATATCAGTCAGATTGGACTAGAAGAGAAAGTGAAGTGAAAATGTTAGTCGCTAAGTCATGTCCGATTCTTTGCAACCCCATGGACTGTAGCCCACCACGGTCCTCTGTCCATGGAGTTCTAGGGCCCACCCTAAATTACCTCTTTAAATATTCTATCTGTACATAAGCTTACATTCTGAAGTACTGGGGTTAGGGCTTCAACTTGTGACTTTGAAGGAGGCATAATTCAGTCCATGGGATTTCCCAGGTGGCTCAGTGACAAAGAAGAAAAAGTGAAAGGGTTAATCACTCAGTGGTGTCTGACTTTGTGATGCCATGAACTGTAGTCCACCAGGCTCCTCTGTCCATGGAATTCTCCAGGCAAGAATACAGGAGTGGGTTGCCATTCTTTTCTCCAGGGATCTTCCCAACCCAAGAGGGCTGAACCTGGGTCTCCTCTATTGCAGTCAGATTCTTTAATGCATAAGCCACAAAGAATCTGCCTGCAATTCAGGAGATGCTGGTCAATCCTTGAATCGGGAAGATCCCCTGGAGAAGGAAATGGCAACTCACTCCAATATTCTTGCCTGCGAAATCCCATGGACAGAGGAGCCTGGTGGGCTACAGTCGATGGCACAGCAAAAGGATTGAACATGACTTAGCAGCTTTAAAACAACAACAAACTCAGCCCAAATGGGCCCCTAAGTTATACTTCCCAGGAAAATTTGGTAATAAGAATCCAAGCATATTTCTGTTTGGATGACAACTGGGACTTTTCTTCCTCTCCCTACCTGATTTTCTCTACCTTCATTCTAAGGTCCATTCCACAAAGTTGTTATGAGATCTCTAATCCATGGTGAAAGTACAATGGCCTCTCTCACTAATTACCATTTCCTAGAAAAGGTCCTTAAAACGTACAGCATCATTTTAAAAATAATAATACAGACACAAAACATTCAAATGTGAATTAAACAACAGTCAGATTTTCCCTGATTGTGGTCTAAAAATTAAACACAAAACTATGTAACCAAGAGAAAGAAAATTGCTACAGAGTCCCTCTTAGAGCTGAACAGTTTCTGGCTTGAAAAACCTTAGTTTACAGGAAAGGAAATGTTGCATATTTATGAAATAAGATTGGAAATCAAGTACATAATTTCCTAGCTTTTTACTAACCTAAAATAAAATATATGACCTTATATTTCACAGAAAATGTGATTTAGTGGCATAAATCATGAGTTGAGGGCATCAAAAAGAAATTCCAAGTTTCCAAGTTAATTTTACTCTAACTCAGTTTTAGAGTCAGCAATCAATACCAAAATCCTCCATAACCTCCCCAACGAAATTTGTTAATGATTTATATATTGGGTGATCATTGAAATGCAACAAATATTTGCCTTTCAAATTTTCTGATGAAGTAGCTGAATTAGATTAGGTTGCTTATGTTAAATAGCAATGTATCATTATCAACTGTGAGCTGCTTCTTTCTCAAATGTGCCATCATAGCATTCATGTTAAAAAAAATTAATGCATTTCTAAATACCCTCAAGCAGTTATCCAAATTTTACTTGAACTTTCCTTGCCAAGAATAAAGAAAGTGCCTTAGTGTCTAGTATTCTATCAAATTTGTCTCCAATATTATATTCAGTGAGTACCTCTGTAAAATAGGCGCTGGTTTTGCTATAACTCTAATATTTTCCTCCTAAACTTTAAAAAAAATTTAATGTAATGTTTGTCCACCTGGTTCTTTACTCAGACTTCATTAGCAACTTGATTATAGTCTTAGGGAGTACAATGCTTTGGTCAAAATTCATCGCTTCTTCTTAAATAACACTCTACTCATCATCTTATCAGGAAAGAAATAAGACTACTGACACTAAATTTCAAGTCTCCAAATATCTGCAGCATTCCCACCCTCAAATATCTTTGTGCATCAGTACTAGCTGAAGAGCTCCTTGTCTTTTGTACGTTCATTTATTCGTTAAATTTACTAAATTATCATACAATTTTTAGAGTGTGTTATGAGCCAAGTATTCCGTTAGAGCTTAAAGATACAAAGATGAAAGAGAAAATGTATCCCATCAGGTGGTTTTCAATAGCCTATAATCCCTGTTTCAATGCAGAACTGACAACTGTGGACTAAACCAGAAAGTGGGCATGATTGACTACAAAGCGAGCCTGGGTGTGGATGCATATGCATTTGTGCCTTTGTGTTCAAAGAGAAAGATATTGTAAGATAACCGTGATATTATTAGTGGGTACAAGCATCAATCTTTCCCATGAAGTCTACTCATAAAAGCTGTCCCTCAACTGGTAGTAGCAACCACATTTTTCAAGAGCCTGAGCTGTATTGGATTCACAAATGACTTCATCCACCCAACACAGATCAATGAGATAACTGCTAGCACCATATATGCAAATCATTTGAAGCTATGATCCCATTTATGTTATTAGAAATATTATTTACTCTCACTGACTTGACTTAATTATAAACAACTGAAATATTAACAAGGCAGGTCCTCATTGCATGTTTAATTTAGAATCATTTTGGTAATTTTATCAAAACTATCAAATCCCTAATGTGTGTGAGGCACTGTATTAGGCACTGGGAACAAATTAATAAGTAAAAACTGAGAGAGGGCCAGCATCCTTGGACCTCTCATGGCGAGATGGGGGTTATTTAATTGTAATACCATGTAAACTATAACTGTAATAAGTGCTGACAAAGTAAGACACTTAGAGGAAACTTTGATCCAGAGCAGGAGACCAGCGAAGGATTCTTAGAAAAGTGAAGACTGATCCTATAGTCTCAGGGAGGAGAAAGATGTTATGAAGAACTGCTTGAATGTAATAGGTAAAGATGATCCAGAAACAGGAAATCAGCTTTAATGAGAAGTAGCCAATCACACTGAGGAAAAGTGTGGATGAAGAACAGAAAGTAAGAGTGAGAAAAGTAAAAAGAAGAATGAAGATTTGGAAAAGGAGGATGGATGCCAGGCTATGCTTGTACCAAGGGGTCATGTTCAAAATTTTGGTCATTAGCCTACAAGCAATGGAAACCCATTAAGATTTTTTTTTAACTAGATATTTCATTGAGGTATGATTGACTACAAAAGTATGTATAATGTAAAGATGAGTTTAAAGATAACTATATAGCCATATTCATAACAATTTACAAGAGGTGGTAATCAAAACCATCCCCAAGAAAAAGAAATGCAAAAGGCAAAATGAGAAGGCCTTGTCTGAGGAGGGCTTATACTCAGCAATGGACACAGGACTGTAGAAAGTCAGTTTTCATTCTGATCCCAAAGAAAAGCAAGGCCAAAGAATGTTCCAACCATCGCACAATTGCACTCATCTCACACACTAGCAAAGTAACGCTCAAAATTCTCCTAGCTAGGCTTCAACAGTATGCAAACTGAGAACTTCCAGATGTTCAAACTGGATTTTAAAAAGGCAGAGTAACCAGAGATCAAACTGCCAACATCTGTTGGATCATAGAAAAAGCAGGAGGGTTCCAGAAAAACATCTACTTCTGTTGCATTGACTACACTAAAGCCTTTGATTGTGTGGATCACAATAAACTGTGGAGAGTTCTTCAAGTGATGGGAATAACAGACCACCTTACCTGCCTCCTGAGAAATCTGTATGCAGGTCAAGAAATAACAGTTGGGATTGGACATGGAACAAAGAACTGGTTCCAAACTGAGAAAGGAGTATGTCAGAGGATGAGATGGTTGTATGGCATCACCAACTCAATGGACATGAGTTTGAGCAAGCTCTGGGAGTTGGTGATGGACAGGGGAAGTAAAGAGTTGGACATGACTGAACAACTGAACGGATACATCCATGAAACCATCACCACAATCCCACCATGCATATATCACGTCCAAAGAATTCCTCCTGACTTCTTTATTCATGGAGTTTTTGTGTGTGTGATAACAACACTTAACATAAGATCTATCTCTTAGCAAATTTTAAGTATAAAACACAGTATTGCTAATTATAAGCTATATGCTATAAAATCAGTCTCCAGAACTTGCATAACTTAAACCTTGTTCCCTTTGACCAAGATTCTCCCACCCCCTAGATCTTGGAAACTCTCTGATTCCATTCAGTTCAGTTCAGTTCAGTCGCTCAGTCGTGTCCGACTCTTTGCAACCCCATGAATCGCAGCACGCCAGGCCTCCCTGTCCATCACCAACTCCTGGAGTTCACTCAGACTTGCGTCCATCTAGTCAGTGATGCCCATCCAGCCATCTCATCCTCTGTCGTCCCCTTCTCCTCCTGCCCCAATCCCTCCCAGCATCAGAGTCTTTTCTAATGAGTCAACTCTTCACATGAGGTGGCCAAAGTACTGGAGTTTCAGCTTTAGCATCACTCCTTCCACAGAAATCCCAGGGCTGATCTCCTTCAGAATGGACTGGTTGGATCTCCTTGCAGTCCAAGGGACTCTCAAGAGTCTTATCCAACACCACAGTTCAAAAGCATCAGTTCTTTGGTGCTCAGATTTCTTCACAGTCCACCTCTTACATCCATACATGACCACTGGAAAAACCATAGTTTTGACTCAACGGAGCTTTGTTGGCAAAACAATGTCTCTGCTTTTCAATATGCTATCTAGGTTGGTCATAACCTTTCTTCCGAGGAGTAAGCGTCTTTTAATTTCATGGCTGCAGTCACCATCTGCAGTGATTTTGGAGCTCCCAAAATAAAGTCTGTCACTGTTTCCACTGTTTCCCCATCTATTTGCCATGAAGTGATGGGACCAGGTGCTATGATCTTCATTTTCTGAATGTTCTGAGCTTTAAGCCAACTTTTTCACTCTCCACTTTCACTTTCGTCAAGAGGCTTTTTAGTTCCTCTTCACTTTTTCCATAAGGGTGGTGTCATCTGCATATTTGAGGTTACCGATATTTCTCCCAGCAATCTTGATTCCAGCTTGTGCTTCCTCCAGCCTAGCATTTCTCATGATGTACTGTGCATAGAAGTTAAATAAGCAGGGTGACAATATACAGCCTTGACATACTCCTTTTCCTATTTGGAACCAGCCTGCTGTTCCATGTCCAGTTCTAACTGTTGCTTCCTGACCTGCATATAGGTTTCTCAAGAGGCAGGTCAGGTGGTCTGGTATTCCCATCTTTTTCAGAATTTTCCACAGCTTATTGTGATCCACACAGTCAAAGGCTTTGGCATAGTCAATAAAGCAGAAATACATGATTTCGTTTATATGAGGAATCTGAAACAGTTAAACTGATTACTCATTTAAATGAAATCATGTAGTTACTTGTTCCTCTGTAAATGGCTTGTTTCACTTACCATAAGATCCTCCAAGATCATCTATGTTGTCACAAATGGCAGAGTTTCTAGAAATGTCTACTTCTTCAAGTGTTTTTGAAAATAATATCATTTATATGATTCCTTGATCATATCAACAAATAATTCTTTGAATGTTTACAAATCTCAAATTTCCTGAATATATTTTATATCGCACTTATACCATACCAAATGTAAAATCATCGTAACATTTTAATTTGCTTGAAAGTGGTTGTGGTTACTGTTCTTTTTCCTCAGATATTATGAACTTAGGTGATATTCTTGCAAATACACCTATTTTTACCCTAAGGGCACATGATTGATCCTCTCTTAATTATTTATCACAGAGAAAAATTTGTATACATATAGGGACAGTCTGTTTTAAATTAATTAATGTCTTACTGTTTATTTTCAATATATCTTCAGCAAATAGATGTAAGGAAAGTGTGGCAGTAAAGTGTAGCAGTGTACTCACTGAATCCTGATTACAAAGCTTGTTTTCTACATCTGTGTCTCTTTTGCTATCTCACATACAGGGTTATCATTACCATCTTTCTAAATTCCATATATATGTGTTAGTATACTGTATTGGTGTTTTTCTTTCTGGCTTACTTCACTCTGTATAATAGGCTCGTTTCATCCACCTCATTAGGACCGATTCAAATGTATTCTTTTTAATGGCCGAGTAATGTTTCATTGTGCATATGTACCACAGCTTTCTTATCCATTCATCTGCTGATGGACATCTAGGGTTGCTTCCATGTTCTGGGAAGAGGGAGGGGGCTTCAGGGTGGGGAACACGTGTATACCTGTGGCAGATTCATGTTGATGTATGGCGAAACCAATACAATATTGTAAAGTAATTAACCTCCAGGTAAAATAAATAAATTTAAATTTAAATAAAAGAGCTTGTTTTCCTTCTGGTACATCTGGCCAGCACTTTCAGCCATTTTCTCTGAACACTTTGAGAGGGTAACAGGCAGGAAGGCCAGGGGTCTCCAAACGGAGGAAATAGTCTGCAAGTGTCAGACATTTTTGATCTCTCTCTTAAGTGGCAGGAGGAAACAAACTACTAGTGCTATACTTTTTCCCCGTGAAGGCAATGGCACCCCACTCCAGTACTCTTGCCTGGAAAATCCCACGGACAGCGGAGCCTGGCAGGCTGCAGTCCATGGAGTCACTGAGGGTCAGACACGACTGAGCAACTTCACTTTCACTTTTCACTTTCATGCATTGGAGAAGGAAATGGCAACCCACTCCAGTGTTCTTGCCTGGAGAATCCCAGGGATGAGGGAGCCTGGTGGGCTGCCATCTGTGGGGTCACACAGAGTCAGACATGACTGAAACGACTTAGCAGCAATAGCAGCAGCATACAAATTTAAAAGAGGTTTCTTTTAAAATTCTGTGTTGCCATGACAACACCTGGGTCCACCTGAACTTTTCTCAAACTTTGAGTTAACCAAAGCAGTTTTTCTTATGGAAATGTTTGCCTTAAACTATGTTCATGAACTTTGCATTTACCCTAGACTCTGTCTTCAAGTCTGTTCTGCCTAAGACTAAGAATGGACCAGTATGTTTTATTCATGCAAATGTTCCCTTAAACTATGTTAAAGAGATTGTATTTGGTTGGAAACCTGCCTTTCTTCAAGATTCACGTCAATCATTTTATGGCCTGGGACAACTCACCTTGTGCCAATGTTATCTCAAAATGCATATTGTGGATGAGGGGCCTGATGCCAATCTCTGAGTTTTGAAACATTTCCTTTCTCTAATTAGTAGACTTCTTGTAGCTCTATTCTGAAGGAGATCAGCCCTGGGATTTCTTTGGAAAGAATGATGCTAAAGCTTAAACTCCAGTACTTTGGCCACCTCATGTGAAGAGTGGACTCATTGGGAAAGACTCTGATGCTGGGAGGGATTGGGGGCAGGAGGAGAAGGGGATGACAGAGGATGAGATGCCTGGATGGCATCACTGACTCGATGAACTTGAGTCTGAGTGAACTCTGGGAGTTAGTGATGGACAGGGAGGCCTGGCCTGCTGCGATTCATGGGGTTGCAAAGATTCGGACATGACTGAGCGACTGAACTGAACCGAACTGTAGCTATTTAACAAATAGCTAAAGACTAGCAGGAGGGCACTCTTTCTGCTCCCTTCTGATGTCTATGTCAGAAGCTTTCTCTGTCTCTTTTGCACTTTAATAAAACTTTGCTACAGAAAAGTTCTGAGTGATCAAGCCTTGTCACTGGCCGGGATTAAACTCTTCTCTGGTGTCCAAGAATCCCAGCATCTTATATGGCTCAGCAACAACCTTTCAACTTTATCCTGAACTCTGAGTCCACCAGCATCTCCTATATTGATTTTGTTACTTTTCTCCTGGGGGATTCATGAATGGTAAACACAGCTGGATTGTCAGCAAATGTCTAATCTGGAAACCATCTCTATCATCCCTCTTGTCAACTTTTTGAATCCATGTTAATTCTATCTTCAGTTCTTTGATGTGATGTTTAAGTTCAGCCATTTTTTTTAACTTTCACCAAACCAGCCATACATATCTTGCTGGTTTTGTCAGTCTGGTTTTTTTTATTTTTTCCTCTGACATTGTAATTCCTCACATCATAAGGTAGTTTTGTTTTCCTCAAGAATCAAATGAAATGTAGTTTTCTATAGCAGATACTTTGTCTCTTTTTTTCTAACTCTGGGGGAGGAGTTTCCTTTTAGAGTATACTTTTTCTGAGTCAAAATTACCATACCAACCCTCAAATTCTGATCAGAGTGTGGACTGCTATCTGTTATTTTCTAACATTCCGACTTTGTGCTAGTTTTCCTCTACTATTCAAAAGTAGAGCTTTCCTATAAAACCTTTCACAAGCTGAGATGGTGAGAAAGAAAGGAACAATTACTTTTGGACGCATTTTGCTAATCGATGCACAGAATAAATCAAGATAAAGCACAAATGCTTACAGAAACAGTTTAAAGCCATGGTGGCCTGTAGAGAAGCTGAGTGTAGTTCCCAGGGAAGCCGCTTGGTGGCGCCATTCTTGCTGCTCAGCATGTGCACCGCTTCTCTAAGAAAGTGAAGTCGCTCAGTTGTGTTCGACTCTCTGATCCCATGGAATGTAACCTACCAGGCCCCTCCATCCCTGGGATTTTCCAGGCAAGAATACTGGAGTAGGTTGCCATTTCCTTCCTCCAGGAGCTCTTTCTAACCCAGGGATTGAACCCAGGTCTCCCACATTGTAGTCAGACGCTTTACCCAAGGGCTGGTTGCAAAACAAATGTTGAATAGTACTTTTGCTATTCGTCTTTTGTCATAAAAGCAAAAATCCTCTTAAAGATTCTTTCAGTTAGTGAAAAGAGGTACTAATGTAGGTCTTTCATAAAAGCAAAATGGGATAAAGCAAACTTTCAAAAAGCATGGCATGCCTGTATTTGATAAGCCTTTCACTAAACTTACACTGTTATCATTTTTATGATCTGGTGATTTTTCATTTTTAAAATATCCTTCCTGGTTTTCCTGGTGCTCCAGTACTAACTTAGCTTGCTTTGGTTTCTATCAGCACTCAATTCAGGGACTATGTCAGTTATAAACCACACATTGCTGCATGTCCTGTGGTTTCATGAATCTATAACCTGTGACTTCTTTTAATCATTCTTTTCTGCTAAACACTGTTATTTTCATCACTTTTATTGTTTCAGGTATCTAGCTTGCATGAACACTGAGGAACAATAAAACAGAATCACCATTATCCTGGGTCTTGACAAGTTTTGGCATAGACTGGTTCAGCGTCCCATTCCAAACTGGCAGCTTCTAAGTGTTTATGTCTCCACTGATGCCTACTCCGCATCCATTTCCATCGAAATTATTACTGCTTCCCCCAACACAGTTGTCTTTTGTTGGTGCTCCCTGTCTTCTCCCCATTCACTTCCACAGCTGAAGCTGTTTGAGCTAAAGACTTCATTATAATTTCAAGGCCCATATATGGCAGCTGTAACATAATTTTGCTATCTTGAGAGAGTGACTCTCTTAAAGAAACTGAAGTCCACTGTACTGCCACTAACAATGACTATCTCCCTGAGAAATATTTCCTCTTTTTCTTTTCTTTCATCTATTACTAATTTATCATCTTCAGCTAAACCACCCAACAGCGCTGCTTTATTGCATACCTGCAAAGCATAAACTTGAGTTGTTTCCTTTCTTACATTCTGACTTTCATGTACTTGTACTGTTAGTATTTTCTATGAATTTTATTGAAGGAATTACCATCAGAATCAAGAATTTATTTTAGTATGAAACTCAGTTATGCAAAGTGATTACCTGTTTACTACCTTGTTTTTTAATCACTTGACATTGGAGTAGATAAATTATGAATTGCCTTCAGATATCAATGAGTCCCAGGGACCTGGACACAGCCAAATAGTTTGACTCTGTTTCAGAGTTTCTCCATTAACAAATAGTTTAGTCAACTTCAGCAGTGAACCCACTATCCCGCTTTCTCCTTTTGGTAAGAGGGGTAAGATTTGTTTTGTATGTTCTGTGATTTAGTGGTACGTAGGTCTTCAGATTGGCATTCCTTCCTGCTTTGGGTCAGTCTGTATTCATACTCATGGTGATTCAGCCAGCAGCAGAATCCTTCTACGAGGTAAACTCAGTTATCACATCTTAGCTGGTGGACTGCCATGGTGATTTGATGGCAGCTGAGCTAGTCTCCATATTCTGAAGCATCACTGACCCTTTATTAAAATATTTGATTACTCTAAAATTTTAAATTGTCACCATGGTTACAGAAGAGAGAATTGAAAGGTGACAATGGACACCAAGAGATCAGTTAGGAGACTGCCACATCAAAAAATAATGGGGCCTTGGGCAGGCCAAATAGAGAAAGGAGTATGTCAAAGCTGTATATTGTCATCCTGCTTATTTAACTTATATGCACAGTATATCAGAAACACTGGGCTGGATGAAGCACAAGCTGGAATCAAGACTGACGGGAGAAATGTCAATAACCTCAGATATGCAGATGATACCACAATTATGGCAGAAAGTGAAGAAGAACTAAGGAGTCTCTTGATGAAAGTGAAAGTGGAGAGTGAAAAAGTTGGCTTAAAGCTCAACATTCAGAAAACAAAGATCATGGCATCTGGTCCCATCACTTCATGGCAAATATATGGGGAAACAGTGGAAACAGTGACAGACTTTGTTTTGGGGGGCTCCAAAATCACTGTAGATGGGGACTGCAACCACGAAATTCAAAGACACTTGCTCTTTGGAAGAAAAGTTATGACCAACCTAGATAGTATATTAAAAAACAGAGATATTACTTTGCCAAAAGAGTCAAAGCCAGTCAAAGCTTTGTCTAGTCAAAGCTCTGGTATTTACAGTAGTCATGTATGGATGTGAGAGTTGGACTATAAAGAAAGCTGAGTGCCAAAGAATTGATGCTTTTAAACTGTGGTGTTGGAGAAGACTGTTGAGAGTCCCTTGGACTGCAAGGAGATCCAACCAGTCAATCCTAAAAGAAATCAGTCCTGAATATTCACTGGAAGGACTGATGCTGAAGCTGAAGTACCAATACTTTGGCCACCTGATGAAAAGAACTGACTCATTAGAAAAGACCCTGATGCTGGGAAAGACTTAAGGCGGGAGAAGAAGGGGATGACAGAGGATGAGATGGCTGGATGGCATCACCGACTCAATGGACATGAGTTGAAACTCTAGGAGTTGGTGATGGACAGGAGGCCTGGCATGCAGCAGTCCATGGCGTTGCAAAGAGTCAGACACAACTGAGCAACTAAACTGAACTGAACTGAGAAGGCCATGTTTGAAACAGGAAAGGAGAAATGTGGACAGATTTAAGCAATGCTAAGAATGTAAAATAATGGATGGATGAACGGAATATGGGGCACAAGGAAGAAAGAAGTGTCAAGAGTGAATCCTGGGGTTCTGACTTACATTATAGGATAGAGAGTGCCATTCACTGAGAGAGAGTATTAGGGAAAGACTAGGTTTTACAAGTTGGGGATGAGCAATAAAGTATAAGATCATGAGTTTGAGTGTTTGAGTGGGAAGTTTAGAGGATACAAATGAAAAGCTGACATCGATAAAGGTTCTGAAGATGACTTGAGATGACCAGAGATATGCTCAATCTGCTCATGTTTTCATAACAAAATATCACAAGAACAGATTGGGAGCATTTAAATAATAGACATTTATTTTATCAGTGTTATGGGTGCTAGAAATCCATGATCACGTTTTCTGCAAATTTATTTTCTGGTGAGAGCCTTCTTCATGGCTTGTAAATGGCCTCCATCTTGAGTGCATGCATCAGTTGCTCAATTGTGTGTGACTCTTTGTGACCCCACAGACTGTAAATGCCAGGCTCCGTCCACGGGATTTGTCAGGCAAGAAACGGGAATGGGTTGCCATTTTCCTTCTCCAGGGGTCTTCCCCACTCAGGGATCAAACCCATGTCTCCTGTGTCTTATGCACGGCAGGTAGATTCTTTACCTGCTGAGCCATCAGGGAAGCCCATGGTCTCCATCTTACTGTGTGCTTATAGAACCTCTCTTGTGCACATAGGAAGATAGAAAAACAAAGAGAAAGAAAGACAAAGAGAGTTCTTTGGTGTCTTTTCTTATAAGAACACTATGAGATCCTATCTGGATCTCATTTAACCTTAATTATTTCCTTAAAGGCCCCATCTCCAAATATGGCCACACTCGAGGTTAGAATTTCAACTGAAGTAATGCAATTACTCTACAAAGCAATCTCTCACTGTCTGCACAATTCCTTACCTGCTCTTTATATGTGTCACTCTACTTTAAAATGAAGTCAAGGAAAATTTGTCCAAAATAAATATTAAGAAATAGATGTACTTAGTCACTCAGTTGTGTCCAACTCATTGTAACCACATGGGCTATAGCCCACAAAGCTCTTCTGTCCATGGGGATTCTCCAGGCAAAGAATACTGGAGTGGGTTGCCATGCCTTCCTCCAGGGGATCTTCCCAACCCAAGGGTTGAACCCTTATGCCTGCAATGTGGAAGACCCCGGTTTGATTCCTGGGTGAGGAAGATCCCTGGAGAAGGGATAGGTTACCCACCCCTGTATTCTTGGGCTTCCCTGGTGGTTCAGCTGGTAAAGAATCCACTGCAATGAGGAGACCTGGGGTAAAATCACTGGGTTGGGAAGATCCACTGGAGAAGGGAACAGCTACCCACTCCTGTATTCTGGCCCGCATAATATTAACCTAACAAAGAAATAGATGTAGGCAAAGGGATTTTCTATTTTTCTCCAGAAACATGCTGCTATTGACTTACCTTTGTAAGACTGCTTGAAGGTACTAATATAGTCAATGACCACATGGAAGTTCAGCTTGGAAACAGTAATCTCATTTGCAGTAAAGTTAAAGTCACTCAGTTGCGTCTGACTCTGCAACCCCATGGACTTCTCCAGGTCAGAATACTGGAGTGGGTAGTCTTTTTGCGGTGAAGTCACTGCAAAATTTTGGTCCTTCCAGCCATCACAAATTAATCAGTGTCAGTTCAGGTCAGCATTTTAATGAAAACCAAACAAAACCATTTTGGCTACTCATGACACTGGCAATTCTATAGGCAACACAATGTCTTCTGAAATCAGTGCAGAACTGTACCGTCAGCATTTCAATAAACAGTACTTAGGTTAGCATTGCCAATATTGATGATGTAAAGATTCTACACTTGTCTGGCAAAAGAAAAAATATCTCCCTTTGATATTTGCCAAATTTTGTATCATATTATTATATCTTTCCTCTTCCACTATATTGAGCTGTTTATCATAGCTCTCATTCCATTTCCTGAACTTTTGGGCAGAACCGTTCTGATGTAACTTATACAATTAACTCTTTCAGGGCAAGTCTCTTTTTGTGTTCACCATCTATAGACTGTGTCACTTCTGTGTCATTATATATAATCCATAAAGAGCTTGGGCTTGAAAACTGCTATATCAACCAAGAAAATGAATACTTACCTTGAATTGATTGTAGTGTAACTAGTGAAAAGTTTAATATACTCTGCAATATTTTTATGTTTCCTCAATGTATGAAAATCTGCTTAGACATGGGCTAAAGAAAAATAAGTATTATTTGTGAAGGTCTAAAAATAGCTGTGAAAAGAAGAGACACGAAAAGCCAAGGAGAAAAGGGAAAATATAAGCATCTGAATGCAGAGCTCCAAAGAATAGCAAAAGAGATAAGAAAGCCTTCTTCAGCGGTCAATGCAAAGAAACAGAGGAAAACAACAGAATGGGAAAGACTAGAGCTCTCTTCAAGGAAATTAGAGATACCAAGGGAACATTTCACGCAAAGATGGGCTCAATAAAGGACAGAAATGGTATGGACCTAACAGAAGCAGAAGATATTAAGAAGAGATGGCAAGAATACACAGAACTGTACAAAAAGATCTTCAAGACCCAGATAACCACGATGATGTGATCATTCATCTGGAGCCAGACATCCTGGAATGTGAAGTCAAGTGGGCCTTAAAAAGCATCACTACAAACAAAGCTAGTGGAGGTGATGGAATTCCAGTGGAGCTGTTTCAAATCCTGAAACATGATGCTGTGAAGGTGCTGCACTCAATATGCCAACAAATTTGGAAAACTCAGCAGTGGCCACAGGACTGGAAAAGGTCAGTTTTTATTCCAATTCCAAAGAAAGGCAATGCCAAAGAATGCTCAGACTACTGCACAATTGCACTCGTCTCACACGCTAGTAAAGTAATGCTCAAAATTCTCCAAGCCAGGCTTCAGCAATACATGAACCAGGAACTTCCTGATGTTCAAGCTGGTTTTAGAAAAGGCAGAGGAACCAGCGATCAAATTGCCAACATCCGCTGGATCATGGAGAAAGCAAGAGAGTTCCAGAAAAACATCTATTTCTGCTTTATTTACGACCCCAAAGCCTTTGACTGTGTGGATCACAATAAACTGTGGAAAATTCTGAAAGAGATGGGAATACCAGACCACCTAACCTGCCTCTTGAGAAATCTGTATGCAGGTCAGGAAGCAACAGTTAGAAGTGGACATGGAACAACAGACTGGTTCCAAATAGGAAAAGGAGTACATCAAGGCTGTATATTGTCACCCTACTTATTTAACTTTTATGCAGAGTACATCCTGAGAAATGCTGGACTGTAAGAAACACAAACTGGAATCAAGATTACTGGGAGAAATATCAATAACCTCAGATATGCAGATGACACCACCCTTATGACAGAAAGTGAAGAGGAACTAAAAAGCCTCTTGATGAAAGTGAAAGTGGAGAGTGAAAAAGTTGGCTTAAAGCTCAACATTTAGGAAACTAAGATCATGGCATCTGGTCCTATCATTTCAAGGCAAATAGATGGGGAAACAGTGGAAACAGTGGCAGACTTTATTTTGGGGGCTCCAAAATCACTGCAGATGGTGACTGCAACCATGAAATTAAATGATGCTTACTCCTTGGAAGAAAAGCTATGAGCAACCTAGATAGCATATTCAAAAGCAGAGACATTACTTTGCAGACTAAGGTCCGTCTAGTCAAGGCTATGGTTTTTCCAGTAGTCATGTATGGATGTGAGAGTTGGACTGTGAAGAAGGCTGAGTGCCAAAGAATTGATGCTTTTGAACTGCGGTGTTGGAGAAGACTCTTGAGAGCCCCTTGAACTGCAAGGAGATCCAACCAGTCCATTCTGAAAATCAGCCCTGGGATTTCTTTGGAAGGAATGATGCTAAAGCTGAAACTCCAGTACTTTGACTACCTCATGTGAAGAGTTGACTCATTGGAAAAGATTTTGATGCTGGGAGGGAGTGGGTGCAGGAGAAGGGGACGACCGAGGGTGAGATGGCTGGATGGCATCACTGACTCAATGGACGCGAGTCTGAGTGAACTCCGGGAGTTGGTGATGGACAAGGAAGCCTGGCGGGTGATTCATGGGGTCGCAAAGAGTTGGACAAGACTGAGCGACTGAACTGAACTGAAAACCCTGATTCTCTTTAGCTGAAATTTGTCTACTAGAGCAGTTAGGCTGAAAATTATGCTAACAAAATCAAAAGCAACAAATATAATTCACATGTTTCAAGGAGCATCTCTCAAACTATTGACCAGATATGTTTCCTTCATTCTGGACAATGGTGGCAAAATGTCTAATATGAGAGACAACTATAGTTGGGCTACATGGGAAAGATTAATCAATGCTAGTCAGAAGATGTTGATATTTTTGCATGGAAGCACATACAATAATCTGTTTTAAACCTGGTGCACCCTTCCTAGCAGGTCTTTTTCCCCCACTTGGTAAGTTGAGTTTCTTAACATATATGGTAAAGATCTCTAACAAAAACTCAGACCCAGTTAGCATTTCTAACAAAGTTCAAACATAGTTTTTATAAAGAAACTCTCCAAGTATTTTATATACTGGAAAGAGAGACCAGTCTATAAAATGCAATATTATGAGTTAAAAAGCACTAACCTAGCAATCAGAATCCTTGGATTCAAGACTTCGTGTATCCACTAAACAGTTGTGGACGGGGCACATTTCACCTACATGGAGCTTAGTTTTCTTATCAATAAAATGAAGAAAGTGGAAAAATTCTTTAGGGATTTTCTAGAACACCCAGTAAAATGAATCATGAGTATTACAGAAAGCATAGAACTAAAGAGCCTCTTGATGAAAGTGAAAGAGGAGAGTGAAAATGTTGACTTAAAACTCAAAATTCAGAAAACTAAGATCATGGCATCTGGTCTCATCATTTCAAGGCAAATAGATGGGGAAACAGTGGAAACAGTGGCAGATTTTATTTTGGGGGGCTCCAAAATCAGTGCAGATGGTGACTACAGCCACAAAATTTAACAATGCTTGCTCTTTGGAAGAAAACTTATGACCAACCTAGACAGCTTACTAAAAAGCAGAGACATTACTTTACCAACAAAGGTCCATTCAAAGCTATGATTTTTCCAGTGGTCATGTATGGATGTGAGAGTTGGACTATAAAGAAAGCAACTCTTGCCAAAGAATTGATGCTTTTGAACTGTGGCATTGGAGAAGACTCTTGAGAGTCCCTTGGACAGCAAGAAGACAACCTGTTCATCCTAAAGGAGATCAGTCCTGAATATTCGTTAGACGGACTGATGTTGAAGCTGAAACTCCAATACTTTAGCCATGGAAAAGCCCCTGATTCTGGGAAAGATTGAAGGCAGAAGGAGAAGGGGACGACAAAGGATGAGATGGTTGGATGGCATCACCCACACGATGGACCTGAGTTTGAGTTAGGTTCTGGGTGTTGGCGATGGGCAGGGAAGCCTGGCATGCTGCAGTCCATGGAGTTGCAAACAACTGGGTATGGCTGAGCAACAGAACTGATTAGAAAAAAATAACTTAAATGCATCCCCTACTGATGATCTCTATCCTTATATAGGTAAATGAAGATTAGCCTTTGGTATACACAAATACCAAGATTTCTGCCGATCTACTTAGCAATGAACTACTGGTAAAGCTCACTTTATTCCTGAGAGTAATTTAAACACTCAAAAGAATCTTTACTGCCAATCAAACTTCTAGAGAAGCTGAGAATGACAGAATAGCTAAAGTGTTTTTTCCTACCTTTAGAATCATATTCCATTCTTGATCATCTCTGTATCAAAAAGTGTTGAAAGTGTTAGTTGCTCAGTCGTGTCCAACTCTTTGTGACTCCATGGACTCGGGCCTGCCAAGCTCCTCTGTCCATGGAATTCTCCAGGCAAGAATATTGGAGTGGGTTGTCATTTCCTTCTCTAGGGAATTTTCCTGACTTAGAAATCAAACCTGGGTCTCCTGCATTGCGGGCAGATTCTTCACTGTCTGAGACCCCAGGAAAGCCCCATCTATTTAAGATTCTCTGTAGTTTATACTTAGACTCTCAAGTACACATTTCATGCATATTAGATTCTAGTTTATTTTCCTGACCACTGATTTTCATTATAAGTTATTTTCAAAATTAAGAAACATTTGAAAATAACAAAAGGCTTTTCTTAACTTATTGAAACAGGAGATTCTTTTAGGCTGCAATATCAAATGATTTATTTTCTTTATCAACAGCAAACTGTTTATCATTCTATCTTTCTGCTTAGACTATTAAATATTTAAGAAACTGTTAACAGGGAGTGTTTACTAAATCACTAAACCTCACTAAATCACTAAAGCAAGAGCAGCCAAACATTTCTTAAAATCTCTGCCAGATTTATAATTTGCAAAGTCATGCTAAAAGCATTTTGGTTGGCAATTTCATTAAAGTTCTGAAATACTCTGCTATTGCACTTTTAAAATCTAGCATGACAGCTTTTAGTTTCAAATAATTTGACATTAGCCCTCCAAGACATCTTTAATAATAGCACCAACAAATCAGATAGGAACACAAAGATGAAACCTTCTGACAGTGTCTGGAATCTATGTCATCTATAAATGTCCAATACCTAGTCTATTGTATAGGAAAAAAAGAGCTGTACGTAAGCCCTTAGTCAAATCTGAAGCTGAAAGCAAGTTAAGCTCACAGATATCATTTTAATTCTGAGTCTTTAGTTATCATTAATAAATGGATATTTTTTCCTCCAGCTTCATGTACTTTTTTTTCTGCTTTCATAGCATGTCTGTATTTGATCATCTCTATGACACTTCTAGGATAACATAAGCACCTGATACTCCAGGTCTCCAAAAAAATAGATGTAATAGGAAAGCGAAGCTGGACCTGTTTTCTCCTCCTCATCTTGCCCATCTCTCCTGCCCTCCTGAGCCCACTCTTGATACTTTCCTTCATTCCATGATGTAGCTCTGCCTTCTGGATTCACCCTTTCTGTCTTATTCCCCAATGTCCTTTAGATCTTCAACTCCTCCAAGTGACTTGAGGTCTAAAGCTGAAGTATTGGCTGCAGTCACCACATCAAATTGTGGCAGATATCCTCAGTCTGAAATGTCAGTTTTTTGGTTAATTTAATGCTCATTCAAAATTCAAGGTTGAAATTCAGAATATATATGTATTTAAAATTATTCTTTACAAAAATAGAATGTTTATTAAATAGGGGAAAAAATGAACAAATCTAAACTCACAGATCAAGGCTATGGCTTTTTCAGTGGTCATGTATGGATGTGAGAGTTGGATATAAAGAAGGCTGAGTGCAGAAGAATTGATGCTTTTGAACTGTGGTATTGGAGATTCTTGCGAGTCCCTTGGACTGCAAGGAGAACCAATCAGTCCATCCTAAAGGAGACCAGTCCTGGGTGTTCATTGGAAGGACTGATGTTGAAGCTGAAACTCCAATACTTTGGCCACCTGATGTGAAGAGTTGACTCACTGGAAAAGACCCTGACGCTGGGAAAGACTGAGGGCAGGAGCAGAAGGGGATGACAGAGGATGAGATGGTTGGATAACACCACTGACTCAATGGACATAGGTTTGGATGGACTCCAGGAGTTGGTGATGGACAGGGAGGCCTGGCACGCTGCAGTTCATGGGGTCATAAAGAGTTGGACATGACTGAGGGACTGAGCTAAACTGAACTGAAACATATCTCAACACCTCTTCTCAAGTTCACTCCCTATGTAAATCGCTACCCTTCCTACTCCAACTCTTCCCCTCCCACACACACACATACACACTCCCTCACAGCAAATGGCATTGTCATCTATAAAAATATGGGCAACCTGAAAGTTGAGAATTAGGGGTTTTTAATATGTTTACTTATTGGAGGCTAATTATTTTACAATATTGTATTGAATTTGCCATACATCAACATGAATCTGCCACAGGTATACACATGTTCCCCATCCTGAAGCCCCCTCCCACCTCCCTCCCCATACCATCCCTCTGGGTCATCCCAGTGCACCAGCCCCAAGCATCCTGTATCCTGCATCAAACCTGGACTGGCGATTCATTTCATGTATGATATTATATATGTTCCAATGCCATTCTCCCAAGTCATCCCACGCTCTTCCTCTCCCACAGAGTCCAAAAGACTGTTCTATACATCTGTGTCTCTTTTGTTGTCTCGTATACAGGGTTATCGTTCAGTTCAGTTCAGTCACTCAGTCGTGTCTGATACTTTGCAACCCCATGTATCGCAGCATGCCAGGCCTCCCTCTCCATCACCAACTCCCGGAGTTCACTCAAACTCATGTCCATCGAGTCAGTGATGCCATCCAGCCATCTCATCCTCTGTCATCCCCTTTTCCTCCTGCCCCCAATCCCTCCCAGCATCAGTGTCTTTCCCAATGAGTCAACTCTTCGCATGAGGTGGCCAGAGTACTGGAGTTTCAGCTTTAGCATCATTCCTTCCAAAGAAATATCAGGGCTGATCTCCTTTAGAATGGGCTGGTTGGATCTCCTTGCAGTCCAAGGGACTCTCAAAAGCCTTCTCCAACACCACAGTTCAAAAGCATCAATTCTTTGGCGCTCAGCCTTCTTACAGTCCAACTCTCACATCCATACATGACCACTGGAAAAACCATAGCCTTGACTAGACGGATCTTTGTTGGCAAAGTAATGTCTCTGCTTTTGAATATGCTGTCTGGGTTGGTCATAACTTTCCTTCCAAGGAGTGAGCGTCTTCTAATTTCATGGCTGCAGGGTTATCATTAGCATCTTTCTAAATTCCATATATATGCATTAGTGTACTGCATTGGTGTTTTTCTTTCTGACTTACTTCACTCTTTATAATAGGCTTTGTTTCATCCACCTCAATAGAACTGATTCAAATGTATTCTTTTAATGGCTGAGTAATACTCCATTTTGTATATGTACCACAGCTTTCTTATCCATTTCTGATGGACATCTAGGCTGCTTCCATGTCCTGGCTATTATAAACAGTGCTGTGATGAACATTGGGGTACATGTGTCTCTTTCAATTCTGGTTTCCTCGGTATGTATGCCCAGGTTTTATTCAGTGGGCATGTAGGTGACCTCAAGAGAGCTGACTCTGAGGAGGCAGGAAAGGAGCCAGGCTATATACAAGTCTGCAACAAGGGGCAGGTAATCTGAATATTAAAAGCTAACTGTTAATTAAAAGAAAATTAAATATCTCAAGTGAACAGATTTAGTGATCTTCTAGGTATGAAAATGTACAAGTGTCCGGGCTTGCTAAAATCATTTCTTTCATATGCATCTAGCTATCTGGGGCCAAACCTGCTTTCTTATTTATATTAACTCCCTGTTTACTGTATGAGAGGCAAATGTGGCAGATGGCCGTCTCTCACATCCCCCAGCTCCTCAGTGCTTACTCAGGAAGAAGTAGCTGATGGCTTCCAAATACCTGGCTTTGTTTTCACCTGGGCTCAGAAATTTGCATTTGGAAAAGGCTTGTTTACTGGTAGAGTGTAGAGCAGAAAATATTTCATTTCACAGCACTAATATCTACTTAGCTGCTCAAACATGGAAGTCATTCTTGGTTCTACTTACTCTAGCATCCAACTTTTCTGCAAAGCTTGTCATTTCTACCCTTCAAATATATTGGGGATCGATCTGCTTTACACGTCTTCATTGCTACTAGGTTTATGCAGTCCACCATCACCACTGCCCTTAACAACTCACTGCCTTTACCTGCATTCCCTGAGCCTACTCTGTTCCTTCCACTTCACAACAGCCAGGGTAAGGTTTTTAAGGCAAAAATAGTTTCTCACCTAAACGTGTTTAAATGCTACATACTGTGATTCAGATAAAACCCAGACTCCTTGTCAAGGCCTCCAGGATCATATGAATCCAAATACTTGATGGGCTTCCATCCAGTCTCATTTCACAAATTCATTATGCTTAGACTACCTTGACCTCATTTCAGTTTGGGGTTTTTGTTATTTGTGGGCTTTTTTTGTTTTCTTTTCCCCCTTAAAATTGTGTTGTGTGTATGTGTGTGTGTGTGTGTGTGTGTGTGTGTGTGTGTGTGTTGAACACAACCTCTCACACCTCAAAGGAAATGCCCCTCCATGGATGCTTTTTAAAAGATCTCACCTATGCAGGTTTCCCAACACTTCCTCTCTCACCCCATCCATTCATTGATCTTTATCACATGCACTTTCATTACCTTCAAAGAATTTATCATCCTATCTATAAATATGTGGCTATCTGGTTTCTTAACTCTTAATTGAATTTCCCTTCATTAAGTTGTTAGTTCAATGAAAGCAACTTGATCAACTCTATAACACTGCTGGGATAATGTAATAAGCGTCTGAAACTCCAGGTCTCTATTGTAGCCCTTCATCTGTATTGTATCACCTGTGTATCTCTATTGTATCACCTGTGTATTTCTCAGTGCTGATTCCTAAGAAGGGCTCAACAAATATGGCTAGGTGTGTGAATTACATTGGTGTTATGGGCTAAACTGTGTCTCCCCAAAATTCATATGTTGAAGTCCTAAATCCTAGTACCTCAGAATGTTAGGAGACAAAGTCTCTATGAAGGCGATCAAGTCAAAATAAAGCCATTAGGGTGGGTACTAATCCAATCTGACTAGTGTTCTTAGAAGAGGAAATTTGAACACACAAAAAAAGAGAAACTAGAGATACATGCACACAGAGAAAGGCCCATATGAGAATACACCAAGAAGGTGGCCATCTGCAAGCCAGAGAGAGACCTCAGAAGAAATCAAATGATCTAACATCTTAATATTGGATTTCTAGCCTCCAGAACTATAAAATAATTAACTTTCATTGTTTAAGCCATCCAGTCTGTGATATTTATAGTAACCCTAGCAAACTATACAAGTGGAAATTAAAATGAAAAGATAAAAATAAATCACATTATATGAAAACAGTCATATTTTATTTGAATTTATAATTATAATAGAATGTAGTGTGAATTGCAGTTCTGTTCATTATCTAGTCAATCTGGTTAATAAAGACAGATAAATTCTATAATTTCACACTTGGATTTGGCAAACTTAAAATTTTCCAAAATAATTTATCAAACGTTACATTTTATCTGCATAAATGACAACTTTGAATAATATTATGTTTCTAGAAGATGCTTACTTCTTGGAAGGAAAACTATGCCAAACCTAGACAATGTATTAGAAAGCACAAACATAAGGTCCATATAGTCAAAGCTATGGTTTTTCCAGTAGTCATGAATGGATGTGAGAACTGGACCATAAAGAAGGCTGAGCACTGAACAATTGATACTTTCAAACTGTGGTGCTGGAGGAGACTCTTGAGAGTCTCTTGGACAACAGGGAGATCAAACCAGTCAACCCTAAAGGAAATCAACCCTGAATACTCATTGGAAGGACTGATGCTGTTGAAGCTTCAATAATATGGGCATCTGATGCCAAGAGCCAACTCACTGGAAAAGACGCTGATGCTGGCAAAGACTGAAGGCAAAAGGAGAAGAATGTGGTAGAGGATGAGATGGTTGGATAGCATCACCAGTTCAATGGACTTGAACTTGGGCAAACTCCAGGAGATAGTGAGGGACAGGGAGACGTGGCAAGCTGTAGTCCATGGGGTTTCAAAGAGTCAGACATGACCTAGTAACTGATCAATAACAAAAACATATTTAGGTCAGCTGTATCTGTTCAACTATTGATAAGATTATTCAAGAATATCACCATCTGTCATTACTAAAGCTAAAATTTAGTCTGCTCCATTGACATTGCATAAACTATGCAAGAGCAGTGTAGTCATAAAAATTCTTCCCAAACAGAAAATAGTAATTTTACATAGTTCTATAATTGTGTTCATCTCAACTTTCAAATCTGAAATGAATTAATACTAATCAAATATTCTTTGAGCTCATCTGAAAATCATTATAAGCCAGTTTTTTGTGTTTTTTTGACAAACTTTTGAAGTCCTGAACATTGGAACAAATCTAGTATGTCTCTATAGATCTAAAACTGTGTGTAGAGAGGGACTTCCCTGGTGTTCTGGTGGTTAAGAATCCGCCATCCAATGCAGGGGACTTGGATTCGATCCCTGCTTGGGGAACTAAGATCCCACATGCCTGGGGCACATGCCTGGGGCCCATGCTCTGCAACTAGAGAAGCCACCACTAGAGAAAGCCACATGTCACAGCAAAGACCCAGCACAGCCAAAAATTAAAAATAAATAAATAAATATACTGCACGTTGCCTTTCTGCCCCTCAACCTTACTACTTTAAAGATGGATGTTGAAAATGGATGTCAAGATGGATGTAAATACAAAATGAATACCAAAAAAAGATTTTCAGTCTACAGTATCATAAATATGTCTGTATAGTTCAGTTCAGTTCAGTCGCTCAGTCGTGTCTGACTCTTTGTGACCCCATGAACTGCAGCACACCAGGCCTCCTTGTCCATCACCAACTCCTGGAGTTCACCCAAATCCATGAACTTTGAGTCGGTGATGCCATCCAACCATCTCATCCTCTGTCATCCCTTCTCCTCCTGCCCTCAATCTTTCCCAGCATCAGGGTCTTTTCAAAGGGAATCAGCTCTTCACATCAGGTGGCCAAAGTATTGGAGTTTCAGCTTCAACATCAGTCCTTCCAAGGAACACCCAGGACTGATCTCCTTTAGGATGGACTGGTTGTATCTCCTTGCAGTCCAAGGGACTTTCAAGAGTCTTCTCTAACACCACAGTTCAAAAGCATCAATTTTTCAGCTCTCAGCTTTCTTCACAGTCCAACTCTCACATCCATATATTGCCACAGGAAAAACCATAGCCTTGACCAAATGGACCTTTGTTGGCAAAGTAATATCTCTGCTTTTAATATGCTACGTAGGTTGGTCATAACTTTCCTTCCAAAGAGTAAACATCTTTTAATTTCATGGCTGCAATCACCATCTGCAGTGATTTTGGAGCCCAGAAAAATAAAGTCTGCCACTGTTTCCACTGTTTCCCCATCTATTTGCCATGAAGTGACCCTAGTCAAGGCTATGGCTTTTCCAGTAGTCATGTATGGATGTGAAAGTTGGACTGTGAAGAATGCTGAGCGCCAAAGAATTGATGCTTTTGAACTGCGGTGTTGGAGGAGAAGACTCTTGAGAGTCCCTTGGACTACAAGCAGATCCAACCAGTCCATTCTGAAGGAGATGAGTCCTGGGTGTTCTTTGGAAGGAATGATGCTAAAGCTGAAACTCCAGTACTTTGGCCACCTCATGCGAAGAGTTGACTCATTGGAAAAGACTCTGATGCTGGGAGAGATTGGGGGCAGGAGGAGAAGGGGACGACACAGAGGATGAGATGGCTGAATGGCATCACTAACTCGATGGACTCGAGTCTGAGTGAACTCCGGGAGTTGGTGATGGACAGGGAGGCCTGGTGTGCCACGATTCATGAGGTCACAAGGAATTGGACACGACTGAGTAACTGAACTGAACTGATGGGACCACATACCATGATCTTCGTTTTCTGAATGTTGGGTTTTAAGCCATCTCCTCTTTCACTTTCATCAAGAGGCTCTTTAGTTCTTCTTCACTTTCTGCCGTAAGGGTGCTGTCATCTGCATATCTGAGGTTATTGGTATTTCTCCTGATGCCTATAATTACTCCTCATTTGCAAGCATTATTCTATCACTTTGCATGCCATTCATTTTGTAGTTCAATTATAAAGAGTTTGTCATAGATTTAATATACCTATATAGAAATCTTGCCATTTTTTACACATAGTTTAATGGGTATCAGAATTTTTGTTTCTCTTTTTCATTTGGCATTACATTTTTCAGTCTTATATCTACCACTCTTAAGTATAGGATTTTTTTAAAATTCATGAATATGAAGATAATGTATCAAGCAAGATACAGCTACAAAAGGTCATAGATCTTCATCTTTATACCTACTTCCACTGTCTCTCTCTCTCTCTCTCTTTCTCTCCTCTACCCAAATTATCTCATTAGGAATTATTTCACTTTACAAAGGAAAAAGATATTGATATTTACAGAATCCCATATTATTTTAACAAAAATTTCAGAATTGCATAAATGACAAGAAACATATTCAAGTTAATCTGTAATTTCCACTTCTCCTATTTGGAATCTCGGGGAAAAAAATTAAACTCAATTATCATTAACAGAATCAATTTCTCCTTTTTTTCCCAGAAAACAGAACTTTTAAGTTTGGCCTCTTTTATCTGATTACCCAGGTACCCATGTCAACTCCTTCCTCCATAAACAGCTTCATACAACTAAATGTAGCTAACCCCTGGACTCCTCACAAGCATGGAACATAGTAACCATTCATCCATCAATGGGTTAGAGGAAAAAGTGTGATGTTTTCTTGCAGACTGTGGAGACAAGGCACAACCAATACAATGAAAGAGCTGGTGGCTACTTTTCCAAGAGTGGAGGTTAGAGTTATAGAGTCCATGTCACATCTTTTTTAAAATGGCCTTCTGTCCTCTGTACTCAACTGTGTTGCCTCATACATTTTTGCCATCCTCACCTCCACCAAATTGCTTTAAGTCAAACCTGGTGGCACAACGTCTAAGCTGGTAGCTTTTCTCCAAGATTCTATTTCAGTTTCCTTTGCAAGGAGATCAGGTACCCATACTCTTAGCAGACATAATAACTCAGCTTAATTCTAGTCAAAGTGAGACTAGAAGGGTCACAATATGTGGCATTCTAGCTTTCCCCGGTTGTGATGACTTTATATTCACTGCACTGTGAATGCAGGGAGGGCCAGTGGTGTATTCCTCCCTACTATCACTGCTGTCTCCTGTCCAAGCAAAATTAACTCAAGCAATCTAAAGTAATGGCGTCCGTGCATGCCCGCTCCAGTCATGTCCTACTCTTTTCAACCCAACGAACTGTAGTCTGCCAGGCTCCTGTGTCCAAGGGATTCTCCAGGAAGAATACTGGAGTGGGTTGTCATGCCCTCCCTCCTCCAGAGAATCTTCCCAACCCAAGGATTGAACCCTTGTCTCTCCTGTGACCTGCATTGGCAGGCGGGTTCTTTACCACTGAACCACCTGAGAAGCCCCAAAGTAAAAGGATTAGCATATAAATTTAGAAACCATAGAAAGGAGCATAACATATTTTAATAATAGAAAATATTCTATTTTAATATAAAAGCCCACACTCAAATTTTGAGTGGCGAAGAGGACACCATATTCACAGCTGTGGCCTCCACACCTGGTACTTTCATTTTACATTAAATAATCTCTCTTACAATTATCACTGCCAGGCCTCCTATATATCAACTATCACTATGGCATCAAAGCAGTGTAGTTAATCTAATTAGGCAATATTCAATTACCTCTGTTAGGGAAAAAGATACACTTTCTCTTTCTGCCAGAATCATTATTGATTAAATGGAGTAGGGTTAGAAAGAGCATCGAGAAGCCCAGATTTTTAGGCTTCTTGAGCCAAGATTAAAGTAGAGTTTGGGCTAAAACTTGGTTCTTGCATTTCCTCTAGTTGGTGGATTAAGCACTTAAGTAAATAATGAAGTTCAGAGAATTGCTTACATGGGGGCTGGGGGATCACCTTCCATGCTGAAGTGCAAGTTACCCTAAACTTAAAAGATACTCTCTGAGCTGTAGATTGGTATAGAAAGATGAAATTTGGAGACATGAAAAAGAGCTCAGCTTTTGGAACCTTGCCCTTAAAGAACAGAAGTCCACTTAACAATAAATGAAGGCAAGAATTAATCACTGCAGTGATTCATTATGATAGCAATTATGATATCAGAGATAGCAATTATGGAGTCATGTCCCCAAGAGACATCATGTTGTGAGAACTAAACTAAGAAAATCAAGACATCATGAATAAAGGACACATTCATTTATTCCAAGGAGCGGTGGCTGCGCGGGCGCAGGAGAGCCAAGAAGAGATACTCCAAGTTCAAGGTCAAGAGGGGCGGCTGTGAGGAGATATCCCTCATCCAAGGTAAGGAGCAGCAGCTGCACTTTGCTGGAGCAGCCGTGAAAAGATACCCCATGTCCAAGATAAGAGAAACCCAAGTAAGACAATAGGTGTTGAGAGAGGCATCAGAGGGCAGACACAAACCATAATCACAGAAAACTAGTCAATCTAATCACACGGACCACAGCATTGTCTAACTCAATGAAACTAAGCCATGCCATGTGGGGCCACCCAATACGGGCGGGTCATGGTGGAGAGGTCTGAAAGAATGTGGTCCACTGGAGAAGGGAATGGCAAACCACTTTGGTATTCTTGCCTTGAGAACCCCATGAACAGTATGAAAAGGCAAAATGATAGGATACCAAAAGAGGAACTCTCCAAGTCGGTAGGTGCCCAATATGCTACTGGAGATCAGTGGAGAAATAACCCTAGAAAGAATGAAGGGATGGAGCCAAAGCAGAAACAATACCCAGTTGTGAATGTGACTGGGGACAGAAGCAAGGTCCGATGCTGTAAAGAGCAATATTCCATAGGAACCTGGAATGTCAGGTCCATGAATCAGGCAAACTGGAAGTAGTCAAACAGAAGATGGCAAGAGTGAACGCTGACATTCTAGGAATCAGTGAACTAAAAATGACTGGAATGGGTGAATTTAACTCAGATGACCATTATATCTACTACTGTGGGCAGGAATCCCTTAGAAGAAATGGAGTGGCCATCATGGTCAACAGAAGAGTCTGATATGCAGTACCTGGATGCAATCTGAAAAACGACAGAATGGTCTCTGTTCATTTCCAAGACAAAGTGAAGTCACTCAGTCATGTCCGACTCTTTGCGACCCCATGGATTTTAGCCCACCAGGCTCTTCCGTCCATATGGAATTTTCCAGGTGAGAATACTGGAGTGGGTTGGGTCTCCCACATTGCAAGCAGACGCTTTACCAGCTGAGCCACCAGGGAAGTCACAGTAATCCAAGTCTATGTCCCAACCAGTAACACTGAAGAAGCTGAACGGTTTTATGAAGACCTACAAGACCTTTTAGAACACCCAAAAAGATGTCCTTTTCATAATAGGGGACTGGAATGCAAAAGTAGGAAGTCAAGAAACACTGAACTGAACTGAAATGAACTCATTTTTGAGCAATATACAGGTAAAATTAATCAGACTTTTAGAATACACTGTCTCAACAAAGGCTGCCTAAATAATATTCACATTTGGATTTTTAAGCCTTGTGTGCATGCCTAGTCGCTCAGTAGTATCTGACTCTTTGTGACCCTATGGACTGTAGCCTGGCAGACTCCTATCCATGGGATTCTCCAGGCAAGAATGGTGGAGTGGGTTGCTATGCCTGCCTCCAGGGGAACTTCCCAATTCAGAGATCGAATCAGCATCTCTTTCAGGCAGGTACTAGGGCCACCTAGAAAACCTTTTAAGCCTTAGTCACACCCCAAAGGGAACTCCTGATTGCTAACCTCAATAGTAGGTACATTTTCCTCTACTAATGATTTACATTTCAGTAAACAATTTTACCAGGGCTTCTGAAGTGGTGCTCACCTGCCAAGGTAGGAGATGTAAGAGATGCAGGTTCAGTCCCTAGGTCAGAAAGGCTAGGTCAGAAAGGTCCCCTGGAGGAGGGCACATCAACCTACTCCAGTATTCTTCCCTGGAGAATCCCATGGACAGAGGAGCCTGGCTTCCTCAGAAGGCTCTAAGAGAGAAGTTTTCCTTGCCACCTTCTAGCTCTGGTAACTCCAAAGCAGTCCTCAGCTTTTGGCAGATTAACTCCAATATCTGCCTCCAGTCTTCTCTGTCTCTGTCTTCTCTT
The DNA here is from genome assembly GCA_917880005.1 of Nanger dama. Classification (NCBI taxonomy): domain Eukaryota; kingdom Metazoa; phylum Chordata; class Mammalia; order Artiodactyla; family Bovidae; genus Nanger; species Nanger dama. The sequence continues at coordinate 19,202,421 of CAKJTW010000020.1, forward strand.
CTGTCTGCTGTATGCACTTTATACTGCATTCAGGGCCACACATTTAATCCAAAGTAATCTCGTCTCATGATCTTTAACTTATTTACATGTGCAAAGACTCTTTTTCTAAATAAGGTCATATCACAGGTTCTGGGACACAGGCACATCTTATTTGGAGATCACCATTCAACTCACTACACCAAGAGTTTTTCATTTTTAGGTCTTTGTAAGTCTTTTTATTTTATTTTATTTTTGACTGAAGTACAGTTGACTTGCAATATTATATTACTTTCAGGAGTATAGTGTAGTGATTCAGTATTTTACAGATTATACTTCATCAAAAGTTGCCACAATATAATAGCTATAATTCTCTGTGCTACACAATATATCCTGTTGCTTATCTCTTTTACACATAACAGTTTGTAGCTCTTAAACCCATACACTTATTTTCCCCATCCCACCTTCCATCTCCCCTTTGATAATCACTAGGTTGTTTTCTATGTCTGTGAATCTGTTCCTGTTCTACATCTACATTCACTTGTATTATTTTTAGATTCCACACATAACTGATATCACAAAGTACCTTTCTCGGTCTGACTTAATTAAGAGTAATATTCTGTGTCCATCCATACTGATGCAAAAGCAGAATGTCACTCTTTTATGGCTGAGTAATATCCCATTGTACATATAATATTTACCACATCTTCTTTATCCATTCCTCTCTTGATGGACATTTGGCTTTTGTAATTCTTGTTTCTGCATCTTGGAGAACTTTCCTCTGGATATTTTGCTTTGTCATCCAGGTCTCAGGCTTCCCAGTTGGCACAGTGATAAAGAATCTGCTTGCCAATGCAGGAGGTACAAGAGACATGGGTTCAGTCCCTGGATCAGGAAGATCCCCTGCATGAGGAAACAGCAATCTGTTCCAGTATTCTTGCTGTGGAGAATTCCATGGACAGAGGATCCTGGTGGGTTATAGTCCATGGGGTTACAAAAGTTGGACATGACTGAGCAACTGAATCCAGCAGGTTTCAGGCAGCTCAGATGTTATACACTATCTTTACTCAGTTCTTCCTTGCCCACCCTACCCAAAACTGCTTCTCTTCATTGTTTTTTTTCCCCCATTACCATGTTTATTCTTTTTAAAATATAAATTTATTTATTTTAATTGGAAGTTAATTACTTTACAATATTGCATTGTTTTGCCATACATTAACATGAATCTGCCACAGGTATACACGTGTTCCTCATCCTGAACCCCCCTCCCTCCTCCCTCCCAGTACCATCCCTCTGGGTTGTCTCAGTGCACCAACCCCAAGCATCTAGTATCATGCATTGATTCGTTGCATAACATCATTTCTTTGGACTAGTGATTCATTTCAGATATGATATTATACATGTTTCAATGCCATTCTCCCAAATCATCCCACCTCTCCCTCTCCCACACAGTCCAAGAGACTATTCTACACATCTCTGTCTCTTTTGCTGTCTTGCATACAGGGTTATTGTTACCATTTTTCTGAATTTCATATATACATATGTGTTAGTATACTGTATTGGTGTTTTTCTTTCTGACTTACTTCATTCTGTATAATAGGCTCCAGTTTTCATCCATCTCATTAGAACTGATTCAAATGTATTCTTTTTAGTGGCTGAATAATACTCCATTGTGTACCACAGATTTCTTATCCATTCATCTGCTGATGGACATCTAGGTTGCTTCCATGTCCTGGCTATTATAAACAGTGCTGTGATGAACACTGGGGTACACGTGTCTCTTTCAGTTCTGGTTTCCTCAGTGTGTATGCCCAGTAGTGGAACTGCTGGGTCATAAGGCAATTCTATTTCCAGTTTCTTAAGGAATCTCCACACTGTTCTCCATAGTGGCTGTACTAGTTTGCATTCCCACCAACAGTGTAAGAGGGTTACCTTTCTCCACACCTTCTCCAGCATTTATTGCTTGTAGACTTTTGGATCGCAGCCATTCTGACTGGTGTGAAATGGTACCTCATTGTGGTCTTTATTTGCATTTCTCTGATAATGAGTGATGTTGAGCATCTTTTCATGTGTTTGTAAGCCATCTGTATGTCTTCTTTGGAGAAATGTCTATTTAGTTCTTTGGCCCAGTTTTAATTGGGTCGTTTATTTTTCTGGAATTGAGCTGCACGAGTTGCTTGTATGTTTTTGAGATTAGTTCCTTGTCAGTTTCTTCATTTGCTATTATTTTCTCCCATTCCAAAGGCTGTCTTTTCACCTTGCTTATAGTTTCCTTTGTTGTGCAGAAGCTTTTAGTTTAATTAGGTCCCATTTTTTTATTTTTGCTTATATTTCCAATATTCGGGGAGGTGGTTCATAGAGGATCCTGCTGTGATTTATGTAGGAGAGTGTTTTGCCTATGTTCTCCTCTAGGAGTTTTATAGTTTCTCATCTTACATTTAGATATTTAATCCATTTTGAGTTTATTTTTGTGAATGGTGTTAGAAAGTGTTCTAGTTTCATTCTTTTACAAGTGGTTGACCAGTTTTCCCAGAACCACTTTTTAAAGAGATTGTCTTTTCTCCATTGTATATTCTTGCCTCCTTTGTCAAAGATAAGGTGTCCATAGGTGTGTGGGTTTATCTCAGGGCTTTCTATTTTGTCTCATTGATCTATATTTCTGTCTTTGTGCCAGTACCATACTGTCTTGATGACTGTGGCTTTGTAGTAGAGCCTGAAGTCAGGTTGATTCCTCCAGTTCTATTCTTCTTTCTCAAGATTGCTTTGGCTATTCCAGGTTTTTTTGTATTTCCATACAAATTGTGAAATTATTTGATCTAGTTCTGTGAAAAATACCTTTGGTAGCTTGATACGGATTCCATTAAACCTATAGATTGCTTTGGGTAGTGTACTCATTTTAACTATATTGATTCTTCTGATCCATGAACATGGTATATTTCTCCATCTATTAGTATCCTCTTATACTTATACTTTATTGCTCATTCCCAACTTGTAAAATCTAGTCTAGTATCTTTCACTGCTGCTTTATAGTTTTCTATATATAGGTCTTTAGTTTCTTTAGGTAGATATATTCCTAAGTATTTTATTCTTTTCATTGCAGTGGTGAATGGAATTATTTCCTTAATTTCTCTTTCTATTTTCTCATTATTAGTGTATAGGAATGCAAGGGATTTCTGTGTGTTGATTTTATATCCTGCAACTTTACTATATGCATTGATTAGCTCTAGTAACTTTCTGATGGAGTCTTTAGAGTTTTTATGTAGAGGATTGTGTCTCCTGCAAAATGAGAGTTTTACTTCTTCTTTTCCAATTTGGATTCCTTTTATTTCTTTTTCTGCTCTGATTGCTATGACCCAAACTTCCAAACCTATGTTGAATAGTAGTGGTGAGTGGACACCCTTGTCTTGTTCCTGACTTTAGGGGAAATGCTTTCAATTTTTCACTATTGAGGATAATGTTTGCTGTGGGTTTGTCATATATAGCTTTTATTATGTTGAGGTATGTTCCTTCTATTCCTGCTTTCTGGAGAGTTTTTATCATAAATGGATGTTGAATTTTGCCAAAGGTTTTCTCTGCATCTATTGAGATAATCATATGGCTTTTATTTTTTCAATTCGTTAATGTGGTGTATTACATTGATTGATTTGTGGATATTGAAGAATCCTTGCATCCCTGGGATAAAGCCCACCTGGTCATGGTGTATAATCTTTTGAATGTGTTGTTAGATTCTGATTGCTAGAATTTTGTTAAGGATTTTTGCATCTATGTTCATCAGTAATATTGGCCTGTAGTTTTCTTTTTGGTGGCATCTTTGTCAGATTTTGGTACTAGGGTGGTGGGGGCCTCATAGAATGAGTTTGGAAGTTTACCTTCCTCTGCAATTTTCTGGAAGAGTTTGAGTAGGATAGGTGTTAGCTCTTCTCGAAATTTTTGGTAGAATTCAGCTGTGAAGCCGTCTGGACCTGGGCTTTTGTTTGCTGGAAGATTTCTGATTACCGTTTCAATTTCCGTGCTTGTGATGGGTCTGTTAAGATTTCGATTTCTTCCTGCTTTTATTTTGGAAAGTTGTACTTTTTAAGAATTTGTCCATTTCTTCCAAGTTGTCCATTTTATTGGCAAATGATTGCTGATAGTAGTCTCTTATGATCCTTTGTATTTCTGTGTGGTCTGTTGTGATCTCTCCATTTTCATTTTTAATTTTATTGATTTGATTTTTCTCCCTTTGTTTCTTGATGAGTCTGGCTAAAGGTCTGTCAATTTTATTTATCCTTTCAAAGAACCAGCTTTTGGACTTGATTTTTGCTATGGTCTCTTTTGTTTCTTTTGCATTTATTTCTGCCCTAATCTTTAAGATTTCTTCCCTTCTACTAATCCTGGGGTTCTTCATTTCTTCCTTTTCTAATTGCTTTAGGTGTAGAGTTAGATTATTTATTTGACTTCTTGTTTCTTGAGGTATGCCTGTATTGCTATGAACTTTCCCCTTAGCACTGTTTTTACAGTGTCCCACAGGTTTTGTGTAGTTGTGTTTCCATTTTCATTCGTTTCTATGCATATTTTGATTTCTTTTTGATTTCTTCTGTGATTTGTTGGTTGTTCAGCAGTGTGTTGTTCAGCCTCCATATGTTGGAATTTTTAATAGTTTTTCTCCTATAATTGAGATCTAATCTTACTGCATTGTGGTCAGAAAAGATGCTTGGAATGATTTCAATTTTTTTGAATTTACCAAGGCTAGATTTATGGCCCAGGATGTGATCTATCCTGGAGAAGGTTCCATGCGCACTTGAGAAAAAGGTGAAATTCATTGTTTTGGGGTGAAATGACCTATAGATATCAATTAGGTCTAATTGGTCTATTGTATCATTTAAAGTTTGTGTTTCCTTATTAATTTTCTGTTTAATTGGTCTATCCATAGTTGTGAGTGGAGTATTAAAATCTCCCACCATTATTGTGTTATTGTTAATTTCCCCTTTCATACTTGTTAACATTTGTCTTACATATTGTGGTGCTCCTATGTTGGGTGCATACATATTTATAATTGTTATATCTTCTTCTTGGATTGCTCCTTTGATCGTTATGTAGTGGCCTTCTTTGTCTCTTTTCACAGCCTTTGTTTTAAAGTCTATTTTATCTGATATGAGTATTGCTGCTCCTGCTTTCTTTTGGTCTCTACTTGCGTGGAATATCTTTTCCAGCCCTTCACTTTCAGTCTGTATTTGTCCGTTGTTTTGAGGTGGGTCTCTTGTAGACAACATATATAGGGTCTTGTTTTTGTATCCATTCAGCCAGTCTTTGTCTTTTGTTTGAGGCATTCAAGCCATTTACATTCAAGGTAATTATTGATAAGTATGCTCCTGTTGCCATTTACTTCATTGTTTTGGGTTCAGGTTTATACACCATTTTTGTGTTTCCTGTCTAGAGAAGATCTTTTAGCATTTGTTGGAGAGCTGGTTTGTTGGTGCTGAATTCTCTCAGCTTTTGCTTGACTGTAATGCTTTTGATTTCTCCTTGATATTTGAATGAGATCCTTGCTGGGTACAGTAATCTGGGCTGTAGGTTATTTTCTTTCATCACTTTAAGTATGTCTTGCCATTCCCTCCTGGCTTGAAGAGTTTCCATTGAAAGATCAGCTGTTTTCCTTATGGGAATCCCCTTATGTGTTATTTGTTGTTTTTCCCTTGCTACTTTTAATATTTGTTCTTTGTGTTTGATCTTTGTTAATTTGATTAATATGTTTCTTGGGGTGTTTCATCTTGGGTTTATCCTGTTTGGGACCCTCTGGGTTTCTTGGGCTTGGGTGATTATTTCCTTCCCCATTTTAGGGAAGTTTTCAACTATTATCTCCTCAAGTATTTTCTCATGGTCTTTCTTTTTGTCTTCTTCTGGGACTCCTGACTCGAATGTTGGAATGTTTAACACTGTCCTGTAGGTCTCTGAGATTGTCCTCATTTCTTTTAATTCATTTTTCTTTTTTTCCTCTCTGTTTCATTTATTTCTACCATTCTATCTTCTAATTCACCAATCCTATCTTCTGCCTCTGTTATTCTACTATTTGTTGCCTCCAGATTGTTTTTTATCTCATTTATTACATTATTCATTATATATTGACTCTTGTTTATTTTCTAGGCCCTTAAACCTTTCTTGCATCTTCTCAATCCTTGTCTCCAGGCTCTTTATCTGTGATTCCATTTTGATTTCAAGATTTTGGATCATTTTCATTATCATTATTTGGAATTCTTTATCAGGTAGATTCCCTATCTCTTTCTCTTTTGTTTGGTTTGGTGGGCATTTATTCTGTTCCTTTACCTGTTGGGTATTCCTCTGTCTCTTCTTCTTGTTTATATTGCTGCATTTGGGGTGGCCTTTCTGTATTATGGCAGTTTGTGGAGTTCTCTTTATTGTGGAGGTTCCTCACTGTGGGTGGGGTTGTACAGGTGGCTTGTCAAGGTTTCTTGGTTAGGGAAGCTTGTGTCGGTGTTCTGGTGGGTGGACCTGGATTTCTTCTCTCAGGAGTGCAATGAAGTGTCCAGTAAAGTTATGAGATGTCAATGATTTTAAAGTAACTTTGGGAAGCCTGTATATTGGAGATCAGGGCTGTGTTCCTGTGTTGCTGGAGAATTTGCATGGAAAATTCTCCATGTTTTGCCCTGGAATTTGCTGGCCCTTGGGTGGTGCTTGATTTCAGTGTAGGCATGGAGGCATTTGATGAGCTCCTGTCAATTAATGTTCCCTGGAGTCAGGAGTTCTCTGGTGTTCTCAGAGTTTGGACTTAAGCCTCCTGCTTCTGGTTTTCAGTCTTATTTTTACAGTAGTCTCAAGACTTCTCCTTCTATACAGCACCATTGATAAAACATCTAGGTTAAAGATGAAAAGTTTCTCCACAGTGAGGGACACCCAGAGAAGTTCACATAATTACATGGAGAAGAGAAGAGGGAGGAGGGAGTTAGAGGTGACCTGAATGAGATGAGGTGGAATCAATAGAAGAGAGAGCAAGCTAGCTAGTAATCACTTCCCTATGTGCGCTCCACAGTCTGGATCGCTCAGAGATGTTCATGGAGTTATACAGAGAAGAGAAGAGGGAGGAAGGAGACAGAGGTGGCCAGGAGGGTAATACGGGGGAATGAAAAGGAGAGAGACAGATCCAGCCAGTAATCAGTTCCCTAAGTGTTCTCCACCATCTAGAAATTCGCAAGGTTGGGTAGAGAAGAGAGGGGATAGGGATGAGACACAGGCGACTTAATGGAGAAAAGGGATAGTCAAAGGGGGAGAGAGCAGTCAAGCCAGTAGTCTCGCTCCCAAGGAAAAATGGATACTGAAGATTGGGTTCTTAAAGGTACAAAATTGACAACAAAAAAGCAAAGATTAAAAATCTAGAGTAGAATTTGGAATTTCAAAAATACAATATTAAAGAAGAAAGGGAAAAAAGAGAAAAAGTCACAAAAATTATAAAAATAATGCATATATGAAGTTTTTTAAAAGGGTAGGTTATAAAAGCGAAAATTAAAGAAGTAATAGAGGACTTAAATTTTTTAATTAAAAAAGAATGATCATAAAAATAGTAAAAATATATCTAGGACTTTCTCTGGTGTTGCGGGTATTGTGGGGTCAGTTCATTTTTGGATAGTTCCTTGGTCCAGTATATATTTCTCAAGATTTATAGGCCTTTTCCTATGTAGTGGGTACTAACGACAGGGTTTTAATCTATTTCACCTGTCACTTCCAGGCGGTTTCCTCTGTTTTAGCTTCTTCTGTTTGCTGGACCCTTCAGTGTCTGATTTCTGCCCTGACACGGGGGGGTGGGGGGGTGTGGACACTTTTTTAAGCTCACTTGTTCAGTCGTGATGTGGGGAGGGAGGGACGCTGCCAACAAATAACACTGGTGTGTGCTCGCAGTGCCTCAATAACACTGGGCCTGCCCCCACTCACGGAGTGTACCCTCCCCTGCCCACACTGCTCAGGCTCTAGGTTGCTCCACTGGGAACCGTCCAAGGCCGGCCTTGGGTTGCATGCACTTCCCACGTCTAAGCCACTCAGCTTCAGGCACTCGGGTAGTCCTCAGAGGTGCAGACTCAGTTGGGCCTGTGTTTTGTGCCCTTCTCAGGTCCAAGCAGCTCAGGTGATAAGGTGTTTGGCAAGTGTGGTCGCTGTGACTTTTTCCTCCCCTATCCTTGCCACTTGGTTTGCTGGTTGAACAACGGGCACACCTTCTCAGGCAGATGTTGACCATCCAGAGCCCCAAGAAGTCTTAATTAGCAAAGAAGCCTGCTTATAATTTTGTAGATAATGTCTCTCGGGGGCTGCAGTTACCCCCTTCTGGCTCTGGCTGCCTGTCAGCAGAGGGGCATGGTCTTTAGCCGGCTATCTCTGTTCAGTCCTTTGTTCTGTGCACAGGCCTGGCAGTGTCTTAGGTTAGGGCTGGCTTTTTGAGTGGTAGTTATCTACCAATCTGGTTTGCTAGCCCAGGTTAGTTCAGTCAGTTTGCGCTCAGGGCATTCAGGCCAGATCCTTACTCTAAGCAATGCAGCCCACGCCTCCCTGCCCAGCCCCCGCTTGCTAGTGGCAGGTGCAGGCATCTGCGCTGCTTCTCCACTGGGGGAGTTACTGTTGGGCTCATAATCTGTGGGTTTTACTTATTTATTTATTTTTTCCTCCCTGTTATTTGCCCTCTGTGCTTCCCAGGCTCACCACAGACTTGGCAGTGAGAGTGTTTCCTGGTGTTTGGAAACTTCTCTCTTTTTAAGACTCCCTTCCTGGGACAGAGCTCCATCCCTACCTTTTTAATCTTTTTTTTTTTGTCTTATATTTTTTCCTACCTCTTTTCGAAGACAATGGGCTGCTTTTCTGGGTGCCTGATGTTCTCTGCCGGCATTCAGAAGTTGCTTTGTGGAATTTACTCAGCGTTTAAATGCTCTTTTGATGAATTTGTGGGAGAGAAAGTAATCTCCCTGTCCTATTCTTCCATCATCTTAGGACCACCCGATGTTTATCTTATCTCAACATTCATCTAAATCTGGGGGTTTGTCATTTTTATTTACTTCTTATTTTCACTCTCTCACTCTCAAACAAAATCTCCATAAGTGTACACAATCTGTCTGTTTTACTTATTGCCAAGTCCCTGGCATCTAGCTCAGTGCCCAGCATGTAATAGCTGCTCAGTAAATATTAATCATGGAAAAGGCAATGGCAGCTCACTCCAGTACTCTTGCTTGGAAAATCCCATGGACAGAGGAGCCTGGTAGGCTTCAGTCCATGGGGTCACTAAGAGTCAGATATGACTGAGTGACTTTAGTTTCACTTTTCAGTTTCATCCATTGGAGATGGAAATGGCAACCCACTCCAGTGTTCTTGCCTGGAGAATCCCAGGGACGGTGGAGCCTGGTGGGCTGCCATCTGTGGGGTCGCACAGAGTCAGACATGACTGAAGCGTCTTAGCAGCAGCGGCAAATATTTATTAAATACATAAATACAGACTTTACAACAACTTTATGAAGTAGGATTAAATTAGCCATCTGAGGAGTTAACTTGGAAACAGGCTAAATAAGAAAAAAATTTGAATTAAGAGAACCAGCACACATCTCAAATATGAATGAGCTATTACTAATATAATAAAAGGTTACCTAATCAACTATTTATTATTTATATAAAGAATTAAAAGTATTTCCCCCTCTGTCTATAGAAAAAAGATAATCTATTGAAATCCAGAAAGTGAGAAACCCTAAAGCAGGAAAATAATAACATATTTCTAGAATGGGATAGATTGCTTTTCTGAGAATCACAGTGCGTAAGGACTGGGTACATAACTTCTGGAGCCCACAGCAAAATGAAAATACAGGGTCACCTGTTACAATGGCAGGTGAATGCATCATAAGGATACTAAAAAAAATAAAGTATTTCCTTTTTCTGCTGTTTCTCTGTCAATTGTCATGGTGTTTTTAAATTTATTATTTAATGTTTTTCTAAGTGAAGTAATTTTGCTCTTTACAGCACCAGATTTTACTTCCATCACCAGTCACATCCACAACTGAGTGTTATTTTCGCTTTGACTCCGTTGCTTCATTCTTTCTGGAGTGATTTCTCCACTCTTCTCCAGCAGCATATTGGGCACCTATCGACCTGGGGAAGTTCATCTTTCAGTGTCCTATTTTTGCCGTTTCATACTGTTCATGGGGTTCTCAAGAAAGAATACTGGAGGTAAATTAGAAGGTCAAACAGGAGATGGCAAGAGTGAACATTTACATTTTAGGAATCAGTGAACTAAAATGAACTGGAATGGGGTGGATTTAATTCAGATGACCATTATATCTATTACTATGGGCAAGAATCCTTTAGAAGAAATGGAGTAGCCATTATAGTCAAAAAGAGTCCCAAATACAGTATTTGGGTGCAATCTCAAAAATGACAGAACTATCCCTGTTCATTTCCAAGGCAAACCATTCATTATTACAATAATCCAAGTCTATGCCCCGACCAGTAATGCTAAAAAGCTGAAACTGAATAATTCTATGGAGACCTATAAGACCTTCTAGAACTAACACCCAAAAAATATGTCCCTTTCATCAAAGGTGACTGAAATGCAAAAGTAGGAAGTCAAGAGATACCTGGAATAATAGGCAAATTTGGCCTTGGAGTAAAAAAATGAAGCAAGGCAAAGGCTAACCAAATTTTGCCAAGAGTACCCATTGGTCATAGCAAATACCCTCTCCCAGCAACACAAGAGAAGATTCTACACATGGATATCACTGGATGATCAATACTGAAATCAAATTTATTACATTCTTTGCACCCAAAGATGGGGAAGCTCTATATGGTCACCAAAAACAAACTGGGAGCTGACTGTGGCTCAGATCATGAACTCCTTATTGCCTAATTAGACTTGAATTGAAGAAAGTAGGGAAAACCACTAGACCATTCAGGTATGAACTAAATCAAATCCCTTACGATTATATACTGGAAGTGACAAATAGATTCAAGGACTTAGATCTGACAGAGTGCCTGAAGAACTGTGGACAGAGGTTCATGACACTGTATTGGAGGCAGTAATCAAGACCATCCCCAAGAAAAAGAAATGCAAAAAGGCAAATGGTTGTCTGAGGAGGGCTTACAAACAGCTGAGAAAAGAGAAGCTAAGGGCAACAGAGTAAAGGGAAGATATACCCATTTGAATGCAGAGATCCAAAGAATAGCAAGGAGAGATGAGAAAGACTTCCTCAGTGCTCAATGCAAAGACATCGAGGAAAACAATAGAATGAGAAAGACTAAAGATTAATTACTTCAAGAAAATTAGAGATACCAAGGGAATATTTCATGCAAAGATGGGCACAATAAAGGACAGAAATGGTATGGACTTAACAGAAGCAGAAGCTATTAAGAAAAGGTGGCAAAAATACACAGAAGAACTATACAAAAAATATTTTCATGACCCAGATAACCACGATGGTGTGGTCACTCACCCAGAGCCAGACATCCTAGAATGCAAAGTCAAATGGGCCTCAGAAAGCATCACTATGAATAAAGCTAGTGGAGGTGATGGAATTCCAGTTGGGCTCATTCAAATCCTGAAAGATGATGCTATGAAAGTGCTGCACTCAATAAACCAGCAAATTTGGAAAACTCAGCAGTGGCCACAGGACTGGAAAAGTTCAGTTTTCATTCCAATCCCAAACAAAGGCAATGCCAAAGAATGCTCAAACTATCGCACAGATGCACTCATTTCACACACTAGCAAAGTAATGCTCAAAATTCTCCTAGCTAGGCTTCAACAATATGTGAACCGAGATCTTCCAGATATTCAAGCTGGTTTTAGAAAAGACAGAGGAACCAGAGATCAAATTGCCAACTTCCTTTGGATCATTGAAAAAGCAAGAGAGAGTTCCAGAAAAACATATAATTCTGCTTTATTGACTATTCCAAAGCCTTTGACTATATAGATCACAACAAACTGTGGAAAATTCTTGAAGAGATACCAGACCACCTTATCTGCCTTCTGAGAAATCTGTATGCAGGTCAAGAGGCAATAGTTAAAACCAGACATGGAACAGCAGACTGGTTCCAAACTGGGAAAGGAGTACATCAAGGCTGTATTGTTACCCTGCCTATTTAACTTATATGCAGAGTATCTTATGTGAAATGCTGGGCTGGCTGAAGCTCAAGCTGGAATTAAGATTGCGGGAAGAAATATCAATAACCTCAAATACGCAGATGACACCACAATTATGGCAGAAAGCGAAAAAGAATTAAACAGCCTCTTGATAAAAGTGAAAGAGGGGAGTGAAAAATCTGGCTTAAAACTCAACATTCAGAAAACTAAGATCACGGTATCTGATCCCATCACTTCATGGCAAATAAGTGAAACAATGGAAACAGTGACAGACTTTATTTTGGGGGGCTCCCAAATCACTGCGGATGGTGAATGCAGCCATGAAATTAAAAGACACTTGCTCCTTGGACGAAAAGCTTTGACCAACCTAGATAGCATATTAAAAAGCAAAGACGTTGCCTACAAAGGTCCGTCTAGTCAAAGCTATGGTTTTTCCAGTAGTCACGTATGGATGTGAGAGTTGGACCATAAAGAAAGCTGAGCACTGAAGAATTGATGCTTTTGAACTACAGTGTTGGAGAAGACTCTTAAGAGTCCCTTGGACTGCAAGGAGATCCTACCAATCCATCCTAAAGGAAATCAGTCCTGAATATTCATTGGAAGGATGGATGCTGAAGCTGAAACCCCAATACTTCAGCCCCTGATGTGAAGAACCAGCTCACTGGAAAAGACCTTGATGCTGGGAAAGATTGAAGGCAGGAGGAGAAGGGAACGACAAAGGATGAGATGGTTGGATGGCATCATCAATCCCTAGAATGAGTTTGAGCACGCTCCAGGAGTTGGTGATGGACAGGGAGGCCTGTTATGCTGCAGTCCGTGGGGTCACAGAGTCTGACACAACTGAGCGACTAATCCGAACTGAATTAAGTAAAGAAAAATAGATATTTTTAATTATCAGCATGGCTTTCACTATTTATCTTGATATTGCACAATGTTAGTTTTTAATGAAAATATATGAGTATTTAACTTGTATGCTAAATCGTCAACATCATACAAATTGGTTTGGGAGCTCATACACTCATGTGTATTCATTCATACCAGAAAAGTGGAAAGAGCACAAAAGTAACTCAGCCATTTTTATTTCACTTCTTAATACATGCAGATCTCACCTACAACTTCTACATTTGGCTACTGATGAGTGAAAAAAAGATTGAAAGGAAAGGAAACTGCAGGTTGCTCTTTCTTTAAGCTTTTATGTCATGACTTTCATCATAAATTGTTGGCTATAAAGAGTAGCACGAGTAAGAAGGAACATAATAGGGTTCTGTGGCCATTTGTGTTTCTCTTCTTTCTGCTCTTTAAGCAAGTTCTGGCTAGAACAAAATCATGGCCTCTTGGCATCCTGTTTCCTCAGTGCAGCTAACAAGCTTTGAGTCTCTTTCAAGTCCCATACACTAAAGTCCTCTGGAATTCTATGCTTATGGAGCATCCTGGACACAACATGAGGATGGAGCGTCAAGAAACAGTGGACACGTATACTGTATGTATCTCCTCTGCTCACAGAAATGTTCCATTGTCCCGTCAGACTTCACTTACAAAGCACAACTGCAAAGATAATATCATTAAGAATTTCAAGACTGCAGTAACAGAGCATTACACCAAGAATGGGTCCCTTTTAAGTGTGGGCTCTTTGTGACTGTACAGATCAAGCGACCCTGAACTCAGTCCTGCAATGAATAGTCTGGTTCTTCTAGGCCAACCTGCTCCTACAGTGGACCTGGTTTCATCTTGCAATCATCTCAGTGACCTAAATCATTAAGAGAATTTAAGCAGCTTCTCTTGCTCTAAATCTATGAGGCAGTCTTACAATTGTAATTTGCCATCTCATATAGACATTTCTCCAAGTCACAAGGAGCAATTTAAATTACCCACTATAGTTTAACATTGTCATTTTGCTGTATGCATAAGACTATTGTGAATTTAGTTAAGAAAGAAAATGGCCAGAACCTGGTCGTCTGCATTTCCACATCCAAGCCATCACCCTAGATCCATATCTCCATTATTTCACCTGGTACTCCAGAGAATTTTTATCTTAAAATATTTCACATGGAAGTTTACTAATACCAAATAATATTAGTAATGTGATAAGAAGCTCATTTTAAACCAAATGCTTAACTTATTGATAGACTACTGGATATATGGAATAAAGGAAAGATCACCCATATATGATTTAGATTGTTTCCAGATCTTCTTGATACTGGCTGGGTAACAATGGCAAGTTTTATAACTCCTCCAATTCTTCAAATTTCTCATCGGCAAAATGAGAATTTTAGAGTAAATAACCCCTCACAATCCATTCTTATTTAGAGTTCTATGATTCCTCAGTACCAAACAAACACACACAAAAATACACAAAGAAACTAACACCAAAAAAAAAAGTGCTATAGTTCTGAGGCATGTAATACCTCCTACAGATCGCAAACATGAGGCCATATCAGTCAAGTGGGGTAAGAGTGTTTTCATGGGAAGGTAGATAGAGTAGAGCCGTTCAACCAAGATCTGCTTAATAAATGTGTAATCATATGTATGCCCTGCTCTGAAAATTCTTTTTGGGAAAAAAAGTAAACATTACTTCCTGAATGAAAACTGAAATCTTTGAAATAGAAAATATTTCCAGATGCTTTTCAACAGGGATGTTTGTGGATGTTTTAAAAATTTTAGATGGGATTTAAGTGTATACTTATCCCTCAGACCTATAGTACACTGGCTTCTGTGACAGTCTGTCTAACATTTTGGGCAAGAATGAAAAGAAGCAATATTTTTCTACTTCTCTAAAATCTGAGTTTCTTTATTAATGTTCAGCTTCCCACACTACATTGTCCAAATCTAAACCACATAAGGTAGATTTCTCTCACAAAGTTATTGCTAATCTGTAGTGAGTAGGTTTTACATTGCCTCCCTTTGACATGTAAAAATACACCTGTAAGATCATAAAATTTGCCACTAAACCAGACTTAACTAAGCCATTCCTCTGATACTCAGTAATGAATCATAAACCAAGTCATTTAACTTCTGTGAGGCTTAGCTTACTAATTTTTTAAAGAAAAAAAGCCTCAGGCTTTTGGTGTTGTAAATATTTATTTAAAAATAGTACGGAGGAGAGACGTGGATTCAAAAAACACAGTCATATACAGAAACAAAATGTACTGGACCCCAAAAAAAGACACCATAGGCATTCCAGAAGGGAGGACAGTGGAAAACTATTTACAGGTCATTTATAAAAGGGCAAGTCTATAAAAGAGTGTAATACCAAAGTATAAATCAAAATATAGTGGCACATCGTGTGAACGGGAAGAGACAAGTACCTCAGAAACGTGCAGTGGAGTGGACCTGGTGGGCTTCGTTCCACTTCACCTGCAAGGCCACTGGTGGTGTTCGGGCACACTCCCGCCTCGGTGTGTGCAGCACAGCAGCCCGGGGGGCGGGGGGGGGGGGGCAAAGAGGTGAGGCGCTGTGAAAACAGCATCAAACGACCCAGAGGAAACCATCTCTATCAGAGAAATAAAAGACAAACTCGGGTGATTAGTGTACAAACAGGGCCCGAGTGAGGTCATGGGCACGGGGCGGCCTGGGGAGGCGGGTGGGAGGAGGTCTCCTCCTGGTTTCTCCTCCGGTTCCCTGAGCAAGGCCCAGGCAGGTGCCGGCCCACTCTTCAGTAGCTGCTCCAGGTCAAGGTGAAGGGCACGCGGGCTCCTGCCCCGAGCCTAGTCTTGGGCAGCCTGGGGAGATGACGCTGAGGACTGCTCTCGGAGACACTTCCTGGGGTTTCCTTTGTCTGATTCTCTTCATCCCTGATAACTCCCCACCGGAACATTAGGTTAAGTGTTGCTCGTGGTAATTACATAAGCTACGTGCCCATCGGGGCATGGCCCATGCTGGGAGGGGCAGTCCTTTCCCTCCTGCGTGTGCGCTGGGCGCCCGATGGCGGCTCCTTCTCTCTCGGGAGGCAGCTGTGCTGAGGGCAGTTTGGAAATGCTTCAAGAACTCCGGAAAGCTGAAGACTGGCTTGTCACCAGGGAAAGAGCCCTGCAAGAATCTTCTTTGCCTTAGAGGAGTAGATGACTCAGTTATTTGAATTTATTCTATTGAGTTTATTCTAAAATTCTAAGAATTTTTGCCAACAAAGGTCCATATAGTCAAAGCTATGGTTTTTCCAGTAGTTATGCAATGATCTAACAGTTGGATCATAAGGAAGTCTGAGTGCCAAAGAATTGATGTTTTCAAACTGTGGTGCTGAAGAAGACTCTTGAGAATCCCTTGGATAGCAAAGAGATCAAACTGGTCAATCCTAAAGGAAATCAACCCTGAATATTCATTGGAAGACTGATGCTGAAGCCGAAGCTCCAATACTTTGGCCACTTGATGAAAAGAGCCAACTCACTGGAAAAAATCCTGATGCTGAGAACGATTGAGGGTAAGAGGAGAAGAGGGTAACAGAGGATGAGATGGCTGGGTGGCATCACTGACTCAGTAGACATGAGTTTCAGCAAACTCCAAGAGACAGTGAAGGACAAGGAAGTCTGGTGTGCTGCAGTTCATGGGGTCACAAAGACTCAGACACAACTTAGTGACTGAACAGCAACAAGAATCTATAGCTGCTAATTTATGTTTTCTGCCATTTTGAATTTTTAAATTTGTATTGACTTATTTTTGGCTCTGCTGGGTCTTCGTTGCTGCACAGGTTTTTCTCTAGTTGCACCAAGTAGGGTCTACTCACTTTTTGCAGTGCATGGGCTTCTCATTTCAGTGGCTTCTCTTGTTGCCGAGCACGAGCTCTAGGGCGCATGGGTTTCAGTAGCTGTGGCTCCTGGGCCCTAGAGCACAGGCTTAACAGTTGTGGCACAAAGGCTTAGTGGTTCCACTGCTTGTGGGATCTTCCCAGATCAGGGATTGAACCCACATCTTCAGCATTAGCAGGCAGATTCTTTTTCACTGAGCCACCAGGGAAGCCTTCATTTTGAGTTTTTGATTAATAATTTATTATTAAATTACATTCAGATTTTTATGATTATAAAAATATATTTGTATGACTTGAACTTGGATCTTAAAATATAACCCAAGTTTATACGTACTTCAGTACATAATAAGATGTTAACAAATAGGATTTCATTTCCAAAATAACAACTAATATTGGCTAAGTGCTTTACATTAATGTATTTATGTATTTTAAATACTCAAAATCTGTTTTGACACAGACATAGTTATTTCCATTGTACAGGTGAGAAAAGTGAGGCTTAGAGAGGTTAAGGAATTGACCCAAAGCCCCAAAGCCAATGACTGATTGAGTCAGGATTCCAACATTATCCCTCTCTCTCCATAGGCCACCCTTGCAGTTGAGTCAAGATTATGCCTCCTATAGTTCTATGACACTCAAAAACAACAACAAAGGAATAAAATGACTTTCTAACCACAGGTCAAATAAAATTAATGCAAGCATGCATATTTTTAGCCTATAAGGCAAAAGTATTATATATACAAAGCCTGCAGTCATCAGTTGTTTGTTTGTTTTTTTAATAAATGTGAGGAGAGGAAAAAATTATCACAGTTAAAGCAAGCTGAAGAGTACTTGCAACTCAAATCATATGACAAGAGTGGTTGTAAAGCTTAATCATTTATTTCCTGCTTTCAACTGGATCTAAAACATGTATTACTAAGTTTAGTAGGCAATTTATTACTAATATAATAAAAAGAACAGAAAAAGTAAGAAAGTAAAGAGATATCATTCATTAAGTGTTCTCTACTTAAAGTATATCATGTCCTTTCTATACCACTAGTAACAACAAAAGAAAGCTGTATTTGGAGTAACAGGTTCTTTGGCTAACATTCAAGATACATTAAAATTAAACATCCTAAATTAATAAAATGAAATGAAATTTGATTGCCTATAACAATCTTTTATGGAAAAAATAATAATAGCCTGCAACGTAAGAGAAGTAGTATGAAATATGTCTGTAAACCACTAGGAAGTCTGTTGTTACAAAACTCTGAAATGCTGATGTAGCCCTGGGATCAGCAAATATATGATCTTATTGCAGATATTCAAGGCTCACAGCAATTCAACAGAAAATTAATTAGTATCACCTCAACATAAATCTCAACAGTATTAGCTAAAATGCCAATTTTGTATTCACTTTTCATTAAAGCCAAAAATACTAATTAAAATTGATTTTTGCCTGTGCTTTGGTAAACGGCTGCCAGTTAATGGCTTTCAGTTGTAATGCAGACCTTTACTTAAATTAATTTTGTATGTTGTCTCCTTCCTTTTTATAAAGATAATAAAGTGTGAAAGGATAGGTGATGAGGGTGCAGAAAAGGGCAGTTCACATGCAGTAGGAAGAGCAAAGCATGAAGAATTCTGGGGCTTTTGCTAACTCTAGCATGACCAAGCTCCTTTATGAGCTATTTTAAAATATGCTATTTCATAGGCAAAAATAAATAGGGCTCCTTATCATATAAGTGATAAGAATTCATTCTTATAAGTTGATTGAATGATTAACATATTTTTTAAAGAATTTCTGAGTAAAGTCATATTCTTATTTGTGTAATGTAATCCATCTGTGGCTTCCCGGGGGTCGCTAGTGGTGAAGAATCCACCAGCCAATGCAGGAGATGCAAGAGATGCAGGTTCAACTCCTGGATTGGGAAGATCCCCTGGAGTAAGAAATGGCACGCCACTCCAATATTCTTGCCTGGAAAATTCCATAGGCAGAGGAGCCTGGTGGGCTACAGTCCATGGGGCCACAAAGAGTCAGATATGAGCACATGTATTTGTAAAAATAAACAAACAACAACAAACATGACCATGAACTTGGCCCATGTTTGGAGGATCATTTGGAACCAATCAAGAATAATTTAAGTCTCCATATCTCTTTCATTAGTGCTAAATAGAAAAAGAACAAAACAAAAGCACTTAAACATTAATCAACAAACATTTTAAATATTCTTTTAACTTTTTAATTAATAAAAACAATTGATACTGTGCCAGTGTTGAGTTTTGGGGCCATCAGGATTGGATGTATGAGTAGGAGGGGTTGAATTTTTCCAATAAGTAACAAGGTTTAGTGAGTCATTTATAGTCAGGTTCTCTGAGGAACCACAACTTAGAACCAGAAGCCACAAAGGCAAATCAAGTTCAGAGTTCTAGAGTAGCATGGACACAGAATGAAAAGTTGTCCAATATTTCTGGATTTAGATTAAGTATATTAAAAATATATATAAAGGAGATCCTAAATAAGAAGACCAGTTTCAAGAGCCTAAGAATCAATAAGCATAGGCAGTAATCCATCTTAATTACTATTTTTGGCTTTCATGAAAAATGATTATAAATTTAATATAGAACCTTAAAATTTTATATTAAATACTAAGATTCCTAAGAGGTAGGAATGAGAAGGGAGCAAAATGTATTCATGGTGTGCAGATTCAGGGACCTTCGTGGAACCTGTGTCATTTTTTAAAGAACTCTGGGAACTTGGGACCTTACCCCTACTTTCACCCCTAACTATTACAACTACAGATTTATACTTTCTATTTCATTCTCACACAAAAGCAAAACATATATCTTCTTAAGATGTTACAAGGATAGACATTTTAATAAACATATATACTCTGAGTTAGTAAATAATAGTTGTAAATCTCTCAGGTTCATTTTCAATGTGTTTACACAAAGGATAATTATTTAGTATGCCCTTGACATTAGGGAAGCATAAATCCCAACCATTATGAATGCCCAAAATCAGAATTATCACTACACCAAATAGATGCCATCCTAAAATGGGATAAAATATGACTTAATATTTCAGTTTGGACCATGAATTTATAAAAGGAAGTCATTTGGGGCTTTCCATAGACTTACCTAGGGGCAAGTCTTAAGATCTCTTTATGCAAATATATTTTGCTCACATAGCTAGGGTCATAATTTAGATTCTGATTTCTAAGCATGTCCTTTGGACAGCAAGGAGATCATACCAGCCAATCCTAAAAGAAATCAACCCTGAATATTCATTGGAAGGACTGATGCTAAAGCCGAAGCTCCAATACTTTGGCCATCTGAGGTGAAAAGTCGACTCATTGGAAAAGACCCTGATGCTGGGAAAGACTGAGGGTAGGAGGAGAAGGGGGACGACAGAGGATGAGATGGTTGGATGGCATCACCGACTCAATGGACATGAGTTTGAGCAAGCTCTGGGAGATAGTGAAGGATAAGGAAGCCTGGTATGCTGCAGTCCATGGGGTTTCAAAGAGTAGGACCCAACTGAGTGACCAACACACACACATAAATACACACACACAAACACACACACACACACACACACACACACAATGTTCTATTGTATGCAGACTTTTAGTTCTATATTATTTTAAATGAGACATCTTTGAACTAACCTTGTATGTAATGGTCTTGATTCTCTTTTTCTATCTTGAGTTCTTCTCAAGATGTTCTTATGGTTCCTTCTGTAAATATATTCTTGTTGTCTCTATCTCACCAGTTCATTAGAAGTAGAGAGTTATGTGAAAGAATTTTGATAACTGCAAAATAAAAATGGGTCATCACTCACAGATTTACCCTGCTCTGAGTAAGCCACTGTGTTCTAATCATTCCCCAAGACACAGTGATTTGTTCCCTGTGGTCTGAGCTTATAGGACTATTACCTAGTGCCCTCTCACCACAAATAAATCTACACATTGATTATTAAAGTTGCAAAACTGCTTTATCACAGGATACTACAGGAGGGATCAATTGTTAACATCACATGAAGAAATTAAGAAAGTGAAGACAGAGAAGTAACAGGTGTACCTGTGAAAAATGATTATTTTAAAATCATGGACATTAATAAATCAATGAGTGGGTCATGAAATCAATCATTTGGTTATGATCATCATTTTAAAATATGAAATAGGATAAATAGGAAGAATATAAAAAATAAAACTGTATTCCTCATATTAAGATGAAGTAAAAGTGTGTGTTTGCATGGGGTATGTGTTCTGGGTTTGCTGCTGCTGCTGCTAAGTCACTTCAGTCGTGTCCAACTCTGTGTGACCCCGTAGACGGCAGCCCACCAGGCCCCTCTGTCCCTGGCATTCTCCAGGCAAGAACACTAGAGTGGGTTGCAATTTCCTTCTCCAATGCATGAAAGTGAAAAGTGAAAGCGAAGTCACTCAGTCGTGTCTGACTCTTAGCAACTCCATGGACTGCAGCCCACCAGGCTCCTCTGTCCATGGGCTTTTCCAGGCAAGAGTATTGGAGTGGGGTGCCCTCACGTTCTCCAGTTCTGGGTCTATTTAATGCTTATTTCTGTTGGTGAAAGAAAGTGAAAGTCGCTCAGTCATGTCCAGCAGACTATACAGTCCATTGGATTCTCCAGGTCAGAATACTAGAGTGGGTAGCCTTTTCCTTTACCAGGGGATCTTCCCAACCCAGGGATCAAACCCAGGTCTCCCACATTGCAGGCAGATGCTTTACCAGCTGAGCCACAAGGGAAGCCCATTTCTGTTGGTGGGTGATAGGCAAAAGACAGTTTGCCAAAATGTGATTTCAGTTTGGGTTCTCTTTCTCTTTCCTCCTTGAACATTGATTGGTTTTAAAAAGCAAGTACTATATATACACTTCTCTAATCTCTCCAAAAGTATTTATGGAATTTCCTAAGAGATGACTTACACCAACCTAATTCACTATTTACTGTGTCTGCATATTACTTCCTAGTATGGATGTAGGATTGTTTGACTGTTCACCTATTTGGGTAATTTACTGTTTTTCTAGTTTTGTGATTAACAATCCTATCAAAGACACCCTTAACATGTCCTTACCTACTGTGACTTTATTTGGGCTGGATACCCACAAATAGGAATGCACGTCACAAGGTTTACAAACTGACATCTGGAGTGATACTATAACATCCTTTTATCTTGTTTTAGACTTGCTTTACTTCTGGCTTGAAGTTTTTTAATCCTTGCTGAAATGGTTTATTAACTTTCCTTTAGAATCCAGGTGTACCAGTCTGGATTCTTGGTTATATACCAAGAGAAATCAACTTGTGTAACAAATCAATAACATCTGGTTGGAAAGTACATCAGTCACTAACACAACTGAGAGAAAACTGGAATTCAAGACTCAGAATAAGGGAAGAGTGTGTCCAAGTCTCACCATGGTACAGTTTACTGAGAAGGTATCTCAGGTGGCTCTAGTGGTAAAGAGCCTGCCTACCAATGCAATGCAGCAGACATAGCGGCATGGGTTCAATCCCTGGGTCAGGAAGATCCCCTGGAGAAGGGCAGGGAAACCCACTCGTGTTCTTGCCTGGAGAATCCCATGGACAGAGGAGTCTGGAAGGCTACGGTCCGTGGGGTCGCAAAGAGTCTGACACGACTGAAGCGACTTAGCATGCACTCTTGGGATGTCACAGTATCCACCAGAATTAGTATTTAACACTGAGACTTAAAACTCTTTAACTGTGTATAGTCTATGTCCCTCCCCTAAAGATTTCAAAGCCAAAGTAGAGAACCCACTTGCATGAGCCTACGACACAGGACACCTCACTGATTCTAGGGATCAGTCAAAAGGACTTTATGTCCCACCCAGTTCTCTGTAAAGTAAGCAAAGTGAGCCTCCTACTCATTTTCTGATGCCTTTCAAATGTATTAGAGTTCACAGCTTGCATTACCCAGGATCTATTTACAAACATCATATTTACCACTTCAAAGCAAAAATTTTAATGATACAATTAAATTTTTCTGGCATAGTCACAAAGGGATCTCCTCCTCCCCAAACCTCATGAGTTACTCCATCTAGAGTGTCATCAGCCTCTCTATAGTTTTTCACTGCTTTATGTGGATATTCTATAATCAGTGAAATAAACTGTAAATTTTACCATAACCAACTCCCTTAATTAGAATAGGAAAATAAGATGACCAGAAGAAATTGAAAACTAGTTCAACTAACTAAAATATTCAAAACGCAATGACATATAAAATATAAGCACTATACTCCCTTTTTAAAACAGTGCCTCTGCTAATTAAGATTCTTTACTTAGTAAGATATCTCAAAGTTCTACTCCCAATGGAAGAGAACTTTTATGGATCATCTTCAGTGTTGTAACAACTCCCAAATCACAGAACCTTGGAAAAGCAAACATGTATTTCTCCATCAAGTTACACGAAAGTGGCAAGTCATATGTGGGTAGGCACCAGATCTGTTCCATGTCCCTTCTTTCTTAGATCCAGGCTGGAGGAGAAATCATCCAGTCCTTTTCTGATCCATTCACTCTTCTCTCTCCTCAACTCACTAACACTCCCCTCCCCAGTCTCCAATTAAGCTTTCACCCTTATCTCTCAAATGAGAATACTCCTGTTAAGCAGAAACAGCGTTACAGTGAGATAAAGGAGGCAATAAAACTTGTACCTTGTGTCAGGTACAAAATGCAAGAGGCAATAAAAATTCATCTACGAAGATAAACAATTCTCAGGCAATATTTCAGTGTCAAAATTAATGCCAAAGGTCACAGTGAAATAATCAAATGTTTAAAAGATAGGCTCAGTATTATTGATATTTCCTTTTGCCTCAGTCTCCAATATGGCTTAGCGTGATAGTTACAATTCTTTCATTTTCTAAACTTTGAATATTGCATTCCCTTTGGATTTTGCATTAATTTTTTAATTGTGTATTAAGATATCATTTAATTGCATTAAAATACTGAGATTTTTGGCAACTAACGCAAATGCCTCACTTGGCTTACCCTAGTCCTGGCCCTGTTATTAAAATTACCAGTGACACAAATATGACCGAAACTAGTGACTCAGTTCTCAGGTCTTATCTTACTTGACCTGTGAGCAGCATTTGATATGGTCAATCACTGTCTTCTTTAAATAAATTCTGCATATAACTTCTAGGACACAAGTCTCTCAGATCTTCTCTCATTTCACTGGGCACTCTCTTTGTGTCCTTTGCTCATTCACCCACACTTTTTAACATTGGAGGGCCCAGATTTCCATTCTTGGATCTTTTATCTTCATTTTTTCTACTCATCCCCTAAGGTATCTAATTGAGTTCTACAGCTTTAAAAATCACTTTTAGTTTAAAAATTCAAATTTATATGTCATCTTGGTCTATTCCAGCTGCTTTAGCAAAACTCCAGAGACTGGGTGGGTTACAAATGACAGAATTTTTTTTTCTCACAGTTCTGGAGGCTAGAAAATCTGAGATCAGGATGTCAGCATGGCAAGGTTCTGGAGAAGGCTCTCATTCAGGTTGCAGATCTCTGACTTCTCACTGTGTCATCATATGGTGGGAGGGGCTAGATGACCCCCTGGAGTGCCTTTCATAAGAGTTGTCATAATCCCAACCATAAGGGTTCTACCCTCTTGCTCTAAGTACCTCCCAGAGGTCCTACCTCCTAATACCACTGGAGGTTATGGTTTTAGCATATGAAATGGGGGCACAAGTATTCAGACCATTATACCCTGAGGTTCAGACTAGCACATCCAACTGCCTCTTGGTCACCATCTGGTTCCCCTGCTTGTCTGCTTTCAGATTCATTCCTGACTTCTCCTGATTCCTTCCTTTTGGGCTTCCAGACCCTTTCAGCTAGTGGATGGCACTGGCAGAAGCCTGGAGGGCTCATGTACACTTGTGGTGGATTCATGTCAATGTAGGGCAAAACCAATACAGTATTGTAAAGTAAAAAAATAAAGTAAAAATTTTTAAAAAGGCAAGATAAGTACATAAAACAAGCAGACAGGAAAACAATATTAATAAAAATAATAAATTCAAAAATAATCAACAAGTGCTACTACTTCATTGTCAGCTCCAGTTGTAGCTCCTTCATCCACTGGAAGGCTCTCATCTTGGCTCTGTATCCATGATGGCTCTTATTTTTTCCCCAGTTTCACTGAGAAATAATTGACACATACCAGTGTGTCAGGTTTACAGCATGGTGATTTGATTTAAATATAATGTAAACTAATTACCATCAGTTACATCCTTCTTCTTGGACAGATATAGTGAGGAAAAAGAGAAAAAAGGAAAACAAATTCACCTTGTGATAAGAACCCATAGGATTTTCTCTCTCAACAATTTTCCTATAAATCATAATTTTTGACTCTGGAAATTCCCACTCTCTTTAGAGGTTCCTCCAGCCCAAAGAGTGGTAGCTATTTCCTGATGTGGCTAATCTCAGGTCAAAAACCTTGATTATTGTCTTTCTTTCATTTCACAAATTCAAACCATCAAGAAAATTATCTGGCTTTACTGTAAAAATGTATCCAGAGTGTGATTATCTCTCACTATCTCCCACTACTACCAACCTGTTTTAAGACACAATCACCTCTCATCTTAATCACTGCACTTTTAGCCTCCTAACTTCATTCTGTTTTCCACCTAGTGTATTCATTATACTTCAGCCACAGTGGTCCTTTTAAAATATAACTTGGATCATGTCACACTTCATAAAATGATCTTTTGCCAACTCACTTAAAAGATGGCCTGTGATGTCCAGAATGATCTACTGCCTGTATTTCTAGGGCCACCTCATTCACTATGTATCAGCTACTCTTACCACCTTGAAATTCAGGCCACTGCTTTTATAGTCCTTACATTTCTTCTTCCTTATACTTGAAAAAAAATTTCCCCCAGATATTTTTATGATGTACATCCTCTCTTCCATCAGGCTTCCATTGGTATAGTTCAAACTAACATCCAACACTGTTACAATGTCCTATCCTCTGACCTCTCTGATTTCCCTGAAGTTTATTTTTCTGTATAACATATACCAGAATTTGATATATGATGTGTTTACATGCTAATGTGTTTATCATCAGTCTCTCCACTTCATGTTAGCTCAAAAGGACAGGAACTTGTTCTTTCTTTCATTTTTAGTATTTAGGAAGATGTGACACAGAATTGACCCTCAACAGCTATTTTGAATGAATTAATTAATAACAGGCACTTGTTATACCACCCCAATTAAGATAACCTCTTTCCAGTTCCAACCAACATAATGTAATCAATATAGTAAAACTATATGTTGATGGAATCCTGAGTCAAATTTTGAAGATGCAATGATAACTTTTCAAAGTCCTGCTATCTTCCAGTCAGTGGAATAAAAGAAATAAGAAAAACAATTTTTCAGATAACTAATTACATACCAGGTGTCAGGGTACACTGATTTGCTTCACTAAGGAGACCACATTTGAAACAGCAGCTGTGATTGAAGTAACCACCTGGCATTTTCTGGAACTCATCTATCTTTAGCACCAGCCATATTGTAAAGATAAATGAGGATGGAGTAGAAATCAACTGCCCACATCTTTTAAGTATGTGATTGTGACACTAACCTCTGCTCTTCCACAGGGATGCACTATTGCCTGGGTCAAAATTCTATTTATCAGCTAACTTTCCATAAGGGCCTACATCGCCTGGCAGTCTGCAGTAGCACTGTGAACTCCTAGAAATTAGTTTACACTCACAAGCACTGTCAACTAATCATAAATGTGACACAGTCGTGATGGCATGTGGAAAGAGGATAATGTAGAGAATCCTAGAATGAAGAGTCTCACTATGTGTTTGTTTTTCCTCAAAGGCACTTTAAACTCCCTTCACTTGTAGATACTGGTTCAACAGATTGATCATTTGATGATGAGGAAGAGGGATGTACATTCTCTAAAAACTGATTCATCAGGCCTCAGTTCAAATCAACCAACATCTTAATGGACTTCCTTCCTACCTAACATGGGATGCAGGCAAGCCATTCTGACACCACACTAACTTTGTTCCCCATGTTTTCAGTAATGGAGAAGTGAGAATTCCTTGCCCTCCCCAGAATTCAACTATCAAGGAATCAGTTTCACCTCCAACATCTCGCTTTGTGTCCAGCCTACAGGGAGCAACTTCTAAAGCCCCTTTCCAAAGTAATAGCATTTTTTACTCACAAATTTATTTTTTCAAGGTCTTGGTAAAATATATTCTGAGCCACATTAGATCTGTTAGATAAATTCACCCCATCACCTTAGTCTCCTGAAGTCTTTGAACTTCTTCTCCATTAGTATCAAGTTTCTGACATGTCTCCTTCATTAAATATGCATCGTGATTATGTACAGGTTTCAATTTGTATTTGAAAACTGACCAAGCAAGCAATTTAAAAACTTCTCAAAAAATATTACAGTATTGTAATTTAAAATAAATAAATAAATAAATTTTTAAAAAAATTTAAAAAACTTCTCAAAAAATAAAAATAAATAAATAAAATAAAATAATTCTGAGTGAAAATGAGGAAAGTTACCTTAGTAAAGAACCTCCCAAAGATTAAAAACTTATGACATCTTTGGGCACAAAGAGCATAACTTTTCAGGAAGGCTTGCATTGGTTGGCATGACTGACAACAGAGACAGCAATTTAAGATTTGCAAAGAACTTCATATCATCGGCACTCAATATGCCAGCAAATCTGGAAAACTCAGCAGTGGCCACAGGACTGGAAAAGGTCGGTTTTCATTCCAATCCTAAACAAAGGTAATGCCAAAGTATACTCAAACTACTGAGCAATTGCACTCATCTCACACGCTAGCACAGTAATGCTCAAAATTCTCCAAGTCAGGCTTCAACAATACATGAACCATGAATTTCCAGACATTTAAGTTGAATTTAGAAAAGGCAGAAGAACCAGAGATCAAATTGCAAACATCTGTTGGATCATCAAAAAAGCAAGAGAGTTCCCGAAAAACATCTATACCAAAGCCTTTGACCATGTGGATCACAACAAACTGTGGAAAATTCTTCAAGAGATAGAAATACCAGACTACCTTACCTGCCTCCTTGAAATATGTGTGCAAGTCAAGAAGCAATAGTTAGAACCTAACATAGAACAACAAACTGGTTACAAATCAAAAAATGATTACATCAAGTCTGTATAGTGTCACCCTGCTTATTTAACTTAATAGGCAGAGTATATCATGTGAAATGCCAGGCTACATGAAGCACAAGCTAGAATCAAGATTGACGGGAGAAATATCAATAACCTCAGATATGCAGATGACACCACCCTTATGGCAGAAAGCGAAAAAGAACTAAAGAGCCTCTTGATGAAAGTGAAAGAGGAGAGTGAAAAAGTTGGCTTTAAAACTCAGCATTCAGAAAACTAAGATCATGGCATCTGGTCCCATCACTTCGTGGCAAATAGATGGGGAAACAATGACAGACTTTATTTTGGGGGGCTCCAAAATCACTGCAGATGGTGACTGCAGCCATGAAATTCAAAGACTCTTGCTTCTTGGAAGAAAAGCTATGACCAACCTAAACAGCATATTAAAAAGCAGAGACATTACTTTCCCAAAAAGGTCTGTCTAGTCAAAGCTATGGTTTTTCCAGTAATCATGTATGGATGTGAGAGTTGGACTATAAAGAAAGTTGAGTGCCAACGAATTGACAATTGATGCTTTTGGACTGTTGGAGAAGACTCTTGAGAGTCCTTTTGACTGCAAGGAGAGCCAACCAGTCCATCCTAAAGGAAATGAGTCCTGAATATTCACTGGAAGAACAGATGCTGAAGCTGAAACTCCAATACTTTGGCCACCTGATGCGAAAAACCAACTCATTGGAGAAGATCTTGATGCTGGGAAAGATTGAAGGCAGAAGAAGAAGGGGATGACAGAGGATGAGATGGTTGAATGGCATCACAGTGCAATGAAAATGAGTTCGAGTAGGCTCGAGGAGTTGGTGATGGACAGGGAAGCCTGGTATGCTGCAGTCCATAGGATTGCAAAGAGTCCAACATGACTGAGCGACTGAACTGAAGTCACATCACCATATATATTTCCATACCAATTCTCAGTTTCCAAACCTTTTTATAAGTGATATCATGGACCAAAAAGTAAGCTGATATAGTAATTTAGTAACTAATTAGATCAAAGTATACATTTGGGTCCTGATTGACCCAGTCCTATGGCTTCAAAAGGTTAGTGAATCTTTGGAAAAGTCATAGAACATCAATGCCTTGAGATGAGAATCTAGGGACTTAAAACTGTCATTCTACCTTTCTGACTTGTCCAGTACTGTTAGAAAAAGCCACCCTACCTCACAGTCCTTGATTTCTTTTTACCTATCCTATTTTTCTAAGGCAAGAGACTGGATTTTTTAAGGATTGGCTTTCAAAGGATACTTTAACATAATTGACTACAGGTAAAATTTAATTTAGTATAAATAACTATATCACTAATGCATATAATGAATTTCCAGATTATTTTTTCAAGAATCTTAAAAATATTCTTGCCAGGAGAAATATCAATAACCTCAGGTATGCAGATGACACCACCCTTATGGCAGAATGTGAAGAGGAATTCAAAAGCCTCTTGATCAAAGTAAAAGAGGAGAATGAAAAAGTTGGCTTAAAGCTCAGCATTCGGACGTGGGCTGTCTCCTCCCGGCCACCACTGGCCTCGGACGCAGGTAAGCTCCCTCCCGGCCGCGGCCAAACCTCAGACGTGGGGTAGTTCCTCTTGGCCGCACTGAGTTCCAAAGAATAGCAAGAAGAGATAAGAAAGCCTTCTTTACTGATCAATGCAAAGAAATAGAGGAAAACAACAGAATGGGAAAGACTAGAGATCTCTTCAAGAAAATTAGAGATACTAAGGGAACAATTCACGCAAAGATGGGCTCGATAAAGGACAGAAATGGTATGGACCTAACAGAGGCAGAAGATATTAAGAAGAGGTGGCAAGAATACACAGGAGAACTGTACAAAAAGATTCTCATGACCCAGATAATCATGATGATGTGATCACTAATCTAGAGCCAGACATCTTGGAATGTGACATCAATTGAGCCTTAGAAACCATCACTATGAACAAAGCTAGTGGAGGTGATGGAATTCCTGTGGAGCTGTTTCAAATCCTGAAAGATGATGCTGTGAAAGTGTTGCACTCAATATGCCAGCAAATTTGGAAAACTCAGCAGTGGCCACGGGACTGGAAAAAGGCAGTTTTCATTCCAATTCCAAACAAAAGCAATGCCAAAGAATGCTCAAACTACCGCACAATTGCACTCATCTCACATGCTAGTAATGCTCAAAATTCTCCAAGCCAGGCTTCAGCAATACGTGAGCCGGGAACTTCCTGATGTACAAGCTGGTTTTAGGAAAGGCAGAGGAACCAGAGATCAAATTGCCAGCATCCACTGGATCATGGAAAAAAGCAAGAGAGTTCCAGAAAAACATCGATTTCTGCTTTATTGACTATGCCAAAGCCTTTGACTGTGCGGCCACAAGAAACTGTGGAAAATTCTGAAAGAGATGGGAATACCAGACCACCTAACCTGCTCTTGATAAATCTGTATGCAGGTCAGGAAGCAACAGTTAGAACTGGACATGGAACAACAGACTGGTTCCAAATAGGAAAAGGAGTACGTCAAGGCTGTATATTGTCATCCTGCTTATTTAACTTCTATGCAGAGTATACATCATGAGAAACGCTGGACTGGAAGAAACACAAGTTGCAATCAAGACTGCCGGGAGACATATCAATAATCTCAGATATGCAGATGACACTACCCTTTGGCAGAAAGTGAAGAGGAGAGAAAAAGCCTCTTGATGAAAGTGAAAGAGGAGAGCGAAAAAATTGGCCTAAAGCTCAACATTCAGAAAACGAAGATCATGGCATCCGGTCCCATCACTTCATGGGAAATAGATGGGGAAACAGTGTCAGACTTGATTTTTGGGAGCTTCAAAATCACTGCAGATGGTGATTGCAGCCATGAAATTAAAAGACGCTTAGTCCTTGGAAGAAAAGTTATGACCAACCTAGAAAGTATATTCAAAAGCAGAGACATTACTTTGCCGACTAAGGTCCATCTAGTCAAGGCTATGGTTTTTCCTGTGGTCATGTATGGATGTGAGAGTTGGACTGTGAAGAAGGCTGAATGCCAAAAATTGATGCTTTTGAACTGCCATGTTGGAGAAGACTCCTGAGAGTCCCTTGAACTGCAAGGAGATCCAACCAGTCCATTCTGAAGGAGATCAACCGTGGGATTTCTTTGGAAGGAATGATGCTAAAGCTGAAACTAGAGTACTTTGGCTACCTCATGTGAAGAGTTGACACACTGGAAAAGACTTTGATGCTGGGAGGGATTAGGGGCAGGAGGAGAAGGGGACGACCTAGGATGAGATGGCTGGATGGTATCATGGACTCGATGGACGTGAGTCTGAGTGAACTCTGGGAGATGGTGATGAACATGGAGGCCTGGGGTGTTGTGATTCCTGGGGTTGCAAAGAGTCGGACACGACTGAGTGACTGAACTGAACTGAAAACTCAACATTCAGAAAACGAAGATCATGGCATCCAGTACCAATACTCCATGGGAAATAGATGGAGAAACAGTGGAAACAGTGTCAGATTTTATTTTGGGGGCTCCAAAATCACTGCAGATGGTGACTGCAGCCATGAAATTAAAAGACATTTATTCCTTGGAAGAAAAGTTATGACCAACCTAGATAGCATATTCAAAAGCAGAGACATTACTTTTCTGACTAAGGTCCATCTCCTCAAGGCTATGGTTTTTCCAGTAGCCATATATGGATGTGAGAGTTGTACTGTGAAGAAGGCTGAAAGCTGAAGAATTGATGCTTTTCAACTGTGGTGTTGGAGAAGACCCTTGAGATTCCCTGGGACTGCAAGGAGATCCAACTAGTCCATTCTGAAGGAGCAACCCTGGGATCCTTGGAAGGAATGATGCTAAAGCTGAAACTCCAGTACTTTGGCCACCTCATGCGAAGAGTTGACTCATTGAAAAGACTTTGATGCTGGGAGAGATTGGGGGCAGGAGGAGAAGGGGATGACAGAGGATGAGATGACTGGATGGCATCACTGACTCGATGGACACGAGTCTGAGTGAACTCTGGGAGTTGGTGATGGACAGGGTGGCCTGGCATGCTGCGATTCATGGGATCGCGATGAGTCGGACACAACTGAGTGACTGAACTGAACTGATGTCATCTTCCCTGGTGGCTCAGAGGTTAAAGAGTCTGCCTCCAATGCAGGAGACCCGGGTTCGATCCCTGGGTTGGGAAGATCCCCTCAAAAGGAAATGGCAAACCACTCCGGTATTCCTGCCTTGGAGAATCCCGTGGACAGAGAAGCCTGATAGGCTACAGTCCACGGGGTCACAGATAGTCAGACACAACTGAGCGACTTCATTTTCACTTTCATGTCATATTCCACTTATTTCCACTCCTGGTAATAATTTCTGTATTATTGGTTTTGAACAAGATCTTACTCTGGAGAGTGGGCAAGATAGCAGAGTCGGAGGACCTGAGCTCAACCCATGGCCCCACCAAAACTACAGCTATTTACAGAGCAACTATCAATGAGCATTACAAGACTAACAGGAAAGATTTTTCACAGCTAATACTATAATGAAGGAGCCACAATGAGAAAGGTAGGAGGGGCAGAGAAACAGTATAGTCAAGACCCACACACCAGGATAGGTGACACACGAATAGAAAGATAGTCGAAACTGTGAAGGTTCTTCCCAAAGAGAAAGAGGTCTAAGCCCTACACTGGACTCCTTAGTCCATGAATCCTGCACCAGGAAGACAAGTCCCCAGAATGTTTGACTTTGAGGGCCAACAGAGCTTGCATATGGGAGAGCCAGAAGGCAACAGGAAACAAAGACTCCACTCTCAAAGGGCTTCCCTGGTGGCTCAGACAATACAGAATCTGCCTGCAATGTGGGAGACCAGAGTTTGATCCCTGGATTTGGAAGATCCCCTGGAGAAGAAAATGACAACACACTCCAGCATTTTTGCCTGGAAAATCCCATGGACAGAGGAACCTAGTGGCTCCTCATATAGTCTATGGGGTTGCAAAGAGTTGGATATGACTGAGTGACTAACATACACACTCAAAGGGCACAGGCATAATGTTACACACTCTGAGACCTAGCATAGAGGCAGTAATTTAATAAAAGCCTGAATCAGACCAACTTGCTAATCTTGAAGAGCCTCTCAAAGAAGCAACAGGTCAGTAGGACTCCCTTGAAGACACAGACGCTGGAGGCAGCTGTTTTGGGGAGGTTGTTCTATCATAAAGACACTGGCACTGGCACACATCATGTTGGAATTCTAGCTCTAGCTTATTAGTACTGGGACCCAGCCCTGCCCACTAAGCTGGTTTACCCAGCCTAAGACCCCACAAGCAGAGCAGCCAGTTCTGTGGGGACCCAGCAACATCCACAGGCAGATGATACCAACATGAGAACTCCCAAGCCCCCAGAATGGAGTGTATTACTGGGGTCTATAGGGCAACTCCAACATAAGGCCACTTCTCCAAGATGGAGAAATGTAAACAATCTACTGAATACAGACAAGTAGATACAAAGAATTAGGCAAAATGAAGTTGCAAAGGAATATGTTTCAAACAAAGGAAAAAGATAAAACTCTAAAAGAACTAAGCAAACTGGACAAAACTATCTACCTAATACAGAGATCAAGGTAATGATCTTAAAGACGTTCAGTGAACTTAGGAGATGGATGGATGATCAGGGTGAGAAGCTTTACAAAGAGTTAGAAATATAAAGAGGAATTGAAGAGAGCTGAAGAATACAATAACTAAATGAAAAGTTAACTAGAAGAATTCAACAGTACATTAGATGATACAAAGGAAAGGTTCAGGGAACTAGAAGACACAGTAGTGGAAATTCACCCAAGCCAAGAGAGAAGAAAACAAAGATCAAAAAATGAGGACACTTTGAGACCTCTGAAACAACATCAAGCATACTAAAGTTCACATTTTGGGGGTGTCAGAAGGGGAAGAGAGAGAGAAATGTCAGATAATATATTTGAAGATATAATAGCTGAAAACTTTCCTAACCTGAGGAAGGAAACAGACATCCAGTTCCAGGAAAAAAAAGAGTATCAAAAAATATCACCCCAAAAAGATCCACATCAAGGCACATTGTAATTAAAATGGCAAAATTTAAAGATAAAGAGAGAATATTAAAGGCAGCAAGAGAAAAGTAAACCATTATATACAAAAGAACACCCATAGATTGTCAGATAAATTTTCAGCAGAAACTTTGTTGACCAGAAAAGAGTGGCACAATATAATTAAAATGATGAAAGAAAAGAAATAATGGGGGAAAAAATAACACTGCCAAGAATACTCTAACCAAAAAGCTCTCTTTTAAAGAGAAATAAAGAGTTTTATAGAAAAGATAAGAACTCAGCACCACTAAAGTAGCTTTACAAGAAATGTTTGAGGGACTTCTCTAAGTGAAAAAGAAAAAGCTAAAACTAAAAATCTGACAATTATAGGAGGAAAAATCACATTAGTAAAGGCAAATCATACAATAAAGATAATAGTTCAAACACTTATTAAGCTAGTAGGAAACCAATAAAAAGGCAAAACATAAAAGATGTAAAATACGTTGTCAAAAATATTAAATTGGGGGAGTAAAAATGCAGGGCTCTTAGAATCAATTTAGCCTTAAAGGATTATCAATTTAATTATATGTGTGTGTGTGTGTGTGTGTGTGTGTATTTCTCCTGGTAACACAAACCAAAAATCTGTAATAGATATACAAAAAGAAAAAGGAATCCAAATATAAAATTAAAGATAATCAAATCACAAGGGAAGAGAGAAAAAGAAGGTGAAATGAATAAAAAGAACTACAGAAACAATGAATAAAATAGCAATAAGTATCTGTCAAATAATTAAATATAAATGGACTAAATGCTCCAATCAAAGATATAGAATGGCTAAATAGATACAAAAACAAGACCCATTTATATGCTGGCTACAAGAGACTTGCTTCATGTCTAAAGACACAAACAGATTGAGTGAAGGGATGGAAAAAGATATTCCATGCAAATGGAAACAGAAAGCTAGAGTAACAATACTTGGAAATGAAAGTGAAAGTCGCTCAGCCACTAAGTTGCTCTGACTCTTTGCAATCCTATGGACTGTAGCCTGCCAGGCTCCTCTGTCCATGGAATTCTCTATACAAAATACTGGAGTGGGTAGCCATTCCCTTCTCAAAGGGATCTTCCTAACTCAGGGATCGAAATAACCTTTAAAATAAAAGCTGTAAGAAGAGACAAAGAAGGCTATAACATAATGATAAAGGGAACAATATAACAATTACATCCACATATCTATATATACATATATGTATGTGCATGCTCAGTTGCTTTAGTCATGTCTCTTTGCGACCCTATGAACTGTAGCCCACTAGACTCTGTCCATGGGATTCTCCAGGCAAGAATACCAGAGTGGGTTGTCATGCCCTCCTTCCGGGGATCTTCTTGACCCAGGGATCGAATCCACATCTCCTGTGTCTCCTGCATTACAGGTGGATTCTTTACCACTGAGCCACTGGGGATGTCCCAGTTTGTATATACATGTGCACACACACACACACACAACACACACACACACACACACACACACACACACACACACATATACTTATATATGGCCCCAACATAGAACACCTAAACATGGAGAGCAAATATTAACAAATATAAAAAAAAGAAAATGACAGTAACACAATATCAGTAGAAAACTTCAACACCTCACTTTTATCAATAGACAGATTATCCAGATATAATATTGATATGGAAACACTAGCCTTAGAGAATACATTACAGCAGAGGAACTTTAGAAATATGTGTAGAACGTTTCATCAAAAAGCAGTAGAATAGGCATTCTTTTCAAGTGCACATAGAACATTATACAGGATATATATCACATGCAAGAAAACAAAACAAGTCTCAATAAAATTGAGAAGATTGAAGTCATATCAGCATCTTTTCCAATCAGAATGTTATGAGGCTAGTAAACAATAATAACAAGAAAACTGGAAAAACAACCCCACAAACATGTGCAGGCTAAATATTATGCTACCAGCCAACCAATGGGTCATTGAGGAAATCAAAGAAGAAATAAAAGATAACTGGAAAATACACATGCTTCACTGCCATTCTCCCAAAACATCCCACTCTTTCCCTCTCCCTCAGAGTCCAAAAGTCCACTCTATACCTCTGTGTCTCTTGTTGTTTGGTGTAGGATGCAGGATGCATGGGGCTGATGCACAGGATGATTCAGGTAGAGGATGTGGGGTGGGAGGTGGGAGGGGGCTTCAGCATTGGGCGATTGTGTTCACCTATGGCTGATTCGTGTCAATGTATGGCAAAACAAATACAGTATTGTAATTAAAAAATAAATAAATTTAATTAAAAAAATAAATTTCAAAATAAAGAAAAAAAAAAAGATAACTGGAGGCAAATGAAAAAGAAACAGTGATCCAAAATCTGTGGGATGTACAAAAGTGGTTCAAAAGGGAAGTTCATATTGATACAAGCCTACCTCTGGAAACAAGAAAAATTTCAAATAAAACAATCTAACCTTATACTTAAAGGAACCAGAAAAAGAAGAACAAACAAAACCCAAAATTGGCAGAAGGAAAGAAATTATGAAGATCAGAGCAAAAATAAATGAAATAGAGACTAAAATGGGTGGAGGTAGAATTAATGAAACTAAGAGCTGTTTTTTTTTTTTTTGCAATGATAAAATGATAAATATTTAGACAAATTCATCAAGAAAAATCTCTTTCATTGAGAAAATTAAAATGAAATCATGTGAAAAGAAGTTACAAATGATGCCAAGGAAGTACAAAGAATCATAAAACGCTACTATGAACAACAATATGCCAATGGACAGCCTAGAAGAAATGGATAAACTCCCAGAAATGTGAAATCTCCCAAAATTAATCAAGAAGAAATGGAATTACCAGCTAATTATAGACCAATTATCGGTAATGAAATTGAGTTAGTAACTAAAAAACTTCCAGCAAACAAAAGTCTAGAACCAGATGACTTCAGAGTTTAAAAGCACCAAATATTTAAAGGAGAAGTTAATGCCTATGCCTCTCAGCCTGTTTCAAAAATTTGAAGAAAGGATGCTTCCAAACTCACTCTATGAGGCCAGTTTGATATCAAACCCAGAGACAACACACAAAAAGAAAATTTTAATATAATATACCTGATGAACATAGATGCAAAAATTCTCAACAAAGTATCTGCAAACTGAATTAAACAATAAAATTAAAGGATCATACATCATGATCAAGTAAGATTTATATCAGGGATACAAGTATGGTTCAATATCCACAAATAAGTGTGATATTCCACATCAACAAATTGAAGATTAAAAATCACATGATTATCTCAATAGATGCAGAAAAAGCATTTGACAAGATTCAATATCCATTTATCATAAAAACTCTTAGCAAAGTGGGTATGAGGGGAATATGCCCTAATATTAAAAAGCCACATATGATAAGCCTACAGAAAAAATCGTACTCAGTAATGAAAATCTGAATGCATTTCTGTTAGGCTCAAGAACAAGACAAGCATGCCCACTCTTGTAATTTTTTTTAACATGGTATTGGAAGTCCTAATCACAGAAATCAGACAAGAAAAAGAGATAAAATGCATGGAAATTAGAAAGAAAGAAGTAAAACTGTCACTATATGGAAATGACATTATACTACATATAAAAAATGCTGAAGTCTACCCCAAACCTCTTGGAACCAATAAATGAATTCAGTTAATTTGAAGAATACAGAATTACTATACAGAAATCTGTTACATTTCTATACACTAACAGCAAACTATCATAAGGAGAAATTATGAAAACAATCTCATTTACAATCACATCAAAATGAATAATATACCTAGTAATAAACCTACTAAGGTGATGAAAGACCTGTACTCCAAGAACTATAAGACACTTAAGAAGGAAATTGAAGACCATGTAAGCAAATGGAAACATATACTGTGTTCATGGATTAAAAGAATTAATACTGCAAAAATTAAAATACTACCCAAAACAATCTATAGATTCAATGCAAATCCTATCAAAATAACCAAAGGCATTTGTCACAGCACTAAAACATATAATACTGAAATTTGTATGAACACACCAAAGACCCTGAAAAGCCAAAACAATCTTGAGGAAGAAGAACAAACTTGATGTATCACATTCCCTGATTTCAAACTATACTATAAAGCTATAGTAATCAAGACGGTATGATAGTGACATAAAAACAGACACACTGATCAATGGTACAGAAAAAGAGCTCAGAAATGAACCCACACTTATATGATCAGTTGATCTATGACATGGAGGTGGCAAGAATACACAATGGGGAAAAGACAGATTCCTTAGTAAGTAGTGCTGGGTAACCTAGATAGCTGCATGCATAGAAATCAAATAGGGCTAGTTTCTCACAACATAGACAAAAATAAATTTAAAATATATTAAAGACATAAATGTAAGACCTGAAACCATAAAACTCCTAGAAGAAAACATAATGCCCTTTGACATTAGCTTTAGCAATATTTTTTTTGATTTGTCACTGAAGACAAAGGAAATAAAAGCAAAAATAAACAAATGGGACATCAAACTAAAAGTTTTTGCACAGCTACTAAAATTATTTTGCAGCCTACTGAATGAGGGAAGACATTTACAAACAATATAGCTGACAGGGGGTTAGCATTCAAAATAAAAAAGAATTCATACAACTCAACATAAAAAAAACCCTGATTAAAAAATAAGCAGAGGGTTAGAACAGACATTTTCCAATAGAAAACATAGAGAAGGCCAAGACACATGAAAAGATGCTCAGCACCACTAATCATCAGAGAAATGCAAATCAAACCCACAATAACATCACCTCACACTTGTCCAAATGGCTATTATCAAAAAGACAACAAATAACAACTGTTGACAAGCATGTGGAGAAAGAGAACTCATGCCCTTTGGTGGGAATGTAAATTGGTGCATTTGGTATGGAAAACAGTATGGAGGTTCACTATATATATATATATATATATATGTATATATATATATATATATATATATGTATGTATGTATATATACTACTTTCTAATCCCAAAATTTTACTTCCAAAGGAAATTAAAACACTAATTTGAAAAAAATAAATGAACCTGATATTCATTGCAGCATTATTCAAAATAGCCAAGACCAAAAAAGCAACCTTAGTGCATATCAATAGAGGAAGGGGTAAAGAGGATATGCTTTACATATGCAATTGAACTTAGTCATTGAAAAAAGAATGAAATCTTGCCGTTGGTAGTAAAATGGATGAATCTACAGAGCATTATGCTAAGTGAGTCAGACAGACAAAGACAAATACCTCATGATTTCACTTATATATGAAGTCTAAGAAACTAATGAACAAACATAACAAAACAGAAACGGTCTCAGATACAGAGAATAAACAGGTGGTTGTCAGAGGGAAGGGGTGTGGAGAAATGAGAGAAATAGGTAATGGAGATTAAGAGGTACAAACTTCCAGGTAAAAAATAAATGGGTCACGAGTTGAAATGTACAGTGAAGGGAATATAGGCAGTAGTTATGTATTATCTTTGTATGGTGACAGACAATAACTAGACTTACTGTGGTGCTCACTGCATAATGCATAGAAACACTGAATCACCATGTTATGTACCAGGACTAACATAGTGTTGTAGGTCAAATGTACTTAAAAAAAAAAGTAATAAAAATGATAACGTCCATTACCAATAAAAAAATAAAATAAAAAGGGAAAAAAAAAAAAACCTCATAGAAAGAGAATCAAATTTGTGGCTATGAAAGATATGGGGTAGGGAGAGGGTAAATGGGATGAAGGTGATCAAAAGGTACAAACTTCCAGTTATAAGAAATGTTGAGAGAGGAATTGGTCTCCTTCTGGGAAATAAAATGTATTTGAGATCCCCTCTACTACATGGGAAGAGTTTCAATTTCAAGATAACCATAAATAAACAGATACGAAGACCTAACTAGATTTACATAGACATAAAATATCTTATACTTATCTATAATAATACATACAAAGTCCCCTTGAATTGTTGCCTTTCTTATGAAAGCAAGCAAGGGTTATTATGATCATAATTAAAATTCCAAAATATTTGTGTATTAATTCACATCTTTACATTCAGTGGGTTTCCCTGGTGGTTCAAACAGTAAAGAATCTGCAGCAATGAAAGAGACCCAGGTTCGATCCCTGGGTGGGGAAGATCTGAAGAAGGAAACAGCAACCCACTCTAGTATCTTTGCCAGGAGAATCCATGGACAGAGGAGCATGGTGGGTTACGGTCCATGGGGTCTCAAAGAGTTGGATATGACTGAAATACTAACACTTTCACTTTCACTACATTCAGTGAAACTCATTTTTCAGTTTCTAAAAAGTTTAAAGCATACACAGATGGCTTAATCTGCCTTCACTGCAGATTCAACAAAGTGAAACATGTTGATAAATAAAGTATCTGGTGACAACATAGTGTGGTTGTAAGATCATAATTTAAGGTAGAAATTCCTACCACCCGCTCCCTAGTAACTTGGTTGAACACATGCCTAAATCAGACAAGTTTATGACATGTTATATATTTAAAGTTGAGATCCCTATAAATCTATATCTTTAGGAGAGATGCTATTGACTTATTTACACCCAACTGAAAGTGATATCTCATTTCATTTCTTTTGATGTGAAAGAAGGTAAAGAGACCATAAGAATGCTTTAAAAGATTTTTATGTTTTATGTATATTTTATGTATTTATTTTTATTTATTTTTAATTTTTTTATTCTACATTAAATACTGTATTGGTTTTGCCATACATTGACATGAATCAGCCACAGGTGTACACGATCTCCCAATGCCAAAGCCCCCTCCCACCTCCCACCCCATATCATCTCCCTGGATCCTCCCGTGCACCAGCCCCAAGCATCCTGAATCCTGTATTGAACATAGACTGGCGCTTCATTTCTTACATGATAGTATGCATGTTTCAATGCCATTCTCCTGAATCATCCCACCCTCTCCCTCTCCCTCAGAGTTCAAAAGTCCATTCTATACCTCTGTGTCTCTTTTGTTGTCTCACATAGAGGGTCATCATTACTATGGAAATTGAAACTGTAATCAGAAATCTTCCAGCAAACAAAAGCCCAGGTCCAGACGGCTTCACAGCTGAATTCTACCAAAAATTTCGAGAAGAGCTAACACCTATCTTACTGAAACTATTCCAGAAAATTGCAGAGGAAGGTAAACTTCCAAACTCATTCTATGAGGCCACCATCACCCTAATACCTAAAACTGACAAAGACACCACAAAAAAAAGAAAACTACAGGCCAATATCACTGATGAACATAGATGCAAAAATCCTTAACAAAATCCTAGCAATCAGAATCCAGCAACACATTAAAAAGATCATACACCATGACCAAGTGGGCTTTATCCCAAGGATGCAACGATTCTTCAATATCCACAAATCAATCAATGTAATTCACCACATTAACAAATTGAAAAATAAAAATCATATGATTATCTCAATTGATGCAGAAAAAGCCTTTGATCAAATTCAACATCCATTTGTGATAAAAACTCTCCAGAAAGCAGGAATAGAAGGAACATACCTCAACATAATAAAAGCTATATATGACAAACCCACAGCTAACAATATCCTCAATGGTGAAAAATTGAAAGCATTTCCCCTAAAGTCAGGAACAAGACAAGGGTGTCCACTTTCACCACTACTATTCAATATAGTTCTGGAAGTTTTGGCCACAGCAATCAGAGCAGAAAAAGAAATAAGAGGAATCCAAACTGGAAAAGAAGAAGTAAAAGATTTTTAAAAGTAAGAAAGGAAATAAGGCATAATGAAGAACATTACATGCTTAGCCCAATTAACTTTTTATGTCAGGTTCTAAATCAGACCAGAACCAAAAAATGAGAAAAGACTGAATTTATAAAATCTCATTTCATTTTTATTTTATCAAAGGAATATATGTTAGCTATTTATCTTAGGTGATAAAGTATATATCCATCTTTAAACTGGGCTGAGCTAAACAAATGACTTTCAAATCATTTCTTCAACAATACAGTAAGTCCCCTATATATGAACCTTCAAGCTGCAAACTTTCAAAGATG
Organism: Nanger dama; assembly: GCA_917880005.1. Classification (NCBI taxonomy): domain Eukaryota; kingdom Metazoa; phylum Chordata; class Mammalia; order Artiodactyla; family Bovidae; genus Nanger; species Nanger dama. The sequence continues at coordinate 19,244,478 of CAKJTW010000020.1, forward strand.
CAAACGTGTGTTGGCATCTCCAGTCATGTAAGGTAGTTCCCATGTCTTTCATACACTGTCATGTGCATGCATCCTCTACAATTGGTTGTGATTTTGTGTACAGTACTATATAGAGTACAGTAGTACAGTGTCTTTATTTCAAGCCCAGGATGTTCAGAAGCAGCTGCAAAAGATGTAAAGATATAGCTGATTCTGCTAAGAAGCACCAGCTGTTATGATGTACTACTGTACTTTTCAAGGTACTTTACTATAAGATTAAAAATGTTTTCTTTATTTTTTGTTTTATGCATTATTTCTGTGAAAAGTATTATAAACCTATTATAGTACAGTACTGTGTTAGTTGGGTGTCTATGTTAATTTTGTTAGACTTATGAAAAAACTGAACTTATGAACTTGCTCTTGGAGTGGAATTTGTTCATATGTAGGGACTACTGTATTCAACAAATACTTATTGGGCATATATTATGTAGTGGTAACTGTCTAGGCACTGAATATAAAACAGTTAAGAAGACAAGCCTAGTTCTTGATCTTATGAAGCTTCTATGTAAAAAGAGACAATAAACAAGTTATATAGATAATAGAGCTAGGCAGATGATTGATAGATAGATAGATAGGATAGATGAATAGATAGACTGCTATGAGGAAGACTGGAAATAAGATGCTGTGATGAAGAATAACAGATAGGAAAGGTAGCTAATTTACTTGACAGAAACAAAAATTTTCCTACAGATAGAAAACATCTAAGACCTAAAATATGAAATTTCTTACATTTTTGTATTTTTATTAAAATGGATTAGAGGAGCTAAAATGCCACTGGAATCACATAAAGGTACAGAATAGAGGATCAAACTAAGAAAGAACAAGGTAGTGGTTAATATTAAAAGGCATCATACTTTGTGCTTTCCAACCCTCAAAATGAAATTCTCATTGTCTAAGTTATCTAATATCTGTAAATCATGCCAAAGGTTAAGTAACTCGTATGAGATTCTTCTCTGTAACTACAGAGCAACAATATCATCATTAATAATAATTTGTATTTCCTTTCTTTCAATGATGCCCAAATTATTTGGGTTTGCATCAATGTAGTTTAACTACTGCTATAAGAAAACTAATGAAAAGGGATGTTATTTCTGGAAAGAACTTTTAAAAGATATTACTTGCTTTGTACTTGAGTTTCCTTTGTTGAAACAGAATTAAAGAGATAAATGTTGTGAGACTCAATTTTAAACCACATACACTTCAAGAACTGTAATTTTGAAATTTGTCAAAAAATTAATGATTGTCTTTAACCTTTTGAAGATAAAATACCTGCAGGCTCCTTGCAGTTAGCAAGCCCTCTCTTCCACAACACCTTGTACATAGTCGGTATTCAATAAACGCTTACTTAAGACTGATTTAAAGGAATTAAATGGATTCCATTTATATAAAACATCCTTTGATTCCTTTTAATCAGTGTCACACAAAAGAAGAAACAATTTTGGTGTGTGAAGAAAGGCAAGAAGTGCTTTTTCAGAATGTTAATGCACACAATGGAGGGAAGTCTCATTTGTTACAACCTTGCCATAAAGTGGAGCTGCAATCACACATCTGTGCCATCTGCCATCAATTAGTTTGATGAAAACAGACTAACAGTGTGGTAGTGATTAGAAGGAAAGATTAAATTCATTTCAGTTTTAATTATAAATCTTTGCCCTTAAAGTTTTATTGGCTTGAAAGAACTCCTACTGCTCCCTTGTTTTTCCTCCACAGCTGATGTGCATTTTATTATTACTTCATTTTGAAATTATTAATGCATTTTATTTGGTACTTATTTCTAACTACAGACTTTATCTACAAATGTTACTGTTATGCCCATATGCCACAATAAGCATAACTAAAACTATTCGCATATTACTAATTCAAGTACAAATGATCTTTAGTAGCAAGCATGCCATCTATTATATGCAGAGAACTCTGAGATTAATATATTTGTCACTCAGATTGTTTCATTCATTGACTAATTCATTCATTTATTCATTCAGTTCAGTTTAGTCGCTCAGTCGTGTCCAACTCTTTGCGACCCGGTGAACCACAGCACTCCAGGCCTCCCTGTCCATCACCAACTCCCGGAGTTCACCCAAACTCATATATTGATTCAGTGATGTCAATCAGCCATCTCATTCTCTGTCTTTCCCTTCTCCCTCTGCCCTCAATCTTTCCCAGCATCAGGGTCTTTTCAAATGAGTCAGCTCTTCACATCAGGTGGCCAAAGTATTGGAGTTTCAGCTTCAGCATTAGTCCCACCAATGAACACCCAGAACTCATCTCTTTTTAGGATGGACAGGTTGGATCTCCTTGCAGTCCAAGGGATGCTCAAGAGTCTTTTCCAACACCGCAGTTCAAAAGCATCAATTCTTTGGCACTCAGCTTTCCTTATGGTCCAACTCTCACATCCATACATGACCACTGGAAAAACCATAGCCTTGACTAGACAGACCTTTATGAACAAAGTAATGTTTCTGCTTTTTAATATGCTGTCTATGTTGGTCATAACTTTCCTTCCAAGGAGTAAATATCTTTTAATTTCATGGCTGCAATCACCATCTGCAGTGATTTTGGAGCCCAGAAAAATAAAGTCAGCCATTGTTTGCACTGTTTCCCCATCTATTTACCATAAAGTGATGGGACCAGATGCCATGACCTTCATTTTCTGATCTTTAAGCCATGTTTTTCACTCTCCTCTTTCACTTTCATCAAGAGGCTTTTTAGTTCTTCTTCACTTTCTATCCGCATATCTGAGGTTATTGATATTTCTCCTGTCAATCTTGAGTCCAGCTTGTGCTTCCTCCAGCCCAGCGTTTCTCATGATGTACTCTGCACATAAGTTAAATAAGCAGGGTGACAAGCCTTGACGTACTCCTTTTCCTATTTGGAACCAGTCTGTTGTTCCATGTCCAGTTCTAACTGTGGCTTCCTGACCTGCATACAGATTTCTCAAGAGGCAGGTCAGGGTCTGGTATTCCCATCTCTTTCAGAATTTTCCACAGTTTATTGTGATCTATACAGTCAAAGGCTTTGGGATCGTCAATAAAGCAGAAATAGATGTTTTTCTGGAACTCTTTTGCTTTTTCAATGATCAAGCAGATGTTGGCAATTAGGTCTCTGGTTCCTCTTCCTTTTTCTAAAACCAGCTTGAACATCTGGAATTTCAAGGTTCACATACTGCTGAAGCCTGGCTTGGAGAATTTTGAGCATTACTTTATTCGCATGTGAAATGAGAGCAATTGTGCAGTAGTTTGAATATTCTTTGACATTGCTTTTTCTTTGGGATTGGAATGAAAATTGACCTTTTCCAGTCCTGTGGCCACTGCTGAGTTTTCCAAATTTGCTGGCATATTGAGTGCACTGTCACAGCATCATCTTTTAGGATTTGAAATAGCTCAATTGAAATTCCATCACCTCCACTAGCTTTGTTCGTAGTGATGCTTCCTAAAGCCCACTTGACTTCACATTCCAGGATGTCTGACTCTATGTGAGTGATCATACCATCATGATTATCTGGGTCATGAAGATCTTTTTACAGTTCTTCTATGTATTCTTGCCATTTACTCATTCAGCAAATATTAATTTATTTGCTTATTATGTTCCAGGCACTGATTCAGGTGACAGATTTTAATTTCTTGGGTTCCAAAATCACTGTGGACAGTGATTGAAGCCCTGAAATCAAAAGATGCTTCCTCCTTAGAAGGAAAGTTATGACAAACCGAAACAGAGTATTAAAAAGCAGAGCCATCACTGCAGACAAAAGTCCATACAGTCAAAGCTATGGTGCTATCACTGGCTCAATAAACATGAGTTTGAGCAAACTCAGGGAGATAGTGAAGGACAGGGAAGCCTCATGGGGTCACAAAGATCATGATCAGATCATGGGGTCACAAAAGTTAGTGACTGAACAACAACGGTTTTTCCAGTAGTCATGTACAGATGTGAGAGTTGAGCCATTAAGAAGACTGAGCGGTGAAGAACTGATGCTTTTGAATTGTGGTGCTGAAGAAGACTCTTGAGAGTCCCTTGGACAGCAGGGAGATCAAACCAGTCAATCATAAAGGAAATCAACCCAGAATACTCATTGGAAGGACTGATGCTGAAGCTGAAGCTCCAATCCTTTGGCCACCTGATGAGAACTGACTCAATGGAAAAGACCCTGATGCTGTGAAAGATCAAAGGAAAAAAGAGATGGTGGTGGCAGAGAATGAAATGGTTAGATACATCACTAGTTCAATGGACATGAATCTGCACAAACTCTGGGAGATAGTGAAGGACAGGGGAGCCTGGTGTGCTATAATCCATGAGGCTGCAAAGAGTTGGACATGACAGCAAGTGAACAACAACAAATAGGTGCTTAAGATACATAAGTGAACAACAACAACAAGAACCAGAAATTTCTGACCTCACGGAACCAATATTATTGTAGCTGGATTTAAACTCATAACAAATGGGCTAAATTGTGTCCCCTAAAAGTCATATGTTGAAGTTCTAATCTTCAGTACCTCAGATCTAACTGTATTGGGAGGAAAGATCTTTAAAGAGGTCATTAAATTAAAATGAGATCTTTGGAGTAGGCCCTAATTCAGTATGACTGGTGTCTTTATAAACAGACTTGTATAAAGAGGAAAGACTATGTGAGGTCTAAGGGAGAAGACAGCTCTCTACAAATAAGGAGAGAGGCCTCAAAATGAGATCAACTCTGTCAACCACTTGATCTCAGGCTTCTAGCCTCCAGACTGTGGGAAAATAAATTTCTCTTGTTTAAGACACTCATTCTGTAGTATTTTTTACAACAGCCCTAGCAAACTAATATGGCAATAAACAAAACAAAGCTTAAAGAAATAAATCATGTCATTTAGAAAGGAATGCAATGTTCAAAAAGACAGAGAGCAATAAAACAGAACTGTGAAGTAGGGAGCACCTTCGTTTACTTCCATCTCTGAGAAAGTCACTATGAAGTGTGCACACTCACCAATTCTACAAAAATAAGATCACAGCCAGAAGCGTTCTTGGTAAGGGACAAGAAATGTTTTCATAAATTTTTACCAGTTATGTTTCTGCTATCATTCTCCCCTTGTCAATAGCCACATAGCAAAGTCTGATGCTTATGAGTATCAGACGTCAAAATTTTACAGCATCAAAATTTTCTTGCACAGAAGCTAAATCACTTCGGTTGTATCCAACTCTTTGCAAATCCCACGGACCTTAGCCCACCAGGTTCCTCTGTCCATCAGATTTTCCAGGCAAGAATACTGCAGTGGCTTGCTATTTTCTCCTCGAGGGGATCTTCCTGACCCAGGGATAGAACCCACATCTCTCATGTCTTCTGCATTGGCAAGTGAGTTCTTTACCACTGGCGCCACCTATGCTTAATATGTCAAGGTTAAGCTAGGCAAGTATCTAGTTTTTGGAACAGACTGATATTTTAACTTCTTATTTGATAAAATTATTTAGAAAACACATAAATGTGTCTTCTAAATGTCTGCTCTTAAATATTATATTTTTACTATGCTTTGAGTCCAAAACTCCATATTTCTAAACTTCATATAGCAGAAATTACAGACAACATAGACAACTTCAAAAACTGTGAGAAGTGTTTTCCCCTTAATTTTAAAAGTAGAAGCAGAAATTTTCTTGTGGGTAGAGTCTTTTGGGCTCTGGGAAATAATACTGCTGTGGAGACTTAGTCAAGCAAATGGAAGCCACAGGATAGATATATTCACTGTTCCTGAGGTTAGACTAGACATTTAGCTAAGTAATGCAAATACATATAGTTCAGCCTTATGAAATATTCTATTTAAACTGTAAATTCTCTGGGTCACTGAGTGATGACCAGTGCAGAAGCAAGTCTTGGAAGAAAGTCCACAACTCCATAAACTTCTGTGAGTTAGCCAAAACCGTCCCATGACATTACCTCTCTGCAGAGATGCTTCCAGGAGCATGACTTTCAATAAAATAGAACTTCCAAAGATTGGCAAAATGCTTCATGATATCACCAAAGAATGACATAAGGAGTGATTCAGTGGGTTTGGCCACTGTCACTCCCCTCCTCCCCCACCACATGGAGATGCACTTTGCCAGTTCAGAAAAGAGTTTCCCATAGCTTTGCTCTCTTCAGAATTGCCTCTTTTCAATTAGGCATGGAAGCAAAGGAGCCAAATGTCCTTCCTGATGGCATCCTCGAATTTGTGCACCAATCAAGCAGAATTTCATTCTTCTCAATTTTTATGTGCCTTGCTTGTACAGTCCTAAGTAAACCAGTTTAGAAACTTTAATTCATCTGAACTTCTAAATCTTGTAGAATGCATCAAGACTCAAGAGTTGCGCCTGCCCCTATTTTTTCTCTATTATCATGCCCACAGTTCTATCTGCCAGAGTATAAAATTCACAGTCAAAGGAAGGACAGGATACCAGTTGTCCCTAGGCAAACAAATGAAGTCATGCCTTTATTATTGTGGTAAGAAATCTACTTTAAGTGTTTAAATTTTTACTTTTTTAATTTGCAACTAAGTTAATTGGGAAAAAAATAAAGTAAGGAGATACATGGAAATGCAGCAAAAACAAGTCACATGAGAGTCTTTGGCCAACAAATTTCAGCATAATGAACAAATACATATTTGAAAATCATAGGACAGCCGAAGTTATTCTCACAGGGGAAAGGAAAAAAGCTGTCTCCTGCCTTCTCTTTTACCATGGCTAATCACTAGTTTTTCATGCTTTTGGAAACTAGATATTTTGTGCCCTTCCAACTCCTTTCCAAGGCATGTTTATATTACACAGCAATTCTTTCCAGGAAAGTCATGTGTATACTGCTTTATTGATCCTCACAGCCTCTGTATGAAAAAGAGCAATGGAATGTAAAAATATTTACATTTTGTAGATCAAGAATATCAATGTCACATAAGGGGTAAGGGTAAAGATAATTCCTGCTTTAAACCCTACATCTTCTGACTCCCATCCACCACCACTCTGATTAGTCAAGAAGGGACAATAGGGATTTTGCTGGTGGTCCAGTGGCTAAGACTCTGTAGTCCCAGTGCAGGCGGGGGGGTGGGGGTGGGGGGCTGGGTTTAATCCCTGGTCAGGGAACTAGATCCCAAATCCTGCAACTAAGACCTGGAGCATCCAAATAAATACATATTTTATTTTAAATAGAAGAGACAACAAGCTAGAGTATATGTGCCAAAGATGGTCTGGGGGAACAAGTTCAGAATGTCAGATGCTGGCCTGCCCCAGCCAGCTGTGTCTCTATAGGCAAGAGTTAGACCAGATGCGCAGCCAAGAACTCTACATATCTTGACACTTGGCTGCTCTCTATTCCTGATTAGGCCCATGGCTCCACACGCTGGCAGCCTCTTTCTTGCCCATGCTCAGCTCTGTCCTGACCCACGCTTTTCCCAGCCCTGCCTGCTACTACCTCCGCCAGGCATCCGGCATCCTGTAGATTACCAGCTGGAACTGGCAACCAACTGGCCACCCAGTTGTTCCCAGTAGCTTGGCCTCCGCACTACCTCCCCATGTGAGCAGCTCCAGCTGGGGAATCTCTTTGTAGCAAGCCAGCCCCCGAATCTCTTATCCTCAGCTGGTCCCAGCCAGGTTCTGCAGCTAAGCAAGCAGGCTCACTTCTGTCCTGGTGGAGGACAACCCCAAGGATACTAGTAAAGCGGCTAGTAGTGCTCCTTGCCATTCCAGAACTCACTATGGCCCATTCTTGCTCAAAACGGAAATCAAGTGACTTCCCCAGGATCCAGTGGTTAAGACTCCGCACTTTCAATGCAGGGGTTGTGAGTTCGGTCCCTGGTCAGGGAAATGAAATCTCACATGTTGCGTGGTGCAGCCAAAAAAAAAAAGTAGTCAAATAACTCCTGTAAAACTTTTAGTTGGGCATTTAGATAACAGACATTAAAACCTTAATCTGTGCCTTCCTCCCTCTTTCATGAGTCCTGCCTTCCCTAGGCTTGTACTCACTCACTCAGTCATATCCAACTCTTATCGAGCTCATGGCTGGTAGTCTGCCAGGCTCCTCTGTCCATGGGATTCCCTAGGCAAGAATACTGGAACTGGATGCCATTTCCTACTCCAGAGGATCTTCCCAACTCAGGGATCAAATACATGTCTCTTGCATCTGCATTTACAGGTGGATTCTTTACCACTGAGCCACCTGAGAAGTTTAGAAAAATTATTGAACTTAGAATAAAGAAATCAGGTTCAAAGGGAACCTGAGCAATTAACCTCTCAGAACCTCTGTTCTGAGGTTCTGAAAAAGATCATGTTTATTAGAGAGCTTGGAACAATATACAACACCTAAGAGCTTCTCTATACAAGTTAACAAAAATTTGGATTGAACTGAATATAGAAAAGCATTTCTAGGCAAAAATAATTAACCAATAAGTAAAATGATGGTTTTGAATTGTGGTGCTGGAGAAGACTCTTGAGTTCCTGGGGCTGCAAGGAGATCAAATCAGTCAATCCTTAAGAAAATCACCCTGAATATTCATTGGAAGGACTGATACAGAAGCTGATGCTCCAATACTTTGTCCAGCTGCTGCAAAGAGCTTCCTCATTGGAAGAGACTTGTAGATTACCTGTAGATACTGGAAAAGATTGAGGGCAGGAGGAGAAAGGGGTGACAGAGAGTGAGAGGGTTGGATGGCATCACCGAATCAATGGACGTGAGTTTGAGCAAGCTCTGCACAATAGTGACGGACAGGGAACCTGGCATGCTGCAGTCCATGGCGTTGCAAAGAGTCAGACCTGACTTAGCAACTGAACAACAATATTATACATTCTCCCACTATTTAACACTCACAAAGGGGGCTTTGTATTCTCTACTCTAAGGTCTTGGGGAAAGCACAGAGACTTAGTATACACCCTCTAAACAGCTCTATTACTCGAGCTATCAATTCTGTCACTCTAAAAGCAAGTCATTAAATTAAGCTATATAAGATGCATATTAAGCAACTTTTAGTCGACATCACTGGGGATCAAGGTGAAAAATACATAGATGTTTCATTTAACATATAATTTAAAATTTGGGACCCCTTCTATCTAGAATAACCTGCTTACTCTACTCCAATGGGGCAAGAAGAGTAAGCCTCAAGTTATTGCTTCTTATCCTAAAGGAAAATGGCCACTGGATAAGGTAAACTAGAGTTGGAATAAAAAAAAAAGTTGGTGAAGAGAGTGAATGCCATAAAGCTTAATTTTGATGCATGTGGTTCCTCCCTTCCTCTGGATGCTCAGTCATGTCTGACTCTTTGCAATCTCATGGACTGTAGCCTGCCACGTTCCTCTGTCCATGGGATTATCCCAGCAAGAACGCTGCAGTAGGTTGCCATTTCCTCCCAAGGGATATTCCCAACCCAGCAATTGAACCCACATCTCCTGTGGCTCCTGCGTTGGCAAGCAGATTCTTTACTACTGAGCCAACTGGGAAGCCCATATACCTGGAGTACTGGAGCCAAAATGAGGAATCTCCTGGCCATCACTTAGTTCCATGGAAAACACGTTCTTCTGACTTTCCCCTTACCTCTCTGGCTGCTGCTTTTCAGTCTCGTTTGCTCAAATTTCCCCGTCTGGTTGTTCTCTAAATATCAAGGTATTCCTGAGTTCAGTACTCGTGTCTCTTCTAACTACATTCAGACATAATTAATGTAATCTAAGGCCATAGTATTAAATGCCTCCTATATGCTGACAAGATGGAGAAGATGGTTAAATAGCATCATTGACTCAGTGGATTTGAATCTGAGCAAACACTGGGAAATAGTGGAGGACAGAGAAGCCTGGTGTGCTGTAGTCCATGAGGTTGCAAAGAGTCAGACAGGACTTAGTAACTGAACAACAACAACATATGCTGGCAAACTCCAAACATGTCTCTAGCCCACCTCTTGACATCCCACCAGAGGTCGATGATGGAGAAATCTGTATTTCAAAAAGAAAACCTAAAGCAGCGCCATGAATTCCTCACCCCTCTTTCAGTTCCTTCTTAAATCTTCCTCATTTCATTAAAATGCTCCTTCTTTCACGCAAATGCTCAGCCAAAAAATCTAGGAGTCATTCTTGATTCTACCTTCCTTTCCATCTCTCACAGCCAATCCATAAATAAATTTTATCAATTCTATCTTTAAAATATTTTCCAAGTCTGACCACATCCCATTACTTCCAACCTGGGCCATGCTGTCATGATTTCATACCCAGATTATTTCAATAACATGCCAACTCATCTGATCCTTCTTTGACCTCTTATGGTCTATTTTTTACACAGTAGGCAAGATGAGATTTTAAAACAAACATCGTATCAAGTTTATGCTCAAAATCCTAAAATGTTTTCCCTTGACATTTATAATACGCATGGCATTTTAAGCTCCAGTTCCTCTGACCACATCTCTGCCTAAAACCTTATCTCAGATGTTTGTATTACTCATTTCATTCAAAATTATGACCAAATGTCACCATATTAGAGAAGGTTTTTTTAAAATCACTATTTAAGCTAGCTTTCCTTTATCATTCACTATTTATCTTGCTTCATTGTTTTTGTGTGTGTGTGTTGACTTATATTTTATATTTATTGATGTGCTTGTGCTAAGTCACTTCAGTCATGTCTGACTCTGTCACCCCATGGACTGTAGCCTGCCAGGTTCCCTCTGTCCATGGGATTCTCCAGGCAAGAATACTGGAGTGGGTAGCCATTCCCTTCTTCAGGGGATCTTCTTGACCCAGGGATCCCACCCTCATCTCTCATGTCTCCTGCACTGGCAGGCAGGTTCTTTACCACTAGCACCCCTAGTGTATTTAGTGGCTTGGAGGTTAAAGTGTCTGCTTCCAACGCAGGAGACCTGGGTTTGATCCCTGGGTCAGGAGGATCCCCTGGAGAAGGAAATGGCAACCCACTCCAGTATTCTTGCCTGAGAACCCATGGACAGAGGAGCCTGGTAGGCTACAGTCCACGGGGTCGCAAAGAGTCGGACACGACTGAGCGACTTCACTCACTCACTTACTGTTTATTTATGATCTGCCTCCTCCACTAGAATGTAAACTCCATGAGATCAACAACTTTGTCTATCTTATTCACTGCTGTGTTTGCAATATTTAAAATAGTGTAAGGCATTCAACAAATATTTGCTTATTGAATGATGTCTACTCCAGCTGCCATGACAAAACACATAGATTTGGTGGCTTAAATCAAAAATAATAATAATAATATTTTATCACAAGTTTGAAGGCTAGAACCCCAAAATCAAGATTCCAGCTGATTTGGTTTTGGTGAGAGCTCTCTTCGTGGCTTGTAGACAACTACCTTCTAGCTATGTCTCACGTGAATTTTCCTTGGTATGTACACAGGGTTGAGGGAGACTTTAGGGTATCTCTTCTTATAAATATACTAATCCTATCAGATCTAGGCCTCATCCTTATGACTTCATTTAACTTTAATTCCTCAAAGACCCATATCCAAAAATATCCACCCAGGAGATTAATACTTCGATATAGTGAATTTTTAAGGATAGAAATATTCAATTCATAACAAATGAAATTAGCACTGAAGAAGAAACCAATGTTCCATCCTAAGAGCAACTGAAGAGTATAAAGAATAAAATTTAATTTTAAAAAAATTTCTCAGAATCAGAAAGGTAAAAATAAAATGATAGAGGGCTTGGTTTCATGCCTTATCATAAATTACTTATGTAAATGATGGATGGTGATTAAAGATAAAAATTCAGGTAGACTAGGTTTGATATATGTATTAGGATACTAATGTAATTTGAAAGCACTTAAAGAGAGGAAAAAATTTAACTAGTGCTTGTAGCTGTCAGTCATATCGTCAGAACTTTTTTAATCTTCTCTTTATTCCTGTAACTAGTTTCTTGACCTCAGAGAAGGCAATGGCACCCCCACTCCAGTATTCTTACCTGGAAAATCCCATGGATGGAAGAGCCTGGTAGGCTGCAGTCCATGGAGTCGCTAAGAGTCAGACACAATCACTTTCACTTTTCACTTTCATGCATTGGAGAAGGAAATGGCAACCTGCTCCAGTGTTCTTGCCTGGAGAATCCCAGGGACAGGGGAGCCTGGTGGGCTGCCATCTATGGGGTCACACAGAGTTAGACACGACTGAAGTGACTTAGCAGCAGCAGCAGTTTCTTGACCTAGTTTTTGCTTAGCAAACTTGGGAGCTTCCTAGGTGAGATCTGAAATTGTCCCTTCTCTGGGAATAAGGGAAGAGGAGGACCACCTCCAGATTTTTAGGGGTTTTAATAAGCAAGGGAGCTTACATACAAGACTTGTCTCAGGCAGCATCAAGACAAGTGGATCTCAGCCTCCACTGGCCAGAATCTAAAAAGCTTATACAGAGGCCTTAACTAGGTTCAATAATGGAATCAGTCCAGATGGTCTCAACAACAAATTACTCTTCCAAAGCTGTGTACTTCAAGTGGCTCATAATATGAGAGTGACTGTTGGGCTGAATGTACAAAGGACAAGTGAGAGGGTGAGGAGCTGCCAGCTGCCTGGGTCCACTCCTAGGTCACATTCTCTTGATGACCTCTTTCAACATCTAGGAAACAATTTTTCAAATTGATGTTATTAAAGGGATTCAGAACATACTCTAAATGAACAAATACCCTCAGTTATTTCTAAATATTCCACAAAACTCTATCAGTCTTTTTGCTCCATGTAAACAATTTCAAAACTGCTTCTTGAGAGGGGAAAAAACAAACGATGAACTTAAACAGAAAGTCCCCAGAAGTCCAAAAAAAAAAACCAAAAGGCAAAATGGTTGTCTGAGGAGACCCCACAAATAGCTGAGAAAAGACGAGAAGCAAAAGGCAAAGAAGAAAAGGAAAGATATATCCACCTGAATGCAGAGTTTCAAAGAATAGCAATGAGAGATAAGAAAGCCTTCCTTGGTGATCAATGCAAAGAAATAGAGGAAAACAATAGAATGGGAAAAACTAAAGATCTCTTCTAGAAAATTAGAGATACCAAGGGAAAATGTCATGCAAAGATGAGCACAATAAAGGACAGGAGAGGTATGGACCTAACAGAAGCAGAAGATATTAAGGAGAGGTGGCAAGATACACAGAACTATACAAAAAAAAAAAAAAAAAAAAAAACCCTTCATGACCCAGATAACCATGACGGTGTGATCACTCACTCACCTCAAGCCAGACATCCTGGAGTGCAAGTCAAGTGGGCCTTAGGAAGCATCACTATGAACAAAGCTAGTGGAGGTGATGGAATTCCACTTGAGCTGTTTCAAATCTTGAAGGATGATGCTGTGAAAGTGCTACAGTCAATATGCCAGCAAATTTGGAAAACTCAGCAGTGGCCACAGGACTGGAAAATATCAGTTTTTATTCCAATCCCAAAGAAAGGCAATGCCAAGGAATATTCAAACTACTGCACAATTGCACTCATCTCACAGGCTACAAAGGAATGCTCAAAATTCTCCAAGTTAGGTCTCAACAGTATGAAAACTGAGAGCTTCCAGATGTTCAAGCTGGATTTAGAAAAAGCAGAGGAACCACACATCAAATTGCCAGCATCCACTGGATCATAGAAAAGCAAGAGAATTCAAGAAAAACATCTATTTCTGCTTTATTGACTATGCTAAAGCCTTTGACTGTGTGGATCACAACAAACTGTGGAAAAATTATTCAAGAGATGGGAATACCAGACCACCTGAACTGCCTCCTGAGAAATCTGTATGCAGGTCAAGAAGCAACAGTTAAAACTCTACATGGAACAATGGACTGGTTCCAAATTGGGAAAGGAGTACATCAAGGCTGTATATCATCACCCTGCTTATTTAACTTACATTTAGCGTACATCACGAGAAATGCCAGGCTGGATGAAGCACAAGCTGGAATCAAGATTGCTGGGAGAAATGTCAATAACCTCAGATAGGCAGAGGACACCACCCTTTTGGCAGAAAACAAAGAGGAATTAAAGAGCCTCTGTTGAAAGTGAAAGAGGAGAATGAAAAGCTCATTCAAAAACAAAGATCATGGCATCTGGCCCCATCACTTCATGGAAAATAGATGGGAAAACAATGAAAACAGTGACAGACTTTATTTTCTTGGGTTCCAAAATCACTACAGATTGTGACTGCAGCCATGAAATTAAAAGACACTTGTTCCTTGGAAGAAAAGCTGTGACAAACCTAGACAGCATATTAAAAAGCAGAGACATTATCAACAAAGGTCCGTCTAGTCAAAGCTATGATTTTTCCAGTAGTCATGTATGGATGTGAGAGTTGGACCATAAAGTTAAGCACCAAAAAATTGATACTTTTGAACTGTGTTGTTGGATAAGACTCTTGAGAGTCCCTTGGACTGCAAGGAGATCAAGCCAGTCAATCCTAAAGGAAATCAATCCTGAATGTTCTGAATATTCATTGGAATGACTGATGCTAAAGCTAAAGTTCAAAAACTTTGGCCACCTGATATGAAGAACTGACTCATTGGGAAAGACCCTGATGCTGGGAAAGATTGAAGTCAGGAGAAGGGGATGACAGAGGATGAGATGGTTGGATGGCATCACTGAATCAATGAGTATGAATTTGAGCAAGTTCTGGGAGTTGGTGATGGACAGGGAAGCCTGATGTGCTGCAATACACGGGGTCACAAAGAGTAGGACACAACAGAGCAACTGAACGGAACTGAACTGTGTCTCACTTGAGGGCAGCGCGCTTGACACTGACTAACAGCCCACAGTGTGACCTGGGTTGCGAGCTCTGTTCAATAAGATTAACCTAGCTTGCTGTTAACTAACTGGGCTCAGCAATTCTCTTGGAGAGGTGGAAGATGAGACAGTCAAAGGGAAATCCAGGCAGAATGATGAAGAGAAATACCATGAGAGACAGAAGACTGTTTAGGGAGGTTGTTGGTCAGATTTCCATTTGCAAAACATATGGCTTCCTGACAAGCACCCAAATTCCACCACTTGCATATTATTTCTTTTCACCTAACTTGGGGAACTAATAAAGTTGTTGCAACAATTACCCATTTTCATTAAGTAAGCTTCCTAGAAATTACACATTTCAACACACAAAACTTGATTTCACACAATGTACTTTTCACACAAAGTTCACAATGTACACCTCCTTACCAGCTTAATCTTGTTGTCAAGAAAGAAAACAAATGACCATTTAATCAGCTCTCAGTAATATATTGTTAAGGCTGAATGTTACCAGTCATCATGCTACCATACTACTAGTAACTGTGGTAAATGTTCTGCATTGTTGTCACAGGAGATTTAACACTGGGGATAAGAGTATTTCCTCTGTTTGAGGAGATAACCAACTAGCTTGTGCCCACAGAGCCTGGATATACGTTTTGAGCAAACTCCTTTGTCTCCATCCCCAAAGGTGGCACTAGTGGTAAAGAACCCATCTGTCAATGCAGGAGACATAAGAGATGAAGGTTTGATCCCTGGGTCAGGAAGATCCCCTGGAAAGAGCATGGCAACCCACTCCAGTATTCTTGCCTGGAGAATCCCATGGACAGAGGAGCCTGGTGGGCTACAGTCCACAGGGTTGCAAAGAGTCAGACACGACTGAAGCTTTTTAACAGGCACACACATACCAAAAGCAGTGAGATGGAGACTCAGTACCAGGAAGTTTTCATTCCAGTCCTATTATTAAGAAGCATAAGATTGGTATTCATGATATTTGTGTATCACTTGGCACTGTTTGGGTAGTAAAGAATAAAAGAAACAGAAGGCTACTCATTCAACCTCTCTCAATAACTTAGTGTCTTAAAAATTCCATCAAGGTAGGCATAAATCATTCCTAATTTTTACAAGGCCCTAAACTTGGACTACTATGGAGTCCTGAGAGTATAGCAAGAGCACTTCAAACAATGACTGTGGATAGCTGACAACTGGCAGTACTTGGAGAAATTCTTAGAGATGATCATACTCGAACTGTTTTTGAATGACCAGCACAGACAACTAGAGCCAAGTTGCACCCTAAATAATCTCTTAGTTTGTGTTCTCCCAGAGTAGACACTGAAACAAGGAATTGAGTAAAAATAGTTTATTTGAGAAGTGGTCCCAAGACACACACTTAACAGAAGTGAGAATATAAGCTAGGGAAGGAAGGAAGCCAGTATGTTATTGATCAGGTTACCTCTGCAGGAAAATCTGAAACAAATTACATAAGAAATCTCAAAACTAATTAGATTCCCACCGTAGTGGTTTGGGATGAACAGTCCTTGACTCCCTGAGAGAGTAACTAGAACTCCAACAAGCTTTTACACTGATATTATATCCTGAACGCCACATTCAATATGCTATTTTTCATTCATTCACCCATTCCATTTATTAAACAACCACATTTCCACCACAGCCACACTTGTAGATGTACTTAAGGTTGCACAATGACTCAAGTGGACAATTTTTATTTATAAGTCCTGTAGCCTGGCAACCCAATTCTCTAGTATTCTTTTCTATCTCTTTTGGATGTTTTTTCACAGTAACTAAGCTTTAGGAGTTCTCACAGGAGGAGAGAAAAAAATAATGTAAGATGTTCTGTAACAAGAGTACATAGAACCGAAATTTAAGACTTCTCCTGGGAACTTCCTGGCAGTCCAGTGGTTAGGACTTCACCTTCGAATGCAGGGGTTACTAGTTCAATCCCTCGTCTGGGAGCTAAGATCACACATTCTTCACAAGCAAAAGAACAAAACATAAAATAGAAGCATTGTAATAAATTCAGTAAAGACATTAAAAATGGTCCATACAAAAGAATCTTTTAAAAAATAAAATAAAAAAGACCTCTGTTTTATTTCTAACACTACTTCTTTTTTTGTTTTGTTTTGTTTTAATTTTTTATTATAAATTTATTTATTTTAATTGGAGGTTAATTACTTTTATACCTGTAGCAGATTCATGTTGATGTATGGCAAAATCCAATACTTCTTAATAATCAGTAAACTTGGACCAGTCAGTTAAGCTTCTTTGGGCTTCAGTTTCCTCAAATATACAATTACCTGCTCAGAGTATGACAGTTAAGTTAGCCTATGTGCATTAATAAAAGTGATACAGAGAGCTTTAAGTTGGTTTGAAGAGATACTCTTCAACATGTTTCAGCAGACAAGGGATAGATCATAGGAATGCTTTGTAAAGATTAATCTAGGGTATCATGTGAACAGAGAGAAAGTCAGAGGTTATTGGAATAATCTAAGGTGAAAAGAGGGCCTGCCATGAAGAAGGTCAGTAGAAATTAAAAGACAGAGGGAAATGATGTATTTATTAAAGGAAAGATTGTCTTCTCTGAAAAGCAAACAGGAATACCATGAGAAGCCCTGTAGAACATTCACGTAGAATAGAACAGCAACCTGCAACTTACTCTGTCTATAAAATCTGCAAAATCTTCCTTGGCAACCTGCTTTACTGAAATGTCATTGTCTTTTATATCATCACAGCTTAAGAGAAAAAAAAAATATATATATATATATACACACATATATATATTCTTATTACCTGAGCTTTAGAACTTTCTGACATGTAACAAAAGTGTAGATGAGTTATTCATAGCAGAACTATAAAAACTAAAGTTCTGCTTGAGAAAATGAAAACAGCAGAGTCTTTTAAAAATAAAAATATTGCCTTTCAGAAAGAGTTGTAGCAGACTTGAACTATTTGGGACAAGTTTTCTTCTTTTTATCAGTGGGAAAAGAAAGAGCTTAGTAAGAGAAAATAATAACTATGCACTTATATATTTATATTCCCCCCTCCAAAAAACAAAAACAAAACAGTTGGAAGAAAACATCCCTTTCCATAAGCTGTGTCTTCAAAACCCAAGCTCCCAATTTTAAGTACACATTTTTGCTTTCTTTTCTTGCTTGGCTGTCTACTCAGACTGTAGCAGTGATTACAGCCAACTATCTACTGTGCTTATTCCTAAAAGAAACACTGGGAAAAACAGAAGTGTTATTTTACTTTCTTTTTTTCAAAAAATAATTTTTATTTGCTTCTAAGTTAATAATTAACATGATCATTAAATATTTGGACAAAAATATACAATTTGTTTCTCCCTGTTTACTTATCCTTGCTATCACACATTTGCCTTAGTACAGAGTAAATTGGTAGCATTATATCCAACATAGATAACAAATTTGAACATTCTCTCTAAATATTTTGCCATACTAAAAATCCTAGTGACTTAAAAGCACTTTGGATGAAGCATTCACATAAATGTTCAGAAGTCATGATATCTTCTAAGAACATTAGAAAGTGGTCCTTGTTGATATTTATATTGTCAAAGAACTTTTGCTTCCTGAAAGCTAGACTAAAACGTATGTTTTTCATTTCATCTTGCTTAAATAAACAGAACTGTCAAGATTTGATGGATATTTCATAATGATGGTACTAAAAAGCTTAAGTGGAAGCATTTGAAAGTCTCAAAAATTTTAGGCTTCCCTTTAAAAGCAAGTTTATTTTTAAGCATTTTGTTTCTGTCTCCCTCAATAGCTGGTATTTGAGTGCTTTGTTTTTCCCAATTATAACCCACAAATGATTCACATTATTTTTAAAAATGAAATAAAACCTTACCTGGGGGAGAAAGAGAGCACAAATTACCTTTGTGAAAAAGTGGACTCCTGATTAAATAAAACAACTCTGTAAAAGAAGGTGTAGAAGGCTGGAATTTTGAGAAGGAATCAGTGGAACTACTAAGAAGAATTTAAATATGAGACACAGATGAAGAAGCAAATAAGCTGCAGTGATAATTTGTCAAGATCTTTACCAGATGAATCTTTTCTAGTTACTTGTGGGAATATTTGGCCCACCAGGTGAATTCCCTGAGTTAATCACTTTTCTTTTTAACCACTTTTCTTTTAACAATTCTAACAATGAACAGTCCAAGTTTTGACCATATGGGAATGCGAATGTGGAAGTGATTTCAGAGTAATGTAGATCATGTCTGCATGTCTGGCTGAACTTATTTGCCCGTGTGCATTCCTTCAAGTCTAACTGACTGTGATCCAATGGTGTTCTTTTGATAGGTAAACCAGACAACTATTCCAATATATTGTGAATTTCTATTAGGTTGAACACCATTAAGAGTAAATTTGAACTTTTTAAGTTATAGGTTATTTATCATATTCTTCTCATTTTATGCTTTGCTATAAAACTGAATTATACATAGCATTTTTTAAATAAAATGTGGTTTTGTATAATTTATGAGAAAGGATCCAATTAATTATGCTCACTGGGCATATAGTAATTATTCTTCAACTCCGAGATTTGTACTTTCAGGGGGAAAATGCATCTCTTTGCTTTATTTTTAATTTGTTTTAAAATGAAATATCTGTTAAGCACAAATGTGAAGTGAGGGAGACTAGAGGAAAATCAAACATCTAGTTCAACTCCCACATTTTTAGCTATACAGTTTAAAACACATAAATAAATGGCCATTGGACCTAAGCTGAATGGAATTGTATTCATGAGGAGAACCATGAATAGAGTCTGGACTGAACTATCTATTATGGAAAAAAATCTGAGAAGGTAATGCTTCAGAAAAACAAAAATCAGAAAATCAATGTACCAAATAGTTATGATGATATTTTTTCTCTTTTACTCATCACAAAATTCTATGCAACAGTAATGATGACCCTATATGTGAGACAACAAAGAGACACAGAGGTATAGAGTGGACTTTTGGACTCTGAGGGAGAGGGAAAGGGTGGGATGGTTTGGGAGAATGGCAGTGAAACATGTATATTTTCCTGTAAGAAACGAAGCGCCAATCTATGTTCAATGTAGGAAGCAGGATGCATGGGGCTGATGCACAGGATGATTCAAGTAGAGGATGTGGGGTGGGAGGTGGGGGGGGGCTTCGGCATTGGGAGATTGTGTTCACCTATGGCTGATTCGTGTCAATGTATGGCAAAACAAATACAGTATTGTAATTTAAAAAATAAATAAATTTAATAAAAAAAATTCTATGCAAAGAGTATGTCTGAAACCCAATATTATGTTAAAGTGAACATATCTGAAAACCAATATTGTTTTAAAGTGGGTTTTTTATTTCAAAAACATCAGTAATTGGAGTGTATTTGGGGGACTTTTTATCTATTTTAATGAAACTTTTCCAAGAGTAACCAGACTAGGCTAATTTTTAGTCATTTACCTGGAACCAATATGCCAACAGAGTAACATAAAATAAAATATGATTTAGCCATCCCTATCATTATAAAAATTGGAACAATTTACACAGGGGAAATTTTAAGACTTAAATGCAAAATGTTTCCCAACTTAATGTGTTATAATACCTCTAGCAAAGCATTTTTCACTGGAACAGTAACTCCTTGTGACTCTTTCCCTCATTTTCTTCAAAACAAATACACTTACTTAAAACTACACAGTGTAATAATAGATGTGTGCATGAATTTTAAATTCATGAAATTACCATTAAAACTCAAGGAATTACCCCCACTACTCTTTGATCAATTTTCAACTGTTCTGAACTTTGTATTAGGATTTTTCTTGAACAATACTGATCCAAAATATATTCACTGACACAACTCTGATGTGGAAAATAGAGACTTTCTGACTGTCTAAAACCTCTAGCTAAGTTTTATGGGTGATGCCACCATATCTTTTGTATAAACTGAAAAACCTTCAAGGAAGTATTTCACCAATACAACTTCTGCTACATGGTTCATTTATTTGCTCTATCTTGTTTGAGGATAACAAATAGTGGGTTCAGTTTAAGGAGTTTCTGGATTCTCTTAGGGACTGTGAAATGCCTTAGGCTAATTTAGACAGTGTATGCAATCAACAAATGCCAATATTTTCTCACATCAGTATTTCTGAAACATTAATTACAATGCATGCACCTAATCAAAACTGGAAGTTATTCCTGCAGATCTGAACTCAAAGTGTTTATGAAAATCAGTACAAATACCAGGGTGTGGAGGCTTCCCAGGTGGCATGGTGGTAAAGAATCTGTCTGTCCATGCAGGAGACACAAGAGAAGTGGATTCAATCCCTCGGTCAGGAATATCCCCTGGAGGAAGAAATGGCAACTCAACCCAGCATCCTTGCCTGGAAAATTCCATGGACAGAGGAGCCAGGGGGCTACAGTTCATAAGGTTGCAAAAGCGGGACTCAATGAGCGAATAAGTACGCATGCACAGACACCAGGCGATCAGCTTGGTGAGGACCTATATTCCAAGTACATTATTCTCTGTCTGGCTTATTAGTGAAAGCGAAAGTCACTCAGTCATATCTGACTCTTTGCAATCCCATGGACTATACAGTCCATGGAATTCTCCAGGCCAGAATACTGGAGTGGGTAGCATTTCCTTTCTCCAGGGGATCTTGCTAACCCAGGGATTGAGCCCAGGTTTCTCACATTGCAGGAAGATTCTTTACCAGCTGAACCACAAGGGAAGCCCAAGAAGACTGGAGTGGGTACCTTATTCCTTCTCCAGTGGATCTTCCAGACACAGGAATCAAACCGGGGCCTCTTGCATTGTAGGCAGATTCTTTACCAACAGAGCTATCAGGGAAGCCGGCTCATAATTAAGTGGCTCATAATTAAATATACAGTAAATACCTACTGGAAATTAAATGAAAAGATATTTCATTGGTAAAAATATATTACTTTCCATAACAGATGACATATTTGAATTGTCAGCACTTTGAAAAGTCATTCAAAAAGACTGCAAGGAGGCCTCAGCCCACCTCCAGATCAGCACACTTCTCCAGTCTATGATGCCTGACAATGATTGTTTAACTTTATGTTTTAGACAACTACTTCATACTTTTCCATTTTTTTCCCTTGAGTTTTTTTCCCCAATTTACTCAACATATATTCTTAGAAATCTACTATATATACAATATTTGTGATAGAAATGTTTTGAATATTTTGATTTTTCAATCTGCATATATCTACACAACGTATTTGTGTTTAATGATTCCACTGATCTCCAATTTAGGGGATAAAGGCTCTTTGTCATACACTGATAGGCTCACAGTTGCATCTGCAGCTTTAAGCCAAGAATTGCTAGTCGATGGCCACTTTTGAAGTGTCAGACTGAAGGCATTAAACTTGCTTAAGTGCTTCACAGGGCTGCCAAATTGCATAAGGATGGCAGAGTTGATGGGGTGGCGGGTAGGGGACATTATAATTCTGCCACCAGTTTCCTGGTAGTGAAATTTTAAGTACTGGAAAGAGTTACCATGAATGTATATAAAACCATTTTAGGAAATCTCTCTCACTAGAAAGATAAACCTTGGTGAGATGGGCTAGAGGGTAATCTTATCATTTTAGCCTAAAACCCCACTAGTTCTGATTCTAAGATAAGAATGGAAAGAATATTCTAAACAACAATTATGATTTTATAATTTTTAGCAGTGAGTGACTGTATGGAATCTACGTGTAAGTATAGCTATGACTGAATTGCTTCTGTGTCACATCTCAGTGCTTCTGAGTATGCTGTTGTTGTTCACTCGCTCAGTCATGTCCAACTCTTTGTGACCCATGAGCTGCAGCAAACCAGGCTTCCCAGTCCTTCACCATCTCCAAGAGTTTGCTCAAACTCACGTCCATTGCGTTGGTGATACCATCCAACCATCTCATTCCCTGCTGCCCCCTTCTCCTGCCTTCGATCTTTCCCAGAATCGGGGTCTTTTCCAATAGGTCAGCTCTTCACATCAGGTGGCCAAAGTTTTAGAGCTTTAGCTTCAGTATCAGTCCTTCCAATGAATATCCAGGGTTGATTTCCTTTAGAACTGACCTTGCAGTTTTGATCTCCTTGCAGTCCAAGGGATTCTCAAGAGTCTTCTCCAACACCAAAGATGTGTAAAACAAGCAACAGAGGTGACAGCAATGTATGTGAGGAGGCCTGTGCTTGCTCCCATCTGGGCACAGACATGTGCTGAGGGGGCTCCATGTTTCCTAGAGTGAATGTGGATCCTGTCAGCTCCTAAAAGAGCCCAGCCCTTCAAACAAGGGCCAGACAAGCTATTCATGGTGCCTCAGAAAAATGAAATATAACTTACATAAAGGCACTTATGATCTAGAGGAATGCCTGTTCCTTTGTTCTCTCCTGAATCCAATGCTGTCTCCAGATAACTTTAATACAGATCTTTTTAGATCCGTGGGTTATAACCAACTTAAAGAAATCTCTAAAGAAGGCTATTTTAAATTGCCTTTAAATATTCATTACCAATACGGAGTTAAATTTGGAGCCTTTATTTTATTTCATTTTAATTGTATAGGTCGTGTACAAAGGAGAATTTTTCTTTCTTTATAAATGTTTACTGGAGTATAGTTGATTTACAATGCTTTGTTAGTTTCAGGTGTACAGCAAAGTGAATCAGTTATATCTCTCTATATATATCCACTCTTTTTTTCAGATTCTTTTCTCATATAGGTCATTATAGAATATTGAGTACAGTTCTCTATGCTACACAATAGGTTCTTATTAGTTATCTGTCTTACATATTGTAATGTGGATATGTCCATCACAATCTCCCAATTTATTCCTCCCTCCCTTATCCCCTGGTAATTATAAGTTTGTTTTCTACATCTTTTATAGCACTTACTATATGCTAGGCACAGTTCTAACATGTTTCATAAACACTGCTCCTTTAATGATCGTAATGACCCCATGAGTTAGGTAATATTATTGCTTTTCCTACTTTACAAATAAAGAAACTCAGGCAAGGAGAGTAAATGTACAACCTGCCTAAGTCATGCTGCAAGGAAATGGCAGGGGTAAAATCCAGCTGATCCGCCCCCAGAGTAAATGCTTTGCTCATTTACTTTATGAGCAGGCTCATAAATGCTTTGCTACACCTATCCTGCTGCTGCTACTGCTGCTAAGTAGCTTCAGTCGTGTCCAACTCTGTGTGATCCCATAGAAGGAAGCCCATCAGGCTCCCCCATCCCTGGTATTCTCCAGGCAAGAATACTGGAGTGGGTTGCCATTTTCTTCTCCAATGCATGAAAATAAAAGTGAAAGTGAAGTCACTCAGTCATTTCTGACTCTCAGCGAATCCATGGACTGCAGCCTACCAGGCTCCTCAATCCATGGGATTTTCCAGGCAAGAGTACTGGAGTGAGGTACCATTGCCTTCTCTGACACCTATCCTAGCTGACTGCTTTTAAGATTAATGGCGCTTGCACCTGAATATGAATCCATACTCTGCCAATGGTTAACTATTTGACAAAGTATTTGCTTCATCTCTCTGTAAAATGGGAAAGACTCTGATTCTGGGAGGGATCGGGGGCAAGAGGAGAAGGGGATGACAGAGGATGAGATGGCTGGATGGCATCACCGACTCAATGGACATGAGTTTGAGTAAACTCCCAGAGTTGGTGATGGACAGGGAGGCCTGGCATGCTGCGATTCATGGGGTCTCAAAGAGTCGGACACAACTGAGCAACTGAACTAAGCTAAACTAACTCAAATGCAAATGACTAAAGTAAAGCTAAATTCAGCCTACTCCCTGGCACCTAGAAGGCATACAGCCACAACTGAGTGTTGCTAGTTTTATCACATCATTGCCAAAGGTGCTGGCAGGATATTTTCACACAAACAGAAATAGCATCAACTACTATGTTTAAGACATCTAATATAGTTTCAACAATTCTTTATTTCATTTAATCTTTGCAAAAAAAAAATGTTACAAGGAAAAGATGCTTCCTGTTTCACATAATTAAAAACATATGTTGCCAAAATTGAGTAATAAACTTGAGAACTCATATCTATATACTGGAAGAGTTTGTGTGGTTTTTTGAAAAGGAGAAGAAAATGAATTGGAGGCCACTGAAGTGACTGCTTCTGTATGTGTGAGTAAATGAATTTTAAAATAAACAAAAAAATGAATTTGTAAGCTGTAAAGACTTAATTGTCCTCATTTGGCCTGATCTTTTCCATTTAATTCAAATGATATTATGTTTGATTACCTAAAAGCCACTGGTATATATTTCAGGTACATCAACAAACATAACACCATTCTATTTTAATCTTCCCAAGAGTATTTCTGCTGTAACTGATTTTTTTTCAAAATCCTTGAGGAAGATTTACTGTAGTAGAAGTAGAGTATGCTAATACATATTGATTTAGACCTTTGACACCACTCAAACAGTTGAAGCTAAAACCTTCTTCTTTTAAAAGCCTATTTACATATTATTCTTGATTACAAGAGTATATTGTCTGTTCCAGTATCCATTAAACATGCTAAGTAATTAAAAATATAGTCAACTGTCTCTTTAAGCTAGCAAAACTATAAGGAAATAGAAGAAAATTTACTAACCTGTCTTTTCTCAAGACAATAATGCTTTGCTTAGGTTCAACTATCAAAAATTTTTATTATTTTTCTAAGAAATAGGGAGACAAATTAAATATTTCTTTTAGCCAGTAAACTGTGTACTCTCCCATAAGACAAAATTCAAAAAGAAATTTTCCTGTATTTTGAGTTACATATAGAATAACTGCCATCTATCCCTTTAATATACTATTGAATGAACATGTGTTATTAAATGAAATAACATATGTAAAGTGCCTAACAGTCTTCTCATCACTTAGAAATCAATCAATATTGGCTTTCATTTTTAATACTATGCTTTAGATTGCTAATATATTATTTTTCTGAAGTCTTTATGATGTACCAGTGTAAGCAGTATGCTGCTGCTGCTGCTAAGTCACTTCAGTCATGTCCAACTCTGTGCGACCCCACAGACGGCAGCCCACCAGGCTCTCCTGTCCCTGGGATTCTCCAGGCAAGAACACTGGAGTGGGTTGCCATTTCCTTCTCCAATGCATGAAAGTGAAAAGTGAAAGTGAAGTCGCTCAGTCGGGTCTGACTCTTAGTGACCACATGGACTGCAGCCTACAAGGCTCCTCCATCCATGGGATTCTCCAGGCAAGAGTACTGGAGTGGGATGCCATTGCCTTCTCCCTGTAAGCAGTATAAGTCTTTAATTTAGGTGAAAGGGATCTTTACTAAGACGTTTGTCATTGCATGTTATCTGCCATTTGAAAAACTTGGTATGCACTGGACAGCAATCTGCCAACATTAAGGTAGAAAATGGAAATGCATCAGAAGCTAGATAAAGCTGATGAAGGTAAACATCCAGGGCTTTTGATTTTAACAGCCCTCTGTCCCCTACCAAAGAGAGTGCATTGTACTGAAAGCAGCCTCCCAAAATTCACATGTTGAAAGCTTAACTCCCACTGTGATGGTATTAGGAGGTCATTAGGGCATGAGGGTGTTTTCCTCATGAATGAGATTGGTGCCCTTATAAAAGAGACTCCAGAAAGTTTGGTCTCTAGCCCTCTTTCTGCTATGTGAAAATACAGTAGGGAGATGACTGGCTGTATTTTGGAAAGGGGCCTTACCAGAACCTAACTATATGAATACCCTGATCTTGGACTTCCAGCTTCCAGAACCAAGAGAAATAAATTTATGCTGCTTACGTCAGCCACCAAGTCTATGATACTTTGTTAATAGCAATTCAAAATAAGACTGAGTGTACTGATCCTAAAAATATTGTGTCTTTGATCCCCAGAAGGCCTATCTATTATCAGTATATATTTCAGTGGCCCCTGTAAAAGCTTACAGTGGGAGAGAGGATGTCTTCCACACTACAAGGGTGTCTATCTGGGTCTGAGTGTTGGAGTCAGGGCAAGGAGGAGGTTGCTTTCCTTGGGGCGGGGTAAAGTACACATGATAAATTATTGGAGAACCTAGTTTAAGGCCATTTGCAGATCAGAACTTCATGTATTTCACATGTCTCAGAACAGCTATCTTACTATTTAAAGCCAGCATGTGAGGAAAAGGCTTAAAAACCTAAAATAATTTTTTTTTAAATTAAGACAGAAATAAGTATAAAATTTATAAAAAGTTAAAAGAAAATGGGCTTCCAAGGTGGCGCAGGTAGTAAAGAAAACTCCTGCTACTGCAGAAGACATGAGACTCAAGTTTGATCCCTGGGTTGGAAGAACCCCTGGAGGAGGGCATGACAACCCTCTCTGGTATTCTTACCTGGAGAATCCCATGGTCAGAGGAGTCTGGCTGGCTATGGTCCATAGGATCACAAAGAGTCGGGCATGACTAAAGAGGCTTAGCACTAAGAAAAACTGACAGAAATTAAAACTAAGTTCTTCTTGGCATCTTTAAGACTTGGATTTCATCTGTTAGGAGTCATTTCTATCTTTGCTTTAGCAGTAGCATTAAAACTATAATCTTTAAGGAAGAATAAAGACTTAAGGTCAATATTAACTTTAAATCATTTTAATTCATATAACTTGACAAGTCTAAAAAACAATTAGGCAGAATCATAAATTGATGTGTTATTATGTTGCTGTTCAGTCACTAACTTGTGTCTGAATCTTTGCAACCCTGTGGACTGCAGCACACCAGGCTCCTCTGTCCTTCTCTATCTTCTGGAGTTTGCTCAGATTCATGCCCATCGAGTCAGTGATGCTATCTAACCATCTCATCCTCTGCTGCCAACTTCTCCTTTGGTCTTCAATCTTTCTCAGCATCAGGATCTTCTCCAGTGAGTCAGTGCTTCACATCAGATGGCCAAAGTGTTAGAGCTTCAGCTTTAGCAACAGTCCTTCTAATACGTATTCACAGTTGCTTTCCTTTAGGATTGATTGCTTTGATCTCCTTGCTGTCCAAGAGACTCTCAAGAGTCTTCTCCAGCACCACAATTCTAAAGCATCAATTCTTTGGTGCTCAGCCTTCTTTGTGGGCCATCTCTTATATCTGTACATGACTACTGGAAAAACCATGGCTTTAACTATATGGACCTTTGTTGGCAAAGTGGTATCTCTTCTTTTTAATACTCTGTCTAGGTTTGTCATAGCTTTCTTCCAATTAACAAGCATCTTTTAATTTCACGGCTGCAATCACTATCTGCAGTGATTTTGAAGTACAAGAAAATAAAATCTGTCACTGCTTCCACTTTTTCCCCTTCTATTTGCCATGAAGTGATGGGAACAGATGCCATGGTCTTTGTTTTCTAATGTGTTATTATACTTATGGAAAATAGACTATATTCATATATTTTCTATAAAAGTGACCTATTTTAAATTATTAAATTTACTTTTGCTTTGCTTTCGCAAAGAAATAACAGTAGACTGAATCACTTTGTTGTATACTAGAAGCTAACAGAACATTGTAAATCAACTATACTTCAATAAAAATTAAAATCTTAAAGAGAGGATTGTGGAAAATAATCAATGGGAAGATGAGGCCAATTTCATGACACAAATTTTCTCCATTCTTTTCCTAGGCTTTTCTAACAACTCATGAAGAACCAACTCATCACAGTGTAATATATCCTCCACAGTCCACAAGAGGGGTACCAAATTTATTTGTTGGCAGTAAAAACATGTGTCTGTTCAACAGTCCCCAAATAATCCTTAGCATGATGGATCTGAATAAGCCATTATAGCTTTAACTGGTAAGTGAGGCACGTCATTACACAGTACTTATAACAAAAAGAAAGGCATCCTATGGACCATTTGCCTAGAGCCTCATGGACTCTTTAAATATACCCCCAGGAAAGTTTGTCTTGTAGGCAGCAAGGCCAATAAAACCGAATCCTGGCACATTATCAGACTGTACCAAAATTCCCTGAAGTGGATGGCCCTTGTTCTCATATATTCTGCCTCCACTGGCTGAAAACGCCCTCTTGGTTTCAACTTACAGTCAAATCATTTGACTGTTTAATTTTACTCTGCCCTACCTTGCCTGCATTTGTTCCATGGTGTGTGGTAAGAGGACTTGTACTTCAACCCCCTTTCCATGCTAGATGGTCGACCATGCCCAAGGCTTCCAAATGGCCTCTTGCTTCCTGTCTGGGTTCTGATTCTAATTAATAATCAACTGAATTATTAATGTTTTAGCTCATTTGAGTACTTCCTCTTTAAAAACCAAAGCAAGGAGACAGAGTATGCTAAACTAATCTTTAGGATCAGGTTGCAGTCTATTTTTCAGGAAGTTCAAACTTGAAAGCTGAAACCTATCTCAGAAAAGGGGAAAAAAAGCTGTTCTGAGAGCAAGGTTTGGGTTTTGAACTTTCACCCTTCTTATTTTTGATAATTAATACGAGTATGTGTCACAGTGCTGTCAGCAGAACCACATTTCCCTTTCTTGCTCATGAGACCTCTTTCATAATTCATTACTGGTGTGGGGAAGCTAAGGAAGCCCTTTCTCTATAGAATGAGAGAAAGACTTTATAGAAAATCAAGCGAACCTTTTCCTTATTCCCCAAAGAAGATTTTAACATTCACAAGAGAGAAAGAACTAATGTGTTTTTCATAGTTGAACATACTATGACAAAAATATAGATAAAAAAGGGAATTCCTGGAACAAGAGACACAAATGGGAGCAGCAATAAGTAGCTAATGAGATATCTGGCTCAGTTAAGTAGTTATCAAAGTTCATGTAGGACATAGGGAAACCAAAAAGACAAGCAGAAGAGCACTCTGCACCCTAAAATATCTTAAGACTAAAACTCTATTAGAGTTTTATTATAGTAACATATTTTTACAGGCCAAGGGCCAACTCCATGAGATTCTTCCATACATTCAGCAAATGTCTAATACATTTCAACCTGTTGGTGTGTTTAGGAAGATCCTAAGAGAGAGAATGTTAAAATAAGACTCAGTATCAGCTATGACTAAGCATGCATGGGTGCTAAGTCACTTCAATCATGTCTGACTCTTTGCGACCCCATGGACTGTACCCTACCAGGCTCCTCTGTCCATGGGATTTTTCCAGGCAATAGTACTGGAGTGGATTCCCATTTCCTTCTCCAGGGAATCTTCCCAAACCAAGGATTGAACCCTGGTCTCCTGCATTATAGACAGACACTTTACCGTCTAAGCCACCAGGGAAGGGGGACCCAGTCAAAACTCGTTTTTGCAACTTTTATTTTAGCACCCACTTTGTGTTTTAAGTAGCTGAAACTAGGTATTTGAAAGATATAATTTCTTTTGGAAAAAAAAAAAAAACTATTGGAGTGCTATGACTGCTTCTTTCTCCTGTGCTATGAAGGAGAAGAGGCTATGTTTCTCTTCTTCACCCAAGCATGATAAAAAAAAAAATCCCAGAGGTTCATCTGGAGAAGCTAATACATGTCCCAGGTAGAAATCAACCATCCATCTCCAGAGATGTCAGAGGAGAGAACCCTGGTTGAGAAAAGGTCTACAAAGTTTCTACAACCCATCATTTTCCATCTGCCCAGCCCAAAAATGCTGATAGCAAGACAAACCAAGTAAAACCTTCCCTACTCCCTTCCTTTGCATGATCCTGGTGGAGGCAGAAACACACACAGCAAAAACACACACAATAAAGAGTCAGAAACAACTGAGTGACTGAACTGAGCTAATACAACAGAATCATGTGCAGGGCTTCTTAAAACAGATGGCTACTGTCCATCCCCTAGGAGAAGGCAATGGCACTCCACTCCAGTACTCTTGCCTGGAAAATCCCATGAACGGAGGAGCCTGGTAGGCTGCAGTTCATGGGGTTGCTAGGAGTCAGACACGACTGAGCGACTTCACTTTCATTTTTCACTTTCATGCATCAGAGAAGGAAATGGCAACCCACTCCAGTGTTCTTGCCTGGAAAATCCCAGGGACAGGAGAGCCTGGTGGGCTGCCGTCTGTGGGGTCGCACAGAGTTGGACAAGACTGAAGTGACTTAGCAGCAGCAGCAGCAGCAGTCCATCCTCTAGAACATCTAATTCCCTTAAGGTAGGACCCAGGAATCTGCATTCCTGACAAGTTCCCAGGAAATGCCAATTTGCTGGTCTAGGAGCACACTTTGAGCATCACTGCCCTATAAGCCCTGTCACATGTGCGGAAGAAACCGTGTAAAAGAGTGTTTCAGCACTGTTTGTAGTTAAGAATAGTAAAGACCTTAAAGGTACTTCATGGAAGAATGACTAAATACATTGCTTTCTTCCTACAATGGAATTCTCTATAGCTGTTAAAAGGAACTAGCCATAAACATATCAAATAAATAAACCTCACAAAACATAATGTTGAGGACCCAAAGAATAGGGTCCATCCTTTGATCTTAGTGGTAAGATTAAATACAGAAATGGCACACACAACACAGACAGACGAGAAAGAAAAACATAGGGCCCTCAGGACAAACAATGCATTTCAGAAGAAATTTTACTATATGGCATATTAAATATTAAAACATGAATAATCAATTGTTTTTTAAAAGATTGACTGGTTTGATCTCCTTGCTGTCCAAGAGACTCTCAAGAGTCTTCGCCAACACCACAGTTCAAAGGCATCAATTTTTCTGTTGCAGAAGCTCAAGGACTGATATTTTGGTCACCTGATGCAAACAGCCACTTCATTAGAAAAGATGCTGATGCTGGGAAAGATTGAATACAGAAGGAGAAGGGGATATCAGAGGATGAGATGGCTGGATGGCATCAGTGATGTAATGCACATGAACTTAGGCCAAATCCAGTATATAGTGAGGGACAGGGAAACCTGGGGTGCTTCATTTCAAGGGGTCACAAAGAGGTGAACACAACTGGGTGACTGAAGAACAATAACAACGACATATAGCATTTTATAGTTTTATATTTGGGCTTCCCTGGTGGCTCAGATGATGATGAATCTCCCTGCAATGCAGGAGACCCAGATTAAATCCCTGGGTTGGGAAGATCCCCTGAAGAAGGGGATGGCTACCCACTCCAGTATTCCTGCCTGGAGAATTCCATGGATAGAGGAGTCCATGGGGTTGCAAAGAGTCAGACATGACTGAGTGACTAACACTTTCATTTTCAAATTATATTTCTGTTTATTAAAATATATTATATACACACATATATAATGGTTTGGCTACAATTAAAATTAAAATCAACTATGGGTAACAATGGCATTTCGTGAAGAGTTTTAGGAGGCCTGAAACTTCCCAAAGTCTTATGTACTAACTGTTATTCTCCTCAGCAAGGACCATAAGGGGAGCTACAAAGAGCTCTGTAGGAGACAAAGATCTTGTTAAATTTTAATCTGCACTCTTTCTCTTGTTATGTTTACCAAGAAGAATCAAGAGGTTTCCAGAAATGTTTATATGTTTACCTCCTCCCCCTCCAACACACACACATTCTTCAATTCTTTCATAAATGGAACCTAATGAGTTTGTAGAATACTCATTGTTTAGTCCATGGCACCTATTTGTTTTTGTAAAATAGAATGAATTTACTACAGGTTGTAAATAACCTCAAAAGCCTTGAATTAATTGACACATCATGGGTCCCTCTGTTAGCTGATAAGAGTTTGGCTCTTAATGCAAGATGGTACAAAATAAAGTGAACTCAAGGAGATTCAAATCCAAACACATAGCACTGCTTGTTTTGTGTTTGGTTACATTAAATTATGACATAAAAATGATTTATAAATAGTCAAATGTTATTTTGTAATTCTAATATAAACCTTGTAAGTATTAAATATCTGGTTATGTGTTTCTCAGAGTTTTAGAGCATTTGAAATAAACATAGTCTGTGTGTACATATGTGGGGGTGGGAAGGAACTCCTTTTGAGTGCTCCTAGTCTATTAGATAAAACCATAGCATTTTACAGTTGGGAGAAACTTAATGTCCTCTTTATCAACACTTCATTTGACAGATGAGACTCAAACAGAAATGAGTGATTTCATCAAATTCCCACCAAAGGGCCCTAGGAGAGCCAGGAAAGATTTTCAGGTTAGTGATTTTCCTATAAGAGCATGCTGAGCATTGAAGAATTGATGCTTTTGAACTGTGGTGTTGGAGAAGACTCTTGAGAGTCCCTTGGACTGCAAGGAAATCCAACCAGTCCATTCTAAGGGAGATCAGTCCTGGGTGTTCTTTGGAGGGAATGATGCTAAAGCTGAAACTCCAGTACTTTGGCCACCTCATGCAAAGAGCTGACTCATTGGAAAAGACTCTGATGCTGGGAGGGATTGGAGGCAGGAGGAAAAGGGGACGACAGAGGATGAGATGGCTAGATGGCATCACGGACTCGATGGACATGAGTTTGAGTGAACTCCGGGAGTTGGTGATGGACAGGGAGGCCTGGTGTGCTGCAGTTCATGGGGTCGCAAAGAGTCGGACATGACTGAGTGACTGAACTGAACTGATGTCTAATCTTTGCTTCTGTTTTACTCGGATAAAAAAAAATGACCTTAGCTTCCAAGTTCTTTAAAACAGTCAAACAAAAATAGTACTTGTAGCATAGAAAGTCAAAGACTAATAATCTCATCCATACATTTTTATTTTCAGATTCTTCCTTTTCTTAATTTCAGTAGGGTTCAGCATATATTAGTCTTCTCCTGTATATTTACATGTAAGTTCTCCAGTGTGTTTTTGGTGTTGAACCTTTACATAGCATGGGTTAAAATTTTCCATAGGACATAACAGCCAACATGCCAACTAGCTATATCCAGGTAGATGGCACAGGCCTTAGCAGAACTGGAAGCCTGAGCAGTCAGTGGAATTTGAATGTCACATTGTATCAGCAAACTTAACAAGATACATGACTTCTACATGTGAGCTATTCCTAAAACACCAAATGTTCCACTTTTCTCATGACTTCACACACCAAGAGGATTCAGGTAAGGAAAAACTTAATGCTTTTTGCAACTGCTAGAAATTTTCATCCTCTACACTGTGCCAATAATACTGTCTCATAATTATATTTTACATAATGCTTTTTTAGGGATTTGGAGGCAGATAAATAACTTCCTTTGAGGCCAGATGCCTTGTATTCACATCAAAGAGTCTGCCCAATACTTCCCTCCCCTGCAAGTTATGTCTTTCTCAGAGTCCAGAAGCAGGGGACAAGTTCTAAGTACAAAGTCAGATGGCTTTATGATTTGTTTTAATGGCTAGCAGTGGGATGCTTGTTATTCACATTAAATACATAATAGACAAAGCAGGTGGTGCAGTTTTTGTTCTTGATAGATCACAAGAGACTGAAAAACAATGATGTTGTATTCTATAGTATGTTTCCCTTCAAGCTCTCTCTCCAGAATCAAAGAATATTTGTGTTACTGTGATTTAAAACACTGCACGGCTAGCTTTTTGTGTTTTTATTAAGTCAGTGTTAGAAGAAAACCGATTATGAATACATATTACTTTTTAAATGTTCTCCCTTGGCAAGGATCTGGATGGATGCTCTGGTTACCTAGGAGATGAAGACAAATGAAAATTGATTGATTTGTCAAATTGATTGTGAGCTGAGCTTCCTGTGGCAGCTGTGAGTGCTGCACACGAAATGTAGCTGCTTGGAAGCGATTTTTTCTTTTAATTTGGCACATCAGTAATAATGCTACATAGATTTCTAGGTAGAATAAAATGGCTATATTTTACTAGAAAATGCAGTATTGAATGATTATCCTAATGATTACAGTTGGTAAAGATATTTTTCGAAGTAATTATAGGCTGGATGTTTGTTTCAATGTGTCACTAAAAATTACTGCATTGGTGACAGTAGATTCTATATGTGGTGGGAGCCCTGATGCTGCTTCCTTTTCAACAGTAATAAACATGCCTTCTGTTGGCTGAGATTAGGCTAGTGGGAAAGAAATTTAATGGATCTTACTGTAAAAGCAGCTATAACCTCCACCCCTTCTGTTCCTCTATTCCTCGTGCAATTTTTCTATACAATTAGGCAGAACAAGCTACAAATATAAAGAAGTTTCATTTTCTGAGCTCTGCTAACTTCTTATAGAGATCTGCTCTCTCTCTTTAAAAGAGCACTTTTCTCCATTCAACTTTGCCATTTTGTGGTGTCCTCTTATTACCTACAGTCCTCTACCAACCACCCCACTATTAAAATTGCTGTGTCCAGTGTCTAAGAATGGTCAGAGTCTTGTTCTTATACAATAAGCCAGATGGGAACGAGATGCAAATTAAAACATTATTAGGCTATAATAGTTTAAGGAGTTGTTCCTCTAAGAGTTATTTTCCTTGTGTTGGAGAAAGAGCCTTAAACCAAAAACAACAACAACAACAACAACAACCAAAGAGTGGAAGGTGTCCTCTCTTCAAAGATAAATGCTCATAGGAACCTTTCTTTCACTCCTCAATTCACACCCCACAGTCCCCATAAAATTGCAATATGTGAGCCAGAACAATTTATCTCAGGAACTAATTGACTACTGGACCAAAAGAAGGACAAACAACTGGAATTTTCCCTCTCTCACTGTAGAAATACCATTCTCCCATGACTGTGTGATTCCGCAAGAACTTCCAGTAAATGCAGACCATTGCCAGGTTTGCTACAAATTGGTGAAAATGAACAGGTAAATAGCAAATCCCAGATGATATGAGTGGTGGAGTTGAGGAACAGAAAACTCAATTTTGGAAGAGGCAGTTGTCTATAAAGTAATGCTCCTACTATACTGAAGAAAGAGTCCTAAAAGGGCAATAAAATAAAACACTGGGTTTAAGGAAAGATAAATAAAAATTACTGATGGAAATAAAACAAGAGTCAAAAATGTAGTACTACCCACGTTTCCAGATAGGAAGCATTTATATTGTAAATATATCAGCTTTCTCCAAATTAATCTATAAATACATAGGTTACTTACATATAATTTAATGCAATCCTGATCAAAATCCAAATGAGAGTTTTTCTTTGGAACTAGAAACTAGGACTCAATTTCAACTCAAAATTTTTGAAAACAAGGATTAATAATATTCCTACTAGATATTATATTATAAAGTTATAATAAATAGTGCAATATTGCTGCCAAACTTGACAACTTAGTAATAGAAACCACAGACTCCATATATGTACGAACCAAATTAAGGATGTAGTAAATGATAGTTGAAGTATTTCATATTAGTGAAGAATCAACATGAAAGCAGATAAATTAGATATCCTGAGCATAAATATTTATTTTTATTATAAATTTATTTATTTTAATTGGAGGCTAATTACTTTACAATATTGTATTGGTTTTGCCATACATCGACATGAATCTGCCATGGGTATACACGTGTTCCCCATCCTGAACCCCCTCCCACCTCCATCCCCATACCATCCCTCTGGGTCATACCAGTGCACCAACCCCAAGTATCCTGTATCATGCATCAAACCTGGACTGGCGATTCATTTCATATATGATATTATATATGTTTCAATGCCATTCTCCCAAATCATCCCACCTTCACCCTCTCCCACAGAGTCTAAAAGACTGTTCTATGCATCTGTGTCTCTTTTGCTGTCTTGCATACAGGGTTATCATTACCATCTTTCTAAATTCCATATATATACATTAGTATACTGTATTGATGTTTTTCTTTCTGGCTTACTTCACTCTGTATAATAGGCTCCAGTTTCATCCACCTTATTAAAACTGATTCAAATGTATTCTTTTTAATGGCTGAGTAATACTCCATTGTGTATATGTACCACAGATTTCTTATCCATTTATCTGCTGATGGACATCTAGGTTGTTTCCATGTCCTGCCTATTATAAACAGCGCTGTGATGAACATTGGGGTACACGTGTCTCTTTCAATTCTAGTTTCCTTGGTGTGTATGCCCAGTAGTGAGATTGCTGGGTCATAAGGCAGTTCTATTTCCAGTTTTTTTTTTTAAGGAATCTCCACATTGTTCTCCATAGTGGCTGTACTAGTTTGCATTCCCACCAACAGTGTAAGAGGCTTCCCTTTCTCCACACACTCTCCAGCATTTATTGCTTGTAGACTTTTGGATCACAGCCATTCTGACTGGCATGAAATGGTACCTCATTCTGGTTTTGATTTGCATTTCTCTGATAATGAGTGATGTTGAGGATCTTTTCATGTGTTTGTTAGCCATCTGTATGTCTTCTTTGGAGAAATGTCTATTTAGTTCTTTGGCTCATTTTTTGACTGGGTCTTTTATTTTTCTGGAATTGAGCTGCAGGAGTTGCTCGTATACTTTTGAGATTAGTCCTTTGTCAGTTGCTTCATTTGCTATTATTTTCTCCCATTCTGAAGGCTGTCTTTTCACCTTGCTTATAGTTTCCTTTGTTGTGCAGAAGCTTTTAATTTTAATTAGATCCCATTTGTTTATTTTTGCTTTTATTTCCAATATTCGGGGAGGTGGGTCATAGAGGAGTCTGCTGTGACTTATGTCAGAGAGTGTTTTGCCTATGTTCTCTTCTAGGAGTTTTCTAGTTTCTGGTCTTACGTTTAGATGGACATTCATTTTGAGTTTATTTTTATGTATGGTGTTATAAAGTGTTCTAGTTTCATTCTTTTACAAGAATGAAAACAAGTGGATGACCAGTTTCCCAGCACCACTTGTTAAAGAGATTGTCTTTCCTCCATTGTATATTCTTGCTTCCTTTGTCAAAGATAAGCTGTCCATAGGTGTGTAGATTTAACTCTGGGCTTTTTATTTTGTTCCATTGATCTATATTTCTGTCTTTGTGCTAGTACCATACTGTCTTGATGACTGTGGCCTTGTAGTAGAGCCTGAAGTCAGGCTGGTTGATTCCTCCAGTTCCATTCTTCTTTCTCAAGATTGCTTTGGCTATTTGAGGTTTTTTGTATTTCCATACAAATTGTGAAATTATTTGTTCTAGCTCTGTGAAAAATACCGTTGGTAGCTTGATAGGGATTGCACTGAATCTACAGATTGCTTTGGGTAGTATACTCATTTTCACTATATTGATTCTGCAGATCCATGAACATGGTATATTTCTCCATCTATTAATGTCCTCTTTGATTTCTTTCACCAGTGTTTTATAGTTTTCTATATATAGGTCTTTAGTTTCTTTAGGTAGATATATATTTCTTAGTATTTTATTCTTTTCATTGCAATGGTGAATAGAATTGTTTCCTTAATTTCTCTTTCCATTTTCTCATTATTAGTGTATAGAAATGCAAGGGATTTCTGTGTGTTGTATTTATATCTTGCAACATTACTATATTCATTGATTAGTTCTAGTAATTTTCTGGTGGAGTCTTTAGGGTTTTCTATGTAGAGGATCATGTCATCTGCAAACAGTGAGAGTTTTACTTCTTCTTTTCCAATTTGGGTTCCTTTTATTTCTTTTTTTCTGAGCAGAAATATTTATATTCATACTTCCACCATGATATCAAAGTAAATTATAAGCAGGTACAAATGGTAAAATAAAACCTATAAACTAGAAGAAAATCTATGTGTATATTGATATAAACTTAGAGTGAGGAAGCCTTTCAATAAATGCTACCAAAACCCGAAATCCATGAAGTAAGAAAAATAGTATCAATAAAACTATGTAAAAATTCAATTTTAAAAATCAAAAACAAACCACACATGACAAAATCAAAAATAAAAACTGTCACTACATCATAGCCTAA
The DNA here is from genome assembly GCA_917880005.1 of Nanger dama. NCBI lineage: Eukaryota > Metazoa > Chordata > Mammalia > Artiodactyla > Bovidae > Nanger > Nanger dama. Next base: position 19,282,831 of record CAKJTW010000020.1, read on the forward strand.
CAGAGTTTTGCCAAAAGAATGCACTGGTCATAGCAAATACCTTCTTCCAACAATGTAAGAGATGACTCTACAGATGTACATCACTGGATGGTCAATACAGAAATCAGACTGATTATATTCTTTTGCAGCCAAAGATGGAGAAGCTCTATACAGTCACCAAAAACATACTGGGAGCTGACTGTGGCTCAGATCATGAACTCCTTATTGCCAAATTCAAACTTAAATTGAAGAAAGTAGGGAAAACCACTTAGACCATTCAGGTATGACCTAAATCAAATCCCTTATGATTATACAGTGGTAGTGAGAAATAAATTCAAGGGATTAGATCTGATAGACAGAGTACCTGAAGAGCTATAGATGGAGGTTCATGACATTGTACAAGAGGAACTGATCAAGATCATCCCGGGGGGGTACTGCAAAAAGACAAAACGACTGTCTGAGGAGTCCCTACAAATAGCTGAGAAAAGAAGAGACAGTAAAGGCAAACGAGGAAAGGAAAGATATAAGTGTTTGAATGCAGAGTTCCAACGAATAGCAAGGAGAGATAAGAAAGCCTTCCTCAGTGATCAGTGCAATGAAGTAGAAGAAAATAACAGAATGGGAAAAACTAGAGATCTCTTCAAGAAAATATGTATGTATATATATATAGATAGATGATATAGATATAGATATATATCAAGAGAACATTTTGTGCAAAGATGGGCACAATAAAGGACAGACATAGTATGGACCTAACGGAAGCAGAATATATTAAGAAGACGTAGCAAGGATATACAGAAGAACTATACAAAAAAGATCTTTATGACCCAGATAACCACAATGGAGTGATCACTGGACTAGAGCTAGATATCCTGGAATGCAAAGTCAATTTGGCCTTAGGAAGCATCACTATGAACAAAGCTAATGGAGGTGATGGAATTCTAGTTGAACTATTTCAAATACTCAAAGATGATGCTGTGAAAGTGCTGCACTCAATATGCCAGCAAATTTGGAAAACTCAGCAGTGGCCACAGGACTGGAAAAGGTCAGTTTTCATTCCTATGCCAAAGAAAGGCAATGTCAAAGAATGCTCAAACTACTGCACAATTGCACTCATCTCACACTCTAGCAAAGTAATGTTCAAAATTCCCCAAGCCAGGCTTCAACAGTACATGAACTGTGAACTTCCAGATGTTCAAGCTGGATTTAGAAAGGGCAGAGGAATCAGCGATCAAATTGCCAACATCCATTAGATCAATGAGAAAGCAAGAGAGTCCCAGAAAAGCATCTACTTCTGCTTCATTGACTACACCAAAGCCTTTCGCTGTGTGAATCACAACAAACTGGAAAATTCTTCAAGAGATAGGAACACCAGACCATCTTACCTGCCTCTTGAGAAATCTGTATGCAGGTCGGGAAGCAACAGATAGACGTGGACATGGAACAAGAGACTTGTTCCAAATTGGGAATGGAATACATCAAGGCTATATATTGTCACCCTGCTTATTTAACTTATATGCAAAGTACATCGTGTGAAATGCCACACTGAATGAAGTACAAGCTGGACTCAAGATTGCAGGGAGAAATAACAATAACCTCAGATTTGCAGATGACACCACCCTTATGGCAGAAAGTGAAGAACTAAGGAGTCTCTTGTTGAACATGAAAGAGGAGAGTGAAAAAGTTGGCTTAAAACTCAACATTCAGAAAACTAAGATCATGGCATCTGGTCCCATTTCTTCATGTCAAATACATGGGGAAACAATGGAAACAGTGAGAGATTTTATTTTCTTTGGCTCCAAAATCACTGCAGATAATGACTGCAGCCATGAAATTAAAAGACACTTGCTCCTTGAAAGAAAAGCTATGACCAACCTAGACAACATATTAAAAAGCAGACACATTACTTTGCCTACAAAGGTCCATCTAGTCAAAGCTATGGTTTTTCCTGTATTCATGTATGGATGTGAGAGTTGGACAATAAAGAAAGCTGAGCGCCTAAGAATTGATGTTTTGGTACTGTGGTGTTGGAGAAGACTCTTGAGAGTCCCTTGGATTGCAAGGAGATCCAACCAGTCCATCCTAAAGGAAGTCAGTCCTGACTATTCACTGGAAGGACTGATGCTGAAGCTGAACCTCCAATACTTTGACCACGTGATGTGAAGAACTGACTCCTTGGAAAAGACACTGATGCTGCGCCGGGAGCCACCACGGGAGATCCCACCCATGACAAAGGTCATGCGGAGAAGACCTGGTGGGCAAAGGCGGATCAGGATTCGAGGGGCTCCCTGGACCTGCTTGAGCATCTACCCCAAAACAGAATCTGTCTGTCTTACTATTTTATGCCTTTCACCAACTCTTCTGACATTAACAGGGGCCTATCCCCGACCACCTTTCTCTGGAGAAAATCAACTTAGGGCTCTAGCTAATAAGTCTCCTGGACATGAGAGGAATATTTCAAATCAAACCCCCTCTGTTAGCATTCTAGCTTGCTTGGCAGGTTTATCCAGACTATTGCAGCTACACATATGATTGTTCACAGCCTCCCAAATGTGAGAGGCACGGGAAGCCTAAAACATAGAGCCTTTCAAAGGGTTAAAAACTATTAGAGTAGTGCTGGTGTAGGACTTCATCACTGGGCCAATGCTTGCTGCCAAGTTCCCATATCCCTTATCCACTGTGCACCTGGGAGTGTATTAGTTAACATAGTTGGAATGTAAGAAAAACAAGTGTAGCCTTGAAATTAACCACATCAGACCTCTGAGCTAATTGTTTCTTTCTTTCTTATAACTCACTGCACCTTTGCTCCGTGAGAACTATAACTCTGTTTAGCATTTTCTGAGGCTGACATAGATTAGAAATATAAAGAAAAAACATTTCAAGGGAAAATAAGTTTTCTGGTTGAGCAGCCTTTATCAAAATAGGGTCATAAAATGTTCACAGGCCTCCAAGGCCAGAAGACAATGTATACAACATTGTTTATGGGAAAGGTATGCAGAAAAAATCCTGGTTTCAATAAAGACAAAACTAATGTAATGTTTGGGCTGACTCTGTATGACCTTGCATCTTTCATTTCCCTCTATGTACAAGTCAAGGTATAAAAGTCCCTTTTGAAGTAACGGACCAGGATCAGTTCCACAAAAGCCTGGTTCCCCCATGTTTTTCTTTCTTTCTCTCCTCTACTTTCTTATCTGCAACATTCTTTCTTTATCTCTCTAAATCATTCTCTTTGCTGACGCTGTTTCATCTGAGGGTTCCCCTGGATTCTGCGGGGGCTGGACCCCAGCAATGCTGGGAAAGATTGAAGGCAGGAGGAGAAGAGGACGACAGAGTATGAGATGGTTGAAAGGCATCACTGATTCGATGTACATGATTTTGAGCAGGCTCCAGGAGTTGATAATCGACAGAGAAGAGTGGCTTCTGCAGTTCATGGGGTCACAAAGAGTTGGACATGACTGAGTGACTGAACTGACATCAAACCAAAAACTCTCTGCACAGCCTAGGAAACCAAATAGAAATGCAACAATAGAACGGGGAAAATATATATATCCTGAGCAGAAATTTTATATTCATACTTCTACCATGATATCAAAATAAATCAGAATCAAGTACAAATGGTATTGACATTTGTAAATCACATAACCACTTTTTCAAAATATATATGGAACTCATGCAACTTAATACAAAAAGTAATAAAAACCTGATTAAAAAGTGGGCTGAGGAACTCAATAGTCATTTCTCCAAGGAAGATATATGAATGGTCAATAGGTATCTAATAACATCACTAATCACCATTTCAGTTCGGTTCAGTCCCTCAGTTGTGTCTGACTCTTTGCGACCCCCATGAATTGCAGCATGCCAGGCCTCCCCTGTCCATCACCAACTCCCGGAGTTCACTCAAACTCACGTCCATTGAGTCCGTGATGCCATCCAGCCATCTCGTCCTCTGTCGTCCCCTTCTCCTCCTGCCCCCAATCCCTCCCAGCATCAGAGTCTTTTCCAGTGAGTCAACTCTTTGCATGAGGTGGCCAAAGTACTGGAGTTTCAGCTTTAGCATCATTCCTTCCAAAGAAATCCCAGGGCTGATCTCCTTTAGAATGGACTGGTTGGATCTCCTTGCAGTCCAAGGGACTCTCAAGAGTCTTCTCCAACACCTCAGTTCAGAAGCATCAATTCTTCGGCGCTCAGCTTTCTTCACAGTCCAACTCTCGCATCCATACATGACTACTGGAAAAAACCATAGCCTTGACTAAATGGACCTTTGTTGGCCAAGTAATGTCTCTGCTTTTCAATATGCTGTCTAGGTTGGTCATAACTTTCCTTCCAAGGAGTAAGCGTCTTTTAAACATCAGGGAAATACAAATCAAAACTATCACCTCATACTAGTTAGGACATCTACTATCAAAAAAAAATCACAAATATTCATAAAGATATGGAAGAAAGAGAACTCTTGTGCACAGCTGATAGAAATTCAAACTGGCACAGTCACTATGGAAATAGTATGGAAGGTCCTCAAAAAATTAATATGAAAAACTACCTTATGACCCAACAATCCCACTTCTGGGAACTAAAGGAAACAAAATCATTTCTCAAAGAAGTATCTGTATTCCCATGTTCTTTGCAGCATTATTTACAATCAATCAAGATATGGAAATGACCTAAGTGTGCATCACTGGATGAGTGGATAAGGAATATGAGATGCACAGATAGATACAGATATACATATAGGCATAAGGATATTTAGCAACTGCCCATAAAGCAATACTCTGATACAATGAGAAAAGATTGCTAAAAGGCAATAAAATAAAACGTTGGGTTTAAAGAAAGAAAAATACTAGATTTTTGTAAATACATATACATACATATAATTCAGCTGTAAAAAGAAAAAAAGTGTTGCCATTTGTGACATCATGGATAAAACTCAACAGTATCATTCTAAGACCAGTAAGTCAGACAGAGAAAGACTATTGTATGATATCATTTACATGTGAAAACAAAATAAAGGCAGGAAAGTTAGACAAAGGGTACAAATATTCAATTATATAAGATGAATAAGTTCTGAAAATCTAATTTACAGCATGGTGACCACAGTTAATAGTACTATATACTTTAAATTTGCTGAGAGAGTAGATCTTAAGCATTTGGCCAAGAAAAGGTAATTATGAGTTGATGTCTTAATCAAATTGCTTTGATTGTGGGAATCACTTCACAGTGTATATAAACTGTGTATATAAACAGTGCATTTAAACATCACATATGTATAAAACTATGACAATGTACATGTTGACCATGTTACAATTTTATTCATCAATTATACATTGATAAAGCTAGAAAATAAAGAGAAAACACACACAAAGTGAGTAAAGGCAATTAACCAAAAATATTCATATGCAAAAGGCAAACAATAAATGAAATATTTTATATTTTTGATGAAGAGGTAATATCATTTATATATAGAGATCTTATAAAGTATTTTTAATTCCAATAAAATGCGACCAAATAAACCAATATTTCATAAAATATGAAATACAAATTGGCATTTAATATGTGAAATGTCACTCAGTAATAAGGACATGCAAATTAAGCAACAATTAAGATATTATGTTCTGTCTACTCAATTAATTGAGATGAAAAACCAATGACAAAATGCAGTCTGGGTGAAGACATAGGGAAATGAGTATCTCAAGCACTGCAAAAGTGGTACAAACAAGTACAGTAAATCTGAAGGAAACTTTATAATATTAACCTAAAACTTTAAATATGTTTACCCCCTAAATGGGCTTCCCAAGTGACTCAGTTGGTTAAGAGTCCACCCACAGTGTGGCAGATCCGGATTCAATCCCTGGGTCAAGAAGATCCGATGGAGAAGCAAATGGCAGCCCACTCCAGTATTCTTGTCTGAAGAATTCCATGGACAGAGGAGCCTGGAGGGTTACAGTTCACAGGGTTTCAAAGACTTGGACATGACTGCAATTACACACACACACACACACACACACATCCTAAATAGAAAACATCATTTTTAGAAATTCATCTCAAGTAAATAACCAGACAAATTTATAAGATGTATGTATGAATTTCCTAAAATAATCATAAACAATGTAAAAGAAAAAATTATGTATGTCCTAAAGATAAAGATTTTATTAAATAATGCATAGTACATGGGCTTCCCAGGTGGCACTAGTGGCAAATAACCACTAGCAGTCTCATAATGAAAGAGACATAAAAAACATGGGTTCGATCCCTGGGTGGGGAAGATCCTCTGGAAAAGCACATGACAACCTACTCCAGTATTCTTGCTAGGAGAATCCCACTGACTGAGGAGCCTGGCGGGCAATAGTCTGTGGGGTTGCAAAGAGTTGAGCACCACTGAAACCATTTATCATCCAAACATAGTACATCCATACAATGTAGTATTGTAAAGCCACTATAAAAGTTAATACTGATTTTATGGTTATAGCCACATAAAAATATTTATTAACATATTTGAGGTTAAAAAATAAAGCAACTTAGGTGGTACTTTTTACAGACATAGAGAAAACAATTCAAAAATTCATATGGAGCCATGAAGGATAGAAAATAGTCAAATCAATCTTGAGAATAAAGAACAAAGCTGGAGGCATCACGCCTTGATTTCAAAATATATTACTAAGTTATGGTAATAAAAAGTATGAAAAAAAGTATGATACAAGCATAATGGTGGACATATATTCAATGAAACAGAATAAAGAACCCCCAAATAAACCCGTGGATATAAGATCAACTAACCATCAATAAAGATGCAAAAAAATACACAATAGGAAAAGGATAGTCCCTTCAACAAATGGAGTTGGAAAGGGTGGGAAGAACTAAGAGAATAGCATTGACATATATACATTACCAAGTGTAAAGCAAATAGAAGGAGCTCATCTAGGTGCGCTGTGGTGATGTACAGGGGTAGGATGCAGAGGGGTGAGAGAAAGACTCAAGAGGGAGGAGACATACGTATACGTATAGCTGAATCACGACACTGTACGAGAGAAATTAACACAATATTATAAAGCAATGATACTCCAATTAAAACAAATTTTAAAAAAGAATATCCATAAGCAAAAAATAAAATTAGATCCTTCTTTTGCACCACACAAAAATAACCTCAAAATAGATTAAAGACAAACATAAAACCTGGAATTGTAAAATTCCTAGAATAAAACATGGGTGAAAAGCTTCATGATGTTGGTCTTGGCAATGACTTCTTAGGTATGATATCAAAAACACAGGAAACAGAAGCAAAAACAGACAAACAGGATTACATCAAACTAAAAAGCTTCTGTTCAGCAAAGAAAGCAGTCAACACAATGAAAGACAATCTATGGAAAGGGAGAAATACCTGCAAACCGTGTATCTGATAAGAGGTTACTATCAAAATACACAGATGGAACATCCTACATTTCAATAGTAAAAACACAAGTAACCCAATTTAAAAATGGACAAAGGAATTCAATAGACATTTCCCTAAATAAGATATACATATGGCAAGTAAGTATTTGAAAAAATGCTCAAAATCACTAACCATCAGACAAATGCAAACCAAAACCACTATGAAACATTACCTCACACTTGTTAGAATGGTTATTATCAAAAAAAAAAAAAAAAGGCAGCAAATGTTAATAAGGATGTGGAGAAACTGGAACCTTATTAATGGGAGTGCAAAATGGTGCAGCCACTATGGAAAACAGTATGGAAGTTTTTCCAAAAATTGAAAATGAGACTACCACACGATCCAGCATTATCACTTCTGGGCATTTATATAAGAATTGAAATCATGACCTCAAGAGCTATTAACACTCCCATGTTCACTGCAGCATTGCAATAGCCATGAAGTGAAGTTGCTCAATTGTGTCCGACTCTTTGAGACCCTGTGGACTGTAGCTTGCCAGGCTCCTCTGTCCATGGGATTCTCCAGGCAAGAATACTGGAGTGGGTTACCATTTCCTTCTCCAGGGGATCTTCCCGACCCAGGGATTGAACCCGGGTCTCCCGCATTGGAGGCAGATGCTTTAACCTCTGAGCCACCAGGGAAGCCCAAATAATCTAAACGTCTATCAGTGGATGAACAGATAAGGAAACTGTAGTATATACCTACAATGGAATATTTGTTGTTGTTGCTGTTTAGTCACTAAGTCATGTCCAAATCTTTAGCATCCACCAGATTCCTCTGTCCATGGGATTTCCCAGGCAAGAGTACTGGCATGGGTTGCCAATTCCTTCTCCAGGAGATCGTCCCGATCCAGGGATTGAACATCTCCTACATGGAGGCAGATTCTTTTCTGCTGAGCCACCAGGGAAACCAAATGGAATATTATTCACCCTTTAAAAAGAAGGAAATCCTGCAATATACAACAGTGATGAAGCTTGTAGACACAATGCTAAGGGAAATAAACCAGTACATAAGAACAAACACCCCATGATTCCACTTCAATGACATCTAAAGCGTTCAGACTCATAGAATAAGAGAGTGGAATGGTGGACTCCAAGTGCAGAGGACAGAAGAAATGGAAAATACCAATCAATGGACATAAACTTCTAGAGATCTGCTGTAAACACCACTTAAAGTTAACAATACTATATTGCACACTTAAATATTTGTTAAGAGAATTGATCTCACGTTGTGTTCTTATCATAATTTTTTAAATGATAAAATTAAACTTAAAAATTTAAATAAAAAGAAAATGTTGAAAAATAAAGTAGATTAGGAAAAATATATGTTATAAATATGCCACGCGAGTGTATGTTCCTCGGTTCTTTGTCTCGTCACAACAAAGATTTGGAGTGATGGACATTAAAGCCCCCTCGGCATGTCACAGCTCTCAGGTCTTGGATAGACCGTGTTATGGCTCTTAGACAAATCAGTGTTACAGCTCAGTGTTACAGCTCTATTTTATTTAGAAGATAGCAGGAAAATCCATCTTCAAGGTATGAGGGCACGTCGATCCAAAGACACAAGGAGAAGAGAGCCCCAGCACGTAGGAGAAAGAGAGAGCTAGCTTTGGCTCCTCTATTTATATGTTTATCTCTCCCTGGGCCTGTCCTATGTAAACTGGGCCAGCCAGGAGTGTTGTTTGTTTTACCTGAGGTCCTCACTCTGGTCCTTGGACTTTCTTTTGTTCTATTTTTGTGGGCTTTTTCCTTCCTTGTCTTTTAGCCACCACCATTTTGGACTCCTTTTCCCTATTCTACCTACCTAACAAATTTATACAAGTATGTATATACTTGAAGGTACATAGGTGAAAGAATATTCATTACATTTAAGTCAAAATTGGTATAAAAATATATACGACGGTTTATGCTTTACATGTAAACACTAAGTGGTTAGATCGTGGATGGCTTTCATCTTCTTTTTAATCCTTTAGCTTTGTTTTAAAATATTTTTAAAAGCACGCATCTTTATTATAATCAGAGAAGTAATTAATAAAATATTCCTATAAATAATATCATTCCTTAGTGGGATAAAAAATGAGGTTATATTTTAGTCTAAATATTACATTCCATTTGCTGTGTATCTATTTAGGCTTAAAAGTTCAGAAACTTTATATTGCTCATACCACAATTTAGTCCTTCTCAAAAATCTTTTGCTTTCTTCAAAAAATCTTCATTTATGGAAAACCTTTTTAATACTTTTAAAGAAAAATTTATAAATACCTGTATATCTCAAATAAGGTTTTCAGTAGAGGATCAGAGCAGCCTAGACTGTATGATTCCCACCGCTCACAAAGAAATTCAGAGATACAGCTTTTCTTATAGGGAGTAAAACAGTGCCAGCAAACACCCACATACTTACAAAAACTTGAGTTGAAAAAACAAAGTTGTCTGTTTAGAGTATGTTAAATACTCAAGAAGCGAATTCTCATTTGATTCTCCCTCTGATGTGATATGGTACTACTAACAAGTCTTTCTAAAGACAGTAAAAATTCCTTCATATCACCCAGCCTGGGAGGTATGTCATTGTCAAATATGCAGAATTAGAAACATCTCTACAAAGACTAATAATAAAAAGACCCTTAAGAAATATTTGAGCTTTTGTCACATGTTTTTATAATTTGACTTTTACATTTTCCTTTACTTTTATTTTTTTGAGGTTTTGATATATACTTTTTTTTTTAAATTACAATACTGTATTTGTTTTGCCATACATTGACATGAATCAGCCACAGGTGAACACAATCTCCCAATGCCGAAGCCCCCTCCCACCTCCCACCCCACATCATCTACCTGAATCATCCTGTGCACCAGCCCCATGCATTGAAACATGTATACTATCTTACATTTTCCTTTAATTTTCTTTTTTCATAGTTAGTTCTTATGCTAGTAAATAATAGAACCATTATAGGATATTTTATTAATCTGCCATTCTTTTAGCCTTCCCTAATATTCCTCTACTCAGTATTTTAAAAATACATTTTAAATAGATAAGTTGCTTAGCCACTCATAAAAAAAAGGTGTTTAGTATGAGGTAAAGCCACATACTAAACTGTAGCTCTGAATTACGTCCATGAGTCTCTCTCTACTTAGGCTTCACATGTGCTTTTCTCAGACTCATGGCATTGTGCAGATACAATTTGCAAATGTTTGATTTATTGTTTTTCCTTCCTTTTCCCCCAAGCTCAGTTGACTGTTATTTCTGTTGGCTCCTCAAGGTGCCTTGGGACAACTGATATTTGCCAGACTTAACCTGAACCCTACAAGTTACAAGAGCTTGGAGACCTCGGCTGTCACTTCTGTTTCCATGGAAACTCAAATTAGATTGCCAAAAATGAGGTTAGTCACTTAAAAATCATATTATTTTTAAAGAAACAAGTACTGCCCACCACCACCATATAATCTGAAAGTGTTTTGTTGAAAGCCATTTTCTTGTTTTTAAGGATTAAATACCTGTTGCCATGGTAGCAGATTAATAAACTACAAAGACAGAGCTGAGCTCTAAAAGCTCCTACTGACAATAGCACCTACACCCTCTGAGTCCATTGTGCTCAGGAAGCCACCTGCAGTGTGGGGCTCTAAACATGGTGTCTTAAGTACCAATAAAGAACAACTTTGTTTCTATACATATATGTTTCCCACAAATGGAAAACATTGACTAAATAGTGATAGGAGGATTTTTGTAATAATGACAATACTAATGAGAACTTAGAATTAACCGTCTACAGCAGGACCAAAATGTTCAAGGTGGCTGCTGTTGGTTAGTCACTTAGTCATGTCCGACTCTTTGCGACTGTAGGCCCCCAGGCTCCCCTGCCGTGGGATCTCCCAGGCACGAATACTGGAGTGGCTTGCCATTTCCTTCTCCACAGGATCTTCCCAACAAAATGATCTCCAGTCCTCACTATTATTAACTCCATTTTCTCATGGAAGGTTTCACAGGTATAGACAAGGTAGCCATGATTTTAACTCAACTCTGTCCTGGCTTGGGGCCAAGGTTTGTCTCTTATTCTTTTCAAAGTGCAGCAGGGAACAGGAACAGAATATTTGATTCCTGCCCTCACAGCCAACACAGGTGTGTGTGTGCCCACAAAGTCACACCAAGCAATGCATGTGGGTGATTCAATCCAGATATAGTGAATGAGGGAAGAGGAAACTGGACCTCATCTTTTAATGCTTAATATTTGTAGTGCTTAACAGTGCTTAAGCACTGTTAGCTCCTTCTCCAATCAGGTCATAAAAAGAATGTCTAGGTGCCCCTGAAGCCCAAACATGGATCCTAATCTCACAAGCCTACAACCTTTCAATGGAGTTAAATGCAATATTGCTTCCCACTTTACACCTCACCTCACCTTCTCACCACCAACTATAACCTAACATATAAACTAAACAATGCCTAGAGTAGAGGCTTTATATATAACATAGGTGTTGAAATTCTTAGTCAAATAATGAAAGCATTGGTCAATTGTTGATTGTAGCCAGAACTGAACAGACACATTATTTTACCCTGAAATATTTTTCTGGTTTATTTGAGAGTGTACACTTCTACTGTGCCCTCAAAGGCATAAGTGACCACACAGTGTCCAGAAAATTAGATAGGGACAGTCATGCTCATTATATCTTACTTGAAATTAATTCTGTCAGAGTTAAAAATAAACTCCCAAAAGCTCTGCAGACATACTTAGTAGAAATTGGATCCATCTCAACATAAAACAGCTGTCTTCCACATTTTTTCTCAGGCAAAATGTAGACGGGAACCTGACATAGCAGATTTTGTCTCCAGGCGAAATGAAATGGATGATTTTAATGTCAGTACAGGAAAAAGAGATGGGGCAGTTCCCCAAAGAGCAACTTGGTGCTCACTTTTAATTTATGTCAATATTTTTCTATTGAAGTAGGAGAGGAAGCCATAGAAAAGTACATTATTTTGGAGGAGCAGAGTTGAGGCATCGCTAACATCACGATCACACACTATTTAACTTTTAACTATTTGGATTCTTTGCAGTACTGCTAAGGTTATTTCTAAATTAAAGAGCTTATAAAGCATGACATCAAAGGCCTAAGTGACATTTAATTTGAAGGCACAATTACAGTGTTTCCTAAAATCATAGGAACCTCTCCAAATACCAAACACTCTGAAAAGCAATTCAAAACCTTATTCCTCAAAGAAAAAGTGGTTTTTCCAAATATATATACATATATATAAATATATATATATAATGTTGCCATTTGTAACTTATTACTGCCAACAAGCTGCTCCATCAATTTTCAGATCTTTAGAAGTGATACTTAGAAATTTCCAAACCTCTGTGCTCATCCATGATGTTAATCACCACAGTAATCCAAATGAAACTACAATAAACCAAAAATCTGTAGCAATCAAGGAAAATGTATTCCAAATGGGTAAGCAAAAAAAAAAAAAAATCCAAATTTTAATTACACTTGCCAAGGTATTAATTAGAACTAAGAAAGTAAGACCAGCGTACACCAGAAATGGAAGATAAACCCTAAACTATAGTTCTGTATATTTATTTACCCACAAATTCTAGTTAAGCAGATAAACAATCATTAAACAGAGATCCCTGTACTTACAATAAATATTATCTTTAAAAATGTCAAGAATTCCCTCAAATACACTTCCAAAGCGAAAAGTTTCTCCCTTTTCTACTCTTCTTCTGTGAGTGAGTGAAGTCGCTCAGTCATGTCCGACTCTTTGCGACCCCATGGACTACCAGGCTCCTCCGTCCATGGGATTCTCCAGGCAAGAATACTGGAGTGGGTTACCATTTCCTTCTCCAGGGGATCTTCCCGACCCAGGGATCGAATCCGGGTCTCCCGCATTGGAGGCAGACGCTTTAACCTCTGAGCCATGAGGGAAGCTCCTTCTTCTGTCTATAGTAGGTAATAGTCACCCAAAACATCCATGACCTAACCCTTGGAACCTATGGATATGTTATGTTACATGGCAAAGAATACTCAGCAGATGTAATTTTAATCTTTAAATTAAAAAGATGACCCTGAATTTTCTCAGCCATCTCAATCTAATCTCACAAGCTCTACAAAGTAGAGAAGTTCTCCAGCTGGAAGGAGATGAAGAAGGCAAATGAGAATCCAAGCATGAGGATTCAATAGACTCTTGGTGTTTCTGAGATCCATCTCTTGCTATTTCTTGCAGATGCAAAATAGCAGAGGGTAAAGAATAAAGGGGAAGAAAAAGGTGAGCCAAGTTCTTTAACCTCTTCAGACTTTAGTTTTCTCAGCTATAAACTGGAGAGAAAGTCAGTTTCCTGACAGGTTGAGGAATGAATAACGGGTTTAATAAATGTAAAAACATGTAGAAAATGCTTAATCCACCTCAGTCTCCTCTTCCACAGTCTCTTTTAACACTTTCTGGAAGTTGCAATCCCAAGTTCAAGAAACACTATTTCAACCACTCCATCCCTAGGTACTTGCACAAAGCAATGAATGTTTATAGGACAAACTTGATCAAAGTGATTTAAATCTTCCTGGAAAGCATTTCCAAGGACTATCCCATGGAAGTCAGGCCTGAGGTCACATAAGAACTGATAATGATTCCCAACAACTCAGATAAAAGAAAAGGATATTCTTATAATGTCAAATTTATATTGATCTTCTTACAGTCTGAATAACAAAAATAACTTTTGAAATAATTTTAATTATAAAAAACAGAATATCTCACAAAAAAGAGCATAAAAAGCAAAAGGAGTAACTAAGGACAGGAGTAGTAAGAACTGAACAAAGATAGATAATCTACCTTATTCTAGTGCAGAAAATTGCAGGGTAGACTATATGCTGACAGTATTATAGCCTAAGAGATGGTAGCAAACAATTACCAATAACTTTTGTAAGTAAACTGGTTGAACTGGGTGAATTGATTATTAGATGAATTGATTAATGGGAGAACTGATTCTCAGAGATCAGCCAGATTCTCAGATTCTTGGCCAGCGTCTCACTGGTATACGAAAGATGCTCAGTACATATTTGTTGAATAAATGGTGAATACTAGTATCATATTTGGCCTTAAATTTATCTTTAAAATTCCTGGAATCATGTTATTATGCTAGAAATAAAAATAATCAATTATCTACCCACCTCTTTTCCAAACTTCTAACCAACAGTATTTGTTGCAGTTGTTTAGTTGCTAAGTTGTGTCTAACTCTTTTCCATGACCCCATGAACTACAGTCCTCTACTCTCCTCTATCCATGAGATTTCCCAGAACAGAATACTGGAGTGGGTAGCCGTTTCTTCTCCAGGGAATCTTCCTGACCCAGGAATTGAACTTGCCTTTCCTATATTGGTGAGCAGATTCTTTACCACTTAACCACCAGATCATAGAAACTTAAAAAAACCACACTAAGTAAAATTCTACTTTTAATCTATCAGTTTTACAGTTTTGGCAAGTAAACAAAGTTCATCTCTCATAGAAACTTTAGATGATAAAATATAACATAGTATCTCTGAAAACATAACTCACTACATTAAGTCTGAGAATCATTCATGACTCAAAATTATTTTAAAATTTGTACTGTGCATGTGTGTTCAATTGCTCAGTCATGTCAGTTCTTTGTGACCCCACAGACTGTAGCCCACCAAGCTCCTCTTTTCATGGGATTTTTTTAAGGCAAGAATACTGAAGTGGGTTGCCATTTTCTCCTCCAGAAAATTGTGTACTAGACTTTCCTGTGACAGTCATTCAGTTGTGTCTGACTCTTTGCAGCCCCAAGGACTATACAATCCGTGGAATTCTGCAGGCCAAAATACTGGAGTGGATAGCCTTTCCCTTCTCCAAGGGATCTTCCCAACCCAGGAATCCAACCCAGTCTCCTGCACTGCAGGCAGATTCTTTACCAGCAGAGCCACCAGAGAAGACCAAGAAGACCGGAATGGGTAGCCTATCCCTTCTCCACGGGATCTTCTCAACCCAGGAATCGAACCAGGGGTCTCCTGCATTGCAGGCAAAATCTTTATCAACTTAGCTATCAGGGAAGCACAGATCAAACAGCCAAAATACTTGTTGACTTGATAATTTAGGTTATAAGAAAGAGTGTAAATATTGAGGGCCCTTTGTGTCCCTTGAATTTATTAGTGACTGACTATGCCTGCATGCTAAGTTGTTTACATCGTGCCCTACTCTTTGTAGTGACCTCACAGACGGTAGACCGCCAGGCCCATCTATCCATGGACTTCTCCAGGCAACAATATTCGAGTGGGTTTCCAAGCCCTCCTCCAGGGGATCTTCCCAACCCAGGGATTGAACGCATGTATCCTATGCCTCCTATATTAGCAGGTTGGTTCTTTACCACTAGTGCCACATGGGAAGACCATACTTCAACATAAGAATCACAGATTTCTAGCTATTCTAGCAAGGGAGTCATGTAAGGGTGAGAAGAGATGACCTCAATGAGGAAATGACACTTAAGATGACACTAGCCCTCAAAAGTTGGGAGTTTCCCAGTAAACAGTGAAGGAGGAGCACTCTTGGCAGAATATTTCATAAGGATCACTGGATTCAAGTTCTTGAGATCAAGAAAACTAGAGTGGGTTTGAGGAACTGAAAAATGTTCAGTATGCCAAGAATGTGATGTATGAAGGGGGAAAAAAATTACAATGTAGGAATGAAAATCTGTAGGAGGAGTCAGCCACTGCGAGGCTTTGTCAGATATTTTAAAACAATTAGATTTCCTTTCCGAGGGTATAGAAGAAAAACCTGTGTTTGGATATGCATGTTTCTTTTAAATTTTTCTTTTAGTTTATATTTATATTTTAATGACCTTATTGTTTCTTTATTTTAAGAATGGGTTTAAATTTTTAAGAATAACATGTCTACCACCTATTAACATACATTCCATATTAAGTAATGTGAGAAAATGTCACTGGCCTTTCTAAATGCAAGTTCAAATGACTGTCTTAAACAATTAATAGAATAGATCTCTATATATAAAAAGGATAGTTTAGCTGCCTCAGCAGTCATATATCTTCTCTATAAAATCACTTGATATTTGGCAATACCAGTGGCAAGAATACACAGAAGAACTGTACAAAAAGATCTTCATGATTGATCACTCACCTAGAGCCAGACATTCTGTAATCTGAAGTCAGGTGGGCCTTAGAAAGCATCACTATGAACAAAACTAGTGGAGGTGATGGAATTCCAGTTGAGCTATTTAAAATCCTCAAAGATGATGCTGTGAAAGTACTGCACTCAATATGTCAGCAAATTTGGAAAACTCAGCAATGGCCACAGGACTGGAAAAGGCCAGTTTTCATTCCAATTCCAAAGAAAGGCATTGCCAAAGAATGCTCAAACTACCACACAATTGCACTCATCTCACACACTAGTAAAGTAATGCTCAAAATTCTCCAAGCCAGGTTTCAGCAATACATGAACTGTGAACTTCCAGATGTTCAAGCTGGTTTTAGAAAAAGCAGAGGAACCAGAGATCAAATTGCCAACATCTGCTGGATCATTGAAAAAGCAAGAGAGTTCCAGAAAAACATCTATTTCTGCTTTATTGACTATGCCAAAGCCTTTGACTGTGTGGATCACAATAAACTGTGGAAAATTCTGAAAGAGATGGGAATACCAGACCACCTGATCTGCATCTTGAGAAACGTATATGCAGTACAGGAAGAAACGTTTAGAAATGGCCATGGAACAACAGACTGGTTCCAAATAGGAAAAGGAGTATGTCAAGGCTGTATATTGTCACCCTGCTTATTTAACTTATATGCAGAGTACATCATGAGAAACACTGGGCTGGAAGAAGCACAAACTGGAATCAAGATTGCCAGGAGAAATATCAATAACCTCAGACATGCAGATGACACCACCCTTATGGCAGAAAGTGAAGAGGAACTAAAAAGCCTCTTGATGAGAATGAAAGAGGAGAGTGAAAAAGTTGGCTTAAAGCTCAACATTCAGAAAATGAAGATCATGGCATCTGGTCCCATCACTTCATGGGAAATAGATGGGGAAACAGTGGAAACAGTGTCAGACTATATTGTCGGGGGAGGGCTCCAAAATCACTGCAGATGGAGATTGCAGCCATGAAATTAAAAGATGCTTACTCCTTGGAAGGAAAGTTATGACCAATCTATATAGCATATTAAAAAATGCAGAGACATAACTTTACCAACAAATGTCCGTCTAGTCAAGGCTATGGTTTTTCCAATGTAATGTAAGAGTTGGACTGAGAAGAAAGCTGAGCATTGAAAAATTGATGCTTTTGAACTGTGGTGTTGGAAAAACTCTTGACAATCCCTTGGACTGCAAGGAGATCCAACCAGTCCATCCTAAAGGAGATCAGCCCTGGGTGTTCTTTGGAAGGACTGATGCTGAAGCTGAAACTCCAGTACTTTGGCCACCTCATCCAAAGAGTTGACTCATTGGAAAAGATTCTGATGCTGGGAGGGATTGGGGGCAAAAGGAGAAGGGGACAACAGAGGATGAGATGGCTGGATGGCATCACCAACTCGATGGACATGAGTTTGAGTAAACTCCTATTTGTTGATGGACAGGGAAGCCTGGTGTGCTACAGTTCAAGGGGTTGCAAAGAGTCGGACATGACTGAGTGACTGAACTGAACTGAACTGATTCTCCTGATGTAACTATTCCTCTACATTTATTGACTCATTAGTGAGCCTTTCAATAGTGATTAAAGATGTTTTGTTTTGCAAGGAATTATCTCTTTTGATGTTTTACCAAAATAATCTTCAAACATCTAACATATATATAAGATAACCCCAATTTCAAGACTTTATAACCAATGTTCATAAAGACAATTTTACCAAAAAGCAATTTTTAGAATATTTTCTTCTCCAGTGAATGGCCCAAGTGGAAGAATTTGGTATTACTTCAATAAATTGTATTTACACTAAAAAGTCTATAGTCCAAAGAGGCATTTAACCTACTTGAATCCCTACTAATCAGATTATTTATTATAAATGTCATTTTGGTTCATCATATCTGTTTGTTGTTATTGTTGTTGTTGTTTTATAACATTATTTTTCAAAGACTTTAGGAAAATTCAAAATGGTATGAGATGGGTAGGAAAGTATAAGCAGTCATGCTGCTGCTGCTTCCAAGTCGCTTCAGTCGTGTCTGACTCTCTGCGACCCCATACACGGCAGCCCATCAGGCTCCCCGTCCCTGGGATTCTCCAGGCAAGAACACTGAAGTGGGTTGCCATTTTCTTGTCCAACGCATGAAAGTGAAAAGTGAAAATGAAGTTGCTCAGTCGTGTCCGACTCTTAGAGACCCCATGGACTGCAGCCCACCAGGCTCCTCCATCCATGGGATTTTCCGGGCAAGAGTACTGCAGTGGGGTGCCATTGCCTTCTCTGATAAGCAGTCATAATGAGAAATAAAAATGAGAACAAGGTACATCCATTGCTGAGAGAATCTCACTGTGGGACGGAAGAACAGACAGGCCATTGCTATTTCTCATTACATTTATTAAAAGTGGATTTTATATGAATCTACCTTATGCATATTTTCCCAATCTATCCCTTAACTTATATCTCCAGGACTAGATATTGTTGAGAAGAAAAGAGGAAAAAGGAGAAGAGTCTGGGAATAAAGAGAAGAGTTTCACTAATTCCTTTGTCCAGGATGTATTTTAGTAACTTAGTAACAAGTTTGTGTATTTCCTGGGACAGAATCCTTAGAAGATGCCTAATAATGAGATATGGAGCTTCTGGATAAGTATCAATAATGCCACTGGGCAGGCATGTCTTGGTCTGAATTACATTCCAGAAAAAGTCTTATTCTCTTTAAGTAAGGCATTATTCACTACATCACTTATGAAATGGATGGTAGCATCCACACACCTACTTTATTATTACAGGAAATGTTGAGGTTTGGCAGAATTCCTACCTTCTGCTGCTTTTAGGAAAAAACTGAGGAATAAGACAGAGGTCAAAGATAGATAGATGGAAATTAAAATTTGGCTTTATTTTTATAAGCTTTTTGGAAAATATGGATTTAATTCTATAATCAAAAGGCTTACTATCTTCCCTCCTCCCACACTACAACCACCCATAAGACACATAGATACTTTATACTTGAGGAAGTCCAGCAAAGAAAATTTTGAATCTGAAGAACAGACGCACTTACCCAAAATGGGTCACTCACCCTGGCCTAGGGCAAATTGAGAAGGAAAAGCAAATTAAGCCCAGGGTACAATAAAGAAAACAGATCCAGATGCCATGAGTTAAGAAACACTTCATCTCATGTATTGAAGTGAACAGTGGGTGGAGCAAGAGGCCAAACTGTATTTGGTCTTCTTTTTCTTTTTGCCTGCATGCTCAGTGGTGTCTGAATCTTCGCCACCCCATGGACTATAGCCCACCAGGCTCCCTGTCCATGGGATTTTCCAGGCAAAGAATACAGGAGCGCATTGCCATTTCATCCTCAGAGGATCTTCACAGGAATTGAACCTGTGTCTACTGCATCTCCTCCATTGGCAGGCAGATTCTAGCAAAAATCTCTTCACATAAAAACATGCAGCAAATGGAAAGAAGGTTAAATTCATCTGAGGCCTAAACAGTATATCCCAAGAATTCTCCAGATGTTAAAAATCAAGGAACCATAAAAGTGTGTTCACTTTCAGTTCAGTTCAGTTGCTCAGTTGTGTCTGACTCTTTGCGACCCCATGGACTGCAGCACGCCAGGCTTCCCTGTCCATCACCAACTCCCAGAGCTTGCTCAAACTCATGTCCATTGAGTCAGTGATGCCATCCAATCATCTCATCCTCTGTTGTCCCCTTCTCCTCCTGCCTTCAATCTTTCCCAGCATCAGGGTCTTTTCCAAGGAGTCAGTTCTTGGCATCAGGTGGCCAAAGTATTGGAATTTCAGCTTCAGCATAAATCCCTCCAGTGAATAGTCAGGACTGATCTCCTTCAGGATGGACTGGTTTGATCTCTTTGTGTACACTTTAGGACATCAAAATTCATAATCAATATTTGATTTATATTAATTCCCCAGATAACTCTCCGAGGTATTGTATACCATTATTTAAAACACTGTACTGTATCTCCAGGATTCAGGAAAAAGGAAGGAAAAGCCTCTTTCATACTTTTTCTAACTTGCTCAAAAAACAATGATGTATTTAAATAGTTAATATTAATTTTCTCATCATAAAATTTATATTCACTAAGAGGAAAAAAACTAGAATTTCATCAAAAAGTAAAATGTAACATAAGCCAAAATTTATTTCCTAGTAAAAAAATAATTCAGTATTAAGCTGATGAAGCATAATTCAGTACAAGCAGCTGATGTAGCTGCTTGTGGATTTATTTCATATAACATTTTCATATAAATAGCTGGCATTTTGAATGGTATTCATGATGCAATCTTAGCATACCTTCTCCTCTTTACTTCACATTTTCCAGTGTGAGTAAAAAGTCACTCAATTGTATCTGATTCTTTGCAATCCTATGGACTATATAGTCCATAGAATTCTCCAGGCCAGAATACTAGAATTAGTAAGCTATTTTCTTCTCCAGAGGATCTTCCCAACCCAGGGGTCAAACCCAGGTGTCCCACATTGCAGGTAGACTCTTTACCATTTGAGCTATCAAGGATGCCCTTCTATCTATTCACTATTCTCTTCTTTAATGTGAAAAATATAAATTTATAAAATGTTAAGATATCAAATAAGTGTTGACTATTTAATTTTAAGAGCTTCTGGTTCAATCCCTGGGTCATGCCCCTGGAGGAAGGCATGGCAACCCACTCTAGTATTCTTGCCTGGGAAATCCCATAGACAGAGGAGCCTGGTGGGCTACAGCCCATAGTGTTGTAAATAGTCGGACACAACTGAAGCAACTTAGCACACACACATACATTTAATTTCTAAATTAAAGTGTTCCACAATTATAATTTATGTAATGGAATTATCTATTTTTTCTTTTGATAACTTAAGAAACAAATGAATGTTTAAGATATAATGAATATGAGAAGAAAATTATTCAAGATCTTGACATTTAAAACAACTACCATTTAGGGCTCCCCCGACGGTTCAGTGGTAAAGAATCTGCCTATCAACAGAGGAGGTGCAAAATATGCAGATTCAATCCCTAGATCAGAAAGATTCCCTGAAATAGGAAATGACAACCGACTCCAGTATTCTTGCTGGTAAGTGCCATGGACAGAGGAGCCTGGTGGGCTACAGTCAGTCTATGGGGTCACAAACAGTCAGACACAAATGAGTAACTGAGTACATTTACCATTTTCAACCCATGCATTGGAAGGTTTCAGGGGAGCAACAGCTTAATTTAATCATGTTGAGCAAAAGAATCAATTGACACTTTTAAAAGAGGCAACTTAAACAGATACCCTAGGTGTCCACATTCCTGGACTTTATCATTTTCTGGACAGTTACAAAAACACCATTGATGGCTCTTGACAAGCTGTGCACTCTGGAGCATAAAGAACCTTTTTTAAAAGGTCTTTTGATTTCTAAAGTTGAAAGACATTCAGTAACAATCACTGAGTTCTGAAATGACCCAAGCATGCCATTAAGTGCATGGGAATCATCAGTGAGAACAAGATAAAGATTTCTTCTTCTGTCTAAGACGAAAGCCCTAAGTGATGAGAAATTCTAAATGAACTCTGCTCTGATCTCATTAGCTACCATTTTGGGTATCACAAGAGGAAGGAAAAAGGGAATTCAAAGCTGACAATGCATAGGTCTTCCTTCCTTAAAAAGAATAATAATAATAATGGCTCAGTCATCCCTGACTCTTGATGATCCCATGGACTGTAGCACTCCAGGCTCCTCTGTCTGTGGAATTCTCCAGTAAGAATACTGGAATGGGTAGCCATTCCCATTAGGATTACCCCAATTTTGTTGGAGGTAAATATGATAAATAACAGTATCATAGAAATGGTACTCGACAACAGGCACCAATAATGTGTTTTGTGTTGTATCTCTGATTTTTTTAAACAAGGCTTGGAAGGGTACTTCGAAAACTAGTTATCTGGAGAAAGGACTGGCTCCCAAATGTGAGCCATCCTCTAGAATGAGAGACTGGTTAGGGGATTAGGGGTTGATTAGGCTTACGGTATTAGTCGGCTGACAACAGAGATTTCAACAAGTAAGAACACATGATTTAATTATAATGGTTGAGATAGACATGATACCATAAAACTCCTAGAAGAGAACATAGGCAGAACATTGTCTGATATAAACCATATCAATGTTTTCTTAGGTCAGTCTACCAAGGCAAGAGAAACAAAAGCAAAAATAGGGTGTTCCCTGGTTGCCTAGTGGTTAGGATTCCAGACTTTCACTGCCACAGCCCAGGTTCAGTCCCAGGTTGGAGAACTGAGATCCTGCAAGCCACACAGTGTGGCCAAAATAAATAAAAGCAAAAATAAACAAAGTCAGGAACTTATCAAACTTACAAGCTTTTGTTCAGCAATGTGTTAGTCACTCAGCCATGTCCAACTCTTTGTGACACAATGAACTCTCGCCCACCAGGCTCCTATGTCCATGGAATTCTCTAGGCAAGAATACTGAAGTGGGTTGCCATTTCCTTCTCCAAGGGATCTTCCCAACCCAAGGATTGAACCTGGGTTTCCTGCATTGCAGGCAGATTGTTTACTGTCTGAGCCACCAGGGAAGCCCTTTGTACAGCAAAGGAAACCATAAACAAAATGAAAAGACAATCTGTGGACTGGGAGAAAATATTTGCAAACGATATGACCAACAAGGGCTTAATTTCTAAAGCATAAAACAGTTCAAGCAACTCAAAAGCAGCAACAACAACAAAAAAAACACCCAATAAGAAAGAAACGGGCAGAAGATTTAAACTGACATTTCTCCAAAGAAGACACACAGGTGGCTAATAGGCATATGGAAAGACACTCAACATCACTAACTATATGAAAAATACAAATCAAAACTACAGTGAGGTACCACCTCACACCAGTCAGAATGGCCATCATTTAAAAGTTTACAAATAAAAAATGCTAGAGAGGATGTGGGAGAAAAGGAAACCCTCCTACAGTGTTGGGAATATAAGAGCAACCACTATACAGAACAATAAGGAGGTTCCTTAAAAAATGAAAATTATTAACAGAGTCCCCATATGATCTTAAAATCACACTTGTGAGCATATACCCAGACAAAATTATAATTTGAAAAGATAGATATATCCCAATATTCACATAAACACTGTTTACAATAGGCTGCTGCTGCTAAGTCACTTCAGTTGTGTCCAACTCTGTGTGACCCCATAGACGGCAGCCCATCAGGCTCCCCCGTCCCTGGGATTCTCCTGACAAGAACACTGGAGTGGGTTGCCAGTTCCTTCTCCAGTGCATGAAAGTGAAAAGTGAAAGGAAAGTCGCTCAGTCTTGTCTGACTCTTCGCGACCACATGGACCGCAGCCTACCAGGCTCCTCTGTCCATGGGATTTTCCAGGCAAGAGTACTGGAGTGGGGTGCCATCGCCTTCTCCATTACAATAGGCAAGACATAAGAATAGCCTAAATTTCCATCAACAAATGAACAGATAAATATGTGGTATGTGTATGTATATATTTCCATTCGTCTGTGTGTTTATACACACACACACACACACACACACACACACACATACACACACATAGTGAAATATTAGTCATAAAAAGAATGAAATAATGCCATTTGGAGGGACCTAGAGATTATCATAGTAAGCAAAGGACATCAGGAAGAGAAAGAAACATACTATATTCTATCATCTTTGGAATCTAAAATATGACACACACAAAATTTATCTGTGAAACAGAAACACACAGAGAGACTGAGAACAGACCTGTAGCTGCCAAGCGGGAGTGGGATGGGGAAGGGCTGGATTGGAAGCTTGGGATTAGCAGATGCAAACTATTCTATATATGTATAACTGAATAACTTTGCTATACACCAGAAACTAACACAGCATTATAAATCAACTTTACTTCAGTATCAGTCAGTCAGTCAGTTCAGTCGCTCAGTCGTGTCTGACTCTTTGTGATCCCATGAATTGCAGCATGCCAAGTCTCCCCATCCATCACCAACTCCCGGAGTTCACTCAGACTCACATCCATCGAATTGGTGACGCCATCCAGCCATCTCATCTTCTGTCGTCCCCTTCTCCTCCTGCCCCCAGTCCCTTCCAGCATCAGAGTCTTTTCCAATGAGTCAACACCTCGCATGAGGTAGCCAAAGTACTGGAGCTTCAGCTTTAGCATCATTCCTTCCAGAGAACACACCCAGGGTTGATCTCCTTTAGAATGGAATGGGTGGATCTCCTTGCAGTCCAAGGGACCCTCAAGAGTCTTCTCCAACACCACAGTTCAAAAGCATCAATTCTTCGGCGCTCAGCTTTCTTCACAGTCTAACTCTCACATCCATACATGACCACTGGAAAAACCATAGCCTTGACTAGACGGACCTTTGTTGGTAAAGTAATGTCTGTGCTTTTCAATATGCTATCTAGGTGGGTTATAATTTTTCTTCCAAGGAGTAAACGTCTTTTAATTTCATGGCTGAAATCTCCATCTGCAGTGATTTTGGGGCCCAAAAATAAAGTCTGACACTGTTTCCACTGTTTCCCCATCTATTTCCCATGAAGTAATGGGACCAGATGCCATGATCTTTGTTTTCTGAATGTTGACCTTTAAGCCACCTTTTTCACTCTCCTCCTTCACTCTCATCAAGAGGCTTTTTAGTTCCTCTTCACTTTCTGCCATAAGGGTGGTATCATCTGCATATCTGAGGTTATTGGTATTTCTCCCAGCAGTCTTAATTTCAGCTTGTACTTCTTCCAGTCCAGTGTTTCTCATGATGTACTCTGCATACTTCAGTATAATAAATTTAAAAAGAAAACAAATACAATGATTGATGCACGGAGCCAACACAAATGATCTAATCTTATAAGCAGAAGCATATACGGGTAAATGTACAGAGAAAGCCAGACAGTAAAAAGTAATACAGGAGAGGTGATGCTAAACAGAGCAAGGAGACAGGTAAAAAGAATGTGGGCACTGCACAATGCAAGCTATCAAGATCCTAAACCATGTGTGGGACTCAGAGCACCTGATCTTCCTTGATAAACAGTCAATAGAAGACAATCTCAGACCCTAAACGACCACCTTGTCAGTGCCCCTGAAGGCCGATTCCTGGAAATTACACTTGAAGCTAGAACTGGATCTATCAATACAAGTTTTTAACAGACTGAAGTACACCGTTCCTATTGGTGAGAAGGTTCTGGAATAGAGGGTTTCTAAGTCTGAAAGAAGAAATTCTTCATCTAAAAGAAGAATTAGAGGACAATCTAATTTTTAATAAATGAAAACTATAGGTAAAATGATTATCTGCCTCTCAGTTTGGAACCAGGACCAAATGCAAGCAAAAGCACATCAATTCCAGCCACCTTTCATGCAAAGGAGGAAGAAACCAGCTACCAAGTATGATGTATAACATTTGAGTTTTATACAAAGCTGTTCTACATACACAGAGGACATAGAGGATCATGGAAAAAGAAATTATTAACACCATACTATTAACACCCAAAAAAAAAAAAAAAAAAGGCATGAATGGCCAGGAACTGGATAAACCCCTGGCTTTAAGCAGCAGAGGAGACTAAAAGGGAAAAGCTATGGGCAACTGTCCATGCTAGAAACAAAACACATGTTCCCAAGGGACCTGAACAAAAGACAGGATGGCCTCTAAAGCATCTGAGATGAAGTCCAATGTAGGGAAGGGGCTCCAAGCAATTTCACACGAAGCGATTTTCCAGCATCAGTTGGGTGTCCAACATTGTAAGTCACTTCACTCATTTCTGACTCTGTGACTTTGTGGACTATTGCCTGCCAAGCTCCTCTGTCCATAGGATTCTCCAGGCAAAAATACTGGAGGGGGTAGGCATTTTATTTTCCAAGGGATCTTCCAGACAGAGGGATCTAACCTGGGTCTCCTGAATTGCAGGTGGATTCTTTACCATCTGAGCCACGAGGGAAGCCCCAGTTCTGACACAATCCACCCAGAGAGCAAGCATGAGATTGCACAGGTATTGAAATCAGTCCCACAAGACTGCACACTGCCTGGCTTCAGATGCCAGTCATCATTCTAGATTACCACCTGTGCTTTCAGTCAACTATATATTAGAGCTCCCCACCACCCTTGCTGTGCAGTTCAGTAGCTCAATCTTGTCCGACTCTTTGAGACCTCATGAATCACAGCACACCAGGCCTCCCTGTCCATCACCAACCCCCAGAGTTCACTCAGACTCATGTCCATTGAGTCAGTGATGCCATCCAACCATCTCATCCTCTGTCATCCCTTTCTCCTTCTGCCCTCTATCCTTCCCAGTATCAGAGTCTTTTCCACTGAGTCAACCCTTCCCATGAGGTAGCCAAAGTACTGGAGCTTCAGCTTTAGCATCATTCCCTCCAAAAACACCCAGGGCTGATCTCCTTCAGAATGGACTGGTTGGATCTCCTTGCAGTCCAAGGGACTCTCAAGAGTCTTCTCCAATCAATTCTTTGCTGCTCAGCTTTCTTCACAGTCCAACTCTCACATCCACACATGACCACCGGAAAAACCATAGCCTTGACTAGATGGACACTGGTTGCCAAAGTAATGTCTCTTCTTTTCAATATCCTATCTAGGTGGGTTGTAATGTTTCTTCCAAGGAGTAAACATTTTTAATTTCATGGCTGCAGTCACCATCTGCAGTGATTTTGGAGCCCCTCCTCCAAATAAAGTCTGACACTGTTTCCACTGTTTCCCCATCTATTTCCCGTGAAGTGATGGGACCAGATGCCATGATCTTCGTTTTCTGAAAGCTGAGCTTTAAGCCAACTTTTTCATTCTCCTCTTTCACTCTCATCAAGAGGTTTTTTAGCTCCTCTTCACATTCTGCCATAAGGGTGGTGTCATCTGCATATCTGAAGTTATTGATATTTCTCCCGGCAATCTTGATTCCAGCTTGTGCTTCTTCCAGTCCAGTGTTTCTCATGATGTACTCTGCATATAGGTTAAATAAGCAGGGCGACAATATACAGACTTGATATACTCTTTTTCCTATTTGGAACCAGTCTGTTGTTCCATGTCCAGTTCTAACTGTTGCTTCCTGACCTGCATACAGGTCTCTCAAAAGGTCGGTCTGGTGGCCTGGTATTCCCATCTCTTTCAGAATTTTCCACAGTTTATTGTGATCCACACAGTCAAAGGCTTTGGCATAGTCAATAAAGCAGAAATAGATGTTTTTCTGGAACTCTCTTGCTTTTTCAACAATCCAGAAGATGTTGGCAATTTGATCTCTGGTTCCTCTGCCTTTTCTAAAACCACCTTGAACACCTGGAAGTTCACGGTTCATGTATTGCTGAAGCCTGGTTTCCAGAATTTTGATCATTACTTTACTAGCATGTGAGATGAGTGCAATTGTGTGGTAGTTTGAGCATTCTTTGACATTGCCTTTCTTTGGGATTGGATGAAAACTGACTTTTCCAGTCCTGTGGTCATTGCTGAGTTTTCCAAATTTGCTGGCATATTGACTGTAGCACTTTCACAGCATCATCTTTGAGGATTTTAAATAGCTCAACTGGAATTCCATCACTTCCACTAGCTTTTTTCGGAGTGATGCTTTCTAAGGCCCACT
Source organism: Nanger dama (assembly GCA_917880005.1). Classification (NCBI taxonomy): domain Eukaryota; kingdom Metazoa; phylum Chordata; class Mammalia; order Artiodactyla; family Bovidae; genus Nanger; species Nanger dama. The sequence goes on from CAKJTW010000020.1 coordinate 19,310,922, forward strand.
TGACTTCAGATTCCAGGATGTTTGGCTCTAGATGAGTGATCACACGATCGTAATTATTTTGGTCTTGAAGATCTTTTTGTACAGTTCTTCTGTGTATTCTTGCCATCTCTTCTTAATATCTTCTGCTTCTGTTAGGTTCAGACCATTTCTTTCCTTTATCGAGACCATCTTTGCATGAAATGTTCCCTTGGTATCTCTAATTTTCTGGAAAAACTTTCTAGTCTTTCCCATTCTGTTATTTTCCTCTATTTCTTTGCATTGATCACTGAGGAAGGCTTTCTTATTTCTTCTTGCTATTCTTTGGAACTCTGCATTCAGATGCTTCTATCTTTCCTTTTCTCTTTTGCTTTTTGCTTCTCTTCTTTTCACAGCTATTTGTAAGGCCTCCTCAGACAGCCATTTTGCTTTTTAGCATTTCTTTTCCATGGGGATGGTCTTGATCCCTGTCTCCCGGACAATGTCACGAACTTCAGTCCATAGTTCATCAGGCACTCTATCTATCAGATCTAGGCCCTTAAATCTATTTCTCTACTTCCACTGTATAATTGTAAGGGATTTGATTTAAGTCATACCTGAATGGTCTAGCGGTTTTCCCTACTTTCTTCAATCTAAGTCTGAACTTGGCAATAAGGAGTTCATGATCTGAGCCACAGTCAGCTCCCGGTCTTGTTTTTGATGACTGTATAGAGCTTCTCCATCTTTGGCTGCAAAGAATATAATCAATTTAATTTCGGTGTTGACCATCTGGTGATGTCCATGTGTAGAGTCTTCTCTTGTGTTGTTGAAAGAGGGTGTTTGCTATGACCAGTGCATTTTCTTGGCAAAACTCTATTAGTCTCTGCCCTACTTCATTCCGTATCCTAAGGCCAAATTTGCCTGTTACTCCAGGTGTTTCTTGACTTCCTACTTTTGCATTCCAGTCCCCTATAATGAAAAGGAGTGCCAAGAGTGCCAGGCTATGACTGCACAGGAGCAGCAGAGAGGAGCTACCCCACAACCAAGGCCAGGGGTGGCGGCTGGGAGGTCCAACCCCATGTCGAAGGGGCAGTGGATGCACAGGTGCAGGAGGGCCGAGAGAAGCTATTCCACGTTCAAGGTCAGGAAGGGGGGCGTTAAGGAGATACTCCTTGTCCAAGGTAAGTAGCAGTGGCAGCACTTTGCTAAAGCAGTTGTGAAAAGATGCCCCACACCCAAGGTAAGAAAAACCCAAGTAAGACAGTAGGTGTTGCAAGAGGGCATCAGAGGGCGGACACACTGAAATACTCACAGAAAACTATTCAGTCTATTTACACTAGGACCACAGCTTGTCTAACTCAATGAAACTAAGCCATGCCCATGGGGCCACCCAAGACACGCAGGTCATGGTGGAGAGGTCTGACAGAATGTTGTCCACTAGAGAAGGTAATGGCAAACCACTTCAGTATTCTTGCCTCGAGAACCCCATGAACAGTATGTAAAAGCAAAATGACAGGATACTGAAAGAGGAACTCCTCAGGTCAGTAGGTGCCCAATGTGCTACTGGAGATGAGTGGAGAAATAATTCTAGAAAGAATGAAAGGATGGAGTCAAAGCAAAAACAATACCCAGTTGTAGATGTGACTAGTGATAGAAGCAAGGTCTGATGGTGTAAAGAGCAATATTGTATAGGAACCTGGAATGTCAGGTCCATGAATCAAGGCAAATTGGAAGTGGTCAAACAAGAGATGGCAAGAGTGAACGTCGACATTCTAGGAATCAGCGAACTAAAATGGACTTGAATGGGTGAATTTAACTCAGATGACCATTATATCTCCTCTGCAGGCAGGAATCACTCAGAAGAAATGGAGTAGCCATCATGGTCAACAAGAATCTGAAATGCAGTACTTGGATGCAATCTCAAAATGACAGAATGATCTCTGTTTGTTTCCAAGGCAAACTGTTCAGTATCACAGTAATCCAAGTCTATGCCCCAACCAGTAAAGCTGAAGTAGCTGAAGTTGAATGGTTCTATGAAGACCTACAAGATCTTTTTAGAACTAAAACCTCTTGCTGAGGTGTGATTAATTTGTGAGCAGTAAACTTATATGCAGAGTACATCATAAGCAACGCTGGGCTGGAGGAAGCACAAGCTGGAATCAAGATTGCTGGGAGAAATGCAGATGACACCACCCTTATTGTAGAAAGTGAAGAGGAACTAAAGAGCCTCTTGATCAAAGTGCAAGAGGAGAGTGAAAAAGTTGGCTTAAAGCTCAACATTCAGAAAACTAAGATCATGGAATCCGGTCCCATCACTTCATGGCAAATAGATGAGGAAACAGTGGAAACAGTGGCTGACTTTATTTTTCTGGATTCCAAAATCACCGTAGATGGTAACTGCAGCCATGAAATTAAAGATGCTTACTCCTTGGAAGGAAAGTTATAACCAATCTAGATAGCATATTAAAAAGCAGAAACAACTTTACCAACAGAAGTCCGTCTAGTCAAGGGTATGATTTTTCCAGTGGTCATGCATGGATGTGAGTGTTGGACTATAAAGAAAGCTGAGCACCAAAGTATTGACTTTTTAACTGTGGTGTTGGAGAAGATTCCTGAAAGTCCCTTGGACTGCAAGGAGATCCAACCAGTCCATCCTAAAGGAGATCAGTCCTGGGTGTTCATTGGAAGGGCTGATGCTGAAGCTGAAGCTCCAATACTTTGGCCACCTGATGCGAAGAGCTGACTCATTTGAAAAGATCCTGATGCTGGGAAAGATTGAGGGCAGGAGGAGAAGGGGACGACAGAGGATGAGATGGTTGGATGGCATCACTGATTCAGTGGACATGGGTTTGGGTGGACTCTGGAGTTGGTGATGGACAGGGAGGGCTGGCGTGCTGTGATTCATGGGGTCGCAGAGAGTCAGACATGACTGAGCAACTGAACTGAACTAAGTTCAGAGAATTTAGGAAACTAATTACCAGATGACTAGTTCATTCAGTTCAGTTCAGTTCAGTCGCTCAGTCATGTCCGACTCTTTGCAACCCCATGAATCGCAGCACGCCAGGCCTCTCTGTTCATCACCATCTTTCGGAGTTCATCTCAGACTCACGTCCATCGAGTCCGTGATGCCATCCAGCTATCTCATCCTCAGTCGTCCCCTTCTCCTCCTGCCCCCAACCCCTCCCAGCATCAGAGTCTTTTCCAATGAGTCAACTCTTCACATGAGGTGGCCAAAGTACTGGAGCTTCAGCTTCAGCATCATTCCTTCCAAAGAAATCCCAGGGTTAATCTCCTTCAGAATGGACTGGTTGGATCTCCTTGCAGTCCAAGGGACTCTCAAGAGTTTTCTCCAACACCACAGTTCAAAAGCATCAATTCTTTGGCGCTCAGCCTTCTTCACAGTCCAACTCTCACTTCCATACATGACCACAGGGAAAACCATAGCTTTGACTAGACAGACCTTTATTAACAAAGTAATGTCTCTGCTTTTGAATATACTATCTAGGTTGGTCATAACTTTTCTTCCAAGGAGTAAGCATCTTTTAATTTCATGGCTGCAGTCACCATCTGCAGTGATTTTGGAGCCCCCAAAAATAAAGTCTGACACTGTTTCCACTGTTTCCCCATCTATTTCCCATGAAGTGATGGGAACGGATGCCATGATATTTGTTTTCTGAATGTTGAGCTTTAAGCCAACTTTTTCACTCTCCTCTTTCACTTTCATCAAGAGGCTCCTTAGCTCCTCTTCACTTTCTGCCATAAGAGTGGTGTCATCTGCATCTGAGGTTATTGATATTTCTCCCGGCAATCTTGATTCCAGCTTGTTTCTTCCAGTCCAGGGTTTCTCATGATGTACTCTGCATAGAAGTTAAATAAGCAGAGTGACAATATACAGCCTTGACGTACTCTGTTTCCTATTTGGAACCAGTCTGTTGTTCCATGTCCAGTTCTAATTGTTGCTTCTTGACCTGCATACAGATTTCTCAAGAGGCAGATTAAGTGGTCTGGTATTCCCATCTCTTGAAGAATTTTCCACAGTTTATTGTGATCCACACAGTCAAAGGCTTTGGCATAGTCAATAAAGCAGAAATAGATGTTTTTCTGGGACTCTCTTGCTTTTTCCATGATCCAGCGGATGTTGGCAATTTGATCTCTGGTTCCTCTGCCTTTTCTAAAACCATCTTGAACACCTGGAAGTTCACGGTTCATGTATTGCTGAAGCCTGGCTTCCAGAATTTTGATCATTACTTTACTAGCATGTGAGATGAGTGCAATTGTGTGGTAGTTTGAGCATTCTTTGGCATTGCCTTTCTTTGGGATTGGAATGAAAACTGACCTTTTACAGTCCTGTGGCCACTGCTGAGTTTTCCAGATTTGCTGGAATATTGACTGCAGCACTTTCACAGCATCATCTTTTAGGATTTGAAACAGCTCAACTGGAATTCCATCTCATCCACTAGCTTTGTTTGCAGTGATGCTTTCTAAGGCCCACTTGACTTCACATTCCAGGATGTCTGGCCCTAGATTAGTGATCACATCATCATGACTATCTGGGTCATGAAAATCTTTTTGTACAGTTCTTCCGTGTATTCTTGCCACCTCTTCTTCATATCTTCTGCTTCTGTTATTCCATACCATTTCTGTCCTTTATCGAGTCCATCTTTGCATGAAATGTTCCCTTGGTGTCTCTGAATTTCTTGAAGAGATCTCTAGTGTTTCCCATTCTGTTGTTTTCCTCTATTTCTTTGCATTGATCGCTGAAGAAGGCTTTCTTACAAAGTGTATATTAAAGGATATAAATCAACACCCAAAGAGTCACATAGGGCAATGTATGTAGGAAGGGGCACATGGCTTCTATACTCTCTTCTCATACCACACTCCCCTAATCTTCACATATTCTCCAACATGGAAGCTCTCCAAACCCCATCCTTTGGGGTTTCTATGAAATTCCAAATATTTCAGAAAGTGTGCCAGAAATTGGGCTGAGGACCAAATGTACATTTCTTATAATCACAAGGTCACTCATACCTCATGATGGAGAAATTTAGCCATGAATGCTGCCTGATGTAGATATTGGAGTATAGGCAGATTTTTAGGAAAATTCCTGCAACTGTTCAGGACAAACATCATTTTCACATAGACATCGGCCCATTCGTGGGTTCTGAATGGACCTAGATTGAACTATGGAGTTAAATCACCATCTAATTTGTGTCAAGCAGCAAGGTAGGCATTGGTCCTTGAATAGTCCTTGAGTATTTGAATGTTGATTGATTAACTGACTGATTAACCCTGGACCACTGGAAATAAGTTTAAGAAAGACTCCAGTTTCAGGAAGAATGAAAACTATCTTTGTACTTCTTTAATTCCAACCATACATCTCCTATTGAAAGCAGAGGTATGTGCACAAGTAGCAATAATATTGTTATGGGTAAAACACATTTTAAAGAACACAGTAGAGCCTACTGGGCTCATTCAGTTCAGAAAATTTTAGAGCTCAAAATTAATCCAAGAGTCCCTAGCTGCGTAAGAAAACCCAGGCTCCTCGGGAGAAACTGAAGAGAAATTTAGGTCAAAATGTAAACACACCCTAAGACTAGAATTAAGATACTCCATAAAAAGAGAATATTATAGAGTGTGCCAAGAAGGAAAAGACTTTTTTTTTTTAGTACAGGAAAGTAAAAGAATAAGATTCACTTCTGGAACGTAAGTTTGTAGTCCCTAAAAATATATTCCCTTATATTGCTAACAAGTGCACTTATATTGTTAACAAGTCCTACTTCAACTCTTTGGCACAAGTACCTCAATAACTGGAGAAATGAACCTTCCATGGTCAAAAGAAGCTATAATTATTTGCCAGCCACATGAAGAAACATCTTTTCACTGCTGAGGGCAAACAGATTTCTTTGGGACTTTCTGTACCATCAGACACTAGAGCAAATGGAAATCATGGCTATCAGCAGCAACAGAAGCCCAGGCAGGAGTCACTCCAAAGAATTACTGAAAATAAACTGACTGCCTAAGGACTCACCCTACTTTAGGCCCTTTGCTCCTCTCATTGAAGTGCACTACCCTGACTCTACAAAAGATGATGGGAAAAGTCTGTGAGAAAATCCTGGAGTTGTGGATAACTCTCCATCATTTCTTATCAAATCAGAGCCTGATAGATAATGACAGATATGTGGATATGAATCCCATAAAGCACACAAAATATTAAAATGTGTAAGAAATCATATTTTAATAATGATGTATATAAGAGCTAAGAATTCCAATAGTTCCCAGTTTTATGTTGCCAAAATCAGTCTCCTAAATTTTTTTCTTAAGTCTGGGCTTCCTCTGATAACCATTTATGTGTGTGCCCAGTGTTTAACTGTCTGTTAATAAAATAATTAAGTATTTTTAAGTTTGATATGTCTTGGTAAAATAACAATTAATTTTTTTGTAACAAAGTGACCCTGGGTCTTTCATGTATCCATGATTTTTTTCCCCTTTACTAATTTTCATTCTGTTCCTTTTCAATGTGATGTTCCTTTCACAACACAATGCTAGGCATTGAGATACAATGGTGAATAAGATGTGGACCCCTTGCTCAGGAAACTCAAAGTCTAGCAAAAGAAAGTGATGTGCAACCATCTACAAGTTAAAAATTAAAACAATTACATCATAAAGGTATAAACAATTTACAACAGAAGCCCAAAGAAAATAGCAGTTTGCTATAATGGAGGAGAGAATGACAGAGGTAAATTTGAAGACTGAATAATCTGTCATCAGACATTAAAATAATCATAATGGTGATGATAGAAGAAGAAAGAATGGGGAAGAAGAGGAAGGGAAAAGGGAGAGGGAGAAGAAGAAAAAGGAGAGGAGGAAGAAGAAGAGAGGAAGCATAGTAAAAGCACATACAGCAAAACAGAAAGATGTGGCTGGGCCACATCTTGTGTGAAGAGATGAGATCGAGGTGAGACCAAATGTACCCCAGCTGAATTTGAAACTAGTGAACTTGATGAAAGTGAAAGTCTCTCAGTTGTGCCCAGCTCTTTGCAACCCCATGTACTATATAGTCCATGGAATTCTCCAGGCCATAGTACTGGAGTGGGTAGCCCTTCTCTTCTCCAGGGGATCTTCCCAACCCAGGGATTGAACCCAGGTCTCTCACATTGCAGCCGGATTCTTTACCAGCTTAGCCACCAGGGAACCTAAGAATACTGGAGTGGGTAGCCTATCCTTTCTCCAGCAGATCTTCTGAACCCACAAATCAAACCGGGGTCTCTAGCTTTGCAGGTGGATACTCTACCATCTGAACTACCAAGGAATCCCAAGTGAGCTTGATATCTGTCATCAAACTGTTAGAAGACTTCGGAGGCTTGTAAGGTAGAGAATAACAGGATGCCTCTATCTTATGTTTTAGGAAGAAACTTTATGACTGGTGTCTTTATGTTTATCATCAGACACTACAGCAAATGGAAATAATGGCTATCCGCAGCAACAGAAGCCCAGGCAGGAGTCACTCCAAGGAATTACTGAAAATAAACTGACTGCCTAAGGACTCACCCTACTTTAGGCCCTTTCCCCCTCTCATTGAAGTGCATTTCCCTGACTCTACAAAAGATGATGGGAAAAGTCTGTGAGAAAATCCTGGAGTTGTGGATAAAACAACTGAGTATGCATGTTTTGAGGAGGAAAGGGGCCTACACAAAACTATTGCTACTTTAAGACAATGTAAATGGGGAATTTATAGTTTTAGAGATGTCATGTAGATAAACTTTTACAGATGAAATTAAAATGCAAATTTAATTATTCTATGTATATTCTTTTCTGAAGTATGAGTCTAAATGAAGCAGAAATTTTCAAACTGTTGTTTACTGATTGTTTCCAGATGTTCTCAGCTTTTATCTTATTTGCCTACATGTAACAAAGGCAAGTGCTAAAGACCAGGGGAAAATCAGCAGTTGTGGACCTAACATATCTGTGGCATCAAGCTTCATGTTTCAACATAGATCCAGGAAATCAGAAATAGATCACACAACACAAAAGTCCTTTAAGATATCCAGACAGACATTGATTATGTTAAACATATCACAAATGAAGCAGCAATGTTTATAGATGTTTAAAATTGGTTAAACCAGGAATTCTTTGTCTGGAAAATAATCCTTAACCTGGTAGAAAAAAGAATTCAAAACAAGCCTTTTAAACAAACACTGAAACAGACTAGAACTAATTCTTACATAAAAGAAAATATTATCCACAAATAAGTGTACCCACTTACTCTGAAAAAGAAAAATATTCCCCTCTAGAATATAGCTACCAAGTCACTTCCCTTGAACTCCCTAATAAATCAAACTATTGACTTTTATTTTTAAACTAAAATAAATTTTCTTTGGTTTGGGCATTTTCAAGTACACATTTTAAGTATGTATGTGTGCATGCTTGTGTCTGTGTGTGTGTATTCCTTCTACAGCCATTCTTTCTTTACTTTTAATTATCTTTTATTCTTTTTGTATAAATGTCATGGCTTTTTTCAGGTCATTCACATGTAAAATATGAAACACATGTACCTATCATTCTCTAAATGTAATGGATTTGATACATAAAAGAATCTTTTAATTTTATTCCACTTCAAAGGTAGCTTTTCTCTCTTAAAGGAATTTCAAAACATGAATGTTACGTTAATTTGTACAATCTTTGATTTAACAAGTCTCTTGATTAAATACTTTCACAGCCAAAGATGAATAACAGGGTGTGCCTATGCACTCTGAATGCATTTTCCCATAACTCTGTGTGTGTGTGATTTTTTTTTAGCAAGTTGTTTCTATGGATGGGAGAATAAAAGCTATTAAAAGATTAAATATAAAGTGATTTCACTAGCCAACTGCTCTTTATTTTTCTGGTGCTTTTCTCTAAGTATTATTGCAAAGGTCATGAAGGAGTGAAATGAAAGTAGGGACATAAGAGAGATGGTTTAGCATGGGGGCTTATCTTCAGCTGTATTTTAAAGAGAAGCTTTACAGAGATTGGGCTTCCCTGGTGGCTCAGATGGTAAAGAATCTGCCTGCAATGCAGGTGACCTGAGTTTGATCTCTGGGTTGGGAAGATACCCTGGAGAAGAGCATGGCAACCCACTCCAGTACTCTTGCCTGGAGAATCCTATGAACAATGAAGCCTGGCAGGCTACCATCCATGGGGTTGCAAAGAGTTGGACACAATGAGTGACTTTCACTTTCATACAAGATGCAGAAGCCAACGGCAGAGGAGAAAAGAGGTATTTTTCTGGTCATAAAGATGATAACTATGATGGTACCAACTTCTGGAATTTTCTCAGTCTTATCCAACTCAATGTTGGGACATAAACTCTGAAGTAAATAGCCATGGATGCCTGCAGTGGCACCCCTGGCATATACAACAGAATAAAAGGATGAATGAAGGGAACACTTTTGTTAACACTTTTGAGAAAAATAAGGTTAGGTTGAGCTGACTACCTTTCCAGAAAGGAAGTGTTACTTCTTAACAATTCTCACCTGTTGTATTAACTGCAAGCTATGCTTGTGACAATGTAATTTATTTTCTCAAAGCCGTTTTTGTATTTCTGGGAAAGAAAATACTATTTTATAAACTAGGCAACTCTCCAGTTTTTCTGAAAGTTTCCTTTTAATGGTCACATCTGGCAATAACATAGTCCCGTGCCCAGGTATTAATATTATGCATAATTACTCACAGATGGCCAGTGAGCCACCCCGCCCCAGAGTGCACAGACAAATACTCTGGGTCAGCTTGCCCATCTGCAACGAACTTCTATAACACTACTCTAGAGAATCCATGTTACAGGATCACTGCCCAAATCCACTTTCAGTTCCTGAGAAAACTGCTTTCAGATAAAAAAATGGGAATAAATTAAAACTCTGACTTCTTATCCAGCATAATGAAATAGAATTGATTATATTCTCAGTTCTTCATATTGGAATACAAAAGTTCAATTTATAAGGAAAAAATTTGCTATTTAGCTACTTATGTGCCTGAAAAGACAAAATAAATAAACCCAAATATTTTAGGATAAGCTCAGGTTACAACTTTGAGAAAGGATAACATTCTTGATTCTCATTGTTGAGAAAAGTATAGAGAAATTGCAAGTTATTTCTGCTTTCCCACACCCTTAAAAATAGAACCCTATACACTTACTTACCCATTGATCTCTGAAGTAATCCAGCCCCATGTTGGGAACACCCTGAATTTATTGGTGTGGTTTGATCTACCCAGGATGAGGAAACTGCCTAGAAACTTCTATTAATGGAATTGAATTTGTCTTAATTCCAATTCTCTTTAACATCTCCAGCTCTTTTGATGTGATCACTTTAAAGACTGAAGAAGAAACAATGAAAACCTTAGGGGAAGCAAACACTAGGCCCTTTTCTCTTCTTCAAATAAGTCCATTCACTGTTGTCTATTTCTTTTCATAAGCTCTCATACACTGAGAATTTATCACCCAAAGCTTGTTTATATTTGAGAAGCTCTGTTACCGTCCATTTGTCTTCCTTTAACAAAAAACCATAGTAGCAACATAATCCCATCCCTAAGACATATTTTAAAGGTTTTGTTAAGAGGTGTGTTTGTAGCCTCTTCACTGGAGATGGCTCTCAGGAATTAAAAATCAGTTTAAGGACTGTGATGAGTTAGTAAATCAGACTTCTTTTTGCTCAGAAGCAAGCATAAGGATCAGCTGGGGGTAGGTAAGTTAAATGATACTCTCTCCCTAGTCACTACTTTATTTACTGATCTTGTTTGAATGCTTGCCCACAACATTTTCCCTGGACACCTCTGAAAGGATTTTAAATAAGGATGCTTTTCCTCGAGCCATCTGGCAGCTTCCTGGAAAGCAACAGTGCAAGATGTCCCTATTCAGAGATTGATTAGACTCCCAGAGGAACCTTTCAAAGCTGATCATTTACAACAAGATGCTCACTGAGGCCAAACTTGCTTTTAGGTAACTCTAGCTGAACTGATACCAATACAGGCAATCGGCACTTCAAAGTTAATGAGTTCAATTCACAGACGTAAAGAAGCAGTAAAAGTACAGCCTATAATAACACTGAAGTCTTAGGCAAAAGAACTTCCCCAAAAGGTGAACATTCAGATACAAGGTCCTGTTCACTCAATGAGCATTTATGGAGCACCCACTGTGTAGCAGACATTCCTAGGTACTGAGATTCCAGGGATGACAGAGACACAGACTTTGCACCCCAGAAGCTTATGATCTTGTAACAGAGACAGCCATATAAACAAATATATTGCAGTTTAGTTTGAAGGTTATTGAAATAATACATAAGTAAAACATGAAATATGAAGTTCTGAACTAATCCCAGTGGAAACCCCGCAAAAAGGAGAGTACAAGCAAGAGACATACACAAATACTATTTTTGCAGACTAACTAGATGCGGGAGTTGTGGGGAGAAAAGCATCAGGTTTGGGAAACAATGCAAGGAGCAGGAAGAATACAGCAGAGTGAAGGCTGGAGGAGAGATACAGACTGAGGAGTCATTCAGTGCATCAGAAGGGGTTAAAGTCATGCAAAGAGGAGCTAGTGTATTTACCCTATAAGGAAAAGACAAGAAGAAGGACAGATTCTGAATCACACCAAGTTTCAGGGGATAACAGAATAAGAGCATCTGGTGAAGGAGACTGAGAAGCAACAGTTGGTGAGAAAGGCGACCAAAATATAGTGGCCATGGAGATGCCAAAAACAAAGTTTCAAAACAGGGAGCAGTCAATTGTATCAGATGTCTCAGAAAAGTTAAGATGGAGACTGAAAAATATTTCTTGGATTCGAATATTAAGAAAATGTTACTGGACTTGGCCAGAGCAGTCAAGAGAGCCTTGAAATCAGTATCATGGGCTGGGCATTTCAGTGTTTAGGAAGTCATTAATCACCTAACATAACCTTAACTAGAGAACTTAACAGATCACATTGGCTGAGAAACTGGAATATCTGTTTATCTAGTGATTAGTTTCAGGTTTTACACAGAAAAGTGCAGGCAAGCTATGAGAGACACTGTCTTGTCAACTTGCCAATTGTATTCTAAATCCAATAACTTAAATACCACCAGTGTTGCTGTGCAGGGTCTTGGAAAGACTCTGTGGCCAGCGTCAACCCTTTGTTTGCTGCATCATAGTCTAGGGTATCCCCTGAGGGAAAAGACTAGGGCTCTGGGTTGGAGAGGATGAAGTAGAGAGGATGTAGTAGCTTTTTTTAACCAACGATGTAGAAACATATTGATATTTTACCAACCTATAAGGTTACATCAGTATGTATATAGTGATTATCAACCCTCAGATAACTAATAAACAAAGCTAATCACACAGATAATTTCAACTTGAAATTGTTAGCTTTTTAACCCTAAAGTAGTAAGTGGTAACATTTTTTTTCAATTTACTTGTGTATCCTTTATGCAATTTATCCATACTGTATATGTTTTGCATTCTTTCAGAACACAACATGGTTTAGACAATGAATAATCTAAAACAGGTAGATCAGCCTTTGTGACCCTACATTCCATTCAGGGAAATAAATTGGGTATAGCTAAAACATCTAGCAAAAATTACTAACATCTAAACAACAGTGAGACAATGCTGGACTTTCTTGGTGGTGCAGTGGATAAGAATCTACCTGCCAATGTAGGGGAAACAGGCTTGATCCCTGGTCCAGAAGATTCCACACACAATGGGACAACCAAACCCACAAGCCACAACTACTGAAGCAGTCGGGTCAAGAGCCCATGCTCTGCAACAAGAGAAGTCCTCCCCACCCCTGCCACAACTAGAGAAAGCTGGCACGCCGCCAAAACTAAATTTTATTTTATTTTTTTATTTTTATTTTTTACTTTATTTTGCTTTATAATACTGTATTGGTTTTGTACTAACACATATATATGGAATTTAGAAAGATGGCAATGATAACCCTGTATGTGAGATAGCAAAAGAGACACAAAACTAAATTTAAAAAAAAATAGTGTGGTGATGAGAAAAAAAATTAATATAAATTCCAGTAGGGACAAGCTCAAGGGAGTGATCAGAATGATATAATATTGTTTAAAGAACTTTCAGAGGTGAGGTTTGTACTGAAAATTAGGGTATTTGTAAATATAGTTGAAACTCTATTTCCTCTATATAGTCACATTTATCACAAAGTAAACAGAAGTGAAACTTTAGAGTCAGTTGGTAGAGTCAAACAAGCCCTTGACTCAATAGACCAGAACACGAGGGCTTTCTCTGTGCTACTTTACGGTGAGACCCTGGAGAAGGCATCTACCTTTCTTCTTTTTGTTCTCAACTGGCTTTTTATGTAAAAGGACTCTTCAAGCACTGGGTACGAAAAAGATGGCGGAGGAATAGGATGGGGAGAACACTTTCTCCCTCACTACTTCATCAAAAGAACATTTCAACGCTGAGTAAATTCCACAAAACAACTTCTGATTGCTGGCAGAGGACATCAGGCATCCAGCAAAGCAGATCATTGGCTTCAAAACCAGGTAGGAATAAATATAAAAGACGAAAATAGAGACAAAGGAGGTATGGAGGGAGCCCCGTCCCAGGAAGAGACTCTTAAAAGAGAGGTTTCCTAACATCAGGAAACATTCTCACAGCCGTGTCTGGGGTGAACCCTGGAAGCACAGAGGGCAACATAACAGGAAGGAAGAATAAATAAATAATTAAAACCAACAGATTACGAACTCAACAGTAAAAGCCCCAGTGGATAAGCAGCGCAAACGCCTGCATCTGACAGTAGCAGTGGGAGTTGGGCAGGGAGGAGCGCAAGGGGCCAGCGACAGTGCTTTCTAAGAATTGGGCTGCGGGAGACGTAGGCTGCAGGGCTTTTCTCGAGAATCAGGTCATAACGGGGCCAGAATCGGGTCCGCGCGTGGCTAGAACGAACTATATTGGAGTAGCAAACCAGACTGTGGGATAGCTAACACACGAAATGCTCGAACATAAGACACCGACAGGCCTGCGCACAGAGCAAAGGATGGATCGGAAATTGCCGGGTGCAGACCATCCCCTTCCGGCGACAGGCAGCCAGAGCCTTAAGTGCTGGAAGCGGGCAATCGCAGCTCAAGAGAGACATTACCTACCAAACTGCAGGCAGGTCTCTTTGCTAATTAAGACTTCTGGGGGGCTCTGAACAGTCATCATCTGCCTGCGAAAGAGCCCCAGCGGTACTCCCAGAAAATTGAGCAACCTGGAAAAGCCAGAAGTCACAGCAATTGTGCACGCCAAACTCCTTAGCTACTCGGACCTGGGAAGGGAACAAAGCCCAGGCTCAACCAAATCTGAGCCTCGGAGGGCTTCCTGAGTGCCAAACCTAAGTGGCTTAGACCAGGGAGGTGCATGAAGCCTTGGGCAGGCCCCAGACGGTTATCCCGTGGAGCAACAGACAGCCTGAGCGGTGCGCACCACGAGAAGGGGCAAGCCCAGTGCAGAGTCCACCACCCCCATCCCTGTGTCAAGATGGAAATCAGACATGGAAGAGACCAGCAAACAGAGGAAGTCAAACAGCAGGAACTGCCTTGGTAGCGACACCACACAACCCACAACGACAGAGAAAGCACCAGATATACCGTTATTACTTTTATGTTCAAACTTTTGCGGGGGGTTTGATGTGGAAGCGTTTTTTTTTAAGAATTTGGTTTTTGTTTAAATTTTTTTTGAAAAAAATTTGTTTTTCCTTCTTTTCTTTTTGACCTTTTTTTTCTTAAACTTTCTTAAATTTTTAAGTACTCTATATTTCTATTTATTATTTTTATAACCTAATATTACTTTTCAAAAAAAAAACCCTATCTTTAAAGCAAACACTGTATATAGTCTTTTTGGTGGTGGAAGTTGTTGTCTTTTAATAATTCTGGAGTCTTTTTTTTTTTTTCTTTTTTAAATTTTTCTCCTTCTTCTTCTTTTCTTTAATATTTTATCTTGAAAATCCAGTCTGCACTCCAGATTTTTAATCTCGGCATTTTGGTATTTGTTGCCAATTTTGTACTTTTAAAAACCTAATCTTCGTTACCCAATTTTACATGAGTGCGAGATTACTGGCTTGACCACTCTCTCCTCCTTTGGACTCTCTTTTTTCTCCACCAGGTAGCTTCTGTCTCCTCCTTCCCCCTCCTCTTCTCTACCCAACTCTATGAATCTCTGTGTGCTCCAGAAGGTGGAGAATTCTCAGGGAACTGGTTACTGGCCAGATCTGTATCCCTCCTTTGCATCTCCCTCTTTTATCTTCCTGGCCACTTCTATCTACTTCCTCCCTCTCCTCTTCCATGTATAACTCTGTGACCACCTCTGAGAGGTCCAGACTTTGGAGCGCACACAAGAAAGTGGTTACGGGCTAGTTTGCTTTTTCCTCTTTTGATTCCACCTCATCCCATTCCACTCACCTCTAACTACCCCCTCCCTCTTCTCTCCTCCAAGTAACTCACCGATCCTCTAGGGGCGACCTTCAAGGTGGAGAAGCCTATCATCTTTACCCTAGATGTTTTAACATCAGTGCTGTATAGATGCAGAAATCATGAGTCTATTGTAAAAATAAATCTGAAAACCAGAATCAGGAGGATTAAGTCCAAATCCTGAGAACATCAGAGAATTCCTGAATAGAGGGAACATTATCCAATAGGAGCTCATCAAACGCCTTCATACCTATACTGAAACTGAGCACCACCCAAGGGCCAACAAGTTCCAGAGCAAGACAAACCAAGCAAGTTCTCCAGCAACACAAGAAAAAGCCCCTGAGCTTCAATATACAGGCAGCTCAAAATACTCCAATACCATTGACATCTCATAACCCATTACTTCACACGTCACAGCACTCCAGAGAGAGGAAATCCAGATCCACCCTCCAGAACTCCAACACAAGCCTCCCTAATCAAGAAACTTTGACAAGCCACTGATATAACCCCACACACAGAGAGGAAGCTCAACAATAAAGAGAATCCCACAAATTCCCGAGAAAGGCCACCTCAAATGCAGCAATATAACCAAGATGAAGAGACAGAGGAATACTCAGCAGGTAAAGGAACAGGAGACATGCCCACCAAACCAAACAAAAGAGAAAGAGATAGGGAATCTACCTGAGAAAGAATTCTGAATACTGATAGTGAAAACGATCCAAAATCTTGAAATCAAAATGGAATCACAGATAAATAGCCTGGGGTCAAGGATTGAGAAGATGTAAGAAAGGTTTAACAAGGACCTAGAAGAGATAAAAAGAGTCAACATATAATGAGTAATGCAATAAATGAGATCAGAAACACTCTGGAGGCAACAAATATAGAATAACCGAGGCAGAAGATAGGATTAGTGAAATAGAAGATAGAATGGTAGAAATAAATGAATCAGCGAGGAAAAAGAAAGACGAATTAAAAGAAATGAGGACAACCTCAGAGACCTCCAAGACAATATGAAACGCTCCAACATTCGAATTATAGGAGTCCCAGAAGAAGAAGACAAAAAAGAAAGACCATGAGAAAATGCTTGAGGAGATAATAGTTGAAAACTTCCCTAAAATGGGGAAGGAAATAATCACCCAAGTCCAAGAAACCCAGAGAGTGCCAAACAGGATAAACCCAAGGCGGAACACCCCAAGACATATACTAATCAAACTAACAAAGGCCAAACACAAAGAACAAATATTAAAAGCAGCAAGGGAAAAACAACAAATAACACACAAGGGGATCCCCATAAGAATAACTGCAGATCTTTCAATAGAAACTCTTCAGGCTAGGAGGGAATGGCAAGACATACTTAAAATGATGAAAGAAAATAACCTTCAGCCAAGACTACTGTACCCAGCAAGGATCTCATTCAAATATGAAGGAGAAATCAAAAGCTTTACAGACAAGCAAAAGCTGAGAGAATTCAGCACCACCAAACCAGCTCTCCAAAAAATACTAAAGGATAGACTTTAGAAAGGAAACACAAAAACGGCGTATAAACCCGAACCCAAAACAATAAAGTAAATGTCAACAGGAGCATACTTACCAATAATTACCTTAAATGTAAATGGGTTGAATGCCCCAACCAAAAGGCAAAGACTGGCTGAATGGATACAAAAACAAGATCCCTATATATGCTGCCTACAAGAGACCCACCTCAAAACAACGGACACATACAGACTAAAAGTGAAGGGCTGGAAAAAGATATTCCATGCAAATAAAGACCAAAAGAAAGCAGGAGTAGCAATACTCATATCTGATAAAAATAGACTTTAAAACAAAGGCTGTGAAAAGGGACAAAGAAGGCCACTACATAATGATTAAAGGATCAATCCAAGAAGAAGATATAACAATTATAAATATATATGTACCCAACATAGGAGCACCGCAATATGTAAGACAAATGCTAAAAAGCATGAAAGGGGAAATTAATAATAACACAATAATAGTGGGAGACTTTAATACCCCACTCACACCTATGGACAGATCAACTAAACAGAAAATTAACAAAGAAACGCAAACTTTAAATCGTACAAGAGACCAGTTAGACCTAGTTGATATCTATAGGACATTTCACCCCAAAACAATGAATTTCACCTTTTTCTCAAGTGCACACGGAACCTTTTCCAGGATAGATCACATCCTGAGTCATAAATCTAACCTTGATAAATTCAAAAAAATCGAAATTATTCCAATAATCTTCTCTGACCATAATGCACTAAGGTTAGATCTCAATTACAGGAGAAAAACTATTAAAAATTCCAACATTTGGAGGCTGAACAACACCTTTCTGAATAATCAACAAATCACAGAAGAAATCAAAAAGAAATCAAAATATGCATCAGAACGAATGAAAATGAAAACACAACAACACAGAACCTGTGGGACACTATAAAAGCAGTGCTAACAAAGACAGAAATATAGATCAATGGAACAAAATAGAAAGCCCTGAGATAAATCCACACACCTATGGACACCTTATCTTTGACAAAAGAGGCAAGAATATACAATGCAGTAAAGACAGTCTCTTTAACAGGTGGTGCTGGGAAAACTGGTCAACCACTTGTAAAAGAATGAAACTAGATCTCTTTCTAACACCATACACAAAAATAAACTCAAAATGGATTAAAGATATAAATGTAAGACCAGAAACTATAAAACTCCTGGAGGAAAACATAGGCAAAACACTCTCCGACATAAATCACAGCAGGATCCTCTATGATCCACCTTCCAATATACTGGAAATAAAAGCAAAAATAAACAAATGGGATCTAATTAAAATTAAAAGCTTCTGCACAACAAAGGAAACTATAAGCAAGGTGAAAAGACAGCCTTCTGAATGGGAGAAAACAATAGCAAATGAAACAACTGACAAACAACTAATCTCAAAGATATACAAGCAACTTCTGCAGCTCAACTCCAGGAAAATAAATGAACCAATCAAAAAAATGGGCCAAAGAACTAAATAGGCATTTCTCCAATGAAGACATACGGATGGCTAACAAACACATGAAAAGATGCTCAACATCACTCATTATCAGAGAAATGCAAATCAAGACCACAATGAGGTATCATTTCACACCAGTCAGGATGGCTGTGATCCAAAAGTCTACAAGCAATAAATGCTGGAGAGGATGTGGAGAAAAGGGAACCCTCTTACACTGCTGGTGGGAATGCAAACTAGTACAGCTACTATGGAAAACAGTGTGGAGATTCCTTAAAAAATTGCAAATAGAACTGCCTTATGATCCAGCAACCCCACTGCTGGGCATACACACTGAGGAAACCAGAATTGAAAGAGACACATGTACCCCAATGTTCATTGCAGCACTGTTTATAATAGCCAGGACATGGAAACAACCTAGATGTCCATCAGCAGATGAATGGATAAGAAAGCTGTGGTACATATACACAATGGAGTACTACTGAGCCCTTAAAAGAATAAATTCGACTCAGTTCTAATGAGATGGATGAAACTGGAGCCGATTATACAGAGTGAAGTAAGCCAGAAAGAAAAACACCAATACAGTATACTGACACATATATATGGAATTTAGAAGGATAGTAATGAAGACCCTCTATGTGAGACAACAAAAGAGACTCAGAGGTATAGAACGGACTTTTGGACTCTGAGGGAGAGGGAGAGGGTGGGATGATTTGGGAGAATGGCATTGAAACATGTATACTATCTTGTAAGAATGAAGCGCCAGTCTATGTTCAATACAGGATGCAGGACGCATGGGGCTGGTGCACAGGATGATTCAGGGAGAGGATGTGGGGTGGGAGGTGGGAGGGTGCTTTGGCATTGGGAGATCGTGGACACCTGTGGCTGATTCATGTCAATGTATGGCAAAACAAATACAGTATTGTAATGTAGAATAAAGTATTAAAAAAAAAAAAAGCAGTGCTAAGAGGAAAGTTCATAGCAATATAGGCATATCTCAAGAAACAAGAAAAAAGTCAAATAAATAACCTAACTCTACACCTAAAGCAACTAGAAAAGGAAGAAATAGAGAACCCCAGAGTTAGTAGAAGGAAAGAAGTCTTAAAAAATTAGGGCAGAAATAAATGCAAAAGAAACAAAAGAGACCATAGCAAAAATCAACAAAGCAAAAAGCTGGTTCTTTGAAAGGATAAATAAAATTGACAAACCATTAGCCAGACTCATCAAGAAACAAAGAGAAAGAAATCAGATCAATAAAATTAGAAATGAAAATGTAGAGATCACGACAGACAACACAGAAATACAAAGAATCATAAGAGACTCCTATCAGCAATTACATGCCAATAAAATGGACAACGTGGAAGAAATGGACAAATTCTTAGAAAAGGACAACTTCCCAAAATGAACCAGGAAGAAATAGAAAATCTTAACAGACCCATCACAAGAATGGAAATTGAAACTATAATCAGAAATCTTCCAGCAAACAAAAGCCCATGTCCAGACAGCTTCACAGCTGAATTCTACCAAAAATTTAGACAAGAGCTAACACCTATCTTACTGAAACTATTCCAGAAAATTGCAGAAGGTAAACTTCCAAACTCATTCTATGAGGCCACCATCACCCTAATACCAAAACCTGACAAAGACACCACAAAAAAGAAAACTACAGGCCAATATCACTGATGAACATAGATGCAAAAATCCTTAACAAAATCCTAGCAATCAGAATTCAGCAACACATTAAAAAGATCATACACCACGATCAAGTGAGCTTTATCCCAAGGATGCAAGGATTCTTCAATATCCGCAAATCAATCAATGTAATTCACCACATTAACAAACAGAAATAAAAATCATATGATTATCTCAATAGATGCAGAGAAGGCCTTTGACAAAATTCAACATCCATTTATGATAAAAAGTCTCCAGAAAGGAGGAATAAAAGGAACGCACCTCAAAATAATAAAAGCTATATATGACAAACCCACAGCTAACATTATCCTCAATGGTGAAAAATTGAAAGCATTTCCCCTAAAGTCAGGAACAAGACAAGGGTGTCCACTTTCACCACTACTATTCAATATAGTTCTGGAAGTTTTGGCCACAGCAATCAGAGCAGAAAAAGAAATACAAGGAATCCAAATTGGAAAAGAAGAAGTAAAACTCTCACTGTTTGCAGATGACATGATCCTCTACATAGAAACTCCTAAAGACTCAACCAGAAAACTACTGGAGCTAATCAATGAATATAGTAAAGTTGCAGGATATAAAATCAACACTCAGAAATCCCTTGCATTCCTCTACACTAATAATGAGAAAGTAGAAAAAGAAGTGAAGGAAACAATTCCATTCACCATTGCAACGAAAAGAATAAAATACTTAGGAATATACCTACCTAAAGAAACTAAAGACCTATATATCGAAAACTATAAAACACTGATGAAAGAAAATCAAAGAGGACACTAATAGATGGAGAAATACACCATGTTCATGGGTCAGAAGAGTCAATATAGGGGCTTTGGCAGTGGGAGATCGTGGACACCTGTGGCTGATTCATGTCAATGTATGGCAAAACAAACACAGTATTGTAATGTAGACTAAAGTATTAAAAAAAATAAATAAAAGCTAAGCACCTACCGCGCCAAAAAAAAAAAAAAAAAAGAATTCTTCAGATTATCTGTTTTCCAATGTCTCCTCCAGTTCCTGGGAATATGATCTGTCAGTTCTCAGATTCTAAGTCCCCTCTGGTTGAAGAACAAGGCCAGCATTAGCACCAAGTGATTTGTGTGTTTGAACCACTGAAGAGTAGATTAAAATGAAGAATTAGCTGCAGGGATCTGAGAAGAGCATCATGAAGAGCAGAGATGCCAGATATACACATTCAGCCCTGCTACATCATCCAATGCAGGATGGGCTTCTCTGCCAACTCTTCACCCCATAATTATCTGTTCCCTTATTGTCTCCTCACTGTTCATCAATCATGATGTCAGTGCTGATATCATTGAAGTTTTTGATAACACTGTAGAACACAGCCACTGTTACCTTTTAAAGAGCAGTAATTCCACTTTAATTTGCTGAAAATTCTAACTATGATTATACCAAATATACTGTTTATAATACTGGATCACCTTTTCTAAACTGAAACTACCATGTTAAAATAACATCTGAGGCTGTCCAAAATATAGGAAAATAATTTTCTCTCTCTTCTGATAAGGCCTACTTACTTTCTCTAAATGATAAATATAAATGCCAACTGACTCAGACCATGGACTGTTAACTTTTGGAAAGTAAAAGAGGAAAATATGGTAATTTTCTATGAGTGAGTTAAACATATTCTTTACAATAACAGATTTTTTTCTTGATTTTAATAAATACTGTAGTCTATGACTCTTTTCACTATTTTTTTCCTTTTTATTTACTTCATCTTTATATGGTAAAAGAGAGTTCTCTCAAATTAATACTCATTATCAAAATCCATAACTTTCATCAAAACTCAAGAGTATAAAATCTCCTGAAGATCTTTTCTGAATTTCAAATGGCTCATTGTTTTAGAAAAGGGATTTCCTTAAACTGTGTTCTCACATTGTCAAACATATATGTAAATGTTGAGGAATGCTGAGGAAAGGATAAGACTAAAAACTTAGTGAACCTAGTAAAGTTGATTAGGAAATCTCAAAGATACATGCATTTTCCACTTGAACCAAAGGCTCACCATTGTTCTATTTCTTTTTTTCCCCCCCATAAATTGGCCCTGATTACTTCTGAGGGTACCATCAGAAAGGTACAGGAGGTTTGGAATACCAATGCCGTGGGCCAAAAGCTGACAGCAGAAATATTTTATAGCAATAGCTGTCATCTCAAAGGCCACTTCTTATAAATCATGTACCTTTCCCTTGCTTTTTAAAAAATCTTCCTGATTCTATATTTCCTCTTAGTGAGGGTGATTGCATCCTTAACATAGAAGGAGCAAGTGTTTTTGTCTTTGTGGACAGAAAGAAAGAGGAAGCTGAAAAGACTCAAGGGAAGAAAAACCATCCATGGAACAGAGTAGTATCAGCCAAAAATGACAAGGAATTCAGGCTAAATACCCCAATTGGGCACCAAAACAGAAGGAACACACTGAATCACTCTGGGCCAAGAAAGGACCTTCAGGATTGGCACTGAAAGATCCATATGTAGTTCCCCTATATTCAGAAAGTGGACTGAATTTTTCAGCTTATAATCAAAGGCTCAGTTCTAAGTAAACCTGCCTTTGTTGTACTGCTGGTCCTTTGTATTTATTTCCAGCAAGTGTAGACAGAAATAGCGCCCTAGTCTTATTTTCTCACTAACTTCCACTGAGAAAATATGAATTTTGGCTTTACAATCGTCCTTATTTGTATCCCTTTGGCTCTTGACACTGGGTGTTTATTCCTACCAACAGTATGATGGAAACAGATGAGCATCTGATTTCTGATGCTTTCGGAAGCTGACTCTGCACATAGACACTGAAAAAATGATTTTGCAGATAGTATTATTGGAAGACTAAAATTTTAAAAAGTAGAAGGATACCAGGATGTATTAACAGGGGTGCAACTTGCCAGGAGTCAGGAAGCAACCTTCCACTTCTTGGCAAGGGCCACAAGCTAATAGAATACTATGTCCAGTGTTTGTCTCTGCAGCTTAAAATGCATATGAAGAAATCTGAGATAGAGGACAGCAAAAAAACTAAAATACACTGAGGGAAAAAAATGAAAAGCAGTTATTTGGAGAAAAGATTAAAGACACCAATGTTGTTTAACCTGGAAAAGAAAACCATAGGGGAGATTTAATGAGAAATGTCATAGTAAGAAAAAAGTCAGCAAAATTATTCTACATCTTGATCAAGGAAATAATGAGAGGAAATGTGCTAAAATCAGAGTGAGGGCAAGAGAACTTGGCTGGACATAAGAAAGAAACTCTTGGCTTTGACGTTGGAAGTCTGGAGTATACTGTCAAAAGAGTTGTGAATTTTCTTGGAAACATCTATAACAATCTGTACTAATTGATGAAGGCATTTTTCTGCCACAAGAAGAATATTTAAATTGGATAACTTCTTAAAAGCCTCAGTCTTGAAGCATACTTAAATGAATTCATCTACCTAAAAAGCAAGGTCAGATCAAAATTCGAGGCCCAAAACATTTTGTTCATAAACTATTTAAATTTCTGACACCTTGAAGCTTTATCTGATTTGACTTAAGCCTGGCGTTTGTGTTCAATTTTTAAAATTATTTCTATAATGTATTTTTGTCTCTTTTCTAGCACCAGAATCTCTTTATAGTAATTAGGACCCGTTAGGACTCTAAGGTTATTGAAAAGAAGATAAAGACATTCTAGATTATAGCATATGAGACATTCAAATTGACTTTCTGGTCAAGGCTTATATTAAAAGGTAAAAATAAAATCATCTTTCATTTCTATAACTCATGCTCCCTTTCCAGATGAGTTTGCTTCACCACATTAATAACAGCTTACCCCTAGGCAGTTTCCTAAGGCCTGAATGAACAAAATGTGGAGGAGAAAAGAGAGATAAAGTTAAGAAAGAAGTAAGAATAAAATCTGGTGTCCAGCGTGTGTGCTCAGACATGTCTGACTCTTTGAAACCCCATTGACTATAGCCTGCCAGGCTCCTCTGTCCATGGAATTTTCTAGGCAAGAATTCTGGAGTGGGCTGCCATTTCCTTCTCCAGGGGAGAGAGTATAAAAGAAGAAGAGTAAAAGTCTGAACTTTATTTTGTTAAGGTAGAAGGAACACCGAAAAGATTTTAGGTAGAAAATCTATCTAATCCAATGTTTATTTTATTGAAATTATTCTGAAAATGCAGAGAATAGAACAGAGTGAAATGAGACCACAGGTGAGATATAATGGATGACTTAAACAGGGTGGTGGCAATCAAGGTGGAGCATGTCAAGTGGTTCCAAAGATATTTACAGGGCACAGTGATTAATTAGATGAAATACATGGTTGGCAAATGACAAAAAAAATCAAGGACAATTGATTTAAATCAGAAAGCTCCAAGAGTACATATGAGAAGATTTCCTGGCAGTTATACGAACTCCTCAAAACCTTTTTCTTCCTGGATCAAAGGCATTGGCATTCAGTTGAACAAACAGTTGTATTGCCTTTAACATATTTCTGATGCTTTGCTGAGATATCCTTGTTTAATCCTCAAAAGTCACTTGACAAATGTCATGCCTGACAAATGCCCCATAAATCATTTGACAAATGAAGTGCTGGAAACACCAAACCATGCAAGTCTAGAATCCAAATACCCTGACTTGCTTCACAGCACTTTGAATTTTTGTAAAAATTTTATTCCCAAAACTCAAGTGATTTTCCCCCTAAAGTACATCATTTCCAAAAGCAAATCAAAACTTCAACTACTCTAAATCCTATGTGCAATAGCAAATCCACTCATTATATGGTTTTCAGGTTTCTTTGAAAACTCTAAAATAAGCAGCTCTGGTGGTTTCTGCATTAGCACTCCCTGATGACTGTATAAGAGTCGCCATGCAGAGTTTTAATTGAATCTGCCTAACACTCTCCTGGAGATTAAAGGTAAGTGTTTCCAAGAGGAAAGAAAAGTAATAGAACAGAAGAGCTTAAAGTCAGGTTGTAAGATTTCAAGAGAAGGGAACAGAACAATTGTATAGCACTTACATCTATGACATAACACAGACTCTGCTAAAGAAACACTTGAATGCTTCCAGGGCTTGTTTTCAGGGAAACTATCAGAGATGGACAAAAGGAGGTCAAGAGTAGCCATTTATTCATCCAATGAATGTCATCTACAATCATAAAGTGAATCTAGGAATATTATTATTTAACCCCATGACTTGAGGTAGGTGAGTTTATTTAAGGGAAAGAAAAGAAAGCATAAACTTATTTTTAAACTGGCCATTTTGATTCAGCTGGTCAAGGTGATAGACTGAAAATCTCTTAGAAGAGAACTGCTCTTTTGTATAAAATTTCTTAATGACATGTTTTTTTATGGCCTTATTGGAGTAAATTAAATGGAGACAAACATCTTTTATTCATAATCCTTAACAAAAAGTTTTTTAAAACACATGTAAAATATTTAACTTGCAACTGAAAAGCCAAGGATGTAACACAATTAGGCTGCATTTCCAGACAATATATGCTTTTACACTTCTTACCCAGACAATTTAACCTGGAAGACTCATTGAGCCAATGTATTATCTAGCATGACTCTGCAGCTTTCTAGAAATTGCGTCCTAAAGTCAGTTAAATTACATCTGTGAAATGGGAATCCATTTCCCTCCAGAAATTATTTTTTTAAAAAAGAAGAAGCAAAGTGTAGATTGTTGTAAGAAGCTTCATGTCTTTTGCATGTCAATCTTGTAACCACCATTAACACTGTACGTGGGGTTTATAAGGCTGGTGAAATCAGTCACAAAAAGAAAGCTGAAAGTTATTCAAGGTGTTACATAATGAGACATTCCAAGTCCATATTCAAACAGCATTCCATAGAGTTATATATACCCCATGAAGCAGTTTTCAATCACACAATAGTAATCTAATAATCTATGAGTTGTTTGTCTATATTCACACCTAATAATACATTCCCAAACTGAGAAATGCTTACCAGAGTCTTTTCTAAACACATACTAAGCACCTCCCATGTGAGAGGAGAGGGACCATAGGGTGATAGCAAGAGAGACCTAGAGTACATATTTCCAGTTTAGCATTAGGTTGATTCCTATGTTATGCCCCTAATTTAGCAGGCTAAGGAGAACTCTAAAAGTTTCCAGCCAGCAATGAAGCAACTGCATGGAGGATCATTATTATTGGATGAAAACAGAACTTTCTAAAACAGTCTATAAATCTGATTTCCTCTTTGGCCAGTAGAAGTCAACCTGTTAACTCTCAATTAGTTCACCACATACAGAATAAGGTTTATAAAAAAAACTAAACCATTAAATCTCTATTTCTAAGAGGTTGGTCAACATGCCCACCACTGACACCCAGGTAGCCAATGTCAGATGAATGTCAATAAAGAAAATGAAACATATTTCTCAGCAAAAATGAATTTGGGGGCAAGGAAAGGAGGTAAGAAACAACTACGTATGGTTAAATAAACATGTAACTCTAAACTTCTGTTCTTTCTAACCTTGGAAAAGTGGAGTATACTTGTATCTCAAAAGGAAACCACAAGAACAATATAACATTTGGTGATGGTGGCTTAGGGGCTTAGTCACTCTCTGCAAGTCTGTAAAGGGTAGCCCATCAGGCTCCTCAGTTCAGTTCAGTTGCTCAGTTGTGTCCAACTCCTTGCGACCCCATGAATCGCAACACGCCAGGCTTCCCTATCCATCACCATCTCCCGGAGTTCACTGAGACTCATGTCCATAGAGTCCGTGATGCCATGCAGCCATCTCATCTTCAGTCATCCCCTTCTCCTCCTGCCCCCAATCCCTCCCAGCATCAGAGTCTTTTCCAATGAGTCAACTTTTCGCATGAGGTGGCCAAAGTACTGGAGCTTCAGCTTTAGCATCATTCCTTCCAAAGAAATCCCAGGGCTGATCTCATTTAGAATGGACTGGTTGGATCTCCTTGCAGTCCAAGGCACTCTCAAGAGTCTTCACCAACACCACAGTTCAAAAGCATCAATCCTTTGGTGCTCAGCCTTCTTCACAGTCCAACTCTCACATCCATACATGACCACAGGAAAAATCATAGCCTTGACTAGATGGACCTTAGTCGGCAAAGTAATGTCTCTGCTTTTGAATATGCTATCTAAGTTGGTCATACCTTTTCTTCCAAGGAGTATGCGTCTTTTAATTTCAGGGCTGCAGTCACCATCTGCAGTGATTTTGGAGCCCCAAAAATAAATTCTGACATTGTTTCCACTGTTTCCCCATCTATTTCCCATGAAGTGATGGGACAGGATGCCATATCTTTGTTTTCTGAAAGTTGAGATTTAAGCCAGCTTTTTCACTCTCCTCTTTCACTTTCATCAACAGTCTCTTTAGTTCCTCTTCACTCTCTGCCATAAGGGTGGTGTCATCTGCATATCTGAGGTTATTGTTATTTCTCCCAGCAATCTTGATTCCAGCTTATGTTTCTTCCAGTCCAGCGTTTCTCATGATGTACTCTGCATAGAAGTTAAATAAGCAGGGTGACAATATACAGCCTTGACATACTCCTTTTCCTATTTGGAACCAGCCTGTTGTTTCATGTCCAGTTCTAACTGTTGCTTCCTGACCTGCATACAGATTTCTCAAGAGGCAGGTCAGGTGGTCTGGTATTCCCATCTCTTTCAGAATTTTCCGCAGTTTATTGTGATCCACACAGTCAAAGGCTTTGGCATAGTCACTTTATATCAAATAGATGGGGAAAATGGAAACAATGACACACTTTCTTTTCTTGGGCTCCAAAATCGCTGCAGATGGTGACTGTAGCCACGAAATTAAAAGATGCTTGCTCCTTGGAAGAAAAGCTATGACCAACCTAGACAGAATATTAAAAAAGCAGAGACATTACTTTGCCAACAAAGGTTCCGTCTAGTCAAACTATGGTTTTTCCAGCAGTCATGTCTCACATGGATGTGAGAGTTGGACCATAAAGCAGGCTGAGCACCAAAGAATTGATACTTTTTAACTGTGGTATTGGAGAAGACTCTTGAGAGTCACTTGGACTGCAAGGAGATCCAATCAGTCCATCCTAAAGGAAATCAGTCCTGAATATTCACTGGAAGCACTGATGCTGAAGCTGAAGCTCCAATACTTTGGCCACCTGATGCGAAGAACTGACTCACTGGAAAAGACCCTGATGCTGGGAAAGATTGAAGGCAGGAGGAGAAGGGGATGACAGAGGATGAGATAGTTGGATGGCATCACCAACTCGATGTATATGAGTTTATGCAAGCTCCAAGAGTTGGTGATGGACCTGGAGGCCTTGCATGCTGCAGTCCCTGGGGGTCACAAAGAGTTGGACATGACTGAGCAACTGAACTGAACTGAATATATTAATATGATTCCACTTATATGTGGAATCTATAATACAAAGTAAATGAACAAATAAAACAAAACAGAAACTAACTCATAGATACAGAGAAGAAACTCGCGATAACCAGAGGGGAAGGGGTGGGGGGATGGATGAAATAAACAAAGTACATTAGAGGCACAAACTTCCTGCCATATAATAAATGTCATGGGGATGAATAAAAAGCATAAGAAATATATTCAACAATATTATAATAATTTTGGTGATAGATGGTTACTTCATTTATCATGGAGATCATTCTATAATAAATATAAATATCAAACCACTATGTTGTACACCTGAAATCAATATCACATACAAAGTATGCTTCAATAAAAAAAAATAATAAATTAAAACAATTTCTTTTCCCATATTTCCAAACAATTCTATTTTTTCGATCCCTGTGGTTTTGTTTGCTCTTAGAATTACTATTAGATACTCTATCTACCTGGGCTTCCCTGGTAGCACAGTGGTAAAGAATCTGCCTGCCAATGCAGGAGATGCTAGAGATGTGGGTTCAATCCCTGGGTAAGGAAGATCCCCTGGAGTAGGAAATGGCAACCCACTCCAGTACTCCTGTCTGGAAAATTCCATGGACAGAGGAGCCTAGCAGGCTACAGTCCATGAGGATGCAAAGAACTGGACATGACTGAGCAACTGAGCACACACACACACACTCTACCTACCTGCATTCTTGAATGACTAGTGTACAGTAGGAAAACTCACCTTTCCCCTAAAATGGATAGTCAGATATTCTGATGATATTTCAAAAAATTAACTTTTGATGCATTCATCTGACATACCATGCTGTTTGTAAGTAAAGGTTTCATAGAACATTATATTTCTGTTTTTTATGTTTTACTAAGGTGCTTGACTAATATTTCCTTCATATTCATTGATTAGAAAGACAGGATAGCTGTACCATCCTGAGGATTTAGAGGACTTCATGTCCGGCTCCTTAATTTATGTGTGCACATGTGTTAAACTTTATAACCTAGCTTTTTGGATTCTATAGAATAGTTTGCTGTAAAGGTGTTATTGCTGTGTGACACTGTTCCTGGCACTGAGAAGGAAACTCGAGGCAAGTTGATCCGCCAGAGTTTTTCCTTTTAAAATCTGCAGTTACGTCTGAGAATACAAGTCTGCCTTGTTTTTAAAACTAAAGGGACATAAGGTCTTGAAAATTATGCCGTGGCCATATTTTATCAAGTTGATTGAATATAAGAAAAATAAGACTAACAGCTGAGATGAATGAAGCAGACACATAAAGATTCAGAGGTCAGTAATTCAGAGGTCAGTGATGGCAAGCAATTTATGTTGGCTTTTATTTCCCTATTCTAGACCCTACAAAGACCTATCTTTGTTCTAGACTTGGAATCCCATTAAAAAAATCTCTTAAATCCTTATTAAGTTTTTTAATATAAGTAGCATGAATACATTTCTAATACCAAACATGCCTTTATCTTATCCAAATGGAAGCTTGTTGGTTTATTAAAAGGACACACAAGAGAGAAGCTTACGAGATACAAACATTTAGCAAGTCTTGTAATCTGACGGTGTGCTTTACAGCAAGAACAAAGAGTTTCTATTAATACAATAAGTTGCTTAATCAGAGATTATTTAAGAGTTCTACTCTACTCACAACAGATAATTCAATTTTCCTTGGTAACAACATGCTGCATACTATTTTTAAATTTCTGTGTGTACAAGACATGCTGCTGCTGCTGCTAAGTCACTTCAGTCGTGTCCATAGACACGACCCCATAAGACGGCAGCCCATACTCTCCCCCGTCCCTGGGATTCTCCAGACAAGAACAATGGAGTGGGTTGCCATTTCCTTCTCCAATGCAAGAAAGTGAAAAGTGAAAGTGAAGTCGCTCAGTCGTGTCCGACTCCTAGCGACCCCATGGACTGCAGCCTACCAGGCTCCTCCGTCCATGGGATTTGCCAGGCAAGAGTACTGGAGTGGGTTGCCATTGCCTTCTCTATATAAGACATATCGCCCAAGAAAATGTACAAAACAATTCTAATAACTTCATAAAGGGCACATATGTAACCTGCACTCAGGTCAAAAAAATGAAACATTAGCAAGAAAAACAGGGGCCTCCATAATGTTTTCTCCCAACACCTATGACCCTCTGCTCCCCCAAATCAAACACTGTACTCTCTAGTAGCATTATAAGTGGGCCTGTTGACACACTTTATGTAAACAGACCTCAAAATTATTTTCCCTAGTATGATGTGTGATTAATCCACTGTAACTTGTGAGAGCAGGTCATTCATTTTTTTTGCTATATCTTACTTGTTTGCATGAATATAACTGAATTTACATGTCCATTCATTGTTGATGGAAATGAGGTTGTTTCCAGGTTTTTGGCTACTACAAATAAAAAGCTAAGGTATATATTTCTATAACATCTTTTGATGAAAATAGAGATGAGATGCAGTTGGATTTTTACCCAGGCATGAAATCCTTAGGTCATTCCTGGGTATGCTCATCTTTCGTAAATAATGTCAAGCTGCAAGATCACCTACATAACTTTCTGGGCTCAGTGATATGTGAAAACTCAGAGTACCTTGTTCAAAAATGATTAAGAATCTCAAGACAGAAACAACAGAACATTAAAACAAGTGCAGGGCCCTCTGTGACAACACACGTCATTCACTCACAAGACTGGTCCTGCCAAACTCTTTTTGATGCAACCAAAAGCACCAATTTTTATACTCCAGAGTTTTTCATGTCATTGCTAAAGTTGCTTTGGTTGTGTCCAACTCTTTGCGACTCCATGGACCACAGCCCTCCAAGCTTCTCTGTTGATGGGATTCTCCAGGCAAGAATACTGGAGTGGGTTGCCATTTCCTACTCCAGGGAATCTTCTCGACCCAGGGATTGAACACACATCTCTTGAGTCTCCTGCATTGGCAGGTGGGTCCTTTACCACTACTAGCACCACCTGGGAAGCCTCTTCATGTCATTGGGTTCATGAAATTGGAAGCCTTGTAACTGAGCTGAACATTTTATGATTATAAGAGCTAGCCCCAGAATTCCAGCTCAGGCGGGAAAAAATGTGGGAAAACACTTTGTTTAATAAAGCTCACATGGAAAAGGGAAAGATTCTGAAGAAAAAACCATGGCAATCAAAATGAACACTAGACTTTATTCATGAGATAATATGAGAAATGTGTTTCCCTCTGAACTGAGTAGGAGAGGTGAGAGGTAAAATACAGAGAAGGGAAAGAAGAAAGAAAAGGTAGTGAAAGAAAAATTAGTGTGGATGGTGAAAAATGCCCATTGTCAGACTTTTGCTAATAAGAGCTTGTAATTTTCAATATTAATTTGTTTGCCATTCTAGACGGCAAGCATTTCTCCCTGTTTCCCACCAATAAATTTTCCTGATGGTGTGAGGATAGTTTCTTTTTAGATACTGATAAGGAATAATGTGCCTCATTTAAACAATGCCTCCGTGGAAACAAGAGATACTACAATAGAAAAATCTAGCAGAAGCAGTAACTGGAACCATGAACGCCCACGAGTCCACATGCTTGTGGCAAATTCTTGAAGTGCTTCAGTTCAGTTCAGTTCAGTAGCTCAGTCACGTCTGACTCTTTGCGATCCCATGAATCACAGCATGCCAGGCCTCCCTGTCCATCACCATCTCCCGGAGTTCACTCAGACTCACATCCATGGAGTCCCTGATGCCATCCAGCCATCTCATCCTCTGTCGTCCCCTTCTCCTCCTGCCCCCTATCCCTCCCAGCATCAAAGTCTTTTCCAGTGAGTCAACTCTTTGCATGAGGTGGCCAAAGTACTGGAGTTTCAGCTTCAGCATCACTCCTTCCAAAGAAATCCCGGGGCTGATCTCCTTCAGAATGGACTGGTTGGATCTCCTTGCAGTCCAAGGCACTCTCAAGAGTCTTCTCCAACACCACAGTTCAAAAGCATCAATTCTTCAGTGCCCAGCTTTCTTCACAGTCCAACTCTCACATCCATGCATGACCACTGGAAAAACCATAGCCTTGACTAGATGGACCTTAGTCAGCAAAGTAATGCTCTGCTTTTGAATATACTATCTAGGTTGGTCATAACTTTTCTTCCAAGGAGTAAGCGTCTTTTAATTTCAGGGCTGCAGTCACCATCTGCAGTGATTTTGGAGCCCCCCCCCCGCAAATAAAGTCTGACACTGTTTCCACTGTTTACCCATCTATTTCCCATGAAGTGATGGGACAGGATGCCATGATCTTTGTTTTCTGAAAGTTGAGCTTTAAGCCAACTTTTTCACTCTCCTCTTTCACTTTCAAGACGCTTTTTAGTTCCTTTTCACTTTCTGCCATAAGAGTGCTGTCATCTGCATATCTGAGGTTATTGATATTTCTCCCAGCAATCTTGATTTGAGCTTGTTTCTTCCAGTCCAGCGTTTCTAATGATGTACTCTGCATAGAAGTTAAACAAGCAGGGTGACAATATACAGCCTTGACATACTCCTTTTCTTATTTGGAACCAGTCTGTTGTTCCATGTCCAGTTCTAACTGTTGCTTCCTGACCTGCATACAGATTTCTCAAGAGGCAAGTCAGGTGGTCTGGTATTCCCCATCTCTTTCATAATTTTCCACAGTTTATTGTGATCCACACAGTCAAAGGCTTTGGCATAGTCAATAAAGCAGAAATAGATGTTTTTCTGGAACTCTCTTGCTTTTTCCATGATCCAGCCGATGTTGGCAATTTGATCTCTGGTTCCTCTGCCTTTTCTAAAACCAGCTTGAACATCAGGGAGTTCACAGTTCACGTATTGCTGAAGCCTGGCTTGCAGAATTTTGAGCATTAGTTTACTAGCATGTGAGATGAATGGAATTATGTGGTACTTTGAGCATTCTTTGGCATTGCCTTTCTTTGGAATTGGAATGAAAACTGACCTTTTCCAGTCCTGTGGCCACTGCTGAGGTTTCCAAATTTGCTGGCATATTAAGTGCAGCACTTTCATAACATCATCTTTCAGGATTTGAAACAGCTCAACTGGAATTCCATCACCTCCACTAGCTTTGTTCATAGTGATGCTTTCTAAGGCCCACTTGACTTCACATTCCAGGATGTCTGGCTCTAGATTAGTGATCACATCATCATGATTTCTGGGTCATAAAGATCTTTTCTGTACAGTTCTTCCATGTATTCTTGCCACCTCTTCTTAATATCTTCTGCTTCTGTGAGGTCCAGACCATTTCTGTCCTTTATCAAGCCCATCTTTGCATGAAATGTTCCCTTGGTATCTCTGATTTTCTTGAAGAGATCTCTAATCTTTCCCATTCCGTTGTTTTCCTCTATTTCTTTGCATTGATCGCTGAAGAAGGCTTTCTTCTCTCTTCTTGCTATTCTTTGGAACTCTGCATTCAGATGCTTATATCTTTCCTTTTCTCCTTTGCTTTTCGCCTCTCTTCTTTTCACAGCTATTTGTAAGGCCTCTAACTGAAATTATGAATGCCCACAAGTCCACATGCCCTTGGGAAATTCTTGAAGTGCTTAGAGCTTCACAAAGCACAAAATGTGGATTTCCACTGATTTTATTTAAAAGCAAGATCCCCAAGTGCTGATACATGAAGTCATTATTTCCATATCAATTGACGGTGATCATGTATACTGCATTGGTTGGTCTCTGAATCAATGTAATATGATAGGAAAACATTGTCTTCTTGTCAAAATAGAACAGGAGTCATCTTTAATACTCAAAGGTTCCAGTATACCAGTAGCCACTGGAACAGCCCGTAGAAGTAACAGCACTTCTGCACAGACATGGCAAAACCCATTGGAGAGAATATGGTAACTAGTAGCATAAGATGGTGTCAATAATAAGCATCATTTTGATCAGGGGTACTGAAGCAGGTTGTGTGGCAGGGTTGGCAGGGTTCATTCCATGTAGCGAGTAACCAAATTTGATGAAAAGCAGTCCAGGAATAGGTATGTGTGGACTGAGGGTGGGAGTGGCAGAAAGGAGGGAGATAGGAGGAATGGTTTTAAGAGGCAGGCTCCTCAATAGCAAGTTAGAGCAAAGGTCACTAGAAAACAAGTTATATATATTCTAGGAGCTTAAGAAGCTGCAAGTGACACTTTTTCTGGTGTTGTAAGTTATTTCTGTTTATACTTCCCAGCCAGAGTTTTGACCTTTATAAGCACATCAAGGATATGTGCCTTATTTCATTTATTTTGATATAGCAAGTGTGTGGCATGTGTTAGTCGCTCAGTGGTGTCCAACTCTTTACGACCCAATGTATTATAGCCCACCAAGCACCTCAGTCCATGGAATTTTCCAGACAAGAATACTGGAGTAGGTAGCCATTCCATTCTCCAGGGGATCATCCCAACCCAGAGATCAAACCGGGTCTCTGAGCCACCAGAGAAGCCCTATCTTGGCATCTCTGGGCTTTAGCATAGCATTTGGCATATATCTGGCACTTAATAATGATTGTAAATTATCTGACATATGAATTAAGGTGACAAGCTTTTATTTAAAAAAACAGAGAAATTTTTTCTACCAATGAAAGTTATCTGAAAAGTTTACCAAAGTGAAAAAGTTATCCAAAAACCAAAATCATAATTTATAAAGAACCAAGGATATTAAAAAGAAATCTAAGTTTCACTGGTTGAAGAGATGAATGTCCAGCCAATGTGAAAATTATCAGAACTACAGGAATATAAAATGTAACCCTGAGGAGACATTATATTTTTCTGAGAAAACAAGAAGGGATTAGACAGAACTCTAAGTATGACCTTGGGCAAATAATTTAATCTGTAAAAATCACAAATCTGGATCACGCTTATTGTGAACTATTTTGTTGCCTGTGCCCAGCACACTAAACACTCCTGAGAGAAGACAAAGATCTGTTCAGACTCAGCACACTGTGAGTTCTTGCAGTCTAACATCAAACAAGCCCACTGTATTCAGCAATCCCTAATCATGATCAGGTTTTCTCCTCTCAGTGGCTAGTTCAAACCCTCTTTTCTCTGCTCTCTCCCTCCTTCTGAAAGATTGTTTCTATGAGCCATGAATGACACCATTCTTGGACTCTGGAGGAGGGGAATTCGATCTGGGGCCAGTGACAAGGCTTGATTGCTCAGAGCTTTTATG
The DNA here is from genome assembly GCA_917880005.1 of Nanger dama. Classification (NCBI taxonomy): domain Eukaryota; kingdom Metazoa; phylum Chordata; class Mammalia; order Artiodactyla; family Bovidae; genus Nanger; species Nanger dama. The sequence goes on from CAKJTW010000020.1 coordinate 19,346,424, forward strand.
TAATGAAGTTTTATTGACGTATAAAAGAGATCGATAAAGCTTTTGTCCATGGAATTCCTCCAGGCCAGAACACTGGAGTGGGTAGCCTTTCCCTTCTCCAGGAGATCTTCCCAATCTTGGGATCGAACTCAGATCTCCTGCATTGCAGCCAGTTTCTGTACCATCTGAGCCACCAGGGGAGCCCTGGTGTACATGCAAATGTATGGCCTAACTTGAAAACACAGCAAAACAAAGACTTTGTTTTGACTTCTACTGAAGAAATTCACTTCTCAGCACTATGAAATTTCTCTGAACTATCAAATTTTCAGTGAGTTCAGCCCAGTAGCTTTTTCTCTTTTCCCACTTTACAGTATCTTTTAAACTCCTTGAAAATAATTTAAAGGGTTTCTCTTTAAACCCTTTAAATCTTTCAAACATACCTTCCATACTTCATCATTTTTGATAAATGATTTATTCTGCCAAACTAAAACCATTAAGGTCATCTTACTAGTTTCTTTTAAATCTTTGCACCTTACAACCCATCAGTCACCAAGTCCTGTCAACCCTTCCCTGACACTGACTTTTAGATGTGTCCCTTGTTCTCATTGCCCAAATCCTTAACCATTTACGTTTGGGATAACGATATTACCTACTAGCTAGTTATATTAGCTAGGAAATGCTGCATCAATAGGTGATCTCAAAGCTTAATGGTGAACAGAAAGAGAGTTTATTTCAAGTTTAAGATGTAGGTTGCTGGCGACTCTGCTTCATGCTTCTTCACCCCAAGATTCTAGGTGATGAACCCACCCTCTTCTAAAAATTTGCCAGTCTCACAGTAAAAAGAAAAGAGATGATGGCAAACCAGAAGGCAGCTCTTGAAGTTTCTGCTTGGAAGTGTTTCTCACCACTTTTTGCTTCCGTGAAGCACATTTCCTCTGTCTTCATGCTCTGCTCACCATCTGCCACCTCACCCAACCAGCAGTCCCACTGAACAGCCTACATACTCTTCAGCATTCTCAGAAGATACTTCCTTGTGTACATTGAGACACTACAGATCCCCTCAATAATTCCTCCCTAGTATTGTCCATACTATACTCCTTAGACATTTAATAAACCAGTATATAGTGCTCGTATAGGTTGGACTAGTTTGCACATTAAATTGCATCTAATTTCTCCAACTATATTGTATACATTTGACTGTGGCCTACCAGGCTCCTCCCTCCACGGGATTCTCCAGGCAAGAGTACTGGAGTGAGTTGCCATTTCCTTCTCCAGGGGATCTTCCCGACCCAGGGATCAAACCCAGGTCTCCTGCATTCCTGGTAGACGCTTTAACCTCTGAGCCACCAGGGAAGCCCGTGATCAGGACTAAGTCTTAACTGTCATTTAAATGCTTGATTTTTGCCTATTTCCAAATAATTGGGAAAGTATCTGATATAAAATAATTTGTAATTTAAGGCACACCATGAGATAGTCATGCTCCTAATTAGAGTGAGCTTGGTGAGGAATGTAGAGGAAACACAGAGTAATAAAAGGTAAATGTAGTTATGAGTGTTGGTTCTGAAGACAGACTACCCAGGTGCCAATCTGTGGCTCCATCACTTACAAACAGGGTAACCATTAGCAACTTATTTCATGTTTTGTGCTACATTATCTCCTATTGGACAAGTATATTAATATGATTATACCATATGATTGTTTCAATGAAAAAATAAGTAAATACATAAAAAGTGATTATAAAATTGACTGGTACATATTAAGCCCTCAATAAAGATTATGTGTTGTTGCTGCTACTGTTGGTGGGTAGTCTATAGTCTCAAAAGAGATTTATTATTAATATTTCCTTCTCTCATGACTATTAAGAATAAAGTATACAAGAAAACTCATGTTTTCTGGTGGTACTTGCAAATCTGGTGTCAGGAAATAATGATTCCAAATCTTAAAACACTACTTAAATTGCAAAGCTATTTTAAATATAGAAGTTATTTTAGAAAAAAAAAATTTTAATGTGTGTGTATAAACTTTTTATGCTAATGAAAGTGGAAAATGGGATATCTGGGATGATAAGAGAAAACAAAAAGAAAAGATCACATGAATTTTACAATTCTATATTATAGAAGATAGAGGTAATACAGTGATATTTATCAAGAAAATATTATGACAATAAAAATTAAAAGTGTTCAAATAATATCTTCTCTTTTAATTTATTTATTTTTAATTAAAGGATAATTGCTTTACAATATTGTGTTGGTTTGTACCATACATCAGTGTGAATCAGCCATAGGTCCATATATGTTCCCTCCCTCTGGAACCTTCCTCCCACCCCATCCCACCTCTTTACATTGTCACAGAGCACCACGTTTGAGCTCTCTGTGTCATACAGCAAATTCCTACTAGCTATCCAGTTTACATATGATAATATATATGTTTCAGTGCTACTCTCTCAATTCATTCCACCCTCTCCTTCCCTACTGTGTTGACAAATCTGTTCTCTATGTCTGTGTCTCCACTGTTGCGCTGCAAATATGTTCATCATAACCATCTTTCTAGATTCCATATATATGTGCTAATATATGATATTTGTTTTCTCTTTCTGACCTACTTCACTCTGTATAACAGGTTCTAGGTTCATCCACCTCATTAGAACTAATGCTAGTGTGTTCCTTTTTATGGCTAAGAAATATTTCATTGTATATATGTACCACAACTTCTTTATCCATTCATCTGTCAGTGGGCATCTAGGTTGCTTCTAGGTCCTAACTATCATAAATATGCTGCAGTGAACATTGGGGTACATGTATCTTTTTCAGTTATGGTTTTCTCAGGGTAGTGGGATTGCCCAGCAGTGGGATTTTGGGGTCATAGCAGTTTTATTCCTAGTTTGTTAAGGAATCATACACTGTTCTCCGTAGTGGCTATACTAATGTAAATTTCTACCAATAGCTCAAAAGGCTTCCCTTTTCTCCACACCCTCCCCAGCGTTTATTGTTTGTAGATTTTTGTTGATGGCCATTTTGAAAAAGTGGTCAAATAATACATTCTTGTTTGAAGTTATAAAAGCAGAAGGTAACACACTTTGAGACACTCTAAGGGGAAAAAAAGAGTCAAATTCTTCAACTAGTGGTGCTAGGAAAATTGAACAGCTACAAGTAAAAAAATGAAATTAGAACTTTTTCTAACGCCATATACAAAAATAAACTCGAAATGGATCAAAGATCTAAATGCAATGCCAGACACTATAAAACTCTTAGAGGAAAACATAGGCAGAACACAGTCTCTGACACAGATCACAGTTTTGATCCACTTTTTAGAGTAATGAAAGTAAAAACAAAAAATAAACAAATAGGACCTAATTAAACTTAAAAGCTTCTGCACAACAAAGGAAACCATAAACAAAATGAAAAGACAACCTACAGGATGGGAGAAAATATTTGCAAACAAAGCAACTGACAAGGGATTTATCTCTAAAATATACAAAAACTCATGCAGCTCTATGTCAAAAAAAGCAAACAATGTAATCAAAAATGAGCCATGGCAGGGGTAGCTTATCTAAACACACTTTTCCAAAGAATACATACAGATGGTCAAAAGTACACAAGAAGATGCCCAATATTACTAATTATTAGTGAAATGCAAAGCAAAACTACACCTCACACCAGTCAGAATGGCCATTATCAAAAAGTCTACAAACAATAAGTGCTGGAGAGGGTGTCGAGAAAAAGAATTTTCCTAAACTGTTGGTGAAAGTGAAGAGAAAGTGAAAGTTGCTCAGTTGTGTCCAATTCTTTGAGACCCCATGGACTATACAGTCCATGGAATTCTCCAGACCAGAATACTGGACTGGGTAACCTTTCCCTTCTCCAGGGCATCTTCCCAACCCAGGGATCAAACCCAGGTCTCCTGCAGTGTAGGCAGATTCTTTGCCAGCTGAGCCACGAGGTGGGGATGTAAATTAGTACAACCACTATGAGGAATAGTATGGAAGTTCCTTAAAAAGCTAAATATAAAACTATCATATGATCTAGCAATCTTACTGCTGCTGCTGTTGCTACTGCTAAGCCGCTTCAGTCGTGTCCAACTCTGTGCAACCCCATAGATGGCAGCCCACCAGGCTCCCCCGTTCCTGGCATTCTCCAGGCAAGAACATTGGAGTGGGTTGCCATTTCCTTCTCCAAAGCATGAAAGTGAAAAGTGAAAGTGAAGTCACTCAGTCATGTCCGACTCTTGCGACCCCATGGACTGCAGCCCACCATGCTCCTCCATCCATGGGATTTTCCAGGCAAGAGTACTGGAGTGGGGTGCCATCACCTTCTCTGATAGGCATATATTCAGAGAAAACTAATTCAAAAAGATACATGAACCCCAATGTTCATAGTAGTACTATTTACAATAAACAAGACACAGAAGCAACCTAAATGTCCATCAACAGATGAATGAAAAAAAGAAGATATAGTACTTATATACAGTGGAATATTACTCAGCCATTAAAAAACCACAAAATAATGCCATTTTCAGTAACATGAATGGATCTAGAGATTAGGATAACTAAGTAAAGTAGATCACACAAAGAAAAATAAATATCATGATATCACTTACATGTGGAATCTAAAAATGACCCAATGAACTTATTACAAAACAGAAATAGAGTCACAAATGTAGCAAATAAGCTTATAATTACTAAGGAGGGTTAAAGAAGGGCATAATCTGGGGACTTGGGATTGACAAATACGTACTACTATGTATAAAACAGACAACTAATAAGGACCTATTGTATAGCATAGGGAACTGTACTCAATACTCTGTAATGACCTATATGGGAAAAGAATCTTAAAAGAGTGCTGTGCTTAATCACTCAGTCTTGTCTAACTCTGCGACCCCATGGACTGTACCTATCAGGCTCCTCTGTCCATGGGGAATTCTCCAGGCAAAAATACTGGAGTGGGTTGCCATCCTCTTCCAGGGGATCTTCCCAACCCAAGGATCGAACCAAGGTCCACATTGCAAGCCGATTCTTTACTGACCAAGCTGCCAGGGAAGTCCTAAAAGAGTAGATATATGTATATATTTCTTGAAAACACATAAAAAAGAAGAAAAGCAAAAAAAAAATACACTTTGATGTACTCTAAGGAAAAAAAAAATCAAATTCTTGCAATAACATGACTATAAAGTGAGAAAGAATACAAGGATTACGGTTGAGAATAAAAGTTTAAAATATGTTTGAAAACCACCTCTACTGACAATCTGAAAGAATCAGAGAACAAGCCTGGAAGTGGAGGCAAAGGGGTAGGGAGAGAGAAGGAGAGAATGAATGAATGAACTGGATATTAACAAAATAGTTCCCCACTGTCATTTACCAAATTCTGTTTGGTGCTTATATATCTCTAACTCCATAATTTTGTGGTACATTTCCATTCATGTATTCTATTTTATTTTACTTATTTTTACTTTTCTATAAGAAAATAACTTTTTCAAATACATGATTAAAATGGTAAATTTGTAAGTTCAAGTGAAATCTAGCTTAGAAATGATGAATTCTTAGTGATGGTATTTGTATCATGAAAGTACACAATCGCAACCTGGCAAAGACATTACTTTGATACACAAAAATACCCTGTGTATGTTTCTGCAATATATTAACACATCCATTAAAAAAATGTGGCTTCTGTAGTGGATTTCCATTTGGAAGAAGTAAGATATTCCTGACTAAATCTGTTAGCTTTTTATTAAAGGGTATGTATCCTTCCAGCAAACCATTAGTTTACCAGTGTTTGATGTTAGAAACAGTTCTTTAGTAGAAAACTGTACCATCATTGGCTTTCATCTTTTACATGGATTTCTAGTGACTATGATACATATATGGGATCCAGGTTGGAATCTATCATTAATGCAATCTTAGTATGGAAATTGAGGCAGATTTATTCTCTCCAAGCCTCCTTCCTTAAAATACATCATAATATAGGTTTGAAAATATAACTCAGCACAGTAACTGTAACATTTACAGTACAGAAAAATTAACAGGTCCCTCTGTCCTTTACCCTTCCCACTGTCAAATATTCCTCCTCTCACTGTTATTCCACAGGCTTTTGGTGGCTTCCACAGCCATGGAAATGGAGAGGAGTACATTTCTGGAAACATGACTATCCTTTCATCATCCTCCTTTCATCATCACTTCTTCATGTCTACATGGCCCCTCAACAGTGTTATATAGTTCATCTTTTTTATAACTTGAATTGCAAAAACCTTTATGTTGGTAGAGCTAAAACTGACCGGCTAGGTCTCCATCACGTTATGCTTCCCTTGCAGGTTCTCTTTCTCTGTTTGTTGTTGTTGTTGATGATGATTTCTTTGCACTCTGACTGCTTAAAGTAATTCACTAGTTAGTTAAAGCTCTATCAGGCACCAGGCGTTTTTCCTCTTTGAAACACTCCCTATCACTCCTCCTCTTTGTAAGCATTCTTCATTCCAGAAGAGGAGGTCCCAGTATAGCAATCTCAGAAACCACCAGAGCCCATCACCAGGACTTCTGACACCAACCTTGATGGTTTTGAAATGTTCCATAAGAACAGAAGAATACAGACCCAACAACTGCCCCATCCTCATCAAGAATCTTATTTTGAGGACTTTCCTGGTGGTCCAGTGGTTAAGATTCCACACTCCCACTGCAGGGATGCAGCCAAAATAAAGAAATCAAACAAAAAAAAGAAAGCCATATTTTGAGCTAACACTGTAAGTTGCACTTACTGAGCCCTTTCAGGAAGGACACAGTCTTGATGGCACTAACCTGATGTGGATTCCTTTGCCTGGCACAGAAATAAAGCTCCTCTTTTCTTTCTTACCCAAAGCTGTCTCTATGATTTTGATTCAGCGCTGGTGTACAGAGATGGAGATTTCAGTAGCAGTATTAAAGGTCCCAAATCATTCCTCCAGCTTTAGCCCTATTATGCAATTTGCAATTCCTTTCTAGTCTATTTGCTGAATGTGCCATGCTCACTACATCTTCATGTCTACACAAGCTGTTCTTCCTAGTACACCCTCCTTTCTCTCTGCATCTGAATCTTACCTGCACCCTAGGAAGTCTGCTCAAGGCCCCTTTCAGTGTGTAGCCTTCCCCAGGGTCTTGAACTGTGTTGACCTCTCTTCTTCAGAACCCTTTTAATCCTGGAGTGTGCACTCACTCATCTGCATTAGTAATCTATACCTTTTGTGGTTAACAATGTTGTCATGTTTAGTCTTGGGACTCCAGGGAGATTATAAATACATTGTTATATGTTACAGTTTATTCTTCTTTTCAAAATGTGCAGCAAATTACAATACAGGACTAGCACAAGTATTTGCAAAGAATACATGTTTGAAGACATTAAATATGAATACTAATTTGGCCTCTCTGGTGGCTCAGTGGTAAAGAATCTGCCTGCCAATACAAGAGATGTGGGTTGAAAGATGAGAATCCTAAATTCAAACTTTAAGTACATTACTGGTGGCCACCATGATATTAAACCATTTTGACTCCTATTCAATCTACTTAATATAATGAAAAATCTTCAAATACTTCTGCTTAAATCATCCACCTAGACTATTTCTACTAATAATTAGCAAAATTTTACCCCATCAAAAGAGACTCACAAAAAAGAGAATTTTTATTCTGTACTTTGGGCAGCTGGAAGAGCAGCTACATATTCATTTATCCTTTTAGGTGTTTATTCATTCATTTAATAACTATTTAGTAGAAGCCTGCTATATACAAATGATAAACTTGCCAAGGACCAGAATGCTACCATTCTAAAATCCATTTCTTTATGCCTTGAAAATTTTCACAATCTTCACAAATCCTATATTCAATGCAAATACACCACAGGGAAGAAACATTTTGAACCACTGTTAGGTAACACCTTTACCAGAATCACTTGATCACCTTCTGGTGCAAGAAAGGTGCCTAGAAAAACAGAAAGTACTACAAGATGTGGTTCCTGGAAATGTCAACCCTCACCTATAACTGGTCTAGAAAATGACCAAATCTCCTTCTATAGAACTGGGCAGGGATGTATTCAACTCTCTCTCATTTCTCTACTTTCTTGGCACCAATCTTCATATTTTCTTCTCTCTGGGACACGGAAATTTTTCTACCTGGGGCAGATCATAAAAAGAAAGTCAATTTCCAAAATAGCCCCAGGCAAACACAATCATTATCTTGTCCTTCACAAATGAAGTCATTCTTCTTGGGTGGGGGGTGCGGGGACTGTGGGCAGGGGGAGACCTCTAACTTCTTTGTTATAGACAGTAACTTATTTAAACATTTGGTCATTTAAAGAAAACAATGCATTTTGAGACCCCAAGCAAGTATAGTTCCTTTGTCCAACCTAAAATGAAAACGATTTTTTTTTCATTCCACAAAGGAAAAGCTAAATGTCCACAAAATGCCAATACAAATACCAGAACCTGTTATGCTTAATTAGTTGGCCTAATATGAATGATCAGGTCAGGGAATGTCTGTGAACTTGCTCTTTTTTTTTTTTTTTTTTTTTTTTGCTCACTTGCTTGTTAAGATTTTCATCGGTATCTTTCAGAACTGAGCTATGCAGTTTTGCTGCCCTCTTGAGGAGAGTCGAGTCATTACGTCTACTAATTGGACTCATCAGTATTCCCAACGCAGTATGTTTACTGAAACTAATAACTGACTATATTAATGAAGTCACAAATTAAAATAATAATTATTGCAATACAAAATGTCTTCTAAAAATCTCAAGGAACTATTGATAAATAATCACTGTAACATTAAACTTCCAAATTAAAAATGCAAGTTATTGTGTCTATTGTTTGCCCTTTATGGACAATTAACATGGAAAAATCATCTACTCAAAAGCATTCAGAAAGATGTTACCTAACTATAGTCCTGGATCCCCTATATAAAATACACTAAATAAAATAACTCCAAGTAAGAAATCTTTCAAATTCATTATAGATAAACTTATTCCTTTATTTGCAGGTGAATTTGAAATTAAATTTGTGGATATTCTGCAGGGATCATTGTTGTTTGTACAATTTAAATCTTTCTCCCAGTTCACAACAACAGAAGCAAGTCACATAATCAGTAGTTCCCAGTTTATTTATTCAAACAGGATTTATTCAGAGCCGTCTATGAGCTTCTTCTAAATTATGCCAAAGGTCGGTTGAGAAACTAATGAATTATTTAACTCTCTTTTGCCATCCTATGAGTCTCCCTCTGATGCTTCAAGTGTGTGACCAAATATACACACGGCACAAAAATCAGCTCTCAGAATACTGGCCTCGGTGCATTCATCCTCACTCCTTTTCCACCTGAACAATCAAGCCATTAATATGTATTAAGAACTCTCGTCCTGCAGTGTGAAAGTTCTAAAATTTTAGACTGAGGAACTGAGAATCAACTTCGATTTTCTGCTACAGTCACTGCTCTGGACACATGTGCTGAACTGTGCCAAGTAACCACAGAATGTCACATGAGACGGGCTTCACCGAGGTTGCCCCTTTTGCGGATGGATAAAACAGCACCTGGACTCTCCTCAGCGCTTTCCTCTTACTTTCACCCAGGTAAAAGGGGGAAAGCACCCTGGTACCTAGTGCCACTTCTCTTCAGCTTGGTTGCCCAAATATCCCAACAATACACTATTTCAGCATCCCAGTCTTTTAGAGTTCATACTATTCTTTTTATAATTCCTGCCCCTAAAATATCTTAACCCTGAGTCTCTAACATAGCTAGAACCTGCTTGCCAAAATGATATCAAATGGTATTAACTAATTCAGACTATGGGCATCATGAAGTGAAAATGAATGAATGTCTCTGTCTTCTTATGTAGCATTTCAACAAAGCCAAACAAGAAAGATCTTCATGGCAATATAGTAGAATGATAAAGAGTATACCTAGTTGATTTTACAGTATGGATATGATGGTGTATAACTGGAACACCCAAAGAGCATCATATTCCATAAATTTTCCTTTATTCTGGAATGAATCCAAATAATCAACTTTGATTTTACCTAGAAAAAATTTTTGAATTTACAATGAGAAATTCGTAAGGCACTGAAGGTTTATTACTAACCACAGTTTGATTAATTTAGACAGCTTCTGCACACCCACTGCTCCAACCTAATCCAGATCAACATCACCTCTTGCCTAGATTTGAACCACAAATTCCTATTGATCTCCCTGACTCTTAGCATTTACCTGTTTCAACACATTCCTCTTACTGCTGCCAGAATGACTGCATCATTCACTCATCCAGAATGCCCTTGGAACCTCTGTTACAGACATATCTCTTACCTTTAGACTCCTCAGGCATGAATCAAAATATGACTTCCTCTGTCTCTCAAAATCCACAATATGCAAGCATCCCTTGACACCCTTCTCATCTTCCAAAGAAAGGGGGAGGAGGGACAGCACACCAACAACACTCTCCAAAGAATTCCTGGCTCTCAGCTTAACAAATAAGCCCTGAAATCCCAAAGCTTAACACAACATATGCTTTTCTTTCACACATGTCACCACTCAGTGAGAGATAAAGTGAGATAAAGGCTCTATCTAGTCTATCAGGGACCCAGCTTCCTTCCATTTAGTGACTCCTTCATTCCCCCTGCATTGGCAGGGGGATTCTTAAGCACCACCTGGGAAGCCCTTATGGCTCAGACAATAAAAAATCTGCTTGTAATGCAGGAGATCCAGGTTCAACCCCTGGGTCAGGACGATCCTCTGGAGGAGGAAATGGCAACCCATTCCAGCATTCTTGCTTGGGAAATCCCGTGGACAGAGGAGCCTGGCAGGCTACAGTCCATGGGGATGCAGAGAGTCAGACATGACTGAATAACTAACACTATCACTTCAGTTTCATTCCCCTAAGATTCACAATCCCATTCCAGACCCTCTGCCTCCCACCTCCCAAGAAGCAAAGAAAGCAAGCATGGAGGACGATGTGTAAGGCCCAGTCTGGAAGGGGCACATACCACGTCTGCTGAACACACCCTTCCTGTGACAGTTAATTTTATATGTCACTTTCAGGGTATTTTAGATGAGACTGACATTTAAAACAATGAACTTTGAGAAAAGCAGTCTCTCCTCCATAACGTGGGTGGTCCAAATCCAATCAGTTGAAGATATGAATAGAATAAAAGAAGTCTCTCCAAGCAAGCGAGAATTCTCCAGCCTACTGCTTTCAGGCTTCATCTGTGCCATCACTTCTCATGTGTCTTCAGCCTGCCATCCCTCACTGCAGATTTTGGACTCAGCAGCCTCCATAAACAGGTGAGCCAGTTCCTCATAATAATTCTCTTTATATGCGTAAACATATACAGACACACACACACACACATACACACATCTTGATAGTTCTGCTTCGCTGGAGAACCCTAACTAATATATCCTCTTGGTCAGAATGCAGGCCCCTAACTGGAAAGGAGCTTGTAAGTGTGGCTTGGTAGTGTGTCCAGGAGGAAGAGAAGAGACACAAATAGTGAGCATCAGCACTTTCTAAAACAAACATCTGATCATATCACTTCCCTATAATAAGGGACACTTCCTATTGCCTTGGAACAACATCCAAACACTTTAGCAAGTCAGAGTTCTCCAAATTCTTAACTTTTTCTACATTTCCAGTTGAGTCTCTGACCAGCTGCCACCACACAGTCTAATGAATTTCATCTGATGGGTCTCACTCTCTGTTGACCTTAAGTCTTTCTCATACATTATTAATGACAATGGCTAACACTTACTTAGCACTTATCATTTGCCAGGTATTGTACCCCTCAAATCAAATACATTTCTTATTTAATTCTTACAACAACCCTGTCAGGTATTATTACATATACTTTACAGATGGTAAAAGCATGACACAGAGAACTTGGTAATTCAACCAAGGTCAGACAGCAAGTAAACAGTGAAAAAGGATTCAAATTCCTCATCCAACTTGAAAACCTCCTTCATCTCCAGTTTCTCTTTACCATAATCTACCACCATTGCTTCTTCATTTCTGTAACACCTTATTATCCTTAGACTATCAACTGAATTCTCTTCTTTCAGGAGATTTTTATAACTCCATAGCCTTGATCAGGTCTACCTGCTAAAGCTTTTAAGGGACCTTTTATTACCCCTATGATTGCACATGTATTGAAAGTATTTGTATAGATGTCCATCAACTCCTTTAGAGTTTAGGTTCAAGATGGCAGAACTATACATACACACACACCAGGAAAAGATACAAAATATTTCATTTAAATATTAACAAAAGATATGTAGTGTACTAAATATCTCTTCTTTCCCCTTTAGATCCACCCTTTACCCACTGACTTTGTCAGTTCAAGTGTTATAACAGCACCATAGGGGGCAGTCCTAAGATGGCAGAGGAATAGGAGGGGGAGACCACTTTCTCCCCCACAAATTTATCAAAAGAACATTTAAACGCTGAGTAAATTCCACAAAACAACATCTGAATGCCGGCAGAGTACATCAAGCACCCAGAAAAGCAGCTCATTGTCTTCGAAAAGAGGTAGGAAAAAATATAAAGACAAAAAAGAGACAAAAGAGGTAGGGAGGGAGCTCCGTCCCGGGAAGAGAGTCTTTTTTTTTTTTAATTAAATTTATTTATTTTAAAATTACAATACTGTATTTGAAAGAAGTTTCCAAACACCAGGAAACACTCTCACTGCCGAGTCTGTGACAAGCACAGAGGGCAACATAACAGGGAGGAAAAATAAATAAATAATTAAATCCCACAGATTACGAGCCCAACAGTAACTCCCCCAGCAGAAAAGCAGTGCAGACGCCTGCACCTACCACTAGCAAGGGGGGGGCTGGGCAGGGAGGTGCAGGCTGCGTTGCTCTTTAAGGATCAGGCCCAAATGCCCTGAGGGTAACCAGAGCGAACTAACTTGGGCTAGTATACCAGACTGTGGGATAGCTACCACACGCAAAGCTCTAACAAGACACTACCAAGACCTCGCACAGAACAAAAGACAGAACAGAATTAGCCGGCTGCAGACCATCCCCCTCTGGTGACAGGAAGCCAGAGCTGGAAGGGCCGGAAGGGGGCAATCGTAGCCCCAGAGAGACATTAACTACCAAACTACAAACAGGCTTCTTTGCTAACTAAGACTTCTTGGGGTTCCAGACAGTCATCATCCACCTGAGAAGGTTCACCAGTTGTACACCCAGAAAACTGAGCATCAGGGACTGGAGAGGCGATAAGTTGCAGCGACCACACTCGCCAAACACCTGAGCTACTCAAACCTGGGAAAGGCATAAAATGCAGGCCCAATCGAGTCTGTGCTTCTGAGGACCACCTGAGTGCCTGAGCCTGAGCGACTTAGACCTGGGATGTGCATGCAGCCCAGGGCCAGCCTCAGTGGTTCCCAGCAGAGCAACCTAGAGCCTAAGTTGTGTGCGCTGTGAGCAGGGGCAGGCCCAGTGTTGCTGAGACACTGTGAGCATACGCTAGTGTGCTTGCAGTGTCCCTCCTTCCCCACAAAGTGACTGAACAAGTGAGTCTAAAAAAAAAAAAAAGTGTCCACCACCACCCCCCTTGTGTCAGGGCAGAAATTAGACACTGAAGAGACCAGCAAACAGAAGAAGCTAAAACAGAGGGAACCGCCTTGTAAGTGACAGGTGCAATAGATTAAAACCCTGTCCTTAGTACCCACTACATAGGAAGGGGTATATAGATCTTGAGAATTATAAGCTGGACCAAGGAACTATCCAAAAATGAACTGACCCCACACTGCCCACAACAACACCAGAGAAAGTCCTAGATATATCTTTACTATTTTTATAATCATTCTTTTCTCTTTTTTATGACTATTTTTATGATCATTTTTTTCTTCTTTTTTTTAACTTTTTAAAAATTTTAAGTCCTCTATTACTCTCTTAATTTTCATTTTTATAACCTACTATTACTTTTCCAAAAAAAAGAAAGACCCTTTAAAAAAAAAAACTCCATATGTATAGATATTTTAATAATTCCTGTGACTTTTTTCTCTTCTTCTTCTTTTCTTTAATATTGGATTTTGAAAATCCAACCTCTACTCTAGATTTTTAATCTTTGCTTTTGGTATTTCTTATCAATTTTGTAAATTCAAAACCCAATCTTCAGTACCCATTTTTATTTGAGAGCGAGATTACTGGCTTGACTGCTCTCTCCTCCTTTGGACTCTCCTTTTTCTCCACCAGGTCGCCTCTGTCTCCTCCCCTCTCCCTTCTCTCCTCTACCCAACTCTGTGAATCTCTGTGTGTTCCAGACGGTGGAGAACACTTCGGGAACTGATTACTGGCTGGATCTGTCTCTTCTTTTCATTCCCCCCTTTTATCCTCCTGGCCACCTCTGTCTCCTTCCTCCCTCTTCTCTTCTCTGTATAACTCCATGAACATCTCTGAGCTGATCCAGACTGTGGAGCACACATAGGGAAGTGATTACTGGCTAGCTTGCTCTCTCCTCTTTTGATTCCACCTCATCTCATTCGAGTCACTTCTAACTCCCTCCTCCCTCTTCTCTTCTCCATGTAACTCTGTGAACCTCTCTGGGTGTCCCTCAATGTGGAGAAACTTTTCATCCTTAACATAGATATTTTATCAATGGTGCAGTATAGAAGGAGAAGTCTTGAGACTACTATAAAAATAAGACTGAAAGCTAGAAGCTGGAGGCTTAAGTCCAAATCCTGAGAACATCAGAGAACTTCTGACTGCAGGAAACATTAATTGATAGGAGCTCATCAAACACATCCATACCTACAATGAAAGCAAGCACTACCCAAGGGACAACAAGTTCCAGAGCAAGACATACCACACAAATTCTCCAGCAACACAGGAACACAGCCCTGAGCTCCAATATACAGGCTGTCCAACGTTACTCCAAAACCATTGACATTGCATAACTCATTACTGGACACTTCATTGCACTCCAGAGAGAAGAAATCCAGGTCCATGCACCAGAACACTAATACAAGATTCCCTAACCAAGAAACCTTGACAAGCCACTGATACAACCCCATCCACAGTGAGGAAACTCCACAATAAAGAGAACTCCACAAACTGCCAGAATACAGAGAGGCCACCCCAAACGCAGCAATATAAACAAGATGAAGAGACAGAGGAATACCAGCAAGTAAAGGAACAGGATAAATGCCCACCAAGCCAAACCAAAGAGGAAGATATAGGGAATCTACCTGATAAAGAATTCTGAATAATGGTAGTGAAACTGATCTAAAATCTTGAAATCAAAATGGAATCACAGATAAATAGCCCGGAGACAAGGACTGAGAAGATGCAAGAAAGGTTTAACAAGGACCTAGAGAAATAAAAAAGAGTCAGTATATAATGAATAATGCAATAAATGAGATCAAAAACACTCTGGAGGCAATAAATAGTAGAATAACGGAGGCAGAATATAGGATTAGTGAAGTAGAAGATAGAATGGTAGAAATAAATGATTCAGAGAGGAAAAAAGAAAAACAAATTAAAAGAAATGAGGACAATCTCAGAGACCTCCAGGAAAATATGAAACATTCCAAAATTTGAATTATAGGAGTCCCAGAAGATGACAAAAGAAAGACCATGAGAAAATACTTGAGGAGATAATAGTTGAAAACTTCCCTAAAATGGGGAAGGAAATAATCACCCAAGCCAAGAAACACAGAGAGTCCCAAACAGGATAAACCCAAGGTGAAAACACCCCAAGACACATGTTAATCAAATTAACAAAGATCAAACACAAAGAACAAATATTAAAAGCACCAAGGGAAAAACAACAAATAAAACATAAGGGGATTCCCATAAGGAAAACAGCTGATCTTTCAATAGAAACTCTTCAAGCCAGGAGGGAATGGCACAACATACTTAAAGTGATGAAAGAAAATAATCTACAGCCCAATTTACTGTACCCAGCAAGGATTTCATTCAAATATCAAGGAGAAATCAAAAGCTTTACAGACAAGCAAAAGCTGAGAGAATTCAGCACCACCAAACCAGCTCTCCAACAAATGCTAAAGGATCTTCTCTAGACAGGAAACACAAAAGGATGTATAAACCCGAACCCAAAACAATAAAGTAAATGGCAACAGGATCATACTTATCAGTAATTACCTTGAACATAAATGGGTTGAATGCCCCAACCAAAAGACAAAGACTGGCTGAATGGATACAAAAACAAAACCCCTATATATGCTGTCTACAAGAGACCCACCTCAAAACAAGGGACACATACAGACAGAAAGTGAAGGGCTGGAAAAAGATATTCCATGCAAATAGAGACCAAAGAAAGCCAGAGTAGCAATACTCATATCAGATCAAATAGGCTTTAAAACAAAGGCTGTGAAAAGACACAAAGAAGGGCACTACATAATGATGAAAGGATCAATCCAAGAAGGTATAACAATTATAAATATATATGCACCCAACATAGGAGCACTGCAATATGTAAGACAATGCTAACAAGTCTGAAAGGGGAAATGAACAATAACACAATAATAGTGGGAGACTTTAATACCCCCACTCATACCTATGGATAGATCAACTAAACAGAAAATTAACAAAGAAATACAAACTTTAAATGATAATATCTACAGTATATTTTACCCCAAAACAATGAACTTCATCTTTTTCTCAAGTGCTCACAGAAACTTCTCCAGAATAGATCACTCCTGGGCCATAAATCTAGCCTTGGTAAATTCAAAAAAATTGAAATTATTCCAAGCATCTTTTCTGACCATAACGCAGTAAGATTAGATCTCAATTACAGGAGAAAAATTACTAAAAATTCCAACATATGGAGGCTGAATGACATGCTTCTGAATAACCAACAAATCACAGAAGAAATCAAAAAGAAATCAAAATATGCATAGAAATGAATGAAAATGAAAACACAACAACCCAAAACCTGTGGGACACTATAAAAGCATTGCTAAGGCGAAAGCTCATAGCAATATAGGCATACCTCAAGAAACAAGAAAAAAGTCAAATAAATAACCTAACTCTACACCTAAAGCAATTAGAAAAGGAAGAAATGGAGAACCCCAGGGTTAGTAGAAGGAAAGAAATCTTAAAGATTAGGGCAGAAATAAATGCAAAAGAAACAAAAGAGACCATAGAAAAAATCAACAAAGCAAAAGCTGGTTCTTTGAAAGGACAAATAAAATTGACAAACCATTAGCCAGACTCATAAAGAAACAAAGGGAGAAAAATCAAATCAATAAAATTAGAAACGAAAATGGAGAGATCACAGTAGACAACACAGAAATACAAAGAATCATAAGAGACTACTATCAGCAATTATAAGCCAATAAAATGGACAATGTGGAAGAAATGGACAAATTCTTAGAAAAGTACAACTTACCAAAATAGAAGCAGGAAGAAATAGAAAATCTTAACAGACTCATTACAAGTACAGTAATTGAAACTGTAAACAGAAATCTTCCAGCAAACAAAAGCCCAGGTCCAGATGTCTTTAAAGCTAAATTCTACCAAAAATTTAGAGAAGAGCTAACACCTATCCTACTCAAACTCTTCCAGAAAATTGCAGAGGAAGGTAAACTTCCAAACTCATTCTATGAGGCCACCATCACCCTAATACCAAAACCTGACAAAGATGCCAAAAAAAAAAGAAAACTATAGGCCAATATCACTGATGAACATAGATGCAAAAATTCTTGACAAAACTCTAGCATTCAGAATCCAGCAACATATTAAAAAGATCATACACCAGGACAAAATGGGCTTTATCCCAGGGATGCAAGGATTCTTCAATATCTGCATATCAGTCAATGTAATACACCACATTAACAAATTGAAAAATAAAAGCCATATGATCATCTCAATACATGCAGAGAAAGCTTTTGACAAAATTCAATATCCATTTATGATAAAAACTCTCCAGAAAGCAGGAATAGAAGGAACATACCTCAACATAATAAAAGCTATATATGACAAACCCACAGCAAACATTATCCTCAATAGTGAAAAATTGAAAGCATTTCCCCTAAAGTCAGGAACAAGACAATGGTGCCCACTTTCACTGCTACTATTCAACATAAATCTGGAAGTTTGGGGCACAGCAATCAGAGCAGAAAAAGAAATAAAAAGAATCAAAATTGGAAAAGAAATAAAACTCTCACTGTTTGTAGATGACATGATCCTCTACATAGAAAACCCTAAAGACTCCACCAGAAAATTACTAGAGCTAATCAATGAATATAGTAAAGTTGCAGGATATAAAATCAACACTCAGAAATCCCTTGCATTCCTATACACTAATAATGAGAAAGTAGAAAAAGAAGTGAAGGAAACAATTCCATTCACCATTGCAACGAAAAGAATAAAACACTTAGGAATATATCTACCTAAAGAAACTAAAGACCTATGTATAGAAAACTATAAAACACTGGTGAAAGAAATCAAAGAGAACACTAATAGATAAAGAAATATACCATGTTCATGGATCGGAAGAATCAATATAGTGAAAATGAGTATACTACCCAAAGCAATCTACAGATTCAATGCAATCCCTATCAAGCTACCAGCAGTATTTTTCACAGAGCTAGAACAAATAATTTCACAATTTGTGTGGAAATACAAAAAACCTCGAATAGCCAAAGCAATCTTGAGAAAGAAGAATGGAACTGGAGGAATCAACTTGCCTGACTTCAGGCTCTACTACAAAGCCACAGTCATCAAGACAATATGGTACTGGCACAAAGACAGAAATATAGATCAATGGAACAAAATAGAAAGCCCAGAGATAAATCCACACACCTATGGACACCTTACCTTCGACAAAGGAGGTGAGAATATACAATGGATTAAAGGCCATCTCTTTAACAAGTGGTGCTGGGAAAACTGGTCAACCACTTGTAAAAGAATGAAACTAGAACACTTTCTAACACCATACACAAAAATAAACTCAAAATGGATTAAAGATCTAAACGTAAAACCAGAAACTATAAAACTCCTAGAGGAGAACATAGGCAAAACACTCTCCAACATATACCACAGCAGGATCCTCTATGATCCACCTCCCAGAATACTGGAAATAAAAGCAAAAATAAACAAATGGGATCTAATTAAAATTAAAAGCTTCTGCACAACAAAGGAAATTATAAGCAAAGTGAAAAGACAGTCATTGGAATGGGAGAAAATAATAGCAAATGAAGCAACTGACAAACAACTAATTTCAAAAATATACAAGCAACTCTTCCAGCTCCATTCCAGAAAAATAAATGACCCAATCAAGAAATGGGCCAAAAAAAAAAAAAAAAGAAAGAAATGGGCCAAAGAACTAAATAGACATTTCTCCAAAGAAGACATACAGATGGCTAACAAACACATGAAAAAATGGTCAACATCACTCATTATCAGAGAAATGCAAATCAAGACCACAATGAGATACCATATCACACCAGTCAGAATGGCTGTGATCCCAAAGTCTACAAGCAATAAATGCTGGAGAGGGTGTGGAGAAAAGGGAAGCCTCTTACACTGTTGGTGGGAATGCAAACTAGTACAGCCACTATGGAGAACAGTGTGGAGATTCCTTAAAAAACTGGAAATAGAATTGCCTTATGACCCAGCAATCCCACTGCTGGGCATACACACCAAGGAAACCAGAATTGAAAGAGACACATGTACCCCAATGTTCATCACAGCACTGTTTATAATAGCCAGGATATGGAAGCAACCTAGATGTCCATCAGCAGATGAATAGTTAAGAAAGCTGTGGTACATATACACAATGGAGTATTACTCAGCCATTAAAAAGACTACATTTGAATCAGTTCTAATGAGGTGCATGAAACTGCAGCTGATTTTACAGAGTGAAGTAAGCCAGAAAGAAAAACACCAACACAGTATACTAACACATATATATGGAATTTAGAAAGATGGTAATGATAACCCTGTATGCAAGACAGCAAAAGAGACACAGATGTATAGAACAGTCTTTTGGACTCTGTGGGAGAGGGAGAGGGTGGGATGATTTGGGAGAATGGTATTGAAACAGGTATCCATTCAGTTCAGTTCAGTCGCTCAGTCATGTCCGACTCTTTGTGACCCCATGAATTGCAGCACGCCAGGTCTCCCTGTCCACCACCAACTCCCGGAGTTCACTCAGATTCATGTCCATTGAGTCAGTGATGCCATCCAGCCGTCTCATCCTCTGTTGTCCCCTTCTCCTCCTACGCCCAATCCCTCCCAGCATCAGAGTCAAACATGTATAATATCATATAAGAAATGAATTGTCAGTCTAGGTTCAATGCAGGATACAGGATGCTTGGGGCTGGTGCACTGGGATGACCCAGAGAGATGGTATGGGGAGGGAGGAAGGAGGGGGTTCAGGATTGGGAACACATGTACACCGATGGCGGATTCATATTGATGTATGGCAAAACCAATATAGTATTATAAAGTAAAATAAATTTTTTTGAAGTGTTATAACAGCACCATAAACTGGGTGGCTTATTGATAACAGGAATCTATTTCTCACAGTTTTGGAGGCTGGAAGGCAGAGATGATGGTGGCAGGTGGTTAGATTTTAGAGAGAGCTCTCTTCCACACTGCAGACTGATGATTCTTGTTATCCTCACATGGCAGAGCTGGGCTAAAGGACTCTCTAGGATCCCTTTTATTAATATATGACCACTAATCCCTTACAAAATCTACCCCCATGATTACATTTTAAAGGCTCCACATCCTAATACCATCACACTGGGAGTTAGGATTTCAACATAGGAATCTGGGGAAGACAACAAACATGCAGTACCCTGCATTTTAGCCCTGGCCCCCAAAATTTATGTCCTTCTCACATTCCATCACAATAACCCAAAAGTCTGATTAATAACTCTGGAATGAGTTTATTAATAATGCTGGAATGCATCAACTTTGAAGTCCAAAAGTCCAAAGTCTTATCTAAAAATCATCTAAATCAGATAGGAGTGAGATTCATACTGAAGCAAACTTCCTCTCCAGCTGTAAACCAATGAAATCCTGTACTTCTAAAATTCAATGGGAGGAAAAGCACAGGACATTCCCATGTCAAATGGAAGAAAAAGGAAAGAAGGAAGGAGTGATGCAAGTTCAAAATCTAGCAAGGCAAGCTGCCTGAGATCTTGAGATGCCAGAATAATCCTTTTTGGCTCCATACTCTGCCTTTCACTCCCACTAGGTGATCCCGCCCCCTCTGGACCCACTGGGATGTCACTGTCACCCTATAGTTTGGCAGGGCATTTACCTATGCTAAGTTTCTCTCTGCAGTGGGTGCCACTCTGTCAGGATGCAAGTCACACATCCAGGACTCCACTGAGTTTGAAATCAAGGTTGGTACAATCCTGTCCCTAGGGCCCAAGTATTCTGGGCCTGTGTTAGGAGTGACGACCCTGATGATCTTCTGACTTGACTTCAGGGATCTTCTTCCCTTGTCTAGAGGAATAGCATGTGTTTACACTCAAATAGCTTTATGGGCCAGCCCTGTAGGATCTAAGAAGTTCCTACAGACTTCCCTCATCTTGTTCCATTTTCTCTGCTTCTTTTAGTCCCAGCTGGCAGTTTTTCTCCTGGTATAATCCTAATCTCTATTCTTGCTTTTTGTTGAGATGGTAGATTAACTCCATGATTCACATCTCTTAAGTTTTTTTTCCAAACACACGTTCTTATCTGTTGTAATATGGATAGGCTAAGCATATCCTAAATTTGCAAGCCCTGGTTCCTGTATGTTCAATGATTTTATCTTCAGAGCATTTCTATCTCCTCACATTCTACTGTAAGCAGTCAGGAGGAACCAGGCTTCTCCTTCAACATTTTCTTAGAAATCTCTCCAGTTAAATATCCAGTTTCATCACTGGCACGTTCTACCTCCCACAATGTAGAAATTCCACAAATATTTGCCACTTTATAACAAAGATCACCTTTCCTCTATTTTCCAATAACATATTCCTCATCGCTATCTGAGACCTCATTAAAATGGCCTATACTTTGCATTTTACACCAACATTCTCTTCATGAGTAATCAGGTATTCTCTAAGAAGGATGCTTTCTCTACAGCTCTCTTTCTTCTGAGTTCTTATCAGAATCACCTTTAAATGTCTATTTACAACTATCCCCATTTCTTCTAGCACCCATCTCAGAACTCTTCCAGCCTCTACCCATTATCTAGTTTCAATCACATTTTTAGGTATCTATTACAGCAGCACTCCCACTTCCTGCTACCAATTTCTGTCTTAGTCCGGGCTTTCATAGCATAGTACCATAGACTGGGGTGGTTTATAAAAGCATAAATTTATTTCTTATAGTTCTAGAGGCTGGAAATCTACTAAGATCAGAGTACCAGTATGGCTGGGTTCCAGTGAGGACCCTTTCCTAGGTCACATGCTGCCAACTTTTCATTGTATCATCTCATGGTGGAAAGAGGGTGAAAGAGATCTCAGAGTCCATTTTGTAAAGGCGCTAATCCTATTGTGAGGGTTTCATCCTCATGAACTAATTGTCTCCAAAAGTATCTACTTCCTAATACCACCACATTCAGGATTAGGATTTCAACACATGAGTGGGGGCACAAACATTTTGTTCATTGCACCCTTTTCTACTCTCTCTGAATCTAAGGAGGCTAACATTTGCAGGCCATGTCAGTGGTCTCCCTTGCCCTCTGCTTCTGTTGGGTTTGTCCAACAGGAGCACATGGAAGGTAAGCCCAGAGTAAGGTCGAGGTATCTCCTCCTCCTTCTCTGTCCTTCTATGGATGTCCACAGTTCTTGAACACAGTCTTCTCCTACAAGTGTTCCCTCCAATATCTGGTAACACCCAACCTCAAGTCGCACAACCAACACTTCAAAAGTTAAATAGACTATGAAGTTTTGCCTCATCCTCCATATTCATTTGATCTCTTGCTGACCAACTACCACTTCTTCAAGCATTTTGACAATTTTATGCAGGAAAGTGCTTCCACCAGAAAATGCTTTCCAAGAATCCCTCAAATCCTGAAGCACATACTTTCGTGCTACAGGAATAAACGAACTTATTTCCTGTCAGCAAAAATGTGTTGATTGTAACAGTTCCTATTGTGATTAATAAAGATGTGCTTGGGCCTAATTATAATGATCTAAAATTCAGTCCAAAACCACTATTATGTTTTTGTCAAACTTAATAGACTGAAAAATGACAGCTTGTTTTTTTGTTTTTTTTTCCAAATTCCTACTAGAACTGGCAGAGGCAGGTAGTAGATGGAAGTTGACATTACCTAAGACAGAAAATGAGTGAAGCATGAATTTATGCAACTGGTCAAAATATATGTCTCTCGTTTTTGATAAAACGCTGAAGGGATAAGTACTATATATAAGTATTATACACCAGTAATAATAACTTTATAGTTATAGTACTATATATAAGAACTATACACCAGTTAACTCTAACTCTGGTGCCAGAAAAGCTAGCAGACTGTAATAAACTACTGAATATATATAGAGAGATGTATACACATACACACAGGTACAGGCATACCTCATATGCAGGTTTGGTACCAGACCACCACAATAAAGAGAATATCCCAATAAAGTGTGTCATGCAAGCAGGTTTTTGGTTTCCCAATGTATAGTAAAGTTACATTTACACTATATGGTAGCCTATTAAGTGCCCAATAGCATTATATCTAAAACACAATGTACATACTTTAGTTAAAAAATACTTCATGGCTAAGAAATAACAACCATCATCTGAGCCTTTGATAAATTGTAATCTTTTTGCTGGCAGAGGGTCTTGCCTCAATGCTGATGGTTGCTGATTGACCAGGATGGTGGTGGCTGAGGAATAGGGTAATGAAATTTCTTAAAATAAGACAGTGATGAAGTTTGCCACATTGATTGACTTTTACTTTCACAAATGATTTCTCTGTAGGCATGCAGTGCTATTTGATAGCATTTTATCCACAGTAGAATTTCTTTCAAAATTAGAGTCCTCTCAAACCTTACATCTGCTTTATCAACTAAATTCATGTAAATCCTAAATTCTTTGTTGTAATTTCAACAATCTTCACAGCATCTTCACCAGGACTAGATTCCATCTCAAAAAACTACTGTCTTTACTCATCCATAAGAAGCAACTCTTCATCCATTAAAGTTTTATCCCAAGATTGGAGAAATTCAGTCACATCTTCAGGCTCTGCTTCTTATTCTAGTTCTCTTGCTATTAATACCACATCTGCAGTTGTTTCCTCCACTGAAATAGTGAGCTCCTCAAAGTCATCCAGGAGGGCTGGAATCAACTTCTTCCTGATTCCTGTCAGTGTTGATATTGTGACCTCTCCCCCTGAATCATGAGTGTTCTTAATGGTATCTAGAATGGTGAATTCTTTCCAGAAGGTTTTTAATTTACTTTGCCCAGATCCATCAAAGTGATCACTTTAAAGCAGCTATAGAACTACAAAATGTATTTCTTGAATAGTAAGACTGGAAAGTCAAAATTACTCCTCAGTCCATGGGCTGCAGAATGGACATTGTGTTAGTATGTATGAAAACAACATTAATCTCATTATATATGTCTATCAGAGCTCCTGGGTAACCAGGTGCATTGTCAATGAGCAGCAATATTTTGAAACCAATCTCTTTTTCTGAGCAATAGGTCTCGACTGTGGGCTTGAAATATATCAGTAATCCATGTTATAAGCAGATATACCATCACCTAGAATAAATGAAATACCTATTGTTTCATTTATAGATCACAAGCAGAGTAGTTTTAGCATAATTCTTAAGGGTCTTGAATTTGCAAAATAGTAAATAAGCACTGTCTTCAATTTAGTCACCAGCTGAATTATCCCCTAACGAGAGAGTCAGCCTGTCCTTTTAAGCTTTGAAGCCAGGGATAGACTTTTTCTCTCAAGCTATAAATGTCCTAGACAGCATCTTTTTCCAATATAAGGCTGTTTCATCTAAATATACTAACAATCTATTGTGGGCAAATCTGAGCCCACAAGTCACATGTGCAAGAGACAGAATTTTATTTTTCTGGAATTCAACTCATTATCTATTTCAAGCTTTCATTCAAAAACTAAATGTTATGCAATACAAGGCCCTGCAGCCACCCCCAACCACCTCCCCTCCACTGGACTGAGGAGGAGACTAAGGCAGGATCAGTAACAGTTCCCCAAGAGGCCAAAGCAGAGCCTGAAATAAAAGGAAAACTAGGTAATGTTGATCTTGTGTTCACTTAAAATTTTGACATTTGTTCACTGTGCATTTTTACATTAATTTTGAGTTTTCACACATTGCATTAAAATATTATTTATTAATATCTTGACTACTGAGTTCTTTGGTACCCCATTAAATTTTGTACCCAAGGTGGATGACTCATGTTTCACCCTAGTCTCAACCTTATTCTTTCACCCTGAGATCAAGTCTAATTTCCAGGAGCTTATATAGTTGTGAAGGGTGGAGAGAGTGGGCTGGAGATGTGGAGTCGTCATCCATCAACACAAACTTTCTTTGAGATGCATGTTGTTATCTGGTTCAAGGTTATTAATCTACTTAAGTTCCTGGCAGTTCATCTGGCCTGTTTCAAGACCCTTCAAAATTGGCCCTTATTCTGTCACTCTCATGCCCAGGCCAAGTTTCTCAGAAAATACTGATCTGCAATCCCATAGCACTCTGGGGCTTCAGATCAATTATTAGTGTTGTCTGAGATGCTTTACCACTTCTGTCTTGATCTTACATTCAGAGAAATTGTTCAGCTCCTCTGCATGACACAAAAAGATAGGCAAGAGCCCCGGAAGGTTGACCAAGGACCATTTTCTTGGACACATCACACCACAAATTTTGCACTTGATGTGTAATTTCAGAAGATGTCCAGTCCTTGACAGTCCATCTTACTTTCCCAGGTTCCACCTGGAAATGGAGGCACAGGTCCTAAGGGTGCTGATTTTAACAACCAACTCTCCAGGGTAGGATGAAAGAGCATTTGTCAGTTTCCAGAAAGGAGCACTCTCACTGGGTCTGATATCAAGTTATCTGTGTGATACCAACAAGCTCACACCAATTCTAAAAATGTGACAACTGGCTCTCAGAAGTGGAGACAAGGGAGACCCAGCACACTACAGCACAAGTCTCCTCGATTTCAGAGCCTTCAAATACTACCTGTCTAGTGAAAGCCATGGTTTTTCCAGTAGTCATGGATGGATGTGAGACTTGAACCATAAAGAAGGCTAAGCACCAAAGAACTGATACTTTTGAACAGTGGTGCTAGAGAAGACTGTTGAGAGTCCCTTGGACAGTAAGGAGATCAAACCAGTCAATCCCAAAGAAAGTCAACCCTGAATATTCATTGGAAAGACTGATCCTGAAGCTTCAGATGCTGAAGCTCCAATACTTTGGTCACCTGATGCAAAGAGCCAACTCATTGGAAAAGACCCTATGAAAGACTGAGGGCAGGAGGAGAATGGAGCAACAGAGGATGAGATGGTTGGTTAGAATCACTGACTAAATGAACATGAGTTTGAGCAAACTCCAGGAGATAGTCAAAGACAGGGAAGCCTGGGGTGCTGCAGTCAATGGGGTCGCAAAGAGCTGGACATGACTTAGTGACTAAACAATAATCCCATCTGAGATCTTTGTCATTCCGAGGTTGAGGGCAAGGAAGGCAAAAAAGCAAGTGCTAGCCTCCAGTTTTCAGTGACAGCCTCATATCTAATCCCTTGTTTGCCTTCTCACTCTCTTTCTTCTCTGGCCAAGAAAATGAGAAGCAGAAAACAACCCTTTAAGTAACTTTCCAAATCCATTGACTACTGGAAACAGAAATAGATTAGCCAAGAACATACCTCTTTTGTAATCTGATTTATCTGTCTGTCCCTTCCCTACAGCAATGTAGGCAGAATGTCTAACTGTTGAAATGGAGGAAACTATATTTAGGAAATCTTTTTTTAAAATTATCAATTTAAATTTCAATATATATTATTCCACTATGCAGTCAAAATAATCTCCAAAAGATAAGTGAAATAATAATCTCTTACTTAATAACATAATTTACTTGATCATGTTGACCTTAAACAGACTGCCAGATATTTCTCCAACAAAGGCTGCTTTTATCAACATCAGCAGAGAATTGCAGTTTGGGATCTAGGGCCATGGTGAGCCACAGGCAAGTATCCATGTGCCAAGGGAACTTTTAAAGAGGGGAAAAGAAAGCTGGGAGGGCTATGTGTGTGCGTGTGCTCAGCTCTGTCTGACCTGTCAAGAACCTGTGGACTGTAGCTTGCCAGGCTCCTCTGTCTGTGGAATTTTCCAGACAAGAATACTGGAGTGGGTTGCCATTTTCTACTCCAGGGGATCTTCCTAAGCAAGGGATCAAACCTGTATCTCTTGTGCCTCCTGTATTGGCAGGCAGATTCTTTACCACTGGCACCATGTGGGAAGCCTGGGAGGGCTATGATACACAAATAATCCATCGTTTTTCATTAGCTAAGTCTTTGGTGAGGGAAGAAGAGAAGTCTTTTTCATTCTGTTGGGCTCTGCTATCATCACAGGCAGAAGAACTCCCTCTTCTGCTCTCTCAACTCTATTTAATCAAGGTTTCTGTTTAGCAATCTTTTTCATGTGACACAGATTTATAGCATGCTACTACAAGCTCGTTAAGTGTCAGAGTCTGTGAGGTACTAAATATATAAAGATGGGTATTCCTGGTTAATCTTGGGTTCACAAATCTCACAGTCTGTACAGTATTTAATTTTAAATATATGATATACATATGATTATAAATTATATATATAAATATATAAACAATATGCATACCAACATAATAAATACATATACACATTATTTTAATCACACATATGCGTAGTGTATATAAACTGAGATGTTAAAACAAAATCAAACAAATAAAATAAAATGATTTATTGTAAAAATCACAGTTACAGAGGGGTAGGGGAGAGTTTTGTGCTCAGGAAGAAGCTTTTAGATGTTGGCAATATTCTATTCTTGAAATGAGTGGTACTTACCTTGAGGTTCCTTGATTGGTACCATATATTTATAGTTTCATGTTCTTTTTATTATCTTATTTTCCTATTTTAAATGCCCCCTAGTGGTTTTGCTAGTTGACTATGTCAAGAATTTTTCTTTTCATACCTTGTATTTTTAGTCCTAAGCATAATCATTTTCTAGGTTTCCCAGCAAGTTGAGTTTTTAATATTCCTGAGGGTGGTTGTTTAGAGACAGTATCTTTGAGTTTTTCCTCCTAAGAACTATATACATTTTAGCCCTTATTTTCTTTTCTTAACAGAATAGATATGTTCTATCCTTCTCACCAACAGGATGCTAAATTAATTTGTGCTAGGATCAGTTTTCAAGATGGCCCAGGCTTGAACAAAAAGATACTTTCTTGTGGATGAATTTTCAAAAACTCTAGGTTATGTGAAGTGACCAGTACACTGAAGACAGGAAATGGTCCTGCTCTTCGGGAGGATGAGGCCTGGGGCTGGAATGTCAATTCAGATCTGTGAATAGAGGAAGCTTGGACCAGCAAGAACCATCAGTGATGCCAAGAATCAGGCGCCACCTGGGAAGCTGAGGATATTCCATAAATTAAAAGGGAGCAACAGAAGGAAAATCTGTTCAAATTTCTTAAGGTCTCTGACCAGAGAGCACTGCTTACATGTTCAAAAGGCTCACAGTGCTTTTGAATTACTATTAGCTCACACTCAGCTACTTACTAATAATGTGTAACTCACTCCACCTCTAAGCTTGCTGCCTCACCAGTAAAAAAGGGAATAATAACAGTAACTACTTCAGAAAACTTTTATATAGAACTGATCATGTATGTTGAGCACTTGGTATATATAAGGGTACAGGATTACAGCAATATAGTCATTTTAACAAAATTACACAATAAAACAATTTGGATGTTAGACTTATTTTGTTGGCATTTGACGTGGAAACTCCCTAGAAGACAATATTTTATTTATTACCCAGGGGCAGACGTTTCGTGTATACCTTAAGGTTGTCTAATACTAAAAGAAACAAGGAATTACAATAGATTGGCAGATTCTGTCTAGAACATACCATCTGCAATATTTATGTCAAGAAAAATAATTAAGCATAAAAAATGTTACCTTTAATTGCTCTGAGGGCACACTCCAACATATATTTCTAAAACTCCACAGAAATTCTCAAGCCCCATGTGCAGAAGACATAGGAAACTTTCCTCTTTTATTATCCTGCTGGTGCTTTCAGGTCTCATGCCTTCAGCAAAGCTTTTAAAATAACCTCTCATAAAAAGCTTCACAACTCACAAGGACAGTAGAGAGGTCACAAGGCCATCAATTAAGTGACAAGAACAAAGTCTCAGAAACCTCCTTTCAGTCCTTGAGCTAGACTAACTTTACTCTAACTCTCAACAATTGGTGTATCCAGACTCCATGGATTTTCTCACCTAATTTTCTAAAATAATAGTTGAGGTAAATTGTAAAACTGCTAATACTTCATCCCTCACTCATATGCTGTCACCTAGGAAGCCGCCCAGCTCATGCTCCAGTCCTCACCATCACCAAACAAATGGGAATTCGATTCCCTTCACTATAGCTCCTTTTCTGCCCTCCTTGGTCTCTTCAAACTATACTCCTCACACTCCTCCCATCCAGACCCTGAGCATTAGTTGCAGGGATTCCATATCTTCACACAATATTTCAAATTTCATGTGATTCCAGTGAGTGACTTCACTTTCACTTTTCACTTTCATGCATTGGAGAAGGAAATGGCAACCCACTCCAGTGTTCTTGCCTGGAGAATCCCAGGGATGGGTGGGGGGCAGGGGGCTGGTGGGCTACTGTCTATGGGGTCTCACAGAGTCAGACATGACTGAAGTGACTTAGCAGCAGCAGCAGCAGTGTAAGAAAATGCTGGAAGGACTTCACTGGTGGTCCAGTGGCTAAGATTCCAGGCTCCAAATGCAGGGGGTCCAGTTTGATCCCTGGTTGGGGAACTAGATCCCACATGAGTTCACATGCTGTAACTAAAGATCCTGCATGCCACAAATAAGACCCAGCTCAGTCAAATTAATAAATGAATATAAATATTAAAAAAGAAAAAAGTAGGACTCTCCTCCAATTACTGCCACAGTCTGATGACCCCCTTCCCCATTTATTTATCTTATTAATAAATTAAATAATCCCCCAAATATCAAAAAATCCCTTTCATCAATCAATCAGCCAATGTTATTTCATTACCCCAATCAATCAATCAATCACTGACCCAATCAACAGCTGCTGCTTCATTACCTGGCTATGGTTCTTAGGGCCTTACTGTTTTACTTACTCCCCCTCTTCACCCCTCAGTCCTAACTCATTTCTCCTCACTCAGTTGCCCACCAGAAGGAACCTAGACTGCCTCAGTACTCATATCACACCACCATTTGTTTCTTTATCCTTATCCCAATACATCTGTTTAATGTTTCTTGTTTAGTGTTAATGCTTTTTTTTGGTTAATAATCCCATAAGATATTTTGAGGCCCATGGGGCAGGATCTTGTCTGCCTAGTCCACTGCTTTGTACCAGCACCTAGCCCAGCACCTGACATATAGTGTGTCAAAAACAGGGAAGCATCTAAAATGTTATCCTACTTGAAAGCCACTAAGTTGGTCAGCACAATTTCATTGTTGCTGATAGAAGACATGAGACTCTGGGTCAGAAATGAAGGACAGTTTACTAATCACAACAATAGCAGTAGCCAGAACACTGGTGCTTTTGCCCCAGTTCCCTGAGCTGACCCAAGTCCTATAGGGTGACAGCAAAAGGGTCAGATGATAGCTGCACACACAGCTGGGTTGGGGTGCAAGACATGAACCCTGGAGTGTAGAGAAACCAACAAGTGGTACAACGACAATAAGAATGTCTGTCCTTCACTCCAAGGGAGACACAATGGCTACTTTCCAAGGCCGCTCCCTATATGAACATCCATGGAAGGATATTCTAGGACAAAGGGCAGTCAGTCCCTCTCTTGTAAGACATGCAGGAACACAAGAGACCCATGAAAAATTGACTGCCAGCAAGTAGAGGATCAGAAAATATTTGTTGACTAAATGAATAAATAAACTAGAGCATCAATTAAGCATTCACGGTGGAATTAAAAGTGTAAAATAAAAAATAAGTAAAATAAATATTCAAAAAATAAAATAAGAAGTCTCTTTTTTCATTTCCAAAGCCCCTTCCTTACCCAGTGGTTGATAAAGATTAACAACCAACCCTTGGTTTTCTAGCATTTCTCAGTTTTATTGGAAAACACCTTTCCACCATGAGCAACTACAAGTTACTGATGTCACTGAATGCAGAGCTGTTAGAGATACCTAGCAACACACCATTATCTGGTATTTCCACCATATAAATACAGAACACATAAACACCTCAACTTGCAATTTTACTATTATCAGTAATGCATTAAAATTGTAATAAAATAATTATGGAGTGATGAGTTTTTAGCATATAACCTTTGCTGTTCAGTTGCTAAGCTGCGTCCGACTCCTTGCAACTCTGTGGATTGCAACACACCAGCCTTCCCTGTCCTTCACTATCTCCCAGAATTTACTCAAATTCATACCATTGAGTCAGTATAGTATCCAACCATCTCATCCTCTCTGCCACCCACTTCTCCTTTTGCCTTCAATCGTTCCCAGCATCAGGGTCTTTCCAGTGAATTGGCTCTTCACATCAGGTGGCCAAAGTATTAGAGCTTCAGTTTCAACAGCAGTCCTTCCAATGAATATTTAGGGTTGATTTCCTTTAGGATTGACTGGTTTGATCTCTTGCTGTCCAAGGGACCCTCAAGAGTCTTCTCCAGCACTACAAATCAAAACCATCAGTTCTTGAGTGCTCAGTCTTCTTTATGGTCCAACTCTCACATCCATACATGACTACTGAAAAACTGTAGCTTTGACTATACAGAACTTTGTTGGCAAAGTGATATCTCTGGTTTTCAGTATGCTATCTATGTTTGTCATAGCTTTTCTTCCAAGGAGCAAGTCAAACTCTTGAAAATGTAACACTTGGCTCCTGGGAGTGGGCATGACTGAGCTCCAGTATACCACAGCCCATACCATTGTTCTCTCTTATCCGTCCATGTCTTTGGTGTCACCCTGGCTCCTCCAGCATTTTACGGACCTTGTTTCCAGATCTTCTGTTTCTCTCAATCTGGGCTCCTCACCCTGCTCCTCAAGGCTGAGCTCAGCCTCATTTCCTTCATCACCCCTACCTGGCCCCATCCCCCAAAACTTTCATGTCTGTACCTCACCAAGCCCAGCCCCTCTCGCACCAAAACACACCATGCCAGCCCATGGAAGCCTCTCCCACTGCCTCTGGGGAGGGGGCCAGAGATTCCACACAGCTTCCCTCAGCAATCAAGACCACAGCTGAGGAGGTCGACCCTGAACTCCCAAGTCATAATTTCCAAGGCATTGTCTAATGGAATCACTGTCACAATATTCTGTTAGGCTCTTTTGGTGTTATGTTT
Organism: Nanger dama; assembly: GCA_917880005.1. Lineage (NCBI taxonomy): Eukaryota > Metazoa > Chordata > Mammalia > Artiodactyla > Bovidae > Nanger > Nanger dama. The sequence continues at coordinate 19,378,872 of CAKJTW010000020.1, forward strand.
TAAGTACCTCATGTATTCTTAACAGGGATTTATAAGCATCAGAGGTGTTGATTTCCTTACAAGAAAGAAGCATTTAGACTTCTAAACTTAGAAGGGAACTTTGAAAACATATTCAAATAGAAGACTAATTCATTCTGAAGGAGATCAGCCCTGGGATTTCTCTGGAAGGAATGATGCTAAAGCTGAAACTCCAGTACTTTGGCCACCTCATGCGAAGAGTTGACTCATTGGAAAAGACTCTGATGCTGGGAAGGATTGGGGGCAGGAGGAGAAGGGGACGAGCAAGGATGAGATGGCTGGATGGCATCACTGACTCAATGGACATAAGTCTGAGTGAACTCCGGGAGTTGGTGATGGACAGGGAGGCCTGATGTGCTGCAATTCAAGGGGTCACAAAGAGTCAGACACGACTAAGCGACTGAACTAAACTGAACTGACACTATTTATATACTTTTGATTTATAGAACTATGTCCACCAGAGGGCAGCAAAAACTTTGTATGTGAATAACCTTTACCCAATGCAGAAATTGAAAGCAAATCTGTATTATTCCTTGCTAAATAGAAAATCATTAGGTCCTAGATTATTTAATGTGGCAATAGATAACTAGGAGACTTTATTTCTTAAGACAAAAAAAAATCATGAATGCATAAATATTCCTGTTTAGTTTTGAGAATCTCAACATTATGAAGAAATATGATAAGGCTCAAGTTTTTTTATTTCAAAGCCTCAAATCAGTAGTCCATTTTAATCTCACATTTTTGCTCTCCATGATATTAGTTCAGTTCAGTTCAGTTCCATTCAGTCGCTCAGTCATGTCCGACTCTTCGTGACCCCATGAATTGCAGCACACCAGGCCTCCCTGTCCATCACCATCTCCCGAAGTTCACTCAGACTCACATTCATCGAGTCAGTGATGCCATCCAACCATCTCATCCTCTGTCGTCCCCTTCTCCTCCTGCCCTCAATCCTTCCCAGCATCAGAGTTTTTTCAAGTGAGTCAACTCTTCGCATGAGGTGGCCAAAGTACTGGAGTTTCAGCTTTAGCATCATTCTTCCAAAGAACACCCAGGGCTGATCTCCTTCAGAATGGACTGGTTGGATCTCCTTGCAGTCCAAGGGACTCTCAAGAGTCTTCTCCAACACCACAGTTCAAAAGCATCAATTCTTCGGTGCTCAGCCTTCTTCACAGTCCAACTCTCACATCCATACATGACCACAGGAAAAACCATAGCCTTGACTAGACGGACCTTAGTCGGCAAAGTAATGTCTCTGCTTTTGAATATACTATCGAGGTTGGTCATAACTTTTCTTCCAAGGAGTAAGCATCTTTTAATTTCATGGCTGCAGTCACCATCTGCAGTGATTTTGGAGCTCAAAAAAATAAAGTCTGACACTGTTTCCACTGTTTATCCGTCTATTTCCCATGAAGTGATGGGACCGGATGCCATAATCTCAGTTTTCTGAATGTTGAGCTTTAAGCCAACTTTTTCACTCTCCTTTCAGTTTTATCAAGAGGCTTTTTAGTTCCTCTTCACTTTCTGCCATAAGGGTGGTGCCATCTGCATGTCTGAGGTTATTGATATTTCTCCCGGCAATCTTGATTCCAGCTTGTGCTTCTTCCAGTCAAGCGTTTCTCATGATGTATTCTGCATAGAAGTTAAATAAGCAGGGCGACATATACAGTCTTGACATACTCCTTTTCCTATTTGGAACCAGTCTGTTGTTCCATGTCCAGTTCTAACAGTTGCTTCCTGGCCTGCACACAGATTTCTCTAGAGGCAGGTCAGGTGGTCTGGTATTCCCATCTCTTTCAGAATTTTCCACAGTTTATTGTGATCCACACAGTCAAAGGCTTTGGCATAGTCAATAAAGCAGAAATCGATGTTTTTCTAGAACTCTCTTGCTTTTCCTATGATCCAGCGGATGTTGGCAATTTGATCTCTGGTTCCTCTGCCTTTTCTAAAACCAGCTTGAACATCAGGGAGTTCATGGTTCATGTATTGCTGAAGCCTGGCTTGGAAAATTTTGAGCATTAGTTTACTAGCATGTGAGATGAGTGCAATTGTGTGGTAGTTTGAGCATTCTTTGGCATTGCCTTTCTTTGGGATTGGAATGAAAACTGACCTTTTCCAGTCCTGTGGCCACTGCTGAGTTTTCCAAATTTGCTGGCATATTGAGTGCAACACTTTCACAGCATCATCTTTCAGGATTTGAAATAGCTCCACTGGAATTCCAACACCTCCACTAGCTTTGTTCATAGTGATGCTTGCTAAGGCCCACTTGACTTCACCTTCTAAGATGTCTGGCTCTAGATTAGTGATCACATCATCATGATTATCTGGGTTGTGAAGATCTTCTTTGTACAGTTCTTCCGTGTATTCTTGCCACCTCTTCTTAATATCTTCTGCTTCTGTTAGGTCCAGACCATTTCTGTCCTTTATTGAGCTCATCCTTGCATGAAATGTTCCCTTGCTATCTCTAATTTTCTTGAAGAGGTCTCTAGTCTTTCCCATTCTTTTCTTTTCCTCTATTTCTTTGTATTGATCACTGAAGAAGGCTTTCTTACCTCTTCTTGCTATTCTTTGGAACTCTGCATTCAGATGCTTCTATCTTTCCTTTTCTCCTTTGCTTCTTGCCTCGCTTCTTTTCACAGCTATTTTTAAGGCCTCCCCAGACAGCCATTTTGCTCTTTTGAATTTATTTTCCATGGGGATGGTCTTGATCCCTGTCTCCTGTACAATGTCACGAACCTCATTCCATAGTTCATCAGGCACTCTATCAGATCTACACCCTTAAATCGATTTCTCACTTCCCCTGTATAATCATAAAGGATTTGATTTAGGTCATACCTGAATGGTCTAGTGGTTTTCCCTACTTTCTTCAATTTGAGTCTCAATTTGGTAATAAGGAGTTCATGATCTGAGCCACAGTCAGCTCCTGGTCTTGTTTTCATCGACTGTATAGAGCTTCTCCATCTTTGTCTGCATAGAATATAATCAGTCTGATTTTGGTGTTGACCATCTGGTGATGTCCATGTGTAGAGTCTTCTCTTGTGTTGTTGGAAGAAGGTGTTTGCTATGACCAGTGCATTTTCTTGGCAAAACTCTATCAGTTACCTTCAGTCAACTGCAGTCTGAAAATATTAAATGGAAAATTTACAGAAAAAAAAAAGTCATGTGTTAAATGGCGGTCATTCTAAGCAACACAATGAAATCTCTCACCATCCCGCATCTGAGTCATCCCTTTGTCCAGGTATCCACACTGTATATACTACCTGACCATTGCTGTTTGTTGTTTAGTCACTCCCTCATGTCCAACTCTTCTGCAATCCCATGGACTGTAGCCCACCAGGCTGTGGAATTCTCCAGGCAAGAATAGTGCAGCGGGTTGTCATTTCATCCTCCAGGAGATCTTCCCAACTCAGGGCGTGAACCTGCATTTCTGTGTCTCCTGCAATGGCAGGCAGATTCTTTACCACTGAGACATGGAGAAGCCCTGCCAGCCCATTAGAAGAGGAAAAACCATAGTGTACATATACATGATTTGTTACTATCCACGGTTTCAGGCATCCACTGGAGGTGTTGGATATCCCATGGATAAGGTGGGACTACAGTATTAACGTTCTTAGTAGTCGAATCTCAAACTGGTTACTCATGGATCCATTCAACATTTATTTTTTTGCACACTTCTCATATTGAAAACACTGTTAGCAATCACCACTTCTGAGGCATCTGTTCAGTTCAATTGCTCAGTCGTGTCTGACTCTTTGCAACCCCATGAACCACAGCACACCAGGCCTCCCTGTCCATCACCAACTCCCAGAGTCCACCAAAACTCATGTCCATCGAGTCAGTGATGCCATCCAACCATCTCATCCTCTGTTGTCCCCTTCTCCTCCTGCCTTCAATTTTTCCCAGCATCAGGGTCTTTTCCAATGAGTCAGCTCTTCGCATCAGGTGGCCAAAGTATTGGAGTTTCAGCTTCAACATCAGTCCTTCCAATGAACACCTAGGACTGTTCTCCTTTAGGATGGACTGGTTGGACCTCCCTTGCAGTCCAAGGGACTCTCAAGAGTCTTCTCCAACATCACAGCTCAAAAGCATCAATTCTTTGGCACTCAGCTTTCTTTTATAGTCCAACTCTCACATCCATACATGACCACTGGAAAAACCATAGCCTTAACTTGAGGAATACAAAAATGATTGCCAGTCTGTATTAGAGCTCTCCAAAGAAACAGAAACAACAGAAGTCACATATGTGTGTAAAGAGATTTTTTTTTTTTAATGAACTGGCTCATGCAATTATGCAGGCTGGAAGTCTGAAACCTGTAGGGCAGGCTGGCAATTCAGGCAGGAGTTGATGCTGCAGTCTCCAGGCAGAATTTCTACTCTAGGAAACCTCAGGTTTTGCTCTTAAGCCCTTCAACTGACTGGGTGAGGCCCACCTACATTATCAGACCTAATGTCTTTTACATAAAAGAAGGTATTCACCACATCTACAAAATGCCTTCACAACAACACTTAGTTTTGAGTTTAATTAAGAAACTGGTTAGAATAGACTAGCAAAGTTGACCAATAAAACTAACCATTATATTGCTCCAAAACATTTCCTCTATCCAAGTGCCATGTTCTAAAAATGCCATCCTTGGAAAATCATGCTTTGAGTCATGAATTTCTCCTCTCAGATATCTTCTAAAATGCATAAATCTTTGGTAGGTTAATACACCTACTTAGACATTAATAGGCCTCTGCCAGATTGTCACATATGTTTCCACAGACAGAAGAAAGTCTGTGGCATTCTGAAAGCACTGAGCAGCTGGAGAGTCTGCTATGCTAAAAGGGAAGCTGCAATTTATCATCAACAACCACCAATATTCTAATTTTACACACAATTTTTCCTCCCCCAAAGAGTTGGTATTTTTGGTATGTTGTAAGAAACTACATTTTGTTGTTTTTAGAAATTGCATCCACCTTGTAACCCAGCAACTAAACAACTATATCATGCTTCACTCTCTCTTGTTCATGGTGCTATGCAAGTTTCAGCTCAAAATGCTTTGCTTATTATACTTCAATAAAAAGATTCACAAAAAGAATGGATAAGCTGACTCCAGTGATGAAGAAATAAAAGACAAACCCAAAATGGGAAACATTCCACTAAAAAGGGAAGAGTGTGTTCTTTAGAACTGTCAGTATCATAAAGCACAGAAATTTAAAGGCAAAGATTGAAGGACACAAAAGATATATTACCAGTAAAGTCCGTACATCCCCCTAAACTGGACACTGTATCAGAGAGAAGAAAAAAACTTCTGTGAAGGACAGTGGTCAATTAACATACTGGACCATAGCCAGTGAACTGAATAGAGGCTAGGGTTATTTTGCTTTCATCTTTAGTTTGATGACTATGCTATGATTATTTGGGAGAATATCATTCTTAAGAGGAGACTGGGTTCAGAAAAAAAAAAGAACAATCCACATATAGGCAAAGAAAGAGCAAGAGACAAAAGGAATGGAACAAAATGTAGGTGACCCAGCATGAGGGGCATACAGCTGTTCTTACAACTGTTATTTCTTGAAATTAGTTCCAAATAAAAACATTTTTTAAAAGTTAATCAGATTTAGCTATGCTCCTTTATAAGAAATTCACTCACATGCCTTAAAGTGATAGTAACATTGCTTTGAGAAATCAACTCATCAGGACTCTTTCTAGCTCACATCTCTTCACAGTCCAGAATGAATGGTGATGGAGTAGGGGGCAGCGGGGGGGGGGGGCTTCTACCTATGCCCAAGAGTTAGGGACCAGGACCCTTTCCATCAGAGACCCTACCCTCTTTTGGTCCCCAAGAGTCCTTTCCAATCAGCCAGGAAATAAAAGAGGAATGCATAAGGAAGTTTCTCTGTGTACCAGTCTTTTTTTTTTTTTCTTCACCCACACACATTTATTGAACACTACTGTACACAAGATCTAATTATATGTTATGTCCTGTGAATACAGTTTTCTTTTAAAAAATTTTTATTTATTTATTTATTTAATTATAATACTGTATTTGTTTTGCCATACATTGACATGAATCAGCCACAGGCCATTCCTGTTCACTTGTCATTGCCCAGAACACTCACCTAGCAACAAATAACTGCAGGGGAGTCTAGAAAATGTGGGTCACCTGGGGGGATCAGGAAGAAGATAATACAGGTATGGGGAAATACTAGCATCTGCTGAAATCACTATCTTATTTTGCAGAGATTTTGGGGCACAACTGAAAAAAAAAAACAAACCAGAGAGAAGAAACGACCCCTTCTGAGACAAGCAAGCACAGAAAATTACCTTGCAATCAGAAAACCAATCTTGAGATCAAAACCATGTCTCTCTCTCAGACCCTTTCTCCCCATGGAGGACAAACAGTCAAGATGGTGGAGTAGAGTTGAAATTGGAGATAACTTAATATCATAAACTGAGTTTTAAGAAGTGAGTTTTAAGAAACAGCCACAGATGTTATTCTATCTGTGCACCACAGTATTAACCATAGAAATACAGGGCCATGATGCCTGTGAAAGCTAAGAGGAAGCTGAGGGATGATGCACAAGCCTAGGACGGGTTTCTAAGTGTGGAGAATTTACTCCTCCCATCTGCCGGTCCATCCCCCTCTCCCACATCCTTCTCCTTCCAGGAAATTTCCAACTGTGTCTCTTTCATGAAATCTCTGCTCCAGCTCACATTCATTTCTTTCAAATTGTCTCTTACTGCCTATCTAGCTAATATGAAGTGCTTTCGGCTGTGACAATTCTTTCTCTGTGTTTAGAATAATTTATTCAAGATTCAGGAAAATATAGGTGGTCTCTATGTTGTATACCTTAAACCTAGTATAGTGTTGAGCCCATAAAGGGGTGAATAAGTACGTCACTTGATTTGCTTCCATTTCTGGTATTGGGTAAGATGGGTATCTCCTTAGCATGCACAGATCTTAGCTGGGAATAGGGAACCTATGAGTTCTCCTCCAGCATATTCTTAAACAAGGACTGAGTGAGTGCTTAGTCACTTGGTTGTGTCTGACTCTTTGTAGCCAGCCAGGCTCCTCTGTCCATGGAATTTATTAGGCAAGAATACTGGAGTGGGTTGCCATTTCCTTCTGCTAGGGATCTTCCCAACCTAGGGATCAAACCTGATCTCTTAGGTCTCCTGCATTGGCAGGTGGGTTCTTTACCACTAACACCACCTGAGAAGCCCCTAAACAAGGAATAGTCACACTTAATAAGTGATTGAGACAAGTCACACTTAATAAATGATCAAGTCACACTTAATAAGTGATCTCTTTGAATAAAGTGCAAATGACATTCTTTTTAATTACATTCACTTTTCCCCCCCTTAAATGCCTCAGGAAGACCTTGGTGATCTCTAGAAAACATGGGTATGGTCTAGGATCCCAGGCTAGAAATGAGCATGAGAAAGCCAGCAGTCTGAACAACTGACTTCTAGGCTTTCCTCTTCTGGGTCCCCAGTGCAGATAGCTGTTTCGGCAGTGTCTTCCTAGTCCAGTCATCTACAACAACATGGGAAGCAAGCTTTAACTCAAGAACTTTGTGACAATAAAAATGTTAATTTGGATGGAAAGGATCTGCACTGTAAAAATTTTTAAATGATATTTTACTATATAGTTTACTACTAATAATACTAATATAATCATAATGATACAAATAACAAATGACATACAAAGAATTCTAAAATTAATTTCCAATATTTTTCTCAATATGTCTTGGAAGAAAATCCTCAGTCAAGGATGATCAAAAGAAGCATTGCTAATGGGGTTCAATCCAGGTCCAAGTCCTCTTGTCTCCTGCTTATCCAGTTTCTACATCCCTTTGGTTGAGAACCACACACTGTTGGTAGTTGTACAGGTGTGCACCACAAGTAACTTGCTTTTAGCAGAATTGTCACTTTTACTGTCTGCTCTTGGGCTTCCTCAGCGTTCCATTTAGCATCTGCTCTTAACAGTTACACTGTTAATTGTGGGTATTTTCACTGTTCTCTCCTATACGGACACAAGGCTTCCTTTCTGCCACGTGTTTCTGTTTTAAGCAGTCCATCTCCCATGGGGGAGCACCCACTTCACGTATACATGTTCAGGTGATGAGAGGGCTCTATTTTCTTCACATTTGAAGAAGAAGAAAAGCTACTTAATGAGAACAGAGTTGAAGACATCTCCTCAGGGGATGTAACATCCCCCCAGGAAGTAACAGGGATGCCACACTACTGGCTCTGAAATAGGATCAACTTTCAACCCAGAAGTTTCAGCTCAAGGGTATTTAACTCTATCACGCTCAGTATCAGACAGCAACATTAGCATGTGTTATAACTTTCAATATTTCTATGGGCAATCTAGTTAAGTAGCATGGAAGAAAACCACTTTCTGTGTGTCGTATGTGTGTGTGCTCAGTCGTGTCTGCCCCTCTGCAACTCCACGGACTACTGCAGCCCACCAGGCACCTCTGTCCATGGAATTTTCCAGGCAAGAATACTGGAGTGGGTTGCCATTTCCTACTCCAGGGGATCTTCCTGACCCAGGGGTCGATGTGTCTTCTACATTGGCAGGAGGATTCTTAAATAACCCATAGATTTTCACTGGCGAAGTTCTTTTCAGGAACAAGAAGTCTTTCTTCTTCTTGTTGAGCTCTGCTATCATCTCAGGACTTGAGTGCTCCCCATTCTGGTCTCCCAAACCTATTTAACTGAGATTTCTATTTATTAATTGTTTAAATTTACAATATCATTAATTTTTCAAAAGATATACACAGGTTTTTACTATAGTGCATGCTAGGTCATTTCAGTCATTCCGACTCTTTGCAACCCTATTGACTGTAGCCTGCCAGATTCCTCTGGGATTTTCCAGGCAAGCATACTGGAGTGGGTTGCCATTCCTACCCAGGGGATCTTCTGAGCCAGGGATCAAATCCTTGCCTCTTAAGTCCCCTGCATTAGCAGTCAGGTTCTTTACCACTAGCGCCACCTGGGAAGCCCATTGACTATGGTAAATGAGTTTAAATTACTCTTTTAAATATTTCATGATGAGAATCACATTGTATAATGAGCTATAATTACAATTCATCATTCAAATAAAGAAATTTAGCTCCTTTGATACCACCTAATCAAGATCAATAGTGAATTTCTCACTGGCTTTATTTTCACTGTTGTCAAAACTGATAAATGCAATAGTACAGGCATTCAAGAATTTAGCAAATGTGCAGTCAGAATTTTGTCTCAGAGTTAAGTTTTATGAGTCATTTTGATCAAGGATTCCTCTGCTTTTAAAAGCTTAAGTTGCTAACACAATCATGGTGTGTGACTATCAGATATGATCCACTGTGATGGTCAGAATTATCCAAAGAAATATAATCAGTTCAGTTCAGTTCAGACACCCAGTCACGTCCAACTCTTTGCAACCCCATGGACTGCAGCATGCCTGGCCTCCCTGTCCATCACCAACTCCCGGAGTCTACTCAAACTCATGTCTGTTGAGTCAGTGATGCCATCCAACCATCTCATCCTCTGTTGTCCCCTTCTCCTCCTGCCTTCAATCTTTCCCAGGTTCAAGGTCTTTTCAAATGAGTCAGCTCTTCGCATCAGGTGGCCAAAGTATTGGAGCTTCAGCTTCAGCATCAGTCCTTCCAATGAATATTCAGGATTGATTTCCTTTAGGATGGACTGATTGGATTTCCTTTCTGTCCAAGGGATTCTCAAGAGTCTCCTCCAACACCATAGTTCAAAAGCATCAATTCTTTGGCACTCAGCTTTCTTTATAGTCCAACTCTCACATCCATACATGACTACTGGAAAAACCATAGCTTTGATTAGATGGAGCTTTGGTGGCAAAGTAATGTCTCTACTTTTTAATATGCTGTCTAGGTTGGTCATAACTTTTCTTTCAAGGAGCAAGCATCTTTTAATTTCATGGCTGCAGTCACCATCTGCAGGGATTTTGGAGCACAAAAAAATAAAGTCTGTCACTGTTTCCACTGTTTCCCAATCTATTTGCCATAAAGTGATGGGACCAGATGCCATGATCTTAATTTTCTGAATGTTGAATTTTAAGCCAACTTTTTCACTCTCCTCTTTCACTGTCATCAAGAGGTTCTTTATTTCTTCTTTGCTTTCTGTCATAAGAGTGGTGCCATCTGCATAGCTGAGGTTACTGATATTTTTCCCAACAACCTTGATTCCAGTTCATGCTGCATCTATCCCAGCATTTCTCATGATGTGCTCTCCATATAAGTTAAATAAGCAGGGTGACAATATACAGCCTTGACATACTCCTTTCCCGATTTGGAACCAGTCTGTTGTTCCATGTCCAGTTCTAACTGTTCCTTCTTGACTTGCATACAGATTTCTCAGGAGGCAGGTCAGGTGGTCTGGCATTTCCATTTCTTTAAGAATTTTTCACAGTTTGTTGTGATCCACACAGTCAAAGGCTTTGGCATAGTCAATAAAGCATAAGTAGATGTTTTTCTGGAACTCTCTTGCTTTTTTGATGATTCAATGGATGTTGGCAATTTGATACATGTACATATTAGGAGGGGCTTTTCACACGGCACTAGTGGTAAAGAACCTGCCTGTCAATGCTGGACACGTCAAAGATGAGGGTTTGATCCCTGGGTTAGGAAGATCTCTTGGAGGAGGGCACAGCAATCCACTAAAATATTCTTGCCTGTAGGACAGAGGAGCCTGGTGGGCTACAGTCCATGGGGTTACAAAAAGTCAGACACCACTGAAGTGATTTAGCACACATGTATTCATATATAAGGAGAGCTATCTAAGAAATTGGTTCGGATGACTATGCAGGCTAAAACTCCCAATATCTGCAGTCAGCAGATAGTGTAAGTTCCAGCTTGAAACAAGGCAGCATTCAGAACCAGGAAAAGTCAACATTTCAATTTGTGTCTGAAAGCAGGAAAGGACAAGTGTCCCAGTCCAACGCTGTCAGGCAGGAGCTCTGTCTTACTCTATTGTGTTGTTCTAGTTCAGTCTTACTTGATGGAGGCCCAGCCACCTTAGGAAGTCTATTGATTCAAATGTAATCTAATCCAGACAACCAGAGTAATAACTGGCCAAATATCTGGGCACCCCAGTAACCAAACCAAGTTAATACAGAGAAATAACCATCACATCTAAATATACAAAACATTTGTGAAAGATATAAAACAGATATTAGACAAACACAATAGTGGTAAACAATGACAAAATGATATATGATTAAGTACTAATTTGAATGATAATGCCTATAATTCCTAAGGAATTTTAGAAAGGGAGTAATTCCTGATTAATTTTATAACAAATGTATTTTAATTTGTTTACAGGTGATTTAAGAGGCTTCCCCCTTGGTGGCTTGGATGATAAAGAATGTGCCTGCAATGTAGGAGATCTGAGTTCAGTCCCTGGGTTGGGAAGAGCCCCTGGAGAAGGGAATGGCTACCCACTCCAGCATTCTTGCTTGGGAAAATCCCATGGACAGAGGAGCCTGGTAGGCTAGAGTCCATGGGGTTGCAAAGAGTTGGACACGACTGAGTAACTGAGCAACTAAGCAGACGCACAGGTGATTAAGTCCAAAGAACTAAAGGGTAAATAAGGGTTGATTGTTCAAAAAATAAAAAAGTTTAAAATGACTTTAAAAATGAGCAAAAACCAAAACTCAAGCACAGCCATGAGGGAGAAAAATAACAGACTACTTCAGCATCTTTACTGTATCAATCTTGATTCCATTTTATACCTCCAAGTGAAAGATTGCTTCAGCTGAGAGAAAATGGCTTTTGATGCCACATTTTCCCAAAACACCTGCTGGTTTTAAGGTTTCAGCAAATAATTTGACCTGCTGGGAATTCTTAGGTTATAATTTTTATATTCATAGCTTCTCAGAAAATTGTAGAGGTTTTCTGCAGAAGAGGGGAAAGCAAGTGAGCCAAGCAAAATGATCTCTGAAAGTAATGGATATTATTCACTGCTTTCATGTGCTACCCACTATCCACCAGATTCTATTCTGTCACAGGAAGTACAATATTTTAGTGGAAGAGATGCAAAGAAGTATGTAGCATCCAGTTATTTCTCCAAGGATTGCACAATGACAGGTAAGCAATTCTATTTGCCAACCTTAAGAACAGTTTTTATTGGAAACTAATATAAATTATTCCCCAAAAGTTAATGATATCAACGAATCGCCAGTCCAGGTTCGATGCATGACACTAGATGCTTGTGGCTGGGGCACTGAGACGACCCAGAGGGATGGTACAGGGAGGGAGGAGTGAGGGGGTTCAGGTTGGGGAACATGTGTATATCTGTGGCGGATTCATGCTGACGTATGGAAAAACCAATACAATATTGTAAAGTAATTAGCCTTCAATTAAAATAAATAAATTTATATTTTTTAAAAGTTAATGATATCTCTTTAATCAAGATATCAATCCCAAACAGTGTCAGAGTTACTGAAGTATCTATAGCTGAAAACCTATCACCTTTCTTCAGTTTATGCTTTAGTAGATCAACTTTCCAATCTGACATAACCAGTTTTGTAACAAAAGTCAATAGCTGAAAGAAGGCCCCTTTGCATGAGCAAGAATGACAAAAATCTATTCCATGTTTCTTGATTCTTCTAGCTGTATTATGACAATAATTTTCTAAGTGGTCACTCTTTGCTGAGATCAGACAGGTTGAAGCAGTGATGTCTTGAAATTGTCCTATCATTCTAGAACAGCCTTTCTCAACTACTGAAGATGAAACATGAGCAGATGGAAGTGAGCATTCCTATCCCTCATGACCAAAACTTGTTATATAGAGATTGTGAGGTTCCAGCGGCCCAAGATGAAGAGCTGGGAGCTCTGATGTTGAGAGAGCTGAAGCATCTGGAACCGGAAGAATGAGCCATAGAACACAGAACTCTGGAACACCACACAAACGGAAGGAACTACAGACTTTAAGAGAGGTCCCAGCAGGAAACCCAAGTAGACTTACCTTAGTGGACACCATCCAAACAAAACCAGGCACTGAGAATTACTCCTCAATAGAGACCAGCAAGAACAAATAAGGAAGCCAAACACCAGAAGGCTCTCTCCACAGTGCATTAAACAATTCAGTTTTCTCTCAGAACAAACATGCTATTCTGGGGAAAAGGAGGAAAAGAGATGATCTCAGGAGAGGCAGAGAGAAAGAATCCTGATTGGGAGTTTAAATTCCAAACTGAAGGAATATTTCATTCTACCATTTGCCTTAAAGATGAATCTCAAAGGCTAAAGCAATCACAAAAATCTTCTGTTAAACCAGAAGAGGCTGAGTTACCTCTACAGGCAACATAACTGTTTTCTACCAAACTCATCCTCCCACTAGCAGCAGAACTGGGATATTCAGAGCTAGATAAGATCAATTACAGCAAATTTTTAAAAGCAAGTTATTTAGTGCAGATTTGTATAGCAGTGCAAACTTTAACCCCAAAAGGCAGAAGTGAGTAAGATGTAGTTCACAGCTCTTTATGAGGAAAAATTTTGTAAGAACATGGTATGATAAACGGGAAAATGGAGCTAAATATAAGCACAAAGTTATCACAAAGAAGAGAATGATAAAATACATATGGAAGCTAGGAGGAGGAGAAGAAAAGTCTTCCCAGAGAAGAAAACAATTTAAGGTTGTAGAGTTCATCATGCACTGGGGAGAGTCCCCGACAGGTAAAAAAATAATAATAATAATAAATCAAACACAGATCGGTGGAATGGTTAGGTACTCAGTTTAGCCTTAAACAGAACATAATAAAGAAAAGATATCTTCAGACAGAATTCCATTCTCCGGATATTAATGTTATAGCCCAGAGGATAGAAACTACCTTTGTTACAAGTTGTTAAGACTATTTTTAAAAGAAAATATTTAATAGTGTATTCAGTGTAATGGAGGGGAAAAAAAAACTGTAGTATTGTTCAGCCAACAAAATAAAAAGTGACATTTCAAAGATAAATTTGTGAGGCTATTGCACTACAAACAAAGCTAGTGGAGGTGATGGAATTCCAGTTGAGCTATTTCAAATCCTGAAAGATGATGCTGTCAAAGTGCTGCACTCAATATGCCAGCAAATTTAGAAAACTCAGCAGTGGCCACAGGACTGGAAAAGGTCAGTTTTCATTCCAATCCCAAAGAAAGGCAATGCCAAAGAATGCTCAAACTACCACACAATTGCACTCATCTCACATGCTAGTAAACTAATGCTCAAAATTCTCCAAGCCAGGCTTCAGCAATACGTGAACCAGGAACTTGCTGATGTTCAAGCTGGCTTTAAAAGGCAGAGGAACCAGAGATCAAATTGCCAACATCCGCTGGATCATGGAAAAAGCAAGAGAGTTCCAGAAAAACATCGATTTCTGCTTTATTGACTATGCCAAAGCCTTTGACTGTGTGGATCACAATAAACTGTGGAAAATTCTTCAAGAGATGGGAATACCAGACCACTTGACCTGCCTCTTGAGAAATCTGTATACAGGTCAGGAAGAAACAGTTAGAACTGAACATGGAACAACAGAGTGGCTTCCAATAGGAAAAGGAGTAGGTCAAGGCTGTATATTGTCACCCTGCTTATTTAACTTATATGCAGAGTACATGATGAGAAACGCTGGGCTGGAAGAAACACAAGCTGGAATCAAGATTGCCAGGAGAAAGATCAATAACCTCAGATATTCAGATGACACCACCCTTATGGCAGAAAGAGGAACTAAAAAGCCTCTTGAGGAAAGTGAAAGAGGAGAGTGAAAAAGTTGGCTTAAACTCAACATTCCGAAAATGAAGATCATGGCATCTGGTCCCATCACTTCATGGGAAATAGATGGGGAAACAGTAGAAACAGTGTCAGACTTTATTTGGAGGGGGCTCCAAAATCACTGCAGATGGTGACTGCAGCCATGAAATTAAAAGACACTTACTCCTTGGGAGGAAAGTTATGACCAACCTAGATAGCATATTCAAAAGCAGAGACATTACTTTGCCAACTAAGGTCTATCTACCTTCCAGTGGTCATGTATGGATGTCAGAGTTGGACTGTGAAGAAAGCTGAGCACTGAAGAATTGATGCTTTTGAACTGTGGTGTTGGAGAAGACTCCTGAGAGTCCCTTGGACTGCAAGGAGATCCAACCAGTCCATTCTGAAGGAGATCAGCCCTGGGATTTCTTTGGAAGGAATGATGCTAAAGCTGAAATTCCAGTACTTTGGCCACCTCATGTGAAGAGTTGACTCATTGGAAAAGACTCTGATGATGGGAGGGATTAGGGTAAGGAGGAGAAGGGAACGACAGAGGATGAGATGGCTGGATGGCATCACTGACTTGATGGACATGAGTCTGAGTGAACTCCGGGAGTTGGTGATGGACAGGGAGGCCTGGCGTGCTGTGGATTCATGGGGTTGCAAAGAGTCAGACACAACTGAGCAACTGAACTGAACTGAACTGATTGTTCTTGTCCTCAATTCAGAGAATAGACTCCAGATGGTCACAAATATATGTCTAAGATGTAAAAAGTAAGATCTATGTTCATTCTATCCAGTCTCAAGAGATCTAGGAATTTCCAGTTTTGAAAGCTATGATTCTCCATACAGGAGGTGCTAGATGTCACTAATTCACTGTTGTCTTCTGAAGAGTATTTGTAACAACTATTAAAAATTTTTGTCATAATAATTTTGTGCCAATATTGACAGTAATGGCATCACCAACTCAATGAACATGAGTTTGAGTAAGCTCCAGGAGTTGGTGATGGACAGGGAAGCCTGGCATGCTACAGTCCACGGGGTTACAAAGAGTCAGACACAACTGAGTGACTGAACTGAACTGCATGGGTATTTTACAGCCATCATCTTACATATACTTCATAATTCTTGCTCAAAGATTATTCTGCACAATTTCTTTAAGTGGTAGTTTACAAACAAGTTATGCTTGAATGATCTCAACAGAATTTTTTTCAATATCCTTTTGAAAGTGACTTTTTTACGAGATGTTTCAGTGCAGAGCAGAACTAAGCAGAAAATGCAGTTTCCATACCCCCGATCCTCGCCATGCAACATGCATAGCCTCTCCCATATCAAAACGCCCCATCAGAGTAGTACATTTGTTATAACTGATGAATCTATACTGACACATCACTGTCAAAGAAGTCCATAGTTTATGTTAAGATTCACTCTTGCTCTATACATTCTACGGGTTTGGACAAATGTATAATGACATGCATCCACCCTTATAGTATCACAGAGTATTCACTGATCTAAAACTCCTCTGTGTTCTGTCTATTCATCCCTCCTTCCCCCTCTTTACTCCTGGCAACAACTCATCTTTTACTGTCTCCATATTTTTACCTTTTCCAGAATGTCATATAGTTCAAATCATAAAGTTCGCAGGCTTTTCAGACTGACTTCTTTTTCTTGTTGTTCAGTCACTAAGTCATGTCCAACTCTTTGTAACCCCATGGATTACAGCACACCAGGCTTCTCTGTCCTCCACTATCTCCTGGAATTTGCTCAAATTCATGCTGATTGAGTTGGTGATGCTATCTATCTTATGCTCTATCGTCCCCTTCTCCTCCGGCCCTCAATCTTTCCCAGCATCAGGGTCTTTTCCAGTGAGTTGGCTCTTCACATCAGTTAACCAAAATATTGGAGTTTCAGCTTAAGGAACAATATGTATTCAAGATTCCACTGTCTTTTGATAGCTTAATAGCTCATTTCTTTTTATTCCTGAATAATAGTCCACAGCTTACCCTTTCACATACAAAGGACATCTTGGTTTCTTCAAAGTTTTAGCAATTATGAATAAAGCTGTTATAAACATCTGAGTACAGGAGGGTTTTGTGTGGATATAAATATTCCCTATTTGGTTTTAATGATTTTTATTATGGAAGTATAGTTGATTTATAATATTAATTTCAGGTTTACAACATAGTGATTCAATACTTCTATATATTACATTTCATTTAAACTTATAATAAAACATTTGCTACATTCCCTGAGCTGTACAATAATATATCCTTATAGCTTATTTAATTTATACATAGTAGTTTGTATCTCTTAATCCCTTACCTCATCTTGCCCCTCCCTCCTTCCTTCTCCCCTACTGGTAACCACTAGTTTGGTCTCAATCTATGTGAATCTACCTCTGTTCTGTTCTATTTATTTCTTTTCAGATACCATACACAAGCGATAACATACAGTATTTGTCTTTCTCTGTATGACTTACTTTACAAGGCATAATACTTTCCAGGCCCATCTACATTGGTGCAAATGGCAAAATTTCATTCTTTCCTATGGCTGAGTATTCCACTATGTGTATCTCTACATAGAAATAGGCTTCCCAGGTAGCACAGTGATAAAGAATCCACCTATCAATGCAGGAGAAGCAAGAGACATGGATTTGATCCCTGAGTCAGGAAGATCTCCTAGAGCAGGGAATGACAATCCACTCTAGTCTTCCATGGACAGAGGAGCTTGGCAGGCTGCATTCCATGGGGTCACAAAGAGCTGGACATGATTGAAGGACTGAGCATGCAGGCACATACATACACATATAACATATTCTTCATTCATCTTTTGATAAAAACTTTGAGTGACTCCATATCTTGACTGTAAATAATGCTGTTATGAACATTAGAATACACATATCTTTTTAAAGTGATTTCATTTTCTTTGGATATATACTTGGGTGTGGAATTGCTGGATCATGTAGTCTTGAGAGTCCCTTGGACTGCAAGATCCAACCAGTCCATCCTAAAGGACATCAGTCCTGAATGTTCATTGGAAAAATTGATGCTGAATCTGAAACTCCAATACTTTCGCTACCTGAAGCAAAGAATTGACTCATTTGAAAAGACTCTGATGCTGGGAAAGATTGAAGGTGGGAGGAGAAGGGGACAACAGAGAATGAGATGGTTGGATGGCACCACTGACTCAATGGACATGAGTTTGAGTAAATTCTGGGAATTGGTGATGGACAGGGAGGCCTGGTGTGCTGCAGTCCATGTGTTTGCAAAGAGTCAGACATGACTGAGCGACTGAATTGAACTGAACTGATAGTAGTTCTATTTTTAGTTCTTTAAAGAATCTCCATACTGTTTTCCATAGTAGCTACACCAATATACATTCCTACCAACAGAGTATGAGCATTCTTGTCTTCGCATCATTTCCAACATTTGTTATTAACATTTGCAGACTTTTTTGATGATACCCATTTTGACAGGTGTGAGGTCATACCTCACTGTAGCTTTGATTTGAATTTAATTAGTGATATTGACCATCCTTTCATGTGCCTGTTAGCCATCTGCATGTCTTTATTGGAAAAATGTCTACTCAACTCTTCTGCCTTTTTTTCAACTGGATTGTTTGGGCTTTTTTTGTTTGTTTTTCTTGAGTTTCAGCTGTCTGTATACTTTGGACATTAAATCCTCATTGGCCACATCATTTCAAATATTTTCTGCTATTCCAGAGGTTATCCTTTCATCTCACCTATTACTTCCTTTTCAGTGTAAAAACTTTTAAGCTTAACTAGCTCCCGTTTGTTTACTTTTATTTCTTTCATCTTTGAAGACAACCAACAAATATTGCTCCAATTTATGTCAGAGAGTGTTTCACCTATGTTCTCTTTTAGTTTTATGGTTGTAGGTCTTGCATTTAGGTCTTTAAACCATTTTGAGGACTTCCCTAGTGGTCCAGTGGTTAAGAATTAACGTGCCAATGCAGGAAACAGGAGTTCGATCCCTGGTCCTGGAAGATTCCACATGCTGCAGGGCAGCTAAGACCATGTGCCGCAACTATTGAGTGTGCTCTAGGGCCCGCAAGCCACAACTACTGAAACCCACTCGCTTTACAGTCCATGCTTCACAATAAGAGAAGGCACAGCCATAAGAAGCCCTCTCATGACAAATAGAGAGAAGCCCCCGCTCTCCCAACTGGAGAAAACCAGCATGCAGCAACAAAGACCCAGCACAGACAAGAATTAATTAATTCTTAAAAAGATGTTTCCAGTTTATCTTTGTGCACGGTGTGAGAAAAGGTTCTTATCTCATTATTTTATATGTAACTATCCAGCTTTCCCAGCACTAGTTGTTGAAGAGATTGCTTTTCTCCACCACATATTCTTGCCTCCTTTGACATAGATTAAATGACTGTAGGTGCATGAGCTTATCTGAGGGCTATTTTGATAGTAGTTGCATTAAATCTGTAGATTATTTTGGGTAGTATGGCCATTTTAACAATGTTATTTCTTCCAAGCCAAGAGCATGGGGTATCTTTCCACTGTTTTGAGTCATCTTCAATTTTCTTTATCTACATTTTATAGCTTTCAGTGTATTGGTCTCTCATCCCCTTGGTTAAGTTTATTCCAAGGTATTTTTTATGCTTTTTTTTAAGTTTCTCTTCATGATATTTAATTATCAATGTATAGAAACACAATAGATTTCTGTATATTAATTTTATATCCTGCAAGCTGGTTCAATTTATTAGTTCTAATAGCTTTTGGGTGGAGACTATATTTATACTCTCTATATAGAGAGTATCATGTCATCTGAAAATAGAGACAGTTTTACCTCTTCCTTTCCAATTTGTACACTTTTTACTTCTTTTTCTTGTCTGCTGTAGCTAGAACTTCTTGTGCTAATTTAAAAAGAAGTGGTGAGAGTGGATAACCTTGTCTTTATTTTGGAGGAAAACCATTCAGGTTACACTATGGAGCATAATGTTAGCTGTGGGTTTGTCATAAATGGCCTTTATTATGTTGAGATATGTTTTCTCTAAACCAACTTCAATGAGAGTTTTTATCATGAATGGATGTTGAATTTTGTCAAATGCTTTTTTCTCCATCTATTGAAATTATCAGGTGATATTTATCCATCTTTTTGTCAATGTGGCATACTACATTAATTGACTTGTGGATACTGAACCATCCTTGTATCCCTAAGAATAAGTCCCACTTGACCATGGTATATGACACTTTATTTGTATAATGTTGAATTCAATTTGCTAATACTAATACTTCGTTGAAAATTTTTGCCTCTATACTCATTAGAGATATTGGCTTGTAGTTTGCCTTTTTAGTGGTATCTTTGTCTTGTTTTGGCATCAGGGTAATAGTGGCCTTGTAGAATGAATATGAGAGTATTCCTCCCCTTCAATTTTGGGGGATCATTTGAGAAGGATAGCTCTTCTCTTTATATGTTTGGTAGAATTCCCCTGGGAAGCATTCCAATCCTGGACTTTCAATTGCTGAGAACTTTTTTAAATAAATTAAATTTCAGTATTAGTGATTAGCCTGTTCATTTTGTCTGTTTCTTCCCAAGTCAGTCTTGGAATATTTATATTCTGAGGAATTTATTCATCTTCTAGGTTGTCCAATTTTGGGCATATAACTGTTTGTACTATTCCTTTCTGCTTTATAGATCTCTGTGATATTGGTTATTTCTTCTCTTTCATTTCTTATTTTATTTGGGTCCTCTCTTCTTGATGATACCTCGCTAAAGATGTATCAATTTATTTAAAACAAACAACAACAACAACAAAAAAAAAACAGCTTTTGCTTTCATTGATCTTTCCTATTTTTCTTTTGGTCTCTAAATTATTTATTTCCTCCCTGATCCTGGAATGTGAAGTCAAGTGGGCCTTAGGAAGCATCACTACAAACAAAGCTAGTGGAGGTGATGGAATTCCAGTTGAGTTATTTCAAATCCTCAAAGATGATGCTGTCAAAGCACTGCACTCAATATGCCAGCAAATTTGGAAAACTCAGCAGTGGCCACAGGACTGGAAAAGGTCAGTTTTCATTCCAATCCCAAAGAAAGGCAATGCCAAAGAATGCTCAAACTACCGCACAATTGCATGCATCTCACATGCTAGTAAAGTAACGCTCAAAATTCTCCAAGCCAGGCTTCAGCAGTATGTGAACTGTGAACTTCCAGATGTTCAAGCTGGTTTTAGAAAAGGCAGAGGAACCAGAGATCAAATTGCCAACATACGCTGGATTATCAAAAAAGCAAGAGAATTCCAGAAAAACATCTATTTCTGCTTTATTGACTATGCAAAAGCCTTTGACTGTATGAATCACAATAAACTGTGGAAAATTCTTTAAGAGATGGAAATACCAGACCACCTGACCTGCCTCTTGAGAAACATATATGCAGGTCAGGAAGCAACAGTTAGAACTGGACATGGAACAACAGACTGGTTCCAAATAGGAAAGGAGTATGTCAAGGCTGTATATTGTCACCCTGCTTATTTAACTTCTGTGCAAAGTACATCATGAGAAACACTGGGCTGGATGAAGCACAAGCTGGAATCAAGATTGCTGGGAGAAATATCAATAACCTCGGATATGCTGATGACACCACCCTTATGGCAGGAAGTGAAGAAGAACTAAAGAGCCTCTTGATGAAAGTGAAAGAGGAGAGTGAAAAAGTTGGTTTAAAGCTCAACATTCAGAAAAGTAAGATCATGGCATCTGGTCCCATCACTTCATGGGAAATAGATAGAGAAACAGTGGAAACAGTGTCAGCCTTTATTTGGGGGGCTCCAAAATCACTGCAGATGGTAATTGCAGCCATGAAATTAAAAGATGCTTACTCCTTGGAAGGAAAGTGATGACCAGCCTAGATAGTATATTCAAAAGCAGAGACATTACTTTGCCAACAAAGGTCTGTCTAGTCAAGGCTATGGTTTTTCCAGTGGTCATGTATGGATGTGAGAGTTGGACTGTGAAGAAAGCTTAGCGCCAAAGAATTGATGCTTTTGAACTTTGATGTTGGAGAAGACTCTTGAGAATCCCTTGAACTGCAAGGAGATCCAACCAGTTCATCCTAAAGGAGATCAGTCCTGGGTGTTCATTGGAAGGACTGATGTTGAAGCTGAAACTCCAATACTTTGGCCACCTAATGTGAGGAGCTGACTCATTTGAAAAGACCATGATATTGGGAAAGATTGAGGGCAGAAGGAGAAGTGGACAACAGAGGATGAGACGGTTGGATGGCATCACTGACTCAATGGACATGGGTTTGGGTAGATTCTGGGAGTTGGTGTTGGACAGGGAGGCCTGGCATGCTGCAGTTCATGGGGTCGCAAAGAGTCAGACACGACTGTGACTGAACTGATCTTTATTATTTCCTCTTTCTGCTTAATTTGGTTCTTGTTTTTCTTTTTCTAATTCCTTTACTTGATAGGTTAAGTTGTTTATCTGAGTTTTTACTTGTTGCTTGTGGTAGGCCTGTTTTTTATAAACTTCCCTTTACATTTGCTTTTGCTGTGTCCCATAAATTTTGGAAAGTTATGTTTTTATTTTCATCTGTCTCAAGGTATTTTCTGATTTCCACTTTGACCCCCTGGTTCTTAAGCAGCATGTGGCTTAGCCCCCATGTATTTGTTTTTCCCATTTTTCTTCCTGTTTTTGATTTCTCACTTTATACTGGTCACGGGAAACAAGTCAGAGTTTTGTGCAGTTTCAATCTCCTTCTGTTACTGATTTCAAGCTTGTAATGCTTACCACACAACAAGCCAATAAATAACAGATAAGCTGTTGGAACAAGGAATAGCAACTTTATTTGGAAATCCAGCAAACTGAAAAGAGATGGGCTTGTGCCTCAAATAAATATCTTGCCTGAGTTAGAATGCAGGCTTCTTTTATATTAAAAGGGGAAAGAGTAAAGTCAAGCATTTCGTGGTTCCAGTGAGGCTCTGGAGGGAATGTGTTCATTTTTCCTCCCTCTGTCATCCACAGAGGGCCTGGCCAGGATGTTTCTTGTGAGCTAAACAAAGGTATTTTAGAGTAATACTTATTACCTGGGAGGCAGGTTTCCCAGAAATGAGCCATTATGTATAAATTAAGCTTTATAGGCAACATCCCTTTAGTGATTATCTTGTAATAGAATATAAAAGGTTCTTTCCTATAATACTTCTGCCTTGTTTGAAATGTTAGCATGCATGTGCATGCTCTTCATGAGCAGAGTCTAATTTTCTTACAGCATCACTATCATTCCCACTGGTTTTCAAACTAGCAGAGGGGACTCATCATCCAGGAACTGGTCCCCAGGGATGGGGCAATCACTATGTGGTTCAAACCACTCACTCTTCAGGGAAGATCTCCAAGCTTGTGTTATTCCCCCTCCTCCCAGGGACATAGATGCTCTTCTTCCTTTTCTACATAATTCCATGTGGATGTATCTTCAGACCTGGTTGTATAAGAGTCTTTCTGGCAGTCTTCAGTTTGTTTGTAGTGAGGATTGCTCCACATGCAGATGTATTTTTCATGTGTTCAGTGTGGGGAGGTGAACTCCACATCCTCCTCCTCTGCCATCTTGATCTTCTCCACTCAACTGTGTTTTTATTGGTATATCTTTCAGATGAATTCAAAGCTAAGGCTGAAGGTAGAGAATGAGAGCAAATGGGAGAAAGGGAAAAAAAAATGTAAGTAGACAATAGGGCAAATGGGGAAAAGGAAAAATTTTAAAGAAAAAAAGTTTAAAAATAAAAATCTTGATTTCCTAGGAAAAGATGCACTTTTATACCACAGCCAAGATTGTGGGCACAAGTTTCATAAATACATGGTAAGGATCTGAGAGATTCTAGGAAGGCCCACTTGCTCAGATATGCTTCATCTACTTGCCAGACTATCCAGGATCCTCTACTGAAAATTCATAGCCTTTAATTTCAAAGATTTATTGACCATGATTAAACCTTTGTCAAAGTGCCAGTATACTGTAAGGACTAATGTTGAGACATTATCAAAAAATAGCTTCCAGCAGCATTTCCCAACAGGTGTTTGATACATGAGAAAGGAATTTCATGCTCAAATAAGGTCAAAAAGCACTGAATATTATTTTTCTTTCCCACTGAGTCACAATATATATTAGCATATGAAAAGCTGTGGAAAGAGCTACAAATAGAAAAAAAACTTAAACTCTTTAAAATTCAGCAATTCCAAAACTCAACTGACATTGAGATTCTTCTGGCAGCTATGAGGGTTAATAAAAACAGCTGGCTGAATGCAGGACACCAAAAATGAAACAAAAAAGATTGAGGCCAAAAAGCAGCACTCAGATGATGAAGAGAATGCTGACAGAGAGTATGGACTCTTCCCAACTAGAGACTGAGTATATTCAACCCTTTTCCTTGGATGCAAGCATCTGCTGGATACAATTCATTTGGTATAGACAGCTTTCATTTTGTTGGCAATGGGTGCTCAGTCCTTGCAGAATTAATTCCCTTAGGGTGTATTTTAAGATACATTACTATTATCTAAAGATAAGACAAGAGACAGTCATATCAAGTCAAGGCATTGTCTACTGCCTCATTTGATGTCCTCTATATAAAGCACAGCATTGAAAAAGTTTTCAAGAACTTAGTGCTAAAAACAATTTTGCCTTCCCCAAGGAACTGAGATACTTCCTCCTTACCAAAAAGGCTCTTGGGTCTTTCTATTTGCCTTGATTACCAGCAAAACCCAAAGCCAAATGTAAGAGCAAATCTAACAGCCACGTGACCTGGATGTTTGAGATCTTCTTCCGGTTCTTATTGATGTCTCCTCTACTCATGACTCTCTCTCATTTCCTATTAGTTTATTGCATCTGCTTGTTATAAACCACCACAGGCCAATTTGGGAATACAAGAGGGGACAAGAGAGAAGATGGAAACATAAAGAGAGACAAACAGAAATGATCAGCTCCTATAAGATCTATATGGAACACAACACCAGTACCTTAACATGGAGTCTGGAATATTGTTAATGCCTAATTCTTTTCAATATTTTTAAGTGAAAAAGTATTCCCAGGTAATATTTTCCCCATCAAGATATTCAGAAAGATGTGTTCCTTGCTGAAAGATATGTCAAGAATACTGAGCAAGAGTTAAGCTGCCATCTCCCACCAGTGCTTGGGTTGAAGAAATTCTACTAAAGGTGAGTTGAGAAGTAACTGGAGTGGCAGTGAGAATATGCCAGGAATAAGCCAGAGAACCTGGCAGGTAACATCCATGGCAGACTCCCCTATGGATCTGCAGAGGGGTTAGAATGAGTTCACTTCTGCTGAAAACAGGGTGTTCCGCAAATAAGAAAAGGTTAGCATAAAGCATGATTTAGCATGAACTTGGAAGAAAAACCCCATACTGTCTATTCAGAATGCATTCCGTAATAAAAATTGCAGGACAAACATTTGCGTTCCAAAGGGCTCAAAAACATGTCAACATACAGTTGACTGGTAATATTACAGGAATGACATTTGGACACAGCTCCTGAAAAACAATGCCAACTTTATTATCCAATAATAAGCTGAACCAAAGGTATTTTAATGTATAACTTGAGGTTAAAACCCCTCCCCCTCACTCCTGAGAGGTTAGAGGGCAGAGAGTAAGAATACAAGAATCTAGAGAGTTGGGGAAGCTTTGACAAGGAGTGCTGATTCTGATTATGGTTACACAAAGGCACAATCACAGCCTGGTCTGGAGGGCTCCCATCTGTGGTGCCTTGCAGGGTAACCATTCTCAGGAGCCTACTGGAGGGGAGGCGGTGGCAGCACTAGTTCTTGTGTAATTTTCCCAGGGAAACTATACTGATTATTCATTCCAACAACACAGAGATCTTTCCACGTCCTGCCACTACACCCAGGGGGTGTGTGTGTGTGTGTGTGTGTGTGTGTGTGTGTGTGTGTGCGCGTGTGTGTGCGTGCGTGCACACACACACACACAGTCATGTCTGACTCTTTGAGACCCCATGGACTGTAGCCCTTCAGGCTCTCTGTCCATTTGATTTCCCAAGAAAGAATACTTGAGTGGGTTACCAGTTCCTTCTGCACTGGTTCAACCCAGGGGTCGAACCCACGTCTCCTGCATTACAGGAGGATTCTTTACCACTGAGCCACCTGAGAAGTCCACAACTGGGGGTATACGAAGTCAAATAAAACATAGACCCTGCCCTAAAGAGGTGAGTTAAGTGTCCCAAAGTTCTGACTTTTTATCTTATAAGTTGACCTTTAGTCTCCTTCAAAATCCTTGCCCTGCCTCACAGGGAGAAGGTGATGTATGCAGCTGAAAGGAGTGTTGTTCTTGTAATGAGTATGCTTGCTCTGGGCTCTTTATTTCTCTTGCACTTGCTCTGAAAGCCGAACTGAAGAGCCTCAGCAGCTCATCATGATATATAAGCATATACCACTGACAGCATCTGAAAGTCACTCAGTTGTACCACTGCTGATAATTCTGTGCTATTTGGAGCTAATCACAGAATGAGAGTAAGAGCAGGAAGGAGAATGCTTACCTTTCAAAATAGGGGTTTTTCAATGGAACTTCTGGCTCTCTAGGGCATTAGGTCTCTTCTGCCTCTCATGTCGTCCTATTTCCCATCTATTGAAAATAAAATTTCATTTAGTTCTACCCTTGCCATCTATGTTTATCTCCCATCCACTCCTCTGCTCACTGCCCTCCTCATTCCACCAAAACCATCTCACTAACATCCAGATCACCTCCATGTCAAGAAATCTGAAGAACAATTTCCAGTCCTGTTACCTGGGTTCTCAGATGACATCTGGCCATGTCACCCTCTTAAAACCTTCGTGTTCCTTGACCTATAGTGGTGCTGGGCTGGGTGAGTTACAAACTGGAATCAAGACTGCCAGGAGAAATATCAACAACCTCAGATATTTGGATGATACCACTCTAATGGCAGAATGTGAAGAGGAACCAAAGAATCTCTTGATAAGGGTAAAGGAGGAGAGTGAAAAAGCCAGCTTAAAATTCAGCATTCAAAAACTAAGATCATGGCATCTGGTCCTATCACCTTATGGCAAATAGAAGGGGAAAAGGTGGAAGTAGTGACAGATTTTCTCTTTTGGGGTTCTAAAATCACTACGGATGGTGATGGCAGCCATGAAATTAGAAAGACAATTGCTTCTTGGCAGGAAAGCTGTGACAAACCTAGACAGTGTGTTAAAAAGCAAAGACATCACTTTGCCAACAAAGGTCCATATAGTCGAGGCTATGGTCTTTCCAGTTGTCATGTAAGGAGGTAAAAGCTGGACCATAAAGAAGGTAGAGTGCCAAAGAATTGATGCTTTTCAGCTGTGGTGCTGAAGAAAATTCTTGAGGTCCCTTAGATTGCAAAGAGATCAACTAGTCGATCTTAAAAGAAATCAACTCTGAATACTCTTTGGAAGGACTGATGCTGAAGCTCCAATATTTTGGCCACCTGATGCTAACAGCTGACTCATTGGAAAAGACCCTAATGCTGGGAAAGATTGCAAGCTTCAGAAGGAGAAGAGGGCATCAGAGGATGAGATGGTTGGATGGCATCACCGATTCAATAGACATGAACTTGGGCAAACGCCAGGAGATGGTGGGGAACAGGGAAGTCTGGATTGCTGCAGTCCATGGGGTCTCAGAGAGTCAGACATGACTTAGAAACAGAACAACAGTCACTCCTAGAACATTCTTCTTGTTGTCTTCTCTTGGTACTTTTTCCATCTTTACCTGACCATTCTACACGGGATTTCCTCAGGAAAATATTCCAGGCACTCTTTCAATTCCACCCTTCATTCTCACACAGGACCAGGAGCTGAAGGGGAGGCACCCACTGGAGCTTTGCATCCTGCATGGATTTACATGCACCCTCATAGCTTCAACTAGCACCTCTTTGCCAATAATTCTAACTTTGTATTTCTAGCTGAGAGCTTCTTTTTTAAATACAGATCCACACGCCGATAGCTTATGCAACATCGCTGTATGTTTATTTTACAGATAACTCATTACTTAATGGGTTTCCTTAGTGGCTCAGTGGTAAAGAATTTGCCTGACAATACAGGAGATGCAGGTTTGATCTCTGGGTCAAAAAGTTCCCCTGGAGAAGAAAATGGCAACCCACTCCAGAATTTTTGCCTGGGAAATCCCATTGACAGAGTAGCCCAGCAGGCTACAGTCTATGCGGTCACAGAAGAATCGGATATGATGACTAAGCTTCAAAACAACAAAATTACTTAATATATTCAAAACTGAACTTGAGACCCACTATTCCTGCAGTGTGCTATCTCACAGACAGAAACCTAGGAACCTTCTTTGATACCTTGGTCTCCACTACTTCTCATATCCAATCACTAACTGCTGATAAGTCACTTCAGTCGTGTCCAACTCTGTGCGACCCCATAGACGGCAGCCCACCAGGCTCTCCCGTCCCTGGGATTCTCCAGGCAAGAACACTGGAGTGGGTTGCCATTTACTTCTCCAATGCATAAAAATGAAAGTGAAGTCACTCAGTGGTCCCCGACTCTCAGCAACCCCATGGACTGCAGCCCACCAGGCTCCTCCGTCCATGGGATTTTCCAGGCAAGAGTACTAGAGTGAGGTGCCATTGCCTTCTCCAATCACTAACTAAAGGCTTCCAATTCCATCTACAAAACATTTCTTGAATCACATCCATTTCTCTTCACCCCAAAGCCATCACCAAAGGCCGAGTCTCCAAATGAACCCTCACTTGGACTAGGATGACATCTTTTAAAATTATCTTCCTGAAGGACTTCCTGCCTTCCACTAGTCCACTCTTCACATGACAGCCAGAGTGTGCTTTTGTAAATGTGAAAACAAGCATGAGTTCCATACAGTCAAGATTTCAGATGTACAGAGATGTAACATCTTTTAGGGCTCTGAAAATGAACTTAGTTCTAAAGTCGCAAATGTACTTAAAAGTAGAAAACTGAATCTTGGAAAAGCAAGGCACATGACATCACTTGAGTTAAATATTCCAATTCAACCAGCCAACCACTACAAGATTCCCCTCAGGATTCTCCAAACTGTCTTCCTGCCACTTGAGGATGATCCTTGATCCTGTGAAAACTACATAGTACCCTAGCCTTGGGAGAATGAGGCATAAGGTAACTTTTTCCATAATCATCCTTTATCCTTAGGGACCTCTGTTGAAAGTGACCTCATCTTGACTGACCCCACCAGTGCTGTCCTCTGTGCTTCCACAGCTGCTAAAAACTAAGTTTTCTACATATATCAACCCATTTAACTCACAACGCCTTGGGTCTGTCATCTCTTAGCATTTTGTGCTCCCTTATCTGCCTCAGAAAACCAAGGGCCTTTGTGGCTTTTTTCCACATCATATTGCATGTGCTTTCTGAACTCTTTCAATCTACCCTTAAGTCAGTTCAGCCCAACATCTCACTAATCCCTGCCCTTCTGTCATTCCAGTGCTATGGTGGGCATGAGTCTTCTCTCTGAGCATTGTAGCAACCCCACACTACTCTCAGGAAAGCAAGATATGTGCTCCCTCTGCTCTCAGATTCACGGGTAGGTTTGACATTTCTATAATTCCCCCAACACTACTCCCACCAACGTCTAAAACTTGAGAGAAGGTTGTCTCAACCCTTTCTTAGAAATCCACACCAGCTGTTAACTCTCTTGCTCCCTCATCTCAATTCTAAAGCTCCACTTACCTGCCAAAAGTGTTCAAAGAACTTCTCTGTATGTCAGAGGAAAAGGACCTGAATCTTCTCTCTTATTTGTGAATAAATTTTATACATTATTTCTCCAGGCTCTGACAAAGAGTAAATAGAATTTACTGATGATGATAATCCTGCTTTGGAGAGGTTCATAAAAACTTTTCTGACTCAAGAATTGGGCTTTTCATTGAAAACTTAGGCTTTCAACTACCTCAATAAAGAACAAAAGAATAAAACTTAGGCTTTTTAAGAGTCTTATCTGTTACAGGTTTCAAACAGTCAACTGACTTCTTTTTCTAGACTGAATCTGTTCTTCCTCTTAGCTAACGGATGCCACTGCCTGAAATGGTAAAGACTATGGAATACTGAGAGGGAAAAAATGTGAGAAAGGAAAAAAAAACTGTTTTTTAAAACCTCCAAATTTTATCCTGAAATAAATGTATTCATGCCCTCTTGAAACTCTGTGTCTCTTTTCTTAATTGAGAGATAATTAAGTTTAGAATATACAATGTGTTCATTTTACACCTTTTATATATTGCATTATGATTACCATCATAGCATTAGCTAACAGCTCCACCACATCATATAACTATTTCACTTTATGGTGAGAGTACTTAAGGTCTAGTCTCTTAGCAATTTTGTAAGTCTATAATACAGTATAGACTATAATCACTGTGCTGTGCAATAGATCTCCAGGACTTATTTATCTACTAGTTTTTTTTTTTTTTGGCTGTGCTGGGTCTTGTTATGGGGCATGTGCTTTTTGTGCAGTGCATAGGCTTCTCTTGTTGCAGTGCTTGTGGCATGTGGGATCTTGGCTCCCCAACCAGGGATCAAACCTGCATCCCTTGTATTGGAAGGTGGATCCTTAACCACTGGACACCAAAGAAGTCCTATCTACTAGATTCAAGTTTTTACCTTTAGACAATATCTCCCCAATTCCCCCAAACACCAAAGCCCTGATAACCACCATTCTACCCTGTTTTTATGAGTTCAGCTTTATAAAGGAACTTTAATTAATGCATAACTTACATGAAGAAGAGAAAACAAGAGCAAACAAATCGTGAAGGTACAGCTTGATAAATTTTAACCAAAAAAAATAATAATAATAATAACCTTCTGACAGCAACAGATCAGGAAGTAAAACATAACTAGACCAGGTACTGTATATCCCACTTATACCCTCAAACAACCTACAGTCCATAGTATCACAAAAAGTCAGACACGACTAAGCAACTAACTACTTATACCCCCAAAAAGAAACTACCATCCTGACTTCTGACTCTTGCCACTAACTTTCCCAGTTTTTGAACTTTAATGGAATCACAACTGCATTTGTGATTTGGATTCCTTTCCTCAAAATCATATACATGACCTTCATTCTACAGTTTTGCACATGAGTTCAGTTCAGTTCAGTTCAGTCCCTCAGTCGTATCCGACTCTTTGTGACCCCATGAATCACAGCACGCCAGGCCTCCCTGTCCATCACCAACACGCGGAGTTTACCCAAACTCGTGTCCATTGAGTCTATGATGCCATCCAGCCATCTCATCCTCTGTCATCCCCTTCTCCTCCTGCCCCCAATCACTCCAAGCATCTGAGTCTTTTCCAATGAGTCAACTCTTCCCATGAGGTACCCAAAGTACTGGAGTTTCAGCTTGACCATCAGTCCTTCCAATGAACACCCAGGAATGATCTCCTTTAGGATGGACTGGTTGGATGTCCCTCCAGTCCAAGAGACTCTCAAGAGTCTTCTCCAACACCACAGTTCAAAAGCATCAGTTCTTTGGTGCTCAGTTTTCTTCACAGTCCAACTCTCACATCCATACACGATTACTGGAAAAACCATAGCCTTGACTAGACAGACTTTTGTTGGCAAAGTAATGTCTCTGCTTTTCAATATGCTATCTAGGTTGCTCATCGCTTTCCTTCCAAGGAGTAAGCGTCTTTTAATTTCATGGCTGCAGTCACCATCTACAGTGATTTTGAAGCCCCCCAAAATAAAGTCTGACACTGTTTCCACTGTTTCCCCATCTATTTCCCATGAAGTGATGGGACCGGATGCCATGATCTTCGTTTTCGGAAAGTTGAGCTTTAAGCCAACTTTTTCGTTCTCCTCTTTCACTTTCATCAAGAGGCTTTTTAGTTCCTCTTCACTTTCTGCCATAAGGGTGGTATCATCTGCAAATCTGAGGTTATTGATATTTTTCCTGACAATTCTGATTCCAACTTGTGTTTCTTCCAGCCCAGCGTTTCTCATGATGTACTCTGCATAGAAGTTAAATAAGCAGAGTGACAATATACAGCCTCGACATACTTTTCCAATTTGGAAACAGTGTGCTGTTCCATGTCCAGTTCTAACTGTCACTTCCTGACTTGCATATAGGTTTCTCAAGAGGCAGGTCAGGTGGTCTGATAATCCCATCTCTTGAAGAATTTTCCACAGTATATTGTGATCCACACAGTCAAAGGCTTTAGCATAGTCAATAAAGCAGAAATCGATGTTTTTCTGGAACTCTCTGGCTTTTTCCATAATCCAGCAGATACTGGCAATTTGATCTCTGGTTCCTCTGCCTTTTCTAAAACCAGCTTGAACATCGGGAAGTTCATGGTTCATGTATTGCTGAAGCCTGGCTTGGAGAATTTTGAGCATTACTTTACTAGCATGTGAGATGAGTGCAATTATGTGGTAGTTTGAGCATTCTTTGGCATTGCCTTTCTTTGCGATTGGAATGAAAACTGACCTTTTCCAGTACTGTGGCCACTGCTGAGTTTTCCATATTTGCTTGCATATTGAGTGCAATACTTTCACAGCATCATCTTTCAGGATTTGAAACAGCTCCACTGGAATGTCATCACTTCCACTAGCTTTGTTCACAATGATGCTTTCTAAGGCCCACTTGACTTCACATTCCAAGATGTCTGGCTCTAGGTGAGTGAGCACACCATCATGATTATCTGGATCATGAAGATCTTTTTGTACAGTTCTTCTGTGTATTCCTGCTACCTCTTCTTAATATCTTCTGCTTCTGTTAGATCCATACCGTTTCTGTCCTTTATCAAGCCCATCTTTGCATGAAATGTTCTCTTGCTATCTCTAATTTTCTTGAAGAGATCTCTAGTCTTTCCCATTCTGTTTTCCTCTATTTCTTTGCATTGATCACTGAGGAAGGTTTTCTTATCTCTCCTTGCTAGTCTTTGGAACTCTGCATTCAAATGTTTATATCTTTCCTTTTCTCCTTTCCTTTTTGCTTCTCTTCTTTTCACAGCTATTTGTAAGGCCTCCTCAGACAGCCATTTTTGCTTTTTTGCATTTCTTTTTCATGGGGATGGTCTCGATCCCTGTCTCCCGTACAATGTCACAAACCTCATCCCATAGTTCATCAGGCACTCTATGTATCAGATCTAGGCCCTTAAATCTATTTCTCACTTCCACTGTATAATCATAAGGGATTTGATTTAGGTCATACCTGAATGGTCTAGTGGTTTTCCCTACTTTCTTCAATTTAAGTCTGAATTTGGCAATAAGGAGTTCATGATCTGAGCCACAGTCAGCTCCTGGTCTTGTTTTTGCTGACTGTATAGAGCTTTTCCATCTTTGGCTGCAAAGAATATAATCAATCTGATTTCGATG
Source organism: Nanger dama (assembly GCA_917880005.1). Taxonomy (NCBI): domain Eukaryota; kingdom Metazoa; phylum Chordata; class Mammalia; order Artiodactyla; family Bovidae; genus Nanger; species Nanger dama. The sequence goes on from CAKJTW010000020.1 coordinate 19,411,949, forward strand.
TTGACCATCTGGTGATGTCCATGTGTAGTCTTCTTTTGTGTTGTTGGAAGAAGGTATTTGCTATGACCAGTGCATTCTCTTGGCAAAACTCTATTAGTCCTTGCCCTACTTCATTCCGTATTCCAAGGCCAAATTTGCCTGTTACTCCAGCTGTTTCTTGACTTCCTAGTTTTGCATTCCAGTCCCCTATAATGAAAAGGACATCTTTTTTGGGTGTTAGTTCTAAAAGGTCTTGTAGGTCTTCAGAGAACCGTTCAACTTCAGCTTCTTCAGTGTTACTGGTTGGGGCATAGACTTGGATTACTGTGATATTGAATGGTTTGCTTTGGAAACAAACAAAGATCATTCTGTCGTTTTGAGACTTCATCCAAGTACTGCATTTCGGACTCTTTTGTTGACCATGATGGCTACTCCATTTCTTCTAAGGGATTCCTGCCCACAGTATTATGGCCATCTGAGTTAAATACACGCATTCCAGTCCATTTTAGTTCGCTGATTCCTAGAATGTCAACGTTCACTCTTCCATCTCCTGTTTACCACTTGCAATTTGCCTTGATTCATGGGCCTGACATTCCAGGTTCCTATGCAATATTGCTCTGTACAGCATCGGACCTTGCTTCTATCACCAGTCACATCCACAGCTGGGTATTGTTTTTCCTTTTGCTCTATCCCTTCATTCTTTCTGGAGTTACTTCTCCACTGATCTCCAGTAGCATATTGGGCACCTACTGACCTGAAGAGTTCCTCTTTCAGTATCCTGTCATTTTGCCTCTTCATACTATTCATGAGGTTCTCAAGGCAAGAATACTGAAGTGTTTTGCCATTCCCTTCTCCAGTGGACCACATTCTGTCAGACCTCTGAGTTAGACAAGGCTGTGGTCCTAGTTCTTGAGGCGAGAATACTGAAGTGGTTTGCCATTCCCTTCTCCAGTGGACCACATGCTGTCAGACCTCTGAGTTAGACAAGGCTGTGGTCCTAGTGTGATTAGATTGACTAGTTTTCTGTGATTATGGTTTCAGTGTGTCTGCTGTCTGATGGTTTCTTGCAACACCTACCATCTTACTTGGGTTTCTCTTAGCTTGGATGTGGGGTATCTCTTCAAGGCTGTTCCAGCAAAGTGCAGTCACTGCTCCTTACCTTGGGCAAGGGGTATCTCCTCACCGTTGCCACTCCTGACCTTGAACATGGAATAGCTCCTCTAGGCCTTCCTGCACCTGCCCAGCCACCATTCCTTGGACGTAGGGTAGCTCCTCCCGGCTGCCGCCCCTGACCTCAGATGTGAGGTAGCTCTTCCTGGCCGTTCCTGCACTGTTGCAGCCTGGCACTCTCAGCTGCTGGCCCTGACCTTGGACGTGGGGTAACTCCTCTTGGCTGCCACCCCTCAGGCATGGGGTCCTCCCAACTTCTGCCCCTGATCGCGGACCTGAGGTAGCTCCTGCCCCTGACCTCGGGCGTGGGGTAGCTCCTCTCCGCTGCACTATGTGTGCCATCACAGGTATAACAGATGTTGCCAATTTTTTGAAATGGTTGCACCAATTTAATTATCATTAATAACATCTGAGAATTCCAACTACTCTGTATTTTTACCCATACTTAGAATTGGCAGTCTAATTATAGCTATTCTCATGAGTATATGGTGATATCGTGTTAAAATTTGCATTTCGAGAAGACTCTTGAGAGTCCCTTGGACTGCAAGGAGATCCAACCAGTCCATTCTGAAGATCAGCTGAGATTTCTTTGGAAGGAATGATGCTAAAGCTGAAACTCTAGTACTTTGGCCACCTCATGCAAAGAGTTGACTCATTAGAAAAGACTCTGATGCTGGGAGGGATTGGGGGCAGGAGGAGAAGGGGACGACAGAGGATGAGATGGCTGGATGGCATCACGGACTCGAAGTGAGTCTGAGTGAACTCCAAGAGTTGGTGATGGACAGGGAGGCCTGGCGTGCTGTGATTCACGGGGTCGCAAAGAGTCGGACACAACTGAGCGACTGAACTGAAGGACTTCCCTGGTAGCTCAGACAGTAAAGTGTTTGTCTACAATGTCGAAGACCTGGGTCCGATCCCTGGGTAGGGACGATTCCCTGGAGAAGGAAACGGCAACCCACTCGAGTACTCTTGCCTAGAAAATCCCATGGACAGAGGAGCTTGGTGCAGGCTACTGTCCATGTGTTCACAAAGAGTCGGGCACGACTGAGCGACTTCACTTCACAGACTTAGGCAACTTGTCATGTGACTGCTTTCCATCTTTTTGTCCACCCCAGTAACTGAAAATTCTACTAAAATTTCAGAGTAGAAATTTCATAGGGGCAGTTAAATAAAGAAAAAGGAAAAAAGGAAGCTCGGCAGACAGAAGAAATTTTAGATTGGTCATTGCATATGATCCCTATTTCTCTTGGAATACAGCAGAAATGTGAACTATTTAGTTCTGCATGAACTAGCTTCTACTTGCCTTGCCAGGTGTGTCATATACTTCTCTCCCCTCTTTCTCATGTTCTACATGTTGACATCTCAGCTCAGACACACCAAGTTCTCTCCAGATCTAGAGGCTTTGCTCATACTTGACTGCTGTATCCTCTTGTTATAATTTTGTCTCAGTTTCTAACCACCTCCCCTCACTTATCGTACCATTAAGTCTTAGCTAAAATATGACTTCTTCAAAGAAGCCTTTTCCAAACTAGTTGCAATCACCATCTTTTAAGCTCCAATAGACAATTCTTCTCATGTATGTCACTCATAATGGAGGTAAATGCTATTTAACATACAGATCTCCTACACTCTAAGCCCTATGAAGAAAGAGACTCTATCTGTCATGTTCATGGCAGGATTATTAGCCATAGTGCAGTATTCAGTTCATGAGAAGCCCTTATTAATCCTGTTGTATTTTGTTTCACTTAATTCAGTAACCTCCCAGTCTAAATTTCTTCCTTGCCTTTAACAGGGTTTCTTCCTTAGAAGTTGATGTCAGCAGAGTCTCTGCCTTAACTTGGTGGTTCTCTCTGGCTACTCTCTATTCAAAGGCAAACTCATCTATTTACATGGATTTAACTAGCTATACGCTATGACTTAAAAATATATTTCTGACATGCTTATCACAAGTTTCAGATTTGTATATCTAATTGCCTCCTAAGTATTTCCAACTAGATGTTATACAGATACTTCAAACTCAACATGTTCCAACCAAGCTCATCTTTTTCCCACTCCCCCATTGCCACCCCCTACCTATTCCTCCTACTCTTAACTTTTACAGGCTCACTTAATGGTGCCATCATCCACCTAGTTTCCTAAAGCAGAAATCTAGTAGTCATTCTAAACTCCTGTCTACCCACACCTTTTCATTCACTATCTCATTATTCCTCCCACATCATTCTATAATCTTCTTCCCATTCCTACTACTACTGCCTAATCAGGTTTCCATTCTTTCTTACCTTGACTACTGACATAGCCTCCTAATAACTTTTATCTCAATTTTGCCTTCCTTTGAAGCTTCCCCCACATAGAAGCCAGAATGACATACCTAAAATTTGGTTTGACTATGGAGTGTCTGTGCTTAAAGCTCTTAAAGGCTTTCCTCAGCCTTGTTATTCAGTTAACAGACTAGGCCATATATAAATTGACTTTTATTTACTTCTTCACATCTACCTTCTATAATCACCAACTTTCAATTACTATCAAACAGAGACCTTATCTTCATCTTCAGTTTCCCTCAAGCCTGAAATGTCACTCAGTTCCTACCCATCCTTCAAGATTAGATTCTGGGAACATTTCTTCCAGGAAGCCCCAAAGCTCTGGTTTGCACTGAGTTCACTCTGCTCTCCCACATCCCCCGTCAACCTTGGCAAACCTCTCATTACCACATAACTTCTCATTACCACATAACTGCCTATTCATAGACAGTCTCCCCCACTAAACCATCAAATCCTTGAGAACTGACCCAATATACTATTTGTTTTTGTGCCCCAGGAGGTACTGGACAGGCTGACACACGTTAGGTACCTAAAAATTGCTATGGCACTGTAATGTCTGTGGTCACTTTGACTCTCTGTGGCAGAACCCTTTACCTATTTTTATCCTTTCCTTTATTCTGCTGGATTCCAATTTTATTCCTGTTGACTCTGTGCCAAGCTCAGTTATGACTTTTCTTAACTTCCCTTGCTAAGACAGAAGACCAATGCAATATAAGAACTCAACGCTGGCCCCTGGAAACAGCTTTAAAAGAGGTTCACTCATTTGGGGAAAAGATGCTTTTGTCTTTTATTCATCCCCTCCTTTTGCCTGAAACATGTTCACAATGTCTAGAGTTCCAGGAGACATCAAGCATCCTTGAATGCAAATCCATACTGTAAAGATAGGAGTCTGGTAACCGAAGGACCATGAGCTTTCATACAAGCCAGGGATAACATTCTGTTAGACTTCTCTTACATGAGAGACTATGGTCCATACTTTGTTTAGCCTATCTGTGTCTTTATTACTAGAAGCTGAACAATAATGGTAACTAGTTCTGAATAAAACTTTCTTCTTAGAGTAATATCATATGGCCTCCCTTGTATGTAGAATCTAAAAAGAAATGATACAAATGAATTTACTTACAAAACAGGAACAAACACAGACTTCAAGAAGGAGCTCAAGGTTGCCAGGGCAGAGGGGGAAAAGGTCGGGGAGAATGGATAGTTAGGGAGTTCAGTTGAGTTTGGTTCAGTTGCTCAGTCGTGTCCAACTCTTTGCAACCCCATGAATTGCAGCACGCCAGGCCTCCCTGTCCATCACCAACTCCCAGAATTCACTCAAACTCATGTCTATAGAGTCAGTGATGCCATCCAGCCATCTCATCCTATGTCGTCCCCTTCTCCTCCTGCACCCAATCCCTCCCAGCATCAGAGTCTTTTCCAATGAGTCAACTCTTCATATGAGGTGGCCAAAGTACTGGAGTTTCAGCTTTAGCATCATTCCTTCCAAAGAACACCCAGGGCTGATCTCCTTCAGAATGGACTGGTTGGATCTTCTTGCAGTCCCAGGGACTCTCAAGAGTCTTCTCCAACACTACAGTTCAAAAGCATCAGTTCTTTGGCGCTCAGCCTTCTTCACAGTCCAACTCTCACATCCATATATGACTACTGGAAAAACCATAGCCTTGACTAAACGGACCTTTGTTGGCAAAGTAATATCTCTGCTTTTGAATATGCTATCTAGGTCGGTCATCACTTTCCTTCCAAGGAGTAAGTGTCTTTTAATTTCATGGCTCCAATTACCATCTGCAGTGATTTTGGAGCCCCCAAAAATAAAGTCTGACACTGTTTCCACTGTTTCCCCATCTATTTCCCATGAAGTGATGGGACCGGATGCCATGATCTTCGTTTTCTGAAAGTTGAACTTTAAGCCAAGTTTTTCACTCTCCTCTTTCACTTTCATCAAGAGGCTCTTTAGTTCTTCTTCACTTTATGCCATAAAGGTGGTGTCATCTGCATATCTGAGGTTATTGATATTTCTCTCAGCAATCTTGATTCCAGCTTGTGCTTCTTCCAGTTAGGGAGTTGGGGATGGACATATACAGACTGCTGCATTAACAATAGAGAACCAACAAGGACCTACAGTATAGCACATGGAACTCTGCTCAATGCTATGTGGCAGCCAGGATAGGAGGGGAGTTTGGGGGAGAATTGATATGTGTATATGTATGACTGAGTCCCTTCCCTGTTCACCTGAAACTAACACAACATCATTTGTTAATCAGATATACTCCTATACAAAATAAAGGTTTTTTTAAAAAAGTTTCTTCTTAAATGATGCAACTGAAAACTAAAATTGATCATGAAAAAATGCTTAATTGCGACCATCTAGGATGAACACACTTCTAATTTTAAAGGCATTACTCTATTCAGCTTCATCTAAAAAGCCGTGGGCTGGGTAACTTTTAATAGTTAGTGAGCTACTTTGTTTTTCCAGCTGTCATTTAACTCGGTGACTTGACACTTTAGTAGAGTTGGAGTTTCTGAGGCAATTACATGAGTACCTTTTATAGTATTCTTATTCACAGCTAGTAACTATTATGGGGGTTTCATAGTGCCTAATTAAGAAATAAGACAGAGTAATTAGAGTTCTTTCAAGGATTTCTAACCAAGAAAGTATTAATAAACTATCATGTATTTACAAGTATCTATGTGCATGCAAAAATATAAATCTTTATGTAGATAGCAAATATAAATTACTACTTTTTCAGCTGTCTCTCCATTTATCCAGTATAAAATAAAACAACACATATATATATACACACACAAATTTCAAATAGGCATTGGATTCTGGGTCTCTGACTTAACAAGTATCATACCTTGTGTTTCTAATGACTAAATCATTTGTTAATCTTGTTACCATTCAGAGTGACTACTGGTCATTTTCACATCATATTTCAAATTGCCAAAATCTGCTGGATCATTGAAAAAGCAAAAGAGTTCCAGAAAAACATCTATTTCTGCTTTATTGATTATGCCAAAACCTTTGTGTGATCACAATAAACTGTGGAAAATTCTTCAAGAGATGGGAATACCAGACCACCTGACCTGCCTCTTGAGAAACCTATATGCAGTTCAGGAAGCAACAGAATTGGACATGGAACAACAGACTGGTTCCAAATAGGAAAAGGAGTATGTCAAGGCTGTATATTGTCACCCTGCTTATTTAACTTATATGGAGAGTACATCATGAGAAATGCTGGACTGGAAGAAACACAACCTGGAATCAAGATTGCCGGGAGAAATATCAATAACCTCAGATATGCAGATGATACCACCCTTATGGCAGAAAGTGAAGAGGAACTAAACAGCCTCATGATGAAAGTGAAAGAGGAGAGTGAAAAAGTTGGCTTAAAGCTCAACTTTCAGAAAATGAACATCATGGCACCTGGTCCCATCACTTCATGGGAAATGGATGGGGAAACAGTGGAAACAGTGTCAGACTTTATTTTGGAGGGCTCCAAAATCACTGCAGATGGTGACTGCAGCCATGAAATTAGGACACTTACTCCTTGGAAGGAAAGTGATGACCAACCTAGATAGCATATTCAAAAGTAGAGACATTACTTTGCCGACTAAGGTCCGTCTAGTCAAGGCTGTGGTTTCTCCAGTGGTCATGTATGGATGTGAGAGTTGGACTGTGAAGAAGGCTGAGCGCCAAAGAACTGATGCTTTTGAACTGTGGTGTTGGAGAAGACTCTCTGAGAGTCCCTTGGACTGCAAAGAGATCCAACCAGTCCATTCTGAAGGAGATCAACCCTGGGATTTCTTTGGAAGGAATGATGCTAAAGCTGAAACTCCAATACTTTCGCCACCTCATGGGAAGAGTTGATTCATTGGAAAAGACTGATGCTGGGAGGGATTGGGGGCAGGAGGAGAAGGGACGACAGAGGATGAGATGGTCGGATGGCATCACTGACTCGATGGACATGAGTCTGAGTGAACTCTAAGAGTTGGTGATGGACAAGGAGGCCTGGAATGCTGCAATTCATGGAGTCGCAAAGAGTCGGACATGACTGAGTGACTGAACTGAGCTGAACTGGCTCAGTTTAAACTCTACTTCGTGGCTACCTAGACACTGGCAGCACATGGCCTCTACTCCAGGCGTTTAATACTAACTTTTCAACAATTATCAAGGCCCATTTTCTGAGAGGCTCTGACCTGCTTAGAGTCAGTATCACCAGCTGTTTCTATGTGACTGTTTAGCACTCTCCCCCAATCCAGGAGATGATCATTCACTCTGTGCAATGATTTCTGCACATACTCACTCCCTCCTGAGCAATTTAAAGTCCATGTAAGATTCAGCTTTGCTTTGTTTTTGAGGATAAATGATAGGATTTGAGATCAAATATTTTTAGACTGTAACATCATATTTTGCCTCTGCTGTTCTGTACTTAATAGGAACACACATGACTTCAATAACAATCAGGCTGTCCAAGGTTAATTCATTCACTGACTTTCTAGTATTGAGCGTCTGCTATGTGGTTAGCACTGCGCTAGGTCAAAACAGAGTTGGACACGACTGAAGCAATTTAGCAGCAGCAGCAGCACCAGGTCAAAAATACTACACTGAGCAAAAACTGGTATTGTATCTAACTCCATGTTGTGGGGAAGACATGTATTAGGCAAACTGTCACAGAAATGAGTTTATAATTGCAAACTGAGATTAGTGCTAGAAGGAAAGGAATATGGTTCTATGAATCTGCTAATCACAGATTAGCTTATTTCAGACCAAGCACCCTAGCAAGCAAACTAGAAACATGGAATTTTAAAAATCCATATGAATATGTCATAAAGCTCCTGAGGCTATGACGGCTCATGGGGCTAAAATCCAAGAGAAGAGGGAAGTTCATGGAGGTGAACCTGACAGTCAGAGTAACTTTTCCTCTTACGGAATTTGCTAATTCTCAGTGGAGGATCAGAAGGTGAGCAGAGCTCCCTATAGTCTCATGAGGCTGGGGAACACAAACTGAAGTTTCGGGCCCACAAAGAAAGGGAGGCCTTGATCAACTCCACAGCTTTCCATTGAGAAAGGACAGCACTTATGAACTCCCTTCTCCATGACTCACTCGTGGTGCACCTCCAACCAGGACTCCAGACAGTAAAGGCTCTTCCACTAGTGGATGGCTCAACATTTCAGTCTGGCTTTATCTGAGACAGTGATACTGCTGCTTACTGTACTAGTGAACATAGCAGTACTAGGAAGATATTCTGCTTTCATTCTATCCATGCTGCTCTCTGGACACATTTTGTAATGAAACCTTTGGTAAGATTCATCAGTTACTTCCTTTTCGCCCATTTACCCAGTGGCATGAACAAACGTAAATGGCAAGAGAGGCAGTCTAAACTTCAGGTTAAATGAAATGATTGCTATATTCCAGGTGGAAACATCCCACTGTTGAATACTATAATACTCAAACTAAGTCCAGAAGAATGGAGATGGGAGGTAAAACATTCTTCATTAGGTTAATAGGTACAACAGGAAGAATACCTACTCTCACTTCTATCCTATTGTCTCTAAACTAATATATTCAATATATGGGAGAAATACCAATATTAATAATAAATAATAATAAAATTATTATTTAATAAAAGTATTTAAATGTAATAATAAATGATAAATTAATCATTAGCTAAAAAGGATATTATTGTAAGACTGTCCACTACTCAAAAGGTATTGTATCTCATCTATACCATATTCAAGACTCCAGCTAGACCATGAATGTTTCTGGGCCCTGATGTACCTCAGACCACTTAACCACTATTTGCCCCACTTCTTTAACCATAAAATAAACTTCCTTGGTCAGAGGAAGGTTGTCTAGAATACCATAACAGTTCATAAAAACAGTTAGTCCATGAACAGTGATACTAAAAGAAAAAAGTTGAGAGGAAAGGCAAATTAAACTTTAAAGCATCACAGCCCCCTCCATTGTAAAAGGCAATGGCACCCCACTCCAGTACTGAGCGACTTCACTTTCACTTTTCACTTTCATGCATTGGAAAAGGAAATAGCAACCCACTCCAGTGTTCTTGCCTGGAGAATTCCAGGGACGGAGGAGGCTGGTGGGCTGCTGTCTATGGGGTCGCACACAGTCGGACACGACTGAAGTGACTTAGCAGCAGCAGCAGCAGCCCCTCCATGATGGCAGGCAGCTAGCTTGCCTCCCTGGGGTATGGTACAACACTGCAAGCTAAAGGCTGGTACCCATTCCTGGGAAGTACAGCCAGGTCAGAGTTTTGAGGAGTCCATGTTTTAATATCTGTCACCAAATGCGCTTTGATCAATACTAAGTAGTCTTGGGAAAAAAGCTGGGCAATGTAAATGGAATGAAATCATCTTGTTTCCCTGATAATTAAAAGCCTATCCACAGTGACCTTTTGGTGGTCATTCACATAGGACAAATTCAGTTACACTTTGGAACCTCATTGAAACAGGTTCAGTCATGTATTCTCTCAAACTTTGTGATCAGTCTTACAATTCTCTTTCTTTTAGGTCCGTGACAATATGATATCATTAGCACTACCCATTGATCAATACAGATACTTACCCTCAGGCTTTCTACTAACAAAGTGAATAAGAAGATAAATTGTTTGACTTACATCCACTAGTATTTTCTGTATCCACTGTCTTGCAGGGCCACTCTTAAGGGAGCAAGTTATAGTGATCTACTCCTTGTTGGTGCAAATGTGTGCACTTCTGTTCAGTTCAGTCACTCAGTTGTGTCTGACTCTCTGCAACCCCATGGACTGCAGCACACCAGGCCTCCCTCTCCATTACCAATTCCCAGAGTTTACTCAAACTCACGTCCATTGAGTTGATGATGCCATCCAACCATCTCATTCTCTGTTGTCCCCTTCTCCTCCCACCTTCAGTCTTTCCCAGCATCATGGTCTTTTCCATGAGTCAGTTCTTCGCATCATGTGCCCAAAGTATTGGAGTTCCAGCTTCAGCATCAGTGCTTCCAATGAATATTCAGGACTGATTTCCTTTAGGATAGACTGGTTTGATCTCCTTGCAGTCCAAGGGGCTCTCAAGCGTCTCCTCCACCACAGTTCAAAAGCATCAATTCTTCAGCACTCAGCTTTCTTTATAGTCCAACTCTCACACCCATACATGACTACTGGAAAAACCATAGCTTTGACTAGATGGACCTTGTTGGCAAAGTAATGTCTCTGCTTTTTAATATGCTGTCTAAGGGGTGTCTTTTAATTTCATGGCTGCAGTCACCATCTGCAGTGATTTTTGGAGCCCCCCAAAATAAAGTCTGTCACTGTTTCTACTGTTTCCCCCATCAATTTGCTATGAAGTAATGGGACCAGATGCCATGATCTTAGTTTTCTGAATGTTAAACTTTAAGCCAACTTTTCCACGCTTCTCTTTCATTTCCATCAAGAGGCTCTTTAGTTCTTCGCTTTCTGCCATATGGGTGTTGTCATCTGCATATCTGAGGTGATTGATATTTCTCCCAGCAATCTTGATTCCAGCTTGTGCTTCATCCAGTCCAGCATTTCTCATGATGTGTTCTGCATATAAGTTAAATAATCAGGGTGACAATATACAGCCTTGACATACTCCTTTCTTGATTTGGAACCAGTCTGTTGTTCCATGTCCAGTTCTAACTGTTGCTTCTTGACCTGCAAACAGATTTCTCAGGAGGCAGGTCAGGTGATCTGGTATTCCCATCTCTTTAAGACCTATTTTTAACCAGATTCAAATATTTTCTTCTTTAGTCAGTTCATCTGAAGTAATTTTCCCATGAGAGTGGAGTGTAGTACAGCAGTAGGAGGGAAGGGGAGAGTTAAAACTACTTATGCAACTTATTTCTTATCCTTTACACTTGCATGGACCTCATCCTGAATATATTACTTTCACTTGCTGACAGAGGACTTCAGGCCATGTCTAACATCAGTGTTGGTTTCAAATTTTTCACTGCTTACTGTGTAAATTCTTTTCTTCATCTTATTGGTAAAGAAATAATCCAAACTGGCTCAACTTCATGCTTCTGATCTCCTCCTACCATTATCACCTTGGCTCACCCGACTCCAACTACTCTCTTCCTCCATCAAGCCAGTCCTGTTCATGATCTCTGCTCTTCTTGTTATTTCCACCTGGAATATTTTTGCTCTGGAAATGCACAAGCTACTTCAACACCTACTTCAGGCCATGGATCAAACAATATTTTCTTGGTGACAACATTCCCTGACAACCCTTTTTAAAAGTTAAACCCCAGGACTTCCCTGGTGGCCCAGGGATTAAGACTCTGAGCTTCCAATGCAGGGGACTCAAATTTGATTCCTGGTCAAGGAACTAAGATTACATATGCTGTGCAGCTAAAAATAATTTTAATAAATAAAAAATTTTTAATGAATCAATACAATTAATTTTTAATAAAAATTAAAATTTAAAAAAGTTCCCACCCTGGTAATTTTAATTTATCCTGATTTATTTTTCTCCTTACACATATCACCTTCTAATATACTTTGTGTTTCAGTTTATTAGCTTATCCTCTGTTTTTGTCTATCAGACTACCAGTTATAGGAAGGAATTTTTATCTGCTTAGTTTATTGCTATGTCTCCAGTGCCTGGAAAACTGTGAACATATGGTATATTCAATAAATATTTTAATGAAAGAAAAAGTGGATGAATCTTACCCCTCAAAGTTGTAACAAATTTTAAATTTTGTTTGAGAGTATTCCAACGAATTGAAAACAAACAGTATTGTAATAAATGAATATGTCTGATTTCATTCGCTCATATGTATTTATTATAAGAAACTTCCCCCTACCCCATTTATTTTCTCCTCTTTTTCCCCTTACAGTCTTCCAATCTACATATATTATAAAAATTTTGTGTGAGGAGAAATCAGTACAGATTGTGCTATTTCCCCAATATCTGCTGGCTTTGAGAATAATAATGCCACTGGTTGTTTCTGATACAAACACAGTGTAAGGCTTTGTTTCTTACAAGTCAACCGAACAAGCAAACAATGAGAATTACTCCCAGCTTGAAGAGACACACTGAATCCAGAATCTCAGTGAATGTCCCCATCACGCTAAAATCAACATGATCTAAAATCATCAGTTCCCTTTTGGCTTTACTCCCTCAGAATCCACACACACACACACACACACACATGCATACAATTTTAATGTAAACTAACAAAGTTATTTTTATGGGGGAATTCTTTCATCTCGGAGTTTTGTTTTTAAACTGGTCCCCAGAGTGTGCCGGATGTGACCTCAGTTAAAGCTTTGGAACAGAGTGAGGGGTAATGACAGGATAGAAGAACTGGCTTCCCTCAGCCAGGTAAATCCTTTAGACAGGCCTCATCCTGCTGCTGCTGCTAAGTCACGTCAGTCGTGTCTGACTCTGTGCAACCCCACAAGACAGCAGCCCACCAGGCTCCTCTGTCCCTGGGATTCTCCAGGCAAGAATACTGGAGTGGGTTGTCATTTCCTTTTCCAGTGTATGAAAGTGAAAAGTCAAAGTGAAGTCACTCACTTGTGTCCGACTCTTCGCAACCCCATGGACTGTAGCCTACCAGGCTCCTCCGTCCATGGGATTTCCCAGGCAAGAGTACTAGAGTGGGTTGCCATTTCCTTCTCCAAGACAGGCCTCATAAAGGACTCATTAAGGATACTGAGGCAAAAGGAAAGTATATCATCAGAGAAAAAAGGAGGGCTGCTTCGCTGGGAGCCTCATGGGCCATGTTAAAGACTTAGAATTTCGCTCTGAATGAGATGGAAAGCTATCTGAGGGTCTTTGAAAAGTTCATCTGTGATATTCTTCTGGAAACAGACTGAAGGGGAACCAAAGCTGCAGAAGGGAGATCAGTTAGGAGGCTATGACAATAATGCAGAACAGACAGAACAGTGATCTGAATTGAGACCACAGCAAAGGACCGACTGTACAAGAGTGGAGAGAGTTTTTGAAAGCAGAGCCAACAAGATTTGTTGCCAGATCAGATGTGGGTTGGAACATAGAGGAGTAAAGAGTGACTCTGAGGTTTTTGTCCTGAGCAACTAGAGGAATGGAATAATCACTAACTGAGAAAAAGTCAAGAAATAAAACAAGCTTGAAGTTAGCAGCATGAGGTGAAGGGGAAAATTAGGAGTTCAGTGATTCATGTGTTAACAGTCAATGAATGGGTCATATGAATCTGGCATTCAAGGGCAAGCTCTAGGCTGCAGGTGCAAATTTCCAAGTCTTCAGCATATAGATGATACTGAAAATCATGGACTGGATGAGATCAATGGAATGCTCACCAATAGAAAAGATCTCCAAGCTGCTCTGGAAGGCAATATGGCAACTCCTCAAAGATTAAACATTAGAGTTACCCTGCATGCATGCTCAGTTGCTCAGTCGTGTCCAACTCTTTGCAACACTAACGGACTGTAGCCCACCAAGCTTCTCTGTCCATGGGGATTCTCCAGGCAAGAATGCTAGAGTGGGTTGCTATGCCCTCCTGCAGGGGATCTTCCTGACCTAGGGATGGAACCCGTGTTTTCTGCATTGCAGGCAGATTCTTTATCCACTGAGCCATTGGAAAGCTAGAGTTACCCTATAATCTAGCAAATCCACTGTTAGGTATATACCCAAGAGAAATGAAAACATGCATATAAAATATTGGACAACATGTAAAGGCACTGACCCTCCTGCAGATGAAAAATTCAAGTATAACTTTATGAACAGTCCTCCATATCCATGGTTCCACATCCTCAGATTCAACCAAACATGAATTAGGCATTACTGTAGTACCCATTTATTGAAAAACAAAGTTCACATATAAGTGGACATGTGCAGTTGAAACCTGTGATATTCAAAGGTCAACTGTATATCAATGATCACAGCAGGAGTATTTGTAAGAGTCAAAAAGTGGACACAACTCAACTGTCAACTAATAATGGGTAAAGTGTGATATATCGACACAATGGAATGTAATTTGGAAATCAAAAGGAATGAAGTATGTACTACAATGTGCATGAACCTTGAAATCATTATGCTAGTGAAAGGAGCCAGTCACAAAGGACCACATATTGTATGAGTCCATTTATATGAAAGTATAAATTTTCATACAACCAGAGTAAGCAAATTTGTAGAGGCAGTGGTTGCCTAGGGCTGGGAATGGGGGGATGAAAAGCTGCTGCTGCTGCTGCTGCTGCTAAGTCGCTTTAGTCGTGTCCGACTCTGTGCGACCCCACAGACGGCAGCCCATTGGGCTCTGCCATCCCTGGGATTCTCCAGGCAAGAACACACTGGAGTGAGTTGCCATTTCCTTCTCCAATGCATGAAAGTGAAAAGTGAAAGTGAAGTCGCTCAGTCGTGTCTGACTCAGCGACCCCATGGACTGCAGCCTACCAGGCTCCTCCATCCATGGGAATTTCCAGGCAAGAGTACTGGAGTGGGGTGCCATTGCCCTCTCTGGATGAAAAGCTAAGTAGATGGTAAAAACTAAGGGAGAAGAGGTTTCTCTTGAGGGCAATGATAGTGTTCTAAAATTGATTATGGTA
Source organism: Nanger dama (assembly GCA_917880005.1). NCBI lineage: Eukaryota > Metazoa > Chordata > Mammalia > Artiodactyla > Bovidae > Nanger > Nanger dama. Next base: position 19,426,966 of record CAKJTW010000020.1, read on the forward strand.
AGCATAGAACAATTTTGTAAATATACTGAAAGCCATTGAATTGTACACTTCAAGTGGTTGAATTGTATGCTGTGTGAATTATAGCTCAGTAGTGCAATCCAAAAAATAAAGAAGGAAAGAAAAGAAAGAAACAGAGGAGACTTCCAATCCTGAGGAGACTTTGAATCCTGAGGCCATCAGAATTTTGGGGATTGGGCTCAGATGGTAAAGAACCCACCTGCCAATGCAGAAGACATAATAGATGTGGGTTTGATCCCTGGGTTAGGATGCTCCCCTGGAGGAGGGCTTAGCAACACACTCCAGTATTCTTGCCTGAAGAATCCCATGGACAGAGGAGCTGGTGGGCTACAGCCCACGGTGTCCAAAGAGCCAGACACAACTGAGCAAGTGAGCATGTATGCACAACATTCATTAGACATCCAGGAGGAAGTTTAGAGTAGGGATTTAGAGGTGTGACTTTGGAGATGAGGAGAAAGGTCTGGGCTTGAAAAATAAATCTGAAAGCCCTTTAGTATATAGACAGTATTTTAAACCATTGTATTAGGTGACATCACCTAGAAAGTGAGTGTAGAAAATATAGAGCTCAGAGGCTGAGTCCAGGGCATGCCAACATTAGAGGCTGGGGATATATAGAGGAACCAGAGCATAGGGCACTGAGCAAAGGATCCTGAAAAGGAGGAGCCAAAAAGTAAGAAGAGCCGAGAGTACAGTGTCCTAAAAGTCAAGTGAAGAAAACACCTAAGGGAAGAGTGATCATCTGTCAAATCCTGACAAGACCTCAAGTGAGACGAAGAGTAAGAGCAAACACTGGTGTTAGCTATGTGAAACTCAATGGAAATTTTACCAGAACTGTTTTGCAGGAGTCACAAGAATGAATGCCTGATTAGAAAATAGGAGATGAGCAAACTGCAGATAACAAGTAGATAGAACCATTGAGAAGATTTGCTTGTCACAGAAGCAGGAAAAATGGCCCAGTAACTAAAGTGAAATAGAGCCCAGAATTTTTTTTCTCCCTATATTGGAAGAAGTAGTAGCATTTTATAAGTTTCTTGAAACTGAGCAGGCCACAGAGAAAACATGATTTTAAAGAAAAGAGAAGCCAACTGCTGATGTGTGGTCCTTAAACATGTGACAGGGGATGGGAACTGGTGAGCCAGTGGAAGGGACTGGCCTTAGCTAAAAGACTGTGCCAAGTTCACCTGTCGTGAGGAAAGAGAATATATGGACACAGAGTATGCAGCTGGGTGGACGTGATGATCCACACTACAACTGTTCTGGGGTCTTTTATTCTCCCAGTAAAACAGGAAACAAGGTCTCAGCAGAGAGTAAGGATCGGGGAGGAAACATGGAGGAGAGAAAATAAAGAAGAAAACAGTCTTTGGGCAATGGCAAGTGAAGAACTAGAGACATGCAGTATCGCCGTCAGTCATTAAGTGACCACTGCAGTTAATACTGAGCTACGAGTATGGCCAGTCATCAGGGTGGTGTTTTTCTCCTGGCCTGTTCAACCATATGATGGCAGGTCCTAATAAAGAATTGGCTTCAGCCAGCATTGAGATTAATAAAAGAGGGAGATGTTCACAACTTTGTAAAAAGGAAAGACAGAAGATTTTAGTCTGATCATAGTACTTCTACTTCATGGGAAATAGATGGGAAAACAGTGTCAGACTTTATTTGGGGGACCTCCAGAATCACTGCAGATGGTGACTGCAGTCATGAAATTAAAAGACACTTACTCCTTGGAAGAAAAGTTATGACCAACCTAGATAGCATATTCAAAAGCAGAGTCATTACTTTGCCAACTAAGGTCCGTCTAGTCAAGGCTATGGTTTTTCCAGTAGTCATGTATGGATGTGAGAGTTGGACTGTGAAGAAGGCTGAGCGCCGAAGGATTGATGCTTTTGAACTGTGGTGAGGGAGAAGACTCTTGAGAGTCCCTTGGACTACAAGGAGATCCAACCAGTCCATTCTGAAGGAGATCAGCCCTGGGTTTTCTTTGGAAGGAATGATGCTAAAGCTGAAACTCCAGTACTTTGGCCACCTCATGTGAAGAGTTGACTCATTGGAAAAGACTCTGATGCTGGGAAGGATTGAGGGCAGGAGAAGAAAGGGACGACAGAGGATGAGATGGCTGGATGGCATCACTGACTCGATGGACATGAATCTGAATGAACTCCGGAGTTGGTGATGGACGGGGAGGCCTGGCGTGCCGCAAAGAGTTGGACACGACTGAGCGACTGAACTGAACTGAACTGATAGCAACAAAACACACTGAAAGGAAATGTTTACATTAGGTATGATTTTACAGGCAATTTTAACCTTTTATGTATTCTTTTCTTTTGCAAAAATCAAAACTCACTCAATCTACTTTCAGTTCAGTTCAGTTCAGTCGCTCAGTCGTGTCCGACTCTTTGCGACCCCAGGAATCGCAGCACGCCAGGCCTCCCTGTCCATCACCAACTTCCAGCGTTCACTCAGACTCACATCCATTGAGTCAGTGATGCCATCCAGCCATCTCATCCTTGGTCATCCCCTTCTTCTCCTGCACCCAATCCCTCCCAGCATCAAAGTCTTTTCCAATGAGTCAACTCTTCGCATGAGGTGGCCAAAGTACTGGAGTTTCAGCGTCAGCATCATTCCTTCCAAAGAAAACCCAGGGCTGATCTCCTTCAGAATGGACTGGTTGGATCTCCTTGCAGTCTAGGGGACTCTCAAGAGTCTTCTCTAACACCACAGTTCAAAAGCATCAATCCTTTGGCGCTCAGCCTTCTTCACAGTCCAACTCTCACATCCATACATGACTACTGGAAAAACCATAGCCTTGACTGGACGGACCTTAGTTGGCAAAGGTCTCCGCTTTGAATATGCTATCTAGGTTGGTCATAATCTACTTTAAACAAGCTAATATTCAGGACCATCCCATGTAAGCAAAGTCAGGAAGCAGGACCAGATCTCACAAGAAATTTAAACCTGAAAGCAATAAAATAAGACAATAATTGTTTCTGATCCGGCTCTTACAGAGCACATGACCTCTTATTCTCAATGAGCACAAGCATGTTATGGTTCCTTCTATGACTCTGAATGATTCCCTTGATTTCCTCTGCTTGCAGAACAATGCACAGGACTCCAGTGTGGGTACTTTTGTCTCAGCCCATAGTTTCAGAGACCACCACCACCTGACTGAGTCTTTGTCTTCTTCAGATACACAGGAGGCAAACTGATTGGCTCAGCTTGAATCAAGGCTCCTTGTTTGGTTCAGTCAGCTAGAACCAGGAATGAGAAGTTAGCTGGTTAAAACATAAGAACAACCCAACCCCTTTCTTCCCAATGTCAGGAACAGAGGTAACTCAGTGAATCAGGCCAAGCAAGACTCCAAATATATCTTTAAGAAGACACATAGGACTTAACCAATATCTTTAAAATAAATACTTCTAAAGAAGAGACCAAAATTAGATAATGAGATATTAACATTTTCATGACTCAGATGGTAAAGAATCTGCCTGCAATGCCAGGGGACCCAGGTTTAGAAGTCAGGAAGATCCCCTGGAGAAGGAAATGGCAACCCACTCCAGTATCCTTGCCTGGAGAATCCCATGGACAGAGGAGCCTGGCGGGCTACAGTCCATGGGGTCACAAAGAGTCAGACATGAGTGAAAGACTTTCACTTTCAAACACTTGCAAAGAAAAGATCAAAGGAGAGCATGAAATATTAAAAATCTAGTCTCCTATTTTTGTTAAATATTTCTTCTCTGTTTCGGGTAGGTTTTTCATCATTGTAATGTGTAAAAAGCTTCTATGAGTGCCTATTAGTACAGGGCACCATGTCCTTCACTGCACAGAATGAGTCTGACAGGCATATTAACAGTAAAATTTAACTTTTTAAGAAAACATTAAGAACCTGCAATGTATTCCTTAACTATAAAGTGGAATTGTTCATAACAGAATATTCTGAAGATTCCCTGCCTTCATCTTTGTTTTCCTGCAGTTATTAAACTTTCAGCTTTATTTTGTTTTCACCTCTGATTTAAATTTATTTGTGGCATTCTAGTCTAAGGTTACTTTTAGTTGCATGAATTGTACATGATGCATGTTTTTGTACATAAAATTCAGGTAAACACAGAAGAAAACAGAGACAAAGAAAAGGCTCCTTTGTTTTCCCTCTCTCACCCCTGAGTATCCCCTTTGCAGAGGAAAACACTGGTAACAGATTAGGCTGTACACTTTCAACTGTTTTTCTAGGTTAGTTTTATTACTATCTTGTTTTTGAGGCTTTACTTTTCATTTTTAAACTTGCCTTTCTTTCTTTATGCTGATGACTTCCTGTCAGTATTCCTGGTAAGTTATATACCCCAGTGGCCTTGCATCCAGGTTCTATAAAGACATTTTTAATAATATCCCAGTGATCTAATCTCTTAAGGCTCTCATATTTCACCTGTTTTTTTTTTTTTTTAAAGCAGACATTTTACGGACTGGTGAAGCAATCATTTAGAAACATACATCTCTGAAGCCATTATAGTTTTATAATTTGTTCTGCCTCACAAACAACCACAGTCAGCCTTCCAAGAGGACAATCCTTTAAACCAAATCTCTAACGTTAAAGCCGCTTATGGCTATTTCAGATAATGGGCGCTGTCCAGTGTGTGATGCGTTTGGTCTACTTAATTTAGGGAGGATCTGTTGCACTAATAATGGACTTGAAAATGAGCTCTGCACTAGAAATCCAACAGTGAATAACAGAAAAAGTGAGCTTACAAAATTTATTGGAAATTTTTTCTGAAGGTCAGAGAACATATTAAGCACAACTGCAAGTGTGCATTTTTAATAGTACATTATATTTTTAGGAGGCTCTGATGTAAAAGCTTATTATGCATCCCTTTCAAAAAAAAAAAAAAACGAAACACAAAAACAGGTTAAAGAGACTTCAATCAAAACGCACCTTGTAGATCTGTCTAAATTTCTAGAATAATAAATTAGATGTAATAAAAGAAAAACATCTCTGGATTTTGCCCCCCAAAAAGAAAATATGCCCTTTGTGAACTTGGTATGAGTCATACTTGTATAGAAACACACATTATCATTTGAAGGCTAAGTCATCTTGAATAGGAATGAGAATTTGTCTCTCAGTTTCCTTATTTTTAAACTGGAAATAATACTGTCTATTTTATAAGTATGATACAATGTATGCATAGCAGAGGCTTTGCCATGAGCTTGGTCCACAAGTGACTCCTAATTCCAGCTGCTGGTAGATAATTACCATGCTGATGGCAAAACTCTACCCCAAGTATCTGTCTTATCTTTCAGCTTTTCTGTCTCAAGACTTGTTCTGAAGAAGTAAAGTTTTTCATCCTTCTGAGAACATTCCAGAAACATGGGGGCAATTAACAACCAGAGGGGCAACCTTCAACCACTGAGGAATGGGAGTCAGTGAACAAATGCCTTCTATTTTTGTTTCTTTTCTGTTTTTGAAGGACGTGCTACACAGTTCTTTGGAGGGTCCCCAGTGGAAATGAGTACCATTTGCCCACAGCAAAACTGTCTCAATAATGGACCCTTATAATTGGCTTCCTGGAATCATCTCTCTAATAAATTACCTTCTCCCAAATGCTTATCTCAGACTCCACTTTGAGGAAAAAACAAACTAAAGGGCTTTTAACATTCCATTCCCTTCCCTGCCTCTCTTCATAAATGCCATTCCCTCTACTGATCAATCAGATTTCCAGTCCTTATCAAGGACTTATTCTTGCAAAAAATGTGTTAGATACAACTATCTAATATGGTAACCACTAGTGACACATGGGCACGGAGGACTTGAAATGTGGCTAATCCAAATTAAGAGTTGCTGACAGTGTATGCCATATAACAGATTTCGAAAACTGAGAATAAAAAAGACTATAAACTACCTTACTAATAATCACATATTGGTTAGTTGAAATCACAGTATTTTACATTTATTGTTGTTGTTCAGTCACTAAGCTGTGTCTGACTCTGCAACCCTATGGATTGCAGCACATCAGGCTCCTCTGTTATCCACCATCTTCTGGAGTTTGCTCAAATTCATGTCCATTGAATCTGTGATGCTATCTAACCATCTCATCCACTGCCACCCCTTTCTTTTGCCCTCCTTCTTTCCCAGCATCAGGGTCTTTTCCAATGAGTTGGCTCTTCGCATCAGACAGCCAAAGGACAGGAACTTCAGCTTCAACATCAATTCTTCCAACAAATATTCAGGGTTGATTTCCTCTAGAATTGACTGGTTTGATCTCCTTGCAACCCAAGGGACTCTCAAGAGTCTTCAAAAGTATTTTTCATACATTGAGTTAAATATTTCAAATGTATCACTAACAAACTTCGCTTGTTTCTAATTTTTATTTTTTTTTTTTTTACTTTATTCTACATTACAATACTGTATTGGTTTTGCCATACATTGACATGAATCAGCCACAGGTGTACACGGTCTCCCAATCCCAAAGCCCCCTCCTACCTCCCACCCCATATCATCTCTCTGGATCATCCCCGTGCACCACCCCCAGGCATCCTGTATCCTGTATCGAACACAGACTGGTGTTTCATTTCTTACATGATAGTATACATATTTCAATGCCATTCTCCCAAATCATCCCACCTTCTCCCTCTCCCTCAGAGGCCAAAAGTCCATTCTATACCTCTGTGTCTCTTTTGTTGTCTCACATACAGGGTCATCATTACTATCTTTCTAAATTCCATATATATGTGTCAGTATACTGTATTGGTATTTTTCTTTCTGGCTTACTTCACTCTGTATAATCGGCTCCAGTTTCATCCATCTCATTAGAACTGATTCAAATTTATTCTTTTAAGGGCTGAGTAATACTCCATTGTCTATATGTACCACAGCTTTCTTATCCATTCATCTGCTGATGGACATCTAGGTTGTTTCCATGTCCTGGCTATTATAAACAATGCTGCAATGAACATTGGGGTACATGAGTCTCTTTCAATTCTGGTTTCCTCAGTGTGTATGCCCAGCAGTGGGATTGCTGGGTCATAAGGCAGTTTTATTTGCAATTTTTTAAGGAATCTCCACACTGTTTTCCATAATGGCTGTACTAGTTTGCATTCCCACCAGCAGTGTAAGAGGGTTCCCTTTTCTCCACATCCTCTCCAGCATTTATTGCTTGTAGACTTTTGGATCACAGCCATTCTGACTGGTGTGAAATGGTACCTCATTGTGGTCTTGATTTGCATTTCTCTGATAATGAGTGATGTTGAACATCTTTTCATGTGTTTGTTAGCCATCCGTATGTCTTCTTTGGAGAAATGCCTATTTAGTTCTTTGGCCAATTTTTTGATTGGATCGATTATTTTTCTGGAGTTGAGCTGCAGGAGTTGCTTGTATGTTTTTGAGATTAGTTGTTTGTCAGCTGCTTCATTTGCTATTGTTTTCTCCCATTCAGAAGGCTGTCTTTTCACTTACTTATAGTTTCCTTTGTTGTGCAGAAGCTTTTAATTTTAATTAGATCCCATTTGTTTATCTTTGCTTTTATTTCCAGTATACTGGGAGGTGGATCATAGAGGATCCTGCTGTGATTTATGTCGGAGAGTGTGTTGCCTATGTTCTCCTCTAGGAGTTTTATAGTTTCTGGTCTTACATTTAGATCTTTAATCCATTTTGAGTTTATTTTTGTGTGTGGTGTTAGAAAGTGATCTAGTTTCATTCTTTCACAAGTCGTTGACCAGTTTTCCCAGCACCACCTGTTAAAGAGATTGTCTTTACTCCATTGTATATTCTTGCCTCCTTTGTCGAAGATAAGGTGTCCATAGGTGTGTGGATTTATCTCTGGGCTTTCTATTTTGTTCCATTGATCTATATTTCTGTCTTTGTGCCAGTAACATACTGTCTTAATGACTGTGGTTTTCTAGTAGAGCCTGAAGTCAGGCAAGTTGATTCCTCCAGTTCCTTATAACATGGCTACTAAAATTTTTTGATTACATTAGAAATTCATCCTGGCTGAATCAGAAAAACGTATAAAGGCATGAAACCTATCAAAGCAATAAGTACACCCACTGTTTCCTTAGTTTCCTTTTGGTGACAGTTCTTATCGTTAATATACTGTCAGGCTGAGGGAATGATATCTTTCACTTATTTCCCAGTATCTGGAACATAGTAAGTTCTCCATGTTTCCCTCTGCACAAATAAATTAGAGATTTTATTACAGGAAGAAATAAACAGTGAACTTTATAAAATAGGTTATTGTCAGATTATATAGGATGTCAGTGCAATTTATCTCAAAGGCGATATAACATTCTTGAAGGTTTTGGTACTATTTATTAGAAAGACTCATGTAGAATCAGTATGCAAGATGCAAAAGTGGAAGTGAGACTACAGCCTTGCTGGCATGCTATTGCAAAATGCTGAGTTTGCCAATAGAAAGTAGTAGCCATGGCAATGGAAGAAAATCAGATCATAAGATAAAATTAAGAAAATGCTAGAACTGATTGGCTCTGGATAGAAAAAGAAGAGAGGAAAGGAAGTTTTTATGTCTTCATTGTAGTATGAAATTCATTAGAAATCCATGTTCTGTAATTACTAATGTTATTAAAAAAAAAAAAAAAAGTTGACCTAAGAACTTTCCCTTACTATTCAAAGGTGTTTTCTAACTCAGGAAAAGAAAAATGACTGCAGAACAGCAGAAAAAGATGTCATATTCTTTATTCCTAACTTCAAAAGCATGCTCCAAGAAAACAAAGACACTATAAAAGCTTTTGGACTCTGAGGGAGAGGGAAAGGGTGGGATGGTTTGGGAGAATGGCAATAAAACATGTATATTTTCTTGTAAGAAATGAAGCGCCAATCTATGTTCAATGTAGGATGCAGGATGCATGGGGCTGACTCATAGGATGATTCAAGTAGAGGATGTGGGGTGGGAGGCGGGAGGGGGCTTCGGTATTGGGAGATTGTGTTCACCTATGGCTGATTCGTGTCAATGTATGGCAAAACAAATACAGTATTGTAATTTAAAAAATAAATAAATTTAATAATAAAAATAAATAAATAAATAAAATTTTAAAAAAATAAAAGCACTTTCAGAAAGAGACTATGTCCTTCCTCTCCACTCAAGCTTCCATGCCCAGAAGATAAGAGCCTTCTGATTAGGATGAAAAGAAGTCATGACGGAGAAGCAAAGAGGTTAAATACACATGCAAGGAGGACTGGAACATGACCTACTTTCCCAGATGTGTAGCTGGGGGAGACAGAAGGATGGAGAAAAGTATGGTGTTCTAGATCTACCACTTCAGTTTGGTATTGAAGCTTCAGGGCAGAAGTGATGGTGTGGGTCTCTCTACACCATAATGATATCAAGTCAACAGTTAGACATGGCTGGGTGTGACATAAGGGGACAATAAGGCTCTGATCCTACCTTAAACTCACCACTGAGAAGTGGACAAATAAACTTTCCCCACTTCCCCAAGCAGGGCTTAGATGTCAGTCGAAGGAGACAGCTGAGGGCCAAAGGGGCTTATATTTGTAACCCAAATGCCAGTGTGAATCATGAAACTGAGGTTTTTATAAATGCAGAGATTTCAGAAGAGTGACAAATATTATGACCACCAGAGAGCAGATACTCTCTCTCCCAGACTTCCCATCTCAATCCCCATCCTGTCATTATCACACACAAGCCTTGGAAAGGAGGGCCACCCTAAAGAGAAGGAAAGAAAGTAAAATCCAGAACTGACACAATTTTAAGCTTGTCTGAAAAAGTATGACAAAGACTGAATTCACCTGAAAATGACTAGACATAATTTTACAGCATCAGGAAAAATAAGGCATATTATAGAAACTAAATACAAAAATGGGAAAATAAAATGTTACCTGTTTTGAAAATATGATTTCAGGGTTCACAAAAATTATATTTATAGCTGGTATAAAGGAATTTACCACATTCTTAAAGAGGATTAAGAACTCTCTTTGGGGAACTATAACATATTTTAATTAAAAAATAATAATAAACGACTGACTGAAATGCTTCAATGTTAAATTGACATTTAAGTGAATTGCTATTTTCCTCCCGCCTGGGCTTCGCTCTGAGGCATGGTATGACTGTAATTTAGTGCTGGGTTTGATCAGCTGACTCATTTGAAAAGACCCTGATGTTGGTAAAGATTGACGGCAGGAGGAGAAGGGGATGACAGAGGATGAGATGGTTACATGGCATCACCGACTCAGTGGACATGAGTTTGGGTAAACTCCGGGAATTGGTGATGGACAGGGAGGCCTGGTGTGCTACAGTTCATAGGGTCACAAAGAGTCGGACATGACTGAGCGACTGAACTGAACTGAACTTGATCAGTAAGGTGATAAGGATTACGAATCAATATACTTTAGTACAGCGTATTCCAAAGATTTCCAGTCCACTCTTAGATCAGTTAAAGGATTCTCCCACAAAATGCACTGAAGGTATGAAGATGACTTGATAGTTAAGATAAACTCTAGAGCAGTGGTTCTTTATGGAGAAGATAGAGGAGAAACAGCAGGTGGTTGGTTGGGGGTGGGATATGGTGTACAGGGAGTTGGGGGGTTACTCCCCATGGGACAGCTGGCAATGTCTAGAGATAGTTCTGGTTGTCGTAACTGAAGGTGGTGGGTGCCATGAGCATCTAGAGGGTAGAGGCCAGAGATGCTGCTAAATATCCTACAATGCACAGACAGTCCCCACAGCAACAAGTGGTCAAAAAAAAAAAAAGGCCACAGCTGAGAGACCTGCTCTAGAGGTGAAGCCTACCCATGCTGAGGATCCTGGCAACCTCTTGAAGCTGACTGATTGAAGTGCTAACACACACACACACACACAAAAAAAGTGTTGATGGGATCATTTGTTCTGGGAGGAGCTTGGAGAAAATCTCCAGAATTGTGACCAAAAAAAATGCCTTTTCTTTTAAAGAAGGGCTCCTCATTATGATAATAATAATAAAATTCAGGTAAACTTAGTTCTAGCTATAGTCTAGAGCAAGAAAGATGTAGATAACCATCTACTCATCTGTCTATTTTGGATTCTATATTCTGAGTATAGAAATACAAAGATCAGGGGAGAGGCAGAAAAGAGAGAAAGGAAGAAGTCTGTAAGTGAGAGTGAAAGTTTCTCAGTCATGTCTGACTTTTAGTGACCCCATGAACTATACAGCCCATGAAATTCTCCAGGCCAGAATACTGGAGTGGGTAGTCTTTTTCACTCTCTAGGGGATCTTCCCAACCCAGGGATCAAACCCAGGTCTCCCATATTGCGGGCAGATTCTTTTACCGGCTGAGCCAAAAGGGAAGCCTGACGTCTGTAAGACAAGCTCAATATTATCATTTCTATTGTACCGGGAAACAAATCACTGGGTCATTTAGTAAAATTAGCTTTGAAAAATATAAAGTTCAAAATTTTAAATGGTCATTTGATTGTTTTAAGAAATATTTTACCTTCTAAATAAAAAGTATAGACTGTCTTTAAATATTTTCCTCCTTTAATTATAGAATCAATTAATCAATAAATGGTCTCTTCCCTCTTAATTTCAGTAATCTGTTCTTGAATAGTTCTGTGAAAACCACTTCTGTGAACCTAACTACCACAATTTTAAATGGAAAATTATAATGTATATGTCAACCACAAACCTATGGCCAATTTTCTAAAACTCAGTAAAACAATCTTAAATAATTAATAAACTCTCACATTAGAACATATAATGCTTGAAACATTACTTCTCAATAAACAACAAATCGAAACAGCTAATAATTTAGCAACATACTAAATATCACCTCTCCTAAGACTCAAGAAATTTTCAAAATATCAACATGTGAGTCTGATGTTGTGGCTTAAATAACTCAAAAATATTCTGAAACATTGTTTCATTGGAAATATTTTGTTGATTTTTCATTTCACTGACAACCAACAGTATTTTTCATATACTTATTGGAGGGCTACATCCAAAGGGTTGCAAAGAGTCAGACATGACTGAAGCAACTTAGCTGCAACATAGGGTACTTGCACACCTTCCTTTGTTAAATTCTGTTCAACTATATTAGCTGTTTCTTTTATTTAATTGTATGTATTTCCAAAGAGTCCAATACAACTAAAACACTTTTTTTTTAATGTATTTATACTATTGAGATATGAGTTGCTTATATATTCTAGGTGTGAGCCCTTTGTCAAACATATGTACTGTGAACATTTTTTTCCAGTTTATAATCTGCTTTTCATTTTTAAATGTTTCTCAAAGAGAAGAAGCTTTTAATTTAATGAACCCAATTGTTAAGATTTTACTTTCATGATTAGTGTTATCTGTAAGAAATTTCTACCTACTTCTAGGTCAAAAAGATATCCTCATGCTTCTTTCTTCTAGAAGTTTCATATAAATATGCACTGCTGCTGCTGTTAAATCGCTTCAGTCACGTCCAACTGTGTGTGACCCCATAGATGGCAGCTCACCAGGCTTCCCAGTCCCTGGGATTCTCCAGGCAAGAATACTGGAGTGGGTTGCCATTTCCTTCTCCAATGCACGAAAGTAAAAAGTCAAAGTGAAGTTGCTCAGTCTTGTTTGACTCTTAGCGACCTCATGGACTGCAGCCCACCAGGCTCCTCTGTCCATGGGATTTTCTAGGCAAGAGTACTGGAGTAGGATGCTATTGCCTTCTCCGAAATATGCACTAGAATGTCTAAAAATAAAGGTTGATAACACCTATTGTAGGTAAGGATATGGAATAACCATATCTTTCATAATTTGCTGCTAAGAATGCAAAATGGTACAAGCATTTTGGAAAATTGCTTGGTACATTCTTAAGCTATTGAATATATACCTACTCTATAACCCAGCAACTCTAGTTACTTATTCAAGAGAAGTGAAAATATGTCCATCAGAAGTTTATACAAAAATACTTAGTGGCCATATTCATAGTAAAACTAGAAGCCACACGACTGTTCAACAAGAGGTAGCAGACAAACAAATTTTATATAATTTTTTTTATACTCATACAATGATAAATGAACTACAGCTGCAAACAATAATACAGATGAATCTAAAAAATGATGAGCAAAAGAAGCCAGACACAAAAGAGTTTATACTTTATGGTTCCATTATATGAATGTTAAAACAGGTAAAATTAATTGATCCTGATATTGATATAAATTAGAATATTGATTGCCTTGGGGTAGAGAGAAAGATAGGAGATTGAACAGGAAGGGGTATAAGGGTATAAGGAAATTTTCCAAGGTGGTGGAAATATTTTATATTTTGACAATGGAATGGATTACATGGGTGTATTGATTTGTTACTGAATTATATACTTGAAATGTGTGCATTTCACCACATGTAAATTATACCTCAAAAATACACATATTACATTTTAGAACCACAAGTATAAATTTTTCCTACAGCTAAGATATATGCACTTTATGACTTATTAAAAGTCACAGGTATTCTACTAGAAAAATGTTTAACTAGGAGAAATCCTTTGGGGAGTGCCTGAATCTCCTGTATGTCTGAGAAGATCTGTCTTCATCTGTGCCCTTTTAGATGTAAGTAGAGAGTCAGATTATGTGCTGAAGGTTGTTTCTCTCTAGATTACAACACTTAATCTCAGTAGGAATTCCCAACAGTGGGGCTATGTTCTCCATTATGTTTGACCTGTACTACTGGGCAAGTGACAAGAGTGAATTCAATCTCTACTTGAAGTTGTAAATATCAAATATGGAATAACAGGATTTTCTTTATAAAAATAAAGCAAATGTAACCCACTCCATCTTTTCAAGGACCAGAGCAAGTATATACCTGATCAGAGACCAAGATCTGCTAAGACTCCAGCTCAATCTTAACAGTACAGAAGAGACTATATCACTGAAAGTAAAGCATTAACAAATCCTCTTGTGCTTTATGAACAAACTTGGCCCTGGCTAATTTTACAGCACTGTTTCCCTAGAAACTTGAAAAAGCAGAACCGAAGTGGTGTTACGAGACAGTATTTCTAATGATAAAACATGACAAATTGCATCTGGCAGGAGAGAAACTACATATAAACTGTAAAAACCTGATGGGAAACCAAAGTTTGGAGCTCACTGTATGTGACGACTCTTATAACTAGGCAATCCCCTTGCAGGAACTCCAGAATTTATGCCTCAAATGTTGTTATAACAGATGTTGGTTCCTATTTGAGATATGACACTTTCACATCAGGACCACATGCATGTGTCTCATCTCCTTGCACCTGAACTGTCAACTTGGAAGCCAGAGATCAGTCCCCTGACAGATGTGAGGATTGCTGCAAGAGTCTTACTGAAGAGGGATGCCCAACAATGTATTTCTATATTTGTTTTCCTCTCAGATATATATATAAGTAGTTCCTCTTTAGTTTATGTGTACTGGAGACTACCCTAGTGGTCCAGTGGCTAAGAGGACCACATTCAATGCAGGGAGCCCAGGTTTGATCCCTGGTGAGGGAACTAGATCCCACATGCAACTACAAGTTCTCATGCCACAACTAAAAGAATCTGCATACTGCAACTGAACAAAAAGATCTCGCATACCACAAGGAAGATCAAAGATCCTGTAGGCCACAACTAACACCTGGCACAGTCAACTAAACAAATAAATGTGGTGGTTTAGTCACTCAGTCATGCCTGACTCTTTGCAACCCCATGGGCTGTAGCCCAGGGGGATCCTCTGTCATGGGGGGTCTCAAGAATACTGGAGTGGGTTGCCATGTCCTCCTCCAGCGGATCTTCCTGACCCAGGGCTCAAACCAAGGTCTCCCACATTACAAGTGAATTCTTCACTGTCCAAGCCACCAGGGAAGCCCAAATACATAAAAATATTTTTGAAAAAAATAAAGCTTACATGTAACAAAGATGAAAATATAACCTCTCCCTTACATCCGGTTAACTGTGCCTAGTTATTAAATATCATAAACCAAAAGCAAACAAAGGGTCAAATATCATTAAGAGAAGTTGGTGACCAAATAGTAGACAGAAACATAGAATGGAATGAAATCCCCAAACCATTCTAAAGCAGAAAGAAAAAAATAAGGATATTTAGACTTAAAAGTACTTGATACAAACTTTAATAAACTAAGAGCAGCTCCTAAACAGTTTCCCATGACCATTTGAATTAATCTACACGTTAAGTCTATCAGAAATCAGTATACTACTATCAGTCACTAACTTTTCTTGAGCTTGCTATATAAACTTTTTTCCTATATAAACTTTTAATGAACCCAACATAAACAGTAAGTCAATGAACTTAAAATTATGATCACCATAGGGAAATTAAGACTCATCCTGAGTACACATGAATTTGTCATTTGAACTTTAGTTATGAAAGCAGCACCTTCTCTTATCGAGTTCTAGGTAGAAAGCCTACACCCTCATTTGGCAGTTAACATTATCATTTGCACATACTGAATGACACTGTAAAAAAATTTTGTTAAAGCTCAGTATATCAATGACTAGATGATATAGCTGCAGGGCTTTTGTTTTGTTTTTGAAGACAAAAACACTATGGCTTTCCAGATGATTAAACTGAAATGTTTAATAATCTGCAATTCTGATTTATTTTCTAGGCATACATGCAAATTTTACCAATAGCCTGTAGCAACATACTTAAGCTGCCACAAGTTGATCAACACATTCTAGCCTGGGTGTTTAAAAAGGATCTCAGGTAGAGATCATGGTCTTTTATAATGAGTCAGTTCTTTTCATTAGGTTGCCAAAGGGTTGGCACTTCAGCTTCGGCATCAGTCCTGTCATGAATATTCAGGGTTGATTTCCTTTAGGATTGACTATAGTTTGATCTCCTTGCTGTCCAAGGGACTCTCAAGAGTTTTCCCTAGCAGCACAGTTAAAAATCATCAATTCTTCAGCATTCAGCCTTCTTTATGATCCAGTTCTCACATTCATATGTGACTATTGGAAAAACTATAGCTCTAACTATAAAGACCTTTCTTGGCAAAATGATGTCTCTGCTTTTTAATACACTGTTTAGATTTGTCATAAAACAATATGAAGAAGAATGGAATTTCCATAACTGGCATAGAAGAGCTCTCTGTAGCTAAAGAACAGAGAACAAAGATGTATCCTCTCCTGCTCTCCTCTACCAAATGAACAAAATGAGAATTCTGTTTACATGGAATAAGAGGAAATTGCTACAATCCACAATATTTGCACAGCTCATTAACAGCACAATATACATAAAAGTCACCACACTCTCAAATCACTCATTCATTTAGTCATTCAACAAATATTTGGCAGGCACTATTCTCTGTCCTAGGACTTCCCTGGTTGCTCAGTAGTAAAGAACCCACCTCAGCAAGAGATGCAGGTTAGATCCCTGGGTCAGGAAGATCCCCTGGAGAAGGGATTCCTTCTTGTATTCTTGCCTGGAAAATCCCATGGACAGAGGAGCCTGATGGGCTACAGTCCATGGGGTCACAAAAGGGTCAGATACAACTGAGTGATTAAACAACAACATTCTCTGTCCCTGAGATACATGAAAGAACAAAATATGACTTCCAAATCTCATGAAATTTACATGCTAGAGGATGAAGACTGGCAATACACAAGTATTATAAATAAGATAAATGCATCATATGTATATGTATTTTGTAAATATACTAAAGTAATGCGTTTTTGTTTTTGTTTTCCAAGATTGGGGTAAGGTGGGACTGAGATGGGGCTCTAAACAGGTTAATCACAGAAGACCTCCTGAGGGAGTGATAGTGATTAAATAGTGGGTCAGACTGTTGCCTTTCTGGCCCACCCTAACTTTTCAGATGGCCTCAAGACAGCTGCTACTAAAATAAAAGAACATGTCACAGGAAGAACAAGAAAGCAAAAACTGAAGTACTGTGTAGAATATATCCAGAAAAATTGGGGTTGTGCTTACAGACATATTGAAAGTAAGCAAACTGCAGGCTTACTAAGACTGAGGAAACTATGTTGGTAAAGAATCCATGAGCCTGAGAACCAAAGAGCTGTGTGTCTCTCTGAGTCTTAAACAACCTATAGGTCTACAAACAGCTGCAAAATACATACAGCCCCTAAGGGGAACATATTTCCACAACCCACTTCAGATGTGGCCAAGAAGATTAATAGACGAGGAAGAGTCTTCCAGAGAGTAGGGTAGGAGACCACAAAAAGCAATAAGTAAGAATTCCCTCCCAAAGAGCAGAAACAAGATCCAATCAAGGAACTTCCTCCACTGCCAGAGCAGAGGGCTTTGAGGCCCCAGCCCAGCTGGTCTCCATCAGTGCTGTGGACCAATGACTGCTGTGTCTCTCATTCTTATTTGAACAGGGGATTTAATTTCCTGGCCCACTCTAATCTACCTGAGTCATATCTGGACCTGAGTGGAAAGACTGAATATCACTGAGAAGTCTTTGGATTTAAGCTGGGTATAGTAACTGGATGGAACTTTGGGTCATCTGCCTTGGGACAGAGGTGAGTGCGCTCTATGTTTCTTGCATGGAAAAAGGATGAATGTGAGAAGGATACATGCAAAAACTGGGCAGTCAGAGCTGCAGGCTATGAGAGAGAGAGACAGCTGCCCACCAATATTCATCCACCCCTTACTCCTGCCACATAATTAGGGGGCATTCTCAGTTTCCCTTGCAGACTGATGTAACCACATGACTAAAATCTCAGCTATGATACATGTTTTTGTTGTTGAGTCACTAAGTCATGTCCGACTCTTTGTGACCCCATGGACTATAGCTCACTAGGCTCCTCTATCCATGGATTTTCCCAGGCAACAATACTGGAGTGGGTTGCCATTCCCTTCTCCAGCGAATCTTCCTGACCAGGATCGAACCCGAGTCTCCTGCATTGGCAAGTGGGTACCGCTGAGCCACCAGGGAAGCCCTACGATACGTGAGCAGCTGTGGTATGTGCCTGACTCTTCGAAACTCCAGCCTTTAAGAGACGTGTGCCTTGTACACATGTTGCTCTCTCCATTGGTTGAAACCTCAACAAGCCATGACCTGATGACAAGGTTCTAGAAGATAAAAGCATCACAAGATGGCAAGATGGGAGAATCTGGATCCCTGAATTGCCATGTGGAACAGAGTTACTACCAACCAGGTGTGTGTTAGTCACTCAGTCATGTCCAACTCTTTTTCAACCCCATAGACTGCAGCGCTCCAGGCTCCTCTGTCTATGGTATTTTCCAGGCAAGAACACTGGAATGTGTTGCCATTTCCTTCTCTAAGGGATCTTCCTGAATAAGGGATCAAACCTGGGTCTCTAGCATTGCAGGCATACTCTTTGCCATCTGAGACACCAGGAAAGCCCAACCTGGTATACCTTAAGTTATTCTAATAGGAAGAAATAACCTTCTTGTTCACAAAGTCACTGATTTTCTATGTCTATTTTCACAGCAACTCAGTCTAACACAGTAACGTAACTCCCTAGCTAGTGTAGCAATTATCTCATATATATATATATATATCTTCTACATAGCTAAAAAGCACATAATACATTTTAGAAAACTTTTGTCTTAATCTGTTTGGCTGCTATTACAGAATGCCTTAGACTAAGGGGCCTATAAACAGCATAAATTTATTTCTCATAGTTATGGAGGCAGGAAGTCCAAGACTGAGGTATTGCTGGCAGAGTCAGTGTCCAGGTGAGATGCTACTTCCTGGTTCATAGAGAGCCACCTTGTCACTGAGTTCTCTTGATGCAGGAGAGGAACAGAGTCCTCTTTTATTTATAAGAATACTAATCCTATTCATGAGGGTTCCACCCTCCAAATCCCATCACATTGGTGGTTAGAATTTCAACATGAGAATTTGGGGAGAACATTCCGTCTATTGCAGCTTTCTTTCAAAACAGCTAAAAATTGTTAAAGCTTTAAAAACTATTATTTTCCAGTTATTAAAAAAAAAAAAACTATGGTGGAACCACTAATTTCCTACAGATTATAGATAAGTGAATCATTACTATACTTAGCATGTAAAATTTAGCAGTATAATGAAGGAAAAAAGCACAGAAAAATATAGGCCAATGTGGTACTTAGACATTTTTATAGTGCTACAGCAATTAAAATGAAAATATATTCCAATGCCATTAAAAACTCTATTCTAAAAGCAATTACTTAATGCCTTTCTCTTACATCAGGTGGGAAATTTCTCAAGAGTAGGGACTCTGTTGCTTCCTACTATATAACTAATACCCAGAACAGTTTCAAAAATATAAGGAAGATTTAATAAGAAATTGTTAAATGAATGAATGAATGAAAAAAAGTATTTTAAATATCGAATCAGTTTTACCTTTTGTGGAAAAGTACTGCGTTTAGTAGAAACTCAAAAACCAAAAAAGTTGTATTCTTTTTCACCATTAATACTATCTCTCATCAACAAATCTCTCTGAATTAAAGAAAATCCTAAAAATTTTAAATTCTGAAATTTAAAATACCCTATCTAGCTTGACAGGCACACTAATAGTTAACTCAGAAATATGTCAGGATTTCAATTTCTAGCTTGAGTATTCCACACTCAGACATTTGATATTTATAAAATGAAACATAAAGATAAACCTTTGGTAAAATATTATGAAATAGACTTCTAACTTTGACATCAACTCCAAACTTTCCTTTTATCACTCTGAACTTAACAGCAGGAATTGTACATATTACTAAAAACTGTCTTTGACCCACAGTGGAAAAAAAAAAAATCAATGGCTTAATAGTTAGCTCCCAATCTCCTCCCAGCAACATCAATGTTGAATTTATCCACAGATGGGAAATAGGTTTGGTTTGTCTGTTTGCACAATAGGACAATGGATCAGCAGACAGCTTACCCATAATGTCAGCATTACTGAAACTATAGGTGGTAAATCCATTTAATCCAAGTATTTGTAGCCCAAACTTTCAAAGGGATGCTGGTCTAAGCTTAAGAGGACCCATAATTTTAAGAGAGACATTTTCTTCAGAGTTGAGAATTCCAGTGGAGAAGCACTAAACTCTATTGAGAATCCCATAAAAATTAGACTTTTAGAAAATGGATCAACAATACTGAAATAAGCCTACCACACTATTCAATTTGAGCGTAAAGCAAAAGAATTCTAAAGCAAATAGTCATTTTTTTCTTTTTTGCTTACTAAAAATGAGAAATAGTTTAAATAGGTCTCAAATAGATTATTTAAGCCGGCACTGAATCTAAGACTGAAAACTTAGTTTTCAGTATTTACAAACCACATTTAATTTTTAATACATGATTCATTCAATCAATAGATCTATTCAAGAAATATGTATTGAGTACTAGGACAGAGATTGTTTATTGCCTAGTGTTATATCCATTGTCCCTACCAAAAAAAAGATAAACTGTTAGTCTCTCAGTCGTATCCAACTATTTGCGACCCCATGGACCACAGCCCGCCAGGCTCCTCTCCCATGGGATCTTCCAGGCCAAAATACTAGTCATCCCCTTCTCCAGGGGATCTTCCCAACCCAGGGACCAGGCCTGGGTCTCCTGCATTAGCAGGGAGATTCTTTACCACCTGAGCCACCAGAGAAGCCCACTGTCCCTACTTAGAAGTCCTGATTTTTAGTTGGGTACGTAGATGTTGGAATAAAGATCTGATCCCAAGTCTCCCTTTTATCCTGGCTCTTACCACTGGAAGGGTGAGAGGTAACCTGAAATGTTATGTAGCAGCTTCTGAGAAATATCCTTGAAAAGCAGCCGGTATATAATCTTTGCTCTGTCTTCTCATCTTTCTCCACTTTGCTGTTTAAAATGTGTCTCTAATGAAAGAGGCTCTCTCTTGCACAAAATAATGAGCACACACCCTAGGGATGACAGACTAGAAAGCTAGAACCCACATTCATTTCTAAGGACTTTGTAGGTCAGAGCTACCACATCTGTCCTAGACTGTCCATCTTCAGACTTCAACACAAGAGAAAAAAATAAAGTCCTGTATTTTAAAGTCACTTGTATTGGGGGGGCGGTTTATATTACTGCAGTGAACCTAATCCTAACTGACACAAGCACAACCTGTAAGGTAAGTACTGAAATACAAGATGATTGAAGCAGATTTCCTTGCACACAGCCAGCTAAAGTTCTAGCAATCAGTACTGAAGTATAAAGAACACTGAAGTGAGTTATGACTGTTTTTGCCTGTTTGTTCTATTTTCAAACCAACTCCCTTCTTCTGGTAACAACAACCACTTTTCTTCAGAAGTTTCTCTCCCATATTATGAGGTCAGATTTTCATCCCCGTAGCCCCATTCTTCAGCCAATCTATTTTGCGGGGAGAGGTGAAGGGGAGAGGTGGGAATGTAATCCAAGCCTGGCCAATTAAAGTACCAGTCAATAAAATTGATTCAGAAATGAGCCAATTAAACTTGGCCATTTAGAACCCTGCTGTGTTAACAACCATCACTACAAGATGTCACATAACAAAACAACTTCGGACTCAGTGCTTACAGCAACAAGCATTCATCACAGAGCTGTAGGTCTTCTGGGCCTCCTAGCTTTAGGCTGCTGATTGGACGAAGGTCTGCTCCACGTCTCCCATTCTCCTTGGACTGGCAACAACCTGAGTGAAATTCTCTTAGTGATATATGGCTGAGGCACAAGCCAAACTAAATCACACAAGCAATTTAAGGTCTCTACTCATGTCATTCAGATTAATATTCCATTGGGGTGGGGAAATATATTCTGCCCACTGTGGTGAACTATAAGGTCACATAGACAGAGGATATGAAGAAGTGGAATTAATAAGGCACACAATCGATGTGTCAATTATGGACACATCTGGAGTTGCTGACACCTCTAGGGTCACAGTGGTCTTAAAAGGCTCTAAGCCTTGGGTGGCATGTGCCAATCTTCCAGGCTAAAAGGATGAAGCATGTCTCCAACGGCAGAGAATGACTTAACACATGGAGAGAAACAAAGATAGCCAAAGTAAGAGATGGGTGGATAGATACACAAAGCATACTGAATCCTTTACTTTAAAAGAGGAACATGCCAGAAAAAATACCAAGAATAGCAATAACAAGTGTTGTGTTGTGAGGATGCAGAAAAGTGAGAAGATCAGAGAAATTTTTGTAGCAGACATTCATTGTAATGACAAGTAAGGGTCATCTTCACCAGAGGAGACATAAAAATGATTTTCAGAAAAGCAGATTATGCATTCTCTAGCAGTCATTGTTGGCTATACACCTAATTTCCTTGCCCTGCCTTCTGTTACAGAGGTTGATAAAACTTCACTTCCCTAGAATCCATTGTTGCAATATAAGTTCTGCTGGGATCTCTCAGGAAAACTGTTTCTTCCTTACAAAAATGAAAAGGCAGCTTTCCCTCCCTCTACTCCCTACATCTTCCATTTCTATCTTTTTGCCTGGAAGACAATATGTTGCCTAACTGCAGGGAAGTCATTCTGCTCTTAAGAGGGAAAGCCAGAATAGACTTCTGAGGGGCTGGTCTTGAAATAATGAGCTAGCAGTTGTTTCTTTTGATCTTGTTTGGCTAAACAGATAAAACCTTACCCTGATTCAGATACTGTTAATTACAGATTCTGTTACTCACGTTTGAAAGGATTTCTAAACTGATTTAAGCCTAAAATCAAGGTAATATCTGTTTTAGGTCAAGAACCAGTTATACAACTGATCTTTGTATTGATATGTCCCCTTACAGTTTATAATACTTTTTGTACTCTTTACTCAGTTACTAAATTATTAAAGTGAAAGTGAAGTCGCTCAGTCATGTCTGACTCTTTGCCACCCCATGGACTGTAACTTATCAGGCTCATCTGTCCAAGGGATTTTCTAGGCAATAGTACTGGAGTGGATTGCCATTTCCTTCTCCAGCGGATCTTCCCAACCCAGGGATCGAACCCAGGTTTCCGGCATTGTAGACAGATGCTTTACCGTCTGAGCCACCAATTATTAAGGATTGCAGTTAAAGATAAAATCCTTGACTATTCAAGTAAATAAGTTAGATTTTATTAAATGAGACAGTAAACTGGAAAGCCTGATGTAACTGTCTAAACATTAAATAGATTTATGTATTACTGTTATAAAAAGGCAAGAAGCCATAACATGTTTTTGAGAATGGGAATTCATCTGTGTTTATTTAATAATGGACTGTGAAAGATGGGTTGGAAAAACTAGAATGGAAGCGAAGAGACCTGGGAAGAAGCTCTGATAAATGAAGGATCCACTGACAAAATAACAAGGGATTCTAGCCAGGATGGAGTAAGGAGTACCAGAATAGCTCTGCAAAGTTAGAAAACAGAACAAGATATATGAAATACCTATTTCAGATGCTGAAACACAGGCAGAGCAAAATGTGATCTCAGAAAAAAAGGCAACAACTGAGGTAAGCCTAACAACTGCCCTGCTTTTATGCCTGGAGACACTTTCAGACCAAAGTGCACATAAGGATATCCTAGCAAAGCTGGAATGAAGAGACAAAAATTGAGTTTGGGGAGTATGAGACATCTGGAATTTGCAGTTAGGAGTGCAGAAAGGAAGAACTACTCGGAAAAGTTTCAGAATATGCTTTAAGACTTCACTTGAAAACGTCACTTGAATACACTGTGCATATACAGAGTAGAAGCTCTGAAAGGCTGGGCAAAATTAATCACCAGGGAAAAAAGAATCACCAGGGAACTACAATCTGAACAAATTAGATTCAAGAGAAACAGATTCAAGGGATTAGATCTGACAGACAGAGTGCCTGATGAACTGTGTACAGAGGTTTGTGGCATTCTACAGGAGGCAGGGATCAAGACCATCCCCAACAAAAAGAAATGCAAAAAAAAGCAAAATGGCTGTCTGAGAAGGCCTTATAAATAGCTGTGAAAAGAAGAGAAGTGAAAGCAAAGGAGAAAAGGAAAGATATACCCATTGAATGCAGAGTTCCAAATAATAGCAAGAGAGATAAGAAAGCCTTCTTCATGGATCATTGCAAAGAAATAGAGGAAAACAAGAGAATGGGAAAGAATAGATCTCTTCAAGAAAATTAGAGCTACCAAGGGAATATTTCATGCAAAGATGTACTCAATAAAGGACAAAAATGGTATCGCCCTAACAGAAGCAGAAGATATTAAGAAGAGGTGGAAAGAATACACAGAAGAACTATACAAAAAGATCTTCATGACTCAGATAATCACGATGGTATGATCACTCACCTAGAGCCAAGATATCCTGGAAAGCGAAGCCAAGTCGTCCTTAGGAAACATCACCATGAACAAAGCTAGAGGATGGAGGTGATGGAATTCTAGTTGAGTTATTTCAAAATCCTAAAAGATGATCCTATGAAAGTGCTGCACTCAATATGCCAACAAATTTGGAAAACTCAGCAGTGGCCACAGGACTGGAAAATGTCAGTTTTCATTCCAATCCCAAAGAAAGTCAATGAAAAAGAATGCTCAAACTACCGCACAATTGCTCTATCTCACATGTTAATTAAGTAATGCTCAAAATTCTCCAAGCCAGGCTTCAACAATACGTGAACGGAGAATTTCCAAATGTTCAAGGTGGTTTTAGGAAAGAGAGAGGAACCAGAGATCAAATTGCCAACATTCGTTGGATTATCAAAAAAGCAAAAGAGTTACAGAAAAACATCTATTTCTGCTTTATTGACTATGCCAAAGCCTCCGACTGTGTTCTGTTCAGTTCAGTTCAGTCGTTCAGTCCTGTCCCACTCTTTGCAACCCCATTGAACGCAGCACACCAGGCCTCCCTGTCGCTCACCAACTGCCAGAGTTTAAACCCAAACCCATGTCCATTGAGTCAGTGATGCCATCCAACCATCTTACCCTCTGTAATCCCCATCTCCTCCTGCCTTCAATCTTGCCCAGCACCAAGGTCTTTTCAAATGAGTCAGCTCTTCACATCAGGTGGCCAAAGTACTGGAGTTTCAGCTTCAACATCAGTCCTTCCAGTGAACACTCAGGACTGATCTCCTTTAGGATGGACTGGTTGGATCTCCTTGCAGTCCAAGGGACTCTGAAGAGTCTTCTCCCACACCACAATTCAAAATCATTAATTCTTTAGCACTCAGCTTTCTTTATAATTCAACTCTCACATCCACACACAACTACTGGTGGATCACCACAAACTATGGAAAATTCTTAAAGAGATAGGAATACCAGACCACCTGATCTGCCTCTTGAGAAATCTATATGCAGGTCAGGAAGCAACAGTTAGAACTGGACATGGAACAACAGACTGGTTCCAAATAGGAAAAGGAGTACATCAAGGCTGTATATTGTCACCCTGCTTATTTAAGTTATATGCACAGTACATCATGAGAAATGCTAGGCTGGATGAAGCACAAGTTAGAATCAAGACTGCTGGGAGAAATATCAATAACCTCAGATATGCAGATGACACCACCCTTATGGCAGAAAGCAAAGAAGAACTAAAGAGCCTCTTGATGAAAGTGAAAGAGGAGAGTGAAAAAGCTGGCTTAAAGCTCAACATTCAGAAAACTAAGATCATGGCATCTGGTCCCATCAATTCACGGCAAATAGATGGGGAAACAGTGGAAACAGTGACAGGCTTTATTTTGGGGGCTCCATCACTCCAGATGGTGATTGCAGCCATGAAATTAAAAGATGCTTACTCCTTGGAAGAAAAGTTATGACCAAGCTAGACAGCATATTAAAAAGCAGACATTACTTTGCCAACAAAGATCCATCTAGTCAAGGCTAGGGTTTTCCAGTGGTCATGTATGGATGTGAGAGTTGACTATAAAGAAAGCTGAGTGCCGTAGAATTAATGCTTTGGCAGTCCATCCCAAAGATCAGTCCTGAATGTTCACTGGAAGGACTGATGAAGCTGAAACTCCAGTACTTTGGCCACCTGAGGTAAAGAGCTGACTCACTGGAAAAGACCCTGATGCTGGGAAAGATTGAAGGCAGATGAAGAGGACAACAGAGGATGAGATGGTTGGATGGCATCACCAACTCAATGGACATGAGTTTGAGTAAATTCCAGGAGTTGGTAATGGATCCAGAGGCCTGGCGTGCTACAGTCCATGGGGTCGCAAAGAGTGGGACAGGACTGAGCAACTGAACTGAACCGAACTGAACTGACAATCTTTACAACTACTGGAGCTCATAGGAAAGTAATCATTTGAGTTTTATACAACTAGAGAATAGAAACTTTATTGGAAGACCTGTGACATACAATAGAAGGCTTAAGCCACTCCTTAAGAAGAGAACTAGAAATTTTTATAATAAAAGGATAGTCTAGATGCTCACAAAGCTTAATAAGCTACTAGAGTAACAGCCTCCCAAAACAAAGCCCAATACTCTTTTAAAACCTGTATATTCAAATGTATTCATTTTATAATGCTGTCATAACAAGTTGACACAAATGTAATGGCTTAAAATAATACAATTTACTATTTCTAAATTCCATAGGTAAGAAGACCAGATACAATGGAATTGTAACCCTCCATTTAGAACCTCACAAGGCTAAAATCAAGACATCAGACAGGTATTGAACATCCAAATCCATTCAGTTTTTTGGCTGAATTCAGTTCCCTGAAGTTTTAAGACAGAAGTCCCATTTCCTAGCTGGCTGTCTTTTTTTTTTTTAATTGGAGGATAATTACTTTACAGTGTCTTTAATTTCTGCCATTCAACAATGTCAATCAGCCAGAAATATACATTTATTCCTCTCCTGCTTGAACCTCCCTCCCATCCCCATCCCAATCCCACCCTGTATCCCAACCCCCTAGGTCATCACAGAGCACAGGGGAGAATGGATGAACAAATTGTGGAATATTATTCAGCAACAAAAAGGAACTCCTATTACAAAACAGCGACATGAATCTCAAAAATATGCTGAATAAGGCAATCACAAAAGAATACACACCATTTATTTTCATGTATATAAAGTTCTAGAGCAGGCAAACCATATCTTTAGAGATATAAATTAGATCAGATGGGGGAAGAGGTTTGACTGAGAAGGGGCATAGAGAATTTCAAGGTTGTAGAAATGTTCTATATTTTGATTGGGGTGGTGGACATGCTATTGTATACATTTTGCAAAATTCAGGGACCGTACTTTTAAAATGGGAAAGTTTTACTTCTCTCAGTTAAACCCCAAAGTGTAGACTTTTAAAAATAATTTTTAAATAAAAAACAAGATAAAAGTTTTAACGAGAGGCAGATAGGCAAACAGAGAAGGCAATGGCACCCCACTCCAGTACTCTTGCCTGGAAAATCCCATGGATGGAGGAGCCTGGTAGGCTGCAGTCCATGGGGTAGTGAAGAGTCGGACACGACTGAGCAACTTCACTTTCACTTTTCACTTTCATGCATTGGAGAAGGAAATGGCAACCCACTCCTGTGTTCTTTCCTGGAGAATCCCAGGGGCGGGGGAGCCTGGTGGGCTGCCGTCTATGGGGTCGCACAGAGTCGGACACGTCTGATGCGACTTAGCAGCAGCAGCAGCAGATAGGCAAAATGCTACAGAAAGAGAGAGAACACTGAGAAATGAAAATAACTTCGATCCAAGAAAATCGTTACTGATTTTAGTAAATACTTCATAGAAAAAAAATGACTAGAACCCAAGATGTAAGACATTTCAGTCATATTTACATAAAATGTGAAATTCAAATAGGTAACACAAAGACTTTTGTATTTTAATCTGTTGTTGTTGTTCAGTCAGCTAAGTTATGGCTCACTCACTTGAGAACCCATGGACTTCAGCCCACTGGGCTTCTCTGTCCATGGGATTTCCCAGGCAATAATACCAGAGTGGGTTGCCAGGGATCCAACCCGCGGCTGCTGCATAGGCAGACAGATTCTTTACCACTGAACCACCTGGGAGGCCCTTCTGTTTCTATTACTGCTTCTCAAATTCTCATGTGTACAGTAATCACCTCGGGGTTTTGTGAAAAGCAGGTTCAGATTCAGGATGTCTTAGACTATATTATACGTTTCTAACAAGATCAGTCAGTCAGCTGCTCAGTCGTGTCTGACTCTGCGACTCCATGGACTGCAGCATGCCAGGCTTACCTGTCCATCACCAACTCTCCGAGCTTGCTCAAACTCATGTCCATCCAGTCGGTGATGTCATCCAACCATCTCATCCTCTGTAGTCCCCTTCTCCTTCTAACAAGATACCAGGCCAATATTGCTGACTCATCTCCTACACTTCAAGTAGCAAAAATACAGATCACTTTTCTGGGGCACTGATAGTTTATGTTAAGTGCCAGTTTGGTCTAGAAGTTTCCAAAAGTTCTACGGAATCCATTCCTACCACCAGTCACCTGTAGATTGACAACCTAGTCCTGTCTGTGTAAACAACAGAGGTGTTTACCATGTTCTGGAAAATAACAGCTAACCCCTGTGATCAAGTCCCCACTTCTGTTTCTAACCAACAGATAATCTGGGTTAGTCATTTTTAGGAGGCAAAATAAAAACTCTTCTGGTTTCTCTTCTCTCAACTGTTGTTTGAGTCTTACAATAGAAAATGTAAGTCAAAGTGTTACATGAATCATAACCTTAAAAGAAAGAATGTCAAACAGAAAGCAAAGTGGGCAAAAGAGATCGTGAGTACCTCGGTTTTCTAAAGGGGCGGAACCTAAAATAAGAGGTGGGGCTCCGGGATTATCCTCGTGGGCGTGTTAGGAATGAGCCATATTACAGGGGAGGGGCGCCCCATTTCTACCACAATCTTAAAAATAAAGCTTCTGGATTTGAAATTACCCCTAAATGGCGAAAACTTGAAACACAAACTTTTCTCCCCTTAAAGTCGTCAACTGGCACCTAACTCAAAAGTTCAACGATATTATTTTGCCTCGGTCTAGCGATCTCACCCAAAGTTCTCCCCGCGTATCTCTGGCCGTGTCCCCCAGCCTCGTCACTTTGCGGCCCACGCGGCCCCCGCCCGGAGGCAGTAGTTTCCCCTCCGCTGAAGAGGGAGGTGATAACGGACTCCTATATCTACTTGCCTCGAGGAGGGGCGTGTGAGGAGCCACCTTCCACCGAACGGTGAGACATCCGGGCCAGGAGACGCGGGATCAGGAGGAAATCCGAGCCGAGGCCGCGGCGTCGATGCAGCCCGGGAGCCGCGGAGGCTGCGGCCGCCGACCGAGCGCGCGGCTTCGCCCTGCGCGCCGCCCCCACCGTTCTCCCCTCAGAGCCTCGGAAGGATGGCACCGGCGGGAGGGGGCGGGGCCCCGGGAGGGGGCGGGGCCCGCGCGGGCTGGCTGCTCGGCTGCGGCCGGAAACAATAGTGAGGAGCCCCAGCCGCGCGGATCGGCGGCGGCTTCGGTGGCGCGCGAACCCGGACGGTAAAGCTCCAGCTCCTCCCCTGCCCGCGCCCTGGTTCCCGACCCCGCGGTCCCGCCGCCTTTGCCCTCTGAGCCCCGCGGCCCCCGTCTCTGTTGCGCGCGGGGCGCCCTGACGGACGGTCGGTGAGAAGGACGCGGCATCCTGAGGGGCGGGCGCGCGCCCCCAAACGCCGGAGGCCGGGCGGGAAGCGCTGAGTCCGTACGGACCGGCTGCTGGAGCTCTCGAACGCCTTCTCCCCGCGTGGGAGGAAGGCGCGGGGCGAGGGGACGCGCCGCTCCCGCCGGCCGGGCTCCCTGGGATCCACCCCGCCCCCAATCCCCGGCCGGGCTTGGCCATCCCGGCTCCTCCGGCCGTGCCCGAGCCGCTCCGCTGAGCCGCTGCCCGACCTTCCGTGCGGATGCCGGGGACGCGGCTGGACCCGCTCCCTAGAGCTCACTTTTTCCACGTGCATTTTGCCTGCCGCGGACCTGGAATAGCAGACCTCGCTGCGCCGAGCTAGCGAGACGCATCTAAGGTTCCCACAATGAAGTGAGGAGAGCGGTGTCCCGAGCGCGTCGCTCGTCCTCCCTTCCACAGCGTTAAATAGGTTGACAGACCCCGCTAGCTGAACAGGCCGCGCTGCTAACTAAGCTCTTTCTGCGCCTGGTCGGGGATGGAAGCGGTCTAGAATACCCGAAAATTGCTCTTCATCAGCTCCCCTCAACTAAATACAACACAGGACCAAAAAGGCGCGTAGGCATAGTGTCACTTGCGGCTGGACTTTTTTTTACTAGCTTTGTGTCCTTGGACAGTGAAAGTATTAATGTGGTGATGCTTGTTTCGTGAGGCTGTTGCCTTAGATAAACTGAAAAGCATCTTCCTCTTTCCTAGAAGTTCCTACTATTGCCGTGATGACAAGTTCTTGAAGTTGTGTAACTTTGTTTTTCTGTTTCTTAATAGGGGCATTATGAACGAAGAGGAGCAGTTTGTAAGCATTGATTTGAATGATGACAACATCTGCAGTGTTTGTAAACTGGGAACAGACAAAGAAACACTCTCCTTCTGCCACGTTTGTTTTGAGCTAAATATTGACGGTAAGGATACAGTATAAATTCATTTTATGCCATGAACTTTACAGAACTACTTCATGCTGAACTCTGGTTCTAAGGTAAAACTAAAGTTTCTTGAATGATTGTGAATTATGCCAAGCGGAAATCTGTTAAAGATAAGGGTTTCTAGAAATGAAACTGAAGGTAGCACAGCTATGAATTTAAGAGAAACTTTTTTTTACTCCCACAGTATTAACTCAGTTTTACTAATATAAAAATGAGTATTGACTGCTAAACTTTTCTCTTTTGAGAGCTTATTGAGTTGTCAGATTTTAACAGATCTGTGTGTTTTGTTTTGGTTTAATATTAAGAACTAACATAACCAAACATTTACATTGATAGGCAAATATAATTTTGTTGTTTTGGCCGTACCATGCTAGTACATAATTGAGGTGAGCTGTAATTTTTCTCCAGTGCTCTTATTATCTGAAGCACATTTTTAAATTTTTAGATAACTTTTCAATGATCACATATGCCTTTAATAATTTTTTAACTAAAAAGCTTTTAAAATGTCTCAGTAATATCTCTAACAGTACACAAATGAGTTCTCTAAATACTTTTTTTTTAATCTCTATTATTAAAGTATTTAGGTTGATGCACAGCTAATGTGCACAGCTAATGTGTCTGTGGGAATCAGTAGTTTGCCTCCAAGAAACATGTGGGGTATGTTTCCTTAATCTTGATGTTACCTTGATAAATTCTGATCTTTTAAAATATTTATGTGACACAAAAAAGGATCTTAATATTCTGATAATAAGTTTGCCTTCCATTTGAATTTTGAATTGTAATATACCAGTAGAGAGATTTTGTTAGACCTTTAGATTAATTTTTATTCTTTACTGGTTCTGTTTATTAAGTAGGAGATAACAAATGTTCTTTCCATTTGGGAAAAAAAAAAAACAGGATTATCTACCTTGAGTTTCCTCTTAAGACTTGTTTTTCAGAAATTGTTGTAGGCACCAAATTAATATATTTAGATACTCTGTAGTAAAAGTCAAAATTATAACCATAAATAGACTATTAAAAACACGTAGAGTTAATTATATGACATTCATTTTCCATTTAAGATATTGGTTGTGACAGTTTTGCCATTGTACTCTTAGAAGTGTAGTTGCTAAACATGACAATCTGTGGAAGAACATGGATTTTCTGTGGCTTGCCTAAAACAATATTGGCCCTGTATATTCTTTTCCATTGTAAATTTTGTTCTAGATGGACAGAGACATTGGAAATGACTCAGCCCAAAGTTGTGTTTGCATTGAGGAAAACTGACAGCCAGGTAGTGGAACTGTTGAGGGTTGCTCTGGTGGTGATGGCAAGCTGTTGTTTCATGCCAGGCCCTGCACTAAGCACCTTATGTGGATTATGTTATTCATCTCAAAATAGCTCTGTGATGGCTACTGTTATCCATTTTAAAGTTGATGGAGCCTAACCTTCAAGACCTAGAAACTGCACTTTTGAAGTTGCTCAGCAAAGAATGACAGTGCTCGACTACCGAAGCCTGGCAATCTAGTTCTACTGTATGTCCTTTTAATTCCATTGATATACTGTCAATAGTTATTTTAGCTGATGGAGTAATATTAGAAACCTATTTTCCTGAATCCTAATTGCTATCCTTGATATTCAGCCAGCCAACTTTTAAAATGTTTTTGAACATTTTTGTCCCCTACCAAATTCTAAGCACAGTACCAATCAATAAATGTTTGATAAGTAAGTGGGGTTTTAAAAAGTGTGACATTTAACTTTCCTACTTTTGGTATAACCTTTCTATAGTGTAGTAATGTTGCTCTCCCTTAGTTTCTTAGCTTTCTAACTGCCAAGTTTGCTCTAAAGCCTTCTATTCATCTTTCACCTAAGAGGCTAGTTAAAAATTTTCTTGGAATTTTTGAGTCCACAGATTCATAGTAAACAAAAATATTAATATCTTACACCTTCTGGATTGTAGCTTATGTCAAGTCAAAACTAGCCTAGTCAAATGTTGCTTGCATAAAATTAAAATTAAGCTAATCAAATTTTTACAACTGTGCATACATATATTTATAAAATGAAAATGAAGAAAGAAACTAATCTTGTAGGAAAGATTTCATATTCTGAGCATGGCTCTAAGTTGCCTTTTTCTGTGTCTTACAAAGAAATGAGTACCTACATTTTATATACTTTCAAACCAGAGGTGATATACTTCAAGAACCTAAGAAATACACTTTAAGGAAATTGATTTGGGTAAGGGGTGGGGAGGGACACATAAGTCACCATTGGAATTATTTGTCTACTTCTAGGAGTAGGACAAAGATTCATAAACTTCTTAATACTTATGACCTGCCCCTGGCACCAAGACACTATAAACATTTTATGCACGTATAATCAAATACATTAATGTGCATCATAGTTCATGGTACTCAAATCTTTCTAAAGTTTTTTACTGACTACCATTCCCTAGGCTATTAAGGCTGGGAAGAAGGTAACCCAGGGAGGTCAGGAGCCAGTCATGAAACTCAGCTGTAATATAGCACAGTCAGAAATGAAACTAAAGATGGGGAGTGGGAGAGATCCAGGGCTACAGTCTGTTACTTCATATTATCAGTTTTCATTTTGTGCCAAAATACTGTGTGAATAATTAGTATCTTTTTGTATGTATGTGTTAGTCATTCAGTGGTGTCTGACTCTGTGCGACCCCATGGACTAGCCTGCCAAGCTCCTCTGTCCATGAGATTCTCCAGGCAAGAATACTGGAGTGGGCAGACATTCCCTTCTCCAGGTGTTCACCCTGACCGAGGCTCGAACCCAGGTCTCCTGCATTGCAGGCAGATATTTTACTGTGTGAGCCTCTAGGGAAACCCTTAGTATTTTTACCTCCCTTCTCTAATAATTGACTTCCTTTTCATTCAGTAAAGAGGAGCTTTTTATAAGACAGAGATCAATCCCTCTTACGCCAAAGTTTTCAATGTGAGTTGATCTTGCTAGCTAATTAAGCATTTCAAATAATTACTAGTCCATCCTAGACTGTAAAATCCATCTCAGACTTCATTCTCCCCTAATTGGTTGAACCTTCTGGGAACTTTTTAGAAACAAACCCAAATTGAGATCCCAGCAAGAAGTCTGTAGATGTTTTCTCTTAGTTAAGGCACTGGTGATCCCAGTGCTCACTTTTAATCTCATTTTTCCTTGATTCCCTGAGTCTTTGACCAAAACATTGTTCCCATGGCCAGTAGTCACGGAGCATTTTGAATCTCATATTAAATCCCTGATTTAGCTCGGAAGTCAGGACTGATTATTAACTACTCAAAGCCTGTCAACAGCTCTTCCCTTTGTCTTCCCTTTGTGGTTCTAACACATCAGCATCTTTCCACTTGAGTAAAGGCCCACCACTTTACTTGTGATAGGGAGGCTGTATGTTGCTAACTCCATCTGGCATTAACCTTTTTCTCTTGCTTCGCATAATGACAAACATCATGCCTTGCTATTAGCTAAAAGACCACTTTTAAATATAAAGCCTGATGTGACTTTTGAATTTAGCTTAGCTGTCTTTATACTTAGAAGTAGAGGTGAAGAATTATTTTTTTAACTGCCTTTTAATGTCACTTTAATAAATTTGAGCACTTTTTAAATGGCTCTAACGGTAGAACCTCTTTATTTGGACAGGAGTTAGGAGGGATGGAAGTGAAATTGTAGGTTTAATTGGTAATAACTTTATAGAATATTTCTTTGAAAAGATAAAGTGAGGCTAAGCCACATCTAATAAGCTAACAAGCCATATCTGAGGAGCCAGGTTCCAGATTATTTTCCCTGTCCTAATTTTATTATGGCCTCGTTTTAGTTACTTCCAATATTTTCTCTTTTTAACTTCAAACTTCCTAATTTTAAACTTTAGGATGAATTTATAATTGAGATCATACATGAATTTTGGTTGGAAAGATATATCCATTAGAAATTAAGTCTAGCTGTATGTAATAGAAAATCGAAATAATAATGATGAAATAATATGGAATGGATATTTACATATCTCATAGTAAAAGAAGTTGAATCTGGAGTCAGTGTGGTAGCTCCATGATCAGAAAGACTCAAGCTGCTTCTGTTTTACTAATCCACTTTCTTTAACACATATTTGCCATCATCAGTCATCTCATGAGCCAGGATGACTGCTGGAACTCCAGCCATTGCTTCCTTATTCTCAGAGAGAATAGAAGGGACATCTGACAAAAGGTACACAGTAGCCTTCTCTCCTGAATCTATAAAGGAGCTTTTCCTAAAGTCCTCCTTAACAATTTGTTATACGTTCCACTGCCCTTTCAAGAGAAGCTACTCCAAATAAAATCAGTATTTTACAAAGAAAGGGGCAGAAGACATTGATTGTCCACCTAACAAGATCAGCCATAGAGAGGCCTTCTAGTAATTGAAGGTTACCATGTTGAAAGCAAACTATTTGAGCTACAACTAAGACCAACAAGTAAAGCTCTGGTGATGCTTCTAACCCAGGAGTTTGAAATGGAATGGATTTTTACAAAGGAAGCATTGTATTCTGAGGATAGGCATACAGCCAGATCTCATATGAACTTGTTCCACAAAAGCTATGAGAATTTTCAAGTTTCTGACCCATCTCAGTACATAAAGTATAATGGTTAATGCTACTGCTCATTGTACATATGTTAGATACTATAAATTTAGGAAAACTCCCTGCTTTCTCCCAGCCTCTCTTCTTGATACACTAAAATGGTAATTCCATCTTCCTCACACCTTTCCAGTTCAGTTCAGTTCCTCAGTCATGTCCAACTCTTTACGACCCCATAGACCACAGCACACTAGTCCTCCTTGTCCATCACCAACTCACAGAGTTTACTCAAACTCCTGTCCATTGAGTTGGTGATGCCATCCAACCATTTCACCCTCTGTCATCCCCTTCTCCTCCCACATTCAGTCTTTCCCAGCATCAAGGTCTTTTCAGATGAATCACCTTCTTCCCATCAGGTGCCAAAAGTATTGAGAGTTTCAACATCGGTCCTTCAGTGAACATTCAGGACTGATTTCCTTTTGGGTGGACTGGTTGGATCTCCTTGCAGTCCAAGGGACTCTCAAGAGTCTTCTTCAACAGCACAGCTCAAAAGCATCAGTTCTTTGGCACTCAGCTTTCTTTATAGTCCAACTCTCACATCCATACACAAGTACTGGAAAAACCATAGTCTCGACTAGACAGATCTTTGTTGGCAAAGTAATGTCTCTGCTATTTAATATGCTATCTAGGTTGGTCATAACTCTTCTCCCAAGGAATAGTGTCTTTTAATTTCATAGCTGCAGTCACCATCTGCAGTGATTTTGGAGACCAAAAAATAAAATCCGTCACTGTTTCCATTGTTTCCCCATCTATTTGCCATGAAGTAATGGGACCAGATGCCATGATCTTAGTTTTCTGAATGTTGAGTTTTAAGCCAGCTTTTTCAATCTCCTCTTTCACTTTCATCAAGAGGCTCTTTAGTTCTTCTTTACTTTCTGTCATAAGAGTGGTGTCATCTGCATATCTGAGGTTATTGATATTTCTCCTGGCAATCTTGATTCCATCTTCTGCTTCCTCCAGCCTAGTATTTCTCATGATGTACTGTGCATATAACTTAAATAAGCAGGGTGACAGTATACAGCTTTGACATACTCCTTTCCCGATTTGGAACCAGTCTGTTGTTCCATGTCCAGTTCTAACTATTGCTTCCTGACCTGCATACAGATTTCTCAAGAGGCAGGTCAGCTGGTCTGGTATTCCCATCTCTTTCAGAAATTTTCAGAGTTGTGGTTCACACAGTCAAAGGCTTTGGCATAGTCAATAAAGCAGAAATAGATGTTTTTCTGGAATTCTCTTGCTTTTTTGATAATCCAGCGTATGTTGGCAATTTGATCTCTGCTTCCTCTGCCTTTTCTAAATCCAGCTTGAACATTTGGAAGTTCTCGGTTTACATACTGTTGAAGCCTTGCTTGGAGAATTTTGAGCATTACGTTACTAGTGTGTGAGATGAATGCAGTTGTGCAGTAGTTTGGGTATTCTTTCACATTGCCTTTCTTTGGGATTGGAATAAAAACTGATCTTTTCCAGTCCTGTGGCCACTTCTGAATTTTCCAAATTTGCTGGCATATTGAGTGCAGCACTTTCACAGCATCATCATTTAGCATTTGAAATAGCTCAACTGGAATTCCATCACCTCCACTAGCTTTGTCCATAGTGATGCTTCCTAAGGCCCACTTGACTTTGTATTCCAGGATATCTGGCTCTAGGTGAGTGATCACACCATTGTGATTATCTGGGTTGTAAAGATCTTTTTGTATGGTTCTTCTGTGTATTGTTGCCACCTCTTCTTAATATCTTCTGCTTCTGTTAAGTCCATACCATTTCTTTCCTTTATTGAGCCCACATTTGCATTAAATGTTCCCTTGGTGTCTCTGATTTTCTTTCACCTTTCCAGGGAAGATTGCTTTTCTACGGCTGGGTACATCTGCCACTGCTCCCCTTCTGCTCCATGGACTCAGACCCTGGCCTTGACTCTTGACTCTGCCACTTACTAGTTGGGTTTTCTTGTCATACTGGTTCTCAAATGTTACCAGTAAGAGCAATTTTGTGTTTTCATTTCTTAATCTTGAAATTATTGTGCCAGAATCTAATTCAGAAGGCTGAACTCCAGTTGTTGCCGTTTGTTCCAAGAAGACTTGGCAGTATAAGCAGTGGTGCTCAGATTTATTTGTTTGCTCTTGATACTCAGAATGAAGCTGCAGAGTGTTTCTCCCCACCCCTAAACTACACATCTGTATATGTAACTAATCTGTAAACATACTCACTTGTATAGCCCGTAAGTACTTCACACTGCATGTCTAAAGGTAAAGTATTATCCTATACTATGTATATTTCTTTTCAAAATGAATGAATAAATAAATAAGCAAATTCCCCCTCCATCCCTGCAACAAAAAAATGTTGGGGTTGGAAGTGAACTATGGAAAAGGTGAAGACATACATGCCTGGCTAAAATACTTGAGAGGTGGTGCCACAGCAAGAACCTGCCTGCCCTCATTTTTAAAAAGTTATTAATACTTTTCAAAGCAGCCTTCCCTGCCCCCCAGCACCACTGTCAACCCCCGTGTTCTTTTCCTCCTAGCACCCTTTTCTTCATGGCACTTGCTATAATTTGTTGCTGTAACTATTGG
The DNA here is from genome assembly GCA_917880005.1 of Nanger dama. NCBI lineage: Eukaryota > Metazoa > Chordata > Mammalia > Artiodactyla > Bovidae > Nanger > Nanger dama. Next base: position 19,464,491 of record CAKJTW010000020.1, read on the forward strand.
TTTATTTCTTTGTCTCTTTGTGTTCCCCCTCCTCCATTTCTAGCTCCATAAGGACTTGAGTTTGAGCCTCCTTTATTTACTAGTATATAATTAGCAGTAACATGGGGATTGGCCAGAAGTTATGAATGAGTATTTGAAATCTTTGATTGATGAGTGAATTAGCCTAAAGGAGACTGTAGAGGACTGTCTTTTTTTTTTTTTTTTTCTGTTTTTCCCTTAATCTTGCCCACAGTGAAATTCTTCTGCTATTTTTCTGCCCTTCCACAGAATTGTCTGAGATCTTTCTAGAGTCTCCTAAAAGCTTTGTGACTCTTACTAATAGAACTTTGTATCATATTCAAAAGAAAAATGTAGCAAATAATATTAACAGTGATATCTGGGGTTTTTTTTTGCAATCAGGAGGATAGAAAACAGATAGTATTTTTTTTCTCCACAGAGCAAGAAGTCTGTGCTTAGAGTGGGAGTGTCTACATTTATTTACATGCTGCAAATCTTATTATTCTGAACACAGCAGAGTGGTGTTTGCTCATGATGATGACTCCTTCAAGGTGTTTGATGATCTGGAGTGCTTATTAAGACTGTGATAAAAGTATGCTCTTTAAATTAGTGATTTAAAAGTTAAAAACAAACAGTATACTACCCTGCATATCTTATTAATAGAAGCATCATGATTGTAAATAAAGCATTTGTTACGATAGATAAAAATGACATTCTGATTCAAATTCATTATTCATTTCCACCCAGTGTGTTGGCAGAGATGAAGAGAAATGTTTTATGAGTTATCCAGAAACAAATTAAATCAAGATTGGAAATCTTTTAATTGTTAGGTCAAAATTATGTATTCTCAGTAAAGGGATACACTTTTCACGATTGAAATAATTTTATGATAACTTTTACTAGAAAGCTTATAAAGAGAAATCAGCTGCCCAGAAATAATTTTTCTGTTGCATACAAAATAATACTGCCTATGAAGAAAGAACACAAAGATAAATTTCTCTACTTAGGAAGAAATGAAATAATGACTCTCCAGTTGGGAGAAGCTAGTCCAACTGTCAAATACTTAAGGGATTTACACTTTTAGGTAAGTGACTTATCTAAATAATAGGTATTTATCAGCTATTCGGTGTTCCACATGCATTATTTCATTCTTAATACAGCTATATGAGAGAGGTGGTAGGTTATCCCAATTTGATAAATGAGGGAAGTAAGGAGAGAGTCTGGGAGACTAATCTAGAATCACACTGCTTGGGGAGTCCAAACCTGATCCCAAAAGTCCAAGTGCCTAATCATTTCTGCTTCCAACGAAAATTACATGAACTCTTAAGAAATCTCAGAGATACTAAGTAACTTGTAGGCAAAGTTACAGATGAATTACACCAATGTTAATGTTCAAGCAAGGAACAAAATTTGGGTCCTGAGAAGTGCTTGCTTTTTAAAAGCTATTTCCACTTGTGATGCTGTTTAATTAATACACATTTGGTGGAATATCCAAAAGTAGACATTTTTCATGACCTAAGAGAGTAGGATGATACAGTCTCCATATAGATTGTAATCTAAATAGTCTGTCAAGAAAATGTAGTCTTCACAGCACGTAGATTAGATCATCAGAGAAGAGGGAAGGACTGGGAAGAAGAGACACACACATGACAGTCTTGCTGCCCAGAAGACACAAGGAGACTGAGCTGTAGACTGACCTTTGCTACGGAATCGTACAGGTGTCAGCTCATCATGAGGCAGTGTTCTGACACTCCTCTCCATCCTTCCAGCCATTCAAGTAAGAGAGGCTAACATACTTAGCCTGATTAGTATTCCTCTCAAGAGGGAATAAGTTCTGAGTAAGTGGAGGCAGACAGTAATAATTAAAGTGAAATTATCAGCCCCAATCCTGGAATTGCATGCTATCTCCTTTGGTAGGTGAGCCTGAAATACTTCTAGAAAGAGAAGAAGCAGGTGGTGAGACAGCATAACTTCATATAGCGCTTTAGATGTTCAAAGGCACTTTTGCAGCATCTCAAATTTAATTTCTACCTTGTAAAGAATACTAACACTAATTATGAATTTCAAATAAGGTGTTAACATGGAAAATGTAACAAGTAATTGAAATCCAAGTGCCTAAGTAACATTGCAGAATTACCAAAATGCTGTCACTTATAGTTCTAGTTAGAATGAATTTAAATCATTCTAATCCAGTTTGGTACACCATCTATTAGGATTTTGATAAGGGGAATAAGCCCATTAAATACCGAGCCTTGGATTTATAGTTTGTAATAAGGGAGGACAGTGTCTGTTTACAAATAATTTTAAACTAGTGTTATCTATTTCAGTTAGCTTTTTGGTATTACTGTCTCAACTGTATAACAGCAAGGCAAAATAATGGTTTGTGGCACCCATGAAAATCTGAATCTCAGTCAAAGCTATGTTCATAGAGATTTTTATACACATTCATTCAGTAAATATTAATTAAGCAACTGTTGTGTGCCAGCAATTGTTTGGTAGCTAAGGATAATACAGTTAACAAGAATAAGATTATATGGTGTATTAGGCAATACAGAGTCATTTGCCTTTTATGAAGAATAAATTCAGTCACCATTATATTTTTCCATGTATTACCTTATTTAAAATTCACACTTAGTGTTCATTTCCTACATGAAATGGAGATTAAATTTAATAGTAAAAGCACCTTTCAACCACCAGAGTGCTATTCAAATACACTTGAATGACATCTTCAATATCTAAAACCCATGATAACTGGTTAAATAATATTGCCATGAATTTAGTGAATGATAATTGCTAGTCTGTTGTGAAAACAGAGTTCACACATAGAGGAAGTCTGGTGGTATTAAAGTATCCTTCATAACCTTGACCATGTTACTTTGACTCATTGGAATAATTTCAGTATGCCAACAATCAAGTTCAGTTCAGTGTCAGTCAACATTTTGGATGTATTTATACTACAAAGTAGAATAAATACAGTATAATAATTCCTATGTAATGTATAAGACAGTTCTTAAGAAAACTTAGTTTTTTATTACCAATGTATTTACTAACCAAATGAAATAGCAGTTATAAGTGTCTGAGGAAAGAAATTAAAATATCACAGTTCTCAGTCGAGACTAATTAAACCATAATTTAATTTCGTGTTTCTTACATCCTGTCTCTCTTTTCTACCACCCACTCTTCATTTATTGTTGCCTTCATTTGTTTTATCGTATCATCTTGAATACTTACACATCATCTTGAATACTTACAGTTATCTTCTCTGTAACCTGAAAGATTGACCAAAAAGATTATTAGAATGCCAGAAATGCTCCTATCTCCCATATTTATAAGAAAAAAATCAAGGAGAAAGCTTTCCTCTCTGTCCCTTAAGCTATAGTTCTCGCAGGAGCAGTGTCCATTCAGTGTCTCCTCTTTCTCTCCTCCCCACTTCCTCTTCAGTGCCCCTGTAATTGGCCTCCTCTTTTGCTTTCACCACTGACTTCCTAGCTGTCAACACAATAAAGAGTTTCATGTCCTTGCCATTTTCAAAATCTGACATTTAACATTTCCCTTTTTTTTGAAACACTCAGCTCCGTGGGTTCTCTTTTAAAATAGCTCTGGCCTCTTATTTCTGCCCTCTTTTCTTCTTCTTCAGTTCATTAGCTATTGCAGATCTCTGAAATACTACTGTTTCATTGAATTCTGTCCTTGTTTTTCTTTTCTTCTCATATTTCACTATCTGTTTCTTTCACTGCATGAGCTTCAGCTATACCTTTATAAGCTAATGGAACACCATAAACATATCATAGGCCAATTTTCTTTTAAATTCCAGACCTGTTTATACAACCACCTTCTGGGCCTCTCCATTTAGATGTTCTACAGGTGTTTTAGACGCTAAAAGAATCTTGCTCCTTGGCAGAAAAGCAGTAACAGACCTAGACAGCATATTAAAAAGCAGAGACATTACTTTGTCTACAAAGGTCCATACAGTCAAAGCTATGGTTTTCCCAGTAGTCAGGTGTGAATGTGAGAGTTGGACTATAAAGAAAGCTGAGTGCTGGAAGAACTGATGCTTTTGAACTGTGGTGTTGGAGAAGATTCTTGAGAGTCCCTTGTTCAGCAAGGAGATCAAACCAGTCAATCCTAAAAGAAATTAGACCTGAATATTCATTGGAAGAACTGATGAATCTAAAGCTCCAATGCTTTGGCCTCCTGATGCAAAGAGCCAACTCATTGGTAAAGACCCTGATGCTGGAAAAGACTGAAGGCAGGTAGAGAAGGGGGCGGCAGAGGATGAGATGGTTGGATGGCATCACCGACTCAATGGACATGAGATTGAGCAAACTCCAGGAGATGGTGAAGGACAGGAAAGCCTGGCATGTTGCAGTCCATGGGATAGCAGAGAGTCGGACACAACTGAGTGAACGACAGCACAGGTATCTTGAATTTAAGTTTCTCAGACTAAATTTATCTCCTTATTTCCATATACACTTGTGTTTTTATTTCCTTCATCTTTCGTTTACATGGAATTCCAGGCCCAATACCGCAGAGATTGTATTTCAATAGATCTACAGTTGAGTCCCAGAATTTGCATTTTAACAGGAATCCCAGCTGACTCTTAAGCAGGTGGTCTCAGGACCAAACTTGGAAAAACTGCTCTGCGAGTGAATGGTTCCAGTTTTTCAGGACTTTCCATGTAAAGTTGTGCAGTTGAGGTGATCGGTTGTGGCTGAAATCTTACCTAAGCTCTGCATTTCGAACTGTATGCCTTTATTCCTTCTTACACTACCACCTCAACACCCGCTTAGTCAGGTTTATAGACTTGATCCCCCTTCCCCGTCACTACCCCACACCCCTAGTTCTCTCGGTATCACCAGAAGTGTCTTTAAAGTGCTAATCTGATATGCCGTTAATTTTCTTAGAACTCTTCACTGATTTCTTACCATTTTCTTCTGGTTAGACTGTTAACTCCCTAACATGACACATGAGACATTTCACGACCAGGTATCTACTTAACTGGCTACCTTCATTACCTCTTCAAAGGCACTCTACAAGGCAATTATCCATGCCCACTGTCTCTCCCCTTCCTCTAGTTTCCTCCATTTGTTTCTTACTTCCATACTTTGTTTATTTAGTTCCCTGTGTTTTAAACACAATTGACTTTGCCTTCCTCCCAGTATGCAGCTGCTTAAAATGTACTGATATTAAATAGAGGTGATAAATTACAGTTGCCAGTGTTCACAGGGCCACTTCAAGGATCACAAAAAGATAATAAGTGTAGGAGCTCTTTGGTAAATATATCAGCAGCATGTGGTGCAACTGTTCATGTTGATTTAAATTGAAATTTAGAAGTGTTTTGTTTTCATCTTATCTGAAAAGATGAAAGTCTTCTGAAAAGATAATTCTGACTCATTTGTGTATTGAACAACTCTTCCATTGCCAAAATAATTCAGTGTTTTACATACATTGAAGTCTGACTTTATCCTCAGTTTTGGCTGCACTGGGTCTTAGTTGCTTCATGCAGACTCTTAGTTTCAACATGTGGGATCTCGTTTCCTGACCAGGGGTAGAATCTGGGCTCCCTGCATTGGGAGGGCAGAGTCTTAGCCCCTGGACCACTGGGGAAGTCCCTTGAGTTTACCTTTTTATGATTTGGTTTTCAGTAGATTTTTCTGCTCTAGCCCCGTAATTTCCCTCATGTAGCAGCTGCCCTGGTGGCTCAGTGGTAAAAGAATCTGCCTGCCAAGCAGAAGATGTGGGTGCAGTCCCTGGGAAGATCCACTGCCATTTCCTGATGGCAGCCCACTCCAGTATTCTTGCCTGGGAAATGCCCTGGACAGAGGAGCCTGGCTGGCTACTGTCCATAGCATCCCAAAGACTTGGACAAGACTGAGCAATTAAACAGCAACAACCAAAGCTAATCCTTTCCTCAGTTTCTTTCAACAGTACGAATTGTGTTCACATGTCAGTGTCTTTTTCCCTCAGTGCCTTTGAAGTCTTTGGGTCTCCAACAAGGATTTCTAGATAAAACTATACAGTGGTTATAATCTGACTTCGGAGGAGAGGAATCTTTGATTTGAAAGTTACCCTTTGCTAGATACATTGTTAGCCTAAGGAATTTTTCAAACCTTAAAAATATTCAGAATATTGGGATATTTTAAGACTGTGTCTTTTATCATTCCAGTATTATAATTTTTTTGTTTTACTTAGTTCATTGGAACATACAGTATATAACTTAAAACCTAATTTGTCTTGCACTAAGACACACTGTTTTCTTTCCCAATCCAAAATATTTCTTTATAGGCTTTTTAAAAAATGTTTTAAATTTTCACTATTTAAATGATGAAAGATTTTTTTCTCTCATTGAAATGAAATTTCTCTTTTCATCTCTCTTTAATTTCATTGAAAAAGCAAACAATTACAGAAAAATCAAAATACAGGAGGCAAAAAGAATTTTAAGATTTATAATCCCACATATCTACCAATAATCTCTTAATATTTTTGGTGTTTTATAAATTATTTTCTGCAGCAGAGTACGCATGTATACATGGTAAATTGTGTTTTAAAATGAAATCAGGCTATATATACCATTTATAACTGGTCTTTTAATATATCAGAAACATCTTTTTATATCAATAGATAAGAAAGGTTGCACTGCATTGGACTGTAATTTTTATAACTCTGTTTCATCATGGAACGATTTTATTGGACACTAGCTCTCCAAACCCTTTCTGTAAATCAGAGTTCCTTTTACTCTAGAAATGCTGTAATTCAATTATAGTACATGATCACAATCTTTCTTTTTTAGCATTTTTCAGTATGATTCATCAATTCCTGCCTTTTGAAAAATCTTTAGTTTGTTTATTCAAATGGCTTTCCCATCAGTTTTAATTTTTACCATTTACTACCTATAGTAGTAATTGAATTATAAATAACTTCAAATTCACTTGCTAGTAAATCTCTTTATTAGATGCTGCTGTAAAGCATTATATAAGGAATAGTCAACTAAAATTTCAGGAACAGTGATTCAGATATATGCAAAGAAGTTGAGATACAAAACAGAAGTTTTATAAATAGCTGCAGAACAGCTTTTATTTTGTTTTTCTTATTTGTAAGAAAATAAATCAGGCAAAACCTTAACTAGGCAGATGGCAGTTCAGAAGATAAAGGGCAGAGTTCACATAGCTATCATATTTCTTACTTTTGAACTCATAAATTTCCTTTGTCATAATGGTTTATCCTCGTTCATCCATGTTATTATGAATGCCTTTTTTCTAGACTTACCTTTTGTTTAAGTAATGTGTGTCTTTTTAACTTTGCCTGTTTGGGGGAAAGTTTTACTTAGAAAATGGAATGAGTAGAGGGTTACTTAGGTCAACTGGGTTATTTACTACAAGTTTTTATAACTTAATTCTTTGTGCCACTTAACAATTATAGTCTAAACATAGTATTTTTAATGTGCTAGAAAAGCAGTTTTACCTTTTTATGTTCTGTGCTACTATGAGCTTAGCATCCTAAAGATGGATAACCTCCATTCGTATTCTTTTTCCAAATACCCTTGTACTTCATCAATTATCTATGGACAAGATCCCCTCTCCAATTTGGTAACCTTGCCACAATATAGTGATTTAAATTTAAGTTAATTAAAGTTAAAATTAAAAGCTTAGTTCCTTGGTCATACTCGCTACATTTCACATGCTTGGTAGCCACATAAGGCTAGTGGCTATCGTATTGTATATAGCACAGAATGAGAACTCGTCCACTAACACAGAGAGTTCTATTGGACCTTTCTCATTAAAATAGGTAATTTGAGAACAGGATTGAATGTAGATTGTTATTTTTTGTACCCAGTTAGTAATAAACAGTTGTTATGTAGGTGTGTTTCTCCAGTTTCCCAACTGTTATGATGAAAAAGTAAAATTCACTGAGAAAAGTTTTCTTTTTGATAAATTATTTGCTGTTTATACAGCCATCATTACAAGCATTCAGTTCTACTGTGGCTTCTTTGGTTATTTGAGGTTGAGGTTTATCTTTTAACATCAACCTTCTGAACTCTTTGCTGATTGAAATTTTCCCTTATTATTCGTTTATTGGATTAAGCTGCTTTGACTGACTGTTTAATCCTTCTCTTCACACACACAAAAACCCTTGGCATAAACATCTCCTAAACTGAAATACGCTGTCCACAGACCACCTGTTGGTATATCTTTCTTTAAGGCAGTGATTCTCAAAATTTGGAAAAGCAAGTTGCTGAGCCCATCTGTGCATTGGCTTAGTGCAGTTTCCAATAACTCCATCTGTTTCCAATGCAGAGATAAGCAATTCCCTGTTCCTTTAAACAGTATGTTGGGTATTTGAACATGACAGACTCTTAAGTGATGTGACGGGGAGGGGAATGGAGCACTGTTAACCACAGAACCCACTGAGGCACAGAGGACAACTGATAAATTTTCCAAGAGGTAGAAGCCTGTCCTGTTGTGGATTTAAGGAAGTAGGTGCCCCAAGAAATCATCCTCACCTTCCCACCTTCAGGCTAGTCTGCCTTTCGTTAGTAAAAGCGTAGACAGTCTGAGCGTCCTCCCACTGCATTCCTGGGACTGGCAGTAGATCTAAAGGTGATCACTCTTCTTGAATCTTGGTTTGGCTGCTGCTTGATTATCAAATGCAGAGGAGCCTGTTCACTTGGGGAGTCCAGCCATTACTGGGACAGCCATTACCTACACAGAAGCAATCCAGACCTCCATCATTACAGAGTCTCAGTGTAGTATGAGAGTCACGAACCACCATGGGTGTGCTTGCCTCTGGATAAGTCACAAGTACTGCACACTCCCGAAGGGAAAGATAAGGACTGTTGAAGAGCAACTGCCCAATTTTCAGGCAGTAGTTGCTTCTCATTATTAGCCATTTGCTGTCAGATCTTCTGATTTTGTTTTTAAGGGAAACCAAGAAATTGAAAACTGTAAATGAATCTAAATTTTTAAAAAACATTTATAGGCTAAACAGAACTTGCTACAGTATGGATCCAGACTTCAGGCTGTGGGCATGCCACCTCTACTTCCAGAAAAGTGAAAAGTGTTAGTCACTCAGTCATATCTAACTCCTTATGACCTTATGGACTGTAGCCCACTAGGTTCCTCTGTCCAAGGAATTCTCCAGACAAGAATACTGGAGTGGGTAGCCATTCCCTTTTCCAGGGAGTCTTCCTAACCCAGGGATCAAACCTGGGTCTCCTACATTGCAGGCATATTCTTTACCATCTGAGTCATCAGGGAAGCCCCAACTTTTCTCTATTCCTTTTTCAGAAAGGAGAACCTGGTCCTCAGAAACAAAAGCATAATAACTCCTTCCTTTCCTTCTTAGTTCAGTAGAGTTTAGCTGTTTGCTCCCATCTTTACAATTAACACTTACTGAAAAATTGGAAACAGTGACTCACTTTATTTTGGGGGCTCCACAATCACTGCAGACAGTGACTGCCACCATGAATTAAAGACACTTGCTCCTTGGAAGAAAAGCTATGACAAACCTAGACAGCATATCAAAAATAAAAACCAGAGACATCACTTTGCTGACAAATGTCTATATAGCTAAAGCTATGATTTTTCCAGTAGTCATGTATGGATGTGAGAGTTGAACCATAAAGAAAGCTGAGCGCAAAAGAATTGATGCTTTCGAATTGCGGTGCTGGAGAACACTCTCGAGAGTCCCTTAGACTGCAAAGAGATCAAAGCAGTCAATCCTAAAGGGAAAGCAGTTCTGAATATTCATTGGAAGAATGAAGTTCCAATACTTTGGCCACCTGATTCAAAGAGCTGAGTCATTGGAAAAGACCTTTATGCTGGAAAAGATTTGAGGGCAAGAGGAGAGATGGTTGGATGGCATCATTGACTTAATGGACATGAGTTTGAGCAAGGATATAGTGAAGGACAAAGAATCCTGGCATGCTGCAGTTCATGGGGTCGCAAATAGTCGGACATGACTGAACAACAAAGATGTACATAAATGTGGCTTAATATGGGCAACACATAAACATGTAGGTGCTTGTTCTCCCATTCCTAGCAACCAGGATAAGATCATCATGAAACGAAAACACCTTAACTCTTGGAAAATTCTTTATGCTGGGTCAGTGTGAGCCTCCATAAAAAAAGATTTTGAAGTAGTACTGTGAATTGTTGCACAAATGTTGGTTATGTCTGGAGGCAGTGTGCTTAAAATTTCTTCACAGCCTGTTAACCTGAAACTTGAATCATAACTAAATTATCTTGCCTTACTTTAAAATTAAGAAAGAACACACAAACCCACCATTTGGAAAACCAATACTGCCAGTTCTCTAATTTTTTATTTATTTTTATTTTTTGAGGCTGTAGGAAAATTTGAAATGCTTACTCCTTAGAGCTTTCCAGTCTCCTGCTGATATGATAACATGTATTACAGCTTTACATCCAACAGTTGGTTTTATTGTATTTGCTCAATCTACGAAATTCCAAATTATATGAAGCCAGTCCTTTGACTGAGAAATGAAATATAGCAGTCACATTCAGAAGGAAGACTAATTGACAGAGTAAATATGCATATGGCAGTCAGATGATAAGAGTCAAGAACCTGTGAAAATAAGTGTAGTCGGTTGAGAGATGGTACTGTTTGATAGGACCAGCTGGGGAACCAGCAGGAAAAGATTGCTTTGCTTATCTAATTACCATCAACTCATAAGATCTTCAAGAGGCTAAAAGGGAAAAGCAGAAGGTGATGGGACATGTCGTAGAACTTAAGTGTTTGGGGTTTTGTGGCTGTTTTTAGTGCCGTTTGGAGTATCATCTTGTGAGAGGACAAACTGTTACTACAATAAGCATATTAAATATATGCATGGAAACATCTTTATTTTAAAAGGGTGACAATGATAGGCAAATGAGATCTACATTTGAGTGGCTTTTGCCCTTTTATGGCTTTAACCAAGTTTTCTTAAAACAAATTGATCCTAGAAAGGAATTTAAAGAATAGAAATGGAGATAGCATGGCAGATGGGTTAGTGGGAGGGTTTTCAAAGTATGTGAGAATGGTATAACAAAATCAGAAATGAAAGTGGGGAAAGATGTTATAAAGAAAACTATTGAATAGAAACAGATTTAATTTTTAAAATACCACTGTTCATACAGAAATGTCCACCTAAATAAATTTCCAAAATATTTACAATTATGTTGGCCAAGTAATGTCTTGGCTCTCTACTAATCAGGAACTCAAGACCCAAAGTTACGTAGCCATCTGTGTGATACGTTTTAAAGTTTTCCTAATACTTAGGATGTCAATTATATTGGTCCTCAGAAGTTTTATTAGGAAGCTGTAGTACAGTTTTTGTGGAACTGGTTTGGAAATTACTTGTAAGTCAGTTTCTGAAAAATACCAACTCATTTAATTGCATTTAGATTCATTTCCTTTGAAAAGCTGCTGAAGAAACAAATTAGTGCTTAGAGCTGTTAACACTTGTAAATGCAATTAAAATTTATAAAGTCAATTGGAAAACTCACTGGGATCTCTGATAATAGCAGTGGTTGTTTCCCTTATATTCTAACTGATGAGGTGAAAAAAACAAAATCACTTCAGGAATTTATAAAATGACACATATATTGTTGATACAAATTGAGTGGGCTACTCACATTCTTTTCTAGTAAAAAAGTGTATGAAGTGTCAGTATATTAAATTTCCTGAATTGGGTATTTTAAACTATCTTTACAAGACAAGTATTTTCAAATTAAACTTTAAAACTGATTCAGGTTTTTTGTTGTGTTTTTTTTTGAGCTAAAGAAGATATAGATACAGATCTGGATGAATGAGCTACAGTTTCAATACAACAGCCGTGTATATTCACAATATGTATACTTATAATAAAAATAAGTAATTGAGTAGAAGTTCCTGATTTTATTTGGTAGATTGAATGATGCTACTGGAATGCATCTCTATATATCAGTGCCACTCATCAGTTCTTGGGATTAATGTCATATTAAACCAAACTTAGGAGTAACTTCACTGGAAGATGTCTTTAACTTCTGTGTGTGTGTGTATGTGTTTGCTCAGTCATATCCAACTCTTTGTAACCCCATGGACTATAGCTCACGAGGATTCTCTTATCTGCCGGGGTCCTGCCCTGGTGGATCCAGGGTAATTCGAAGGGGAGATGGAGTAGGCAAGGATAAATTTATTTAGAAATATAAAAGAAACTAAGAAGAAATATTATAGTAGGAAAATTTAGTGGAGAAAAGATGCTGAATAACTTGGTTTACGTGGAGAACCAATAAAATCTCAGGACAAGAGATTTGCACCATCTATATTAGGCCACCGGCACCTATTTGAATATCGGAGGGTGCCCCGCCTTGGGCTACCTCTCTCACGGATCTTAGAAGCCTGGGCAAGTAAGTAGACATGGCGAGCCTCCACGCCTCAGATGGGAATTCAGCCAGAAAACAGAGTAAGAAAAGAAGACATGGGGGAAACCAGTCTTTCCAACGATTGTCCCTCCTCTATTGTCCGGAAAGTCTTTCCAATGATTGTCCCTCCTCTATTGTCCGGAAAGGCCTTATATACCTTTTGATTTTACATAGAGATCAATGGATAATACAAAATTATGCAGCGTCAGCCGCCCTGACTCTTACTGAGACCAGGCTTTCTCTCTGCATACCTAGTTGTATACACAAGTCTTAGGTGATTTACATCATCTTCTGGCCAGAGGGCCAGTTAGCATTTTATAGCCCTTTTCTGATAAGAGTAATTAGTGTTGTTCTTCCCAAAGTCTGGTGCCACTCTCAGAAAGCATTAAATAAAGTTACATTCTTACATAGCAAGGATACAACATTTTATAACAAGGAAGTAGAGTACAGTGATTTATAACAAAGGGAAAATTAATTAACTCAAAAGTCTAGTATTGCTGCTAACATCAAAACTACTATATTCCTATTTCTGTATCCCGATTACATTGATTAATGTCCTCCCAGGTGCCTAAAAGATAAAGGATATGGAGGCCTGGTGGCAAACATTAACTCAACAAACTCTTCACCAAACTAATTCTTATCTCCAAAAGGCTCTATATCTTTAAGATGTTTTAAGCTTCGTGCCTCTCACGGTTGGGGGCTGTAAACAATCCATAAGTTGTAATGTCGGGCAGACCAGTCAGGTAAATTAGAAAGCCATCAAGGGGGCTTAAGCCGAGACATTCTTTTTACATGCAGGAGACTGTAAACTGAAGCCCTAAGTTAACTCTTTCCAGAGAAAAGGTGGTAATGTCACAAGAGTATAGTATAGCAGACAGTAAACAGATTTTGGTTTCAGGGTAGATGCTCAGACAGAGGACCCCTTGAGACCTGACTCGCTTTGCCCATCAGGCCTCTCCACATGACCTTGTCATGGGTGGGATCTCCCATGCTGGCTCCCGGCATCTATCCATGGGATTTCCCAGGCAAGAATACTAGAGCAGGTTGCCATTTCCTCCTCCAGGGGATCTTCCCAACCCAGGAATTGAACTTGGGTCTCCTGCATTGGCAGGCAAATTCTTTACCACTATGCTACCTAGGAAGCCCAGTTAACTTCCAAGAGCCTGCAAAGGTGCACAGCCTAGTTACCTTGCAGATGGGCAAAACTTCATTGCAGTAGACCTCAAATAATAATTGGTAATAAATTGTAGGTTTGCTTTTAAAATACAATTTTAATTTTCCTTGTAATGACTTTTTCTTGAGTACTTGCTATGTGCCAGGCACTATGATAATAAGGATGTACATAAAACAGATGGTGCTCTTTCTCATAGAATTTACCTCTAGCAGAAGATAAAGGCGAGTGAAGAAGCAGTTTTAAAATCTGGTGCCATTAGCTGAGATGTAACTGGTTAGAAAAGGCTTCTTAGAGGAAGGAAGAACTATAGAGGGGATCGTGATGAAGACCCAAATAACATAGTGGGAGTGGTAATGGAGTGAAGGAATATTTGATAAGCTAGATTTTAGAGGGAAGAAGTCTATTAAGATGGACAGTAAAACATCTAGGATGGGGCGCAAGGAGGAACTGTCAAAGAGGACACCCAGGTTTCTTCCTTGAGCAGTTGGGTGTGCCAGACTCAGGAGGAGGATTGGGTGTGGGTGTAAAAATGGAGGAAGAGGCAGGGTGAGTGTAAAGAGCAGATGGGACCTCTAGGGGCATGGCACCCCCTCCAGTATTCTTGCCTGGAGAATTCCATGGACAGAGGAGCCTGGCGGGCTCTAGTCCCTGAGATCACAGAGTTGGACATGACTGAGTAAATAAGCACATGAGACATCTAAGTAGAAATATTCCCACATTCAAAACACTTCCTGTCATGACATTTTTTTGGTCTTTTATAGGGGATTTTTCACTGAGTGTCTGAAACTGAAATTTACATTTACATATTTTCACAGTAAATTGAATATTGTTGTTCTCTGACTTGCTTTTCATCTCAGCTGATTACCAGTACTCATATAATTGTGTGTTTACTGGGCTCCAAACATTCATTTGGGTGGGGATTTAAGTAAAAGTTACAAAATTATTTCTAAAGAACAAAAAGTTATATAAATTACTAAGAAGAAAGATTGAATTAAAAAATTGTTAACTTTAAAAGTCCACATTATTCTTCAAATAAACATTTATTATATTGACTTATTAAAGCTCTGGGGCACATTGGGAAATTTGTTGTTTCATATTTTTGTCTTTTTAATACAACTTCTGAACATTCCAAATAAATTTTTAAAACTCAAAAAAACTAGTAGCAAAGAATAATGACTTTCTTTTGGCTTCCCAGGTGGCACCAGTGGTAAAGAACCCACCTGCCAGTGCAGAGGACATAAGAGACATGGGTTCAATCTCTGGGTCGGGAAGATCCCCAGGAGAGCATGGCAACCCACTCTTGTATTCTTGCCTGAAGAATCCCGTGGACAGAGTAGCCTGACAGGCTATGGTCCTTGGGGTCACAAAGAGGCAGGCACGACTGAAGCAACTTAGCCCAAACGCACGTGGCCTAGTTTAGAATCCTTTTATACACAGAAGGATTTCCTCTAATATATAGTAAAGGAGAAATATAATTTACAACGTTTGGATTCAGCTAAACCATTGCTACATAGATTAGTGCTGTGCCAATGGACTGAGAATGAGACCATTTACGGTTTCATGGATTGGCCAGCTATCTGTTGGCAGTGAGCCCTAAGAGAGTGAGACAGCTCTTTAAAGAATTTCCCAAAGTTAGTAAAATAAGTGAGCTTCAGGTTCTCTCTGCCTACCAATCAGTACTAGAATCAAACAGCAGAATGGAGGTATTTCTTATTTTATCTGTAATTGCTACTACCTTTTGTCTTATTTATGATATTAAAGCATACATAATATTATAAAGTACTTTTATTATTTTTATTCTAATCAAGATTTGTGCACTTCCTTTTTATGTTAAGGTTTCAACGGCGTACACAGTGTTGTCAAATAGAGCTTTGAAGTTTTGTACTTGAATATTTTAATTTTGCAGGAAATTTGACCTAACCAGACAATAACTGGTAAAAGTATATACACACACAGTTGCAGCACAGGCACCAAAGGGGTGAATAAAATGTGTATGCAGTTGTTTTAAGTTTGGGTTTTGCACTCAGTGGAAGAAACAAGACTGAGATAGTTGAGTTTACCTGGTGAGGCACGTCTACTTAATTAGACTGTTAGTATTTAAGAGGGGTACCCCCATAGCTTACTTGTGAGGGAACTGACAGCCCAGTTAATACTGGTTTTGGCAGGACACACCATTGGCTGATGTGACGTTGTTTTAGAACAAGTTAGTATTTGTGAGTATTTTGCACCTGGTTTAATACTGTTAAAATACAAATACATCACTATCTTAGTATTAGCCAGGGTTTGCAAGTCAGTGAATAAAATTATTACAACTTCAGCTTTTAAAACAATAGATGAATACAGAATGTAATTTTTTCTGATGACTCAGTTAAAACTTTTTAAGCTAACACCTAAGTGGCTCTCAACTTCCTGTTTTCAAAGCTAAGCAGTTTAGACTGCTTAATTCTTGCAGGCATTAATTTTCCATTCCATATCCCATGTTCACCTTCAATATGAAAGCACTGCTGTTTTATTTTAAATGATTTGAACTTATAAAAATGTTATCAATGTATTCTATATTTCAAAGTATGTTGTATATTAGAAAATGTATTCTCTTTTTAAAAAACAATAGAGATAGCATACTTGAGCTCTACTATAAAGCTGGAAATGTAAATGTGTAAGATTTTCCATGATTTGTGTTATGTAATGAACATTTGTGAGTTGGAGAATTATATTGGCTATTGTATCTTGGTAGATTGAATTTGTTGCTCTGTGAATAAGAATTGTGTGTAGTGCATTCCTTGATAAAGTTTTAGTAAGTATTAAACATGTGAATACATTTTAGATGTTTTTATTTTCTTACTTGAAAAAATCAAAACAGTTCATTGACTTTTTGAGGCTTTTATTACTGTATATTTTTCTGATTCTGGTTTATCTTTCCCCAGTAAAAATATAACTGCTAATTTTAAATCATGATTTACTATGTGTTTTTGTTAGGGAAAAAATTGTGAAGCATTTCTCTTATTAAACCTATAACAAAAATTTTTACAAATGTGTAACTTCAGGAGAGCTAGTGAAGAAAGCTTTATAATGTATAGGTCAAGATTGTGTAAGTATAAATTGCTGGTTCAGTGCTATTTTTTAATATTATGCAATAACATGCCTCTGGACTGAGGTTGAAATTGAATCATTAAGCCCTTAAGAAAAGCTTTGCTGTTCATAAGAATTTAATATTTCTGCTATTCAGAATTTATTGAATATATAGTTAAACTGAAGCATAAATTATTAGGCTATATCATTATTGTAATATATACATGTATATTATTAATACTAATATTCTTTAGCATTTTTCCACTAATTTGCAAATTAATCGGTGACTCAGTATTTTACTAAGATTTGTATTTTTAATGCAGCTTATAAAAAACAAAATTGTGTCAAGTCTTACTTTTTTTTTTCCTTTAGGAATACCAAAATCTGACCTCTTGCACACCAAATCGTTAAGGGGCCATAAAGACTGCTTTGAAAAGTATCATTTGATTGCAAACCAGGATTGTCCTCGATCTAAGCTCTCAAAAAGTACTTATGAAGAAGTTAAAACTATTTTGAGTAAGAAGATAAATTGGATTGTACAGTATGCACAAAATAAGGATCTGGATTCAGACTCTGAATGTTCTAAAACCCCCAGCATCACCTGTTTAACTTCAGGCATAAGCCAGATAAAAGTTACTCCCACAGTTTGACTCTCAAGTACCAAAGTATTCTGCGAAGTGGATAGAAGGAAATGCAGGTGGCCTCTCAAACTGTACGCAACAAATGTTGGAACAGAAGAACACAAACTTTGGGCTTGCTGTGTTACAAGATTCGGGTACCACTTTATGCCACAATAGTGTACTGTGGCCTCATAGTCAAAACCGGGAACAGAAAAAGGAAAAGACAATCTCTGGTCCAGAGGCTCATGTCCAGACCCAGCATCCACATTACAGCAGAGAGGAATGTAAGTATAGGGAAAAGGGGGAAAGATTGGAGTTTTGTTGGTTCTTTTTATTTTTTTAATGTTTTATATATGTGATGTGTCAAGAATTTTGCTGTGGAAGTATAGATTTGGTTAATTTAGCATTTAAATGACAGGTTCACCCTTGCAAAAATACCATCATTTCTTTGGAATATTCCTTAGTATGTCCTAAAACCACTGGAATTCTACAGTCTCATCATTTGTTTTGCCATTTTAAATTATTGACAGAACAGAATCAACAGATTGGGAATTAGAAAGTTCAGGGTTCATATAGTTTAGAAGTAGAGCCTACACCATTGAGAAACACACACTGTCATGTTGCTAATCCCTACAAGACTAATTGGGGCTGGTATTTCAAAAGCAGAAATCTGACATTTTACCAAAGGTTAAAGGTAATGTGTGCACCTGGAAAAAGTGACTCATTCAGTCTGCATCTGTTTCTTCAAAAACACATAGGAGTGGAGTTAATTTTAATTAACTTAGAATCAAGTGATTTTAGGGCTAGAAGGGCCCTTGGATATATTTTTATATAACTCCTTGATTCTACATCTGAGTTATCTCCAGTTGTATACATAGACGGTTCTCCCCTGTGGCTCAGTGGTAAAGAGTCTCCTGCCAATTCAGGAGACGAAGTTAGTTCCTGGGGTGGGAAGATCCCCTAGAGTAGGAAATGGAAACCTACTCCAGTATTCTTGGCTGGAGAATTCCATGGACAGAGGAACCTGGTGAGTTGCAGTCTATCAGGTCACAAAAGAGTCAGACAAAACTTAGTGACTTAACAACAACATATAGCTAGATAAATTGATTTTCAAACTGTTTCCATAGTATGTTAGTCTTTTTCAAGCTACACATCATGAAGCATGTGGCACTTTAGCAAAGTCAACTTAATGGGTAGTAACTAGTCCTTTTTAAAAACTGAAACAGCATGAGAAATATCAGAACCCACTGGACCTAATGCTAAGAATTTTTCAGTGAACCTTTTATTTCAGGTGGAGATAGACCGGTTGTGAAATAGACTGGTTGTGGATTGTGGGCAGAATTTGAAAACCCAGCACTTTAGGAGTTAATGAATGAATCCTAGGGTCCTGTTAAATGTCATGTTCAGAAATAAGTGCAGATACTTTTTAAAATAGGATGTTGTGTTGATGGTGTAGATAACTTATTTTCCCAGGTTGTCATGGTAGTAATGAATATATTTTCATGTTTCAGTGAATTCGATGACTCTTGGTGAGGTAAAGCAACTGAATGCAGAGCTCCAACAGCAAATACAGGGTAAAGACTCATGTCAGTACTTTTTACATGTGCCAGTTTTGATACAGAAAATCCTTTATTAGCATTATTTGCATTTAAATTTAGAAATGATCCTCTTGGAGTTTTCAGAGCAAAAAGAATTTTTCTTAGTCTTCTCTGTGACCTGCTGGTGAAGTAGATTCTTCTTTTTCTGGTGAAAACAGAGACTACAACTTAATCTCTTACTAACATGTTTTTTACTACCTACTATTGTGCGAGGCACTGCACAGGTGTGCTTCTTAGCAGATTTTTAAGGCAGGTGGTATTGGCCCAGTTTTTTTTTTTTTTTTAATTATTATTAACTCTTCCTATTAACTCTTCCAAACACAAAAGTAGTCAGAATGATGTAGTGAAACCCTCTTTCCCAATTTCGCTAGCTAATTTTCCTTCTTCTCTACTTGTACCCATTTTCCTTCCCCTACCTCCACCTCTAGCATGGATTATTTTGGAACAAATTCCAGACAATATTTTGTTTTGTTGCCCATAAATGTAATAGTTTAGAATTTCTCTAAAAGATAACATTATTTTTTAGGCAGTCACAACCTCATCTTTTTTAAAAAAGAACAGTAGTTTGCTAACATCATTCAAGTATGATGCTAATACAGTTAACAGTGTTCAAATTCCCCAATTGTCTTTTTTTCTTTTTCCCCTACAATTAATTCCCATTTAGGTGAGGAAACTGCACTTCGGAAACCTTAAGTTGCTTACCATTGCTTCAGTTGCTTACAGAGATCTTATATTCAGTAGGCAACAGATTAAGAATTCTAATTCCTGTCCTTTTAACTCCAAAGGTAGTGGTCTTTCTTGACCACACAGCCTCTCAGGATAATAACATAATAATAGCAACTTATATTTATCAAGTACTTATCCTGTGACAAGTACTTTACAAGTATGATCTTATTTAATTCTCACAGTAACCCTATGAGGTGCTTACTTTCATTATTGAGGTTATTCCATAAGAGGAAATTAAAACAGTTTGTTACTTGCCTGAGAAACATAAAGAGTCAGAACAAAAATTCAGGTAGTCTGATTCCAGAGCCTCTTAGAGGAGGTTCCAGACCTGGGCACTAATAGGCACTTTACTATCCATAAATCATATTAGAAATTCATTGAACCTGTTTATTCCGTGTGAGGAAAGGATCTCAGAGGTGATTGTAACTGTCATCTCTGCTCTGCATCTGAGTCATTGCTTAGGACTCGCAAGTTTCATTTGATGGAGAACACCATATTCCAGTTGGCTATGCAAAGTGTACAGCTTCCTAGGATGATCAAAACTCAGCTGTTTCCTTGGTTTCAAACTACTTTCATTACAAACACTTGCCCAGTGCATTCATTTCAGCTTAAGTACTTGAAATATAAATGATAGATTAGCTTTATATGTATTAAAATAGAATTACTTTTTACATTTTTACAGAAGTTTTTGAAGAGTTAGCCCACCAAGTGCAAGAGAAAGATTCTTTAGCCTCAGAGCTCCATGTCCGCCACATTGCCATCGAACAGCTTCTCAAGAACTATTCCAAGTTACCATGTCTGCAGATGGGCCGAACGGGATTGAAGTCACACCTGCCCATAAACAACTGAACTCAGCTTACACTTACTTCCCATGCTCTGCCGTTTTTTGATCTGCTGGGCATGTTCACTTTGAAGAAGTTGAAGAAAGTTATGGTCAATTATTTTATGGTCATTAAATTTGCAAAGATTAAGGCAATATTCAACATCTTTGCCAAATAAAGCAGACAGTACAGTCTAGTCTTCTAGGGTTAATCATTTTGATTCATTTGGGGAATCTGTTTTCCCATAATTACAAAACAGCCCTCCCTAATTTATACCACATGTGACTACTTAAATATACTGTTACAGTGTGATTTTATTAAACATGTTGTAATGTAATTCACCTGTCAAAACAACAGAAGGTTAACAAAGTTCTTATATTAGTCTAAATTACTAAAGATAACATTTAAGAGGGAAATGGAATTCATAATATCACCTCTTATTTATTGAGCAATATTTTAATATGAAAATTTTATATATATAAATGCTATTTTAGGTATCTTTTCATTCTCTTTATAAATGTGTATTTGAATGGCTCTGTATATTATAGTTACACTTCGTGTGTGAATATGTTACCCATATTTCACATCACTGCATTTTATTCTCTTAATAATGTTTTTACAGCTGTTATCTTGTTTTCCAAAGATAAATGTATTTTGGAATAGAAATCTATCTAGTTAACTGTTTTGACTTCTAATAACTCTTATGAAAGAGGAGTTAATAACTTTTTAAAGCAAGTATACAGGAAAATAAAAGACATTATTTTTTTCTAACAAAAGTAATTATGAGTTCAGGAAGAAAATACTAATCTAGTTTTTGTATGTCAGCTCATCTCTATAGAAATAAAAGCCTATTCTAGTCAGTATTACTTTCAATAATGACTTTGACATGTTAGAATTTGGACAAGAGTTTTAAGTCAAGCCTCACTTCCAAGTCAAATGTATCTATCTTCAAATTTAGTATGCCATGAAACTGTTGTCCTGTCTTTGAAAAAACTTAAAATCATTTTGTGTGCTCGATAAAAGTTCAAGAATTCAACTGTCCAAATTCTGTTAACATCACTGATAGTCGTGCCCAAATAAAGCGATTTCTAAATTTTAGAATCTAAAGGAAAAGAGAAGATTGCTTGTAACAGAAAAGTAAAACTCTAATTCAAAAAATTAAGCTCCTTTTAAGAAGATATTCTTGTTAGGTGCTTCTCATGTTTCCAAGAGTTCTGAACAAATAGGTTCTCTCAAACAGATAAGTTTTCAAACCTATAGTATAGTAAATGCTATAACCAATGCAGATTTAAAATGGGCTCTAAATTCTGTTTTCTGCTGGTACTTAGAATGTATTTATAAGACAGGATCCTTTGCATGAAAGCATCAACAGAAAAGCCCATTAACTTGGCAATTTCATACATAAAGATATGAATAACTTCTACCTTAAATTTGGCAGCCTGCCCTGGCTTGGGTCAGTCAGATTTTAGTCTTGAACACAAAGAGTATTTGACCAAGCAAAGAAACGCCTCCATCTACTAGAAAACAAGTTTTTGTCATGCTAAAATGTAAAATGTGTTAAATTTGCCTGAGGATACTAAATGATATGTTACTGATTTTTGTCTTGTTTTCTTTGAAATGTGACATAACTGCTTTTTGGAGGGAGCTTTTGAAAGACGCTTTGCATTTCTCTCGATTCTTTGAGTCATCCAAAATGAATTTAAAATCCAAGGAGTGGGGAATGAATTCATTGCCTTAGTTTTGATAAGCTTTAAATTGAATGTGTGCAGTATCAAAAATCCATACAAATTCTCAGTTGAGTAGAGATCTTTCCTGATGCCAGTGTCTCAGTGCTTCGTTGTTATGGACAGATGTTCAAATTTGACTTCACTCTCTTTTTTTGGCATAATTCATTAAGGATGTTACCAGCCAGTGTGCTACTTGCACACATTTGAGCTTCTATTTAGATCACTTAGGGACGGTGGTAAAAACTGGAGATGTGTTGCCTTTGATAGAAGCAGTAGCTCGTTTCCAGAACAGCAGGCATATGGTACAATCCTGAATACAACAGTGTTATCCAAAGAAAGTGTTTGCTTATTTCTGGCAAATATGTAGCTTTACTACTGAGTTTGGCACAATTCATACAGGTACCAAGGTCCTATTTGGAGACTCTGATTTACTCCATTTAGATATTTATATGTAAGCTCTTCAAAGGCACGGTGCTCTTAAAAATACCTGTGGTGCTGGTACTCACACTAGTACTTGATTTGGATGGATATTCTAGTTTAGAAAATTTTTTGACAAAAGTATTTTGCAGAGCAGTTTATCCAAATATTTGGTAAACTTATTTTATATTCCTATGTTAGTTTTCTCGAATATGCAGTTATTCTATATGCTAAAGTAAGGATAAGGGATAGAGTTTAGTTCTACCTTCAGAGAACATGAAATACTGCAGATATTGGTTACCATACTTGGCCATTTTTCGGCAGAGTTGTTAGTACTTTTTGAGGATTTTAGAAGAAAATCTCACCTATACTTTTAGTTTCAAAAATGGCAAAAAGAGATTGCCGGTCAGCCATTACTGACATTTTAATAGCTTATATGATAAAGGAGAGTGAAATAAGACTAAAATTTTTCACTTAAGATGCATAATTAGGCAAGTTGAATAAAGTTTAAAAAATTGGTTTGAAGTTGAAAGTGATTTTGAGAACACAAGATTTTTCTCTTTAAAGATTTAAAATGCTGTCAGCCTTTTAATTAAGCTAAAAATCTGTTTACTTGGCGATTATTACCCTTTGATCCTAGGACTTAGTGTCCAAATTAGTCTTGAAAGGCATGCACTTTCAGACCAGACCAGTAGTAGATGATGCATTCAGGCAGCCAGATAGTGTTCCGTTCCATTACGTGGGTTCTTACAGTGTTGGGAGCAAAGAAATGATTTTAGTTTTTCAAATTATATGTTCATTTCACCAGAGAGTGCCCATTTTTATATACATTTGAGGATTATTTTTAAATAGGTTCATGTTAGGAAGTGATTTCAGAAATATAGTCAAATATATTATTGGCATCTTGAGATTGCTCAGGTTTTTTTATTTTACCATACTGTTTACCACTGAAAATGGTTTAGAGTTCATTCTTTTTTGTTTATATATTTTTTTACCTTAGTGTTTATGCTGTTGCTTTCAGTCAGTTTTTGCTGTGTGTGTGTGTGAGTGGTTAATTAATTTGGGGGATAGATGTGTGTGTGTTAATGTTTACAAATTTTGGCTTTATTTTGTTTTAGAAGAAATCTGCTAGTGTTGTTAATGTTGTAAAATGTAATACAAAATGGTATATGCTCAAAACTTCAGTAGGAACTTTTAAAGAATAAATTATTTGTGTAGTTCAGTATGCAGTTCAGGCTAGTGACCATAAAATTAGGTTATGTGACATAAAAACTTTCAAATGGTACAGTGTAAAGTTCTTGTAGTGTTATTTTTATGCTGAAGTAAGATGTTTGAGTACTTTTAAAGTACTGAATAAAAAGTTTATCTGAACAAAAGTGTCTTTTGTTCAGATGTGGCTGTAAAACAAAAAAAATAATTGATTTGAGTGTTCAATTGCATTTTTAAGTTTAGGTTGGTGGAAATAATTATTTGAGGAAATTTGTGGTGGAATGGGAGAGAGTTCATTGACCAAATAATAAGGTAATGAAGCCCTGGCACAAGTAAATGTATCTTGGAGAAGAGCTGTAATACTGTGCTTGGAATAACAAGGTTCTGTCCATCGTCTTGGTATTTTCATCCACTTCATCCTTTCATAACTGTCCTTATTAATAATGTAGCCTAACCTATTAAGCAACTTGATCACCTTGCTATGAACCATATCATAGCAAGTCTCTAAAACTGAGAGATCTTTAACACCCAGTTTGTAACATACACTTTTCATACTCTTTTTCAGTTTAAAACAATCCAGATTACTAATGCATTTTAGTGATGTTGAATTAGTCCACAATTTTAACCTCACCAAATTAAAACATTCAAAAATCATGCAAGCGATTATTGCCTTCCACCTTCCTTTCACAAAGTGTTACTTGAGCTTCCCTCAACTGCACCAAAAAAAGAATTTTAGTAAATGTGTTTCTTCTTTCAAACATATAGAATGTTTATTTCCATCCTACTGCCTCCAAAAGAGGCATTTTAGAAAGTATTTAGTAGTGACTTCTGTTAAATACTATTCACACTTTTACAATTTGTGTGTGTGTTAACCTTGCTTTAAATTTGAGCAGAAATTCATACAAAATTGTCTAAGATGTTAGAAAAGAAAATGAAGCTGCCGTGATGAAAACCAAGTTGGTTTCAAAAAGTTTATTTAGACATTACTTGGCTGTTATACTTTCCTTTTAAAACTGCAATAATTTATATATTTCTAGTGCTCTGCTTTGGAACTGTAACTACATATGCTTGTCTATTTTTAATTTTACAAAAATAAAATAAATATTTTATTATCTGTTAGCTTTAGTGGCTATTTTTAAGTGTCTGTATATTTTCTCTAAATTATTGACGAAGTGAAAAGTTTCATTTGCAGGTTTAGGAAGTCTATACTTAAGAATGGTTATCTAACAGTTTCTTAATTCTTTGTGAGAATCTTTCTTTGATAATATTCCCTCTGCCCCAAGAGTTCAGAAGCAGAAAATAAGATTCTTGTGGCTTTCTAGATTGGCTGTGCAATTTTTTAAGGTTTTAAGTGTGTTAAATTTTAATAAGTGCACACAACTGTATAACCATCCCCTCTTAGGATGCCTTTCATATCTCTTCCTTCTCCATTTCCTTTCCAGTGTCCTGATCTCTGTCACCGTACTTTGCATTTGTCTGCCTTAGAACTTTACATAAATTTTATTCCACAGGGTGTACTTGTTTGCCTCTGGCTTTTTTTTTTTTTTTTTTTTCCCCACTCAACTGGCTGCTTTAAAACTTATCTGTATTAGTGCAAGGATCAGTAGTTGATTCCCTCTTTTTTTAGCTGACTAGTCTTCTATTGTATGTATTATAGTTTGTTTATTCATTCATCCTATTGATGGACTTTGAGTTGTTCCAGTTTAGGGTTCTATAAATAAAGCTGTTGTGAATATTTTTAAATTGGCTTTTAAAAGGATACTATATTAGAAATTATTCAGGATTACTTGTGGTTAGCACTTATGAATCTGAATATTTTTCAAATTACTACTTTTCCCACAAACAATTTTTAAAGTAATTTATATACCTGTAGTATTAATTTAAAATTAGGAAAGTTGTTCAAGAGATCAGAAGTAGATTATAAAATAACGGCTGTTTGAGAACTTAAACATGAAGTTCTCTTCAAAGTCTAAGACCACTTTGTTTTCCAGCAAAGGCAATGAAGACCAAAAAGAGTCTGGTTTGGAGAAAGTACTGGAAAAAGCACCAAACCACAAGCAAAGCTGTTCTCCTATTTAGCTTTAAACTATTCTGTGACATTAAGGAAATTCATCACGTAAAAGTCTGAGTTCACTGAGCTACAGCAAACAGTTGGTAAAATGTGAGCCTAATGCTGCTTAATCATTTTTGTTCCTGCCCAGGTTCTGAGCCTTAAGAATTTTCAAATTACTTGAAAAATTGTTTGTTCACCCTCGTTATTAAATGTCATTATAGAACCCCAAATTTTTTACAGGTGTTTCAGAGACTGACAGGCAGCAGTGAGTATGTTGATAGCACTTCTCTCTGTCCTCCATGAATAAAACAGGGAGTTGCCAGTGGAACAACACCCTTTACATCGTTACATATAGGTGTTCTAAATTATTTGTTAAAAGGCTTTTACAAGTTTTATCTTTGGAATCTGATCTAGATGATGTCTTAGATCCCTCCTGTCTTAAGTTCCACACGACTTGCAAATAAACATCAGTGGATTTTACTTTTCAGGGAAAGTGGGGCCCATTGAATCAATTCCTTTTCAGCCTAAATCAACCAGTCGCCTTCTCTGGCTTACAACTGAGAACCCTGTTAGGCCTCACTTCAATGCTTTCCCGCTCTGAGATCTTTGAAAATTGGTTTCTAAAAGTGAACCGCTGGAAACCACCCTTATCTAAGCTGCCCCTCAGGACCACATGGTCTGCCTTTTGGGTCAGCTGCAACTGATGGGAAGGTTCTGAAAAGAAACCTTTTAGTAACATAGCTGTCTGTTTTCCTGTTAAAAGTGCTGATTGTTCACAGGTGGGGTGACTTTGGAGCACTTCTCTTTCTCTCTTTCTCAGTAATTTTCCAGCATGAATTACTGAAAGTAGTCACATTTATATCTACCAGGATCTTGGAGGAAGTGATATGAGACAATGCTAATCATAACTTTAGCTCTGGGCTTGACCTGTGTTCTCTCAGGTCATAGTGAATGACCTCAGCTCAGTAAG
Source organism: Nanger dama (assembly GCA_917880005.1). Taxonomy (NCBI): domain Eukaryota; kingdom Metazoa; phylum Chordata; class Mammalia; order Artiodactyla; family Bovidae; genus Nanger; species Nanger dama. The sequence goes on from CAKJTW010000020.1 coordinate 19,491,270, forward strand.
CATATGTTGAGTGAAGGACTGAATGATGAGACTCCAGAGGCACACCAAGACTGCATATTCTCCATGTCAACTGTCGTCATTGTTGCACAGTCGTGTCCAACTCTGCATGGACTGCAGCACGCCAGGCTTCCCTGCCCTTCACCATCTCCCAGAGTTTGCTCAAATTCACATCCACTGGGTCCACGATGCCCTCCAATCATTTCATCTTCTGTTGCCCTCTTTTCCTCCTGCCCTCAATCTTTCCCAGCATCAAGGCCTTTTCTAATGACAGTAGCTACAGGAAAAATAAATAAATGCCTAAGGCCGTCATCCAGTGACTCAATACTGCGCATTCCACATACCCCACTCTCCACAGCATCTCTCTGACTCAAACCATTGATGACTTGTACTTGTTCTGTCTCTATTTCCCCTCCAAACCAGTAAGTTCTCTAACTTAGAGTTTCATGAAACAGATGTCAAGCGGCTGCATCTCCAGGGTTTCTCAATGACTAGGTCAGGGGTGGAACTCAAAAATTTCATCTAATGAATTCCCAGGTGATGCTGATCCTGCTGATCTACATGGCATTTTCCAAACCACTGCTCCAGAATCATCCACTGCCCAAGTTTACTTCACAAAAGACACATTACTACTTTCCTCCTCAGACGTTTCTAAATTACTACTGCCTAGAGAATAAAAATCAGTCCTCACAGCTCGACATTAGAAGCCTTCATCACCTGGCTCCCACCTGTTTTCCATTTTATTTCATCAAATTGAGATCATGTTCCAGGAACTCAACAAACCCTATAGGCTTAGGGTCTGAGAGATATAAAAGCCAACTATCAGCCAACTGAAAAGAGTCTGCCTGGAGGCTAAGGACTGGAAAAGGTTCACTGGATTTAGCCACCACGATTTCAATGAGAACAGTTTTGCTGGAACTATGGGAGCAAAAGTAGATCATAATGAAGTGTGGGTGGGGAGGCAGGATAGTGGATTTGGGTTATGAGCTCTTAAGAGTCTAACCATAAAGTTGAAGTTAACAATGGTGGATCCAAGGTTTTGTTTCATGTTGGGAAGTGGTGGGGTTGGCCAAAAATTTTGTTAGGAATGTTGCAGGAAAACCTGAAAGAACTTTTTGGGCAACCCAATACTTAAGCATAAATACTGAGAAGACAGACCTGGAAGAGCTAAAGATGAAGAGGCAGCAGTAATCAAAGGAGCAGAGTAGTACTGAAGAGGTGAAACAGTGTGGCACCCCTAGAACGAACTGTCTTCAAGGAGGTCTAGGATCATCTTATGCTTTGACACTGGAGAGAAGTTAAAACCACAAATGAACATATTTGAGGGTGATTCATTAGAGAGTAAGTTGAAAAAGTCCCTATCTGGCTGTTCCCATTTTCTGTGAGAGAAAAGGAAAAGATGAGGTGGTCGGAAGCTCGAGGGAAGTGGTGATGTGCTAAATAGCTGCTTCTGAAGGAATGAGAAATGTCTCGCTACAACAGGAAGGGTTGCCACACTGTTTGGATGAAGTGGAGTTTGGCACTCATGACTCACCATTGATTGAATTTCTCTAAATTTGCGTTCAGATTTTGTTACTGTAAATACAGAGGAGTATTTTTGGAATTGGAGTAAACTGAGAACACTACTGAAAATAGAATCAGAAACTCAAATTCATGGCTCAAAAATTCACAAAACACCACCCAATAGATAAAGTTTCAAGTGTGGGGAGAATGAGAAATTTGAAAAGCCCCTATAAATAGTATGTAGCTTTAAGCAATAATTTTCACTTGTCCTCTCAGTAATTGGTCCTACAGGCAAGGTCCTAAGGCTGTTTTGAAGGACAAGCCCTTACAGGTCAGTTGGTATCAAGCTTTAGCAGAGGGAAGTGGGGAAATTTGAACCTAGATAAAAGGAGTTTGTTGAGAGGCCATCAACCTCCTCACAGAACGTGGAAGAAAGCCAAAGCATAGCTAAACACAGAGTTTCAGATCTGTAACTTCAAAGGAAAGGAAAGGAAATGTAAAGGAGAAAGGCTCTTCTGGGGGAAAGAGCCAAGTGAAACGAAAGTGATGAAGGCAAAAGAGGAAGCTGAAATGAGCAAGGCCATTGCTGAACTGGAAATTCGGGAACTTGGGGCCTAACCCGCCACTGCCGCTCCTGGGCTCCACTTCACCTCTCTTGGCCTCTGTTATCTTGCCTGTCAAAAGTAGACTTGAACTTGGTGATCTTCAGGGGAACTTCCAGCTCTCACATTCTGTAAGGATAATGAGTTTTAAGAAGCCTGTGATGGACAGTTTCCTCAGCCTCTTCATGAACAGTAGAGCTGAGCTGAAAGGACATAGGAAATGTGCTTTCATTTAGGAGAAACCGTGAGGTGCTTTTACAGCAAGATATTTCTATGATCATCTGTAACAAAAGAGATAGGACACAAGAATGAGCATGGCTCATAAACAAACACAATTCCCTATGCACTGTTTATAGAAAGAAAAAGGACTGTAATTCCTTGATACCTCATTACTTTCCTACTTTCTTTTATCAGGGGAAAATATTTGGGGAGACTCTTCTCTCACACTATCACCCACGGTACAGCTCCTAAAGACTGGCTCAGACACTTCCACCTATGCTGGGAAAATGAAAAACTATAAATAAACAGGAGCTGTGCATGAAGCTGTTTGCTAGGACACGATCTTTTCAGTCAATAAAACTGCCCTTTATTTTGAGATTACATCTTTCCTATTATGAGAGTAGAAAATTTTCTTCGTGAAGTGATAACAGTAGATGGTAGGTTTTCACTGTTTGGATTTGAGTCCTTCAGTTCAGTCGCTCAGTCGTGTCCAACTCTTTGCAACCCCATGAATCGCAGCACACCAGGCCTCCCTGTTCATTATCATCTCCCGGAGTTCACTCAGACCCACGTCCATCGAGTCCGTGATGCCATCCAACCATCTCATCCTCTGTCGTCCCCTTCTCCTCCTGCCCCCAATCCCTCCCTGCATCAGAGTCTTTTCCAGTGAGCCAACTCTTCGCATGAGGTGGCCAAAGTACTGGAGTTTCAGCTTTAGCATCATTCCTTCCAAAGAAATCCCAGGGCTGATCTCCTTCAGAATGGACTGGTTGGATCTCCTTGCAGTCCAGGGACTCTCAAGAGTCTTCTCCAACACCACAGTTCAAAAGCATCAATTCTTCAGTGCTCAGCATTCTTCACAGTCCAACTCTCACATCCATACATGACCACAGGAAAACCATAGCCTTGACTAGACGGACCTTAGTCGGCAAAGTAACGTCTCTGCCTTTGAATATACTATCTAGGTTGGTCATAACTTTTCTTCCAAGGAGTAAGCGTCTTCTAATTTCATGGTTGCAATCACCATCTGCAGTGATTTTGGAGCCAAAAATATAAAATCTGACACCATTTCCACCGTTTCCCCATCTATTTCACATGAAGTGATGGGACGAGATGCCATGATCTTTGTTTTCTGAATGTTGAGCTTTAAGCCAACTTTTTCACTCTCCTCTTTCACTTTCATCAAGAGGCTTTTTAGTTCCTCTTCACTTTCTGCCATAAGGGTGGTGTCATCTGCATATCTGACGTTATTGATATTTCTCCCGGCAATCTTCATTCCAGCTTGTGTTTCTTCCAGTCCAGCATTTCTCATGATGTACTCTGCATATAAGTTAAATAAGCAGGGTGACAATATACAGCCTTGACATACTCCTTTTCCTATTTGGAACCAGTCTGTTGTTCCATGTCCAGTTCTAACTGTTGCTTCTTGACCTGCATACAGGTTTCTCAAGAGGCAGGTCAGGTGGTCTGGTATTCCCATCTCTTGAAGAATTTTCCACAGTTTATTGTGATCCACACAGTCAAAGGCTTTGGCATAGTCAATAAAGCAGAAATCGATGTTTTTCTGGAACTCTCTTGCTTTTTCTATGATCCAGCAGATGTTGGCAATTTGATCTCTGGTTCCTCTGCCTTTTCTAAAACCAGCTTGAACATCAGGGAGTTCATGGTTCATGTATTGCTGAAGCCTGGTTTGCAGAATTTTGAGCATTACTTTACTAGCATGTAAGATGAGTGCAATTGTGCAGTAGTTTGAGCATTCTTTTGCATTGCCTTACTTGGTAAATATTAAAACCACAGTCTTATGTTGGTGCATGATTCAGGGTTCTCAAACAAAACCAATAAGGATAGGTAGACAGGTAGGTGGGTAGACAGATAGGTAGGTGAAACTGTTAGTCGTGCCCGACTCTGTGATCCCATGGACTATAGCTTTCCAGCCTCCTCTGTCCATAGAGTTTCCAAGGTAAGAATACTGGAGTGGGTAGCCATCCCCTTCTCTGGGAGATCTTCCCCACTCAGGGATTTAACCCAGATAGATACATAGATAGACAAACAAGACAAATGGGCTGGGGAAGGGGTTGAATGATTTAAGGGAATTGGCTTACACAATTGTGGGGGCTACAGGCTGGAAATTTATGTTGCAGTCTTGGACCTGAAAGCAACCTGGAGGCAGAATCCCTTCCATCTCAAGGAAACTTAGTCTTTTCTGTTAAGGCCTTCAGCTTACTGGATGAGGCCCACCCACATTATGGAGATTATCAAGCATAATCTGCTTTATACAGTCTACTAATTTAAATATTAGTCACATTGAAAAAATATTTTCACAGCATCATCTCAACTGGCATTGACCAAACTACTAGGCACCAAAGCCTAGGCCAGTTGACACATAAAATTAACCATCACAGTTGGTTACTATTTTTAATATTCCATGAATCTAATAAGTCTGGAAATCACAGATCTAGCATAATCTAGTTGGGGTCTGCTGTCATAGGAGACCACAAAACATGTGGCACTAAAGGGATCTCATAGCTTTTCTTTGATTTTCCCTTGTTTTTGTTTTTGTTTTTACGAGAATGTTTTCTAAAAAAAAATCCTTTAAAAACAACTAAGCTGTAACATATATGAAAGTTGAGCTTCTTCTTCTCTGTGTGAAAGACTGTGGAGATTATCCAACACAGACTGCTTCACATCCTTCTCCACATCCTTCTCAGTTACTATCCCCACCCACCCCGCACCCGCAGTCCACCAAAACTGCCACGAGCCTCCGAAGCAGTTCTGAGTGACCTACAGGCCTGGGGATCTACAAAGTGCTCATTAGAAACTGATCTGGTCTCACCCACATAAAATGGCCTAAATTACGTAAGAGACTTCCAAACCGTCTACAGTCCTTATTAGCCACAGATGCAAAGACTGGACCCCAAACCTCCTGATTCCATTTCCAGAGCTCCTGTGATATGATATCACCTCTGCCTGGGCTCCTAGCTTTTATTTCTATTACACAAGATCTTCTGTTTGAGGGAATTATAGGATATTCTCTACACTCTGAGGGACCACAGAAACAGCCAGGAAAGGAAAACAAAGGGCAAAGAAAAGGTGGGGCAAGTTTTCCCTGCTAAGCAAAACAGGGTTTAGTCTGAACCATGGCAACTGCTAGTGAATCCTGAGGTCACCTTATGCCTCTATTCTGGAATGCAAGCAGGATGGGCTACAAAGACAGTTCCCATCAGAACCTAAGACAGCAAGTGCCTTTCTTATATCAAAAAGCCAGTTTTAGCAGCAGTCAGTCCTAGGAAATGTCAAAGCTTATAAATGCCCATTACTTTTCTTAGAAAATAAAGGGAAACACTCCACTGCTCCTGACTAAGTCTTCAAAGCAGAGGCAATAAAGTCATATATTATCATAGTCATACACACAAGGGACTGTGTACAGTGTTGGAGGAATTTCCTCTGTCAACAGAAGGAAATGGTAATAGTATGTAAAAGCACCAAATATATTGTCTTACATTATATTATATTATACCTCTTCAGCAGAAATTACATACCTCTGTACCATACCCTAGAACAAATGAGAAGACTAACATAGGGGGTCCCAGCAAAAAGGGTCATTATGAAACCTAATTCCAATCTCATATGGAGGTGAATTTGGAATGGAAACCTAGTTAGGTACAAAGAAACTTTGAACAAGATCTGAAACTGTTAGTTAAATAGCCCTCTTCTTAGTCATTACCAGTAACTTAATGCTCATCAGAAGTAAAAGGAGGGCCTGTTCAATTGCCCACTGCTTGAAACTGCTGGAAAGTAAGAATTGTGTCTGCTGCAGCCAGCTGCTTGGCCACATGTCTCGGTGTGCTGAGTTCTGATCAGTCAACTTAGGTAAAATCTCGTTACTAGAGATGCTAGAAATACACCCGCAAAATGACCTAAGAAAGAGCAGTAAGTTTGTGTTGTCCCTTTTCCTTTCCTTCTGGAACAATTCAGTCCGAGAGCTATTAGGTGGGACAAACAAGGGTCGGATCTATGTGGGGGGTGGGGGTAGGGGGTGGGGGCTGCATGGGGGCACTACTGATGGGGGTGTTAGACTTGAAGCAGGTTCTTATGTAGGTTGTCAGACTGACAGAAGGATGAGGAGGGCACCTGTGAGGGTGTTAGGAGAGAGAAGGGCCTGGATATTGGGGGCTCAGAGCCTCAGTGGGCTAAAGAGGCCTCCTGCAGAGGAAAGAGTGGCAATGGAAAATCGTGACACACACAGAGATTGATCAGATAAGTAAACATATTAAGGATAATGGGGGCCTGGTTTCTCATTCCTGAAGGAGTTAGAAAGGGAGTTTGAAATGGAAAAACTGGAATGAACCCTGTGGATCTAAGTGAAATTGAAGATAATGAGGTAAGCTCATCATTTTCAAATAGATACCTAGATACACAGATGCATACGCATGGACACACCTGTGTTTGTTCACTAAGATCTGAGAGAGTGACCTCAGATAAAAGCAATGGGTACATCTAGAACTCAAGTGTTACTCTCTAAAATCATTCGCCATTAAATCAGCACCCCTTGGGGAAATGACTGATTTTGGAGCTGAGACGGGGTATAGGGAAAGAGCAAATTAGCCAGGATGGAATATTCAGGCTGTCTTGCCCCACGTTGTGTAACTGCTGTGATCACTTAGAGCGCTGCACATGTGCGTCACGAGGCACTCGCTTGGTCACGGGTGTTTTGTGTGCTGTACACGTATGTGACCTCCACCCATAAGGCTGCAGGAATTGCCTCCACATCATGGCTGTGTCTGTTGGGTCAGCCACGAGAGGAGAGAATATAGCGTGAATACTGCTCTGACTGCTGCAGTCAGCCAGGAGAGAAGACTGCTGTGGCTGCGCTGTCAGCCAGGAGAGAGGCTGTGTGCAGTCACGTTGTGGCCACTGCTATGGCTGCTGTGCCAGCCGGAAGAGAATAAACGTGTCTGCACTTCCAGGCGCCTCGCGTCTTCCTCCGGCCTTCAGCCTCTTAGCTCATGCCTTGCCTACCCTGGGTTCAGCGAACTGTGCCCGCAGTATGAACAGCAAGACAACTGGCACTGTGAACAGGATGAAGAGCAGAACACAGGGAAAGAAGAAGATGGGCCTTTTGCCCCTCAAAAGGGCTCAAAAAATGATAGGGACGTGTCAGAAAACACAGAAGCTATGTTGAAGAGGATCCACTGACCAAATAAGAGACAATTTAAGTATCAAAATAATTAGTGAATCAGTTGAGTAAAATTTAAAAATATGTCCATACTGTTTCTTAAAAAATGAGTGAATGGAGAGTTCGTTGTGAGAGATGGGAGAGTTACCGATGCCAAAAATTTGACCTCTGTGAACCAGTGCCAAATCAAATCTTGGAGACAGAGTTTTGAGTGACATAAAAAGAATAGCTTTATTGCTTTACCAAGAAGAAAGGGACACTGAGGGCTCATGCCTCAAAACCATGTGTCCCGACCCGGGAGGATTTGGGGAGTTTTATAGCAATGATTCAAGGGCAGGGTTGCTGATAACATTAGAGAATAGGAAGGGCCTACACTCATTTAATCTGGTCTCGGGTAATCTCTTAATGAGTTCCTCTGGTTCCTTCTGGCCTCTTCAGAATGAACAATGCTGAGTCTATTTGCTGGGGGTTTTAGTTCTATAAACACCTCAAATATATTATTATGTGTATCCCTTGAAGTAGAACCAGGACCCCAAGGTTGCACTGTTGTTTCTTAGCTGCTCCTCCCTTGTCTGCCCTCCCTTCCCTGATTAACAGCTGTTTGAATCTGCCCTTCAGGACTCAAGGAAGGTCATAATGGCTGGAATTTGTTCCCTTGAAAAAAGGAATGGGGGAAGACAGAAAGGCTACCATGCCCACGAGCCCTACAGAGTCCTGCTCACTTTCATGACCTCTCAAATTTATCTCCCTCAAAAAATTATTATTTGCGAAGAAGAAAAATAAAAGGTTTAAGTCTCTACCTTAATCAAGTGATAAAGCCATATCAGGAATGAGGGTAAAAATAGGAATGAGCATGAGACTGTTATTTTTCATAAGAAAGTATAATTGATTTTTAAATAATATAAATGTGAAACTGTGATAAAAAAATATTACTTTGGAAAAATTTTAACAAAAATGCTTATCTGTTATTCTTAGGTCTTATAGAATAAGCCAGAAAATAAACAACAAGTATCATAAATGAAGGCCATTCAATGATAACATAGTATTTGAAACCAAAAAAAAAAAAAAAAACACACATGAAACAGTATTTACAAAGCAAAAAAAAAATATTTAATGGCTCTTAAAATTCCTGATCCTCAGTTTAAAATGTTGTCAATTTGAATGAAGCAATTCAAAAATTTAGTGAAAAATATGAGTTATTGTTGGTAACAAAATACTATCTAGTTAACATTTGTAGAGTCTTAACGTGCATTCATGCTAAGTCACTTTAGTTGTGTCCGACTCTTTGTGACCCCATGGACTGTAGCCCACCAGGCTCCTCTGTCCTTGTTACCATTCCCTTCTCCAGGGGATCTACCCAACCCAGGGATTGCCCTGAGTCTCTTACTTCTCTTGCATTGGCAGGTAGGCTCTTTACCACTAGTGCCATGTGGGAAGCCCTTGTAGAGTCTTCAGTTCAGTCCAGTCGCTCAGTCGTGTCTGACTCTTTGCGACCCCGTGAACCACAGCACGCCAGGCCTCCCTGTCAATCACCAACTCCCGGAGTCCACCCAAACCCATGTCCATTGAATCGGAGATGCCATCCAGCCATCTCATCCTCTGTCGCCCCCTTCTCCTCCTGCCTTCAATCTTTCCCATCATCAGGGTCTTTTCAAATGAGTCATCTCTTCACATGACGTGGCCAAAGTATTGGAGTTTCAGCTTCAACATCAGTCCTTCCAATGAACACCCAGGACTGATCTCCTTTAGGATGGACTGGTTGGATCTCCTTGCAGTCCAAGGGACTCTCAAGAGTCTTCTCCAACACCACAGTTCAAAAGCATCAGTTCTTCAATGCTTAGCTTTCTTTATAGTCCAACTCTCACATCCATATATGACAACTGGAAAAACAATAGTCTTGACTAGACAGACCTTTTTGACCAAGTAATGTCTCTGCTTTTTAATATGCTCTCTAGGTTGGTCATAACTTTCCTTCCAAGGAGTAAGCGTTTTTTAATTTCATGGCTGCAGTCTTACTGAAGGAGAAAAACTCTTGTTAGTGTTTTATACCCATTACCATGTTTAACTCACAATTTCGCTATGAGAGGAGTACAATTATTATCCCCACTGTACAGATGAGAAAACCGAGGGAGAGACTTTAAAAATCTAGCAGTCAGACGGATGAACTCAGGGAGTTTCCCTCTTGTGCCTATGCATTTAATCATTACACTGACAGTTTTAATCCTAAACTCTAACCTTTAGTGTTTCTCCTCCTCAGGTCATCTAAGATCTAGTAATGACATCTGTAACAGCTGTCTCTGCCACCATGACTATCTCAACCTTAAATGTAACCCTGCTATTTAATGCCTTGATTATTAAGGAGACCTCTAACTCTTCTCTGTTATGCACTGAATATTTGTGTCCCCACAGATTTCACATGGTGAAGCTCTAACCGTCATTGTGATAGTGTTAGGAGGTAGGGCCTTTGAGAGGTACTTAGGCTTATGTGAGCTCAAGAGGGTAGCATTAGTGTCCTTATAGGAAAAGAGACCAGAGCACTCTCCCATCTCCCTTTCCCCTCCTTCCCTCTCTCTCTCTCTCTCTCTCTCTCTCTCTCTCTCTCTCTCTGCCTTGCAAGGACACAATCTAGAAAGTAGTCATCTTCAAGTCAGGAAGAGAGCCCTAACCAGGAACCAAATGGCCAGCAACTGATCTTGGCCCTTTCCAGGCCCCTAGAACTATGGGAAATAAATATCTGTTGTTTAAGTCACCCAGCCTATGGTATGTGCTACAACAGCCTGATTAATGTACTATCCCTAGAGTTGGTCACAACTAAACAACGATAATATAATGATATACAGACTCTCCCCATGTTGATACATACGCAAGGCTATCTCCCAAGTAAGTTTTCAAAGACAGATTTATCAATGTCACATTCCTACTTAAAAATATGTAAGGGTATGGAGCCTGAAGGCAGGATTCAAATCCTTCAGGAGGGTATTCGAAGCTTCATACCCTTGGACTCAATTACTTCTACTAACTTTATTTCTCACTATACTTTTCTCTGAAATATTCCCTCCAGCCAATTCCCCAAACACCCCCAAACAAATGTTTGGATATACGTCCTCTATCTCTCTGCCCCTATGCATTCTTTCTGGCCGTTTCTGGAATGCCCTGCCCCTATTCTCTCTTCAGAAACTTCCTTTTACCTGTTCAGACTCACTCTAAGTATCCAATCTTTTGAAAAGATTTAGCCAAATCTCTGTGCTCCCACAAGACTTTGCTTATAGCTCTATTTTGACAAGCATTATTTTGCGTCAATCTCCACCAAAACCAGGCTTCCCTTGTGGCTCAGCTGGTAAAGAATCTTCCCGCGATGTGAAAGACCTGGGTTCAGTTCCTGGGTTGGGAAGATCCCCTGGAGAAGGGAAAGGCTACCCACTCCAGCATTCTGGCCTGGAGAATTCCATGGACTATATAGTCCATGGGGTCACAGAGAGTCAGACACAACAGGGATTTTCACTTTGTTGTACAACATAATTGTTCACTATTTGCGTATACCATTAAAAGGATGACTACAGTATGTCTAGTTAACATCTGTCCCCATACATAGTTACAAAAATGTTTTTCTTGTAATGAAGACTTTTAAGGTCTTTTATTAAGTGCTACTGTGTACAGATGCTCAATACCAAAATCAGATTGAATATATTCTTTGCAGCCAAAGATGGAGAAGCTCTATACAGTCAGCAAAAACAAGACCAGGAGCTGAGTGTGGCTCACATTGTGAACTCCTTATTGCAAAATTCAGACTTAAGTTGAAGAAAGTAGGAAAAACCTCTAGACCATTCAGCTATGACCTAAATCAAATCCCTTACGATTATACAGTGGAAGTGACAAATAGATTCAAGAGGCAGACTGCCTGAAGAACTATGGACAGAGGTTTGTGACATTGTACAGGAGGCAATGATCAAGACCATTCCCAACAAAAAGAAATGCAAAAGGCAAAATGTTTGTCTGAGAAGACCTTACAAATAGTTGTGAAAAGAGAAGTGAAAGCAAAGGAGAAAAGGAAAGATATACCCATTTGAATGCAGAGTTGCAAAGAATAGCAAAGAAAGATAAGAAAGCCTTCTTCAGTGAACAATGCAAAGGAACAGACAGAAACAATAGAAAGGGAGAGACTAGACGTCTCTTCAAGAAAAGTAGAGATAGGAAGGGAACTTTTCATGCAAAGATGGGCACAATAAAGAACAGAATGGTACGGACCTAACAGAAGCAGAAGATACTGAGAAGAGGTGGCAAGAATACACAGAACTGTACAAAAAATATATTCATGACCCAGACAATCATGATGGTGTGATCACTCACATAGAGTCAGACATCCTAGAATGTGAACTCAAGTGGGCCTTAGGAAGCATTACTATGAATAAAGCTAGTGGAGGTGATGGAATTCCAGTTGAACTATTTCAAATCCTAAAAGATGATGCCATGGAAGTGTTGCACTCAATATGCCAGCAAATTTGGAAAACTCAGCAGTAGCCACAGGACTGCAAAGGTCAGTTGTCATTCCATTCCCAAAGAAAGGCAATGCCAAAGAATACTGAAACAACTGCACAATTGCACCCATCTCACATGCTAGCAAAGTAATGCTCAAAATTCTCCAAGCCAGGCTTCAACAGTATGTGAATCGTGAACATCCAGATGTTCAAGGTGGACTTAGAAAAGGCAGAGGAACCAGAGATCAAATTGCCAACATGCGTTGGATCACTGAACAAGCAAGAGAGTTCCAGAAAAATATCTACTTCTGCTTCATTGACTACGATAAATCTTTTGACTGTGTGGATCACCACAAGCTGTGGAAAATTCTTCAAGAGATGGGACTACTAGACCACCTTACCTACCTTCTGAGAAACCTGTATGGAGGTCAAGGAGCAATAGTTAGAACTGTACGTGGAACAACAGACTGGTTCCAAATCAGCAAAGGAGTGTGTCAAGTCTGCATATTGTCACCCTGCTTATTTAACTTATATTCAGAGTACATCATGAGAAATGCTGGGCTGGAAGAAGCACAAGCTGGAATCAAGACTGCTGGGAGAAATACCAATAACCTCAGATATGCAGATGACACCACCCTTACGGCAGAAAGTGAAGAGGAACTAAAGAGCCTCTTGATGAAAGTGAAGGAGGAGAGTGAAAAAAGTTGGCTTAAAGCTCAACATTCAGAAAACTAAGATCATGGCATCTCGTCCCATCACTTCATGGCAAATAGATGGGGAAACAGTGGAAGCAGTGGCTATCTTTATTTTTCTGGGCTCCAAAATCACTGCAGATGGTGACTGCAGCCATGAAATTAAAAGACACTTATTCCTTGGAAGAAAAATTATGACCAACCTACACAGCGTATTAAAAAGCAGAGACATTACTTTGCCTACAAAGGTCCGTATAGTCAAAGCTATGGTTTTTCCAGTGGTCACGTATGGATGTGAGAGTTGGACTATAAAGAAAATTGAGCACTGAAGAATTGATGCTTTTGAACTGTGGTGTCGGAGAAGACTCTTGAGAGTCTCTTGGACTGCAGTGAGATCTAACCTAAAGGAAATCAGTCCTGAATATTCATTGGAAGGACGGATGCTGAAGCTGAAACTCCAATACTTTGTCCACCTGTGCGAAGAGCTGACTCATTGAAAAAGACCCTGATGCTGGGAAAGATTGAAGGCAGGAGGAGAAGGGGACAACAGAGGATGAGATGGTTAGATGGCATCACCCACTCAATGGATATGAGTTTGAGTAAACTCCAGCAGTAGGTGTTGGACAGGGAAGCCTGCCATGCTACAGTCCATGGCGTCGCAAAGAATCAGACACGACTGAGCAACTGAACTGAACTACTGTGTACAAGTACTGTTGTAAACATAATATATACAGTCACTAATCCTTGTAACACTATGAGCTAAATATAAAGATTGGGAAATGGGGCCTCAGAGAAGTCAAACAACGTACTCCAATGTTACAGGACTAGTAGGTGGCAGAATTAAGATCTTAACCCAGTTACCAATTTCAGCCACATAATCAGCACAGTTTTCTTCTATTTTCTTACCTCCTTTTCCTTATAGGAATATTTGGTTGCCCAGAGGACTTGTATGATGAATGGGATGAAATAAAATGGACAGGCAGAAATACATACAGATACTTGCTTTACAACAATATCACTGCAGAGCAGTAGGTACAGAAAATCTGCAAAAATATATATCTACATGGAAACAAGTGAAACTTCACTCTCCACCTATTCCTCCCACCACACCCCCACCCTGAGAATTAACCTAGAGGCAAAAGGCAAAACAAAAGGACTTCCAGAAGATAAAATAGACAAATATTCAGGAACTCAAGGTAGGAAAGACTTCTTCAAGTGTCTGCCTGCAGTGCAGGAGATCTGGGTTCAGTCCCTGGGTCAGGAAGATCCCCTAGGGAAGGAAATGGCAACCCACTCCAGTACTGTTGCCTGGAAAATTCCATGGACAGAGGTGTCTAGTAGGCAACAGTCAATGGGATCACAAAGAGTTGATCAGGACTGAGCAACCTCACTTCAAAACCTGAAAATGCCCTATGGGCAAGGACTATATCTCCTTGTCTTTGTATCCTTATCCTTTACACAGAAAAGACAGTTCAGTTCAATTCAGTTCAGTCGCTCAGTCGTGTCCGACTCTTTATGACCCCATGAATCGCAGCGCGCCAGGCCTCCCCTGTCCATCACCAACTCCAGGAGTTCACTCAGATTCACGTCCATTGAGTCCATGATGCCATCCAGCCATCTCATCCTCAGTCGACCCCTTTTCTTCCTGCCCCCAGTCCCTCCTAGCATCAGAGTCTTTTCCAATGAGTCAACTCTTCTCATCAGGTGGCCACAGTATTGGAGTTTCAGCTTCAGCATCATTCCTTCCAAAGAAATCCCAGGGCTGATCTCCTTCAGAATGGACTGGTTGGATCTCCTTGCAGTCCAAGGGACTCTCAAGAGTCTTCTTCAACACCACAGTTCAAAAGCATCAATTCTTTAGCGCTCAGCCTTCTTCACAGTCCAACTCTCACATCCATACATGACCACAGGAAAACCATAGCCTTGACTAGATGGACCTTAGTCGGCAAAGTAATGTCTCTGCTTTTGAATATACTATCTACGTTGGTCATAACTTTTCTTGCAAGGAGTAAGTGTCTTTTAATTTCATGGATGCAATCACCATCTGCAGTGATTTTGGAGCAAAAAGAAAAAAAAGTTTGACACTGTTTCCACTGTTTCCCCATCTATTTCCCATGAAGTGATGGGACCGGATGCCATAATCTCAGTTTTCTGAATGTTGAGCTTTAAGCCAACTTTTTCACTCTCCTCTTTCACTTTCATCAACAGGCTCCTTAGTTCCTCTTCACTTTCTGCCATAAGGGTGGTGTCATCTGCATGTCTGAGGTTATTGATATTTCTCCTGGCAGTCTTGATTCCAGCTTGTGCTTCTTCCAGTCCAGCATTTCTCATGATGTATTCTGCATAGACGTTAAATAAGCAGGGCGACAATATACAGTCTTGACATACTCTTTTTCCTATTTGGAACCAGTCTGTTGTTCCATGTCCAGTTCTAACAGTTGCTTCCTGGCCTGCACACAGATTTCTCTAGAGGCAGGTCAGGTGGTCTGGTATTCCCATCTCTTGAAGAATTTTCCACAGTTTATTGTGATCCACACAGTCAAAGGCTTTGGCAGAGTCAATAAAGCAGAAATCGATGTTTTTCTAGAACTCTCTGGCTTTTCCCATGATCCAGCGGATGTTGGCAATTTGATCTCTGGTTCCTCTGCCTTTTCTAAAACCAGCTTGAACATCAGGGAGTTCATGGTTCATGTATTGCTGAAGCCTGGCTTGGAAAATTTTGAGCATTAGTTTACTAGCATGTGAGATGAGTGCAATTGTGTGGTAGTTTGAGCATTCTTTGGCATTGCCTTTCTTTGGGATTGGAACGAAAACTGACTTTTTCCAGTCCTGTGGCCACTGCTGAGTTTTCCAAATTTGCTGCCATATTGAGTGCAGCACTTTCACAGCATCATCTTTCAGGATTTGAAACAGCT
This sequence comes from Nanger dama, assembly GCA_917880005.1. Lineage (NCBI taxonomy): Eukaryota > Metazoa > Chordata > Mammalia > Artiodactyla > Bovidae > Nanger > Nanger dama. The sequence continues at coordinate 19,506,849 of CAKJTW010000020.1, forward strand.
CCACCGGAATTCCATCACCTCCACTAGCTTTGTTTGTAGTGATGCTTTCTAAGGCCCATTTGACTTCACATTCCAAGATGTCTGGCTCTAGATGAGTGATCACACCATCATGTATATCTGGGTTGTGACGATCTTTTTGTACAGTTCTTCCGTGTATTCTTGCCACCTCTTCTTAATATCTTCTGCTTCTGTTAGGTCCAGACCATTTCTGTCCTTTATTGAGACCATCTTTGCATGAAATGTTCCCTTGGTATCTCGAATTTTCTTGAAGAGATCTCTAGTCTTTCCCATTCTGTTCTTTTCCTCTATTTCTTTGCAATGATCACTGAAGAAGACTTTCTTATCTCTTCTTGCTATTCTTTGGAACTCTGCATTCAGATGCTTCTATCTTTCCTTTTCTCCTTTCCTTTTCACCTCTCTTCTTTTCACAGCTATTTTTAAGGCCTCCCCAGACAGCCATTTTGCTTTTTTGCATTTCTTTTCCATAGGGATGGTCTTGATCCCTGTCTCCTGTACAATGTCACAAACCTCATTCCATAGTTCATCAGGCACTCTATCAGATCTAGGCCCTTAAATCGATTTCTCACTTCCACTGTATAATCATAAGGGATTTGATTTAGGTCATACCTGAATGATCTAGCGGTTTTCCCTACTTTCTTCAATTTGAGTCTGAATTTGGCAATAAGGAGTTCATGATCTGAGCCACAGTCAGCTCCTAGTCTTGTTTTTGTTGACTGTATAGAGCTTCTCCATCTTTGTCTGCATAGAATATAATCAGTCTGATTTCGGTGTTGACCATCTGGTGATATCCATATGTAGAGTCTTCTCTTGTGTTGTTGGAAGAGGGTGTTTGCTATGACCAGTGCATTTTCTTGGCAAAACTCCATTAGTCTTTGCCCTGCCTCATTCCGCATTCCAAGGCCAAATTTGCCTGTTACTCCAGCTGTTTCTTGACTTCCTACTTTTGCATTCCAGTCCCCTATAATGAAAAAGACATCTTTTTTGGGTGTTATTTCTAAAAGGTCTTGTAGGTCTTCACAAAATTGTTCAACTTCAGCTTCTTCAGCATTACTTGTTGTGGCATAGACTTGGATAACTGTGATATTGAATGGTTTGCCTTGGAAACGAACAAAGATCGTTCTGTCATTTTTGAGATTGCATCCAAGTACTGCATTTTGGACTCTTTTGTTGACCTTGATGGCTACTCCATTTCTTCTGAGGGATTCCTGCCCACAGTAGTTGATATAATGGTCATCTGAGTAAATTCACCCATTCCAGTCCATTTTAGTTAGCTGATTCCTAGAATATCGACATTCACCCTTGCCATCTCTTGTTTGACCACTTCCAATTTGCCTTGATTCATGGACCTGACATTCCAGGTTCCTATGCAATATTGCTCTTTACAGCATTGGCTCCTGCTTCTATCACCAGTCACATGCACAACTCGGTATTGTTTTTGCTTTGGCTCCATCCTTTCATTCTTTTTGGAGTTAATTCTCCACTGATCTCTAGTAGCATATTGGGCACCTAATGTCCTGGGGAGTTCCTCTTTGGTATCCTATCATTTTGCCTTTTCATACTGTTCATGGGGTTCTCAAGGCAAGAATACTGAAGTGGCTTGCATCAATGACTCAGTGGGGAGAGAGTGGAGGACAGGGGAGGCTGGTATGCTGTACTACACAGGGTCTCAAAGAGTCAGACAGGACTTAGTGACTGAACAACAGCAACCCTTGCACGGGGACCTGTAGTAGAACGCTCATTAAATTAATTTGAGGGATTGAGTTGAAGTTAAGAATATACTCTTTTCCAAATTTTGATGGCCATTAACTCTGGCCAGAGTAGTAGATAATTTTAATAAGCAGAGTTTTATTTTAGTGATAATCTTGCTTATCTAATTTCCCTAACCCTGCAAATTTCCTGTAGTTGCACATCCAGTTCACTGATGAACTATCAAACTGAAGGACAGCTTGTCATTACATCCGCAGTGAGTCAGTTGCCTGGTGAAAAGTACATGTCACACATTTACATTTTGGCCTCAAGGTAAAAACACTTTTTATTTTCTGAACAGAGCAACAGTCTTGAGGTCTAAAACAGTGAATTTGATACTGACTGTGGTCAGTGATGAAAACCTAGTTTCACTTACAAAACTGTACAGTTTTTTTTTGGAGGCATGTTCCCCCGGTCTCGGGCTGGTATATCTGACTATCATTAGTCCTGATGAGCTGCCAGATTCCTAAGTCCCACACAGATGACTTGTGCAAACAGAGCCTGTAACAAGCTATTCAGCCAAAATGTTTCTTTGAGAATTTTAACTGCTAACTGTATCACTGGTGACCTTAAAACATCTACTCGAAGAAAAAGCCTAATATTTATATGAAAGCTTGTTCTGCCGCAGAGGGGCAAGAGAGATGGCTAAGGAGAGGTCACTTAGGAGTCATCTATAATAGTCTAGATGAAAGGAGACAAAGTCACTTCTTTGAAGTACCCTGTTGTTCTACTATACGAAGTCCAGCCTGCCATACCCAGAGACACACGGACACACATACACACACGCACATGCCCACACACACACACACACACACACTCACTCTTTCAGTGTCTGTGTTTACCAGCACATTTGAACCTACAGTTTATGTTCTTTTCTGGATAGCAGTAGCATAAAAGAAAGAACACTAGACTAAAAATCAGGATATGAGTAGAGGAATTTGGAAAAAATGATAATGACAAATAATACTCACAAAAAGTAATACAATAATTACTAAATATTTACATATATTAAATGAATTATTCCTCTTAATCAACCCGAGAGGAGGGGACTTTTGCTTTACAGGCAGGAAACAGACATAGCAAGGCTGAGTTGACCACAACACACCGCTGTGCATGGTAGAGCTGGGTATTGAGATCATACATTCTGGCTATGTCTGGGCTTGTAGCCACCAACTCCAAAAGCACCCAATTCTAGTATCTATTTAGAAAACATACCGCCTCATCACCTATGATTTTTCCCATTTGTCTGGGTTTCTAAGCATCAGGAGATTTGTCTCCAAGCAGCCCTCATCTTAAAGAGTATCTACATGAGAGGAGAAATTATGTAAATAGTTATGTAAGATTAATTAAATAGACTACAAAAGAGATGATCTTTTGGTTAAAAAAGTAGGAGACAACTAATAAAAGATGCTCTTTCTTCAACTATCTTTCTCATGCCTATTCATAAACTTATCTTTAGGTCATAAAAACTCCCCATTTTGTAACAGGCACATAAACAAAGACCTCCTGTAATTCAGTGATTTTTCTATCCCATCACCCCATGCATTGGCTTTAAACCCACAAAGTGAAAGTAAGAAACACTGAAATCACTGTGGATGTAACCCTTCTGTTACCCAAAAGTGCTTTCACTGGAAAACCTCTAGAAGCACTATTCAACTCACTCATCACTCTGGTAGGATAGCATCCCCTGATATGAACAGCACCAGCAAGTGCTATTAGTAATTAGACCACATGAGAGCATTTGAGTGTGCTAGGCGAGAGAGGTCCCTAGGAGGTCTGTAAGTGCTGAAATGTCTAGCAACCTTATCTCAGCAAAAATGTCGGATCAACTCTCTTTGCCTCATAATTTCCCAACTCCATTTTCACCAAGATTAAACATTAGGATTTTATTTCTTGACCCAGAGCGGGAACGTATCTGACTGCAGCTGTTGCTCAGGCTGCCAGTTTTATGGGACAGTGACTAGAGTGCACTGAATTATAAAACCACAACCAGGCAGTAAATTACAAGGAGGAAAACAAACACAAATTTTGCTGAGCACAGTCAGGTTTTTTGTTTGTTTGCTTGTTTTTAAAGTGGACAAATCTATTTTAACTCTGAATGAGCAAATAATAAAACATTTCTTAGAAATGTGTTACCACACTTCATCTTTATTTTGTCTTTAGTTTAGCAACAGAAGCAATCTTTGAAACAAACCGTTTCCACATGGGTGAAGGTAAGCTGAGAAGATGCCAGTGTGCTAGCAGTTTTGACAGTTACCAAGTAACCCTGTCTCAGGAACTCTTAGAATTTTGCTTTTGAAACTGTGGACAAACACACAGGGGAGAGAATCAGCCTTAAATATTCCAGCCTTCTCAGCTGTCTTTGAACTGCGGAAGGTTAGCAGCAGCATCTTTTGCTCATGGAGATCAAAAGTTTTAGGAAGAGTCAATGGGGAAAGGAGACAGTGCAATGTCATAAAACAGACAAAAACCAGTCTCTGCGCCAAAGAGTGTAAAGATTGTGGGGGCTTGGGGCGGGGAGTGGTGAATGGTAGTTCCTGAGGAGGCTGAGAGTATTGGCCTCCTATCAAAACTCTTTCTAATTTTTCAAACCACTTCCACCCCAAGAGCTGGAGGAAAATTGGAAAAATGAAGGCCACAGCAACTTTCTACCAAAGAGTAAGGCACAAAACTCGGTAGTTTCCTGCTTGTTTCAATATCCTTGCTTCCTTCAGTAATGATACAAGCAATCACCAGTTCAGTTCAGTTCAGTTGCTCAGTCGTGTCCAACTCTTTGCGACTCCATGAATCGCAGCATTAAAATGGACTGGAATGGGTGAATTTAACTCAGATGACCATTATATCTACTACTGTGGGCAGGAATCCCTCAGAAGAAATGGAGTAGCCATCGTGGTCAACAAAAGAGTCCGAAATGCAGTACTTGGATGCAATCTCAAAAATGACAGAATGATCTTTGTTCGTTTCCAAGGCAAACCATTCAATATCACAGTTATCCAAGTCTATGCCCCAACCAGTAACACTGAAGAAGGTGAAGTTGAACAGTTCTATGAAGACCTACAAAAAGCAATCACCAAAGGGTCCTTATTAAATATTATGTGTGTTACACTATAAAAGAAAAAAAAACCCTCATACATGAATGCTCTCCACCTATTCACAGCAACCCCCATTATTCAAAACAACACTGAGAGAAGAAAACTGAAGTGACATTATCATGCTTCATAGGATGGAAATTAATGGTTTTATTTGCTGGAGAATCCGGGGTTCTAAGAATTTGCTGTTTCTCCCAAGCCCACAAACTTTCAAAAGTTCTGTTGTAGCAATTTTGAGAACAGAGAGACATTCAAGGTCAAAACTGCCCCTAGCAGTTTGCACAGAGGAGCTCTGAATCTTTGGGAACTTTCCTTTTTAACAAGGTCTCAGATGGTAAAGAATTGGGAGGACTAAATTCTTATACCTTATTTTGTTAAGTTAAAATGTTTCCTTAATATAGTCATACAATTCTTAAATCTTACATAGTTTCTTTAGATATAGATTCCCTTCCACCTTCTGGACAATTAGCAAAGTTGTTTGCATAACAAATAACCATCAGCAAAAATCTTCATCAAAAGACAACGGACTCTTCGTAAAAGTTCAAGAGGTCTGTGAGTTTTGAAGATGATTCACCTGCTATTCGGAGAAGGCAATGACAACCCACTCCAGTGTTCTTGCCTGGAGAATCCCAGGGACGGCGGAGCCTGGTGGGCTGCTCTCTATGGGGTCACACAGAGTCAGACACAACTGAAGTGACTTAGCAGCAGCAGCAGCACCTGCAATTATGCTGAGAAAACTAATTAGCTGTTGCTTGAGAGGGTTCTGTAAAACAAGGCTTTTTCAAGGATCTTAAAAAGTGGAGGAAAAAAAGAAACCAATATATGCGGGTGGTGAGGACAGAAATTATGCTCCTTAATAAAAATGTTAAAGAGCAATCTGCTCACTACAACAAATAGAACCATGTAGTCAAAACAGTTACATCTTGGAATGGGAGAAAGATGGTGCCTGATAGAAAAATAAGAGCATATGGAAACAATCACTGCTCTCAAACATTTTTAGGCCACTTCTTAAATCCTCACACAGTAGTCCCCCTTACACATGGTTTTGCTTTGCATGGTCTCAGTTACCCTTGGTCAACTGCAGTCCAAAGATATTAAATGGAAAATTCCAGAAATAAGTAATGTATAAGTTTTAAGTAATAGGTCCCTTCTGAGTGGCATGATGAGCTGTCATGTGGTCTTGCTCCCTTCCACCAGGGATGTGAATCACTGGGTTATCAGATTGACTGTCACAATATCAGTGCTTGTATTCAAGTAACCCTTGTTTACTTAATAATGGTCCCAAAGTGAAAGAGTAATGATGCTAGGAATTTTGATATGCCAACAGGAAGCCAAGAAGGCTTCCTTTAGTGAAAAGGTGAAAGCTTTCAACTTAAAGAAAGGAAAAACTTGTATGCTGAGGTTGCCTATAGAATGAAAGAATGTATGCCTAAGGTCTATGGAAAGAAAGAATCTTCTGTTCGTGAAATTATGAAGAAGGAAAAAGAAATCTGTGCTGTTGTTCTGCTGTCATATTTCATAGTGCAGAAGTTAGGGCCACAGTGCATGAGAAATGGTTAGTGAAGGTGGAAAAGGCATTGAATTTGTACAATAATATATTTGGAGAGAGAAGGGCTACATTCACATAACTTTTATTATAGTGTATTATTATATAAGTTTTCTATATTTTATTAGTTATTATTGTTATTCCCTTACTGTACCTAATTTATAAATTAAACTTTATCTTAGATATGTATTGTTATTTAGAAAAAACATAGGTTTCCCAGGTGACGTTAGTGATAAAGAATCTGCCTGCTAATGCAGGAGATGCAAGAGATGAGAATTTGATCCCTGGATCGGGAAAATCCCCTGGAGTAGGAAATGGCAAGCCACTGCACTATTCTTGCCTGGAAAATTCCATGAGCAGAAAGCCTGGTGGGCTATAGTCCATGGAGCCACAGAGAGTCAGACATGACTGAGTGACTGGGAACATGCACATATACGTAATAAAAAACATAGTACAGAAAGAGTTCTGTACCATCCGTAATCTCAGGCATCCACCAGGGGTCTTGGAGTGTGTCTCCCACAGATAAGGTGGGACTACTGTATTTTAATATGGTAGCCCTGGAAAGACCTATAGAGACTCTTCCATTCTGCTTGACAAACTCAGAAGGAAAAAATTGAGGCCATTCTGAGAAGCTTATCTACCACTTCTGGAGACAGTCCTCAGGTTCACCTCCCTGTGTGAAATCTGTCTTAACTGCCCAGGTAGAGAGAGGGACTCTTTTTCTATGTTCTCAGAACCCTTCTTTCTGTTGCTACCATTTAGCACATGTCACAACCACATCATTATTTCTTTACATGTCTATGAGCACCAGTTGATAAGGGATGAACTAGTACTAATGTCTGTTTGTGTTGATATCCTCTGTGCTTGCATGCAAAGATGATCGACATCACTAATTATTAGGGAAACACAAGTCAAAACCACAGTGCAACATCAGCTCACACATGTTAGAATAGCCATCATCAAAATGGCAAGAAACAACAAGTGTTGTGCACTGTTGGTAGGAATGCAAACTGGTCCTGTCACTATGGAAAACAGCACGGAGGTTCCTCAAAAAATTACAAATAGAATATGATCCATCTATTTCACTTCTGGGTATTCATCCAAAGAAAACAAAAACACTAATTTGAAAAAATATATGCACCCCTATGTTCATCAAAGCATTATTTACAAGAGCCAAGATATGGAAACAACATAAGTGCCCATTAATGGATGAATGAATAAAGATGTGGCATATAAATACAATAAAATACCATTCATCCATTAAAAGAATACAACTTGTCATTTGGGACAACCTGGATGGACCGTAAGGGTATTATGTTAAATGAAATAAGTCAGATGGAGAAAGACAAACACCATATGATTTCACTCATGCATAAAATATAATCATAATAAATAAATGAACAAACCAGACAAACCCAAAACAAACATACTGATACAAAGAACCGAGCAGTGGTTACCAGAGGAGAAAGGTGGGGGAAAGGTGATAAGTAAAGGCGGTCAGCTGCAGGATGATGGATGGAAACTAAACTTTTGGCAGGGAACATGTACTGCACATGAAATTTATATAATGCTATAAACCAATGTTACCTCAGTAAAAAGAAAATACTTTTTTAAAAGGATCCTCTGTGCTTAGCAATGTCTGATTCAAAAAATGGGTATTAACTAATTGATTACTCAATTCAGTGACAAATTAATAAATTAATGCATACGGAAAATAAGACCCACATTTGTTAACCAGCTACTTCATATCACACAGCTGTGTGTATGTGAGTCACTCAGTGGTGTCTGCCTCTTGCAACCCCATGGACTGTAGCCTGCCAGGCTCCTCTGTCCATGAGATTCTCCAGGCAAGAATACTGGAGTGGGTTGCCATTTCCTTCTCCAGGGGATCTTCCCAACCCAGGGATCGAACCAGCAATTCCTGCATTGCAGATGGATTCTTTACTATCTGAGCCACCAGAGAAGCCCCTTTGTATCTAACCACATCTCCTCAAAGGCCTTTAAAAATTTTTGGATACATAATCCAGCAAAGGGTTTTATCATAACAAGAAAAAAATTCCATAATAAAGCTTGGGCAATGGCATCCCACTCCAGTACTCTTGCCTGGAAACTCCCATGGAAGGAGGAGCCTGGTAGGCTTCAGTCTGCGGGGTCACTGAGAGTCCGACATAACTGAGCGACTTCCCTTTCACTTTTCACTTTTATGCATTGGAGAAGGAAATGGCAACCCACTCCAGTGTTCTTGCTGGAGAATCCCAGGGATGGTGGAGCCCAATGGGCTGCCATCTGTGGGGTCGGACATGATTGAAGTGACTAGCAGCAGCAGCAGCAGCAGCAGCAAAAAAACCTTAGCTCATAAACCAAATGTTTGCCAAAATTAGATATTTTCTTTTTTTAATATTTAAATAATAACATCATGCTAGAAGAGAATCTGAAGCTCCAGAATCAATGCCAAAAACAATTTGGTTCCATTTTTCAACAAAATTGTGCTGTGCTGGGAACAAGGACACCAAGATGGATTGGACAGATACTGGCTCCCAGGGAGTTTACCGTTTAGTGGAAAATATAGAGATTCCTTCCATTTTTTTTTAAATAAATGTAATTTCCTCAAACAAATGTAGTTTAAAAAAATAAGTAAAAGGAAAAAGATGTAGTAAAGGAGGCAAACAGCATCCACTCTAATCTCTGGGAGTTCTCTTTCTTGGTGGAGGGCTTTTGCATTCAATCAGCAGGGTGCTTCTTTCTCAGAGCTATTCACTGCCCCTCTGCAGGTGAGACTCATCATGGTGTTCTTAACATTCTTTCTTAGGCCGTCATAGTCCATATACACTGAAGGACAAGCCAACCTGTTACAAGGAGATAAAAAAGCCATGCCATAACAACACGGAGAGAAAAAATGGCCCGGAAAATCAGCTCTAACACCAATCTTCTGCTCCACCATCTATACCTGCATCATCAGCTCCCCGACAACACCTCACTCAGTCTTTCCCTGGCATTTGTTTTCTGTTCCAAAATGGCTAGAATCTTTGCATGGCCAAGACTAGGACCAATGTCATGGACATGTGACCTGGCCACTCAGAAGAGCCCCATATTTGCTCTCTGCTCTGTTGTTGCCACCTTGAAATTTTGTGTAACTTTTTATCAAAGGATCCCTCATTTTTATTTTGCACTGGATGCCACAAATTATATTCTTGTGACCCCATTCTTTTCAAATGGTACTAGGACTGTAATAGAGAAGAATAAACTTGACTCCCAATAGCCTAAAGTAAACATGATAGCCCATTCTCGAGGCTCTGCTCCCAGGCTTGACCTTTAAGGTATAATAAAAAGGTGCAGAACAGAAAATAAGAGTTTTATAGGAACGCCGTGACCAGACCTTCACAAACAGCTACAATAACAAAGGATTCCAGGGCCAGGAAGTCTACAACAACTAGGCATACACTCTCTTCCCCACCTTTTAGCATAAAAGAAGCCTGAATTCTAACTTGGGTCAGATGGTTCTTTGGGATGCTAGTCTGACATATTCTCCATCTGCTGGCTCTTTGAATAAAGTCTCTGTTCTTTCCCCCAATCCTTCTTCTCTCAAATTTATTGGCCTGGCGTGTGGCAAGCAGCACAAGGCTGGACTCCACAACATGACCACACGGGCTCCCTGTCAGCACAGCACATGACCCTCGTGTGGTATATGGCCATCCACGCTGCACCACAACAAATTTTTACTGATGTCTAAACAGTCACTGGCCTTCAGATGCTCTGTCCGTCCTCTGTGAGTTAAGCACTAGAGTAAAAAGATTTGTTTAGATTCCTTCCCAGGTTCAAGGGAGCAGTAATTCCCAAACAATGCCTGTCAGGAAGGTTGGTCTTCTCATCAGTCATAGCCCAGTGACGCACTGGCACAGTCCAAACTGTTTCTGAGTCTCTCCACCATCCTCCTGGGTAAACAGATCAGGGCTCACTGGACAAAAGTACCAGAGGCTTAATGATGTTGCTAGCCTGTGACTGATGCTTTTGAACTATGTTGTTGGAGGAGACTCTTGAGAGTCCCTTGGACTGCAAGGAGATCCAACCAGTCAATCCTAAAGGAAATCAATCCTGAATATTCATTGGAAGGACTGATGCTGAAACTCCAATACTTTGGCCACCTGATGCAAAGAACTGACTCATTGGGAAAGACCCTGATGCTGGGAAAAATTGAAGGCAGGAGGAGAAGGGAATGACAGAGGATGAGGTGGTTGGATGGCATCACTGACTCAAGTGACATGAATTTGAGCAAGCTCTGGGAGTTGGTGATGGACAGGGAAGCCTGGCGTGCTGCAGTCCATGGGGTCACAAAGACTCAGACATGACTGAGCAACTGAACTGACTGACCGACCCTGTGACTACACTCACGCAATTACTATAGGTTATTACAATGGATCTAAAAATCTAGTGCCTGAAACTGGGACATCAGCATCACCTGGGAATTTGTTAGAAATACACAATCTCAGACACATTGAGTCAAATCTGGGGGTGAGGGACAGGAACTTGAGTTTAAGAAATCCATCCAGGTGATCCTGATGGCATTAGGAACCACTGAGCCATTAGAAATGGAAGAAATGATATCTTTTTGGGTGCAAACACACAGCATCGATATGAAAAATGTTCTCCACCATTCCACTTAAAGGAAAGTTACACTATTTTATTCATTCATCTACTTTAATCATAATTGCCTTTATGTTTATGCTAAATATATTTGTGGATGTGTAAGCCCCTCAGATGACTCAGGCACTACATTGGATATAAAGATAATGGTTTGTGTCATGAAAGAGCTTATAATCTAATGCAGAAGACAAGAGGGAAATTCATAAAGAGCTATTTATAAATAGCTCTGCTCAGAATGCTGGATGAGAAATTCAAGAAAGTGCAACAGGCATTTGGCCAAGGCAGAAATTACATAGTATGTTGGGGTGAGATTAGGGAAAATTTAATGAATTCACAGTGTAGCTGATATGTAGTAAGTGGAAGAGAGAACCTTCCAGGCACATGAAGAGCAAAAAGAAAAGAGGTGAAAAAGAAGAGAGTGCATTTCAAGCATGCCTGTGTGCTCAGTCACTCAGTTGTGACTGACTCTGTGACCCCATGGACTGTAGCCCACCAGGCTCCTCTGCTCATGGAATTCTCCAGACAAGAATACTGGAGTGGGTTGCCACTTCCTCTTCCAGGGGATCTTCCCAACGTAAGGACTGAACCCACATCTCTTGCCTCTCCTGCACTGGTGGGACAATTCTTTACCACTGAGCCACCTGGGAAGTTTAGAGTTTATTTTGAGATGAGCATCTAATTCTGTTTCATTAGAGTGTAGAATCTATGAAAATGATTAATCTGAGAAAGCAGAACAAAATACTAGAGTGGGGTCAGCTTTTGGAGGGAAGGTCCTGATGATAGCAAGGCAGAGTTCTGGCTTCTGATGAGTGAGAACAGTGTCCCGAGGCCTGTAATAGAGGCAAGTAGAACCAGCTTCTCAAGTTCTTCTCCATCTCAGCCACATCTCCACCTGGGATGACCGGCAAAGAGCTTAAGCTCCTTGCAACACTGTTTCAACAAAGAGAAAGCATACTTGTCCTATTTCACAGGAAAAAATGGGATGAGCAGAAATGAGTTGAAGTCATTTGGAGACAGAGCTACGTTCCTAGACCCACTGCTGGGGAGACTAGATATTTCTTCATGGCTCTTGCGGCCAGTGCACAGGATTTGTAAGTCACCATTTTTATTCTTTCACATCAGATCCTTCCTGGCAAATGAGGACTTGTTTTTTTTTAAGTCAAGAGTAATTTGTAGTTTGGAAAGTATCCTGGACAAGGCTATGTTTAAGCGTCCACTTTTAGACACCAGGCTTCCGGCTCATCCGTCCCCACTCCCATCTCCTGTGTGGTGCTGTGGATAGACTAATGGGTAGCCATGGGCCTCTTTAAATTCAGGGACGAGAGACATCTGTGACAACATGATGGGTTCTGAGGCAAGGGAGGACTATCATTTGTTAACTACCTTGCTAGCTGTTTCTATTTCATTACACTCACTCTTTCAGACTTTTCCAAGCCTAGGCAAAGAACTGTGGGCAAATTATAAAAAGGCAAATAGTCAATTTATATATATATATATATATATATATATATACTTTAAAAATTCTCTCTTTTGAATATTAGTTCTTATGGGCAAAGAGCATCTATGGTTAATTTTGAATAACACTTGAATGATATAAAGTAATCTGCTGCTTTGAGGGCCTCTGGAGCAATACTAAAATAGCTGAAGGAATGTAAATTACTACTATTTGTATGAACAGCATGTTGGCAATGCCCATCAAAACTTTAGTGTACAGTTGTGTCCAACTCTCTGTGATCCCATGGACTATAGCCTGCCAGGCTCCTCTGTCCATGGGGATTCTTCAGACAAGAATATTGGAGTTAGTTGCCGTTCCCTTCTCCAGGGATCAAACCCAGGTCTCCCACATTGCAGGCAGATTCTTTACCATCTAAGCCACCAGGGAAGCCCTATCAAAACTTAAAGTGCATGCAAAATGTGAGTCAAAATTCTATTTCAAGGGCTTTATCTTACAGGTATACTCAAATAGGCAAACTGGCTCTGTACAAGATTGTCCAATAAAATATTGTTTTATTAATATTTTTTTAAAAGCATTAGAAACAACCAAAATGACCATAAATAGGGAACTGGCTAACTAAAGTATAACCATCAGTTCAGTTCAGTTCAGTTCAGTCACTCAGTCGTGTCCGACTCTTTGCGACCCCATGAATTGCAGCACACCAGGCCTCCCTGTCCATCACCATCTCCCAGAGTTCACTCAGACTCACATTCATCGAGTCAGTGATGCCATCCAGCCATCTCATCCTCTGTCGTCCCCTTCTCCTCCTGCCCCCAGTCCCTCCCAGCATCAGAGTCTTTTCCAATGAGTCAACTCTTCGCATGAGGTGGCCAAAGTACTAGAGTTTCAGCTTTAGCTTCATTCCTTCCAAAGAAATCCCAGGGCTGATCTCCTTTAGAATGGACTGGTTGGATCTCCTTGCAGTCCAAGGGACTCTCAAGAGTCTTCTCCAGCACCACAGTTCAAAAGCATCAATTCTTCAACACTCAGCATACTTGTTAATCAGAGCAAAGAACGGGAGAAATGCTTTATGTACTGATATGGAGAAAGCTCTAATACACACGGGTTTTGACAAATGTGGTAGCACACTGTGATCAGTATATTACGATTAAAATGTTTTAAGGAATTTCTATATATTTATCTATACAAAAATATGAGAACAAAAGAAATAACATTGGCAACTATATGGAAAGAAACTTAAAGACATGAGATGGAAAATAATTTCATTTCATAACCTTTCGTTCCTTTTGAGTTTAGAGTGAAAACGTGAAAGTCACTTAGTCATGTCTGACTCTTCATGGACTGTTCTCCAGGCCAGAATACTAGAATGGGCAGCTGTTCCCTTTTTCAGGGGATCTTCCCAACCCAGGGGATCAAACCCAGGTCTCCCACAGCGCAGGCAGATTCTTTACCATCTGAGCCACCAGTGACACTCTTTTGAGTTTAGACCTGTTATCAATTAAGAAAATAAGTGAAGTAAAATAAGAATTCTAAACAGGTTTTAAAAAATGACTAAATTATTAGCCTGAAAAAATTCTAATTTTTCTTAAGATAATCATTTTAAAAGACTATCAATTTTGAAGCTCTTTTTATTCTAGAAACTCAATGAAACTTCTCCATGCTAAAAATAACATATATATATCCTGCTAAGAAAAACAGCATGAACCAATTTTCCTTCTTCACCCTTACCCCAAAGAGTCAAGGCCAAAGAAATGAGCCAGTGAGGAAAAAAGTCATTAGAATAGCTATCACGAAAAATACATGAAAGTGTTAAAGAGGAAGATTCATAAGGCCAAGTATTTATTTTGATGTCCCTCATTTCAGAAAAAAGATGTCATAGGACTTGATAAATTATAAGCCACACAAAAATGCAAGGTCCATAAGAATAAGCCAGTTGTTCAATACAAATTAACTAGTCACTCACTCAATGAGCACACAGAGTTTGGTAATGAAACCGGAGAAAGCCATTGCATGTGACATCATAAAAACATCATGCCAAGTAATGAATAGCAGACTCAACAGTAGCCTTCCAGCAGTCAATATAAGCTCACAGTGCTGATATTTATAATATCTTTAAAAATAGGCAGAAACCACAATCACAAAATATAGCTGAGTATAAGCCGTGGTACAAGACCAAAAACCAATGAAATCTAGATAAGCAGCCCTGCCATAACCCATTTAACTTAGGTGTGGATTTCAGCTCATCTGAGGAAAGGAGGACTGCATATTTTTAAAGTTGTCCTCCAAAATCTCTCTCTCCTCAGCAGACTTTTGCATCATACTGAGTGGCTGGGAATTTAATGTTATACTTCTTGACAAGTGCCTGGGGACATTCTCAGGTGCTGCTTTAGGACAGAATGATGCGTTTTAATCATCAACAATGTAAGCACTGAATTAACATCTTTTGCTGAAGAGTGTTTCCAACCCCTTAAAAGTAGAAGATCTAGCTACTTCTGTGAGTTGATAAGAGGGTCAAGATTTCCGTTAAGAACATTTTAGGCCATTCCAACATATACACAAATGGAGGACTGATGCTTAAACCTTGACTGAAGTTCAGTATTTTTGCCTGAAAAAAAAAATACTTGTATAATCAAAAGTTCATTTTATAGTACCGATGAACCTATTTTCAGGGCAGCAATGGAGACGCAGACATAGAGAACAGATTTACGGACACAGTAGGGGAAGGATGGGAAGGAGACAAACTGAGAGAATATCATGGAAACGTATAATACCATATATAAAATAGATAGCCAGTGGGAATTTGCTGTATGACACAGGGAGCTCACACTGGTGCTCTGTGACAACCTAGAGGGATGGGATGGGGTGGGAGGTGGGAAAGAGGTTCAGGATGGAGGGGACATATGTATACCTAAGTATGATTCATATTAATGTATGGCAGAAACCAACACAACATTGTAAAGCAATCATCCTCCAATTAAAAATAGATCAATTTTCAAAGAAAGTTCATCTTAGTCATTTTGTAAAGCCAGAGATGCATTGAGAGAACATTTGAGTAAATGGCTTCATGGTAAAAGACCAAAAATAAACAAATTATAAAATGTACATCTTGATAACTTGGAAGTCAGTTGACTTACATACATGTAAGCAAAAGCCAGTTGAATGTTAGAGGATGCTTAAATAAGAAAGCTGATTTGGCTATATTTTATTTGAAGTTTTTTTTTTTGTTTTTGTGTTTTTTTGGCTGTGTATCAGAATAAGTTTCAGCCTGGTTTAACGGGAAAACCAAACAGTGACTGAAATAAGAGAATTTTATTTCTCTTTACATAAAAGAAGCCTAAAGATAGGTAGTTCGGGCTGGTACATTGGTTCAGTAGTCAAGGGACCAAGGTTCCTCAACCACCCTTAGCATCCTAGGATGATTTTCATTTGCAAGGTCACCTGCATGGCCCAAGATGGCAGCTGCAACTTCTGCCAACATGCCCAAGTATGTAGAAGGAGGAGAAAAGAGTGAGTGTGGGAAAATATAATTAAAAACAAAATCTTTTCCCAATCCAGAAATCGTCTCCATAAAGGAAGTAGCTAAAGAAAACACTTTTATTATTGAATATATATTACATCAGAATGTGATGTCATTAAAAAAAATAAAATACTGTCATTTGCACCAAGATGGATAAACCTAGAAGTAAATCAGAAAGAGAAAAATAAATACCAAATGATATCCGTATATGTGGAAACTAAAAGCAAAAAGGACACATGTTAACTTATTTCCAAAACAAAGAGACTCAAAGACATAAAAAAACAAACTTATGGTTACCAAAGGAGAAAGGGGAGTGGCTGCTGCTGTTGCTGCTGCTAAGTCGCTCCAGTCGTGTCCACCTCTTTGCAACCCCATGGGCTGCAGCCCACCAGGCTCCTCCGTCCATGGGATTTTCCAGGCAAGACTACTGGAGTGGGGTGCCATCGCCTTCTCTGAAGGGGAGTAGGGAGAGGGATAATTTAGGAGGTTGGAATTAACATATACATACTACTATGTATAAACTAGATTACCAACATGGACCTACTGTATAGCACTAGGAACTATATTCAATATTTTATAATAACATATAAGGGAAAGGAATTTTTAAAAGCATATATGTATATATAACTGAATAACTATATGTATATGAATAACTATATAACTGAATCTCTGTACTGTACACCTGAAACTTACATAATAATGTAAATCAACTACATTTCAGTTAAAAAAATTTTTTTAAGAATGTGATGCCCAACACAGGAAATCCAAAAGAGCTTTTAAAAATCAGAGAGATGGAGACTTCCCTGGTAGTCCAGTGCTAAAACTCACACTTCTAATGCAGAGGGCCTGGATTTGATCCCTGTTTGGGGAGCTAGATCCCACATGTCACAACTAAAGTCCCACCTGCCACAACTAAACAATAACTAATAACTAATCCTTAAGCACTATTTCACATAATTCATCCTACATTTACCTGGGTATTGAGATACCCATCTATGTTAGAGTCTTGGGTTTATGCAAAGAAAAACTTCTCATATCTTCGTGTTAGAAGCTTGGAGCAAGGTCAGCTAGAGTTGGGTTCCTATACACCTGCTGAAACTTGGAGATAGCAAGCTATCGTCCTTGCATGTTTACATGGAAAAAGATGGTTCCCAAGTTCCTGATAAATGCATTCCTGGGTCAGAAAGTTGACAAAATGTTTATCTAGTGCACAAAAACGTTTATTCATTTCAAGAAGAGAAAGTACATCCACTTCCACTTACAATTCCTAAAGTAAGTGCTCTAAGAAAAAAGAAAGGAGGGAAATCTCTTCCTTACATTTCAACAAGGAGAATTAAGCCTCTGACTTTTGACTTGTGTCCTTACATGTGTCAACAGGCTTTAAGGGATGGTCTCATTTACAACAGAAAAAATATATAAAATACTTAGGAATTATCTTAACAAGAAATGAACAAAAACTAAAGGCAGGAAATTTTAAAACCCTCTGAAGGACACAAAAGAAAAATTGATCAAAAGGAAAGGCATGCTTCTATTTAATCTGAAAAAAAAAAATCGACATCATAGAAATGCCAATTACCCATATGCTTTTTAGCCCTTGTAATACAATAAATAATGACTTAAAAAAAAAAAAAACTAGTTAACACTGTGCTGTGCTCAGTCACTCAGTATCCCATTCTTTGTGAACCCATGGACTGTAGCCTGCCAGGCTCTTTTGTCCGTGGGATTTTCCCTGTAAGAATATTGAAGTGGGTTGCCATTTCCTTCTCCAGGGGATCTCTCTAACCCAGGGATCAAACCCATGTCTCCTGCAGCTGCTGCACTGGAAGGCAGATTCTTTACCACTGAGCCACCTGGGACACCTGGATAACACTGTAGTTCATTTAAAAATATTAACTAGGCAAAAGCAACAAGGAAAACTAACAATGAAGAGCAATACAGGGGGACTGATTCATGTTGAAATATATTGTTTTTGTTGTTCAGTTGCTCAGTCATGTCCCACTCTTTGCAACCCCATGGACTACAGCACTCCAGGTTTCTCTGTCCTTCACCACCTCCCAGACTTTCCTCAAACTTATGTCCACTGAGTCGGTGATCCATCCAACCATCTCATCCACTGTTGTTCCCTTCTCCTCCTGCCTTCATTCTTTGCCAGCATCAGGGTCTTTTCCAGTGAGTCAGTTCATCAGGTGGCCAAAGGTTGGAGCTTCAGCTTCAACATCAGTCCTTCCAATGAATATTCAGAGTTGATTTCCTTTAGGATTGACTGGTTTGATCTCCTTGCAGTCCAAGGGACTCTCAGTAGCCTCTCAGTAGGACTCTCCAACACCACAGTCAAAAGTATTAATTCTTCAGCCCTCAGCCTTCTTTATGGTCCATCTCTCACATCCATACATGACTACTGGAAAAATCATAGCTTTGGCAACAGAGACCTTTGTTGTCAAAGTAATGTCTCTGCTTTTTAATATGCTGGCTTGGTTTGTCATAGCTTTTCTTCCAAGGACCAAGTATCTTTTAATTTCAGGGCTGCAGTCACTGTCCGCAGTGATTTTGGAGCCCAAGAAAATAATATCTGTCACTTTTTCACTTATTTCCCCATTTATTTGCCATGAAGTGATGGGACCAGAATCCATGACTATCATTTTTAAATGTTGAATTTTAAGCCAGCTTTTTCACTTTCTCTTTCTCTTTAATCAAAAGATTCTCTAGTTCCTCTTCACTTTCTGCCATAAGGGTGGTATTATGTGCATATCTGAGGTTATAGATATATCTCCTGGCAATCTTGATTTCAGCTTGTGCTTCATCTAGTCCAGCATTTTGCATGATGTTCTCTGCATATAAGCAACGTAAAAATATACAGTACTCCTTTCCCAATTTGGAACCAGTCTGTTGTTCTATGCCCAGTTCTAACTGTTGCTTTTTGATCTGCATACAGGTTTCTCAGGAGGCAGATAAGATGGTCTGGTATCTCTTTAAGAATTTTCCACATTTTTTTTTGTAATCCACACACTCAAAGGCTTTATCGTAGTCAATGAAGGAAAAGTAGGTGTTTATTTCTGGAATTCTTGTGCTTTTTCTATGATCTAATGGGTGCTGCCAATTTGATCTCCAGTTCCTCTGCCTTTTCTAAATTCAGCTTGTACATCTGAAAGTTCTTGGTTCACAAAGAATTGAAGCCTAGCTTGAAGGATTTTGAACATTACCTTGCTAGCGTGAGAAATGAGTGCAGCTGTGCAGTAGTTTGAACTTTCTTTGGCATTGCCCTTCTTTGGGACTGGAATGATAACTGACCTTTTCTAGTTCTGTGGTCGCTATTGAGCTTTCCAAATTTCCTCGCATATTGAGTACAGCTCTTTCACAGCATCAGTTCAGTTCAGTCGCTCAGTCATGTCCAGCTCTTTGTGATCCCATGAACTGCAGCACGCCAGGCCTCCCTGTCCATCACCAACTCCCAGAATTCACTCAAACACATCCATTGAGTCAGTGATGCCATCCAGCCATCTCATTCTCTGTTGTCCCCTTCTCCTCCTACCTCCAATTCCTCCCAACATCAGGGTCTTTACCAATGAGTCAACTCTTCACAAGAGGTGGCCAAAGTATTGGAGTTTCAGCTTTAGCATCATTCCTTCCACTGAATACCCAGAACTGATCTCCTTTAGGATGGACTGGATGGATCTTCTTGCAGTCCAAGGGACTCTCAAGAGTCTTCTCCAACACCACAGTTCAAAGCATCAATTCTTCAATGCTCAGCTTTCTTTATAGTCCAACTCTCACATTCATACATGACCACTGGAAAAACTATAGCCTTGACTAGATGGACCTTTGTTGACAAAGTAATGTCTGTGCCTTTGAATATGCTGTCTAGGTTGGTCATAACTTTCCTTCCAAGGAGTAAGCGTCTTTTAATTTCATGGCTGCAGTCACCATCTGCAGTGATTTGGGAGCCCCCCAAAATAAAGTCAGCCACTGTTTCCCCATCTATTTGTAGTGAAGTGATGGGACCAGATGCCGTGATCTTAGTTTTCTGAATGTTGAGCTTTAAGCCATCTTTTTCACTCTGCTCTTTCACTTTCATCAAGAGGCTTTTGAGTTCCTCATGGGCTCCCTGGTGGCTCAGAGGTTAAAGTGTCTGCCTGCAATGCAACCCAATGGACTGTCACAGTGGAGCCTGCCAGACTCCTCTGTCCATGGGATGCTCCAGGCGAGAATACTGCAGCGGGTTGCCAGGCCCTCCCCCAGGGGATCTTCCCTACCCAGGGATCAAACCCGTGTCTCTTATGTCTCCTGCATTGGCAGGTGGGTTCTTACCACTAAGGCCACCTTGGAAGCTGAAATATATTATAAAGCCTTAACAGTTACAGCAGTCTTGTCTGACTCGTGAGTAAATAGACCAACTCACAGAATGGAATGTCTAAAAATAGGTCATAATGCATAGGAGGATTAAAGATGACAATTCAGATCAATATGGAAAAGATAAGCAATTTAATTTATGCTGTGGGAGAACTGGGAAGCTATTTGGGGAAAAAAATAGAACTCAAATCTCACAATGTACACTAGAAAAAGTCTTAATAAATTTTTTTATAAAAAGAAGGCTATGATGTACTAGAAGAAAACAAGAAAAGATATTTCTATGACTCCCAACATGCCAAAGTCTTAAAAGAAGACTGATAATTTCTATATAACCAACTATATCATCAAAGCTTATGTGTGACAAAACAAATCAGATAATCAAAACCAAAAATCTTAATAAGCAAAATCAAAGACAATGACAAATTGATAAAGTATTTGAAATTTACTGTAGACAAAGGCCTAACATTTGTAAAATATAAAGTACATTTCAACATAAGAAAAAGAACAATAAAAATGGATAAGGGTGTGCATATGTTCGTGCTAAGTAGCGTGTCAGTCCTGTCTGACTCTTTGTGACCCCGTGGACTGTAACCCCTCTTATGTTCATGGGGATTCTCCAGGCAAGAATACTGGAGTGGGTTGCCATGCCCTCCTGCAGGGGATCTCCCAACCCTAGGATCAAACCTGCGTCTCCTGCATTTCAGGTGGATTCTTTACCAATGAGTCATGGGGGAAGCTCCAGATAAAGGGTATGGATAGACAATACACCAAAAAGAAATTATAAATGTGTCTCAAATATCTGGAAAAGATATGTAATCTCCCTTGTAACATAAAGAATACAGATCAGAACTACCTGTTATTTTTACTTGTCAGATGAATAAGAAGCCAGAAGTTTGATAATATACTGTATTAATTAAATTGTAGGAAAATGGGCACTCTCATGAACTGCTGGGGGCACTATAACTTGTCACAACTCCTAATGGAATACTGGGCAATATCTACAAGAATAGCAAATTCCTATTATATTCTTGCAATTAGCAATTCCAATTTTAACATTTTATTCTACAGAAATACCTATATATGTAGGTAAAATGTGTACATACACAAGTTCTCACTGAAGCATTTTTTGTAATAGCAAAGAATTGGAAACAATCCAATAAAATATTTTGTAACTAGAAAACAAATGAGGAAGTTATTTATGTACTATTATATAATTATCTAAAAATATATTAATATGAAAGGGTGTCAAACAGTTTACATAATATGCTACCTGCCATTTATATTAAAAGGGCAGAAAATAACATTTGTACTTAATAAACCTAATTTCCATGTGTCCATCTTCCTCTCTCCCTCCTCAGTTTCTTCCCCCTCCACCCATAAAACATAATAAAAATTTCAATATTAATTTTTAAAATGTGGTTACCCTACTGGAAAAAGGGTGACAGCTAGGGAAAGTAATGGTGGATGAGAACAATACTGCTCAGAGTAGGTTTTTATAGGTATTTTTAACTATTCATTACTATTCATTACTATTTTAAGTAATAATTTAAAATTTTTAAAAAGAAACTTCTATTAAGCTTATGCAAATCAGCGCTTGGTTTCCCAGGTGGCACTAGTGGACAGCTTGTTCCCCAAGAGGTGTGAGGTCTGGAGGGTTGGATGCCATACCAAGATTCTGTCCCATCCCTCTTTATCACTTTGCATTCCTCCTTCAAGACTGAGCATCTCCCCACAGAGCATAGGCTAGAGGGGAGGTCCTGACAACCCACTCCAGTATTCTTGCCCGGAAAACCCTGTGGGCAGAGGAGCCTGGCAGGCTACAGTCCATGGGGTCGCAAAGAGCTGGAGATGACTTAGCAACTGAACAACAACAACATCTTGGAAGCACACTGTCTAGGTTTGGATGCTCTTGCTGCTAGCTGGGAGTGTGACCTTGGGCAGGAGACTCATGTTCCCATGAATAAAATGGATTTGACCACCCTCATTCAGTGCCTCCTATTTGTAAAATGAATTTGATTGTAACTGCACTGTCTTGGATTTTCCTGGTGGCTCAGATAGTGAAGAATCCGCATGCAATGCAGGAGACTCAGGTTCAATCCCTTGGTCAGGAAGATCCCCTGGAGAAAGGAATGGCTACTCATTCAAGTGTTCTTGCCAGGAAAATCTCATGGACAGAGGAGCCTGGGGGGCTACATTTGCGAGCAACTGAACGACTATCACAGATAAAATTGGAAGGAGTATAAATGAGGCCCTGTTGGAAAGCAGCTCAGCATTTACAAAGTTCTGGCAATTGACTGAATTATTACATTTGGTAGAAGAGAGCCTTGTAAGAACTGAGCTTCCACAGCCTCTCTTACATCATTTATAATTCAGGTGTTTTACAGAACTTGCCTGGGTTACTAGAGCTGATCATCTTTCCATATAATTTTTATATATATACTCGAGTTTTTGAGTCAATGCAAAGTTTCATATGAAAAATGTGAATGCTGTCGGGGAGACTGAGCAGAGAGCAAACAGGATGGTTGATGTAGTTTAATTAGAGAAAGTCACCCAGAAGCAAATCTTCTCTGTTTTAGAGTGCATTTGAGGAGTCTGCCTTTGTTAAATAACAAGGTGAAATTGACCCACATGGGGAGGGTGAAGGGCTCCAAAGTGTGGGGGGAAAAAGCTTTTGTTTTTCTTTTTAAAGACTTTTTTAACATGGACCATTTTTAAGTCTTTATGGAATTTGTTACAATATTGCTTCTGTTGTTTATGTTATAGCTTTTTGGCTGGGAGGCATTTGGGATCTAAGCATTTTGACCAGGGATCAAACCAGCAACCCAGGCACTGGAAGCAGAAGTTTTAACAACTGGACCACCAGGGAAGTCCCAAGGCTTCTGTTTTCAAGCAAGGTTTTCTAGCTCAAGGAAACAGCAGGTAGCGAGGCTGTCACTTGGAAAGAAATGAGTCTTTTTATACAAAGAATCCAGAGCCTCTGGGAGAGCATTCAATAGTCCAACTCTGCTCCCGGAGTCTTGAAGTTAAGAATACTCTGGATCAACTAGGGTGGTCCTGGAGACAGTAACCTGGAGGGAAGGGCCCGTCTGGCTGAGGACCTGGGGTCTGTGAAGGAACTGGCCAAAGCTGATGGAGACGGGAAAGTGCTGGTTTCAGCACAGTGCGCAGCTGACGAATCTGGCCTCAACAGTTGTGTTTGGAAGTGCTTAAGCCTGTAAGTAAGCATCAAGAGAACTTTGTCAACCAACTGAATCATCAGTCTCTGATAAGTGTTTGGAAATTCTGGTGTTTACAAATATAACCAACCTGGCTGGAGTCCTTAAACAGCTGAGATCTTAAGAAGGAGGTTCTAGACCTATTATTTTTTCAAAGGCAAATGGGGGTAGGGTGGGAAAGACTGGGAGTTTAGGATTAGCAGACGTTGGATAAACAAAGTGCTATTATATAGCACAGGGAACTAGATTCAATATCCTGTGGTAAACCACAATGGAAAAGGATATGAAAAAGAACATATGGATCTATAACTGAATTACTTTCCTGTACAGTAGAAATTAACACAATATTGTAAATCAACTGTACTTCAATTTTTAAAAAATGACAAATGGGTACTAGGGACATTAATTGAGCAAATAAAAGGATGCAATCATCTGCCCCTAGTTCTCAGGCAATGATGCACATTTGGAAACATCCCATGTGAACTTACAAAATTTTATTTTTTATATCACCTCATTCACTCACATCACTCACTCAGCTGACTGTGGTTCTTTGGTTCCCAGGTAATGAGAAAGCCTCAAACTCAAATGCCTTCAGGAACGAAACAATTGTCATATAACAAGGAATGCATGTGACCATGGCAAACTGAAGGGCACATCTTTTACCCAAGGAACTCAATTCAATGATATTAAATAAGACAAAGAAAAAAATATAAGCCTACAGGTTGAAGTCAGCACCTCAACAGTCACTTGGATACTGCATAATTTCAGCATAGCTAGAACCTGTCCTGATTTATTCCTATCTATTTCTGCTTTCCAAAGGTGACTGACAAAATCCACTGGAGAAGGCAATGGCAAACCACTTCAGTATTCTTGCCTTGAGAACCCCATGAACAGTATGAAAAGGCAAAAGATAGGACACTGAAAGAGGAACTCCTCAGGTTGGTAGGTGCTCAATATGCTACTGGAGGTCAATGGAGATATAACTCTAGAAAGAATGAAGAGATGGAGCCAAAGAAAAACTAACTCCCAGTTGTGGATGTGACTGGTGATGGAAGCAAGGTCCAATGCTGTAAAGAGCAATATTGCATAGGAACTTGGGATGTTAGGTCCATGAATCAAGGCAAATTAGAAGTGGTCAAACAGGAGATGGCAAGAGTAAATGTCAACATTTGAGGAATCAGTGAACTAAAATGGACTGGAATGGATGAATTTAACTCAGATGACCATTATATCTACTACTGTAAGCAGGAATCCCTCAGAAGAAATGGAGTAGCCATGATAGCTGACAAAAGAGTCCGAAATGCAGTACTTGGATGCAATCTCAAAAACGGCAGAATGATCTCTTCATTTCCAAGGCAAACCATTCAGTATCACAGTAATCCAAGTCTATGCCCCAACCAGCAATACTGAAGAAGCTGAAGTTGAATGGTGCTATGAAGACCTACAAGACCTTTTAAACTAACACCTAAAAAGATGTCCTTTTCATTTTAGGGGACTGGAATGCAAAAGTAGGAGGTCAAGAAACAGCTGGAGTAACAGACAAATTTGCCCTTGGAGTACAGAATGAAGCACGGCAAAGGCTAATAGAGTTTTGCCAAGAAAATGCACTGGTCATAGCAAACACCCTCTTCCAACAAAAGAGAAGACTCTACTCATGGACATCACCAGATGGTCAACACCGAAATCAGATTGATTATATTCTTTGCAGCCAACGATGGAGAAGCTCTATACAGTCAGCAAAAACAAGACCGGGAGCTGACTGTGGCTCAGATCATGAACTCCTTATTGCCAAATTCAAACTTAAATTGAAGAAAGTAGGGAAACTGCTAGACCATTCAGGTATGACCTAAATCAAATCCTTTATGATTATACAGTGGAAGTGAGAAATCAATTTAAGGGCCTAGATCTGATAGAGTGCCTGGTGAACTATGGAGTGACGTTCATGACATTGTACAGGAGACAGGGATCAAGACCATCCCCAAGAAAGAAAAAAAAAGCAAAATGGCTGTCTGAGGAGGCCTTACAAATAGCTGTGAAAGGAAGAGAAGCAAGAAGCAAAGGAGAAAGGAAAGATATACCCATTCAAATGCAGAGTTCCAATGAATAGCAAGGAGAGATAAGAAAGCCTTCTTCAGTGATCAGTGCAAAGAAATAGAGGAAAACAATAGAATGGGGAGATATCAAGGGAATATTTCATGCAAAGATAGGCTCAATAAAGGACAGAAATGGTATGGAACTAATGAAGCATAAAATTAAGAAGAGGTGGCAAGAATACACAGAAGAACTATACAAAAAGATTTGACAACTCAGATAATCATGATGATGTGATCACTCACCTAGAGCCAGACATCTTGGAATGTGAAGTCAAGTGGGCCTTAGGAAGCATCACTATGAACAAAGTTAGTGGAGGTGATGGAATTCCAGTTGAGCTATCTCAAATTCTAAAAGATGATGCTGTGAAAGTGCTGCACTCAATATGCCAGCAAATTTGGAAAACTCAGCAGTGGCCACAGGACTGGAAAAAGTCAGTTTTTATTCCAATCCCAAAGAAAGGCAGTGCCAAAGACTGCTCAAATGACTGCACAATTGCAGTCATCTCACATGCTAGCAAAGTAATGCTCAAAATTCTCCAAGCCAGGCTTCAACAATATGTGAACCATGAACTTCCAGATGTTCAAGCTGGTTTTAGAAAAGGCAGAGGAACCAGAGATCAAATTGCCAACATCTGCTGGATCATGGAAAAAGCAAGAGAGTTCCAGAAAAACATCTATTTCTGCTTTATTGACTATGCCAAAGCCTTTGATTGTGTGGATCACAATAAACTGGAAAATTCTTCAAGAGATGGGAATACCACACCATCTGACCTGCCTCTTGAGAAATCTGTATGCAGGTCAGGAAACAACAGTTAGAACTGGACATGGAACAACAGACTGGTTCCAAATAGGAAAAGGAGTATGTCAAGGCTGTATATTGTCACCCTATTTATTTAACTTATATGCAGAGTACATCATGAGAAATATTGGGCTGGATGGAGAACAAGATGCTATCAAGATTGCTGGGAGAAATATCAGTAACCTCAGAGATGCAGATGACAACATCCTTATGACAGAAAGTGAAGAGGAACTAAGGAGCCTGTTGATGAAAGTGAAAGAGGAGAGTGAGAAAGTTGGCTTAAAGCTCAACATTCAGAAAACTAAGATCATGGCATCCAGTCCCATCACTTCATGGCAAATAGATGGGGAAACAGTGGAAACAGTGGCTGACTTTATTTGGGGGGGCTCCAAAATCACTGCAGATGGTGATTGCAGCCATGAAATTAAAACACCCTTACTCCTTGGAAGGGAAATTATGACCAACCTAGACAGCATATTAAAAAGCAGAGACATTACTTTGTCAACAAAGGTCCATCTAGTCAAGGCTATGGTTTTTCTAATAGTCATGTATGAATGTGAGAGTTGGACTATAGAGAAAGCTGAGCACTGAAGAATTGATGTGTTTGAACTATGGTGTTGGAGAAGACTCTTGAATCCCTTGGACTGAAGGCGATCCATCCAGTCCATCCTAAAGGAGATCAGTCTTGGGTGTTCATTGAAAGGACTGATGTTGAAGTTGAAACTCCAATACTTTGGCCACCTGATGTGAAGAGCTAACTCATTTGAAAAGATCCTGATACTGGGAAAGATTGAGGACAGGAGGAGAAGGGGATGACAGAGGATGAGATGTTTGGATGGCATCACCAACTCAATGGGCATGAGTTTGGGTAAATTCCGGAAGTTGGTGATGGACAGGGAGGCCTGGCATGCTGGAGTTCATGGGTTTGCCAAAGAGTCAGACATGACTGAGCGACTGAACTGAGCTGAACTGAAGGCGACTGAGCAACTGAACAACAAAGGTCACTAATGAAAACTTTTAAAGGCTTTTATTAAGAATAGTCAATACCTTATTGAGCCCTAACTTAGTAGTCATGCATGGATGTGAGAGTAGGACTATAAGGAAAGCTGAGTGCTGAAGTATTGATGGTTTTGAACTGTGGTGTTGGTGAAGATTCTTGAGAGTCCCTTGAACTGCAAGGAGATCCAACCAGTCCATCCTAAAGGAAATCAGTCTTGAATATTCATTGGAAGGACTGAGGCCAAAGCTGAAACTCCAATACTTTGGCCACCTGATGCGAAGAATTGACACTGACTCCTTGGAAAAGACCCTGATGCTGGGAAAGATTGAGGGCAGGAGGAGAAGGGGATGACAGGATGAGATGGTTGGCTGGCATCACCGATCAATGGACATGAGTTAAAGCAAGCTCCAGGATTTGGTGAAGAACAGGGAGGCCTGACGTGCTGCAGTCCACAGGGTCACAAAGAGTTGGACAAGACTAAGAGACTGAACTGAACTGGATTCAGCCTCAGCTCTAGGTCCTAAAGACCCAGAGATAACTAAGACAAATCCTCAACAAGGTCCCAAATGCAATTTGATACTCTCAACATTATTGGTTCAGATTCCTCTCTCCCGTCAGAGACACTTTATAACGTTGCTGGACAAACACATTTTTCCCTTCCTTAAAGGTTTTTGTGTAAAGCCTATAAGACTCATTTCTTCTATTATATTAGAAAGCTGTTCATACCTTTACCAGTTCCTGCCTCCCCAAGTCTCACCCTCTTCGTTCTCTTCCACTTCAGTCCCTGAGTGCCTGCAAAGCCTGGCTCACGTCTCTGACTGCACCTTGTGCACCATGCCCCCAGCAGAGTTCCTGGCACACCGTTTGCTTTTCGTGTGCTTAATGATTTCTACTGAGTTGTGTTAGCCTGGAATTCTGGTTAATGTTCCTGATCTTTCTCTTTGTGAGTCTCCTGATACGGTTCTTTGGACGTAAACCCAAGGTTCAGAGGTCCTGCCTGCTGTTTGGTTTGGCATGACATTTTGACTTTGCTTTTCCTTTCTGTAAGCGGAGTGCCCTGTACTGTTCTCTCCCCCATAAACAAATATTTCTAAACGAAGATGCAGTTCCTTTTCTGCACTTTCAGCTCCTCAAGCTTTTTGGGTTTTTCCTAGTTCTTTTCATTTTGTCCCATCTTCTTGTTACTTATCATCCCCCTGACACTTTAGAAAGTAAATTTCTCCAGAGCTTCTCTTAGAAAGGTGAGAAATTTAGAGTGTAAAAGTGAATAGAAGAAGAGAAGAAAAGGAACTCATGCCTTAGAGACCTCATCTTTAGAAAAAACTCAACCCCCATCAAACATTAAAAGGAAAAAAAAAAAAAGTATCAATAGAAAGATTTTGGCTGCAGAACAGAAGTCCTTCCTATATCTAGCTCATTTGCCCCACTATGTTCCCCTATTTTCAGTCTTCAAATTATGTTTTTCTTTCATCAGAGAAAATATCCATTTATGCGATAGGTCATTTTTAGCCATTTAATTCTTATGTAAGAAGCAGCTCTCAATTTTCTCTAAACATTTATTTCTTACACAATTTCCACTCTGAGTTTTCATTTTAATTAGCGAAATCCATCCTCGTTCCTGCAGCCATAGGACCATTCCAACCACCTGTACATTCGGCTTAGCCAATACAAGCACTTCTTTTCCTTCTCACTCATTTCTTTCTCACTAGATTCTCAAAGGGCGCAGTGTTTATGGCTCACCAGACAACACTGCCTTTAGGAATAACATTTTAAAAGTATAAATAAACTAATTTTTTGTTGTTTAGTTGCTTAGTCGTGTCCAACTTAGTGACCCCATAGGCTGTCCATGGTATTTTCCAGACAAGAATACTGGAGTGGGTTGCCATTTCCTTCTCCAAAATAACCTAATTAAACTCCATGCACTTCTTTTTTACTTTTTACTTTTTACTTTGTCTTGGGGTATAGCCAATTACCAGTGTTGTGACAGTTTCACATGAACAGTGAAGGGACTCAGCCAAACATATAAATGTATCCATTCTCCCCCTAAACTCCCTCCCATCCAGGCTGCCACATAACACTGAGCAGAGCTCCGTGTGCCGTACAGTAGATCCTATCCATTTTAAATACAGCAGCAAAACACCATTTACTTTGGAATCTGTTTTCTAAATACATATTAAATTTCAGGGGTGAAAAAGAAAAGTCGAAATACAACTTATTCCCACTCATTTTGATTTTACATACTTTTCCTTTGCTGAAATTCTAGCATTACAACACTTTGTAAACATGGGATGAAGCGCACTCTCAGAGGCTAGTCAGATATGTCGTTCATGCTTTTGACCTGATTACTAAATTATGCCTGCAATAGTAATCTATTTTGATTATTTCAAAATGAAACCCTTAAAATCACAATTCATTTTGTTACTAAGTGAATATGAGTAAATATAAATATGAATAGCACTGGAAGCCCAGGCAATTCCAATTTTTCCAAATCATCATCCACCCCACCCCAAGTCCATTGTTTAACATACTTTCCACAGCCATTATTCTGTGATGATTTGGTTCCAAGGGCTCTATTCAGCCCTTCTTAGAGGAATGCTACCACATGAATTCCTAAGGGAAACACATTTAGAGTTCCAGTTTGGACTGTAGCAAGTGCATCCACATTTCCACAGCTATAAAATTCAGCTCTACTCTGACATCAAAAAGAAACTGTGAAAAGATGGGTTAGCATAGGGACTGCTCTGGTGGCCCAGTGACTAAGATGGGTTAGGGCTGGCAGTAGGGCTAGGAAAGAGGGAAGTGTCAGGCATGAGGCGGACCGGGTATGAGTGACCACAAGATTTGGTCAGTTGGCTCAGTAGAATAAGGAAGTTCCTGAGGTCAGGGAGAATAGGGAACTCCGAGACAGCTGCAAACAGGAAGTGTACACGAAGGATGTTTACAGAGTGCATGTTCATAAGAGAATGTGCCTCTGTTTGATCATAGTTATTGAAATACCATGGGACTTTTCTAAGGAGAAAACTGCAACCACCTGCTTTAGCCAGAAATTCTCGTATAGGCCTGGCTTTGTGGGAATTTGCCTGGCTTTCTGTGGCTGCCATCCAAAACTGGTGACCACAGAGTCAAAGCTAAATATAAGCTAAAATTAAATTACTTCCCTTCTTTGTTTTTGTAGGTCTGCTGAATGAGGACATTTTAGCAGTGATTTTATATTCATTAGGAGAATGGAAAGTCACAGCAAGTCAATCATATTCATAATGAAAATCCCAAGACATTCTTGCACATTTTTCCACAATCCCCTATAATCAGTTGGGATAAAATACAGGATCTCTAGTGACATAACAATACTATGTGTTCAGTCGCTCAACTGTATCTGACTCTATGTGATCCCATGGACTGTAGCCCACCAGGCTCCTCTGTCCATGGGATTTTACAGGAAAGAATGCTGGAGCACGTTGCCATTTCCTACTGCAGAACATAATAATACTATAAATAGATATAAATGCACTTTAGCTCTCGATGTGAATGGATATTGATGGTAGAAGTGTATGAATCGATATTCAGTAGCTTCCAAAGAACAATATCTAAATTTCTATCTACAAAAACAGGATTAAACTTCAAGCTCTTTTAACTTTTTTCATATTTATATGAAAACTATTTCTCTAGGGAAAAAAAAAAACAAGGAAAAACACAAGTGTTTTCAAAGGGAAGAGACTCATGAGCAACACTCACAAAAAATGGAGAGTGAGGGAGTTTGTTAAGTGTGGACGTGTTAGAAGATTGAACGTAGGTAGGGTGGGAGGTGGGAGGGGGCTTTGGCATTGGGAGATTGTGTTCACCTGTGGCTGATTCATGTCAATGTATGGCAAAACAAATACAGTATTGTAATTAAAAAATAAATACACAAACAAACAAAAGAAGAGAATAGAGTCAGTGATTCTAAATCTTTCTTAAACTCCTACCTACAATCCACAGTTACACTTTTTGCTTCATGGGGAGCTCCAGTACTTTGGATACCTGATACAAAGAGCCAGCCCATTGGAAAAGACCCCAATACTGGGAAAGATTGAAGGCAAAAGAAGAGTGTGGCAGAGGATACGAAGGTTAGATAGTATCACCAACTCAATGGACATGAGTTTGAGCAAACTCTGGGAAATAGAGAAGGACAGGGAAGCCTGGCATGCTGCAGTCCATTGGGTGGCAGAGAATCGGACATGACTTAGCAACTGAACACCAGCAATAATAGTTCATCCTCCAGAAGTATGCAACTCTTCCCACCAATGTTTATAGTTCTTTGTATCCGGTCCCAGTTTAAGAACAGATGCAGGCATATAACAAAACGAAGGTTGTTTCTAGCACAGCCAGTAATTTCTGTGAACAATCCCAGGCAAGTTTAACTCTCTTCATAAGAACCATAACATATTCAACTGTGCCAATGCCAACCAGTTTCTCCTACTGTGGGTGAGCTCTCATGATAAAAAAGGAGGAAGAGAAAATTAAATTTTGAGCATATTATTTATCAAGGAGAAATATTCCCATAGGTTGTAGCTATTTCAAAGTGCCACATAGAACAATTACCGATAACATCTGCCTAGTAAAAGAAAACTTTTACAAAGAAGAGACACCAGTTATTAGACCCTTCTACCACTTACGTGCAGTATTTTTGCAAATCAGGTGAATCTTTTAGTCCTCTATGATATGGTCCATGAGGGATTCTAAGATGCATTTCTTTGAAATAGTTAAAAAATGTATTCATTTACAAAATACAAACATGCCCGCAAACAATCACAAAAGAGGGTGGTATGTTAAGTGGGAAGATGAGGATTCCTCAGACACACAATAAACACCCAATGTAAACTAATAGAAGAGGAGGGTTAGGGAGACTTTCCTTGGGGTGAATAGGAGTGTGGGATCCGAAAAGACCAGAAAGTGGGAATTGGACCCTTCTTTGACTGAAGGCCTTGGGAAGAGAGGACAAGTGCAGGGCACATTCTAGGTACCAAAAGAAATGGATGCAGCATCAATGGTGGACAGAAACACGGACAAAGGGGAAAGCAGGAGAGATGGTACTTGCTATCATAGTTACCTTCCCAGTCATAGTTTTTCCAAACAGGATGGGAATGCCAAAGATGTGTTTGGGGAAATAAGGAAAGACCAGATTTGGCAGGGCTAGATCTATTATCAGTCTGTTTACAAGAATTTTGTTTTCCTTAGGGGGAAACCAATGAAGCCACTTTAAAATTTATAGCTTCTGAACCTTCCTCCCACCTTCCACCCCATCCCACTCCTCTAGAACATCAGGTTTGCATTCCTAGCATCATACAGCAAAGAGGGAAGGGATATATGTATGCCTAAGGCTGATTCATACTCACGTATGGCCAAAACCAACACAATATTGTAAAGCAATTATCCTCCAATTAAAAGTAAATAAATTTTTTTTTAAACTTATAGCTTCTGGAACTAACAAAAAGAATGGCATCTCAGGACTATCACTCCAATTGCACTGTCCAGGAGAAAGGAGGTAATGAGTGTTAGACCAGAATAGTGGTACCTTGATAGTAGAGACAGAAACAAATGGATGGAACTGAGATGCGTTTAAGAAGCAGACTCAGAAGGACATGGTGAGGACGGGGCTGTGAGACTGAAGGAAGAGGGAATGAGGTTGGGGATACAGCAAGATACAGGAGGCAAGAAATAGAGATACAGGATAAGAGTGGTTAATTAGGAGATTGACAATGAGAGGGAAGTCAGGTGTGCAGAGAGAAAGGAGGGTGTTGACAAAGATAATATTTAAATACACTGAGTATCCTCCGAGATGTTACTTCAAGGACCCAGACAAGATTTCCAGGATGGACCTTAGAAGAAAGATATCAGCATAGAGCTATGATTCATGGGTTGTGCTTAGTCACTCAGTCATGTCCACCCCTTTGCGATCCCATGGACTGTAACCCACTAGGTTCCTCTGTCCATGTAGGTTCTTCAGGCAAGAATAATGAAGTGGGTTGTCATGCCCTCGTCCAGGGGATCTTCCAGGTCCAGGACCCAGATCTCCCACGTTGCAGGCGGATTCTTTATTGTCTGAGCCACCACTGATGGGTTAGATTTGATCATTTTGCTGAAAGAGCTCTTAAAAGATTGGACCCTGGATTAGGTAAAAAGTAGGCCCTTTTCAGTCATAGTTTTCCCTATTTGGAGTTGTTTTTTTTTTTCAAGTATAAGGATTGGGGTGTGTGTGAGTATGTGTGTGTGTGTATGGGTTCTGACAGGCAGAAAATATATTACATTGCAATTTTTTTTTAATTCTAATGCCATTCAAGAGGAATACCATCACTTGAAATATTAAAGGCAATATTGTCTAATAGGCACTTGCCTAGGACTTGCTCAACTTGAAAATGAATACAAAAAGAAATATGTAGGTTAATCACTGTACCAACCAAAATAATGTTTTCCATTTATTGTTTCTGAGGCATCAGACTATGGGACAGCATTGAAGGAAAGATTTTATCTTGTTTGTTCATTCAGAACAAACACATATCTTGTTTTTCTTCAAGATCCTAAATGCACCATTTTAACTTTTTCCTTACTGCCATTTGCTATTGTAATACTCCTCTTCCTGTCTTTTTCCTGCCTTCCCTCACAGTCTCTCTGTAAGGTCGGCCCCGGGGGCCATGATGGGCCGCCTCTTCCCTCCCCCGCCAGCGCCAGCGGGGAAGTCCCCAATGGAAGGCGCCTCCCAGACCCCAGAGGACCAATGACAGCACACTTTGCCAGCTAAAGCCGCCCCGCCCGGCCGCATGGAAAAGCCAATCAGCCCGACCTGGCAACCTATCCAAATCCCCATCCATTAACCTGGCCATCCCTGCGACAGGCATATATAAACAAACTTCTAACACTGTCCGGGCGCGGACTTCGTTGACCTGCCCCGTTTGGGTCTGGGAACCCCGCCGGGAAGCGCTTTGCCATTAAAGACTGTTAGACACTCTTTTGGTGTCCTGGTCCTCTTTACCTAACACTCTCTCGCTCAAAAAAAAAAAAAAAAAAAAAAAAGACTTTTCAGTGCACTAAGGAGTGTTGTTTGTGGTGTGGAGCTATAAATCAATGAACAGTTTTTTTTTTTTTAATAGACTGTTTCCTGTGCAACTAGGCTGGATACCCCCCTCCACTGGACACTGACTGTCTCCTATCACGTTCCAGGCTCAACACCAAGCATTTTTAAGACATCTTTCCAGAATGAATGAAATGGACAATAAAAGGACAACTTGAGACTCTTCAGAGGTGCCAAGGGAGAGAAAGGAGATGGAATACGTTCCCGCCATCCCCCAAAAGTCTCCTCGTAGAGCTTATAGACAAAACTGAATTCTTCCGCAGAAGCATGCGAACTAGACAGTAGTTAGAGCTGATGAGGCAATCGAACTGAAAGAGGGTTTTGTTTTTGTTTTCCCCCTCTCTGTCAAGGGTACGTGCTTCTACTTTCCTGGGAGCCTTTCATTTTCTAAATATATTTCACCACACCCAATCTAAGAGCAATCTCATGTCAACTTCCCTCAGGCAGTTGCCACAAGTGGTCCAGTTCCATCCAAGACCAGCTGACGCACAATGAAAAAGTCAGAGAAGTCAGAAGGGAAACAGCAGTCATCTGAAACTGATGGGTTTCTCTTGTAAAGTTCACCAAAATATGTGACAGTGTGATTATATTGTCAGAGCCCCTCCCTGGAAGGAGTCCGTGCTAGTGAAGTGCTCTGAAGCTTAATCTTTACAATAATCTGCTTCCTTTTCCTCACAGTGTAACAGGGATAATATTGATCGAGCTTCTTGAAAGGACTGAGCGGGGAAGATTCACACAAACACTTTGAAATGAAAGGCTCCTGGGAAAATAGACACATGTACCCTTGACATAGGAACTTGGAAGATTTGCCCGCAAACCTATCATCTCAGCGAATATAAAAATCAGTCTCTTCTGGTTTATTTCCATCAGTGCTTTCTTTTTTTTCCTTTTACCCTAACTCTTACATAGAATTCTGGTATGTCTTTCCTCCACTTGGCTTATATTTTGTTCATTTTCCCAGAGTTCAGTTCCTGTATTTTCTGTTCTTTTTAAAACTCCCTCGAGCTCCTTCCCTCCCCCGTTCAACTCGCAATTCTTTCTTATGTTTTGTGTCCACTAATACGACCACCGGGGCTTCCCTGGTGGCTCAGCAGTAAAGAATCTGCCTGCAGTTCTCCTGCCTGCAGGAGATGCGGTTTTGATCCCTGGGTTGGGAAGATCCCCTGGAGGAGGGCATGGCAACCGCCTGCAGTATTCTTGCCTGGAGAATTCCATGGACAGAGGAGCCTGGTGGGCTACAGTCCACAGGGTCGCAAAGAGTCGGACACATGCATGCATAGCTGCTGGTAGCCACAGAGCTGCTCCCATAGCTTTTCCTAAGCTGCTTTCCATATCTTTAAACCCCATCAATCCAGGAGAGACAGGCAAGCCACGTGATGCTTCACTCTCCAGATGGGGTTTCAGGGTGACCCTGTCTGATCACCAGGCTCACCTTATGAAATACAACCTCTGATGAAATTCATGGCAAGCAAACCCCCTGCTCAGCATGGGGCAATGGGTGATGGATGGGCCGGTGATGATGGATAGCTCCTCTTTCACCCTCAGTCCATGAATTCTGGTTCAGGAGACTCCCCTAGCAGGCGCTGGATTGTCCCAGAGATAACAGCACTCAGTCAGGAGCTGGGTTGAGGGCTTATTGCTTGCTTAGGGATAGCTACTGCCCTCATTACTCAGTAAAGCAAATTACTGCTGATGCTATAATGTTTTAGTTTATTCCAGTGGTTTTTAAATTAAACAGACAGCTTGGCATATGGATCAAGATTCAAAAAAAAAATCTCTTTTACAGTATGGACAAAACACAGAATTAAAGGGGAAGATTTATATATAGAAGCTTAATAATCCTCCTTGTCATCTGTTCATTCTTTGGGGGAAATTATACTGCATAGTTGACTTTTTTTTTTTAACTACATGACCCTTTTTTAGTATTAAGAAATGAATCTGAAATCTGAATATGAAAAAAAAAATTGGATGACTTTAATATTCCTGCTAACCTTGTCTCATTAATCCTTATGGTGCTTCTGAAAGATGTATGGAGTGTATTTTTATTTCCATTTCATGAAATGTGGAACTAAGATATCCCAAAGCTGTTTAACATACTTAAGATCACATGGTGGCTCAGTAATAAAGTCAGAAGTAAAAGCCAGCTTTTCTAGCAAGAAAGGTGCTGACAATTAATCAGAAACACAGCAAGTCTGCTCTTTGATGACTAGAAATTTCATCTGAAACCAGATGATGAGGTGAGAAGAATGACATTGCCACAGCTGGTGAATACATTGTTTCTTTGGCAGACTGTCAGTCCCCAAACTGGTAACATAACATGTAGACCCTGCTTAGATTTGGCACATCACAGCAAAGATAATGACTCCCAAAATTTTTTATAAAGAAAATCTTATTCTACTTCATTTATAAAATTCAGGAGTCATTCCTATGGGAAACAGAATCCATAGACCTCAGTGGAAACAGAAGTTTCAATGAATAGCTCAAGATTAGGTAAGAAGAGAGTCAAGTATCTGGGAAATTGGACGCTGTCACTTCCCAGAGCTTCTGTTTTCTTGTTCTGGAACTGACACTTGTTGTTGTTTAGTCACTCAGTCGAGTCTGACTCTTTGTGACCCCCATGGACTGTAGCCCACAAGGCACCTCTGTCCATGGGTTTTCCCAGGCAAGAATGCTGGATCAATTGGGTTGCAATTTCCTCCTTCAGAGGATCCTCCTGACCAGAGATCAAACCTGTGTCTTCTGCATTGCAACAGGATTCTTTACTGCTAAGCCACCAGGGAAGCCCTGGAACCAACACTGCAAAGTAGAAATAATAATACTACATGGAACAGAAGTGACAAAAATCACCCTTTGTATCCCCTGTGCTTGGCCTGATGAGCAGATATTTAATACATAACTATTGACTATGAAGGGGTGGAATATGTATTCAATAAATAATCAATGATATTCAAATGGGCTGCTATCACTCTGCACAACACATTTCCACTTGCAGATGATACTGATGTACCTAGAGTTCTTTCCACTGCCTAACAGTGCAGTGCAACTAGACTGGATACCCGCTCCAACCCCCTCTCTTCCAACCAAGAGAGTTCTTCCATCTAACTTCAACAAGAAGAAGTTCCCATCTCTTTAAACACCAAGGTTTTACACTTGTGACTACCATTACATCACTTCAATTGAACTGATAACTGCTAATTCAGTGGTTTTCCAACTGTATTGAGTATAATAAGTCAAGGCTATGGTTTTTCCAGTGGTCATGAATGGATGTGAGAGTTGGACTGTGAAGAAAGCTGAGCACTGAAGAATTGATGCCTTTGAACTGTGGTGTTGGAGAAGACTCTTGAGAGTCTCTTGAACTGCAATGAGATCCAATTAGTCCATTCTGAAGGAGATCAGCCCTGGGATTTCTTTGGAAGGAATGATGCTAAAGCTGAAACTCCAGTACTTTGGCCACCTCATGCAAAGAGTTGACTCATTGGAAAAGACTCTGATGCTGGGAGGGATTAGGGGCAGGAGGAGAAGGGGGACAACAGAGGATGAGATGGCTGGATGATATCACTGGCTCGATGAACGTGAGTCTGAGTGAACTCCGGGAGCTGATGATGGACAGGGAGGTCTAGCGTGCTGTGATTCATGGGATCGCAAAGAGTCAGACATGACTGAGCGACTGAACTGAACTGAACTGAATCACCTGGGAACATGTTATACGTGGATTCTCATGTCTCTAGCAATTTTGGTTCAGATGGAAGGGCAGAACTCAGCATTTAAACAAGAAACTCTGAGGGTTTTGATACAGACAGTCCAAGGAACACTCTTAGAGAGAGAAAAAAAAACAACAGTCTATATATTGGCCCTATCCCAGAAGTAAAGAAATAGAGATTCAGAAAAGATTCTTGCCCAAAGTAACTCATTCATTCCATCATTCAGTCATTTGACAAATACCTACTATGAATATAGATGATCAGACCCTCCTGATATGTGCAAAACTGAAACCTGGTCTGGTCCCCAGTCCATTCTACTTCCAATCTTGCAGCCAGGTGTTATGGAAATTCCAAGCAATACACAAGACTGGCTGGAGTGAACTCAGGAAACGCTTCATGAAACAGGCAGAATTTGGACAGAATCTAGCCATCAAAATACAGAGAAAGGAACTGGGCCAACAAAGATATTAATAATAAATGGCAGGTGTCCAGCACCTCAGCTTGCCCTCAGAGGACCAGGAGAGTGAGGCAGAGAAAGTGCAAGGGTGATAGAGCTCAGGAACCCCACCTGGCATATTCCAGGAGGCCTCAAAGCCTTACCTCGTGAACCTCTTGGGCAATTCTCACTGCTACACCCAAGTCTGTCAGGATTCCCATTGGAACAGGAGAATGCCACCAGCAGTGGCCTAGCCCTTCATACCCAAGTACTCTTGAGTCTCCATTGTCAGCCTTCTTCTAAGCACCTCCCTTCCCTCAGGCTTTTCAGCAGAAACAACCTCTTCCTCACAAACAACTTATTGATGCAGAAAAACAGGGAATATGATAGAAAGGGCTGCAGGCAAAAATCAAACAAGAAGTATAAATATGATCTGGGATAATTCCTCAGGCTCCAGGGACCTCAGGAAGAAGAGAAATACTCATCAAGATGCAGAAGCATGGGTGGTTTCTCTGGGCACTTTGGTTATCAGCCTGGGCTGCATGTTAGAATCACTTACGGAACTTTTGAAAAAACACTGAGGCCTTGGCATCGCCATGACCACTGGAAAGGTGGAGTCCAGACATCAGTACATCCTGAAATCTCACTGAGTGTTTCCAGTATGCACCCAAGAGGCTGTGAACCACTGATCTAATAAAGCAGAGCTTGAGAAAAACCAATATAGTGTAAGCATGTTGGAGCCAATGAGGTGAGATTCAGCTGGCTGTAAACAGAGTGATTCCAACCTGGGACTAAGAAGTCTGGAATAAAGGCATAAGTAATCCAAGGAGTGTGGGCTTCCCAGGTGGCTTAGTAGTAAAGAATCCACCTGCCAATGCAGGAGACAGGTTCAATCCGAGGGTTGGGAAGATCCCCAGAGAAGGAAACTGCAACCCACTCTAGTATTCTTACCTGGGAAATCCCATGGACAGAATAGCCTGGTGGGCTACAGGCAATGCTGCTGCTGCTAAGTCGCTTCAGTCGTGTCTGACTCTGTGTGACCCCAGAGACGGCAGCCCACCAGGCTCCCCTGGGATTCTCCAGGCAAGAACACTGGAGTGGGTTGCCATTTCCTTCTCTAGTGCATGAAAGTGAAAAGTGAAAGTGAAATGGCTCAGTCATGTCCAGCTCTTAACGACCCCATGGACTGCAGCCCGCCAGGCTCCTCCATCCATGGGATTTTCCAGGCAAGAGTACTGGAGTGGGTTGCCATTGCCTTCTCTGGCTACGGGCCATGGCATCATAAAAAGTCAGACACAACTTAGTGACTAAACAACAACAAACCCAAGGAGTGCAGGTTATAAGTGTGAGGCAGTCAGTCTGAGAGCAACACTTAGATCTTGCCTTGGAGGACCTGAGTGGTAAGCGATGTGTGCCAGACTAGAGAAGTTTGACTTTATAAATAGATCAATGAATCTATTAATATTGCTATCTCCACTTGTCAAATAAGGCAGCTGAATCATGCACAGATAAAACTGCCCAAAGCTCTTATTTCAGCAATTGCCCAAAAATAAATAAATGATTGCCAAATCAAACAGATTTTGATACAGGCTTAGAATATATTTGGTTGGATTATAGGACATCACCATTTTTGTAGGTTATAAATAGTTGAATACAGGTAATTTCACATGGCTTAGCCTAATACATTCCCATCCAATCTTGTCTCTAGGTTGTTTCTTATTCACGTATTTATTCAGAAAGTCTAATTGTATCTTGGCCTGGAAGTTCTCTGTGCGTGAATGCTCAGTCACTCAGTCGTGTCTGACTCTTTGAGACCCCATGCACTGTAGCCCACCAGGCTCCTCTGTCCATGAAATTTCCTAGGCAAGAATTCTGGAGTGGGTTGCATGCCCTTTTCCAGGGGATCTTGCTGATCCAGGGATTGAACCCCAGTCTCTTGCATCTCCTGCAACACAGGCAGATTCTTTATCACTACACCACCTGGGAAAACCAATAGTCCTCCAAAGTCTTCTGAATACTAATTTCACCATACTAGAATTGTCTATATTCATATATCAACTTGTCTTTCTATTTGTGTCATATCAGCAATTGTTTCTATGTGATAAAGACTATAAACCAAGAGAAGAAGAGTAAATAAATGACTTTCCCTGATAACAAAATCAGGCTAATAAACTTTTATAGGGCTATCAACCTCTGCAGGAAGAAGTGAGGTTGACCAGGTAGCTTCCAGCTTTCCATCAGAACAAGGGGAAAACTTGCAGCCAAGGAACAGAAATGAAGTCTGTGAACTTAATCTCTAATAAAATCATTAATAAAATCAAAGAAAAAGAGGAACTATTCTCCCCTTAGAATGTTCTGGGTATCAGGATATGCTAGAAGAAACTTTCCTGGCTCTAACATCTAAGTAAGGCTAGACTAAGGAAAGTTTAATATGATTGTCATTGTATTAATCTTATATGCCATCACAGGGTCCCATTTTTTTATTTGGTCTCACTCAAAGATTACTTTGAATAAGCTCCATGAGGCCAAGACTCCCTTTGTACATTTTTATTTGACCCCTGACTTTTTAAATTTTTAATTAGATGATAATTACTTCACAATATTGTGATGGTTTCTGCCATGCATCAACATGAATCTACCACAGGTATGACCACCTCTGTCCTACTCAGCTCTTGATCACAAGTGCCTGGCCCAGAACATGATGTGACATTAAATTGGATACATATTTTAGAAATAATATGTTTGAAAAAGGGACTGGGCTTCCCAGGCCGCTCAGTGATTAAGAACCTACTTGCCAATGCAGGACGGGTTTGATCCCTGGTTCAGGAAGATCCCCTAGAGAAGGAAA
Organism: Nanger dama; assembly: GCA_917880005.1. Taxonomy (NCBI): domain Eukaryota; kingdom Metazoa; phylum Chordata; class Mammalia; order Artiodactyla; family Bovidae; genus Nanger; species Nanger dama. The sequence continues at coordinate 19,548,409 of CAKJTW010000020.1, forward strand.
TGACAAACCAATTCAGTATTCTTGCCTGAAAAATCCCATGGACAGAGGAGCCTGGCGGCCTACAGTTCATGGAGTCACAAAAGAGACACAATTTAGCAACTAAACAACAACAATAAATGTTTATAAAGGCAGGAGTTGTTTTATTAATAGTCACAATACAAACAATGCTGGTTTTCTAATTCCAACTTGCCGGTAACTGGCTGTGTGATATTGGACAAGTCATTTAAACTCTTTGGGCCTCCCTTTTCCTTTTGAGTAAAAGAGGGAATTGGGATGGAACCCGCCTTCCCCTCTGTAATTCCAGTGCACAGAAGAGTGGGTGTTGGGGCTAGTTTGTGCACAGCATGCTAATTTCTGTACTGCACTCTTTCCTTGGTCTGTTCATCAGTCCTCTCTACACTTACCTAAGAGCACAGCAGAGAAGGGCAGGGAGTGCAAAGTTATGAACCAAATTACAAAGAATTCTCAGGAGGCTTCTCGGGGTATCTGAGTTTGCCTGACCACAGGAAACTACAACAGCAAGGCTCACAGGGACAAAGCCTTGGTATGCAGAAGTTAGATTCTTTATGCATTATCGATTCAATTTAGGAGTAATTTCTCAATCATATTTCTGTCCATGAGTTCTACATTTTCGTTGCAGTTCAGTGAAGATTCTATTCCTTCTCTTTTTAAAAACAATTGAAAATTTTCCATGAAAAGCCAGTTTCTCCCCAGTAGAAGGAGACCAGATAGTAGCATTGTCTTAGCAAGGTCAGACTTTGAAAGCTCTCTGTCCTTAAGAGGAGATACATTCCTGGAAGAGGTAAATGGCACATGTTCCAGGGTCCCACTCCATTCTGAAGGAGGGAAGGTGACCCCAAATACCACCACTTTCAATCCTCAATTTCCCAACCTCTTCATATTCCTTTTTACAAGGTTATAGATTGTATCAAGAGGACTACACTCTAAGTCTAAGAGAAAGGGTGAAAGGGGAAGAAAACAAGAAAAAAAAGATCTGTAAGTCTCCATATCAACTCAACTCAAAGAAAAAAAGGGCCCTGAACTCCAGATACACAACCTACACATGTCTGTTCTTCCCTGGTGGCTCAGTAGGTAAAGAATCTGCCTGCAATACAGGAGACCCCGGTTCGATCCCTGGGTGGGAAATATCTCCTGGGGAAGGAATGGCAACCCACTCCAGTATTCTTGCTTGGAGAATCCCATGGGCAGAGGGGCCTGGCAGGTTACAGTCCATGGGGTCAATAAGAGCTGGACACGACTCAGCAACTATACAACAACAAGGATTTTGTGCATCAGATCAGGAAATCAGGCAGAACTCAGATGGGTAATTCTTCTGCTCTCTGTGGCATTGGCTGAGGTTGCTCAGGATGTATGCCTGGTGGATGGGTTGAATGGAGGGTCCAATGTGTCTTCACGCACGTGTCTAGCACCCAGGCAGGGATGGCCTGGCAGGCTGGGCTCAGCTGGGGCCACTGGCCAGAGCACCTCTGCTGGCCTCTCCAGCACAGTGGTCTCAAGTAGTTGGACTTACATGGCTTAGTGTTCTTGGAGGGAGTTTTATGAACAGCCCAGGAGATGGAATCTGCCAGGTTCTTAAGGGCTGGCTAGGCAACCGGTACAATATCATCTCTGCCATTTTCTCCTGGTTATTGCAATCACTGACATACACATTTTCAAGGTAAAGAGATATAGACAACCCACGCCCACCCCTGCCCCACCTGCCCACAAATCTCTTCTTGGAAGAAGGGTCAAAGAACGCGGAGTCATGTTTAACATGCCATAGCTGGCCAGGTCCCCCAAGGCAACACTTCCTGAAGCATCCGCATCTGCAGTTGTGTGAGTCAACATAGGCTGCTGAGACCTAGAAAATAGTATAGGACATCTGCTAGAAAAAGAGGGAACACTGAAACCAATGCCAGGGTTGAGATGTGTGAATGTGAAGAGAAAGAGGCTGCAGTGTGATCACTCATCACTGGCTTATGACACTCAGCTGGAGACAGGATCCCCTCTGAGGAGAGAGGACAAGCTGGGCATAGATGATTCAGACAGGTAAGTGGACAGCAGAGGATGAGATGGCTGGATGGCATCACGACTTGATGGACATGAGTTTGAGCAAGCTCCAGGAGTTGGGGATGGACAGGGAAGCCTGGCGTGCCTCAGTCCAGGGGGTCACGAAGAGTCAGATACGTCTGAGCAACTGAACTGAAGTGTGATACTATGAAACGCCAATTACATTGTCCTCTGATCCCACTGATGAGGAAACTGGGGTCACAATTCTTTTCAGGAAATGAGAGCTCTGAAAAATAGGAAGACTATAAAATAGGAGTTAACAATCTTTAATCTTTGCTGTTGCTTTTTCTTTTAATAATGAGAACTTTCCTACTTGAGAATTTTAGCGTGCTTTTGGGAAACTTTAGCAACTTTTACATACTTTTTCCCTTCTGTGTGGGAGATGTATGTAAGCACCCACTCCCCCACCCTCTTCACCCACCAAACTGCCCCTTAAGACCATGTATCATTTCCTATCCACTGGGAGCGTTGGTGGCTGATCCAAGGTTCTCAGCTGAGTTCCTCCCTAGGAAACACTCTGTTCTGAAAAGTGCCACCATGTTCAATGGGCAGCCCCCATCTAACCACTGGTCCGTCTCATGAGCTCGCTGATATCTTCTTAATGGCTACATTACAGTTCAACCCTTCCTTCTGCAATCTTACCTCCTCTCCTCCATAAGAAATGAACTCAAGCACACTCCCCAGTTCAATTCGGGGCTTGGCTCAAATGGTGAAGAATCTGCCTGCAATGCAGGAGACCTAGGTTCGATCCCTCGGTGGGGAAGATCCCTTGGAGAAGGGAACAGCTACCCACTCCAGTATTCTTGCCTGGAGAATTCCACGGATAGAGGAGCCTGGCAACATACAGTCCATGGGGTCATAAAGAGTCAGACGCGACTGGATGATTTTCACTCTCTCCAGTAAGTTTCCACACACAAAGCTTCATCTCAGAACTTATTTCCTTGGAAACTCAACCATAAATAGATTACAATCGGGGCAGCAACAACGGTGAAAGGAGGCTCCATGTAATTTGGAAGCCCCTGGGGGTGGCCAGGTGAAACAGTCCGGGCACTTTCCACTTACACTGCCCCCATCAGGAAAGCCTCAGAACGGCAACCACATAAGCAAGGGAAAGAGCGCTGAATGCTTCCTGGGGGTGAACCGTGTTCTCTAATCCGCTCAGCTGCACGCTGGCAAGCTGGCTCTTTGGGAGGAAAAGAGCCCTGATTTCTAGCCTTTCCTGATGTCCATGTGTAAGTACTCCAATCCTGGGTGATTTCAAACCACAGACTGTTTAACAGCTGGGCTCATCAAATTCCTAAATGTTTCGCAATCAGCTCTCAGGGACTAGTAAGAGGCAACTCCAGCGCATCACTGCATGTGAACAGACTGTCCTGTTCAGACCTGCTTGGACCAGCCATGAGCACCAAACTCACAGCAAATCCGGTATGGGCCTGTCAGTGGCCTAGGCTCGTGGTGGCATGAGAATCAGAAAAAGATCAGAGTGATTAAGCAAAGCAGTCAGTTGCTCTCTGGGTGAATCTGAATGCAAAGGATATAGAGAATATGAGCAGCGGATGCCAGGGAGTAAAGCTAAGAAGGCAGCTATAGGGGCACCACAGGGGCCAGGAAGTGGTGGGAAATATGAGCAAGTCTTTTGATAGTGAGAGATAACCGATCAAGGCTAAGCACAGAAACTGAAAGACACTCCAGGCGATGCATGATGCAAAGACAGGAAGAGTAGCTGAGCTGAGTTGCTTCAGTGTCGGAGTCTCCTGTGAGCCCATGGACTGTAGCCCGCCAGGCTCCTCTGTCCATGGGATATCCCAGGCAAGAATACTGGAGTGGGTTGCCATGCCCTCCTCAAGGGAATCTTTCTAGTCCAGGGATCAAACCTGTGTCTCTTAAGTCTTCAGCAGTGGCAGGCAGGTTCTTCAATGCTAGCGCCATGTGGGAAGAACATACATCTTTACAATCAGCCCTGATAGTTGAAGTAATCAGAGAAAATCGCTGTTGCCTGCAAATCCAGTAGTTTATTAATCCCAGGTCACCATCTGAGCAGAACAGCCACAAGCCATAAACAAATTTAGAGTGTGTGCAAAGGTTATTGACATCATTGGAAGCAACCCAAAATAAAGACAGAGGAATCCCTGTGACAACAAGAGGAAGAAAAAGACAAAGCCATTTTCTTCTGAGGGTCTAAATATCTATCTAGGTGGCATGATTAAGTCACTCCTTTGTCTGCTAGTGAAGAGAAAGACTGTGAGCAACCTGAGTACCATTCCTTATTCATTCAACAACTATTTAATTCATTCAACAACTATTCAACAACTCTGTTCTCAGAGCCACACACTGAGTGGGACTCTGGAGATGCAATGATAACAGAAACAGATGTATTCTCCACCGCAGAGCTGGTACTCTACTGGGGGAGATAAATATTTGATCAAAAGATGTCCATAGAAAACGTAAAACCCAACTGTGCCAAGTAGAAAGAAGCAGAGACATGGGGTTCCATGAGATTCACAGTAGGGTTGAGGTGATTTTACTTAGTAGATCAGAGGAGAAGTCACTAAGAAGGGATCTGAACAGTGTGTTCAAGTGAGAGAGGAGGAAAGAGTATTGAAAACCAGTAACAACATGTACAGAAGCACGTGCAAAAGGAACACACCTTTGGATTCAAAGCAGGGTCTTGACCAGCATCATCTGGGAGCTGTTAGAAATGCAGAATCTCAAATTTCATCCCAGCTCTACTTAACTAGAACCTGATTTTAACAAGATCTCCAAGCAATGTATACACATTTTAAAATCTGAGAGGCTGAAAGAAGACCAGTGTGGCTAGACCTAAGGAAGGGGGAGGTGGGACATATTGTGAGCCCAGGCTGGACAGGCAGCACAAGTCCAGTGCTCAGAGTTTCATTAGCCCTGTTTAAAACTTTGGCTTTATTCTGAAAGTACTGGCAAGTCATGAAGTGTTTTAAGTAGGCACATGATGGGGGGAGGGGCAGGAGGGACTCTAGCAGCAATATAGACACTTTATTGGGACAGGAGTGGAATTAAATGTGATTTGCAATTGGAAGGTGACTACTATGATCCAAGCTGGAGAATGTGGAAGCTTGAGCTACAGAGATGGAAACAGAGCTGGGAAGAAGGGAATGGATCTGGAAAAACAGCAGGAAACAAAGTCAAGACATGATGACGGTTTAGGTTTGGGAAGGAGGGTGGTGATAAACTATAGGATGCTTTCAGGATTTTCACGGTCTTTGTTGATTTTTACTGTCCTATTCACAGCACTAGGCTTCCCTGGTGGCTCAGTGGGAAAGAATTCGCCCGCCAGTGCAGGAGATGCAGGGTTGATCCCTAATCTGAGAAGACCCCCTAGAGAAGGAAATGGCCACCCACTCCTGTATTCTTGCCTGGAAAACCCCCACAAAGAGGGGGAGCCTGGCAGGGTACAGACCATGGAGTTGCAGAGCTGACTTAGTGACTGAACAATGATTCACATCACCAACAGCTATGCCTAATAACTGTTGCAGGTGCCCAGTATTTACTGAACAAAGGAATGATTGAAGTGAATGGAAAGTTTGAGGTATTGTTTTAGGGAGAAGAACATGAGTTTGGCTTTAGAACTGTTGTTGAGGTCTGTTGTGGGTTGGCTTGTTTACCTGCCAAAAGATATGTTGAAATCCTAACTTCGGGGCCTGTGAATGTGATTGTACTTGAAAACAGAGTCTTTGCAGGTGTAACGATGAGGTCATATTGGATTAGGGAGGGCCCTAAATTTAATGATTGGCGTCCGTGGCAGGAGAGGGAGACACACAGAGACACATGGGGGACTGGTCATATGAAGATGGAGGGAGAAGGCTGCACTGATATGCCTGCAAGCTGGGAAAGCTGGTGGCGAGCACCCACCAGAACACAGAAGAGGGACTTGGAACAGATTCTCCCTCCAAGCTTCCAGAAAGAATCAACCCTGCTGAGAGCTTGACTTCAGGTTTCTAGCCTTCAGATCCACGAGGGAATACATGTCTATTGCCTTAAGCCACGCAGTTTGTGACATTTTGTTATGGCAGCCCTAAGAAACTAACACAGAAGTGCTTTTCTGAAATCCAAGAAGAAATCTTCATGTGGTTTGAAATTTGAAACTGAGCGATTACCCTAATGAAGGCTCTTAGCTAGAGCGTGCAATTATTAAGATAAACACCTCTGATAATCCCCTTTTTAACCATTGTGGCCTAGGAAATATGAGTACTCAACTTTGTTGAAAAGTACAGTCTATGAGGGACTTCCCTGGTGACTCAGATGGTAATGAATCTGCCTGCAATGCAGGGGATGTGGGCTCATACCCTCGGCTGGGAAGAGCTCCTGGAGGAGGGCATGGCAACCCACTCCAGTATTCTTGCTTGGAGAAGCCCCAGCAGGCTACAGTCCATGGGGTCGCAAAGAGTCAGACATGACTGAGCAAATAACACACACACACGAGTCTATGAGATCCTAAGTAACCCTTTGGAAACTGGAGAGTTGAAAAAAGATAGATATAAAAGAAAAGGAAATGTTACAAAGAAAACAAGAGATGGTAGAAAGCATTGAGAAAATTGCTTTATGGGAGTGCTCTGACTTCTGCTTCAAGGGACAGAAGATTTTCTTGGATTTGAGTTTTGTGCTGCCCAGCATTCTCCTGGAGATTTTCTCTAGTTCAGTTATCACTTTTTAAGACAGGTTAGAGATAAACTTTCTGGGCCCTCCTTATGATGTGAACACCATTATCAATTCCCTGTAAGATTCTAAAGGTCATTCTCATTTATCACGGGGCAGTCTACGTCCCAGGTTTCAAAGATCAAACTGTTGCAACAGGCTCATCATCGATGCTGTGCTCTAACACTGCCTCCAGGATAACTAGGTCTTGAGCCCAGAGAAGACTAACTGGCTGAGGACTTGGACTGCTCAGAAACGAAGATCTCATTGTTCAGTCTCCCTGGGTTTCTTTGGTTTCTGGGCATGATGGGTAGCCACTTTCTCCTCCAGTGCTGACCAAGAGCAGTTATCCTAGGCTGGCCTCAAAGAGTGCTTGGCTTGAGCAGGATTATGAATTAATATGAGCCACTAACGAGCAAGGAAGAACAAAGATGGTTCACAACCAGAGGGTTTCAAATGACTTGTTCTTTAAGAGCTCACATCTAGTTTGGTTGTCCAGGACTGGAAACTGTATCTTCATAGATAAAATGTATAGGTGGTGCTAAGGGCTTTAAGAGCATCCACCTAACATGGCCAAACTCACTGAATGCAGCATATACCTGGTAAGTAATTATTATATGAAACTCTGTCTAGAGCCCCCTGTTGGAATTCCTGGAACATGCAGATCTGATGGCCAAATTAAAGAGGCCTCTCCTTTCTCCCTCTGGTCCTATTTCTACCTACCTGCTGAGCAAGCAGAAGTAACATTTCCACAGATCTAAGCCAAATCAAACAGAAATCCTTAGGGAAGTACATGGGGATGGACTTGTATGGTAGACAGCTCCAGGCGGTCAGGAGAACTGGTCAAGGACTCTCTGGATAGACCTCTCTCTCCTGCTAAATTCTTGCCTCTCTCCTGGGCTTCTCTCAACATCAACTGATTAAGTAAATTTCTGTGCCACATGAATCCTCTCTGCAGGCACAGGCATGAACCAAAACCTTATTTTTCCTTTCCCCTGGATAGGGCAAAGGAAGATGAATATTTCTAAAAAGAACTTTAACAACAACAGTGAAAAGTAAAATAAATGAAGGTGTGCGGCTTCCCTGATGACTCACTGATAAGGAATCTGCCTGCCAGTGCAGGAGACACGGGTTCAATCCCTGGTCCAGGAAGATCTCACATGGTAAGGAGCAAGCAAGCCCATGCACCACAATACTAAGCCTGTGTTCTAGAGACCAGAGCCACAGCTACTGAGCCCACATGCCACAGTTACTGAAGCCTGTGCACCCTGGGGCTTGTCCTCTGCAACAAGAGAGGGCACCACAATGAGAAGCCCACACTCCCACAACTAGAGAGAAGCCCCTATTCCCCACAACTAGAGAAAAGTCCATGCAGCAGCAAGCACCCAGCACAGCCAAAATTAAATAAATAAATAATTTTTTAAAAGAAAGTGCAAAACATGTATACTATCATGTAAGAAACGAATCGCCAGTCTAGGTTCAATCCAGGATACAGGATGCTTGGGGCTGGTGCACTGGGATGACCCAGAGAGATGGTATGGGGAGGGAGGTGGGAGGGGGGTTCAGGATTGGGAACTCATGTACACCCGTGGTGGAGTCATGTCAGTGTATGGCAAAACCAATAACAGTATTGTAAAGTAAAAAAATAAAAATGAAGAACAAAAAATAAGAAAGTGCAGAAAGCAAGAGTAAATGTTCAAATTACATGCCATTGCCCAAGTAGCCCAAGGATCGGGGCACAGACTGATATGAATTCCTAGGAAGCAGCTGCGGCTCACTGCTCACTTGGCTGGCATACAGCTCAGGTGGTGTCCCAGCCCTGCTCTCTCCCTACCCCAGTGCCTGCTCCTGGACCCTGCTAGCCACGGGTTGTCTCCTGTAGACTCACTAATGCAAGACTCTCAAGCAGATGGGAGTGAGGAGAAGAGAGTCTTAATTTGATGTCTTCTCTGATAAGAAGTATTAAGTGTCAGCAAGCCAATTAAGGGAGTAAGTGAGGGTTTGGGGAGCTGGAAGCCAACCTGGCAGCTGGGCGACACTTTGACCTTCCTTCTTGTCTTCTTTATAGGGTTGGGCTGTTGCAGTCAGTCTTCTCCTTGTCTCTTTAGATCTAGCTCCTGCTCCTAAGTCTCTTCAGTCGTGTCCGACTCTGCGCGGCCCTATAGACGGCAGCCCAGCAGGCTCTGCTGTCCCTGGGATTCTCCAGGCAAGAACACTGGAAACGGAGGGAGAACCTCAAAAGACCCACGCCAGGCGGTGAAAGCATGGGCCCCTGCCTTCCAGATAATGCAGACCCTTTTTGGGAGAAGATGAAGTGGCCAGATTCTTTTAGCCAGGAACAGTGGCTCTGTCTTTGAAAATTTTGCCCAGTGGCAGTTCCTCAGCTCAATCATCCGCACTTGGAAATAAATGTGAAGCTGTGAGAACTGAAGGTACGCAGACAACAAAAGTGTAGAAAGACAAATAGTTTTAGCTTGTCCCCACCTATCTCCTGCGCACAGTGTCCATGATGATTTAAGAGAAAAATAGCAGCAGAAGGGAGAGGAGAGAATTAAGGGGGATAGAGGGGTGAGGAAAGAAGGAAGAGGAGGAAGAACAGAGGAAAGGGGAAAAGAAAGGATAAGAGAAGAAAGAGAGATAGAAGGGAGGGAGGGAGGGCTTCCCTGGTGGCTCAGTGGTAAAGAATCTGCCTGCTGATGCAGGAGACACAGGTTTGATCCCTGGTCTGGGAAGATCCCACATGCAGCAGAGCAACTAAGCCCATGTGCTACAACTACTGTGCTTTAGAGGCAGTGAGCTGCAGCTATGGAGCCTACCTGCCCTAGAGCGCGTGCTCCACAAGAGAAGCCGCTGCAATGGGAAGGCCACACACCACAGCTAGGGTAGCACCCCGCTTGCAGCAACTAGAGAAAGCCTCACACATCAACGAAGACCTAGCGAAGACATCAATAACTAAACAAAAATTATTTTAAAAAGAAGAAAGGAGGGAGGTACATGAGGGTGAAGTGGTTAAAAAGAAACATATTGATGTCTGGGGCTGGTGCAACTGGGATGACCCAGAGAGATGATATGGGGAGGGTGGTGGGAGGGGGGTTCAGGGTTGGGAACTCATGTACACTGTGGTGGATTCATGTCAATGTAGGGCAAAACCAATACAGTATTGTAAAGTAAAAAATAAAAATAAATAAAAAGAAACATATTGAGACTTTATAACTCTAATTATAAAAAATTCTGAACCCCTACCAGGCTTCCCCAGACCTTGGATCTCCTGCTCTGCAGGAAAGGTCTCTAATGATCATCTCCCAGTGTAGCTTTCACCTGACCCAATCCCATTGGCAGAGAAAAGAAATTACTTATCCACAGACTCTCTTCTGATGTGTCTCAGAATTAACTCAGTCTCCTAGGCCAGGGCTTGGTGACCGAGTAAGAGGAGTTGTACTCCATAGCTGCCTGCTGGCTAAGATTCTTTGCTACTAAACAAACCCTGGATTTGGTATCATTTGTTTTCTACCAAATGTGGTTTTTTCTGACTCTTCTTGTTTCTGACTGATTGTTTTCCCAATACTCCAGCTCCTTCTTCTTAACCTGCCATTACCAACTCCAAAACAGAGAAACAGAGTCTATCCTCCCCTATCCATAAGATGCTAATGTTAGCTGTCTTACTGTCTTGGTTCTCAAAAATATAAACAGAATCCTCAACAAAATTGTGTTGGGTTGGCCAAAAGTTCATTTGGAATTTTCCATAATATCTTATGAACTTTGGGGACAACCCAACAATAAACCAAATTCAACAATACATTAAAAGAGTAAACACCATGACAAAGTGAGCTTTATCCCTGGGCTGCAAGGATGGTTCAACTTTGAAAATCAACAGATCTACTCTATAGCACAAGGAATTCTACTTGATACTCTGTAATGACCTATATGGGAAAAGAATCTTTAAAAACTGAATATATATATATACACACATATATATATATATGTGTATATATATGTAATATATAGATAAGCTTCCCGGGTGGCTCAGATAGCAAAGAGACTGCCTGCAGTGCAGGAGACCTGGATTCGATCTCTGGGTCAGGAAAATCTCCTGGAGAAGGAAATGGCAACCTGCTCCAGTATTCTTGCCTGGAGCACTCCATGGACAGAAGAGCCTGGAGAGCCCTAGTCCATGGAGTCACAAAGAATCAGACATGACTGAGGGACTAACACTTCAGTTCATATACATATATATATATATATATCTGATTCACTTTGCTATATACCTGAAACTAACATAACATTGTAAATAAACTATATTCCAATAAAATATTTTTAAAAAGAAAATCAATAACAGAATAGAGAAGAAACAAAATCACACAATCATCTCAATTGATACAGAAAAGGCATTTGACAAAATTCAGCATCCTTTCATGATAAAAAAACACTCAACAAATGAGGAATGGGAGGAAATTATCTCAAAATAATACAGGCCATATATGAAATACCCACATCTAATATCATACTCAATAGTGAAAAACCGGAAGATTTCCCTCTAAGATGAGGAACAAGGCAAAGATGCTCACTCTCACAACTTTTATGTAACACTGCACCGGAAGTCCTAGCCACAGCAATTAGGCAAAAGAAAAGAAGTAAAAGTCATCTAATTTGAAAAGGAAGAAGTAAAATCATCTGTTTGCAAATGACATGTTCTTATACATGGAAAATCCTAAAGATTCTACAAAGAAAACCTGTTAAAACTAATAAATGAATTCAGCAAAGTTGCAGGATACAAAATCAGCACACAATAATTGATGTGTTTTTATATATTAACAATGAACAATCTATAAAGTAAATTTTAAAAATCAAATAGCATCAAAACAATTAAATATTTTGTAATAAACTTAACCAAGGAAGTGAAAGACTTGTCCACTGTAGACTATAAAACATTGCTGAAAGAAATAAAGAAGATACAAATGAGTGGAAATGCATTCCATTTTCATTGACTGGAAGACAATATTTTTTAAATGTCCATACTATCCAAAGTGATCTATAATTTAATGGAATCCCTATTAAAATCTGAATGGCAACTTTTGTATAAATAGAAAAAATGCAAAATTTATTTGGAACCTCAAATGACTCCAAACAGCCAAACAATCCTGAGAAAGAACAAATCCTGAGGCCCTAGCATTTCCTGATTTCAAAACATACTACAAATCAAAACAGTATGGTGTGTGCACGCATGCTCAGTCACTTCAGTTGTGTTCAACTCTGTGCAACCCTGTAGCCCGCCAAACTCCTCTATCCATGGGATTCTCCAGGCAAGTAAACTGGAGTGGGTTGCCATGCTCTCCTTCAGGGGATCTTCCCAACCTAGGGATCGAATCTGTGTCTCATATCTCCTGCACTGGCAGGTGGGTGCTTTAGCGCTAGTGCTAACTGGGAAGCCCAAACAGTAAGGTACTGACATTAAAATAAATGTATTCACCAGTGAACAGAATAGAGAACTCAGAAATAAATCCTCATGTGTAAGGTCAAATGATCTTCAACAAGGGCCCCGAATGTACACAGCAGAGAAAGGAGAGTCATGGTATTGAAAATACTGGATATCTATCTGCAAAAGAATGAAGTTGGATCCTTACCTTAAACATAGATAAAAATAAACTCTAAATGGATTAAAGACCTAAACATAAGACTTGAAATTTTAAAATTACTAAAAGAAAACATAGAGAAAAATTTCAGGATATTGGATTGGGCAATTATTTCTTGAATATGACAGCAAAAGCATAGGCAGCAAACCAAAAATATGCAAATGGAAGTACATCAAACTTAAAGACTTCTGCAGAGCAGAGGAGACAATCAACAGGGTGAAAAGGGAATCTACAGATGGGAGAAAAGATTTGCAAACCATATATTTGACAACCATAATATATAAAAAGGTACGCTAACCCAACAACAACAAAATAAACAACCTGATTTTTTAAATGAGCAAAGAACTTGAATAGGTATGTCTCAAAGATAAGCAAATTGCCAAAAGCATATGAAAAAATACTCAAGATCACTGATTGGCATATAAATAATCATAGAAATGCAAGTCACAATGAGATATCACCTCATACCTACCCACTTAAAAAAAAAATAGAGAAAGAAAGAAAAGAACAAGCAAGGATGTGGAGAAACTGGAACCTCTGAACGTGGGGTTGGTGGAAATGTAAACGGTGTCACTACTGTGGAAAACAGTATGGAGTTTCCCCAAAAAATAAAAATAGAATTACCATATGATCCAGCAATCCCACCTCTTGTTATATATCCAACAGGATCACAAAGAGGTGTTTGCAAACCCATGTTCTTTGCAGCATTAAACACAATGGCCACAAAGTAGAAGCAACCGAAATGTCCACAAACAAATGAAAGGATAAAGAAAAGGACCCCTGGTGGCTCAGAGGATAAAGCGTCTGCCTGCAATGCAGGAGACCTGGGTTCGATCCCTGGGTTGGGAAGATCCCCTGGAGAAGGAAATGGCAACCCACTCCAGTATTCTTGCCTGGAGAATCCCATGGACAGAGGAGCCTGGCTGGCTATAGTCCACGGGGTCACAAAGAGTCGGACACGACTGAGCGACTTCACTTCACTTCATACACACATACAATGGCATGCTAGTCTTAAAAAAGAAGGAAATCTTGTGATACACAGCATAGATGAAGCCTGAGGACACTACGCTAAGCGAAATAAGTCAGTCACAAAAAAGACAATACTGCATGATTTCACTTAGGTGAGATACTTCATATAGTTAAACTTGAAACAGAAAATAGAATGTGGTCACCAGGAGCTGGGCGAAGAGGGAAATGAATACTTGTTCAATAGGTAGAGTTTTAGTTTTGCGAGATGAAATAGTTCCAGAGATCTATTGTACAAAAATATGCACATAGTTAATTACTACAATAGACGGGGGAGCCTGGTGGGCTGCCGTCTATGGGGTCGCACAGAGTCGGACATGACTGAAGTGACTTAGCAGTAGCAGCATACGCTAAAAAATGGCTAAGATAGTGATTTTACCTTGTGTTCTTCACCACAATTTTAAAAATGGGAAATAAACCAAGTGTCCAATAACAAATGAATGGATAAACACATTGTGATATATATATATATACACACACAGGGATTCAACCATAAAAGGAATGGGGTATAGGCTACAGTGTGGCTGAAACTTGAAAACATTATGATAAGTGAAAGAAGCTGGATAAAAAAGAAACATATTGTATGATTCTATTTATAGAATATATGCAGAATAAGTTAATTCATAGAGACAGAACACAAATGAGTGGTTGCTAGGGGATAAGAGAAAGGGGAGAATGGAAAATAACTGCTTAGTGGATAAGTGGGTTTTTTGAGGATGTAGAAAATATTTTAGAACTAGTTATAGGCTGTGGTTACCCAATACTGTGAATATACTAAATGTCATTTAATTATTTGCTATAAAACTGAATTTTATGTTATGCAAATTTCACTTCAAAAAATTAAAGCATTAAATATTATGTTTAATATGAAATATACATGTATTTTGGACTTTCCAGGTGGCGCTAGTGGTAAAGAACCCACTTGCCAATGCAGGAGATATAAGAGACACAGGTTTGATCCCTTGGAGGAGGAAATGGCAACCTGCTCCAGTATCCTCGCCTGTATTCTCCTCCTGGACAGAGGAGCCTGGTGGGGTACAGTCCATAGGGTCACACAGAGACAGACATGACTGAGGCAACTTAGCACACACATACACACATTTTATGTTGCTGTTCAGTCCCTAAGCAGTGTCCAGCTGTTTGTGACCCCATGGTAACCCTCCAGAGTCCTCTGTCCTCCACTGTCTCCCAGAATTTGCTCAAATTCATGTTCATTGAGTCAGTGACAATATCTAAACATCTCATCTGCTTCTGCCCCCTTCTCGCTTTGTCTTCAGTCTTTCCCAGCATCAGGGTCTTTTCCAATGAGTCGACTCTTGGCATAAAGGGGACAAAGTACTGGAGTTTCAGCTTCAGCGATAGTCCTTCCAATGATTATTCAGGGTTGATTTCCTTTAGGATTGACTGGCTTGATCTCCTTTTTACTCCAAGGAACTCTCAAGAGTCTTCTCCAGCAACACAACTCAAAAGCATCAATGGGCCTCCCTAGTGGTTCAGACAGTAAAGAATCTGCCTGCAACACAGGAGACTAGGGTTCAGTCCCTCGGTTGGGAAGATCCCCTGGAGAAGGAAATGGCAACCCACTCTAGTATTCTTGCCTGGAGAATTCTATGCACAGAGGAGACTGGTGGGCTACAGTCCATGGACAGCAAAGTTGGACAGGGCTGAGGGACTGCTTTCACTTTCAACCTTCTATATGGTCCAACTCTCACATCTGTACATGACTACTGGAAAAGCCATAGCTTTGACCATACAGACCTTTGTCAGAAAGGTGATATCTCTGCTTTTTAATATACTGTCTAGGTTTGTCATGGCTTTTCTTCCAAGGAGCAAGAGTTTGAATTTCATGGCTGCAGTCACTGTCCACCGTGATTTTGGAATCCAAGAAAATAAAATCTGTCACTGTTTCTACTTTTTCCCTTCTATTTGCCATGAAGCGATGGGACTGGATACCATATCTTAGTTTTATCTCTGTGTGTGTATATATATATATTTGTGTGTGTGTGTGTGTATGTACTCACATGTATATACATTCATACGCAGAACTTCAGCGTATGAAGTAACCTCAGCGTATGATCAGCAGCCTCTTACCATCTACCCAGATTAAATAAGATAACTGGGATCACCTGGTATAAATCTTTCGATTTAAAATGTCATCACCTTGCATCCAATCAAACTTTTACTTCATTTCATACTAAGAGAATGAGGTGCCCGCCTCATTTGAAGGTAACTCCTCAAATCCCTCCATTCTTTCTTCCAAGCCCTCACTCTTCCAACTTTTCCTTTCTCTTAAATATTCAGTCCCTTCCTTGCTATTCTTTTCTCCTCTTTAGCCTATAAATAGTCCCAAGTCTCTTCCACCATAAAAAAAAAAAATGTTTTACTAACCTCCTACTGCTCCCTATAATTTGCCACCTTCCATTCTCTGCCAAGTTTCTCAAAGAGCAGTCAGCATTCACTTTCTGCTGCAATTTGCCTCCCCAAGATCAACGACTCCGTAATGTCAAATCTAATGAATATTTAAGTCTTTAAAAATGACTCCTTTGATTTCTTTCCATTTTTCCTTTGTTGATACTATCTCCATCTACTCTTTTTCATTTTTTTTTTTTTAAGTGAAAGCAGATTTACCTAGAAAGATACACACTCCATAGAGTGTGGGCTGTCACAGAAGGCGAAAGAGGCGGCGTGTCTTCATCTTCTCTTAAAATATTCTTGTTCCCAAGGGCCCTTTTCCAGCCTACTCATGCTGCACACTCATGTGTAATTTCAATCACTCTTGTGGTTTTAACAACCATCTATATATACGAAGATGATGAATTTCTCATCTACACCTTTGACTGAGACTTCTCTCAAAGCTTCAGAAACATGCACTCAATATCTTACTCACCATTTCCACTTGGACATCCCACGGAAACCTCAGACTCAGCATGTCTAAAGTAACACATCAACTCTCACAGTGCTTTCTCCTTCTACAGCACCAACAGCCACCCAACTGGCTAAGCCAAAAATCTGAAATTTGCCTTTGAACCTTTAAAATTAATCACTCCACCCTCTCCTTTAGATGTATGCTAGAAATTAACCCAGTTCTGCTAATTACACCTCATATTCTCACAAATGTAGATTAGATGATGAGATCATGTCACTCCCTGCTTAAAATTCTCTAACGGCTTCTCACTGCACTTGGCATAAAATGGAAATTCCAAGGCCCCACATAATCTTGGCCCCTCTGTTACTGGGCTGTTACCACATTGCATCTGAGCTCTTCAAATACTGAGTTCATTCATATCTCCAGGTTGTGTCATTTGAGGTTTCCTCTTCCTGGAAATGTTTTTGCCATCTCTCTGTGTGACTCGCTCTTTTCTTATATCTACTCAACACAAAAGCCATCTCTGAGCTCTCCAATCCTGCTCTACCACCATCACTGCCCCCTGCCCCGCACCACCCACAGCAAGCAGAACCTTACAGATACACCATCACTTTTATTATCTTCACGGCACTCATCACTATTTGAATCATCTGATTTATGAATTTCCTTATTGTCTCCACAAGCTGGAATCAAGATTGCCGGGAGAAATATCAATAACCTCAGATGTGCAGATGATACCACCCTTATGGCAGAAAGTGAAGAGGAACTAAAAACCCTCTTGATGAAAGTGAAAGTGGAAAGTGAAAAAGTTGGCTTAAACTCAACATTCAGAAAACTAAGATCATGGCATCCGATTCCATAACTTCATGGGAAATAGATGAGAAACAGTGGAAACAGTATCAGATTTTATTTTGGGGGCTCCAAAATCACTGCAGATGGTGACTGCAGCCATGAAATTAAAAGACACTCCTTGGAAGAAAAGTTATGACCAACCTAGATAGTATATTCAAAAGCAGAGACATTACTTTGCCAACAAAGGTCTGTCTAGTCAAGGCTATGGTTTTTCCAGTGGTCATGTCTGGATGTGAGAGTTGGACTGTGAAGAAGGCTGAGCACCAAAGAATTGATGCTTTTGAACTGTGATTTTGGAGAAGACTCTTGAGAGTCCCTTGGACTGCAAGGAGATCCAATCAGTCCATTCTGAATGAAGGAGATCAGCCCTGGGATTTCTTTGGAAGGAATGATGTAAAGCTGAAATTCCAGTACTTTGGCCATCTCATGAGAAGAGTTGACTCATTGGAAAAGACTCTGATGCTGGGAGGGATTGGGGGCAGGAGAAGGGGACAACCGAGGATGAGATAGCTGGATGGCATCACGGACTCTATGGACATGAGTCTCAGTGAACTCCGGGAGTTGGTGATGGACAGGGAGGCCTGGGGTGCTGCGATTCATGGGGTTGCAAAGATTCAGACACAACTGAGTGACTGAACTGAACTGAAGCACTTATCATTTTGGAAATGTTTAAGTTGTTTTGGGGCCACCTCCTTTATTAAAATTTAAATTTTATGAGAGCTGAGATCTTGTATATATATGTTACTGTATAGCAAACTCCAGTTTCCTTCTGACAGGTCATGAATTGCTCTCTCACCCTCCAGGCCCATACTGCTGATAAACCAGCAAGCTTTTTGCCTGGTCCTGACTGAAATATGGCAAAGAGAGAAAAAGACAAAAAACTCTCTCCATGTAGCTTCTGGAGAAAAGCCTGAAGCACCTAGTTTCTGAGTGGTGTAAAAGTATCTTGGCCCTCCCAAGGGTGGCATCATGTTCTCATAAATGCTCCATAATTCAACATTTACTGGGCACCTTCTATGTGCCTCATGCTATATTAAGTGTTGTGTGGGTTACCGTGGTGAATTGAGCACTATCTCTGCCTCCAGGAGCTCATACTTTTATCAAGGAAGACACACAAACAACTGTAACAGGTTATCTGAGACAATTCCGATTGTTGGATCACGTGTCCTTGTTTGTGATTCAGAATATCTTGATCTTGTAACCCAAAACTGAACATAATAAATACTTGTCAACAGTATTTGCTATTTGGGGAGCATACAAGAAGCAACTAACTCTGCTGGTAGAATCAGGGGAAATTTCACAACAGATCAAGTTGAATCTTGATGTAACTATGAGATTTTTCTAACTGGAGAAGATGGAAAACAGCATTCAAAGCATAGTGAAAATTTGAGCAAATGTTCAGAAATGAGTGTGATCAAGTATTAGAGAAGAGAGGGAGAGAAAAAAACCCACTAAAGTGAATACTGCAGAATGATGAGAGCTTGGTAGTTGAGAGCATCGAATGTCATGGTGAGGAATGTTCATTCCCTATCCCCACCACCAATTCACTGGTTCCCCTCACCTGAGCTATACTGACTATGTCAGAA
This sequence comes from Nanger dama, assembly GCA_917880005.1. Classification (NCBI taxonomy): domain Eukaryota; kingdom Metazoa; phylum Chordata; class Mammalia; order Artiodactyla; family Bovidae; genus Nanger; species Nanger dama. The sequence goes on from CAKJTW010000020.1 coordinate 19,567,110, forward strand.
TTACCTGCGAGACTTGTTTAAAATCTATATTCTTGAGATTCAGACCTGGATAATCTGATTCAGACCACTTGCAATTCAGACCATCTGGACTGTTTCTGAGAAACTCGGACGATGAGCTCAGCTTGGAAACCTTGAGGTGAAGACTAGAGGAAGCCCTTCTTAGTCTTGCTCCACAGGCCATTACCAAGATCTAAAACTGGTTGGTTCAGCTTTGGAGAGTTCCCCAGCAGGACAGGAAGCAGATTGGTTACCCCATATCCAATGAGAGTGGACGCTGTCCAGTCCTTCTGCTCTGTGCATCACCCCGCGTGCCTGGGCATTCCACATCCACTGGGCCTCTGGCCCAGGTCGGGGGCTCGCTTTGTCTCGATGCCCTTACCTGCGATCCGGTTTTCCTCCAGGAGGCTTCCGGAAGAGCCCTGAGTTCCTCGGTTGGGGTAACTGCCTCATGTTTGCACTTCCTGCCTTGTAGGGCTGGACATTGGTGAAGGTCTGACTCCAAAGCAAAGGGAATCTCAGACACTTGTTCTCACCAGACTCATCAAAGTTGTCGGCAAATGAAGGTTTCAATAGGAGGATGACACAAATGGGTCTATATTTTAGGAAGATGGATTACAAAAAATAAGGGGAAACATTTAGAAGACTGAGGTAGTAGTTTAATGGGAAACAGTGAAGAACTGTGCAAAAAACGGCTGAGAAAATGAAGACAGGGGACTGAGAACTTGGTCACAGATTAGAGGCGGAGAGAATAAAAGCAGAGATGATGTCAAGGTTTTTAGTTTCATAAAACCATGTTTTTGCTGCATTAGCAATTTGCTTCTAAATCACTTGTTACCTATTTTTTAATCTTACTCAAAGTTTTCATTGCATGGGGAAGCAACATTATTAAATGATGTCACAGTGTGTTGCAGCCCATTTATTAAAAAAAGAAAAAGCACTGAAACTACTGCCGTTTTGAAAGCCTTCCTACTGGTTGGAACTAATTTTCTCCACCACAAATATCAAACTTGCCTGGAAATGTATAAAGCAATCATTTTCAGCCCCCAGAAGTAACACTATTATTCTGAACCCAAAGTAATCCACTTGAGATGTTATTTTAGAAAAATTTTAAAAGCATCAATAGTTTATCATAGAAAGGAAACTGCATTCAAAACTGCTAATCTGACATTTTTTTTAAATTAGTGGCAGGCTACTCATCTTTTGTTTCCATTTTTTTTCACATGAGTATTTCAGCTTTACTTAAAAATTTTACTTCTGACTAATTTGAACATATGTGCATTGCTTTAGTGTTTGGCTTGGAGAGAATTTTTCTGGTAAAAATAATTCAAAATCAAGTTTTGTTTTTGGAATGTTTATTTCTCATGAGATTCTGAGAGATGTGCATAGAGTCAAAGGGATAACTTAATATTTAGATTTACTCTTGGGCTTTAAAGGTGTCATTCAACATTAGAGCAATTGTGCTAAAATAACACGCTAATATTCAAAGGGGCTTCCCTGGTGGCTCAGATGGTACAGAATCTGCCGGCAATGCAGGAGACTAGGTTTGACCCCCAAGTTGGGAAGATCCCCTGGAGAAGGGAATGACTACCCACTCCAGTATTCTTGCCTGGAGAATCCTATGGACAGAGGAGCTTGGCGGGCTACAATCCAAAGGGGTGAAACAGAGTCACACACCACTGAGCGACTAACAATCAATATGGAAATGCTGTCCAGTCGCCATATCTTGATTCCTTGAAAGATGATAGTGGCCTCCTTTCCTCTGCTTGAAGTTGCCAAGTTAGAACCAGTAGTGAAGTTTAGCAATGAACCTGCCCATGTAGGACTCTGCATTCTTGATTTGGCTAGTGCCCAGCTCTAAATCAGAATGCAGTAAAACTCTCAAGTTTTATGTGTGAAAAACTGAACTCAAGTGCTGAGTCCACAGACTCCCACAACGCAGATGTGCCTTCCCGGCTTGTGGCAGCAACCACTGGAGCAGCCACCATGGGCCTGCACACTCAATCATTAACTCTTCCTTTCACCAGAATTTTATTCTTTCCTGGCTTTCTTCTTTCAACCAAATAATGGAGCAATTTGCAAAACTCCGCTTCTGTTCCACAAATACTTTCCTACCATGGAGTGAGCTTTAATAACACACACTGTAGAAATTATTTCCCTCCTTGATGAGTTCATCTTGACCTTCTGTGTTCAGAAAGGGGAAACAACCCCTCTTCCCAAGGAGTGGATGAATAATTGCTTGCAAGTAAGAAGAATGCTCCTGGGCGGGAGGAAGGGAGTTGCCAGCTCCTTCCTTGGTATCACGTTCCCTGCCAAGTAACAGTTGGTAGGCTGCCCCGTGATTTTCCACACTCCAGATTCACTGAGGGTGACGCCCTTCTTCATTAAGATAAGCCAGAGAAAAGAGCAGCAGGTGTGGTGTCATTCGCTGAGCCTGGACTCCAGACAAAGAAGCAAAAAACCCCTATACCTGTATGTAAGAACAAAGCTTTACTGTAGCAGGAATTTGGCATTGAAAGCCAAGTTTGTAATTGCCTTAAGTCAAGTTGCAGAGAAAATCAGCACAGGCTAGGACTTGACTGGTTGTCTCAGGACTTGACAGCTCCCTTCTTTGGCTTCTTCCCAGCTGAAGCTTAAGAGTAGAGATGGCGTGACCTGAACCGAGAGTTCTCAGGAAATTCAAGAGGAGGAGATCCTGTGGAGCAAGACTAAACCTTAGGTATCTTCTTCAAAATGCTTTCGCTTTCTGTAAGCTTCTGTCTGCGGGTGAGTGGAACAAATCCAGTTACTTTGTCCCCTTGAAGAATGGGGAGAGGATGTGGAAAAGAGCCAACAGCCACATCCTGACAAGAAAGAAAGTGAAGTCGCTCAGTCATGTCCCACTCTTTGCAAGAATACTGGAGTGGGTTGTCATTTCCTTCTCCAGGGGATCTTCCCAACACCGGGATCGAACCCGGGTCTCCTGCATTGCGGGCAGGCGCATTACCATCTGAGCCACTAGGAAAGCCCACATCCTGACATTCCTGACAAGAGCTGCATCAGCTTTTCAGTCCTTCCAGCAGGGGCACACTTTGGCTCCACGTTACAGGTCTTGTAACTGAAGCCTGGAAATGTTCCATCGCTAGCTCAAGGTCAAATGACGAATAATGAGCAGGGCCTGAATCTGCCGTTGTTGTTTTGGCTGTGCTGGGTCTTTGTTGTGGCGCCCAGGCTCCTCTGCTTGTGATGTGGGCTTGGTTGCCCCAGGACAGCATATGGGAATCTTAGTTCCCCAACCAGGCATCAACCATGCATTGGAAGGTGGATTTTTTTTTTTAAGGTTTACTTTACTCATTTATATACCTAGTTTATTTTTTTGACTGTGCTGGGTCCTCGCTGCTGTGCACAGGCTTCCTCTAGTTGTGGCAAGCAGCGGCTGCAAGCCTCTCATTGCAATGGCTTCTCTTGTTGCAGGCGCGTGGGCTTCAGTTGTGGTTTCCAGGCACAATAGCTGTGGCGCATGCACTTAGCTGCTCCGTGGCACGTGAGATCTTCCTCGGTCAGGAATCAAACCCATGTCTCCTGCATTGGCAGTGTGGATTCTTTACCACTGAACCACCAGGGGAGCCCCTGGAAGGTAGATTCTTCACCACCGCACCACCAGGGAAGTCCCCAGAGCCTGAATTTAAACCCAGCACGGCCAAACTTACTACCCGGGGTTTGTCCTTTGTCCTTATGATTCCCAAATGCTGGTCCCTGGACTGATGCTAGCCCAACCATTCAGAAGACCCGCCTGGGCAGCATTGCCAAAATGCCTAGAGCACATACAGGCTCTAAAAAATATAATTCAATAGATCTGGAATGAGACCTGGGAAACTGTGTTCTTAAAGTTTTACCTTGACATTCTTTTGCAGCCAGACTTGGAACCAGTGCAGTATATATTTTTCCAAGCCTTTTTCCCAGCAGTTAATCGATTTTGTGCAAATCTTAACTCATCTCCCAAATCAAAGTAGAATACGTCCATCACTCACAGGGAATGTGTCTGATGTTTCTTTGAACTGGGAAATATATTTTCAAAGTATTTATAATTCTAGTGCTCCCCTGGAAGAGTCCTTGAGCTCTATTACATGCTTCCTTATGTTCAAAGAATGAGGGTGCATCCTTGGGACGAATGTGTAACCTACAATTGGCTTGCTGCAAAACTCAGTCATTTCCTGCAGGGTTCAAGATTTCCTTACTTCTGAGTGGCTCAGAATGCAGGGCTAGCGGTGCTCAGGACCAGCTTCCCACCTCCTGACACTTCTGATTTATTGCACCTTCAGGGCTTTCTTTGTTAGACGCGGGCTATGCATCTGTTTCGCCAATTTTCTACAGTGCACTTTTTCCTAAGACCATTTTAATTTCAAATTCCTGCTAAAGACCCTGATGAGCCCCTCTCGAGACCTGAGGAGAGGCTTTTTATATCCTTATGCCTTCCAGCTGAGGTTCTTTGTGCCCCTAGGTCCAGGTCTCCAAAGCTTATTTCTCCTTCTTACTCACCCTTTTCTGTGAAAGAGTCCACAGCTAGACTGAAGGAGGATTTAGAAAACTGTGATCTAGGGGCCAGCTCTAGCCTGGCACTTGTTTTTGTAAACAGCATATCACTGGAACACAACCAGGCCCATTCATCTGCTTGTGTGTGGCTGCTTTCATGCTACAGTGGCAAAACTGGGTAGCAGAGACCACATGCCCTGCACAGCCAGGAGCGTTTAGTTTCTGGCCCTTTACAGAAAGTTTGCTGATCCATGGACAAGAGGGACGTTTCTTGTTTTCAGTGAAAACATTTATAAATTTTCCTGCAACAGAGAAATACCACATATACTTCTAAGATCACTCAAAAACACATATGGTGTGAGGATTTTGTTCTTTGCCTATTTTTCTTTATTTTTAATCCTTTTTTACAGCATAATATTTGTTGTTCAGTTGCTCAGTCATGTCTGACTCTTTGCAACCCCATGGATTACAGCACACCAGGCTTCCCTGTCCTTCACTATCTCCTGGAGCTTGCTCAAACTCATGTTCATTGAGTCGGTGATGCCACCCAATCACCTCATCCTCTGTCACCCTCTTCTCCTCCTGCCCTCAATAATATATGTATTTTTTTTTAAATCACATTTTCAGATTATTCATGAGGCAAAATTAGGGTGCAAAAATGATGGATAGTCTTTTCAATAAAAGCCATTTTTAATATATGATGAGTCACCTATTTATATATGTAAGGGGAAGTACTGTGGAGAAGATTATTTGAGTCTCTGTTCATTTGTCATAATTCTCTCCTCTTAACCATCTGCTAAAATGAACCCCAGTTTCACCAATTTGTAATGTGTATTGCTGATTTAAAAAAATGAATCAATACTTTCTTTTAATTTTCCCTAAGCCATCTTAATAATTGGTGATGGTACAAAGCATATATCTAATAAAATATCAACCCAGGAAAGTAAATCTTAGGAAAAAAGTCTCATTGCTTTCTATAAAAATAAATAACACGCCTTTAAAAATCTCATTACTCTTTTCAAATATCACAAAAGTCACTAAAGAAAATCTTCCAGATTTGATATTTAATGATTGTCAACATGCAACTGATTTGTACCTGAAATCCTCACCTTGTCTTTAATTGTGCTCACTTTGCCTGCCAAGTTATTGACATTTAAAAGTACCAGTACGCCCTCTTGTGGCACATTGCCGTTACTGTTCTTTTCTCCTAAAGTCTGTTGTGTGCGTTTGTTAGTCATTCAGTCCTGTCTGATGCTTTGCGACCCAATGGGCTGCAGTCCACAAAGCTCCTCTGTCCATGGAATTCTCCAGACAAGAATACTGGAGTGGGTAGCCATTCCCTTCTCCAGGGATCTTCCCGAACTAGGAATTGAACCAGGGTCTCCTGCATTGCAGGCGGATTCTTCACCAACTGAGCTACCAGGGAAGTACTTGGGGGACCAGCTCCCCGTACTGTCTCCTACAAGCCCATCACTTACTAGTTTAACTGGGATCCCTTGAGCAAACTCCTGTAATATTCTCAGCCCTTATTTCTTACCTGTAAAATGGAGAGACTAATAATGGCACTTTCATATAGCTGTCATGAGGACTGAATACAAGAATGAACGCTAAGGAGCCTGGCTCAGGCTGGCAGCAGAAGAGAGTAACATGGGTTACAGCCAGTACTGCTATGAGGTTTTCAAACATACCTAACACTGTGATTTCTTAATATTCCCCCCCTCTCCTTTTGCCACTCCCACTTTTCAAGTGTATTCTAAATCTGTTTTCTTAAACTTTTTGTTTGTTCATATTTGCTTTTGCTTTCTGTGTGGCAATGGAAAAGCTAGCCTTAAAAATGTGGGCTCTTGTTTCTGAAGCCTGGATTTCAGCTGACTTCTTACTTCTCTAACACAAGAAGACTGCCTTTTAGGGCCAGTACCTAGAAATGTAAACAGTGGAATATTTCTGTGTTACATGGCTATGAATCCCTGGACACCCTTTTTATTGAAGAGCTGAGAGAGACCTGATGATTAAAAAGTTTGAAGAGCAATACGAGGAAGTACTTGTGTGTGTGTGTGTGTGTGTGTGTGTGTGTGTGTGTGTGTGTGTGTGTGCGCGCGCGCAAGACGCGCGCTCAGTCAGGTCTGACTCTGCGATGGCATAGCCTGCCAGGCTCCTCTGTCCATTGGATTTCCTAGGCAAGAATACTGGAGTGGGTTGCCATTTTCTCCTCCAGAGGATCTTCCCAACCCAGGAATCAAACCCATGTCTCCTGCGTCTCCTGCTTGGCAGGTGGATTCTTTACCACTAGCGCCACCTGAGAAGCCCGAGGAAGTACTTACTGTTTGTTTTTTCAGTCGTCAGATGATTCTTAGGCATTGATCTGGAAGTTTCTGATGCAGGTCAGGAAATTCCCATGTCACAGATCTGTCCATTTTAGAAGAAAAGTGAACAATGACTGCGGTACAACATCACTGGATGGAACTCCAACTATTGAGGATATTTTTTTTTTTTGTCCACACCTTCATCAAACATTAAAAGCGAATTTCTAGGTCAACTCCAGCTGAAAAGTACTTATTTTAGAACCCAGTTTTTTGTTTACTTAGCAATGCTTTGACATCACATCAAGGTTCTTACACTCAAAAATAGGGCCTAAAGAGAAGTCTTGATTCTTTTTGCATGGTTTATATTTGCAGATGTTTCAATGTCTTTATTAGATGTAGTAAGAGTAAAACATGCTAGAGAGAGAGAGATGATTCCAAACAGACTACTCCAGATAATATTTAATAAATAAGTTTTTAACTATACCCATGTTGGTATCCATGACTGTTGCCTGTTACCTAGGAATTAAATGTTGAGTTGCAAGGTATCATCACTATAGTAACTGGAAGTCACTGGAATGTTGAAAATGTGGGCAGACGTTAAATTTAGATCAAAGTGAGTATTTGTCACATTATCAATCCTACTCCAGCAGGAGCTAATTTTCTTCAACAGATCTTCCTTATATATCACATGAGAGCCTCCTTTCTCTCTTTCTGCCAATTCTCAAAATCATTCAAATTAGCAAAAAAAAAAAAATTTTTTTTGGTTTTCGGAAATAATGGTTTTGTTGTTTTTTCAAACCATAACTTAACTGTTGTTGTCGTGGTTGTTTAGTGCCTAAGTCATGTCTGACTCCCCCATAGACGGCATCACGCCAGGCTTCCCTATCCTTCACTATCCCCGAGAGCTTCCTCAAACTCACGTCCGTTGAGTCGATGATGCCATCCAACCATTCATGTCCCAGCGCTATTTCGCTTTCATTGAATGATAAACATTACAAATGCCTTGTGTTTCCTGGACACACACTTTCAAGTAGGCTTTTTTTTTAAAAAACCTCAGAAATGCCCCCATCTGACCTGCCTTGTGACTGGTCACAGTGAATCATTCAAAGCTGGCATGCTGTAGGATTTTAGTGTTTTCGGTGGCATTAACTTCCCTACCCGCAAACACACAGCCTTCAAACTACCCAGATGAGATCAAACAGTTGCTGGCGTTGGCATCAGGAAAAAAAAGTCAATCCCACAAATTTAAGTGTCTTCAGGAGAAAAACAAAAGACTTGGATGTCTCACATCAAAGGCAGAAATATTTTCCATCTCTTGTATAGTGTTCCCAAACTCCAGGCAGTCTCTTTTAAATGGTTTCCCCTTTTTCTCTATTCCCTTTCTTTCTTGCTTCTGAATTATAACTTGGAAACTGGAGGATAGAGTTGACCTTCACTTGAGCTCATTTTCAGTAATAAGCAAAGTCTAAGTCTAATGGAGGACTTTCCTGCTTCTTGACAAATGATCAGTGCTGCTTCTCCGGAGTTCCTGACACATCTGCCGGGTGCTGGCCATGGGCTCCCCGCTGGAAGCCCCTGAAGGGGGACTGTGCTCCAAGCAGTGCCAACACATGTGCTCCAAGCAGTGCCAACACCCTGTCTTGCTTTGTCCATGGCCATTGTTGTCTAAAAATAATGAATGTTCCTGACCCAACTCTTTACTAAAACTTTCTGGAGAAGTTGACCTCCTTGGATTGTACCCCTGGAAGAGCCAAGTAAAGGACTGTATTTTGCCTCGGACCAGATCCCCTGGTTGAGCAAGCAGCTCCTCCCATAGGTCTGGACTGAGGAGAGGATGAGCCATGCTCTGAACCAGTGAGACCAGCTGGATACACTTCGTATCAAAATATACTCCCTCTCTTCTGTCCCAAAGCTCGAGGAGAATGAGGTACAGCTCATTCCCCAAAGAAACAACCCTACTAGCAACTAGTGCTGACACAGGGTCCAGCGGATGTCCAGAGGTGAGATATTTATTATGCCTGACAGTGCTCACAGAGTCTTCAGCGGGAGCCTGGGATCCCCTTCCATTGCAGTCTCTTTCCTCTCTCCACGGCCCAAGGATGCCCGCCCCCATTCTACGGGTGCTGGCTCCATCTGGGGAGTGAGTAGGTAGTGAGATTCCTCGAGGTCATCATGATCGTTTTTCCTAGCCAATTCAACCTCTGTTACATTTGCCTTCTCCCTCATAAGAAGAGGCTTATCATTTCAGCATCTTCTGATGAGACCATTCAAATAAACCCTTTTGAAAATGTGTTTAATGTGCTTAAAATTTTCTTTCACTTGAATCTTTACTACAAGTTCCCTTCATCAGAAGTAAACAAGGAAGAAAAAAATTTTAATTATGTGTATATATGTGCTAAGCCACTTCAGTTGTGTTGACTCTTCGCAACCCCATGAACTGTTGTCCGCCAGGCTCCTCTGTACATGGAATTTTCCAGGCAAGAATACTGGAGTGGGTTGCTGTTTCCTTCTCCAGGAGATCTTCCTGGCCCAGGGGCTGAACCTGCATCTCCTATGTCTCCTGCATTACTGGCAGATTCTTTACCACTGAACCACCGGGGAAGCCCCCACGTATATATACAGATAGACAGATACAGATATATCTATTCAAGAAGTCCAAACATAATGTAGTGTCTTCTTTGAACCAATAATTGTGGTAGGTCCTGGGAGTATAGAAATTAATAATTCATAGGCAAAATTTCAGTGTCTATGAATTCAGTAATTAACTAGAGGTGAGGTGGTGGTGGTGAGTTTCCTGAGTGGCTCAGGGCTAAAGAATCTGCCTGCCAATTCAAGAGATGCAGGTTTGATTCCTGGGTCAGGAAGATCCCCTAGAGAAGGAAATAGCAGCCCATCCAGTATTCTTGCCTGGAGAATCCCATGCAAAGAGGAGCCTGGGGGCGACAGTCCATGGGATTGCAAAGAGCAGCAGTAGCAAGGTGGGGGAGGTAAACAGACATATAAAAGTTAATGGTAATGCAGTCCTGTAAGAACTTGCATCTAGAAATGAATAAAGTTTTGGTTAGCTCTGAAGGAGGTACCACTCCCTGGGAGAGCCTGAGAGGATATTGTTGGTCTAGGGTGGATGGGCCTTAGTCACAGGGAGGCTAGCTGCAGGGCTCAGGGTAGGGGGCGGGAGGTAGGGACATATCCCATAGTTAGTGCTGACTCACTAGTGGGCAAAGCCAGGCCTTGGCATAGCTGGCTGCCAGGCTAGGAATCCTGGAGCTGGTGTCAGGCTAATGGCGAGTTAGGCCAGATCCTAGGGCAGCTGGCTGGGGGACCCAAGGTGTCCTAAAGTTGGTGTCAGCTTGCTGGGGGATGGGGTTGGGGCCCAGGGGTAGGGTTCTAGGGCTGTGCTCACTCACCCCCTGGTGGATGAGGCTAGGTCCTGGACTGGCTAATGTCCAGGACCAGGTCTTCAGGTGGTTTGCTGGTGGGTGGGGCTGTGTCCCCGGTTCAGCTCCTGCTTGACCTGGGGTGTCACAAGACTGGTGTCAAGTGGCCAGTGGGCAGGGCTGGGTCCTGGCACCAATAAGCTGGAGGGAGAATTGTAAAATGCTGCTTGCCAACACAACTGTCTCGTGGTAAGACAAGCCCCCCTAAAACGGCTTCTGCCAGAGTCTGTGTCGCCAATCTGTGTCATGGTGGTGGGTCTAAATTGCCTCCCTCCTTTCCAGAAGGCTCTCCAAGATCAGAAAGTGGGTCTGACCCTTTCAACATCTCCCCTGGGTCTTCAAGTGTGTGCGATTTTGTGTGCACCCTTTATAAGTGGAGTATCTATTTCCCACAGCCCTGTGGCTCTCCTGAAAGTAAGCCCCACTGGCCTTCAAAGCCAAATGTTCTGAGAGCTCATCTCCCCGTGCAGGGCACCTGGACCGAGGAGCCTGAGGTGGGTCTCCAATATCTCTCACCTTAGGAAGAGCCTCTGCAGTTATAATTACCAACCTGTTTGTGAGTTGCTCACCTGGAGGATGTGTCTTGACTGTACCACACCTCCACCCCCTCCTACCTGTCTTGTGGTTCCCCCTTTATATCTTTGGGCTTCCCTGGTGGCTCAGAGGGTAAAGAATCTGCCTGCAATGCAGGAGACCCAGGTTTGATCCTTGGGTTGGGAAGGTCCCTGGAGAAGGGAATGGCAGCCCACACCAGTATTCTTGCCTGGAGAATTCCGTGGACAGAGGAGCCTGACAGGCTACACAGTCCACAGGGTTGCAAAGAGTCGAACACAACTGAACGACTAGCACTTTCACTTTTCACTTTTATATCTTTAGCTGTAGACGATCTTCTTTAGCTAGTTTTCAAGTCATCCTCCTCAACAGTTGCTCTGTATATAGTTGTAATTCTGGAGTGCTCGTGGGAGGAGGTAAGCTTGGGTTTTTCGCAACCCGGGATTGAACTCGAGTCTCTTGTGTCTCCTGCGTTGGCAGGCAGGTTCTTGACCACTAGCGCCGCCTGGGAAGCCCTCTGAGCTACCATGCTGCTGCTGCTGCTGCTGCTGCTGCTGCTGCTAAGTCGCTTCAGTCGTGCGACCCCATAGACGGCAGCCCACCAGGCTCCTCCGTCCCTGGGATTCTCCAGGCAAGAGTACTGGAGTGGGGTGCAAATGCCTTCTCCCTGAGCTACCAATACAATAAAAAGTTTAAAATTTGGAGGGAAAAAAGAATTCTCCCTTAATTGTGATGTTTCCTCTTGGTAAATTTCCATCCACTAAGCCCCACCCTGCTTCTTGGCTACAAATTCCCAATTTTTCTTATTGAGTTGATCGGAGTTGAGCCCGGTCTCTCTCCCCTACTATAAAACCCCTTTCTAATGGCTCCTATACCTTTTGTGATAGTTCCCCTGAGTAACGTCTGCCTTAGCATGCTTTAACAAGTGTCATGAATAATTTTCTTTTTAATAGACTTCAACATATGAATTACGGAGTGAGGGGACTCAATTCAGCTGATAATATAGAGCTTTGAAAAGTTTGAGAAAGCATGGTAAGGAAGCGCCAGTGAAGAGCTAGTCCTGAGAGAGACAAAGAGAGAAAGAGGGAGGGCGGGAGAGGAGATTCTTGGTTTTCCTAGATTTCTGGAAGAAGGCACGGATTGACTGGGATAACCTCAAGCTCTGTACTGGGGAGTAAGGAGACGAGAATGAAAACAGTAGTCGGCATCCTGTAGGTGAACACTTCTGTGTGGTTTAGGAAAAATAAACTTCAGGAAAACACAAAATCAAACAATGCTCTGACGTTTAGGCCTGCGTATCTCATGGCAATTGAAATGCCCACTACTGTTCCACCACCAAAGAATCATGTTTATAATCATATCCAGTTACTGACTGCCTACTAGTTCAGTCCAGCAGAGACATTAAGGGCCCTAGGGTCAGACAACCTTGCATTTGAGTCCCAGCTATGTCACTTACCATGCGACCTTGAAAAAGTCAACTTCTAGGCACCTCATCTTCTCTTCTGGAAACTTTGAATAATGACTGTGTCTTCCTCAGATAGCTCTAGTTAGGTATATGAGATATGATTTAGTGTTAATATAGTCAGAGACTATATAGAAAAGTCCCTGAATTTTTTTATATTTTATCTTTTTTATTTTTTGGGGGGCAAAATTCAGTCCCTAAAAACACCCAAAATAATTGAAATCAGTGTCTCAAAGAGACATCTATATACCCATGTTCATAGCAGCGTTATTGACAATAGCTTAGAGGTGGAAGCAACTCAAGAGTCCATCAAAAAATAAATAGATAAAATGGGGTATGTATATATATATATATATATATATATATATATATGTATATATCAGTTTAGTCGATCTGGCATGTCTGACTCTTTGTGACTCCATGGACTGCAGCAGGACATCAGGCTTCCCTGTCCATCACCAACTCCCAGAGCTTGCTCAAACTCATGCCCATTGAGTCAATGACGCCATCCAACCATTCATGTCCCAGTGCTATTTTGCTTTCACTGAATGATAAACATTACAAATGTCTCATCCTCTGTTATCCCCTTCTCCTTCTGCCTTCAGTCTTTCCCAGCATCAGGGTCTTTTCTAAGGAGTCTTCGCATCGGGTGGCCAAAGTATTGAAGCTTCAGCTGCAGCATCAGACCTTCCAATGAATATTCAGGATTGATACACTTTAGGATTGACTGGTTTAATTGCTTTGCAGTCCAAGGGACTCTCAAGAGTCTTCTCATACACCACAGTTCAAAAGCATCAATTTTTTAGCACTCAGCTTTCCTTATGGTCCAACTTTCACATCCATACATAACTACTGGAAAAACCATAGCTTTGACAATTTGGACCTTTGTCAGCAAAGTAATGTCTCTGCTTTTTAATATGCTATATAGGTTTGTCATAGCTTTTCATCCAAGGAACAAGCGTCTTTTCATTTCATGACTGCAGTCATCATCTGTAGTGATTTTGGAACCCAAGAAAAGAAGGTCTCTCGATGTTTCTGTTGTTTCCCCATCTATTTGCCATGAAGTGATGGGACCAGATACCATGATCTTCGTTTTTTGAATGTTGAGTTTTAAGCCAGCTTTTTCACTCTCCTCTTTCACATTCATCAAGACGCTCTTTAGTTCCTCTTCACTTTTTGCCTTAAGGGTAGTGTCATCTGCATATCTGAGGTCATTGATATTTCTTCTGGCAATCTTGATTTCATCTTGAGCTTCATCAAGCCCGACATTTTGCATGATGTACTCTCTGCATATTAAGTTAAATAAGCAGGGTGACAATTTACAGCCTTGACAATATACTCCTTTCCTAATTTGAAACTAATCCTTTGTTCCATGTCTGATTCTAACTGTTGTTTCTTGACCTGCATACAGGTTTTTCAAGAGGCAGGTCAGGTGATCTGGTATTCCCATCTCTTGAAGAATTTTCCAGTTTGTCATGATCCACATAGTCAAAAGCTTTGGTGTAGTCAATAAAGCAGAAATAGATGTTTTTCTGGAACTGTCTTGTTTTTTTGATGATCCAACAGATGTTGGCAATTTGATCTCTAAGTCCTCTGCCTTTTCTAAATCCAGCTTGAACATCTCGAAGTTCTAGGTTTATGTACTGTTGAAGCCTCGCTTGGAGAATTTTGAGCATTCCTTTGCCAGTGTATGAGATGAGTGCAATTGTGCAGCAGTTTGAACATTCTTTAACATTGCCTTTGTCTGGGATTGGAATGAAAATTGACCTTTTCCAGTCATGTGGCCACTGCTGAGCTTTCCAAATTTGCTGGCATATTGAGTGCAGCACTTTCACAGCATCATCGTTCAGGATTCAAAATAGCTCAACTGGAATTCCATCACCTCCACTAGCTTTGTTCATAGTGATGCTTCCTAAGGCCCATTTGACTTTGCATTCCAGATTATCTGGCTCTCGGTGAGTGATCACACCATCATGCTTATCTAGGTCATGAAGAGCTTTTTGTATAGCTCTTCTGTGTATTCTTGCCACCTCTTCTTATTAGCTTCTGCTTCTGTTAGGTCTGTACCATTCTGTCCTTTATTGTGCCCATTTTCATATGAAATGTTCCCTCAGTATCTCAAATTTTCTTGAAGAGATTTCTAATCTTTCCCATTCTATTGTTTTCCTCTATTTCTTTGCATTGATCACTCAGAAAGGCTTTCTTATCTCTCCTTGCTATTTTTGGAACTCTGCATTCAGATGGGTATATCTCTCCTTTTCTCCTTTGCCTTTAACTTTTCTTTTCTCAGCTATTTGTAAGGCCTCCTCAGACTACCATTTTGCCTTTTTGCATTTCTTTTTCTTGGAGGTGGTCTTGATCACTGCTTCCTGTACAAAGTCATGAACCATCTTCCATAGTTCTTCAGACACTCTATCAGATCTAATCCCTTGAATCTATTTCTCACTTCCACTATATAATCATAAGGTATTTCTCACTTCCTCTGTATAATCCCTTGAATCTATTTCTCAGTTCCACTGTATAATCATATATATACATACACACACACAGTGGAATATTATTCAGACTTAAAATGAAATAAATGTTGATGCATGCTATGACAAGGATTAACGTTGGGTATATTATGCTAATGGATTTTAAAAAGTCACAAAAAGACAAATATTGTATGACCCTACTTATATAAGTCACCTATGAAATTCATAGAAACAGAAATTACAAGGGTTGTTACAGCTATAACCCAATTTTTTAAAAAAGAAAAGAAATACAAGGTGGTTTCCAGGGGCTGAGAGGAGAGAGGAATGGGGTGTAAGTGTTCAATGGGTATGAAATTTCAGTTTTGCAAGATGAAATAATTTAGGAGCTTAGATGCACAACAGTGTGAACGTACTTAACACTATTGAATTGTACACCTAAAAATGGTTAAGATGAAAAATTTTATGTTTTGTATCTTTTAAATAAATTTTAAATTTAAAAATTACATAGCTGTATACACGTTATACCACTGTTAATTTCCTTATTTTGATAATGTACTATGTTCATGTAAGATGTAACCATTTAGGCATGCTGGATGAATGGAACAGGGAGCCTCTGTACGATCTTTGCAATTTCCTGTGAATCTATAATTACGTCAAATCAAAAAGATTTTAAAATTTATATTCTTGTGTTAAAACAATTAAGGAAATTAGAGATTGTCAATTAAATCTCTTGGACCAGGATAACAGAACTTTATGGAGACAGAGATTAAACTGTTTAACCACAGCATGCCCATGGGGGGAACTTTAATCAGAAAGAAGCTCACAAACTGGAACCCAGTTGGACCAAGTAACCCATGTAATTACTGACCTGGACTCTTGGGCCCCTGAATCAATAGAAATTGATAAGAGGCCAGACAAGAAGCACGGGGGAATGAAAACAAGAGTCAAGACACACAAGCTCACTATTTTATCTATTTTTAATCTCCTACAAAAATCCTGTGAGGAAACAATAAATGCTGGAGAGAGCGTGGAAAGAAGGGAACTCTCCTACATTGCTGGAGGAATGTAAATTGGTACAGCCACTGTGAAGAATAGTATGGAGGTTTCTTAAAAAATTAAAATTAGACCCAACAATCCCACTCCTGGGCATATATCCAGAGAACAACATGATCTGAAAGGATACTTGCTCCCCAGTGTTCATTGCAATACTGTTTATACTAGCCAAGACATGGGAGCAACCTAAATATCCATCGACAGACAAATGGATAAAAAAGATGTTGTACATGTATACAGTGGAATATTACTCAGCCAGTGAAAAGAAGGAAATAATGCCATTTGCAGCAACATGCATGGACCTAGAGATTGTCACACAGAGTGAAGTCAGATAGAGGAGAAATATTGTATGACATCCTTTATATGTGTAATATAAAAAGAAATTGATTCAGATAAATTTTCAAACCAGAAAGAGACTCACAGACTTAGAGAATGAACTTACGGTTGCCTGGGGGAAGGATGGGGGTGGAGGGATAGTTAGGGAGCTTGGGAGGGACAAGTACACACTGCTATATTTAAAATGGAGAAGCAACAGGCCCTACTGTATAGCACATGGAAATCTGCTCAATGTTATGTGGCAGCCTCGGTGGGAGGGTGTTGGGTGGAGAATGGATACATGCATATGTATGGCTGAGTCCCTTCAGTAGTCACCTGAAACTATCACAACAGTACAAAATAAAAAGCTAAAATGTACAAACAAGAAAATCCTATGAGGTACATATCATCAGCCCCCTCCAACTGTCTCCTAGCATCCCACATACCCCAGGTATGGCTGAAGATAATTTACATGAAATTCATGAGAGCTCTACTCCCCAAAACTGACGGAAGCAGTAGCTTCAAAATCACTTCCTTCTTCTCTTTGGATGGTGCAATTATCCTGTGCATAGCTGTTCTCCCGGCACAGTTCCTATGACAACGGCTCTCTCAGATATTTTTCTGCCCATCCATAGTACTCATGGCTCTTCTTGTTACCAAAGAAAATCATCAAATAAAGCCTTACGTCAAGGGTTTTGTTAATGGGAAATCTTTTGTTAATGGGGACTCTCAGAAAAGAGCTATGATGCTCCATCAACCGAGGCAGCAAATTGCTTTAGGCTGTTTCTGTTTAAAAGTTATAAAGCCCCGTACACACTCACTCTCTCCAGCACAATAATTGGGAACATGTACAATTAGATGTCATAGTTACTAGTACAGTGCAAAGCAAAGAGTTTCATTCTGATTGATCTCTTTTAAAACATCTTTTTCTCAATGATGTTTCTTTCATTTTAATTGTCTGTTGCAATTTGCTTTACAATACCACAGTATGTAAACATTTGGAACTCTGTGTGCACAATTCAACTCTAATCTACACACGAACACATGAAGTGGCCTGATCTAATAAACACCCTAAGAATTGGCCAGGTGGCATTCAAAAGTATTTTTGTCAAAAAAAAAAAAAAAGGATGAAATTGTTAGTCACTTAGTTACCCTGATTCTTTGCGACTCCAGGGACTGTAGCCTACCAGGCTCCTCTGCCCATGGAATTCTCCAGGCAAGAATACTGGAGTGGGTTGCCATTCCCTCCTCTGGGGATCTTCCTGACCCAGGGATCCTCCTGACCCAGGGATCCAACCCAGGCCTCCTACATGGCAGGCAGATTCCTTACAGTCTGAGCCACCAGAAAAGCCCATATCAACACTAAAAGCCTTATTATTTTAGTGTCTTAGAAAGACTTTCTAACTGATGAAGTCAGTGGAGTTTAAGTTATGAAATTGTTAGAAGCTGGACATCTCCATCATTGCAGGAACAAGGTACAATACCTGTCTGGGTCAGCAGTTCACACCAGGAGGACAGTTGGTATGAGAGTCATTCATGGAGGTTCTGGTCCTTGTGTCAAGGGTGAAAACTGAAAATATTAGAAGTACACAGAGACTGTACAATTGTTTTATGCCTGCTTGCTACCCAGTATTTCTGTACTTAGAATTATATGGTCTGAAATGAATAACTGACAAGGCCCTACTGTATAGCACACCGAACTCTGCTCAGTGTTATGTGGCAGCCTGGATGGGAGGGGAGTTGGTGGAGAATGGATACACATATATACATGGTTGAGTCCCTTCACTATTTGCCTGAAACTATAACAACATTTTTTGTCAATTGGCTATGGTGGTGGTTTAGTTGCTAAGCCATGTCCGACTCTTGAGATCCCCATGGACTGTAGCCTGCTAGGCTTCTCTGTCCATGGGATTCTCCAGGCAAGAATAATGGAGTGGGGTGCCATTTCCTTCTCCAGGGGATCTTCCCGACCCAGGAATCAAACTCAGGTTTCCTGCATTGCAGGCAGATTTTTTAACAACTGAGTTATGAGGGAAGCCCAGTCTTCATGTAACTGGCTATGCTGCTGCTGCTGCTAAGTCACTTCAGTCGTGTCTGACTCTGTGCGACCCCATAGATGGCAGCCCACCAGGCTCCCCCGTCCCTGGGATTCTCCAGGCAAGAACACTGGAGTGGGTTGCCATTTCCTTCTCCAATATAATTGGCTATACCCCAGTACAAAATAAAAGTTTTTTTTTTAAAGAATAATATGGTCTGAAATATACTTTTGCTACAACTATCTGGTAGAAAGGTGCTAAGTGATACTCCCTCTAACTACTGGAGAGTTCTGATGAAGTTCAAAATTACCTGATATTCATGCAATGAAAATTGGGACTAAGTTGGTTCAAATTCTCATATTCCATTCTTCAACACACAGCTCATAACAACCTGTATACCTCAATTTTCCCTGCCAGATGGATATTTGTTTTCATTGACAGGGTTATTGATCTTTATGCAAGTGCAGGCTACTGTCAGAATATTATCTTCAGGAAACGTAGAAATGCTCTAGTGTCCATAACCACCATTTAGCTACTGAGTCATGCATCCTCATACTAATTCCCAGACACTTTGTTTTCGCTTTTAAGACTATTTTTAGAGCAGTTTTTGTTCATATCAGAATTGAATGGAAGGCATTGTGAATTCCCATTATCCTCTGTCCTCAATACATCCACAGCCTCCCCAACTATCAACATCCCCCCAACAGCGGTACATTTGCTGCAGCTGTTGAACCTACACTGACACATCACTATCACACATAGTCCCCAGGCTGACTCTAGGGTTCACTCTTGATTTTATACATTCTATGGATTTTGACAAACATAATTATATGTATCCATCACAATATTATCATACAGAGTAGTTTCAGTTACCTAAAAGTCTTTTGTGTTCCACCTGTTTATGCTTCCCTCCCACTGCCAACCCCCGGAACCACTGATTTATACATTTATTTCCCCTCTCCCTATCTCCTTAAAGAGCCCTCCTATCCCCGCCTGAGCTCCCAAATCCACTTGCAAGTACTTGTATTACAATACATCTGACACTGTTCCTGTTATTTTCACTAAGACACCCCCAAGCCTATGAGTGTTTAAGTAAGGTTTTTCATTCACATTCATCAGCCTTTCTCCCAGTAGAGGGTCTGGCATGTGACAGCAATGCAACAGCTGCTTGGTGAGTGAGTGAGAAAGTGACTCCTGGAAGTTAACACGTATTCCCTTTATGGTTTTGGAATCACTCCTCTACCAGCAGCACTTATGATTTCCCAAATGAAGCTTTACATGCCTAGGAGTCTGACATGATCAGTCACAATAGGAAAAGCTTGATTACCCTCCCAAAGAGATGCAACTTTCACTCTATAAGGCGTTTACTCTGTGGAAGGGTCCAAATGCAGATCAAATATAAGAAATAAAGCACTTTTAACAATTCTATGAAATACAGAAAGCAAATTGTAAAGTCTCAACATCTCATCATAATGTCCTGAAATGGAAACTCCATGTGGCTGTTTGGTAAGCCGGTGCAGGGCTTTCTTCATCCCAACTTATACACATCTTTTGAGGCAGAAAATGGATATCAAGAAAACCAATGGCTGGAGTGCCTAGTATTGTTAGGCCACTGGTGGATGGACAAAATGGCCAGAAGGGTTCCTCATTGCATAAATATACTTGGGAAACATCCTTTAGGAAAGAATGTCAGGAACATTCTGGAGAGTTTATGTCTGAAATATGTCAGGGACTGGAAAAAACAAAGGTTGGAAACCACTGCTTTTGATTTTAGACCATGCAACCCCAAGCACAGAACTGCTTGACCTAATTTCTGATTCCACAAACAGCTTTGGGGAAATCGTCATTTCTTTACCCTGGCCTTCCCAGAACAAGAACCAAACATCCCTGAGGAGGCCAAATGACACCACCACCCCACCACCAAGCTGGCACTGGCAAAGAGGTAGGCTATTTGCAGAGAGCACGCCGCCTCTGCTGTGAGTGGGCAGTGAAGTACCAGAGAGATGCGTGCTGCCTGCCTGGAGACAGGGTTGCTAGGTGCTTCTGAAGTAGTGAGACCAAGAGGTGTGCATTATTCCCCCCACACTTCTGATTTTACACAGTGACAGTGGTAGCCTGGAAACAACAGGAAAGAACAGTGCCTGTGATGTCAGAAATAATGGCCAGCCAAGTGCCCTATGGGGCAGGAGGAGCAGGGTTGAAGCTTTTATCAAGAGCAGGAGAAAAAAACGTAATGTGATTTGGTTTCACCATAATTGCTTAAGCAGCCTGGGTGAGAACTAATTATGAGTTCTTCTGGCTCCACAGAAACCCCACCTCTTCCTTCTCCAGGATGGTACTAAAATACCAGCATTGCATCACCAGAAATCACTCCCATTGGCGGCCTTTCTTAAGGAAAGCCGTGTGCTTCGTTTCTCTGAGAGCCACTAGAATCTGAATAGACCCAGGAATTTATATCTTTCCAAGGCAAATAAAATATTCCTGGCACTTCCTTGTCACTTGAAAGCTCCTAGAGTGCTTGCCTATGATTATGTCATAGAGGAAGTATTGTTTTTAAAATGTGGGAGTGATGAAATGCGGGCCAGGAAATGAAGGGACAAGTTATAGGCCTTTCGTCACTACAACAGTCGCGCCACTGTGAGACTCAGGGTAAGTCCTGGGTTTCAGAACCAAGCTGTTCATTGGTGATATTTGGGGGCTCTCACTGGGCTCTAGTGGACTACCCTGGTGGCTCAGTCAGTAAAGAATCTGCTTGCAATGCAGGAGGCTAGGGTTCGATTCCTGGGTAGGGGAGATCCCCTGCAGAAGGGAATAGCAACCCACCCCAGTATTCTTGCCTAGGAAATCCCATGGACAGGGGAGCCTGGGGTATAGTCCAGGGGGTAACAAGAGTTGGGGCACGACTTAACAACTAAACAACAACTGGGCCCTAGTGGCCTTAAAGAGTAAAGGACTTTTGCTCAGAAAATCGTTCACTTAGGTCTCAGCAGAGGTTACACTGAAAATCAACTTGTGTTCATCCAGGTTAACAGTCCAAACTGCAAGCAAAGTAATACTGATATAATGTGATTATTTGGAATCTCTGTGAGCTCTGAGAACGAGGCAAGTGGATATACAGAAGTAAAAAGAACATGAGTTCAAATCCTAGGTTCAATCTGGGTTCAAACCCTATACCAGCTATCCATAAGTTACTTGCCTTTTCGGATGTCCGATTCAGCTGAGAAAAGAGGTAAAATTATTGGTTCCTATGTAAGGATGAGTATATGTAAAGTGTCTGCACTGCATTTGGAACACCGGATGTGCACAATAAACGGGAGCGCGTGCACAGCTCTCTCTCTCTCGACGAGAAAGCCCAGGCTGCTTGCCTCACACACAGGCGCGCCGCGGGTGACAGGCACGCCAAGCATGACTGCTTTGCGGAACCGCAGTGCAGCTCGCTGGGAGGCAGAAGGGGTGCGGCCTGTAGCAAGCAACAGCAGAACAACACTACGCAATTAGATACTGCAGATCTTCCCCAGCTCAGGATGGGGCTAAGTCCCAATAAACCCTGTATAAATCGGAAACATCCTAAGTCAAAAGTGCATCCAACATAGCTAGCCTACCGAACATCCTACTAGGCTACTTATCCGTGTTCAGAATATATCAGTCTACAGTTGGGCAAAATCATCTCACACAAAACCTATTTTATAAAACAGTGCTGAGTATTTCATGGGCTTTATTGAATACGGTACTGAAAGTGAAAAACAGCAGTTGTAAGGTCACTGAATGGTTCTCTGTGTGTCAGCTGTTCACCTTTGCGACCTTGGGGCTGACTGGGAGCTGTGGCTCGCTGTGGCTGCCTGGCATCACGAGACAGTATTGTACTACATATGGATGGTCCGGGAAAAGGTTCAAAGGAGAGTTTCTATTGAATGAGTATCACTTTCACATTACTGTAAAGTCAAAAACATCGTAAGTTGAAATCACAGTAAATCAGGGACCGTCTGTCAATGGTGTAGCACAAATTCGAGGCACGGGAGAAGCTGAGGGGAAAGGAATAACAATGCAAGTAGAGTGATAACTTCAACCACTTGAACAGAAAAGCAAACCCAAGTGGGGTTTACCCACCACTAAGTCATGACCAACCTAGACAGCATATTAAGAAGCAGAGACATTACTTGGTCAACAAAGGTCCATCTAGTCAAGGCTCTGGTTTTTCCAGTGGTCATGTATGGATGTGAGAGTTGAACTACAGAGAAAGCTGAGCACAGAAGAATTGATGCTTTTGAACTGTGGTGTTGGAGAAGATTCTTGAGAGTCCCTTGGACTGCAAGGAGATCCAGCCAGTCCATTCTAAAGGAGATCAGCCCTGGGTGTTCATTGGAAGGACTGATGCTGAAGCTGAAACTCCAATACTTTAGCCACCTGATGCGAAGAGCTGACTCATTTGAAAAGATCCTGATCCTGGGAAAGATTGAGGGCAGGAGGAGAAGGGGGTGACAGAGGATGAGATGGTTGGATGGCATCACCGACTCAATGAACATGGGTTTGGGTGAACTCTGGGAGTTGGTGATGGACAGGGAGGCCTGGTGTCCTGCGGTTCACAGGGTCACAAAGAGTCAGACATGACTGAGCAAATGAACTTACCTGAAGGTTCACACAGAAGCAAAACTGTAGATTTAACAAAGAGGTAAGGGCAATCCACTGGGAAGAGGCTCATATAAGCACCCAGAGGATATCTGAGCAAAAGTCAACTTTGGCTGCTTACTCACCAAGGCATCATTTTCAAAGAAGATTGGAGCCCTTTGGAAGCTCTAAGCATGGACCTTGACTGGGCTCACCTGTGGTAGACAGGAGATGAGTAACCAAATTTATTCTACAAGAAAAGTTAGGAAATGAGCAGAAATAAATCATCCAACTCCATAAAAATCCACACTGAAATACAAGTTTAACATGTGGTACTATATAAAATTAAATGGCTGATTCTACCCATGACTCTTTTGTTCTCCCTTGTCATATATATCTTTAAATATGTACTAGAGTTATACCCAACTCCATAAAAAAGAATAAACAATACACAGCACTTTATTTTCTATAAACCTTAGTAATTTGAATCTGAATCCCCCATGAAAATCCAGTCTTTATGCTTGCTGCTACTGCTAAGTCACATCAGTCATGTCCGACTTTGTGTGACCCCATAGACGACACCCAACAGGCTCCTCTGTCCCTGGGATTCTCCAGGCAAGATTATTAGAGTGGGTTGCCATTTCCTTCTCCAATGCTTAACCACCCCCTTATTGGGAAAGGAGGAAGAAAACATAATAGCATTGATTGTGTATTTATGTCACACCCAGGCTTTCTATTATCTACAGATTTGCCTAAATACCATGTGAACTTGAATATAAATGATATTTTCTCCAAAAACTATTCCACAGACATAAAAAAGTTACCTTATATTGGGTTAGCCAAAAGTTCATTTGGGTTTTTTCCATAAGACGTTGCAGAAAAATCCTAATGAACCTAAATATTGGCCAACCCAATATTTAAGTCTTTACAAAGTTAATTATCCTGATTCAGTCTCAGTTGTGGAAATTTAAAATGCTTACTGAAGTCAGCTCATGAAGTTGGTAAAAAAGGAGGTAAAAATATTTTACACAGAATTGAAGTTATTCCTTGAGATAGAAATTGTAAATTATAACAGTTGGATGACATTGCAAATAATCATTTTAAAAATCAACTTTAAAAAGTAGTATAGAAAGTGATTAGTTTAGAAAGATAATAAATGTAGACCTGCTGGTATAAACTGAATGTTTGTATTCTCCAAAATTTATATGTTGAAATCCTTACCCCCAATGTGATTACATAGGTAGGAGGTTTGAGAATCAACAAATTCATGAGGACGGAACTCTTATGAATGGGAATAGTGTCCTCACCAAACATCAAATCTTCCAGCACCTTGATCTTGGACTTCCCAGTCTCCATAACTGTGAGAAATGAATGTTGGTTGTTGAAGCCACTCAGTCCGTGGTATTTTTGTTATATCAGCATGAATGGACTAAGACAACTCATATGGGAAATAAATCAACTGTGGAGTAAATATGACCCACTGAATATATTCATTTGTTTTTACACTTTTCAGAAACCCTATTAAGACATGGTAAAGAATTTTTAAGACATCAAATCACAAGGACAAAGAATGGGAACACACACAATGGCATTAAAATTTGAAAGTCTGGAAGGTTTATGAAAGATCGCTAAATGTACCAGTTCCAAGAGTACTGGGTCCCAAAAAAGGAAAGAAAGTGAAGTCCCTCAGTCGTGTCCGACTCTTTGCGACCCCATGAACTATAGCCTACCAGGCTCCTCCCTCCATGGAATTTTCCAGGCAAGAGTACTAGAGTGGGTAGCCATTCCCTTCTCCAGGGGATCTTCCTAACCCAGGGATCGAACCTGGGTCTCCCACATTGCAGGCAGACGCTTTACCATCTGAGCCACCAGGGAAGCCCTGGGTCCCAAAATGATGACACATCAGTATCAGAGTCTCAAACCCCTATTCACCCCCAACAAAACCAAGAAGTTTCTTTTGGAAAACCTAAAACAGGGCTCTGGGAGAGTTGGAGAACTGCAATACCAAGCAGTAAATTAAAAATATGTGGATACTGGCATTTTGCAACAAAAATCCTCCTTGCCCCTACTCCTTTTTCTTTACCTGCCTCTCAGAATGCTAGCATTCAAGCCTGAGCCTCTCAGAAAACTCTTTCTCTAATGAATCCAGCCCAATTCACTACCAAAAAAAAAAAATTCAAAGGGAAAAGTTAGACCTACATTGTCCAATGTAGTAGTCACTAGCCACTTGTAGTGATTTACAGTAAAACTCAGTCGTGTTGTGTCTGACTCTTTACAACCCCATGGACAGAGGAGCCTGGTGGGCTACCATCCATGGGGATTCTCCAGGCAAGAATACTGGACAAGGTTGTCATGTCCTTCTCCAAGGGATCTTCCCAACCCAGGGATCGAATCCAGGTCTCCTGCACTGCAGGCAGATTCTTTACCATCTGAGAACCCAGGCCCAAGAATACTGGAGTAGGTAACCTATCTCTTCTCCAAGGGATCTTCCTGACCCAAGAGTCGAACAGGGATCTCCTGCATGGCAGGCATATTCTTTACCAACTGAGCTACCAGGGAAGCCAGTAAAACTTAGATTGATTAAATTCCATAAAATTAAAGCATCATTTCCTCAGTTGCATTATCCACATTTCAAGTGATCAAAGATGTATGGCTATTGGTTATTTGACAGACAACATGCCCATCATCAGATAAAGTTATATTAGCACTGGTATTGACAAATCTTCATACAGCAGAGTCAACAGTCTCCACCCTTACACGCTGTGTGCGCTCTCAACTATGTGCAAACATGAAGGATCGCCAGATGTCTAAGACATCTTTTAACACACACACACACACACACACACACACACACACACACACACACACAAAGAGAACTGAGTTACAGTTTAAGTAAACTGGAAGAACCAAAGAAAATACACAGAGAAGAAACATATTATCTTTGATATCTTCATGGAGGTAAGGTTCAGTTCAGTTCAGTTCAGTTGCTTCAGTTCAGTTCAGTTCAGTAGCTCAGTCATGTCCGACTCTTTGATACCCCATGAATCGCAGCACTCCAGGCCCCCTGTCCATCACCAACTTCCGGAGTTCACTCAGACTCACGTGCATTGAGTCAGTGATGCCATCCAGCCATCTCATCCTCTGTCGTCCCCTTCTCCTCCTGCCCCCAATCCTTCCCAGCATCAGAGTCTTTTCCAATAAGTCAACTCTTCGCATTTCCCAGAATCAGGGTCTTTTCAAATGAGTCAGTTCTTCACATCAGATGGCCAAAGTATTGGAATTTCAGCTTCAAAATCAGTCCTGCCAATGAACACCCAAGGACCAATATCCTTTATGATGGACTGGTTGGATTTCCTCTCAGTCCAAGGGACTCTCAAGAGTCTTCTCCAACACCACAGTTCAAAAGCATCAATTCTTCTGTGCTCAGCTTTCTATATAGTCCAACTCTCACATTCATACATGACCACTGGAAAAACTGTAGCCTTGACTAGACGGACCTTTGTTGACAAAGCAATGTCTCTGCTTTTTAATATGCTGTCTAGGTTGGTCATAACTTTCCTTCCAAGGAGTAAGCGTCTTTTAATTTCATGGCTGCAGTCACCATCTGCAGTGATTTTGGAGCCCAAAAATTAAAGTCAGCCACTGTTTCCACTGTTTCCCCATCTATTTCCCATGAAGTGATGGGACCAGATGCCATGATCTTCATTTTCTGAATGTTGAGCTTTAAGCCAACTTTTTCACTCTCCTCTTTCACTTTCATCAAGAGGCTCTTTAGTTCCTCTTCACTTTCTGCCATAAGGGTGGTGTCATCTGCATATCTGACGTTATTGATATTTCTCCCGGCAATCTTGATTCCAGCTTGTGCTTCATCCAGCCCAGCATTTCTCATGATGTACTCTGCATATAAGTTAAATAAGCAGGGTGACAATATACAGCCTCGACATACTTCTTTCCCCATTTGGCCAGTCTGTTGTTCCATGTCCAGTTCTATCTGTTGCTTCCTGACCTGCGTACAGGTTTCTCAAGAGGCAGGTCAGCTGGTCTGGTAGTCCCACCTCTTTCAGAATTTTCCACAGTTTATTGTGGTCCACACAGTCAAAGGCTTTGGCATAGTCAATAAAGCAGAAATAGATGTTTTTCTGGAACTCTCTTGCTTTTTCAATGATCCAGCAGATGTTGGCAATTTGATCTCTGGTTCCTCTGCCTTTTCTAAAACCAGCTTGAATATCAGGAAGTTCACGGTTCACGTATTGCTGAAGCCTGGCTTGGAGAATTTTGAGCATTACTTTACTAGTGTGTGAGGTAAGGTAGTTTGTTGTAAAAAAAAAAAATCAATACATAGAAATAGAAGATATTAGATATTTTTAAAAATACAGTGATGGAGTATTTTGCTGGTGGTATAGTGGATAATAATCCACCTGCCAATGGAGGGGACACAGGTTCGATCCCTGGTCCAAGGAGGATTACACCTGCCTCAGAGTAACTAAGTATATGAGCCACAACTACTGAAGTGTGCATGCTGTAGGGCCCATGAGACACAACTAATGAGCTCACGTGCTGCAGCTAGTGAAGCCCTTGTGCCTGGAGCCTGTGCCCTACAGCAAGAGAAGCCCATGCACCTCAGCTGGAGAGGGGCCCCCACTCTCCACAGCTAGAGCAAGCCCACTCAGCAACAAAGACCGAGCACAGCCAAAAATAAAATAAATATTTTTAAAAATCAATGACATAAATTACAAACTTGATAGACATGATATAGAAGATAAAACTGGAGAAACTGCTCAGAAAGCAGACTGGAAAATAGAAAAGAATCAGAAAAGCAAAGGATAATCTCTTAAGTTCAACATTCAAATAAAAGGAGCTCCCAAGAAACCAAACAGAGAAAATGAGGGGAGGTAATTATTTAAGAAGCATTTCAGGTGAATTTCCCAGAGTGCAATGACCTAAGTATCCAGACTGAAAGAGAATCCAGAATACCCAGATAATGGCTGAAAATAACCACACCCAAGTCACCTTACCAGGAAATCTTAAAATACCTAGACAGAGGAAAGCCTCAGGTAGAGGCAGGGGCTTGGTCACTTAAAAGCATAGAGACTTTGAATATCAGTTAAGCATAAGGGAAGAATAAAGGCACTTTCAGACATCCGGGGAATCCAATTGTTTTACATCACCTGCACCCTCTCTCAGATAGCCTTCTCTCAGGAAGCTGTGCTTCCTTCAAGTCAGGGGATAATTTTTTTTTTTTTTTTTTTTAAGAAAACGAAGCTGTGAGACCATACAGAGGGGGAGAAGTGGAGGGATTCAGAGAAGCCTGGTCATGAGCAATTCAATGATCACAGGTATTGTGAGGACACTAAGAACAGTCTTTTAAATGAGGGCAGGTTAGCATGCCTCAGGAACAAATGCTTTAGGGATATGCAACATCATAATAGTAGACGTGTCTGACACATCAAGAGATTTAAGCAATTGGCAGAACATTTCCATTAAGCATGCATAGGAAGCTATTTTATTTTTAATTAAAGGATAATTTTTAACCCAGAGACAATACAATTGTAAATCAGAGAAACGGTCATACTTATATAAGTCACTGTATTCTTAAAGCATAGCTGTGAATAACATTTACATCATCAAAATAATGCAATAATTTTGCTCTGTCACAAATTATGAAATAACTATACTAGACAGATGGGGAGCAAAAAGGAATGCATGTACTGGGACAGGGTAAAAGTATAAGGACTAAAGAAAACTCATCTTCCAAAATGAGATATGTCAATATTAATTTGTTGTTGTTATAATGTTATAGTGTTAGTTGCTCAGTCATGTCTGACTCTTTGTGATCCCATGGAATGTAGTCTGCCAGGCTCCTCTGTCCATGGGATTTCTCAGACAAGAACACTGGAGTGCATTGCCATTTCCTTCTCTAGGGGATCTTCCCAACCCAGGAATCAAACCCAGGTCTCCCGCATTGGCAGGTGGATTCTTTACCACTAAGCCACCTGAGAAGCCCATTAATATTAATAGATAATGACTAAAAAAAAAAAATCAAGAATGGAAATATTAGTATATAACTTAGAAAAATAAGATCATATACCTAAGGGGAAAAACAGAGCAAAAACAAATAAAAGAGTTGATGACTTCCCTGGTGGTCCAGTGGCTGAGACTCTGCATTCCCAGTGTAAGGGTTCCAGGTTTGATCCCCGGTCAGGGAACTAGATCTCACATGCTACAACTAAGCCTAAATAAATAATTAGGACTGCCCTGGTGGTCCAGTGGTTAAGACTGCATTTTTACTGCAGGGGCGCAAGTTTGATCCCCTAGTTGGGGAACTAAAATCCCATGTGTCATATGATGTAGAAAAGGGGAGAAAAAAAAAGTGTTGAAAGTGGTTGCTTCTGGGTGTTGAGACTCATGAAGGGCTGTCCCAAAGCTTGCTAAAGTGGCATACTGATTATTCTGAATTAAAGTTATTAAAGAAACAACTAACCTAGATAGCATATTAAAAAGCAGAGATATTACTTTGCCAACAAAGGTCCGTCTAGTCAAGGCTAGAGTTTTTCCTGTGGTCATGTATGGATGTGAGAGTTGGACTGTGAAGAAAGCTGAGCACCAAAGAATTGATGCTTTTGAACTGTGGTGTTGGAGAAGACTCTTGAGAGTCCCTTGGACTGCAAGGAGATCCACCAGTCCATCCTAAAGGAGACCAGTCCTGGGTGTTCATTGGCAGGACTGATGTTGAAGCTGAAAATCCAATACTTTGGCCACCTCATGCAAAGAGTTGACTCATTGAAAAAGACCCTGATGCTGGGAGGGATTGGGGGCAGGAGGAAAAGGGGACGACAAAGGATGAGATGGCTGGACAGCATTACTGACTCGATGCACATGAGTTTGGGTGAACTCTGGGAGCTGGTGATGGTCAGGGAGGCCTGGCGTGCTGCAATTCATGGGGTCGCAAAGAGTCGGACACGACTGAGTGACTGAATTGAACTGAACTGAAGAAACAACTGGTGGGAAATAAGATATAAAAAGCAACTCTGACTCCCCTCTGTCCTGCTGAAAATGAGAAATAAATCTCCCATGTGAAGGAATCCTCCCTATAACAGGAGGGTAGAAAGTATCCTTATCCCAAGTTAGAAAATTCAAGGCTAAGAAAGCTATGTAAGTAAATTTTGTTACTTTGTTTATTAGCTTGCTACCCCAAGTACAAGCTCTTTTGTTTTGTTAAATCTTCACAAGTAATTGTGTCTTTGTCTAAAATAAAACTAACAGAAGAGGGAGAATGAACAAGGATTAACTACATGGGACTGCATGTACTAAGGAAGATGGTTATAATGTTTTATAATTTTTTTCACTTGAAACATTGCTAATTTTCAAAAGATGTTTTGTTCCTCCAGATTTAAGAAAAACTTCTCCTTTATCTAACTTAGAGCTTATTTGTGCTCTTTTAACAGCTTAGAGTAGTTTGATAAATTTTATCTTTGTAAGCAGAATAGAAATGTTTATCATTTTTCTCCCTGACCGATCCCTCTGCAACTCAGAAAACTCACAGTGATTATTCTTATTTTCATGGCAATACAGTTGCTTCCATAAGTTCAATAAGAGTCTACTCTTCTTGTAATAGGACACAATTAGAAACATTGATTTTATTGCCAAGGCTTTAGCTGGAATTTCACATTTGAGAATCAACATAGATTCAGATGTGACCAGACAGCTTTGACGAACCAAGATTGACTTTATGGAGCCAATAAAGTCCCTTGGAAAATCAGCCCTCTACCTTGCTTACAGGTTTCCCAGAAACCTTACCAGGTGTGTAAGGAAGATCAGTTCCCAGGCAGGCCCAGGAGTCTCAGAGTATTTTGGGGACCTCAAGAAGAAAGGAATTCACTCACATCTATCAATATTGCAGGTGATATCTGATGGCAAATGTTTGGCGTGGCTTCTTAGCCCTGAGAGGCTCTTAAAAGTTTGCTCTGGGACTTCCTTAGTGGTCCATTGGTTGGGAATCTGCCTGCCAATGCAGGGGACGTGGGTTTGCTCCCTGGTCTGGGAAGATTCCACCTGCTGAGGGGCAGCTGAGCCCATGTGCCACAACCACTAAGCCTATGTGCGAAAGCTACTGAAGCCTTGTGCCTAGAGCCTGTGCCCCACAAGAGAGACCACCACAGTGAGAAGCCCATGCACCACAGCTAGGGAAAGCCTGTGCACAGCAAAATAGACCCAAGGCAGACCCCCCAAAATAATTAATTAATTGGTTTTTAAAACATTCGATTCAAAGATTCCTTGTGAAAAGTGCCAGCAAAACCAATTTTTTAAAAACCTGTAATCACTGTTCTTGCAGAACTCATAAATAGCCATGTCAGATGTATTAAATCTAGACTTATTTTACAAACAAATTAATCTTAAAGACTAGCTTTGGTAAAAGTATAAGTGACTTTAGAGAAAAAAATTGTTTCAGTGGAAGCTCCTATACAACACACTTGAAGATATCAGATTCTAGTTTTACTAATTGTCTTCAAGATTTTGTTTTCTACCTATTAACTGGATGGAAACTTTAATTTTTCTGGAATCCTCCAATATCTGGCTACAACTCTTGAAACAAGTTTCAAACTTTTCCTCCCATCCTTTTACTTGGAATGATTGCCTAAGATTGTCCTTTTTCTTGATGCCCTGCAGATCGAAGCTAGATGACTTGAAATAAACTTCAAAGAAATCACAGAAATTGCTCATATTTTTAAGCAGTCTTCTTCATGTCTGTTGTGCAGGCTGCTCAGAAAGTTTTCCTGAACACTTGATAAGATCATCAGAGATATTTCAAACTGCAAAAGATGCTTCAACTTTTGACATCTAGAAATCTCCTTGACTAGCTGCCCCCTGGGCTCAGAAACTGACTAAAGTTGGCTCCAATCATTAACCTCTGTTTTTCTTTGTTTCTATAGATACAGCTCTTTCTCAAATACCCAATTGCTTGTGCAATTGTGCCCACTTGTATCACCATCTCCTGAAATTAGTTTAACTAAACTGACCTATGCTCAGGACTAAGAACCTGATTCAATGAAATAATAGAAAAATCCATCAGCTCAGCTTTTAATATGTGAAACTTCCAGGGAAATCTTAGAGGAGAAAACTGTGGGGCTCAAGGCAAGCTACCCTCAAAGATACCAAAATGACATATCAATTATTTCAAATTAAAATCAGTCGAGAAACAACTGGCAAAAAAAAAAAAAAAGTGATACTAAAACACTCTGACCCTCCTCTTTCCCCTGAAAGTGAGAAAGAAATCTCCCTTGTAAAGAGGTACCTTCCATATACCAAGAAGGATAGAAAACATCCGCAACAGCAAGTTAGGGAATTCAAGACTAAGAATGTTATATAAACAAACTTTGTTACTTCTTCATTTGTCTCTACCCCAAGCACAAGACTCATTTTGTTAAATCTTCGCAAATAATTGTTTCCTCTGTGTGAAGATGATATGTAAACAGCCTGCTTTGATCACTTTGGGGATCCTATTTCTGAGACCTCCATACCTATGAATTAATTTTTTTTTCTTCTAGTTAATCTGTCTTGTGTCAATTTTATTATTAGAGCAGCCAAAAGACCTCAAGAAGGTTAGTAGGGAAAACTTCCCCTCCCATGGGTAAAGAGAAGCAGATGAGAGAGACTAAATTTTTCTTTGCACATTCCTGTTGAGTTAGTTTACTCTGTAAAGTGTGTGCACCTATAACTTTCATTTTTTAAAAAATGAAGAGAAAAGGGTACTAGGGAAAAAACTCAAAGCTGCATGCCAATGATAGGATCATACACAAATTCCTTTCAGCCCCAGTGTTTTCCCTTCTAAGCTTCCCCTAGGTTTTCTGTTTAATGTCATAATGCCTGCCTTCAAATCCTTCTATTCAATTTTCCTATAGCCTCTCACACATCTTACCTGCTTCCATTTCTTGCTAAGAGTTATGAATCTAGTACTTTTAAATAGTTCTATATACTCAATCTACCTCTCTAATTATGACAAAGTTTTTGAGAACTGAAAGCATGTCTTGTTCTTCTTTGAAAACCTAACACCCGATTCCATTCTTGCAATGGTGTGGAGACACATAAATATTTCTTAGTAATTATTTATTGAACATATATTATGTGATATAGTCACTTTATACATGCCAGCTAATTTCATGCTAGAACAACTTTGCAAGAGGGGTTTAATAATTGTCATTTTACAGATGAAGTGGGAAAAGAGGAAAGGCAATAAAATTTTCACCACAACTCTGAGTGTAAGAAATATCACATTTCTTCAGATTAAATTGCTTAAAGAAAGCAGCTATCAAAGGGGCAGGAAATTCTATTTCAGTCATTTCTGGACTCCCTTCCTTCACTCCTATTTCCAGGTGATGCAAAGGTTGGGGGTGGGGACTGTCTTCTGCAATAAGAAATACTGAAAGAAGGCTGTGGTCCCCACTGATAGGCTCACTGTCCAGGACACCTGGATAATCTTGACCGAGAGTTCCTATCATCCCCATTCCCAAGGCGGTGGCTTCTAGAAACCTTCCTCCCTTGAGTCTGCTAGGAACCCACTCACTGGGAGTTAACAAGTAGGGCAGAGGTGGGTTACCTCTTTTGAAAACCACCCAAATCTATTTCCTCCTGCTGTTTCAAAGAATTACTGCCAGTAGTCAGTTCTCTTTCCAATCCCAGCACTCCTCAAAAGCCATTATCTTTCTTTCCTTCCACTCTAGGTGATGGGGCATAGTCCCCTGAATGATTATACTTTTCCAATCCCACTCCTCCCCCACCCTCCCCCACAGAGAAATACACACAAAGAATGAAGCTAGCCTCTGGCAACATATGCTTTCCATCAGCAACCTAAGGCCCCTGGGGCAAAGGAACACAATGGCCTGGCTACTGTCTTGGAATGGGAAGGGGAAAAAAACCCTTAGCCATGAAAACAAAGAGCAATATTTTTTTTGTAGAGAAAACAAATTCTGCCTCCAATAGAAACACACAGATACACCTATAATATGAAAATAGAAAAGAATTTATGCAATTATATCTTTAACATACAGTTGAATGAATGCCTGTGGGAAAAGGAGATTTTCACTGGAAAAGCAGCAGCTTTAATTAGAAGAACTTGTCTCATCCTCTAGTCCTCTACTATTGCTTTTGAACTACATTCCAAACCCAAGGAAAGAACATGTTTATAAAATCGCAAAGGTCAAGGTCAGTAATGGAGATTGATTTTACATGCTCAGTGGAGTGTTTTTAAAACCATGGAACCATCTAAGGAAAAAGAAAAAAATCCATTTAATTACTTGACAGTCTTCTGTAGTCCATTAAAAAGGCTCTGCAATTGTCTACCTTTCCTGAACCAACTTAACATAAATCCCTCCCATTAAAAAAGCACTTTTTAGAAATTACGGAGAATGTGCCCTTCTAAAGAGGTGAAAACTCCAAAGGATGAATTCAAACCAAGAATAATGATTCCTACATTGAAGACAAGCTGCTTCCTTTAAATGTTTTTAATGAAGCAGAAATTTTCACTGGAAGTTCCTGCCCAATACCTGAGTAGCTGATCCCTTTGAACTTAGTATTTTTCTCCCTTCGTTCTCTGTTTGATGAGATGATGAGGAAGAAATCAATAGCCTTTGCTAAAGGAGCAATTATGGTGCATTTTTGCCTTGATTCTTTTTGAGCTTTAGTCTATCTTGATCCACACTAAAAATCTTTTCTCCATTTTTCAAAGTAAATTCATGATCATTTGAAAAATGATTTTACTGTGATTAACAATGGACTGTTTTTTAAATTCTTATGATAGAAAATTAAGAAAAAAAGGATTATGTAAATTAAAGGAGCTGTGTCTCTGAATAATTACTTGGCTATACAAGCAAGTGTGCCTTCCTTGACAGGTCAGTGCTCAAATGCATCTCTTGGGACAACTATTCTCCAGGTAGGGAGGCTGGGCTGCAAGTCCTAAAGATCCCTATGTTTATTAGATCATTAATTTAATTAATTCCACTTAATTAAAGTTCTTGCATAAGTGTGTAGTCAAGCACTATTGTCTAGAGTTTTAGTAGTCTTTCTTTAAGTCCATAATTAATTAATTATGCATTAACTATATAGCATCTATTCTTGGATAGTAACTTGGAAACCATGATTAATGGTTTGTGCTACCACTGCTGGTTTGAAACAAATTATATTTCAGGTTGATATATAGTGTCCTTTCCCCATACTAACAAGACTTCACTGTATCATAACTGTTATTTTAAGGTAGGTACTTATCTAATCCTGGGCTTCCCAGGTGGTGCAGTGGTAAAGAATCCACATGCCAATGCAGGAGATGTGAGTTCAGTCCCTGGGTTAGGAAGATCCCCTGGAGAAGGAAATGGCAACTCGTTCCAGTATTCTTGCCTAGAAAATCCCATGGACAGAGGAGCCTGGTGGGCTACAGTCCATAGGGTTGCAAAGAGTTGGATATGACTTAGCAACTGAGCATGCACTCATCTAAGATGACTCCTACTATCTTATCTAAGCAAAATTTACTTCTCACCTGATTCCTTCCCTTGCAGCCCAACTCAGTGACAGTTGCTTGCTTCAGCTAGTCCTAAACCTGCAAGAGAGTTGCCAATTTTCTTCTTTCAGACTGATTTCCAGGGTTTTTGGTTTGGTTTTTTTTTTTTACATAAACTTCAATAAATTCTATTTTTATTTTGAAATTCATTTATTTGTTTCTATGAGACCCACCTCAGATGATTAACTATGACCTTCCATAAGGTTTTAAATTACTAGGTTTTTAAGTTTTCTTTTCCATCTATGGTAGGCTAATAAATGGGAACACAAAATATATCCGTACCCTAATCCCTGCAACCTGTAAATGCTACCTTATTTGGAAAAGAATCTGATGTCCTTAAATAATGATTTTGAGATAGGAGATTGTCCTAAGCAATCTGGGTGCCTCCTCAGTGCTGTCACAGGTATGTAACTGAGCAGGGGATGGACCCCTCCCCTGTCAGAGCTTCTCTCTGAAGTGCCAAGATAACAGTATCTGATGCACATTTCCTGAGTTATCTTACAGATGCTAAACTCCCATCACATGAAATACATTAACTACTTGATGACCATGAGCAAATAACTCTTAGATCTATTGGGGCCTAAGGATTAATAATGTTAACCCCTGTGACATTGTCTTATTACCTTGCCATCAACCAGTCAGATGACTGAGCATGAGCTACTCATATACCCTGTAACTCCCCTCCCTTCAGTTAAGTTCAGTTCAGTTCAGTTGCTCAGTCGTGTCTGACTCTTTGCGACCCCATGAATTGCAGCACGCCAGGCCTCCCTGTCTACCACCAACTCCCCGGAGTTCACTCAGACTCACGTCCATCGAGTCAGTGATGCCATCCAGCCATCTCATCCTCTGGTTGTCCCCTTCTCCTTCTGCCCCCAATCCCTCCCAGCATCAGAGAATTTTCCAGTGAGTCAACTCTTCACATGAGGTGGCCAAAGTACTGGAGTTTCAGCTTTATCATCATTCCTTCCAAAGAAATCCCAGGGCTGATCTCCTTCAGAATGGACAGGTTGGATCTCCTTGCAGTCCAAGGGACTCTCAAGAGTCTTCTCCAACACCACAGTTCAAAAGCATCAATTCTTCAGCACTCAGCTTTCTTCGCAGTCCAACTCTCACATCCATACATGACCACTGGAAAAACTCTAGCCTTGACTAGGTGGACCTTTGTTGGCAAAGTAATGTCTCTGCTTTTCAATGTGGTCCACTGGAGAAGGGAATGGCAAACCACTTTGGTATTCTTGCCTTGAGAACCCCATGAGCAGTATGAAAAGGCAAAGAGAGAGGATACTGAAAGAGGAACTCCCCAGGTCAGTAGGTGCCCAATATGCTACTGGAGATCAGTGGAGAAATAACTCCAGAAAGAATGAAGGGATGGAGCCAAAGCAAAAACAATACCCAGTTGTGGATGGGACTGGTGATAGAAGCAAGGTCCGATGCTGTAAAGAGCAATATTGCATAGGAACCTGGAATGTCAGGTGCATGAATCAAGACAAATTGGAAGTGGTCAAACAGGAGACGGCAAGAGTGAACATTGACATTCTAGGAATCAGCGAACTAAAATGGACTGGAATGGGTGAATTTAACTCAGATGACTATTATATCTACTACTGTGGGCAGGAATCCTTTAGAAGAAATGGAGTAGCCATCATGGTCAACAAAAGAGTCCGAAATGCAGTACTTGGATGCAATCTCAAAATGACAGAATGATCTCTGTTTTCAAGGCAAACCATTCAATATCCCTTCCCTTATCTGGCGTTCAATGGGCTTTCCTGAAATGCATCAGGGAGTTTGGGCTCTTTGAGCACTAGCTGTCCTGGACTCTTTGCTGGGTGCCCTGCAATAAATGCTGTGTTTTCATTCACCGTAACCCAGTGTTAGCATATTGAGTTCACTGCACATGAGTTAGCAGCTCCAAGTTTGGTTGCTAACCTGTGCCCTTACAGGAGATTCAACATACATACAAAGGAGAAGACAATATGAAGACAGAGAGATTTGAACAAGATGATGGCCCTAAACATTGGAGTGATCCAGTCACACCCAACGAATGCCAGAAGTTATCAGAAGCTGGAAGAGAAAAGGAATCTATTCTTCCCTAGAAGATTTGGAGTGAGGATAGCCCTGCCTACACCTTGATTTCAGGCTAGTGATATGTATTTTGGACCTCTGGCCTCCAGAACTGAAAGAAAATAAATTTCTGTGTGTGGCATTACAGAGCCATAGGAAACTAACATATTATCCAATTCTTTACATTAATTCTCTAAGTTTTGGCCATCTATATAGTGCCAAGAAGTCATTAAAAAAAGCAATAGAGAAGGACTCAAAAATCCCATGAATACTCTCAGGAACAAAGAAGTAATCAGTATCTTTAATTACCAAAAGGTCAAGGTAGAGATCTTAAAGTGCCTATTGGATTAGGCAATTAGCAAGTCTTTAGTAACCACAAGAAGAATAGTTTCAATATGGTTGTAGTGGTGGCAAGCCATATCCAGTATCTAGTAGATTGAAAAGTGAATTGGAAGTCAGAAAGATTAAATTAGTAAGAATATAACCAATTTTCAAAAATCATGTTTGTACAAAACTGATGCTTAGGCACAGAACCTAGGGCCCACAGAGATATTTTAATTTTTTTCAAATGAAATGAAAAAAATTAACCTTTAAGTAAAATAAAGTTTTAATATATATTCATATATATCTTTCAGCTCAATTCAGTCGCTCAGTTGTGTCCGACTCTTTGTGACCCCATGAATCGCAGCATGTCCATCACTAACTCCCCGGAGTCTACCCAAACGAATGTCCATCGAGTCAGTGATGCCATCCAGCCATCTCATCCTCTGTTGTCCCCTTCTCCTCCTGCCCCCAATCCTTCCCAGCATTAGGGTCTTTTCCAGTGAGTCAACTCTTCTCATGAGGTGGCCAAAGTATTGGAGTTTCACCTTCAACATCAGTCCTTCCAATGAACACCCAGGACTGATCTCCTTTATGATGGACTGGTTTGATCTCCTCGCACTGCAAGGGACTCTCAAGAGTCTTCTCCAACACCACAGTTCAAAAGCATCAGTTCTTCGGTGCTCAGCTTTCTTCACAGTCCAACTCTCACATCCATACATGACCACTGGAAAAACCATAGCCTTGACTAGACGGACTTTGTTGGCAAAGTAACATCTCTGCTTTTTAATATGCTATCTAGGTTGGCCATAACTTTTCTTCCAAGGAGAAAGCGTCTTTTAATTTCATGGCTGCAGTCACCATCTGCAGTGATTCTGGAGCCCAAAATATAAACTCTGACACTGTTTCCACTGTTTCCCTGTCTAATTGCCATGAAGTGATGGGAGCAGATGCCATGATCTTATTTTTCTGAATATTGAGCTTTACCCCAACTTTTCACTCACCTCCTTCACTTTCATCAAGAGGTTCTTCTTCACCTTCTGCCATAAGGGTGGTATCATCTGCATATCTGAGATTATTAATATTTCTCCCAGCAATCTTGATTCCGGCTTGTGCTTACTCCAGCCCAGTGTTTCTCATGATGTACTCTGCATATAAGTTAAATAAGCAGGGTGACGATATACAGCCTTGACGTACTCCTTTTCCTATTTGGAACCAGTCTGTTGTTCCATGTCCAGTTCTAACTGTTGCTTCCTGACTTGCATACAGGTTTCTCAAGAGACAGGTCAGATGGTCTGGTATTCCCATCTCTTTAAGAATTTTCCACAGTTTATATATCTTTATATAAATACAATTGTAAAATATGAATGTAAAAATCAGTTTGTTTGGAGGAGGGAGCCCATAAAAAGCAAAAATGCATAGAATTTATTAAAGTCATTATGTAGTCCTGTCTAGGAGGAGCAAGAGAAATATTAAAGAAAAGAAATATAAGGAAAAAGAAAAATATTAAAGCCATCAACTAGAGACTTCCTTGGCAGTCCAGTGATTAAGACTGCACACTTCTGCTGGGGGCACAGGTATGATCCTTGGTCAGGGAACTAAGATCCCACATGCCATACGGTATGGCCAGTAATAATACTAATACAGGCACCAATTAAAGAATGTTGCTAATCACCCAGTTCTACAAGAATTAAGTCATTAGCTACTGTAGTTGCTGACTTTCAAAATACCCTGAAAGAAATTCAGGACACAGATCACAAATGAAGCCCTCTGTGCTCTGGGAGAATTGACAGAACAGATCTTCTGCTAGTGAGACATTTTCAGGAGAAAATGTTATGAACCCCAATTCTTACATCTTCTCATACTTAGAAAAGCACTAAAATCATTAACAGAGATAATACGTTCCTCCTGACTGAGATGTGTGTTCAATTGCACGTACTCCTTTTCCAAAATCACACACACTGACCTACCTCTTTATCTCTTTGAAGAAATTCCTCAGAGTTACCTGAGAGGCTGTCGTCTGTTCTATAGTCCTCAGTAAGTCTCCAAATAAAACTGAAATTCACAGCTCACTGCATTTAAAATATACATATATGTATTATTGAAGTATAGTTGATTTACGAAGTTGCATTCTTGTCAGGTGTACAGCACAGTAAC
This sequence comes from Nanger dama, assembly GCA_917880005.1. Classification (NCBI taxonomy): domain Eukaryota; kingdom Metazoa; phylum Chordata; class Mammalia; order Artiodactyla; family Bovidae; genus Nanger; species Nanger dama. The sequence continues at coordinate 19,606,942 of CAKJTW010000020.1, forward strand.
CCAGTTTATATATATATATACACATGTATAGAGGACTTCCCTGGTGGCTCAGACGGTAAAGCGTCTGTCTACAATGTGGGAGACCTGGGTTCAAGCCCTGGGTTGGGAAGATCCCCTGGAGAAAGAAATGGCAATCCACTCCAGTACTACTGCCTGAAAAATGCTATGGACAGAGGAGCCTGGTAGGCTGCAGTCTATGGGGATGCTGAGTCGGACACGACTGAGCGACTTCACTTTCACCTTCATACATGTGTGTGTATGTATGTATGTGCGTGTGTATATATATATATATATGTAGTTTTCTTAGATTCTTTTTCCCTATGCTGCCGCTGCTGCTGCTGCTGCTACTCCTAAGTTGCTTCAGTCGTGTCCGACTCTGTGCGACCCCAGAGACGGCAGCCCACCAGGCTACCCCCGTCCCTGGGATTCTCCAGGCAAGAACACTGGAGTGGGTTGCCATTTCCTTCTCCAGTGCATGAAAGTGAAAAGGGAAAGTGAAGCTGCTCAGTCGTATCCAACTCTTAGCGACCGCATGGACTGCAGCCACCAGGCTCCTCCATCCATGGGATTCTCCAGGCAAGAGTACTGCAGTGGGGTGCCATTGCCTTCTCCAATGCAGGAAAGTGAAAAGGGAAAGTGAAGTCGCTCAGTCCTGTCGGACTGTTCGCGACCCATGGACTGCAGCCCACCAGGCTCCCCCGTCCATGGATTTTCCAGGCAAGAGTACTGGAGTGGGGTGCGATTGCCTTCTCCTTTTTCCCTATAGGTTACTAGAAAATACAGTCTGTTTTCCTTGCCATATAGTAGGTCCTTGTTGGTTATCTGTGCAGTGGCTGCGTGGCGCTGGAGTGGCTGTGTGGAGATACCCCACATCCAAGGACAGAGAAGCCCCAGCAGGACGGCAGGCACTGGAGCAGCGGCTGTGGGCACTGGAGCGACTCTGAGGAGATATCCACGTCCAAGAGCAAAGGAGAATCCCCAGAAAGACTGTAGGAGGGGCAAAACCACATTTAGAATCAAACCCCATACCTACCAAAGATGCTGAGAAAGCTCAAACATATCTGTGCACACCAGGACCCAGGGACCCCACAGAGACTGAGACAGAACTGTGTTTGGGTATCTCCTGAGAAGGTACGGGTCAGCAGCTCACTGCTGCGGGCAGGGGCTCTGGGTGCAGTAGACTTGGGTGTGGCATAAGTCCTCTGGGACGAGGTCACCATCAACCCACCATAGAGCTGCCAGAACTTACACAGGCCTGGAGAAACAGACTCTGGGAGGGCACAAATAGAATCTGTGTGCACCAGGACCCAGAAGAAAGGAGCAGTGACACCACAAGAGACTGACCCAGACTTGCCCATGAGTGTCCAGGAGTCTCTGGTGGGGGTATGGTCGGCGGTGGCCTGCTGCACCTGCATTGGGGCCACTGAGTGTAGCAGTGCCTACGTGGGGCCTTTTGAAGGAGGTCACCATCATCTTCATTACTTCTCAGTTCAGTTCAGTCACTCAGTCGTGTCCGACTCTTTGTGACCCCATGAACTGCAGCACGTCAGGCCTCCCTGTCCATCACCAAATCCCAGAGTTCACTCAGACTCACATCCATCGAGTCAGTGATGCCATCCAGCCATCTCATCCTTGGTCGTCTCCTTCTCCTCCTGCCCCCAATCCCTCCCATATCAGAGTCTTTTCCAGTGAGTAAACTCTTTGCATGAGGTGGCCAAAGTACTGGAGTTTCAGCTTTACATCATTCCTTCCAAACGAATCCCAGGGCTGATCTCCTTCAGAATGGACTGGTTGGACCTTCTTGCAGTCCAGGGGACTGTCAAGACTCTTCTCCAACACCACAGCTCAAAAGCATCAATTCATTGGTGCTCTGCCTTCTTCACAGTCCAACTCTCACATCCATACATGACCACAGGAAAAACCAGAGTCTTGACTAGATGGACCTTAGTCGGCAAAGTAATGTCTCTGCTTTGGAATATGCTATCTAGGTTGGTCATAACTTTTCTTCCAAGGAGTAAGCGTCTTTTAATTTCATGCCTGCAGTCACCATCTGCAGTGATTTTGGAGCCCCTCAAAATAAACTCTTACACTATTTACACTGTTTCCCCATCTATTTCCCATGAAGTGATGGGACCAGATGCCATGATCTTCGTTTTCTGAATGTCGGGCTTTAAGCCACCTTTTTCACTCTCCTCTTTCACTTTCATCAAGAGGCTTTTAGTTCCTCTTCACTTTCTGCCATAAGGGTGGTATCATCTGCATATCTGAGGTTATTGATATTTCTCCCGGCAATCTTGATTCCAGCTTGTGCTTCTTCCAGCCCAGTGTTTCTCATGATGTACTCTGCATAGAAGTTAAATAAGCAGGCTGATGGTATACAGCCTTGACGTACTCCTTTTCCTATTTAGAACCAGTCTGTTGTTCCATGTCCAGTTCTAACTGTTGCTTCCTGACCTTCTCAAGAGGCAGGTCAGGTGGTCTGGTATTCCCATCTCTTGAAGAATTTTCCACAGTTTATTGTGATCCACACAGTCAAAGGCTTGGGCAGAGTCAATAAAGCAGAAATAGATATTTTTCTGGAACTCTCTTGCTTTTTCCATGATCCAGCAGATGTTGGCAATTTGATCTCTGGTTCTTCTGCCTTTCCTAAAACCAGCTTGAACATCAGGAAGTTCACGGTTCATGTATTGCTGAAGCCTGGCTTGGAGAATTTTGAGCATTACTTTACTAGCACGTGAGACAAGTGCAATTGTGTGGTAGATTGAGCATTCTTTGGCATTGCCTTTCTTTGGACTTTGAATGAAAACTGATCTCTTCCAGTCCTGTGGCCACTGCTGAGGTTTTCAAATTTGCTGACATATTGAGTGCAGCACTTTCACAACATCATCTTTCAGGATTTGAAACAGCTCCACTGGAATTCCATCACCTCCACTAGCTTTGTTCGTAGTGATGCTTTCTAAGGCCCACTTGACTTCACATTCCAGGATGTCTGGCTCAAGATTAGTGATCACACCATCATGATTATCTGGGTTGTGAAGATTTTTTTGTACAGTTCTTCCGTATATTCTTGCCACCTCTTCTTAATATCTTCTGCTTCTGTTAGGTCCATACCATTTCTGTCCTTTATTGAGCCCATCTTTGCATGAATGTTCCCTTGGTATCTTTAAATTTCTTGAAGAGATCTCTAGTCTTTCCCATTCTGTTCTTTTCCTCTGTTTCTTTGCATTGATTGCTGAAGAAGGCTTTCTTATCTCTTCTTGCTATTCTCTGGAACTTTGCATTCAGATGCTTCTATCTTTCCTTTTCTCCTTTGCTTTTCGCCTCTCTTCTTTTCACAGCTATTTCTAAGGCCTCCCCAGACAGCCATTTTGCTTTTTTTGCATTTCTTTTACATGGAGGTGGTCTTGATCCCTGTCTCCTGTACAGTGTCATGAACCTCAGTCCATAGTTCATCAGGCACTCTATCTATCAGATCTAGGCCCTTAAATCTATTTCTCACTTCCACTGTATAATCATAAGGGATTTGATTTAGGTCATACCTGAATGGTCTAGCGGTTTTCCCTACTTTCTTCAATTTGAGTCTGAATTTGGTAATAAAGAGTTCATAATCTGAGCCACAGTCAGCTCCTAGTCTTGTTTTTGGTGACTGTATAGAGCTTCTCCATCTTTGGCTGCAAAGAATACAATCAATCTGATTTCAGTGTTGACCATCTGGTGATGTCCATGTGTAGAGTCTTCTCTTGTGTTGTTGGAAGAGGGTGTTTGCTATGACCAGTGCATTTTTTTGGCAAAACTCTCTTAGTCTTTGCTCTGCTTCATTCCTCATTCCAAGGCCAAATTTGCCTGTTACTCCAGCTGTTTCTTGACTTCCTAGTTTTGCATTTCAGTCCCCTATAATGAAAAGGACATCTTTTGGGTGTTAGTTCTAAAAGTTCTTGTAGGTCTTCATGAAACCATTCAACTTCAGCTTCTTCAGCATTACTGGTTGGGGCATAGACTTGGATAACTGTGATATTGAATGGTTTGCCTTGGAAACAAATAGAGGTCATTCTGTCATTTTTGAGATTGCATCCAAGTACTGCATGCATTTCAGACTCTTCTGTTGACCATGATGGCTACTCTATTTCTTCTGAGGGATTCCTGCTCGCAGTAGTAGATATAATAGTCATCTGAGTTAAATTCACCCATTCCAGTCCATTTTAGTTCGCTGATTCCTAGAATGTCGACATTCACTCTTACCATCTCTTGTTTGACCACTTCCAATTTGACTTGATTCATGGACCTGACATTCCAGGTTCCTATGCAATATTGCTCTTTACAGCATTGGACCTTGCTTCTATCACCAGTCACATCCACAGCTGGGTACTGTTTTTGCTTTGGCTCCATCCAGGTCAAACAACTGGGAGGGAGCACAGCCCAACCCATCAGCAGCAAATTGGATTAAAGATTTACTGAGAATAGCCCCACCCATCAGAACAAGACCAAGTTTGCCCCTCAGTCAGTCTCTCCCATCAGGAAGCTTCCATAAGCTTCTTATTCTTCTCCTTCAGAGGGCAGGCAGACTGAAAACCACATCACAGAAAACTAACCAATCTGATTACATAGACCCAGCCTTGTCTAACTCAATGAAACTATGAGCCATGCCATCCATGTAGGGGCCACCTAAGACGGACGGGTCATGGTGGAGAGTTCTGACAAAACATGGTCCACTGGAGAAGGGAATGGCAAACCACTTCAGTACTCTTTTCTTGAGAACCCCATGAATGATAGGGAGAACGGCTAGTCCGGGAAAGCTGGCTGACTCAGTCAGCCGGAGCCGGGAAGAACGGCTGCCCGAGCCAGCTAGCTGACTCAGTCAGCCGGGCCGGGAAGAACGGCTAGTCCCGAAAGCTGGCTGACGTCAGCCAGCCGGAGCCGGGAAGAAGACCGGCCTCTCGGGGCCGGCCCTAAAGCCCCGGTCCAATCAGGGGACAACGGGGAAACCATAGACACCAATCACCGCTGTAGTCTGCAAATGCTACCTTGGTGGGAAAAAGACCTTGACCTGTCTGCTAGCTCTCAAGATAAAACTTTCCCGCACCCCTCCCCGCCTCGCAGACTCCTTTGTTCCCCTGCTCGCTTGCCCCTGGGAGTTCTGCCCGGGAGAGACCGCCCAAATAAAGGCCTTTTTACTAACGGTCCCTAGAGGTGGCTTTTTCTTCCGCGGCGTTTTCTTACAATGAACAGTATGGAAAGACAAAAAGATAGGACACTGAAAGATCAACTCCCCACGTCGGTAGGTGCCCAATATGCTACTGGAAATCAGTGGAGAAATAACTCCAGAAAAAATGAAGAGACAGAGACAAAGCAAAATCAGCACCCAGTTGTAGATGTGACTGGTGATGGAAGTAAAGTCCGATGCTGTAAAGAGCAAAATTGCATAGGAACCTTGAATGTTAGGTCCATGGATCAAGGCAAATTTGAAGTGGTCAAACAGGAGATGGCAAGAGTGAACATTGACATTTTAGGAATCAGCGAACTAAAATGGACTGGAATCGATGAATTTAACTCAGATGACCATTATATCTACTACTGTGGACAAGAATCCCTTAGAAGAAATAGAGTAGCCATCACAGTCAACAAAAGAGTCCGAAATGCAGTACTTGGATGCAATCTCAAAAACGACAGAATGATCTCTATTCGTTTCCAAGGCAAACCATGCAATATCACAGTTATCCAAGTCTATGCCCCAACCAGTAATGCTGAAGAAGCTGAAGTTGAAAAGTTCTATGAAGACCTATAAGACCTTCTAGAACTAATACCCCCAAAAAAGAAGTCCATTCCATTGTATGGGATTGGAATACAAAAGTAGGAAGTCAAGAAATACCTGGAGTAACGGGCAAATTTGCCCTTTAAGTACAGAATGAAGCAGGGAAAATGCTAACAGAATTTTGCCAAAAGAACGTGATGGTCATAGCAAACACCCTCTTCCAACAACACAAGAGAAGACTCTACACATGGACATCACCAGATGGTCAATACTGAAGTCAGATTGATTATATTCTGTGCAGCCAAAGATGGAGAAGCTCTATACACTCAACAAAAACAAGACCTGGAGCTGACTGTAGCTCAGATACTGAACTCATTATTGCCAACTTCAGACTTAAATTGAAGCAAGTATGGAAAACCACTAGATCATTCAGGTATGACCTCAATCAGATCCCTTATGATTACACAGTGGCAGTGACAACTGTGTTCAAGGGATTGGATCTGATGGACTGCCTGAAGAACTATGGACGGGAGTTGGTGACATCATACAGGAGGAAGTGGTTAAGACAGTCTCCAAGAAAAAGAAATGCAGAAAGGCAGAATGGCTATTGAGGAGGCCTTACAGATAGTTGTGAAAAGAAGAGAAAGGAAAGGCAAAGGAGAGAAGGAAAGATATACCCATTTGAATGCAGAGTTCCAAAGAACAGCAAGGAGAGATAAGAAAGCCTTCCTCAGTGATCAATGCAAAGAAATAGAGGAAAACAATAGAATGGGAAAGACTAGAGCTCTCTTCAAGAAAATTAGAGATACCAAGTGTTGGGGGCCAGTGTGAGGAACTCCGCCCTTGGCAAAGGTCACGAGGAAAGGGGCTTCGGCATACGCAAAGGCATGACCAAGTCTCAGGAAATTCCCCTGCTCCCGAGCATCTAACCCCAAAACCAGAGCCTATCTTGTACTCTCACCTACGGGGGCTCTCCCCCATAACCGTTTCTCTCTGAGAAGGAGTAAACGTGCAGCTCCAAGGCAGTAAAAATTCCTGAGCGTGACTAGAGTGTTTCAACTTACGGGACTCCTCTGAAGGTTATCTAGCCTGCCTGTATAGGTTCCTCCGGCCACAACAGCCCTCCAACCATGAGAGGCACGAGATGTTTTTGACTTACTAAAGGCAAATTCTTGTGAGAAGTTAGAAATTCTTAGTATAGTGGGTTGGTTGAGAATTATATTGATAAAGGGTTTCTTCATTTGTTGTGTCAATAATTGCTGCTAATTCCCTGCCCTAGGTGGGACAAGGGTTAAACCTCTCTGCAACACATGATGGTTTACTACCTCTCAACCATAAACAGCACAGAGTTTGGAGTATTAGCATAGGGCTTTTCTCATTTGATTGTCTCCAGGCCTCAATATCCTTTAGGTACCTGGGAATATATTAATCAATGTATTTGGAATATAGAAAAGGAAATATAGTAGTTTTTGATGTTAGAGAAATAAGTGTTAACCTCAATATTAGACTTTTGAGTTAATGAATTTTCTCTCTTGTAATAGATCACTGTACTTTGTTATAAATCACTGTGTCCTTGCTATGTAAAAATGTAACTTTGTCACTATCTTAAGACTAAGTAGATCTTAAGAGGAACATTGGTGAAAGGATTTTCATTTGTTGGACTGATATTTGCTGCTAAAATCTCCATATTCCCTGCCCTTATAATGAATATAACTAGCATATAGGAGAAATAAGTATTAACCCATAGGAGAAATAAGTATCAACCTTTAAGCATATAGGAGAAATAAGTATTAACCTATAGGAGAAATAAGTATTAACCTTTAAGATTAATCATGTTAACCTTGGGTTAAATAAATTCCTTTCTTGATTGTAACTCATTACACCCTCACCCTATAGGAATTCAACTTTATTTGGAGGGTGGTGCTTGGTTTAAGGAAAAACACCCTTGGAAAAAATAAGTTTTCTGGTTATCAGAAAGAAAGGGTTGTAAATGTCAGCAGGCAGAAATGGCTTGAAGATGATGTAAAATCCCTAAGTATTTTATATAAAGCACCTGATTTTGATAAGGTCAGGACTGCTGACCCCCACGTGACTCTGTATTCATCCCTATATGTAACAAAAGGTATATAAGCAAACCCCAAAATAAACAAATCGGATCAGTTCTGGAAAGACTGATTCCCTCATGTCATTCCTTTCTGCTCCCCAATTTTCTGGCTGAATTCCCATCTGGAGCGTGGGTGCCTGCTGGAATTTTATTAGTACCCCACGTAAACCAAGTTATTTAGCCCCTTTCTCTCTCTCCTACTATTTTCTGGCCGAATTCCCATCTGGTGCATAGGACCCACCAAGCCTACTAACTTTGCCTGGGCTTCTAAGATCGGACCTGGGGGGCCTCAGTGCCTCCTCTCCTTCAGGAGAATGGGAAGATGCCTGAGGCCTTCGTAGGTGGTGATTTGTACCCTGTGTTAACCAAGTTATTTGGCCTCTTTTTCTCTGCTGAATTCCTAATCCCTCTCTATCTGTAATTCAATAAGTTTTTCCTAGGATGCCTACTCTGTCCCCACCTTCGAATCACCCTGGATCCACCGGGGCTGGACCCCGGCAACCAAGGGAAATTTTCATCCAAAGAAGAGCACAATAAAGGGCAGAAGTGGTATGAACCTAAGAGAAGCAGAAGATATTAAGAAGAGGTGGCAAGAATACACAGATGAACTATACAAAAAGATATTCATGACACAGACAATCACGATGGTATGATCACTCACCTAGAGCCAGACATCCTGGAAGGCAAAGTCAAGTGAGCTTTAGGAAGCATCACTATGAACAAAATTAGTGGAGGCGATGGAACTGTAGTTGAGCTATTTTGAATCCTAAAAGATGATGCTGTGAAAGTGCTGCACTCAATATGTCAGCATATTTGGAAAACTCAGCAGTGGCCACATGACTGGAAAAGGTCAATTTTCATTCCAATCCCAAAGAAAGGCAATGCCAAAGAATGCTCAAATGATTGCACAATTGCACTCATCTCATATGCTAGCAAAGGAATGCTCAAAATTTTCCAAGCCAGGCTTCAACAGTATGTGAACTCTAAAATTCCAGATGTTCAAGCTGGATTTAGAAAAGGCAGAGGATCCAGAGATCAAGTTGCCAACATCTGCTGGATCATTGAAAAAGCAAGAGAGTTCCAGAAGAACATCTATTTCTGCTTTATTGACTACACCAAAGACTTTGTGCGGATCACAACAAACTGGAAAATTCTTCAAGAGATGGGAATACCAGAACACCTGACCTGCCTCCTCAGAATTCTGTATGCAGGTCAAGAACAACAGAACTGATCATGGAACAACAGACTGGTTCCAAATAGAGAAAGGAGTACATCAAAGCTGTATATTGTCACCCTGCTTATTTAACTTATGTGCAGAGTACATCATGAGAAATGCTGGGCTGGAAGAAGCACAACTATAATCAAGATTGCCAGGAGAAATATCAATAACCTCAGATATGCAGATGACACCACCCTTATGGCAGAAAGTGAAGCAGAACTAAAGAGCCTCCTGATGAAAGTGAAAGAAGAGAGTGAAAAGTTGGCTTAAAGCTCAACATTCAGAAAACTAAGATCATGGCATCTGGTCCCATCACTTCATGGCAAATAGATGGGGAAACAGTGGAAACAGTGACAGACTTTATTTTGAGGGACTCCAAAATCACTGCAGATGGTGACTGCAGCCATGAAATTAAAAGACGCTTGCTCCTTAGTAGAAAAGTTATGATCAATCTAGAGAGCTTATTAAAAAGCAGAGACATTTCTTTGTCAACAAAGGTCCATCTAGTCAAAACTATGGTTTTCCCAGTAGTCATGTATGGATGTGAGAGTTGGACTATAAAGAAAGCTGAGTGTTAAAGAATTGATGCTTTTGAACTGTGATGTTGGAGAAGACTCTTGAGAGTCCCTTGGACAGCAAGGTTATCCAATCAGTACATCCTAAAGGAAATCAGTCTGGAATATTCATTGGAAGGACTGATGCTGAAGCTGAAACTCCAATACTTTGGCCACCTGAAGGGAAGAACTGACTCACTGGAAAGGACCCTGATGCTGGGAAAGATTGAAGGCGGGAGGAGAAGGGGCTGACAGAGGATGAGATGGTTGGATGGCATCATTAACTCAATGGACATAAGTTTGAGTAAACTCTGGGAGTTGGTGATGGACAAGGAGGCTTGGCATGCTAATCCATGGCATCACAAAGAGTTTGACACGACTGAGTGACTGGACTGAACTGAACTGTGCTGTTGGTTATCTATTTTATATATAGTAGCATGTATATATTAACCACAGTTTCCTAATTTATTGCTCTTCCACTGCTTTCCCCTTTGGTACACATAAGTTTGTTTATATTTCGGTGGGTCTATTTATGTTTTGTAAATAATTTCATTTTTATCTCTTTTTTTTTAAATTTCAGATATAATTGTGCATGTTTATTTCAGTCAATAAATCAGAGATCTTGACTAAACAAGCATAAATTTATAGTCAAACTAAGAGAGCAAAGACCTAGAAGAACAGAAGATTGTGATAAGGGAGTGGGATGTGAGAGTTTCCAGAAATGGAAAAGGGTCTCACAGACAATGAGAACTTCTGGGATACTGTGGTGAAAGGTGGAAGAAAGGTAGTATAGGAAACAAGTGTGGGAGAGGAGCAAGTAGGGGTATAAGACTAAGAGATTAAAAACTACTATACTATGTATTTTAAAAAATTGGGGCTTCCCTGGTGGATCAGAGGGTAAAGTGTCTGCCTGCAATGCATGAGACCTGGGTTTGATCCCTGGGTGGGGACAATCCCCTGGAGCAGGGAATGGCAACCCACTCCAGTATTCTTGCCTGGAAAACCCCATGGACAGAGAAGCCTGGTGGGCTACACTCCATGGACAGACAGAAAATGAACTCATGGTTGCTGGAGGGAATGGATAGTTAGGGATTTGGGGGAGGTCATGAACACACTGCTATATTTAAAATGGATAACCAACAAAGATCTGTTGAACAGCACATGGAACTTCGCTCAATGTTATGTGGTAGCCTGGATGGGAGGGGGTTTGGGGTAGTATGGATACATGAATATGTATGGCCAAATCCTTTCATTGTTCACTTGAAACCACCACATCACTGTTAATCAGCTATACCCCAATACAAAATAAAAAGGTTAAATTTACAAAAATAATTAATAAGCAATGAGGATATATTGCAAAAGGAAATACAGTAATTATTTTATTAATTTTAAATGGAGTGTTGTCTACAAAAATATTGAATCACTTTGTCATTCACCTGAAACTAATAACTGTAAATCAACAATACTTCAACTAAAATAAACATAAAATAGTTTGTTAAGCAAAAAGAAAGGTTTTAAAACAGTGAATACAGTATCTTACCATTGTCTATTTCTAAAAACAAGTAATTTATAAATATGCATGTATATTCATATATATACATATGATTATTTTTCATAAAATATTTCTGGAAGAATATTCAAAATTTGGTGATAATAATTGCTTCCAGAGAGGGGTACTGGAATACTGAAAGACATGGGGAGAAGATAATTTTCATTTGTCACTTTTTGATGAGTAGCCACTTGTAGAGTCCTCATGAATTATGGAAGTGACCTGATGACTTGAGGCAGAGTAGTGGGGGTTAGTGTTGTGCATCATATCAGATAACTCAAAGAGAGGGGGCTTTCTGGATATGACTGGGGAGTTGAGTTTGAAAGTTACAAACCTTGGGTCTAGGTCAATATCACCCATTATTTCCGAGATGCAAATGAAGAGAAAATGGTTAGCATCTTTAAGGAACGCTGCCTGAGAGGTGATGACGTCAAGGAAAAGCCAAGTTTACATTAGGACAAGAACACAGCGAGTTCTGAGAAGAGACTGAGGATTTTGTGGAAATGGAATAAGATTTCAGGAGAGCAAGAGAAAGGGTTGTGAGAGAGGTCATCAGTGGGAAGCAATGAGAAGATGACTTAGAGAAAAAAAAAACACAGAGCATAAAGGAAAAGAAAATTAGAAAGCAATGCCTGATGGGCCTGAATTCTAGACCTGAGGGCAACAGTCATGAGAAGTATAAAAGAAAATAGCAGTTCACAAGGTTCTATGATTTCATCAATGTCAATTTGGGCAAGAGTCCCAAGTGACCCAAAAGTGTTAGCTGGTGACCCAGTCTATAAGTGCTGTAATTGACACTGGCTAGAACCCATATGCTCTCAACTATCAGGCTCTGGCATTTATTCAACAGGCTCTCTACAGTGTCTCTGATAGAAATTCAGTAAAAAATGGTTTCTGTGCAGTCACAAAACTTAACCCTAAGTAGCAATGACTACTCACATGGGGCCTTTCCCTCAACTGCATCATCAACCTGATATTTCACCTTCTGACCTATTTTTCCAACATTCTAGTCACCCCCTGTAACTGAACTTATGTGTGGAATTTAAAAAACAAAACAACTAGAAACAGAGGAGACTGGTGGTTGCCAGAGGTGGAGGTTGGGGGGGTACAAACAGGTGAAGCTGGTCAAAGACACAAACTTCCAGTTATAGGATGAATAAGTTCTGGGAATCTAATGTCCAGCATGGCGACTACAGTTAACAATACCATATTGTATACATGCAAGTTGCTAAGAGAACTTAACAGTTCTTCAGTTCCATTCAGTTCAGTCGCTCAGTGGTGTCCGACTCTTTGCGACCCCATGAACTGCAGCACGCCAGGCCTCCCTGTTCATCACCATCTCCCGGAGTTCACTCAGACTCAAGTTCATCAAGTCAGTGATGCCATCCAGCCATCTCATCCTCGGTCGTCCCCTTCTCCCCCCTGCCCCCAATCCCTTCCAGCATCAGAGTCTTTTCCAATGAGTCAGTTCTTATCACATACAAAAAAAAAAGTAGCTATGTGAGATGACAGATATATTCACTAATCTTATTAACAAACATATAAATCATTACACAATATATATGTTTATCAAATCATCCTTTATATACCTTAAACTTACACATGCTACATGTCAATCATATCTTAAGAGTGAAGTTAAAGTCACTCAGTCATGCCACTCTTTGCGACCCCATGGACTATACAGTGCATGGAATTCTCCAGGCCACAATATTGGAGTGGGTAGCCATTTCCTTCTCCAGGGGATCTTCCCAACCCAGAGATAGAACCCAGATCTCCCATATTGAATGCAGATTCTTTACCAGCTGAATCACCAGGGAAGCAGCTCTGTCTTAACAGAGCTAGGAGGAAAAGTTACTGGAATTTAAAAGCAATCAAACAACAATAACAGATAAGATAGGGATCTCTTAAACTTCCCCAGGCAGTTGTATGTATAGCCAAGGTTGAGTGCTAATTTACTTCAACACCTTTGTAAAGATAAAAAGCTAAGGGAGATTATCAGAGGTCTGCTGTCTGAAAAGTGAAGGCAAGGTAGGAAACCCAGTCTCCTGGCTCTGAGTCTAGTACTCACCCCACCCCCCCACCCCCCCCCCACCCCCCCGTGCATTGGGTTGCTTTGACTCATGATCCCATCCTCTCTCTCAGCTTCACCAGGCTCTTTACATAACCTCAAGGCAAAAATTAAAAATATCAAAATGTGACCAGAATGAACACATTCTTCACATGGACCCACATGTCCAGCTCCCACCACCTGCGGAAGCCCACACCTCTACTTCTTTGCCACGGTGTGCTGTTGCTGTGCATTGCTTAAGAACGTTGATGAATGGTGCCCGTTGGCCCACACTACACATTCATGCGATCTAACCTCAGTGTGTGCTCATTTTCCTTGGACATCCTTGCTGCTGCTAAGTCACTTTAGTCATGTCCCAGTCTGTGTGACATCATGGATGGCAGCCCATCAAGCTCCCCCGTCCCTGGGATTCTCCAGGCAAGAACACTGGAGTGGGTTGCCATTTCCTTCTCCAATGTATGAAAGTGAAGTCACTCAGTCATGACCGGCTCTTAGCAACCCCGTGGACTGCAGCCTAGCAGGCTCCTCCATCCATCCACGGGATCTTCCAGGCAAGAATACTGGAGTGAGGTGCCACTGAAGCCATCTTTACTCCCCTCTTTTTATTCCTTGTCAGGCCAGCTGCAGAGGCTGCTCCAAATCTTTCCACTTGCCTTAGCTCTGTATCCCCTCATAGATTAAACCATCTAAGACCAGGAGCTGACTGTGGCTCAGATCATGAACTCCTTATTGCCAAATTCAGACTCAAATTGAAGAAAGTAGGGGAAAACCGCTAGACCATTCAGGTATGACCTAAATCAAATCCCTTATGATTATACAGTGGAAGTGAGAAATAGATTTAAGGGCCTAGATCTGATAGATAGAGTGCCTGATGAACTATGGATGGAGGTTCGTAACACTGTACAGGAGACAGGGATCAAGACCATCCCCATGGAAAAGAAATGCAAAAAGCAAAATGGCTGTCTGGGGAGGGCTTACAAATAGCTGTGAAAAGAAGAAAGGCGAAAAGCAAAGGAGAAAAGGAAAGATAGAAGCATCTGAATGCAGAGTTCCAAAGAATAGCAAGGAGAGATAAGAAAGCTTTCTTCAGCAATCAATGCAAAGAAATAGAGGAAAAGAACAGAATAGGAAAGACTAGCGATCTCTTCAAGAAAATCAGAGATACCAAGGGAACACTTCATGCAAAGATGGGCTCGATAAAGGACAGAAATGGTATGGACCTAACAGAAGCAGAAGATATTAAGAAGAGGTGGCAAGAATACACGGAAGAACTGTACAAAAAAGATCTTCATGACCCAGATAATCATGATGATGTGATCACTAATCTAGAGCCAGACATCTTGGAATGTGAAGTCATGTGGGCCTTAGAAAGCATCACTACAAACAAAGCTATTGGAGGTGATGGAATTCCAGTGGAGCTGTTTCAAATCCTGAAAGATGATGTTGTGAAAGTGCTGCACTCAATACGTCAGCAAATTTGAAAACCTCAGCAGTGGCCAGAGGACTGGAAGAGGTCAGTTTTCATTCCAATCCCAAAGAAAGGCAACGCCAAAGATTGCTCAAATTACCGCACAATTGCACTCATCTCACTTGCTAGTAAAGTAATGCTCAAAATTCTCCAAGCCAGGCTTCAGCAATACATGAACTGTGAAATCCTTGATGTTCAAGCTGGTTTTAGAAAAGGCAGAGGAACCAGGGATCAAATGATCCAACATCTGCTGGATCATGGAAAAAGCAAGAGAGTTCCAGAAAAATATCTACTTCTGCTTTATTGACTATGCCAAAGCCTTTGACTGTGTGGATCACAGCAAACTGTGGAAAATTCTGAAAGAGATGAGAATACCAGACCACCTGACCTACCTCTTGAGAAATCTGTATGCAGGTCAGGAAGCAACAGTTAGAAATGGACATGGAACAACAGACTGGCTCCAAATAGGAAAAGGAGTACGTCAAGGCTGTATATTGTCACCCTGTTTATTTAACTTATATGCAGAGTACATCATGAGAAATGCTGGACTGGAAGAAACACAAGCTGGAATTAAGATTGCCGGGAGAAGTATCAATAACCTCAGATATGCAGATGATGCCACCCTTATAGCAGAAAGTGAAGAAGAACTAAAGAGCCTCTTGATGAAAGTGAAAGAGGAAAGCGAAAAAGTTGGTTTAAAGCTCAACATTCAGAAAACAAAGATCATGGCATCCAGTCCCATCACTTCATGGGAATTAGATGTGTAAACAGTGGAAACAGTGTCAGACTTTATTTTCTGGGGCTTCAAAATCACTGTAGATGGTGACTGCAGCCATGAAATTAAAAGATGCTTACTCCTTGGAAGGAAAGTTATGACCAACCTAGATAGTATATTCAAAAGCAGAGACATTACTTTGCTGACTAAGGTCCGTCTAGTCAAGACTATGGTTTTTCCTGTGGTCATGTATAGATGTGAGAGTTGGACTGTGAAGAAGGCTGAGCACAGAAGAATGGATGCTTTTGAACTGTGGTGTTGGAGAAGACTCTTGAGAATCCCTTGGACTGCAAGGAGATCCAACCAGTCCATCTAAAGGAGATCAGCCCTGGGATTTCTTTGGAAGGAATGATGTAAAGCTGAAACTCCAGTACTTTGGCCACCTCATGCAGAGTTGACTCATTGCAAAACACTCTGATGCTGGGAAGGATTGGGGGCAGGAGGAGAAGGGGATGACCGAGGATGAGATGGCTGGATGGCATCACTGACTCGATGAACTTGAGTCTGAGTGAACTCCGGGAGATGGTGATGAACAGGGAGGCCTGGCGTGCTGCAGTTCATGGGGTCGCGAAGAGTTGGACACGACTGAGCGACTGAACTGATTCCCCTAGTCTCTCCTCTGCCTGAAACCGTCTCTCTGTTTTCGTCTGTTCTCTTTCCATGTCTAACTTTTGCCTGTGATTAGATTTAACCTCTTCCCCCTCCCCTTTATTTCCCTCGGATACATATTCTGTCTCCCTCTCTTTCTCCCATCAAGTGTTTCTTCTCTACTGCCTCTTTCCTCTAAGCCTACTTAGGAGTTTTCCTCATCTTTTAAGCAATTGTTCCCTTACAGTTACAGCTGCATTAAAGCTACTATCACAGTCCAATTTTTCTTTCTCTGTTTAACTTTTCTATTAGATGGTTTAAAATCACTCTTAGTGTTTCTACCTCTTCCCTGTAATGTGACTTCCAACATGTACTTGCTGAAACTATGCTCTTATTTACATATGCTAGATTACTTGTCAAAATTAAGCCTCATTTATTGTCCTTGCGCTAAGGAGCACTCTCTTACTTTAAAACATTCTTTCCCCCTTTTTACATTGCACTGCAGAATTGCATTCTCAATAATTTTATTT
This sequence comes from Nanger dama, assembly GCA_917880005.1. Classification (NCBI taxonomy): domain Eukaryota; kingdom Metazoa; phylum Chordata; class Mammalia; order Artiodactyla; family Bovidae; genus Nanger; species Nanger dama. The sequence goes on from CAKJTW010000020.1 coordinate 19,623,546, forward strand.
TTGCTCCATCTCTCTCCCTTTCTTTCTCTCTGCTTCTCTCTTCTGGCTCTCAATTTTCTGACCTCATCTCAGTACCTCAGGCTGTGCCCACGGACTAGCAATACTGCTGCATCCTGGGAGCTTGTCGGATGAACAGCATCTCAGGCCCCACTGTAGACCTACCGAGGCAGAGTGTGTAGTTCAATAACATGCCCAGGTGATTCGTATACATGGTAAAGCTTCAGAAGCATTGCTCACGTTTCTGCCCTTGGCCTTTCTCTCTAACCTTTGTTCATTCTATTCTTGATATGATCCCGAACTCCAAGTAACCGTTCTAAACAAAAACCCCCAATTTACTTCTCTGACCATGAGTTCATTCCATCCTTTACACCATGCTCCAATTTTCAGAGCTTTTGAACATCCAGTATAAATTTTTAATGGACAATGTACTATGTTCAAAGGAAGTCTTCATCTCTTCTCTGTTCTTTCTTCCTTATAACAGTTAATGAACACTCTCCTAGGCACCTGAGGTTATAATCTTTTATTGCTGTTATTTCTGATTCCATTTTCTCTGCAATAGACCTTCACACAATAAAGCATATAATCGTAATTGATTCCATCCCTTAAACATCTTTTTCCTTCCTCTTACTTAAAAACATAGAATGATAGAAAGATAATCACTTATGGTGAGTTATGAGCCAGGTATTCTTCTAAAAGCTTTACAAACATAAACTCATTTAAACTTAATCTTGTTAGACAATAGTATCTAATTATCTTATTGTCTTATAGACTCTGGTCATTTTTCACTCAGATCTCTACTATTGCCCAACTGCTAACTTCTACACTTTCTTCAGTCAGGGACCATATGATGAAAATCTTCACTAACTTTTGTGTACTGTATAAACTAAAGTTTACAGGGTAATTCTATAAGATAATCCTATTTAACCCTCTCAAGAAAAATAAAAATGAAAAACTATGAACAAGGTATTTATATTTCCGTTTTACACATAAGTTAAATAGGATTCTAAGTATTTATGTGATTTGTTCAAAACCAACAGCTGCCGTCTTACACTTATCCTGTGCAGCTGTCTCTTCCTGAAACACAGATAGCGCCTCCTCTTAACAAACAAACTGAAATAACACTGATGTCTTCTAACCCTCTACAGAATGATGCAACCCACCTTTCCAGTTCTAACTCCCCCACACCCTATTCTACAATTACTCACTATTTGCAGAATGTTCCGGTGCTTTCCCGATCCTGATTTTGTTCACACTCTTCCTATTGAGACAGGTTGGAACCAGGCACCCTTTGCTGCAATGCTGCAATGCTTGCATCTGGACACACCTCTCCTTCAGCAACAAAATTTAAAGAAACTGTATGGGACTAAAAATAACTGCATGCATGCCCAGTTGGTGCAAATTCTGTACAAAAGATACAAAGAGACCCAAAAACCCAACTGCCACTTCTAAAGAGCCTGGAACAAAAACTGAATGTCAGGAGCAAAGAAGGGAACTGTGCCTTCCCCTGCACTCAGCACCACCAGTGAAGTGAAAGTCAAAGTTGCTCAGTCGTGTTTGACTCTTTGGGATCCCATGGACTGTAGCCTGCCAGGCTCTTCTGTCCATGGGGTTCTCCAGGCAAGAATACTGGAGTGGGTAGTCATTTCCTTCTCCAGGGGATCTTCCCAACCCAGGGACTGAACCCAGGTCTCCCACACTGCAGGTATATTCTTTATCATCTGAGTCAGGGAAGCCCCTCAACACCACCAGAGGGAAGGGCAAATCAGCTGAGCTACTCCTCCAGCCTGAACCCTGGACACACCCCTACCGTCCCCCAAGTAAGGAATGAGATTGGCTCCCTCAGTGGGCGAGTGAGCAACGGAACTCCTTGTTTGTTCTTGCTCCCACCTGCTGCAGCAGGGGCCCCAGTAAAGCCTTGCCTGAATTTCTTGTCTGGCCTCTAGTTGATTCCTATTGATGGAGAAAGACCAAGAACCCTGGTCATTTTCTCCACCACCTGCACTATCCTTCTTCCCATCACCATCCTACAAAGTGGTCCCCAACACTCAAGGCCCTACTCAAAAGGCCTTACCACTAACAAGTCCTTCCGTATCACCTGCGACAGGCCAAATTAGTGCACGCTTCTCCTCTTTTATCAAATCATTTAGGGCACAATAAATCAGAGCATCGCTTCTGGAGTCTGAGTCCTTGAGTTCTAGGCCTGGCTGTGTCGTTTACCACCTATGGGCCTTGGACTTCAATTCCTATCAGTGAAGTGAGAAGGATAATGATACCCAGCTCTTCCGGTTTGGATGAAACACCAGGCACAGGACTAGATGCAGAGATACAGCAATGACCAAACTGATAAGTTTTCTGCAGCTATGAAACTTCATTTACAGGGACAAATAAAAATAAATGAGTAAAGAAGTAAATGTTGATATAAACTACCACCAGTGAAATCCATTTACAGTTTTCAGGAAATAAAAATAGAATTTAGCTAATAAAATAGTCTAACCTTTTTCTTCCTTGGTGCTAGTCTTGGAGCTTCTCATACAGTGTCGTATGCAGAGGCCTTGCATGTGACCCTTCAGACTAGAGTTCTTGGTAAGAAACAGCTGCATCAACACCTCATACTGTGTGCAGAAGCCACACACAACACAGCAGTTCAAGATGACAGCAGTGCTGTTAGCTGAGCCCAGCACTGGAATCCAGAGCCAGAGCAGCACAGCTATGCCTGCCTCGAGAGAACTCCGCCCTTTCCCCTCCCAGCTGACAGGGATCCCTATAAAGCAAGCTCTGCCCATTGATCCCTATAAAGCAAACAAGGAGCTTGTTTGCTCTAGAACAGGCTCCCACCTCTCCATTTTCTAATCAGAGAGCAAAGCTTTCCTTTGCTTTTGAGCCAAATTTGTTCTACTGGCTGGAACCCCCAATATCTGGCAAAAGGACCCTTCTTGGGGGCTAACGCAGAAGGGTCCATAACATACCGTCTTAGCTAATTACCTATATAAAGACCTTCTAATGAGGTGGAAAAGATCAGTTTACATTCCAATCCCAAAGAAAGGCAATGCCAAAGAATGTTCATGCTACCGCACAATTGCACTCATCTCACACACTAGCAAAGTAATGCCTAAAATTCTCCAAGCTAGGCTTCAACAGTATGTGAACCGTGAACTTCCAGATGTTCAAATTGGATTTAGAAAAGGCAAAGGAACTAGATATCAAATTGCCAACATCTGTTGGATCATAGAAAAAGCAAGAGAATTCCAGAAAAACATCTACTTCTGTTTCATTGACTACACTAAAGCCTTTGACCATGTGGATCTCAACAAACTGGAAAATTCTTCAAGAGATGGGAATACCAGACCACCATATCTGCCTCCTGAGAAACTTGTATACAGGTCAAGAAGCAACAGCTAGAACTGGACATGGAACAATGGACTGTTTCCAAATTGGGAAAGGAGTACATCAAGGCTGTATATTGTCAATTGTCACCCTGCTTATTTAACTTATATGCAGAGTACCCTATGCGAAATGCCATACTGGATGAAGCTCAAGCTGAAATCAAGATTGCCAGGAGAAATATTAATAACCTCAGATATGCAGATAACACTGCCCTTATGGCAGAAAGCGAAGAAGAACTTAAAAGCCTCTTGAAGAAGGTGAAAGAGGAGAGTGAAAAACGGCTTAAAACTCAACATTGAGAAAACGAAAATAATGGCATCTGGTCCCATCACCTCATGGCAAATAGATGGGGAAACAACAGAAACAGTGAGAGACTTTCTTTTCTTGGGCTCCAAAATCACTGCAGATGGTGACTGCAGCCATGAAATTAAAAGATGCTTGCTCCTTGGAAGAAAAACTATGACAAACCTAGACAGTATATTAAAAAGCAGAGATATTACTTTGCCAACAAAGGTCCGTATAGTCAAAGCTATGGTTTTTCCAGTAGTCCTGTATGGATATGAGAACTGATGCTTTGGAAATGTGTTAGAGAAGATGCTTGAGAGTCCCTTGGACTGCAAGGAGATCAAGCCAGTCCATTACTTTGACCTCCTGATGTGAAGAGCTGACTCATTTGAAAAGACCCTGATGCTGGGGAAAGATTGAAGGCAGGAGGAGAAGGGGACAACAGAGGATGAGATGGTTGGATGGCATCACTGACTCAACGGACACGAGTTTGAGCAAGGTCATGGAGATGGTAAAGGACGGGGAAGCCTGGTGTGCTGCAGTCCCTGGGGTCTCAAAGAGTCACACGTGACTGAGAGACTGAACTGAACTGATGTTTTTGGACAGTAAAACTCCATAACTATGGGTTCCGCATTTATGGATTCAACCAATCATGGATTTAAAACTTTTGAAAAAAAAAAGGCAAAAAATTCCCAAAAGCAAAACTTGAGATTGCTGTGCCAGAAAGAATTTACATATCATGTGCATTGTATTAGGTATTATAAGTAATCTAGACATGATTTGCATACAACTGAGTGACTTTACTTTCACTTTTCACTTTCATGCATTGGAGGAAATGGCAACACACTCCAGTGTTCTTTCTTGCCTGGAGAATCCCAGGGACGGGGTAGCCTGGTGGGCTGCCATCTATGGGGTCACACAGAGTCAGACACGACTGAAGTGACTTAGCAGCAGCAGCAGAGATGATTTAAAGAATAGGGAAAAGTAAAGTATTATATGCAAATAGTTATACCATTTTATATAACGGACTTGAGCATCTGCAAATTTTGGTATTGGTCCTGGAACCAGTCCCAGAAATGTGCTCTGCCTAGGAATTTAAGGGCACTGAAATCATCATGTATAATAGTGTAATGATGGATACACTTGCCAAAACCGCAAGCGAACCCTATTGTAAGCCAGGAACTTTGGGTGATAACGTGTCATTGTAGGTTCATTGATTGCCACAGATGTACCACTTTTGCAAAGGATGTTGATACTAGGGAGGCAGGGAATATACGGGGGAATCTGTGTACTTTCCAGTCAATTTTTCTGTGAACTTAAAATTGCTCTAAAATATAGTGTTTAAAAAATTAAAAAATATAGTGTATTAAAAACTATTAAAATATTTCATATAGTCATAATGTATCTTCTTTAGGTATGTTTTATAAAAATGCTTCTCTCCTTTTGTGGGTTCTCTGGCTAGATTTGCCTCATGTTCTTTTATTTCTTGACCCTGAGCAGATTACAGATGATAGTGGCAGTGAGTTAACTGAGAGGCAGTCAGGCAGAGGACTCAATTGCTCAGTCTTTGAAGTGGGACAATTTGACCATATGAATTTGGATCTTTGTGACACCTCTGCACTTCAGTCTCCTTATTTGGAAAGTTGGAATAACAATCATTGCCAAGGGTGGCTTTGAGGAGGAGTTTAAAGTACTAGGCACATATTGTATTCTGAATAAATATTAACACAGTGGACTATTACTGATTCTGGCTATTCATAATCCATTCCAAGTTTGTTAACCACATCCCTATTTCTCTTCAGGGAAATATCTCTGCCAATCTCAGACCACACAGTTTTGTTGATGCTGGCCCCACCCCAACTCCAGGTGGTACACTCTACATGGTCCAGAACCAATCAGCTCATCATATTCCCCAGGCCAGGCCAATTCATTCTAAAAGGGCAAGCAACCCAAATCAAGCTGAGAATATAGTAAGACTTTTGATGAAACTTCTGGACAGAGTCAGTTACTCTATTCTAGAGCCCTAAAGGCTGAGAAAATGTAAGGTCTTGGGGCTGCTTAGCCCCCTTCTTTGCTGTTTGTTTGACTGTAAACAAGAGAAATTTATTTCTTGAGAAGTCCAAGATCAACGCCAATAGATCTGGAGTCTGGTGAGAGCCCACTTTCTGGTTTGTAGATGGTCATGTTCTTGCTGTGTCTTCACATGGCAGGGAGAGAAAGTAATGACCCTTCTCAGGTCTGTTGTTCTAAGGGCACTAATTTCATTCATAAGGGCCTTACCCTTATGACCTAATTACCTCCCAAAGGCCCCACCTCCAAATTCCATCACACTGGGGATTCAGGCTTCAACATCTGATTTGGAGAAGATGTAAACATTCAGTCCATCCATAGCAAGGAACCATCAATTTATGAGACATTTGATAAGATCATTTCAAAGAACATCTTGGGGTATATTTTATTCAAAGAATTTATTACCAAGGCCAGCCTTTGGAAGAACAAGAGCATAAAGCAAATTTTGGAGCTAAAAGTATCATTTATATCTTTGGTTTATTAGTATTCTAATTTTAATTAGTAGAAGAAACCTTTACTCATGCCTATTTTGCTAATTTGTTATAATTTCATTTAGGTTGAGAGTCATCATGCACTCTTTGAAAAAAATTAATAAATAATAATTGAAAGTGAAACTTGCTCAGATAACTGACTCTTTAGTGACCTGCTGGACTGTAGCCTCCCAGGAAGAATTCCTTGTCCAGTGAATTTTCCAGGGAAGAATATTGGAGTAGGTAGCCATTCCCTTCTCCAGGGGATCTTCCTGACCCAGAATTGAAACCGCATCTCCCGCATTGCAGGCAGGTTCTTTACCATCTGAATCACCATCTGAGAAGCCCTTAAATAATACTAAATAAGTTTAACATAGTAATAAAACCTACCAGCTCTGTAGTCAGCCTAGTTGGATTCCTGGTTCTGCCATTTACTGTCTGTATTTGGACAAATTACTAAACCTCTCAAAATCTTTAAGTTTCCTCATCTATAAAGTGGGGGAAACTACAGAACATTTCTCTTTGGCAGTTGTGAAGATTAAAAGTGGGAATGTAAGTGCTGTTGGGCTTCCCTGGTAGCTCAACTAGTAAAGAATCCATCTGCAATGCAGGAGACCCCGATAAGATTCCTGAGTAAGGAAGATTTCCTGGAGAAGGGCATGGCAACCCACTTTCAGTATTCTTGCCTGGAGAATCCCCATGGACAGAGGAGCCTGGCAGGCTGCAGTCCATAGGATCACAAAGAGCCCTGCAGTCCTTTTAACATCACAAGAAGAGAAGATATCTAAGAATTGTGTCAGAGAGAAGAGCAGAGAGCCTGGGCAAGAGAAATTGAACGTAGGGACACCAAAAGTCCCAGTGCCTTTTGATCACATGATCAAATAACCTCTCCTTTTCACTTCATCCAATGTTGAATTTTCTGTCCAAGGCAAGAAAGGAGCCACAACTGACTCAGCTCTTATTACTGATGAAAATCTTATTGAAAAGATGATGTACATCAAAGTTAAAAAACATAATTGAGATATAATGTTTTAATTACTCAAAATTGTGCCAACCTGGCAATTACTATTGCAGTCTGCATATTACTTCAGAAAAACAGAATGGAACTTCCTCAACCTGATAAGAGGCATATATGAAAATCCTATAGCTAGTGTTATATAAATGGTGAAAGACTGAACATATCCCTCCTAAGATGGGTAACAAGGCAAGTATGTCCACTCCCACCATTGTACTGAAGGCTCTAAGATAATAAAGGAATAAAAACAAACAGACTGGAAAGGAATAAACAAGTCATTTTATTTACAAATAACTCCATCCTTCAGCCAGGTGAGGGGAAATGGGATGGGGTAGAAGTGTGGTAAGTGAAGTATATGATGAGCAGAGATAAAAATCTAATTTACTAAATAAATTAATACAGGAGTAAACTTACTGATAAATAAAAAGAAAATGTACTATGACACAGAAGATATTTTATAAATATTTGATGCTTATTAATATGCTTTAATACAGCAAAGAGTAATAATATCAGTTTTCAGAAGCTCCAGAAAATGCACTCATCTGGGAATCTGCTGACCTAAAATTTTAATACTGAGATTATCACTTTTCTGACCTTGGGCAGGTCAGTTTACTCCTGTGGATCAGAGTCTTGATATTTTCAAAAGGAGGTTACTCCATGAAAAAGAAAGAAATAATGGCATTTGGAGCAACATGGATGGACCTGGAGATTACCATGCTAAGTGAAGTAAGTCAGACAAAGATAAATATCATATGATATTGCTTATGTGTGGACTCTTTAAAAAAATGATACAAACAAATTTATTTACAAAACAGACTCACAGACTTAGAGAAAGAACTTATGGCTAAAAGAGGGGAAAGATAGGGAATGATGAATAGCTTGGTAGTTTGGGATTGACATGTACACACTGCTATATTTAAAATGCATAGTCAACAAGGACCTAATATATAGCACAGGGAACTCTGCTCATACTCTTTAATAACCAAAATGGGAAAGGAATTTGAAAAAGAATAGATGTATGTGTAACTGAATTGCTTTGCTATACACTTGAAACTAACACAATACTGTTACTCAACTATACTTCAATATAAAATAAAAATTTTTTATAAAAGGAGCTACTAAAGGAAATAATTTCTAAGAGCCATTTTCCAGATCTATGCTAAAATTTCTATTTAAGCCTTTCTGTGTTTTTGAGTTAATTTCCATTCATATCATCTCCATAGGCTCCAATTCCTTGTAATTTACATATTTTTATTGTAGAATATTACTCTGGAGACCGCTGTGGTTGTGTTCAAGGAATCAGAGGCTATGAAATGGTTTTCCTTTCACCACCCATAAAAGAAGACATTTTAGCACGTTGTCATCATTGATTATGGGTCCCATTTTTTCTTCTTTCTATAGTCCTCCATCTTTGACACATTACATGCCTGAAATACCACTGTTATTTCTCTTTACTGATTTCTAGAGAAAACTAGAGTATTGGAGGATACATAAGTGAACCAAAAAATTTCAAGATTCTAAATAACAATACGTAGTTCAATTCACCAACTGACTTTTCTCTAGCTGTATCTGAAAAGCTTCCTCTGATATTTTTAAAACATTTATTTATTTGGCTGTGCTGGGTCTTAATTGGGACACACAGGATCTTCTAGTGGCTGCATGCAAATTCTTAGTTGTGGCCTGTGGGATCTAGTTCCCTGACCGGGATCGAACCCAGGCCCCCTGCATTGGGAGTTTAGAGTCTTAGCCAGTGGGCTGGTTTTAGCCACTAGTCCTTCCCTCTGGTATTTCTGATCTCTGACTTACTGCAAGAGTTACTGTGCCTACTTGGATCTTAGTTTGAAAGAGCCCTATTTAGGTTCTCTCTTTTTACTGTATTAATAAAAACCCATAATTTTAAAAAGATATGCAACATGAGCGAACTTTTTCAGTCTTAAAAAAATACTTTGTCTTTTTGCTGTGTTAGAGCGAGGTACTCCCTATCTTATTCTGCCCTAGGCAGTTCCCAGATGTCAGGTCCCATATAGGGCTCCACCATTACATAAAGTTTTGTGCCTAGTTGCTCAGTTGTATCTGGCTCTTTGTGACCTCATGGGCAATAATCCATCAGGCTCCTCTGTCCGTGGAATTCTCCAGGCAAGAATACTGAAGTGGGTTGTCATTCCCCTCGCCAGGGGATCTTTCCCACCCAGGGACTGAACCCAGGTCTACTACACTGAAGGTGGATTCTTTACCATCTGAGCCACCAGGGAAGTCCATGTAGATTTTAAGAGAAGTGAAATCTCTCTTCTGAAGGTCATATTCCTGGGTTCATGACCTTTAGAAATTTTCCTTCCCGTTTTGTTCACTTTGTCCCAGAAGAGAACTTTTGGTCCCAAAGCCCTACTAATCTTAAATATATATATATATATATATATATATATATATATATATATGCATTTATTTATTGTCGCTGCGAGGTGTCTTAGATACTGCATGTGGGATCTAGTTCCCTGACCAAGGATTGGACTCAGGCCCTCTACACTGGGAATATGGAGATTTAGGTACTGGACCACCAGGGAAGTCTCAAATTGCTAATCTTTACTACTATGTGTGAAGCTATTCTGAGATACAAACTTCATATAGCTAAGGAAAATTCCAGATGTGGTCTCGTGGTAACTTAGCACAGTTTTAAAGAATTAGACTTAAACCTTGGGACCATCTTAACCATAGCTCTAACCAGAATCTAAACTCTCTCCTTCAAACCCTTCATACCTCCTGGCATGGGCTTTGATCCAAGTCTCTTCCTTCAGTTTTAAATAGAAGTGAAACTACTAATGACCAGTGAAGTTGCCAACTTGGCTTGTGTCTCCTAAATATCACCCTTGGGAAACCTTGACCAGTGTGTCTTAATCTCCTTTTAGCTGAGCCTCCACACCAATATGCAACTCTGTTATTCTGTTTGCTTTCCTTATCTGTTGTTTTTATATTTCTTCCCATCCTTGATCCTTCCTAAGGCTTTTAACTTGTGTTGTATTTTCTTAGATTTCCTTCTGAACCCTTAAACTTTGTATTTCATAGACTTTTAAACTCAGGCCCCAATTTTAACCTACAGACTGCAAAACCCTTCACCTCTGAAGAGATGTGTGAATTCTGTCAACTTCAAATGGTCCATTCTGAATCTCTTACTATGTGATAATGAAACTGGAAATAAATAAGTAAATAGTTATTTATACACAAATTCTCAAACATGTTTGCTTCTTCCTGTTGAAAAGTTTCCAAATTCAGATGTTTTTTAAATAGTGTGAAATATCACTGTCATCTTAATAGGCAGAACAAATAAATGTCTTCAGCTTCACTCTATGTTAGATGGAAGCAATATAGAGAAATGTATAAAATGAAAATGATAGTGAGTGAATTTTTATAAAAAAGCTAAAATTGTTCCTCCTGTCATGTTGATCTCACCTGGTCTCTATAAGAATGGATATTTGATATATTTGAGGTGTTGCTGGAGTCTGCATTGATCACTGTACACTAAGTTTCTAAATAATTCTGGCAGTGTTTTAGTGTATTTGGAATTCACAAAGGTTATTTCATTAAAAAAGAATACAAGCTGACATCTGTGAGTGCTATCTCACACTTGAGTAAAAATAAAGTCAGCTGCTGCCTGGCTGCAGGAGAACTTTTACATGACACTTTCAAATACTTGGCTTAAAATGAAGGATGGTGCTGGCCAACAAAAAGCAAAGAGAGTGTGGAAAGCAGTGGGGTGATGAAACTGGGTAAGAGGAAGATATTTTCAGTCCAACTCTTTTTATTTTATAGTCTAAGACTATAAAAGCTACAAACTGTAAAGCTATACTAAACCATTTACTACTGAATTCTACATTATTCTACAATAAGTGTCATAATCGTTCCTTAAGAAAAAAATTGTTAGCTGTATATTTCAGCCAAAGAACCCACAATGCCAATGTAACAGTAACAGTAATCTATTTAGTAGACTTAACACATTTTACTATTCAGATTTACATCATTTACTCCTTGTGTAATAGTGATCTTTTTATAATTATCTTAATATCTATACTTGATGTCTCCAGTGCTTCAAATTTCATTTCCTTTCTTTGGTAGGTGTAGGGGAGCTGTGGCAAGGCTTTATGTTTCTCTTCATCTCTCTTTCCATTTCTGCTTCCTTTGTCTTCTTTCTATTTTGATATTTATCCCTATTTACTTATAACTTATTTGGGTGTGCCAGGACTTAGTTGTGGGATTCTGGATGTTTTAGTTGTTGCACGTGAACTGTTAATTGTGGCATGCGGGATCTAGTTCCCTGAGCAAGGACCGTACTCAGGCCCCCTGCACTGGGAGAACGGAGTCTTAGCCACTGGACCACCAGGAAAGCCCCTCCTATGTCTTTTTGCCATTTCACTTTCTACTCAGCCATTCCCTTTTCCATGATCCACTATCCTCCTTTGGAAAGCATCTCTCAAGTCTACTGCTCCCAAAAGAACCTCTGACTTAAAGCAGAGTGGGGAGTAGAAATGACTGAAAGTGCAGAGCAAAAGATTTCCCTGTAGCTTAAACAATAAAGGATCTGCCTGCAATGCAGGAGACCAGGGTTCAATCCCTGGGTTGAATCTCAATCTCTGGAGAAGGGAATGGCAATCCACTTCAGTATTCTTGCCTGGAGAATCTCATAAACAGAGAAGCCTGGCAGGTTACAGTCCGTGGGGTCGCAAAGATTTAGACGTGACTGAGCGACTAACACATATACACAAAGAGCAAAAGACAGAGGATTATATTGAAGAACAATACAGTGAATAAATTATAATTAAATATTAGAACAAACTCGGCATGTGGGATATTTTAAATGACAACAGACTGAATTTCTTCAATATGACAACAGCATGAGAAACAAAGAAAAAGAAAAAGAAGTGGGTCCTCTCTAGATAAAAAGATTCATGAGTCAGTGCATTCAAATGTAATGTTTAAGACAACAGAACATTTTAATATGAGCTGGATGTTTGACAATATTCAAATGATATTAAAGAATTATTATTAATTTTGTTAGATGTCAAAATTGCATTGTCTTTTTAAAAATTGCTAAGGTTTATAAAATGTCCATATTTTTAGAGACGCTTTTATTGAAGTATATGTAGTTCAAATGACAGCATTTCTGAGATTTGTTTTCAAATATTCAGCAGAGAGAGAAAACAGATTCAGTATGGGACACTCTTGATAACGGTTATAATCTTGATGGATAGGGAACTTTGCTGTGCTAGTCTCTTTTGTATGTGTTTAAATTTCACGCAATTTTTAAATTTAAATGTAAAAAATAACATATTCCTGTTCTTAGAACGTCTTATTAATTCTGAATCTTAGACATTTTCATTGGAGTTTTTTTCTCCATTTAACAACTAGCTCAATACGTTTTGTGGTTGCGTTGATTTCTTCCTGGAGTCTACTGGCTACATCCAAACTTCAAACGTGCATTTATTTCCCACCTGGGACAATTTGGAGTATTGTGGGGTAATACTGTTGTGCTCCAGAGAGCATGATATCCATGAACAAATGGTCTGTCCAGGTGTTTTCCTATTTGTCCTATAACTTCACTGATTTTTCTCTTTCTCTATAGGCAAAATTCATCCTTCTCCCTTTGTTGTCATAGTACTTTTAAAGTACATATATTGGAACATTAAAATGGTGTGTTATTATTTTACTTGTCTGTCTTCTCCCAAAAAGTATAACCTCCTTGAAGACAGTAGCCGTGATGGTTAATTTTATGTGGCCACTTAACTGGACCACCAAATGAACAATGATTTGATTAAATGTTATTCTGGGTATTTCTGTGAGGGTGTTTTTGAATGAGATTAACATTTAAATCAGTAAACTGAGCAAACCAGATTATCTTCCATAAGGGTGGGGGTTTATTCAATCAGTTCAAGACCAGAATGGAACAAAAATTTTGACCCTCCCCTAAGTCACAGAGGATTCCTGCTTTTGAACTGCAGCATCAGCTTTTTTCTGCCTTTAGACTGAAACTGAATATTTGGAGACTTATTGGGTCTCCAGTCTGCTAACCATGAAACTAGAAATACAGTTGGGGCTCCAGCTTGCTGACTCATTCCAAAGATCTTGGGACCTCTCTGTCTTCATGATTGCATGAGCCAGTTCCTTAAAATAAATCTTTATTTACACACACACACACACACACACACACCCTATTAGTTCTGATCCTGTGGAGAACTCTGACTAATACAGAGACCATAAATCACGTATTTCTAAGCTCCCAGAACTGGTACAGTGCCGAAAAAGAGATGCTTCTTTTAAAGGTTTACTGAATGGCCTGGCATTTTTTTCCTTTTTCTTTCTTTTTTTGGCCATGCCATGCTACCTGCAGGATCCTGGTTCTCCCACCAGGGACTGAACCTGGACCCTCATCAGTGAAAGCATGGAATCCCAACCACTGGACAGCCAGGAAATTCCCTGAATTGGTATTTTAAAACAGTGCTTTTATTGTTTCCTAAGTGTAAGACTTAGATTTGACTATTTATTTACTTTTGGAAAAAAAAAAAAGTTGGGCCCTACATTGGAATGACAAAAAGTGAATCCCTAGCTTCTTAGAAACTGCAACTGAAAAGTTAGTCAACTAGAAAAAGAAGGAAACTACTGAAGTAGACCAGAATTTAACTAGTTTCCATGTCTTATTGACTCATTCTTTAAATTTGGTCACATCCATTTTCTGTCAAACTGGGTCTGAATTTTCTCATCACGGACCATGAATCTGGCTTCTTCTCACTGTGTCACCCTGGCCTTTCATCCTTCTCATCTTTGTAACAATTACAGGTGAGTCTTCCTAATAAATCGCTTTTACCTCATCCTAAAATTTTCAGCAGGTATCCATTATCTATTGATATATCCATTATTCTAGTATTGAAAGTTGCTCACCATCTGGTTCCAATCTACCTTTTCAGGCTTGTCTGTCATTATTAAACTCTCAATCAAATCCTCTGCCCTTCCTCTCTACACAGTGAACTAAATTTACTCCAGCTTTCAGAATGCCTTCCCCTTACTCTTATCCCAGTCCAAATTCCGGAATTAGAAAACCTCCATTTCAGTCTTTTCAATACTACCATGCTGTGTGACATGGGGCAATTGTCAAATAACTTCTCTGGAACTCAGTTTTCTTATCTGCATAAAAATGATATACAACAAGAGGATCCTGAATTCGTTCACCATTAAAGAAAAGTTATGGTTTCTTCACCTTTCAGGACGGATCGGTCATTAATTCAACAAACAATTATTGAGTATCTCTTATGAGTAATAAACGCCTCTTTCATGAAGCCAACCTGAACACCCCCACCCCATCCTTGACAGCTGGATTTGCTGACTCAAGTGAATGCACTTACTTTCTAGGCCATTCATTTGGCATATATTATTTTTACACCTCATCTTAAATATAGCATTACCTCCTTAATAGCAGGAATTTATGCTCCTGCGTATCTTTGACAAATAAAGTTCTCAAACTCTGAAGAGTATAACCTGAGAAACTTGTTTAAAATGTTGATTACCAAGCCTCCCATCCACCAATTCTGGCTTCCCAGGTGGCTTGGGGATAAAGAATCTGCCTGCCAATACAGGAGATTCAGGTCCAATTCCTGGTTTGGGAAGATCCCCTGGAGGAGGGAATGGCAACCCACTCCAGTGTTCCTGCCTGGAAAATCCCTTGGACAGAGGAGCCCAGGAGCCTGGGGTATAGTCCGTAGGGTCACAAAGAGTCAGACATGACTGAGCACACACACAATTGATAATCTACATTGTAATAAGCAGCCCCACTCCCTATCCATGATTCTAATGCAGGTAGTCCAGAGAGCACACCTTGACAAAATAATTGCTCCATTGCATACAGCACATTTTGCTTGTGCTTGGTTTCAAAAAATTTTTTTGAAAAATCTGTTTTAATTCAGAAGGGTAGGTATACTTGCGGTGACACAGATCTAAACTAGGAAATGGCTCAGGAAGAAGGGGAAACCAAAATATTCTGCCCATATTATTGAAAATATTACCCAAGAGGAAAGGAAAGAAGAAAATCCATAGGAAACCAAAGAGATTGCACCAGGTGCTGTCTGATGGATCAGCTACAAGTGAAAAAGATAGTCACTGCAACCCTCAACAGTGGTGAGGCGAAGGTTAACTGTCAGAATGTGTCAGAACTTCTGAAGCAGCTGTTTAGCTAAGTCCAAAGAAAATGTTCAGATCTTTGCTCAGCTGCAGCTGGCAACAGACAGCAAAACCTTAAAGTTTCATTTTGCGCTGATTCTTTGCTCCAAGCAAAGGAACCTTAATAAGAATAAACAAAAGAAACATCATAGAGGAGGGGGATGGGATGGTTGGGGGTTAAGCAAAAGAAGAAATGGTAATGTTAAAGGGATTCATATCTCTAATTACAGAGTCATTGATAGATTGAGAGTGCACTGTCAATCATCTTGAGGGAATATTTAAGACAAGTATCAAGCATTTGCAAATGAAGGACTTCCCTGGTGATTCAGTGCTTAAGAATCTGCCTGATAATGCACGGGGCAGAGGTTCGATCCCTGGACCAGGAATTAGGATCTTATTTGCATGAGGCAACTGAGTCTGCAATTTAGTTGTGACTTACTTGAGCATGTGCCTAGAGTCTGTGCTCTGCAACAAGAGAAGCTACCACAACGAGAAGCCAGTGTACACAAGAAATAGTCTGCACACAGCAACAAAGAGCCCCTTATGCCGCAATGAAGACACAGTGCAGCCAAAAATAAAATTAAAACAATTTTTAAAGAATTTGCAAATGAGAGATATTCTGATTTTTAAAGAAGGAAAAAAGGGAATTCTGAAAACTACAGACTTGAGCTCTTTCAAGATTTTAGAACAAATTATTAAAAAGCTTGTCAGCTCTTAGAAATGGAAGAGAATAAAATTTTTGAGCTAGTTCAGGTATACCAAGAACACAAACACCAAGCTCCTTGTTTCCTTTTATGATAGATGGGGAGATGCTAGGGAAGTTGCCACTTATGATTTCAGCAAGGCATTTGACAAACTAATAATATTCTCATGAATAAGTTTTTTTTTTTTACGTTATTCTATTAGTAGGCCAATTCAGAGTTGACCAATTTTTCTCAAGAGATGATTAATGGAGTGGTCTCTGGGTCTGTTTAGTGATTTTCAAAGTTAATACAACAAATATGTATTGAACATTTTACCATGTGCCAGGAACTGCTGTAGGAAGTGGGAATCGAATGGTAAATAAATCAAAGTCCCTGATCTCAAAGGACATGGCCGAGTGAGGGAGAAAACAGAGGAGATAATGGTTATATTCTTTTGTCACGTACTGGTGAGAGAAAGAAAAAAAAAAGGCAGGTTAAAGATAAAAACGAGTAAGGAGAGGTTTCTTTTAAAGGCGATTAGAGAAGCTGATAGCATATGGTGATAACAGATCTTTCACTGAGAGACCTGGACAAAGTGATAGAATGTGTTGTGTAATTACCTGAGGAGGACTGTTCCAGGTAACAGGACGGCACGTATATGAGCCATGAGATGGAAGCATGCTTATCCAAGAGGCCTCTGTAAACAGAACGATAGTTCCCCAAAGAGGTCCATGTCTTAACTCCCAGAACCTGTAAATTTGCTATGTTGTTGTTGTTCACTCGCTAAATTGTGTCCCATTCTTTGTGACCCTATGGACTGTCACCCACCAGGCTCCTCTGCCCATGGAATTTCCCAAGCAATAATACTGGAATGGGTTGCCCTTCCTTCTCCAGGGGATCTTCCTGACCCAGAGATCGAAACTGCATCTGCTGCATTGTAGGCAGATTCTTTACAATTGAGCCACTGTGGTGAATTTGCTATATTATATGGCAAAGGAACATTGCAGATGGAATTAAAGTTTGAGATCCTAAAATAGATTATCCTGGTTTATCCAGGTGAGTCCCACATAATTATGTATTTGACCACTGAGCCACCTGGGAAGCATGCCCCCGGCCCACACCGCACCCCACCACCCCGCGCCACACACACCTAATTACATGAATTAAAAGCAGAAAACTTCCTCTGGCTGCAGCAAGAGAGATTTGGCAAAAACGAAACCAGAGAGATTCCTAGTGTGAGAATACAACCACACAGTGTTGCTGGCTCTGAGATGTAAGGTCCCCTGAGTGAGGAGAGAGGCCTTAGGGAGTTAACAGCAGCCTTTAGTTGTCAGCCAGCGAGGAAACAGAGACCTCAGTCCTACAAACATCAAGCCCAAGTCTCTATCAACCAGAAAAACCCGCTGAAACAACCCAACTTCTGACTTGCAAAATTGTGAAATAATAAATTTGTATTGTTCTAAGCTGCTAAATTTGTGGCAATCTGTGGCTTTTGGGGCCATAAGCACCAATTGAAAACTTGTAGACCACAACAATGGATTGAAATGGTGGCGGAGGACTTCCCTGGGGTGGCTCAGACAGTAAAGCATCTGACCACAATGCAGGAGACCACCCAGGTTAGATTCCTGGGTGGGGAAAATCCCGTGGAGAAGGAAATGGCAATCCACTCCAGCACACTTGCCTGGAAAATCCCATGGATGGAGGAGCCTGATAGGCTACAGTCTATGGGGTTGCAAAGAGTCCGACATGACTGAGCGACTTTACTTACTTATAGTGGATGGGAATCCACCTGCCAACACAGAGCACACAGGATAGATCTCTGGTCCAGGGAGATTCCACATGCTGTGGAACTGCTAAGGCCCTGTGCCGCGACTACCTGAGCCCACACACTTTACAATCCTCAGGTCACAACTAATGAGCCCCTGTGCTGCAACTACTGAAGCCAAAATGAGAACAGTGAGGAGTCCCCGCTCACTGCAACTAGAGAAAGCCCAAACACAACAAAAGACCTAGCAAACCAAAATAAATAATTTTTTTTTAAAGAATTACGTAGTTAAAAAAAAAAAAGAAAAGAAATGAGGGGGAACATAATAGGAGATGAAGCAAGCGTTAAAAAACATTGATTAGAAGAAGGTAAACATGAGGGCAGCTCCTGTGGGCCTTGTAGACCATTGTAGTAAGCCCTTTGTCTTTTACTGTGGGCGAAATGAGGAGTCAGAGGGGGACTGGGGCAGGCATAACATAATCAGACTTACGTTGTGAAAGAATCACTTTGAACTATCCTGTATAAGAATCCAGTTAGATGGATGCTATATAAACCTGGGGAAACTCTAAGAGAGAGAAGATTTCAGAGTCTGGGTACTTTAGGCTGAAGTATATATAACTGTCATCTGAGTGGCTCAAAAAGAGTAGAAAATCAAAGGATGAGTCAAGAAGATTGGCTCATAGAAATGGCAACCCACTCTAGTGTTCTAGTCTGAAAAATCCCATGACAGAGGAGTCTGGTGGGCTACAGTCCAAAGGGTCACAAAGAGTCAGACATGACCAAGCATGCATGCTTGCACACATGGCCCATGGCATGCTTTCGAGGGAGGAGTCATTGTTGATTCCAAAACCACCGGCCTGAGGCAAGGGTAGAAGTGTAGTACTGAGATGACTAACAATGCAGGAGGAGCAAGTCTAGAGGGTGACTGGGGACCAGGGGCAGAAAAGAGTTCATCCTGGAACATACATAACAAAGGCCAATCAGACTCCAAGTGGAGATGTTCATTGAACTGCTACATGCATAAGTCTAGAGTTCAGAGGACTATCTGGAGCTGGAACTATTCATTAGGGAGTTCTCTCTCATCAACAGTGTCCAAAGTCTTAAGATGATGAGTTCAAATGCCATGGAAAAGAGTACAAAGAGAGAAGAATGGTACTTCCTGGCTGAGAAAGTCAAAGTGAAAGTCGCTCAGTCATGTATCTGACTCTTTGTGACCCCACAGACTGGGGCCTGCCAGACTCCTCTGTCCATGGGATTCTCCAGGCCAGAATACTGGAGTGGGTTGCCATTCCCTTCTCCAGGGGATCTTCCTGACCCAGGGACTGAATCCAGGTCTCCAGCATTGCAGGCAGATCCTTTACCATCTGAGCCACCAGGGAAGCCCCCCTTTTAAAACTCTCTCCTAGATGCTATTTTTTAATTTATAAATACAAATATAATAACCCCAGAAACTAAAATATTTTTAAAATATTTAGTCACATGTTTTATGAATTCCTTATTTTAAAAAATAGGAAAATTGAATAAAACCCATACTATCACAGAAAACCCCAAATACACAGTCATCACTTAATTTTAGTTAGGTCTTCTAAATTAAACACAGAACAAAGAGTTGAAAAAGCCCAGTGAAATCAGCATAAGCTACACACCCATATCAAAAACCTAATAAATTATATTACCTCGTTGCTCTGAGGCACTAGAATTAAGTCCATTTTTATATAACATGCTAAACATCTGGTGAGGAGTATTGTTTTTCAATTCATTTTTGGTACCTCAGCACTATAGAATTCAGTGTTTACATGTCTGCAAAAACAGAACCAGAAAATTACTAACCCAGCAGCTTTGTTCTACTCTGTTTTCTTCCACACATACTGCCACCATTGTGTGTCAGTTGTTAGTCATGATATGGGTCATAGCTAGTTTACTCTCACCAACTTTCCTTCTGAAAAAAAAAAAAAGTATTTGTGAGCACTTTAGGCTGGTATTTGTTGTCGTTTAGTCACTAAGTCTTGCCTGGAGAATCCCAGGGACGGGGGGAGCCTGGTGGGCTGCCGTCTATGGGGTCACACTGAGTTGGACACGACTGAAGTGACTTAGCAGCAGCAGTCACTAAATCATATCTGACCCTTTGCAACTCCATGTACAGTAGCCTGCCAGGCTCCTCTATCCATTGGGTTTTCCAGGCAAGAATACTAGAGTGCATTGCCATTTCCTTCTCCGGGGGATCTTCTGGACACAGGGCTCAAACCTGCATCTTTTGCTTGGCAGACAGATTCTTTACCACTGAGCCCCCTGGAAAGCCCTTAGGCTAGTATTTTGTTGTTCAGTTGCTCAGTCATGTCCAACTCTTTGCAATCTCATGAACTGCAACACACCAGGCTTCCCTGTCCTTCACTATCTCCCTGAGTTTGCCCAGACTCATGTCCATTGAGTTGGTGATGCTATCCAACCATCTTGTCCTCTATTGTCCCCTTCTCCTCCTATTTTCAGTCTTTCCCAGCATCGTTATCTTTTCTAATGAGTTGACTTTTTGCACCAGGTGGCCAAAGTATTGGAGCTTCAGCTTCAGCTAGGCTAGCCTTCATACTAGGCTAGTATAAAAACACTAAAAAAAAAAAACTCAACTCTGTCATAAATCTTTCTCTTTGTATCATGACTCTCTCATTTTCTGTCCAATTCTCTCTCTCAGAGATAAAGCTTTTATTTATACATATATGTTATATAGATATCTAAGTATTACAAATATACAAATATATATCTGTGTGTAAATACATATGTGTGTGTCCTACACATAAAACTTTTGTATCACAAAGAGTTGTTGCAATCTTCCTATAAGATATTAGTTTAGGGAAAAAGTAATTGTGGTTTCAGACCATGAATTTTAAATCATCATAACTAGGCTCAAAATAGAACCATTACAATCAACACATTTTTGCCAATGAGAAATAAGTTTGTTCATTCCTGTAGCATAAAAATTTCTGCTTTGGGATTCAGTGAATTCTTGGAAAGCATTTTCTGCCTCCTGCTGGTTGTGGAATCACTTTCCCTGCAAAAGGTTGGTAAGATGCTTGAAGAAGTGGTAGTTGTTGGCACAAGGTCAGGTGAATATGGTGGATGAGGCAAAACTTCATAGCCCAGCTCATTTAACTTTTGAAGCATTGGTTGTGCCATGTGCGATCGGGCATTGTTGTGGAGAATTGGGCCTTTTCTTGACCAATGCCAGCTCGAGTTTTTGGTGCAACTCATCGATTTGCTGAGCATACTTCTCAGATGTAATGGTTTTGCAGGGATTCAGAAAGTTAGAGTGGATTGCACAGGCAGCAGACCACCGAACAGTGACCATGACCTTTTTGGGGGACAAGTTTGGTTTGGGGAAGTGCTTTGGAGCTTCTTCTCTGTCCAACCATTGAGCTGGTCATCGCCAGTTGTATATAACCCACTTCCCATCACGTATCACAATCCAATTGAGAAATGGTTCATTGTTGTTGCACAGAATAAGAGAAGATAACACTTCAAATTGACAATTTTTTTAAAATTTGGGGTCTACTCATGAAATACCCACTTATCGAGCATTTTCACCTTTTCAATTTGCTTCAAATACCAAATGACCATAGAATGGTCGACACTGAGTTCTTCAGCAACTTTTTAGGTAGTTGTAAGAGGATCCCTCTCAATTCATAGTTGTCAAATTCCTGTGGCCAGCCATTGCATTCCTCGTCTTCAAGGCTCTCATCTCCTTTGCAAACTTCTTGAACCCCACTGCCCTGTTCATTCATTAACAGTTCCTGGGCCAAATGGCTGTTTATGTTGAAAGTTGTCTCTGCTATTTTATGACCCATTTTGAACTTGAATAAAATAAATCACTTGAATTTGCTTTTTGTATAACATCATTTCTATAGTATAAAATAAATATAAAATAAGCATCAAGTAATGTCATTAGCAAAAAAATAAAAATAAAGTGAGAAATGAGCATTAAAATGATATAAAACATAACCACATTTAAGAATATATTCCAATATCAAATGGCAAAGTTCAACAATGCATACTGCAGCTACTTTTGCAACAACCTAACAGAAAAAAAAACTTATATATGCTGAGTACATCATGAGAAACGCTGGGCTGGAAGAAACACAAGCTGGAATCAAGACTGCCGGGAAAAATATCAGTATCTCAGATATGCAGATGACACTACCCTTATGGCAGAAAGTGAAGAGGAACTAAAAAGCCTCTTGATGAAAGTGAAAGTGAAGAGTGAAAAAGTTGGCCTAAAGCTCAACATTCTGAAAATGAAGATCATGGCGTCTGGTCCCATCACTTCATGGCAAATAGATGGGGAAACAGTAGAAACAGTGGGTGACTTTATTTTTGGGGGCTCCAAAATCACTACAGATGGTGATTGGAGCCATGAAATTAAAAGACACTTACTCCTTGGAAGAAAAGTTATGACCAACCTAGATAGCATATTGAAAAGCAGAGACATTACTTTGCCAGCAAATGTCCATCTAGTCAAGGCTATGGTTTTTCCAGTGGTCATGTATGGATGTGAGAGTTGGACTGTGAAGAAGGCTGAGCACCAAAGAATTGATGCTTTTGAGCTGTGGTGTTGGAGAAGACTCTTGAGAGTCCCTTGGACTGCAAGGAGATCCAACCAGTCCATTCTGAAGATCAGCCCTGGGATTTCTTTGGAAGGAATGATGCTAAAGCTGAAACTCCAGTACTTTGGCCACCTCATGAGAAGAGTTAACTCATTGGAAAAGACTCTGATGCGGGGAGGGATTGGAGGCAGGAGAAGGGGACGACTGAGGATTAGATGGCTGGATGGCATCACTGACTCGATGGACGTTGAGTCTGAGTGAACTCCGGGAGATGGTGATGGACAGGGAGGCCTGGCATGCTGCGATTCATGGGGTCGCAAAGAGTCAGACGTGACTGAGCGACTGAACTGAACTGAATTGAACAGAAAAAAAAACCTGACCTGTTGCAATTATCTAAAGTACTAAAATACCTAAAGTACTCCTGTAAACACAATTATAAAATATACTCCTGTATACACAATTACAAACTATTAATGTACTAACTTTAGCTCCATGTTTGGAGCTTCTCCTGGGCTGGGTGAGGGATGGGAACATGCTCCTTATGGTAACATCTTATGGGATCATCTGCTGACAAAGCAGATTTTAAAAGTTCACCCATAATCATCCTAATTAAGCCATCAAGTGTCAGGACATGCTGCGTGAATTGACTAATTCTAGCTATCTTTGTGGTGCAACTGATGTTGCTGCATCAAAGGAGTGACTCTGCTTTGGGAGCAATTTCTTTATGCTTATGGTCTCTCCCCCTCCACCCACCTGAACTGAAAAAGTAGCAAGGAAGGTTTGCAATGCTGCCTTCCAAGTCTGTGAAACTTCCTTTCAGATAGGGTCTCAATCACATCCACACCCTTTTATATACCTACATCACTATTGCTTATATACTTTTTGTGGGACTTTATAATACAACTTGACGGAGAAGGCAATGGCACCCACTCTAGTACTCTTGCCTGGCAAATCCCATGGACAGAGGAGCCTGGT
This sequence comes from Nanger dama, assembly GCA_917880005.1. NCBI lineage: Eukaryota > Metazoa > Chordata > Mammalia > Artiodactyla > Bovidae > Nanger > Nanger dama. The sequence continues at coordinate 19,646,981 of CAKJTW010000020.1, forward strand.
GGGCTGCAGACCTTGGGGTCGCTGGGAGTCAGACAGGACTGAGCGACTTCATTTCATTTTTCACTTTTATGTACTGGAGAAGGAAATGGCAACCCACTTCAGTGTTCTTGCCTGGAGAATCCCAGGGATGGGGGAGCCTGGTGGGCTGCCTTCTATGGGGTCGCACAGAGTCGGACATGATTGAAGCGACTTAGCACCGCAGCAGCATAATACAATTAGCATGTCCAGTTCCAGCTCAATCACTCAGTCGTGTTCGACTCTTTGCGACCCCATGAACTGCAGCACGCCAGGCCTCCCTGTCCATCACCAGCTCCCGGAGTCCACCCAAACCCATGCCCACTGAGTCGGTGATGCCATCCAACCATCTCATCCTCTGTCGCCCCCCTTCTCCTCCTGCTCTCAATCTTTTCCAGCATCAGGGTCTTCTCAAATAAGTCAGCTCTTCACATCAGGTTGCCAAAGTATTGGAGTTTCAGCTTCAACATCAGGCCTTCCAATGAACACCCAGGACTGATCTCCTTTAGGCTGGACTGGTTGGTTCTCCTTGCAGTCCAAGGGACTCTCAAGAGTCTTCTCCAACACCACAGTTCAAAAGCATCAACTCTTTGGTGCTCAGCTTTCCTTATAGTCCAACTCTCACATCCATACATGACTACTAGAAAACCATAGCCTTGACTAGACGGACCTTTGTTGACAAAGTAATGTCTCTGCTTTTTAACATGCTGTCTAGGTTGGTCATAACTTTTCTTCCAAGGAGTAAAAATCTTTTAATTTCATGGCTGCAATCACCATCTGTAGTGATTTTGGAGCTCCCAGAAATAAAGTCAGCCACTGTTTCTACTCTTTCCCCATCTATTTGCCATGAAGTGATGGGACCAGATGCCGTGATGTTAGTTTTCTGAATGTTGAGCTTTAAGCCAACTTTTTCACTCTCCTTTTTCACTTTCATCAAGAGGCTCTTTAGTTCCTCTTCACTTTCTGCCATAAGGGTGGTGTCATCTGCATATCTGAGGTAATTGATATTTCTCCCAGCAATCTTGATTCCAGCTTGTACTTCTTCCAGCCCAGCGTTTCTCTTGACGTACTCTGCATACGTTAACATGTAACATGTCAGGTGGATTGTTTACATCTCTATCTTCTATTAGATTGTCAGCAACTCATTTGCTCATCTTCAGATCCTCTTGAATGGACACATGGTCCTGTCCCAATACTCTAGCAAAGATATGTGGCATCGCTAAGCAGACTCGAGCACCTGAAGACAAACATCCAGTCCTCTCTCCCTCACCCCCCACCCATCCCCATCACCACACAACTGACTGAAAAGAACAAAGAAAAATAAAAACGAGGGCATTCGTTTTCTTATTAAAAGCAAGCTTTACGGTGTTCACTAAGGGAATTTATATTTTTAAAGCTAGTGAGGAAATACTATTGAATGAAGGTAGTTGTGATAGTTAATTTTATGTGTCAACTCGGTCAGACTGTGGTGCCTAGTTGTTTGCTCAAACACTAGCCTAGATATTGCTGTGAATAGTATTTTGTAGATGTTGGTTAACATTTATAATTAGGAGTTCAAGAAAAGATTACCCTCAATAACATGGGTGGGCCTCAATTATTTGAAGGCCTTCAGAGCAAATAAATGAGATTTACCAGAGTATAAAGATTATTGCTCCTTCCTCAAAAGGTTAACATAAAAATCCCTTCTATGGACTCTGGACACAAGACAGCAGCTCTGACTCTTCTGTGTTTCCTGCTGGCCTGGCCTACAGATTTCAGACTTGCCAGCTCTCACAATCATATGAGCCAATTCCTTTAAATTAATCTCTTCCACCATATATGTATTCTCTTGGTTCTGTTTCTCTGGAGAACCCTGACTAACACAATTGTGTTTCTAAACAGTTCTTTCTTTCACGGTATTTCTGAATGTTTTGCTTAATGAATATATCTATATTCTTACTTTTGTTATATTGAATAGGGGTAGGAGTTTATATACCACTTATTAATAGTAAATTCTGCTGGTGAGAAGAACAAGAGAGTATTGTGCAAGGAATCCAACAACACTGGCACCTCTCCTGGCAAGCAGAGAAATCCTATACCAGAAGTTTCCACTATGAACCTCTATTTGAGTCCAGAGTATGCAGCCTACCTAAATATTATGTCCTAGAGATTTTCTTATGGAGAAGGAAATGGCAACCCACTCCAGTATTCTTGCCTAGAGAATCCCATGAACAGAGAAACCAGGTGGGCTACTCTTCATGGGGTCACAGAGAGTCGGACATGACTGAATGACTAAGCACACAGATTTTCTTAAGCCAATTCATATGAACTGACAAATCCTAAACAGTTTCCATGGGCTTCCCTGGTGGTTCAGTGGTAAAAATCCATCTGCAACGTAGGAGACGTGGGTTGGATCCCTGAGTTGGGAAAATCCCCTGGAGAAGGATATGGCAGGAATCCAGGATTCTTGCTTGGGATATCCCACGGACAGAGCAGCCTGGTGGGTTGCAGTCCATAGTCTCTCAAAAGAGTGGGACACAAATTAAGCAACTAAACAATAACACAACAACCAACTTCTAATAAACTGAGAAGCTTGATCAAAACCTGTTTTTCCAAAAAGATAGGCCATATTTGGGACAGGGAGGAGGGTTTTAAGAGTTAATGCAACTCAAAATAAGATGTTGGTTTGCCCAGTTTCCATTGCCTCATTCATCAAGAGAGTTTGTGTTGTGACTCTTGGAAGTCAGTTTTATTGCATGATGTAATGGAGAAAATAATGAAGATTACAAATTTTCTTTATGTTTATGTTGTTTTAAACTACTGCCAGTTTATGGATATTTAAGAAGGTGAAGCAAAGAAAGCAGATTTAGTTTCTTTTAATTCATCCAAGTGGTTAGGTCCTGGAAATTTTTGAAGTAATATGTTGAAGTGTTTTTAGAATTAAAGTCTTAAATCCCACTTGGTAGACCTCCAAAGGCCCTCAAAGGCTTCACACTTTCCCCTAATGTTATATAACAGAACTCTCTCTGTCCACTTTAAAAGTGGACAGTTTTATATTCAGATCCAAACTTGAAATGTGGATTGAGAAGATGGTACCTGAGACTGTTGTGCTTTCAATGCTGAATTTCTCTGAGCTCAAAGGAATAACAGATTTGAAATTTTGGTGATTGTTGAGTCATGATCTCTGTGACTTTATATTTGTGATTATAGAGCCCTTGCCCTAGGCTCATTTAGGTGGCTCATTCTCAAAGGACACAGCTTTGCTAAAAGAAAACTACATCTATGAATACATGATTTAGTGAACATTTAGAGTGAACTGATAAAAGAAATCAACTGTGAAAGGAAAAATCCCATATGAATGGGTAATTGTTTGTATCAGCTCTGCTCTCCTGTTCCAGCCTCCTAGAGTAGGGACCTGCATTGAGACCAATTTTTTTGGGCTTGTGTGACTCTGAATTAAGAGGAAAGAGCTGAGGGAGAAAGATCTAAAGCACACAGCCAGGACTGAAGAAGAGTAGTGTGTTTTGAAAAAGAGGCACACAATCAGTTACTTTGTGTGAGAACAGTTGATGAGAGATAAGTGTTTAAGAGAGTCTGTTAATTACCTGCTTACCAGTTTCAAGGCTATGAGAATTTTTGGATTTTGAAATTGGGTTTCAGGTATTCCTGTGTGTTTTGATTATAGAGTCGGACATGACTAAAGTGACTTAGCAGCAGCAGTGCTCTAAGACTGGACCATATGGGTCACAGATTTATTAAAAAACATCAACATACTAATCTTGAGCTATATAAATTTCCGGACAAGTTCTGAGTACTGTTTGTCACTGCCTAGCTATTTTATTAAACTGTAGAGAGAAAAGTCAACAGTAAAATAACCTCAATCAGATAGTTAAGAGATTAGAATGAAAACACCTTCCTATCTCCTAGAATGAACTAGGGTGTGAATTTAAGTATCCTCTTTAAATTGACCGGTGAGTAGCTTCAGTTAGAACAGTATACTTTATACAAACACACACACACACACAGTTTTATTGTACTGGTTTGGGAATTGCATATTTTTTTACTGCTAAAAATTAGCATTTTGAATTGCAAATAGGCTACACTCACTATCAGTAATGCAAACTTAAAACATTCATAGAACTGGGCTGAGAACATGATCCCAGGCCTAGCAGGCAGTGAAATATCTGGTCAACATATAACTTAAACATTAAGTTCTTGAGTAATTTGCATTATGCTTTGTCTAGAAACAGTGAAAGCTAGCTTTCAGTTAAAAGAAAAAAAGTAGAAATATCTTGTTTTTCTGGCCCGTTTAATGTATTAAAGTGCTTTCACAAAACGAATACCATGACGCCAATAAGAAACGTTAGAAAGATGTTTCTTTTTTTTTTCCCAGAAAGTTAATATACATTTTTCACATGTGTATTTTCTCAAAGATTAAATTTGCATGTGGAAGTCCCTGACTAGACGTGTCTGGGAAACAGAAAGCTTGAACTCTCAAGGTTTCATTCAGCTAATATCCCTGGAGACCCTATTCTGTGCTGGAGACCCTCTTTTGTGTCCGGTTGGGACACAAAGGTCAGCAGGCGGCAGTCCGTGCTCTCAGGGAGCTACCCGCCGCTCAGGGAGGGGCCCAACTAGGACTTTGAAACAAACTGAAATGTCACCAGGAGGCTGCACAGCTGACGTGCCCCTAATTATCAAACCAATGAGGAGGTTCTGTCCATAAAAGCAACGTCTGCCTTCCGTCTGATCTGTGTAAATGGCCCCTACTCGCACCCCCCCACCGCCGCCCCCAAGCCCAGGGTACTAGAGAGCTGGGCCTCTACAGAGCAGCGTCTAAAACTCGCCCTCCCAGCCACCGGGTGTCAGGGCGCAGGGCGACAAGGACACGAGAGGGAGAAGCAGAGGCCCCAGCAGCAGAGGGGAAGTGGCCCACGGGACCCCGAAGGGGCTGCATCAGGTGGGTCGGGCTGGCGCTAGACCCTCAGTGTCATTCTTTCCGGAAAGGGTAAGCCGATGGCGTTGCTGCCCTTGTCTTCGGACTGGAGGGTCTGCCGCGCGCGTGATACGACTGAGGGTGCTTCGCCGCCCGCGCCGAGAGGCCGGGACCCCGGGACCCCGGGGGCGTGCCCTAGGCGAGGCTCCGCCTCAGACTCCCTCCCCCTAGGAGCGCCAGCCAGTCCTGAGCGGCGCCATCCCTTTCCCGGGTCATCGCCCCGCCCCTCTTCCGGCCCGCGAGCCCCCCGCGCGTCGCTTCTGGGCCGCGTTCGCTAGCTCTCGCGCGCTAGCCAGCCCGCCCTCTCAGCGCGCGCTCGGCAGCCCGACGAGGCGGGAGTCTCACAAGCCTGACGAGGCTTGCAGCGCTCATTACCACCGAGCGCCGGTCCGCTAAGGCGGTACGTTCGGTTCCCGGCCCGGGGACTGTCGGGGTCGCCGAATCTGTGGCCCCAGAGCGGAGGCGGCGGCGGTGAGGGGACTGGGCCAGGAGGAGGCGGACATGGCGGGGCTGAGGGCAGCGGGAGGAGGGTGGTCCGGGCGCCCTGGAAGCCACGTCGAAGGCTCGCGGGCGGGCAGTGCGTGGGGGACCGCGAGGAGTGCGGGGTCGAACAGGCTTGCATCAGCTCCGGCCCGGCTCGAAGGAAGGGCTGGGGACTGAAGGGGGCGGTCCTCGAGGGTTTCCGCGAGACCCTCAGGGGCATCGCGACGGCGGAGACGCCGCCTAGAGGCTGCTGCCACGTTTCCACAGCGCGTTACCTTCCGCTCGGGGTGGGCGACAGTCTTCCTCGCGCGGCCGTGGGCTTTCTGGAGCCGGAGACCCGGCTTGCTGTCTCGAGGGTGGAGGGAGGTCGCGCCTGAGGGCAGCCGAGTTCTCGAACCCGGGCCTCCGAAGGCTGGAACCTGCCCGGGGGCGGCGGACCCCGCGCGACTGTTCGCGGGGGAGGAAGGGAACGGGGCTCAGGGCCCTGCCCCCCTTAACTCGGGAAAAACCGCGATTGCAGAAGTTGGACGCGCTCGCGGGCGGTTCTTCCAGGAGTGGGTGGATACGTGCGGTGCCCCCTCACCTAGCGCTCCTCAAGAGCCCCGTGCCAGTGCCGGGCCGCGGGCTGCCGGGGCTTGATAAGCCCCCCTCCCAGCGCCGCGGGAATCCTGCCTCTCGGGGTCCGGAGCCCGCTTTGTGGCGCCGCGGGGCTGGTCCGGGGCTCCTCACCCACCCCCCGCGGCTGGGATTCCCTCCACCTTGGGAAAGTGTCCGGAAAAATACTTGTTTCCAAACGGGTGCGACTCGCCTCTGGTTACAAGGGGAGGGAAAAGTACAAAGTTATAAACTCCTGGCAGGCAGGGCTGGGTTTTCCTTGGGGTTCTCGGCCCGCCGCCGGGAGCCGAGGAGACTGGGGAACAAAGTAGAACTTGAGGAGCAGCCGCGGTGACTACGTCCCTGGATGACGTCACCGTGCGAGATTTAAAATGGGAGCTTTTCGCTCCGAGTGTGGGTGGAGGGTTTGCAGCCCCTTACTCGAGACAACTTCCCTTGCGTACCTCGGGTCTTCTGGGCCTTGCTGGGTTCTGCTTCCTGACTTTATAACTCTCCACTCTGCGGGGTGCCCTTCGGATACTCCTGGAACACTGACCTGTGAGGGTGGGTTAAATTGTCAGCTATTCAGGCACTATTCCTTCAAAAGTGAAAAAAAAAAAAAAAATTCCATATGACTCATCTTGTGTTACAACCCAAAGCCACCACTAAGTGGTTCTTTCCTTCCTTTCTTCCTTTTATTTTCTGATGTGAAACAGAGGGCCTAGCGGGCGGGGGAGGCGGGGGGGGGGGGCGGGGGGAAAGGAAAACAAAACCCCACACTCAGATATGTAGAGCAGAGTTGGCAAATTGAATGAAGAAAATCAGTTAGTTGGGGATGGAGTATATTTCTTTAGCGTGATTCCTTGTTTTCTTTGGTGGGGTGGAGGCTGATGTAGTTCCATCAGCAAGTTTCATCCCAAAGCATATATTAAATTGCAGTGGGTTTTCTTTTCTATCATAACGTGGTGGAGTATAAATATAGCTTTATACGTGGAAATGGCTGACGTTTTTTTCAACAGGAGGCTGCACAGCAGTTGCAGAAGGCTGGGGTTATGTGCTGCTGGCCATAGAAGAAACTCATTCTAGGGTTCCAGGAGGAAGGTTTGGGTGTCTTCCCATCTAGGATAAGGGTAGCTATCGCTGCCAGCATACTTCTCAAATACCATACAGAATTTATTTCACACTGACATCCCTTATTTGAATTTGCACAAGGAGGAAAGGAATCGTGAAGACAGACTTTAAAAGGAAGTTTGGGAAAAGAAAAAGGAAGCTAACAGAATCAGCTTTAGTTTTTAAATCTGAAAGAACTATACGTAGGTTAGTCAGTTTTTACACCAAACATAGCAGGGGCTGTATGTCTTTAATAATTGGTTCTGAAAAGGTGGTGGTGCTTAGTAAATGCAGCATCTGATAACTCCAAGTAACTTATAGCAGCCAAATGAATGAGCTCATCTGTTAAAGACAGAATATACATTGAAACAATCCCAGTACAGGATATCCAGTACAAGGTTTTTGCTTTTATGGATTAATCAATGATAAATCAGATCTGACATTTAAAAAGAATCCTTCTTGAGGCAATTCCAAAATGCAGCTGAATCTCTGATTATTCCTTTTAGTTTGATTTTCCATGAATGATCCTGAATTTCCACTTTCTTAAATATGCTTTTACCTAAAGGTAAATATGTCTCTGGTCCTGAAAGAATGCTTATAGAAGCTCGATGGTGGATCTTTTTCTTTGTGTATGACAGGTTTGTTGAAATACAGTGCACACACTGTATAAACCACACATTTAAAATGTACAGTTCATTGGTATTAGTATATTCACTAAGTTGTACAACCATCACCACAGTCAATTTTGGGACATTTTCATCATTTCAAAAGGCAATCTTAGACTCACTGACATCACTCCTCCCCCATTCTCCTACCCCTAGGCCACTAACCTATTTCTTGTTTATGTAGATTTGCTTATTCTGGACATTTCATATAATTAGTGTTCTACAGTATTTGGTCTTTTGGCTTCTTTCTCTTAGTGTAATGTATTCAAGGTTCATACATGTTGTAGCACCTATCAGTTTGTCATTTCTGTTGCCGAATAATATTCCACGTTTTATTTATGCATATATCACTTGCTCCACATTTACTTTGTTTCTGCTTTTTGGTTATTATGAATAATGTTGCTGTGGACATTTGTGTACAAGTTTTTGTGTGAACATATGGCTTCATTTTTCTTGGGTATAGAGCTAGGAGTAGAATTGCTAGGTCATATGGTAGCCATATATATGTGACCTTTTTAGAAACTGCTAAACTGTTTTCTATATTGGATTTTAAAGTGGACTTGTTTTTTATGTTTTGAAGTACAAGTTATTTCTTAGAATTTTAAACTTGAATTATTTTACTTAAATATTTATGCATGTAGTAAAAGCTATATAGTGGGATCATTGTAGTGCTTCTCTTTGAGTGATATCTCTGATTTTTATTTTAGCTAACAGGAACAACTTGGTGTGCTCTCTTTAGTGAACTCCTTACAAAGGTGATAAAATTCTTAAGCTGTATTTAATAATAAGGTCTTTATGGCATAAATTAGTGACTGTTCCCGCTCCAGATATCAGCCAATGAAACACGAGATAAAATTGGGAGGAGGAAAGGGGGCTGTAAAGGAGGTATATTTCATAGAGCTTTATCTTCAAATTTTGATGTCTCAGTTTTTTGAGAAAAACTATTTTATCTTTGTAGGAGAAAATGAAGAACGAAATCGCTGCTGTAGTCTTTTTTTTCACAAGACTAGTTCGAAAACATGATAAATTGAAAAAGAAGCAGTCGAGAGGTTTGCTGAGAAATTGACCCTGATACTTCAAGAAAAATATAAAAATCACTGGTATCCGGAAAAACCATCAAAAGGACAAGCCTACAGGTAAAGGATTAGCTTGGACATTTGAATTGGACTGAGTGAAGAGGATGATCATCAGCTCCTCAAATAAGTGCCAGGCCAGAGGAGTGATGGTGTCCTGTCCATGTCTTTCACAGTTTAGCTGCATCATACCCAGCTCAGGAGTGGCTCATTTATTTTTTCCTTATTCACTTTAAAATACAAGCATTTGTTGTTGGGACTTCTACTGCCAGGACTTGGGAGGCCAATCTGTAGACTCCTGGGAATTAGTCTTGTGGTCATAGTGTGACTCCTGAGTGTTTTTCTTTGTGTATCACAGGTAGTTGAGGATTTTCACAATTGTAGAGGACCCCTAAAACTATCACTTAGAAAAGAGCATGGAAAGAGTTGAGAGAAATGAGTTCCTTGTATCTAAAAGTAAATTACATGCGACATATTAAAAGTTTTCTGGCAAATGAGAAATAAGATTATTAGACACCTGATATATTTTTGACACTAGAGAAGGAAATGGCAACCTTCTCCTGTACTCTTGCCTGGAGAATCCCATGGACGGAGAAGCCTGGTAGGCTACAGTCCATGGGGTCGCAAAGAGTTGGATATGACTGAGTGGCTTCACTCACTCATGTTCTTGACACAGGAATGATTTCATTTGTACTGTGCATAATTTGTTGTAGTAGAAGCCACTGTAACCATTTTATAGATGAAGGTAACTTACCTATGATTCGCAAATGGTAAATACTAGCTCTGGAATTTGAATTCAGGTCTAACTCACCCTAAATTCTTAGGAGCTTTCTGTTATACCTCAGTCTGACCACTGCTTGTCTCTGAGAGTGAAGGCAATTCTCACTCCCAGCTGTCTTTTGTACTCCAGTTTATAAGTTCCATATACAATTTAAAGAAGAGCAGACTCCTGTAAAACATGTCCTGGCATGTTTTGTCTTTAGTATTTATGTGACTACTTGGGAACTTGAGTTGAGAATGTTCTACTAAACTTAGCTGTCAAACTGTGTCCCATTTGTGGATGTGACCAAAAAAAAAAAAAGTGGAACAGTTGTGACTGTCATGAAAATAAATTCTTTTATTTTTGCATATTGCTGCCCCTAAAGATTCCTCCACAGATCAGCACTTGACACTAAAAAGAATTTTCTTTCAGTCACTGAGCTCTTGTCAAGTGTATGACTATTTACAGAGTGTGCAAAGGAGGTGAAAATATGACTTGTTTAGTTCTCATTTGTGAAAAGCAAGGTAAGCATGTGATCTGTTGAAAAGAATCAAAGTAATTGATATATTTCTCTCATTTTTAATCTAAAGAGGTTTCCTAGTATACTGGAAAATGTGGTGAGTGAAAGTAGAAATGTGGATGTAATTCAAGTTATTGTTTTTTTATCCTCTCACTTGATTCTCTTAATTTTTTCCTGCACATCTTCATTTCTGATAAAGTGAACAGCTTTTGTGAATTAGAGCTCTTGAGGCTTTTTACACTGATGTAATTGACATTGGACTAAGACTTTTGGTTGTGCCAAGCCACTGTACTGTTACTGAAAAAGGAGACACTGTCAAGTAAATGCTTAAAGATCAGACAGTGTACAATTTCATTTCCATTAATTTCAAAAACTTGAGGAAAAAAGTTAGCCAAACAGGATTAAATTGGCATGTAATCAGAACTATCATTATTGAGTCATTTTGAAGGCATCTTTGAAGTAGAAAACTATTAGAGTTAATAGTGGGTTGTTTCTTTTATAAAAATGAGTAGACTATAGAATTAACCAAAGTTATTAGACTCTTCATAGAGTAGGTTGGAGGTGTTTTTTTTCTTCTAAAGTTTTTATAAATTAGTATGTTTCTCTGCAACATATACAAATAAGGGCAATTTGGCAACATTACGGAGGTCTGTAAAAATATTCATAGTCTTTGAAAACTGAGTCTCCTAAAATCTATTCTAGAAGCATAATCAGAAATGCAGACAAATATGTATGAATATGGATATTTCTTGCACTTTATAATTGCAAAAAATTGGAAAGCACTACACTGTCAAGTAAATGATAGACTATTTTTATGCAACTTTTAAAATCTTGTTTTTGAAGAGTGGCTAATGGGTGAGTAGTCACAGTATCTAGAGTGAAAAAAATAGCATAGAAATATGTATGGTATGCAAATTTTGTTGAAACAGAGTCTCTAAGCCTTTATATTTACATATATTTTTTTAAGCTTAGAGCCTACATCTTCACTGTATGTTAAAAACACATACATATATACATGTAAAATCTGTCTCCTTACCCTTAACTGATTCTGATCCTGAGCACATGGGACTTTTGAATCAACCTACACAACATTAGAATCAATAACATAAGACCATCTCATAGAAAGGAACAAAGATTTTCTTACATGTTTTAAACTAGTTTTTGATTTTTACTCTGAATTTGCTAAATTGTTAATGGTGATGTTACAATAAGTATAGGTCTGACTGGGGTTGTTTAATAAGATGAACTTTGGCATCTGGTCTGGATCTGAACTCTGCATTCACCACTTTCTTGCCATGTAATTTTGGGCAAGTTACTCAAACTCTCTGCCTTCTTTCTTTCTTGCAATGGAGAAAATAGTATGTAACTCACAGGATCAATGTGAAAATTTAAAGAGTTAATATAGACATACTTTGTTTTATTGTACTTTGCTTTATGTCATATCACAGATGTTGTCGTTTTTATAAATTGAAGGTTTGTGCAAGCATGCATTGAGCAAGTCTGTCAGCGCCACATTTGCAATTGCATTTGCTCATTTTGCGTCTCTGTCACATTTTGGTAATTCTTTACAGTATTTCATACTTTTTCATTACTATATTTGTTTTGGTGATCTGTAATAAGGGATCTTTGATGTTACTATTACAGAGACTTGATGAAGGCTCAGGTGATGGTTAGCATTTTTTAGCATAAAGCTATGTATATTGTGCTTTAGATGAAATGCTGTTGCACACTTAATAGACTACAGTGAAGTGTAAATATAACTTATATACACTGAGAAATCAAAAATTTGTGACTGGCTTTATTGTGATACTCGCTTTATTGCTCTGGTCTTTAACCAATCCATAATGTACGAGGTATGGCCATACATACAAAGTATTTAGAAAACTCTCCATTCCATGGTAAACCTTCAAAAAGGGTTATTATTATTACTACTTAGAAATACATATTAGCTGTTATCTAATGAGAACTTTTTCACTGTTTTAAATGAAAATGGAAATTGACTAATTAAATATAAACACATTATTCTCTTGATGTTACAGTATTATGGTTAGTATTATCAATATTTGTCAATTAACTTATATTTTCTATATTTTAAAGCTTTGGGTCTGAAGAAGAAGTAAAATGATTTACTCTAAATTCACCCTGTAAATCACAGGCTTCTCTTGTGGCTCGGATGGTAAAGAATCTGCCTGCAATGCAGGAGACCCAGGTTCAATCCCTGGGATGGGGAGACCCCCTGGAGAAGGGAATGGCTACCCACTCCAGTATTTTTGCCTGAAGAATCTCTTGAACAGAGGAACCTACAGTCCATGGGGATCACAAAGAGTTGGACATGACTGAGAGACTTGACACTTTTACTTTCATACTTTCACCCTATAAATCAGGATTAGTACAAAAGCCTGGATTCTCTTGGTTCATTTCTTAGCTGTAGGCAGTAAATACTTGCATTGTAAAAATTTCTCTATGTAAGCAGGATACTTATTTTAACAGGTATTTTTGCATTCATACTGAGAGCCATCTTTGAGCATTCTGTTAGGTAGCTGTGGTTGGTACTTCTTAGGTTAAAAGAAAAAATGGGACAGATAGATGAGAATTCCCTGGTAGTCCAGTGGTTAGGACTCTGTGCTTTTACTGCTGTGGGCCCAGGTTTGATCCTTAGTCAGGGAACTAAGATCCTATAAATTCTGTTCTAGAATAGTCTTTATTGGTTTAGAATTTTTTCACTTTTTGCTAACTAAAAATAAGAAAACCCTTGAGTAACACAGATAAGCCAGTAACACTTTTGGATTATATTTTACTCTTAATACATGATATAAATGGTTCTGTGTCCTTGACTAATTTGGTATTTAGAGAACAGTTACAGGTAAGGCAAAGGATACCCTTCTTAAGCAAAGTAACGACAGAGCAAAACTTGTGACAAAAATTTCTGAATATTGTTTAAAACATTAGTTAAATAAACAATATTAAACATTAGCTGGAGATTTTGTTATATAGGAATTTGGCTAATTTTTTGCATTCAAAGTTCTAAGTAATTTCATGCACTTTCATACTCCTTGCTTGTTGAAGTACATGTGAGGTTGAGTAGTTACTATCTGAAATGAGGTAGAGCCAGTCCTACTGATTTCCCTGTGCTCATGCAGATGCCCTCTTCTTTCTACTAGGCTGGGTAGCATTGATGCTGCTGCTGCCTCTTTGCCTTTAGTTCAGATTTGTTATCTATTTAGGTAAGTATTCCTGAGTTCTTTACCAGGGTTTTATTTTTTAAGTTCATGTTGGCAAATACTAGTAGATATAACTAAGTGTCTGATTTAAATTTTATTTAAAGCTATTAACATTACTCTACTTTTTGTAGATGCATTCGTGTCAATAAGTTTCAGAGAGTTGATCCTGATGTCCTGAAAGCCTGTGAGAACAGCTGCATCTTGTACAGTGACCTGGGCTTGCCAAAGGAACTCACTCTATGGGTGGACCCGTGTGAGGTGTGCTGTAGGTGAGTTTGGCAACTGAACTGATTACCATGCTGGAACTGATTTTTATGAAATTCTCTCAGGTACTGCCTATACACGTATCTTAATGGCCAGGAGCTGGTTGGTTGGCTTTCTCAGAGTGAATTTTGTAAACTATTCTTCTTGGAGGTGATAGTAAAAGACTGGTTACACTCCTGTTTTACAACTAAAGAAACTTAAGAAATGATAGAGCAGAGTGTTTTTTTGAAGAGCTTTACCAAGTTTATTGTAGAATTTAGATACCTTGATTCTCTGTAGGTCAATTATTACCATCTTACATTGATGGTGCCCTTGTCTTTACTGTCTTCAAACTAGGAAAGTTGTTAATCCCAAATAATACTGGATAATTACTTTTGGTTGGTCTCTGTTGCTGTTTGTTTTTACTCTTGCCTCTCTCCCCGCTTTTTGGCTTTTAAGTGGCTGAGTGAAATTTTCTTGGTTTTATTTTCATAACGGAAATTATTTCTTGTCTCCCAATGAGCAGAATTGTAAAAGGTAGGTGTGTTAGGTATGAAAAAGCATTCATTGTGGACCAGGCATTCTTATTTGTGGAAATCAAAGTGACATTATTCTTTCAAGTAGCTTAAAGTGTAATAAGGAGAAGAAAGAATAAGCAGATAACAACAGAGTGAGATTTATGCTATAATAGAAATATGTACAAGATGCACTGGTTGGTGGCACAAAGGAGAAAGTTACTGCCTCACGGAAAACTGTAGTCACCCCTTGGTATATCAGTGAAGGATTAGTTCCAGGACACTCCTCACCACACATGCGCACATGCACAGCCAGAACTAAGATCCTCGGATTCCTAAGTCCCTTATATGAAATAGTGCAGTATTTGCATATAACCTATGTATAGCTTCCAATTTACTTTAAATCATCTCTAGATTACTTATAATACCTAATATAATGTAAATGCTATGTAAATAGTTACCTTAAATTGAAAAAGTTCAAGTTTTTCTTTTACGAACTTTCTGATTTTTTTCCCCCAAATATTTTTGTTCTGTGGTTGGCTGAATGCACGGATGCAGAACCCATGGATACAGAGGACTGATTTTATTGAGTAGGTGATTATTGAGCTGAATAGGGAAGGAGTTGTAGTTGACTAGATGACAAAGTGGGTGTTTCCCACTTTGAGGGAACAGGATGAACAGATGCATGGAACCCCCTGCGAGTGATTTCCTAAGCTGTTTCTTTAGGGTTTTCTGTTTGGTTTAGAGGTACAGTTCACCCATTGATTATACTAGAGGTGCTTTTGATGTAACCCTAATATGTTTTAAAGGTGGTCATAGGCTGTGACTTGATTTTCATCAATGAAAGTGGTGATGAAAACATGCTGAATAAATACGTGGTTGTTCTGCAACAATTTTCTGGACCACCCTGGAGATGCTTGATATAAACTGGTGTCTTATGTAAGCTTATTGCTTTGGGAAACTGGGGGCACATAGATTCTCCAGTACTTGTTTCTCATAAAAAGGAATAGCAGCAATTTTTGGTCTGAGAAGGTCAGACAATTTTAGAGTCTGAGACTAAGGAAGGACTTATATCAGGCCAGGGTCAGACTTTGTTTTGTAGACTTGGTCCACTGAATCCCTGCAGAAGACCTTTCAGTATACAAGAAATAGCTATCACAAAGTTGACTGTATTGAAATACTTACTTTTCAAAGCCTACACTTTGATCCTGATTTACTCTTAATTCATGCACAGTTCTTTTAAGTTAATTGTGTAGTTTTTAAGCCCATAAAGACTTACATGACATTTGAAGGGGGATTGTTCAAAATATAGTTGACTTTCCATATCTGAGGATTCCATATCCATGCATTCAACCAACTTTAGTTCAAAAATATTTGAGGGGAAAAAAATTAAAGATAAGTTCTAAAAAGCAAAACTTGAATATGCTATGCTATGCAACTATTTACATAATATTCAAAGTATTTGCATAATATTTACATTGTATTAGATATGATAAGCGGAGAAGGCAATGGCACCCCACTGCAGTATTCTTGCGTGGAAAATCCCATGGACGGAGGAGTCGTGTCCAGTCCATGGACACGACTGAGCAACTTCACTTTCACTTTTCCCTTTCATGCATTGGAGAAGGAAATGGCAACCCACTCCAGTATTCTTGCCTGGAGAATCCCAGGGATGGGGGAGCCCGGTGGGCTACTGTCTATGGGGTCGCACAGAGTCGGACACTACTGAAGCGACTTAGCAGCAGCAGCAGATATGATAAGTAATCTAGAGATAATTTAAAGTGTATGGGAGCATGTGGGCAGGTTGTATGCAAATACCTTGCCATTTTATTTAAGGTACAATACTTGGGCAGCCATAGCTTTTGGCATTGGGAGAGGAAGGGGAGAGGATGGTCCTGCAACCAGTCCCCCAGGATACTGTTGTCATAAATCTACAAAAAAGTAATAGTCTAACATAGAAGTGGGAACAAAAAAGCTAAAGTTGAGCCAAATATATTATCACACTGTCAAATAAGAAATATTTAATACAACAGTCTTAAATCATTAGGGGAAAGTTTCTGTATCCAAGGATGTTTAAGAAGTTGGTGAATTACATGAACATTTTGGACATACTGATTTGAAATGCTTAAACCATATCTTGACACCTGAAGATGAGCTTTAGTTACGTGGACATTCTATTTTACTTAAGTGAATACTTCATTATTTGATAATACCAGATAATGAAAAATTACTGAGCTTTCTCATCTTGCTAGTATAAGAAAATCCTTGCATTGCCTTCTATATGATCAAAATTTTGCCTCAAATTGACTATGATGTGAGTTTCTTCACAGTTAATAGAAATTATCTTCAGAATGTTCATTAAGTGATGATAGAAATCCCAGGGGAAACAAAGTGTTAGTAATTGGGTAGAGATTATTGCTATAAATTAATAAAAGGAAATTGAGATATTTATTAGTGCTTTTGAATCCAAACTGGGAATATTCTTAAAACTAAAACTGATATAGCAGTTACATAGTTGAATAAATAATCTGAGTCATTAAAAATAATAAATCATTGTATACTAAAAGCTATGGTTGTAAAAAAATATTTGAAATCAACTCAGAACATTTTTCATAGAATTATTCCATCAGGATAGATATTGGAAGAATGCAAAAGCAGTATAGTTAGAAAGGTTATCACTTCGTGAAATACTTTAGATTATACTAAACAAAAAACAGATCTTTGCTATAAGGAGAAATCCTGCAAATAGCTGGCATGTTACTATCTACGCAGTAGTCTACACTTCTTTTTGTTTGTAATTTCTGTAATCCTTTCTTTTCCTGGAAGATAAAGAGCATTAGATACTATTGATATTTTTCAGATTAACTCAGTTGGTCTTAATGTTTTAGCAGTGTGTTTAAATTTTAAATTGTAAAGTTTAAAACTTGTCCCTTACTAATTCTAAGGAATTAATTACATGTTCTAATATTACGGAAATATAGTAAGCTGCTTCACTTATCCTGAAGAGAACCCTTATGCCAAAATACTACCAAGAGAAAAATGCAAAACCTAATTGAGCTCAAGTGTCAAAGAAATCTGAGTTAATAAAGCTTTTCAGTCATTTGGATGTATGCCCTTGGTTTACGTTTCTGTTTCTACTGAGGTAGGGTTTTTTTCTCAGATTTCTTGCCTTTCTGTTTTGCCTGAGTTGAAATTGTAGTTCATGAATTCTGTGTTGTGAAGAACTCACCCAATTGTTCAGGCATTTTCCAAGAAGAAGAATCACCAGTTGAAGAACAACCACTATTTCCAACTATTTCCAGCTTCCTCATCCTGCAGATAAGAAACTAAGGCCTGGAGAGACTGAATAACTTGTACCTGGGTACAGCTAGTACATGGCAGAGCAGAACCAAAAACATGTCTCGTGCTCTTTCCACCATCCTATAGCGGTTTATGAGATAGACTGAAAAAAAATAGAAAAAGTGATTATATACTGTATTTAGATTGTATTTATGGCCCCATTCAGCCCAGGAGAATAGAAGATAGCACAGCTGAAAGGAATAGAACTCACCTATGAGACTACTTGATTGCCATTTAAACTTTCATAGACTTTGTTATAATTAGGCCTTTTACTTAATTGTAAATATCCTGATTCAGAAATAATTTGAGATGAGTTATCTTGAAATGAAATTAATTGACATCATAGTTAACCTTATTTTTCTATTGAAGTCATTCTTATATTTTGTAAGCTTGGAATCATTTGTTTAACTTTAATTACATGCTGTGTAAGACTGCTTAACAGTTTATTTCCTTTGTCCTAACACTTCCTAGAAATTGTTTCATAGTGTTTATAATGTCTAATTTATTTGAATAGATTTGTGGGTTTCTTCTCTGTCCTCTCAATGAAAACTCCTAGTTTTACTGTGTGTTATGCTATTTTCCCCTGATGGCAGATTTTTTTTTTCTAGTAACCAACAGCCAAAGTTTTATCCTGAGTTTTTCTTAGATCAAGGCTTTAAAAATGTTTTGGAAGAATAAAAAACACTGCTTAATTTAAAAGAAATGAACATTTATCATAAGAATCTCTGTGAAATCAGCAGTGTAATTCAAGAAAAATCCTTTTATTTTCCTCAACAGTAGCTATATTTTCCTCTTTAGCCTCAACAGTTGCCTCAGTTCTCATTTTTGTCAGTGTAGATACAGGAAACACAGGCCCCTTTTTAATTTAATTGCAGTAAAAGTAAATCCCATAAGAAATATCTAACTGATTTTTGACTTGAATTACTATGATCTACAATATAGAGGTCAATTAAGAATTTATTAGAAAGTTTTACTGTATCAATGTAAATGGCCAATACATTCATGTATGGCCAATTTCAATGGTGCATACAAAAATGTAATCCATGAATTTCTCTTGGGGCACTAGAAAATTGGAAAAAAGAATGAATGAGGTCACTTTTTTGGTACGTTAATAGACTGGAAAACTGTGGCCTGCCTGTTGGCATGGAGCTGGGTTAACATACTATATATGTAGAATCAAGTTCTGGGAGGGTTCCTTCTTGGCCCAGGACTGATGGCATGTCCAGACCTGTTCAGTTGTTTTTATGGACATTTGTTGCTTTGTTGATGTAACTTCAGGGTTTCTAAGTTTTTGGATTTTTTTATTCTTAGGTATGGAGAGAAAAATAATGCATTTATTGTTGCCAGCTTTGAAAATGAGGATGAGAACAAGGATGAGATTTCCAAGAAAGTTACCAGGGCCCTTGATAAGGTTACCTCTGATTATCATTCAGGATCTTCTTCTTCAGATGAAGAAACATGTAAGGAAGTGGAAGTGAAACCAAATTCTGTGGCTGCGACCCCCAGCCCTGTGTACCAGGTAAGCATGAAGTGGCTCTATACTGAAGGTCCTGAGCAGGGCTTGCAAGGTCATCCTTGGTAGTCCTCATAGTGCCCACGGTTTCTGACTTGAGATTTTAGATCACAGTTCTTGCCTTTTCACACTAAGGGGAAGTAGCATAGGCATCCTTAGTCATTTTATCAAAGGTCTGCTTTACTATTCAATAAGTAGGATAAATATATTTCAAAAATAATAGGAAGTATCATGTAAATAAAACATTCCTGATGTTTTAAAATCCTTAGTGCTTTCAGAAACAGCCACTTTTTTTTGTAGCCTTTAACACTTCCAATTTGTAACTTCAGGTTTAACTTTCATGTTCCTCCCTCCCTGTGGTTAAAGAGAAACCTCAATTTTTCTTTAGTTAATTTTTCATTCAAGCCCAAACAATATCTTTCTTTGCCTTAACATGTAAAGAATCATATAACAAGCATGAGAGCTTCCCTGCTGGTTCAGTTGGTAAAGAATCTGCCTGCAATTCAGGAGACCCAGATTCGATCCCTGGGTTGGGAATATCCCCTGGAAAATGGAATGGCGACCCACTCCAGTATTCTTGCCTAGAGAATTATATGGACAGAAGAGCCTGGCAGGCTGTGGTCTATGTGGTCACAAAGAGTGGGACACAGCTGAGCAACTAACACATAGCAGTCATATGTGTACTTTGTTCACTTATTACTTATACCCCACATACCAAGAAACAGTTAATGTATTATAGTTTGAAAAATTCTTAACAGCAGTACTTTTCAACAGGAAATATTTTCAAGTAAAAAAAAGTAAAAATCTTTTGAGTTGAGCCTTCTTCTCTACATGTACTTTTTCTGATTTTGAGTCTATTTGTAAATATACCTATTTTTATTAAGTTGGCCTTAATTAGATATAATTAAACATAACAGGTTTCTGGTAGGGTTTGATTTGGCCTAAAATGAGAATTTAGTCCTTAATGAGTAAGAAATCAAGAGTATCATGAGTATTAGAGACTGAACCTTTAAAAAAATTAATTTGAAACAGTATGTGCGTCCATGCTGAGTCACTTCAGTGGTGTCCAACTCTGCAACCCTATGAACGGTAGCCCATCAGGTTCCTCTGTCCATGGGATTCTCCAGGCAAGAATATTGGAGGGGTGGCCATGGCCTGTTTCAGGGACTCTTCCCAACCCAGGGATTGTACCTACATCTCTTAAGGTCTCCTACACTGGCAGACAGATTCGTTACCACTAGCGTCACCTGGAAAGCCAGAGTACAGCAGTGAC
Organism: Nanger dama; assembly: GCA_917880005.1. Taxonomy (NCBI): domain Eukaryota; kingdom Metazoa; phylum Chordata; class Mammalia; order Artiodactyla; family Bovidae; genus Nanger; species Nanger dama. The sequence goes on from CAKJTW010000020.1 coordinate 19,667,280, forward strand.
ACGTCTTCCTCTTCCCCAACCACCAATCTTGTGCCCTTGCATGAAGGTGTTCATTACCAGTTATTTTTGTATCCTTCCCAAGCGAGTCCCTATATAGATAAGTAAACATAATATTTGTATTTCAGGGCTCATTGTAAGACCACTGACATAAATATTTTGGACTTTTTTTCCCTCTGTGTGATGCATTATGTACTACAAATTACCATTGTATTTTTTTATTATTATTATTTTTTACTTTATTGGTTTTGCCGTACATTGACATGAATCCACCATGGGTGTACATGAGTTCCCAATCCTGAACTCCCTCCCACCACCCTCCCCATATTATCTATCTGGGTCATCCCAGTGTACCAGCCCCAAGCATCTTGTATTGAACCTAGACTGGTGATTCGTTTCTTACATGATAGTATACATGTTTCAATGCCATTCTCTCAAATCATCCCACCCTCTCCCTCTCCCACAGAATCCAAAAGTCTGTTCTATACATCTGTGTCTCTTTTGCTGTCTCACATACAGGGTTATCATTACTATATTTCTAAATTCCATATATATGTGTTAGTATACTACATTGGTGTTTTTCTTTCTGGCTTACTTCACTCTATGTAATGGGCTCCAGTTTCATCCACCTCATTAGAACTGATTCAAATGTATTCTTTTTAATTGCTGAGTAATACTCCGTTGTGTATATGTACCACAGCTTTCTTATCCATTCATCTGCTGATGGCCATCTAGGTTGCTTCCATGTCCTGGCTACAAATTACCATTGTTAAATTACCTGCAATTCATTGAGATGTGTGGTAATTTTATCTCAGAATTTTATTTGTTGTTACTCAGTAAAGCAAGAATATGAATCCCAAATTGAACTTATTGCTACTAATTTTTACAAGTAAATTGACTGTTAATTTTTAGATTTTCTTTTAAAATTAAATTGTACTTGTTTTCCCCCTTGTTGAAAGACTACTGGGATAAAATTCTAACAGAAAAGCATAGAAATGGAAGTGTCTTTTATGTGCTTTTAAAATATAACAGTTTTTCTTGACATTACATTCACTTGCAAAACATTTCATAATGAAGAAGCATAGTTCAGCTCTTAATAGTCATTGTGTAGAAAGTTGGAGCAGATGGTCCACTTTAAGATCTTTTTTACCTGTCTATTTTTTTTCATCTTGAATCTGGCTTTACCAAGAAGAACCTTTAAAAAAGAGGTTATCAAAGTAGAGACAAAATAATTTCTAGCTTGGGGGTCTTTGTTCTCTGATAGGGGTCTGTGTTTTCTGAAAGGAACCTCCAAAGATAATTCTCCACTAAGAATGAAGATTATAATTTCTCCCCAAATTGGTCTACAGATTCACTTTGCTATCAAAGTCCCAAAAGGCTTTTGTCTAGATAAAATTCAAAGAAAGAAGAATCAAGTCAGAGATCTCACATTAATATCAAGTCGTTATGTTTATCAAGACAGTGTGTTAATGGTTTGTTGTTTAGTCACCAAGTCGTGTCTGACTCTTTTGTGACCCCATGGACTGTAGTCCACCAGGCTCCACTGTTCATAGGATTTCCCAGGCAAGAATAGTGGAGTGGGTTATGATTTCCTTCTCCAGGGCATCTTCCCCACCCAGGAATCAACCTGCCTCTCCTACACTGGCAGGCGAATTCTTTACCACTGAAACACTAGGGAATCCCTGTGGTAATGGTTTAAAGATACACAAATATATTATTGGAAAAGATAGTAGACTTATGTACAAAAATTTTTTAAATAAGTGCCAAAGGAATTCAGTGGGGAAAATCTATAAGAACTGGTACTGAAACGATTGGATAATTCTTTTTTTTTAAGTGACTCTAACTGCTACCTTATACCATACATTAAAAAAAAACCAACTCATTTTAAATGGGTCACAGGCTTAAACATAAATGCTTAATCTCTGACACTTGGAAGAAAACATAGGGAGATAACTTTATTATTTAGGATAGGCAAAGATTTCTTCCAAAATGTTAATAAATTTGACCTCATAAAAATTAAAACTTTTTGCCCATCAGGAGAAGCCGTAAAGAAAATGAATGAGCAGAAGTATAGGCTGGAACAAAATATTTTCAATACATATATTTGTCAAGGACTTGTTTTCAGAATATACTTTAAAAATCAGTCCTATAAATCAACAATAAAAGACAAATGATCCAAATAACAACAGTGGGTATAAGATGTGAAAAAACACTTGTACAAAAGAAGTTATATAAATGGCCACTAAGCAAATGAAAAAGGTGCTCAACCTTATTTGTTATCAGGTAATTGTAAATTTAAGCCACAGTGAAACAGTACTTTCAGAATGGCTAAAATTAAAACATCTGGCAGTACCAAGTGCTGACAAGGATGTGAAGAAGCTGGATTCATAATTGAAGTGTAAAAATATTGTACAACCACTTTGAAAACTGTTTGGCACTTAAATATGCATCTGCCCTATAACCCAACAGTTCCACGCCTAAGTATTTAACAAGAGAAATGAACCATATCTACAAAGCCTCTTAATAGAATGTTTATAACAGCTTTTTTATATAACAGTAAAAAAACCAAATATCCATTAACAAGTGAATGGGGAAAGATAGTCATATATTCATTCATACAGTAGGATAATAGCAATAAAACATTTCATAATAGACACAGTACGGAAAGACCTAAAAAACATTCTGTTGAGCAAAAGAATTTTGCCGGGAATTCTTTGGTGGTCCAGTGGTTAAGGACTCTTGTTTTCACTGCCAAGGGCACAAGTTTGATTCCTGTTCGGGAAACTAAGATCCCACAAGTCATGGGATCTTAGTTTACAGCCCCCCAAAAAGAATATTGCTAGACACAAAAGAATATATACCTTCCATTTATATGATGTTCACAAATAGGGAAAACTCAGTCTGTAATAGAAATTTGAACAGTGGTTGCTTGTGGGAATCATTATTCCAGAATTGTCTACTTACCAGGACCCCAATGTAGAAAGAAATGAAAACATTCCACTCCACTATTGGTTTGTAGTATAGGTCAGTTATTAGCTGGAACTTTTAATAAATCTTTCATTTCCCCATTATTGTAGGTAATCAAGAATTAACTGTGCATGCTAAGGTTATTCACTGCAGCGTTGTTTTGTTTGTTTTTGTGCATCATTTTTTTAAAGACTGAAAGCAACCGAAATGTCCTATCAACAAGATACCACTTAGTTATGGCATAGTCATTGCATTACTGTCTAGCTGTAGATTTATGAAAAAGTCATTATATATTGATATGAATGTCTCTGAAATGTATTATTGAGTGTAGAAGCAGTATGCAGAATTGTGGATATTCAGTGTGTATATCGATGTACATACAAGTATATTCATAGAATATCTCCAAAGATAATAAAAAAATTGATTAGTGTCTGTTGCCTCTGAGAGGGTAGCTGGTAATCAGATAAAGAGAGACTTTTTTTTCCACTATATACAACTTCGTGCCTTTTGGATTTTCTATCCTAAATGTAGTGCTGATATACAGAATATAAATTTTTAATCCCTATGCTAAGAGCAGATTAGAAATCAGAGAGCTCTGAAACTCATAGTCACAGGGCACAGTATTCTGAGCATAGAGGTCCAAAACTGCTGAAAACATTTTGTATAATGTGAACTTGATGTCCCACTTGACTTACAGGATAATCTAAGACTTTTGTTCCAAAATGCTAAACTGGCTACCTTAGAATCACCTGCAAAGTGTCATCAAAATACCTGGCCTCTCTTCCTAAAATTTTTTTAATATTGTTCAGTAGAACAGGACTGGGGCATGACATTTTTGTGTTTAAAAGCTTCATAGGTGACTCTTTAGCCAGCTTTGGACACCAGCGGTCTTAAACATGATGTGTCCTTATAGGCCTTTACTTATTCTGTGTTTTCATCTTTTCTGCTTGATACAGCCAGAGAATACCTGGTTTTCGAGGGGTGTGTTTGAGTTTATTAATTTTCGTTCATTTGAAAAACACTGATCACTTACTATATTTGAAGTTTTTAACATATTTAGACTTGACTGTAGGGAATGTCTCTTAGAGCTACTCTTTGGGTTGTGGGTGAGTGAGTTTGTTTTTTATTAATTTACCATTTTCTTTTCCCTGCAGATTTCGGAATTGATATTCCCACCTCTTCCAATGTGGCACCCGCTGCCCAGAAAAAAAGCCAATAATGTATCGAGGGAATGGCAATCAAAGTCACTACCCTCCTCCCATTCCATTTGGTTATCCAAATCAGGGACGGAAGAATAAACCATATCGCCCAATTCCAGTAACATGGGTACCTCCTCCTGGAATGCATTGTGACCGCAATCACTGGATTAATCCTCACATGTTAGCACCTCACTAGCTGCTTTTGTCTGTTGGTGTCATGTTGAGAGAAGGTAGAATAAGCCTGACTACACATTAAAAGTTCATACTTAAAGTAGTAAAGTTAGATGGGCTAAACCATCAAACTTATTTTTATAGAGAAGTTATTAAGAATAATCTTTTCTTAAAAATATATATGCACTTTAGAGATATTGATATAGTTTGAGAAACTTTATAAAAGTTAGTCAAGTGCCTGAGTTTTTAATATTAAACTTGAGTATTTATATACTGTGCATCAGCTCTGTTGCTTATGAGGATACTGTAGGAGTGGATGATCTGTTCTAGCACCTTTGAGCATTTACTTTATGGAAAGTATGTAAGTTATTTATATACATGGAAATCTATTTTATGTTGTTTAGAAGAATTGCATAAAATCATGTAGTTGCAAATAAAAAGTAGTTTGAAGCATGCCAATGTGTGCTTCTGTTCTGTGCATAAACAGAGAAGAGTGAAAGGGATATCTCACTGCGGTGTGTTTAATTAAATATTTAGCAAAGAAAAACAATGTAGCAATTTACATTTTCCTCTTAAAAAATTAATTTTTTTATTAACCAGAACTTTCCCAAAGGCAATAGTAGCAAGTGATTCATATAAAAAGTCTAAAATTTGTTAGTAGTAGCTAATTGAAAATATAAATATAGTGAAACATTTTTCAGTCATCAGAGTCACTATATATAGGATTTTCTTAGCCTAGAATTTGGCCTGTACAAATGTTGATAAGACATCTGGCTTATATGCCTAGTGCCGTTGCATAAAGCAGAAATGTTCTTGGAGATGCTCTAAACTCTGCCTTGTGCTTTTTTCTTCAACATGTTTTAAGTCTTTATTAGTGGTCTAAAATAAAGTCAAACAGTACAGTACTTCAGATTCTTCAGTGGTCGTTCGTATTTATACCACTTTAGTGCCTCAGTCTCCTAAGTGTACTTGAATTACAAAAAACAAAAAGAGATAAAAAATTTGGATTAAAAAAAAATTGAATTTTTCCCCCGAAGGGATATTTTACAAAACTAAGATCATTACACTTTCTCATTATCCACATCTTTAAATTTCTAGTCCTAAATTATTTGATCAGAAAAATCACCACTTGCTAATAAACATTGGATGTCCTTGGCTGTTCCAGATATTCCTGTTGCCTGGTGATAATTCTGTTGAATATAGACTACCAGAAAAGTGCACAAATCATAGATAAATAGCTCTCAGGGTATGTAGAATTCAAAATGTCTGCAATCTCAACAGAAAATTTAAACCTCAGAGACTTCTGGTTTCAATGTTACTGTGCTCTTGAATAGTGCTAGTTAACTGCGGAAATGTGTCCAACTTTGGCGACACCGTGGACTGTAGCCTGGCAGGCTCCTCAGTCCATGGAATACACCAGACAAGAATACTGGAATGGGTTGAGATTTCCTTCTCCAGGGCATCTTCCCAATCCAGGGGTTGAACACAGGTCTCCTGCACTGCAGGCAGATTCTTTACTGACTGAAATGAAGTGAAGTGAAAGTTGCTCAGTTGTGACTGACTCTTGCAACCCATGGACTAAACAGTCCCTGGAATTCTCTAGGCCAGAATACTGGAGTGGGTAGCCTTTTCCCTTCTGTTATCTTCCTAACCCAGGTGGATTCTTTACCAGCTGAGCCACAAGGGAAGTCTAAGAATACTGGAGTGGGTAGCCTATCCCTTCTCCAGCGGATCTTCACAACCCAGGAATCAGACCAGGCAGGGTCTCTTACATTGCAGGTGGATTGTTTACCAACTGAGCTATCAGGGAAGCTGCTTACCGACTGAGCTATGGCATTATTCTCTTAGTTTAGACTGGATTTCAGTGAAAAAAATTATTGGCCACAAGAGGGCATCAGATGTTCCTTCTCCAACTTCCAAACTAAAGGTGGTAAATAACCTCCCTTCTCCAAGGAAAAGTATTCGTGGTTATAGTTTAAATCACTTTTTCCTAGACATCTACGTACAGAAATTGCTACTTGTAATGGATAATGTTAGTATGCCAAAGTTATATACATTGCTTTATTGGAATCATTTTTGTTAATTAAAAAAAATAGTTCATTTAGGAAAATAAAAGCACAAAGAGATGATCAAAATTAACTATAATATTTCCATCTGAGATAACTATTTTATCTAGCAAACTATTGTATCTAGAAGGTGAGTTACTATTTTAGTGGATGGAGATACTTAAAAGAGGGAGCTTTTACTTTATAAACTTCCATTTTGTTGTTATAAAATATACTAATTTTATGGTCTCACAATTAGAAAATGTGGAACATTTTCTTATATCATTGTTTTCTTCCTAAAACATCATCTTTAATATTTTCATTGTATTCATATTTATGTACCTTAATTGATTTAACCAGTCTTTAGCTATTAAGCTTCCAATCTCTTTAGGAAATTTTTCTTAGCCACATTATTTAAATATATATCTCCTTTGTTGGAGGTGGTTGGGGGAGGGAAGTATTCCTTTGAAGTCCAGAAATAAATGAGCAAATTGGTTTTAGAGCTGCCAGTTTAATTTACATACAGAAAGTCTACAGATGATAAATTTCTTAAGAACCAAGTTAATAAGCTGTAAAACTTCAACAGAAAAATAGTAGTTTCACTAAATTAAATGAAAAAAATTATTTTTGAATCTTATCATCAAACACATATAAAGACATGAAAAAAATTTACTGATTAAAAATAAAGGTATTTAAAATTTATAAACTGTCTAAAGTGACTGGAACATGACAAATGTAAACTTAAATTTTTTCACCTGAGTTAAAGTATGATTATTTCACGTTTCCTAATATTGCCAGTAGAGACCATATTTAAAATCAGATATTGATAGCTGGTAGGATCAAATTATTTTGTAAATAATTCTGAAAAGACCACTTGTGGATGCTCAATAGTCACTGGAAATCGGGACAGAAAAAACTAAAATGCAAGCTCTCTTGCAGGGATTTGGCATGCTGATTTACTGTAAAATTACCCTCCCTAGCATGATTAGGATTACCAATCAAAAAGTTTAGGTGGGAAGCCATTACAATGATCTATCCAATAAACATTTTAAATATTTAAAATGTATCAATATACAGTCAGTCATCTAATATCAGGACTTCCTGGTGGTCCAGTGGTTGAGAATCTCCCTTGCAATTCAGGGAAAGAGGATTTGATCCCTGGTTGGGGAACTAAGATCTCATATGCATGCCACAACTAAACCAGTGCACAATTAGAGAAGCCCACACAGCCAAAAAAAATATAATTAGGAAACCTGAATTTCATTTCCATTTGATTTGGTAAAGCCAAACCTTTCTGAATCATGATATTTTCATAAAATGATGTGTGTGTTTAGTTGCTAAATCGTATCCAATTCCTTGTGACCCCATGGACTGTAGCCCGCCAGGCTCCTCTGTCCATGGAATTTTCCAGGCAAAAATACTGGAGCGAGTTGCCATTTCCCTATTCCAGGGGATCTGCCTGATCGCAGAGATCAAACCTGAGTCTCTTGCATTGTCAAGTGGATTCTTTACCACTGAGCCACCAGGGAAGCCCTCATAAAATGATACTGAATTAGATAACATAGCCCAAGGTTATCTTGGGGGTGTTTTGGCTGTTACCAAGTTTAACTGCTATGTGAATTTTCTTCACTTAACTATATTTCAAATCTTTTGCCCATAATATTGCGAAAATTAAAATGCTACAAAATCACACAACAAAAAATCAAACCTACAAAAACATGTATTCATCAAGTTCTGTTGGCTACTATCCAGTGTCTTGGATGTAATAGACTGTATCTTTAAGTTGGCAAGGCAGAGATTACGTTTCCTTTCATGTAATTATCTTGCTTTGTTCGTTTCTGTGAACATATTATTCATTTTCCCCCTTATCGGGAGGTCAAAAGGCTTGTGGAGACTGAATGATGGAGGGCTGATTGTCCAAAAGGCTTCAAATCATTGGCACAGTAGTCCTCTGCATGGTGTCACTTTCCACGGTTTCACTTACTTGCAGTCAACCATGGTCCAGACATTTTTCCATTTAATATTACTGTTATGAATAAACAATTCATAAGTTTTAAACTGCACACTGTTCGGGCAGTGTGACAAAATATCGCGCCATGCTGTTTGTCCTGCCTGGGACATGAAGCATCCTTTTGTCCTATGTACCCCACCCGCTAGTCACTTAGCGACCCTCTCGGTCATCAGATGATCATTTGTGTCCCGGTAACCCTTTGTGTTACTTAATGATAGCTCTAGCAAGTGTAGCGATGCTGGTAATTGTAATATGCCCAAGAAAAGTCATAAACTGCTTCCTTTTAAGTGAAAATTAAAACTACTTAATAAGAAAAACTGCTGAGGTTGCTAACATCTACAGGAAGAATAAACCTTTCATTCATAAATTGTGAAAAAGGAAAAAAAAATCTGGTGGTTTTGCTGTCACACTTAAAACTGCCAAGTTATAGCCACTGAGAGGGGCAGGTATTTAATTAAATGGAAAAGGCTTTAGATTTGTACAATAAGGTTTTTGAGAGGGATTACATTCACATAAATTTTATTATAGCATATTGTTATAATTGTTCTACTTTATTTTTTTTTTTACTGTGCCTGTTTATAAATGAGACTAACACAGGTATGTGTAGGGAAAACAGTAAACATAGATCTGTATTATCTGCAGATCCAGGTGTCCAAGGGGGTCTTGGACTGTATGCCCCAGGGCTAAGGGGGACTACTGGATCCTCACCATCACAGTCTCCTCTCAGAATTGCAAGGTCACTCTACTGTTCTCCAGAAATGTTCTCACTGTTGACAGTTCTGGGACGCCATGAGGAAAAATGTCCTACTTAGCAACATAAAAAGAACACAGTGCCAGTAGCCAACGTGACAGTTGACCTAACACATGACCAACACATCTTTTTCAAGTGCAAGATAACTCATTTTCACCATTAGTAGTTTGTGCTGATTCCATAAAACTGCTCTGGGCAAACTCCAGAAACTTGAAGAAACCAAGGATAAATGATGAAATATACAATGATGGGTACACTTGTGGCAATGAATTGATATGAACATAGAACTGCTTTGATTATTATGAACAAAGTTTGAGTGCATGTGTTTAATCGCTCAGTGGTATCCAACTCTTTGTGATACCATGGTCTGTAGCCCGCTAGGTTCCTCTGTCCCTGGGATTTTCCAGGCAAGAATACTGGAGTGGGTTGCCATTTCCTACTCCATCAACAAAGTTTAACTGAGAATCTACTATCTACTATGCATTGATCATTTAGATATAAACATGATCTGTCTTTGAGAAGTGTGACATCTGTTTACAGAGAGGAGACAGATAGGTGAAGACGGGGGACTCTCAGTTTCCTCAGAGGGTACAATCTCAAGAAGGAAAAAATTAGGGGAGCTTAGGAAGGAAGATTGGGATTACAAGGTCAGAAAAGGATAAGACCACATGCAGAATGGAAGAAGAAGTGTAACCTGGTAAGAGGGGAAAAACTGCATTTCGTATCACAAAGGGCTATTTTTTATAATATTTAAGAGCTCCAGCTCAGACGGTAAAGAATCTGCCCGCAATGTGGAAGACCTGGGTTCCATCCCTGGGTTGGGAAGATCCCCTGGAGAAGGGAATGGCAACCCACTCCAGTATTCTTGCCTGGAGAATCCCATGGACAGAGGAGCCTGGTGGGCTACAGTCCATGGGGTCGCAAAGAGTTGGACATGCCTGAGTGACTAACACACACAATACACACACCAGAATTGTGATATAAAAGAAACGGGCAAAGCATATGAACATAGTTCTCAAAACCACAAATGGTTTTTAAACATAGGAAAAGATGCTCAATTAATTACACAGAAATAGAATTTTAAGCCATGACAAAATTTTCTTCTCAGAGATCAGGAAAGATGAAAAATGTTGGATAAGAGTATTGGTGAGGAACTGGAAGGAGATAAGGAAAGCACTCTTATCTGTTGCAAGCATAAGCTGCTACACTAATTAAAGAAGATATAATACAGCTTATCAGAATAGGCTTTACTCATACCTCTCCCTTCTAGAAGTTTAAAGATATACTTGCACATAAGAAAACTGATATATAGACAAATACTACTTATAATTTTACTCGTATCAAAAAAATGGGATCAACTTAAGTGGCCAATTGGCAACTGGTTAAGTAAGTTACAGTGTAGCACTCTGAAGTAATAGAGTTTTGAAAATAAGATTATTTTAGATAGATATATAAATGATAGATAATAGATCAATAGATGTAGGATGGTCTGAGAGGATTTGTTAAAAAAATAAGTGTGCATAAAACATTATTTAAAAAAAAACACACACACATGTGGGGCTTCCCTTGGTGACTTAGTGGTAAAGATCAGCCTGCAGTGCGAGAGACCTGGGTTTGATTCCTGGGTCAGGAAGATCCCCTGGAGGAGGAAATGGCGACACACTCCAGTATTCTTGCCGGGAGAATTTCAGGGACAGAGGAGCCTGGCAGGCTTCAGTCCATGGGGTCAGAAAGAGTCAGACACAGCTGAGCGACTGAACACACAATACACAGGTACATATATGCAAGCAGAAGCATAGAGTAAACGTTGCAGTGGAGAGCTAGCTGTGAAAGCTTAAAGGTAGGCAGAGTGTGGACTTCACGTTAGATGTTGTCCAGGAAAACTTTCGAGCAAGGGAATGCACTGAAGTGTTTTAAGAAGATTAACTTTGAACTGGAGAGTTTTAATCAACTTTTGTCCGAACAAAGGTAACTATAGAGAAATGGTCATCTACTCACTTCAACTATCGGATGGATTATTTCTATCTAAAGCAGTCAAAATACACTGGAAGGACTTATGCTGAAAGCTCCAATATTTTGGCCACCTGATGCAAAGAGCCAACTCATCAGAAAAGTCTCTGATGCTGGGAAAGATTGAGGGCAAGAGCAGGGGGAAGACAGAGGATGAGATGGTTGGATGGCATCACTGACTTGATGGACATGAGTTTGAGCAACCTCCAGGATTTGGTGAAGGACAGGGAAGCCTGGTGTGCTGCAGTCCACGGGGTTGCAAAGAGTCAGACACAACTTAGTGACTGAGCAACAATCATGTCTTCAGGTTTTCCTGAGGTTAGATGCTTCGAGTTCTCTCCAAGCAAGTAGTAAATGAATGGAAAAGGATATTTCTTTTTATAAAAGCAACAGAGCTGAAACAAATCATACAAGCACGCTTTCACTGAATACTTAATTTTAGTCAGCTCTAGTACCAGATGCTAAACAGGCTAGGCATAACACATCATGGTCGAAACCGCATCTGCGCCCTCAGGATTATCTGAGGTCCTTTTTCTATGTGTGTTAGCCTCCTCCCTCTCCCATTCTTCAACCAAAACTTTCTAATTTCATCTCTTTCCTCAGTCCTCTTACCACCTAGCCACCCACCCCACACCCTCCCAGAGTATGACCTCACCTTTACTTCCTGGAGAAAAGTGAGACTATCTAATTATATTCCATCCACAGTCACAACCTCACTGCTCCCAACCTCACTGACTTTTCCCCTCAATCTCAGAAGATGTTCTCTTTGATTTTGTCAACTCAATCCTACCCACATTCCGTTTTGACCCCTTCCTCTTTCCAGACTCCTTTTCCACAGCCTCACAAAGTAGCTTACCTTTACCCCAGTCTAGTTACTGTTTTCTCTGCCTTCCTGCTTCCCTTCATGGCCAAGAATATTGAAAGAATAGTCTAATATAGCTTTCAAATTGCATCTTATGAATCAGACATCTCAAGAGCTGGGGGGATATCATGGGAAGACAAACAAGAACCGTTTGGACTTGGGAGAATTTAATCTGAGTGGGGTGTATTTTGAATGTTAACTATGTTTCTAGATCCTCCTCAGCTCTCATCCATGCTTCAGCCCACAGAACTAAGGACAACCATTCCACCAGTACTGGCCCGTCATTATGAATGACTTCATTCCCAGAATGGTTGCCATTTCAGCCTGTCGTGCTCCAGAGGGCTGACTCAGGTCCTCTTCTCATCCCACACAACTCTCTCCTGAGTGATTTCACCCTCCCTTTTGTTTCTTTATGACAGATTTAATATGTGTGTGTGTGTGTGTGTGTGTGTGTGTGTGTGTGTGTGTGTGTGTGTATAGATTTATATATATGCCTTTGGCTAAAAAGGCCAGAACTTCACTTTTTCACCTTACCAAGTTCCTCAAATTGTGCTTTGCGTTCACAAAAAGAAGCTTGTGAAATAAACTAGTTTAGTTTTATAAGAAACAACTAAACAGTACTTTCACTTAAATCCCACAACTTAACTTGCTCTAAGAACCCACTGTTTTAATACTTGTGCTCTGAAATACCTCAAAGAATGGGGGAGACTCTAGGAATACAAATCAAATTACATATAACCAAAAAATCAGAATCAACTTCTAGGTCCAAAAGTGGGGAAAAAAATGAATTATACAGGATCATCTTAATGAAACATCATGCAGCTATTAAAATGGATATATATATATACACACACTTTTAACAACAGGTAAGATATACAAATATGATACAATATCAAGTAGGAGAAAGAAATAGAGGATATTCACTTTAAAAATAATAGGGATATTAAATATACTAGAAGAGAAATAGAACAGAAAGGTCTTTGGTAGTGATGTCATTTAGATGAAGTTATTTTTCAACTCAGTTACTGTTGTTACAATGCTATCTTAATACGGAAAGAGTTTTTCAAAATATTCCACCATTCAAGTCAGATGAAATCAAATTTAGAAGGTGTAATGAGTTAAACCTATTTTGGAACTGACACTTCTTCACTACTTTCCATACTGGTAAATATTCCTACGTAACACATGGGCCAATCCCACGCGTTATAGTAGTACTGGTGCATGTTCTAGACTTGTAGGAATAACCTAAAAATAAAGGAAATTTAATTATATGTAAATATATTGGTGTTGCTTTTCATTGAACAGTGTCAGAAAAAGTGAACACAGACGTTTCCTTTCTTTATGCCAAGTACTATATCACCATGACTTCATACACGTCAAAGGCGGGGGTAATGTTAGATCTTGCTGTCCAAACTAAGACATTTTCTTGAGCAAAACATCTTTTGCTGTATGTATTTACAGTGAGATAACAGGCAAAGACAGAACTGTCCTGGGGAAAGGGATACAGGCACCCAATCCCATAAGATATGAGGCAAATACTGCTATTACAACACAGTAATAATCATAATGGCAGCAACCAATGCTTACAGAGCACCGATGCGCTAGCCTAAGTGCCTCAGATGTACTAATCATTCTCAGAAAAATTCCACAAAGTTGGTCCTATGATTCTCATTGTAGTGTTAAGGAAAAGGAGAATACAGGTAAAGTGTTTTCTCTGAGGTTACCCAGATAGAACCAGGCAAGTTGTCTTCCAAACTCATTTTATAGTGTTACCCTGTCTGAAGGCCCCACCCCACCCCACACCTACACTGACTGCTTGTAATATCAAAATAAAATGTGTTCAATAAATGGATCCCTGCTGGGTACTTTTCTCTCCAACTAAAGCAGCAATCCCCTAAAAATAAAAATCCAAAATTGAGGAACAGAAACTCTTCAAAATACCAGAAAAACCTTCTCAACAGGAACAGAAAGATGGTTTGAAACAGCTCTCCCAAAGTGTCAGGAATACTAGCTCTCCACTGGCTGACAGCACTGGACTCCCACAATATCAAACCTTCCACACACATATACTTTGCCCCCTTCATTTTAGTACTGGTTCCATGAGTGAAGTGCCTGGTTTGGTCACTCATCGTCCCCTACATCACTGCCTGAGTAACCTCCAAAGTTTTCACATGCATGACTTCCATTTTCAGCCCACCCTCACACTCTAGATCCACATATCTGTGTATCCATCCAACACTTCATTAATACACATAATAAACTTCTCAAACTCAACATGTTCAAAACTGAACTCCTTAGCTTAACTTTCAAACACTCAGAGAGTCAGGGCTCCAATCCCCACCTTTATTATCTCTGTCATGCTCTGTTCTTGTCTTCATGCTTATGACTGCCACACTTGTATCTCTGGCCCTGAGTTTTCTATTTAGATCCAGGTTCAGGATTCACCTGCCTACTATCATCCTGCATAGATTCCAATGATTTCTAATAGAAATAGGATTCGGTGTTTTCATTTCCCACTCAATATCCCCTCGTACCCCTATGGCCAACCCATTTACTATTAGTTTTTTAAAATAAGTATTAAAAATACAGACACATATAAGTGTAAAGTATTTCTAGAAGGATAAATAAGAAACTGATCATACTTCTCACTACATGCTCTTATACCTTATGAATTTTATACCCCATTAATGAACTACTTTCTAAAAAATTAACAAAAAATCCGTTATGTTTCTTGAAGGAAACTGAGGACAGAAACTGAAAAACATGAATGAGAAGGTGATTTACATTTCATTATCATGTGCACTATCTATCTGAAACATTTAAAAAAAAAAGCTGTTCATTTCACAAACTGTATTAGCAACCTGAAATACAGAACTTTAAAAATCGATTTCCCTGGAAAAATGGTTTCACCTTGTCAGAAAGATTCATAAGAAGACAATCCATAATCATTTCATCAATGACTCTTTCACCTGACAAGCAGATGTGAGGTTAATAGTAGTATTATAGTCATTCCATCTTTGAAATAGTATACTCCTGGGTTAAGAATGGGAGAGACTGAAAACTATGAAAAAACTATATTGGCACTGTAACTTAGCTGCTGCTATTTTTTTACCATACCACTAACAACTAAGCAAAAAGGAAAACTCTCTGGGAATGTATTCTGTCCAACTTTCACTATTTTATTAGTTCTGCTTCACAATTTCCAATCATCATTACTGTTATGGATAGAACTGTGTGCCCCTAAATTCCTATGCTGCAGTTCTAATCTCTAGTACCTGAGAATGTTACCTTATTTGAAAATACTGTTGTTGAAGATATAATTAGTTTAAATAAGGTCATTAGGGTTAAGTCTTCATCTAATAGGAGTGGTGTCCTTATAAAAACAGAAAACTAGGACACAGTGATAGACACACAGAGGGACGGTGACCTGAAGTGACCCAGAGAGAAGACAGCCATCTACAAGTCATGGAGAGAGGACTTCCCTCACAACCATCAGAAGGAACCAACCTCCTCCACCAAGAAAGCTATTAGAGCTAAGAAATAAACTCACCAAAGTTTTAGGATGCAAGATTAATGTACAGAATTGTGTTGTTTTTCTATACTCTAACAATGAACTATCACAAAGAGAATTTAAGAAAAATAATCCCATTTACAACTGTATCAAAAAGAATAAAATACCTGGAAATAAACTTAACCAAGGCGATGAAAGACCTCTATTCTGAAACTATAAGACAATGATGAAAGAAACTGAAAACACAACTAAATGAAAAGAAATTCCATGTTCATGGATTGGAAAAATATTGTTAAAATGTCCATATTACCCAAGGCAATCTGTCAATGCAATGTAATCCCTATCAAAATACCCATGACATTTTTAAAAAATTTTATATTTTTCAATTGAAGGATAATTTCACACATGACAATTTTACAGAACTAGAACAAAAATCCTATAACTTATTTGGAACCACTAAAGATCCCCAAAAGCCAAAGCAACTTTGAGGGTAAAGAACAAAGCTGAAGAAATCATGCATGCTCACTGACTTCAGACTATACTACAAAACTATGATAATCAAAACAATATGGTACTGGCACAAAAACAGATAAATGGTACAGGATAGAATGCCCAGAATAAGCCCACACACCTAGGGCCAATTAATCTATGACAAAGGCAGCAAGAACACACAATGGAGAAAAGACAGTCTCTTCAATAAGTGGACTTCCAGTAAGTGGGGAAACTGGACTGCTACATGTAAACGAATGAAATTAGAACATTTCCTCATACCATACAGAAACTAAACTAAAAATGAATTAGAGACCTAACTCTAAGACCAGAAACCATTAAACTCCTAAAAGAAAGCAGAGGGAGAATACTCTTTGAAACAAATTATAATATTTTGTTGGCTCTATCTCCTAACACAAAGGAAACAAAAGCAAAAATGAACAAATGGGACCTAATTAAATTGAAAAACTCTTGCACAGCAAAGGAAACTGTCGACAAAATAAAAAGACATCTCACTAACAGAGAGAAATGTGCCAACAATAAGATGGGCAAGGGTTTAATATCCAAAATATATAAAATGTTCACGCAACTCAATATCAAAAAGACAAACTGATTAAAAAATGGGCAGGCAATGGGAATTTGGTGTATGACTCGGGGAACCCAAACGGGGGCTAACAACCTAGAGGGGAGGGGTGGGGAGGGAGGTGGGAAGGAGGTTCAAGAGGGAGGGGACATACATATACTTATGGTTGATTCATGCTGATGTCTGGCAGAAGCCAACAAAATTTTGTAAATTAATTATTTTTCAATTAAAAATAATTTTTTAAAGGGGTAGAAAACCTGAATAGATACATTTTCAAAGACATATGAATGGCCAAAAGGTACACATGATATGATGGTTATCACTAATGATCAAAAATGCAAATCAAAACCACAACATTACCTCATACCTGTCAGAATGGCTATCAATGAAAAGTCTTACGAATCAATGTTGGTGAGGATGTGGAGAAGACGGAACCCTTGCATACTGTTGATGGGTATGTAAATTGATACAGCTACTAATGAAAATATTTAGCTACTATGGAAAAGGCTGTATATTGTCACCTTGCTTATTTAACTTATATGCAGAGTACATCATATGAAATGCCAGGCTTGATGAAGCACAAGCTGGAACCAAGACTGCTGGGAGAAATATCAATAATCTCAGATATGCAGACGACACCACCCTTACGGCAGAAAGCAAAGAGGAACTAAAGAGCCTCTTGATGAAAGTGAAAGAGGAGTGAAAAAAGCTGGCTGAAAACTCAGCATTCAAAAGACGAAGATCATGGCATCTGGTCCCATCACTTCATGGCAAATAGATGGGGAAACAATGGAAAAAGTGACAGACTTTATTTTCCTGGGCTCCAAAATCATTGCAGATGGTGAATGCAGCCAAGAAATTAAAGACACTTGCTCCTTGAAAGAAAAGCTGTGGCAAACCTAGACAGCAAATTAAAAAGCAGAGACCTTACTTTGCCAACAAAGGTCCATATAGGCAAAGCTATGGTTTTTCCAGTAGTCGTGTATGGAAGTGAGAGTTGGACTATAAAGAAAGCTGAGCTCTGAAGAACTGATGCTTTTGAATTGTAGTGTTGGAGAAGGCTATTGAGAGTCCCTTGCACTGCAAGGAGATCAGGCAATTCTAAAGGAAATCAACCCTGAATATTCATTGCAAGGACTGATGCTGAAGCTGCAGCTCCAATACTTTGGCCACCTGATGCAAAGAATCAACCCACTGGAAAAGACCCTGATGCTGGGAAACTTAAAGGCAGGAGGAGAAGGAGATGACAGAAGATGAGATGATTGGACGGCATCACCGACTTGATGGACATGAGTTTAAGCAAGCTCTGGGACTTCGTGATGGACAGGGAAGCCTGGCATGCTGCAGTCCACAGGGTCACAAACAATCAGACACGACAGAGTGACTGAACTGATTGACTATGGAAAATAGTATGGAAGTTCTTCAAAAACTAAAAATAGAATTACCATGTGATCCAACAATTCCATTCCTGGGTATACAAACAAAATGAAAACACAAATTTGAAAAGATAAGTGTACTCTAATGTTCATAACAGCACTATTACAATAGCCAAGACATGGAAGCAACCCAAGTGCCCATCAACAGGTGACTGATTAAGATGTGGAGAAGGAAATGGCAACCTGCTCCAGTATTCTTGTCTGGGAAACCCCATGGAGAGAGGAGTCTATGTGGTTGCAAAGAGTGGGACATGACCAAACCACCACCATATATATCTATATCCATATATATAAAATTTCATATATATATATATATAAAATCTCACATATATATATATAATGGAATACTGCTCATCCATTAACAAGAGTGAAATTCTGCCATTTGCAGCAATGTGGGTGGACCTGGAGAATATTATACTTGGTGAATTAAGTCAGAGAAAGATCAATACTGTATGGTATCATTGCACATGGGATCAAAAACTAATACAAGTGAATATATATGCAAAACAAAAAGACTCACAAATATAGAACTTGTGGTTATCAGCAGAGAGAGAAGGGGAGGAGAGGAGTATGGGATTGAGAGGTACCAACTATTATGTATAAAATAAGCTTACAAGTATTTATCATCCAGCATATAGATATACAGCCATTGTTTTATAATCACTTTGAATGGAGTATAATCTATTAAAAAAATATTGAAGCACAGTGCTGTACGCCTGAAATCAATATTGTAAATCTACTAACTATACTTCAAATTTTTTTGGAAAAGGAACCAATCCTCCCATAACCTTGCTCTCAGATCTTTAGCCTCCAGAACTGTGAGACACTAACTTTCTGTTTTTAAGCCACCCAATTTGTGGTACTTTGTTATGGCAGCCCGAACAAACTAATACAACTACACACAGAATTAATCATAAATGACCAGGTCTGTTCAGGAGACTAATCTTTTCCAGAGACTTGAAAACAACTGACATAATGTCATCTAAAACAATTTTTTTCATTAAAAATTAAATCTCCTAAGATATGATGCATTATTTACCTAAGTAGGTTTCCCTAAATTCTGAAATATTATTTTGATATTCAAATTAGGCTTTGGTCTCACTGAAGGTGGACTCAAATATTTCTGAAAGTTCATGAAGCTCAAGAAAAACATTCCACAAGTGACGGAGCATGGACAACAGTCATCTGCACAGAGTTTTCCAAACAATTCAGAAGTTCCCAAGTTTGGGTGATTATTGACCTACTCAGAATCTCTGAGGAGGGTTTTAGAAACGTATTTCTTCAATGCTTCTCCACTGCTCTAGGTTTGTATAATAACTAGGTTGTTTCTGTGTCACCTCTTATTGAGTCAGTTCACCTAGTCTTTATTTGCACAAGTTATCTTTTTAAGCCCTATGCAGAATTTTCCATCACTGCACGTACTCTCTCACCTTTTTCTCTTGACATTGTCTTCTTGGAAGAAATCAGGCCAATTTTCTTACGAAACACATGACACACACCCATAAAGTCCCTTCCAAAACTTTATTCAGCATTTACTAAGCAATATGCAAATTAGAGTTAAGAACTGGAGATAAAGGTCAGTCAAACTCATCAAGAAGATATACTGAGCATGCTGAACAATTAGAATGCAAAAGGTTCTGTGCCATAAAGACCCATACTGGCAATGTTGAGGGTCCTACACCCCTAGTTTAGCTTGGAGTTGAGGAGCAGGGTTGTGAATAGGAAAAATGATTCCGAGGAGACAAGGGTGTGGACTGACACGGGCAGGCAAATATACACTGGGCAGATCAACAAGGTTGGGTTCCTTTCTGGTTGAGGAAATGGTATGTTCACAAAGTTATGAGACCTTGCCCCTTATTTCTGGAGTATGGCTATCACACAGATGCACCTAGAACTGTACAAAAAAATAAACCACAGAGAAATGGAATGGTCACGAGAGACCTTCTATATTAGGTTAAGATGACTTGGTTTAAATTTCAACACGATCAGATTCACACTTTAAGACAACCAATCCGCTAGGACCACAGACAACAAATGGCTTAGGGAAAGACAAAGCCAAGATGATGGCGGCTTTAGCACTTTCCTGGCAGCTAACATCAGATGTCGCCTCTGTAATTTCCTATCTTCTTCTCACCTCCTCTCATTCTGCATTAGAGTTAGAATTTCCAAGCTCAGCACTTAAGAAGCATACTGATCGAGAACCTAGTTCTTGGTTAACTGGACTAAAATGTATTTCTCAGTGCTTCATTAACTCTGGAAAGTCTACTTTCTCTGCAGTTATCTTGGGATGACTTTTTTCCCCTGTAAATAGTTTAAAAATTTAGAAAAATCATGTAAGTAGAAAAACAACAATTCTCATATGATTTATACATCAGAAATACCAGCAAGAAAGACAGCTGAATTTCTAGCACTGGCTTCCTGACCTTTTTCGGCTGCCTTTGCCACATTTAGAAATTCTATTTGTTTACACCTTAGAGTTGAACTATTTTTATTTAACAACATATTATTTCATGCTCAAATTTGAGACAAAAATTCTGTCTCAATTTCAACAGTTTTGCCATTTGGCACTTGATTATCCAGAAGTATGATCTGGCCTTCAGAAATGCATGATTAAAATATGATCTAAATGAAAAGCATTAAATTATACTTAGTAGTTTACTAAGCCTATATTATTGTAATCTTGATGCTCTGAAAATCTGTGCCTCACTATCAGCATCCCCGCAAACAGGGACACATGCAAAGAATTTTCATCGTTATATCAATTTTTTTCTTTATCTTCCAACATCCCCTGTGATGCAGGTATTTTTATCCCTGTTTTAAACACAGGGCAACTGAAGTAAAGTAAAGCCTCTAGTAATAAATGGTACTCGGATATGTCTGACTCCAAAGTCTATGCTCTTCAATGTGAGCAGAAAGCTTCACATTAGTATAAACCACTGACTCTCAACCAGGGGTGGTTTTGTCCCACCCCAATGACTATTTGGCAACACTGAAGACATTTTTGTTGTCACCTCTTGGCAAGGAGGGCAGGAGCTATGGGCACTTTGTAGGTAAAGGTCAGCAATGCCACTAAACATCGGCAATGCACAGATAGTCCTCCACAACCAAGAATCATCCATCCCCAAATGTTAAAAGAGCCAAGGTTGAGAAATTATAGTAAAAACAAAATATTTCTCAAAATATCTTCTTACAAAAGCACTACTACCTCATTTCCTTTCTGAAATCACTGTTTAGAGTCAATGAAAATAGCTTTAAAGCATAACTAGATGTATGTGTATTTAATACCTATATGCATGAACATTTTTTCATTTTGGCCATGCCATGGCGCATGGGGGATTTTAGTTCTCCAACCAGGGACTGAACCCGAACCCCCTGCATGGGAAGCATGGAGTCTTACCACTGGGCCAGCAGGGAAGTCCCTGTACACACATTTTTAATGTATCTGAAAACCCTTGAGTTTAGACTGTAATTGTGACATGATCCTCCATGGAATTTTGGAGGCTTAATCCCCAAAACATTGTTATACACTGTCATATAGATGCACAGGACTGGAGAAATTTTCATGGATAAGTTTTCATTGATGTGTGATTGTTCTGATCTTTACTTTGTTTAATAAAAGATGCAAGGAGGTTCGGGGGAAGAAACCCTGACTCAGGAAAGCAGGGAGAACAGCATATTGAAACACTGTAAGGTAGACTTTTTCTCTTTAAATAAGAGGCACAATGAAGCCACACCATGAGGCAAAAAACTGCTTTCTTGATTTTATTTTCAAAGTACACAAAGTCACAAAACTAGAGCAAGTTTTTGGCTTTTGTGAAACCAAACTTTGGTCTTACAAATTTCAAAATCTGCACCATTGGATATTTAAGCCAGAAACTTGAAATACAAAAAAATCATTTTTGAAACTGACACTCGCAGTTCTCTACTTGCATGTGTGAAGTGTCAAAATATTTCTTTTCAGTAGTACAAGTGTATTTGTCAAAAAATTCACAGTTAGGGATGAGAATAGGAGAATCAGTGAATTGTGGCTCTCTCAACACTTGTGTCATAAAATAAGTTAGTAGAAAACAGAGTTCTTTGGAGCTTTTAGTGTTATTAACAGTGAGAAGCCAAAACAACAAATGTGTATTGGTGTTAACCTTTCATAAGACAAACAGAACCACAATTCACCAATATATATATTGTTCATTCCTATTTCTATTAGGTAGAATTTGTGCTCAGTTATGAACCATTTTAGTGTCAAATGAGTAAAAAGGTCTAACTACAGAACATGTCGCCTTTATTGCAAGAATATCCAAAGGCATTTGAAATATTAAAACTTGCCCAGAACATTTATACTACTAAACACAGAAATATTATAAAGATATATATATATACACATATATATAATATATGTCACAAGCCACTAAAAAGTTAAAACTGTGCCAACATTTTCTACAAACTACTCCTTACATGACACATCAAAGCATTAACCACAAAAAATATGAACTTTTTTTCTTTGCACACTGGAATAAGGCCATCTGAAAGCCCTAAACACTATGGAGATGAAAAATGATTAGAAAAAAACCTTAAACGTTTATATAACTTCAAATTTACATGCTGCACGCACACAGAAAGACAGGGGATAGTTAAGAAGTCATACATTACAGGACTGGATATCCAACTTCATGCAATGAATTCTTTTCATATTTAATCAAACTGTCTTATCTGCCCCTTCACCTGCTACAAATTTCCAGAACTCAATCCTAAAAATCATCTTTTTAATAAGAACCAGGTCTTCATACCAATAATCTAATTGTGTTTCTTGAATTAACCTCCCCATAAGACACACTCAGTCTGTGTTTCCATTGTAACAACTCCATGACAGCCCAAATTTAAAGGTTATCTACCTGGAATAACTGGCCAGTTTAATCAATATTGTTTTTGATCTCCAAACAGGGAAATATTAGTAAGGTTGCCATATGAAAATAAGAGCCTATAACCTACATATTCAAAACAAAGAATTATAAACCTCTATATTTCCTTTAAAGGTAGCCCAACTAACTCAAAAAGACGGTGTCAATTCTTAGGTACAAAGTGGAATGGAATAGCTTTGCTTTGATGGTTCAGTGCTGTCCTTGACTGATGTTTCGAAATGCTTGAATAATAATCTTTTGTTGACTTGCTTGATGATTTCCAACAGTAATTCAACAGAACAAATATTTGATCTCTAGTTCAGTGGAAACTATCAGCCAGAATTATTTAGGAAGTTATCAGTACTATCTGACTTTGGATTCACTGAAATTTACGAGTAGCTGGAGATATAAACTGAAAACTGAGTTCTGTCCTCTAAACTCAACCACATCTCACAGGTCTCTTGAGGTCATGACAGTGGCCTTTTTTCCTGAGCTTGTTTCTCAGGCTGTAGGTGGTAATGGACCTGGATTGGAAGGAAGCATTCTGGAAGAGACTCTACAGCCAAATCCTAGATTAACTGCGAAGTCTAAGGGAAGAGAAAACAAGGGGGCTTTCCCAGATGGCACTAGCGGTAAAGAATCCACCTGCCAATGCAGGAGACACACAAGAGATGCAGATTCGATCCCTGGGTAGGGAAGACCCCCTAGAATAGGAAATGGCAACCACTCCAGGATTCTTGCCTGAAAAGCACTTTCAGAAGAGATTCTACAGCTAAATCCCAGGTTAACTACGAAGTCTAAGGTAAGGAAAACCTTACATATGTCCACTTTTGTAGAGATTTCTACTTATACTGATAGCATACTTTTCATCACAAAACTGGGACTAGGAAGGACCAAAATTCTTATTAGTCATGTCTCTGCTCGGTTATTTACTTCTATAATAACTTATACATTTTATTCATATAAAACAGATCAGAGATCTGATATTCAAAAATAGTTATTATTATAAAATCAGAAACACAGTCGAAGAGTGTAGGGGATGTTGACATTTTAAAAACTTTATATGAATAGCACAATCAGTTACCTGTATCCAAAAAAGAACAGGAAGAGGCAAGACTGAAGGTATGAGGATAGATAGGTATCACAGTGATGCACTTTCAGGAACAGTACCTTCACCTCTAAGCACCTTTCAGGTGATAGCTAGCTCATAGGCACCAGAAATTCATAATAAAACTAAATTACCCAAAAGGCACGGATGAAAATGTTAACATAAGTATAAAAGCAACATTATGTAATGTTAGAAACCTATGTTAAAAATGCTTCCAAATATGTAAAACTATACACGAATCCATTACACATTCAGCTTTAATTTGCCATTAAAAATGTATACAATACTCTGCCTAATCATAAATACACGCCAACATTAACGTATAATGTAGCATTTACCACCACAGCACCCAAAGAGATGAACAGAAACCAACTCCCTACTAAAATCTAGGGAAAAGGTTTTAGAGCTAGTGAAATAATTTATTGCAGACCTTATTACTATAAAGAAACTGTTGGCTCATTCTACTAAATCCACACTCCCTCACAATCTTAAGGGAAGTACAATAAATTCACTTTCATCTACTACAACAGTATTTAACACATTTGGCAGTAGGAGTATTTTTCTAATTCCTTTTCCTTTCATTTCTCTCTCTCTCTCTCTCTTTTTTAAAAGATTAAGTCACTTCCACAAAACTAAGACAAACTTTTCCAAGCTCAACTTGATTTTCTGAAACTACACAAGACATGTTGGCCATACAATAGCAACTGTACATCCTCCCAAATCTGAAATACAGAATTGACAGAGGACACTTACTAGTTTAAAATGTAGTTCATCATTCTAAGTCTATGAAGAAAATATCCTCCAGGAACTGCATTTAAGAGGGTAAATTTCAGATTACCTTTCTAGAACATATACTATGCAACACCATCACAAACACAAAAAAACCGAACCAGGAAAACAAAAAATTCTTCAATTTAGAACCAATAATTTAGAGAATGACAATCTGTAACTGCCAAACAATAAATGAGTTATATATTTTTTTCTTATTAGGAAAATATCACTAAGCACAGGGCCAGCATTTACTTGGGAACTGCAAAATACTCTACATCTTTGACAGCAGGCCCCTGTTCTGCAGAACACCAAGGGCCTCGGGCCACTGGAACAGTGATCAGCAAAATCCATCCTCACTACTGCACCGCCAGAGTCATCACTGTGCACAGGTAGCAGCAAAGTTTCTAAACGAATCAGATACATGCTCCTTTAATTTAGCATACCAGAGAGCCCACGTTCCTGCCACCCACAGCCATCTATCCACTAAATACTTGAGAAGTCATTTCATATCCAAGGCTCATGAATTACATGGAACTAGGTGATTTCTAGAACACTGTAGTGTTTTCTAGTTATTAGAGACATTTCAAACACAAAGCTTTCAAAGAAGTGAAAACAAGAACAAACATAAATGCATGTAGGTATTTTTGCCATGAATCGTTCTTTACCGATTTTGAGGGGGGTTAGGGGAACACTATCGGGTGACATAAATTAAGTGGGAAAAAAAAACAATCTAAAGACAACGGTAGAAACTTCAGATGATTCAAGTATCAACTTGGTGTGCATGAAATTTCACCAATTTCCTTCTTCGCCTCTGATTTCATATTCAAAGTGTTAAGTATTGATATTCAGAAACCTATAAAGTCAAGCTCTTAAAGGAAATATTATTTAGATAATGAATCTATCCTCAGAACTTCAATGCCTTTATTTCAATATATCCAAAGAAAACTTTCTGATGTATTATTCTTACAGTTTTTGGCTAGCTTTTTTTTTTCTCATGTATTTTGAGGCTGGTAGCAAAATGCATGGGTGCTCGTATTTCCAGGGGAGAGCATGGGTGACGGGCACAGGGGCTCTACACGATGGACCCGTCCTTGCTCTGCGCTGGGATCATCACAGGCACTGCCCCCATCCTACTGAGATTAGGGGCAGCTACCTTAGCGGGTGGGAGCGTCGGACTCTGCGGAGCGCGTTCCAAGTCTTCGCTTGGCACTTGGTTGTACTGAGTCTTGGAATATCCTTCCATGTTGGACGGGGACATGGATCCCAGAGATGAGTGATTGCTGCCGATGTAGCTTCTGGCAGTGGATGTACGGCTCTTGGGAGGAGGCACGTCTTCTCTAGAAAGCGAAGATCCCAAAGAACGTTTCTAAAAAATCTTAGACTATGTGAGCTGTGAATCATGGGTAGGGGTGAGGGAAGAGCCGCTATTTAAGCATCACGTGTATAAAAGTGCAAGTGACACACAGAAAACAAGCACAAGAAGGCATGTCATCAGCTGTGTGTTTGGCCCAAGTTTATCAACACAGACTTTCTATCTTCACACACAAGGAAATGTGAGTTTTTCAAAAATGCATGACTCTATAATGTTGTCTCACAAAGAACAAAGTTCAAATATTTTCATATTCTAGTATCACTGATCTAGATAATCTGGTTATAGTCATGTAATACTTCATAGTCAATAAACTGACAGATATTTCAACCAAAAAAAAGAACAAGATAAAATATCCTTTTTATTATGAAAGCTACTCATCTAAGACTTTAGCTGAAAACTTAGCAGATTTAAGTTTGGAAAAACTGAGAAGCAGGCATAAGAATTTTCATAATAAGCACTGACATAGAATATATATCTGAGTTACTTCTGGTACACTTCAAAAGAAAAGTGCCAGACCCCACCCCACACTCAGCAAATGTCAATTTTCTGGGTGTTACTTTGGTCATATGTTGTTATTTTTACAAGTTCTATAATTCAATGTTATAATTCACTTCTAGTTAAGATCTACTGGTTTAGAATATTTTAAAAAATTAAATCACATTACCAATAGATCTATTAACTAGCTACTAGATACAATCAGGCCTTTAAAAAACAAACTAACCAATCTTAACATCTTCATTTCTTGAAAACTTCATGCCTGTACTTTATTGGGAGAAGGCAAACAGCCTTGAGATAACCATTCGGCAGTGGTTCTTAAAGTAGGGTCCCAAGTAGGGGAGAGATTAGTTGGCTCCACACACTTGAAATAAGTATTAAAATGCTTTCAAATGTGTTAAGGGGAAAAGCTACAGCTTTCATCCAGTTCTCATGCAGCCAAATACTTCAGATGGTTAAGAGAACTAATGCTTTAGGGATGTAATAAATTCAGTGTATCAGTCAACTCCTGTGTACTTACTTACCTGATATCATGGTGAACTTCCTTTTCGTATTTTTCTTCTCTGCGCTTTTATGACAGCAAAAGACAATAAGAGCAATGAGCACGAGTGCAAGCAAAGTTCCTATAACAGCTCCTGCAATTGTCCCAGCTCTGTTTGAAGCTAGAATAAAATGTTAACAAGAAAATAATTAACAGTAAAAACAACACAAAACAAAAATACTTTCTACCTAGTCATATTGAAGGTAACGATACATAATAACAGATTGATTTCATTGCATATATTAACTTTAAGAGACAAATTAGCTAGCTTTTTCTGGTCAGGGGAAAATCTACTAAACGAACTTTCTTCTGAACTGTATAAGCTATTTCAAGGATAAAAACAATAGAATCACTCTGAAAGATTTTACTATTCACAGCTATCTAGGTTGGCATAAGAATGTTCTAAATAACTTGTCCTTAGTCACACACATGCTAAATCACTTCAGTCGTGTCCACCTCTTTGCGACCCCATGGACTATGGCCCGCCAGGCTCCTCTGTCCATGGGATTCTCCAGGCAAGAATACTGGAGTGGGTTGCCATGCCCTCCTCCAGGGGATCTTCCTGACCCAAGGATTGAACCTGCATCTCTTACATCTCCTGCATTGGCAGGTGGATTTTTTTAACCACTAGAGCTACCAGGGAAGCCTTACTTACATTGGCTAAATATGGTACAAGAATTAACTTGACAACTCTTGCCTCCATAATGGTGCTACAATAATGAAGGTTTTATTAACAAAATGTAGTACTTCTTTCCCTTCCATGTCTTAAAAAGCGAGTAACCAAGCCAGAGTGCTGTGATCAAAGGCAGCATCCCACTGCCCATCACACACACTTGCCTATGGAAGGCGACTGCATAAACGTCACAAAACCACCTTATCAAAGCACAGGGAAGATACTTACGAGGAACTACATCCAGGCGCAGCAGGCACTGATCAGAGCCCACTCTGTTTCTGACTGTACAGCTGTATGTCCCGGAGTATTCGGCACTGGCATTTTTCACAGAGATAACAGGTGACGTCATTTCTGTGGGAAGAGGGGGTGAGGGAGCAAAACCCATTCTTATAACAGCCTGCTGAGTTTCTAGTAAAGGCAAACCCTACTTGGTTGACAATCCAGGTAAAAGTGAGCAAAATGAAGCGAGACGCAGAACAAATGCAGCAAGACACGTGCATGTCTCCCGAATGCAAACCATCGTGCCTCCGGCTCATTCATGTCAGAGCCAAAGTAATCATGGACCCTTTGGCCAGGCACAGAGTTTCTCCTGAAACAGAGCCACGCCGATTATGAAAGAATACTCCATGGCATGAAAGCTCTTAGGTGCAGCAGCAAGATCTGCAAAATGTATCTCATCCCCCAGACAGAAGAAACAGAAAAGTAGATGGGGTCCCACTGTTCAGCCTCTTAGTCTGAAAAAGACAGAGGTGGAGAGAAGACAGGGCTTGGAGGGGGATTAATCAGTTTGAATAGATTAATTATAACACACAGATGAGCAATCAAATTTAAACAATTTGAATCATTGTGGTGTCACACAGCTATTGTTTTGGTTTGTTTTCACAGACATGCATGTGTAAATAACCGTATCTTCAACATGAATCAAGCCAAAACACTCAAGATCCATCTCTCCTTGTAGCTTAGCCACTAATTTATGATAATGAAGTTTCCATCAATATTATTGGTAATTAAAAATACACACCAAAGAAATCAATTATAATACCCTAAACACTTATAAAATGTCTCTACATTTACACATGACACCAAGTTGTCATTATAAAACACTAATTCCCTTAGAATCCTGATTGCTCTGTCTAGGAAAGGGAAGGCTTTGGGGATTAAAACATCTATACATACATGTACAAATCCTACCAGGCTTAAGTTCAAATCGATGGCACAGAATCAAGCTGTATAATCAGCAGTACCTGGTAACCAGGAAGTGGGCAGTTTCTGTGAGTCGGACAACTTCTGCCATTCATATCGTAGTGGGAGTGAACCTTCTTTTGGTTCACATTTGAGTTTAAAGTCATTTCCAATTTCTTCTGATCCATCAACGTAACATCGTGTACCTGAAGGCTTAACTAAGAAAAGACATTAAGTTATAAGTTCATACAGGAAAACGGAATGTATGTTTCTAATGTTGATTTAAACAAACACAGCATGCCGCAAACCGCTAAATCAAGAGCAGCGGTCCTGGGTTCGGAGTAGACAAGACTGAAAGACTAAAACAGGCTGCCAATGCCAGTTTCCTTAGCTGCGTCCAGCTCAGAACAGGCGAGAATGAGCTCAGGCAAGCAGCCATTGCGTAAGAGGCCAGGCAGCAGCTCAGCTGGGTCTGTGCCCCTCCCACAGGCACATCTGAAAGAAGCAAGAATGATGCGGGCTGGGCTGCTTCAGACCCAAGGACGCTTCCCCGCCAGTCCTAAACCTATTCTTCTTGGAGCTTGACACGTAGCATAGTTTTCCGGGAGTATGAAGTCCCCTTGGAGCGTGTGTGCGCTGTTAAATCTTCTGTTAGCCTATAATCAGGGGGTTTACGATCAGGTAAGCTGATACAAGGGACAACTCACATAAGAGCAGCAAGGGCCAATTACATTCCATGGTTATAGCAATCCAAGCCCCTCAGAGAGCAGTGTTATAAAAAGGCAGTTCCCAGGTCTCTCTGGGGTACTGTTTAGAGCAGCTGCTAATAGCTCCAATACATGCAACCCACCTCAGTACTAGTTAACACCTTGGCAGGTCATACCCTCTTGCTGAACTGCATAATCGCTACAGGTTGGTTCTGCTTCTCTGTGAGTCACATAAATGGTATACACAGTATGTCCTTTTGCTTCTTTTATTCGTCATAAGGCTTCTGTTACTGCTTTTCAGTTGCTCTGTCATGTCCAAATCTTTGTGACCCCATGGACTGCAGCACGCAAGGTTCCTCTGTTGTTCACTATCTCTGGAGTTTGCTCAACTTCATGTCCATTGAGTCGGTGATGCTATCTAACCATCTTAGACTACGTTGCCCCCTTTTCCTCCTGCCCTCAATCTTTCTTAGCATCAGTCTTTTCCATCAAGTCAGATCTTTGCATCAGGTGGCCAAAGTATTAGAGCTTCAGCTTCAGCATCAGTCCTTCCAGTGATGTCAGGGTTGACTTCCTTTAGGACTGACCGGTTTGATCACCTTGCAGTCCAAGGGACTCTCAAAAGTCTTCTCCAGCACCACAATTTGAAAGCATTGCTTCTTTGGTGCTCAGCTTTCTTCATGGTCCAACTCTCACATCCATACATGACTACTGGAAAAACCATAGCGTTGACCAGACGGACCTTTGTTGGCAAAGTAATGTCTCTACTTTTTAATATGCTGTCTAGGTTGGTCATAACTTTCCTTTCAAGGAGCAAGTATCTTAATTTCCTGGCTGCAGTCACTGTCTGCAGTGATTTTGGAGCCCAAAAAATAAAATCTGCCACTGCTTCCATTTTTTCCCTTTCTATTTGAAATGAAGTGATGGGAACGGATGCCATGACCTTAGTTTTTTGGCATGTTGAGTTTTAAACTAGCTTTTTCACTCCCCTCTTTCATCCTCATCAAGAGGCTCTTTAATTTCTCTTCACTTTGAGACTGACCCAATTTATCCATGTTGTTGTATATGTATCAAGTTACCTGTTCTTTCCTCTTGTTCAGTTGGAGCCCATTGACTGTAACATAAATTTACTTTTTCATTCAGATATTGATGAACGCTGTTTCTGTCTGGGTGTTACTATCAAAGCCCAGTTAGAGCAGAAGCAGGTGTGAAGTCAGTGGGAATCAGATGGACTGGCGAGGAGGCACTGTGAGACGTGGTGGCATGTCACAGCACAAGGCAGCGAGTCTGAAGGTTCGGGGAACAGTCTTCAAGAGCAGAGACCAGTTCTGAATCTGACGCCATTTCTGGGGCAGGATTAGGAGAAGAGGGGATTAAACTGGAGACAAGCAAAGTCCAGCAACCTGAGCCCCCAAGGACAAGAGGAGTAGTGCAGGTGTCTCTGTGGGCAACAGTGAGGAGACAGCTGTAGGCCAGAGTTTACCAACGCTCCACACCCTTGGGAGGGCAACCTTCCCACAGCCCCTCGACCTGACTGCAGCCATCCTCCCAGCCTGACAGACAGCAGCACTGCTTTTTCTTTGTTGAGTCTTTCAAGTCCTGGTTGGGCTTTTATTTTTTCACTACTAAGAATAAATGTGAATGGGTTTTGCAGTTTTGCACCGTTATAAACAACAACGCTGCTTGTAAGTGCTGGTATATGTTTTCCTTTTTCACATCAGGTTCGGTTCAGTTCAGTTCAGTCGCTCAGTTGTGTCCGACTCTTCGCGACCCCATGAATCGCAGCACGCCAGGCCTCCCTATCCATCACCATCTCCCACAGTTCACTCAGACTCAAGTTCATCGAGTCAGTATTGCCATCTAGCCATCTCATCCTCTGTCATCCCCTTTTCCTCCTGCCCCCAATCCTTCCCAGCATCAGAGTCTTTTCCAATGAGTCAACTCTTCGCATGAGGTGGCCAAAGTACTGGAGTTTCAGCTTTAGCACCATTCCTTCCAAAGAAATCCCAGGGCTGATCTCCTTTAGGATGGACTGGTTGGATCTCCTTGTAGTCCAAGGGACTCAAGAGTCTTCTCCAACACTACAGTCCAAAAGCATCAATTCTTCAGCGCTCAGCCTTCTTCACTGTCCAACTCTCACATCCATACACGACCACAGGAAAAACCATAGCCTTGACTAGACGGACCTTAGTCGGCAAAGTAATGTCTCTGCTTTTGAATATACTATCTAGGTTGGTCATAACTTTTCTTCCAAGGAGTAAGCATCTTTTAATTTCATGGCTGCAGTCACCATCTGCAGTGATTTTGGAGCCCCCAAAATAAAGTCTGACACTGTTTCCACTGTTTCTCCATCTATTTCCCATGAAGTGATGGGACCGGATGCCATGATCTTTGTTTTCTGAATGTTGAGCTTTAAACCAACTTTTTCACTTTCCTCTTTCATTTTCATCAAGAGGCTCTTTAGTTCTTCTTCACTTTCTGCCATAAGGGTGATATCATCTGCATATCTGAGGTTATTGATATTTCTCCCAGCAATCTTGATTCCAGCTTAGTGAATGTTTAACTCTATAAGAAAATGTCAAACTGTTTTTCAAATCTGGCTGACAGGGTCTGTCATACCCAGTGGGGCCTCTTTAACTAAGGATGTTGATCATAGTCTCACTTCACACATTTCTTGATAATTCTAAAATTTAATTGGATTTCTCCCCTTTGTCTGTTATTCTGTTACAATGTACACTTTTTAATAAGGATTAACAGATGCATTTAACTGTGTTGTTGATTTTCCTAAGCAAATCTGTTTCTTTTTCACTATCAGTTGCCCTGGATACTACATCATTTGGACTTTTGAATCAGCTTTGCACAATTATTTCATCCTGAGTCTTCAACAAAATGAGTCTTGTTCTCCATTTTTTCAAACTACCAATAAATCCTTTATTACACAGATGAGCAGTAAGTGAGATATTGAAGCAATGCTTTGGACATCAAGCATCTATTGGTAATACAGCATTCTAACCCTAAACTTTTTTCTACTGAAAATGCCCCCTTCCAAATATATCCAATAAAGGGCAGTTATTTACAGTGGCTGCTCAGGAAGTCAGGGTCCCACTGAGTTTGACATTTCAAGATACTCCATCCACAACAGAACAAGATTTTACCAACGCTAGTTCTGAGAGTCGCTTAGGAGTGCAGATGTGCTAAGTTGCTTCAGTCATGTCCAACTCTGTGCAATCCCATGGACTGTAGCCCACCAGGTTCCTCTGTCCATGGGATTCTCCAGGCAGGAATACTGGAATGAGTTGCCATATCCTCCTCCAGGGGATCTTCCCAACCCAAGGACTGAACTCAAGCCTCTGATGTCTCCTGTGTTGGCAGGCGGCCTTTTACCACTAGTGATACCTAGGAAACCCCGCCTAGGGGTGGCTACCTGCTTTCCAAAGGGAGGAGAAAGTGCAAATCTTTTACATGGCAACCCCAACCACTAAACATAATAATTTTATCCATTCTAATATAGGGAAGACGAACTCTTAATCCATGACACCTTGCTGGACTGAAAGATAAAACCAGAAAGGGAACAAAGATCAAGTTTTATCATCTAACATTTCTTTGGTCTGGGGCTCCAGGATACCCAGCCATTGTCCTCAGAACATCTGTCACCATGTTCAGTGACAGAACCAATAAATAATCCTTCTCAGTTAAAGATCTACGACTTTCAACTTGCACTTGGTTGGCATCCCACCAATTTAGTAATGCTGTGTTCCATCTATGTGTTATATCATCATCCCTCCAAGCTAGGGGCCCACTACCTCAGACTACAGAAAATACTCTAAATCTCTATCTGGACAGAATATACTTTTATCACCATGTCATCTACCCAAGAATAGTATTTTTGCTTGGTTCAAAATACCTTGACTTCTGGTGAAATCCATGCATAGACGCTAAAAATCAATAGGCAAAAGTTTGATTTGCAGTCTCAAAGTGGCTCTCCCACTGGGATTTTTTTTTTAAGTTTTCAAACTTTTATATACAAAGAGATATTATTTTGTTATTATTGTTGAAGTTTTCAAACTTTTATGTATGAAAAGGGCTAGGTTGTTTTTTTTTTTTTTTTTTGAGGTTTTCAAACTTTTATTTTATATACAAAGAGCTGGTATTGCGGATTTGGTGGGGGAGGTATTTTTCAATCCCAGAGGGAAAGTTAGTAATTTTATAATGGAGAAATGTATCAGATAAAATTCAGACCAAGTGATCATGGTTAACAATAAGACAGAACAACATGTGCCCCTTGACATTAACTTGAGGAGACTAAAGGGGACATCAATTCAGCATGTACCTTCGAACTGACCCGGGAACAAAAGGGCATTAATGGGAAGCTGTAAAGTTCAAATTAGGCCCATAGTTAATAGTACAGCTTCAATACTAATTTCTTGGTTTTAGTAGTTGTATTATGATTTTGCAAAATGTTATCATTAGGAAAAAGTAGGTAATGGGTACACTGTCATGAACTTTCTGCTAGTTTTGCAACTTGTTTGTAAAACTAAAATTATTTCAAAATAAAAAGTGAAAAAGAAACAAATCCCAGTGTTGACTGAATCCCTGCACATGCCCTTCTCATGGTGCGGGTGCAGTCTGAGTACACCATATACACCAAAATAGCCAAGTCTATTTACACCAAAAGGGCCCAGTAGCAGGTTTTTCTGGAGTTCCCAGGGAAGGTGCTGGCAGCGGGCAGCCGCCATACTAACCCTTGTCATCGTCACCGCTGTCCAGCTTCTTTATTGAGTTGCATCCACATGTGCAGCTGGTGCATCTGAAAGAGCAGGGGCGGGCCCTAGCAACAGAGCATGGGGCGGCAACACGCCACCCCTCACGCCCAGGCTGCTAGCAGTCATCCCTGTTTATGTCTGTACAGCAACCAGGGCTCTCAACAAGCTTTCTTTTTTTCTTGTTTTTTGGCTGTGCCACGTGGCTCTTAGTTCCCCAACCAGAGATCGAAGCTGCAACCCTTGCATTGGGAGCTGGACCACCAGGGACGTCCCTGAACAAGTTTTCATTACTATGGGGACACCATGGTGGCATCTACAGGTTTCAGACAAGCAAGTCGAAGTGAAGTATCAGGCTGAGCCTCTGACAGTGAAGCAATCAAAAGCTCCACTGGACAGTCTGGTCTCCATAAGGCATCTTGTTTAATCTTTCCTCCAGACTGCCTAAGCAGTATTTTCAGAAAAAAGCAAACAAATTAAGTTTCTATCCAGCTCTCACTTTCAAGAGAAACTAGTGTTTTCTGCCACAGTGGTCCTGACTCATCTGAAAACATGGAGAAGAGATGAAGAAATTCTCCTCTGGCTCTGAGACAGTCTCACCAGATCAGAGGTCATCCTCACGGTCAGAGGTCATTCCCGCTTCCCCCTTCAGCCGTCACTGTTCCCTCTCTCCTCTCACCCCTCATTCAGTCTCTCCTTCCCGCCTTGGTCTGACACCAGAGCTTGCTTAGCATGGTGATCCCAGACAGAGCTAACAGAAGGAGTTACGGGGTCAACGTTTCCCACCCGCCCAGGCTGACGGAGATGTCAGAGGTGCGAGGTTTAGAGTAAAAGGCCATCCCTCCTGCCCAACAGTCATGGCTGCTGCCTCGGGTGTGCCTGGCCAGAGTCTATGACAGCCCATATGAAATCTTTCTCTCTCTCACACATACACACACACACAGATACACAGAGTATCTGTCCACATCTCTTTGGGAACATGTGCCAATCACTTCCCCTCCCAGTGTACCTGCCCCCATCAAAGAGGGACTCCACAGTAAATAATTCTAACAAACATGTATAATCTGTTTGGTACATCAGGAACCAGTTAAAATTCCATATATATCCTAACTCAACACTTCCTAGAAAGCAGTGACTGTAGCCCACCAGGCTCCTCTGTCCATGGAATTCTCCAGGCAAGAATACTGGAGTGGGTTGCCATTCCCTCCTCCAGAGGAACTTCCCAACCCAGGGATCCAACCCATGTCTCCTGCACTGCAGGCAGATTCTTCACCGTCTGAAATTACCAGGGAAGCTCCAAAGAAGATACGCTCAGGGCTATAATTTCAGGGATGCCACGGTCTGGGATAAGAGTTCAGACAAGTGATTAAACTTTTACCAGCTTCCACATTTATAAAAAGAAAGGCAACTCCACGTTTGCTGAATGTAGACACAAAAGGCTAGAATTTCCAATGTTACCATATTGCCTTTCCCGGTTCCTCTTTAGGTTCACTTGCTTTCATACCACAGACATATTCTGAATGAGTTCCACTCAGCATACAGTGCCTCTTACCAGGACACCCTCGACAATGTTGCCAGAAGACTGCCTTATCAACCACAACAGCCCTGGGAGTTGCTGCTGGGATGCACAAAAATTAGTCTCTACCGGCTATTTTCCTGGGCTCCCAAATCACTGCAGATGGTGACTGCAGCCATGAAATTAAAAGACGCTTACTCCTTAGAAGAAAAGTTATGACCAACCTAGACAGCATATTCAAAAGCAGAGACATTACTTTGCCAACAAAGGTCCATCTAGTCAAGGCTATGGTTTTTCCTGTGGTCATGTATGGATGTGAGAGTTGGACTGTGAAGAAGGCTGAGCGCCGAAGAATTGATGCTTTTGAACTGTGGTGTTAGAGAAGACCCTTGAGAATACCTTGGACTGCAAGGAGATCAAGTCAGTCCATTCTAAAGGAGATCAGTCCTGAATATTCATTGGAAGGACTGATGTTAAAGCTGAGACTCCAATACTCTGACCACCTGATATGAGGAGCTGACTCATTTGAAAAGACCCTGATGCTGGGAAAGATTGAGGGCAGGAGGAGAAGGGGACAACAGAGGATAAGATGGTTGGATGGCATCACCGATTCAATGGACATGAGTTTGGGTGGACTCCAGGAGTTGGTGATGGACAGGGAGGCCTGGCGTGCTGCGGTTCATGGCATCGCAGAGTTGGCCACGACTGAGCGACTGGACTGAACTGAACCGACCTGCTCTAAATAAGTCTGGAATCCGACACACTTAACCCCTGCTCAGTTCTCTAAATTAAAAGGAACAAAAGGTAGAAGTTGATATGAGGGAGACTTGTGCAGATGAGTTATTTCCAGGGATATGGAAGGCAATTTCAGCAGTCAGCATTTCCTATGTAAAATGGGTCCCCAAGTACCCCCAAACTGACACCTTAGGTCACACGGGAATTTTCTGTCATATAATGGTGCCAGATTATTGAGATTCTATACATGGCAGCTCATTGTACTTTTGGGCAAAGCTACCACAACAAGATTTTAGAAGTATATTTCTGAATAATACCTTTCAGAGTTTCTCAGTTCACAGGGCTTAAGGGTGCTTGTGCATGACCACAGAATCTAGAGAAGGATAATAAACTTTTCATTCTATGATGTTCACAAAGCAGTTTATACTTATTCTCCTTCTTAATTGTCCTGGAGAGCTACGTCCTAGTGGCCATCTGTCTAACTCCTTTACTTTTAAGGATGAAAAAATCATGATGCTCAGGGAGGTTAAAGGACTGTCCAAGGTCTAATAGCTTTACCCCAATTCAATATTCCAGCTACCATATTCCATCTGCTCTACTCTAAATACTCCAATTAGTCATCATAGAAATCTCATTTATTCCTTGGGACATGTGGTTCAATAAAGCTTAAAGCACACGTCACAATTTTGAGCTGAATGAGACTGCATAGAGATTTAATGATTATTATTTTTATGTTTCAAAAATGTAGGCTGAGGCCCAGGAAATTAAGAGGTTCTATTTAATTCCCAGGGCAAACCTGAGAACAAGGCAAAAAGTCTGGATCCCCTACCCCTGCCTTACAGTTCATCTCCCATATCACAGAACTCCTTCATTTACTTTCAAATGCTTTCATGAACTTCATGAAGAAGCTGTTCACTTATTCTTTTATTAAAAAAAATTGCCAGCTTTATGTTTTATGCTATTTGAGGACAGTACGTCAAATATTTAAACTTACTACTCTAGAATTCTAAGTTCTGTCTCACATAAATGCTGCTACTCCAGTACTGTGATCCCTTACCCTGTTAACAAGTAACACTGATACAAATAACTTACCAAGAACTGTCAGCTGAATCTTCTTATTTCCAACACCAGGAGCTTTTTTCACTTTGCACTGATATGTGCCAATATCTGACAACTGTAAATTTGTCACATTTATTGAAGCATCACCAGATTTGAGATCATTACTTGTAAAATGTACTCGTCCTTTCAGATCTTGATAGTAGTCATCATAAATTTTGTCTCCAGAATATAAAATAATCTGAAAGAAAGCCAAAATAAGACAATGAGAAAACAAGCAAGCAAGTGAACTCCCTGTCTTGTTAAAGGAGTTCTAGATACACCACAGTACTGTAGGGATCTGAAGAAAAAAAAACGACACAATATCTTGAGGAATCTACAACTATTCAAACCACAGGTTAAGAAAATGGAAGGAAGATGTACGGGCAATGTCTGCAACATCTGTCAGCCCACTGATCACCAGGGCTGATTCAGCTGACCTGGCTGGCTAGATTAGCCCCTCCCTCCCTCACCACCCAGGAGCGCCCCTCCCAAAGCTGCACACTCAGTGGGAAACGAAGACCATCCCCAACAGAGGAGAATCGGTCTTCAGTCAAGGGTTTAATGAGTAGCTGTGCTCTCCTACTAGAATCTCCAAACGAGCTCTTAAGAAAAGAGAAAGAGGCCAATATGATCCTTATGTAATGACACACAGTCATTACAGATGGGGAAACCAAGACCCAACATGATTAAATAATACAGTCCTCTATGCGAGCCATTCGGTGAGACCCACAAAAGCGTGGATTTGTGAATTCTTATACACTGTTTTTCAGCTGCCTCAGAGAAAGAAGTATGCCAATCAACTGTATAAAATCAAGTTATCAACCACCACCACGACTCCTCAAAGAGGGCTTATGATAATTTACCTGTGGAACTTAAGAACAGTAACAACAACAAAGACTTTTTTTAATCTTAATATACTAAGCTGGGGGCACTTGAAGGTTCCAGGCTACAACAGATAAAATCATAAACTTGTTAAGATGTGTCTGCCCAGCCTGGTTAACAGAACCTTCCAATTAATCTTCAGTGACTAAAAGCAAAGACCCTTCCTAACCTCACTGAGTTTTCTGAACCACTGTTGTAGGCTTTGATTCATTTTTAACTATCACTAAAATTAATTTTTTATGGACTATGCCAAAGCCTTTGACTGTGTGGATCACAATAAACTGTGGAAAATTCTGAAAGACATGGGAATACCAGACCACCTGACCTGCCTCTTGAGAAACCTATATGCAGGTCAGGAAGCAACAGTTAGGGACATGGAACAACAGACTGGTTCCAAATAGAAAAAGGAGTCCGTCAAGGCTGTATATTGTCACCTTGCTTATTTAACTTCTATGCAGAGTACATCATGAGAAACGCTGGGCTGGAAGAAGCACAAGCTGGAATCAAGATTGCTGGGAGAAATATCAATAACCTCAGATATGCAGATGACATCACCCTTATGGCAGAAAGTGAAGAGGAACTAAAAGCCTCTTGATGAAAGTGAAAGAGGAAAGTGAAAAAGTTGGCCTAAAGCTCAACATTCAGAAAACAAAGATCATGGCATCTGGTCCCATCA
Source organism: Nanger dama (assembly GCA_917880005.1). Classification (NCBI taxonomy): domain Eukaryota; kingdom Metazoa; phylum Chordata; class Mammalia; order Artiodactyla; family Bovidae; genus Nanger; species Nanger dama. Next base: position 19,706,723 of record CAKJTW010000020.1, read on the forward strand.
CTTCATGGCAAATAGATGAGAAAAAGTGGAAACAGTGGCAGACTTTATTTTGGGGGCTCCAAAATCACTGCAGATGGTGACTGCAGCCATGAAATTAAAAGATGCTTACTCCTTGGAAGGAAAGATGACCAACCTAGATGGCATATTGAAAAGCAGAGACATTACTTTGCCTACAAAGGTCCATCTAGTCAAGGCTATGGTTTTTCCAGTGGTCGTGTATGGATGTGAGAGTTGGACTGTGAAGAAAGCTGAATACCAAAGAACTGATGCTTTTGAACTGTGGTGTTGGAGAAGACTCTTGAGAGTCCCTTGGACTGCAAGGAGATCCAACCAGTCCATCCAACCTGTCCACCCAGATCAGTCCTGGGTGTTCACTGGAAAGCTGAAGCTGAAACTCCAATACTTTGGCCACCTCATGTGAAGAGTTGACTCACTGGAAAAGACCCTGATGCTGGGAGGGACTGGAGGCAGGGGGAGAAGGGGACGACAGAAGATGAGATGGCTGGATGATATCACTGATTCGATGGACATGAGTTTGAGTAAACTCTGGGAGTTGGTAATGGACAGGGAGGCCTGGCGTGCTGTGATTCATGGGGTCGCAGAGAGTTGGACACGACTGAGCGACTGAACTGAATTGAAAATTAATTTAAATACTTAATACGTTTTATTCACTCATGAAGTCCTTCTTTCTGGCCATCTGAGACCCAAGGGCCAAGGAGCAATAGTACCAAACTTAAATAATAATCAGAAAACTACAGCATACATCCTGCAGACCATTTATCTCGTGTGTTTCGTAAGATCAGAATCGGCACTATGAGTAGGAATTTCTCCAGGGCACAGACTTGGATTTTCTTTCATCACCTCCTCTACTATGTTGCTGCTGCTGCTAAGTCGCGTCAGTCATGTCTGACTCTGTGCAACCCCATAGACGGCAGACCCACCAGGCTCCTCCGTCCCTGGGTTGCCCCCACGCCTAATTCACTAAAGATCTTTTGCTTACACATTAAGAGTCAGTACTGAGGAAGCACTCAATATCAGCTTGCTAAGTAAATAAAAGCGGTTGAACGGTCCACAGCTGACTTGCTTCGTAAACACAAGCCGTCACTTTATTTGCTCCATCTCTGCCCACATCCACCTGTCAAAAGAGTACTGAGAACTCCTTAAGTGTATCTTCCTCTGTATTAACCCATGGACTCTCTTGTTGTGAAAAGCCAGGAAGTTCAACCCATGATACTTTGAACCCCTCATTTTTACACACGCACACACACACACACACACACACACACACACACGCACGCACACGCCTTTCTAGGAGGCCCTTGTCGTCAGTCCTTAAGTCGTGTCCAACTCTTTGCGAACCCATGAACCATAGCCTGCCAGCATCCTCTGTCTGTGGGATTTCTCAGTCAAGAATATTGGAGTAGACTGCCATTTCCTTCTCCAGGGGATCTTCCTGATCCAGAGATTGAACTGGAGTCTCCTGCATTGGCAGGCAGATTCTTTACCATTGAGCCACGTGGAAGCCCAGCCTTTCAAGGAGGGCCTGACAAATGTGTCTTGACGGTTAGTCATTTTTGTGAACTAACTTGGTCATGTTCCCATGAAAACAATTTTACAAACAGTAGCTAAGAAATGGGGAAGTAACATGTACCAGGCAATTTTGATTCCTCTTCACAGTCCAATGGGGATGGAGGCACGATCCACATTTAACCTTTTAACCGTGCAGAAGGCAGTGGCTGTCACAGACCAACTCTCTCAATACAGCTGCGATGGAAACCACATCCATCCGGTCTGGCATTGCAGGCTGCCTACATGAACATTTCTGTATGATTTATAGACTCAGAAAACACTAAACCATATAGTAATTTCAGAAAATTCTTATCACAACCCCGAGAAGCAGGTGTACCTATTCTTTGTTTACATATGAGGAAACAGAGGCTTATGAAATATGGGAGGCAGTACATGAGACTGCAAAAGATAATCCAGATGGGGTCAGGGCAGGGGGTGGGAGGAGTAGTGGGAAAGATCTGGGCTCGAAACCCCTGCTGTGTCTGTTGCCAGCTACGTGACCCTGGGCATGTTCCTTCAAATTCCTGGGCCTCCTTTCTTCCTCCTCGAATGTATAATGATCTTCATTCTGGGGTGTTGTTTTAAAACTTAAGTATATATAATTAAAGTATATAAAACCCTGTCCAGGGTTTATAAAGCATATAAAGCCCAGCACACGGTAAGTGCATGAGAACATCATAACTGCTGATTAAAGAGCTCACGCAGGGAATGAGGAGGGAAATTTCTCCAGCCCAGGCCCCCATCACACTGCCTGCTAGCTTAAAAATATTACAAGAAGGATTTAGCAAGCATTATAATACAGCTGTAATTCTATGCACACACCCTCCTATGCATCACTCTCTCCCTAACCCTTCTTCCTGTTGGCCTTATTTACTGTGCTTTAGCTTAGAGGCTGGGTGTCTTAACTCGGAAATGGGCACTTCAGCCCAGCACCCACTATCACATTTGTCTCTCAGGTGCTGTGGACAGTGAGGCTTGGGCCTCCCACTTAGCACAGAAGTCCTTGGATTCTCCTTCCCGGAATGGAAACACAAGGCTCCAGGACACACTGGCCTTTTTGGTCTCAAGAAGCCCCTTGTCACAGGGCTTCACCCCTGAGCCTTAAGCCAGGATCTGTGCTCTCCATTCTCGCATCTTAACCATGGAACCAGAGTCCTGGATTCTAAAGGAGGTGGGCACTTCACTGGCAAGGGAATGAGGGGCGTGCAGGGGCTCAGGCAGAAGCCTGAGTTCAGGGTGTTGGCACTGTCATGGGAAGAGGGGAGGGATGAAGAGCAAGATGGGAGGGGGACAGGGTATCTGGGCTGAATAAACAGGAGGAGTCGGGCTCAATCTCTTTTCCTTCAGGGAGAGAAGGAAGTTCTCATATCAGAATCAGGATAGAGATATATCCTAGGAGGGAGTGGCCCCAGCCATTCACAACTCAGGAAAGCACCTTGATTTTTTTTCCTTCACAAAAACATCATGGGCACACTACTTGTATTTGCCAAAAACAGTTAATTACCTAAATGCACTGATTCAGCCACTAACTGCCTGGATAACCCCTTTTTTTTAATATGGACCACAAGTAAAAATTTCCCTTCCAAATATATATATATATATAGTACATTACTCCAAACATTTGAACTTCTTTTTCTCTCCCTGGTTTAATAGTATTTGTTAATGCTGACATATTTTTAAGTATGTCAGACAAAGCTAATATGAAGCATTCTAAATGAAGTGAAATATTATGGTACCATTAAAAGGCAAAGTGTAATACATGTATTTGCAGATGGGGCTGAAATCGAGCCCCACAGGGTTAATGGAAACTGGTGACTAACAGAAGTCTTGAGCTTGTCTCACAGAATAGCATACAAGAGAACAGCTAATAAAGCCCCTCCACTTGTATCCTGCCTTCACTGGCCAAGCGTGCCTTAATTATTTTTTTAACTCCTTGATCATCACCTTTATAAAAATGCCTCTGATTATGGGTCACAGAACAATGAGGTTTTCTACATTAGGTCCCTGTTAAAGTGTAACTAGAAAAAATTCTGTAACAATACAGTCACCCCTCGGTAACCATGGGGTTGGGGGTGGTTCTAGGACCGCCTCCCTTTTCCCCTTCCCTTCCCCAGATGCCAAAATCCAAAGATACTCAGCTCCCTCAAATAAGATGGCATACATATATTGTTGTTTAGTTGCTAAAGTCATATTCCACCCTTCTGTGGCCCCAAGGACTGTCGCCCACCAGGCTCCTCTGTCCACGGGATTTCCCAGGCAAGAATACTGGAGCAGGTGTTGCCATTTCTCCAGGGGATCTTCCTGAACCAGGAATTGAACCTGTGTCTCCTGCATTATTAGCAAGTGGATTCTTTACCACTGAGCCACCAGGGAAGTCTGACGTACTTGTAAGATGGTAAAACATATGCATCCTCCCGTATCTTTATCTAGATGACCTTTGATGGCATCCCTGACATGTCACGCATATCCCTGCGGACTATCATGCCTGCTTCTTACACGTTTCCCATGGCCCCGGGCCACACACACTTCCAAGGCCAGATTTTCAGAACACTCTCAAGCTCCCTTTCTTCCTTGTAACCCTCTGTAAGAAGTCTGGTGACCTTTTCCTTCCTCTGAAATCTGAGATCACTTATCCATTATCCTATATACTTTATCCAGATTACTTTTATCTAGAATACTTAACAGAGAAGGCAATGGCACCCCACTCCAATACTCTTGCCTGGAGAATCCCATGGACGGAGGAGCCTGGAAGGCTGCAGTCCATGGGGTCGCTGATGGTTGGACACAACTGAGCGACTTCACTTTCACTTTTCACTTTCATGCATTGGAGAAGGCAATGGCACCCCACTCCAATACTCTTGCCTAGAGAATCCCAAGGACGGAGGAGCCTGGAAGGCTGCAGTCCATGGGGTCGCTGATGGTTGGGCACAACTGAGCGACTTCACTTTCACTTTTCACTTTCATGCATTAGAGAAGGAAATGGCAACCCACTCCAGTGTTCTTGCCTAGAGAATCCCAGGGACGGGGGAGCCTGGTGGGCTGCCGTCTACGGGGTCACACAGAGTCGGACACGACTGAAGTGACTTAGCAGTAGCAGCATAATACTTAATACAATGTAAGTGCTATGTAAATTATTGCTGGCATGTGGGAAGTTCAAGTTTTGCTGTCTGGAATTTTTTTTTTTCTGAACGTTTTCAATCCATGATTGGTTTAATCCACCAATGCAGAACTCACAGATCTGGAGGGCCAACTTCTATTTGTTTAAGGCATTCAAAATACAGGATATTTAACTTGCAAAAATATGGGAAATAGACTGCAATAATATGTACCTTCACGCCTCTGTTAGACTTGACCCTGTACTGGTGATGGAATCCTTGTGTGAAACTTGGAAATTCAATTCTATCTAACCTTTCACAACATCCAGTTTACCCCGGTGCCCCCTGACATGTCACACACTTCCCTGCAGACTAACACGCCTGCTCTGTACACACCTCCCACGCCCCTGGGCCAAACACACTTCCAAGGCCAGATTTTCAGAACATGCTCAAGCTCCCCTTCTTCCTTGCAGCCCTCTGTAAGAAGTCTGGTGACCTCTCCTTCCTCTGAAACCTGAGGTCACTTATCCATTTCACTCCATTACATCAGGGTGCTTACTTTCCAAGCAACTGCCTTTCTCCCCTACACTGCAAGCCGAGGAAGTCTCAGGCTTCCTTCACAGCTCCCCATGTGCCCCCACCTATGGTATCAACACAGTGACAGACACCAAAGACAGGTTCCCCCAACACCTGCTGAGTGAGCAGCACTTACCACTTGGTCCACCTTCTGATTATCAGCTGGTGACAGCAGCCACTCGATGTCCAGCGGTCCTTGGTCTTCCCGGACCGAGGGTAAATTTGCATGGCAAATAAGCAGTTTCCCCCTTTGGCCTTTTCAATCATCTGTTCAGGAGTAGTGATACTCAGACCTCTGGTGAAATCTAGAAAATGAAACACAAATGGACTGAGCATCTGCTCCCAGGCTGGCAGCACCCTCAGGACACCTCAACTGTCCAGAGGGACCACAGGATGTGGGGGAAACAGGACTTTACTGGGGACCAGAGTAATGAAACTCCAACTCAGTGGTCTCAGTTTGTGTGTGTGTGCCTCTGTAGAAATAGAAATACTAATATACATCCTATTCAATACAATTTCGTTTCAGAGCACTGGAAACTTCCCAATATTATTTGGAATAACAGCATTCTCATATGAGTTGGAAGAACCTACAGGATTTTTATTTTCCAGGCAGATGTTTAAAACTGAACCTGGCTAGAGTCTCAGAACGATCAGTTACATCAGTCTAATTCAAGGCCACATTAATTCATGCTCACCATGGTGTCAGAAACACACTTGGAATTCCTATCACTGGGCACATGCTGATGAATTCTGACACATTTTGTGTCCAGGCTTCTATAATTCCATATTTTTATTAAATTTGATTCTGTGACTTTTATTGAAAATTAAAAATATTTCTAAGCAATAAATTTTGATGACAATTCAAAAGGAGAAGAAATATTGTCAATTTATATAGTTTGAAACATAACAAAATGTTGACCTCATTATCTTTAAGACATTTCTTACTTTATCTCTTTTTATTTCCCTTCTGAAAAAGTCAAAGCTATTACATAATTTTAAGAAGACACCTTAAAATTCTATAACTTATTTTCAAATTTGTATCCTATGAAACTTCCACTTAGATTACTAAGAGAATTAATGCTGAATAGCAATATTTAAAAACTCTCTAAAAGCAAAAATAGATGTCCAGAGCTCCAAACAAAAATTCCAACATAGTTTCTGCTGACTGATTTTTTTGAGATGGTTTAAACTCAGTGCTGGGCTTCCCCGATGGCTCCCACAGTAAATCGTCTGCCCACAATGCAGGAGACCTGGGTTCGATTCCTGGGTTGGGAAAGTCCCTTGGAGAAGGAAATGGCAATCCACTCCAGCACTCTTGCCTGGAAAATCCCATGGACGGAGGAGCCTGATAGTCTACAGTCCATGGAGTCGCAAAGAGTTGGACACGACTGAGTGACTTCACTTCACTTCAAACTCAATACAATCCCCTAAGAACTGGAAAAAGTCTCCTCCCTGTGATTAACAACTTACTGTAACAAAACAAGCATCCATCACATGCATAAAATATGGAACAAACTATGAATATAATGATGCTCTTTCTTACCTATAAGTGAAAAAAAAAATCCAGTTTAATTACACACATAAAAATAGGTCTGTTCACTACTTATGCCTTATAGTGAGACTGCAGTAACAGCCAACAATTTAACATAAAATGCAAATTCAGTCTATAAATGAACTATTACACAAAACTTAATTTTTTTTCTTACTATTTATACTATAAAAGTTTGGACAGCACCAGTCTGTCACTGTATGTTTTCCTGGTGATAACCCAACATTTTGTTATGTGTAAAGTCAAATGTGTAATGAATGCAGATTTGAAGTTTCAAAGCACACACTGGTTTCTGTTTAGCAGCTCTATCACTTCAACCTCTGCATCATCTGACCCTGACTTTCAGGGCTGAAAGATGACCTGGAAAGGGCCCCAAGTGCTAAGATGATGATACATGGGGTTTGCCTCTCTCCCCCTCTATCCCCCTCTCCCCGTTCACACTGTAAAAATAAACACAGAGCAAAATTAAAAGTAAATCCAGTCCAAATTCTCCATAATGATGATTTCCTTGCTGGTTTTCCAATGAGACATTCCAACAGAACAAACCAAAATGAAGAATTGTATTATCAGCAATTATACGATCCTTCCTATTAGCCCTTCAGTTCAGTTCAGTCACTCAGTCATGTCCAACTCTCTGCGACCCCATGAATCGCAGCACGCCAGGCCTCCCTGTCCATCACCATCTCCTGCAGTTCACTCAGACTCACGTCCATCGAGTCCGTGATGCCATCCAGCCATCTCATCCTCAGTCATCCCCTTCTCCTCCTGCCCCCAATCCTTCCCAGCATCAGAGTCTTTTCCAATGAGTCGACTCTTCGCATGAGGTGGCCAAAGTACTGGAATTTCAGCTTTAGCATCATTCCTTCCAAATAATCCCAGGGCTGATCTCCTTCAGAATGGACTGGTTGGATCTCCTTGCAGTCCAAGGGACTCTCAAGAGTCTTCTCCAACACCACAGTTCAAAAGCATCAATTCTTCGGCGCTCAGCCTTCTTCACAGTCCAACTCTCACATCTATACATGACCACTGGAAAACCATAGCCTTGACTAGAAGGGCCTTTGTTGGCAAAGTAATGTCTCTGCTTTTGAATATACTATCTGGGTTGGTCATAACTTTCCTTCCAAAGAGTAAGTGTCTTTTAATTTCATGGCTGCATTCACCATCTGCAGTGATTTTGGAGCCCCATAAATAAAGTCCAACACTGTTTCCACTGTCTCCCCATCTATCTCCCATGAAGTGATGGGACCGGATGCCATGATCTTTGTTTTCTGAATGTTGAGCTTTAAGCCAACTTTTTCACTCTCCTCTTTCACTTTCATCAGGAGGCTTTTTAGTTCCTCTTCACTTTCTGCCATAAGGGTGGTATCATGTGCATATCTGAAGTTATTGATATTTCTCCCAGCAGTCTTGATTCCAGCTTGTGTTTCTTCCAGTCCAGCATTTCTCATGATGTAGTCTGCATAGAAGTTAAATAAGCAGGGTGACAATATAGAGCCTTGACGTATTCCTTTTCCTATTTGGAACCAGTCTGTTGTTCCATGTCCAGTTTTAACTGTTGCTTCCTGGCCTGCATACAGATTTCTCAAGAGGCAGGTTAGGTGGTCTGGTATTCCCATCTCTTTCAGAATTTTCCAGTTTATTGTTATCCACACAGTCAAAGGCTTTGGCATAGTCAATAAGCAGAAATAGATGTTTTTCTGGAACTCTCTTGCTTTTTTCGATGATCCAGCAGATGTTGGCAATTTGATCTCTGGTTCCTCTGCCTTTTCTAAAGCCAGCATGAACATCTGGAAGTTCATGGTTCACAAGCGGAAGCCTGGCTTGTGAATTTTGAGCATTACTTTACTAGCATGTGAGATGAGTGCAATTGTGCGGTAGTTTGAGCATTCTTTGGCATTGCCTTTCTTTGGAACTGGAATGAAAACTGACCTCTTCCAGTCCTGTGGCCACTGCTGAGTTTTCCAAATTTGCTGGCATATTGAGTGCAGCACTTTAACAGCATCACCTTTCAGGATTTGTAACAGCTCTACTGGAATTCCATCACCTCCACTAGCTTTGTTTGTAGTGATGCTTTCTAAGGCCCACTTGACTTCACATTCCAAGATGTGTGGCTCTATTATCCATTACAAGAGGTTTAATACACATGGATTATCAGCTGTAATAAAATGTTAGTAAGGCTGAAGCCAATAGATTCGAGAATGAAAAAAAGTCAAGTACATTCAAGACCATTTATGTTCATGCAGCACTCTAAGCTTTTATCACATTTAAGTGCACTCATCAAACAGCAAATTAAAACTTGACACACGGTGTCCCTGGTAGCTCAGGGGTAAAGAATCTTCCTGCCAGTGCAGGAGACGCGTGCTTGATCCTTGGTCTGGGAAGATCCCGCATGCTGCAGGGCAACTAAGCCCGTGTGCCACAACTGCTGAGCCTGTGCTCTGGAGCCCTGGAGCCGCAAGTGCTGAGCTCCTGTGCCCTAGAACCTATGCTCTGCAACAGGAGAAACCACCGCAAGAAGCCAGTGCACTGCAACTAGAGAGCAGCGACCCCTGCTTGCTGCAACTAGAAAAATACCAGAAAGCAACAGACCCAGCACATCCAAAAATAATTTTAAAAACACAACAACAAAAACTGGACACAGACTCTCTGCACAACTTCTCCTAAACGAGAGGCTGCCTTGCTTTGGCCAACAGCCTGTGGCCTGAGTCCTGCTGCGCCTCCTGCGGCCGGGCTCCAGGAGGTGTTGCTGCTCCCACTGGCCCACTAGGACCCCCGCCACCCGTCACCATGTGCGTGACATAAGAGAGAGCTGAGGTGTGAGCACAGCAGCTGCCAGCGCCCAACACACGGCCACCCTGGAACACAGGCCCAGCCCCACACCAGCCACCTGCAGCCCCAGGGCTGAGCCCGGACAGGGTTGTGAACTAACACACGATTGTTGTTTTACAGCCTCTCAAGTTTGGGTTGGTTTGTTAAACAGCAAATATTAATGATACGCCATCCAAAATCTCTGCTGCTGCTCTGCTAAGTCGCTTCAGTGGTGTCCGACTCTGTGTGACTCCATAGAAAGCAGCCCACCAGGCTCCCCAGTCCCTGGGATTCTCCAGGCAAGAACACTGGAGTGGGTTGCCATTTCCTTCTCCAATGCATGAAAGTGAAAAGTGAAAGGGAAGTTGCTCAGTCGTGTCCGACTCTTCGTGACCCCATGGACTGCAGCCTACCAGGCTCCTCTGTCCAAGGGATTTGCCAGGCAAGAAATGGAGTGGGTTGCCATTGCCTTCTCCGCCAAAATCTCTGATTCAGCCCAAATGAACTACTTACCATCCCCCAAAGTCCATACTACCCCAATCTCCATTTCATGTACAGATTTCTAGTTTAGATGGTATGATTTGATACTTATGTGTATAATTACAGCTAATTCTCCTGATTAACATTCAAGTCTCTGAATGAATACTTTCTATCACTTTTAATAACTCAGTTCCAGTCCTGCTTCATTCACTCAAGGCATTCTGCTATCTTTTTAGACTACAGTGATTCTTCTTTCTGTCTTCCTGGAATGCTCACAGTACTTTACTTTCTGCTATCTGTATTATCACTCGTTCAGCACTCCGTGTATACTATTTTTTATTTTCCCTTTTATAAAATTTACTGTGAAACTGACTCAGGTTCCATGGTTTTTGCCTCATTTTCCAGACATCAGTGAACTTATCTTCCCATACCATCTTGTACTTTTAAGAAAAATTTTAAACTGTATACCCTGATTCATTAGCTCCTTCAGGGTTTGGGGAAATTGTGGTTTTTATCTCTTGCTGGGTTCCTTGCACATTAGTAGAAAATAACTGGTGACTGGATTGTAAGTCTGATCAATTTTAGGAATGTTGAAAAAGAGCATTAATTTGTCAGAAGGTCCTGCTGTTTGGAGATCTCCTATCTACAGCTACTATAACTGTTGCCTGCATCTAATTGGTCTGGGAATGAATACCATACAAATGATCTAAGATAGAGTATTCCATTTCAAATGAATCAAGACAGCTCAAAAATATGGAGGCAAGAATGAAATTTGCTATAGAAAAAATAATTAAAACCTCCTAGTTACTCTGTGCTTCAAGTTTTTATTTTACAAAATCAAATTGAAAAGTCAAGAGGCATCACTGAGACATGTAAACTGAGTAAAAGTTCCAGTCTTCCTAATTCATGTTCTCAGCACTGACACCACCATCACTAGAATTAAATGTAACTTTGTTTTCATGATAGTATCATCCATTCTTTCCTGTTTGATACATAAAATTACTTCTCTTTCAAAGAATATCTTGGAAAACAGTTACATGTGTATAAAAGTGACAGACAAATTGTTAGCAGTTATTTTTCACAACAGAGATTTTAAGACAGGTGAATTTTATAATGAGATTTCTTTAATATGTATACAGCTATAGGAAATTTTAAACAGACTTTTAAAAACTTGCAGTACTTCATTTTCCAAAAATGTTTAAAACATTCAACTACTCTTCATTGTGTTGCACTAGAAAGGAATTAAAATCTCAGGATGGTACAAAACAGTTATTGGGTTTCCTAGCAACTCCATAGGGGCCTCTCAGCATGGAGGCATAGTTTTTCAATATTGATGCATGCATCAGTCACAAACTGTAGAAGACAAAGGCAGACACTTGGTCTCATGTTGCGTCTCTGGATATTCTTAATACTGCCCAGTTCTATTTATGCAGCACATGAGGGATAGTTAAACTCGTAAACTACTTTCAAGTTCAAACATGATCTCTAAACTAAATCATGTAACAAATCTTCTTAACAATTTTACTCAACCTTATATTCAGAATGTGATGAAATATGTAGCACATGATCAACCCTAAGTGTTTGCAGAGTCTTGTTAGTAAGAGCTCAGTAGTGGATTATGTAAATAAACTAGCTGAGTCATGTCCCTTTTGGCAGTGACTGAAATAACATCTCCTGGTTTTCTGCTTGCTTTTTCTAATCTCCAAATTCCGAATTCCTGCCCTGCCGTGAGCAGGCTGAGCTCGGATTCTGTAACACGTTCAGGCCTCTATTATCTCTCCCATAGGCTAAGCCTGAGGTCTTCCCTGCACCCACTCTACTTCATTCTAACCATCTCCATGCTTCACCCAGAGTGCTCACTGCACCTCGCTTTTTAAACTGCACCACTGCCTGGTCTGAAGGCCTCGGGGGGGTCCACACTAGCTCAGATGCCTTTATCCTCCTCAGCGCCCTTTATGGCCAGGTGCCTGCCCACCTTTAGCTGCTTGGTACCCCCACTCTGAGCACCCACACACTTTACAGCACTGCCTTCCCTTTGCAAGCCCACCTTGAAGGGCCATCATGTTAGTTTGCTCTCAGGCCAGACCCTTCCCCAGAAGGCATTCTTTGTGCCCATTCTTTGTGCCCTGGTGACTCAGTGATAAAGAATCCGCCCTCGATGCAGGTGACACGGGTTCAACCCCTGGGTTCGGAAGATCCCCTGGAAAAGGGGATGGCAACCTACAGTCTTCTTGCCTGGAGAATTCCATGGACAGAGAAGGACCTTGTGATCCTTGTGATCCCAAATTCAAACATGACTGAGCAACTAAACAACGAGAGACTGAATCCAAAAACAGCAGTCCAACAACTGACAATCCAGTGCAGAGTCACACACGACCAAAGCTCCTTAGCGTGCACACACTGCCTCAGGACACACAGTGGAGAAGCAGCCTCAGTGAAACGAGGTGCGTGCCCGTGATGGAGGCCTTATCGGCTGGCTGGCTGACTGGATGAGGCCTCCATCACAGGCACGCACCCTATTTTACTGAGGCTGCTTCTTTACTGTGCCCACTCTGGTGTTCTCGCCTGGAGAATCCTGGGGATGGCAGAGCCAGGTGGGCTGCCACCTATGGAGTCGCACAGAGTAGGACACGACTGAAGTGACTTAGCAGCAGCAGCTTCTTTACTGCGCTTCCTTCTGCTGCAGTGCATGCATGCTAAGGCGCTTCAGTCAGCTGTGTCTGACTCTGTGCGACCAGAAGGACCACAGGCCCCCAGGCTCTTCTGTCCAGGCAAGAATACTAGAGTGGGTTGCCATGCCCTCCTCCAGGGGATCTTCCAGACCCAGGGATCAAACCTAAGTCTCTTATGACTCCTGCACTGGCAAGTGGGTTCTTTACCACTAGTGACACTTGGGAAGCGCTCTTTTGCAGAGAAGCCAATTCTGACTCCATGTTGGAACTGTTTCTTTAACTTGCTTTTGTTATTATAATCATACAGAATGGCCTGCCCCTAAGACTCCTGCCCCTCTAACTGCCTGTTAAACTAGAGTGCCTTTGTTCAGAACCCTGTCCACCCCCGCACGGCAGGAGGGAAGAAATTAACACATGCCCTGCCTGAGGCTATTCTGGAAGATGTTTCCAAGATTAATGGTATTTTTATTTTGCTTCCTCACCTCCCCCCATCTGTCATCTATAAAAGAACCTGGTATCCACACCCCAATAAAATGGTTATTTTGAGGAGCTAGCCTGCCGTCCTCTGTCAGCCAGCTCCCTGAATGAAGTCTCTTCTTTGCCTCAACTCCTCCTGTCTTGGATTCACTGGCCTGCTGTGCAGCGAGAAGCTCAAACTTGGACTTGGTAACACTTCCCCACCCTACACCCTAGGTGAATAGTTCACATTTGACTTAGAAGCCAAAGCTTCTTGATTATCATTGATTTCCTGTAGCGAAGCAAAATTTCTAGTGCTCGGGTTAAAAATAAGAAAAAGAAAAGCTGCGGCGCAAGTGTGTAGTTCCTTTGTGTAAGAGGAAGGAATCAGAATCTACCCGAATGAAAGACATTCCATTTCAAAGTAGTGAAGAAAAATAAACAAGGTGCAGCTAAAACTCGGTGAAAATAAGTTAAGGTCTTTTTCTATCAAAGATGGAATCACAACAGTGAAGGCATTCTGGTCAGGGGCCAATCATCAAAGGAAATCAAAGACACCGGCGGAAGCACGAAGGGGGAGGGCAGAATTAAGCGCGCACACACTGTGCAGCGTCTGCGTCTGCACACATTCCCCTGCCTTCAAGGCCCACCTTCTCCACTGAAAGCACCTGGCAGCCACTCCAGGCCTCCCACCTGTGGCCTCCTCCCCGCCAGGTCCCCACAGGCAGCGTTAACTGCCTCCTGCTCGCAACTGCACAACCTGCTCCTCCACTGCAGGCACAAAGCAAGTTCCGACACTTAACCGAGGGCTTCTTCGAAGGCTCCGGGGGTGTAAAGAACCCATCTGCCAATCCAGGAGACTCGCGAGGCGCAGATTCCACCCCTGGGTCGGGAAGAAGTGACTCCCCACTCCAGTATTCTTGCCTGGGAAATCCCATGGACAGAGAGGCCTGGCAGGCTCGGACAAGACTGAGCATGCACGCACACCCTTTAAGCACACACTTTTAGTTGCTTAACAGGGTCGCAGGGTTTCATCACCTGCCTCAGAAGAAACTGCTTAGTTTAAGCGCAGAGCGAGAGTTCCCGGCAGAGTGAAGGTGAAGGAGCTGTTTGCAAGACGAATGCTGATGGCTGATGGGAGAAAAGATCATGAAACCTTCTGGGAAAGTCATGGGAAGGAGGGCCACGGGCAGACTGTGTATCTAGCAGAGTAAAGGAAGAGCGAAGCCACTGGGGATGTACGGAGCTCAGAGGGAGCTGAGCAAGCCTGGCCGTATGCTAACAGGAGCAAAGACTGATGCTTATTGCTCTAATATTCACGTCACAAGAAACATTAGCAGATGTGATAAGAAATTAACATGGATTCAACGGTATAGTTATGTTGCGTGTAAGTCACTTCAGTCGTGTCTGACTCTGCGACGCCATGGACTGTAGCCTGCCAGGCTTCTCTGTCCACAGGATTCTCCACGTAAGGATACTGGAGTGGGTTGCCATGTCCTCCTGCAGGAGATCTTCCCCATCCAAGGATCTCTTACATCTCCTGCATTAACAGGTGGGTTCTTTACCACTCACGCCACTTGGGAAGCCTGCAAATTTATGTTAACATGAAAGAAGTATGACATTAAAACTTTAATTTGTGAATATTCTAAAATCACAACCTTCAGCCAGTAAAGAGTCCACCTGCAATGCGGGAGATCTGGGTTCCATCCCTGGGCTGGGAAGATCCCCTGGAGAAGTGAAAGGCTACCCACTCCAGTATTCTGGCCTAGAGAATTCCATGGACTGTATAGTCCACGGGGTCACAAAGAGTCGGACACGACTGAGTGACTTTCACTTCACTAAAATCACAACTAGGGATGAAGAAAAAAGTTGCCTGTCTGTCTTGCAACTACCTCCAGAACAACATGAAGCAAAATGAGAAAAATGTTATATACTTATGCATGTTTTCTCAAAATATCTGGAATCATTCCAAAGATACTAACAGAGAAGAGAAACTAGGAATAAAATAAGAGTAATTTAACTTCATTTTCCAAAGGTCTGGCATAATTCTTTGGTTGCTTGAAAAGGGATATGTTACGATGATCTTAGTGTCAATTTTTATAAAGAATTTATTTGATATTGACTTTTGTGACAAATATTAAATAATGTCATAAAGGTTACTATTTTAAATAAGAAGACATTCAGTTGTATTGCTTAGTTCAGAATATGGAGTTCAGGAACCTTACATAAAAACACAGAAATACTGAAAAACGATTCATTAGGGCAATGTTAAAAAATAAACGGGGAAAATCAGGAAGTGGTATGTTTAAGAAGTTGATTGGGACAAGTATAATTTTGTTGAGTATGTCTGATTAACAAATACTACAAATCAGATGTCTGGGTTAGCAAGCAACTCACTGGGACGCTTTAAACCCTGTTTTAAATATTGCAAAAATGCAACTGCCAAGCTATTTAGACCCTTTCCTTGACCCTAAATCTAATCTGCCAATTTCCTTCTCACCAGGGAGCTGCTTTGGGATTAGCAATGTTAAAAGTCACCTAAATACTAAGCGGGTTTTTTTAGAAAAGAAAAAGAAAAACTTACTATATGTTAAGGGTAGTTAACTACTCCAACCTATGCCTTTAAACAAACACTGCTCAGGAAGAAGAAAAAAAAAAAAACAACACTGGAAGGTAGAAATTACCCTCTGTGCTGCCTAGTGTGAGAGTGTTAGTCATTCGGTCGTGTCCAACTCTCTGTGATCCCATGGACTTTAGTCCATCAGGCTCCTCTGTCCTTGGAATTATAGTTCATTCCCATGTGTTACTCAGTACAGTGTGTTAATATGTACTGTTGAGCTAAGAAAATAATACTGAGAGTCAGATAAGTTAATAACAACGAGAAACAACATTAGGTATACTTATTTGCTTTTCTATGCTGTTTTTAAAAATCAGCTCTCAGCTCCCCACCCCCAGCAAGTAATCAAAAAGCAAGTGCCCAGAAAATAAACTGAGATGGAAATAGGGAAACCATCACCTTAACCACAAATAGTAACGAGCAGTGACTGAGTACCTATTAAGTGCCAGGGTTAGTCGCTCAGTCCTTTCTCACTCTTAGCAACCCCATGGACTGTAGCCCACCAAACTCCTTTGTGGAATTTTCCAGGCAAGAATACGGGGAGTGTGTAGCTAGTCCCTTCTCCAGGGATCTTCCTGACCCAGGGACTGAACCCAGGTCTCCTGCACTGCTGGCAGATTCTTTACTGTCTGAGCCACCTGGGTGTTAGACTATGTGCCAGGCACTATTCAAAATATTTTATACACATTAACTCCTTCAAGTCTCATAACAAATCTGAGGGCGTTACTACTATTATCTCAATTTTACAGTGATGAAACAGAGACGATAAGAGGTACCCAAGCTACTAAGTGAGCAAGATACAAATCAAGGCAGACTGGCTCCCAGGCCACACTCACCCTGCAAGTAGAAGTCCATGAGTCAAGAGCCCTGGACATTAGGAGATTTCCTTTTTTTAAAATCACCACAAAATAATACAGTGAGTACATTATTAGACCCCCCTTCCAGTCACTGTGGTGGAAGAAGGGTTTGTAATTTTCGCTACTCCCCTCCTATACTAGATTTCCAAGATAGCATTTTAGGTAGCACAAAGTTCAGGCGTATGGGCTGACCCGTTTTTAAAACAAGAGATATACCAGACTAGGATCTGTTGTCAAGTTTGTCACACACAAAAAAACTCTATCACTTTGGACATGTTGTTTCTCTGGGGCTCAAACATAAATTAAGGGTGTTAAACTGAATTATCTCTTTCAGATCTAAATATGTCCGAAGTTTAGACCATCAATCAAGCAACCAGCCAACAAGAAGCCTTCCGCCAACACCCATCCCCTCCCCTCCCCGCACAACTCAATGCCAGTAGTGACAGTTGTCTGGGCTTACCTCACAGCAAGTGCAGACATTTTTGAAATATGAGCAGGCTAAACTGTGCAGGCAGTTCTGCCTACAAGTAGCATGGGCTCTGAAGTCCGAGCTGTGCTATAATTCAAACTAAGGTTACCAAATGCTTGCATGCGTGCGTACTCAGTCACTCAGCTGTGTCCAACTCTTTGTGACTCCATGGACTGTAGCCCACCAGACCCCTCTGTCCACGGGATGTTCCAGGTACGAATACTAGAGCAGGTTGCCATTTCCTTCTCCAGGTCATCTTCCTGACCCAGGGATCAACCCCAGGCCTCCTGCGTCGGCAGGCGGATTCTTTAGCACTGTGCCATCTGGGAAGCCCTACCAAATGCTTAGGAAGGGCAAGTTTCTAGTCTTTTAAGTATTGATGCTTTCTACTATAAAGTGAGCATTAGCAGCAAGAATGCTTACTTCCACACGGAGATTAAATGCAATAATGCATGTAAAGCTCTTAGGTATCATCCCTTCGATAAACAGTATCCAGTATGAAAACTTACTGTTGTCTTCCAAAACCCGTCATTCCTACTAGGAAATGAACTCACGTAGTGTTGGGAAGGTATCTTTTATCCCTCACACTGAGCAGCACCTTAGATACAGAACTCAAAATCTGTTATGTAAATAAAGGACACTGACTTGTATACACTAGATCTGGCAATCAGAACCTCACTGGCAACCTAGACCAAATCTGATTTTTTTTTTTTTAAGTAAAGGCTTCAGGTGGGGGAGGGATATTTCTAACTACAGAAGTTGGGTATGTGAGCAGAGACAGAAATGACTGCTATTTTGAGGAATGCGGCTCTTAAGAGTAGGAGAAAAATAGCACTGTGATATGTCATCAAGGAACGGTTGTTTTGAAGTGAGACATACAGAGCATGTTTATAAGTCAGAAGGAAAGGGGAATGGGAGGTTAAACACATGAAACACTCAGAGACTGAAAGAAACAATGAGACCCAGAAAAAAGGGATAAGGCAATTTTAAATGAGATTCGAGGGAAGGACATTTCTTCTGCTGTAACAAAGGAGAGACATGGGATATTTACCTAGAGAATATAAGAGGCAGAAAAAAATGTGGATGGAGAATTCCAGAAAAACAGCTACTGCTGCTTCACTGACTATTCTAAAGCCTTTGACTGTGTGGATCACAACAAAATGTGGAAAATTCTTAAAGAGATGACAACATCAGACCACCTGACCTGCCCCTTGAGAAACCTGTTTGTAGGTCAAAAGCAACAGTCAGAACCAGACATAGAACAACGGACTGGTTCCAAATTGGGAAAGGAGTACCTCAAGGCTGTATATTGCCATCCTGTTTATTTAACTTACATGCAGAGTACATCATGAGAAACACTGGGCTGGATGAAACACAAGCTGGAATCAAGATTGCTGGGAAAAACATCAATAACCTCAGAAATGCAGATGACACCACCCTTATGGCAGAAAGTGAAAAAGAACTAAGGAGCCTCTTGATGAATGTGAAAGAGGAGAGTGAAAAGTTGGCTTACAGCTCAACATTCAGAAAACTAAAATCATGGCACCCGGTCCCATCATTTCATGGCAAATAGATGGGGAAACAATGGAAACAGTTAAGACTATTTTCTTGGGCTCCAAAATCACTGCAGGCGGTGACTGCAGCCATGAAATTAAAGGATGCTTGCTCCCTGGAAGAAAAGCTATGACAATCCTAGACAGCATATTAAAAAGCAGAGACATTACTTTGCCAATAAAGGTCCATAGTCAAGGCTATGGTTTTTCCAGTAGTCATGTATGGATTTGAGAATTGGACCATAAGGAAAGCTGAGCACTGAAGAATTGATGCTTTTGAATTGTGGTGTTGGAGAAGACGCTTGAGAGTCCCCTGAACTGCAAGGAGATCAAACCAGTTAATCCTAAAGGAAATCAGTCCTGAATGTTCATTGGAAGGACTGATGCTGAAGCTCCAATACTTTGGCCACCTGATAGGAAGTAATCACTCATTTGAAAAGATCTTGATGCTGGGAAAGATTGAAGGCATGAGGAGAAGGGGACAAGAGAGCAGGATGAGATGGTTGGATGGCATTACTGACTGGATGGACATGAGTTTGAGCAAGATCTGGGAACTGGGGATGGACAGGGAGGCCTGGCGTGCTACAGTCCATGGGGGCCCAAAGAGCTAGACACAACTAAGTGACTGAATTAAGAGAAGTTTTTGGAGACTGGTTCAAATCTTTAATATATGAAAAGGAATGGGAGAAGAGTGGAAAGACTGCAGAATGGTACCATGAGTCCAACGGCAATGAGCTGATGGCTGATGAGGAGGAGCAAAGACATTTATCCCACTATTTTTTGGTATGATAAATAACATTTATCATATAATTCTTCTAATTTTATATCATAACATCATACCATTTTTTTCTAGTTTATATATATTTGAAATTTGCCATAATAAAAGCATTTAAAAAGAAAACTCCAATGATGTAGCACTGTACACTCACCAGAACAAAATTTAGAAAGGCCATGATTTGGAGCAAGTCTCATCTCCATAGAAGGGAGGGAGTGTCAATCAATTGGCACAATTAATTTTGGAAAACATTTGGTAGCATCACCTAAAGCTAAACAGATGTGTAATCAAGACCCCAGAAATGCCATTCATAATTACCATGTACACTAAAACACGTGGCTGGGAACTTCATAGCCACATTTTTCATGAGAACAGAAAACCAGAGGAAAAACATGTCTATCAACAGTAGAATGGGCAAATCGACTGTGGTACAGTCACATGACAGAATACCATATGGCAAAGCGAATGAATAAACTAGAGCTATCCAACAGAAACAATTGTACAAACGTGACAGGAAGCCAAGTTTAGGCAGAAAAACATACACTGTATAATTCTGTGTATACAGTGTCAACGCCAATCTATGCCGTTAGAAATCAGAAGACAGTGACGGAAATGACTGCAAGGGGCATGAGGGGACTTTTGGTGGTAGGTTTTGTTCTGTCTCTTGACCTGGATGATAATTGTATAGATGTGTCTGCTTGTGATAATGCTCTCTCCCTGGTAAATAATGCTCTAAGCTGCATGCTTTTCCAGCTCCCCTGGTAGCTCAGACAGTAAAGAATCCGCCAGCAATGTGGGAGACCTGAGTTCAATCCTTGGGTTGGGAAGATCCCCTGGAGGAGGGCATGGCAACCCACTCCAATACTCTTGCCCGCAGAAGCCCCATGGACAGAGGAGACTGGCGAGCTACAATGCTTTTGGACACGACTGAGTGACTAAGCACAGCACAGCACACTTTTCTACAAATGAAAGAAAATAAAGAAAGAGAAGTTGCTCAGTCGTGTCCCAACTCTCTGCGACCCCACGAACTGGAGCCTACCAGGATCCTCCGTCCATGGGATTTTCCTGGCAAGAATACTGGGGTGGTTGCCACTACCCTTCTCCAGGGGATCTTCCCAACCCAGGGATCGATCCCGGGTCTCCTGCATTGCAGGCAGACGCTTTACTGCCTGAGCCAGCAGGGAAATCAAAGGTTTCTTTTAAAATGAATTTTAAAAGGTGAAGGAATTAAAGCAGAGACTTGTCTTTGTCTTTGTTAAAAAACACAATGTTCTGGTAATTCCCTGGTGGTCTAGTGGTTAGGACTTGGCGAGCTTGTTGCCACTCCTGGTCAGGGAACTAAGACCCGATAAGCCTTGCTGTGGGCTCCACCCCTTATATTTCTGATGCTTTATAAAAATGTGCACTAAAAACCCCAAAAACTGTGGCCAAATGGACAGTAAGAACAGTGGGCTGAAGGGCATACAAGGTGAAGGGGTAAATGGTTTGGAGAAGCCAGTGGGTCCTCAAGAGAATAATCAGAAAACCATATGGTTTTTACATCACATACCACATCTGCCCTAATCTGTACCTGTTTTTCTTTATTTATTCATTTACTTATCTACTCATTTATGGTTTTATTTATTTTATTCAGGATTAAATGCCAGTCACCCTCCTCCAGACTGAAGCTTGCCCACAGTATTGGAATGACATCTTCTTCCTGTCTCCAAAAGAGCCTACTGCCATACCTAGCCCACATGTACTTACTATTTATTCCCCCAAACTTCTATGGCGATTGCGGTCCTCTATGAGAAACTGAATATGTAACTTATAAATCAGGAGCAGTTAAAGCACAATTACAATGCAAAGCCAAACAGGGGAGTTAGGAATGTGAGCACACAGATTCTATCTGTGGAACTGGACTGAGACCCACTCCTTCCTCCTCTCCTCAAGGGCACACAGACAGACTCATCTAAGGAAAGAACTCAAATTTCATTTCTTGATTAAAATTAACTCCCAGCCTTTTTCAATCTATGTAGTATACTACTTTCCTCATGTTCTTTAATACCGAGATGCTAATTTCAGAATTCTCTAGCAAAACAAATGCAAATTGGGCATTTTGCATTATGGGTAAAGCAGATCTGTTGCCATGGTGAATATTTTCATCACCTTCAGAGAATAGTATGTATCGCTCCATTTTAAGAAATCTGCCTTTGCCTCCTTGCTCAAAAAAACCTCAGGCTCTCTTTTCTTCCTTTAATTAACATGAAAGAGGAAAAAGTGAGTACTTGGCGAAAACAACAACAAAAAACTCTGGTGAAGTGTCTTAAGAGATCACAGAAAATAAAAAAAAGCAAAGAGATTATAGTAAAACAAGCAGGTAAACTGATCTCACGAAAAAACCGTGAAGTTAATAAGGAAAAGGTTACCAAAAAAAAAAAAATCCTGTTGTAAGTATATTTAACTTGACTGCCTTAATCTTGGCATGATTTCCGTTCTAATATCCCAAAATGAATTCAAATTTCCCTAGCAACCATCACCAGGGACCACTCTATCCTTACTTTTGATATTTCCATAAATGCATTTATTTTCCTCATGGGCAAGCTAAAAATATTATTTTTCCCTATATTTGGTTTTTGGCCTTATATCTAAAATACAAATGCATTTAGCTATCAAATAAAGACAGTTTATATAATTCTCTAATGATTTGAAGAAACTAAATATGAAGTGAGACTTTTATTTAACTTGTTGCCAACAGGAATATTATGTGACACAAATATTTTAGATAAAATCTCATGACAGCAATTCCAAAGGCACTTCCCACTGAGGAAGCTGTTCTGATGGCACACCACACCCATGCTATTTTAATCAGTAGCATGTTCTGAAACTATAGTGGAAGGTGACTGGAATTAAAGCTCCAGGTTCTAGACCTGTGCTAACCAGTGTGGTAGCCACACCCGACTACTGAGCATATGAAATGTGGCTAGTGCAACCTGAGATGTGCGGCAGGTAAAATACAGACCAGATTTTGAAGACTTAGTATGAAAAAACAATGTTATTGATGTTCAGTTTGACCACATATATAATTAATATTTCATATATACTGGGTTAAACAAAATTATATTTAAATTAATTTCAACCTTTTCCTTTTCACTTTTAAATGTGACTACCAGAACATTTTAAATGACATATGTGGCTTGCATTATGTTTCTACTGTGACGGCACTGTCTTGACCAGTGCCATAATTTATTGGACTTAGGCCTTGGCTTTATGACTTGATTCCTGTTTAAAAAAAAAACAAAACAGTGTCCCTTCTACTCATAGGCTGTCAGGAGACTGGATTCAAATGAGATGCGTGTGAAATTGTCTTTAAAAACACAGTAAGATACTCTTCTAGCCCCGAGTCACCAGTTCCTTCTGTAAGTCTCAGATTTCACGTTGTACAACCAAGTAGGTCAAACAGTCTTCTCAATTCTTACTGTAGAACTATCCAGGGCACAAAACACTTGAAAGTTTTTGTCTGGTTCATTAAAGAAAACCCCCTGGGAATCGCCTGGTATTCAAGAGTTCAAAGCACTCTTCACTGGGGAGTCTGAGAGACTGAGGAGGGTCAACTCGAGTCACTCTAACAATTCAGCAAAGATGTGGTGCAGCACATTTGATTTCACTGCATCTGCATATTACTTGAGATTCCTTGAGAGCATTTTTACTGGTGTTTCTTC
This sequence comes from Nanger dama, assembly GCA_917880005.1. Taxonomy (NCBI): domain Eukaryota; kingdom Metazoa; phylum Chordata; class Mammalia; order Artiodactyla; family Bovidae; genus Nanger; species Nanger dama. The sequence goes on from CAKJTW010000020.1 coordinate 19,729,900, forward strand.
CTTCGGAGAAAACTATAAAACTCACAGAGAACATACAGTGACACTATAGGGAAGTGAAAAGGGAACGGTGATGAGTTCTGTTGCTTCTTCTCGAAATCTAAACACAGTTTTATTGTTATTTTTTAGAAATAAATGAAAGTTATTCCCACTCAGATCTGTAAACTACATTTGAAAGAATGAAAGTGATTTAATAGCTCTAAAGAAAGTGCATTGTCTCAGTATGTAAACACATGTTAATGTGACTATTAATCCTTTTTCTCACCAACTATCAAAGGACAAACTGAACTATGTCCCCGATCTCACACCCACCCTAAAAATAGGCTGTTACTGTCCCTTATTCTACCTTCTCTTGTTCAACAGAGCAGGCAATCATCTTTTCTTCTACTGGAATCCTGCCAATTAAAATGAACTGCAAATACTGCTGAGTCAAGCAAAGGCCTTTAAGGCTTAAACTTCAACTGGCTAACTCATTATTAGAAACCAGAAAGGGTGAGTCCATGAGGGAGGGAAAGCCTACAACCAGTGGAAAAGGACTAAAGAGATAAAATGTCCCTTTAAGTTACCATCTCGCCACTCAATGCAGAAACATTTTCAACTTCCTGCCCATTTTCTTCCGTGTGGAGACAGCAATGGAGTCAACAAACTGAACAAATTACAAAGAACGCCGATAACAGGCTCCCAAGAGATCACCAAACCAGGAACTCCCAGTGTCCTGCATGGATCACTGTGCTGGGGTGAGTGCCCCACCCCCTCACTCTCTGCCATTTGTAATTTCAGCCCCACTGAAGAAATTAGGTGGTAAAGGAGCCATAGCTAGAGAAGGTGACTGCTCTTTACTTCCACTTAGCATCACGCTCTTAATCTAATTTCAAAATCAATCTAACAATTACTCTACAACATTATTTTCTTCAGAAATGCAAGGTACTCCGTGGTGGTGCAGTGGGTAGGGCTCTGTGTTCCCAATACAGGGGGCCTGGGTTTGATCCCTGGCTGGGGAACTTGATCAGCGCACATGCCACAATGAAGAGCTCTGGAGACGCAAATGAGACCCGGCAAAGCCTAAATAAATAAATGAATGAATATTTTAATAAATCATTTAAAAAGCAAGGTGGATGAAAGACAGTAAGATAAAGCCATAAGCTCATTTTAGTTGACTTTTAATTATTTTTCAGGCTACCTAAATAATTAACTACTTTGTGCTGTGTGCTTAGTGCTCAGTCGTGTCCGACTCTTTGTGACCTCATGGACTTTAGCCCGCCAGGCTCCTCAGTCCATGGGGATTCTCCAGGCAAGAATACTGGAGTGGGCTGCCCTGCCCTCCTCCAGGGAATCCTCCCAACCCAGGGACTGAATTTTGGTCTCTGGCATTGCAGGCAGACTCTTTACCATCTGAGCCACCAGGGAAGCCTGTTAATTACTTTAATAATTATCAAATTAAAGTTCACATCCATTACTTGCTGGTCACCAAATGAAGCAAGGTAAAGGAATACTCAGGGAGTTCAGGAAGGTTTGTACACACTGCTATATTCAAAATGGATAGCCAATAAGGACACACTGTACAGCAGATGGAACTCTACTCAAAGCTCCATGCCAGCCTGGATGGGAGGGAGCTTGGGGGAGAATGGATACATGTACATGTATAGCTGAGTCCCTTTGCTGTTCACCTGAAACTACCACAAGGTTGCTAACTGACTACACCCCGATATAATATAAAAAGTTTGAAAAACACAAAAGCTCCCAGTCTCAACTCTTGCCTTTACTTAATTACTTGCACTTGAGTATGATAGAGGAAAGGAGGAACTGAAGCGAGGAGAACAGGCTGCAAGCAGAGGATTACGATGAGACTGGAGGAGTAATACAAATGCACCCCAACACTGCCCACGTGGCAGAACTGACACGCAAAGCAAGCCTGTGCAGGACACTGGGCCCAGCCCTGCTCACCTCTTAAAATGATATACCTACTCTTGATCTTCAAATGCTCTTGCCCCTGCTCCAGGTCTCTCCTGAAGCCAACAAGCAGAAATTCCTGCCTGGTCCATCTTTCCCCATTTATTCACTCAATGAGAAACCACTTAGAAAGCTATTTCAACCATCTTAAGAGATGGCAGTACTCTTTGAACTACGAGTGGTGGCTGGAAGGATACAAGTGACCTAGAAACATGGGTGTAAGTTGGGGAGAGAATAGGAAAAGTCAAGTAAGGTGCCTAGATTTCTGTCTGGGGAGTCTGATGGTTGAAAATGCCTTTTAATGTGCGAGAGAACGGTGGTGTGGAGACAGGTTTGACTGATTGGTGGTGCCTGCGCAAAGTGTAAGCAGCGCTGTTGAGTGAGGGGTTTGACATTATGGGCAAAGCTTCGGGTGAGTGAGACCAGAGACCAGCTGGAGGCTGTAGGGACAGAAATGGTCACTGAAGCCAGAAATGGACATTTAGGCAGAAGGAGGAGAGTGGATCCACTAAGGACGATGAGGGACGACTCAAGGGGAAAAGAGCTTAGTCGACAGAGCCATTCTCGCTTTAAGAGGGTGACAGTGTGACATGTCCACTGTGCGGTGCAGCCACGGCGGCCGCTGCAGTTTCACAGGAGGAAGGGGCTGAAAAATGAGATTCTACGGGAATGAACCTGAAGGAAGTCACTGGAGTCAGCAAATGCAGCAAACTCCTTCAAGAGATCTGGTGGAGAAGAGAGGCAGGGGAGTGCTTAAGGAGGGATATGATGGATATAAGGGTTGAGGGCATGTCAGGAAGGATATTCAAGCTTCCTTAAAGTTGATAGGAATCCCTACATAAGAGACAAATGAGATGGGAAGCCAAAGGGTTCAGAGTCCTGAAGTGAGTGTAAAGAGGAATACATTGTTTCAAGGAAGAATAATCATGTGAACAAGGTTCCAAGCCAGGGTGGTTGGAAGTGAGAGTTCTAAATAAACATAAAAAACACCTACTGTATAGAACAAGGAACTATATTCAGTACCCTGTAATAATCTAGAATGGAAAAGCACATGAAAAAGTGTATGTGTGTGTGCATAAACACACACTTCATTAAACATACACTTACAAGTTAGAGCTCTTATCTGCGGGTTTCTACATTCTCCCATGGAGTCTGCTACTGTCCCCTGAAATTAAGGGCACATGTGCAACACGCACTATTTTTTGTTGTTGTTGTTGTTTTTACTTTTTGTGTTTGTCTTTTGGTGGCATGTGGGATCTTAAAAGGGCTTCCCAGGTGGTTCAGTGGTAAAAGAATCTGCCTGCCAATGCAGGAGACGCCGGTTTGACCCCTGGGTTGGGAAGATCCCCTGAAGGAAGAAACGGCAACCCACTCCAGTATTCTTGCCTGGAGAATCCCCATGGACAGAGGAGCCTGGCAGGCTACAGTCCATGAGGTCACAAAGCATCGGACATGACTGAGCATGCACACACAGATACGGGATGTTAGCTCCCCAACCAGGGATCAAACCCTTGTACTCGGCAATAGAAGCATGGAGTCTTAACCACTGGACCACCAGTGAAGTCCCAGCAACACACACTATCAAACCAATGGCAAGTGAAAAGTCCATCTCTAAGTACATTCTCTGCTTACCTGATGTCCACTCCTCAATGTACTAAAATCTAGCCTTACTCTCAGTATAGGAACTGTCCTCTCTCTGGAATCAGTTACTTCCCAAATGTTCTCAACAATTTTCTAATGTAAGATCCACTGATCTCATTTCTTCATCACTTTCTGGGACCCCCTCATCCTCTAGTTCTCTGACATTCCCATCACTCCTTACCGTCCCCAGCTCCTCACTTCCCGCCATCTAGTAAGATGCTGATGTTCCACAGCTTCACGTTTCACCTTCTCTTCGAGTCCTACCTGCTTTTCCTGGTTAACCTGACACAGGTGCCAAACTATCAGCACTGATTCTCAGTTCTGCACCACCCATCTCCACCTCTCCCCTGAGATCCAGTCCTTTGCTGGAATCTTCCCACTGGCTTTCTTTCACCTCCATTCCCCTCAGGCATCCACTGCAAATACCACTGGTCCAAAGTTCAGTCATCTAGGATTTGCCTCTTTTTTCTTGATTCCCCGTAGATTAGTGACATCACCACTCACTCCAAGCCAGAAGCCTTACGCCTTCCCTCCAGCTTTTTCTTGCCCACTCATTCAACCAGATACTGGTTGGGCTCCACTGCACCTCCCTCAGAACAACTTTTCAGATGAAAGTGGGGGTCCGGCATCACTCCTGCTGTGTTTCCAGGGACTGCACATGTCCAGGTCATCCTAGATGGATTCCTGCCTTGGAGCTGTGGTTCTCTCTGCCCCCAGATCTACCGTGGAGCTCTATGCTCTTCAAGAGAATCACTCTCAGTGTACAGGCTCTCTTCTTTAACACCTCCACGAGCTTCTTAGTGCCACCCCTGGGCAGCAGGGGGCAAGACAACACTTTACTTGACAGACAGCGATCCTCCCCTAAGCTCTCCACAGTCTCCAGGCCTTTGCCCAAAGTGCAGTCATCAATGACATCACGTGGAACCTGTTAACATGCAAAATCTTAAGCTCCACCCCACACGTCCCTCTGACTCAGCTGAACATCAAAAGAAGGGCTAGATACCTTATATGCCCTGAATGTCTCAGCTCCCAAGGCAAGTTGAGTTTCCTTTCAGATCTCTATCTGCTGGGAATGCACCATCAAATCTTGCACATCTTGCAAAATCCTATACAATTGTCAGGATATCCAGCACAACCACAGTATGCAGCAGGCCATAAATATTTGAATGACTGGACCATTCAATCAGTTAACTAATGCTAAGTTCAGCTGAGGACCTGCAGAGTTTCAGGTACTCAAGCGCATGCAAAGTGGAAGGCTGAATGTTGAAGGCAGTTGGAAAGAGTGGCCCAGAAATCAAAGGAGAGGTGAGCCGGCAACATTTTAAAGTCCCCAGTGACTATTTTGAGAATGCAGTGATAGATAGATGAAGTCATCCAGGTTTCAGACGGAGACTAAAAAGATGGCTACAGGTCAAATCATGGGGGTAGCTGACATTTAAGGGATGTAGTGAAGAAGGCAGAGAAGGGCAGGAGAACACAGTGGGAAGGAAGGAGCCAAAACAGGTGTCATGGAGCTCCAAAGAAATGGATGAATTTGGCACGTGATTATTGATACCTTTGATAACTGAAGTGGGGGGGTGAAACCAGGAGAGAATGAGAGATGTAACTGATGACAGCTGTATCATATCCTTAAGCATAGTGGCAAAGAGGCTGAAAACGTCTGGTCGTTCAACATTTGCTGAACGCTTGCTATCTGCTAGGCACCACAAGCTAACACTGGGACTGTAACAGTGAACAGCAACACAGATAAGGCCCAAGACCCAGTGCAGTGAGATATATTGGGTAATTTTATGGAAACCCCACAACAGATAGGGTAAGGAGCCAATGCTGGGTGGCTTGCCTTGGAGGAAAAGCAACTTTTGCCCAGGTATAATGGGGACTTTTGGTGGTGGTATAAATACAGAAATGTACTTAAGAGACAGGCATATGGAGGGGATAAAGTTCACATCTAATAATTTTCATTTTTTTTAAGTAAAGGAAAATACTCCTGGTAAAGCAAAGCAATAAGTACTCTTGACACATAAACCAACTGAGGCTCACAGAGAACAGGGTCCTGTTGTCACTGAATGGCTAACAAGTAGTCTGGAGACCACACTCATTGGCCAGTGTTTTATTCTCACTCAGATTGATACTGTGAAAAGCAGCAGCAACTCAAATTTTTAACACTGCCACCCCTAGGAGACAACAATGCTGCTGGGTCATGCGCCATATAAGCTTGCAACACCAGTCCAAGCCCTGGATCCTCGTGTCAGAAAATATTCGACTAAGATTATAAAATTATTAATAAAAGGCTAATAATAAAAGGCTTCAGTACCTGGCATGTGGTCAAACCAACAGCAAGTTCTTAATAAATGACAGATAACCAGTGACATTAGGAGAAGGCAATCGCACCCCACTCCAGTACTACTGCCTGGAAAATCCCATGGACAGAGGAGCCATGGGGTCCATAGACAGAGTCCATGGGGTCACTAAGAGTTGGGCACAACTGAATGACTTCACTTTCACTTTTCACTTTCATGCACTGGAGAAGGAAATGGCAACCCACTCCAGTGTTCTTGCCTGGAGAATCCCAGGGATGGTGGAGCCTGGTGGGCTGCCGTCTGTGGGGTCGCACAGAGCCGGACACGACCGAAGCGACTTAGCAGCAGCAGCACACTGCACCACAGTGTGCAGTTTACAAGCAGCAGGACTCTATGCCTATCAGAATATCCTAGGTTTAGACTCTGCCTACCAAAGTGAGGCATCCAGAAAAAATGAAATGATCTGATATGGTTGGCGGAAGGGGGAGGGAGAATTTTCTATAAAGTTTGTATTCCTCCACTTCTCTGGTTTAGATGTAGCCTAAAACATTTTTCTCCTTTTTCCACAGAGATCACAATGTTGTCAACTTCTTCAGTTTAGTCCTAGACCAAAACAAGGTGAAAACCTATCACCTAAAATGGTTACTGATCTTTCATCTTTTCTAGAAGCTTTACTTTGGATATTTCAGCCATGTCGAAATGACAAGCATTAAAAGGTGGAGGTAATGCTATATAGACTCAGATCGAAAATTAGACTTGTTAATAGAATGTTGATCCCATGAGTAATGCTCACAGCTGTGGCATCCAACAATAGAATTAACGTTTCAACAGGAAGCAGAGAGCCATCCCAACATAACGGGCCACTCCATCCAGCTTCAGAATGCTTAAAATTATCCTTCCGGGGCTACACAAAGTGTGCATCCTAGGGTCCCACCTATGGCTGTTTTGTTGTGAGTGGTTTACTGAAATCTTTTGGCTCAACAATGCGACAAGTGCTTACTTTGACATAACAAGATCAGTAGGCTAAAGCCCGGACATGGAGACAAATCCGTTTTTAAAACTATCAAATGAGCACGTCTTTTGTCCTCATTATTTTAAAAGCCTTTTCCCCCTCCCCTTGACAAAGGCTCAGTCGAACATGTACTTGGCGGATCCTTTCGAAATTACCCCGTACAAGTCATCCTATCTTACCATCAATATGAATCAAAACATTATAAACTCAAGGTTACTAATTTCTCCTTTGCACTCGGCCCGGCGACTGCCGAAATCAATACTGCTTTTTTTTTTTTTTTCTGGAACCTACTTCCGATTTTCCACGGTTTACTTCTCCGAGTTACTGTCTAGTTGTACAGCTCGAGCTCGCCTTTTCCCAGAGACCGAGAATGCTCAGCCCGCTCTGCGCCTCTTTCCTGGAGGTAGCCTGGACGATCAGAGGCGCTGAGAAGCTCAGTGTAACATTTAATCATGGCGTTTGTAATTCGGTCTCCTGGCTTGGGCAGCTCGACACCTGAAAATCCGCTGGTGCCCAAGGCTTTTGAAATCGGGTAACCCTGGACGGACACGGACCAGCAGCCAACAAGGGAAAGGGCGAGAGCAAATAAAGCAAAGCCTGCACCGGCAGCAAAGAATAGTCCGGGAGAAGCGCCAGGCGCACCCAGGTCGCCGCGCCCACCCGCCCGCGCCAAGGGCGCCCCTCCGCCGCCGCCGCCGCCCTCTTCCCGGGGCTCGGTAGCCCCCACTACATTGCCCGCCCCCCGGCCACCAGGCACCCCACGTCCCCGCCTGGCTCCTCTCCCAGCGACCCCACCTACGCGGCTCGCGCGTCGGGTCCTGCAGAACCAGCCCGGCGCAATTCGGCGCGCACCGCCACCGCCACCGCCGGCCGCAGCGCCCCCAAATCGCCCCCTCCCCCACGCCTCATTGTTCCCGGGTGGCCGCGGGCAGCGAGCGCCCGAGGGCTGGCCAGGCGAGGAGGACCCGAAGGACAGAACCGCCCCCCCGACTCACCCGCCACTCCGCACAGGAGCACGAAGCGCAGCAGAAGCGCCATGGTGGCGGCACGGCCGTGGAGACGACGGCAGGTAGGCGGCTCTCACCCAGGGGTCTCAGTCTCCCGTCTCCTCGCGCGCTCCCCGACTGGCTGGCGGCGGCCGCACCTCGCGGCCCTGGTCCCACCCCGCCCTCGCTCGGCAGGTGAAATGCGTCACTTCCGGTAGTAGCGAAGCCCAGGCGGCCCGCGCCATCCCCGTCGGGTGCGTGGGGTTGCTATGGCAACGCGGAGCCCCGGGAACCCTCCCGGGAAAGCACTCCTGCCCCCGGGAGCTCGGGAGTTGAGGTGCTCCAGCAGCCACTCGCCCCAAGCCGGAGCCTGGATCCACGCCTCCATGCCTTCAGTTAAATCGGGTTGGTGCACGTGGGTCGGGCCCGCTCTTCTCCCCAGACGATTTAAACTGCTGTCGCACCCTTGCTTAAAGGCAAGGCACGAGACAACCCTAGCCCACCTGACCCCGACGCAAAAGGGCTGCTAAAGCAGTTGGCCCAGCCTGCACTTACCCCACCCTCGGGGGAGAAGGGGTAGGAGCCTCCAGCCACGCCTCCTACCTCCGGAGATTTGCTGCTGGGGCGGGCTCTCCCACCTAAGGATCCCGGAGTGGGCTTGTATGCTTAGTGTCCTGAGGTTCATGGGGTCGCAGAGAGTCGGACACGATTGAGCGACTGAACTAAACTGAACTGTCCGATTCTTTGCGACCTTGTGGACTGTAGCCCGCCAGGCTCCTCTATCCATGGGATTCTCCAGGCAAGAATTCTGGAGTGGGTTACCATGCCTAACCCCAGGGGATCTTCCCAACCCAGGAATCGAACCCTCTTCTCTTACGTTTCCTGTGTTGGCAGGCGGGTTCTTTACCACTAGAGAAGTGAAGTCGCTCAGTTGTGTCCAACTCTTTGGGACCCTATGGACTGTAGCCCACCAGGCTCCTCCATCCATGGGATTTTCCAGGCAAGAATACTGGACTGGGTTGCCATTTCCTTCTTCAAGGGATCTTCCCGACACAGGAATCGAAGCCCTGTCTCCCGCACCGCAGGCAGACTCTCTACAGTCTGAGCCACTAGGGAAGCTTTACCACTAGCGCCACCTCGAAGGAGGAAGCCAACTGGGCAGCCCCTGGGCATTTGCTCCCATAAGGTAGGGTCCTTTGGGCTGTTGTACTAGAAGGCTAGAGGCTTTTCCGAGTCTTCAATAATGACGGAGCTAATTTGGGAAATACCCACATTGGGTTTCCTCCCTTGTATTTGAAGGTTATTCCAGCCCTGAGATTGGCCAAGGATCAATGAGTTTGAAAAGTGGGGATAAGCAGGGACGGCTAAAGGCTTGGGGGTAGGGAAGAGGGCGGTGATCGGGGGCCGGGAATGAGACCTTGAATCTCCAGACTCTCCCCTGTCAGCCCTGCGATGTCGCTTCTGCCTCCAGGGGCTGGCCGTACTTATTCTGTCATTTTGCTACTTCTCCTTGGTTGGTCTTTGCAGATAATGTTTATTTATAACTGAAAGTGAAAATGTTAGTCACTCAGTCGGGTCTGACTGTGTGATCCCATAGACTGTAGCCACCATGGCTTCTTGGTCCGTGGAATTCTCCAGGAAAGTATATTGGAGTGGATTGCCATTCTCTTTTCCAGGGGATCTTCCCATCCCAGGGACTGAACCTGGATCTTCTCCACTGCAGGCAGAGTTTTACTATCTCTGGCGGTAAACTACTGAGAGACTTTGGTGCTCCCAGGAGTTCCTTATCAGGAGTGAATTAGAGGAGAAAAGCAGTGGGTGAGTTCTCCGGAATGGGGCAATAACTGGGCAAGTAACTTAGAAACAGCACCTACCTCATGGGGTCTTTCCTGGTGGCTGGGTTGGTAAAGAATCTGCCTGCAATGTGGGAGACCCAGGTTCAATCCCTGGATCTGGAAGATTCCCCTGGAGAAAGGAATGGCAACCCACTCCAGTGTTCTTGCCTGGAGAATTCCATGGACAGAGGAGCATGGTGGGCTGCAGTCCATGGGATCATAAAGAGTCAGACGCCACAGAGTGACTAACACTTTCACAGGTAGCTATGAAAATTAAATGACATAATTCACGAAAGAATGCTTGGCATGTTGCCTGACACATAGTAAGTGCTCATCAAAGTGGAAGCTAGTAAGAAGTGATGGGAAAGTCCTGTTATTTATTGAACCAGCAAAGAAAGTGAAACAGTTATCAGGAAGGCCAAACTTGCCCCCCTGCAATTTAGGTGGGTGGTTTGCAACCCTAGCTGCACATTAAAATTATTGGAGAACTTTTATAAAATACAAATACCTGAACACCAAGTCCGGCAATCCTGGCTTAACTTGTCTCCAGTGGAATCTTGGCTGATTTAAGAAGAGTCCAGAGTAACTGCTAAGGACTTCCTGTTAGTTGAAGAAACAAGAATTCTACTGGATATAACTGAAGGTGATGGTGATGGGTTAGTCTCTAAGTCGTTTCCCACTCTTGCGACCTCATAGACTGTAGCCTGCCAGGCCCCTCTGTCCATGGCATTTCCCAGGCAAGAAGACTGGAGTGGGTTGCTGTTTCCTTCTCCAGGGGATCGTCCTGACCTAGGGATTGAACCCTTGTCTCCTACATCACAGGATTCTTTACCACTGACCCACCAGGGAAGCCCATAATTGAAGGTACTGTATAAAATGTTTGGAAGTTGAATTTTTATGCACCAAGTTATACTTTAGCATGCACCCTGGTGGCACAGAAGGTAAGGAATCTGCCTGCGATATGGGAGGCCCTGGTTCCATCCCTGGGTTGGCTAGATCTGCTGGAGAAGGAAACAGCAACCCATGCCAGCAATTGGAACTTCACTTCACATTACATTATACTTTATGAAATGAGAAAAAAATTGTGACCTGGTAATCCCTCAGTCATGTCTGACTCTTTGCAACCCCATGGACTATAGACCGCCAGTCTCCTCTGTCCATGGGATTCTCCAGGCAAGAATTCTGTAGTGGGTTGCAATGCGCTCCCCCAGGGGATCTTCCTGACCCAGGGTTCGAACCCACCTCTCTTATGTCTCCTGCATTGGCAGACAGGTTCTTTACTACTATCACCACCTGGATGGAGGAAGCCAACCGGGCAGCCCTAGGGATGGAAGCTGGGTCTCCCACATTGCAGGCAGATTCTTTATCATTTGAGCCACCAGGGACGTATTAAAGTTTCAGACTGTTTATGAGGACTCTTCTAGTGAATCACTTCCAAGCAGCACACATTTGTTATAAAGTTGCTACTACTATCTTGAGTGTCTCCTTCTGTAGAAATCAAATGCACCCTCTGGAGTCATCTCAGTCACTTACTAAAGGAAATATTTAGAAATTATCCCAAATTATTTTTATCTTAATCTCTTTTGTTCTGATACTTTGTTGTACAATTCTTGCTTTTTGCCTCCTTCTGTGGTAGGCATTTTCATTCCTATCAATCACTTCTTTTTCCCGAATATTTCTAGAAGGCCAAATTACTCATCTTTTTACTCTGGGGAGCATAGCCCACAGTAGTTTCCCTAGGGTTTGTTGAATTGTTTCATATATTAATTAATAAAAAGTGAAGTGAAGTGAAGTGAAGTCGCTCAGTCATGTCCGACTCTTTGCGACCTCGTGGACTGTAGCCTGCCAGGCTCCTTTGTCCATCGGATTCTCCAGGCAAGAATACTGGAGTGGGTAGCCAGTTCCTTCTCCAGGGATCTTCCCGACTCAGGGATCGAACCCAGGTCTCCCACATTGAAGGCAGGCGCTTTAACCTCTGAGCCACCAGGGAAGCCCATATTAATTAATATATTGACTATATTAATAGAGTATGTAAATATCCATACAGTAACTCACAAATCATTACATCTTAATATAGCTTTTAGAATGTACTTCTAAAAGGTAAATTTCACTAAATTAATGTTTTCTTCTTTAGATTACTGAACATAGATTTTTCCAAATGAATCATCTCTAAAGGGCTTACCAGGTAGCACTGGTAAAGAGGGCTTCCCAGATGGCATTCATGGTAAAGAACCCACTTCTAATGCAGGAGATGTAAGAGAGAGATGAGCGTTAGATCCCCGGGTCAGGAAGATCCCCTGGATTGGAGAATGGCTTCCCACTCCAGTATTCTTGCCTGGAAAATTCCATGGACAGAGGAGCCTGGCAAACTACAGTCCATGGGGTCACAAAGAATCAGACACAACTGAGCATACACACTTGAGTATATCTAAGAATTAAATAACTTCAAAATGAGCCATTTATCCTATTAAGTGAAGTATTTTTCTTATAGAAATTACATTAAAACTGGGGAAAAAGGGAAAAAATTATTTGAAGTCCTCTTTAGACTTTGGTTTACTAGTGCATTATTTCATATAAACAGTAGCTGAAATTATGCAATAATCTGAAACTTATTAAATAATCTGAACACCTTAAAACCCTTTGCTGTTACTGTCTGCTTGAAAATTATATTCCTAGAATGGGCAGTGAGATAGTCTCATTAGTTCTGGAACGTGCAAATTATGGATTGTTTGGTATCTGCAAACCAAGCTTACAGATAACTCACAGCAGTTAAATGAATTGTCCTTTCTTAGTAAGGGACCCAGCACTCAGAGGCAAGTGTTGGTTGGAAAGGAAAGGTTGCTTTATTCAGGAGACCAGCAACCTGGGGAGAAGGCAGACTTGTATCCAACTCCCAAGATTCTGCTCAACCAAGGAAACTTTTAAAGGGAGAAAAGGAAGCTAACTGTAGTTAGTCATTTGGGAGGAGATGAGTCTTTGTTGGGCTTCCCTGGTGGCTCAGACAGTAAAGAATCAGCCTGCAGTACAGGAGACCCAGATTCAATCCCTGGATCAGGAAGATCCCTGGAAAAGGAAATGGCAACCCACTGCAGTATTCTCACTTGGAGACTTGCATGGACAGTGGAGCCTGGTGGGCTACAGTTCTTGGGGTTGAAAAGAGTCAGACACAACTTAGTGACTTAACAACAGTAACAGGTTGATAATCTAGAAATCTTGTTCTTAGACTTGTTAACATCCTCCACCTGCATGGACGCCTTATCCTGAAGAAGAACTCAAAGATGTTGTTATATATATCATTTGGGGAGGCCCCGGGACCCTGCCCCGTGGCTTCACCATTGTTTCATATATGTATTTCTCCCGGCAATCTTGATTCCAGCATATGCTTCATTCAGTCTGGCATTTTGCATGATGCATATAAGTTAAATTAGCAGGGTGACAATATATACAGCCTTGACATACTTCTTTCCCAATTTGGAACCAGTCTGTTGTTTGTCAGTTCTAACTGTTGCTTCTTGACCTGCATATAGATTTCTCAGGAGGCAGGTTAGGTGGTGTGGTATGCCCATCTCTTTAAGAATTTTCGCACAGTTTGTTGTGATCCACACAGTCAAAGGCTTTGGCATAGTCAATAAAGCAGAAATAGATGTTTTTCTAGAACTCTCGTGCTTTTTCGATGATCCAGCAGATGTTGGCAATTTGATCTCTGGTTCCTCTGCCTTTTCTAAATCCAGCTTGAACATCTGGAAGTTCACAGTTGATGTACTGTTGAAGCCTGGCTTGGAGAATTTTGAGCATTACTTTGCTAATGTGTGAGATGACTGCAATTGTGAGGTAGTTTGAGCATTCTTTGGCATTGCAATGCCAAAGAAAGGCACTGACCTTTTCCAGTCCTTTGGCCACTGCTGACTTTTCCAGATTTGCTGACATGTTGAGTGCAGCACTTTCACAGCATCATCTTTCAGGATTTGAAATAGCTCAACTGGAATTCTGTCACCTCCACTAGCTTTGTTCGTAGTGATGCTTCCTAAGGCCCACTTGACTTTGCATTCTAGGATGTCTAGCTCTAGGTAGGTGATCACACCATAGTTATGAAAATCTTTTTTGTATAGTTCTTCTGTGTATTCTTACCACCTGTTCGTAATATCTTGGGCTTCTGTTAGGTCCATACCATTTCTGTCCTTTATTGTGCCCATCTTTGCATGGAAAGTTCCCTTGGTATCTCTAATTTTCTTGAAGAGATGTCTAGTCTTTCCCATTCTATCGTTTTCCTGTATTTCTTTGCATTGATCTCTGAGGAAGACTTTCTTATCTGTCCTTGCTTTTCTTTGGAACTCTGCATTCAGATGGGAATGTCTTTCCTTTTCTCCTTTGCCTTTCACTTCTCATCTTTTCTCAGCTATTTCTGAGGCCTCCTCAGACAACCATTTTGCCTTTTTGCATTTCTTTGTCTTGGGGATGGTCCTGATCACTGTCTCTTGTACAATGTCACAAACCTCCATCTATAGTTCTTCAGGCGGTCTGTTTATCAGATCTAATCTCTTGAATCTGTTACTTCCATTGTAGAATTGTAAAGGATTTGATTTAGGTCATACCTGAATGATCTAGTGGTTTTCCCTACTTTCTTCAATTTAAGTCTGAATTTGGCAATAAGGAGTTCATGATCTGAGCCACAGTCAGCTCCTGGTCTTTTTTTTTTTGCTGACTATATAGAGCTTCTCCATCTTTGGCTGCAAAGAATATAGTCAGTCTGATTTAGAGATTGACCATCTGGTGATGTCCATGTGTAGAGTGTTCTAGTGTGTTGTTGGAAGAGGGCGTTTTCTATGACCAGTGTGTTCCCTTGGCAAAACTCTTTGCCCTGCTTCATTTTGTACTCCAAGGCCAAATTTGCCTGTTACTCCAGGTATCTCTTGGCATCTCTGCCCCTATGGTATCTCTGCCCTTATGCCAGAAAGCAAAAAAACTAAAGAACCGCTTGATAACACTGAAAGAGGAGAGTGTAAAAGTTGACTTAAAACTCAACATTCAGAAACTAAGATTATGGCATCTGGTCCCATAACTTCATGGCAAATAGATGATGAAACAGTGGAAACAGTGACAGACTTTATTTTGGGGGTTCCAAAATCACTGCAGATATTGACTGCAGACATGAAATTAAAAGATGCTTGCTCCTTGGAAGAAACGCTATGACCAATCTAGACAGCATATTAAAAGCAGAGGCATTACTTCGCCAACAAAGGTCTGTCTAGTCAAAGCTGTGGTTTTTCCAGTTGTCATGTATGGATGTGAGAGTTGGACCATGAAGAAAGCTGAGCTCCAAAGCATCAATTGCTTTTGAACTGTGGTGTTGGAGAAGACTCTTGAGAGTCCCTTGCACTGCAAGGAGATCCAATCAGTCCATCCTAAAGGAAATCAGTCCTGAATATTCGTTGGAAGGACTGATGCTGAAGCTGAAGCTCCAATACTTTGGCCACCTGATGTGAAGAACTGACTCATTGGAAAAGACCCTGATGCTAGGCAAGACTGAAGGTGGGAGGAGAAGGGACAACAGAGGGTGAGATGGTTGGATGGCATCACTGACTCAATGGACATGAGTTTGAGTAAGCTCTGGGAGTTGGTGATGGACAGGAAGCCTGGCGTGCTGAAGTCCATGGGATCACAAAGAGGTGGACACAACTGAGTGACTGAACTGAACTGATATATATATATTTATATATACACACACACATAATTTTATTTATTTTTTTGGCCATGCTGGGTCCTCACTGCAGTGTGAGGGCTACTCTTGCAGTGGCTTCTCTAGTCATGGAGCACAGGCTCTAGGCCATGCAGGCTCAGTAGCTGTGGCTCGAGGGCTTAGTTGCTTAGAGGCATGTGGAATCTTCCCAGACAGGGGATTGAACTCATGTCTCCTGCATTGGAAGGCGGATTCTGTACCACTAAGGCACCAGGGAAGCCCTACACTATTGTTTCTTGATTGGTCCTCCTTTGTTTCTGCATTCCCTCACTTTTCTTTCTTTCAAAGATCATTTATTTATTTGGTTGGATCTCAGTTGCAGCACATAGGGTCTTCTAGTACCAACAGGAAAACTCTTGTGGCGTGCAGACTGCTTAGTTATGGCATGTGGGTTCAAATTCCCAGACCAGGGACTAGACCCCATGCCCCCTGTGTTAGGAGCTTGGAGTCTTAGCCACTGGACTATCCAGGGAAGTCCCTCCCTCATTTTTCTAATTGGCAACTGTTTGAATCTGCCTTTTGGACTTCAGGGAAGGGCAAGGAAAGCAAATAATGCCTATTTCCAACAAACAGGGAATGGGGACATATTTGTACCCAGGAGGACCAAAAGTATTTGTACCGAGGAGGATGCCACAGGGTTCTGTTTGGTTTCAGAACTATTTGAAGCTTCACTTTGACCACTGCTGGCTTAGAATTCAACTTTTTGAGTGCATTCAGTCTGTAAACTTTCATCATCTGCTTTCAGTTTCTAAAATGTTGGTATTGTTAACTTCTGTCCTTTTACCTTTATCCCTATGCCTGGAGGCCTTTTTAAAAAGTTCTATTTACTATAATTTATTGAGATTTTCTTTTGGGAGGAGTAGAGGGAAATGCATGTGTTAAATTCTCCTTCTTTATTCAAAACTCTGCCCTCAGTTGGGGCTAAATGTCTCCATGCACATTGAAAATTTTAAGGCCTGAAGAGAATTGACATCTCTACTCTTCTCCAATAATACGAGGATCTTAGACTGGTTTAACTCCTACCAAATCCCTCTCCTAATTTATTATAATCCATTGTTTTTGTTCTGTCTACCTCATAATTATATATTGGCATTTTTTTGGTTGTTGTTACATAGCACTGTTTAATTAGATTTGTCTTGTGGAAAGGGAATGTTGCCTGCCATTCCAGTAAACAAAGAATTTTGCCTGCCATTCCAGTTCTACAAGGATCAAGCCATCAACAACTGCAACTACCCTCCTCCCCTACCCCCCACCCCGCCCCCGCCAATGTACACCTGGAGGGTAGTTCAGGATGGAGAAAAACAGGAAGCATTCTGTGCTTTGGCTATAGGCCCTGGATAGTAAAGAAGCATATCTAACTTATAATTTCAGTGAGGCCAGACTCTTGCACCTTCTCATGTATCAGTTCAGTTCAGCCACTCAGTCCTGCCTGACTCTTTGTGACCCCATGGACTTCAGCTCAGCAGGCCTCCCTGTCCATTACCAACTCCTGGAGTTTACTCAAACTCATGTCCATTGAGTCAGTGATGCTATCCAACCATCTCATCCTCTGTCATCCCCTTCTCCTCCTGACTTCAATCTTTCCCAACATCAGAGTCTTTTCCAATGAGTCATTTCTTCACTTCAGGTGGCCAAAGTATTGGAGCTTCAGCTTCAGCATCAGTCCTTTCAATGAATATCCAGGACTTATTTCCTTTAGGATGGACTGATTGGATCTCCTTGCAGTGCAAGGGACTCTCAAGAGTCTTCTCCAACACCCCAGTTCAAAAGCATCAATTCTTCTGTGCTCAGCTTTCTTTATAGTCCAACTCTCACATCCATACATGACAACTGGAAAAAGCATAGCTTTGACTAGATGGACCTTTGTTGGCGAAGTAGTGTCTCTGCTTTTTAATATGCTGTCTAGATTGGTCATAACTTTTCTTCCAAGGAGTAAGCATCTTGTCTGCAGTCACTATCTGCAGTGATTTTGGAGCCCAGAAAAATAAAGTCTGTTACTGTTTCCACTGTTTCCCCATCTGTTTGACATGAAGTGATGGGACTAGATGCCAGGATCTTAGTTTTCTAAATGTTGAGTTTTAAGCCAACTTTTTCACTCTCCTCTTTTATTTTCATTAAGAGGCTCTTCAGTTCTTCTTTGCTTTCTGCCGTAAGGGTGGTGCCATCTGCATATCTGAGGTTATTGATATTTCTCCCACATATAGCAAACCGCTAAAATTACTAACTTGAGATGTCTGGTTTTTTTGTTACTACTAGTAGTATTTTGATGTTTGACCACATGTATTTTTTTTCTTTTTCAACAGAAAGTTGCTATATAATGTATATCCTAGCTTTCCCTTTACTTCCTTGGAACAGATACCTGTAACTATCTGAGAGACTGCTCCCCAGGCTATAGTCCTCAGTATGGTCCACCAATAAAACCTCACTCACAACTTTCAGGTTCTGCATTTTTCTTTAGTCAACGATTCTCACATTCTTCCTCATTTCTCCCTGTATGTCAAACCACTTCTTTTCCTTCTTCCAGAAGTATGTTCTTTACAAATTCCTTTAGTGAGGAAACTTTGTTTACTGAGAAATGATTTCTGTTTGTCGAAAAATAGATCTTTGTTTCGCCTTCCTTCTGAAAAAGTAGAGTTCTTGGTGTAGAATTGGGGTCTTGTCAGTCTGTTCTGTCAGTGCTTTCAAAATTCTCTTCCACTGTATTGTCTTCCTTTGCTGCTGGAATGGAGTTAATCTAATGATCTTTGTGGTTAATCTGGCTGTTTTTAAGATCTCTTTAATTTGTTAATTTCATTACAATATGTCGAGTTCGGAGTTTCAGTTTATTTATCCAGCCAAGGATTTCCTGAACCTGAATTACTGTCATTCTTCAATTCTGGGAAAAAAATCTCAGTATTCAAAATTTTGTTGAGTATTGTTTTCCCCGTATTCTTTTATCATCCTCTGAGATATCAGTTAAATATATATTACACCTCCTCATTTGAACTTTCGTATCTTATTCTCTCTTATTTTTCAAGTATTTGGTATTCTGAGCTAAATCTCAGGTAATTTTTTCAATTTTGTCTTTGAGTTAACAACTTTGCTCTTCAATTGTGTTGTGTCTTCTGTTCAGTTCTCCGAATGGATTTTAATTTCAACTACATTTTTCATTTATAGACATTTAATCTTTTTTCCTATTTGTTTGGTTTCTTATTCCTTACTCATACTTGCAAGTATCTCTCATATTTCTCTAAGTATATTGAATAGAGATTAGGTACACAGTAGTTACTTTTTTGAAATCTGTGTGTCATCTTTTTCCTTGTTGTTTATACAGGTTCTTGATTATTTTAGGCTTCTTTTTTCATGTTCTATGATTATTTCTTATCATTGGCTTCTTATTTGTGGAACTTTGTGTGAATC
Organism: Nanger dama; assembly: GCA_917880005.1. Classification (NCBI taxonomy): domain Eukaryota; kingdom Metazoa; phylum Chordata; class Mammalia; order Artiodactyla; family Bovidae; genus Nanger; species Nanger dama. The sequence goes on from CAKJTW010000020.1 coordinate 19,748,757, forward strand.
ATCTGAGGGATTTTTAAATACCTTCCTTGAGAGAGAATTTGTATTAGTTTCTTTTGGGATCTTAGGGCACTACCAATCCAGGAAATTTTTAAAAATAACTTTTGCAATAGATTTTATCAGAGAGCACAGTTAATGTAAATTAGGGTCAGAAACCAGCTTGAAGAAGAGCTTGAACTTATAAATTCTCAGTGAGACTCATCACTCACATCGCATCAATAGCGCTTTTAGATAAAATAACAATCCTGTGCTCTCTAGATTAGCTATATAGAGAAATCAAACCATGTCTGCCTTTGTTGATTGCCCTCCAGATGTTTTCATTTAGCTGGCTCCTTTTGGTTTGTTGAATCACTTGAAAAACATTATATTCATTTGTTTTTGTAAGATTCTCTAGTGCCTGGGTAGAGTAAATAAATCCTTGTCAATGATTTTCTCAGCAATTTTTCTTTAAAATATCTAAGTTAATGCATTTCTAAGGCCTCGTGCTAACTTTCACAGGCCCTGGATAGTTTTGCCTCCATGAACCCCTCCCACCAATAAAAAATTTTTTTTTACATTATCTCTTATGGCTGTGTTGATATAGAGACAAATTTAATCCAGACTAGATCATTTTAAAAGAACTGAAAAGATTTTCACAGGCCCTGGATAAGTTTACTTTGGGCCTTGGTTCTCTCTCCTTCCCTTTCTTCACCCCTAAGATAAGCTGTTCCGAAGATACCAATAATATTAAAGGTTTTCTTTGAAAGGAAAGAAGAAAAGTCAGCTTGCAGACTTCCTTCTCATCTCTGTCTTTATGTTACTTCTTTTGCCCAAAGTCTCTGTTCTTATCGTTTTTCATCTACAGTTCCTTTTCTCTACTTTTTCTCTTACGCTGCAATAGTACATAAGGTATTCACTTTTCCCTGTACTAAAGAAAGAGATAGGGGCTTACCAGTAGGCACTAGTGGTAAAGAACCTGCCTGCCAGTGCAGGAGACATAAGATACATGAGTTCAAACCCTGGGTCGGGAAGATCCCCTGGAGAAGGAAATGGCAATCCACTGAGAGAAGACATTTACCTAGGGGAAAGTTTATTGCTTTAAAAAAACAACAACAAAAAAACCCAAAAAACCTCTTCCTTCATCTCCAGGTTCTTCTTCTTCTTCTTTTTTTTTAAATGTTTTTTCAGTTCAGTTCAGTTCAGGTCAGTCTTTCAGTCATGTCCGACTCTGTGACCCCATGAATCACAGCACGCCAGGCCTCCCCTGTCCATCACCATCTCTCGGAGTTCACTCAGACTCACTTGTTCATAGAGTCAGTGATGCCATCCAGCCATCTCATCCTCTGTCGTCCCCTTCTCCTCCTGCCCCCAATCCCTCCCAGCATCAGAGTCTTTTCCAATGAGTCAACTCTTCCCATGAGGTGGCCGAAATACTAGAGTTTCAGCTTTAGCATCATTCCCTCCAAAGAAATCCCAGGGTTGATCTGCTTCAGAATGGACTGGTTGGATCTCCTTGCAGTCCAAGGGACTCGTGGACTATTTTCTTAGCGTCTTTACTGAAGTTGTTACAATATTTGATTTTTTTTTTTGACCATGAGGCATGTGGGATCTTAGCTTCCCAACAAGGGATCAAAACTCACACCCCATGCATTGGAAAGTGAAATCTTAACCACTGGACACCCATGGACAACCATCTCCATGTTCTATAGTTTATATTTTGGTTTTGAGGTATTTTTGTTTGCTTGAGTGAAAAACAAACAACAGGACTGGCAGAATAAACCAGGAGGTTATATCCTTTTCTGGGGATTTTACCCTGCCTTGGATGGTGACCTTTAAAAGAAAGTTCACAAAGTTTGTGAACTCGGTCGTAACTCTCAGGAATGAATTATGGTGGCTGGTGTTTTAAGAAGAGATGACTTCATGTTTGCAGAGTGCTCTGGGCATTTTAGATCAAAGATGCTGAGTTTACCCAGCATTAAACCCATTTAATTTATACCCAGATTATGAATGTGTTATAGAAGTAGTTGAAGCCTCAAATACTTTATATTTTGCTGGTTGCTTTCTGACTGGAGACAGCTTTCTGTCTGATAGGTAATAACAATGCTTTACATTTATAGGCTGTACGGCATCTTTCATCCAAGGAGTTCAAAGAGCTCAGCAATTATGACTCATTGTTTCTTAAAATATCTCACAACACTTGAGACTGCACCCTTGAAGTAAACTGGTTATAGGTAAAGACACTTGAGTCATGGAGGCATTATAGGGTAAACAAGGCATCCCAGAGATAGAATTCAGATGTTCTCCTCTCTTGCCTGGTGGCTCAGAATCTGCCTACAACTCAGGAGACCCAGATTCAACCCTTGGGTTGAGAAGATCCCCTGGAGAAGGGAATGGCTACTCCAGTATTCTCCCCTGCAGTGCTCTTGCCTGGAGAATTCCATGGACAGAGGAGCTTGGCAGGCTACAGTCCATGGGGTCTCAAAGAGTCTGATACAACTGAGTGATTAACACTTGTACTTTCCCCTCCCTTTGATTAGACCATAATCACACATGGTCGTTCACATCCCCTCCCAGTAAGGTTAGCTCTTGAAGGGCTTCCATTGTGTTTATGATAATGATAGATACATTTTACCTATGAATGGGATTAGCTATTACCTACCTCTCCAAGCTCATCTCATACTCCCACCTTGCAGAAGCTGTTCTCTCTGCCTGGAATACTTGACTTTCTCAAGTAGATATCTCCTAGTCATCCTTCCTGCTTCAGATCAGGTGTCCCTACCTAGGAGAACTGTGGATTAAGTCAAATTTCAGCTTTGTAGTTTTTCAAAATACCAGGCACCTCCCCTTCAGAGCACTTGCGGTTTTATGCTGAACGTGTTATGTGGTTGTTTGGTTAGTACCTATTCAACTCTCCCTCCTGTAGGCTCCAGGAGAGCAGGAAACATGCCTGGTTTCCTTACTATTGTAGCCCCAGCACCAATTTTAGTGCTTGCTGCTAAATATGGGCTCAACATATATTTGTTTATTGAATTAATTTGAATTTTAGGAATTTGAACAAAATTCTTTCAGAATTTGAGCAGAAAGAAAATGGTGGTATTCTAAGTCATTATTCTAATTTATCTGAATAGGAAAATATATAGACTGTTTTAATAATTCAAACTGAAGCCATTTAAATTCTAATAATACGACCAGAGACAAATCAGGAAAGTGGTGAAAGGGGGGAATGCCTAAAAACTGTGATTAAGAGGAGCTATCACAACAACACAACATTTCTCTCTGGTCTTTGGAAATCTGAGATTAGACAAAAAAGCCAGGAGATTGTTTCTGTAGCAGGAGTCCCCACTTGAACCCAAGAACTGGTCTCTTCTCTGTATTTCCTTTTGTCTCTGTGGCCTCCAGTCATCTTGTCATTTTTATTTGATCTATCAAGAGGGGCTCACTGTAGAGCAAGACTGAGAGACTAGAAGCATTCAAGCCATCTGTTCCCTGGCCTTACTGTAGGACTCACATCAGAGCTTGGGGTTTTTTTGCCAGCAAAAGCTGCAGATGTACTAACCAGCTGAGTGACACAGTGTGTCGGACAGTAACTCTCTACATGATGACCATTTGGTAACATATAGAAATAGTGAATCACTACACTGTGCACCTGAAACTTACTTAGTATTTTAGGTCAATTGTGTGTGTGTGTGCTCAGTCGCTCAGTTGTGTATGACTCTTTGTGACCTCATGAACTCACCAGGCTCCTCTATGCATGAAATTTTCCAGGCAATGTTCTGGACTGCACTGCCATGCCCTTCTCCATAGGATCTTTCTGACCCAGGGATCAAACCCACATCTCTTGCATCCCCTGCATTGGCAGGCAAATTCTCTACCACTGCACCACCTGGGAAGCCCACAGGTCAATTATATTTCAATGAAAAAATTATTTTAGGACTTCCCTGGTGGTCCAGTGGTGAAGTGCTACTGCAGGGGACATGGGTTCCACCTGTGTTCTGGGAAGATTCCACACACCATGGGGCAACTACGCCCACATGCCCTAACTACTGAGCTCTCACACCCTACAGCCTATGCTCTATATCAAGAGAAGCCACTGCAGTGAGGAGCCCTCACACCACAGCTAGAGAAATCACATTCACAGCAATGACCCAGTGAGCCCAAAAAATAAAATAAAAATAAATTTAAAAAATTTATTATATGCCTAAAAGGGGCTTCCCTGCTAGCTCAGTTGGTAAAGAATCTGCCTGCAGGAGACCTCGGTTCGACTCCTAGGTCAGGAAGATCTGCTGGAGAAGGGATAGGCTACCCACTCCAGTATTCTTGGGCTTCCCTTGTGGCTCAGCTGGTAAAGAATCCACCTGCAATGTGGGACACCTGGGTTCAATCCCTGGGTTGGGAAGATCCCCCACTGATGGGAACAGCTATCCACTCCAGTATTCTGGCCTGGAGAATTCCATGGACTGTATTGTCTCTGGGGTCGCAAAGAGTCGGACATGATTGAACAACTTTCACTGTCATATACCTTAAAAAAAAAATAATCTTCTGAAAGCAGGTGGTGTATGTGTATGTGTGTGTGTGTGTGGTGGTGGTGGTGGTGGTGGTAGTGTTTCTATTGCCTTTTGTTTTCAACAAGGCTTGTCATAATCCTGTATTTTCAGAAGAGGCTGTACCAAGGGTAGATCTGAAGAAAGCAGGGAGAAACAAAGGAAGGAAATCATTGAAATTATTGTCATAGTCACAGAAAGGCTGCTGGAGTCTGCACTCAAGCTGCGGTGGTGAGCGAGGTTGGGGCCACATTTCAGGGAAAGGCCTAACAGGATGTGAGCCTGTGAGGAACGGGAAACCAGACAGCCATCTCGGGTTTCTAGGTTTGGACAATCGGTGGGTAAAGTGCTATTAACTAAACAGGGAATAGAGGACAAGCAGGCACGGCGCAGTGTAAATGTTAGCTTTTGGCACCTTGTGGACTCCTAAATGGAAGTGCCAGAAAGAGAGACGACCTGGCTGGAGATCCAGATTTTGGAACCTAGATTACACTCCTTTGAGGAATTAGTTTCTTTTTTATAGTGTTTGTAAATCCCATAGCAGCCGTGCTCATTTCCCCAGAAAGCCCACAAACACCCATTTAGACTATTGTGTTCCTGATAGAGCAGATAAAATGCCATTTATCAGAATGCTTCTTTTGGGGACTTGAATTTACAAGGCCAACCCAGGACCCCTGTAGAGCAACATCTCTAGCTCCAGATTATAGAACTGGGAGTGAGACTTCTGTTTGTTAGTAGCTCAGCTGTATCCAACTCTTTGTAACCCAGTGGAATATAGCTGGCCAGGCACCTTCATCCATGGAATTCTTCAAGCAAGAATATTGGAGTGGATGGCTGTTTCCTTCTCCAGGGGGATCTTCCTGACCCATGGATTGAACCTGGGTCTCCTGCATTGCAGGTGGATTCTTTACCATCTGAGCCATCAGGGAAGAGAAGACTTCTATACCAAACCTTATTTTCTTTCCCAGGGATAATGGAGCATACAGTGTTTAAGGGCAAATCACATTTTTATGATGTAGACTAGTTCTGCTTGTAGTTTTAGGGAGAGAGGACTATATTTGCATTTAAAGAAGTAAGGGAGAGAATTGGTAGATCATTCAGGTGGGGATAAGTGATCTAACATGCTAAATGCTTGTGGGGATGCTGTGGAAAGTTGGAGTGAAGGACCCTGGTTAGAGTTAAGTGTCTAGCAGGAGTGTGAATCAAGAAAGAGAAAGCCTGGGACCACAGATCCCAGGCAGCTTTGGAAACTTTGTTGATGAGTTTGGGACAATAACAGTTGCAATATTGTGATATGCATTTACATATATATGGGGTTTCCCAGGTGGCACTAGTGGTAAAGAGCCCACCTGCCAATGCAGAAGACACGAGAGACCAGGTTTCAGTCCCTGGGTCACGGAAGATCCCCGGGAGGAGGGCATGGCAATCAAGTCCGGTATTCCTGCCTGGAGAACCCCATGGACAGAGGAGTCTGGAGGGCTACAGTCCATGGGGTTGCAAAGAGTCAGACACTACTGAATTGACTTAGTATATATCATTCAGGTGATCAGAATATATAACTCACATAGATTTGCTCTGTGTCCACAGTATCTGACTTAAACAGCTTCCAAAACTCTTGGAATTTTTCTTAGCAATAAGAGCAAAGGGAGAATCTTTGGTTATAAAATTTGATTTCTTGTTCTCAGTTCCTGAAAATGCTTCAAAGGCATAAATGTGGAATGAGTGTCTTTATTTTCATAGCAAGCAACTCTGTGCTACCTTTGGTTTTATGTTAATGAGGTGACTTATGGAAATCCCCTAAAGATGAGGGCTGGTTGCCGGGTGAACTAACCATGAATAGAGGGTGGAACTTTCAGTCCCATCTCCTGATTTCTGGGGTGAGGAGAGGAGTTGTAGGTAGAATCAGTCACCAATGGCCAGTGATGTAATCATTGCTTATGTGTTAAAGTCTCCATAAAAATCCAAAAGAATTCTTGGTGAAACAAAACTCCCATGTGCCATTGTGCCAGGCTCCAACTCTATGGACAGAAGCTCCTTTGTTTAGGACCTCACTCTCTGTATCTCTTCATCTCTCTGTTGACTTTTATCCTTTAATATCCGTTTGTAATAAACTGATAATCTAGTGAGTTTCCTGTGTTCTGGGGAGACACACTAGCAAACCTAAGGAGGGTGATATGGGAACCTCTGCTTTATAGTCAGTTGGTTGGAAGTATAGGTGACAACATGGGTTTGTGACTGGCATCTGCAGTCTACTCCAGCAAATTAATTAAAGCCATCATGGAGGTGGTTATAGCCAGTTAGTAAGACGCACGAGTGATAATAAGAGCTTTCAACTAGTCTCTGAAGGGTGTGTGTGTGTGTGTGTGTGTGTGTGTCTGTGTGTGTGTGTGTGTGTGTGTGTGTGCGTGTGCGTGCACATGCGTATGTGTTGGGGGAAGAAGGGGCACTCCTTGAAGGACTGAGCTCTTAACCTGTGGAATCTGATGCACTATTCAGGTAAACAGTGTCAGACTGACACCCAAATGGTGTCAGAGAATTGCCTGGTAGCAGAGACACTAGAGACTTGGGTTGGCTCCCTGGGTCAGGAAGATCATCTGGAGAAGGAAATGACCACCCACTCCAGTACTCTTGCCTGGACAGTCCCATGGACAGAGGAGCCAGACTGGGTACTGTCAGATGGGGTTACAAAGAGTTGGACAAGGCTGAGCAGCTGAGTACCCACACACACACAAGCACATTGGAGTTGGGGAACAGAACCCTTATCAGCCACCTGTTCTGCTAATCAGTAGTGAAGAAGAGAAGAAAGGTGATGTGGAGAGGGCCCAGGGGCAGCGGAGATGGGCAGGGAAAGCCTGTTCTTTGGATAACCAGGTGACTCCCTATCTAGGACAGCCATTCATAGGTATATTGAATATTTCTAGTTTGGGATTGCTAGTATTGAGAACAAATGATCTCAGTTGACAACTCAAGCTCTGAAGACCTAGGGAATGTGTCCTAGGAGGAACTTTACTCTTGTGAAGATGAGCCTGCTGTCAAGGTGATCTCACCTGTCCCTACTTTTATGGGCTTAAAAGTAAGCTAAGCATCCTTGATTCAAAAGCACTTGAAAGATTTAAGAAGTCCTTATTATTTATTTCATGGGCTTCCCGAATGGCTCAGATGGTAAAGAATCTGCCTATAATGCAGGAGACCCAGGTTTGATCCCTGGGTCAGGAAGATCTCCTGGAGAAGGGAATGGCTACCCACTCCAGTAATCTTGCCTAGAGAATTCTATGGACAGAGGAGCCTGGTGGGCTACAGTCCATGGGGTCACAAAGACTCGGACACTACCAAGTGACTAACACTTTTGTTTATTTATTTTTTTAAAGTACTCTTGTCATCTCTGACGATTGTGATTCACTTTTTTTTCTTTTTGGCTGCTCTGGGTCTTCGTTGCTGCACGTGCGCTTTCTCTGGTTGTGGTGTGCAGGCTTCTTACGGTGGAGGCTTCTTGTGTTGTGAAAAGTGGGCTCTTGGGTCTGTGGGCTCGGTAGTTGTGGCACACGGGCTCCGTTGCTCCAAGGCATGTGGAATCTTCCCACACCAGGGATCAAGCCTGTGTCCGTTGACAGGCAGATTCTTATCCACTGTACTGCCAGGGAAACCTTATTGTATATAAAAATAAACTGGCTGATTTTAGGGTGGTTTTTGCTTGTTTGTTTTCTACTTTCCTGCTGCTGCTGTTGCTAAAGCAAGGAAAGAATGTAGGGAGAATCAGTGAAAGAAGATTAATTTCTGTTGTGAGTCAGACAAACAAGAGATGCTGGGTAGGGAGCGGGGTGGCAGTTGACCCTTTGTTGAAACATAAAACTGAGAAAAGGACATTTAAAGATATTTAATATGCACTTATTTCAAAGTATTTAGGTAGCTCCAATTTATAGCTTATAGGGTAGTGCTATTTTCGATAGAGACTGCATACACTCTGCTTGCCCAAGTAGAAATGCATTTGGCGCATACATTGGACTCTGTTAACATGATAGGATTTTCCCAAACTGAACTGTAGGTGTGCTAGGTAATACCTTTGTTGAGTTCTTTACTCCATTATTGTGTGTTTCCTACTTGCTTGATTAAGAAAATAAATGGATTTCTGGTGAATGTCTCAGTGTATCCCATGTGGCTCTCAATACATAGCTGTTGGTTTCCTGACATTCTTTTTCTTCAGATGCTCTTTCATGCACTAAAATTGCTTAATGGACAGGAGAAGAATCAAATGGACAAACATTGGCAACTCACATGGAAACTCAGATGACAGCTCAAAGAGGATAATTAGGTTTGGTCTGCAGAACTGCAAAACCATCTGCTAGAAGACACGCCTGCAGATTCCAGGGGCCAACTTCTTAGAATGCTGCTAAGACGCCTATTAATTTCTTAGGAAGCATGAGAGCCAAGTAATAGCAGTAAGAAGGAGGAGTCTCAAGTCAAAGAAACAAATAAACCAAAGTAGGCTGTAATCTTCAAAGGAATGAGGGAATAAACACTTAGCCTCCTGATACTCTAGGTCAGCTCCCTTTACACTCCTTTCATTTTTATCCTCAGGCCCCAAAGGATTGCTGAGATTTTTTAAAGTAGTGATGCAATGCACAGAAACCTAAAATAAGAGGAAGAGTAATGTATTTTCCCCATAAGTTACCTTGTGTGGTATGGAACGTGGTGAGGTTGAATAGGAAGTAGGGTCTAATGTAACCACTTCAGGAAGGATGAGGGAGACGTGGATAGGCTTTTTAAGATGGATATAGGACTAGGCCCATTAACAGGCCTTCTGATTTTAGTATTGATTGGCTGGAGTATAGATGACCCAAATGACAGCCATAATGGATTAGCTATATGGGAACCGAAAGGGTAGTGGTTTGACTTAGATTGACCCTGAGGTACAGATTTGAGTATAGGTTTTTATTCAGTAGGTCACAGGACATACAACCGGGGAAATGGGGAAGTGAGACAACCATGGCAAAAAGCCAATAGAAGGTATGTTGATGAGAAGATTGGCTCTGTGAATAATGAGTCAATCTAGTGAGGAGCTGGGATGCTTATTCACAAGTTCTTATCTGTCAATGGCTCAAGGCTGTTCCTGAAGACAGTAACTCCCCAACAGTCCCCATCTGCCCTTTGGGGCCTAGCACACCCCATACCTGGAGAAGCCCTTAGGCAGTCAGTCAGCCATTGGTTCTTACCTATAGAAAATAGAAAGTGAAAGTGAAAGTTGCTCAGTCATGTCTGACTCTTTGCGACCCCCATGGACTATGCAGTCCGTGGAATTCTCCAGGACAGAATACTGGAGTGGTAGCCTTTCCCTTCTCCAGGGGATCTTCCCAACCCAGGGATCAAACCCAGGTCACCTGCATTGCAGGCGGATTCTTTACCAGCTGAGCCATAAGGGAAGCCTAAGGATACGGGAGTGGTAGTCTATCCCTTCTCCAGCGGATCTTCCTGACCCAGGAATCGAACTGAGGTTTCCTGCATTGCAGATGGATTCTTTACCAACTGAGCTAAGAAATATGGGGACAGTAAATGTAGGCTATATATAGACCAGGCACCTACAGTATCTATTACATGGCTCTTAAGATTTTTTGACAATTGTCAATCACTTGGAGAATTTGATTCAAAGTCATAGATCCTTTCATTAGAAAAAAAGTAATCAGTGCATTTTTCAATTTATTGGGATTGTAAAGTTCCACTTCAAGTGCCAAAGCAGCTCTGTCTTTGGGGATCTATGCTGATCTTGAGAAAATTTCCCTTGTCTCAGTCTGCTGAAAGGTGAATTCAGAGTGACTGGGGCCAGCTAGGGAATTATCTATCTTGGAAAGTATTATGGGAGAAAGCATAGTTTTCTTGAGACTCCATGTTCTAGATGGGTGAATGGAGGCCATTATTAGAGGGATTCAGAGATGTGGAGTGGGAAGACCCATGTGTTCTTATAGCAGGAGGCACAAATAAGACACTGTAAAAGTGTGGTGCCAGAGAGATACCTAGTGACTGAAGAGTAATGTTGCTATAGAGTGAATGTGTTGCCCGCACTTGTTGAAACCCCAACCCTTAATATGATAGTATTTGAAGGTGCGGCCTTTGGGAGAAGATTAGGTCATGGGGGTTAAGCCCTCATGAACGGAATTAAAGTCTTTGTAATGAAAGACCACAGAGCTCTACGTCACTCCTTCTACTATGTGAGGACACAGCTGGAAGAAGGCATCACTGAACTAGGAAACGGGTCCTCTCCAGACACTGAATTTTCTAGTACCTTGAACTTGGACTTCCCAGCCTCCAGAGCTGTAAGATATAAATATTTGTTGTTTAAGCCTTTTAGTCTGTGAGTGCAGACCAAACAGACCAAGGTGAGTCTCCTCCCTAGTGGGTGAATTTTGAGTCTTGGTTTGATTTTAGTAAGACCATCTGAAATTCCTGTAGGAACAGCACAGTCACCTATTTTATTTTGCAGTTTGTTGAGTGGTAATGCAACTATATAGCCCCAACTTCAGTAGCTATGTGTATGTGTGTGAGTGTGTTAGTCACTCAGTCGTGTCCAACTCTTTGCGACCTCCACGAACATAGCCTTCCAGGCTCCTCTGTCCATGAGATTCTCCAGGCAAGAATACTGGAGTGGGTTGCCATTCCCTTCTCCAGAGGATCTTCCTGACCCAGGAACTGAACGTGGGTCTCCTGCATTGCAGGCAGATTCTTTACTGTTAGAGCTACAGGGGTTGTCAGTAACTATAAATAAAAATCATGACTTATGCCCTGACTGCTAATCATCTCTAATTTCTCCGGAAGTAGTAACCAATATCAGTTTCAAGCATGATAGTATTGGTAGTTTCTCAGTACCTAGGAAAAATGAACTTGAAAATCCCATGAGCGCAGGAGCCTGGTAGGCTGCAGTCCATGGGGTCGCCAAGAGCAGACACGACTGAGTGACTTCATTTTCACTTTTCACTTTCATGCACTGGAGAAGGAAATGGCAACCCACTCCAGTGTTCTTGCCGGGAGAATCCCAGGGATGGAGGAGCCTAGTGGGCTGCCGTCTTTGGGGTCCCACAGAGTCGGACACGACTGAAGCGACTTAGCCACATTGAAACAATATCCACAGTTGCCAGGGTGTCATCATGACCTTGAAGCAAAGGCCATGCCACAAAACCAGTAAATATAGCCCTCCCTGCCCACTGTAGGTTAAGAAGAAGGCTACTGGGTTTACTGGTGAGGGTTAGGGCATGGCATAGACCTGGCACATGTGGTATGCATGCTTTCCCTTGCTGTGGTGGATCAGGGGTCACTGGATATCTCTTGTCACTGGGTTATGTCTTAAGGAATGTGTGATGAGCTCCTGGTGAGGAAGTAGCACACAGTTCTGTGGTTCTGATACACCTTGTGGGACTAGACCAGCAGCAATCTGGTTCACTGCCGAGACACAGGCTTTCTCTTAAACAGATGCTGTTCAGTGTAGACATCGTAAAACAACTCTTGAAGGTATATGTCTTTGTTTTCCAAGAGGATCTGCGGATCCAAAGAAAAGTAAAAGGTGGAAACGTGTTGGACCTACATCAGTGGTCCCTGACATTTTTGGCACCAAGATTGGTTTCACAGAAGACATTTTTTCCATAGACTGTGGCAGGGGTGATGGTTTGGGGATGATTCAAGCACATTACACTTATTGAGTATTTTATTTCTATTATTATTACATCAGCTCCACCTATATCTTCAGGCATTAGATCCCAGAGATTGGGAACCCCTGACCTGTGGTTTCCATGCAGTGCCTTAGTAACTGGAGATGGATGGTGTGGAATGGGAACTCTGGTTTATGGGTCAGAAGCTCTAGTTTGGGGCTGCCAAGAATATAAGTAGTGCTTCCCTGGTGCCTCAAATGGTAAAGGATCTGCCTGCAGTGCAGGAGACCTGGGTTTGATCCCTGGGTCAGGAAGATCCCCTGGAGAAAGGAATGGGAACCAACTTGAGTATTCTTGCCTGGAGAATTCCATGGACAGAGGAATCTGGTAGGTTACAGTCCATGGGTCACAAAGAATTGGACACAACTGAGTGACTAACACTTTCACGAATATAGATGTTTTAGAAAATCAAACTAGAATACCCTGTGGTTATTCCTATTTCTTAACTAATTTAAGTAGATACATTATGGCCAAAAGCAGAAGACAGCGGAGGAAGAACAATTGCACATGATTCAGTTTCTTAATAATTCTCCTGTACTCATGGTTCCTGAGAATCTGATTTAACCACAGCCCAATTTCTCCTATATAACACCCTCCAAGTCTCTAAGGTTGACTTGATGGCCAAGGAGTTTTGGCCTCTAGTTTTGGCCACACTTCACAGCTTATGTGATCTTAGTTCCCTGACCAGGGATTGAACCCTGAACCTGTGTCCTCAACAGTGAAAACATCAAGTCCTAACCACTGGTCTGCCAGGGAATTCCCTGGCCTTTGATTCTGAATGTGTGTGTGTGTGTGTGTGTGTGTGTGTGTGTGGGTGTGTGTGGGTGTGTGTGTAACAAGTCTGATGGTTAAATTTGGCCTGAGTTATTTAGGGAGAAATATGCACCCAGGAATGAAAAGACAGATTATGACCTGTGTTAATCCAGGTCCTTCAAGAATCAGGTGTCAAATCAGGGTTAGAAGCGCATGGAATTTCTTGGAGAAAATACCTGTGAGAGAGAATGAAGAGAAATGGAGCAGAGGAAGCTGAGAGAGGCCTCAGATAACCACACTGATCTGACTTGATTCCTGTGAAGGAGAGAAGGAAGGAGTGTCATGCGAGTGTATGTTCCTCGGTTCTTTGTCTCATCACAACAAAGATTTGAAGTGACGGACATTAAAGCCCCCCTCGGCGTGTCACAGCTCTCAGGTCTTGGATAGACTGTGCTATAGCTCTCAGGTCTCGAAAGAACCATGTTATAGCTCTTAGACAAATCAGTGTTATAGCTCAGTGTTACAGCTCTATTTTATTTAGAAGATAGCAGGAAAATCCATCTTTGAGGCTTGAGGGCATGTCGATCCAAAGACAGGAGAAGAGTGCCCCAGCGCGCGGGGTGAGAGAGAGAGCGCTAGCTTTGGCTCTTCTATTTATATGTTTATCTCTCCCTGGGCCTGTCCTATGTAAATTGGGCCAGCCAGGAGTGTTGTTTGTTTTACCTGAGGTCCTCACTCTTGTCCTTGGACCTTCTTTTGTTCTATTTTCACGGGCTTTTCCCTTCCTTGTCTTTTAGCCACCGCTGTTTTGGACTCCTTTTCCCTGTTCTACCTATCTAACAGAAGGAAGGGTGGGTGGAAAGAGTCTTGGACTGCAGTGGGTTCAAAACTTTTGGCCAAGCCAATGAGGAGTCCTCAAGAGAAAGTCACCAGGAAAGGAAGGAGCCTGCCTTATTTCCCTACCACATGGGGCCATTGGCTGGGAGCAGCTCATGGGCAGCCTGATTTTGGAACTCACATGGTGTTGAATTCAGCTCACATAACCTGGTAATGTCCCTTAGATACCATGTAGACAGGGCTGGTCTTACAATTTTGAAAATATACATAGTAAATTTGTGTAGGAGTTTGGAGTATTTCAGGATGGTGGGGGAGAAGAGGTGACTCATCAGGGAATGACTTCAGCCCAGACAACTGGCATCCATTCTGACAGCTTCCTGGTGGCTCAGATGGTAAAGAATCTGCCTACAGTGCGAGAGACCTGGCTTTGATCTCTGGGTCAGAAAGATCCCCTGGAGAAGGAAATGGCAACCCACTCCAGTATTCTTGCCTGGAAAATCCACTGGACAGAGGAGCCTGGATGGCTACAGTCCATGGGGTTGCACAGAGTCGGACACAACCAAGTGACTAACACATATATATACTGCTAAGTCGCTTCAGTCGTGTCCGACTCTCTGCGACCGCATAGACGACAGCCCACCAGGGCTCCGCCGTCCCTGGGATTCTCCAGGCAAGAACACTGGAGTGGGTTGCCATTTCCTTCTCCAATGCATGAAAGTGAAAAGTGTCCAACTCTTCGCTACCCCATGGACTGGAGCCTACCAGGCTCCTCCATCCATGGGGTTTTCCAGGCAAGAATACTGGAGTGGGATGCCATCGCCTTCTCCAACACACACATATCCATATGCACCAAATACTTGCTAAACTCTGTGTGCATCAAATCAGGCAATATTTGCCATAACATTATGAAGTGCTGTTTTAGACAGGACTGTTCCAGTTGGACATGATGGAACTAAAATTAACTTGGGTGAAAAAAAGAACTTCTAAAAATTTACCTGCTCACCTAAGCAGGTTGTCTCAGATCTGAGATTAGAGGAAGGAAAGTGCGGTAGGTGTAAAAACAGAGTAGGATCCTGTTTTTATTGAAAAAGTCAATGTTCTTTTCCATCAGGAATTTTTTATATTAATTTTGATTCTTAAAAATATTATTTAAAATACTGGTTTTTAACATTCATTTTTAATTGAAGGATAATTGCTCTACAATATTGTGTTGGTTTTGCTATACATCAGCATGAATCAGCCATAGGTAAACATGTGTCCCCTCATTCTTGAACCTTGCTCCCAAACTCCCATCCCATCCCCCTCCTCTAGGTTGTCACACCACCACTGGTTTGAGCCCCCTGTCTCATACAGCAAATTCCCACTGGCTATCTGTTTTACATATGGTAATGTATATGTTTCCATGCCACTCTCTCCATTTGTCCTACCCTCTCCTTTCTCCTACCGTATCCACCCACAAGTCTCTTCGCTATGTCTGCATCTCCACTGATGCCCTGCAAATGTGTTTGTCAGTATCATCTTTCTAGATTCCATATGTTGCATAAATATATAGTATTTGTTTTTCTCTTTCTGACTTACTTCTGTCTGTGTAATAAGCTCTAGTTTCATCCACCTCATTTTCGAACTGACTCAAATGTGTTTCTCTTTATGGTTGAGTAACATCCTGTTGTATATATGTATAAAAGCTCTTTATCCATTCGTCTGTGGATGGACATCTAGGTTGCTTTCATGTCCTAGCTGTTGTGAGAAGTGCTGCAATGAACATTGGGGTACATGTGTCTTTTTCAATTATGGTTTTCCCAGGGTATATTCCCAGTAGCCAGGTTACTGGGTTATATGATAGTTTTATTCATAGCACTTTGAGGAATCTCCATATTGTGCTCCATGTAGTGGCTGTAGCAATTAACATTCCCACCAAGAATATAAGAGGGTTCCTTTTTCTCCACACCTTCTCCAGCATTTATTGCTTGTAGATTTTTTTGATGATGGCCATTCTCACCAGTGTGAGATGATACATTATTGTAGTTTTGATTTGCATAAAATTCTGGCTCGTTGATTACTAAGTTTTGTTCACATCCTCCTCAACTTTTGCTCCAGAGATGAGTGCCTCACTTGCCTCACCCTAGTCCCTACCTGATTCAGGCATGGCTGAATCCAGAAGTTCAAATGAACACGTCATGACTTAGCTATATCATTTGGCTCTGCTTTTTCTCAGTTTGGCTTTATTTTAGGTAGGCACTTTCTACTTGTGGCTTTTAGCACTCATAAGTTCAGAGGGAGAGATATCCTCTTAGATCTTTGAGAGTACTCTACTTGAATCCATCTGAAACCTAGTGCATTCTGGAATAATTTTGAATTGTAGAATATACTCCAATCCAGGAAGTCATTTAATTTCTGGACTCTATTGCCTTCTTGGAAATTCAAATCTTTTTTTTTTTAATCATATTTTTAATTTACAAAATTGTTCTCACTGGAAGGCAAAACCAGTTTTAACTAACTTCATATATTTACTAGAGAGAAAACCAAAATATCTTTCACTGAGGCAGCTTTTTATGTAATAATATTTCTCTCTTTGTGCAATAATGATGTATTAAGGATCTTTTGTTAACTGAAGAAAGCAAGGTACAAAACTGTCTATCATATACCATTATTTGTGTGAAATGTATATGAGTGTGTATATGCCTATGATTATTATTTCTGAAAAATTATAGAAAAACACTGGTGATAGGTATTGCTTCTGAGGAGGGTAGTTGGGTGGCTGGGAGACCATGGGAGAAAACTAAGTTTTTATTGTATATTGGATAGTATCTTTTGAATTTTGAACTGTGTGTATACATCACCTATTCAGAAAATAAACTTTAAAAATACCCTTTATTCCCCTCAATAAATATATAATGGATATTATTATATACATCAGTAATAAATTAGAGAGCTAGACAAACAAGTTTTCTGTGCTCTTGGAGTAGATTACCAGGCCTTGATTTGGTAGAAAATGCAACTCATTATAAGATCCCTTGAGTGTAATATAGTCAAAACAGCATGGTTATGTCTTACTGTTCAGTTTTCATTTTTTCACTCCTAACTTCTTTTACCCAAAATGAGACCCATGCAGAAGTATACACCCAAGGATACTAGAGTTTTTATAAAAGATGCCTGAGATTAAAGAAACTAACAGAAAACCAGTTTTAGTTGATAATGGCAGTCTGTCCCAAGTAGTAAATAGAAAGTAGATTTCTTTATTGACCCCTGCCCCTAGCAATATATATGGGTTGTTTTGTCAATAATATTAAAGGCTGTATGAGTCTTTAATAAACATTAGTACCTAGAATTCCTGGAGCACCTGGGTGCTGAGGCTTCCCTGGTGGCTCAGACAATAAAGAAATCTGCCTGCAATGCAGGAGACCCAGGTTTGATCCCTGGGTCAGGAAGATCCCTGGAGAAGGAAATAGCAACCCACTCCAGTATTCTTGCTTGGAGAATTCCATGGGCAAGTAACATTGGGTGTTAGGTCAAACAGGAGGTATACCAATTTCATGAAGCCTCGTGTCCTAGGGACCAAAGAGTTAAGAGGACCTCAGGTCACCATGGTGGGAGGTGATTCTCAGCTACATGGGAGCATAGCTGCCTCCATGAATTGGTAACGTCCCTCCTTACTGCTGTGGAGAAGGAAATGGCTACCTACTCTAGGATTTTGGCCTGCAGAATTCCATGGACAGAGGGTCCTAGCAGGCTACAGTCCACAGGGTAGCAAAGAGTCAAATATGACTTAGTGATTAAACAACAACAAACAACATAAAGGTCAAAATTTGCCGTGCTACCAAAATCAATGTCAGAAGCCGATGGGGGCATATATGGATGTGCAGGAACCACAGGACCAGTTGAAAATTCCATTACCAAAAGGAAGAGGTGGTGCCGTCATGCTGCCAGGTCGTCCATCAAATAAAGAACTGCTCAGCTTTGTGGCTAGATTGGCTTCTTCTGGTCCCTGGACCACTTCCCTTACAAGCTTGGAAGAAACAGTTTTTCTACCTTCAGCTGCATCTCTCTCTCTCTCTCTCTCTCCTTTTTTTTAATATCATAGACTTTGCTAATCTGAACATAATTGCTATTAGGTTGGTTATTCACATCTATTTGGACTTGTTAGATGAAGTATATTTAATTTCAGTGTTTCCTCCACTTATGATTTTAAATCACCATAGGTTATTCTCCAACATCTATGTTACTATATCAGAGAACTTCAGACACAGAGAAAAGCCAAGAAATCCATCCATCTTACTCATTTTGCTTATGTTGATGCTTAGGTTTGGCAAGAAATAGGTATTAACTTATTCCTAATCAAAGGAAAATTATTTTGCTAAAATTAATTGACAGTTTAAAAAAATACATTTAGTTAAATCCCTTTACAGCAATATACTCAAATGGATTAAAGAAGTAGGAGAAAAATCCAATTTTCCCTGGCAGTCCAGTGGTTAAGAATCCACCTTGCAGTTCAAGGGACACCGGTTCAATACTTGGTCCGAGAAGATCCCTCACGCTGAGGAAGGGCTAAGCCCGTGCACCACGTCGACTGAGCATGTGCTCCAGAGCCCACGAGCTGCAACTACTGAAGCTCAAGCGCCCAGAACCCATGCTCTGCAACAAAAGTAGCCACCTCAAAGAGAAGCCGGTGCACTGCCACAAACAGTAGGCCCTGCTTGCCGCAACTAGAGAAAAAGCCTGCTGGCAGCAATGATAGAGCACAGCCCCAAATAAATACATATTTTTAAAGTAAAAATATGTATATATATGGATATATTTGTGTGATTGGGTGTGTATACACATGCATGTTATAGGCTAGAGAAGATCTCTACATCTGTGGTAAATTTTCTTGAAATATCGATATGGAAAAGTGCACAGATCATAAGTGTGCTGGATAAATTTGCACTGAGTAACCAGCTCTGTGTAATGACATAAAACCAAAGGAAGGAAACTTAAGGGGAATATTGAAAAGGTTGACAGCACAAATAATTTAAAACATCTGTATGTCAAAAAAGGTCAAGATTTTCAGAGAAAATGATAAACTGGGAAAAAGTTTACAGATATATGACAAGGATAATTAATGTTTATTTTTTCAGAGTAAAACTATCATTAAGAAACTTAAATACCTCAAATAAAATGGTATATACAAAAAGCAATTAAATATAAAAAAAGAAAAAAAGAGAGACCCCTCTTTAATAACTGAAGAAGTTGGCAGTACTGAAAAACATATAACACTCCAAGATGGAAGGTGCTGGAAATATGCATTTCTTATAAGAGTATACAAGGACTTTCAGGTAAATGTGTAGTGAAAGGTACTGGTGATTGGCTGTGTGCAATTTTTAGTACATATCTGGAACCCCAACATGTATAGATACTTAAGCTCAAAAATTCTACTAGAAATTTGCTTGGACTTAATAATAGTAAAACATAAGTAATAATTTAAAATGTCTAAAAATAGGGATTGGTTAAACAGTAGAGCTGTATGATATGATCTTCCTCAACCATTAAAAAAAAATGACAGGGAATTCCCTGGTTGTTCAATGGTTAGGGCTCCATGCTTTCACTGCCAAGGGCCTGGGTTCTATCTCTGGTCAGGGAATGAATATCCTCACAAGCTGCTCAGAGTGGCCAATAAATAACTAACTATAAACTCTCACAAAAAGATATTGAATAACATGAAAAATTTGCAATATACTAAGTAAAGACACCAAACTGTAAAACTGAACGTATACTCAGAACCCAGTTTTTAAAATAAATTATGTACACACATATACGCTGAAAAAATACTAGTAGGTATCACATCAAAATGTGGAGAGGTTTATATCTGAATTTTAAAATGTGGATGATTTTAATTTTTCTCTGTGCTTCTCTATATTTTCCAGATTTTCAGTAGAGAACATTAATTTTGTAATCAGAAAAATATAGGTAATAAAAATAATTTAAAAGTGTTTTATAGTGTGATTGCATAACATCCATATCCTAGGCAGTAAAGATTTCCCGTTTATGTGAGAGGCGCACATAAGAAGAAATAAAAATACTGACTCATTTTTATTTTTGTCTAAGTGTTAAGAAATTTCCTACTCATGTTTACAGATGTACATGTTATGATTGCCTCTCTGTGGTGAAATCCAGAATCCTGACAAGCATTCAACATCGGGATTAATCAACAATAACCATTAATAAACAATCAAGGTATTAGTTTTGACAAACCATAAGGAGACTCTCCAAGAAGACTAACTAGATAAAACATTGAATTACCAAATATATCCAATTACTATGATAATATTTCAGAATTGTTTGAAGGGTTTCAGTAAATCAGTTGTTTAGTCACTAAGTCATGTCCAACTCTTTTGCAACCCCATGGACCATACCTTACCAGACTCCTTTGTCCATGGGAATTCTCCAGGCAAGACTACTGCAGTGGGTAGCCATTTCCTTCTCCAGGAGCTCTTCCTGACCTACGAATCGAACCTATGTCTCCCTCATTCTAGGCGAATTCATTACCCCTGAGTCGCCTGGGAAGTCAATTTAAAAAAATATAAATATCAAGCTTTTCCTGACTTGCTAGATAGGATTATCTGCCAAATTTATACCCTGGAAGATAAATAAATATTTTCTTCCTTTTCTTATGCAAAAATGTTACCCCTCCCTCCTTGTACCAGTAGAGATGGTCGTAGTTCACTGTGCCTTTTGAATACTAGGAGGACATGAGTTATGCCCAGAAGAAAGGTAAAAAAGAGGATTTTGTTTAATGCCAGCTTCTGAGGGAAACCATTGCCATCAGGAGCCCAAGGATCTTAAAGCGAGAGATAAATACTTCAATCCTTGCCCCTCCCCACCCTGAGTTTTCTCCCTGAGGTTTGATATCAGGTAGATTCATAGATTTGGATGAGGGTGGTCCCAACCAAGGCCTGGGTGCAAATAATGCAGCAGGGCCTCTGAAATAAGACGTGGGAGCAAGGAGCTCCCCGGACACTAAATAGGAGAAGCAGAGTATCTGAGGGGCTCGCCCCACTGTCTGTCCTGAGCCAGCTCTTCTGGGGCCTCCTGCTCTTTGAGTTGCTGTTATTGTGTTATGCACTTTGGGAAGCACTGGGGTTAAATTAGGTCCTGAGGGTGCTGCCTACTGAACTAGGGTGAACTGCCTACTGAACCTACTGAACTAGGCTCATTTTTGACATGCAGCAAGCCAAAACACTGAGATGCCAAAAGTGAAGGGAAACTGTTAGTTGCTTAGTGGTGTCCAGCTGTTTGCAATCCCATGGACTGTAGAACACCAGGCTCCTCTGTCCATGATATTCTCCAGGCAAGAAGACTGGAGTAGGTAGCCATTCCCTTCTCCAGGGGATCTTCCAGATCCAGGGGTCAAACCCCAGTCTCCTAGACTGCAGACAGATTCTTTACTGTCCGAACCACCAGAGATGCCAATATTTGCAACCAAAAGAGGATTTATCCTCAAGGCAGCCAAACCCAAATGAGAAGAGCAAGTCTCAGATCCACTTCCTTCAAGGCAAGGAGCTTGAGGTATTTTGGGGGTAAAAAATAATGAGGCAGGGGCCTCCCTGGTGGTCCAGTGGCTAAGACTCCGTGTTCTTGATGCAGTGGGCCGAAATTTGATCCCATGTGCTACAACAAAGACCTGATATAGCCAAATAGATAAATAAATAAAATAAAATGATCAGTTTTAGAAAAATAGTGAAGGAGGGCTATCTGAGGCCTCCGGAGCATGGGGACATGGAGAAAGGTGATTGGAAAAGATGTGGCAATTGTTATTCTGGGCAGGTGTAACTAAGCTATAGGCCGGAGCACATTAAAAAAGGGAGGCATTCAGCATCATCTGTGGGTGGTCCCCTGACCATCATCTCTGGTCCCCCGATGTCATGAGGTCACTGAACAGACACTCGCATGTGCCCAGTTGGAGGGTCGGTGGTCCTATCCAGTCTCAACGAGCTCAGTTCCAACTAGGCACAGCCAACTTCAGGTCCCTGGAAAATAACTCCAGGCAAGCATCATATTGTTTCCCTTACCTGACTCTTGGAGGATGTGCAAGTCTCAAAATGACCTTGATGAATAAAGGCAGGGGAAATGGCAATGGGATGAATGCCCTTATAAAAATAAGAGGAGAAATTAATGTCTATGCATGCACCAAGGAAGAATTGGTGAGGAACTAAACGTGCTGACATCCTCAGCTCAGATTTCCAGCCTCTAGAATTGGGAGAAATATACGTTTGTTGTTCATTCCTGCCCAATTTGAGATACGCTGGTGTAGCAGCCTGAACTGCCCAAGACAGCATCTTTATCATTATCACGGGCATGAGGTTCCATGAGGTCTGTGACTCTAAATTCACTCTGGTGGCTGACATCGTTCAGGCTCCAGAGAGATACTTTTCCTGCCTCCTTTTCTTGAAACTGAAGACCACCTGTGATCAAACTGAAGCCTTGAGGTCTGCTGCTATCAGTGTTGGGAAAACACCCTGCCTTATGGTGTGAGGAGGAGTCGCAGAGCAGGAAAACCAGGTAAGAGACAAGACAGATTCTCAGATTGTGTGAATGCAGTAGATCCTTGCTTAATGCACGTGTCATTTTCCAGTTACTGGGGATCTTCTGCTTTCTTGTTTCTGTTCATGTTCCCATTTGGTGTTCACATAGTATTTGGAAGAGTGACAAGTGAGGCTGAAGAATTTGTGTTACTCATACAAGTGTATACGCATGTCTAGACATACTGACAAGGGATAACGATTCTTTATGTTGGTAACTTGACAGTGAATGCTAGAATTAGGCTTAGTTGCAGTTCAGTTCAGTTCAGTCACTCAGTCGTGTCCGACTTTTTGCGTCCCCATGGGCTGCAGCACGCCAGGCTTCCCTGTCCATCACAACTCCTGGAGCTTGTGCAAACTCAAGTCCACTGAGTCAGTGATGCCACCCAACCATCTCATCCTCTGTCGTCCCCTTCTGCTCCTGCCTTCAATCTTTCCCAGCATCAGGGTCTTGTCAAATGAGTCAGTTCTTTGCATCAGGTGGCCAAAGTATTGGAGTTTCAGCTTCAGCATGAGTCCTTCCAGTGAATATTCAGTAGTGATTTCCTTTAGGATTTACTGGTTGGATCTCCTTACAGTCCAAGGGAGTCTTCTCCAATACCACAGTTCAAAAGCAATTGATGCTTCGGTGCTCAACTTCCTTTATAGTTCAACTCTCACATCCATACATGACTACTGGAAAAACCATAGCTTTGACTAGATGGACGTTTGTTGGCAAAGTAATGTCTCTGCTTTTTAATGTGCTTCATAACTTTTCTTCCAAGGAGCAAGTGTCTTATAATTTCATGACTGCAGTCACCATCTGCAGTGATTTTGGAGCTCCCAAAAATAAAGTCTGTCACTATTTCCACTGTTTCTCCATCTATTTGCTGTGAAGTGATGGGACTGGATGCCATGATCTTAGTTTTCTGAACGTTGAATTTTAAGCCAACTTTTTCACTCTCCTCTTTCACTTTCATCAAGAGGCTCTTTAGTTCTTCTAAGGGTGATGCCATCTGTGTATTTGAGGTAATTGATATTTCTCCCAGCAATCTTGATTCCAGCTTATGCTTCTTCCAGCCCAGCATTTCACATGATGTACTCTGCATATAAGTTAAATAAGCAGGATGACAATATACAGCCTTGACATACTCCTTTTCCAATTTGAAACTAGTCTGTTGTTCCATGTCCAGCTCTAACTGTTGCTTCTTGACCTGCATACAGATTTATCAGGAGGCAGGTAAGGTGGTTTGGTATTCCCATCTCTTGAAAATTTTCCACAGTTTGTTGTGATCGACACAGTCAAAGGCTTTGGTGTAGTAAATAAAACAGATGTTTTTCAGGAATTCTCTTGCTTTTTTGATGATCCAATGGATGTTGGCAATTTGATCTCTGGTTGCTCTGCCTTTTCTAAATCCAGCTTGAACATCTTGAAGTTCACAGTTCACATACTGTTGAAGCCTGGCTTGGAAAATTTTGAGCATTATTTTGCTAGCTAGATTATTTTGCAATTGTGAGGTAGTTTGAACATTCTTTGGTATTGCCTTCCTTTGGGATTCAAATGAAAACTGACCTTTTCTAGTCCTGTGGCCACTGCTGAGTTTTCCAAATTTGCTGGCACATTGAGTGCAGCACTTTAAGTAGCATCATCATTTAGGATTTGAAAAGCTCAACTGGAGTTCCATCACCTCCACTAGCTTTGTTCATGGTGATGCTTCCTCAGGCTCATTTGGCTTTGCATTCCAGGATGTCTGGCTCTAGGTGGGTGATCACACCATTGTGGTTATCTGGGTCATGAAGGTCTTTTTGTATAGTTCTTCTGTGTATGCTTGCCACTTCTTCTTAATATCTTCTGCTTCTGTTAGGTCCATAGTTTAAAACAGTGAATTAGTTTAAAATGCTTAGTTTAAAACAATGAATACAATGCAATTAAATTGCCAAACAGTAAATAAAAATTCCATATTTAAAAATCATTTTAATTTGAAATTGTGATATTGATTCTAGTTTGTATTTTACCTTTAAGTTTAACACATCTTTGAATATTTTTTCATATTTGAATACTTTAAAAATACAAAATTTTTATTCTTTTGATTTTTTTACCTTTAATTTTATTTCCATATTTTGATGGATGTACTTACCCAGTCTTCTACATTTTGTACTTTCATCATCAAATTTTGAACACTTTGAATATAGTTACATTTTAAAAAGTTTTGAGATCATTACTGCCAGTTGTCTATAAATTATGAGAATATCTTGATTATAACATCAAAATGTTTGATTTGACTGCAATAAGAATAAGAAAATTGAATGACGTAAGTAGTAATATATAAATTAAATTTCTTAGTGGTTCAGACACTGAGCAGAGTCTTAGGAATACCATTATTTCTCCCCTTCCCCTGGCTTCTTGTATATATAGAAAAGAATAAGGATGAAATTATCAATAATTTCACACAAGTTCAGTTTTGCCCTTCATTAACCAGAGGTTTCATATCACGTTGATTTTAAGTGTTTGATTTACCACAGTTACTCTGTCAGTTCTCCACTTATTTACATTCCTCTTTCCAAAATGAATGCTGTGGCATAGAAAGGAAGCTTAGTGTGGGAAATTCAAATAACACCTTTAGGATGCATTTATGTTGTGCAAGCAAAAGGAAGTATGGTCTGTTATATATTGGTCATCTCTTTGTGTATTATTTTTCTTGGCACTCTTGGAACCCAGTATAATCCGCAGCTGCATAAATCTGTTGACGACATTTCTGGTGGAAATGTAATGTGTGAGGCTTTGATGGAAAATGTGCAAGGTATATTCAAAACTTTATAGATAACAAGATAGCAACTGGGTAACTAACTTAACGTCAAGTTTTCATCAGGCTTTTTCATGGTTTGCTGTAAGACAGACTTTCAGTCTGTTGCTAAAAGATCCCCTAATGTACTTGTTATAAAATGCTTTTCTTGGATGTCATTTCTGTAAAAGTCAACTTTTATAAAGATTATAGTTCTGTTCTAGCCCTCTTGGGAAAAAGAAGAACTCCTCTTACATATCAGCACTAGTAAGGTTTTCACGTACATCGTCTCATTTAATTCTCACCGTGGACAGTATTACTATAAACTCCAATTTTATAGAAAACCAAAGCCAAAGAGATAGTTAGTAACTTGCATAGATCCCACAGCTAGTAAATTGTGGATGTGAGAGACAAACCCAGGCAAACATTCCCAAACTTTCACTTTTGAAGACAAAGTTAGGTCCTGGGGTCGCCTTGCTTTGTTTCCAGTCCTGCGTCCACCACTTACTAATTGTGTGATTTATAGGAAAGTCACTCTCAACTTCAGTTTTCTTGTCTACAGAATAGGAAAAGTAATAGTATTAACATTGCAGTATCACTGTAATAGCTAAGAGAGACAATATAACTGAAGATCTTGGTAAAATGTCTGATAAAATGTAAGCTCTCAAATAGTTTTAACTATATCATAAACTAATAAATCATGGTACCTAAAAGTGCTTATGTTCATTGATTTAGTAATTCTATATGTTTAGAATCTTTTCTGAGAAATAATCAGTAATAGATATGCAGACAAATTTGTGTCCTAGGCTGTTTCTTGAACTTCTGTAAGAATCAGATTTTAGAAAAGTTTAACTGTGAAACAGGAGGGAAATCATGAAATAAATGAATTGTGTATGCTTGGCAATTAGCAGACATAAAAATGTTTCAATAAAATGTTTAGTCACATGGGGTATAGTTTATTAGATATGAAATAGATGAATAAAGGGAAATGCAAACCCATAGATACCACATTATCTCAATTTAAAACCATCTGCTAATTAAAGTAGGAAGTGTTTTATTTATTTTTTAAATCGAAGTACAGTTAATTTGCAGTGTTGTGTTTCTGATGTACAGCAAAATGATTCATTGGTACATATGTATTCTTTTTCATATTCTTTTCCTATATAGTTTATTACAACATTGAATATAATTCCTTGTGTGATACAGTAAGCCTTTGTTGTTTATTTATTTTATATATAGTAGTTTGTATCTACTAACCCCAAACTCCTAATTTCTCCTGTCCTGTCTCCCCTTTGGTAACTATAATTTGTTTTCTTTGTCGGTAAGTCTATTTCTATTTTCTAAATAAGTTTGTTTGTATCATATTTTTGATTCCACGTATAAGTGATATGGTATTTGTCTTTCTCTGACATACTTCCTTTAGTATGATCATCTCTAAGTCCGTGCATGTTGCTACAAATGGCATTATTTCATTCTTTTTTATGGCTGAGTAGTATTCCATTGTGTATGTAAATCACATCTTATTTTATCCATTCATCTCTTGATGGACATTTAAGTTTCTTTCACGTCTTGGCTATTGCAAATAATGTTTCCATAAATGTTGGACACATGTATCATTTTGAATTAGAGTTTTCTCTGGATATATGCCCAGGAGGGGGATTGCTAGCTCACATGGTAACTTGAAGTAGGAAGTATTAATTGAGTGCCATGTATGTGTGGGCACTGTTCTGGGCACAGGAGATACAGCAGTGAGCAGACTGTCACTTTCTGTCTCCTGGAGGACATTTATAGTAGTTGATTACATACACAACAAGAAACCAGAAGAAAATGCTTATTTATAGGGCCTACCACTATGTACTGGAATATAAGCTGTCATGATTGTTTACATCTTTTCTTACGTTTTAAAACATTTCTATATGTTTACATTTTTACACTGTATACATTTTTTAAAGACTAACCATGTGTTGCTTTTATAGTCAATATGGCAATAAAATGGATGTAACAAAAAATTTCAGTAATTACATGCATGTTATGAAAAATCTTTTGAATACTTGTTGTTTTTTGAAAAATCACTCTTTATTATTCACATTTTGAGATATTGAAAAACACAAAGAGGAAAATCACAAACACAAATATTCCCATTTACAATAAATCACTAAACTAATGCTTCTAATATTTTATGTTACTGTTAAAAATTACTCAATTATTATTATAAAATCAACATATACATATTGCAAAGAATTTATGTAATGCAGAAAAGTATGAAAGTGAAAAAAAAATCATCAAATTCTGGCATTAAGAAATATCACAGTAGTAAATCTCACTTATGGAGAAGGAAATGGTAACCCACTCCAGTATGCCTGGGAAATCCCATGGACAGAGGAACCTGGCAGGCTACAACGGGGTTGTAGAGAATTGGACATAACTTAGTGATTAAACAACAACAAATCTCACTTAAAATTTTACAGTTAAAGTAAGAAGGAAGACTAAAATATAAACTTCTCTCCAAATGAGATTATATAATCCTATTTCTAAATACAATTTAATTCAAATATACAATATAAGAAAAGTGAAACTAAAGGAATTGTTGAGATTCAAAATCAGGACGTTGTTGACAAATTAAAATTATAATGTAATCACAGTTCAGGCATACAAAACTGGAGTTGGGCAGCCACTGAGGATCTAGTCTGGGTCATGTCTCTGCACCACTGAAAACCTGAACTTTCTTTGAACCATACCAGACCCAAGGACACCGCCAGGCATATTCCGAACATCTGTCAGCTGCAACTTTATGGTTTCAAGGTCTCCCCTTGTACTATGCAACTGTTTAGATCCCAACCAATCCTTACTTAAAAGCATCTTTTCTTCTTGCCAGCTTCAATTATAATTCTTGATAAACAACTCATGTAACGAGCTATAACCTTGGGACTTTTGCCTTTATAAGCCTCCTCAATTTTGGAGTCAGGATGAAAACAGTGCTTCTTAAATTTGTGTCTCCTGGGTTGCAGTCCTAACAAATCCCCAATAAATATCTTTTATTTCAAAGAACTAAGTTGTTGGTTAAAAACATAGTTCTTCACTACAAGAGAGAATATTTTCTAAAAAGTTCTCTTTAGGTTAACAAGGAATCACTGAAAAATCCAAAGAAGTTGGAATCTTGTTTATTTTGTAATAAAAGCTTTACATTTCGCACGTGTACTCACTGGCTTCAGTTGTGCCCAACTCTTTGTGACCCTATGGATGGTAGCCTGCCAGGCTCCCTCTCCATGGGATTTTCCAGGCAAGAGTACTGGAGTGGGTTCCCATTTTCTTCTTCAGGGGATCTTTCCAATCTAGGGATCAAATCCACATCTCTTAAGTCTCCTGCATTGGCAGGTGGGTTCTTTACCACTAGCGACACCTGGGAAACCCCTTTGCATCTTGAAAAGTGAAAGTGAAGTTGCTCCGTTGTGTCCAACTCTTTGAGACCCCGTGGACTGTAGCTTACCAGGCTCCTCCGTCCATGGGATTCTCCAGGCAAGAATACTGGAGTGAGTTGCCATTTCCTCCTCCAGGAGATCTTCCCAACCCAGGGATCAAACCTGGATCTCCCACATTGCAGGCAGTGGCTTTACCCTCTAATTCACCAGGAAAGCCTTTGCATCTTAGCTGATAGTATTTAATATCCTGCTATTGGCCTTAAGAAAAAAAAAAAGAGAGAAATGAATTTTTCAAGAAGAACAGAGTAATACCATTTTGGGACAGGCAAACTGTGGCAAACCATAGGCAGGTCTGGAGAACAGAGGCGCGGGGCTTGTTTTCACAGAGGAAACTGGGGAGACTGGTGGTTATTCCCTGGCTGTAGGTGAGGAGCAGCTTACTGTTGCTGGGTCAGGAAGTGTTTTTTTCCTGTTGGGATCTCTAAGCTGGGGTGACTGATATGCATGAGAGCACGCCCTTCAGGGTTTCGCAACTTCATTTTATTTTTTATTTTAAAAAGATATGTATTTATTTATGACGATGCTGGGTATTCACTGCTGTGCACTGGCTTTCTGTAGTTGTGGCAAGCGGGGGCTGCTCTCCAGTTGCAGTCTCTGGGCTTCTCATTGCTGTGGCTTCTCTTGTTGTGGAGCATGGACTCTAGAGCACAGGCTCAGTCGTTGTGACACACGGGCTTAGTTGCGCCACAGCAGATGGGATCTTCCCACACCAGGAATCGAACCTGTGTCCTCAGCACTGGCAGGCTGATTCTTAACCACTGGACTACCAGGGAAACCACTCAACTTCATTTTAAAATGACGTTTCCTTTATTCATTTTCATACTACTGAGAAAGATCAAGGACCTTACCACTCCTGCAATTTGTCCCGATCTCGTTGGTTATTTACACTGTTTTTATTTTTGTTATTATAGTTTATACATTGTATGATTTTTAACATTTATTTTTCCAGTTTGTAGCAAAATGTCTGTAGTGTCAAGCCTCCATTTTCATAGTTAATATCCATTGTCAATTTTTTTCACCACGATTTTGTTTCTGAATTTTTTGCTTTAATCTCTTAACCGACTGGATTTTTTTTTCTGGCTCCCACAGTAAAGGGTCTGCCCACAATGCGGGAGACCCAGGTTCGATTCCTGGGTCGGGAAGTTCCCCTGGAGAAGGAAATGGCAATCCACTCCAGCACTCTTGTCTGGAAAATCCCATGGACGGAGGAGCCTCATAGGCTACAGTCCATGGGGTTGCAAAGAGTCGGACACGACTGAGCGACTTCACTTCACTTCAGCAAGTTCTTTTAATAGATCTTGCATTGCCTCGTGGTTTTCTCTCATGAAAATATCTGCTTGTTACTTTTATTCTTGAATAACATCTTGTCAGAGTAGGTTGTTCTTAGGTTACCCTGTGTATTATCCTTGGGTCATACTCTGTTTCCATTTTTGAGGATTATTTTAATTATCCACTGAAGGCAATAGCACCCCACGCCAATACTCTTGCCTGGCAAATCCCATGGGCAGAGGAACCTGGTAGGCTGCAGTCCATGGGGTCGCTAAGAGTTGGACACGACTGAGAGACTTCCTTTTCACTTTTCACTTTCATACATTGGAGAAGGAAATGGCAACCCACTCCAGTGTTCTTGCCTGGAGAATCCTAGAGATGGGGCAGCCTGGTGGGCTGCCGTGTATGGGGTCGCACAGAGTCAGATGCAACTGAAGCGATTTAGCAGCAGCAACAGCTGTGCAAAAAATTACTTAAAATGTGAGCCATTTATAACAAGTCTTATGATTAGACATCATTTCTGAGGATCAGGAGCCTGGGGAGACTGAGCTGTACGGTTCTGGCGCAGGATCTCTCAGGATGCATTCAAGCTGTGGGTCACAGCAGCAGGCATTTCAAGAGTTCGCTGGACCTACGAGAACTCTTTCCAGGATGGCTCTCAGGTGTTTGTTGTCAGGAGACTCTTCCTTTCTGGGTGGTTCCTTATTGCCTTGGCCTTTGCATACCAGCTGGCTTACCCCAGAATGAGTCATCTGAGAGAGTGTGAGTGAAACTAGGGCACCAGCTGAAGAGCCTTTTGTCACCTAACTTTGGAAGAGACACATCACCACATCTGCCAGGTTCTATTGGTCACAATGGCCAACCTTGTTAAATTGAGGGCGTGGACCACACAAAGGTGTGAAGACCAGGAGATGGGGATTGTCAAAGGTCTTCTTGGAGACTCACTACTACTGCTGTTTCCCTTCTGGCACTGAGTGTTATCATGGAGAAGTCAGAAGACAGTATAAATTCTCTTCCTTGCTAGTACTTTACCTGTAAAACCTAGAATGCTTATTGGGGACTCGGTTAAGAATCTGCCTGCAGTGCTGGAGACCTGGATTTGATCCCTGGGTTGGGAAGATCCCCTGGAGGACAGCATGGCAACTCACTCCAGTATTCTTTCCTGGAGAAATCCATGGAAAGAGGATCCTGGTGGGTTACAACCCATGGGGCTGCAGAGAGTCCAACACTTTCACTTTCAAAACCTAGATGCCTGAAAAATTCGCTTGTCTGTGAGTTGAATGTTCCATGTCAGATTTTCTTTGGAGGCGATATTTTGTTCTGTGGTTTCAGTTTCTGGCTCACTTCAGGGATATTTCTTGAATTACACATGTGAATAAAATGCTCCTTGCATTTGTAGATTCTCTTCTTTAAGAACATCAGTTATACTGTATCTTCCATATCTACTTGCCCCTCTCTCGTTGCTTCTATCTTTGGCTTTTTCATTAGCCTTTCACAGTAATGATCTCTGTTAGTAATGTAACTTTTACCTGTGCTTCTTACCCCTTGCCATTTAGTATCAATTCATTAGTTGTAACTTAATATTGTTTTGGGTCTAATTTTTTTTCCTTTAGGACTACAATATTTTTTCTTTTCAAAATATCATTCTGTTATTTGGCCTGTTATATTACCGGAGGTTCTTAATTTATTCATTTTATATTTAAATTAAACTATTTTATAATTTAATTGTAAGACCTCTTCATATTTATATTCAGTTCAGTTCAGTTCAGTCACTCAGTCATGTCCAGCTCTTTGCAACCTCATGGATTGTAGCATCCCTGTCCATCACCAACTCCCAGAGTTTACTCAAACTCATGTCCATTGAGTCAGTGATGCCATCCAACCATCTCATCCTCTGTTGTCCCCTTCTCCTCCTGCCTTCAATTTTTCCTAGCCTCAGGATCTTTTCAAATGAGTCACTTCTTTGCATCAGGTGGAAAAAGTATTGGAATTTCAGCTTTAGCATCAGTCCTTGCAATGAACACTCAGGAACGATCTCCTTTAGGATGGACTGGTTGGATCTCCTTGAAGTCCAAGGGACTCTCAAGAGTCTTCTCCAACACCACAGTTCAAAAGCATCAATTCTTCAGCGCTCAGTTTTCTTTTATAGTCCAACTCTCACATCCATACATGACCAATGGAAAAACCACAGCTTTGACTAGAAGGACCTTTGTTGGCAAAGTGATGTTTCTGCTTTTTAATATGCTCTCTAGGTTGGTCATAACTTTCCTTCCAGGGACTAATTTCATGGCTGCAATCACCATCAGCAGTAATTTTGGAGCCCAGAAAAATAAAGTCTGACACTGTTTCCACTGTTTCCCCATCTATTTGCCGTGAAGTGATGGGACCAGATGCCCTGACCTTAGTTTTCTGAATGTCGAGCTTTAAGCCAAATTTTTCACTCTCCTCTTTCACTTTCATCTAGAGGTTCTTTAGTTCTTCTTTGGTTTCTGCCATAAGGGTGGTGTCACCTGCATATCTGAGGTTATTGATATTTCTCCCGGCAATCTTGATTCCAGCTTGTGCTTCCTCCAGCCCAGCATTTCTCATGAGGTACTCTGCATATTAGGTAAGGAAGCAGGATGACCATATACAGCCTTATTTATACTCTGAGGTTCTAAATATTTCCCTATGTGATTTGGTCAGACAAACAAAAGTGAGGGGATATAGAAATACTATTAAGTAACTCATTGTAACATTCAATTTTCTCAGGTCTGAAGCACTGCAAACAAGTAATTAATTTCTCAGCTCTTGTGAACATGAGGAAATGGATAATGCTTAAATAACTGTGTGGCCCTACCAGTTCCGTGCTATTAGTAAGAGCCCAGAGAAGACAACCTAAGTTCAGGTTTAGTAAACAGAATTTACCATAATGTCTAGCACCTTTTCTCCCTAAAATTGTATAATCATTGATCCTTCACTTTCATGCATTGGAGAAAGAAATGGCAACCACTCCAGGGTTCTTGCCTGGAGAATCCCAGGGACGGCAGAGCCTGGTGGGCTGCTGTCTACGGGGTCGCACAGAGTCGAACACAACTGAAGTGACTTAGCAGCAGCAGCAGTAGCAGCAGCAGAGATTATCCAAGTTCTTTCATTGGAATTTTGCCATATTAAATATTGTTTAAAATAAAGCGTCAGGAGGAAGAAGTACGGGGTATCATTTTGATTCCTAAAGCTTGTAGATATAATTGATTTGTCCTTTGTCTATTTTGTCCATTCACAGTTTTATGGAAATCAAAGTTGGCAAAGTATTTCAAAACATCTGAAATAGCTATTGCCACTGACACTCCTATTGGTAATTTCTATAATATATTTCCAGAATTGTTTTATACATATATAAGCCCAAACATGTAAAAATGTTTGTACATACAAGTAAATGAAGACATGGTACAGATGTTTTCTGTACCTACTTTTAAACTTATTGATATTAGAAATCTTTTCATATCAGAGCATAGAGATTTAATTCAATTAAAAGCCTCCATGATTTAGTTACCTTGTTCTCTGCACATTAATATTTATTTCCTTTTATGCATATATAAGTACTGCTGCAGTTAGCATCTTTGTTTATATAGCTATGTGTATATATATGAAATATCAATAACCTCAGATATGCAGATAACACCACCCTTATGGCAGAAAGTGAAGAGGAGCTAAAAAGCCTCTTGAGGAGAGTGAAAGAGGAGAGTGAGAAAGTTGGCTTAAAGCTCAACAGTCATAAGACTAAGATCATGGCATCTGGTCCCATCACTTCATGGCAAATAGATGGGGAAACAGTGGAAACAGTGTCAGACTTTATTTTGGGGGCTCCAAAATCACTGCAGATGGTGATTGCAGCCATGAAATTAAAAGATGCTTACTCCTTGGAAGGAAAGTTATGACCAACCTAGATAGCATATTCAAAAGCAGAGACATTACTTTGCCAACTAAGGTCCGTCTAATCCGTCTAATCAAGGCTATGGTTTTTCCTGTGGTCATGTATGGATGTGAGAGTTGGACTGTAAAGAAAGCTGAGTGCCAAAGAATTGATGCTTTTGAACTGTGGTGTTGGAGAAGACTCTTGAGAGTCCCTTGGACTACAAGGAGATCCAACCAGTCCATTCTGAAGGAGATCAGTCCTGGGTGTTCTTCGGAAGGACTGATGCTGAAGCTGAAACTCCAGTACTTTGGCCACCTTATGCGAAGAGTTGACTCACTGGAAAAGACTCTGATGCTGGAAGGGATTGGGGGCAGGAGGAAAAGGGGACGACAGAGGATGTGATGGCTGGCTGGCATCACTGACTCGATGGACATGAGTTTGAGTGAACTCCAAGAGATGGTGATGGACAGGGAGGCCTGGCGTGCTGTGATCCATGGGGTCGCAAAGAGTCAGACACTACTGAGCGACTGAACGGAACTGAACTGAACTGATACATAGGAAAGTGTGTCCAAAGGACAAATTCCCAGGAGGAATTCATAAATTTCTTCATGTAGGATAAATAAATATGATCTACTAGGAATCTTTGTAAGAAATACTTCCATATACTTGTGTTTTTGAGCCTGGGCAAATCAAATTTTAAAGGAACTTGTCATATTTGGGGTCTTCCTTAAGAATGGCTTGAAAACCTCTGAAAACTGTGAGGTTTTCTCCTCTTTTATATGATAATTTTAATTGGTACTTTAAAAAGAAACAAATTATTATTGTACTGGAGTTATGTAGTTAATGAGCTAGAAGCAGTTTATGAAGTCCTTCGTATTTGGTTCACCCCAGGAGTGAGTCATAGCTGGGTCTTTGTAGAAGATTGTTTCTGAGTGGAGCAGAGTGTTTGCTATTCATGTTGTTCTAGACCAGTCCAGGTCTTAAAGTGAGGGGCTGTGTATAAAGACTAAATTCAAGATTGCCAGAGATATTTATTGCATATAATGTGAGAGTCGCATCTTCTCCTTGCTTCTTACCAATAACGACAGTATCAGTATATTGCTTAAATCATTCTATAGACTGCTTATGTCCTCTCAAATTTCCTATGTTGAAACCCTAACCCTTAATATTGATGGTATGAGGAGGTGAGTCCTCTTACAAGAGATTAGATCATGAGGGATCGCTCATTAGATCTCTTCATGAATGAGATTAAGATTAATAAATGCCCTTATAAAGAGGACCTCAGGTGTTCCCTGTAGCTTCCTCTATGGGAGGACACAATTAGAAGATAACTCATCAGGAAGCAGGCTCTCAACAGACACCAAATCTATGAGCACTTTGATTTCAGACTTCCCAGCCTCCAGAACTGTGAGAAACCAATGTGTGTTGACCCAGTGTGGGGTATTCTGTTATAATAGCCCCAACAGATTAAAACAGTTTAAAATAAGCACTCAATAAATGTTAACTAACTGCTCTATATGCATTCATTTCAGTTCAGTCGCTCAGTCGTGTCCAACTCTATGCGACCCCATGGACGGCAGCATGCCAGGCCTCCCCTGTCCATCACCAATTCCTGGAGTTTACCCAGACTTATGTCCATCGAGTTGGTGATGCCATCCAACCATCTCATCCTCTGTCATCCCTTTCTCCTCCCACCTTCAATCTTTCCCAGATCAAGGTCTTTTCAAATGAGTCAGCTTTTCACATCAGGTGGCCAAACTATTGGAGTTTCAGCTTCAACATTAGACCTTCCAATGAACACCCAGGACTGATCTTTAGGATGGAATGGTTGGATTTCCTTGCAGTCCAAGGGACTCTCAAGAGTCTTCTCCAACACCACAGTTCAAAAGCATCAATTCTTCTGTGCTCAGCTTTCTTTTTGTGTTATGTCATATCATTACCACAACTTTATCAGGTAAGGGCTATTAAAATTTCCATTTGATAAACATACAAAGATTCATCAGTAGTAATATACCTATTAAGTGGCAAGGTTGGAATTTGAACTTAGGCCATCTGACTTGAAAGAATAGAGAAAAGGAGATGTTGCCTTTTCCAGCAGACACTGGCCGCCAAACAGCATACCTCTGCAAGTTCAACAGCAGTGGCAGCAACCTCAGCAAACATTGGCATCACAGTTGCTACTCAGCAGATTGGAAGTGACCAGAGTCATTTCTAATAAACAGTGAGTTGGTGTAAGAGAGAGAAAAAAATGGTGCTAAGAACTAAACCAAGCTGATATGGAAAATAGTCTCTAGTCCCTTCTAAAACAATTCTGGAGGAATAGGAGAAACTGGAGCACTTCGATGATATAAAAGGAACAGATATGGGGAGATATCTAGGCTATCCCATGAGCTGTAGCCTGCCAGGCTCCTCCTTCCATGGATTTCTCTAGGCAAGAATACTGGAGTGGGTTGTCATTTCCTTCTCCAGGGGATATTCCTGACCCAGGAATTGAACCCAGGTCTCCCACATTGCAGGCTCATGCTTTCCCAACCAAGCTATGCAGGAAGCTCCTGTCTTTGCCCATAGTTTACCCTAGACCTGGCTCAGTTTCAGTGAAAGTCACTCAGTTGTGTCCAACTCTTTGTGACCCCATGGACTATACAGTCCATGGAGTTTTCCAGGCCAAAATACTGGAGTGGATAGCCATTCCCTTCTCCAGGGGTTCTTCCCAACCCAGGGATTGAACCCAGGTTTCCTGCACTGCAGGCAGATTCTTTTACCATCTGAGCCACCAGGGACATGTAAATACATGTACAGATATATTGTTCTGGATACATATGAGAACCAAGATAGCTAGACTATGTATGACCCAAAGGTGTTGACTGTCAACACTTTCTCAGAAGGGTGTTGGAAAAACCTATAATTGAAAGTGAGATAAACAGTTCTGTACTTGTTCTCTTGATTGTTCTGACTCTGATTCACTTGCTAATCCTTTTGAAACTCTTATTCCAGTCTTTATCCTAGGCTGTATCATAGAGGTTCATGCCAGGTTGGGAACTTCTGGCTATCAGGCTAAATGCAGAAACTGTATACAGTCTACAACTGTGCAAAGTTCAGTTGAAAACACTCAGACGTTTCACCCATATTATGCTATTGGTTCTAGATATTTCTGTTTGCTGCACTCAGCTCTGATTACGTGTTATGACTCTCCTTTTTCTCCATTCTGCAAAATGGCTTTCTTTTTGCTTACACTGCTGTTTTTTTATTGATGGCCTGCTTTTGGAGGAGGTTCCAGGTGGAGTGTTTTATGAGAACTCTGATTATTTAGAAGCAATTTACTTTGGTTATTTGGGGCATTACTCAATGCTTTTGCCTTACTCCCATCCCTACCTGATTATTTACAATGATCACATAGCCTGAAGCAAGAAATATATTTGCATGTGAATAACAAATTGTGAATCACAAAGATTTGGAGTTTGCTTTAGATTCCATGCTGGCTCAGCTAGTAAAGAATCTGCCCACAATGTGGGACATGCAGGTTCGATCCCTGGGTGGGGAAAATCCCCTGAAGAAGGGAATGGCAACCACCCCATTATTCTTGTCTGTACACGACTGAGTGACTAACGCTTTCACTTTCACTTTAGATTCAAGGCTAGACCTTGCTCTTCCAGCCTGTGTGACTGTGGGCAAGATACTTAACCTCTGTGATCCTCAGTTTTCCAGACCACCTGACCTGCCTCTTGAGAAATCTGTATGTGGGCCAGGAAGCAACAGTTAGAACTGGACATGGAACAACAGACTGGTTCCAAATAGGAAAAGGAGTATGTCAAGGCTGTATATTGTCACCCTGCTTATTTAACTTATACGCAGAGTACATCATGAGAAACGCTGGACTGGAAGAAACACAAGCTGGAATCAAGATTGCCGGGAGAAGTATTAATAACCTCAGATATGCAGATGACACCACTCTTATGGCAGAAAGTGAAGAGGAGCTAAAAAGCCTCTTGATGTAAGTGAAAGAGGAGAGTGAAAAAGTTGGCTTAAAGCTCAACATTCAGAAAACGAAGATCATGGCATCCAGTCCCATCACTTCATGGGAAATAGATGGGGAAACAGTGGAAATAGATGGGGAAACAGTGTCAGACTTTATTATTTTGGGCTCCAAAATCACTGCGGATGGTGACTGCAGCCATGAAATTAAAAGACGCTTACTCCTTGGAAGAAAAGTTATGAGCAACCTAGATAGCATATTGAAAAGCAGAGACGTTACTTTGCCAACTAAGGTCCATCTAGTCAAAGCTATGGTTTTCCCTGTGGTCATGTAGGGATGTGGGAGTTGGACTGTGAAGAAGGCTGAGCACCAAAGAATTGATGCTTTTGAACTGTGGTGTTGGAGAAGACTCTTGAGAGTCCCTTGGACTGCAAGGAGATCCAACCAGTCCATTCTGAAGGAGATCAGGCCTGGGATTTCTTTGGAAGGAATGATGCTAAAGCTGAAACTCCAGTACTTTGGCCACCTCATGTGAAGAGTTGACTCACTGGAAAAGACTTTGATTCTGGGAGGGATTGGGGTCAGGAGAAGAAGGGGAGGACTGAGGATGAGATGGCTGGATGGCATCACTGACTCGATGGACATGAGTCTGAGTGAACTCCGGGAGTTGGTGATGGACAGGGAGGCCTGACGTGCTGCGATTCATGGGGTTGCAAAGAGTCAGACACAATTGAGCGACTGAACTGAACTGAACAGAAATGTCACCCAGTAGCAATTCAAAAGACTCTCTTTCCTGTTTATTTTGCATGTTTTAAAAACGTGAGGAGACAGTTCTATATGATATTATTTTGAAAGATCTTTTTATTTGGGGAGAGTAATATTAGGAGCTAACATTTTTACTTGTGGTTGTGAGTAAACTTTAACTTTTCTAGCCCAGAAAACAGCCTCACAGATAACTCTGAGGAACTGTTCCAAAGAGCTAGGGGAGGAGCCAGAATATTTAGGTGTTTCTGCTGAAACAAACCAAAACAACAAAAAAATGTGTATTCGAACATCAAACAACTACAGCTAATCACAAAAGATAAACATCTCTTAATGATTTTCATGCATTTCTTTGTAGAGGAAGATTCAGGAGCCTGGGCTCACTGAAGTTATTAGACAGTCACTTGACCTATCTAGGGCCAATATCCTATTTTTCTCCAACCTGAACTCCCCTCAGGGTGCACAGTCCAGCCGACATCACTTGTTGTTTACTGGAAAGGCAGGAAACATTTTTTCTTTTGTCCACATCTCCAAATGAAACTGCTACTGCCGCTGCTAAGTCACTTCAGTCGTGTCCGACTCCGTGCGATCCCATGGACTGCAGGCCTACCAGGCTCCTCAATCCATGGGATTTTCCAGGCAAAGTACTGGAGTGGGTTGCCATTGCCTTCTCCACCAAATGAAACTCCATACCCATTAAGAAATAACTCCCCATTCTCTCCTCCCTTGGCAACCACTAGGTAGATATCTGTAAGAGCAGATATTTTGAGAAGAAAAACCGAATGGTGCCTCTGTAGCTTGTGGCAGGCACTGCACTTTTGCTTCAGGTCTGTGTTATTTCTCAGCTGTCCCACTGGTTAATCCAGCTTCTCTGAATTGACCTCATAGAGGAATATTTGCTTTAACCAGAGCTCAGAGCTCTAGCGGCAGCCCTGTTTCCTCCTGCTATTTTTGAGAAACTCAGCTTTAGTCTTGATGCCCTGTTTTTAAGTTTTGCTTAGCCTCTGTCTCTTCTTTTTCAAACCTTGAAT
Organism: Nanger dama; assembly: GCA_917880005.1. Lineage (NCBI taxonomy): Eukaryota > Metazoa > Chordata > Mammalia > Artiodactyla > Bovidae > Nanger > Nanger dama. Next base: position 19,788,281 of record CAKJTW010000020.1, read on the forward strand.
TTCAGTCTAGAGATTTCAGCTGGCTTGACATTCCCCTGTCAATGTCAGTTCAGTTTCCATCCCACCAGAAATTTATCACTCTGCAACCAACCTTGTTTCCTCCAGTCCAGATACTTACCTGGAGCACTCTAGATCACTGTGGACAGTGACTGCAGCCATAAAATTAACAGATGCTTCCCCTTGAAAGGAAAGCTATGACAAACCTAGACAGTGTGTTAAAAAGCAAAGACATCACTTTGTGACAAAGGTCCATGTAGTCAAAGCTGTGGTTTTTCCAGTAGTCACATATGGATGTGAGAGTTGGACCATAAAGAAGGTCCAAAGAATTGATACCAAATTGACACCAAAGAATTTGAGCACCAAAGAATTGACATGATTTGTGGTGCTGAAGAATACTCTTCAGAGTCCCTTGGATTGCAGGGAGATCCTATAGAAGATCAATCCTGATTACTCATTGGAAAGACTGATGCTGAAGCTGTAGCTCTAATGTTTTGGTCACTTGATGCAAAGAGTGACTCATTAGAAAAGACCCTGATGCTGGGAAAGATTGAAGGTGGGAGGAGAAGGGGGAGTTGACAGAGGATGAGATGGTTAGGTAGCATCACCAGCTCAACGGACATGAATTTGAGCAAACTCCAGGAGATGATGGAGGTCAGAGGAAGATGGCATGCAGTGGTCCACAGCATTGCAGAGAGTTTGACACACGTGGAGAAGGCAATGGTACCCCACTCCAGCACTCTTGCCTGGAGAATCCCATGGACGGAGGAGCCTAGTGGGCTGCAGTCCATGGGGTCGCTAAGAGTCGGACATGACTGAACAACTCACTTTCACTTTTCTCTTTCATGCACTGGAGAAGGAAATGGCACCCCACTCCAGTGTTTTTGCCTGGAGAATCTCAGGGATAGGGAGCCTGGTGGGCTGCCGTCTATGGGGTCACACAGAGTCGGACACGACTGAAGCGACTTAGCAGCAGCAGCAGCGACTGAACAACAAGGGAATTAAGCTCCAACATGCTGACAGACAACTAAGCCCATGCTCAGCAATGAAAGATTCCTCCTGATGCAGTGAAGATCCCGTGTGCCTCAATTAAGACCCAATGCTGCCAAAATAAATTTTTTAAAATGATACGTAAATCAAAGAGGGTAAATTAGGTAATCTCAAAGATATTTTGCCGTGCTAAACTTGTTACTCTCCTCAGAGTTCCCTGGTTGTCTAGAGGTTAGGATTCAGGGAACTGAAATCCCTCAAGCTGTGTTACAGGGCCAAAAAAAAAGTTGTTACTCTCCAGTTAAGGCTAATACATCCTAACATTCAAAGGTAAGCGTCAGGCTTCCCAGCCTTTCACCATCTCCCAGAGTTTGCTCAAACTCATGTCCATTGAATTGGTGATGCCATCCAACCATCTTGTCCTCTGTCATCTCCTTCTCCTCTTGCCTTCAAGCTTTCCCAGTATCAGGGTCTTTTCCAGTGAGTTGGCTCTTCTCATCAGGAGGCCAGAGTATTGGAGCTTCAGCTTCCACATCAGTTCAGTTCTGTTCAGTCGCTCAGTTGTGTCCGACTCTTTGCTGCCCTATAGATTGGAGCACACTAGGCTTCCCTGTCCATCACCAACTCCCAGAGCTTGCTCAGATTCATGTCCATCAAGTTGGTGATGCCATCCAACCTATTGCCCCTTCTCCTCCTGCCTTCAATCTTTCCCAGCATGACGGGTTTTCCCAATGAGTCAGTTCTTCCTATCAGATGGCCAAATTATTGGAGCTTCAGCTTCAGCATTAGTCCTTTCAATGAATATTCAGAACTAATTTCCTTTAGGATTGACTGGTTTGATGTCCTTGCAGTCCAAAGGACTCTTAAGAGTCTTCTCCAACACCACAGTTCTGATCCAACTTTCACATCCATACGTGACTACTGGAAAAACCATAGCTTTGACTATAAGGACTTTTGTCGGCAAAGTGAAGCCTCTGTTTTTTAACATGCTGTCTAGGTTTGTCATAGCTTTTCTTCCAAGGAACAAGCGTCTTTTAATTTCATGACTGCAGTCACCATCTGCAGTGATTTTGGAGCCCCCAAAATAAAGTCTGCCACTGTTTCCATTGTTTCCGCATCTATGTGCCATGAAGTGATGGGACTGGATGCCATGATCTTCGTTTTCTGAATGTTGAGTTTTAAGCCAGCTTTGTCACTCTCCTTTTTCACCTTCATCAAGAGGCTCTTAAGTTCCTCTTCGTTTTCTGCCATAAGAGTAGTGTCATCTGCGTGTCTGAGGTTATTGACATTTGTCCTGGCAATTTTGATTCCAGCTTGTACTTAATCCAGCCCAGCATTTTTTCATGATGTACTCTGCATATAAATTAAATACAGCCTGATGTACTCCTTTCGCAATTAGGAACCAGTTAGTTGTTCCATGTCCTGTTCTCTTGTTGCTTCTTTACCTATATACAGGTTTCTCGGGATGCAGGTAAGGTGGTCTGTTATTCCCATATCTTTAAGAAATTTCCACAGTTTGTTGTGATCCACACAGTCAAAGACTTAGTGTAGTCAATGAAGCAGATGTTTTTCTTGAATTCTCTTGCTCTTTTGATGATTCACTGGATGTTGGCAATTTAATCTCTGGTTCCTCTGCCTTTTCTAAACCGAGCTTGAACATCTGGAAGTTCTTGGTTCACCTACTGTTGAAGCCTAGCTTGAAGGATTTTGAGCATGACCTTGCTAGCATGTGAAATGAATGCAATTGTGTAGTAGTTTGAACTTTCTTTGACATTGCCCTTAGGGATTGGAATGAAAACTGACCTTTTCCAGTCCTTGGCTACTGCTGAGTTTTCCAACTTTGCTGGCATATTGAGTGCAGTATTTTAACAGCATCATCTTTTAGGATTTGAAATAGCTCAACTGGAATTCCATCACATCCACTAGTATTGTTCATAGTGATGCTTCCTGAGGCCCACTTGACAAAACGTGGTCCCCTGGAGAAGGGAATGGCAAACCATTTCAGCATTCTTGCCGTGAGAACCCCACAAACAGTCTCATTTTGATGTAAGCACAAATGCTGGAAGCATTATGTTTGCTTTCAAAGTTCAGTTAACGGTCAGCAAAGCTTCACTGAATTTAGGAAAAAAGATAATCTGTTACTACAAAGAATTTCATATCCTGACTATAATCCTGAAAAAATTGGTGATCTCCTAGGGGCCTTTGGATGGAGTTTTTATGTTGTCTTTGCATAAAATCGTTTTGACTCTCACTTGAATACAACCTTAGCCCAGGTGACTGCCAAGAGTTTGCTATTTGGTATGGAGATTTGCATTTCAAACCTAATCAGTATTAAATAATAGCTGGTAAAAGAAGAGTAAGAGGGTCATTGTGTGTGTTTCATGATTGTGTAAACTCAGGAAAACACGCTGAGAGGCCTAGAGAGCTCACTTGAATTCTAGCAGATAAGAAGGTGGCTTCTGAAAAGGTCTCTTAATGGGCAAGTGACTCATTTCTTCCCACGGGGAGGGTGATCATGTGACTACTAGGCTTTATCAGTTCGGTCTCTCAGTGGTGTCCTACTCTTTTCAACCCCATGGGCTGCACCACGCCAGGCCTCCCTGTCCATCACCAACTCCTGGAGCTTACTCAAACTCATGTCCATTGAGTCAGTGATGCCATCCAACCATCTCATCCTCTGTTGTCCCCTTCTTCTCCCGCCTTCAATCTTTCTCAGCATCAGGGTCTTTTCAAATGAGTCAGTTCTTGACATCAGGTGGCCAAATGAAGTTTCAGCTTCAGCATCAGTCCTTCCAGTGACTATTCAGGACTGATTTCCTTTAGGATGAACTGGTTAAATCTCCTTGCTAGGCTTTATAAGGAAATAAAAACAAAATGTGGAGAGAATCATTATTTCCAATATGGACTCTATATTTAAGGTGAAAACACTTCTTAAATATTTAGCTTTCACTTCTCTATTACTGGATGGTTACTTTTCAGGATTTTTAATAGTTCAAAGTAATTAATTCAATTCAGGCTTGATTGTAACTCTAATCTGTTTTTTTTTTTTTTAACCCTAGTACATTAGAATCAGGGGAAAAGAAAAATATTAATGCTATTTTCCCACCCTAAAGAATTAATATAATTAACTCTTGGTCATTAGCGTATTTTGATAGTTCCAAGGTCACTCTCCTTAGTTGAAGTTTGGGAATCACTATTCTAGTTTATGTTCTGAACATACTTTTCTTCTATAATATGAAGAACTCATTGACTTTCCTAACATCTATGTTGTGGTCTCAATTTTTGATTGCACACATGTATTAGTAAAAAAAATTAAAACACACACAAAATACCTATGTGTATATATACTACATTATTAATATATTATCTTTATTACAAAACAGAAAAGCAGACATTTATGAAAGTACGTTTGTCTCAGTTACTCAGTCTAGTCCAACTCTTTGCGGCCCCATGGACTGTAGGTTGCCAGGCTCCTCTGTCCATGGGGTTTCCCAGGCAAGAATATTGGAGTGGGGTACCATTTCCTACTCCAGGGGATCTTCCTGACCCAGGAATTGAAGGCCCGGTCCCTTGGTCCTCTTGCACTGGCAGGTGGATTCTTTACCACTAGTGCCACTTGGGAAGCCCTTATGCAATTATGAATAATAATAATAGATATTTCTTCCTATACTCCTTTCAGCCATCCAGTTTTGGAAACCATTGTTCCACAGGATAAAGTCTGAATTCCTTATCATGGAATTAAAGGTTTTCTCCAAACAGAATTTTCTCTTTCATCATTGTTGTATACCAGTGGTTCCCCAACCTTTTGACACCATGGAGCTGATTTGTGGGAGACAATTTTTCCTTGGGCCCTGGAGGGAAGGTGGTTTCAGGATGACTCAAGCACATTACATTTATTGTGTACTTTATTTCTATTGTTGTTACATTGTGATATATCATGAAGTAATTATACAGCGCACCATCATGCAGAATCAGCTCATCAGGCATTAGATTCTCATAAGGAACACGCAGCCTAGATCCCTTGCCTGTTCAGTTCACAGTAGGGTTTGTGCGCCAGTGAGAATCTAATGCTGCCACTGATGTGACAGGAGGTGGAGCTCAGGCGGTAATGCAAGTGACGGGGAGCAGCCGTGAATACCGAGGAAGCTTCGCTTGCTCTCCTGCTGCTCACCGCCTGCTGTGTGGCCAGTTTCTAACAGGCCACAGACCTGTACCAGCCCATGGCCCCCAGGGGTTGGCCACCCATGGTACGTACCATACTGTCTGAGTTTATTAACTGGTTGATATATTTCCAACTGTCTTAGGTCCACTTCCTGGGAAATAGACCCTGTGATGGAGATGTGCGTGAAGAATGTTTATCAGGAAGTGAAGGAAGGAGGATTGGGCAGAAAATGGAGCAGATGTAGCCACAACAAAGAGTTCTGGATCTGGGTTGCCCCTCAGGATTGCCCCCACCTTGAGGCAAAGCAGTTAGGCTTCACATTCCCACCCTCTCTCCAACATTAAGTTGTTATCTATGTGGGCTGCCCGGGAAAACGTGGTTCCTTTTGAGAGCAAATCCCAGACAGCCATCACCCACTTCCCTTTCACCTGTTGGGGGGAATGAATGCCTCTAGCCTAGAGGAGATCTGGCATGCTCACTATAGCATTGTTCCTTACCCTGGAATATCTTATCCTCAATCTCTGCACATAGAAACTTATTTCCTGGAGGCTCAACTCAAAATGCCATCACTTCCTTGAAGTTTCTTTATCCTGATCCAGGATCCAGGAAGATCCCATACGTTGCAGAGCAACTAAGCCCATATGTTAGTGTGTGCTCAGTTATGTCTAACTCTTTGCGACCCCATGGATTGTAGCCCACCAGGCTCCTCTATCCATGGGATTTTTCAGGCAAGAATACTGGAGTGGGGGTGCCATTTCCTTCTTCAGGGGATCTTCCAGACCCAGGAATCAAACCCACATCTCTTGTGTCTCCTGGAATGGCAGGTGAATTCTTTACCACTGTGCCACCTGGGAAGCCACTGAATACTAGGTTTTAGGGACCTTATGTGGGTAAGTTACTTAACTTTTCTGAGTGAGACTAGCTATTGAGACCTCTGCTGCTGCTGCTGCTAAGTCACTTCAGTCGTGTCCAACTCTGTATGACCCCATAGACCCGCAGCCAACCAGGCTCCCCCGTCGTCCCTGGGATTCTCCAGGCAAGAACACTGGAGTGGATTGCCATTTCCTTCTCCAATGCATGAAAGTGAAAAGTGAAAATCAAGTCGCTCAGTCGTATCATCTATATAGGATGCTTGTAAGAATTAATTGAAAAACTCACCTAGCTGATGGTACTATGACATTTTCTTTCTAGCTTTTGCTTTTTCACGTCTAGATTTCTGTAGCTTACTTAAATGATTTAAATGACAAAATAATTAGGATGCTGTGATGATTTTTCATGTTAGTTTATTCAGTTAAAAATCCTACTCTGTATTCTAAGGTAATGTTTCTACTTTTATGAAAAATTGATTTTTTTCAGCTTTATAAATATCTGACAACAGAGTAACATAGTTTTGTACAACAATTTTATGGTGGTATAAGTTACATAACAATGAATTTTTGAAGTAATTAATTAGGAAAATAAACTCTTGTCATATATGTACACACATGCAGATATCAGCATTGATTTTTAAAAAATTATTGGTTCATGAAATTTTAAGATGTGCAGATATATGCTACATATATATATATATATTGCTAATATATATTAACAGGTAATATATATGCTAATATTATATATGTTCATTAACTTCTTTTGTAAAGATCAATTCTTTGTTGAGTACCTACAGCAACTATAGTATAGAAAACTTTTAGATTTATGCTTTTAGAGAAGCAAAGATAGATGAAATGAGATCCCTGCTGTGATGGAACTTAACACTGTTTAACTGATGAAAAAGTAAACAAAAGTGTTTTAGATAACATTAAAAATGTTTATTTGGCTGTGCCAGGTCTTAGTTGTGGCATAAGGGATTTAGTTCCCTGCCCAGAGGTCAAACCTGTGCCCCCTGTGTTGGGAGTGCAGAGTCTTAGCCACTTGACCACCAAGGAAATCCCAAATTACATCTCTTTTTTAAAAGACATCTGTAGGAAATAGTTTAGATCATTTATGTAATTGTTACTGACATTTCTAAACATATTATAGATTTTCACAGGCCAGGCTCGTCTGATGGTGTTTCCTTAAAGGATGGATAGGGTTGTTTTTATTTACTTAAAAATTACTTATTTTTAAATTGATTAATTTATTTTTGCTGCACTGTGCCTTTGTTGCTGTGGGGGACTTTCCTAGTTGTGGCAAGTGCGAAATGGGAGAAAGCCCAGCCCAGCAATGAAGACACAGCACAGTCAAAAGTTAATTAATTAATTTAAAAATAATTAAATAAAAAATAATCCTACTCTCTAGTTGAGGTGCTCAAGCTTCTCATTGCAGTCACTTCTTTTGTTGCAGAGCACAGGCTTTAGGTTGTGAGGGCTTAGTTGCCCCATGGCATGTGGGATTTTCCAGGAGCAGAGATTGAACCTGTGTCCCCTGCATTGGCAGGCAGGTTCTTAACCACTGGACCATCAGAGAGGTCCCAGATAGGATTGAGAAAGTCTGTAAACTCCCTGGTTAGTACAGATCTGATCTGGTATAACTTTATACCTCACACATAGCTTAGTATATACTTAGATGCTCAGTTTAAAAAAATGTAACACACACATATGATTTAAATAAATGCTGAGTGTATAAATTGGATGGTTGGAGACAAATGGGAAAGGAAGGATTCCAGGCTGATGGTAGAGTTGGAAGGAAACCGCAGAGGTGACAGAGTTCAAGTCACTTGGGGACGTCAGAATGAAATATTTGGTGGAAATGCAGCACTCTGACAGGAGCAGAATGGGCCAGAGTTTCAGCAACAGAAGGGAGGGTGGGGAGAGTTTGGCAGACCTTCAGAAATACATGGGATTCCCTGGTGGCTCAGACAGCAAAGAACTCACCCACAATGTGGGAGATCTGGGTTTGGAAGATCCCTCAGAGAAGGGAATGGCTACCTACTCTAGTATTTTTGCTTGGAGAAGTCCATGGACAGAGGAGCTTGGCGGGCTACTGTCCATGGGGCCACAAAGATTCCCTCTGTGTGAAACAGGAGACTTCATAAGGTCATACTAAGAAAACACAGATCTGAGCAAGCTGGCTTTCAGGACACAGGATTTATTTTCTTAAGTCTGAGTTCCTCAGTCAGACTTAAACATTCTTAAATTTCTCAAGTCTCTTTTATTCCTTAATCTCCTTGTTTTCCTGTTCCTCTGACATTCCCACGTGGTCACTATTCACGCTTGCAAATCCCCCCCAGCTGTAGTTAATCTTCCCATATTCTCAAGGCTCTTCATTTAATCCGTGGTTATAGCCCTTGTGAGTTTGCCTTTGGAGGAAAGTGTCTCAGGCACCAGACTGCATGTGTATAGAAGGCACAGATCACATCAGGGTCACTTTTGTACTCACCTCCTTCCAGCAGTCAGGACAGATGAGTGTTGAATGGAGATGATCTGAAAGAGCGATTCCTTATTATAAGCTAGTGAAAATGCTGAATGCCATTTCCTCTTGTAAACTAACATTAATACATATTATAAGTAGGCCCAACATAAAAAGGTGCTTAATGAATGGTAAAAGGCAGCAAATGTCATATAAATTCCTCTGTTTAGAGAATTATTTCTACCTGAATCACAAGGTGTTTTTGATCCAACCAATGAAAGTAGATAGGTCTTAGAAATGTTTGACAGGGGTAAAAAAAAATAATTATGACAAAGGTCAGTTACATTAGGAGAAACCTTCTCTTACTAAAAGGACATTTTTACAAATAGTAATAAATAGAGGTCTCGCCACTAGATTTTATGACCTTTATGGCTTGGTTGTATTAAAGAGAAGCAATATTGTAAATTGACTGTAATTTAATTTAAGAAGTATTTTTTATAGTGATAAAAAATAGAAGGAATGGACATGATAATCAAACTTGACTTCCTGTTGTAGGAAGGTCGTGTTGTCAGCTGTTTGGGATTCAGGGCTGGACTTTATTCCACTGTTTGATAAATGCTATCAACACTTTACAAGATAGAAACTTTTTATGAAACCAGTATTTTTATTGCCGAGTTCATAGTTAGTTTCGAATGTCTGACTGTTCTGTGCTTACACTGATTACTAAATATACTTTCATGTCAGGGATAGAGAGAGTCACCAGAATGGAGGCCAAGAAAAACATAAACCTGGGCTATTCATTAATGAATAACCATCAGGAACTGTTCATGAGCAACACAATGAACAATAATCTACTTATTTGGAAAAATGTTTGTTGATCATTCCCAGAGGACCCAGGCTGAGTGACTATGTCATTCATACTTTTAAATTCCCTTTGGTAAATATACAACTGCAGGGCCTGCCCCCTGGTGAGCTCCAGGGAAGAGAGTGCAAATCGTATTTTCTAAATAGATTATTGTTCCAGAGCTGGGAAGGGCTTCCCTGGTAGCTTAGAAGATAAAGAATCTGCCGCACTGTGGGAGACCCAGATTTGATCCCTGGGTCGGGAAGACCCCTGGAGAAGGAAATGACAAGCCAGTCCAATATTCTTGCCTGGGAAAATCCCATGGACAGAAGAGCCTGGCTGGCTACAGTCCACAGGGTCACAAAGCATCATGGCAGCACTGCCCACCATAGAAAGTGTTCTGTAGTGATTCCTAATCAAAGTGAGTACTTAGTCTAGGGACTTCGCTTGTGGTCCAGTGGCTAAGACTTTGTGCTCCCAATGCAGGGGCCTTGGGTTGGATCCCTGACTGGGGAACTAGATTCCACATGCCTCGCATGCATGCCGCAACAAGGATCTGGCATGCCACAGAGAAGGTCCCATGTGTTGCAGCTGATAATGGGAGCAGTCAACAAATGAATACATAGTAAAAAGAAAGCCCATCCCCCACCAAAGGTATAATGTTAGTCTAAACCCTGTGACCCTCAAGTAAGCATGAGTGTCCACTTAGTTATCCCAGACACTTAGGGAAATGTGTCTCCCCAGGAAAGTGAGTTAAAAAAATTAATTCCTCATAAAACCACTTCTGAATATGTTTCCCAGTGGAAATACAAGGAACAAGTTCAAAATCAATATGACGTTTAGAAAATTATTTCTGACTATGGTGCTCCCCTTCTTCGCACACTGCCCTCCTCCACTCTGTCATCCCTGGCGTTCGGAGCTGTGCTTTTGTTTAAGAGGCATTAGTGAGTCACAATAGCTATTTTTAATACACAGACATGTGAGAGAGCTGTTTGGTAGAGGATTTGCTTGCCAGAAATTGGATTCGTGAAAGTCCAGGCTTCCAGCCAGATTCTGGGGTGAGTTAGAAATGGGGACTAGACAGAAAAGCTTGTAGGCTTTTTAGACTAGAACAGAGACTACAGATGGAAAACGGGCTTAATTTGAGTAGTAATTTAGAATAGGTGTTGATTTAGGAAGATCTAGAAGATATAGAATTAATGGAAATGTTAATGATGGGCCTCTTGAAATAAAAGAATGATGATAGTTTATGGAATACCTGTAGCTCTTAATCATATATGTTAGCACCTAGGTGCTAAAAGTGGTAGCCAAAATAAACAGCAGCACATTTTAAAAATAGTAGATTTCTTCCCTTCTTTGAATTTCTAACCTTATTTCATGAACGTGAGCCAGATTTTAATGCACTAATTTTTATACTAAGCAAAGCAGAGAGACCATGAATTTTTCAATTTATGGGTAGAGAAGTATTTATTGAGACTGGAGAATTATTATTTGTGTGCTTACTTAATGTATTTATTTGTCTGTTGTGTGCCTTGTTCCACAGATAATTTAGGCAGAAATGATAGATAATTTAGGACAATACCACACTGACGGTATTGTCCCACCTATCGTAACTAGAACCCATTTGGGAAACTAGGGTAACCCTGCAAGTCCCTTTGCATATAAGCAGATGTTATAAGACTCATGCATTAAGTCAGTCAGTACTTTTCAGCCATTAAAAAAAAATCACTCAGGCCCTCACTCATTATTTATTTACTTAATTTTAGACATAATTATATAATGCACTTGGTTATCTGGGTTTATGTAGATCACAGGAGACTGGAGCGGTTCCACGCTGCACATTCCCTTGGCATTAGCAATTATACAAAGGGCTTTCACATCCATTATTAGCTGCTTGAGGCAGACACAGCAATAACATCAAGAAGTGGCAGTGGACTGCCCAACAGCCCCAAGAAGACTGAGCGATTCTAAGCAGTCGGCACATCAACCGCAAGAATACGCTAGTCCACTGCCTTGACAGAGGCGGGGGGCCGGGCAGGAAGGCATGCATCACCCTCCCCAGGAGGCACCATCACCACTGTCCAGACTCAGAACCCTGGGTGAACACGGAGGTCGTCCTGGCCAGCCTCCCAGTCAGCACACGGCTCACCTTTGTAGTTTTCCTCTCTGATCATTAGACAGCTTCTGTCAATGTGTTGCCACTGATGAGATTCTCTCAGTTGACAGGGACTATGTTGATGAATAATTTTATGTGTCAGGTTGGCTGGGCTACGGTGCCCAGCTATGTTGTCAAATATAATTTTGGATGTTTCTGTCAGGGTGTTTGTGGATAAATTAACATTTAAACTGGTGGACTCTGAGTAAAGCAGATTGCCTTCCATAATTTGGAGGTGGGCCTCATCTAATTAGCTGAAGGCTTGACTAGAAGAAAAGACTGACCTCCCGTGAGAAAGAGGGAATTCCACAGGGGACAGCTTTGCGATGTGACCTACATCACTGACTCCTTTCTGAGCCTCTAGCCTGCTGCCCTACCTTGTAGATTTTGGATTCGCCTGCCGCCGTAATCATGTGAACCCATTCTTAAATCATTTTATGCCTATCTATCTATCTATCTCATATTGGTTTTGTTTCTTTGGAGAATCTTGAATGCAAAGTTCCTTTTGAAATTATGACATAATACATTGTGTAGCTCTGATTGTGTCATTACTTTGTTAAAAATTCTTGGTGGGAAATGTTCTTTGTGGCATTGTTTGTAATAGCAATAATTAACCTAAATATACATCAATAGTGAATTGGATAGTATATTCCACACACTAATATACCGTGATTCTGTAGAAAATTACTGAGATAGAGCTACATCCATGTGTAGTGACATAAACATATGTTTGAGATATATTGTTAGTGAAAAATTGTAAATTGCAGTGAAGTATGTATGGTTCCATTTATATGGAAATTATTATATATGGTATAGTCCTATAGGAAAATGGTAAATTAAAAAGCGAACACTGCTAACACTTACTGAGGGCTTCCTATGTGTATGCTTCTTGTGTTCAAGGAGCTTACCATGTATTAATTCTTGTCATTCATTCAGTTCAACAAATATTCATTACATGTTGCGTTAGGTGAGAGGCATTCAACACTAAATGAGCTCAGTTACGGGGCTCGGTCCTTAACCTGGGTGATTTTGCCCCCAGGGGACATTTAGCCATGTCTGAAAACATCTTTCGTTGTTGTCATGAGAGCGTATGTATAGGGAGGTTGCTACTGGCACCCAGTGGATGGAAGTCAGTGATGCTGCTCGTATATTACAATGCACAAGACAACTCCCACAGCAAAGAATTATTCAGCCTAGAATGTCAACAGTGCAACAGTCTGAGAAATCTCGAACTAGACAGAACCCTTGCCTTCATGGATTTGGCAATAATTTATTTAATTCTCACAACACCTGGATGAGGAAGGTACTATTATTATCTGTTATTATAGAGGAGGAACCTGAGCCACAAAACGGCTAAGATACAAGCTAAATTGTTCATGGCTGTGTCTGGGAATTGAGTTTGGTGAACTTCCACTTTGTACACGCTATATCTTTGTGTTTTTAATAGTAAACTTGTTTTACTTTTTAAAATTATTTTTCTGATTAAAATTTGAGTTCAAGGGGATTTTTAAAGGATTTAAAAGGGACTTTTAGGGACTTCCCTGGTGGTCCAGTGGTTAGGGGCTCCACACTTCCACTGAAAGTGTTATGGGTTTCATCCCTGGTCAGGGGAACTAAGATCCCTGACCAGGGATCTTGTGTAGCATGACTGGTTTGGCAAAAACAAAAAAGGATATTTAAATCACTCCCAATTGCCTGTTTAAAACAATCTAGGATCCTCAGCTTCACTTTCTGGCTCCTCTGAGATCTGCTTGCATCTACTTTTCCAACTCACTCGCTTGCCACCTCACACACTCCACATTCAGCTGCAGTAGGCTGATGTCTCTTTGGGAGGGTCTGTACACTGGGCTTCCCCAGTGGCTCAGAGGTAACGAAATCTGCCTTCCATGCAGGAGACACAGGAGATGAAGGTTTGATCTGTGGCTGGGGACGATCCCCTGGAGGAGGAAATGGCAACCCACTCTAGTATTCTTGCCTGGAGAATCCCATGGACGGAGGAGCCTGGCAACTAGGTGTGAAAGATGTCTGACACCACTGAGCATGCACATACACTGACTTGCTCATCTTGATATTACCTATGAAACTAAATTGTATTTTTGCACATGAATTGTGAACCAAAGTGAACTGCAAAGGTGAGTTTCTTTCATAATGAATCAAAATCTGCTTCCCCAGAACTTCCTGGTTCTCTGCCCTTGGTATTTATGATTTATACCTAAGACATATTCACACACAACTGACATTTAAATATTTACCTTCTCTAACTTTTCTTTGTAAGTGAAGCCTCTCTAAATCTTTCAGTCATTTCCCTGACTGGACCTTATTTCAAGACTGTTTACCATCCTAGCTACTCTAGAATGTTCTCAGTCAGTTCATTTCAGTCGTGCAGTTGTGTCTAACTCTTTGCTACCCCATAGACTGCAGCACACCAGGCCTCCCCGTCCATCACCAACTCCCAGAGTTCACTCAAACTCATGTCCACCGAGTCAGTGATGCCATCCAGCCATCTCATCCTCGGTCATCCCCTTTTCCTCCTGCCCCCAATCCCTCCAGACTCAGGATTTTTTCCAATGAGTCAACTCTTCGCATGAGGTGGCAAAGTATTGGAGTTTCAGCTTTAGCATCATTCTTTCCAAAGAACACCCAGGGTTGATCTCCTTTAGAATGGGCTGGTTGAATCCCCCCCCCCCCCCCCCCCCCCCCCCCCCCCCCCCCCCCCCCCCCCCCCCCCCCCCCCCCCCCCCCCCCCCCCCCCCCCCCTCCTTGCAGTCCAAGAGACTCTCAAAGAGTCTTCTCCAACACCACAGTTCAAAAGAATCAATTTTTCAGCACTCAGCTTTCTTCACAGTCCAACTCTCACTTCCATATATGACCACTGGAAAAACTATAGCCTTGACTAGATGGACCTTTGTTGGCAAAGTAAAGTCTCTGCTTTTCAATATGCTATCTAGGTTGGTTATAACTTTCTTCTAAGGAGTAAGCGTCTTTGATTTCATGGCTGCAATCACCATCTGCAGTGATTTTGGAGCCCCCAAAATAAAGTCTGACACTGTTTCCACTGTTTCCCCATCTATTTCCCATGAAGTGATGGGACCAGATGGCATGATCTTCATTTTTGAATGTTGAGCTTTAAGGCAACTTTTTTGCTCTCCTCTTTCACTTTCATCAGGAGGCTTTTTAGTTCCTCTTTACTTTCTGCCATTAGGGTGGTGTCATCTGCATATCTGAGGTTATTGATATTTCTCCCGGAAATCTTGATTCCAGCTTATGCTTCTTCCAGCCCAGCGTTTCTCATGATGTACTCTGCATGTAAGTTAAATAAGCAGGGTGACAATAGACAGCCTTGGTGTACTCCTTCTCCTATTTGGAACCAGTCTGTTGTTCCATGTCCAGTTCTAACTGTTGCTTCCTGGCCTGCACACAGATTTCTCAAGACGCAGGTCAGGTGGTCTGGTATTCCCATCTCTTTCAGAATTTTCTACATATTGTGGTGATCCACACAGTCAAAGGCTTTGGCATAGTCATTAAACAGAAATATATGTTTTTCTGGAACTCTCTTGCTTTTTCCATGATTCAGTGTATGTTGGCAATTTGATCTCTGGTTCCTCTGCCTTTTCTAAAGCCAGCTTGAACATCAGGAAGTTCATGGTTCACGTATTACTGAAGCCTGGCTTGGAGAATTTTGAGCATTACTTTACTAGCATGCGAGATGAGTGCAACTGTGCAGTAGTTTGAGCATTCCTTGGCATTGCCTTTCTTTGGGATTGGAATGAAAATTGATCTTGTCCATTCCTGTGGCCACTGCTAAGTTTTCCAAATTTGTTAGCATATTGAGTGCAGCACTTTCACAGCATCATCTTTCAGGATTTGATATAGCTCTACTGGAATTCCATCACCTCCACTAGCTTTGTTTGTAGTGATGCTTTCTAAGACCCACTTGACTTCACATTCCAGGATGTCTGGCTCTAGATGAGTGATCACACCATTGTGATTATCTGGGTCGTGAAGATTTTTTTGTACAGTTCTTCTGTGTGTTCTTGCCATCTCTTCTTAATATCTTCTGCTTCTGTTAGGTCCATACCATTTCTGTCCTTTATTGAGCCCATCCTTGCATGAAATGTTCCCTTGGTATCTCTAATTTTCTTGAAGAGATCTCTAGTCTTTCCCATTCTGTTCTTTTCCTCTATTTCTTTGCATTGATCACTTTGATAAGATAAGGCTTTCTTATCTCTTGTTGCTATTCTTTGGAGCTCTGCATTCAGATGCTTATATTTTTCCTTTTCTACTTGGCTTTTCGCTTTTCTTCTTTTCACAGCTATTTGTAAGGCTTCTCCAGACAGACATTTTGCTTTTTTGCATTTCTTTTCCATGGGGATGGTCTTGATCCCTGTCTCCTGTACGTCACGAACCTCATTCCTTAGTTCATCAGGCACTGTATCTATCAGATCTAGGCACTTAAATCTATCTCTCACTTCCACTGTATAATCATAAGGGATTTGATTTAGGTCATACCTGAATGGTCTAGCAGTTCTCCCTGCTTTTTCAATTTAGGTCTAAATTTGGTAATAAGGAGTTCATGATCTGAGCCACAGTCAGCTCCCAGTCTTGTTTTTGTTGACTGTATAGAGCTTCTCTGTCTTTTGCTGCAGAGAATATAATCAATCTGATTTCGATGTTGACCATCTGGTGATATCCATGTGTAAAGTCTTCTCTTGTGTTGTTGGAACAGGGTGTTTGCTATGAGAAGTGTGTTCTCTTGGAAAAACTGTATTAGCCTTTGCCCTGCTACATTCTGCATTCCAAGGCCAAATTTGCCTGTTTCTCAAGGTATTTCTTTTTTTTTAATTTTTAACTTATTTTTGACTTCCTACTTTTGCATTCCAGTCCCCTATAATGAAAAGAACATCTTTTTCGGGTGTTAGTTCTAAAAGGTCTTGTAGGTCTTCATAGAACCGTTCAACTTCAGCTTCTTCAGCATTACTGGTTGAGACATAGGCTTGGATAACTGTGATATTGAATTGGTTGCCTTGGAAACGAATAGAGATCATTCTGTCATTTTTGAGCTTGCATCCAAGTACTGTATTTCAGACTCTTTTGTTGACCATGATGGCTACTCCATTTCTTTTGAGGTGTTCCTGCCTGCAGTAGTAGATATAATGGTCATCTGAGTTAAATTCACCCATTCCATTCCATTTTAGTTCACTGATTCCTAGAATGTCGACATTCACTCCTGCCATCTCCCGTTTGACCACTTCCAATTTAATTTGATTCATGGACCTGACATTCCAGGTTCCTATGCAATATTGCTCTTTACAGCATTAGACCTTGCTTCTATCACCAGTCAGATCCACAGCTGGGTATTGTTTTTACTTTGGCTCCATCCCTTCATCTTTCTAGAGTTATTTCTCCACTGACCTCCAGTAGCATACTGGGCACCTACTGACCTGGGGAGTACCTCTTTCAGTATCCTGCCATTTAGCCTTGTCATACTGTTCATGGGGTTCTCAAGGCAAGAATACTGACTGAAGTGGTTGCCATTCCCTTCTCCAGTGGACCACATTCTGTCAGACCTCTCCACCATGACCTGCCCATCTTGAGTTGCCCCGTGGGCATGGCTTAGTTTCATTGAGTTAGACAAGGCGTTGGTCCTAGTGTGATTAGATTGACTAGTTTTCTGTGAGTATGATTTCAGTGTTTCTTCCCTCTGATGCCCTCTTACAACACCTACCATCTTACTTGGGTTTCTCTTACCTTGGGCGTGGGGTATCTCTTCATAGCTGCTCCAGCAAAGCATAGCCACTGCTCCTTACCTTGGATGAGGGGTATCGCCTCCTGCCGCCCTTGATTTTTCCATGATCCAGTGGATGTTGGCAATTTGATCTCTGGTTCCTCTGCCTTTTCTAAACCAGCTTGAACATCAGGAAGTTCATGTTTCACGTATTGCTGAAGCCTGGCGTGGAGAATTTTGAGCATTACTTTACTAGCATGCGAGATGAGTGCAATTGTGCAGTAGTTTGAGCATTCTTTGACATTGCCTCTCTTTGTGATTAGAATGAAAACTGACCTTGTCCAGTCCTATGGCCACTGCTGAGTTTTCCAAATTTACTGGTGTATTGAGTATAGGACTTTCACAACATCATCTTTCAGGATTTGAAAAGCTCAACTGGAATTCCATCACCTCCACTAACTTTGTCTGTAATGATGCTTTCTAAGGCCCACTTGACTTCACATTCCAGGATGTCTGGCTCTAGATGAGTGATCCCACCATCATGATTATCTGGGTTGTGAAGATCTTTTTGTATACTTCTTCTGTGTATTCTTACCACCTCTTCTTCATATCTTCTGCTTCTGTTAGGTCCAGACCATTTCTGTCCTTTTTCAAGCCCATATTTCCACGAAATGTTCCCTTGGTATCTCTAATTTTCTTGAAGAGATCTCTAGTCTTTCCCATTCTGTTCTTTTCCTCTATTTCTTTGCATTGATTGCTGAGGAAGGCTTTCTTATCTCTTCTTGCTATTCTTTGGAACTCTGCATTCAGATGCTTATATCTTTCCTTTTCTCCTTTGCTTTTCACTTCTCTTCTTTTCACAGCTATTTGTAAGGCCTCCTGAGAGAGCCATTTTGCATTTCTTTTCCATGGGGGATGGTCTTGATCCCTGTCTCCTGTACAGTGTCACAAAACTCCATCCATAGTTCTCAGGCACTCTATCAGATCTAGTCCCTTAAATCTATTTCTCGCTTCCACTGTATAGCCATAAGAGATTTGATTTAGGTCATGCATGAATGGTATAGTGGTTTTCCGTACTTTCTTCAATTTAAGTCTGAATTTGATAATAATGAGTTCATGATCTGACCCACAGTTAGCTCCTGGTCATGTTTTTGCTGACTGTATAGAGCTTCTCCATCTTTGGCTGCAAAGAATATAATCAATCTGATTTCGGTGTTGACCATTTGGTGATGTCCATGTGTAGAGTCTTCTCTTGTGTTGTTGGAAGAGGGTGTTTGTTATGACCAGTGCATTCTCCTGGCAAAACTCTATTAGCCTTTTCCCTGCTTCATTTTGTACTCCAAGGCCAAATTTGCCTGTTTCTTGACTTCCTCTTTTGCATTCCAGTCCACTATAATGAAAAGGACATATTTTGGGGTGTTAGTTCTAAAAGGTCTTGTAGGTCTTCATAGAACTGTTCAACTTCAGCTTCTTCAGCATTACTGGTTGGGGCATAGGCTTGGATTACTGTGATATTGAATTGTTTGCCTTGGAAATGAACAGAGATCATTCTGTCGTTTTTGAGCTTGCATCCAAGTACTGCATTTCGGACTCTTTTGTTGACCACGATGGCTACTCCATTTCTTAGGGATTCCTGGCCACAGTAGTAGAAATAATGGCCATCTGAGTTAAATTCACCCATTCCAGTCCGTTTTGGTTTGCTGATTCCTAGAATGTCGACATTCACCCTTGCCATCTCCTGTTTGACCACATCCAACTTGCCTTGATTCATGGACCTGACATTCCAGGTTCCTAAGCAATGTTGCTCTTTATAGCATCAGATCTTGCTTCTATCACCAGTCCCATCAACAGCTGGGTATTGTTTTTACTTTGGCTCCATCCCTTCATTCTTTCTAGAGTTATTTCTCCACTGATCTCCAGTAGCATATTGGGCACCTATCAACCTGGGGAGTTCCACTTTCAGTATCCTATCATTTTGCCTTTCATACTATTCATGGGATTCTCAAGGCAAGAATGCTGACA
Organism: Nanger dama; assembly: GCA_917880005.1. Taxonomy (NCBI): domain Eukaryota; kingdom Metazoa; phylum Chordata; class Mammalia; order Artiodactyla; family Bovidae; genus Nanger; species Nanger dama. Next base: position 19,807,503 of record CAKJTW010000020.1, read on the forward strand.
TGGTTTGCCATTCCCTTCTCCAGTGGAGGACATTCTGTCAGACCTCTCCACCATGACCCGCCCGTATTGGCTGGCCCCACAGGGCATGGCTTAGTTTCATTGAGTTAGACAAGGCTGTAGTCCCTGTTATCAGATTGTATAGTTTTTTGTGAATATAGTTTCAGTGTGTCTGCCCTCTGATGCCCTCTCGCAACACCTACTGTCTTACTTGGATTCTCTTACCTTGGACGTGGGGGTATCTCTTCATGACTGCTCCAGCTAAGTGCAGCCACTGCTCCTTACCTTGGATGAGGGGTATCTCCTCACAGCCGCCCCTCCTGGTTACCTCCATCATAGTTTGGCCTCAAGTAAAACAACAGGGAGGGAACACAGCCCTGCCCATCAACAGAAAATCGGATTAAAGATTTACTGAGCATGGCTCTGCCCATCAGAACATGACCCAGTTTCCCCCTCAGTGTCTCCTATCAGGAAGCTTCCACAAGACTCTTATTCTTCTCCATCAGAGGACAGACAAATTGAAAACCAAATCACACTGATCACATGGACCACAGCCTTGTCTAGAATGTTCTACTTTGCCAATATCCACCCTAAAGTGGTACATCAGAGTTCAAGAGTGAAATGAGTAGTTCAAAAGCAAACGATCTTTTATTGTTAATTTTTTTCTGAACTTTGTGTTTAGTGAACTCACTTGGTGGTTGTGTCACACACCATTGAGTCATAGCTCACCATGATAATAAGAGATATTTATCATGGGTTTTGGAGAAGGCAATGGCACCCCACTCCAGTACTCTTGCCTGGAAAACCCCATGGATGGAGGAGCCTGGTAGGCTGTAGTCCATGGGGTCTCGAAGAGTTGGACACGACTGAGCTACTTCACTTTCACTTTTACTTTCATGCATTGGAGAAGGAAATGGCAACCCACTCCAGTGTTCTTGCCTGGAGAATCACAGGGATGAGGGAGTCTGGTGGGCTACCATCTATGGGGTCGCACAGAGTCAAACAAGACTGAATTGACTTAGCAGTAGCAATAGCAGCAGCATCATGGGTTGAGTCGTCAATAAAGCATTAAATCATACTCAGCACACTCTGCTGAAGAAGGCAGGGACGTATTTAATGCAATTTATATTTTTATATGGGCTTCCCAGATGGCACCAGAGGTAAAGAATCCACCTGCCAATGCAGGAGACATAAGAGATGTGGATTAGATCCTTGGGTTGGGAAGATCCCCTGGAGATTGGCATGGCAACCCACTCCAGGATTCTTGCCTGAAGAATCCCATGGACAGAGGAACCTGGCAGGCTATAGTCCATAGGGTCTCAAAGAGTTGGACATGACTGAAGCGACTTAGCATGCTATGCACCATATATCTTTAGGCACAAAATTCAATTTGAAATGAAAAATGGTAATTTATGTGTATGTATCAGGAAATCAACCCTGAATATTCACTGGAAAGACTTATGCTGAAGCTCCAATACTTTGGCCACCTGATGAGAATAGCTGATTCATTGGAAAAGACCCTATTGCTGGGAAAGAGTGAAGGCAGAAGGAGAAGGGGGTGACAGGAGATGAGATGGTTGGATGACCTCACTGATTCAATGGACTTGAGTTTGAGCAAGCTCTGGGACACTGTGAAGGACAGGGAAACCTGGCATGCTGCAGTTCATGGAGTCCAAAGAGTTGGACACAACTGAACAACAACAATATGTAGACAAGCAGGAATCTAAGACAAATATTCTAAAAGCATGTCAAAACATTGTATGACTTGCTGTATGATGACAATCATAAACTGAGGTAGGATGACTGTACATTGAAAGATTAATCTATGTGTTGAAATTTGAGAACTAGTAGAAAATGATTTCTATGTGAAAATAGAAGTCAAAACAGTTTTTATCCTGAGCAAGACTATATTTCTTTAAGTCTTGGAGACTGACTTAAAGTTGGCTTTTAATTTCTAAAAGCCATCTGAAAGTAGAGTTGATTTGGAGGGAGAAAGAGATTAGAGCTCTTGATGGGAAAACAAAGCTACAATAGCAAAATTTCTTTTGTTTCTTGCTCCTCTACCAATAAATATTGATTGACGTTTCTCACTGTCATCCCTAATTTAATGTTTAAAATTTGACCTCTTGCTCCAGGGTAATATCCATTTTCACTTCCTGTGAATCTGGGAGTTCTCTTTTATATTTTCTTTCTCGGGGATAAGGCTTAAAGTGAGCTTTCAATGCATGCTTATGACCAGTGTAAGATTTATACAGAGAAGAAATTACAAGTAAACAGGGTTGCTAGATAGTCCGGCTTTGCCTGATTTAGAAGTAAATCTCAAATTACTAGTTCTCTTCATTCAGCCAGCTTGTTTCCTGCACAGATTCCTCCTTGACCTGGCAATTAGAATCTTTTTTCCGTTTTCACTGTTACTTATCACTATGCCTATTTTGAAACACTATCACATAGAGCTTATGGTTGCTTTACTTTCAGTCCAGCTGGGCTTACCCAGAGTGCTCATCTTAAGTAAGAAGTTTCTTATAAATTTTTTGACGTTTTTTGTGTGTGTGAAAAAAAAAAAAGATTTTGTTCATTGATATCTCCCATACCCCACTGACTTTCTACTCATTCCTCCTGTAATGAATCACACAGTTTCAGTAGGCTTTACAGATTTATCTCCTCAACCTTTATAGAAATAATTTGTTCATAATTGAGTATGATGTGATGAAAAGAGAACCACATGTTATATTAAGAAATCTTGGTTATTCTTAGTGTGTCCCCTGTCCCCACCCAAGTGACTTCACCCATGTTTGCATCACCAGCAAAATGAAGGAATAAGATTACATCAGTTGTTCTCAACTCTGGGTACATATTAGAAGCATCTGGGGAACTTGAAAAATGCTACTTGGTTATACCAGATAAGCTAACTCAGATTACACTTAAGGTGAGACCTAGGCATTGGTATTAATACTATAGTAAATGGTCAACCAGCTTTAGAAGTCACTGGATGACTGATTTTCATGGATCTTTCCAACTTTATGATTCCTTTATTTTTATACTTATTGACTTGGACTCCCTCTCTTACCTAACCTTTATAGGTGGTTAAGGAGGAGGGCTTTCTTGATATGATTAGTTAATGGCTACTGATGTGAGCTATGTAGTCTTTATGTGACATTTTAACCATACTGAATAGAGAAGAATAAGTACAGTATAGAAAAGAGTTTATGTCCCAAATGTCTTAAGGTTTTCTTTCGTTCTTTTTTCCCCCAATATTTATTTATTTGGCTGCACTGGGTCTTAGTTGAGGGATATAAGATCTTCACTGCAGCATGTGGGATCTAGTTCCCCAGCCAGGAATTGAACCTGAGCTCCCTGCATTGGGAGCGTGGTATTTTAGCCACCAGACCACAGGGAAGTCCCTAAGGTTTTCTGGTTAATTTCTGGCTCCATAATTTAAAAAAAATGTCTCCTATATGCTAAATGTGCAGTTAAGGTGCCTTCTGCAGTGTTTTTACTGAGGGAGATTTTCAAGAAGCCATTCACAGAGGTACCATGAGCTGCAATGGTGCCAAGGTAAAGCCCACCCACCCCAGACTGGAGCACAGAGAAACTTCCCTACAGTTTTCTGCAGTTCCCTGTGCCTGAACTGTGACTACGGGTATCTAGTGGAAAAGGAGGTAGACATTGGAAGGCAGGAAGACAGAGAAGCTGTGATGTCCTCTAAGAAGTACAAGAGTTCAATGTGCTGTGGGCAATTTGGCATGATAACGGTAGAGAGGTAATGGGGGAGCATACTGTGAAGACCGAGTGTAAATTTTATCCATGTAATTCTTTCTCCTCACTTCCCTAGAGTTTAATGCAATCACTCAACTTCTCTCTTCCACTATGATACTAATGATATGTTTTCAGAAATTCTCATCATTCTATTTAGAAAAACTGAAACAACAGTAAATTCTATAAGTAAGAAAATAATTCAAAACATGCATATAGCAAATTCTTGGTTTGACTAAACTCTCTCATTGTGTTAGATGGAGAAGGCAACAGCACCCCACTCCAGTACTCTTGCCTGGGAAAATCCCATGGACAGAGGAGCCTGGTAGGCTGCAGTCCATGGGGTCTCGAAGAGTCAGACACGACTGAAGCGACTTAGCAGCAGCAACAAGAGCAGCATTGTGTTAGATTTTTAAATTTTTAAATTCATTCTTGTTTGGCCTAATAACGGCATTGTCCAGAGTTTATCTCCTTATCTTAAATCTTAATTCCTTAATTCTTGTTCTAGTAACTATTTGGCTAAATAATAGTTTTTCTTCACCAAAATCTTTCTTGTAAGTAGAATCAGGGTGCTTTCCTACACATATATTTCTGCCTAGGCTGAATAACCCTTAATCAGGTTGACACTAACACACCATTGTCAAGTCACTATACTCCAATAATAATAAAAAAACCCTTAGAATGGCTTTGCCATCATCCTGTAATTTATCTCCCCCTTTTCCTATCCTCTTTTTCATTCAGTTCGGTTCAGTTCAGTTGCTCAGTCGTGTCAAACTCTTTGCGACCCCATGAATCGCAGCACGCCAGGCCTCCCTGTCCATCACCAACTCCTGGAGTTCACTCAGACTCACGTCCGTCGAGCTGGTGATGCCATCCAGCCATCTCATCCTCTGTCGTCCCCTTCTCCTCCTGCCCCCAATCCCTCCCAGCATCAGAGTCTTTTCCAATGTGTCGACTCTTCACATGAGGTGGCCAAAGTACTGGAGTTTCAGCTTTAGCATCATTCCTTCCAAAGAAATCCCAGTTTCAGCTTTAGCATCATTCCTTCAGAATGGACTGGTTGGATCTCCTTGCAGTCCAAGGGACTCTCAAGAGTCTTCTCCAACACCACAGTTCAAAAGCATCAATTCTTTGGTGCTCAGCCTTCTTCACAGTCTAACTTTCACTTCCATACATGACCACTGAAAAACCATAGCCTTGACTAGACAGACCTTTGTTGGCAAAGTAATGTCTCTGCTTTTGAATATGTTATCTAGGTTGCTCATAACTTTTCTTCCAAGGAGTAAGCGTCTTTTAATTTCATGGCTGCAGTCACCATCTGCAGTGATTTTGGAGCCCAGAAAAATAAAGTCTGACACTGTTTCCACTGTTTCCCCATCTATTTCCCATGAAGTGATGGGACCAGATGCCATGATCTTTGTTTTCTGAATGTTGAGCTTTAAGCCAACTTTTTCGCTCTCTTCTTTCACTTTCATCAAGAGGCTTTTTAGTTCCTCTTCACTTTCTGCCATAAGGGTTATGTCATCTACATATCTGAGGTTACTGATATTTCCCCGGCAATCTTGATTCCAGCTTGTGCTTCTTCCAGCCCAGCGTTTCTGATGGTGTACTCTGCATATAAGTTAAATAAGCAGGGTGACAATATACAGCCTTGACGTACTCCTTTTCCTATTTGGAACCAGTCTGTTGTTCCATGTCCAGTTCTAACTGTTGCTTCCTAACTTGCATATAGGTTTCTCAAGTTCCAAAGAATAGCAAGGAGAGATAAGAAAGCCTTCCTCAGCGAGCAATGCAAAGAAATAGAACTCAGGTCTTCCGCCTTGCAAGCAGACACTTTAACCTCTGAGCCACCAGGAAGCACAGGAGAACTGTGCAAAAAAGAGTGTTACAACCTAGATAATCATGATGGTTGGATCACTCATCTAGAGCCAGACATTCTGGAATGTGAAGTCAAGTGGGCCTTAGAAAGCATCACTACAAACAAAGCTAATGGAGGTGATGGAATTTGAGTTGAGGTTTTTCAAATCCTGAAAGATGATGCTGTGAAAGTGCTGCACTCAGTATGCCAGTAAATTTGGAAAACTCAGCAGTGGCCGCAGGACTGGAAAAGGTCAGTTTTCATTCCAGTCCCAAAGAAAGGCAATGCCAAAGAATGCTCAAACTACCTCACAATTGCACTCATCTCCCATGCTAGTAAAGTAATGCTCAAAATTCTCCAAGCCAGGCTTCAACAATACATGAACCGTGAACTTCCAAATGTTCAAGCTGGTTTTAGAAAAGGCAGAGGAATGAGAGATCAAATTGCCAACATCTGCTGAATCATGGAAAAAGCAAGAGAGTTCCAGAAAAACATCTATTTCTGCTTTATTGACTATGCCAAAGCCTTTGACTGTGTGGATCACAATAAACTGTGGAAAATTCTGAAAGAGATGGGAATACCAGACCACCTGACCTGCCTCTTGAGAGGCAGCCCATAATTATGTCCAAGCATATTTAAGCATTTAGAAAAGATGAGAATTCAAATTTAGTGTAGATCAATGGACTGGTATATAAAAGGTCTTTGACAGATCTTGGACTGGTATCTAAAATATTTTGAAAAATCCAATATTCTTTCCTTTTTAAAGAAAAAAGCAGAAAAAAGTAAACATACCAGTAAGAAGCCCAAACCATCAGTGTTGTAGGAAAAGATGTAAATTTCTTTGACATTAAAACTTGGTGTGTGTATGTATATGCAATATGCCAAAATCGGCATCATTTTAATGAAAGATTTAAAAGTCTTTGTAATGAAAGACAAAAACTCCATCATCATTGCCAGCTCTCCTGATTGAGAAGTACTGAGCCATGTAATTAGACATGAGAAAGTAAGAAGAGTTATGAGTATTTGAAAGAAGGAGACAGAATTATCATCATTGACAGATGATGATGCTATATTAAGAAAAGTAGAAGTAAAATAATTAGAAACAATGAGATAGATCAGTAAAGTGATTAGTTTCATATGCACAAAAATATTTGAATCAATAGTTTTCCCCTATATTTCCTGTATATCAACCAAAAGATTGGTTAGATAATGTAGTGGAGCAAATTTACCAATTGCTGTAGCAACCTAAGAAGAAAAGATACCTAGAGATAAAATTAAGATGTGAGCAGAAGCTAAGAGAAGAAAAGTTAATACTTGGGAGATTTAACTGAAAAAGACCAGAAGAAATACTCTTTTTAGTTGAATGTGATAGCAAATGCATGTTCAAAATCAATTAAGATGATGATTTAACTGTCTTCTGAGGAAGGCAAGTTTTGGTAACTGGAGGGCCATTTGTTTGCCTGAATATCAGAACAAATTTGAAGAAGCAAGTGGAGGAGAAAAACTGGAATGTTTGTAAGCCACTCCCTATTTCAGCCTCAGATGAAGTTAATAATAAGAACAGACCTGTCTACTAAGGATTTTTAGTAGGGTGTGTTTTGCAAAACCTGTTCTCCATCTTTCTTATGAAAACTCCACTTATGTTTTCCTGTTCACTACAGTTTTTGCAGGGGAAGATTCCTTAAGTGCATCAGAGACATGCTGAGCTCATGTATTCTGGTGGTAGGAAGCATGGGATAGGTATGAAGGCAATCATGTGGACACTGTGCTATCTCCTGCTTGCCCACCCCCAGCTTCTAAAATTAGAGGACGTCTGGGACTTTCCTGGTGGTCTAGTGGTTAGGGCTCCAAGAGGGCACAGGTTTGATCCCTGACTGGGGAAGATCTTGCAAGGACTGTGGTGTGGCAAAATAAATAAAATTAGAGGACATCTGAAATCTAGTTTATTTTGAAAAAATGTTTGTAATATTTTTGACAAATTCCAATAATGTATGTAATATGAATTTAGTTAGGAAGAGACAAATCAAAAAATAAAAGGGCAGGGACTTCCCTGGTGGTCCAATGGCTAAGACTCAGAGCTTCCAATGCAGGGGGCCTGGATTGGGTCCCTGGTCAGGGAATCAGAGTGGCTCAGATGGGAAGGAACCTGCCTTCCTTGTCTGAGACTCAGATTCAATCCCTGGGTCCAGAAGATCCCCTGCAGAAGAGAATGTCAACCCATTCCAGTATTCTCGCCTGGAGACTTCCATGGACAGAGGAAGCCTGGTATGCTATAGTCCATGGGGTCACAAAGAGTCGGACACAGCTGAGCGGCTAACACACACATGCACACACGCACACATGCACGCAAGCAGGGAACTATATCCCACAGGCCACAACTAAGAGTTCACATGCCTCAACTAAAACCTGGTGCAGCCAAACAAATAAATGATGTTAAAAATAAAAATAAAAGGGCAAAGGCAATTCAAAATTACTAGATACAAACGGTCAATAAGTATAAGAATCATATGTTACTAATCACCAATATGAAGCCCATCCTGAGTAACACAGATATAAATTATTACCTATCAGATTAAAAATACCTATTTTTCATCCACTTGAAAATGACCTTCAAATGATAACAATTGTGAGAAAAACAGATATTATATGTTGATGTTGGGATATGAATTGGTACTATTTTTCTACAGGGTAATTTATAATTTCATTTTAAAACTAACATAATACAGCATTATCTTTGATCCACCAATCACAGTTCTGAGAATTTACACTAAAATGTAATTAGACACATGCACAAAATTGTAGGGAAGATCCCCTGGAGGAGGGCATATACTTGCCTGGAGAATCCCAGAGACAGAGGAGCCTGGTGGGCTATAGTCCATGGGGTCACAAAGAGTCAAACACAGTTGAGGTGACTGCACACACACACAAAAATGTATGCAAAAGGATATTCATTGTAAAACTGTGCAAAAAGTTGTGAAGAATTCAAACAGTCAACCATGGAGAATTTGTTAAATGATTTATGCTATTCTGTTGTGTTGTTCAGCCCCTAAGTCCTGTCTGACTCTGTGGGACCCCATGGACTATATGTAACACGCCAGGTTCCTCTGTTCTTCACTATCTCCTAGAGTTCGCTTGAATTCATGTCTATTGAGTTGGTGGTGCTAACCATCTCATCCTGCACCATTCTTTTCTCCTTTTGTCTTCAGTCTTTGCCAGCATCAGGATCTTTTCCAATGAGTTGGCTCATCACATCAGGTAGTCAAAGTATTACACACCATGAAAAGAATATTACGTACCCATCAACAATGATGTGGTAGATGTTTATTTACTGACTTGGTGAGATTTTCTATGACTTGTTACCAAGTGAAAAAGGCAATTTATATAACAAAATGTAATTTATGATATCATTTGGCTAAGCAAGAGTTCTCTATGTGTCTATAACAAAATCCATATATGTGTGTGTCTACACTCAGACATATTCTACATGTTTAGATGTCTAGAAGGTGGAATTTTTACTTTTTAAGCTTCTCTGTTTTCTGTTTTTTAATGCAGTAAATGTTATTAACTTCTATGATGGTAAAGATTTATATCCCTATCAGATATTTTCATATTTCCCTATCCCCTGAATGGGGGTAGGGGGTTTCCCAGGTGGCACTAGTGGTAAAGAACCTGCCTGCCAGTGCAGGAGACATGAGCGATCTGGGTTCAATCCCTGGGTCGGGAAGATCCCCTGGAGGAGGGCATGGCAACCCACTCCAGTATCTTTGCCTGTAGAATCCCATGGACAGAGGAGCTTGGCGGGCTGCAGTCCATAGGGTTGCAAAGAGTCAGACACAATGAAGAGACTTAGCAGGCTTGACTTGAACAATATTTGTCTTATTTTCTTGCTTCACGCTAGTTTGTACTTTTAAATGCTATTCATTTAAAGTGAAACCACAGCTTCTTTCCCTCTCCCTCAGGGAGCTACATTTTTCCTTGTATTTTTGGCAAGAAAGAGCTGGAAGGAGGGTGGGTCAGTGTCTTCCCAGCCTCAGTGGTGTTTATAGGTAAGAACATTCCTATCTCGGAATTTGTTCCAACACAGTCACCCTAGGCGATTCTCCTGAATCAAAAACTTTCTCAGTGTGTGTGTGTTTGTGTTAGAGGAGCCAGTAGAATAATAAATGAAGCTCTGGATGAGAACTCCTGGGAATGTATGCATATACACTTTCAGACATGAGACCTGAAACCATGCCAGTACATAGGGTACATGGACAATCAGACCACTTTTCTTGCAACTTTTCAATGTATTTTACAAACCAAACCAGTGTTTGCAGATACTCTTGCATTTAAATCCAAGTAAGATGCTGAAGAATTGATGCTTTTGAACTGTGGTGTTGGAGAAGACTCTTGAGAGTCCCTTGGATTGCAAGGAGATCCAACCAGTCCGTTCTAAAGGAGATCAGCCCTGGGATTTCTTTGGAAGGAATGAAGCTAAGGCTGAAACTCCAGTACTTTGGCCACCTCATGCGAAGAGTTGACTCTTTGGAAAAGACTCTGATGCTGGGAGGGATTGGGGACAGGAGGAGAAGGGGACAACCGAGGATGAGATGGCTGGATGGCATCACTGACTCGACGGACGTGTCTGACTGAACTCCGGGAGTTGGTGATGGACAGGGAGGCCTGGCGTGCTACAATTCATGGGGTCTCAAAGAGTCAGACACGACTGAGCGACTGAACTGAACTGAAGATACCACTTAGGATACTTTCAATGTGCCTGTTGAAAAGACAGAACAGAAGCTGTTGGGAGTATGGGAAATGAGAAAGGCAGGGCACTTGGGTCAAGTAAACCAGTCCTCCAGCCATATAATTTGATGTTTTAAATGTTAACACATCATTTCACCAGCAAAGAAATTATGGGGTATCCCAGACAGAGAAATCGCTCAAATCTTAAATGTAGGATCCAGAGAGAGGACAGAATCTTAGCAGTGGAATATTTTAGCAACGTCTGGGTCTTCTGAGGAGCTTTAAGTGTATGTGTAGTAGAGTTTACACTATAGAAGAAAGTGACTTGCTGTGTTTATTCTCTTGTGCAAACTTGTGTGTCATCATCTAGTCAGTCAGTCATGTCCAACTTTTTTCGACCCCATGATCTGCCAAGCTCCTCTGTCCATGGGATTATCCAAATAAGAATACTAGAGTGGGTTGCCCATTCCTTCTCCAGGGGATCTTCCTAACCTAGGTATCAAGCCCAGGTCTCCCACATTGCAGGCAGATTCTTTACCATCTGAGCCACCAGGGAAGCCCATGAACTTGTGCAGATGATGTCTGCATTTGCTCCAGTGTGTGTTCCTTTGTCACTGTGTTCCAGTGTCACTGTTTTTAGTGACATTAGTCTTAAAGTGCTAGGGTTCTCACCTGTGTTCCTGATGTACTAGTAAGTGACTGGGCTAACATTTTATTTTATAAAAGCTGGTAAAGAATCTGCCTGCAATGCAGGAGACCCCAGTTTGATTCCTAAGTTGGGAAGATCCCCTGGAGAAGGCATAGACCACCCACTCCAGTAATCTTGGGCTTCCCTGGTGGCTCAGATGGTAAAGAATCCACCTGCAATGCGGGAGACCTGGGTTTGATCCCTGGATTGGGAAGATCCCCTGGAGGGAGGGTATGGCAACCTTCTTGCCTGCAGAATCCCTATGGACAGAGGATCCTAGTGGGCTACAGTCCATGGGATGGCAAACGGTCAGACATGACTGAGCAACTAAGCACAGCACAGCACAGAAAAATAGCTAATAACGTACCTGAGTTGGCCCAGCGGATCATGTACTTTACCATATTGACTGGCTACTAGATCCAGAGTATGTTTTCTAGAGAGGGAGTTATGGGGGAGGCAGGGATGGAAAATGATACATTTCCTTTATTTATGTCTTTTACTCTCACTAAGAAAAATGCTGGTTACTGCAAAAGTGTCCAGATATTTTAATATTTTTCTGCAAGTTTTATATTATCATTTATGTACTGCCCATTTCCTAGAGAGGAAGGAAAAGCTAGACAAAGGGAGTGGTTAGTGGGCCAGAGTGTCTTTGTTTTGTGTTTCCAGCATTTGCTTACCCCTGAGGAGGTCACAGTATGAGGCATGCAAGTAGGGCAAAGGATTCCCTATTCAGCACTTAAATCAGCAAGTCACCAGAACTGGCATCGCTGTGGCAGCTGTGGGGAAACTCCAGAGGATCTTCTGTGAATGAGATGAACCAGACACTTCCGCTTGCTTCCAGCTGGGGGATGTTTTGTCTTCTTTGAGGGCTACTCAGATGACTTTTATGATGCTCCCAGACCATCCCAGTTTTCATCAGGACTCTTGTTGACTACCACTAGCTATGCTAAGTCACTTCAGTCGTGTCCGACTCTGTGCAACCCCATAGATGGCAGCCCACCAGGTTCCCCCATCCCTGGGATTCTCCAGGCAAGAACACTGGAGTGGGTTGCCATTTCCTTCTCCAACCACTAGCTAAGCTTATTTCATTATTACTTGTCAAAGGTTAACTGAGAGAAGGAGTAGCCAAGAACTAAGAAAACAGGCATAAAATGAAAGGGAAAAAAAATTTGAATAGGTACAGCTGATGGCCTAACCAGGAACGAAAATGGTTCCAAAGTGAGATCAAAGGAATAAAAATAGGAACACAATTTGGTAAACGGATCAAGGCTCTTGAGCCCATTATGTTTTTTTTTTTCCCTTTTAAAAAGATTTCATTTATTATGTGTTGATTAGATGATATAGTGACATGATTTAAATTTCAATAAGTACATAGATTACATCTTAAAATGTCTTTCTTCTACTGCTGTCCCCTCATTACCCAATTTGCCTTTCACAGATATCTGATGGTATCACTTTGTTGTGAATCCTCTTCTGGACATGCAACATACATGTGGAACCATAAAAAGGAAGATATATTGCTATATTAGAGCAATATAATATAGATATTGATACTATATCATATAGACAATATCTATCTTCTCTTTTATGCAAATGGAACATATGATAAACACAGATCTCTTGATACAAAGCTATCTTTTGGTGTGCCATTATGTCTTTAAAATTGAGAGTGATAAACATATTGAAAGTCCTTTTTGCTAAGGACCTTTTCCCAAAGTATAGAACTTGGGTTCTCAAGCAATGACTTCTCCAGCTTTAAAGTCTGTCTCGGTCTTTTTCACCAGTGTTAGAAGAAGCATGCATCAAAAGTTGATAGTACTATCATTCCTGACATGGCAGGAGTAAAGTCAGAGCCTGCTGACTAGAGCAGTTCACTCCCAGAGGGCTCTGATCTTCTCATAAAACAGCTGGCATTGCCTGAAAGGGAGGTATTGTTGGTAGGTAAGCCATCATTCTACGGGCTGGGAGTCAGCCAGCATCTCATATGACAAACAGGCTGCTGCTCCACTTCTCTTTGTTTGCCCAGACAGAAATGATTGCCACACATTTCAGGGCCAAGGTAAAAACCTGGCCTTTTGCATTATATGTGATGTATTAACTTGCTCTCAGGAGTGAGATATTCTAAATTGCTAGATATGACAACAAAATCCAACTTAAATAAAACAAAAACAAAGCCAGTTAAAAGCTCAATTGGCCAAGAGGCTAATTATTACTTTTGTAAAGTGACCATCCATTTTTTTTTAAATTAGAGTATAATTGCTTTACAATGTTGTGTTAATTTCTGCTGTACAAAACAGGAATCAGCTGTATGTATACATGTATCCCTCCCTCTGGATTCTCCTCCCCACAATCCACCTCTCTAGGCTGTCCAGGGCACTGAGCTGAGCGCCCTGTGATGCGCAGCTGCTTCCCACTAGCTGTCGGTTTTGCGTGTGGTAGTATATGTACAGCAGCGCTACTCTCCCGATTCATCCCACTCCCTCCTTCCCCTGCTGTGTCCACATTTCTATTTTGTATGTCATCTGCTTTCCTGCCCTGAAAATAGGTTCATCTGTACCATTTCTCTAGATTCCATATATATGCTTTAAAATGCCATATTTGAGCTTCCCTGATGACTCAGTGGTAAAGAACCACCTGGCCAATGCAGGAGATGCCTGTTGGATTGCTGGGTCGGAAGATCCCCTGGAGAAAGAAATGGCAATCCACTCCACTATTCTTGCCTGGGAAATCCCACGGACAGAGGAGCCTGGTGGGCTCTCATCCATGGAGTCGCAAAATTGTCGGACACGACTGAGTGATTAAAACAACAATTTTTGTTTTTCTCTTTCTGACTCCCCCCCCACTTTTTTTTTTTTTGCAGGGAGTGGTAGAAAGATTTGGGGTGTTGCCAAAGGAGAAAGAGTTTCATACTTCAGTAAATATTTCGTTTACTTCCTTTCACCAGGCAGTTGTAGCTTTGTGGGAAACATGCTAGCTTGAGCTTCAAGACACTTGACTAGTAACTGTGCTACTTTGGAAAGGTCATTTAATCTCCCTGAGCTCCTGTTACTCATTTATAAAATGAGGATAACAATACTTCCACTAACTGCTGCACAATGTGGTTAACATGACTAAGTGAGATATGACGTGGAAGCGTTTATCAGCTGCAAGGTGTGATCCTGGTGTGATGGCTATAGGGGTTTTGTTTTCCCCAGAGAAGATGCTGGTGTTGGGGTACTGGGGGAGTAGTGGAGACCCCACACCAGTTCTCTCTCATCAACCCAGGTCCGAGAGGCTAGAAGGAGAAACAAGGGTCAGTCTTTAGTTCGCAGCTCTCATTTCTCTATTAATACGCACAGAGAAATAATTTTCAGGCTTTTCCCCTCCATGCAGTAAGAGACCTTTCCTTTAAATGTTAAAGAAGCTCATTAACTACCCAGGCTTGTCTCTAGTTCCGCTCTACTTGATCTAGATCTGTGTTGTCCCAGAACAGTAGCCACTAGAGACTTGAGATTATTGAACTCTTGAGATGTGGCTGCTCAAAACTCTATGGGAATAATAACCAACCCCTAAACTGAAATTGGGGGCAGGAGGAGAAGGGGACGACAGAGGATGAGATGGCTGGATGGCATCACCAACTTGATACATGCGAGTTTGGGTGAACTTAGGGAGCTGGTGATGGACAGGCAGGCCTGGCGTGCTGCGGTTCATGGGGTCGCAAAGCGTCAGATATGACTGAGCGACTGAACTGAACTGAAACTGAAATATCTTATTAACATTTTTAACACTGAGTATATGTTTTAATGTTAATGTTCTAGAGATAATCAGTTAAATGAAATATATCAAAATACATTTATGTTTCTTTTGACTTTTAAAAATGTGGCCGCTATAAAATTTATAATTCCATGTATGGCTCACTTTGTACTTCTACTGGCTAACACTGCTCCAGACGGACAGAGGGGAAGGACAGACCTGAGTCCTGATGGCTTTATTTACATGCCTCTTGTGTTTCTCAGTGTCTGTGTGCCCTGTGTGGGGCTCTCTTTCCTTGTCAGTCCAGTTCTTAGGCAGCTAGTTCTTTAATGAAGAACATGAAGAAGTCAAAGGTCAATAGGAAGACTATTCCATCACATGGTATAGCAGAGGCACTCAGTATGCATTCATTCATTCATTCATTCATTTACTCTTGCATTTAATTAAAACAGAGAAATTTGGTAAGTTCATATTTTGAGAATTCACTCTAATGAATTCTCTAAAAGAGTGATACTGTGACTGGATTTTGTTCTGTCCTGTGTCCAAGTCACTTATTAGAATCTTATCTATAGAAGCGTTTTTACCTGTGTTGCTTATCTCCCTTATGAAGGTCTAGATGCTTTGACATCATGGAATGGGTTTTACATACCTTGCTTTGCAACTAACAGTTACAACAGCTATCCTATCGTTGTTTAGTATTACGAGTTCAGTTCAGTTCAGTTCGGTTGCTCAGTCGTGTCCGACTCTGTGACCTCATGAATCACAGCACGCCAGGCCTCCCTGTCCATCACCAACTCCCGGATTTCACTCAGACTCATGTCCATCAAGTCCGTGATGTCATCCAGCCATCTCATCCTCGGTCGTCCCCTTCTCCTCTTGCCCCCAATCCCTCCCAGCATCAGAGTCTTTTCCAATGAGTCAACTCTTCTCATCAGGTGGCCAACGTACTGGAGTTTCAGCTTTAGCATCATTCCTTCCAAAGAAATCCCAGAGTTGATCTCCTTCAGAATGGATTGGTTGGATTTCCTTGCAGTCCAAGGGACTCTCAAGAGTCTTCTCCAACACCACAGTTCAAAAGCATTAATTCTTTGGTGCTCAGCCTTCTTCACAGTCCAACTCTCACATCCATACATGACCACAGGAAAAACTATAGCCTTGACTAGACCAACCGTAGCCGGCAAAGTAATGTCTCTGCTTTTGAATATACTATCCAGGTTGGTCATAATTTTTCTTCCAAGGAGCAAACGTCTTTTAATTTCATGGCTGCAGTCACCATCTGCAGTGATTTTGGAGACCCCCAAAATAAAGTCTGACACTGTTTCCCCATCTATTTCCCATGAAGTGATGGGACCGGATGCCATGTATGTAATGAGTCTGTTACTTTATCTTTCTGACCACAATGGTAACTGGAACATAAAATGCTTTGTAATTAATTTGATGTTGATGATAAATGCATTTTTAAAAATATGGCTTAAGATACATTGAATTGCCTTTGTGCAAAAACATCTTATTTTCAAATTATCCTTTTAGATAGGCTAAATTCTTCCCAGATTGAATTTTGGCTGATGAAGAAACACTATTCCTAAAATACAGTCTCCACCCACTTTTGTCATCTCAGCAACAAACTAAAAATCGTTACAGGAGCAAGCTGACAAACCCTGAAGTAGGAGAAGAACAATAGAACAATCATCTCACGAACCTGGCAGATCAGGGAGTGAAAGCTCAGCGGGCAATGGAGCAGGTTGGGTGGGAAACAGCCAAACAACACAGCGAACACGCAGCAGGCCGCCGGCCCAGCAAACCCCCAGACTCTGAACAGCCTCCTCCAGCGCAGAAGGGAGGCTTGGGGGAAGGGCTGGGATCAAAGAGAAGCAGGCGACACAGCCAGAGCCGTGTCTGCTCTTTGAGCAAAGATAATGGAATCCTCTCTGGGGTGAAGAGAATGAACACACAGAGAGATTTAAAAACATAACAAACCAGAGCTGATTGGATTCCTTTATTCCATACCTCGGACTCATCAGGCTTGTCCTCAGTTCCAAATCTCTCTATATGGACTTACAGGGTTAGAAAAATAAGTAAAGGGTGTCCCATTGAGGGTTTTTGCAAACTGTGGGTTGCACCTCCTTAGTGTGTGAAACCAGTGGGTAGAGATTTGCCTGTAAAAATGAAATAGAATGGAGTGGAAAGTGGAAGGACTTGCATGTACTAAGGATAAATATTGCTCTATGACATTTTTGTCATGTGTGCTCATGTGTATTCATGTACACGTATGTGTTTGGTATCAGTAAGACATCTTTCTTATTGTGTGTCTCACTCAAACTGCAAAACTCAGTGGAAACTGATCTAGTCTATCCCATTGCCTTACTGTTGGGGAATACTAAAATCAATTTTAAGAAATGAAGCCTTCAGGGATAGAGGTTTCATGAAGCTCCCTGACTAATCCTCAGTCAGGGTATTCTTACATTCCACAAAGGTAGGGGATTTCAGACTCCACCCAGCACCTCAACAAAAGCCGTCGAGGCTTCAGGAAAGAACTCCAGGATCCAGCATTTCATTCTGATGAGGCTAATGCTCTTTGTCAGAAACTGTGGGCAACCTTCCTGTTAAGCCCCCAATTAAGGAGAAGGAATGAAAAAAAAAAAGTAATAGCATATCTCAAATGTGAGCCTGCCTCTCAACCACTCTTCATTAGGGAACCCGGAAACGGTGGACACTGTTCAAGGAAAGTTCGGGGGTGGTTTTGGGGAAGAATGAAACAGACTCCTCTCTCTTTACTCCCAACTTTGCCCTCAGCATACTTATCTCACCTTGATTTATGTCTTGAGATGTTCATCAAATTTAGCCTGCAATTTGCTTGAAGATTTAAAAGTTGACAAGGATGAATAAAGGACCAGACAGAGAAAAGAGCAGACGCTAAGAGATTCTAGCAGAATGTGAGGATATTTTCCCATCCACTCTAGAAAATCACCAGTGACAAAGTGACCAGATTGATTTCCAAGTCTCAAGGAATCAGAAATAAAACTCAGCATCGACTGATGAAGCAAGGGTCCTAAACAATTTCCGTGAAGCATCCAAAAGAATGAAAGGGGCGAGAACTGGGCGGAAGACAATTCACTGAAAGATGTCCTGAGCAAAGTCATTTAACAATAAAAGGCAGATCTCTTCCCACCCAGAGGCAAAAGAAGGTACTAAAGGTTTTCCGATGGTGTGGTCACTAAACACACCATTTAAAGATGAGCAAACTTCTTTATCGCCTCAGAAATCAGAGTAAGGCATCTGAAACCTAAGCTGTAGGAAATCCCGCTGCTCAAATGAATGATCCACTGTGACACTGAAACAGCGCGATCACTTTCAGAGCAGGAGGCTGCTGGCTTAACCCTCCCAGGCATTCAGTTCAGAGAAACAGACATTCCCTCAGCTGTATCAGAGACACGGATGTTAGCTGTAATTATAGTCTGCTAATCTGGTGCAGCCTTAGTCAAACAAACAGAATCAGCACGTTATCATTAGGAAGGCCACGCAGTCTCTCTCTCTCTCACTGGTCTGAGAGAGAGAAGACTTTTGAAGAGTTGACTGGCTGTTTCCAGCTTGCCTCTATCTAATCTTCAAGGAGCTCAGTTTCTCCAAATGAAGAAATGTGTGCCACCCTCCCATCTCACAGAGTTGCTGGGAAAAACACAATAAAGGCAGTGTTTAAACATGTCGTAACTGGGCACTGAATTGCTGTGCACGAATGTGTCCCATTCCACCCCCCTCCCTCCCATCTACCCTGGGAAACTGGCATGGAATGGGGCGCATTCTCTGCTTTTCAGGCCTTCTCTCCTTTCAGTTAAACAAGTCTGAAGCCTTGGGAACATGCTGTCATATTTTAGATGCAGAGGAGTATTTAAAGTTAAGTGATTGGTTTCTTGAAGAGTCCCTAATTCTTAATCAGAAAAATGAATCTCTTACAGTGGGAATTTCCAGTTAGCTGGAAGCTGGGTGGAGAAAGTGAAAGCGAAGAGAAGCCAGATATAGAGATAACTTTGAGGAAAGGTCTTGTCAATAGTTCCTTGAGATCTTAGCATAACAGGCAGACTTAACCTCATTTGTGAGCCCTTCCTCTGCACTTGTCTTTTTCCTTCTTTCCTCCCTACTGTCAACCCTCCTTCCTTCCTTTTTTGAAATACAGTGTTTTTTAGAGCAGTTTTAGGTTTACAGCAAAACTGAGAGCAAGGTACAGAGATTTCCCATGTATTCCCTGCCACCACACATGCATAGTTTGTTAATTTTTTTTTAAACCAAAGATGATCCTGTACCGACACATAATGATCACTCAAGTCCGCAGTTTACCTTAGGATTCATCCTTGGTATATATCTATAGGTTTGGACAAATGTATAACGGCATCTATTAATCATTAAAATGTCACACAGAGTATTTTCACTGCCTCAAATACTCTGTCCTCTGCCTTTTCATCTGTCTCCTACCGTTTCCTCTGGCAACCACTGATCTTCTTATTGCCCCCATTTTTGCTTTTTCAAGAATGTCCTGTAGTTGGAAGAATGTCCTGTAGTTTTACAGTTTTGTGTTTTAAATTTCAGATTGATTGCTTTCACTTAGTAACATGTATTGAAGTTTCCTCCATGTCTTTTCATGGATTGATAGCTCATTTCTTTAGCACTAAAGAGTATCCTATTGCTTATCTGGTAGCTCAGCTGGTAAAGAATTCACCTGCAATAAAGGAGACCCCAATTTGATTCCTGGGTCGGGAAGATCCTCTGGAGAAGGATATCCAATACTCATGGGATTTCCTGGTGGCTCAGACAGTAAAGAATATGCCTGAAATGTGGGAGACCTGGGTTTGATCCCTGGGTTGGGAAGATCCCCTGGAGGAGGGCATGGCAACCCACTCCGGTATCCGTGCCTGGAGAATTCCATGGACCAAGGAGCCTGGCAGGCTACAGTCCACGGACTCGCAAAGAGTGGAACATGACGGAGCAACTAACACTTTCACTTTCATTCATGAATGTAGAATGTCTTTTCATTTACTTAGTTCTTTGATTTTGTTTATCAGAGTTTTGTAGTTTTCCTCAATCGTCTTGTACATATTTTGTTAGGTTTGTTTTAATACCTCAGTGTTTCATTTTTGGAGGGTATTAGTGTAAATGATATTATGTTTTTAATTTCAAATTCCATTTGTTCATTCTTGGTTTGTAGGAAATTGATTGACTTCTGTATACTAACCCTCTATCCTGCACTTTCCTCCATTTTTTATCAGTTATTTATAAATGTCTGCCTTGTGCTAGCACAATCTGTACCCAGAAGCTCAGAGTTTAGTGAGCAAGGTAGATAAATAAATATAAAAGTTAAAAACATGTGTGATTAGTCCAGTATCATTTCATGGGTTTTACAATTAGCTACTGACATTTGATCTTCTGGGAAGGTGACACAACAGGAGATGAAATATGTGTTTCTTGTGTGTATCTTCCTGTACATGCTCTTCAAGGGCTGTTGAACTTCCCACACTTCCTAAGTATTCTGTGTATATATAGTTTTACTTTTTTTCAATTAGAGTATAATTGATTTACAACATTGTGTTCATTTCTGCTGTGCAGTGAAGTGAATCAGGTATACGTACACATCTCTCCTGTCCCTCTTGGACTTCTCCACCCTATCTCACCTACCTAGGTCATCACAGAGTACTGAGCTGAGCTCCCCGTGCTACACAGCAGATTCTTACTAGCTATCTGTTTTACACATCGTAGTGTATATATGTCGATCCCAATCTCCCAATTTGTCCCGCCCTCACCTCATGGCAGTAAGTGAAGAGGAACTAAAAAGCCTCTTGATGAAAGTGAAAGAGAAGAGTGAAAAAGTTGGCTTAAAGCTCAACATTCAGAAAACTAAGATCATGGCATCTGGTCCCATTACTTCATGGCAAATAGATGGGGAAACAGTGGAAACAGTGTCAGACTTTTGGGGAGGGCCTCCAAAATCACTGCAGATGGTGACTGCAGCCATGAAATTAAAAGATGCTTACTCCTTGGAAGGAAACTTATGACCAACCTAGACAGCATATTCAAAAGCAGAGACATTGCTTTGCCATCAAAGGTGTCTAGTCAAGGCTATAGTTTTTCCAGTGATCACGTATGGATGTGAGAGTTGGACTGTGAAGAAAGCTGAGTGCCAAAGAATTGATGCTTTTGAACTGTGGTGTTGGAGAAGACTCTTAAGAGTCCCCTGGACTGCAAGGAGATCCAACCAGTCCATCCTAAAGGAGATCAGTCCTAGGTGTTCTTTGGAGGGACTGATGCTGAAGCTGAAACTCCAGTACTTTGGCCACCTGATGAGAAGAGCTGACTCATTGGAAAAGACTCTGCTCTGATGCTGGGAGGGATTGGGGCCAGGAGAAGGGGACGACAGAGAATGAGATGGGTGGATATGGCATCACCGACTTGATGGACATGAGTCTGAGTGAACTCCGGGAGTTGGTGATGGACAGGGAGGCCTGGCGTGCTGTGATTCATGGGGTTGCAGAGTCGGACATGACTGAGCGACTGAAATGAACTGAACTCCTTCCCCACCTGTGTCCATATGTCCATTCTTTATGTCTCCATATCTATTGGTGTCCTACAAATAGGTTCATCTGTACCATTTTTCTAGGTTTCACATATGCTCGTTATCTATATCCACATATATGTGATATTTGTTTTTCTCTTTCTGAACCTTCTTATTCTGGTAAGTTTTAAAAAATTACATACTTGAATTCATTTACATTATAAACTTTAACTTTGTTCTACTTTTGATGGTCACTTTTTCATTGTTTCTTTATATCCTTAGATTTTAAGAGAACTTTAAAAAACCAAACTGAAAGAACTTCATGATGAGCTAGGAATTTAACATTTTTAATTAAAATAGAAAAATATTTTAGAAGAGTTTCATGAACACTTTTTCTATATTTTTTCTAAAAAAACCTATTTTTGTCACATTCTTTCCTTAAAAATAAATTTGCCTGTTAAAGATAAATAAAAAACCAAACAAAAAGCCTTCCCCTCTCCTCAAAAAAAAAAAAAAAAAACCCAAATAAAGGACATATGAAAGAAGTCCTTCTCACTGGACCTTGGTGGTCCAGGGAGACTTTCTGGAGAGGTATGAAGTGAGTCTTATAGTTTTATTTTAGCCTCAGCCTTGCAATTTTTTTTTTTATTTCTGAATTTTGTTTGTTGTAAAGTGGCAAGATAATTTTGATTCACAGAGATTAATAGTTGCAAATAGTGACAGTTTTAAAATGCTATCTCGGGATGCTCTTTTATAAAAAGACATGGAAGAGAAGGTTGACACAAAATGAAATTCTGTCTTGAGTGACTCTGAGGATGACAGCACCAACACCCAAAACTGAATATATGCCAGAGGGTAATTTCCAGGAAAATGCAGCTTTTGACATTTTGTGTTTATTTCATATCAGAAGATAGGAAGCATCCTATAACCATAGAAATAATTGGTTCATTGAAAATCAAACATGAATATATATAATGTTTTAAAGTTGTAAAGCCTCATTTTCCTCTGACATCTTGTGGCCTGCTTTTGGTAAAATTTTAATGATTTGTTTATGAAACTCTTCACTTCTGGAAGTTCATGCAGCTGCTCAGCTTGTTGTTCAGAATTCTGCTGCTTCATCATTTCGGATGAATCTAGACCAATGTCATTTTACATTTAGCAAAGTTAGAACAGTTCACAGAGGCCCTTGTGTCCTTTCTGAATGTTACAGATGTCTAAGCTAGGTCATGCCACTACTCTTCTCCCTTAGTCAAGCTGAATTAAAATGTGTTTACTTAATGAATAGCTTGTTATAGAGAAAGCTGTTCTTGATGTTTCCTAGCAGTATGACACCATCACTATTCACTTGCTTATTTAAATCCAGTGGAATTAGATGCTAGGTCCTTCTGTTATTTTTAAGGTAAATGATTTTATTACTTTGCTAAGGCTGCTATAGTTAGTGTCAGTGCTCAGTTACTCAATCATGTTGACTCTGCAATGCTATTGGCTGCAGCCTGCCAAGCTCCTCTGACTGTGGGATTTCCCAAGCAAGGATATTGGAGTGGGTTGCCATTTCCGTCTCCAGGGGACCTTCCTGATCCAGGGATTAGGTGGCTTAAACAGTAGATGTTTATTTCCTCATAATCTGGAGATTGGAAGTCCAAGAGTAAGATCAAGGTCAAGATCAAGTTGTCTTGGACCAAGGTGATGGTTTGGTTTCCTCTCAGACCCTTTTCCTTGGCTTGCAGATAGATGGCTGCCCTCTCCCTGCCTTTTACCATGGTCTTTTGTCTGTGTGAACCTCCTTGACGTCTGTGTGTGTTAAAATTTCCTCTTATTATAAAGACACTAATCAGATTGGGTTAGGGCTCTCCTTAGTGGCCTTTTAAAAATTAAGTGTTACTTTAAATATTTTATTTCCAAATATAGTCACATTCTGATACACTCGTGGGAGGTTAGGACTTCAATACGTAAACTTTCGGTGGGGGTGGTCACAGTTCAGCCCATGTTATGAGTAAATATTTTGCCTTGGGTATTTTAATAATGACAGTAGATTTAAGTTTTCTGTATAGCTTCACAGCTTCTTCATTTTGTTTGGATTATTTTTCATTTAAGACAGGAAAGATTTTATCCAAACCCGTTAGAGAAAAAATGGATAGCTTGAGTCTGTAACAAAGTATCGTTTTTTAAAGTATAGGTCAATAATTGTATATGAGGATATACACTGCTACCTGCAAATTAACCGATTGGACCACAGCTTTTCCACGTTTAAATTAGAATCAACTTCCCTGTAAAGGCAATACCTATGTATCATTTTTAACTTGCGTATTTCTCTCTTTTTTCTTCTCCCTCTCCTTCAACAGAATCCACATCAATCTCCGCATAACCCTTCTCAAGGTCAGCCATGTCCACACAGGCCTCAGAAAACTCTCCCTCCTGCATGCCCTCACCCATGTACCAGTGAACAAAGGCACGCTTGGCAGGCATCAGGTCAAACCTGTGGTCCAGGCAAGCTCAGGCCTCAGCGATGACTGTGGTGTTGCTCAGCATGCACACAGCGCACGGTCCTTTGGCCAGGTGTCTGCCCGGTGTCACAGTGGGAGGCTGGTAGCTAATGTCAACTCTCAAGCCAGTGGGGCACCATTCCAAGAACTGGATAGTCTTGATGGTGACAGTCGCGGTACTGGCGTCTTTGGGAACCGGATTGCCATGGTACAAATGCAGCAGGCCGTGCATTTATCATGGTGAGGGCCACATTCCACTATCTAGTTAGCTGGCTCAAAGCAAGCACTGGTGACCTCTGCTACAGGGAGCCTTTCATGGTGGGCTTTCTCAGCAGAAATGACAGGGGCATATGTGGCCAGGGAAGTGGATGCATAGATAGGGCACCAGGTTGGTCTGGAATTCTGTCAGATCAACATTCAGGGCTCTAGGACTTCCCTGGAGGTCCAGTGGTTAAGACTCAGTGCTTCCATGGCAGCAGGCATGGGTTCCATCCCTGATCAGGGAATTAAGACTGCAGTGCAAAAGTGGCCAAAATAAAAACAAACAAAAAAATGCGAAACATTCAGGGTTCCATCAAACCTTAGGGAAGCAGTTACGGAGAACAAAACTTGACCTATCAATCTGTTCAGGTTAGTAAATGTTGGTTACTCAATATCAACGTTTCTAAGACAGAGGTCATAGGTGCCCTACCATGAAAGCACAATCAGAGTGCTCTAGGGGGTGTAGGTGGTGATGATGGAGTTGTAGGGCTCAACTACAGCTATGGAAACCTGGGGCCACTGAGTAAGTGGAGAACTGCAGCTTGGACTTCTTGCCATAATCAACAGATATTCCATCAGCAAAGAGGTGGACCTAGAACCAGTTCCCCCACCAAAGTGGTGGAGAACCAAGAAGCCTTGAAGACCTGTGACTGGTCAGTCAGTTTCTGAATTTGGTCCATGATGAGGTTAGCGATCCCCTTGCCAGTCAGTTCAGTTCAGTTCAGTTTCTTAGTCATGTCCGACTCTTTGCGACCCCATGGGCTGCAGCACATTAGGCCTCCCTCTCCATCACCAACTCTTGGAGCCTGCTCAAACTCATGTCCATTAAGTTGGTGATGCCATCCAACCATCTTGTCCTCTGTCATCCCCTTCTCCTCCAACCTTCAATCATTGCCAGCATCAGGGTCTTTTCCAGTGAGTCAGTTCTTCACATCAGGTGGCCAAAGTATTGGAGTTTCAGCTTCAGCAGCAGTCCTTCCAATGAATATTCAGGACTGATTTCCTTTAGGACTGACTGGTTTGATCTCCTTGCAGTCCAAGGGACTCTCAAGAGTCTTCTCCAATATCACAGTTCAAAAGCATCAATTCTTAGGCCCTCAGCTTTCTTTATGGTCGAACTGTCTCCTTGCCAGTGGTGTACTGAAAAAATGGTGGGCATAGTTACAGGCAACATCTTCCTTGTCTGTGGTGAGCTGCTCAAGGTGGAAGAGCTGGCAGCACATGCCTGTGCGAACTTCATCCGTGACTGTGAGTTCCAAGTCTGCAAAACTGCCCTAGGCACATGCCTCCCAGCACTTGTCTCTTTGAAGAAGATGACCAAGGAGTCATCTCCTGCCCCAGTGGTCTTGTCACTTGGCATCTGGCCATCTGACTGGGAGCCATGTTCCAGGCAGTAGTGCTCCCCTGCCAGCAGAGCTCCCAGCCAGCAGTGCTGATCTGGACACCATCTTGGCCAGCATGGATGAAGATGCACTGATACATAGTTGCTGTTTTATGGCTGCCCAGCTAGATGGCAGAGAGGAGGAAAGGAGGTTGTTGCTTCTTACAGAGCAACTCTGAGGCAGTAGATATAAGAGATCTGGGTTTGTATTCTTGAAGGGACTCAGAATCACTCTTTCCTTCCTCCACTGGAAAAAGGAGGGTCATCGTCTTTTCTGGAACGTGTCATAGGTAATGCAGTATTATTTAGTCTTTTACTGACCCACCATGTAGACATATAAGAGGGATATTACATAGCCACAACAAGTGAATGGCTTGCTAAGAGCTTGAGTTGTGCAATTCCTTACTGAAAAGCTGTGTGACTTTGTCCAAACTAAGGATATTGTCTAAGCCACTTTAAAACAGAGATCTCTATAATGCCATGGCTTAAGAAGAGAGAAGTTTATTTTTCTCTCCTATATCAGCTAACAGTGAAGTAATACACAGAGTGGGATGGGCAGATCAGTCTGTCCTTAAAAGATGGTTTCTATCTCTGGGTCCATCATGGCTGTTGCAGCTCTTGCCATCACATCTTCATCTCAGCCATCAGGAAC
The DNA here is from genome assembly GCA_917880005.1 of Nanger dama. Taxonomy (NCBI): domain Eukaryota; kingdom Metazoa; phylum Chordata; class Mammalia; order Artiodactyla; family Bovidae; genus Nanger; species Nanger dama. The sequence continues at coordinate 19,833,571 of CAKJTW010000020.1, forward strand.
AGAAAAAAGAGAAAGAAAAGCTTACCTGTATTTCTTTTAATGTCTAGGCTTGGCATATAAGTTCACTTGTATTCCATTCGTAAGTAAGTCATATATACTCATTTAGTTGTAAAGATGGTGGAAAAATGTAACCTATAATGAAGTGGCCATGGGCGCAGCTAAAACATGGGATTTGATTAATAAAGGAATAGAAGAATAATGAATATTGTTTTATGTCTTGAGTCCTGCAGAAGTGGAGCCTAAGTAAGGATTTGGATATAGCTAGTTCAAGTGCATTTACCTGAGAACTGATGCTATTGATCCCTGGAAACAGAGTGAGGAAGTGAAGTGAAGAGTAAGACAAGGAAAAGAGAAAGCCAATAAAGGGTTGCCACAGATAGAAACCACTGTGGCAAAATGAGACTCATTTACTCTGAGATTATCTGTAGAACCACATAGAATATGGCTCAGCAGTCCATGGGGTCACATAGAGGCGAATATGACTTAGTGACTGAACAACAGAATTGTTCAATGAAAGATGGGGGGCTGGGATATTTATCCACTGACTGCCATCCCTCATCATTTATTAATTCTCCTGTACTTCCAGGCTATAGCCCTGCTTAGACGGTATAAGACTGAAGCCAGAGCATTGCAGTATTCATGCAACCATTCACAAGTGAGTGAAGTGGCTCAGTCGTGTCTGACTCTTTGTGACCCCATGGACTGTAGCCTACCAGGCTCCTCCCTCCATGGTATTCTCCAGGCAAGGGTACTGGAGTGGGTTGCCGTTTCCTTCTCCAGGGGATCTTCTCAACCCAGGGATCAAACCCAGCTCTCCCTCATTCCAGGCAGACACTTTAACCTCTGAGCCTTGAAGAAGGGCATGACAACCCACTCTAGTATTCTTGCCTGGAGAATCCCCATAGACAGAGGAGCCCGGCTGGCTACAGTCCATGGGGTTGCAAAGAGTTGGACACGACTGAGTAACTTTCACTCAAGAGGTTTACTTTTATTTGGGAGCAAACACTTAAGATGCCCTGGGCCACATCCCTTTGGCCCATTTGACATGTGGCCCGGGCATCTTAAGTGTTTGCTCCTAAATAGAAATAAACCTCTTGAGTGAAAGTTGCTCAATTGTGTCCAACTCTTTGCAACCCCATGAACTATAGCCAGCCAGGCTCCTCTGTCTATGGGGATTTTCCAGGCAAGAATACTGGAGTGGGTTATCGTGCCCTTCTTCAAGGTATCTTCCCAACCCAGGAATAGAACTCAGGTCTCCCGCATTACAAGTGGATTCTTTACCATCTGAGCCACCAGGGAAACTTCTTGACCTTTGTCCTAAATATGTCAGTGATGGATAACTGGTAAGGAGAGAGAAACAAAGTTCTCTCAGGTTATTTAAGGAGGAAAAACATGGTCTGATCTCTTAGAGATAAGGAAATGACAGCACAAACCTAGATGGCTGGGGAGGAGATTTTGTGCTGGGAAATTGTGGGAGCTAACTAAAGTGCTAGTACTAGTTATTTGGTGCTAGTCCTGGAGGACCTTGAATATCATCCTGGAAAGTTTAAACTGGATATAGTAGACAAGTATATAGATTTTGAATTTCTAAAAATAAATACTTCTGTAATGTGTGGATTTGTTGGGACAGCCTAGAGGTAGAAGACCAGTTTTGAGATGGTTACAGTGATCTAAGCATGAGATGATGAAAGCTGAAACTAAGGTGAGGCTAGTATGGAGAACCAGGAAGAAAACTTTCAAAACAAAAAAAAAGTAGAGAAGGATACAATGGGAAAGGGTAACAGGGTCAAAGAAGGTAAAAGTAAAAATGTGGAATGACACAGGGGAAAGAAGGGATGGAGATTGGTGTGGGGGACAATGACCACATTGTTTCCATGAAGCTCACTTTGAAATGTGAAGAATTAAAATGTAAAATTGAAGTAATATGAAATTTTCTAACTAGAAAATATCCCTGGACAAGCATAGGAAAAAGGAAGAGTATGGTGGCAAATCGGATCATCATCAAGTGTCCGGTATCAGGAAGTCACCAAAGTTAAATTTTGACATTTTGCACCAGGCAGGCTTTAGAGTTGGTCATTAACTCTTCAGTTTGTTTTCAAGTCTGCTTTCTTGACCTAAATCATTCTAGTTCAGAATAAGTATAGGACTTAAATACAGAAAATTATAAGTAGTATTTTAATCTGAAGTATCCACATCTAATTCCTTCCTGAAAATGCAATAGATACAAAATATTTATGCTACTATTTGGTTTTCAAAGCACCCAAAGTAATCAAAATACTTTCTATTTCTTACCAAAGGAAATAAAAGCCTTATTACATTTTTAACACATTATTGACCAGGGATTTTTGCAGAAGCTAACACCTCTGGCGTTAATACATCTCTGATTAATAATGTGTTAAAATACTGAAAACAATACATTTTAGGCCAAACTGCATGTGATCAATTGCTCCATTTAACCATGTTAGGACAAAACCTTTTAAAAATTACTTTAAAAGTTACTGATGAATTGCAAGAAAATTACGAAAAATTCTTAAATATCTTTTATCCAGATTTGCTATTTGCCACATTTACCTTATCTCTCAGAGTCCCTTGGACTGCAAGGAGATCAAACCAGTCAATCCTATAGGAAATCAGTCCTGAATAGTCATTGGAAGGAATGATGTTGAAGCTGAAACTCCAATACTTTGGCCACTTGATGTGAAGAGCTGACTCATTTGAAAAGATCCTGATGCTGGGAGAGATTGAGGCCAGGAGCGGAAGGGGATGACAGAGGATGAGATGGTTGGATGGCATCACCGATGGACATGGGTGTGGGTAGACTCTGGAAGCTGGTGATGGACAGGGAGGCCCAGCTTGCTGCGGTTCATGGGGTCACAAAGAGTCAGACATGACTGAGCGACTGAACTGAACTGAACTGGTTTAATAATGTTCTTTAAAGCATCCTCCCTTGCCTTCAATATCCAATATAGGATCATACATTGCATTTAACTGTCATATCTCTTTTAGTCTCCGTATTACTAATCCATTACTTCATGTGTCTTACTCCAAAATTTAAACTTAAAGTAATAAATATCAACTGTATATTAATCTTGTATCCTGCAACTTTACTGACTTCATTTCAGTTCAGTGGCTCAGACGGTAAGGAATCTGCCTGCAATGCAGGAGACTTGGGTTTGATCCCTTGGTGGGGACAATCCCCTGGAGAAGGGAATGGCAACCCACTACAATATTCTTGCCTGGGCAATTCTATGGACGGAGGAACCTGGCAGGCTGCAATCTATGGGGTTACAAAGAGTCGGACACAATTGAGGGACTCACTCTTTCACTTTCACTTTCATCTCCAAATAGAGACAGTTTTACTTCCTCTTTTCCGATTTGGATGCTTTTATTTCTTTTTCTGGTCTGATTGCTGTGGCTAGGACTTTCAATACTATGTTAAATGGAAGTGTCAAAATTGGGCATCCTGTCTTGCTCTTGAGTTTAGAGGAAAAGCTTTCAACTTTTCATCATCACGTGTGGTGTTAACTGTAGGTTTCTCATATATGGCCTTTATTATGTTGAGATATATTCCCTCTATAGGACTTTCGATGAGAGTTTATGTCATAAATGGATGTTGAATTTTGTCAAATGCCTTTTCTGAATCTTTTAAGATGATAATGGTTCAGAAAGTAAAGAATCTTCCTGCAGTGTAAGAAACTCAGTTTTGATCACTGGGTCAGGAAGATCCCTTGGAGAAGGGAACAGCTACCTACTTTAGTATTCTTGCCTGGAGAATTCCGTGGACAGAGGATCCTGGCAGGCTACAGTTTGTGGGGTCACAAAGAGCTGGACATGTCTGAGTGAGATGATCATGTGATGTTTATCCATCCTTTTGTTAATATGGTGTGTTCCATTGATTGATTTGCAGATATTGCATCCCTAGAATAAATCCCACCTGATCAAGGAGTGTGATCATTTTATGTATTGTTGAATTCAGTTTGCTGATAGTTTGCTGATTATTTTTGCATTTAGATTCCCCAGAGATGTTGGCTTGTGATTTTCTTTCAAGTAGTATCTTTGTCTGGTTTTGGTATCAGGGTAATACGACATCAAATAATAAATTTGGGAGTGTTCCTTCCTTTTCAGTTTTTGGAATAGTTTGAGAAGGATAGACATTAGTTCTTAGGATAGACATTAGTTCTTTATATGTTTGGTAGAATTGCCCTGTGAAGCTGTCCAGTCTTGTACTTTTGTTTGCTTGGAGTTTTTTGACTACTAATTCTTCTTCTTTTTTTTTTTTTTTTAACTGAGCTGTGTGGCACATGGGAGCTTAGTTTCCTGACAGGGATTGAACTCGTGTCCCTGTATTGCAGGGTAGATTCTTAACCTCTGTACCTTCAGGGAAGTCACCAAAAGCATTTAGTTTTTAACCAATAAACATTGCGCTAGTTTAGAGTTTCTTAAATTGTTTTGGTTCATGGTACCGTTAGTGCCTCAATAATTTTCTCCCACCACCTACCTGGGCCAAAAGAAATACCGAAGAGTTCCATTTGTTAAATTGTTAGGTTTAAACACCTTAGTAAGTTTTCATGTTTTAACAACCAAGTAGCCATTTATAAAGCATGAAAATGAAAGTGAAAGTTGCTCAGTCATTCTTTGCGACCCCATGGACTGGGGCCTGCCAGGCTCCTCTATCCATGGAATTCTCTAGGCAAGAATACTGAAGTGGGTTGCCATCCCCTTCTCCAGGGGATCTTCCCAACTCAGGGATTGAATGCAGGGCTCCCACATTGCAGGTGGGAGCCACCAGGGAAGCCCTTTATAAAGCATATATACATACCTAAAGAAAAAGTGTTTAGTTTCATATTGAATAGACACAGTTACTAACAGGATGTGTGTACCTACTGGGCATAGTCCAACTTCAGTAACCTTGGAATGTTTGGACACTGCACTCTCATTTCCTGTTACCCATTGATTTTCATGTGGTCCTTGCTTTTTATTGCAGCAATCATGGGAAGCCCAGCTTTGCAAAGAAAGAAATGTCTTTGAAAGGAGTGTAGCATGATCTAATGAGAATGTGAATCACTTCAAGGGTAGTAGTACCTGACAGATGCTGCTATGCTGTCCTTGAAAATTTAAAATATCTTGTTGGGTCCCCTAGATTACCTCAGGTCATAGTTTGGGAACTGCAGTACTAGCTGATGGAAGATTCAAAGAGAAATAAGGAGGCCAATTATACTACTGCATGCAGAAACGTGGTCAAGTAGGTATTCCATAAGGCAGAATAGCACAATCAAGATGCAATGGACATTTTTTTTATTTTTGTGTTTGATCTGTTTGATTCTGGTATTTGAAGCCCTGATTTGTGGTTGTCTTTTTGCTGGACCGGTTCTGTGGTATGATTTTGGCTGTGGATTCAGTGATATAGCCTCTCACCGCCTTTTTTCTCATTCTGAACATAGATCTCTAGTCTTCCTGAGAATGTGGGAAACCTGATATTCTTCCAATAAATTTCTTTCTCTGTTTGTCAGCCCAACTACTCAAAGTTGGGACAAATAAAAAGGAATGTGACCAAGATTTCCAGTACTGGAAGACAGGCAAGATTATAGAGGGTATATTGCACTGATGTCATCAGTCACTACTTCCTCTCCTTGCTTTATGATGACATCAGAGCTCTGTGATTAATGTTAGGCAGATGAGAGGATGAATTTTAGGTAGAGTTATCCAAGTAGGGGGAATAAGGATGCACAAGATTTGCTTAGACGATAGATGCTTTTGGTAAACTCAAAAGTCATTAAATTTATGTTTCTCACTAGCAAATATTCCGGAAGGCCAGGTCTAGAGGTGTGTATTAGGAAACTAAATATCTGGCTCAGAAAGCAAGGGGAAAGGAAAGCAGTGTCTACCTGCATCAACTCATCAAGCAGGTGAATGAGTAAAACTCAGAAAGGCCTACTTTGAAAGAGGAAGTGAACAACATCAGGAAATGGAATCCTGGAAGCATGTCATGAAGAAAACGTTGTAGCAGAAAGAATTGCTCTACTGTTTTGAGTTAATGTAGGTTCCTCAAGTTGACATTACTTTGCCAACAAAGGTCCATTTAGTCAAGGCTATGGTTTTTCCAGTGGTCATGTATGGATGAGAGAGTTGGACTGTGAAGAAAGCTGAGCACCGAAGAATTAATGCTTTTGAACTGTGGTATTGGAGAAGACTCTTTGAGAGTCCCTTGGACTGCAAGGAGATCCAACCAGTCCATTTTAAAGGAGATCAGCCCTGGGATTTCTTTGGAAGGAATGATGCTAAAGCTGAAACTCCAGTACTTTGGCCACCTCATGCGAAGAGTTGACTCATTGGAAAAGGCTCTGATGCTGGGAGGGATTGGGGACAGGAGGAGAAGGGGACGACAGAGGATGAGATGGCTGGATGGCATCACTGACTCGATGGATGTGAGTTTGAGTGAACTCCAGGCGATGGTGATGGACAGGGGAGGCCTGGCGTGCTGCAATTCATTGGGTCGTAAAGAGTCAGACACGACTGAGTGACTGAACTGAACTGAAGTTCCTCAGGATGAAAAAGCAGGTTTGGAGATACACCAAGCAGAAGACATTAGCCTTTCCTTATTTCAATAAAATATAATAGGACATGAGTTTTTAGTGTATGAACTCTCAGTGAAATAGATAAAATCCATAATTTTGAAGTTGACAGGTTGTTCTGGCTTCCATGAAATGATGCAGTTTCTGATGTGATTCATTTTGTCCTTGGTAAGTGAAATCATGATGTCATGTATACATGCCATTGTTAGGTACACACAGACTCATGAGATTTCCATGCTCATCGGAAAGCTATGTGGTGGGAGTAGTTGGCACAAGAGCCTTTCAAATAGTAAGCAACACTGTAATTTATTCAAGAATAATGACTGATTAGAGCAATACTCTTAAAGGCACACGCCTTAATGTGAAACATCACATTATTTCTCAAAACTCAGTTTAAAACCAATTGCCTAAGTTGTTTTAATTATGCTTTAGGGTTCTAACTTGTCCACCCATCTTGTTGACCTATATGATGTTGTTCTTGTTTAGTTGCCAAGCTGTGCCCTACTGTTTTGAGATCCTATGGATTGTAGCTCACCAGGTTCCTCTGTCCATGGGACTTCCCAGGCCAAGAATATTGGAATGGGTAGCCATTTCCCTTTCTAGGGGAGCTTTCTGACCCAGGGATTGAACTCACGTCTCCTTCATCTCCTGTACTGGCAGGCAGAGTCTGGTATGCTTTATGTAAACTGCGTTGTCTGTGTTCTTATAAATCAAGTTCTTGTATGCCAACTCTTTCTCTCCACCATGGATAGAAGCTAGTTTTATTTAGAAGAGAAAACTCTTACCCTGTTGCAATACCAGGGGAGTATCATGCTTTTCTACTGTTGAAATGGTGCGTTATGAGATAATCGGGTGTGAATTTGGATTAAGATTCAATTACTGGGCTCATTTTTTCTTTCAGAATGATCAAAGACAGAGAAGGAAACCAACAGGTTGAGAAAGAATCCTTGTAAATTAAGGGAAGTTGTCTGATAAGAGATGAATACTGATGCCATGAGTCAGCCAAGACACATGAGTTTTCCTTTGGGTACTTGGCATAAAACATTTCAGGGAAACATTCTTATTCCTTTAGCAAATAAACGTGGGTGGAACTTCCTCGCAATTGATAGCAACCTGCATTTCCAGTATTATATCCTACCATTTCTTCCTACGTAGTCTAAACAACCACCTTATGAAGTTCCTCATGGTTTTCTTTCCATGCCAGGACCTTTTGTGACTGTTCTTTGCTCCTGCAATGTTTCTTTAATAATACCCTTAATCTTCTTCCTCTTTGCAAGCGTGCTTAGTCTATTCAGTCATGTCTGACTCTTTTATGATCCTATGCACTGTAGCCCTCCAGGCTCCTCTATGCATGGGATTCTCCAGGCAAGAATACTGGAGTGGGCTGCCATGCCCTCTTCCAGGGGATCTTCCCGCCCAGCAACTGAACCCATGTCGCCTGCATCTCCTGCATTGCAGGTGGGTTCTTCACCCACTGAGAAACCTGGGAAGCCCTCTTTCTCTTTAGTGTGGGGTCATTTGTTCCAGTGGTGCCCCCACAATGCTTGCTTCATAACTCTGTAAAGGCATGTAATTAACCACTTAGTTGTGTCTGACTCTTTGTGACCCTGTGGACTGTAGCCTGCCAGGCTCCTCTGTCCATGGGATTCTCCAGGCGAGGAGACTGGAGCGGGTTGCCATTCTCTTCTCCAGGGCATCTTCCCAATCCAGGGATCAAACCCAGGTCTCCTACATTACAGGTAGATTCTTTACCATCTGAGTCACCAGGAAGCCCTGTAAAGGCATAGGGTCAGCTTTATTGTGCTGTTTCTGTTTGTGTTGTACCTTCATAGGCAGAGTCTATTGCTTAGTCAGTTTTGTTCTTGCCATATTACAGGCACACTCAAAATGTCAAATTGCAGCCTATATATTCGTGTATAAATGGCCATACCTATTGTTTAGAATATTTTAAGCTTAAAATTCTGTTTCTTTTGATTTTCATGTTTTTAGTGGTGTCATTTGCTCTGCTGTAAGTGGTCTATGGAGACAGTCACTTAAATTCACTGAATGCTTTGTCATCTATTAAAAGTTGTATTTTTCTACGTGACTCCTAACATGTCTTACATCCTGGTTTTTTAAATTATTGTTTTATTTACTTGGGTGCATTAGGTCTTAGTTGTGTCATGTGGGATCTAGATCCCTGAAAAGGGAATGAACATGGCTCCCTTGCATTGGGAATGCAGGGTCTTAGCCACTGGGCACCAGGGAAGTCTCCTAAGATGTCTCATATGCTTAGTTTGTAATCAGGCCTTTCAGGGTGATCCTGGACGAATTACTTAGTCTCTTTATGACATGAAGAAAACACTTTCAAATTCAGAAGGTGGTTGTGAGTATCAAATGGGACAATATATCAGGAATGCATTTTGATTGGTTCAGTAAATGTTTATTGAGCAACTACGTAGGTGCCAGGAACTGTGCTAGGCACTAGAGATGACTAAGATACAGTCTCAAGTCTGGGACAAGTTACAGCCTAGAAGCCTTGTCTCACACATAATATGGATTCAGTAACTGCTTGTTTCCTTCTTCCTTTTTCTCCCTGGCCTATCAGATGTTTCATGGTGGTATTTGGACTGGAATGGGAGACAGCTTTATATTTTGCATTTACTTGTCATATGATCTTTAAATACAGTAATGAACCTTACTTCAAGAGGTAAAGCTAAAGTACAAGTCATTTCTTAATAGCTAAAGGGATGGTGTCATTTGGAAAGAACAAGGTCAGAAAAGAGCAGCCCTCCATCAGATGGGAGTTGTGTGCTCTTGGAAGAAGAATGTGTGGGAGTGACTGGCTCCATGCTGTATCAGCCTGAGAACAGCATTCAAGATTTTCTTATTAAAAAAAAAAAAATCATTCCTGTTTCATTAGCAAAGCAAACCCAGTGACTAATTTTCCTAAAGCATCAGTTTTATACTTGTGTTACATACCATAAAACAATTGCTTAAGAAGTTTATGCTAGTATTTTCAAAACAAGCCATCTAGTGCACTTGGCCTCAAGGAAAGCTGTCCACACTATTTAAACATGTACACTGGCCGATCAGTTTTGGCACATCCATCCTGCCCTACTGGTTTGCCTCACTTCAATTCATTTACCATCTTTTCTCTGCGTCAGTTATTTACATGTACGTCAAGTTGTGGCTGCATGATGGGAGATTCCTTACTGAAGATGAGCAATCCAGCAATTTATTCACAAAGATGTATTTAACTATTTAAAATTTTTAATATACTGAGATAAGAAAATCAGAAAAAGCTGAACTTCTCTTTTAAAGCATCAACTGTTGTCCGTTGTGGAGTTTGGCTAAGTGTTAATATAGTGAGTTATACCAATAACATATGATGGACAATTAACTCTCAAAGTAGGGGAAGGAATTCTTAGTAGAAGAATCTTTGAAAGCATAGAGTTAAAAAGGAGTGTTCAAGGATGTCACAAATGGATCAGTAGAATGTAAAGTGGGCAGTGAAGCTGGTACCACTGACTGTGCATTCTCGCTCAGTTCTGTCCGACTCTTTGTGACCCCATGATCTACAGCCACCCAGGCTCCACTGTCCTTGGGATTTTCCCAACAAGGATACTGGAGTGGGTTGCCATTTCCTCTTCCAGGAGAGCTTCCCTCATCTAGGGATTGAACCCCCATCTACTGCATTGGTAGGCGGATTTTTACCACTGAGCCATCTGGGAATCCCATCACTGACTGTTCAGTTCAGTCATTCAGTCCAGTCATTCAGTCGTGTCCAACTCTCTGTGACCCCATGGACTGCAGCACGCCTGGCTTCCCTGTCCATCACTAACTCCTAGGGCCTGCTCAAACTCATGTCCATCAAATCGGTGGTGCCATCCAACCATCGCATCCTCTGTTGTCCCTTTTTCCTCCTGCCTTCAATATTGCAGTTCTTCCCATCAGGTGGCCCAAGTGTTAGAGTTTCAGCTTCAGCATCAGTCCTTCCAATACACATTCAGGAATGATTTCTTTTAGGATTTACTTGTTTGATCTCCTGCAGTCCAAGGGACCTCAAGAGTCTTCTCCAACGCCACAGTTCAAAAGCATCAGTTCTTCGGCACTCAACTTTCTTTGTAGTCCAACTCTCACATCCATATATGACTACTGAAAAAACCATAGCTTTGACTAGACAGACATTTGTTGGCAAAGTAATATCTCTGGGTTTTAATATGCTGTCTAAGTTGGTCATATTTTCTTCCAAGGAGCAAGCGTCTTTTAAATTCATGGCTGCAGTCACCATCTGCAGTGATTTTGGAGCCCTAGAAAATAAAATCTCTCACTGTTTCCATTGTGTCCCCATCTATTTGCCATGAAGTGATGGGACCAGATGCCATGATCTTAGTTTTCTGAATGTTGAATTTTAAGCCAACTTTTTCACTCTCCTCTTTCACTTTCATCAGGAGGCTCTTTACTTCTTTACTTTCTGTCATAAGTGTGGTGTCATCTGCAAATCCAAGATTATTGATATTTTCCCCAGCAATCTTGATTCCAGCTTGTGCTTCATCAAGTCCAGCATTTCTCATGATATACTCTGCATGTAAGTTAAATAAGCAGGGTGACAATATACAGCCATGATATACTCCTTTCCCGATTTGGAACCAATCTGTTGTTCCATGTCCAGTTCTTCCTGACCTGCATACAGATTTCTCAGGAGGCAGGTCAGGTGGTCTGGTATTCCCATCTCTTTAAGAATTTTCCACAGTTTGTTGTGATCCACACAGTCAAAGGCTTTGGTGTAGTCAGTAAAGCAGAATTAGATGTTTTCCTGGAACTTTCTTGCTTTCTCAATGATCCAGCGGATGTTGGAAATTTGATCTCTTTTCTAAATCCATCTTGAACAACTAGAAGTTCATGGTTCATGTACTGTTGAAGCCTGGCTTGGAGAATTTTGAACATTACTTCGCTAGTGTGTGAGATGAGTGCAATTGTGTGGTAGTTTAGAACTACATAAAGAACGGTTTCCATGGAAACCGTTCTTTATGTAGTTCTAAGGTGAGACATTGTTCTGTGTGTGGGAACCACTAAGTATTTTTAAATAGCATAGTGTTAAGTCTTGCATTTCTGTTGATTGTCGTTGGTCCATCTGCCCACCTATCTCTTTGCCCACCTTGCCTCTGTGCTGCTGTAGCTGTCTGTCAGAACTTTCAGACTTCCCGGCCCAAGTACCATTCATGGACTCCAGCTTTAGCAGGTAGGACTTAGAGCCCTAACTCTAGAGCAACATGACATTTAGGATGCACAGCTGGAGGAGAATCTCTATAGTCTTAGTAGAAAGAGTGTGATGACTGTCCTGGAAGCTTCCTGTGATTTTGTAAGACAGAAGGAAATGTGCTTGCAGCACTTAGTGTCATTTGCAATTGTGAAGATTTTGTTCCCATGTGAACATTATGCTAATTTTTTTTTTTTGTAGCTGTGCAATGGGGCATTCAGGATATTAGTTCTCCAACCAGGGCTTGAACTCATGACCCCGCAGTGGAAATGCAGGGTCTTAACCACTGGACTGCCACAGTAGTCCCCCATGTGAATCTTAACTAGTGTGTTAGTCAATCACGTAGCACCAATGCAAACCTGATTCTTTGAAAGAAAGCCAAAACTTTGCTTATTCAGAGAATTGAATAAGTTTGCTCATTGTTTGCTCCCCATTCTGAACTTACCATTTTAAGTGAAGACGCTGAGGAAATGTCACAGATGCATGTAAGTCAGGGAGGTCATGGTATACTCCCCAGCAGCTGCTCCCACTGGGAAACAGAAATGTCATAAGGAGAGTCGACCTCAGCCCAAGAATAGGCATGTCTTATCTAAAAGAAGCAGCGTTTTCTTGCTGGTGATGAGTTTACAAATGATATCTGACTCCATCCTAGTCAATGAGATGCAAGAAGAGATTTCCAGGAAGTGTTCTGAAAGTGCTGGATGAGAAATCAGGCTGTTTATCTCCAGCTGATTGTGAGCAGGGACCACATAGCTAGAGTGTACTGGAAACTGTCTTGCATGCATATATCGCTCCTTCTTGGACCTCCCTCCCTACTCCTACATCCCACCCCTCTAGGTCATCACAGGGCTGAGCTCCCTGTGCTATAGAGCAGCTTCCCACGAGCTATCTGTTTTACACATGGTAGTAGATATATGCTAATCCCATTCATCCCACCATCCTCTTCCGCACTGTGTCCACATGTTCGTTTTCTATATCTGCATCTCTATTCCTGCCCTACAAATAGATTCATCTGTATCATTTTTTCTAGATTTTACATATATGCATTAAATGTCTGTTTTCCTCTTCTTAAAGCCATCTTAAGACTTCAAAGTTAAGTTAGGTTAAAGCTCTGAGATGAGAATAAAGACAGAAAGAATCAAGGCCTTGATGTCATGAATGAGCCATTGAGACAACTGCTGCTGAAACCCATTCTGCCTCTGGGCTTTTATGGTTTAGTTGCTAAGTTGTGTCTGACTCTTGCGACACTATGGACTATGGAACCCGCCAGGCTCCTCTGTCCATGGGATTCTCCAGGCAAGAATACTGGAGTGGGTTGCCATTTCCTTTTCAGGATAATCAAGGCATTTCTTTAAACCAAAATACTTTAAATGTTTATTTTTGTATTCCTTTTCTAGTTTATTGTGTTATGTCACTCCTTTCAGAATCATGCATCTCAGCTCTGTTGCTTTCTCCCCCAGTCATCCCCTGACTCTTAAGTTATTGTTCTATACTTAGGATGCTGACACCTGACTGATGTGTTTTCACTGTCAAAATCCTGCCATCATCCTGGGTAACTTCAATATCCTCCTATGCTGTGACCAGCATCCTTACATCAGGGACTGTGGATCCCTACTCTGATGATTTTCACCTCCATTCCTCCCCAGCACTGATTTCTGAAGTCACATTATCTTATTTGCTGTTTAACTTCCTGACCATGAAGTTCTGTGCCCATCACTTCTCCTACCTCTCCCACTTCCTCCCTTTCAACTAATTCTGTTTTCTGTCTCATCGTACGCTTCCAGCTCTGGCTTTCTTCCAGGTTTCCCATTTGTTCAGTTTCTTCCTAGTTTCACTCTCCTATCTAAACTGGCCCAGAACCTACGTTTCCACATCCCTATTTATCATCCTCTTATCAGCACTCTGCTTCTCTTCCCACCTCTGGCCTTCTACTAATATTTTTAATGGAATCAGTTTTTGTTTACCTTGTTATAATTTTAATAATCATTGACAATAACAACCAAACTTTTTTTTAACGTATTTTTAAAATAATTTTGTTCATTTATTTTTGGGTGTGCTGGTTTACCATTGCTGCAAGGGCTTTTCTCTAGTTGTGGCGAGCAGGAGGGGTACCCTCTTGTTGCGGAGCAGGGTTTCTAGAACACAGGCTCAATAGTTGTAGTACACAGGCTTAGTTGCTTCGTGGCATATGGGATCTTCCTGGACCAGGGACTGAACCCATGTCTCCTGGATTGGTAGGTGGATTCTAAACCACTGAGCCGCCAGAGAAGCCCTGGCCTTCTGCTGATTTTTTAAAAATACTGCTTAGCTTTTTGTGTGGTCTGACCATTATTTTTATAGCCAGTAATCCCAGGCAACGTGTTCCTGGAGAAAAAGTACTTAGGCCAAATCCACTTAAGTTTGTTATTTTCATCGGGACATTCAGTGCTTTTTTCCCCCATACTTTTCTCTGATATTGACCATTCAAAACGTTTACCTGCTCTTTCAGCCTCTGTCCATGTTCTCACTCCCTCATTCTTAGCAGATATCCTGACTGCCAGCTTCATATAGAAAATAGAAGCCACCAATTTAATTTTTCTCACATGGTCTTATGTCCAACTTTGCTGCCTCTTTCCCCATCTTTCCAAGTTCCGCTTCTGTTTCAAGGGAAGAGCTGCTGCCCCCACGCCCTTAGTGGAGAAGGGCCCTCCCATGGAGATTCTTGACTTCACCAAGTTTTGCCAGCTCTAGAGTTTTACCCGAGAATGAGTCAGATCCATGTGCGTTCTGTGTGTTCGCATTCCCCCAGTCTCTGCTCTCTCTGGTCTGTTCTCATGCAACCTGGCACGTGCTGGCTTGGGCCTGGCAAATTCCAAAGCAGCTGTTTCCTGCGACACACGTTACCAGAGCGGGGAGTCCACAGCTCCCCAGCCCTCGCCAGCTGAGGGCAGAGGAGTCAGTGGAGTTGTTGGCTCGTGATCAGCTGGCCTAGAAGAGCCTCCAGCAACATGTCTGCCTGCTGACCTTTGCTTTCCCTTAATTCTCTGTGACTAAACTCTCGCCTCACGCTCCTTCTCAGCGCCCTGATCTCCACTGAGATTAGAATTCCTGGCTGATGTCGTGGTTTCGATTGTGTTTTATTGCAAAGCAGCTTTTGTAGTCATCTTAAGCAAACAGAAATCTTGCTAGAAGGATGTTGAAAGTTCCAAGAATCACTGAAATTGAGGGAAAGGCTTGACAAAAGGCCAAGAAGCAGCTCAAGTCTAGAGTCGGAAAGGCAGAGGGCCACAGCCCCCAGCTAAGATGCGGAGGCTTTGTTGCCTCTACCACTGTAACTGTGGCGCCTGTGGCGAAGAACCCGTCTGCCCTGCAGGAGACGTAGGAGATGCAGATTGGATCCCTGGGTTGGGAAGATCCCCTGGGAGAAGGAAATGGCAACCCACTCCAGTATCCTTATCGGGAGAATCCCGTGAACAGAGGAGCCTGGCGGGCTGTGGTCCATGGGGTTGCCAAGAAGTGGCTCAGTCTGCGCTGCAGCTGTGAGCGGCTTCTGACTGTCCTGTCTTCTTTGTGATACTTACTCACAGTTCAAAGTCCGCACAGGAGCTTTAGCTTGTCTGAAACTGCGAGTTACTTGGCATGTTGTGACTGCCGGGCGGGGGGTGAAGATGATGGTAGAGAGGAAGGACCAGTTTCCTTCACGTTCCACAGTGGAAGTTGTGGTGTCTCAGCCTCTACACAGCTTCCTTTTGAACTTTCAGCTTCCACGCACATCCTTCTCATATTCACAGTTACGAAAAAGATGCTTCATTCCCGCTCGCTCAAGTAATAGCTGCAAATGAACTCCTTTACTTCCTAAAGGGACAAGAATCCTGATTTGTTTCACGTGCTTATAAATTTGGTAGTTTGGTGTTTCACTTCATTTACTTGAACAGGGAAACACTGCCATTTTATTTATAACACATGTGGCTCCATTTAAAAATGGAG
This sequence comes from Nanger dama, assembly GCA_917880005.1. NCBI lineage: Eukaryota > Metazoa > Chordata > Mammalia > Artiodactyla > Bovidae > Nanger > Nanger dama. The sequence goes on from CAKJTW010000020.1 coordinate 19,849,351, forward strand.
CTGGTCCAGGAAGATCCCATATGCCATCTCCATTGTCTCTGAAAATGAGCTTGAGAAATTTAAAACAATTACACTAAATAAGCAGGAGCATATTTACTTGAAAATATGATAAAGCATCTCCAAACTGATTTCCAACTAATTTTCTTTTTTTATTCCATCCGGCCTTGGAGGGGTTCAAAATATTGAGGTAGTTCTGATTTGCATTTTTCTGATAATGAACGAACCTAGAGCCTGTTATACAGAGTCAAGTAAGTCAGAAAAAGAAAAACAAATATCGTATATTACTGCAGATGTATGGAATCTAGAAAAATGGTCCTGCTGAACCTGTTTTCAGGGTGGGAATAGAGACATAGACATAGAGAATGGACATGTAGACACCTTGGGGGAAGGAGAGGGGGGGGACGAATGGAGAAAGGAGCGCTGAAATCTGTACATTACCATGTGTAAAACAGCTTAGTGCTCTGTGATGACCTAGAGGGATGGGGATGGTATGTTCAGTATACACATTGTTGTACAGCAGAAACCAGCACAATATTGGAAAGCAGTTATCTTCCAGTTTAAAAAATGTTGAAGGAAGAACATTTTCTCCATTAAACTGTAGAATAACCTAAGGATTAATACATATCTGTGAATATAAATGATAAGGTAACAACAAACACACACTTGTTTTCTCAGTTTCCTCCACTACTGATTTCTTTTATATATTGACCATTGTCACCCTGTTTATTTAACTTATATGCAGAGTACATCATGAGAAACGCTGGGCTGGAAGAAGCACAAGCTGGAATCAAGATTGCTGGGAGAAATATCAATAATCTCAGATATGCAGATGACACCACCCTTATGGCACAAAGTGAAGAGGAACTAAAAAATCTCTTGATGAAGGTGAAAGAGGAGAGTGAAAAAGTTGGCTTAAAGCTCAGCATTCAGAAAACGAAGATCATGGCATCTGGTCCCATCACTTCATGGGAAATAGATGGGGAAACAATGGAAACTGACAGACTATTTTCTTAGCTCCCAAATCACTGCAGATGGTGACTGCAGCCAAGAATTTAAAAGACGCTTGCTCCTTGGAAGAAAAGTTATGACCAACTTAGACTGCATATTAAAACCCAGAGATATTACTTTGCCAACAAAGGTCCATCTAGTCAAAGCTATGGTTTTTTCAGTAGTCATATATGGATGTGAGAGTTGGACTACAAAGAAAGTTGAGTGCCGAAGAACTGATGCTTTTGAACTGTGGTGTTGGAGAAGACTCTTGAGAGTCCCTTGGACTGCAAGGAGATCCAACCAGTCCATTCTGAAGGAGATCAGTCCTGGGTGTTCTTTGGAAGGAATGATGCTAAAGCTGAAACTCCAGTACTTTGGCCACGTCATGCGAAGTGTTGACTCATTGGAAAAGACTCTGATGCTGGGAGGGATTAGGGGCAAGAGGAGAAAGGGACGACCGAGGATGAGATGGCTGGCTGGCATCACTGACTCGATGGACATGAGTTTGAGTGAACTCCGGGAGTTGGTGATGGATGGTGTGCTGCAGTTCATGGGATCGCAAAGAGTCGGACACGACTGAGCGACTGAACTCAACTTAGCTGAATCTACTCTTAAATGTGAATTCCAAACAGCATAATCGTGGTATGAAAACCACAGAGAGTAATATTTCAAAGAAGCATTCTAATTGGTAAGCATGAATGCCTGCCCTTTTCCCCCCTCTGTTCTAGCAAAGGAGCTAGGGACCCCTGGAAACATTGGTGAAGTGAAGTGGCTCAGTTGTGTCTGACTGTTTGCAAGCCCATGGACTTGTTTGCAAGCCCATGGAGTCTACCAGGCTCCTCTGTCCATGGTTTCCAGGCAAGAATACTGGAGTGGGTAGCCATTTCCTTCTCCCAGGGATCTTCCCCACCCAGGGGATCGAACCCAGGTCTCCTGCATTGCAGGCAGACACTTTACTGTCTGAACCACCAGGGAAGCCTTTGTAGAACTAGTTATTTTCTTTACACTCTGTCATCAACATTAAATCACATGGGATTAGCTTAGTAGCTTGTTTACTTTTTATTACAGTCTGGAAAACTCAAGTGAAATGCCTTTAATTGAAAGTTACATTTCTCTAGACTGTTCTGACTCTAGGCCAGGACACCCATGAAGATTTACATGTCCTGGGACTTCTTGGGTAGTGGTCCAGTGGTTGAGAATCTGCCTTCCAATGCAGGGGACCAGGTTTGATCCTGGGTCTGCTAACTAAGATCCCACAGGCTGCGGGACAGCTAAACCTGCACATCATAATTAGAGAGCCTGTGTGCCGCAAATACTGAATCCCTGTGCTCAAGAGCCCCTGCTCTGCCACAAAAGAAGTGACACTTCAGAAAGCCTGCACACCACAACAAATACCCAGAACAGCCAAAAAAAAAAAAAAAAAAAGTTTATACATCCCTACTTGTTGGAATTTCCTCTATCACCTTGGTTGTTATAAATGTTGAAAGAAAAAGCCAAGTGTGTGTTTAACAGAGAGGTGCTTAACAGCACCTATGGGGAGTTTAGGGATTGAAATCGCCTAGTTTATTAATTGTTATTCTCAGGTAGACTGCAGTGGGTATGAAATATTGTTTCCTTAGTTTTCAATGTAGAGAAATAGTGCTCTATAACATTTCATAAATATTCAAGGATTTCCTGATTAGAAAAATTGTAAGATCTTATTAGTATATCAATTATTATATGTTAGCAATTCTGTAATTCAAATTGTTTTGTGTTTTATTTATTTGCATTGCTGTGTTTGAGCTTTCACAAATTACCTCCCTTTAGTAGATGCAACGGCCTTGGATATAGCTACTCAAATCTCCTGCTGTGAAGCAAGTAGTTGGTGGGCAGCCTCAGCTGGCCTCTAAGTCCATCATTGCTTTTCTCCAAAGGCCGCACTTTCCACAAGCTGTTCTCTGCTCATGACAGCATGGTAGGGACACTAAGGCAGGTCAATTCCTGCAAAAGGACTCCTCTGCTGGGCGACTTTGACTTGAGGACTCCCTCTTGGCCTGGCTGAAGCTTCTTTGAAGGTTCTGTGTTCTGAAACTCTAGCTATCTTGTTGTTCATGTGCTAAGTCATGTCTGACTCATTGTGACCTCATGGACTGCAGCATGCCAGGCTTCCTTGTCTTTCACGTCTCCCGGAATTTGCTCAAACTCATGTCCCTTGAGTCAGTGATGCCATCCAACCATCTCATCCTCTGTCGCCCCCTTCTCCTGCTTTCAATCTCTCCCACTGTCAGAGTCTTTTCAAAGAGTCAGTTCTTTGCATCAAGTGGCCAAAGGGTTGGAGCTTCAGCTTCAGCATCAGTCCTTCCAATGAATATTCAGGGTTGATTTCCTTTAGGACTGACTGGTTTGATCTCCCTGCTATCCAAATAACTCTCAAGAGTCTTCTCCGGCACCACAATTCAAAAGCATCAATTCTTTAGTGCTCAGCCTTCTTTATGATCCAACTCTCACATCCATACATGACTACTGGGAAAACCATAGCTTTGACTATACAGACCTTTGTCACAAGGTGATATCTCTGCTTTTAATATGCTGTCTAAGTTTGTCACAGCTTTTCTTCCAAGGAGCAAGAGTCTTTTAATTTCCTAGTTATATCACCCTTCTTTATTTGGTGTCTCCTTTACACAGACCTGCCGTAGGTAAGTGCTGAACTACTTACCTATGGCCTTTATGTCATATGAGTCAATGAAATCCCTTTGTTATTTTTTTTTTAACATTTTTATTGTGAGTTATAACATTGATTTAGGAATGTGCAAAAAATACAGTTTTACAGTGTAATGGGTTATCATTAAGTGTATACTTATAAACCATCAGTAAGGCAATGAAATAAGTCATTTCTGGAACCTAGAATGTCCCCAGATACTTTCTCTTAAATATTGCTTCTTGTCTCCCACATAAAGGAAACAACTATTATGGTAACATCCTCCTTATGTTTGTTTATAGCTGTCCCAGCTGGGCATGTGTCCCCAGTGTACTTTCATTTTGCCTTTTAACTCTGTATAAATGGCATCGTACACTATGTGCTTCATGTCTGTCAATTCCACTTGTTAACATTCTTGAGATTCATCCATGCTCTAAGTATATATAGTTTCTTAAAATTTATTGCTGTGAGTACTTGGTCTTATGATATATGAATTATTCTTTATATAGACATGTAAATTATTTCAAGATTGGGGTTACTGTGGGGACTTCCTTGGCAGTCCAGTGGCTGATGCCATACTCCCACGGGAGGGGGACTGGGTTCGATCCCTGGTCAAGGAACTGGATCCCACAAGACACAACTAAAGATGCCACATGCTGCAACTAAGACCCAGTGAAGCAAAATAAATAAGTACTTTAACAAGAAGTGTTTATATCTCCAATCCTTGAGTCTGGACCAACCTTGTAACTTGCTTTGGATGATAGACTGTGGCAGAAGATGAAAGAGGTAAAGTAGGTTTTGCACAGGTTTGCTTACCTTCTTGGAATCCTTAAATTACCATGGGAACCAACTCTCACCAGGCTGCTGTAGATGACAGACCATATGGAGAGGGGATCCAGGAATCCCATCCAGCGTAGACAACACCAACACAAAGTGGCCAGACCCAACCAGCTCATAAGATGACGGTGGACACAGGACTGAGCCCACCTCAGATCACCCCCGCTCAACCCAGCTCAGCTCAGCTCAGTCTAGAAGAACCACCCTAATTGCTGATCACCAAACGGAGGCTGTGGCATTGGAGAGATGCTTCTTGGCAGACTGCTGTGCCCATGGTACTGCACAGGCAGCAGAGACATATAGTCTTTCTGTGAAGAAAGTGTGTTTCTGGCTGCAGTTTCATCCGGAGAGGCAGGCTTCAGGTCTGGTGCTTGTTAATGTCTGACTTGACTACTGTAATGTAATAGTCTACTTGACTAATGTAATACTTGAACACTTGAAAAATGATAGCTTTGACTAGATGAACCCTTGTTGGCAAAGTAATATTTCTGCCTTTTAATGTGCTGTCTGGGTTGGTCATAGCTTTCTTCCAAGGAGCAATCGTCTTTTAATTTCATGGCTGCAGTCACCATCTGCAGTGATTTTGGAGCTCAGAAAAATAAAGTCTGACACTGTTCCCACTGTTTCCCCATCTATTTCCCATGAAGTGATGGGACCAGATGCCATGATTTTAGTTTTCTGAATGTTGAGCTTTAAGCCAGCTTTTTCACTCTCCTCTTTCACTTTCATCAAGAGGCTTTTTAGTTCCTCTTCACTTTCTGCCATAAGGGTGGTGTCATCTGCATATCTGAGGTTATTGATATTTCTGCTGGCAATCTTGATTCCAGCTTGTGCTTCTTTCAGCACAGTGTTTCTCATGATGTACTCTGCATATAAGTTAAATAAGCAAGGTGACAATATACAGCCTTGATGTACTCCTTTTCCTATTTGGAACCAGTCTGTTGTTCCACGTCCAGTTCTAACTGTTGCTTCCTGACCTGCATATAGGTTTCTCAAGAGGCAGGTCAGGTGGTCTGGTATGCCCATCTCTTTCAGAATGTTCCACAGTTTATTGTGATCCACACAGTCAAAGGCTTTGGCATAGTCAATAAAGCAGAAATAGATGTTTTTCTGGAACTCTCTTGCTTTTTCCATGATCCAGTGGATGTTGGCAATTTGATCTCTGGTGCCTCTGCCTTTTCTAAAACCAGCTTGAACATCTGGAAGTTCACGGTTCATGTATTGCTAAAGCCTGGCTTGGAGAATTTTGAGCATTAGTTTACTAGTGTGTGAGATGAGTGCAATTGTGTGGTAGTTTGAGCATTGTTTGGCATTGCCTTTCTTTGGGATTGGAATGAAAACTGACCTTTTCCAGTCCTGTGGCCACTGCTGAGTTTTCCAAATTTGCTGGAGAACAGATTAGTGGTTGCCAGAGGTAGAGAGAGGTGGAGGGTGGGAAAATACACTACGCTTTACCTTTCTCTTGGCAATCACACTCGTGACTCAGGGCTTGGCAATTGTCAAGCGCTGACTCTTGTGCCTCAGGGTTATTTCCTTCAAATTTTTTTCACTGTCACACTGGCTGTACTTTTTTTTTTTTTTTTGTCTGAGGGAGAATCCAGGCTGAGACAACTAATCTCCTATATCATAGAACATTTGGTAAAGAGGCTTAACTTCCCCAAAGGGGGAATTTCAGCTTTATCAACTAACCCACAAATTTTACTTAGAAACATATGGTTGGCTGAGAAAAAACTTGTCAAGTTCAAGACCAGGGCTTTTAGGATCCCAGAGCACTGGAGACATCTCCAGAAAGACAAATTCAGTTGTGGTGGAGGGGTCCTTAAACAGTAAATGTCAAGGGCGGTTGAATTGGTAGGGAGAAGGGGTGGCAGTGGAAGACTGGCAAAGCAGAGCCAAGAAAAAGCAGAACTTAGAACTTCAAAGGAAACCTGACACCTCAAAAAACAAAACAAAACAAAACCTCCCGACATTGTTCTTCCATATTTTGAGCTCTATGTTCTCATCTATCCTCTTTTTATTTTCTCAATTGAAAATAATGCAGTTTAGAGACTAGAAAAGATGGCGGAGGAATAGGATGGGGAGAACACTTTCTCCCTCTCTACCCATCAAAAGAACATTTCAACGCTGAGCAAATTCCACAAAATAACTTCTGACTGCTGGCAGAGGACATCAGGCATCCAGAAAATAATGCAGTTTAGTTGATTGAAAAATGCATTGTAACCATGTGGATCCAACTGATCAATGGATCAAGATTCTGGTATCTAGCAGTATGAGGCTAGGTGGCTAACAGGTCCTGCAGAATGCTACTTCAGTAAAGTCTTTGACAGTTAAACCAGTATGTGACAATAAAATATGCCAGAGGGAGTGGGTGGGATGATTTGGGAGAATGGCATTGAAACATGCATACTATCATGTAAGAAATGAAGCGCCAGTCTATGTTCAATACAGGATACAGGATGCTTGGGGCTCGTGCACGGGAGGATCCAGGGAGATGATATGCGGTGGGAGGTGGGAGGGGTTTTGGCATTGGGAGATCGTATACACCTGTGGCTGATTCATGTCAATGTATGGCAAAACAAATACAGTATTGTAATGTAGAATAAAAAATAATAATAAATAAAAATTTTAAAAAAGGAAAAAAAATACACCAGAGGTAAAGACCAAAAAGATATAATGTTCCCTGAGCATTTTAATCTTGGTTGTACTTTCTGCCTTGACCAAATTGCTGATGGTGCATATCTCTATAAGCGGGGGAAGTTTTCATATGTCCCTTTAACAGTGGCTTTGAGAAGTCCTACTTATAGTCAATACAGTAGAGCAGGGGGTCCCCAGCCTCCCGGATCTAATGTCTGATGATCTCAGGTGGAGGTGATGTAGTAATAGTAGAAATAAAGTACATAATAAATATAAAATTCTTGCAAATGCATCAACCATATTTCAAAAATGTCCACAATATGTCATTCAGTTCAGTTCAGCTTAGTCACTCAGTGGTGTCTGACTCTGTGACCCCATGAACCATCATACGCCAGGCCTCCCTGTCCATCACCAACTCCCAGAGTCCACCCAACCCATGTCCATTGTGACAGTGATGCCATTCAACCATCTCATCCTCTGTTGTCCCCTTCTCCTCCTGCCCTCAATCTTTCCCAGCATCAGAGTCTTTTCAAATGAGTTAGCTCTCTGCATCAGATGGCCAAAGTATTGTAGTTTCAGCTTCAACATCAGTCCCTCCAACAAACACCCAGGACAGATCTCCTTTAGGATGGACTGGTTGGATCTCCTTGCAGTCCAAGGGACTCTCAGGAGTCTTCTTCAACACCACAGTTCAAAAGCATCAGTTCTTCTGTGCTCAACTTTCTTTATAGTCCAATTCTCACATCCATACATGACCACTGGAAAAACCATAGCCTTGACTAGATGGACTTTTTTGGCAAAGTAATGTCTTTGCTTTTTAAAGACGTTTAGGTTGGTCATAACTTTCCTTCCAAGGAGCAAGCGTCTTTTAATTTCATGGCTATAATCACCATCTGCAGTGATTTTGGAGCCCAGAAAAATAAAGTCAGCCACTTTTTCCACTGTTTCCTCATCTTATGTCATGAAGTGATGGGACTGGATGCCATGATCTTAGCTTTCTGAATGTTGAACTGTAAGCCAACTTTATAATCTCTTCTTTCACTTTAATCATTAAGCATAAACAATTATAATTGTATCACATATGATCCTATTTGGGTAATTTTTTGAGATTCTATAGGTACATATGTAAATGTGCATGTATTTATGTATGGTATATATAGAATTCAAAAAGGATTTTTGCCTTTTACCACTTAATGTTTCTACTATCTTAAAATTTGACATGATAATCTTGTGTCACTTTGTGAATTAAAATATATATTCAGTTCAGTTCAGTCGCTCAGTCGTGTCCGACTCTTTGCGACACCATGAATTGCAGCATGCCAGGCCTCCGTGTCCATCACCAATTCCCAGAGTTCACTCAAACTAATGTCCATCGAGTCAGTGATGCCATCCAACCATCTCATCCTCTGTCATCCCCTTCTCCTCCTGTCCCCAATCCCTCCCAGCATCAGAGTGTTTTCCAAGGAGTCAACTCTTCACATGAGGTGGCCAAAGTATTGGAGTTTCAGCTTCAGCATCAGTCCTTCAATGAAAACCCAGGACTGATCTCCTTTAGGATGGACTGGTTGGATCTCCTTGCAGTCCAAGGGACTCTCAAGAGTCTTCTCCAACACCACAGTTCAAAAGCATCAATTCTTCAGTGCTCAGCTTTCTTCACAGTCCAACTCTCACATCCATACATGACCACTGGAAAAACCATAGCCTTGACTAGATGGACCTTTGTTGGCAAAGTAATGTCTCTGCTTTTGAATATGCTGTCTAGGTTGGTCATAACTTTCCTTCCAAGGAGTAAGCGTCTTTTAATTTCATGGCTGCAATCACCATCTGCACTGATTTTGGAGCCCAGAAAAATAAAATCTGTCACTGTTTCCACTGTTTCCCCATCTATTTCCCATGAAGTGATGGGACCAGATGCCATGATCTTCGTTTTCTGAATGTTGAGCTTTAAGCCAACTTTTTGCTCTCCTCTTTCACTTTCATCAAGAGGCTTTTTAGTTCCTCTTCACTTTCTGCCATAAGGGTGGTGTCATCTGCATATCTGAGGTTATTGATATTTCTCCCAGTAATCTTGACTCCAGTTTGCGCTTCTTCCAGCCCAACATTTCTCATGATGTACTCTGCAGATAAGTTAAATAAGCAGGGTGACAATATACAGCCTTGACATACTCCTTTTCCTATTTGGAACTAGTCCATCTGTTGTTCCATGTCCAGTTCTAACTGTTTCTTTCTGACCTGCATATAGGTTTCTCAATAGGCAGGTCAGGTGGTCTGGTATGCCCATCTCTTTCATAATTTTCCACAGTTTATTGTGATCTATACAGTCAAAGGCTTTGGCATAGTCAATAAGGCAGAAGTAGATGCTTTTCTGGAACTCTCTTGCTTTTTCATGATCCAGCGGATGTTGGCAACTTGATCTCTGCCTCTTCTACCTTTTCTTAAACCAGCTTGAACATCTGGAAGTTCACGGTTTATGTATTGCTGAAGCCTGGCTTGGAGAATTTTGAGCATTGCTTTACTAGAATGTGAGATGAGTGCAATTGTGCAGTAGTTTGAGCATTCTTTGGCATTGCCTTTCTTTAATGTACATGTGCACATATAAAAAATCTCAAAACCATCCTGCTTCCTCAGTCAGTGGAAAAATTGTCTTCCTCGAAAACCATCCCTGGTGCCAAAAATGTTTTCTGGTAGCTCAGCTGGTAAAGAATCTGCCTTCAATGCAGGAGACCCTGGTTCATTCCTGGGTTGGGACGATCCCCCTGGAAAACATGGCAACCGACTCCAGTATTCTTTCCTGGAGAATTCCATGGACAGAGGAACTTGGCAGGCTGCAGTCCATGGAGCTGCAAAGATTTGGACACAGCTGAGTGACTAAGCACACAGCATGGCTGTAGTAAAGGACATTGATCTGATGATTTTCAACCATAGCCTTTTGGTGGTTATGAAAAGGAAGCTTGAACAGGGACTTAGGAAACAGAAATCTTGTTTATCTCTTAAGTTAATATTAATCAGAGTGACAGGTGTATACGTTTACGATACCAAGAAGAGCAAAGCTTTACAAGTAACATGACCTCTTTCATGTTAAAATCAGATTACACAGGTTACCATAGAAATAATAGGTGGTAGTGGAAACAATAATAAGAAATTATCAAGAATCTACCTGTGCTGTACCCCACTGTTCATTGCAGCACTACTTACAATAGCTAGGATATGGACGCAACCTAGATGTCCTTGGGCACACAAAGGGTAAAGAAGTTGCAGTACATATACACAATGGGATGTTACTCAGCTACAAAAAGAACACATTCGAGTCAGTTCTAATGAGGTGGGTGAAATTAGAGCTTATTATACAGAGTGAAGTAAGTCAGAAAGAAATACCAATACAATATATTAATGCAGCAGTCGGTTCAGTCACTCAGTCATGTCCGACTCTTTGCGACGCCATGAACCGCAGCACGCCAGGCCTCCCTGTCCATCACCAACTCCCAGAGTCCACCCAAACCCATGTACATTGAGTCGGTGATGCCATCCAACCATCTCATCCTCCGTTTTCCCCTTCTCCTCCTGCCCTCAATCTTTCCCAGCATCAGGGTCTTTTCACATGAGTCAGCTCCTCTCATCAGGTGGCCAAAGTACTGGAGTTTCAGCCTCAACATCAGCCCCTCCAATGAACACCCAGGACTGATCTCCTTTAGGATGGACAGGTTGGATCTCCTTGCAGTCCAAGGGACTCTCAAGAGTCTTCTCCAACTCCACAGTTCAAAATATTAACACATATACATGGAATTTAGAAAGACGCTAATGACGAGCCAACATGCAAGGCAGTAAAAGAGACAGATGTAAAGAACCAACTTTTGGGCTCTGTGGGAGAAGGCGAGGATGGGATGATTTGAGAGAATAGCATTGAAATATGTATATTACCATATGTAAGACAGATGACTAGTGAAAAATTGACATATGAAGCAGGGCCCTCAAAGCTTGTGCTCTGGGACAACCCAGAGGGATGGGCGGGGAGGATGGTAGGAGGGGGTTTAGGATGGGGGACACATCTGCCCCCATGGCTGATACATGTTGATGTATGGCAAAAAGCATCACAGTATTGTAAAGCAATTATCCTCCAATTAAAACAAATTAACTAATTTTTAAAATGAATCTACCTATGTGAGGCTAGATGCTATGGCTGGACTTTTTTCCACACAACATTTTTGTTCCTCAGAACAACCTTTCTAAGTAAATATTATTCTCCTTATTTACTAGAAGAGATAACTCAGAGTTCCTCACCCAAGGGCATACAGCTGGCAAATGGAGTGCTTGGGTGAGAATTACCATCAGCATCCTCATCATTAGATTTATTGTTTACATGCCAATGTTCACATCTAGGGGGAGCATCGTATTTTATTTAGTTCCTGTAGTGACTCCTTGAGTTGCTCACATTTATAGCCATTCTATACATAAATTTGGAGAAGGCAATGGCACCTCACTCCAGTACTCTTGCCTGGAAAATCCCATGGACGGAGGAGCCTGGTGGGCTGCAGTCCATGGGGTTGCTAAGAGTTGGGCACGACTGAGCGACTTCACTTTCGCTTTTCACTTTCATGCATTGGAGAAGGAAATGGCAACTCACTCCAGTGTTCTTGCCTGGAAAATCCCAGAAACAGTGGGCCCCCTCTATGGGGACCACAGAGTCGGACAAGACTGAAGCGACTTAGCAGTAGCATACAAAAATTAAGTGAATTATGAAGGTTTAGTGACTTCATCAAGGTTATGCAACGGATGCGCGGCAGCTCTGGAATTTTAATTGGGACTCACAGGGCTCTAACTCCTTTACCTGTCCCACTGAGGCTCGGAGAACAGATTTCTTATGTCCGGTCCTGTGTTTGCCACAACTGACATGTTTCTGTCAAGCGTGTGACGGGCTAAGTTCCACTTCCCATTCTTTTGCCCAAGGGGTCTGACTAAAGCTGCTCTCTTCAAGGAACTGCTAATGTCTCTAGTTTAAGCAATGTGCACAATAACTGATGCGAAGAAAACCACTTCCTCCAAGGCCTCTCTTATGCGCGGTTCGTTTTCTGAAATAACAAGACCAAGAGGTGGCCCCGCAGGGTCAGCGGATGACATATTGGTACCTCCCATGCCTCAGTGAAGCACCCAGCAGGGGTGGAATGGGAAATAGGCCCATTTTATGGTAGATCAGTTCCATTTGTGGGCTTTCATCACACAGTATCTAAGGAGACACGACAAGCTGAAAACTAGATTGAGGATTGATTCAGATGTCTGCTGTTCTCTTTCCTTTCGTGTGGATGTAGAATGTTTGTTTCTTAAACAGCAGGACTGTAGCGCCCCAGGATTCAAGGTAGAGAGGAAGAATTCCACGTGGAGATAGCACAACAGCTTTCTGAGTTTTAACACAAAGCGTCTCTGACATTTCTGCCTTCAGAGAACAACCTAAGAATAATACAGAGCAGGGAGGCAGCAGTCTCTCTCTCTCTCTCTCTCTTTTTTTCGTTCCTAGAGTTAACAACAAGGTGTCAGACAATTTTCTTATTTTCTGTTTGGGTTCTCAGAGCACCCAGCCTTTCCTTTTACACTCATCCCTTAAACCCTCTCACCTAAAATAGAAGTGTGACTTGTGAGATTTCTTTAAAATATTGGTGAAGTCTATTAGATAGTTCCTAAATAGCAGAACAATACAGTGACATAGATCTACAGCACACAAAACACAGCTTTCATGCACATTTGCATGTATAAGCTAAAGAGGAAAGTGCATGGAGAGAGGTGGAATCCACTATGTGGAGGGAATGCAAATGGATACGGCCACTATGGAGAACGACATGACCGCTCCTTAAAAACTAAAAACTATCATACAACCCAGCAATCCCACTACTGGGCATATACCCTGGGAAAAACCATAATTCAAAAAGACACGTGTACCCTGATGTTCATTGCAGCACAGTTTATAATAGCCAGGACATGGAAGCAACCTAAATCTCCATCAGTACCTGAATGGATAAAGCAGATGTGATATGTACATAAACGGGATATTACTCAGCCATAAAAGGAACAAAATTGGGTCATTTGCAGAGATGTGGATAAACCTAGAGTCTGTCATACAGAGCAAAGTAAATAAGAAAGAGAAAAACAACTGTCATATTAACACATACATATGGAATCTAGAAAAATGGTGCTGATGAACATATTTGCAGGACAGAAACAGATGCGACATAGTGAACTTGTGGATATGGGGGTGGGGTAAAGGGAAGGTGAGACAAATTGGGAGATTAGGATTGACATATATATGTACACACACCCATTCCAGTATTCATGGGCTTCCCTCATAGCTCAGTTGGTAAAGAATCTGCTTGCAATGTGAGAGAACTGGTTTCCATCTCTGGGTTGGGAAGATCCCCTGAAAAGGGAAAGGCTACCCACTCCAGTATTCTGGCCTGGAGACTTTCATGGACTGTATAGTCCAGGGGGTCCCAGAGAGTTACGACTGAGCAACTTACACTTTTAATATTCTTGCTAGGCAGGCTACAGTCCATGGGTCACAAGAGTTGGACAAGACTGAGCTACTTAGCAAACATGTGTGAAATAGATAGCTATCGTTGTTTAGTCACTCAAACATGTCCGACTCTTTTATGACTCCGTAGACTGTATAGCCCACCAGACCCCTCTATCCATGGAATTTCTCAGGCACGAGTACTGGAGTGAGTTGCCATTTCCTTCTCCAAGCCAGCTAGTGGGAGCCTGCTATAAAGCTCAGGGAGCTCAGCTCGGTGGTCTATGATGACCTGAGGGAGTGGCATCGGGGTGGGTAGGAGAGAGGGCCACAAGGAAGTGAATGCACATATACGCATAGCTGAGTCACTTCATTCGACTGCAGAAACTAACACAATATCGTAAAGTAATTAAACTTCAATTTAAAAAAAAGCAAAAATTGCTCTATACTGGACAAGATTCTTCTGTGAATTTCCAATGGGTTTAGGTTGGGTTATGTCTTTTAAGGAGCTCTAACATTTTTCTGGGTACTAAGATTTTTCTAAATTCTAATCCTATGGAGGAGCTACCCCACGCCCGAGGTCAGGGGCAGCAGTTGGGAGGAGCAACCCCACGTCCAAGGAGTGGTGGTTGCACAGGTGCAGGAGGGCCAAGAGGAGCTACTCTACATTCAATGTCAGGAGGGGCAGTGGTGAGGAGATACCCCTCATCCAAGGTAAGGAGCAGCAGCTGCTCTTTGCTGGAGCAGCCATGAAGAGATACACCACGTCCAAGGTAAGAGAAAGCCAAGTAAGATGGTAGGTGTTGTGAGAGGGCATCACAGGGCAGACACACTGAAACCATAATCACAGAAAGCTAGTCAGTCTAATCACATAGACCACAGCCTTGTCTAACTCAGTGAAACTAAGCCATGCCCTGTGGGGCCACCCAAGATGGGCGGGTCATGGTGGAGAGGTCTGACAGAATGTGGTGCACTGGAGAAGGGAATGGAAAACCATTTCAGTATTCTTGCCTTGAGAAGCCCGTGATCAGTATGAAAAGGCAAAATGATAGGATACTGAAAGAGCAACTCCCCAAGTCAGTAGGTGCCCAATATGTTACTGAAGATCAGTGGAGAAATAACTCCAGAAAGAAGGAACGGATGGAGCCAAAGCAAAAACAATACCCAGTTGCAGATGTGAATGCTGATAGGAGCAAGGTCCAATGTTGTAAACAGCAATATTGCATAGGAACCTGAAATGTTAGGTCTAAGAATCAAGGCAAATTGGAAGTGGCCAAACAGGAGATGGCAAGAGTGAGCGTTGACATTCTAGGAATCAGCGAACTAAAATGGCCTGGAATGGGTGAATTTAACTCAGATGACCATTATATCTACTACTATGGGCAGGAATCCCTTAGAAGAAATGGGGTAGCCATCATGGTCACCAAAAGAGTCTGAAATGCAGTACTTGGATGCAGTCTCTAAAACGACAGAATGATCTCTGTTCGTTTCCAAGGCAACTCATTCAATATCACAGTAATCCAAGCCTATGCCCCAACTAGTAACACTGAAGAAGCTGAAGTTGAACGGTTCTATGAAGACCTACAAGACCTTTTAGAAAGTGAAAGTGAAGTTACTCAGTCGTGTCTGACTCTTTGCGACCCCATGGACTGTAGCCTATCAGGTTCCTCCCTCTATGGGATTTTCCAGGCAAGAGTGCTGGAATGGATTGCTGTTTCCTTCTCCAGGGGATCTTCCCAACCCAGGAATCGAACCCAGGTCTCCTGCATTGCAGGCAGACTCTTTACCATCTGAGCCACCAGGGAAGCTTGACCTTTTAGAACTAACACCCAAAAAGATGTCCTTATCATTATAGGGGACTGGAATGCAAAAGTAGGAAGTCAAGAAACTCCTGGGGTAATAGGCAAATTTGGCCTTGGAATACGGAATGAAGCAGGGCAAAGGCTAATAGAGTTTTGCAAAGAGAATGCACTGGTCATAGCAAACACCCTCTTCCAACAACACAAGAGAAGACTCTACACATGGACATCACCAGATGGTCAACACCAAAATCAGATTGATTACATTCTTTGCAGCCAAAGATGGAGAAGCTCTATACAGTCAGCAAAAACAAGACTGGGAGCTGACTGTGGCTCAGATCATGAACTCCTTATTGCCAAATTCAGACTCAAATTGAAGAAAGCAAGGAAAACCACTAGACCACTCAAGTATGACCTAGATAAAATTCCTTATGATTATACAGTGGAAGTGAGAAATAGATTTAAGCGCCTAGATCTGATAGATAGAGTGTCTGATGAGCTATGGAAGGAGGTTCGTGACATTGTACAGGAGACAGGGAGCAAGACCATCCCCATGGAAAAGAAATGCAAAAAACAAAATGGCTGTCTGGGGAGGTCTTACAAATAGCTGTGAAAAGAAGAGAAGTGAAAAGCAAAGGAGAAAAGGAAAGATATAAGCATCTGAATGCAGAGTTCCAAAGAATAGCAAGGAGAGATAAGAAAGCCTTCCTCAGTGATCAATGTAAAGAAATAGAGGAAAACAACAGAATGGGAAAGACTAGAGATCTCTTTAAGAAAATTAGAGATACCATGGGAACATTTCATGCAGAGATGGGTTCGATAAAAGACAGAAATTGTATGGGTTTGATAAAGGACAGAAATTGTATGGACCTAACAGAAGCAGAAGACATTAAGAAGAGGTGGCAAGAATACACAGAAGAAATGCACTAAAAAGATCTTCATGACCAAGATAATCACGATGTTGTGATCACTCACCTAGAGCCAGGCATCTTGGAATGTGAAGTCAAGTGGGCCTTAGGAAGCATCACTATGAACAAAGCTAGTGGAGATGATGTGCCAGGGTCCAGCTCCGGTGGATCCAGGGTGATTTGAAGGTGGGGATGGAGTCAGCGTCCTTGGAAAAAACTTATTTAATTACAAATAGAGGGGGGATTAGAAAATTAGCAGAGAAAAAGATGCTAAATAACTTGGTTTACATGGAATACCAATCACCACCTACGTAGGCCATAGGTGTCTTCCCATTCTCCCAAAGGAGAGGAGGCACTGAGCACGCCCACCCCAGTTCGATCTTAGAAGCCCAGGCAAAATTAGCAGGCTTGGTGAGTACCCACATTCCAGAAATTCAGCCAGCAAAACAGAGAGCAAGAAAGAAACAACACAGGGGAATCAGTCTTTCCAGAAATTGATCCCATTTCTTTATTTTTTAGATTTGCTTATATACCTTTTGTTACACATAGGGATGAATACAGAGTCACACAGGGGTCAGCAGTCCTGACCTTTATCAAAATCAGGTGCTTTACATAAAAAAAAAGGTCTTAGGGGTTTTACATCATCTTCTGGCCATGAGGCCTGCTGACACGACGCTTTCTTTCTGATAACCAAAAACTTATATTTTCCAAGGGGTGTTTTTCTTAAACCAGGCACCACCCTCCAAATAAAGTTGCATTCCTATAGGGTGAGGGTGTAGTGAGTTACAATCAAGAAAGGAATTTATTTAGCCCAAGGTTAACATGATTAATTTTAAAGGTTAATACTTATTTCTCCGTGTTATATTCATTATAAGAGCAGGGAATATAGAGATTTAGCAGCAAACATCAGCCCAACAAATGAAAACGGTTCACCAATGTTCCCCTTAAGATCTGTTTAGTCTTAAGATAGTGATGAAGTTACATTTTCACATAACAAGGGCACAGTGATTTATAACAAAGTACAGTGATCTATTACAAAAGAGAAAATTCATTAACTCAAAAAGTCTAGTATTGCTAACCTTAAAAACTACTATATTTCCTTTTCTATATTCCAAATACATTGATTAATATATTCACAGGTGCCTAAGGATATGGAGGCCTGGTGGCAATCATTGACTCAACAATGAGAAAAGCCCTATGCTAATTAAGACTCTCAAAATACCCCAAAACTCTCTGTGCTATTTATGGTTGAGAGGTAGTAATCAATCATGTGCAGTGGCAGGAGTATGGATAATCCTGTCACTCAAGCTAGTCTGTCAGCAGAGAGGTTTGACCTGAGACACACTTGTCCCACCCAGGGCAGGGAATTAGCAGCAATTATTGGCACAACAAATGAAAAACCCTTCACCAATATAATTCCTAACCAACCCACTATACTAATAATTTCTAACTTCCTAAAAGAATTTGCCTTTACTAAGTCTAAAACATCTCATGCCTCTCACTGTTGGGAGGCTGTAAACAATCACATGTGGCCGGATGAACCTATACAGGCGGACTAGATAACCTTCAAAGAGTTCATAAGTTGAAACACTCTTGTCACACCCAGGAATTTTTATTGACTTGGAGCTGCAAGTTAACTCCTTCTCTGAGAGAAATGGTGATGGGGGAGAACCCTCTGTAAAGTCAGAGGTGTAGGTGAGAGCATAAAACACTCTGGTTTTGGAGGTAGATGCTCGGGAACAGGGGGGTTTCCTGAGGCTTGATCACACCTTTGCGTATGCCAAGACTCCTTCCTCATGACCTTTGCCATGGGTGGAATTCCTCACGCTGGCTCCCAGCAGTGATGGAATTCCAGTTGAGCTCTTTCCAATCCTGAAAGATGATGCTGTGAAAGTGCTGCACTCAATATGTCAACAAATTTGGAAAACTCAGCAGTGGCCACAGGACTGGAAAAGGTCAGTTTTCATTTCAATCCCAAAGGAAGGCAATGCCAAAGAATGCTCAAACTACCTCACAATTGCACTCATCTCACACACTAGTAACTACTACTACTACTAAGTTGCTTCAGTCATGTCCAACTCTGTGCTACCCCATAGACGGCAGCCCACCAGGCTCTCCCACCCCTGGGATTCTCCATGCAAGAACACTGGAGTGGGTTGCCATTTCTTTCTCCAGTTTTCCTTTAAAATTGGAGGAAGTTACAGTTCAGTACACACAGGCAAAGTCGTATCCAACTCTTTGTGACTTCATGGACTATAGTCCACCAGGCTCCTCTGTCCATGGAATTCTCTAGGCAAGAATACTGGAGTAGGTTGCCATTCCCTTCTCCAACATGCTAGTAAAGTAATGCTCAAAATTCTCCAAGCCAGGCTTCAGCAATACGTGAACTGTGAACTGCCAGATGTTCAAGCTGGTTTAAGAAAAGGCAGAGGAACCAGAGATCAAATTGCCAACATCTGCTGGATCATTGAAAAAGCAAGACAGTTCCAGAAAAACATCTATTTCTGCTTTATTGACTATGCCAAAGCCTTTGACTGTGTGGATCATGATAAACTGTGGATAATTCTGAAAGAGATGGGAATACCAGACCACCTGATCTGCCTCTTGAAAAACCTGTATGCAGGTCAGGAAGCAACAGTTAGAACTGGACATGGAAAAGCAGACTGGTTCCAAATAGGAAAAGTAGTATGTCAAGGCTGTATATTGTCACCCTGCTTATTTAACTTCTATGAGAGTACATCATGAGAAACGCTGGACTGGAAGAAGCACAAGCTGGAATCAAGACTGCTGGTAGAAATATCAATAACCTCAGATATGCAGATGACACCACCCTTATGGCAGAAAGTGAAGAGGAACTAAAAAGCTTCTTGATGAAAGTGAAAGAGGAGAGTGAAAAAGTTGGCTTAAAGCTCAACATTCAGAAAATGAAGATCATGGCATCTGGTTCCATCACTTCATGGGAAATAGATGGAGAAACAGTGGAAACAGTGGCTGACTTTATTTTGGGGGCTCCAAAATCACTGCAGATGATGATTGCAGCCATGAAATTAAAAGACACTTACTCTTTGGAAGGAAAGTGATGACCAACCTAGATAGCATATTGAAAAGCAGAGACATTACTTTGCCAACAAAGGTCCGTCTAATCAAGGCTATGGTTTTTCCAGTAGTCATGTATGGATGTGAGAGTTGGACTGTGAAGAAAGCTGAGTGCTGAAGAATTGATGCTTTTGAACTGTGGTGTTGGAGAAGACTCTTGAGAGTCCCTTGGACTGCAAGGAGATCCAACCAGTCCATCCTAAAGGAGATCAGTCCTGGGTGTTCTTTGGAAGGAATGATGCTGAAGCTGAAACTCCAGTACTTTGGCCACGTCATGCGAAGTGTTGACTCATTGGAAAAGAGTCTGATTCTGGGAGGGACTGGGGACAGGAGGAAAAGGGGATGACAGAGGATGAGATGGTTTGATGGCATCACCGACTTGACGGGCAAGAGTTTGAGTGAACTCTGGGAGTTGGTGATGGATAGAGAGGCCTGATGTGCTGCAGTTCATGGGATTGCAAGGAGTAGGACATGACTGAGCGACTGAACTGAACTGAAGTGAATTCTATAGAAGTGCAAGATCACACTATAGATAATACCCAAGGACAATATTATAATACCTGATTATAATCTTCTCATACTTTATGAAAAAGTTTTACACTCCCCCTTCTGTATCTCTTACATGATTTATATATTTTTTTCATTTCTGTTCTTACTTTCCTGGAAAGGACAGCCAATGATTTATCATTATCATACAGTCTTCATTAAGAGACTCTTCTCCAGAAATGTAGTCCAGTTGGTCCTGACTAGCCTCTGATTTGACAATGCCACTAATGTCACTAGAAAACATGTCCACCAATGATTAACAAAGTCCAGACTCAACAGTGAAAGAGCAGAACCCAGAGGTTTCATCTGATTTTTCAGATCCTCAGTCGCAACTCACTCTAGTATTCTTGCCTGGGAAATCTCCTATGGATAGAGGAGCCTACATAGGAAATCTCCTATGTAGGTGGGCTACAGTCTATGGGATTATAAAGAGATGGACATGACTAGAGACTAAACAACAAAACTGCAAATGTGAATTGAAAAGTGGCCTTTTATGGGCTAATTTCCTTACTTCCTTCTTATATCCCACATGAGGGGAGGGAGTGTGGAACCTGACCATGTGAAAGGAAAGGTAGGCAGAATGCCAGCCTGCTCTTTCTCATGCCTCAAGAAATAAGAGGAAAGGATGCTCCAGTATTTGTTTTCTGTCCTCCGTGAGAAAGGTGCCTGTGGTGGTAGGGCCTATGTAAAAGGGTCTTACCTTTTTTATTTTACAGATAAAGAGACCAAGGGTCAGGGTGGTTAAATATCGCAGAAGTTGCATATCTAGACACTCACGGGTAATCATTCAGTCTAAGATGTGTCTTCTTTGCCTGTGCTACCAGGCTAGTTCTATTGTGTTAGCAGAAACAGGGGCTGGCTTTCCGAGGAGTCCACTGTCTGAGTGATTGCTGACAATAACTTAGGTGGTTTTCTGTCTTTGAGTTCAAGGATTTGAATTGAATTAGTAAATGTTTTATAATGGAGCCCTATAAAAAGTAGTGCTATGGACATCCTTATTGGGAATTGGTGCCAGCTGAGGTTCTTTGTGCTTGGAAACTTTTCACGGCTTTATAAATAAATGCACTCAGTGAAGCTGAGAAAATGTGGATCTGTAACAGAGGTTTTGGGTCCCTAGGCAAATGTATGTACCAGGAAGCAGCCTCTGATAATAGTCCTCAGACAGAACTGTGCACCAAATATATGATTGATGGAATTTTTTTTTTTAAATATTATTTTCCCAAACTCTTGAAAAGGGTGAGGTGGTGATGAGAAGGCATCATCCATACCATGTTTTCTTTAGTTCTAATCAGAACATGTTGGTTAAGATTCCTTACGATCCAATTGCAGTCAAGCAGTGGGTGTCTTCATGAAAGACTGTTAGGTTGAAGTGCTCACAACCGCAAGATCATAGCAAAGAAAGACAAGGTGTGGGTAGATTTTTTTTTTTCCCACAATTTCCTTTTCCAGATTGCTCAATAACATTTACTGGTAACTGAAAACTTGGCTAAAGACATAAGGAAAAGCACTATTCATGACTTTGAAAGCAAATTCTGCTGAATAACTTATTTTCTTTAATTGGAGTATAATTGCTTTCAATGTGTTTCTTTCTGCTGTACAGCCAAGTGAATCAGCTATATGTATAAGTACATCCTCTCCCCGTGTGGACCTCCCTACCATCCCCTCATCCTACCCTTCTAGGTCATCACAGAGCACCATGCTGAGTTCCCTGTGCTACGCAGCAGGTTCCCACTGCGTGTCTCTTTTATTCGTGGTAGTGTGTATTTATTACTTCCAGTCTCCCAGGTGATCCCAACCTCTTCTTCCCCACCCACCATGTCTATCTGTCTGTTCTCTATGTCTGGGCCTCTATTCCTTCTGGGAAGAACATATATTTCTAAGGCATGTTACAGCAGCATCTCAGTTTGCCCTAATTTCTCTATTCCTGTAAATATTAAGGAGTATCATTGCATGTATAGACTTCGCCTACCCGTTTGCCTGCAACCCACCAAACCAAACAAAATCTGAGTGTAGTTTAGACTTGACATTTCTATTAATATTTTTAGTTCTACCTTGTGAAAAGTAGAGGTGTGACTCCTCTCTCCCTGCTTTCTCTCCTCTCTTCCGTCCTTCCCATCTTGTTCTCTCTCTTTTTAAAACTTTTAATTTATACCAAAGATATACATGTATAAAGCATTAAGAGTCAAACAACTTGGAAACACAGCAATCCTCTATTCTTTTTCTCCCAAGAGGAAACTATATTCACTCCTTTTAACTTCTGAATCTTGTGTTTACCTTTTTGTCTCTCGATAGCATGCTTATCTGGAGACCGCTTGCTTTTTCAGCTTTATGTGTGGTCTATCCGTTTCTCACTGTTTGGGAGAAGGATTTAGTTCTTTTTCTTCTCCCCAGCGCCCCCACCCCTGTGTAGGGACGTGAGTTTTCCATGAAGTCATCTTTCCTCGGGGCTGTATGGTCATTTTATTTGCGTTGGTACTCAGCGTCCACGTTACTGTAAGGAGTGCTGACAGGTTGGCATGTAGTAGAGTAGGATGACTTTTCTTTCTTGGATGTTGTTTTGTTCATATCACTGTGACCCTCATCCCAGCGTAGTATGTAACTTTTACTCTCACTGCATGCCCCAGTTTGGAAACCACTCCGCACGTCTTTGCTAATCATCTGAGCTACTCTAGAGGTTACACTATCCATGTGGCAAGCTCTTGTAGGGCCTTTAGGCCAGCTGGCAGTGGGACGAGTTGTCATCTGGCCAGTGCACGTGTCATTCTGAGATCTATTCATAGCCTCCGGTGGGGTCCTGTCAACCCTGCCTTCTGCCTTCCTCTTTCTTGGTTCCTTCCTTCCTATTCATGGGCTTGGGAGCTTCCAGTTTCTGCTTTCTGCACTTTTGTAACTTTGGATTTATTTCTTTCAGTACAGTGACCTGTGGGTGAAAGAAAAAAATGAAGTGACATAGCATAACACTTAACTCTTCATAAAATTCCAACATCTTGGCTTGCTCTTTTATCCACTACCTTTTTCTACCCCACTCCCCACCTCTGTTCCTGTCCACATGGCAGGCATAGTTGAATGGTCTCCTGAAAGTCAGAGCCTGAAGGGCAGAGTGCCCCTTCCTTTGTTGTGAATACAAACCAAGGCAGCTGGGAGATGATTACAGACACCTTTCCAACAGTGAGGTTGTGTTTTCTCTCTGTCTTCTGAAGAGGGCACGTGATCACTGAGCCCAGAGAGCGCTAGAGCAGAAATCTAGTCACCCCTACCAGACCTGGGGGAGGTCGGGTTGTCCTATAGACCTTCAGTGAATATCTGGTCGAGATAAGAGGACCAACGTCATGCCCTTAAGAGCCACTTTCTCAAAAAAAAAAAAAATGCTTCTACTCCTGTTGTAGCCTTAAGAGATGTTTGGGGCAGGTTAAATTTCCTCAGGGCTTCCCAGGTGGCGCAGTTGGTAAAGAATCCACCTACTAATGCAGGAGACATAAGAGATGAGGGTTCGATCCCTGGATCAGAAGATCCCCTGGAGGAGGAAGTGGCAACACACTCCAGTATTCTAGCCTGGGGAATCCCATAGACAGAGGAGCCTGGTGGGCTACAGTCTGTGGAGTGGCAAAGAGTTGGACACGGCTGAGCACACATACACACATGCATGCACACATACACACATGCACGTGCACACACACACACACACACACACACATATATTTCCTCAAGCCATAATCTAATAGTTATAATAAAACTCATGCCCTAGAATATCTCTTTGCTTTTAAATTATATTTTAATGAATATTATCATGTACATAATTTAAAATATCTATTAGCTTGTTGTAATACAAATTAGTTACTTGCTCCAGCTTTCCCATCTCATGAAAACTATACCTGGGAGGCAATATCACATTCCACATTTTGGCTATTTCTCCTGTATGAAAAATGACACACTTTTACTTTTCTTTCTTGATTTTCTGTTTTCGGTGTTACCTAGTTGTTTCCACTCTAGTATACTGTCTCACTGTCTTTTGTGTCATTCTGCCTTCCTCAACAAATTCTTCCATTCCTCCCCATTCCTGATATATTCAAATCACAATTTTGGGTTAAGTCAGTAATGAACATTGCCTCCTTTAGGACTATGTAACTGTTTTAAGAGGTGAGTCACACAGCAGTTGGCCATGGATTTTTCTCCATGGGTCTTCTGCACATCTTATGAACAGAGGCACTGGCAGCTTGTGTTCAAGATGATCATTTCAAGGATGTACCTATATAGTGAACAGTCTTGGAAGATGAAGAGCCTCTTGATGAAAGTGAAAAAGGAAAGTGAGAAAGCTGGCTTAAAGCTCAACATTCAGAAAACTAAGATCATGCCATCTGGTCCCATCACTTCATCACAAATAGATGGGGGACCAGTGGCTGACTTTATTTTGGGGGCTCCAGAATCACTGCAGATGGTGACTGAAGCCATGAAATTTTAAAAAACACTCCTTGGAAGGAAAGTTATGACCAACCTAGACAGCATATTCAAAAGCAGAGACATTACTTTGCCAACAAAGGTCTGTCTAATCAAGGCTATGGTTTTTCCAGTGGTCATATATGGATGTGAGAGTTGGACTATAAAGAAAGCTGAGCACAGAAGAATAGATGCTTTTGAACTGTGGTGTTGGAGAAGACTCTTGAGAGTCCCTTGGACTGCAAGGAGATCCAACCTGTCCATTTTAAAGGAGATCAGTCCTGGGTGTTCATTGGAAGGACCAATGTTGAAGCTTGAAACTCCAATACTTTGGCCACCTCATGCGAAGAGCTGACTCATTTGAAAAGCCCTTGATGCTGGGAAGGATTGAGGGCAGGAGGAGAAGGGGACGACAGAGGATGAGATGGTTGAATGGTATCACCGACTTGGTGCACATGAGTTTGGGTGAACTCCGGGAGCTGGTGATGGACAGGGAGCCCTGACGTGGTGCAGTTCATGGGGTCACAACAGTCGGACACAACTGAGCGACTGAACTGAAATGAACTGAACTGAACTTGGAAGATAGCACTGGTGTTTCTCTCCAGGTCAGAGGACTAGCTTGTATACTGTCTAATATGATGTCTTTCTCTGGAGCAAAGGTAATGTATGTTTGTGTTCAGTCCATTATAAAACCCTGAAAGTGAAAGTGAGTCACTCAGCCATGTCTGACTCTTTGCAACCCCATGGACTACACGGTCTGTGGAATTCTTCAGGCCCCAATACTGGAGTGGGTAGCCATTCTCTTCTCCAGGGGAATCTTCCCAACCCAGGTCTCCTGCATTGCATGCAGATTCTTTACTGTCTGAGCCACCAGGGAAGCCTGGGGTTCCCCAAATTCAGAGTTTCTGAGCTGTGATAGAAACCTATTGCACGTGCAACCTCTGCCTAGGCCACTCGGTCACCCGCATGAGACTTGAAGGGCAAGGGGGCCCGGGTCACTGTGAACTCATGCTGCTTGCTCTTATGTGGGCAGTGAAACCTTCACCTTTGATCCAGGCATCTCTTTCTTTCGTTGGCATCCATGAAACTGGCTGGCTAAATTGTTGGCTTGCAAGTAGGATGAAATCGCTGACGCGTCCCAGTTCTTTATCATAGTAAACTCTTTCATTGTCTTTCTTGTACTTTTTAGAAATATCTCAGGCTTGAGACTGGCTTTTTTTTTTTTTTTTCTAAGTTGGAAAATGCTGGTGAGATTCACTAAGAAAATCACACCATGGTTGCCAAGGTCTTCCTGTTAATGGTGTGGAACTGGGCCTGAGGCACACTGTGAGCATCATGCTACAGAATGTGATGCTGTACTCTTTAAAAACCGATAAGCACAGCACAGAGTGAGAAATAGTGTTTTAGGTTGAAAATATCTGAAGAAGTCAATCCAACACGTATTCCTTAGCACAACTGTGGATGAGAAAGGGAACAGAAGCAGTTTTGGACAACTGGCAAAATTTGAGTGGGTGAGTGTCCTTGTTTGGGGAAAATATGCACTAGATTCTTTAAGGGTAATGGGACATCATGTCTGAAGTTCTCTTTTAAAAGGATCAGGATATAACTAATGATAATGAATATATTACATTCCTCTACAGATATGCACATGTGCGTGTGCGTGCACACACAAACACACACACAGACACACAGCACACACACACACACACACGGTGGGGTGGGGAGGTGGTGAAGAAAGGGAGAGAGAATGTTGGCAATCATGAATATTCAATAAAATAGCATTTGGGAAATCTGCCTAAAATGCAGGCTTTTGATCTAACTTGGGAATTTTAATGTAAGTTATTTCAAAATAAATTAAGGAGTGGGGACACTAGAGCGTGTGCTGGAAGCTCCACATTCATGCTGAGCTCATCAAGTGGCAGGTTTCATTGCAGAGTCACCGGGCAGGTGCTGGCTGTCTGGTTTGGGGCCTCCTGGCTGTTCACATTATAGGGCCAGACGGTTTCCCCAGGAGACTTCTTCCCTGTCTTGCATGATGTAGCATAAGCCTACAGTCAGCTTTCTCAGGGCCCTTTCCCGGGAAGGGGACTAGAGACCTCTTGTCAGATAGTAGACACATTGAAAATCTCTGTTATCAGTAGGGAGCCAACGATCTTATTTTTTTCATGTTTAAGATCATACATTTAAAAAATTTCTATTTTTATATAATTTTTTTAATGGTTATATCCCATTGCAAAATATTGGCACTATTCCCTGAGTTGTACAATACATCCTTGAGCCTATTTATACCCAATAGTTTGTGTCTCCCACGCCATCATCCCTGTATAATCTGTCTTCCCTCCCCACTGGTAACCACTAGTTTCTTCTTTTATCTGTGAGACTGTTTCTTTTTTGTTATAGTTACTAGTTGTATTTTTTCAAAGTCTACGTGCGTGATGTCTTTCAGTATTCATCTTTGTCTGTTTGACTCAACTCACTTAGCATAGTGCCCTTCAGGTCCATCTATGTTGCCGCAAATGGCAAAATTTTGAGAACCTACTATTACTGTATTCTGTGATATGTAGTCATGTGCCAGCCTGGAAAGAGGGAGGGAACTAAAATGACTATAACTTCTTCATTCAGACGTTTAACAGCCCTACCTGCAAGCTCAACACCTTCAGAAGCCCCTGATCCCTCTATTGTGGGAATATTCTGGGTTTAAGTTGTACAACTCAGCTTGCTTCTAGTTGGCTTTTTAGTTCTTCAGGTACTTAGAGCAGAGAGAGAAAGTGGAAACTGAAGTCATTTACCACTAGTTGATTTGTTTTCCATTTTCCAGTATTTTGTGGACAAGAATTGTCTGCTGTTATTACCTCCCCTGTTTCCTCTGTTTTTTTTTTTTTTTCTGGGATTATGCCCTCAAAAATATATATTTTTTAAATTTTAGAGGGATTTCAGGAAGGAGCAAAAATAATATTTTTTTTAGTTTTGTTCTTCTGTCTGTTGCAGTTCAGGAGAAGATCTCTTATTACCTGAACATTTTAAAAAATTGAAGACTAACTTCCTATGAATGAGGAAAAGGATGTTTTGCGTTGTTTGACATAGATGTCAGGTCAATACCAAAATACCATTATATATTAGGAAAGGAGAATAAAAAGTATTAAAACAAACTAGTAATTATTAGAAACTAAAAGAAGTAATTATACTGATTATTTTTTCAAATTGAGCATTTAAAAATTTGTCTTTTTATTCTTGGATTTCTTTTTCTTCATATGCAGCTGTTGCTCGGCTAAATGGACAGAGAAAAAATATTCTGCACTTAATATATTTTTAGATTCACAAGCATTTACAACATTTTATTTCAATGCCTTGAATGGAAATAACCTCCTTATTTTTATTCATAATTTCTCTGGAGTGCAAATAATAGAGAAACTGTTAATGTGTCTAGAAAGCCTTTGAAAACATATGTTTAATCTTCATTTTTTTCTGAGAAAAAGATCATTAAGTCTGTGGTTCCCAGATTATGCACTGAGGCCTTCCAGGAAGTAGGATGAAGTCGCTGGGGTAGGATGGGTGTTCAGTAGTCCCGGCAATGGAAACACGTCTTTGTTGATGTTTAGTTGCTAAGTCATGTCCGACTCTTTGAGACCACATGGACTGCAGCACACCAGACTCCTCCATCCTCCACTATCCCCAGAGTTTGTTCACTCATGTCCATCGACTTGGTTATACCATCCAACCATCTCATCCTGTGTTGTCCTCTTCTCCTTTTGCCTTTAATCTTTCTCACTATCAAAGTCTTTTCCAGTGAGTTGGCTCTTCGAATCAGGTGGCTGAAGGATTGGAGCTTCAACTTCAGCATCAGTCCTTGCAATGAAAATTCAGGATTGATTGCCTTTAGGATTGACTGGTTTGATCTCCTTGCTGTCCAAATGACTCTCAAGAGTCTTCTCCAGCACCAGTTTGAAAGCATCAAATTTTTAGCACTCAGCCTTCTTTATAGTCCAACTCACATCCATACATGACTATTGGAAAAACCATAGCTTTGGCTATGCAAACCTTTGTCGGCAAAGTAATATGTCTGCTTTTTATTACACTGTCCAGGTTTGTCCCAGCTCTCCTTCCAAGGAGCAAGTGTCTTTTAATTTCATGGCTGCACATGATAATCAGGAGGAATAGGAAGTGAGGGTGGTGGTTTCTAATCTGATTCTGAAGTTTGAGTCTATAGTCATGGTTAGTCAGGGCTCTCCAAAGAAACGAAGCTAACAGGACACATGTCTTTATATGTCTGAACTTCCCAGGTGGCGCCGCTGATAAAGGGTCCGCCTGCAGTGTAGGAGACATGGGTTTGATCCCTGGGTCAAAAAGATACCATGGAGAAGGAAGTGGCAGCCCACTCCAGTGTTCTTGCCTGGAGAACCCCGTGGACAGAGGAGCCTGGTGGGCTACCGTCCATGGGATCACAGAAGAGTTGGCACAACTTACTGAGTAAACAGCAAAAACAACTCTGTGTGTCTATTGGTAGAAACAGAGTTACTGTGAGGACTTGGCTGACAGGACTGTGAAGGTTGAGAAGTCCCAGATTTGCCTGGCTTTAAGGTGGAGGCGCAGGAAAGCCAGTGGCATAGTTCTAGTCCAACCCTGGAGGCCTAGGAACCAGGCAGTCAATGGTGTAAATTCTAGTTTGAGTCCAAAGGTCCAAGAACAAGGAGCACGGCTGTCTTCAGGGAGAGAAGGCAGAGAGCAGAGTCCAGGCAGACAGCAAAATTTGCCCCCTTTCCACCTTTTTGTTTTGAGTCCCTCAATGTATTGGATGATAACCACTTTGGAAAAGGTATTATCTTTACTCGGTTTGCTGATTCAAATGCTTGTCTCTTCCTGAAACACTCTCACAGACACACCCTCCAATAATATTTTACCAGCTCTCTGGGCATCTCTTAGCCCAGTTGACACATAAAATTAACCATTACGAGCCCAACAGCTGCATGTACCTCACTGGTAAGTTTAGTGGTTTAAAAATGTGTCCAAAATTATTTAATAACCTTTCTTTTTAAGGGATGGAGAGTGATTCCTCTTCTCTTGCATATGGACTGGACTTAGTCACTAGCTTCTAAGTATAGACTGTGGCAGACGTGATGGCATGTGATTTCCAAGTCTATGTCATAAAAGGCTTTGCATCCTCCTCCTTGCTGGCGCCCTGGGATCACTCTGGGGATGTCAGCTGCTGTGTTGTGCAGTGTTGCCATGCCATGTTGTAGTGAGAAATTGAACCTGTTTTCTAGCAGCCAGCAGGGAAGCGAGGCCTCCTGCCAGTTGCCATGTGAATGAGCCATCTTGGAAATGGATCCTCAGCCACGATCTTGCCTTCCTGTTGCTGCAGCTCCAGCTGACATCCTGACTCCAGTGAATAACTAACAGTAAATGTGAATCATGAAATAAAATATTATTTCTTTCTTTCTGTTTACATGTATATAAAGAATCCGCCTGCAATGTAGGAGACTTGAGTTCAATCCCTGGGTTGGGAAGATCCCCTGGAGAAGGGAATGGCCACCCACTCCAGTATTCTGGCCTGGAGAATTCCAAAGACTGTATATATTTTTCAAACAGTTATTAAGTTATAAGAACCTAAATATTTCTTAAGTTGTTAAACCTGCCTGCTTAGTAAATGAACTTTTTTTTTTTTGGTTTGGGACAGGATGAAGAAGTTACTGAGACCCTGAGCGTGCCATTCACTGTTAAAGTTTGGAAAGCTCATCATTAAGTTAAAGATGACATTTATTTCCTTTGCTTTATTTATGCAGATACATAATTTTTGTATCTTTTTCTTATTTCTTTTTGTTTTATCTCTGTTTGTTATTGCTTTTGATAATGAACATTTTTTTTTCTTGTTATGTCAATGCTGATATGAAAATGAAAAAAATTGACACCGAACTTCTAACTAGGAAAGTGATCATTTGAGAGTAAATTGACTAGTCTTCAATAAACAATAATTAAGTTATTGGATTATAGATATCAGATATATAGGGGTGACTATAAAATTTGAGATTAACTTGGACATAAAATGAAGAGTGGATAGAGCCATACAGATTCACCTTCAATGCAGCAGTTGTTAACTGGCAATAAGAAGAGATGAAGCGCCCCCTAGTGGTAGTTGTTGATATAATTTAGCTGCAGAGGAATTGTAGCAAAACTTTCTTCCTATACCTGGGGACAGTGTTGAAAAGATACTCAACCTGTTTTTTAATGTCGTTGTTACTATTAAATCCCTAGTTACTACTTTTTTGAGTGCGAGCACAAAGCACAGCAGTCAAGAATTTTTTAGCCAAATCCAGCAGCATTGGGTAGCTTTACATTATAAAGGAAAAAAAATCTTTGCAAGTTATTACATTAAAGAAAAACAGAATAAACTCAGTGAAGGATAAAATTTTTTAAGTCAGACTGATCATTACTGTTAGCAAGCTACAAGCATAAAATGCTCTTCACGATATGAATTAATTTGATTATAACATAGCATCTTCCAACTTGCTTATCTGTAGTAAACAAATATTTACCACACTGACTTGGTGCTAAACACTTAACCGTGTAGAGAGGTTTGGGAAGAAGCAGGGAGAGATTCAGAAAAGTGGACACGTGTGAGGAAAAGTAGGTGCTATGAGAGCCCATGGAGAAAACTCACCTGGGTCCAGAGGAACAGACAAAACCTCCATGGCAAAGAAGTCAGAGCTGACCTGCTGAAGCTGTTTTGCTGAACTGATTTATCCTGGCCTTTCACAAAAGTTAGGTTTTAATAAACTATTACTTGAACTAAGAGAATACATTCCTCTAACAAAAGGATAACAACCATGCTTTGTGAATTTGCTAATTACCCTACCATTTGTACTTATCACAGAAATATCTGTTTTGTTTGTCTCTGAAAACTGTGACATTACTACTTCTCAGAACAAGTCATTTTTTACTGGGAAGACTTCTCCAAGTTTTTATTTAACCTTGTTTTCAGAATTGCCACCCATCTGTTTTTCAAGGGTGATTAACAATTTATGACATGTAAACAAGGGACTGATTTGATCCACCATGCGGTTAACCAAAAATCTAATTGTAAAGACGCAAAATGATCTCAACTCCTCTTGAATGTGAATTAGAAACTATTAGCTCACACTTACGTGGATAAGTGTAGTTAGTAGACATACGTGAGCTTGGTGGAATTACAGGACCCAGCAACATGGCATTTAGAATACTAGTTTACCCCTACAATTGTCTGTACCCCACAACAGACTGCCACTACATTGCACCCCTTTTCCTGGTTTCAGAGGTATGCTGATCTGTAGAAAAACCACTGGAGAATCACAGGGAAGCTGGTTGTTGTTTTGCTCAGTCACCTCCGACTCTTTTGCAACCCCATGGAGTGTAGCCCACCAGGCTCCTCTGTCCATGGGATTCTGCAGGCAAGAATACTAGAGTGGGTTGCTGTATCTTCCTCCAGGGGATCTTCTTGACCCAGGGATTGACCCAGGGATTGAACTGCGTCTCTTGCATCGGCAAGTGGATACTTTACCACTGAGACACCTGGGAGGTCCAGTGGAGAAAAACTTACAGGGAAGCTGATAGAGTGGGAATAAACACTTCTGAAGAATATATATATATATATATATATTTTCTTAATTGATCAAAGAAAAGGCTTAAAAGATTTTGTATTGGCTTTACTTAGATAATGACCACTCTAACAGAAAAACTAAGTGACTTTTAAACATGCAACAATTAGTTCCTACGTATTTCTTTAAATCATTAAGTCAGAATTCAAAATTCTGGAACATAAGTAGGTTGCAAATGCAGCAACTGAGGAATCACTTTGTACGGGGCAACCTGGACACTGTTAGCTTATATCTAAATAAAGATTATTTTCTATGCATACTTTTGCTTGCAAGTGAAGAAATCCAACTCAGTTTCATGTAAATAGCAAGTCTATTTATTGGCCTGTGTGAGTGGAGTGAAAGGAGCTGGCACCAGGCACAACTAAGTTGAGGTAGAAACAAAGTGATCATACCCTTTCTTCCCACCTCTGCTCACTCTTGCCTTGCCTTTCTCTGTGTTGACACACTGGCCTGGCTTGGTTAGAGTGCACAACGCTAGATCCCCAGGGGAAGAGTGAGGTCCTTACTACTCCGGTGTTGTCTGTAGGTCGGCAGCAGATGCACTGTCTGAGAGAGAACTTGTTAGAAATGTAAGCTCTCTTAGATAACTAATCAGAACCCGCTGTATAGCACAGAGTAATCTACTCGATACTCTGTAATGGGAAAGGAATCTAAAAAAGCAAGAGGGAGTATATATATATATATATATATATATATATATATATATGGCCTTCCCAGGTGGTAAAGAGCCTGCCTGCCAATGCAGGAGACTAGGAGATGCAGATTTGATCCCTGAGTCAGGAGGATCTCCTGGAGGAGGGCATGGCAACCCACTCCAGTCTACTTGCCTGGAGAATTTCATGGACAGAAGAGCCTGGTGGGCTACAGCCCATGGGGTCACAAAGACTTGGACATGATTGAAGCAACTGAGCATGCATGCATATGTGTGTGTGTGTGTGTGTGTGTGTGTGTGTATATATATATATATATATAGTTGTATACCTGAAACTAACACATTATAAATCAACTGTACTCCAATTAAAATCAGAAAAAAGAGATGCAAACTTTCAGATGATCCCAATTCTACTGAGTCAGAATCTTCATAGTAAAAAGATCCCTAGGGCTTTCCTGATGGCTCAGTGGTAAAGAATCCATGTGCAAACGCAGGGGACACAGGTTTGATTCCTGATCTGGGAAGATCCCACAGGCTGCGGAGCAACTAAGCCCATGTGCTGCAGCTACTGGTCCTGTGCTCTCGAGCCTGGAGCTGCAACACCTGAAGCCCACGTGCCCTAGATCCCATACCTGCAACAAGAGCAGCCACCACAACGGGAAGCCCTCACACCGCAGCTGGAGAGCAGCCCCTTCTCGCCGCCACCAGAGAAAAGCCTGAGCACCAGTGAAGGCCCAGCACAGCCAAAAACAACCAAACAAAATTATATAAGAAAAGAAATTATATAAGAAAAGATCCCTGGTGCATTGGGTGCCCATTAAAGTACTGGACCCCTGTGTCTAGGAAGTGGAGCTTTTATCACTGGCTGGGCCTGGGTCTCACTGGCATCAAAATGAATGCAGGGGCATGGGAGAGTCATGGGCAGCTCCATCCGATCATGATTGAGGTAGAGAGAGTGTAACCCAGAAGAAGTGTATGAATGGGCAGCAAAAACAAAAACATGCATTATCACTGCAAGCTGTGAGTGATGATTTTGGTCAGAAGAAGGGAATAACAATATCAGTCTGATTTTTGAGCGAATATTGGGAACAAGCTGGGAACTTCTAAAATTGCTTCTCGTGGAGAGAAGCTGGAATGAAGAGACCACATAGGTATGTGTCTTATATATTATACAATCTGGTATACCAGGGCCTTCTTTACAAGATAAACTTGTGTGTTTCAGGATGAAATAAACCAGGGTACTAAACCTCAGCACTTTATTTGCCTGAGGAAATTATTTTCTTTCTCTGATGGGCTTTTGTCATCTTTGTTGGCGGCCTGGCACATGTCCCCTGTTTAAGTTTGGGAGATTCCTATTTTATGTGACCTGTTGGGAAGCAGGCTCCACTGGCTATCTGAGAATGCCAGGGCCATGCTTTCCCATATTCTCTACAGGAGAAATGACTCATAGCTTAGGCTCTATCGATCGGATGTTTCTACCCCAGACCCAGAGTCAGGAGCTGCTGACCGATAGGAACATAGAGACTATGGAGAATTTTCTCTTAGTCTTGATAGTGGTTGCAATAAAATTAAACTCTCCAGGCTATAACAGCCACAGAAACCAGTCGTGGCAGCAGCTTTGATATCTTTAATACATAAATACAGGACTGTAGTTTCGCATGATGCTTCTTCCCATGCAGCTCTGAGCTTTATGTGCAGTATTCTTGGAAATCCATTAATTACTGCTGAAATGAGCCAGTCAGTATCTCAGTTGTACTCAGGTTGGTTCTGTGGGCTTTTGAGTCAAATAATTGCACAGGGCTTTGCTCCTAGACCTACCCCTGCACTTGGTTTAATACCCACTGTCACAGTTTGGGAATTCCTAATATTTTTCACACAGGGACCTGCATTTTTAATTTTGTCCTAGGCCCAGCAAATTGTGTAGCTGGTCTTATTATACCTAACAATGCTGATCACTAATATTTCTTTTTTAAAAATACAAGTTAGTGAGAAAAGGATGACTGAGAAGAAATCAGGAACCAAGAGAGGTATTCCCATACACAACTTAAAAAATTTTTTATTTATTTTTATTTATCTGGCTGCACTGAGTCTTAGTTGCAGCAAGCAGAGTCCTTGATCTTTGTTCTGGCAGATGGTATCTAGTTCTCCCAGTAGGGACTGAACCCAGGTCCCCTGCTTTTGGAGCTCAGAGTCTTAGCCACGGGATCACCAGGGAAATCCAGCCCCCTACACTACTTTTTCGGCAGTTGTAATCTTCCCACATACTACAGTTATTTGAGAATTTGTATCATTCCTTCTCGTACATTGGGAATTTGAGGGTACAAGCTGTGTTCCTGAAGAATCTTATTCCTTCTTTCTTTCTCTGTCTATTTACTTTAGTTGAGCAATGCATTTTCAATTATAAACTCATCTGATCCTCCTTTAAGTCCTATGGATGTTGTTATTTTTATTGTATACTTTCTATTGCTGGAGGACTTTGGCTTTGGGAGGTCATCGGTCCAAATTCACTTCCTCCACTATAATGAAGTTAGGGTTAAAACATGGGGCAATATGCATGAGTCCTGTTCATATGCTTTATATTTCCTAACTGTGCTCTGTGATCATCTTAAAAATGAGGACTTTCATTGCACAGATGAAGATGTTTCAGAGATTTTGAGAGAGTACTCAGAGCATGTGTGCTCAGTCGCTTCAGTCGTGTCTGACTCTTTCAGACCCCGTGGACCATAGCTGGCCAGGCTCCTCTGTCCATGGGATTCTCCAGGCAAGAATACTGCTGTGGGTTGCCATTCTCTTCTCCAGGGGATCTTCCTGAATTAGGGATCAAACCCTGGTCCTCTGCATTGCAGGCAGATTCTTCACCATCTGAGCCACCAGGGAAGACATAATAATTAACAGATTCAGAATTTGACTTAAGCTTAACTCCACAGAATTTTCTATAGTGGTGTGGAAAAAAATGAGAATTGAGGTACATGTACAACCAAACCATTGTAGTTTACATTCCTAGAGAATTTTGAAAATAGTATATTTATACTAGCAAATTTTCTTAAGACAGGAAAGAGGTCTGGAAGATACCACCTGCTTTTTTTTTTTTTTAATCTCTGCAGCTTTATTCGTTTTGAAAATGTTTCTTCACTGTTGCCACAAAGTCTCTAGAAAGATAGTTAAAATAGTTTCAGCCAGTCTGATAATACAAATGTTTCTGAAAACATAGCTAGCAGGTTCACTCAGTATCTCTAGAGTTCATGACAAAATAATTGAGTTATATACACAGTTGCTCAAGTATTTAAACAAATATTTGATTATCTTGGGCTTCCTAGGTGGCTCAGTGGTAAACAATCTGCCTCTAATGCAGGAGACCCAGGTTCAGTCCCTGGATCGGGAAGATTCCCTGGAGAAGGGAATGGCAACCCACTTCAGGATTCTTGCACGCAGAATTACAGGGACAGAGGAACTTGGCAGCTCATGGGGTTGCAAAGAGTCGAACATGACTGAGCATCTAACACTTCACTTCACTTTGATTATCTCATTAGCTTTAAAATAATTTTTTCCAGTTAAGACAGAAAAAAAAAATCTCTGTTTGGAAAAACACTATTTTGGGGGAGTGGATGAGAAAGTAAGATTTATGTGGGCAGGAAATACACTGATGAAATGTTAATTTTCTGAAATTAAGTATAATTTGAAACCTGCTATGTAATGTTTATACAGTATGACTCAGAACTCATTTAACCTCTATATGGATATAGGGATTAAATAGTTTCAAAATTCCTTCATAGAAACAAGCCTGTTTGTTTCTTTCCTGTGATGGAATTCTCTAATCTCTTGAAGTGAAATAATTTTTGTATTGTTAAAAAATGTGGTCTCTGTTTTAAGAAATACTGTCAATTTTTTAAAATTGGAGGATAATTGCTTTACAATGTCATGTTGGTTTCTGCCACACGACAAAATGAATCAGCCATAAGTATACGTATGTTCCCTCCCTCTTGAGTCTCCCTCCCACCCCCAAGCCCATCCCAGCCCTCTAGGTCATCACAGAGCACCGTGTCGAGCTCCCTCTGTTATACAGCAACTTCCTGTTAGCTATCTATTTTACATGTACCAGTGTATATGTTTCAGTGCTATGCTATCGGTTTGTCCCACCCTCTCCTTCCCCTACTGTGTCCACAAGTCTCTTCTCTATGTCTGCCTCTCTTTTCTCACCCTGCAAACAGGTTCATCAGTACCATTTTTCTAGATTCCATATATATGCATTAAAATATGACATTTGTTTTTCTTTTCTTGTCTTCCCTCACTCTGTATAACAGGCTCTAGGTTTATCCACCTGACTAGAACTGACTGTTTCTTTCCTTTTCATGGCCAATATAAGTACCAAAACTTCTTTATCCATTCATCTGTCGATGAACATCTATATCGCTTCCATATCCTAGTTATTGTAAAGAGTTCTGCAGTAAACATTAGGGTACACATCTCTTTTTTAAATTATTGTTTGCTCCGGATAGATACCCAGTAGTGGATTGCTGGGCCATATAGTAATTTCATTTCTACTTTTTTGAGAAATCTCCATATTAGCTGTCACCCATAGTAGCTATACCAATTTACATTCCCACCAACAGTGCAAAAGGGTTCCTTTTTCTCTACATCCTCTCCAGCATTTACACTTTGTAGATTTTTTGATAATGACTGTTCTGACTGGTGTAAGGTGATATCTCATTGTAGTTTTGATTTGCATTTCTCTAATAATGAGTGATGCAGAGCCTTTTTTCATGTGTTAAATACTGTCACTTTCAAAGCTGATAATTTAGCTGATGTTTTTTTACTGGGAGCAAGCTAGCAAAGATTTTGGGATAATAAGCAAGACTTGCTCACAAATGAAGATCAACACCCTCCGTTACAAGAGGAGCTGTTTCACTCAGCTACAAAATCAGGAGCTGGAAATCTGCCTGTGATCAGAGGGAACTCACTCACTCTGCCTCTCTACTTCCTCATGGAAAGACTTTGGTTGGATGTAATGGAGTGAATGAGAAGGCTGGGCTGTGTAGATTCAGGTGGAGGCCAGCACAGATTTATAGACTCATCTCTCCCATGACTTTTGATTGGAGTATGTGACCTCTGCAGTCTCGTGGGGCCCCACACCCAGAAGGACCACGTGCTTGTTTCAGGGCTGTACTTTGTTTTTCTTTTAAGTACATGCATTTTTGATGTGGGCCAACATTTTGTTCTTTTTGCTTTTGTTGTTGCACTGGGGCTTTGTTGCTGCCAGGGGCTTCCTCTAGTTGCGGTGAGTGGGGGCCACTCTCTAGTAGCAGGCAGGGGCTCCTCTTGCAGAGCACAGGCTCCAGGGTGCTCAGGCTTCAGTAGGTGCGGCACGTGGGCTCTAGAGCACGGGCTCAGTAGTTGGGGCACAAAGGCTTGATGCTCTGTGCCATGTGGAATCTTCCCAGAGCAGGGATCGAACCCATGTCCCCTGCACTGGCAGGTGGGTTCTCAGCCATTGCACCACCAGGGAAGTTTGATGTGGACCGTTTTTTAAAAAATATTAAGTTTGTTATAAGGTTGCTTCTTTTTTATGCTTTGGTTCTGAGTGGCTTATCTCCCTGACCAGGGATCAAACCCGCACCCCCTGCACTGGAAGGTGAAGTCTTAACCACTATTTCTCCAGGGAAGTCCCAGTGCCACACTTTCTTTGTCTTGAAATTCTTAACCTCCTTTGGACAGGGAATGCTGCTTTTCATTTAGCCTGGGGCCCTAACCTCTGTAGCCACAAGCCATGGCCAGTTCCAGTCTCTGAAGCTGCTAAACCTGTTTTACTTCCTCTAACTGCAAACTCCAGACTGCAAACACTCCAAGCCACTCCGCGCTTTCCACTTTGAGCATAGGTTTTTGCTTCCTGCTTTATCAGGTGGGAACCACCTTAGTTTCCAGCATGTGTCGGGAAATGTTACTTGTGTCCTTGAAAGTGAAAGCGAAGTCGCTCAGTCATGCCTGACTCTTTGCAACCCCATGGATAGTAACCTGCACCAAGCTCCCGGTCAAGGCAAGAGTCCTTACTCTTGTTCTATTTCCGGGTAAAAGGCAATCTTTTCATCTGAGCCTTGGAAGCCTCACGTTCTCCAAACCCTGCTACGGCAATTATTGTCCCCTGCTAGGTCTTCAGTCCTTCTGTCTCCACTGGGTACTTCTAAATGTATGGCTATATGCTTTATAGGCAGCCCGGCTGCTGAGCACTGGTAAAGCGGTTTAACCCCAGACCACCCCCGCAGTGTCCATCTGCCCGATGAAAACAAATCCTTGTTGGGCCGCCAGATGTGGATGAGGCTACCCCTTGGCTTGCAGTGTTGACTTTGTGGAGGTCTGCTGCGTTTCCCCATTCCAACTCTGCTATTTACTAGCTGTGTGACCTTGAGTCAGTTCCTTAACTTCTCTGTGCTTCTGTTTTCTCCTGAAAACTCAGGCTAAAAATAGCATTTACTTCAAAAGCTTGTTAGGATGATAAAGTTAACTGCATTCAGCCTGTGCTCTCTGTTTCCAAGGATTCCACCCTCTTTCTTCATCTCCACTCTCTTTCCTGCCCCTTTCTTCACATCAGAGAATAGTGCATAAGGAAAAACAGAATGCTGCTCTGCTTGTCAGAGAAATTATTAGACATTCAGAAATAAGTGTAACAGACAGGCACTGTGTCATTTTAATAGCTGACTGTGCTCAGCTGGCCTTAGTTGGTCTTTAGTTTTCAAATCTGGAAAACAGGAGACATCATTTAGTTATCCTGAACTGTCCTCTTACAGCTGATTACTCAATAAAAACTAAAGCATGTGTGTGTGCGTATACATATGTATACATACATTATTGGAGAAGAAATGGCAACCCACTCCAGTATTCTTGCCTAGAGAATCCCATGGACAGAGGAACCTGATGGGCTACAGTCCATGGGGTCACAAACAGTCTGCCACAACTGAAGCGACTTAGTATGTGTGCATGCATGCACACACACACACACACACATAATGTATATTATAAAGCATTTAGTGTGTGTGTGTGTGCGCTGTGTGCTCAGTCATGTCTGACTCTCTGCGACCCCATGGACTGTAGCCCTCCAGGCTCTTTTGTCCATGGAATTTTTCAGGCAAGAATACTGGAGTGAGTTGCCATTTCCTCCTTGAGAGTATCTTCCAAACCCAAGAATCAAACCCGCATCACCTGTGTCTTCTGCACTGCAGGCTGTTCTTTACCCGCTGAGCCACTGGGGAAGCCCCATAAAGTGCTGATAAGCACTGCGAAAAACTGCTTACCATATCAGTCTGCATCTTCTCCAGAGGGGTGTTTGGGAGTCGCTCCATCTCCCAATAGTAATAGACGCCGAAGGTAGTGAATTCTTAGACTCAAAAACTGAAAACGTCAGCAACTTCCAAATTCCTTTTCTATTGCCAAATAAAGTCCAGATACAATGGGTGGCTTGTTAAAATGGTACTTATTTATTTATTTATTTTGAGAAACATTCTGTTCTTTGGATGAAGTCTTCTGAAACACTATCTAGTACAGTTTAATGTCATCAAAATCAGAACAATAGCCCAAGCCAGAAAACTAGGGTATGTCTAAATTGTACATACATCTCTGCATCTCACCATCCATTCCAGCATCTACACTCCAACCGCTCACACCTACCCCGACTCTTTGTGGTCTTGTGGATTATAGCCCACCAGGCTCCTTGGTCCATGGGATCCTGCAGGCAAGAATACTGGAGTGGGTTGCCATGACCTCTTCCCAAGAATCTTCCTGACTCAGGAATCAAACCCACATCTCTGCATTGGCAGGTGAGTTCTTTACCTCTAGTGCCATCTGGGAAGCCCTTTCCGTGCTCTTCTCTGCTTAAATGCTTTGGCTCCCTTTCTAGATCAGTTAAAAAAAAAAAAATTGAAGCTCCATGGGGGTCAAAATCCTTCATGATTCCACCAAAGCCTTCCTGTCTAGTTTCCACCTCACTATCCTATCAGTAGACTGTAAAATGGTCACAGTTTTCCTCAGCACCAAATTTTCAAGTCTCTGGCCTTTTTTTTGTTTGTTTTTCCCTCTGCCTGGAATGACTAGAGTGTTAATTCGTATTTTAGAGGTTATACCATCTATAGATGTTTCTCTTATTTCATTAGATTTTTAAAGGCACTCTGTCATGCCTGCACACACATTTCCAAGTGCCCTCTTATATTCTACAACCAGGCAAACATAGATTTGAGAGTATCAGGAATACTCATGTTTAAATGTCTCTTCCATGTGATTTGATATTCCTTAAGAATTCTTTTTGGCTGTTGTGTAGTCAGTAAGTCATGTCCTGCTCTTGTGACCCCCTGGAGTGTAGCCCACCAGGCTCCTCTGTCCAAGGGATTCTCCAGGCAAGAATACTGGAGGGTGTTGCCATTTCTCCAGGGGATCTTCCCTACCCAAGGATCGAACCCTAAACTCCCACATCTCCTGCACTGGCAGGTAGATTCTTTACTGCTGAGAGAGTGGGAAACAGAGGAGTCTGCTAGGCTACAGTTCAAGGGGTTGCAGAGTCGGACCTGGCTTAGTGACTGAACAACAACAACAAGAATTTTTGTTAATTCCTAAATTACCTAGCACATAGTAGATTATAAAGCAAAGTATGCTGAATAATAAACATGCTTGAAATTATGTCAGAAACAGAGCTTGAACAAAGATAATCATGTGGATGGCAAGAGTGATAATCAGTATCTAAAAGCTTCTGATTCATGTAGTAAGTTAGCCTGAAACCTAGAGAATCAAGCCACTCTTTAAAGGACAATCCTAGTTTACATACATTTACATAATTACTAAAAATGCCCCCTTTTACTCTCAGAAATGTCCTCTGTTTGGTTGACAAAGTATATATACACACTAATTCAAATTTAGTTCATTAAAAGAATACATTTCATATGTGGACAAGTCATGTGATGTGAATGAGTGCAAATATAAATACTGTGACTAAGCATGCCTAACAGAAGCACAAGACATTAAGAAGAGGTGGCAAGAACACACAGAAGAACTGTACAGAAAAGATCTTCATGACTCAGATAATCACGATGGTGTGATTATTCACCTAGAGCCAGACATCCTGGAATGTGAAGTCAAGTGGGCCTTAGGAAGTATCACTATGAACAAAGCTAGTGGAGGTGATGGAATTCCAGTTGAGCTATTTCAAATCCTAAAAGATGATGCTGTGAAAGTGCTGCACTCAATGTGCCAGCAAGTTTGGAAAACTTAGCAGTGGCCATAGGACTGTAAAAGATCAGTTTTCATTGCAATCCCAAAGAAAGGCAATGCCAAAGAATGCTCAAACTACACACAATTGCACTCATCTCACACGCTAGTAAAGTAATGCTGAAAATTCTCCAAGCCAGGCTTCAGCAATACGTGAACAGTGAACTCTCTGATGTTCAAGCTGGGTTTAGAAAAGGCAGAGGAACTAGAGATCAAATTGCCAACAGCCGCTGTTGGATCATGGAAAAAGCAAGAGAGTTCCAGAAAAACATCTATTTCTGCTTTATTGACTTCACCAAAGCCTTTGACTGTGTGGATCACAATAAACTGTGCAAAATTCTGAAAGAGATGTGAATACTAGACCACTTGACCTGCCTCTTGAGAAACCTGT
This sequence comes from Nanger dama, assembly GCA_917880005.1. Lineage (NCBI taxonomy): Eukaryota > Metazoa > Chordata > Mammalia > Artiodactyla > Bovidae > Nanger > Nanger dama. Next base: position 19,891,682 of record CAKJTW010000020.1, read on the forward strand.
GTGCAGATCAGGAAGCAACAGTTAGAACTGGACATGGAACAACAGACTGGTTCCAAATAGGAAAAGGAGTACATCAAGGCTGTATATTGTTACCCTGCTTATTTAACTTATATGCAGAGTACATCATGAGAAATTCTGGGCTGGGAGAAGCACAAGCTGGAATCGAGATTGCCAGGAGAAATATCAATAACCTCAGATACGCAGATGACACCACCCTTATGGCAGAAAGTGAAGAAGAACTAAAGAGCCTCTAGATGAAAGTGAAAGAGGAGAGTGAAAAAGTTGGCTTAAAGCTCAACATTCAGAAAACAAAGATCATGGCATCTGGTCCCATCACTTCATGGCAAATAGATGGAGAAACAGTGGAAACAGTGTCAGAGTTTATTTTTCTGGGCTCCAAAATCAGTGCAGATGGTGATTGCAGCCATGAAATTAAAAGATGCTTGCTCCTTGGAAGAAAAGTTATGACCAACCTAGACAGCATATTCAAAAGCAGAGACATTACTTTGCCAACAAAGGTCCATCTACTCAAGGCTATGGTTTTTCCAGTAGTTGTGTATGGATGTGAGAGTTGGACTATCAGGAAAGCTGAGCACTGAAGAATTGATGCTTTTGAACTGTGGTGTTGGAGAAAACTCTTGAGAGTCCCTTGGACTGTGAGGAGATCCAACAAGTCCATCCTAAAGGAGATAAGTCCTGGGTGTTCACTGGAAGGAAAGTCTAATATTTTGGCCACCTGATGTGAAGAGCTGACTTATTTGAAAAGACCCTGATGTTGGGAAAGATTGAAGGCACTCATTTGAAAAGACCCTGATGTTGGGGAAGATTGAAGGAAGGAGGAAAACGGGCTGATAGAGGATGAGATGGCTGGATGGCATCACCAACTTGATGGATGTGAGTTTGAGTCAACTCTGGGAGTTGGTGATGGACAGGGAGGCCTGACGTGCTGGACTTCATGGGGTCACAAAGAGTTGGACATGACTGAGTGACTGAACTGAACTGAATCTTCCATCCAAAATGGAAGGTATTGGAAATTCCCTGGCAGTGGTTAGGATTCTGAACCAAAAATTAAAAAAAAAAAAAATATATATGTATGTATATATATATATAAAATGAATTGTTTCCATGTGGTATATCTTTTTCCTTGTTCTTGTTTTTCATGGTGACAATGATGGTGATGAACGTACTATGAGAAGAAGATGTCATGAAAATCAGAAATTCCTTTTGTTTTTTTTCAAGTTTTCACTTAAAAACTAGTGTTTTCTGTTTTTTTTTTTTTTTTTTTTTTTGGCCCCATGGCTTGTGGGCTTTGAGTTCCACAACTAGGAATTGAATCTGTGCCCCCTGCAACAGAAGCCTAAAATCCTAACTACTGACTGCCAGAAATTCCCCAAAACTAGTGTTTTAAAAGTCCTGGCTATGCATGTTGAATGTTTTTATTAAATTTATTGTATTTTATCTCTAGCTTATAACTATAATTTTTAACTATTATAACAGGGATATTGAAACAGGGACTTTCAAAGGCATTCTTCATGATTTATCAAGATGAGGGGAATAGAATATAGATTTCAAATTATATAAAGGCCAGGAAGAAATGCTTGTATATAAAGATCAGCTGAGAAAAACTAGTAAAGATATGCTTAGGACAAGAAAGGAAAATGTAATTGTGTCTTAAGGGTTTGGCCTACTAAAGCTAAAAGCATTATTAGTTTCGGTATTTGTTAATGTTTACTGAGGCCTGGTTTGGGTGTTTTAATAAAGAGACTTCTTTCTTCTTGGAATGGAATGGGAGGAATTAATGGTTAAGTTTAAATCTGGATGAGCTCAGGATAGAGCTACCATGTGTGCCCCAGGCCAACTTTGGCCTTTGAAGTTGAGTGAGTGACCACAGCAAGATATAGTTGCATGGTAGCAGGAAATTACAGGACATCTTTTGAAATTACAGGCATAGTTTTCAGGGCTTCAGTGGTGAAATTTCGAAAACAATAGGAATAGAAGCGGCAATAGTAATTACAGCAACATTTATGCCGCACAATAGGAGATGCAAGAGATGCGGGTTCAATCCCTGGGTCGGGGAGATCCCTGGAGAAGGAAATGGCAACCTGCCCCAGTATTTCTGCCTGGGCAATTCCATGGACAGAGGATCCTGGTGGGCTACAGTCCATGGGATCAGAAAGAGTCAGACAAGACTGGGTGACTGAGCACACACACACCACCATGTGTCAGGCACAGGGCTCCGTATTTCACATATGTTTTAATTAATTCTCGCAACAGTGTTCTGCTGTAAGTCTATGCTTAACTCTGTTTTACAAATGAGGAAACCTAGACTGGATCCAGGAGAAGGCAATGGCACCCCCACTCCAGTACTCTTGCCTGGAAAATCCCATGGATGGAGGAGCCTGGTGGGCTGCAGTCCATGGGGTTGTGAAGAGTCAGACACGACTGAGCGACTTCACTCTCACTTTTCACTGTCATGCATTGGAGAAGGAAATGGCACCCAGTCCAGTGTTCTTGCCTGGAGAATCCCAGGGACGGTGGAGCCTGGTGGGCTGCTGTCTATGGGGTCGCACAGAGTCAGACATGACTGAAGCGACTTAGCAGCAGCAGCAGCAGCAACAGACTGGATCCGTGGTGGAGCCTGGAAGGCAACACCTGTCCATCTGACTCCTGAGTCCAGGCTTTTAGTCAGTGTCAAGCAGCACCTCTAATGACACAGTGGGTATCATCACAGGTGCCACTTACTGAATGCATACTATGTGTCCAGAGCTCTGAAATTATGTTTAATCATCCCCATAGAAATATGTTACTTCTGTTTTCCACAGAAGGAAACTAAGCCTCAGAGTGCCTGAATTAGTTTTCAACTGTGCGAATTACCACCGTTTTAATGGTTTAAAACAACACAAATGTTATTTTGGCATTCTGGAGGTCAGAAGTCCTACAATCAAAGTTTCAGCAGGCCTCATTTCTCAAATCTCTGCTTCTGTCAATATAACTCCGTGTTTGACTCTGACTTCCTGGTGGCACTAGTGGTAAAGAACCCTCCTGCCAATGCAGGAGACTCGGGCACTATCCCTGATCAGGAAGATGCCCTGGAGAAGGGAATGGCAACCCACTCCAGTATTCTTGCCTGGAGAATCCCATGGGCAGAAGAGCTTGGTGGGCTACAGTCCACGGGGTTTCAGAGTCAGACACGACTGAAGCAACTTAGCATCCATTCCTGCCTTGGACACTCATAGTTATTAATTCAATGGGCCCACCTGGAGAATCCAAGATAATCTCTCCAGCTCAAGAGCCTTAATTTAATCACATCCACAAAGTTCCTTTTATTATATAAAGTGTTATATTTCCAAGTACCAGTGCCAAGAAGATGGACATCTTTGCAGGAGGTGGGGGTGGGGGAGGGGGTGGGCATTTATCTTAACTCATTTCTCCTGGGTCTCAGAACTTATAAGTATAGAGATGAGATTAGATCTACATGTTTTTAGGCTCCAATGTTCATGTTATTTTTGCTCTGCCACATTAGTGAGCATATCCCATCAGTCATTTAAAAAAGTAGTTTTGAGATTTTATAAAAAAGCCAGATACTGTGTTAGGTATTGGAAAAATATGAATGCTTTATGAATTTGAGTAATCTTTGTGTTGGTGTCTTAATAAGCTCTGTATTTTTCCTTAAGATTAAAAAAATATTTTATTTACCCCATGAAAGTGAAAGTATATCTAAAATATTATTTCAACTTGTAATCAATAGTTTACACTTTTATACTATTTCTTTAAAATCTAGTGTTTTATATTTAGAACTCATCATTTGAACACCAGATTTTCATTAGAAATATTTGGTCTGTATTTAGGTATAAAATTTTCAGTTGAAGTAGACTCACATACCAAGTGTTTTAAAATACATTTAAACCAAATGTTCCAAACATATTTATATTTTAAAATAATTGGATTAATATATTTAAAAATTAAAACTAAAATGAAAAGATTTAAAACTTTTAACTTCTGTATTTTTCAGTAGTCCAGGAGATTAAAGATTAATAAACTTAAATAATTAATAAGATAAAATAACTCCCATAATAAGTACTATTAAGCTCCACTTTATTGCATTAAAAATATATTTTTACTTATCTCTCCCTTCTAGATGTTAACACTAGATCAAGGTTTTAGATACTGTACTTTAAAAATTTTAAATTTTTTCCCTCAGATTTGTGAAAGAGAAATGTTTGCTGGACAGAGCATCAGTTCAGTTCAGTCGCTCAGTCTTGTCCAACTCTTTGCGACCCCATGAAACGCAGCACAGACAGGAGCAAAACATCTGGCTCTGTTTGTGTCCCATTATTTGTGAGGCTTGCTTCCCCTGCTGCTAAAAAGCCAGCACAGTGCTTGGTGGTCTTCCGTAGATTTTAGAAGGGGCAGATGTACCTATCCCAAATCTTTAGCCAAGTAGCCCAAAAGATGGCCTGCCAGCTCAGAGTGGGTTCCAGAACAGGACAGGGCCCTTTAGCTGGGCCAGCAGCTCTGCTGTGTCTTTTAAGACCCAGAGGATCCAAATATCCATGACAGATCTGCGTGGAGAAGTCTATGGCAGTCCTTTTTTGGGGAAAAGTAATGCTCTCCTGGACGGATAACTGTTCTTTTTGGGAAGAAATTTAATTTTCTCCTTGCTTCTGATCGAGATTAAATTTCCTGGCCATGGTGCTCTAAGTGTTCCTAGGACCTGTATTGCCCATCAAGGACTGGGGGACATCTGGACCTAAGCCTTACGCTTGGGTGGTTCAGCAGCTCTTTAACAACAGCTTGAAATGGTGTATTTCAATTCCTAAAGATGAGATTATAGTGAATAAACAAGAGGTTCACACTTCCAGTATGAACACTCTGGCTTACACAGCCACATTTCCCCTCAAATCTTATCTCTGATAACCAAGGGCCTTTCCTTAGATGAGGTGAATAAGAAGACAAAGAATGAGCTTCTTTACTGATGGTTCTACACCAGCTGGAACTGGATTCTGGCCCAGTTACAGACACAGAGGTGACCCTAAGGGGAGTGGGGGAAGAGAAAACCTCCCGGTGTACAAAACTGGGACCAAGACCTTTCCTTGTCCAGTTTCCCTGGAGGAGAGACAGCTTGACAAAGTGACTCCACAACCAGAGTGTTTTCAGAGAACTATATAGAATAATGGGCTTCCCAGAGGGCTCAAGAGGTAAAGAATCTGCCTGCAGGAGACGCAGGCAGGAGATATGGTCTCGATCCTGGGTTGGAAAGATCCCCTGGAGAAAGAAATGGCAACCCAATCCAGTATTCTTGCCTGGGAAATCCCATGAAAAGAGGAGCCTGGTGGGCTACAGTCTGTTGGGTCACAAAGCATCAGACACAAGTCAGTGACCCACACATGCAGAATCCACTGAAGGACTGGCGATCAGGACAGTCAAGGAAGTGGTCGGTAGAGTCATCTTTTGGAGTATTAGAGGATTTATGCCACACTTTTACTTTCACTTTTCTTGCCCCATGTCTATGTTTATGAGCGGTGTCCCATTGCAGAAGAGGATCTCAGTGATGGACTAGATAAGAGGAATTGTTATTCTATTGTTTTCTAGTTACCCCAGTACCTCCTTAATGGGTTCACATACAAGGTGGATTGTGACTATAACCGAACCATAGATCATGCATAGCTGCGATGAAATAGACGTTCTCATATGTTAGCTGATGTGACAGCTGTCCAGGTTGAGTGTCCAATTTACTGCTAGCATCACCCGACTCTGAATTGCTGTATGCCGTCATATGCCTAGGACACCAGCCAGCCACTTAGCTGATTACACTGGACACAGAGAATCGAACAGGAGAAGTAATTGATTCCTGGTAGACTAGATGATTTATTCTGTACTTCCACTTGCCTTCTCTGATGATGCTGCCTCCGCGGAAATACTCTGGAGACTTTTACCAAATGCCTTGTTGTGTTAGCTTTCTGTTGCTGCCGTAACAAATTACTATGCATCTAGTGCCTTAAAACAGCACCGGTTTATTGCCTCAGGCTTTCTTTGGGTCAAGAGTCCAGGCAGAACATGGCTCAGCTGGTTCTCTGTTTAGAGTATTTCAAGGCTAAAATCAAAATGTAGACAGGATTGACATGTACACAATACAATATTTAAAATGGATAGCCAACAAGGACCTACCAGATAGCACAGGGAACTCAGTTCAATATTCTGTAATAAGCTAAATGGGAAAGAATTTGAGAAAAGAATAGATACTTGGGAAGTTCTCTGGTGATCCAGTGCTTAAGACTCTGCACTTCTGATTCAGAGGCCATGAGTTTGATCCTTGGTCTGGGAACTAAGATCCCACATGCTGTGTGGTGTGGCCAAATTAAAAAAAAAGAAGAAGAATGTATATTTATATGGGTATAACTGAATAACTTTGCTGTACACCTGTAACTAACACATCATTGTTAATCAACTATACTCCAATATAAAATAAAAGAAAGATAGTAATGATGACCCTGTATGTGAGACAACAAAAGAGACACAGAGGTATAGAATGGACTTTTGGACTCTGAGGGAGAGGGAGAGGGAGAGGGTGGGATGATTTGGCAGAATGGCATTGAAATAGGTATACTATCATATAAGAAATGAAGTGCCAGTCTATGTTCAATACAGGATACAGGATGCTTGGGACTGGTGCACGGGATGATCCAGGGAGATGATATGGGGTGGGAGGTGGGAGGGGGCTTCGACATTGGGTATACACAGATCGTGTACACCTGTGGCTGATTCATGTCAATGTATGGCAAAACAAATACAGTATTGTAACATAGAATAAAGTATTAAAAAAATAAAAATTTTTAAAAATGACCACTTGGGTTGAGGTCACTTTGCTTCCTATCACATCAAGTGGTAAAGATGAATCTTAGACTCCAGTAATCCTGTATCAGGCACCTAGTTTGGGTTGTGGAGAAGGCAATGGCACCCCACTCCAGTACTCTTGCTTGGAAAATCCCTTGGACAGAGGAGCCTGGTGGGCTGCAGTCCATGGGGTCGCTGAGAGTCGGACACGACTCAGTGACTTCACTTTCACTTTTCACTTTCATGCATTGGAGAAGGAAATGGCAACTCACTCCAGTGTTTTTGCCTGGAGAATCCCAGGGATGGGGGAGCCTGATGGGCTGCCGTCTATGGGGTCGCACAGAGTTGGACACGACTGAAGTGACTTAGCAGCAGCAGCAGCAGTTTGGGTTATGTCCCTAGATGCTGGCTTACCACAAAAGATGATGGAAGATGCTGTGGAGGAAGTAAGTCTTACCTTGTTAACTATAGCTTTGTGACCACTTTGAAACTGTGTTATCTATTTCTGTTTCTGTCCTTGCTCTCTAAACTATTTAATTCATTACTCCAACAAATACTCTACTGTTTTATATAGATTGTTCTGGTAGTGTGTAGCTTTGCAACTTAGTACACAGATTACAGAATATCATAATGGAGACATTATCATGGCATAGATCTAAAGATAATATTCACAGACCATGGGTATACGCAGAGATGATACATGTTTACATGGTAGAATTATAAAATTGATTCCTTATAAAGGAGATACATCCATTTTCAACTATAGGGAAGATAGTAGTAAATTAGGTTCGCTGTTGCTGTTTGCAAGTGTGAGTATAGCAGAGGGTGTTTGTTAATTTTGGGAAGCTAAGCGGAGTGGAGCTTTTTAGGCTTTGTTTTTGTTCAGCATCATTAGACTGCCCCATTTTAGTTTGGGAAATTTTCCATATTGGAAAGTAATATTCCCCCAGATAGAAACCAGAAATTAATTTTCCCAGTTTCTTTTTGCACTTGGGGCATAGACTTTACTAGTGAGGAGCTTCAGAGTTTGATATGGAGGAGTAGAACTTGAGGAACATGTGCCATACAGAATCCATTCTTTCCTGGAGGGAAATATGGCATCTGACTTGTAGAGTAATCAGTGGTGGAGATTCTGGTTTTTAGGGTTTGGTGTCAGTGGCTTGAACTGCAATGTCTGTACACAGTGATGTCCTTTGAGATTTTGCCAATGGGGCAGTCCTATGATTTCAGCGCTGTTTTTGCCTGGAGGCTTCCCTGGTGGCACAGATGGTAAAGAGCCTGTCTGCAATGCAGGAGACCCAGCTCTGATCCCTGGATCAGGAGAAGGGAATGACTGCCCACTCCAGTATTCTTGCCTGGAGAATCCAATAGACAGAGGAGCCTGGTGGGCTCAAGTTTGTGAAATCTCAAGAGCTGATCATGACTGAGCCAACAGCACTTTTGCTTGTGGAATTCCCAAGAGTGATACTCTGGCCTTCCCATAAATTGTGAGAGTCACATAATATATTTTGCTTTTTTTTTTTGGTAGTTGCTCTCTCTTACCTCACTTACTCCATGCCCTATGGAGAATATCACACGGCAAAGAACTGAGGCTTCTGGCCAATAGCTGTATGAGTGATGAGTGAGCTTGGAAATGGACCCAGCAGCTCCAGTCAAGCATTCAGACAACTGTAGTTCTGGCTGATATCTTGATTTCAACCTCATGAGAGACTCTGTCAGAATCACATAACTAAGCTTCTCCTAAGTTCCTGACCCACAGAACCTGGGATAATAAATGCTTGCTATTTTAAGACATAAAATTTGGGGGTAAATTTATTACATAGCAATGGATAAATACAAGCAGATAGAGTGGAATGAGAAATTCCAGGATGATTAAGGAGGCATCATGCCATGCATTGCTAGACTCGTTGGATCCCTAGCTTCCCTGAACTTTGAGATCTTTGCATGTGGTGGTTAATTTACTACCTATTCTTATCTCTTTTCTCCTGCCTGGACCTGATGGCAGCACCAGGAGGGACAGAAACCGTGAAGCTGGCTGTGACTGTCTGCTTACCTAGGGAGCTAGGAGGCAGAGGAGTTGTGCGTGCTGCATTCTAGGGGGATGGTCTCCATGCCATTGGATAACGCCTGGGCCCCTGGCACTATCTTCACTGTTGCAGATCCGTAGAGCTTGCTGGTATGCAAGGAACTCATCAAATATGATCAAGAGTAAAGGTATTGTTTCATGTCTCTATAAAGCTAAGAATATGAATATTTGCTCAGGACATGGAAGACTGATGGTAGTAGACTGTGTTGTGAACTAGCCCTATCTCAAGACATGGCAAACGGAGATGTGATCAGACTTATGCCTTGAAGAGATCCATCAGTCACTTTGGCTGCTTTCTCTGTTCTTCACCCCATTCTTTCCATCTTTCCCCATATAGTCCTCCTATATTATTTCAGGAAGATGAATTGTCACTATCTTTAGAAGAGCCATTTGCTAATTTGCCGATGACCTCATCTCAGTTCACTTTCTCCTTGAGTTGTGTGTAGACATCAGCACTGCTACAGGGAATTGGTTCACTTTCCCACACTATGTGACCAAATCCCTCATCTCTGTGAATTTCTGAGGCCTTTTGCCAAAGAGCTCTTGTCTAGTCTTCTTTGTTCTCTCCCTCTTCAGCTCTCTAAGTACAATAATTGTAATGATAATAAAATGGATGGCTAACCTTTTGATGTTTGAGTTTGAGTTGGCAAGGAATGTTTGGTATTTATAACTGATTCATTTTGCTGTGCAGCAGAAATTAACACAACATTATAAATCAACTCTACTCCAATAAAATTTTTTTTAAAAAGTGTTGAAATACAGTTGTTAGAATTGGGAGAATGGGCCATTCAACTGTTTGACAATGCAGACTTGAGAATCACCTGAGTCAACACGATAATTTAAACTGTTTGTGCATAAGATTGTGGGGAAGATAGCTGAAGACAAAGCAAGAAAAGAAATAAATGTTTCACATAATCCACATATTACAATTGCAATGTAATATCCATCTTTTATCAGAGCTATTAAAAAGAATTGTAATGATACCACCTGATTTTCAGTTGTACCTTTTATTTCTTCTGACCTCTCTAATATAGGAGTTAAATTCTAAGTATTGACAAAGAAAGGGAGAAGTAGAGATTTATATAGCGCATTTTCTGGGTAATTGGTTGCTGGAAAAATTAGTTTATTGTTAATTAGGCAGTATTTTAAATATTTTATTAAGGTTGAGTAGGAGTGAGATATCATTACTGAAAGCTAACTAGTCATTGTTCGAAGATGTAATAACCTGTGGTAAAACTGACAATTTTAATTCCCTCCTATAGAAAAGAGTACAAGTTGATTCTCATTCCTCAGGAAGTGTACTGCTGTGACCGTGTTTTTCAACATTCAAGAACAGAGAAAACAGTCCTAAGTCCCTCTGAAATCAAATTAAGTCAGTGGAGGGTTGTATAATGAAAATGAAAAGAAGGCAAACAGAACTTATCAAGTGTGTCGTTCATGAAAAATGGTTTAGAAAATTTACTATAAATTAAATTCTCATATAAACTCACTTCCTAAATTTCATGCACAGAGTATACATTTTTGGGGGTTATAAGAAAACCTTCAGAATGAAGAAAAATATTTAAAACATTTTTGTTTATTCTAATGCAGCAAATAAATGTCAGAAGTGTAGAAGTCTACGTGGTAGGAAGTTAGAGTGATGATGAAGCTGTGGTGGGTGTAGTAATGGCCCCCAAACATGCTTATGCTTCAATATCTGGAGCCTGTGAATATGTCACCTCACATGGCCAAAGAATCTTTGCTGTTGTGATGAAAGGAATCAACTTTAAATTGGAGAGATCATCTTGGATCACCTGTGTGGACTCAGTCTCATCACATGAGTATAAAGAAGTAGAGAACTTTTCCAGGCTGAGTCATAGAGACAGACAGAAGGAGGAGAGCTTTGAAGCTTGGGAAGGTCTGCATCCATCATTGTTGGTTTTAAAGATTGAGGAAGGTGACTGAGAACAAAGGAATGAGTGGCCTCTCCATTGTGCTTTGGGCTTCCCTGGAGGCTCAGTTGGTAAGAATCTGCCTGCAGTGCAGGAGACTGGGGTTCAGTCCCTGGGTTGTGAAGGTCCCATGGAGAAGAAAATGGCAACCAACTCCAGTATTCTTGCCTGGAAAGTTCCATGGAAAGATGAGCCTGGCAAGCTGCAGTCCATGGGGTCACAAGAGTCAGATACGACTTAGCAACTAAACCACCCAGAAGCTGGAAAAGGCACTCAGCAGACAGCAAGAAAGGAATGAGAACATTAGTCCTACAACTGCAAGGACCTGAATTCTGCTAACAACCTGAATGAGTCTGGAAATGAATCCTCCCATAGAGACCCCAGAAAGGAACACAGCATCTGATTTTACACTGTTGAGACCCAGGTCAGATTCCTGATCTCCAGAACTGTAAGATAATACATTTGGTGCTGTTTTAAGCCACACAATTTGTGGTAATTTGTTAGAACAGCAATGGAAAGCTAATTCAGCAACTTTATTTGAAATATGAATAACTATTAAATAATGGCCTTCAGTAAATCTAGTCCAGACAAGTTTGTACCCAAGCCCTTAATATATCTTTTAGATAGAGCTGGCTTTTAACTTACAATTAAAAACAAAATTTAATCCAGTTCCTAAAATATCTATCAGTGTTTTGAGTTATAGTTTAAAGAAGATAAACTTGGAACCATAGTTTCAGTTATTATTATATTATTAACAATAATAGGTCTTCCCTGGTAGCTCAGTCGGTAAAGACACCACCTACAATGCAGGAGACCCAGGTTCAATTCCTGGGTTGGGATGATCCCCTGGAGAAGGAAATAGCACCCCATACCAGTATTCTTGCCTGGAGAATTCCATGGACAGAGGAGCCTGGTAGTGTATAGCCAGATTATTAACAATAATGTCAGATTGCTCCTTTAACTTTTTTATACCTACTACAATATATTTATTTGTGACAGGAAGAATTTACTCTTAATGTTTCTATAAAATGATGATCTGGATGGATGCTATGTAGTTATACCTGCGGATCTGATGGTTTTCTTAGCTATGCAAAGAAGGATATCACATAAAGTCACTATAATTTCCTTTCAATCAAAGAATAAGCTTTCATCTAACTCATGTTCAGTTGCTTAGTTGTGTTCAGACTCTTTGTGACTCCATAGACTGTAGCCCACCAGCTCCTCTGTCCATGGAATTTTCCAGGCAAGAATACTGGAGTGGGTTGCTATTTCCTTCTCCAGGGGATCTTCCCATTCCAGGAGCTGAACCTGTGTCTCCTGCACCTCCTGCATTGGCAGGAGGATTCTTTACGACTGAGCCACCTGGAAAGCCCCATCTTAATACAATAATGTGTTAATGCAAGCAGTATGATATTGTAAATGAGCATTGTCCTTGGAGTCTGGAGACCTTTGTTGAATGCAAGCTTCACCATATATTGTGTCAGATAATTCAACAAATCTCTCTGAATGATGGTTTCCTAGTTCGTAAGACAGGAGTAATATCTACCTTGAAAATTCATTCTTGAAATAGAATGAAATGTCTTTTCAAATCTTATCCTGTCATTATAGAGTATAAAATTTGGCAAACACCAAATACCAATGTGCTATTTTGGGATTTTCCGCTAAGGATTGAAGAGAATGAGACAAAATATTTTACAGAAAAGAAATTGAATGGAGTAGGAGGAGATGAAGTGGAGACAGTAGAAATACTTTCAGTAAAACTGATCAGAGCAGAGAAGAGGTTGGCAGGCCAGGAGATGGAGACTGAAGAGATGCAGTCTCAAATCACATCAGACAGATTCCATCAGCATCAGTGTTCCTGAGGGATCCAGGAGAAAGGGACCCAGGCTGTGAGTCCTTTGGCTGTGCCGGTCTTCAGTGTCAGTTTGGAAGTTTCCAGCAAGGACTTATTTAGACCCCAGGAGTTGTAAATTCAACTTAGAAGCATAGGATTGCTGAAGTATCACCCGTTCTGGACCTCATTAATTATGAGGGTGGGCAGAGCTCAACATGTTGGTAGCAGACATCATCAGAGGCCTCTGGGACAGACTGTGGATGGGATAGGAACTGAGGGAGATGCAACTGAACCCTGAGTCTTTAGTTATTGGTAGGATCATACTAATAGTCATTTCTCAACATTTCTTCACCTGTGCCCTCACTTGACTAATACAGTAACTTCCCATAGCTGTTTTAACTCTTTAGATTAAAGACAGAGATCTAAGTTAAAAAAAAAAAAGGATAACTTTGTGGAAACTAGAGACACACAAAACCTCAGTCTGGGAAACCAGGATCTCAGGATGTAGGTCTAACTAAAGAAATGAGGGCAAAAATTATCTTCTTTGGGGTCTTTTCTGACTTTTTAGGATACATTTGCTTAATTCTTTCTTTTCTCTCTGCACACTTGATTCTGTCACTTTTTACTCTGACAAAAAGTTTGGCTTCCAACAAATTTCGAGTTTTACATAAACTATGCTCAACTGCCAGAAAATCTATTATTATCAGGTCAAAAATCCTTGGGGCAAGAGCTTTCAATAGCCAAAACTAGAAAAATTCAAGCAACAAAAAGAAATATTGAATTAAAACTCAACATATAAAATATTGATGAACTCATGCTAATGTTTAAGGTAAAAGTGACAAATCTCTTGTGCTGTAAAAAATCCAATAATTTATGTTGATACTGTGTTTTTGAGTAGTTGGAACTTAGCTTTCTACTTAAGTATGAGTTTCACATAGTGACTTCTTCCCAAATATTGCAATATGGAAAGGAAGGAAAGGGTAACTTTAGAGTGTGGAAAACTAACAAATACTGTACTACATCAGCTAGGTGACTAACAATAGTGATAAGTTATATAGATTGTAAATACCCTTGATATGTTGTAATACAAAAGACAATTTACCTCAGCAGTCTTTCTTCTCAAAACCAGTAACTCCAGTCTAATCATTAGAAAAATATCAGATAAATTTCAATTGAAGAACATTTTACATAATATCTGATCTTAAAACTCTCAAAGTCATAAAATATAAGGCAAATCTTAATATAATGGATCAATAAGGATTCATCAATTGCAAAAAAATGTATAATGCTTGTTGAAGAGGCTGTCTCTGCCCGATTGTATATTCTTGTCTCCTTTGTCAAAATTAAGGTACCTATAGGTGCGTGGTTTTATCTGTGGGCTCTCTATCTTGTTCCACTTGTCTATATTTCTGTTTTTGTGGCAGTACCATACTCTCTTGATGACTGTAGCTCTGTAGTATAGTCTGATCAGGGCTGATTCCTCCAGTTCCATTCTTTCTTAAGACTGCTTTGGCTATTCAGGGTCTTTTGTGTTTCCATATGAATTGAGAATTTTTTTGTTCTAGTTCTGTGAGAAATGCCATTGGTAATTCGATCGGGATTGCACTGAATCTGTAGATTGCATTTGGTAATATAGTCATTTTCACAATATTGATTCTTCCTACCCAGAAACATGGAATATCTCTCCATCTGTTTATGTCATCTTTGATTTCTTTCATCAGTGTCTTATAGTCTTTTGTATCCTTAGATAGGTTTATTACTAGATATTTAATTCTTTTTGTTGCATCGACAAATGGTATTGATTCCTTACGACCCAGCAATCCCATTCCTATGCATATACCCTGAGGAAATAAAAATTGAAAAGACACATGTACCCCAATGTTCATTGCAGCAGTATTTACAATAATTGAAAGTTAGTCACACAGTAGTGTCTGACTCTTTGTGATCCCATGGACTCTAGCCCACCAGGCTCCTCTGTCCATAGAATTCTCCACGCAAGAGTATTGGAGTGGGTTGCCATTTTCCTTCTCCAGGGACCCAGGGATCAAACCTGGGTCTCCTGCATTGCAGGCAGATTCTTTACCATCTAGGGAAGCCCCAGAACGTGGAATCAACCTAGATGTCCATTGATAGATGAATAGATAAAGAAGCTGTGATACATATATACAATGGAATACTACTCAGCCATAAAAAGAACCCATTTGAATCTGTTCTAATAAGGTGGATGAAATTAGATTCTATTATGCAGAGTGCAGTAAGTCAGAAAGAGAAATATAAATATCATATACTGATACATATGTATGGATTCTAAAGAGATGGTACTGATAAATTTATTTTCAGGCCAGCAATGGAGAAAGAGACATAGAGAACAGATCTATGGACATGGTGGAAGGAGAGGAGGGAGAAGGGGAGATGTATGGAGAGAGTAACATAGAAATTTCTAATACCATATGTAAAATAGAGAGCCAATAGGAATTTGCTGTATGATTCAGGGAACTCAAACAGGGTTTCTGTGACAGGCTGAAGGGTGGGATGGGAAGGGGGATGGGAGGGAGGTCTGGAAGGTAGGGGACATGGGTGTACCTATGGCTGATTTTGTTGATGTATGACACACACAAAATTATGTAAAGCAATTATTCTTCAATTAAAAATTTTAAAAAAGAAAAAAATGATATAAACAGAACAATGGATTCTCATCCCAGGATATCTGAAAGTACATTGTACTTCAGGTCATGTCAATGTATGGCAAAAATCATCACAGTATTGTAATTATCCTCCAAGTAAAATAAATAAATTAAAAACTCAAAAAAAAATGTACAATACTATGCAAGATGTTAACAATAGGGGAAAGAGGGTGTGGAGTATACAACCTTCATGACTTTTCTGTAAATCTAAAACTGTTCTCAAATAAAAAGTTTGTTTAAAAAATCCTTGAAGAAGGGTCTGACAAATTCATCTTGACTCAGATATCTACCTTGAACCAATGAAGTGAGGACAAACAGTTTTGAGGCCAAGCTCCAAGACATGGAAGTTTTCTGTGGCCATAGTCATATTGGTATGTGTGGGTGTACATGTGCAGGGAAGCAGGAATGTTAAAAAGAAGTCCAAGATATCAGTGCTAGGCAGATAATTTAATAAGTACCCATTAAATCTGATTTCCTTCCTTACCCACATATTTGCATGATTATTTTGGAGGTCTGTGGGATATTTTCATTTTTCCACTCCACTTGCCTTGCCAGTGTCCTTTGTATCCTATGTGACATCACTGCCAAGAGCACTGTTCCAAGGCACTGACTCTGAGGGTTCCAAAATATTGCTAGAAAAATTTAATAGAAATGTTGTGGGATAAAGATAAGAAATTAAACAGAAAGGAGAACAAATCTAAGAATGATGTATAATTTAAGAGACAAAAAAAAAGAAAGAAAATCTGAGACCTGGAGTTCCAGAGGGAAAGGACAAAGAAAATGGAATGGAGAACACTGTCAAATAAAAAATGCATGGTGATTTCTCAGAGCTGAAAATAATTCAAGACAATGCTAAGTTCTCAGCACAATGAATGAAGACATCCCTAGACATCAGTTGTGAAACTTCACATTGCTAAGGGTAAAGAGAAGACTCTATATGTTTTCTTGATAAAAAGAAAAATGTGACCTGCATAAAATGATAAGTCTGGGATCACATTTTCCATCAACAATGTTGAGTGTTGGAAGACAGTGAAGAAAGCACTTTGAAGTTCTAATAAATAATCTCTTAAGAGTCATATTTCCTGCATCCTTGAAAGAGAGGTTATTTGAGGTTGGACTATATCCAAAAGAGGAAGATAATGAAGACAGAAAGACTCTTGACATTCTTGAAATAGTAGAGCCAACTTGTCTGTAGAAGAACATTGAAGGGGAACGTCTGAACTGTAGTTATTCAGCAGGCCCGTAGTTCAGCCAGTCCTCACTGAGGCCTCAGGAGAAAGGGGGAGTCCATAGAACACCTATTATTATTCTCTATTACTGGTGCTGAAATAAAGGCAAGGAAAAAAATCATTACAGTTAGAAAACTAATGACAAAACTGCTAAAAATGTACAAAATAACCAATGTGTGTGCTTAGATTAGCAGAAAAGTGTATTCACATTCTTAATACTCTTATTAACATTAATCATTTACATCAATGTACAGATATAGCATTCTTTGCCAAAGAATGCTCAAACTACCTCACAATTGCACTCATCTCACATGCTATAAAGTAATGCTCAAAATTCTCCAAGCCAGGCTTCAGCAATACACGAACCATGATCATCCAGATGTTCAAGCTGATTTTAGAAAAGGTAGAGGAACCAGAGACCAAATTGCCAACATCCGATGGATCATGGAAAAAGCAAGAGAATTCCAGGAAAACATCTATTTCTGCTTTATTGACTATGCCAAAGCATTTGAATGTGTGGATCACAATAAACTGTGCAAAATTCTGAAAGAGATGTGAATACCAGACCACCTGATCTGCCTCTTGAGAAACCTGTATACAGGTCAGAAAGCAACAGTTAGAACTGGACATGGAACAACAGACTGGTTCCAAATAGGAAAAGGAGTATGTCAAGGCTGTATATTGTCATCCTGCTTATTTATCTTATATGCAGAGTATATCATGAGTAACGCTGGGCTGGAGCAAGCACAAGCTGGATCAAGATTGCCAGGAGAAATATCAATAACCTCAGATATGCACCACCTTTATGGCAGAAAGTGAAGAGGAACTAAAAAGCCTCTAGATGAAAGTGAAAGAGGAGAGTGAGAAAGTTGGCTTAAAGCTCAACATTCAGAAAATGAAGATCATGGCATCTGATTCCATCACTTCATGGGAAATAGATGGGGAAACAGTGGAAACAGTGACAAACTTTATTTTTCTGGGCTCCAAAATCACTGCAGATTGTGATTGCAGCCATGAAATTAAAAGATGCTTGCTCCTTGGAAGGAAAGTTATGACCAACCTAGATAGCATATTGAAAAGCAGAGACATTACTTTGCCGACAAAGATCTGTCTACTCAAGGCTATGGTTTTTCCAGTAGTCAGGTATGGATATGAGAGCTGGACTATAAAGAGGGCTGAGTGCTGAAGAATTGATGCTTTTGAACTGTGGTGTTGGAAAAGACTCTTGAGTCCCTTGGACTACAAAGAGACCCAATGAGTCCCTCCTAAAGGAGATCAGTCCTGAGTCTTCATTGGAGGGACCAATGTTGAAGTTAAAACTCCAATACTTTGGCCACCTTATGCAGAGAGCTGACTCATTTGAAAAGACCCTGATGCTGGGAAAGATTGAGGGCAGGAGGAGAAGAGGACGACAGAGGATGAGATGATGGTTGGATGGCGTTACCGACTCAACGGACATGAGTTTGAGCAAGGAGTTGGTGATGGACAGGGAGGCCTGGCATGCTGTAGTTCATGGGGGTGCAAAGAGTTGGACACGACTGAGCAACTGAACTGACTGACTGGCTGACAGATAAAGCATTGAAAATTAATTATATATATTTACTACTGAGCTTGACATTACAAAAGTTTTTGCACAAATGCTAGAAGTTGCAGGAGAAACAAACAGAGTGATACTGTGATGAAGACTTTGGTCATTAATATCATCTTAAAAGGGGGGATAAAAATTATGGATGCAGCACATTTGGGTTTGCATTCATATTTGGCCATAGTGTGCATTTGGTTTTCTGCTGAGTAACATACTATCCACAGCTATAGAAAGAGTAGAGATGTTAGTATTTTACTAAGGATATGCTTGTATGCTCACTTGCTTCAGTCATGTCCGATTCTTTGCAACCCCATGAATTGCAGCCCACCAGGCTCCTCTGTCCGTGGGATTCTTCCAGCAAGAAAACTGGAATTGATTGCCATGCCTTCTTCCAGGAGAACTTCCTGACCAAGGGATTGAACCCACATCTCCTAAGTTGCAGGCGTATTCTTTACTGCTGAACCTCTGGGGAAACCCTTTTACCAAGCAAAGTAACTACATGAGGAATGGAAAATAGAAATATAAAACTGGTTGGAAGGGGGTTGGTGGTGAATCAGCTCATTCCTCATTTATAATAAATTAGATTATATCTAAAATTTATAAATGAGGAAATGGAATGAGAAGCATATTATTAAAAGATACAGAAGAAAAAAGTCAAGCAAAAATGATATAGAAGTAGAGTAGCTATTTCTTAAAAAAGGGCTTGTGGATGAAAAAAGATGGAATAATGCATCTATTATTTAATGGAGTGGAAAAATATCTAAAAGAGATGATTAAATAGCAAAACTATGTTTTGTGGAGGTGAAAGAATTATATTAACAAATCTAAACTGTAATTCATCTCAGAGAGGAAACTGTGTTTGTTTAGAAAACTCTTTTGATTAATTGCTTCAAGCTGAAGTTCCTTTTGGCTTCTTCTGGTAATTGTGCATGCTATTTACATTCATCTAGTATTTCACATTGTTTACTTTAATTAAAAAAATATTATACAAATAAAATGTGGCTCTTGTTATCAGTCTGGATCTTAATTTGAACAGTACATTTAAAATAAGAAGTTGAAGGAGAGTTTGTTTACAAAGTGACTATTATAAAGCTGCAGTAAAATGGAAGCTGAGGAATGGTGCGTTGACCTGGAGCTCAGTAGCAGCTAAGATGCCATCATCCTCTAGGTCTAAAGAAATGAAAGGGCAGGGTTTCTATGATTTGGAAGGAAAAAGTTGTGCAGGGCATCATTATGGATAGGATATTGACCTCTGGATGGAGGATACAACCAACTTAAGGTGACCTTGCAAGGGGAGATTTAGAGGAATAAATACACCAGTTTCATTCTTCTGCCTCCATAAACTCTGCTGTGACAGTTTTCTGATTGTGGAAGCCAACTAGCAGACATAAGACATGAAATCTTAATATAGTTCAGCTCCAGGAGTCAGAGAGAGAGGGAAGAAAGATCTACAGGGGGAAAATGGAGAATTTTTGGTGTAGTTCAAAGCTAGGACCCTCAGCGTTCACTTTTTCTCTTACCATTTCATTGTCTAGGTAGTAAACTTGTGTTTTCAACACAAAGGGACAAATAGACACACATTTAACATTATAAAACATAGTTATTATTTGAAAAGGTTCAACATAGCAAGAAAAGTACATTCATTTCACCACTAATGCTTTCTTTTTTGGTGTTAAGTTTCTTAGATGAGACTTCCCTTGTGGTTCAAATGATAAAGTGTCTGCCTACAATGCGGGAGACCCTGGTTCAGTCCCTGGGTTGGGAAGATCCTCTTGAGAAGGAAATGGCAGTCCTCTCCAGTACTCTTGCCTGGAAAATCCTATAGATGGAGGAGCATGGTAGGCTACAGTCCATGGGGTCACAAAGAGTCGGACATGACTAAGTGACTTCACTTTCACTTTTCTTAGATTAAAAATAAATTCTAAATAAGGGTTGTCACAGAACAAAACTCACAAAACCTGTAAGATGATTAGACTACATTTAGATTCAGTTCAGTTCAGTTTAGTCACTCGGTTGTGTTCGACTCTTTGTGACCCCATGAATCACAGCATGCCAGGTCTCCCTGTCCATCACCAATTCCCAGAGTCCACACAAACCCATGTCCATTGTTTCAGTGATGCCATCCAATGATCTCATCCTCTTCCATCCCCTTCTCCTCCTGCCTTCAATCTTTCCCAGCATTAGGGTCTTTTCAAATGAGTCAGCTCTTCTCATCAGGTCGCCAAAATATTGGAGTTTCAGCTTCAACATCAGTCCCTCCAGTGAACACCCAGGACTGATCTCCTTTAGGATGGACTGCTTGGATCTCCTTGCAGTCCAAGAGTCTTCTCCAACACCAGAGTTCAAAAGCATCAATTCTTCGGTGCCCAGATTTCTTTGTAGTCCAACTCTCACATCCATATATGACTACTGGAAAAACCACAGCCTTGACTCAATAGACCTTTGTTGGCAAAGTAATGTCTCTGCTTTCGAATATGCTGTCTAGGTTGGTCATAGCTTTCCTTCCAAGGAGTAAGTGTCTTTTAATTTCATGGCTGCAATCACCATCTGCAGTGATTTTGGAGCCCCAAAATATAAAGTTTAACACTTTTTCCACTGTTTCCCCACCTATTCGCCATGAAGTGATGGGACCAGATGCCATAATCTTCATTTTCTGAATGTTGAGCTTTAAGCCAACTTTTTCACTCTCCTCTTTCACTTTCATCTAGAGGCTGTTTAGTTCTTCACTTTCTGCCATAAGGGTGGTGTCATCTGCATATCTGAGGTTATCGATATTTCTCCTGGCAATCTTGATTCCAGCTTGTGCTTCTTCCAGCCCAGTGTTTCTCATGATGTACTCTGCATATAAGTTAAATAATCAGGGTGACAATATACAGCCTTGATGTACTCCTTTTCCTATTTGGAACCAGTCTGTTGTTCCATGTCCAGTTCTAACTGTTGCTGCCTGACCTGCATACAGGTTTCTCAAGAGGTAGATCAAGTGGTCTGGTATTCCCATGTCTTTCAGAATTTTCCACAGTTTATTGTGATCCACACAGTCAAAGGCTTTGGCATAGTCAATAAAGCAGAAATAGATGTTTTTCTGGAACTCTCTTGCTTTTTCCATGATCCAGTGGATGTTAGCAATTTGATCTCTGGTTCCTCTGCCTTTTCTAAAAGCAGCTTGAACATCTGCAAGTTCATGGTTCATGTATTGCTGAAGCCTGGCTTGGAGAATTTTGAGCATTACTTTACTAGCATGTGAGATGAGTGCAATTGTGAGGTAGTTTGAGCATTCTTTGGCATTGCCTTTCTTTGGGATTGGAATGAAAACTGAATTTTGCCAGTCCTGTGCCCACCGCTGAGTTTTCCAAATTTGCTGACATATTGAGTGAAACACTTTCACAGAATCATCTTTTAGAATTTGAAATAGCTCAACTGGAATTCCATCACTTCCACTAGCTTTGTTTGTAGTGATGCTCCCTAACGTCCACCTGACTTCACATTCCAGGATGTCTGACTCTAGGTGAGTGTGATCACACTTTTGTAATTAGCTGGGCCATGAAGATCTTCTTTGTATAGTTCTTCTGTGTTCTTGCCACCTCTTCTTAACATCTTCTGCTTCTGTCAGGTCCCTACCAGTTGTGTCCTTTATTGAGCCCATTTTTGCATGAAATGTTCCCTTGGTATCTAATTTTCTTGAAGTGATCTGTAGTCTTTCCCATTCTATTGTTTTCCTCTATTTCTTTGCACTGATCGCGGAGGAAGGCTTTCTTATCTCTCCTTGCTATTCTTTGGAACTCTGCATTCAAATTGGTATATCTTTCCTTTCTCCTTTGCTTTTCACTTTTCTTCTTTTTACAGCTATTTGTAGGGCCTCCTCAGACAGCCATTTTGCTTGTTTGCATTTCTTTTTCTTGGGGATGGTGTTCCTCCATGTCTCCTGTACAATGTCATGAACCTCCATCCATAGTACATCAGGCACTCTGTCTATCAGATCTAGTCCCTTAAATGTGTTTCTCACTTCCACTGTATAGTCATAAGGAATTTGATTTAGATCATACCTGAATGGTCTAGTGGGTTTTCCCACTTTCTTCAATTTAAGTCTGAATTTGGAAATAAGGGGTTCATGATCTGAGCCACAGTCCGCTCCTGGCCTTGTTTCTGCTGACTGTATGGAGCTTTTCCAGTCCCCTATAATGATAAGGACATCTTTTTGGGGTGTTAGTTCTAGAAGATCTTGCAAGTCTTCATAGAACCATTCAACTTCAGCTTCTTCAGCATTACTGGTCAGGGTATAGACTTGGATTACCGTGATACTGAATTGTTTGCCTTGGAAATGAAGAGAAATCATTCTGTCATTTTTGAAATTGCATCCAAGTACTGCATTTTGGACTGTCTTGTTGACCATGATGGCTACTCCAATTTTTCTAAGGGATTCCTGCCCATAGTAGTAAATATAATGGTCATCTGAGTAAAATTCACCCATTTCAGTCCATTTTAGTTCGCTGATTCCTCGAATGTTGA
The DNA here is from genome assembly GCA_917880005.1 of Nanger dama. Lineage (NCBI taxonomy): Eukaryota > Metazoa > Chordata > Mammalia > Artiodactyla > Bovidae > Nanger > Nanger dama. The sequence continues at coordinate 19,914,371 of CAKJTW010000020.1, forward strand.
CGTTCACTCTTGCCATCTCCTGTCTGACCACTTCCAATTTGCCTTGATTCATGGATCTAACATTCCAGGTTCCTATGTAATGTTGCTCTTGACAGCATCGAATCTTGCTTCTATCACCAGTCCCATCCACAACTGGGTATTGTTTTTGATTTGGCTCCATCCTTTCCTTCTTTCTGGAGTTATTTCTCCACTGATCTCCAGTAGCATATTGGGCACTTATTGACCTGGGGAGTTCATCTTTCAGTATTCTATCATTTTGCCTTTTCATACTGTTCATGGGGTTCTCCAGGCAAGAATACTGAAGTGATTTGCCATTCCCTTCTCCAGTGGACCACATTCTGTCAGACATCTCTACCATGACCTGTCTGCCTGTCTGTCTTGAGTGGCTCCACATGGCATGGCTTAGTTTCATTAAGTTAGACAAGCTTGTGGTCCGTGTGATCAGACTGGCTAGTTGTCTGTGATTGTGGTTTCAGTATGTCTGCCCTCTGATGCCCACTCTCAGTGCCTACCGTCTTACTTGGGTTTCTCTTACCTTGAACATGGGGTATCTCTTCACTGCCACTCCAGCAAAGCGCAGCCGCTGCTCCTTACCTTGGATGTGGGGTAGCTCCTCTTGGCCGCACTGGTGCACCGTCGCAACCACTGCGACATTTAAATATTCAGGACTACTTAGTTTTTAATCATTTTTTGTTTACATTGAAGCATTCTTTTATTAGCAATAGAGACAACAACATATTAAAAACTTAAAGAAACTTTAAAAGAAGAAATGCTATAATGTAGCACAAGTTTCCTCAATCTGTGTCCTCTATAACAGTGTAATATTTCATGAAGAATAAGTTCTAGGAACCACAAAAACTTGTGTAAACACAAGATTTTTCATCAGATACCTTTCTGTCTATTCACTTTTTTTTTTTTTTTTGCCTGTATTGGATCTTAGTTGCAATGGACAGGATTGTCACTGCAGCATGTGGGATCTTTCATTGTGACACATGGACTCTCATGTTGTCTCATGTGGGCTTAGAGCTCTGCCGAATGTGGGATCTCTGGTTTCCCAACCAGGGATCAAACTTATATACTTGTATTGCAAGGCGGATTCTTAATCACTGGACCACCAGGGAAGTCCCTGTCTATTCACTCTTAAAGGAGTCATTTCAGCACTCTCAATCTCTTATTTTCCAATTTCTAAAATGACACAAGTCAACATTTCAAATGTTTACAAAGTCTAGGCAGGACACCTCAATGAATAAATCCTGTGGTGAGAGGCAGCCTGGCTTGGTAAGGACTCTGGTGAAGTGGTGGGCACATGTCTTGTCCACAGACCTTGGTGGCTTCAGCCCATAGTTACCACATGGGAACACCAGCCTGGTATAGCCAGATCTGTAAATGTTGATGGGCAATCTTCACATTTTAAAATGGGGCAAATAATTCCAAAGTTTTCAAAGATGGTTTGTGCTAAACCACACATTTTTGCAAACAAGATTTCCCCTATGGGTGCTGCTGCTGCTGCTGAGCAATTTGTAATTCTTGGATTAGCTAATTTTTAACTAATCTTCAGATATCAACATAACCAATATTTTGTGATTTCATGTGGTTAGATAAGAACTAAGAATAAGTCAGGGTCACCTATTAATAACTTTGGTACATTGTTGCTGCCTGAATAACATAGTGTAGAATTTTAGTGCAGGATGGGAGTTAGTCATCTGCTTTTAAATTATTATTAAGGTATAACAACTATTTTCAGTTATCGAGAAAGAAAAGGTCTTTGAAGACTCTAGTCTATAAATGAGAAAGCTTTTAGGAGACCTGTAAGTCACGCTTTTATGAAATGTTAATGCACACGTGTGGTGGATGGTTGGGGATCAACAGGATAAACCCCAGTGGGATCGTAACTCTGGCCTAGATTTGTGGGACTCAGCTCAATCACCAAGTGTATTACTAAAAGGATGGTAAAAGCCTATGCAAGGATCCAGCTGTCTGTCACATGACCTGATCGAGGGAAGAGATAAAAGCTTATATGGATCTTATGGAAGCCTGCCAATACTTGTCTCCATAATACATGATGAAACTCTGACAGTAAGCTACTCCTGGGAGTTTGGTATTAAATTAGAGAGGCGGCAGCTCTCCTTTCTGCTGTTTTCAGATATCTAGGCATGGCTTTCTCATATGCTGCTGATTTAGAGGCCAGAAGATGAAGGTTCTATTTTAATATCTCTCCAACACTTCATCTTCTCTATCTCTGCTGTTATGTAGTTCAGAAGTATGGAAATATGAATGTGTGATATGACCCATCCACCATGCTACAGCTTTCTTAGGATCATATCATGCAGGTGTAGATTACAGGTTGTCTTAAAAATGATCACTGCACTCTTTCTAGAAAATACATAAATGCATACTTTAGTCAGAGATAATATTTTTGTCCTGAAAAATCAGAAATTCAGTTCATCTAACTCAATGTTTAATAAGGAGGAGATTTTAGTTTTCAAATAACAATAAAAGTGTCTTTGTTAAGGAAAATAAGGAGACTTCTAATAGAGGAGGTGAAACTTGGTATGCCCAGGGCAATGGGAGGAGAAGGTGCGAGGGACAGAAGGAGGTAGAGAAGAGAGAGGAAGGTTGAAGACTGCATTAACGTAATGTGAATCCTCCTGACAGCCTCCCAGAATCTTCAGTAAGGTCCACTAAGCTCACAAATTTAAGGAATTTTAATTTAAAAAAGTATGGTAAAATATACATAAGACAAAATTTATCATTTAACTATTATAAAGTGTAGAGTGGCATTAAGTGCACTGTCTTGTACAATCATCACCATGATTCATCTTCAGAATGTATACAGAGTGAAGTAAGCCAGAAAGAAAAACACCAATACAGTATACTGACACATATATATGGAATTTAGAAAGATAGTAATGATGACCCTGTACGTGATACAACAAAAGAGACACAGATGTGTAGAATGGACTTTTGGCCTCTGAGGGAGAGGGAGAGGGTGGGATGATTTGGGAGAATGGCATTGAAACATATATACTATCATGTAAGAAACGAAGCGCCAGTCTATGTTCAATACAGGATACAGGATGCGTGGGGCTGCTGCACGGGATGATCCAGAGAGATGATATGGGGTGGGAGGTGGGAGAGGGCTTCAGCATTGGGAGATCATGTACACCTGTGGCTGATTCATGTCAATGTATGGCAAAACCAATACAGTATTGTAACGTAGAATGAAGTAAAAATAAAATTTATTAAAAAAATGTATCGATCTTTCCAAACTGAAAGTCTGCACCCATTTATTGATAACACCAAACTCTCATTGTCCCCTCTCCCCAGGCCCTAGCAATCATCATCCTACTTTCTGTCTGTGTGATTTTGATTATTGAGCTAGTAATTTAAGCAGAGTCATCCAATATTTGTTCTTTTGTGAGAGAGAATGATTGAGAGTGCTTTGTGTTGTGGAAATCAATGAAAGGGCTACATTTCACATGAGGGACAACATGGCCAGGTCAGAGGATTCTGAAGAAAGCATAGGAGCCTGAAGGTGCCAGAAGTGGCTCCAGGAATATGACAGAAGTTGAAACTGGACCCACAAGGCCAGATCTAGTACACAACTGCTATCAGTCTGTAGCGTGCCTTAAAACATTTAGACTACATGACATCGTTCAAAATTGGGACCGTTTTAATCAAGATCCAGATATCTTGCCCATCTTGTAAAATCTGACAGTAATGGGCATGCATTTCCCCAGCTACAATCAGATGGGCAACACATGTACACTCCAGCTCTTTCCTTATATTCATAGTGCTTTGTTTATTCATCTATAATCTATTCATAGGATGAATGATATTTGTTGCTGTTCAGTCACTAAGTTGTGTTCGACTCTTTGCAACCCCATGGACGCCAGTCTTCCCTGTCCTCCACTATTTCCCAGAGCTTGTTCAAATTCATGTCCATCGAGTCAGTGATGCCATCCAACCATCTCATCCTCTGTCACCCCCTTCTCCTCCTGCCCTCAGTCTTTCCCAGCATCAGAGTATTTTCCAGTGAATCAGTTCTTTGCATTAGGTGGCCAAAAGTATTAGAGCTTCAGCTTCAGCATCAGTCACTCCAGTGAATATTCAGGGCTGATTTCTTTTAGGATTGACTGGTTTGGTCTCCTTGCAGTCCAAGCGACTCTCAAGAGTCTCCTCCAACACCACAGGTCAAAAGCATCAATTCTTTGGCTCTCAGCCTTTATGGTCCAACTCTCACATCCATACATGACTACTGGAAAAACCATAGCTTTGGCTATACTTTGTCAGCAATGTATTCATATGATATTCATAGTAATCTGAATATTCATAGAAATGTTGGAATAGGTGTTTACATCTCCACCATATATAGAGATATGGTTATCCATATCTCTAAACTTGGAGCCAAGTTTATCCAGATCTTGAGTGGCCAGGAGTCTTCATATGATATATCTGGGCTACAGAGGGTAAAAAAAAAAAAGACATTTATTGGGAGGATATAGAGTTGTCCTACAGACATCAAGGGATGTGGGTCAGTGGGTTTTATGGAAACTTAGGTAAACAGTCAGGCAGCCAAGCAGAGCCTTCATTTAGCTCTCATTCATCAGAGAAAACATACTCTCTGCTCTGTACATCTTCTGTATGGCTGCTTTATTCTGCTTTACTCATATTCATATTGCTGAGTGTCTGCTATGCTTCCTCAGGATGAAATTGTTTTCCTAAAATATTTTCTAAAATAGACCTTACAGACACTAACAAAAACTGCCTGTTCAAATGCCACCAAACAACTGATTATGGGCTCCCCAGGTGGCCAGTGCAGGAGACATAAGACAAGCAGGTTTCATCTTTGAGTCCAAAGACCCTGGAGGAGGGCATGGCAACCCACTATAGTGTTCTTGCCCAAAGAATACCATGGACAGAGGAGCCTGGTGGGCTACAGCCCAAAGGCTCACACAGAGTCGGACATGATGGAAATGACTTGAAAGTAAAAGTGAAATTCGCTCAGTTGTGGCCGACTCTTTGCTACCCTATGGACTATATAGTCCGTGGAATTCTCTAGGCCAGAATACTGGAGTGGGTAGCCTTTCCCTTCTCCAGGGTAATCTTCCCAACCCAGGGATCAAACCCAGGTTCGATTGCATTGCAGATGGATTTTTTTACCAGCTGAGCCACAAATGAAGCCCAAGAATACTGGAGTGGGCAGCCCATGACTGAAGTGGCTTAGCATGCAACTGATGATAGATCCTGAATCACGATTCCATGTCCCTAGGAGAGAGAATCTGGTGACCTGGTTTATGTCCACTCAGCCACAGCTCTGATTTATCTGTGGCTGGAGCAGAACATTCTGGACAGTTTTTCCCTGAGTTCAGGTTGACAGTTACATGTCTTTGCTTTCTGACCTGGAAAGGTCCCTGATGCTATGATGCCCTTGGGAGCTGACTTTGTCCAGTCAACACCCCTGTAAGTTAAGACCCTCAAACAGTGAGGAGTGAGAATGGCTATCAAAGTGCTCCTGCTTTCCATCCTTCTAGATGTGATTCTAGGGGGAGTCCTCAGACTTTTGGAAAGTGCAAGCAGAATTGAACCCCTTATGTTCTCAACTTCAGTCTCAATAACATACCCTGATATTGGCTCTTCCTCCTCCCATCTCACTCTTCCCACCCCTCATTTTGCTCATTGGAAAACCACCCCATCTAAAGGCTTAGCCAGCCTGCTCACAAGTCTTATCACAGGCTCTGCTTTTGGGGAAAGCCATGCTGAGACAGCCTGGTTTGCCAGGTGTTTGCCCATTTGTTACTGGAGTGAATTGTGTCCAACCAAATGATAGTTTGAGGTTCCAGTACCTCAGAAAGTGACTTTATTTGGATATAGGACTGTTGCAGATGTGATTGGTTAAAATGAGGTCACACTGTGGTAGGCTGGGACCTTAATCCAGTATGATTTTGGTCCTTATAAAATGAGAAAAGACACAGACACTTGAGGGGGCAACACCATGTGATGATGGAGACAGAGCCTGAGATGGTTTAATTGCAAGACAAGGAGCATCAAGAATTGCCAGAAACCATCGGAAGCTAGGCAGATGCAAGAGATTCCTCCTTGCAGGTTTTAGAGGACACATGGCTATTTCTACTCCGTGACTTCAGACTTCAAGCCTCCAGAGTTATGAGACAGTAACTTTCTGTTGTTTAAGCCTCCTGGTTTGTCATTCTTTGTTACAGAAGTCCTGGGAAATGAATACATCATTGTTGTTGCCAAATAGTGAGCACATGTATGTGGCCTGTGTGTGTGTGTGTGTGTGTGTGTGTGTGTGTGTGTGTATGCTAAGTCACCTCAGTTGTGTCTGACTCTGTGCAGCACTGTGGACTGTAGCCCACCAGGCTCATCTGTCCACCGAATTTTCCGGGCAAGAATACTGGAATGGGTTGTCACGCTCTCCTCCAAGGGATCTTCCTGACCCAGGGATCAAAATCCATATCTTTTGCATCTTCTGCAGTGGTGGGTGGGTTCTTTACCACTAGTGCCACTTGGGAAGTGGCTTTGGGCAGTTTCTTTAAAAGGGGGATATGGCTCGAGTGAAGACCATAGGCATCTGTAATGTAAGTGAAAATGTTTGTAAAAAGTTAAAATGATGATAACTGAAAAAATAAAATGGGGAATTGATTTAAAGTCTTAAAAAAACAATAGAGTAAAATTCTCTTAATGTTGTACTAGTGAAAATGATGTTTTCTTCACTTTTACTTTCCTCCTGGACACACAATTAGACTAAGTTTCCTAGGCTCATCTCTGGTTACACAAGGTTATGTGACAAAATTATGTCCAGAAACTGATTTGATTCAATAAATTGATAAGCATGTTTCATATTCAAGGAATATAGGTCAGTACTGGTTGATAAGAAATCTAAAAATAGCAATAATGTCCTTTCATCAGCAGATGAAAGGATAAGAAAGCTGAGGTACATATACACAATGGAGTATTACTCAGCCATTAAAAAGAATACATTTGAATCAGTTCTAATAAGGTGGATGAAACTGGAGCCTATTATACAGAGTGAAGTAAGCCAGAAAGAAAAACACCAATACAGTATACTAACTCATATATATGGAATTTAGAAAGATGGTAACGATAATCCTATATGTGACATAGCAAAGAGACACAGATGTATAGAACAGTCTTTTGGACTCTGTGGGAGAGGGAGAGGGTGGGATGATTTGGGAGAATGGCATTGAAATATGCATAATATCATATATGAAGTGAATCATCAGTCCAGGTTTGATGCATGATACTGGATGCTTGAGGCTGGTGCACTGGGACGACCCAGAGGGATGGTACAGGGAAGGAGTGGGGGGTGTTCAGGATGGGAAACACATGTATACCTGTGGTGGATTCATGTTGATGTATGGCAAAACCAATATAATATTGTAAAGTAATTAACCTCCAATTAAAATAAATAAATTTATATTAAAAGAAAAAATAAAAATTAGCAATAAAATATATGTAAATTAATGGGAGAAGGCAATGGAACCCCACTCCAGTACGCTTGCCTGGAAAATCCCATGGATGGAGGAGCCTGGTAGGCTGCAGTCCATGGGACTGCTAAGATTTGGACATGACTGAGCGACTTCACTTTCACTTTTCACTTTCATGCATTGGAGAAGGAAATGGCAACCCACTCCAGTGTTCTTGCCTGGAGAATCCCAGGGATGGGGGAGCCTGATGGGCTGCCGTCTATGGGGTCGCACAGAGCTGGACACGACTGAAGTGACTTAGCAGCAGCAAGTTAATAATAGACATTTTAAAATCAGTACAATAAATCAGACCTCCTCAGGCATTTGACTCTCATCTGAAGTCTCAAACAACTCATCCTTTATGAACCTTAGAATCAGATAAAACTCATAGACAAAAAATGTCTGTGAAACTCACTGATATTATGAAGTCTGCATGTGTGTGTGTATGTGTGTGTTTCTGTGTGTGTGTGTCAGTCACTCAGTCATGTCCAACTCTGCAGTCCCATAGACTGTAGCCCTCCAGACTCCTCAGTCCATGGAATTTGCCAGGCAAGAATGCTGGAGGGGGTAGCATTTTCCTTCTCCAGGGGTCTTCCTGACCCAGGAGCTGAACCTGGGTCTCTTGCATTTCAGGCAGATTCTTTACCATCTGAGCCACCAGGGAAGCACTTAAAAAGTCTGTAAATGAAGCCTTTTTGCAGGAAGAAGCTTAAAGAGGATATTGTGTCTTTCTACAATCAAACTATTGCTTATTATCTCTTCAGGATTCTTTGGATAAGGTATTGTTGTATCCATGTAAAATTTATTTCTCCATAAAAATCATTAGCTATAGACATAGCAGCAGAAACAGTAAATACCTGTTTAATAACTGGGTAGGATATATGCTAGGTACATGAGTTATATGGAAACACATTGCTCTTGATGAGTTTATAATCTCTTAAGCTCTGTCTGCAGTGTAGAGAAAAATTAGAGAAAAATAATGGATGTGAAGAGAACGAATGGGAATTTAGCAATAGTAGAGGGTTGGACTAGGTTGGTGGTAGTAGAAATAGAGAGAATTGGTGGGTGTGAGAAATAGCTAGGAGATCAAATCCATGCGAATCAATGATGGATTGAATGAGGTGAGGGTAGGTGTTGAAGATGGCTCTTAGGATTGGGATGCTCTCGGATGGACAAATAGTGATGTCTTTGGCTATAATGTGGTGCAGTGGAATGGAGTTGCATTTGGAATCAAACTTGTTGGGCTTCCCTGGTGGCTCAGATGGTAAAAAATCTGCCTGGAATTCAGGAGACATGGGTTCAATCCCTTGGTTGGGAAGATCTCCTGGAGGTGGGAGTGGCTACAGAAAAATTCTTGTCTGGAAAATTCCATGAACAGAGGAGCCTGCTAGGCTACAGTCCATGGGGTCACAAAGAGTCAGACATGACTGAGCAACTAACACTTATTGAATCTGAAGTATATTTTGGTAGGTGCTTATAGAGGCAAATGGTCTTCCCAAGTAGCTCAGTGGTAAAGAATCTGCCTGAAATTCAGGAGACATGGATAGACGTGGGTTCGGTCCTGGGTCAGGAAGATCCCCTCGAGGAAGGGATGGCAACCTACTCCAGTATTTTTTTTAATTTATTAGTCATTTTTATTTCTTAAAAAAATTTTATTTATTTTAATTTGAGGCTAATTACTTTACAATATTGTAGTGGTTTTTGTCATACATTCACATGAATCAGCCATGGGTGTACGTGTGTCCCCCATCCTGAACCCCTCCCACCGGCCTCCCCATCCCATCCCTCAGGGTCATCCCAATACACCAGCTCTGAACGCCCTGTCTCGTGTGTTGAGCCTGGGCTGGTGATCTGTTTCACATATGATAATATACATGCTTCAGTGCTGTTATCTCAGATCATCCCACCCTCGCTTTGGGAGCCCCAAAGTCTATTCTTTACATCAGTGTTTCTTTTTCTTTTGCTATCTTGCATATAGAGTCATTGTTACCATCTTTCTAAATTCCATATATATGCATTAATATACTGCATTGGTTTTTTTCTTTCTGACTTATTTCACTCTATATAATAGGCTCCAGTTTCATAGACCTCATTAGAACTGATTCAAATGTGTTATTTTTAATAGCTGAGTAATATTCCATTGTGTATAAGTACCACAGCTTTCTTATCCATTCATCTGCTGATGGACATCTTGGTTGCTTCCATGTCCTAGCTATTGTAAACAGTGATGCAATGAACATCAGAGTATGCATATCTCTTTCAATTCTGGTTTCCTTGGTGTATATGCCCAGCAGTGGGATTGCTGGGTTGTATGGCAGTTCTGTTTCCAGTTTTTTAAGGAATCTCCACACTGTTCTCCATAATGGCTGTACTAGTTTGTATTCCCACCAACAACGTAAGAGGGTTTCCTTTTCTCTGCACCCTCTCCAGCATTTATTGTTTGTAGACTTTTTAATAGCAGCCATTCTGACCAGCGTGAGATGGTACCTCATTGTGGTTTTAATTTGCATTTCTCTGATAATGAGTGATGTTGAGCATCTTTTCATGTGTTTGTTAGCCATCTGTGTGTCTTCTTTGGAGAAATGTCTGTTTAGTTCTTTGACCCATTTTTTGATTGGTTCATTTATTTTTCTGGAATTGAGCTGCAGGAGTTCCTTGTATATTTTTGAGATTAATTCTTTGTCAGTTGGTTCATTTACTATTATTTTCTCCCATTCAGAAGGCTGTCTTTCAACCTTGCTTATAGTTTCCTTCGTTGTGCAAAAGCTTTTAATTTTAACTAGGTCCCATTTGTTATTTTTGCTTTTATTTCCATTATTCTGGGAGGTGGGTCATAGAGGATCTTGCTGTGATTTATGTCAGAGACTGTTTTGCCTGTTTTCCTCTAGGAGTTTAGTAGTTTCTGGTCTTACATTTAGACCTTTAATCCATTTTGAATTTAGTTTTGTGTATTTTGTGATTTTTGTGTTAGAAACTGTTCTAGTTACATTCTTTTACAAGTGGCTGACCGGTTTTCCCAGCACCACTTGTTAAAGAGCTTGTCTTTTCTTCATTGTATATTCTTGCCTCCTTTGTCAAAGATGAGGTGTCCATAGGTGCATGGACTTATCTCTGGGCTTTCTATTATATTCCGTTGAGCTATATTTCTGTTTTTGTGCTTTTGAACTGTGGTGTTGGAGAAAACTCTTGAGAGTCCCTTGGACTGAAAGGAGGTACAACCAGTTCATTCTGAAGGAGATCAATCCTAGGATTTCTTTGGAAGGAATGATGCTAAAGCTGAAACTCCAGTACTTTGGCCACCTCATGTGAAGAGTTGACTCTTTGGAAAAGACTTTGATGCTAGGAGGGATTGGAGGCAGGAGGAGAAGGGGACAACAGAGGATGAGGTGGCTGGATGGCATCACTGACTCGATGGACGTGAGTCTGAGTGAACTCTGGGAGATGGTGATGGACAGGGAGGCCTGGCATGCTGCGATTCATGGGGTCACAGAGAGTCGGACCCGACTGAGTGACTGAACTGAACTGAACTGAACCGAACTGAACTGAACCATACTGTCTTAATGACTGTAGCCTTGTAGTATAGTCTGAAGTCTGGCAGGTTAATTCCTCCAGTTCCATTCTTCTTTCTCAAGTTTGCTTTGGCTATTTGAGATTTTTTTGTATTTCCATACAAATTGTGAAATTATTTGTTCTAGTTGTGTGAAAAATACCATTGGTAGCTTGATAGGGATTGCATTGAATCTACAGATTGCTTTGGGTAATATACTCATTGTCAGTATATTGATTCTTCTGATCCATGAACATGGTGTATTTCTCCATCTATTTGTGTCATCTTTGATTTCTTTCATCAGCGTTTTATAGTTTTCTATATATAGGTCTTTTGTTTCTTTAGGAAATTTATTCCTAAGTATCTTCTTTTCATCACAATGGTGAATGGAATTGTTTCCTTAATTTCTTTCTGTTTTCTCATTGTTAGTGTATAGGAATGCAAGGGATTTCTCTGTGTTAATTTTATATCCTGCAACTTTATTATATTCATTAATTAGCTCTAATAATTTTCTGGTGGAGTCTTTAGGGTTTTCTTTGTAGAGGATCATGTCATCTGCAAAACAGAGTTTTACTTCTTCTTTTCCAATCTGGATTCCTTTTTTTTTTTTCTTTTCTGATTGCTGTGGCTAAAACTTCCCAAACTATATTGAATAGTAGTGGTGAGAGTGGGCACCCTTGTCTTATTCCTGACTTTAGGGGGAATGCTTTCAATTTTTCACCATTGAGGATAATGTATGCTGTGGGTTTATCATATATGGCTTATATTATGTTTAGGTATGTTCCTTCTCTGCCTGTTTCTGGAGGGTTTTTTTCCTTTTATCATAAATGGATGTTGATTTTTTTCAGTCTTTCTCTGCATCTATTCCACTCCAGTATTCTTACCTGGAAAATCCAATGGATAGAGGTGTCTGGCGAGCTACAGTTCTTGGGGTTGCAAAGAGTTGGACGCGACTGAGCACAACACATATTACTTATATAGGCAGCTGCAGCTTAGAGAAGTGGTCTGAACTAGAGATAGAATTGTAGAACATTTATTATGAGCAATAATTGATGCTATGATATGGATGAATTTTATTATGACAGGGCAGAGTGAGAAGACAAAGCACCCTTGGGATGATAATGGGGAGTCTACAGACCTTAGAAATTGAGAAGAGAAGGCTAATCCTGCAGTTAGTTCCCAAACTTACACAGATTCATAGACACAGGTCCCCTTGCATTAATGGGGGAGGTTGGGTCTCACTGAGACAAATCACGGAGACAAACCTTGCAACTAAGCAAAAATGTATAAGTATTCCTCCTAGCCTTTCTGAGAGAGGCCTGTGACCACTTCCCAGGATGACTGTGCATTGGAGAAGAGTAAATAATCAGATTTTCAGGGATTTCTGGACATTGACTTTAAACTTACATGAATTCATAGAGATCCTAAATTCCATTAGAGTTCACCAGTCAGAACTGAGGCTTAATAAGATCAGGTAATCAATGGAGTTTTGACCTGTATCAAAATGAGCAGTAGGACTTATGGGTCTCAATACCCATCTTTGTGATTATTCCTCAGTTCCAGAATGCATGACTGGCATGGACACACTCAGAAAATTGGCAGAATTCTTATGTAGGATCCCTGATCTGGGGCAAGAAAGCCCAATTTAGGTCACCTGAGTTGTCTCCATGTATCGAAATAGTGAAACAAAAAGTGATACCACATTCCCAGAAATACTGCAAAGATAATGCCTTCATCAAAGATGTAAAAGATGCAGGAATGGTGGTTTCTACCATGTCTTCATTCAACTTACCTATTTGGCTTGTGCAGAAGACAGATGGAGCTTAGAAAATGATACTAATTATTGCAATGTAATCGGTGATGATTTCAGTTGTAGCTGTTGTTCCAGGTATGCTTTCTTGTGGAAACCAATCATCCCATATCCTGAACCTGGTATGCAGCTACCAGACATGGCAAATGATTATTTCTCTAGACTCTAGATTATTAAAGACCATAAGACAGCTTGATTTCAGCGGACAGGTTACCAGTTCAATTTCATTGTTTTTTTCAGGGCTATTTCAGCTCTCATGCCTTGCATCATAATCTAGTCTGCAGGGACCTTTATAACCTCTCCATTCCACAGGGCATCACACTGAACCATTTCATTGATGAGAGCATGCTGACTGAACTAGGTATTAAGGAGTCATAATGAATCTAGACACCTTGTTAAGGCACATACAGGTCTGAAGGTGGGAGATAAGTCTCACAAGATTCAATGATCTGCCACCGTTGTGAAATTTCTTAGAGGTCCAGTGTCTAGGATATCTCCAGATACCTTTTCCAGGCTTGATACACTTCTGCATTTTGCCTCTTCTATCGTGAAGAAAGAGGTACAATGCCTAGTAAGCCGCTTTTAAATGTAATGTGCTCTTCATTCAGTCATGCTAGTTTGACTCATTTACCAAGTGACTTGAAAAGCTCTCAGTACTGAAAGAGTTTGAGAAGGCCCTAAAACAAGTTTGGAATTCTCTGCAAATATAGGATATGTGATGGCACTTGAAATATTAGTGATGAGTAGGGTTGCTTTTTGAGGAGTGGTGCTTTGGCAGGATTCTACAAGTGAATCATAGCACAGTGATCTTTAGGATTTTGGAGTAAAGTTAGGATATCCTCTGTAGATAGTTGTTCTCATTTTGAGAAACATCTTGATTATGGCTACCAAGTTACCCTGGAATCTTGTCTTCCCATAATAAACTGGGTGTTTCTGGGTGTGTGACCAAGTTTATAATGGTAAGCTCTGGTTACATGGTAACTTGATGGCCTAGAGCAAGTTGTTTCTCAAAAGGAGAAAAGATTCAAGTTAGTGAGCATAGTAACACTCCATCATCAAACAGAATTTGTATGTATTGAGACTGGGTTTAAGCAGGGACTGAAGGCAGTACTCTTGCCTGGAGAATCCTGTGGCTGGAGGAGCCTGGTAGGCTACAGTCCATGGGGTCGCTAAGAGTTGGACATGACTGAGTGACTTCACTTTCACTTTTCATTTTCATGCATTGGAGAAGTAAATGGCAACCCACTCTAGTATTCTTGCCTGGAGAACCCCATGGACAGAGGAGCCTGTTGGGCTGCCGTCTGTGGGGTTGCACAGAGTCGGACAGGACTGACGTGACTTAGCAGCAGGAGCAGCAGGGACCGAAGGCATAAGTAAGTTGCATATGCAAGCAGTCAGATGGCCATACATCAAACTCCTCCTCTGTTTTCTCTTTCCTCTCAACCTGAGTTGATGATTGCATGGGAATTTTCCCATGACCAGTTAACTGTGGAAGGCAGTTCTTCATATTATGCTGATACCACCTGAAAGGTGATGGATGTTACACTTTGGATCTGCCCTGAATGTCACTAGAGGAGGAAAATCTTCCCAGTTGGCAGAACTTCAACCAGTTCTGTGTATTTTTTGTTCATTTTGCCTAAAAGAGAGCTGGCTGGAGGTATGGATCTATGCTACTGCACAGAAAGCTAATAATCTGGCTTGATGAGACTTCCCAGGTGTTATTAATGGTAAAGAATGTGTCTACCAATGCAGGAGACATAGGAGACTTCGGTTGAATCCCTGGGTTGGGAAGATACCCTAGAGGAGGGCATATCAACCAACTCCAGTATTCTTGCCTGGAGAATCCCATGGACAGAAAAGCCTGGAGGGCTATGGTCCATAGGGTTACAGGGTCAGACATGACTGAGCATGCATGCATGGAGTTAGGAACTTAGAAGGTATATGATTGGAAAATCGGTGACACAAAGGTTGAGGGAGAAAATATTTCAATTGAGTTCTCTTAAGCACTTCCCTAGTGGTCCAGTAGTTAGAATTCCATGCATCCACTGCAGGGAGCAGGGGGTAATTCCTGATTGGAGAACTAAGATCCTGCATGCCACATGACATGGCAAAGAAAACAGACCTCTCATGATAGGCACAGAGTGTGAATGATCACCCAAGAATAATTTCTGCAGAGGAAAATCGTAATAATTGATGGACAAGATGGCCTGTTCTCTAGACATAATTCAGCCTCTTAAACCAAACACCTCTGTTCTTGCTCAACAGGCTGAGCAAAGTAACCATAGTGAACACAAATAGATATTATATGTGTGTTCTGCAACATGGAATTCTCTTCAGTAAGACTCATCTGGCTTCAGACATCTATGAGTATATAATCTGCCAAGAGCAGAGACCAGTACTGAGCCCCCAATATTATATCCTTTTTTTTGAGTGCACTATCTAATTACCTGGTGGCAAGTTGGTTACTTAGAACCATTTAACCAAGAATTAACATTTGTTCTCATTAGAATAGACCTCTACAGTGGATATAGATTTAATTTTTTCCTGTAATACTTCTGCCAACACTACCATCCATGAACTCACTGATTGAGTCTTACCTCAGGGCTCATTTTAGAGCAAATGAATTTCTGTGATGGTCTCATGATGAGGTAACTCACTTTTCTTACCACATTTGCCTTATCCTGAAGCAGCTGGCCTGGTAGAATAGGGGAATGGCTTTTTAAAGTTCTGTTTTGGTGCCAACTCAGTGTCAATACCTGCAGATAGGTGATAATTTTTTTAGAATATATACTATGTGTTCAAAATAATTAACTAATATATGCCATTGTTTCTCCCAAAGCCAATATTCACAGTTCTGGGAGTCAAAGTGTAGAAATGGGAGTGAATCTTTTTATAGTAACTATAGAGCTCTATTAGCAATATTTTTTAATCTTTTTATTTTATTTTATATTGAAGTATAGCTGATTAACAATATTGTGGTAGTTTCAGGTGGACAGCAAAGGGACTCAGCCATAGATACACACGTATCCATTCTTCCCCAAACTCCCCTCCCATCCGGGCTGCCACACTGAACAGAGTTCCCCACACTAGCAATATTTTTTGTTTCTCTTTCTGGCAATTTTAGGATCTAATGGTCTACAAGTTTTAGTTCCCAAGGGAGGAATACCTTTATCAGAGAATGCAGCAGTTGGGAATTAAGCCTGTCACTTGATCACTGTGGGCTCTTCAGCCAGCAAATCAGTGAGAAAAGAAGGGTTTAACTCTCCTGGCTGAGGTGACTGATCCTGACTATAAGAGGAAATTAGACTGCTTCAATAGAATGGGAGTGAGGAGGAATATTTCTAGAAAGCAGGATCTCCCCTGAGGTGCTACTTACTACTCTTACATCCTCAGATTAAAGTCATTGGGAAACTATGACCCAGAACAGACAGTATACCAGTGGTCCAGATCCCTGAGGGATGGAGGTTTGGGTCATTCTTCCAGGCGAGGAGACGTGACCAACGGCGGAGCTTGCTGAAGGCAGAGGAACATGAAGTGGGTGGTAGAGGAAGCCAGTGTAAATGCTAGCTGATCACATACACAGTTTTAGAAACAAGGATTATCAGATAATTTTTGTCAACTTTGATATGAATTTGTCATATGTATATAATAATCATCTTTTCTTCCCTTCTACCATTTCCCTACCATTAGTATAAACTGTTTTAATAGCATTTAGCCTTATGGTGGTTGGTGGTTTAGTCATTAAGTCATGTCTGACTCTTTGCGAGCCAATGGACTGTAGTCCACCAGGCTCCTCTGTCCAGAGGATTTCTCAGGCAAGAATCCTGGAGTAGATTGCCATTTCCTTCTCCAGGGGATCTTCCTGACCCAGGGATCAAACCTGGATCTCCTGCTTGGCAGGCAGATTCTTTACCACTGAGGCACCTGGGAACCCAGCATATAACCTTATATCTTAGTATTTAAGTTCAGTTCAGTTCAGTTCAGTTCAGTTGCTCAGTCATGTCCGACTCTTTGTGACCCCATGAACCGCAGCACGCCAGGCCTCCCTGTCCATCACCAACTCCCGAGTTCACTCAGACTCACGTCCATTGAGTCAGTGATGCCATCCAGCCATCTCATCCTCGGTCGTCCCCTTCTCCTCCTGCCCCCAATCCCTCCCAGCATCAGAGTCCTTTCCAATGAGTCAACTCTTCACATGAGGTGGCCACAGTACTGGAGTTTCAGCTATGCACTATCAAAAAGGAATTAAAATTTTAGTATTTTCTTTTAAGGATAATAATAATGTGTTTTGCATGGGCGATAATGGGAGGGGAGGGCACTTCCCAGGTGGCACTAGTGGTAAAGAACTCACCTACCAGTGCAGCAGACATAAGAGGTGCAAATTATATGATCTGCTGCTGCTGCTGCTAAGTCGCTTCAATCATGTCCGACTCTGTGCGACCACATAGATGGCAGCCCACCAGGCTCCGCCATCCTTGGGATTCTCCAAGTAAGAACACTGGAGTGGGTTGCCATTTCCTTCTCCAATGCATGAAAGTGAAAAGTGAAAGAAGTCGCTCATTCATGTCTGACTCTCTGCGACCCCATGGACTGCAGCCCACCAGGCTCCTCCATCCATGAGGTTTTCCAGGCAAGCGTACTGGAGTGGGTGGCCATTGCCTTCTGCTAGGATAGGATAAAATGTGAATAGGATAGGATAGAAAAGATAGGATAAAGTTTAGATTTAAAAATGTAGCTATTTGAAGTATTTTTCATTATATAGGTGGATGGTTTGGGGTGTATTATTTTAATCAGTTAGAAGCTGATTAACTTAATGAGGAAGATACAGGAAAATCCCCTAGAGGAGGGCATAGCAACCCACTGCAGTATTCTTGCCTGGAGAATACCTTGGTCACAGAAGACTGCTGGGCTATAGTCCATAGAGTTACAAAGAGTCAGACAGGACTAAAACGACTTAGCATGCTTGCATGGGGGATAGTTGAGATGGAAGCATAATTTTGGAAGTTCAGTATTATTAAAGGAGGTTGACAAAGAAGGAAGTGTGGTGAATTTGCATGGCATTGGCTAAGCAGGGGGCTTCCCAGGAGGCGCGAATGGTAAGGAACCTGCCTAGCAATACAGGAGGTGTGGATTTGATCCCTGGGTGGGACAGATCCCCTGGAGGAGGGCATGGCCACCCACTCCAGTATTTTTGCCTGGAGAATCCCATGGACAGGGGAGCCTGGCAGACTACAGTCCTGGAGTCACAGAGAGTCAAACATGACTGAATTGACAACACGCATGCACGGCTAAGCTGCTCCTATATTTTCTTCTTTGCATAGATCTGGGTTAGCATGAGCCACAACAGTCAGTTTGGAAGGTCAAACAGAAGCAGGAGTTAGACTCTTTTTATGCCTATGGTCAGATTGGTGGCTCCAGGAGCTGTTGCAGCTCACATACATGGTAGTTGACTATCTGATTTTGTAGGTGTGGCCAGCAGTCAGGCACATTGGTTCTGGGGCTCCTACTGAGCCACCAACTTCAACTTCTTCTGTTTCTGGACTAGACTCAGGAGCAGAAATAGAAGCAACAGTTAAAAAAAAAAAAAAAGCAACGGTCATACGAACTATTAAAACAATTCCCACAGTCACATAAAGTCAAATTCCTATAATTTAGCCCCGCATCTATACTTTTTCTAGTGGTTCTGTTTGTCTGATTCAACCTTGGTTGCCATAGCATATCATAAGGAGTCATTAAAGCAAAGGAATTTTGAGTACTGGCCAAAGATTTGTTGGAAAAAGGACATAGAATACCAGGTAAATAGGGATGGAAGTGGAAGACGAGAACAGATGACAGTGAAGAAAGTGGACTTTTTGTTTGTTTGTTTTTAAAAAGTGGACTTTGAAATAAACTAGAGAGTGGAAGGAGCAGGAAAAGATTCATAGTGGCAGCAGTTAACCTGAAAGTTGGGATCAGAATGGTTAGGGATACAAATGCTTTCTGCCTCACTGATTTACTGGCAGGAAGAATCCAAAATGGCTCAGTAAAGTATGAAGAAAGGTATTTGGAGTTATAGACAGCGGTGGATTGTGGAAAATGTTGTATTAGCTTTTGATGATAACAAAATAAGATACCAATGGTGGAATTCAAACCAGTGCGTGGCGCATAGTTGGCTTTCACTGAATTATTTATTCAATGAATGCATGGATCCACATCTATTTGAGAGAATCAATTGTGATCCAATTTACCTTAATATATAAGTTTAGGCCAAAAATACCTTGATTATCAGGTATCTCTGGATCTCACCAGTAAAATATATTGGCTGTAGAAAGTTAGATTTGTTGTTGAACATATGCAATTAAAAACTTGAAAATCAAAAGAAATATTAATGTTCAAAAATGGTATGCAAATAGGATAAAGTGTAGATTAAAATATAGCTATTTGAAGTGTTTCATATAGGTGAAGTCCATTATATAGGTGGACTGTTTGGGGTGTCTTCGTTTTTACAGTTGGAAGCTGATTAACTTATAGAGGAAGATTTAAACACTAACACATTTGTATTAATTGTATGGCCTATGAGAACAGAATTTGATGGAGCAGAATAGAGTGCTTCTTTCAACAAACTGCAGGTGTTGGGGACTAGTTGCAGTTTCTTGTCTATGGCGATTAAAAAGTTTACTTTTTCTGTTGGAAGAGGACAAAAGAATGAATGTCTATCATTCAATGAAAGAAAAGAATAAAATATTATGCTACATAGAGCTGCTATAACTGATTATAGTAACACAATTTAAAATTTTTCTTATCATTTTTAATTATAGGATAATTGTAATATTGTAATGGCTTTTTGCATACATCAACATGAAATGGGCATAGGTAAACAAATGTCCCCTCCCTCTTATACACCTCTCCCACCACCTTCCCCCTTCCATCCCTCTAGGTTATGACAAAGCACTGGCTTTGGGTCCCTGTGTCATACAGCAAACTCCCACAGGCTATCTTATATGTGGTAATACATATTTTTAAAAAAATTATAAATTCAGAAGAATTTTCTTTCTCCTCCCAGGTAGAGCTTCCTATGAAATATTGTCCCAAGCAAATCACATGATCTACTTGCTGTTTTATTTATTTATTTTTGGCTGCACCTAGGCTTGTAGGATGCCAGTTCCCAGACAAGGGACTGAACCCAGGCCATAGCAGTGAGAGCGTCAAGTCCTAACCACTAGACCCCCAGGGAACTCCTGTTTTCTTTTAGTTTGAAGAAGGACAATTACACGATAAGCAACTCAAGAATAGACTATACTGTGATATCTGTAGTAAGCAATATAATAAAAAGAATCTCTACAAGCAATCTTAGAAATGATATCTATCATGCATATCTTTTACAGTTTTAAAGACTTGGAGAGGTGAAGATCCTCTCTTTTAATCCCTTTTTAGTAATCATCCCCAAATCAAATTGTGAAATAATTGTTAGGCAGGAAAACAACAATGAGTTACAGACAGTGATTTATCTAATTTCATTTAAAGGATTGAGGACTAGTAAGGGAAAAACTCAGCCATGTTTTTAGGTCATTCAAGAGTATATCTAACAATATTTTAGCCTGGAATACAGACCAGATACTCAGTTATCAAAAAACAAAGTCCAAAGTCGATTCTGTCCTTTCTGTAAAGCCATTCTGTCCTTTTCTTCCACATCATAAGTTTTTGAAGTTTTGATTAGACTAAACATATTTCCCAAATTGGCTTTGAGTCCATGAAAAAACATGTACATAGCCAAGTGAATGGGAGATTTTCTTTTATGCCTACTATGCTGTCATAATCAGAAACTCCAAAATGAAAAGGGAAGAAATGACCCAGGGAGCTTTCAGAAATATAAAGTGCTCTCAGGAGTTTCCATACTAAGAAGGGAATAAAAGAATAGATAGAATAGTTAGGAAAAGAAAACATATTTAACCAAATGCCTTCCAAATTGATCTAAATGAAGTATGGTATTGCCCTAAATTATTCAGATGGTAAAATGAAAGTGAAATTCACTCAGTTGTGTCCAACTCTTTGGTCCATGGAATTCTCCAGACAAGAATACTGGAGTGGGTAGCCTTTCTCTTCTTTGGGGATCTTCCTAACCCAGGAATTGAACCCAGGTCTCCAGCATAGCAGGTGGGTTCTTTACCAGCTGAGCCACAAGGGAAGCCCAAGAATACTGGAATAGGTAGCCTATCCCTTCTCCTGGTGGCTCAGAAGTTAAAGCATCTGCCTGCAATGTGGGAGACCCGGGTTCGATCTCTGGGTCAGGAAGATCCCCTGGAGAAGGAAATGGCAACCTACTCCAGTATTCTTGCCTGAAGAATCCCATGGATGGAGGAGCTGATGGGCTACAGTCCATTGGGTGGCAAAGAGTTGGACATAACTGAGCCACTTCACTTCTCTTCATCCCTTCTCCAGTGGATCTTCCTGACTCAGGAATTGAACTGGGGTCTCCTGCATTGCAAGTGGATTCTTTACCAACTGAGTTTTCAGGGAAGCCCTTATTCAGTTGGTAAATAGTACAGTATTATTTTTGTACAAAAAATGTCTTTTACATTCAAGTTAGTAGTACAGTAATATCCTTTCATACATTCAATAAAAGCATGCAATAGATTCTTTATAAGTCCTGGAGATTTAGTGGTGAATAGAGTCCCAACTTTCTTAGAGTTTACATTTTAATGGAGGTAGAGAGAAATAAACAAGCCCTAACGTGTTTGTGAATTATTAAAGCATATGGGAGTACCAAGAAGAACTTGGACTTCTCAAATGACTCAGATGGTAAAAATCTGCCTGCAATGTGGGAGACCCAGGTTCAATCCCTGGGTTGGGAAGAACTCCTGGAAAAGGAAATGGTTATTCACTCCAGTATTCTTGCCTGGAAAATTCCATGGAGAGAGGAGCCCAGGGGATCACAAAGAGTTGGACATGACTGAATGACTGGTTAAGGGGAACTGGAAAGTGTGTTCAAAGGATACATAGGAATAGCTTAATGATGAAGAGAGAGGAGGAAGGATTCAAATGAGAGGAACACTGCTTGTAACAGTCCAGATACAAGAAAAAGCACAGTATATTTAGGGGACTGAAAGAACTTCAGGATGCCTGCAACTGAGCTACTTGTATGTGAGTATGTGTGAGATAGAGATAGTGAGATATATATAGAGAGAGATTAATGGCATCTCACTCCAGTACTCTTGCCTGGAAAATCCCATGGATGGAGGAGCCTGGTGGGCTGCAGTCCATGGGGTCGCTAAGAGTGGGACACGACTGAGCTACTTCACTTTCACTTTTCACTTTCATGCATTGGAGAAGGGAAATGGCAACCCACTCCAGTGTTCTTGCCTGGAGAATCCCAGGGACAGGGGAGCCTGGTGGGCTGTTGTCTATGGGGTCGCACAGAGTGACTTAGCAGAGAGATTAGTATCTAGCCTGGAGACAGAGAGTGGGGCAGACTATGAAGGGACTTGTACACCATGTGAAAGGATTTGAATATTATCTTAAGGTAATTAAAGTGTTGCTGATGCATCACCTTGCTTACTTGACTTATATGCAGAGTACATCTTGAGAAACACTGGGCTGGAAGAAGCACAAGCTGGAATCAATACTGCCGGGAGAAATATCAATAACCTCAGGTATGCAGATGACATCACCCTTATGACAGAAATTGAAGAGAAACTTAAAAACCTCTTGATGAAAGTGAAGGAGGAGAGTGAAAAATTTATCTTAAAGCTCAACATTCAGAAAACTGAGATCATGGCATCTGGTCCCATCACTTCATGGTGAATAGATGGGGAAACAGTGGAAACAGTGACAGACTTTATTTTTCTGGGCTCCAAAATCACTGCAGATGGTGATTGCAGCCATGAATGTGGTACATATACACAATGGATGTATATACTCAGCCCTTAAAAAGAATAAATTTGAATCAGTTCTAATGAGATGGATGAAACTGGAGCCGATTATACAGAGTGAAGTAAGCCAGAAAGAAAAACACCAATACAGTATACTGACACATATATATGGAATTTAGAAAGATAGTAATGATGACCCTGTATGTGACACAACAAAAGAGACACAGAGGTATAGAATGGACTTTTGGCCTCTGAGGGAGAGGGAGAGGGTGGGATGATTTGGGAGAATGGCATTGAAACATGTATACTATCTTGTAAGAAACGAAGCATCAGTCTATGTTTGATACAGGATACAGGATGCTTGGGGCTGGTGCACAGGGATGATCCAGAGAGATGATATGGGGTGGGAGGTGGGGGGGGGTTTCAGGATTGGGAGCTTGTGTACACCTGTGGCTGATTCATGTCAATGTATGGCAAAACCAATACAGTATTGTAAAGTAGAATAAAGTAAAAAAAAAAAAAAAGAAAACTGCTCTGGAATAGAGATCAAAGTAAAACAAAATAACCTAAAATGTATATATGAACCAGTTAGTATAAATGTATTAAGTTGCCCGGATATGAAAAATAGCTAGGCTGTGGATAAATTAATATAAAGTATGACCATTGTAAAGACATTTAAAATGTCTTAAAAATATGAACAATCATAACCACATCAAAAAAAAAAGCAAAATAAAACAAATTGTACTGTGTAAGCCAAATAAAACTAGTTTGGTTCTAATTTGAAAAAAAAAAAAAACCACTTACTTCTTGAAAGGAAAGTTATGACCAACCTAGATAGCATATTGAAAAGCAGAGACATTACTTTGCCAGCAAAGGTCCATCTAGTCAAGGCTATGATTTTTCCAGTGGTCATGTATGGATGTGAGAGTTGGACTGTGAAGAAAGCTGAGCACTAAAGAATTGATACTTTTGACCTGTGGTGTTGGAGAAGACTCTTGAGAATCCCTTGGACTGCAAGAAGATCTAACCAGTCCATCCTAAAGGAGATCAGTCCTGGGTGTTCATTGGAAGGACTGATGCTAAAGCTGAAACGCCAATACTTTGGCCACCTCATGCGAAGAGTTGACTCATTGGAAAAGACTCTGATGGTGGGAGGGATTGGGGGGAGGGAGGAGAAGGGGACAACAGAGGATGAGATGGCTGGATGGCATCATCAACTCAATGGACATGGGTTTGGGTAGACTCCGAGAGTTGGTGATAGACAGGGAGACCTGATGTGCTGCGATTCATGGGGTTGCAGAGTCGGACATGACTGTACGACTGACCTGAACTGAACTGATGCATTTAAGGCAGATAACTGAGGAGACCTACATTTTTGCATGAATCACTTTGGCTTTATTGGAAAGGGTAGATTGGATGGATTATATGGCTCAGCCTAGAAAGAGAGCTCGAGATTCACTTGTTGTAAGGTAAGAGAACATGAAGTCATAGATGACAAGAGGATGGGGACTTTATGGTATAGTAAGAAAACTATTAATAATTACTGTATCTGCAATATTCATAATCCTTCTTCTGAAATTAATCTTCCTGAGAATTTCTTTGTGATTTACCAGGTCCCTTTCCTAACTTTCCTTTAGCATTCTTCTTTCCTTCATCTTATAAAAGAATGACATATCTCTGACCCTTTAAAAATTGCACATTAATTATAGTTGTAAAGGCCTCTGGATACTGTTAATGAGATTGTTTGAGAATGTATCTGTCCTGAAGGAGAGCATATCAGAACGTTTCAGCATGAAATAGTGAAGGCAGTGGTGGAAACTATTTAATTTTGGATCCAAACCCAAGACAAGGCTCCTTGCTTCTGCCCATTTATCCTCCTTGTCTCCTTCAAAAAGTAATTTAAAAGTGAGATGGCTGTCACATATATGTATACTAATTCCTTAACTAAAAGATTAAGTTAGATATTTTTATGCATTACAAAATGATCCAAGATGTCTAGTTACCATCCATCACCATACAAAGGTATGACATCTTTATTCATTTTATTTCCCATACTGTGTTTCATACCTGTGATCATTTTGTAATGTACAGAAATGGCAAATCACCATGTTGTGTGCCAGGAATTAACAGAATGATTAAGGTCAATTATACTTCAAAACTAACCAACCAACAAAACTAACTCATAGAAAAAGAGATCAGATTTGTGGTTACCACAAGTGGCGTAGGGAGTTGGGTAATTGGATTTGTTATTGTTATTCATTTGTTAAGTCATGTCTGACTCTTTGTGACCCCATGCACCCCAGCCTCCTCTGTCCTTCACTGTCTTTCAGAGTTTGCTCAAATTCAAGTCCATTGAGTTGGTGATACTATCTAACTATCTCGTCTTATGCCACCTCCTTCTCCTTTTGCCTTCAATCTTTCCCAGCATCAGGGTCTTTTCCAGTGAGTCAGTTCTTCGTATCAGATGGCCAAAGTATTAGAGCTTCAGCGTTAGCATCAGCTCTCCCAATGAATATTCAGGATTGATTTCCTTTCAGATTGACTGGTTTGGTCTCCCTGCTGTCCAAGGGACTCTCAAGAGTCTTCTCCAGCACCATGATTCGAAAGTATCAATTCTCTAGCAACCTCAGATATGGAGATGATACCACTCTAATGGCAGCAAGTAAAGAGGAGCTAAAGAACTTTCGATGAGGGGTGAAAGAGGAGAGTGAAAAAGGTGGTTTAAAACTCAATGTTAGAAAGTGTAAGATCATGGTATTTGGTCCTATCACTTGATGGCACATAGAAGGGGTAATTGGATGGAGGTGATTAAAAGGTACAAACTTGCAGTTATAAGGTAAATAAATCCTAGGGATATGAACTTCACTATGATAAATATCATTAACACAACTGTATATTATAGGCAAATGCTATTGAGAGTAAATCCTGAGTGCTCATCACAAGGGAAAAATATTTTCCCCTTTATTTTGTATCTATATGAAACAATGGATGTTTACTAAACTTATAGTAATTATTTCCTGATGGATATAAGTCAAATCATTATGCTGTGCACCTTAGATTTACACAGTGCTGTATGCCATTTATATCACACTAAAGCTGGAAGGAAAATATTAAGTTAGATTTTAGGGATTTAGTTTTGTTTACTGTGAAATCCAGTTACTGTTCTGTTCTTAAATGCCGTGATGCCAGTAAGGACAATTTAAATAAGGTAGTATTGTTTCTGATTACGTGGAATAGCCACAAACTATTGCATTTTTGAAGATCATATAAAGGCTTTTCTATTCTCTCTTCTATCAATTGCCATTCTTGTTCTCTGATATGCCTAGGAATGGATCACTCTGCATTTATTCTATTTGACCACCTCTATTCATTCTCTTTATCTTTCCCCCATAGGTTCTCCACATTAGATCATTTCTATTGATCTGTTTTCAAGACTACTGATAATAAATACTGATTATTTTTTGCTGCCATCTCAAATCTACTCTTGAATCACTTTGGTGAAATGCTCCTTGCAGTCATTATATTTGTCACCTTTACAATTTTTTATTTGGTTCCTTTTTATAATTTCAATTTTTAGAGAGACTAAAATTTCAGTGTTTATTGAGACTGATATTCATTGTCATCATACTTATTTGCAGTTCCTTAACTATGGTTTTATTTTGTTCTTTAAACATAGTTATAATTAAATATATTTATAATTATGCCTAGAATTCTTTGTCTGTTAATTCTAACATCTCAGTACCCTGAGAGATGTTTTCTGCTGACTCTCATAGACCACTTTTTCCTGTTTCTTTACATGTCTTAATTTTAAATAAATAGACATATTTGATAATAACATGGTAGAAAATCTAGATTTTCTTTTCTTATCCCCTCTTCTCCACCCCTAGATTATTGCTATTGCAGCTCTGTGCATATGTGTAAGTGTTGTTTGGTAACTTCCCTGGACAAAATATATGGAGTCTGTTCTCTTTCACATTGTGTGCACTTTGATATTTATGCTCGGTGTGTAAAGCATTCTCATTTGTATATTTCAGCCTGGCTCCTAGGGGTCCACCACTGCGACAGTATAGCTCCGTGGTCAGCCAGTGAGTGTTCAAAGTTGTGCTCAAACACCTTGAGCCAGAAAGACTCTTCCTCCCTTCCTATTGATCTGACTGTGTGTCTGGGAGCATATTCAAAATTCAGACATTTTATATCTGTCCCAGCTTTTGCATCCTACCAGGCCCTCCCACATCTCTTTTGTGACCACACAGGCCCCATGTTCATCCAGGGATGAGTGGATAGTTAGGGCCCTTTTGGTGTCTCCTGCCCATATGCAGCCTTCCAAATTTCCAGGGACTTGTGAAAACTTACCACATCCCACTTGGGTGAGACTATGAGACTCTGGTTGTCTCATTCCCCTCTTAGTGTTAAGTTTTTTTTTGCCAGTTACCATTTTCTTGCTTTCTTTGCCCAGGACTACACCCTCATACTAGCTTCCCTGACTTTCCATATTTGTTTGTCACACAGATTGTTACAATTTCGGACAATGACCACAGGCATGCAGTTGTTTGGTGCTCTACTCTGAACCACGTGAGAAGTTCTGAAAAGGAAAGGGTTTTTTTTTTTTTTCCCCCATTTTTTGGGTGTTTGTTGTGGCATGTGAGGTCAGTGGTTGTGGCATGCAGGGTTAGTTGCCCTGTGAAATGAAGGATCTTAGTTCTCTAAGATGGTGACTGTAGCCATGAAATTAAGACTCTTGCTCCTTGGAAAAAAAAGCTATGACCAATCTAGACAGCATATTAAAAAGCAGAGACATTACTTTGCTGACAAAGGTCCATGTAGTCAAAACTATGGTTTTTCCAGTAGTCATGTATGGATGTGAGAGTTGGACCAAAAGAAGGCCGAGTGCCGAAAATTGATGCTTTTAAAATGTAGTGTTGGAGAAGACTCTTGAGAATCCCTTGGACTGCAAGGAGATCCAACCAGTCAATCCTAAAGGAAATCAATCCTGAATATTCATTGGAAGGACTGATGCTGAAGCTGAAGCTCCAATACTTTGGCCACCTGATATGAAGAGCTGAGTCATTATAAAAAGATCTTGATGCTGGGAAAGATTGAGGGCAGGAGAAGAAGGGGACAGCAGAGGATGAGATGGTTGGGTGGCATCACTGATTCAATGGACATGAGTTTGAACAAGTTCTGGGGGAGGGTGAAGGGCAGAGAAGCCTGGTATGCTGCAGTTCATGGGGTCATAAAGAGTCGGACACCACTTAGTGACTGAACAACAATTTACTTCCTTCCCAGTTTTCAGTTGTGTGGTTGAGATGCTGATAATAAACAAGTGTGTTTTACCCATGGCTCTATAAATATCATATTCTAATTTCTAGAAATATATGTATACATGGAAGTATATATGACCAGGACTAATTTTCTTCATGTTTTGAAATGAATGCTTTATACTTATTATTCTTTTTAAGATTGTTTTTTGATGTGGGTCATTTTAAAAGTCTTTCTTGAATTTGTTACAATATTGCTTCTATTGTTTGTGTCCTGGTGTTTTGGCGGCAAGGCATGTGGCACCTCAGCTCCCCACAAGGGATCGAACCTGCACTCCCCGCATTGGAAGGTGAAGTCTCAATCACTGGACCACCAGGAAGGTCCCTATACTTATTTTTGAATGTTTTACCTGTCTCAGCTCTAAAGCTCTGGAAATTGTCTGGATACTAGAATGGATATTTGTGATGTCATCTCTTTTCTTATTGATGACATTTTAGTAGTATGAAGTAAAGGGGGTCAGACATTAATGGTAGAACATGCTGAACTTATCTGAAACCAAGTCTCTGAAGTATCCTAAGAACTGAGCTGACAAGCTTTTGCAGATCAAATGCACAGCTCTCATTTAACAAGAAAAATCTGACACTTTGCCCTTGACCACGGTAGTAAATAAGGCATTGTCACTAATTTGATAGCTTTATGGGAGTTGTACAGATATTTATAGATATTATGAAAAGAAAGGATGGTTTCTCCTTTTGGAAATTAATGATCAAATTTATCTTCTTATCAGGGGTGTTTGGGAAAGAAACACGTCAAAGTTAAGGGGAAAAAAGCCTGAACAAGGTTCATCTATTTCAAAAAAAATGACATTTCACTAAAACAATGGAATTTAACATTTAAATAGCTTCAAAGTAGTTGCAGTTATAATTGTTTCCACTAAGGTGTGCTAGATCTCCAAATATTATTCATGCTCTCCTTGTGTCACCAAATGCACTGCACTGAATTCAACAGTGTTCATTGCCAAGCCCACTGCCACACAGGAGGTTTTTAAGCTGAAACAACAATGTACAGCACAAATTCAGCTAAAACACAAAAGAGGACAGGAGACTATTTAAAAATTCTAAAAGAGAAGGAAAAATTTTGAATAGGTGATTTTTATAAACAGACTTGGATATTGGCTTTGGTTTTGTAGAATAATTTGGTTTGTCTGAGAAATTCTAGAAGGTTAATTTCAGTTTTCAGGCAATTTTTCTTCTAATAAACTCTTTAATGTTCTATTATTTATAACTGGTGTTACAGATGTAAGTTATCTTTGCTTTAACTGCACATCAATCTGACTGTATTATTATTCATGATGACTTAAATCCCAATTGGTTTTTGAGATCATCTAGTGAAATTTGAAAAACAGATAACACAAAAGAGCAGTTCTAAATAAGTATTTCAGGCAGGAAGTGGCACAGATTCAGAAGCATGATGAAAATTTTTTTTGTGGGTAGGAAGAAAAATTAATTCTTTTTATTTGCAGTACTGAATTTAATTTTTTCCAAGTCTTAAAGTTACCAACTGAAAAATCTATTTATTTCATTAAGTGCTTTCTACATAGTTAGTGTTTAATGGTAGACTGAAATGTTTTCCAGGGGAATTTGACAATTTTTCCCATAAACCAAATATAAGTTCTACAGGTAACGATTCTACATATACACCTTAGTTTGGAAGAACTTTTATATATGCAAAGAACTTCTTTGGGTCATATGATTTCTATTTGAAATATGCTTTAGAGATTTTTTTCTTATTTCATTAAAAAAATAATTTGCACTTCCCCCACCTCCAAACCAATGTTATTGTCAGCTTCTACTGCCTGTCTACTCATGTTGGTTTCCTAACTTTGATTAAATTGACTGATATTGTGACCAACTGTCATTTTAATAATAATTTAAAATGTCAGTTCTAAACAGTCTTAAAGAAAATCTCAAATACGATAGCAATCAATCAAGTTATTGGCATGGATTATTTGTGTGGGCAAAGATTACTTCATATTCCATTGAACAGCTGGAAATCCATTGATAAGTAATTGCTTAGTTATAGGTTGTTCTAAAAGTATCAGTTTTGGTGGGCCTAACTGCAAGCTTTCCACCAAAATAAAATTTCTTCATTGATAGAAACTATGATTATAGTTCCATAGTTTGTATCATCATATAACAGTGCCTTCCAAACCCAGACCAAATTTCATAATATTAAAAAACATATGTTTGTTGTAAGACTCCAACTGTTTTGATGAATTTTCAGAATAATGGTCGAGTGCATAATCAAGTAAGTGATGTTTCATGTATACATGAGTTTCTGAAAGATTTCATTTCAATGTTGAGGAAAATGACATGTTTTGTCATTCTACTGCCTTCTTATTTGGTTATTAAGTTAGTGACTTGGACAAATGTAAAATGTCATCTGTATTTTGCTGAGGTTTGCCATTTAAATAATTAATAGTAGAATAATCAGGAAGCAATTCAAGATTGTAAAGTTTTCACAGTGTTAACCCAGAAAACTCTTTCACTTGTGAGATATTTTGAGTTGATTTATGGAAACAATTGTCCCCATAATTGTTGCTTGCTAAATAATGGTGATTAATTACTATTTCCTAAAACTTTAAATAAGGGAATAAGATTCATTAAACCCACTTCGAATATATAGAGTAGAGAGAAGTAGTTTATTTCCCAGTATAGAACTTTAGAAAAATTATTTTTCAACTAACACAAATATTAAACAAGTAGAACCTTTTGATGTTAACTTCAAGTTGTTTAAGAATATTTTCTGAAAACAAAGAGGAAAGAATTTTGAGTATCACAGAGTTAAAAAGCTAATGAGAAGAAATTAGGATCATGCAGAAAGGTGCCTAAGCATACTACTTACTTGTTAAAATGATGCAAAGGGCAAAATGAGAATCTTCAACATTTGGAAAGCCAGCAGCTGACACTGAATGGAAAACCTCTGTGTTACCTGAGGGTGGACTGACTTGAAATTTAGGAAGGCTTGTCAACAGTGCTTGACTTTCATTGAGAAACAGCATCTTTGTTTTAGTTTAGACTTAGGGCATTGGTACACGTGTTTTCTAAGAAGTTGGGCCTGTTTGAGATTTAACTAGAAATGTGGAAACTCCACCAGGAATATTTAGACCAATTAATGCTCTTATTTAATATGAAAAAAAAATTAAAGAAAACCAACCCCATTCCTATTTGATAAGAAGAGAGACTAACTAGTGTTCCTTTGGAGTGTTTTTCCAGAAAATATTTAAAATAAAGTACAAGTAATGTGAATTCTATACAAAATGTGTTTTAAGAAATATGTCCGTCGTACTATAAATTTTGTTATTATAATTAATTTTTACTTGAGTAAACGGGATAAAGTGCAAAGTGAAAATGAAATCACTCAGTCGTGTTCGACTCTTTGCGACCCCATGGACTGTAGCCTACCAGGTTCCTCCGTCCGTGAGATTTTCCAGGTAAGAATATTGGAGTGGGTTGCCATTTCCTTCTCCAGATAAAGTGCAAGCCCTGTGTAAATTATGAAACACCACCCATCTGCATTTGAAGAGAAATTTGACTTGGTTCAATGTCAAGATCACCCTAAGAGAGCAAACAATATAGTCACTTCAAGCTTTGCTACAGAGCTATTTTATAACTGAAATGAGCAATTCTCAACACATTTTGGAGCAGGAATGGGGAGGTTTGGTGAATGGAGGCAGAGGAGCTAAGGGGAGGCAGGAGCTGAAGCTCCTGCATGGGGGTCCTATAACCTAACACCAGGAATCTAAGGAGGACAGAGGGAAAGACCACAGACTGATCTTTTTTCACAATTTTGTAAGAATCACTCTGAGTTAATTTTTCTTCAAGCAGAAGGAGAATCTATGGTTTACATATTGAAGCTGAAGTGTGGAAAGAGGAGACCTGAAAAGGGAAATCTGCCAGACTGTGGGCTGCTGGGACTGGGTGGTGGTGATTGCAGACACCAAATTTTGGAAGAGACAAGTAATGCTGGTGTTATGTATGTGGCTTTAATCTCCAGAGAGTAGGGCAACTTACAAACATTCAGGACCTGAGAAAATATAAATTATAATAGGAGGTCAGGAATAGGAAAAATACAGGATAGGAGCTTAAAAAATGAATAAAGGTGGTCTGTACATTTAGCTGTGTTATTTTTGATACTCAAAGCAAATTATTATTATTTAAAAAATTTTATTGAAATATAGTTGATTTACAGTGTTGGTTACTGCTGTACAACAATGTGATTCAGTTATACATATATGTGTTAATTTAAAAATATTCTTTCCCATTATGGTTTATCACAGGATATTGAATATAGTTTTCTGTGCTATCCAGTAGGACCTTGTTATTTATCCAGTCTCTATGTAAAGGCTTACATCAAAGCAAATTACTTTTTATCATCCACAGAGATAAATTATGCCAGGAGAAACTATCTCCTTTCACCATGTTCTAGAAGAATCTTATTAACAGTTTATTATTTTACATTAGGCTTTTTGTCTTTAACTTTTCTTTTAAAATGCAAACATCCAAGGAGAATATGTGCTCTATTAAGTCACTCACACCTACGAATTATAAATAATTTTCTTGTGGCTTATGGTGGGAGGATGGGCTTAATTTTGCCAAGGATAAGTCATGAAATCAGTAAAAGAATGGTTTATAATTTAGATTTCCCTTCCTCAGATTTTATTAGTTCCAATTCTATGAGTTCAAGTTTTTCTCACGTTGGAAAAGAAATAAAACATGTGATTACCTGTATAGAAAATTATTTAATGAAGCTGAGAAATGATAACTAAATTACAGTTTTAGACATTAGGGACACTGGAACATTTTCATGGTTGCTGGCTTAATCTATATCACCCATGTTGTCAATAGACCCTCACTTTTTAATAAGCAAAGACTGTGAATAATTTTTGAAAACATGCCTTGTAACTAGACTATGTTTACAGTTGGCTGATTTTTTAAAGAGACGAGGTGTCCACAGATACCTTGCTTTCAGTTTGTCCTTTGGCTGATTCAGGGGTAATCAGTATTTATTTAAGCTATGGGCTATAATACATTTGCAGTGAATAACCTTTAGTAGTTGTAATGAGAATTCAGTATGCAGCATTGGTAGCTCACATCACTTTGTATTTTTAATGTCTTCTTCTCTCTTGTTTATTGCCTCATATTCTTGAAAGTGATACTTGTCCACTTTCCTCACATTTTATTTTTAGAGTTACAGAAAGCAAGCTACCTCAGAAAACCTCTCTCTGTGTGTTGGAC
Source organism: Nanger dama (assembly GCA_917880005.1). NCBI lineage: Eukaryota > Metazoa > Chordata > Mammalia > Artiodactyla > Bovidae > Nanger > Nanger dama. Next base: position 19,947,640 of record CAKJTW010000020.1, read on the forward strand.
TGTTTAACATTCTTTTTTTGTTTTGTTTTTAATAATTAATGTGCAAATAAAGAAAAAATAAATTGCATTTAAAAAGCCAGTAAACTGCCCAACTCAATAGCAAAATAAAGGGTGAGACTGAGAGATAATGAGCTCTGACAGCATCAAAACCAGATGTCAAAATATAATCCATACTCATTTTTGGCTGCAAATATTACTTTTGTAATTAATTTTTATCATGGGGGTCATGTGAGACATTTAAAAGAAGGGAAATGACAGCTTTAATGAACTATGCATTTTGTATACTCTTTTTTTTTGCTTTCCTGAAGTGGATTTGAAATGGTTGAATATATGGCTTTTACTCTGGTCTCAAAGGACAGAATTGCTAGTTCCTCCCCAAGACGCCATGTCGTCCAAAAACCATGAAGCGTATCCGAGTGTTTCTTCTGCCTGGTCTTTGATAGGGGGCTGTTTAATGTCCCTGAGAAGTCTTGAAGATGCTCACCAGTTTGCTTCTATTTTATCTCCTGCTTGAAAATCCTTTGTTGTGGCCATCCTCCAGTTGAAGAAGGAAAGATGGGTTTTCTTATTTTAATTGGTCAACAGGGAAATACCTGCCTGTGACAAATCTTTTCTTTCACTCTTGAACATAGTATTTTGCTTTTCTGTGTTTCTTATGTTCACTGTCTGGAAATGAGATGTTTCATCCAGAACATAGAAATAAGAAGGATTTCTTAGTGTCAATATGTTAATACATTATTTTGTATTTATTTTCCTAGCTCTCTTCTTGGGAACTAGAAAACCACAGACTCAGTCTCTCAAACGTGAACAGGAAATATTGCATGTGCGTGAAATGTTCCTTCCTCTCAAAATCTTTATCCAAATAACTGCAAAAATAAGAAAAAGGAGAAATAGTACTGAGTATGTGATCTGGAAAGATCTAGAAGCTTGCTGTGTGAGGAGCAATAATATCATGAAATACAAACGTGATAATTCGCTTCAGTTAATGAAGAAGAAATGTCAGTATTTCATGTTACATACAACAGAGGGGCTGGTCTCTCAGTGATTGTATTTCAGCATGTTACTTAGCCAAAGGAGCTATTGCCTCTATCTACTCAGAATACATAACAGTTATAGTAATAGCTAGCTGCTCTTGTTATCTTTTTTAGGCTGAAAATTTCCCACTGATATTTTCTTGTCATTCATAGGGTCACAGAGTGGGACATGACTGAGTGACTAAGCACAGCACATATAATATATGACACCAGGGTTTTCCTTTTCTTATAAGTTCCAAGCATGAATTCTTACTATTTCTAATACTTTAACGTCAAGTTAAATGCAATATTTTGTAACTAATTTAAAAGAATTCTTTACATTTTTCTAGCAATTGCTACTTTTGGTAATTAAATAACTTATATTCTAACATATAGCATATACAAGTCAGGTTTTAACTTTCTAGGTTTAATAAATAGATCCTCATTTATGACTGTAACATTTAACAATAATTTAAGGTAGATATCGTTTTTGTTCTTTATTGTTATGATTATTTTTGTAAAAGATTAGGCACCAGTGTATATATGTATATATTTGTGTATATATATGTATACATTTGTATATATATATATTTGTGTATATATATATTTAGAGTATTTTAAATTGGTGTACAGTTGCTTTACAATGTTGTGTTACTTTCTGCTGTACAGCAAAGTGAATCCGTTATATATACTAGGCTCCAACATATTTTTGATAACTACATATACATTAAAAATTTATCTTCTTTTGTTTCTTTTCTTCTTGAATGGTGAATTCTTTTTAGATTTTCTTAGTATCACTTCTGAAGAAAACATACTCTTCAAACATTTTCTATACAGATATGAATTGTAATGTTTATTCTCAATGCATTCTCAATGGAAAAAGAGAAAGTGACAGAGACAAATGTATAAGAAACAAAAAGCTTCTTTCCCCCTCAATACTGTGAAGGATTTCTGTCAAATAGTACAAACCTAAAGTTAGAATTTATTGGACAGGCGATGGAGGGCAATCCGTGGTTATGTTGGGATTTTCACAATTTTTCTATTTAAAAATTTACCACAGACTTTATGTGGCATTTATAAAGGAAAATATCATCCTCACTGTATGAAGTCATGAATACTGTTTTATAGAGTGTTTTATTCGTGGCTTGAATTTTGAATTAATGCAGAAAAACTAAGGAAACCAACATGAAACAGTCTTATGTTTTTGCAGACTTATTTAGTTAAAATGCGGCATTTATCTGAGGTAATATTTACACAGCACAAGCAGTCAGAAGAAAATTTCTTTTCCGTAGGATCTTCATAAAAGAGTGTCCTGGGAGACAACTCTGTACAAGCACTGTTTACTTTCAACTCTCCTCCTTCTTAACCCACTCTTCAACACTGCGTAGCACACCCGGACAAGGTCAGGAAATATTTTGCTGTCGTTTTCATTCAGATTGCTATAAATAACATATTCACAGAAGCGAGTAATGCACTCTTTAACTTTTTTTCACTTTATTTCTGGACATACCTTTCTTTTAGGAATTTAGAAGGATGATGTTACATACTGCCACTGAATGAATGGTAGAGTATACTCTATTAGCTGTGTCACAGATAAAAAGCAAATGGTCAGCAGATGTTTGCTGTTAGTGACCTTAGGATTCTCTATTGAGTGAACAATTTTAAATGCATGAAATAAATAGAAAAGTTTAGACTTAAGTGAAATAAGAGCCCTGCTCTATGCACCGCCAAAGTTGTATGCCATGCTGTTTAGAAACCGTAAAGTTCAGAGACAGCCTAAAAAGTCAGGAAAAACCATATTTGCTAGGGTATACATGATGTCTTTTAAAGGAGTGTAGTGGAAAAAAATGCTGGGGAAGTTTCAGGGATATAATATAGTCCTTTTGTTGTTATGCTCAAAAAGATCCGCATCACACTACTACAACTAGTTTTTATTTTGCATGGAATATCTTTATTTTATGCAGTGTTCTCAAAATATTCACCAAAGCCTATCATTGCAGACAGCAAACAGCTGCTAAAAATGCAGTTCTTGTTTAAGGCCCTTATAAGACGACATGTACCTAAAAGTAATAAAATTGTACATTTAAAACTGTAGAGACTTAAAAAAAAATCCTAGAAAGATTTTTGCTTTACGAAAACAAAATGTTGAAACTATGGGTTAAGATATTGGTCTTATTTACATGCAGGAGATTGATTAGTTTGGAGGCATGTTATACTCTCTATTTAGTTTAGATATTTATAAGTTCATAAAATAGAAATGGTAGCATTGTCCTTAAGCACTTTCAAAGGATCTTAGTTGGGGGCAGAAAGGATTCACGTATTAAGAGAGAACTGATTAAAATTTAGTAACGTAGCCTGATTGGACTTGTCTAAATTTGTGAATAGTCTATAGTCTTTAAAAAGTTTTATTAGTTTTATGTGCAGAGGCAAGCAAACCAAGTAAACTAAATGTTGCCTTTTAAAAGTTATTTTAATTACCAGCCAAGAATCATTTGTAATTAGTCAAGTGTGCAAATATAACAATACACGCCCTTGCTTATGTAGCAATTATATGCATGAAAATAGACTTGTAAATTTGTAAAATAATGTTTTTCTTTAGAAAGAATTTTTTCCCCTTCAGAATTAACTTACAATCGTTCTTGTTCATAAATAGTGAAAAAATAATTTCATCCACCTTCTGACTAAATTAAATTCTATTTATAGCTTTGAACTAGCAAATTGTAGAGCCAGTGCATTTTCAAATAACAACCTATGCGTTGCTAGTTTGATGTTTTCTTTTGAGGGCATTTTATTTCTTCGTACTTCTGCTTCTGTGACTCTTTGCATGACCTCAACTTATGCAATACGAAGTCCACGTATAAAAATTTCCTATTGATACCTAAGATAAATTGGAGAGAGTCTATGTTTGAAGGGATTCTTTACTTTATTAAGATATTAATCCCAGAATTACTTTGAATAATAAAACAGTTTTGATATCATTTAAACACAAACATTTTAACGCATACATTTTTAATATTAGAAGTCATTTCCAAGATTATCTAAAATGGTACTTTTTAAAGTTTAATGTGTATACATACCACCTGTGGATATTGTTAAACTATGTAAGTACTATACGGTGGGACCTCAGAGTCTGCAGTTCTAGCATGCTCCCAGGTGCTGCTGATCTAAGGGCCTTATTTTTAATTACAGGAATCTAAAACATCTAAGTATAGTTATTCTTGAAATGATCTTTTTAAAAGCTCTTTGTGTGTGTCAGGATACACTGCCTGACTGTAATAGCATTTTTTTTTTCCTATCTGAATATTTCCATAAAGTCTCTGAAGAAGAAAACCAACTATATTAATAACTGGATTTAAACTGAATTAGTTTTTATAGACTCATCCTACTTCTGTCTTTTAAACAAATTTGTTCTTATTGGTGAACTTGGTTAAGAACTTTTAAATCTCTGGGTTTTAGTTTTCTCATCTGTGAAATGAAGATGCAGAATAAAAAGCTGAGCCTTTAGTAGGCAGGAAAACATATTTGCTGTATTAATAGAAGACTAACTTGCAGCCTTATGTTTTGTAATTTTATAGATCAAGGGTGGGGTGTTTTCCTTGGAAAAAAACAGAATGTAGGTCTAGATATTATTAATAAAAAGTAACTAATTTTATTTGGGTTTTAAAAACATAGGTTGAGTTTGCAGACATCAAGTAAAGAGAAACCATGTGGATGGAAATGTATTAAAATTTTGTATCTTCAAGTGTCAATGCCTCAGTCTGCAACTGAGAAGTGGTCACACATACATTGACTCTGCCTCAGCTGACTTCTCTCCGGAAAATATATGTTCTTTTGCATGGTCTGCTTGAACGACTGGTCATTTAAAGTTAAAAGATAATCTCTAAATCCTTTATTTCAGTCAGAATTTCCTGATTAATTTACAGGGCACAAAGGAAGTATCTTAACCAAGTAGATACCAAGCCTCTTTACCTTTCATCATGCATTTATTCTTGTATTTGACTTTCTTATTTTCTCAGAGCGTAAGTAAGATTTGGTATATGCATCATAGTTACAGGCAATAGTGACTAAACCAAAAAATGGTGAACATAATATTAAAATAAGTGATACAAGTGATTTGAAATTATGGCATCCAGCATGTATGCTCATGCCAACCATAATTAAAAAGAAATTGTTCTTCCTTTCCATACCAATTCTCTACCTCTATTCCTTTGATTTATGTTCACAAGAAATTTCTGAGTTATTTAACTCAAGAGTTTCTGAGGACAAATTTCTGGCCTTTTGGCTTGGGTGCATTTTCAAGGTGAGTGGTAGGGGGAGAGAGAAGGTGGAGGGATGGCGGTCATGAGTAATGGAAAACAGCTCCATGTGCTTACTTCATGTTTCTTTTTCAAACTGGCCAGAGCTGAGTCATGGTTTATAAATACGTCATTTTTAGTAGGTTTAACCTGGCAAGTAGAGAAGAGCATATGGAATGCTTTTCTTGTGTTTCAACAAATAAGAATTGGAATAGCAGAGAAAACATTTTTAAAGGAAAAGTGTGCTCAGGGTAGAAATTCCTCTAGTAGGAACCCCTATGACCATACTATTGGTCATACTTGTATTGTTTAAAGGATACTGATATGCCTGTCTTTTCCCCAGTTGTCAAACGGTCATGTTTTGAGGCCTCTTCCAACTATCCCACACCCTACCAAGGTACTTCCCACATTCCTGGCTGACTTGGCTTCTCTTCCAGGCCCCAATTATTTAACTAATATTTTAAAAATTATCTTTGCAAATTTGAATTTGAATTTAAGTATTGGGTTGGCCAAAGTTCATTTGAGTTTTGTTCTGTACAATGTTGCAGAAAAACCGAAACAAAATTTTTGGTCAACCCAGTAACAACTATCTTTATATTCCAGGAAAAATACCCAGCATTTGAGAAGGGAGAAGATGGTCAAGAAGAAAATTTAATGTATATGGGAGAGGCTTATAAGTAAGTTAGCCAGCTGTTTCCACGATGGTAAGTTTTCTCTTTGCTACTATCAATGAAAGTAGGTACTAGAAAAACTGGGATTTTTCTAACAGAAATTAGAAAACAGAGATTTCCTTGCCAATCTCAAATGAAAGCTGTTTTTAAATGCAAAAGGCCAAGACCAGGAGCGGCTACTCCGTCACTTTCTAAATCTTTAATGCCCTCTTAGGATAGGTGATCATGGACTGAAATATCGGCATCATTATATGGCTTTAAACAATTTACAGAATAATCTTAAATTTGTCCACTTACAATGGCAGTTTTAGGATTTGTATAATTAGAAGTTGCCTACATGAGGTTATTTTCAAGGTGCTTCTTCCTAAATATCTCAAGGAAAAGCTGGGATCTTTAGAAACTCATTCCTATGAATTTCAGTTTTCTTTTCCAATGATTTGAATGTTCAGTGCAAATACTCCTCAGAACATTAACACTGGCTCTCATCCCTTTCTCCAACTGTTACGGGGCTATTTAGGAATTAAAGATGGAAAACAGAGCAGAGTTCTAGTGGACACTGAAATGAAGGAAGGAGCCTTCCTGCTTTGAGACCAGTGACATCTATTTGGAAACGGTGGTTACCGAAGTGTATGCAGTTCCCATGGCAATAGGAAGCATCACCACTGGGGGTGTCTGCAAATGCCTATGTAGTTAGTAAAGGAGAAACTCCACGCAGACAAGCTCAGGTGCATCGTTTTTATGGATATGTTCCTGTCTCAAATGAGAAAAGATAATTAAAATGTAATTATTAGTTTGAAAATTAATTAATGCTGGAAGCTCTTATTAGAAGTAACATGCTCTATATTCCCAAGATGAGCAATGCTGAGTGATTTTGGAAATAAATCATTTGAATCTCTATAGCATTTGATAGGGTTGATCACATTATTCATAATGAGAAATTTTTTCTCTTCTGATTTCTTTGATGTTATCTTGGTTCTTTCAGTTCAGTTCAGTTGCTCAGTCATATCCGACTCTTTGCGACCCCCACGGACTGCAGCCCGTCTATCACCAACTCCTGGAGCTTGCTCAAACTCATGTCCGTTGAGGCGGTGACGCCATCCAACCATCTCATCTGTTGTCCCCTTCTTCTCCTGTCTTCAATCTTTCCCAGCATCAGGGTCTTTTCTAATGAGTCGGCTCTTCACATCAGGTGGCCAGAGTATTGGAGCTTCACCTTCAGCATCAGTCCTTTCAGTGAATTTTCAGGACTGGTTTCCTTTAGGACTGACTGGTTTGAGCTCCTTGCAGTCCAAGGGACTTGCAAGAGTCTTCTCCAACACCACAGTTCAAAAGCGTCAATTCTTTGGTGCTTAGCTTTCTTTATGGTACAACTCTCACATCCATACATGACTACTGGAAAAACCATAGCTTTAACTAGATGGACCTTTGTCAGCAAAGTAATATCTCTGCTTTTTAACATGCTGTCTAGGTTGGTCATAGCTTTTCCTCCAAGGGGCAAGTGTCTTTTAATTTCATGGCTGCAGTCACCATCTGCAGTGACTTTAGCGCCTGAGAAAATAAACTCTGTCGCTGTTTTCACTGTTTCTCCATCCAGTTGCCATAAAGTGGTGGGACCGGATGTGATGATCTTTGTTTTTTGGAATATTGAGTTTTAATCCAGCTTTTTCACTCTCCTCTTTCACTTTTATCAAGAGGCTCTTTAGTTTCTCTTTGCTTGGCTCTTTCCCATTGTTGTCTCCTTTCGCTGTGTCTTTTTATTCTTCCCAGAATACTGCAAATTTATCTCATTATACCCCCAACACCCATAATTCAGTTCTTACCATTCAAGATTGTAGCAACTTTTTATGGTTTCTTGAAAATGACTCCCAGTTCAACAGCTCTTCTCCCTGACTTCGCTACAAAGCTCTAACTACACATTTCCAACTGTCTACTAGACATCATTATTTGCATGTTTTGTGGTTTCCTTGTGCTAAAAATTTCTCCAAACCAGATTTATCACTTTCCTCCACAAAACAACTCATTATTCCTAAATTTGTAATCTTTGCCAAAAAAGTGTAATACTTTTCTCTCTTTGAGTCAGCCTGAAAAATGAGGCGATTTGTTGGAATCCTCCATCTCTGCCTAATAAATTATCTCCTTCCTTCCCATTTAAAAATTCTGAAAATTCTGCCTATCATTGCTTTGGTTTACAGTTTAATACTGCTTCTCCTTCTTATTTCAACTGCTGTTGTAGGATCTACTTGTGTAGCTGATTGTCCCGAATCAGGGGATTTAGAACCTATACAGCAAGAATTTTGACTTCCTATTTTTAAGCCTAGAGCATAAAGTGTAGTGGCTTAAGCATAGCAGATACTCAATAGATATTTAACTGTTTTACTGTTATGAACTCCATATTATAGGAACAATAAAAATACTAAGACATAAAAGTAATGCTAAAAATTGGTCACTAAAACAAGACATCAAAACATAACCCGTATTATTTTACTGGTATAATTTTGGAAGGAGCCTTGGTTTTAGCCAATGTTAGTTCAAATTTACATTGGAATTTCTTTAAATTTCTTGCCTTCAATGCGACAAATCCTGTCTCACAAAATTGACTTTAATAATTTAAATATTTCTTTGGATTTTAGACTTGAAAGCTAAGTGTATGTGGGTGGAAAGGGATGGTTCTCAGTTGAGTTGATAGGATTAAGAAGCAGCTCAGCTGAGTAAGCCCTTGTGGCTACGATTCACTTAAAATGCAAAGAGTAGGCAGTTGTATAACTAATGCTAGAGACAGAGACTCATTTTAAGTATAGAGATGGATTTAGATTACTAAATAGCACCTTCCTTTTGCAGAAATAATTTTACTTTATTTCAAAACAAAAATTGAAAATGGCATTAACTTTAAAGCAGTCAGTAAAGTTACTACAGCAATCAACTATCTTTATTCTCCATCTAAATACAAATCATATGACAAAACTGGGATGGAAAAATGTGAAAGCCTTTGGGTACTATAGTTGCCAAAGGATGAGCTTCTTAATAGTCTGTTCAGCTTTTGCATCTGGCAGGAACTTACTCTCAGCCTCTGCTTTCCCCAATATTGATCATGTGGAATAAAAGAGTTCGACACCTTCAGGTCCAGCATGATCCAATTTTGGAGTACATGCCAACTGCTCATTGGTTCTATTTGCTTGAATTAAATATTCATTTGTTAAAATGCTCATTATGTGCTGAGCATTGTTACTGGAGCTGGAGATATACTGGTGAATAGAACAAGCAAGCTCCCTATTCTTAGGAACTTAAATTCTTTGCAATGGGTGGCTTCTGCTGCTGCTAAGTCACTTCAGTCGAGTCCAACTCTGTGCATCCCCATAGACAGCAGCCCACTAGGCTCCTCTGTCCCTGGGATTCTCCAGGCAAGAATACTGGAGTGGGTTGCCATTTCCTTCTCCAATGCATGTAAGTGAAAAGTGAAAGTGAAGTTGCTCAGTTGTGCCCGACTCTTAGCGACCCCATGGACTGGAGCCTACCAGGCTCCTCCGTCCATTGGATTTTCCAGGCAAGAGTACTGGAGTGGGGTGCCATGGCCTACTCCATGCAATGGGTGGAGGGAGGGGAAAAATAAGCAAACAAATAATACTAAATGTATACCAAAATGAATATATATGTTCAAAAATATATGATGAAAAAAAGATTGAATAGGTAAGTAAGAAGGCAGCATATCTTGATAGTGCTGTATAGAGAGTTAAAATACCAGTGGTGTGGTTAAGCAGTCACTTTTGATTGGGTTGTCAAGTCAAGTCTATTTTAAAAAGTGACATTTAAGTTGAAATCTGTATGGATGAAGAGATAAAGAATATTTGAGGCAGATGGAAGAGCTTATGCAAAGTCCTGAGACAGGAACAGAAAAAAAGGCCAGAATGGTCAAAGTCTAGTGTGTGAGAAAGTGGTATGATTGAGATCAGAAACATAAGCAAATCCCTAGGGTTTTTAAGCCATGAAAAGAATGTGGATTTCCTTCCAAGGATCATGAGCAGCCATTGGGGAATTTAGAAGCATAAAAGGGGCAATCTGATTTGTATTTTAGGATAATGGCTCCAGTCTCTGTATGAAGGGTGGATTGTATTGGAGCCAGAATGGAAGCAGAGGGATCAGCAAGAAGGCCACTGTGAAAGTCCAGGCAAGATGCGATGGTGGCTTTGATCAATGCTAGTAGCAGAGGTGAAAATAAAAGGATCCAGTAAAATTACTGAGTCAATGTGATTGCAGTTTTCAATTTTTTGCAAGTTGTTTCCTAAAAGTTTTTTTAATTAGTTTGCACTCTATTTGTTTGTGAGAGTAATAATGCAAAGTAGATATTGTCCACACTTCAGTTTTATACAAGATGAAAACAGGACCTTACATACGTCAGTTTAAGATAACGTCCTTTCCTAGGAAGGAGTTCCATGTGTCTCAAGACCTGGCAATTTATTATATACCACAAGGTCTCAGCATTTTTCTGTGTGCTATATGCTCTTTTGTTTGACCTCTCTATGCAGCAACTCTTCATGTTATATATGCATGTGTATATATCCCCTTTCTTCTTTTATGTACCTATTATTTATATTCTTATTAAAATATAGTTGATGTACAGTATTTTGTTAGTTTCAGTTTTTACTGCAGAGGGAATTTAACGTTGCATACATTAGGAAATGATGACACTGTAAGTCTAGTAATCATCTTTCCCCATAGAAAATTATTGCAATACGATAGGAAATATTCCTATACTGTAAATTATATATCCATAACTTATTTACTTTATAACTAGAGATTGGAACCTCTCAATCCCCTTCACTTTGCCTCCTGACTCAACTTCCCTCCATTTTGGCAAATACTTGTTTGACCTCTGTATCTATGAGTCTGTTTTCATTTTGTTTGTTTCATTTTTAAAAATTCAGATATCAGTGAAATCATATGGTATTTGCCTTTCTCTCTCTGACTTACTTCATGTAGCATAATATCCTCTTGGTCTACCCATGCTGTAGCAAATGGCAAGATTTCATTTTTTATGGCTGAGTAATATTCTATTGTATATCTAGACCATGTATTCTTTATCTGTTCATCCATTACTGGACATTTATGTTGCTTCTGTATCTTGGATTTTGTATGGATGCATGTAAAATTTTGAATTACTATTTTTCTTCAAAGAATGGCTAGAAGTAGAATTGCTGGATTCTAATGTAGTTCTTTTAAAATTTCTTTGAGTAACATTCATATTGTTTTCCATAGTGGCTATGCCAATTTGCATTCCCACCAATAGGGCACAAAAGTTTCCCTTTACTCTGTATCCTCTTCAATATTTATTATTTCTTGTTTTTTTTTTTTTTTTTGATGACAACCATTTTGACAGATTTACGCCTGTCAGGTGATGTCTTGTTGTGGTTTGACTTGCATTTCTCTGATAATTAGATCCTCTGTTTTTCAACTGGGTTATTTGATGTTGAGTTGTATGAGTTCTTTGTATATTTTGGGTATTAACCTGTCATCAGATACATTACTTGCCAATATCTTCTCCCATCCAGAAGGCTGCCTTTTCACTTTGTTGATAGTTTCCTTTGCTGTGCAGAAGGTTTTATAGTGTGATGTAGTCCCATTTATTTAATTTTGCTTTAATTTCCCTTGCCTTAGAGACAGATCCCAAAATCTATTGCTAAGACTGATGTCAAAGAGCATATTGCCTGAGTTTTCTTCTAGGTATTTCACAGTTTCAGGTCTTATATTTAGGTCTTTAATGTATTTTGTGTTTATTTTTGTACATGGTATGAGAAAGTAGCCCAGTTTGAGTTTTTCTCATGTAGCTATTTAGTTTTTCTCAACACCACTTATGAAGAGGTTTCCTATTCCTATTTTATGTTATCTTTTTTGCTGAAGATTAATTGACCATTTAATTATAGATTTATTTCTGGGCTCTCTAGTCCATTGATCAATGTGTCTTTTTGTCAGTGCCATACTGTTTTTATTACTATAACTTTGTAGTATCATTTGAATCAGGGAACAAGATGCTTCTAGTTTTGTCCTTTCTCAAGATAGCCTTGGCTATTTGGGATATTTTATGTTTCTCTACAAATTTTAGAATTGCTTGTTATAGTTTTATGAAAAATACCTATGATATTTTGATCAGAATTCCACTGAATCTGTAGATTATCTTGGGTAGGATTGTCATTTTAACAATATTATTCTTTCAATTTATGAGCATGATATATCTTTCCATTTGTGTCACCTTCAATTTCTTTAACCATCGTCTTGTAGTTTTCTGAGTACAGGCTTTTACCTCTTTACTTTGATTTATTCCTTATTTTTTTCTTTTTGATGTGATTGTAAATTCTTAATTTTTCTAATAGTTCCTAGTGTATAGAAGTGCAACAAATGTCTATATATTAATCTGTTATCCTGAAACTTCACTGAATTCATTTATTAGTTCTAATGTCTTTTTTATAGTGTCTTTAGGATTTTCTCTATATTGTATCATATCACCTGCAGACAGTGACAGTTTTATTTCTTCTCCAATTTGGATTTTTTTTATTTGCTTTTTCTTTTCTGACTGCCTGTGTGTCTAAGACTTCCAACATTATCTTGAATAAAAGTGGAGAGAGACAGCATCCTCATCTTGTTTCTCATTTTAGTGGAAATGCTTTCAGCTTTTCACTGTTGACTATGAGTTTGCCGTATATGACCTTTATCATGTTGAGGTATGTTCCCTCTTTACCCACTTTGTTGAGAGGCTTTTAAAAAAATATCATAAATGTATGTAGAATTTTGTCAAAAAGCTATTCTGCATTTGTTGAGATGGTCATTTGATTTTTATTCTTCTGCTGATACAGTGTATCACGTTGTCTGTTTTGTGGATATTATGCCATCTGCGCGTTCCTGGGATAAATCCCACTTGATAATGGTTTATGATTCTTTTAATGTTTTGAATTCAGTTTGCTAATATTTTGTTGAGATTTTTTTGCATCTATGTTCATCATTAATATTGCCTTGTAATTTTCTTTTTTGTATGTGATATTTTTGTCTGGTTTTGGTATCAAGGTAATGTCTCTGATGAGAATGAGTTTGGAAACATTCCTTCTGCAATTATTGGGAATAGTTTGAGAAGAATAGATGTTAATTCTTCTTTAAATATTTTGTAGAATTTACCTGTGAAGACATCTAATCCTGGGCTTTTGGTTTTGGGATTTTTTTTTTTTGATTACTGAATTGATTTTATTACTGATAATCAATCTGTTTACATTTTCTATTTCTTCCTGGTTCAGTCTTAAGAGATTGTACATTTTAAGGAATTTATACATGTCTAATAGGCTATTCATTTTATTGGTGTATAATTGTTCACAGTGATCTCTCATGATTGTATTTTTGTGATATCAATGATAACTTCTTTTCATTTCTAATTTTATTGATTTGATCCCTTGATCTTTTTCTCCTTGATGAGTCTGGCTAAAGATCTGTCTTTAGCAAGACTATGCAGAAACATCATGAGAAATGCTGGGCTGGGTGAAGCACAAGCTGGGATCAAGGTTGCCAGGAGAAATATCAATAACCTCAAATATGCAGATAACACCACCCTTATGGCAGAAAGTGAAGAAGAACTAGAGCCTCTAGAAGAAAGTGAAAGAGGAGAGTGAAAAAGTTGGCTTAAAGTTCAACATTCAGAAAAATAAGATCATGGCATCCGGTCCTATCACTTCATGGCAAATAGATGGGGGAAACAGTGGTTGACTTTATTTTTCTGGGCTCCAAAATCACTGCAGATGGTGACTGCAGCCATGAAATTAAAAACGCTTGTTCCTTGGAAGGAAAGTTATGACCAACCTAGATAGCATATTAAAAAACAGAGACATTATTTTGTCAAAGAAGATCCATCTAGTCAAGGCTATGGTTTTTCCAGTGGTCATGTATGGATGTGAGAGTTGGACTATAAAGAAAGCTGAGCACTGAAGAATTGATGCTTTTGAACTGTGGTGTTGGAGAAGACTCTTGAGAGTCCCTTGGACTGCAAGGAGATCCAACCAGTCCATCCTAAAGGAGATCAGTCCTGGCTTTTCATTGGCCACTTGATGCAAACAGCTGACCCATTTGAAAAGACTCTGATGCTGGGAAAGATTGAGGGCAAGAGGAGAAGGGGATGACAGAGGAGAGATGGTTGGATGGCATCACTGACTCGATGGACATGAGTGTGAGTGAACTCTGGGAGTTGGTGATGGACAGGGAAGCCTGGCATGCTGCGGTTCATGGGGTCACAAAAGTCAGACATGACTGAGCGACTGAATTGAACTGAAAGATCTGAACTGAAAAATTTTGTTTATCTTTTCAAAGAACTGGCTGTTAGTTTTATTGATTTTTCTATTGTATTTTTAGTATTTATTTTAATTATTTCCACTCTAATCTATATTATTTTTCACCCTGCTAACTTTATTTTTTGTTTCCTTTCTCTAGTTCCTTTAGCTTTAAGGTCAAATTGTTAGAGAGTTTTGTTTGCTTCTTGAGGTAGTTTTGTATCACTCTACACTTCCCTCTTTGAACTGCTTTTGCTGTATTCCATAGATTTTGGATTGTTGTATTTCAATTTTTGTCTCCATGTATTTTTTTTTTTTTCATTTCTTCTTTGATTTCATCAGTGACCCATGGGATGCTTAGATTTCATGTGTTTGTATAGTTTTTTTTTTTTTTTTTAGTCTTAAAGCTGATTGCTATGCTGAAGTTGTTGTGGTTAACAATGATGCTTTTATATGTTTTTAGTCTTCTTAAATTTATTGAGACTTGTTTTGTGGTCTAGCTTGTGATCTATTCTGGAGAATTTTACATGTACATTTGAAAAGAATGTGTATTCTGCTATTTTTGGATAAAATATTCTTTATACATCTAATAACTCTATTGGTACAATTTGTCATTTAAAGTTAGTGGTTTTTTACTGGTTTGCTTTCTGGATGATCTGTCCATTGATGTAAAGGGGTTGTTAAAGTCCTCCATTATTGTTGTATGACTGTCAATCTCTCATTTTGTGTTTATTAGTATTTGCTTTATGTATATAGGTGCACCTGTGTTCGAGCTTATATGTTTATAATTACTATACCTTCTTGTTGGATTTATCTCTCTATCATTACGTAGTGTCCTGCTTTGTCTCTTGTTACAGTATCTACTTTAAAGTGTATTTTGTCTGATAAAAGTATTGCTACTTCAGTTTTCTTTACATTTTCATTTGCCTGGAAAGTATTTTTCCTTCTCTCACTTTTGGTATGCGTGTGTGTTGTTGCCTGTGAGTCCTGCTTTGTGTCATGACTGTGGCCCTCTAGAGGGGAGGAGTAGGCTTCCTGTGTGGTTGGCTAAATGGCCCACGGAACTCAGGGCTGGTGCTGGCCCACTGGCAGGTGGGGCTCTGTCCACGTGTGACTTTCTGCATATCTGAGGGAATTGGGGCAGGGTCTTTGAATGATGTGTGCTTGGACTTGGCAGGCTCGGGGTTGCTTCTGGTCTACCAGTGGGCTGGCTAGGTCCCCAGAACTAATATGCTAGAAGGAGGATTCCAAAAGGCTCCTGTTAGTGCAGTATTATCATGGTGAAACACGCTTTCAAAAATAGCTGCTGCCAGCATGTGCATCCTCAGGGGAAGTCCCGGTGCCATCCTGCATCTCCTGGAGGCTCTCCAAGTTAAGAGCCAAGTGGGTCTGACTCCGGCTTCATTCAAAGTACTTTCTCTGTGCTGGGACTTGGAGGACATGAGATTTTGTGCATGCCTCATATGAGTGAAGTGTTGGTTTCCTATAGCCCTCTGCCCTCCTCAACATGAGCCCCTACTGATTCTCAAAGCCAGGTCCTGGGAGTTCATCTTCCCAGTTTGAAAGCTTAGAGTACAGAACCTGATGTGGGGCTTGGATCCCTCACGATTTGAGGAGTATCTCTATATCCATGATAGTTTTCCTGTTTTGGGGTCGCCAGTCCAGGTGTATGGATCCTAAATGACTCTTTGCCCCTCCTACCTGTCTTGTTGTGGTTCCTTCTTCATATGTTCAGTTGTGGGAAAAATTTTCTGTCAGCCTTCTGGTTGTTCTCATAGATAGTTACTCTGTAAGTGGTTATAATTTTGGTGTGTCAGTGGGAGGAGGTGAGTTCATGGTCTTCCTACTCTGCCATTCATCCACCTCTCCTCTATTTCTTCTTTTAGATTATGAACTTTGAGGGCAGATAGAAACTGTCAACCTATGCAATAGTGACAGCTTACAGTGAATGGTGTCAGATTTGTGATCTCAGAAGCAGAGAATTTGACTTTAGGAGAAGTGGCATGGCTTCAGAATTTATGGGGAAAAGTTTTATTACAGTGTAAAAGAGATAGAGAAAGCTTCTGACATAGACATCACAAGGGGGCAGAGAGTGGCCCACCCACTAGGTGGGTGGGGGCTTTATGTATATTTTCAGTTCAGTTCAGTTCAGTCACTCAGTCATGTCCGACTCTCTGTGACCACATGGGCTGCAGCACGCCAGGCCTCCCTGTCCATCACCAACTCCCGGAGTTTACTCAGACTCATGTCCATTGAGTCAGTGATGCCATCCAACCATCTCATCCTCTGTCATCCCCTTTTCCTCCTGCCTTCAGTCTTTCTCGGCATCAGGGTCTTTTCCAATGAGTCAGCTCTTCATATCAGGTTGCCAAAGTTTTGGACTTTCAGCTTCAGTATCAGTACTTCCAATGAATATTCAGGACTGATTTCCTTTAGGAAGGACTGGTTGGATCTCCTTGCAGTCCAGGGGCTCTCATGAATCTTCTCCAACACCACAGTTCAAAAGCATCAATTTTTCAGTGCTCAGCTTTATTTATAGTCCAACTCTATATATCCATACATGACTACTAGATAAACCATAGCTTTGACTAGATGGACCTTTGATGGTAAAGTAATGTCTCTGCTTTTTAATGTGCTGTCTAGGTTTGGCATAGCTTTTCTTCCAAGGAGCAATTGTCTTTTAATTTCATGGCTGCTGTCACATCTGCAGTGATTTTAGAGCCCCCCTCCCTCCCCACCCCCACAAAAAGAAAAACAGTCTGCCACTGTTTCCACTATTTCCCCATCGATTTGCCATGAAGTGATAGGACCAGATGCCATGATCTTAGTTTTGTGAATGTTGAGCTTTAAGCCAACTTTTTCAGTCTACTGTTTCACTTTCATCAGTAGGCTCTTTAGTTCCTCTTCACTTTCTGCCATAAAGGGTGGTGTCATCTGTGTATCTGAGATTATTGCTATTTCTCCCAGCAGTCTTGATCCCAGCTTGTGCTACATCTAGTCCAGCATCTCACATGATGTACTCTGCATATAAGTTAAATAAGCAGGGTGACAATATGCAGTCTTGACATACTCCTTTCCCAGTTTGAAACCAGTCCATGTTCCATGTCTGGTTCTAACTGTTGCTTCTTTACCTGGATGCAGATTTCTCAGGAGGCAGGTCAGATGATCTGGTATTCCCATCTCTTTCAGAATTTTCCACAGTTTATTGTGATCTGCACAATCAAAGGCTTTGGCATAATCAATAAAGCAGAAGTAGATGATTTTCTGGCATTTTCTTGCTTTTTGTATTATCCAACAGATGTTGGCTCTTTGATCTCTGGTTCCTCTGCCTTTTCTAAATCCAACTTGAACATCTGGAATTTCACGGTTTATGTACTCTTGAAGCCTGGCTTGGAGAATTTTGAGCATTATTTTGCTAGCACATGATTGATACTTTTTCAGTTGGTTACCAACAATAGAAAGGTTTTTACCAAAGCCAGTCCCATGACATATGTTTTAAGATTACAAGATTATTCAGAAGGCTCTGAAAGAAGGAGAAACATGTTGTTGAGCAAGATACATTGTTGTTATATAGTCATTAGTACAGAGCTTAAGGAAAAACATGCCCTTGAGCAAGATGTGTTGTTTTGTTTTATAATCATTAGTTCTGGGCTTAAAGAAAGTTAGTCATAGAAGAAATAGATTGTTGCCATAACAACTCATAGTTTAAGGAAAAAAAGTCTTATGTGACTAAGAGGAAGGAATGTAGAACAAAAAAGTTTGTCTCCTTCTCCTCCTCAAGTGCCTGGGACACTTTATCAACCTATTTAAGCATTAACCCTCTCAATAGTGTGCCATACAGCTGTTGCTTAAGAATCACCCATGATCACATGAACAGATCACTGAAAAAGAAGTTGATCATTCATCATGTTTATTTTCTATTACTGAGGGTAATGAATCCCAACAATTCTGTGAAGATTATTTAGTGTCTATACTCATATTTCAGATAGGGCTTCCCTGGTGGCTCAGTGGTAAAGAATCTACCTGTAGTACAGGAGATGTGATTTTGATCTCTGGGTTGGGAAGATACCCTGGAGGAAATGGCAACCCATTCTAGTACTCTTGCCTGGGAAGTCCAATGGACAGAGGAGCCTGGGGCTGCAAAAGAGTCAGACATGATTTAATGAATAAACAATAACACATTTCAGACACTATTAGGGAAAAAAATCCAAAGAAACCCTTCTAACTGTATATAGTAGAAAATATTTAAAATTCATATTCAGAGAACTTGGATTCAAGTCCTGGTTTTGCTCCTTTCTGATAGTGGGACCTTGAACCTTTGTTTCTTCAACTGTAAACCAGTCTAATAATACAGTCTTCCCTAGGTCACAAGATATTGTAAGTTGTATGTAAAAAGAACTCACAAATTCTAAAATACAGATAAGTGCTTCTATTTAATAAAATATTTAGCTTTTAACTATGCTATATATACTGTTCTTAAAGTTTTACATGTACTAACTCTTTATTCCTCATGGTTTTCTGGTGAGGATAGAGCTATTCTTATACCTATACCTATTTTTCAGATAAGAAGATAAAAGAGAGATGAAATAATTCATCAAAAGTCACATGCTCAGTAAATGATAGGACTTGAACCCATAATTGAACAGTACAGTCCCTGATTTGAGTGATTATGATCTGTTAGTACTCTTTAAATTTGAGACTATTAAATTATTTACAGCATATGTATTAATACAAAATATATGCCAAACATTGTGCTAAATACTGAGGATATGATAAAGAAAGGGCAAGGTTATTCACAGTCTTTTAAACATCTGTGAAGGTGAAGAATTTTTTTCTTTAATCAAATTAGAAGCCTCATGCTTGAACAATGGTAATAGCTCTTGACTTAATTAGTATATAAGAATTCACAGATAAGTCAATATCATAATATAGACTAGCACACATTTTATTACATATCATCAGTAAATATTCTTTATTAACTGAGTCATTTTTTTCCAGAAAAGTAACTTCCCATTTTGACATTCCAAAGATATTGTTTCTTTCAAATATATAAATAGTGACTTTAGTTTTCCTTCTTAGAATTTGCAGATTTTCAAGCATATTCATGACTCAATCATATTTGAAGATCTCAGCCAATGGGATACCACTTTCATTTTCAATTTAGTGGTCAAAGTGACTTTTACTTAGAGAATTCTAAAATAAACATGTGCAATAGAAGCTACACAGCTACAACTTGATAGAACATCTCATCTTAACTGCCTAATGGGGGTATGAGAAGTTTCTATAGTTCCATATCATAAAAATTCATTCTTTTTGCATGATTTTTTCTGTGACACAACAGATGATTATGAGAGCCCATTTATGTAAGTGGATTGCTCAGTGATATTATCAGCCAAAATTGTAGGTTGAGGTCAAGTGATGTCAAGTTATTATTTAAAGAAACAAAGGCAAAAGGAAAAGACAGATTGTAGAAGAGAAATTTAATACATTTTGGCAACATAAATAGGAAGGTCAGTAAAGGACATGAAACTAGGATGATGTCATTATAATTGGCTTCAGTTCAGAAGTGGCAGGGTGGCAGTTAGCCAAAAAGGCACTTTGATGTTGTTTATTTATATATTGCTATTTAACTATCCGGGTCCAGAAGTGGAGATTACAACAGATAATTTTATGGTGGATGACTGAATATTGTGGTTACTGCTTTATTTTAAACTCTGTTGCCAGCATGCAATGACTGTATTTTTTTAGAATTTTCGGTTTTAAGATGGACTTCCTTCATGCCTGCAGATCTGTAGGACCTTCTATTGTAGGAGCTTCTATTGTAGGACCTTCTACAATCGAAACAGGTCAAACTGTTGCAAGGATACTTGTGTGATGTAATGATATAGATACAGATTTTGAGTTCACAAAACATTTAGGGAAGACTCCCAAAATGTTTTAAAATTACAGAATAATCAGATTTCTGCAACATCCTCTCTTGCTTCAGGGTGGTGATTATCATATGCCTGTAAAGATGGAGAAAGGAGTCAGATGGAAGGATGCCTTCCTTTTTCAGTTTCTCATTAGAGTGTATTATGAACATCCCCTCTGCAGGCCATAACTACCTAAAATAGCTCCTATTCTATTGGCTAAATCACATGCATTTGGCAACTGATAGTATCCTATTGGTTAGAGGTGAAATTTTTGCTGCTAGATACTACAAGTCAAACCTGTGCGACAGAAATATACCACAAGCCACAAATATAAGCTACATATTTTATTTAAAATTTTCAAGCAGCCATGTTTTTAAAGAGTTAATATCAATTTAATGGTATATTTTCTTTAATGTGATACATCCAAAGTATTATCATTCAAACATGTGTTAAAAAACAGCTCAGGTGATGCACCAGGTCTTGAGGCTACAACTGATGCCTATTGTCCTAGTTCTCTTCTACTTATTCTAGAATCTCTTCACCTTTAACATTTTTGCTAGTCTAAGTGGCTTATTTAGTGGCTGGTCATGTCCAAATTCTTCTCAGGCCACCCAGTCGCCTAGCTGCTGCTGCTAAGTCACTTCAGTTGTGTCCGACTCTGTGTGACCCCATAGACGGCAGCCCACCAGGCTCCCCCATCCCTGGGATTCTCCAGGCAAGAACAGTGGAGTAGGCTGCCATTTCCTTCTCCAATGTGTGCTACTTACTGTCAAATCTAACAGAGACGTCTGCTTGGTCTTCCCTATTGATGGCTCTTGTCTTCAGAGGTCAAGCCAGCAACCTGGGGTAGGAGATGGAGTCTGTTAATTGTCAAGTATGTTTATTCCAATAAAACAGGAGAGAGGACATGATTATTGGATTTTTCCAGGCACACGCCCCATTTTGTAAACTGGACCTCAGTTCAGTTTAGTTCAGTTCAGTTGCTCAGTTGTGTCTGACTCTTGGCAACCCCATGGATTGCAGCATGCCAGTCTTTCCTGTCCATCACCAACTCCCAAAGCTTACTCAAACTCATGTCCATCAGGTCAGTGATGCCATCCAACCATCTCATCTTCTATTGTCTCCTTCTTCTCCTGCCTTCAATCTTTCCCAGCATCAAGGTCTTTTCCAATGAGTAAGTGAAACTATTTATTACTATGTGTTCTTACTTTGACATGAATAACTGGAATACCTTGAGTTCCTGAATAATAAAAGTGACTTTTTAATTTCCAGGCATTCTCTTCCCTAGGGTATGATTACCTGAGTTAATAACCATAGGTTTCTATGATGGACTGATTGAATCATTACTGTATAATGTTGCTTTTATATTTCATGGTGATTCCTCATGTATTCTTGACCTCTTCAATTCTTGGAGGCCCCTATGGGATAGATCTTGAGAGGAACATGTGCTGTATTGAAAGACAAGAGTCTCTCTCATTGTCTTCAAGTAAGAGAGGAATGCTGGTTTTTAACAAAGAGGAATAGACCACTTCTGATGGGCCCAGAAAGGCCAAGAGAATATGGGTATTTAAGATTTTTGAGTGTAAAGACCTAGACATTCCCATTCTAGGTTTAGTAATCCAGGTATTAGTCTTGGCACTTCACAAGTTCAGTCTTACCTGAAAGGTTAATTTTATAATTCAGTTCTAGCTTTCTTTGCCTTTTAGTTATAGCAAAGCAGAGATTCTTCATGTGCTGCCAAAGAACCCTTGTGACTTTCACACTTTACCTTAAATTGGTAATTAATTATCTCCACTTTTAATTGTTTTTCTCCAGTGAATTGATAGCCCTCAGTGACAGTCATTCCTTCCATGAAAAAGGTGAAAATGTTAGTTCCTCAGTCATGTCAGACTCTTTGGTGAACCAATGGACTATAGCCCACCAGGCTCCTCTGTCTATAGAATTCTTCAGGCAAGAATATTGGAGTAGGTTGCCATTCTATTCTCCAAGGGATCTTCCCAACCTAGGGATCCAACCTGGATCTCCTACATTGCACATGGATTCTTTTAGTCTAAGCCATCAGGGAACCCCATTCTTTTCATATATATCTATTCTTTTCCAAATTATTTCCCAATTTAGGTTATTACAGAGTTTTGAGCAGAGTTCCTTGTGCTGTACAGTAGGTCCTTGTCGGTTATCTATTTTATATATAACAGTGTGTACATGTCAATCGCAACTCCCCATCTATATGTTTCCTCTGCCCTCCCACTCTACCCCTGGTACCAGTAAGATTGTTCTCTAAATCTGTGAGTCTGTTTCTGCTTTGTATATGAAAGTTTATTTATATCATTTTTTCAGATTCTGCATATAAAAGATATCATATGATATTTTTCTTTGTCTCATTTACTTCATTTAGTATGACAAAGCATTGAAAGAAGTAGGATTAGGCAGAGGGAGAGATTGAAACTCTCTTACAGTTGCAATAAAGGAGCTCTGGCTCTGTGTAGCTCTTTAGAATTGTCCTTAATTAAGGCATGGGGGCTGGTCCTTCCTTTCTTCCCTTCCCCCTTTAGGCAACTAATCATTGGTGTGGACGGCCCTTGGGGAGAGGCCGACCATGGGACAGGTGACTCTCAGATTGCAGAAGAGGAACTCAACTATGAGCTCTTTGTTGTTCAGTCACTCAGTTGTGTCTGACTCTTTGTGACCCCATGGACTGCAGCACACCAGGCTTCCCTGTCCTTCACTATCTCCTGAGACTTGCTCAACTCATGTCTATTGAGTTGGTGATGCTATCCAACCATTTCATCCTCTGTCATCACCTTCTCCTCCTGCCTTCAGTCTCTCCCAGCATCAGGGTCTTTTCCAGTGAGTCAACTCTTCACATCAGGTGGCAAAAGTATTGGAGCTTCAGCCTCAGCATCAGTCCCTCCAATGAATTTTCAGGATTGATTTCTCTTAGGACTGACTTGGTTGATCTCCTTGCACCCCAAGGGACTCTCAAGTGTCTCCTCCAGTACAACAGTTAAAAAGCATCCATTCTTCAGTGCTCACCCTTTTTATGGTCCAGCTCTCACATCCATACATGACTACTGGAAAAACCATAGCTTTGACTAGGTGGACCTTGTTGGCAAAGTAATGTCTCTGCTTTTTAATATGCTGTCTAGGTTTGCCATAGTTTTTCTTCCAAAGAGCAAGCGTTCTTTAATTTCATAGCTGCACTCACCACCTGCAGTGATTTTTGGAGAGCAAGAAAATAAAGTCTGTCACCATTTCCATTGTTTCCCCATCTTTTGTCATGAAGTGATGAGACCAGATGCCATGATCTTAGTTTTTTGAATATTGACTTTCAAGCCAACTTTTTCACTCTCCTTTTCACTTTCATTAATAGGCTCTTTAGTTCCTCTTCGCTTTCTGCCATAAGGGTGGTGTCATCTGCATATCTGAAGTTATTGATATTTTTCCAGCAGTCTTGATTCTAGCTTGTGCTTCATCCAGCCCGGCATTTTGCATGATGTACTCTGCATAGAAGTTAAACAAGCAGGGTGACAATATACAGCCTTGATGTACTCCTTTCCCAGTTTTGAACCAGTCCATTGTTCCATGTCCAATTCTAACTGTTGCTTCTTGACCTGCATACTAATGTCTCAGGAGGCATGTAAGGGGTTCTGGTATTCCTATCTTTTGAAGAATTTTCCACAGTTAGTTGTGACCCACATGGTCACAGGCTTTAGCATAGTCAATGAAGTAGAAGTAGATGCTTTTCTGGAATTCTCTTGCTTTTTCTATGATCTAATGGATGTTGGCAATTTGATCTCTTGTTCCTCTGCCTTTTCTAAATCCAGCTTGACTATCTGGAATTTCTCGGGTCACACACTGTTGAAGCCTAGTTTGGAGAATTTTGAGCATTACTTTACTAGCATGTCAAATGAGTGCAGTTGTGTGGTAATTTGGACATTCTTTGGCATTGGATTGAAAACTGACCTTTTCCAGTCCTGTGGCTACTGCTGAGTTTTCCAAATTTACTGGCATATTGAGTATAGCACTTTAACAGCATCATTTTCAGTTCTTTTCTCAAGGAAAGGGAAAGAAACTCCTGGAAGTAACATCTGAAAATTTAAGTCTCAGATTTTGTGTCTTGCATCCCTTTCTCCAAGCTAGATGTTAAGGGTGAAATTCCTAACAACGAATAATATTCTCTTCTAATCAGAAGGGAAGTTATGTTTCTGCAAATTTGCATTTTCAAGACCTGATGGGCTGTAACTCTCATTACAGTTCTTAAAGGCTAACCTAGTTCTTGCTGAGCCAGTGGGCAATCATTGACATATTTGTCAATAGCTGGTGAAAATATCTCAGGGGAAGCTAAGTATTCAGCTTAGGTTCAAAATTTATGGTGGGAGCATCACTCAGAAAAGAGAAGTCTTCCACAGCAGGCATCCCATTCATTCTAATGGTGGCAGTGGTTTAGTTGCTCAGCTGGGTTCAACTCTTGTGACCCCATGTATTGTGGCCAGTCAGGCCTCTCTGTCCATGTTGCCATTTCTTCCTGCAAGGCATCTTCCCACCCAGGAACTGATCCCAGGTTCTTTACCTCTGGTGCCATCTGGGAAGCCCATTCAGTATAACAGTTGTACATAAATGACTTAAGGACACAGTATAGTGTACTTACAGAGACAGACACATTTCATCCCCATCAGATTACCACTACAAACATATCTCTCTGGAAAAATAATTTTGACTCTTTAATTTCAATGAAAAATTAGATCATGAGCCAGTATATCAAATATGAAACCAATTATTTCCATTTATTGTGTGATTAATATTACTAACTGAAAATAACAAGGTTCTACTGTACAGAACAGGGAACTATATTTAATATTCTGTGATAAACCATAATGGAAAATAATATGAAAGGGAATATATATATATACATATATACATATAACTGAGTCACTTTGCTTTACAGCAGAAATTAATATAACATTGTAAATCAACTATATTTCAATAAAATTTAAAAATTCAAAAGTAATTAAAAATTGATTAAAAATATTGCTAACTCATGTTCTGGTATATTTAGGTGCAATGTTCTGTCATGGACTTTAGTCATTAATAAAGCTTAATCGCAGTTTCTTTTAGTCACTAAGCCATGTCAGTCATCAAACTGTGAAATTTCTGATGAAATATATGGCACATTTATATATATGTTACAGAATAAAATTGTATATATAAAACCATGTACAGCTGACCCCTGAACAACACAGGTTTGAACTGCAGAGGTACACTTATATGTGGATTTTTCAGTAATAAGTACTATAGTGCTGTAATATATGGTCCACGGTTGGTTGATCTCAGATGTGGAGTTATAGATATTAGGAGACTGTGAGGACAGAGGCTGAGCTCTGAGTTAAACATGGATTTTCAACTGTGTGGAGGGTTGACGCCCGTATCCCCTATGGTGTTCAAGGGTCAAATGTAGACTGTATTTTACAGCAAATTTAAGGATTTTTATGGGTCACTTTGTAGTACACAATTTTGATTTGTTCTCTGACTTTAGAATTAGTAAATGTAGTCTAAAGCTGATGTTAGCTTCCTCTTCTTTATTTTCCAGTTCCCAAGCCCCACTAAACCGACTGTCTTTAACTGAGGAATAGCATGTCATTGGCGGGCAGCATGTGTCAAGACCTCAAAATGGAGACTTTTAAAATGCTTCAAATACTGTGATTTCTCAAAGATTCTGATATATACCCTTGAAGAATAGGGGAATGCTCACAGAAATCATTGAGTATAAAAAAACATGTTGCTGATGAAACAGTTATCTTACACTTAAATTATACATTTTAATGAAGAAAAGGCCAAGAGATGAAAGAAAACAAGAGATCATATGGCTCTTTTTCTCAGCACCAATTGTGGAACCTACCACAGAGGAAATATTCAATAAGTATTTATTCATCTTTGGATCTATTTTTGTACTCGGGAAACAAGTCTGAAGTAGGAATGTGTTTACACAGCGTAATGGCTAATTTTATGTGTCAACTTGACTGGCTAAGCAATCCCCATATAACTGGTAAATATTATTTCTGCATCTGTGTGATGGTGTTTCTGGAAGAAATTAGCATCTGAATCAGACTGAGTAAAGATCTGCCTTTACCAATATGAAGGCGCATCCAGCCTGTGTAGAAAGGTGGAAGAAGAATGAATTCTCTCCTCTTCTTAATCTGAGGTCTGTCTGCCTTCTTCTGCCCTCTGACATAGGAGCTTCTGGTTCTCAAGCCTTCTGATGGTGGGACTTAAACCAGAATCTCCCCTGCTCCCAAGTGTTTTGGCTTTGGACTGAATTTTACCACTGATGTTCTTACTTTCCTAGCTTGAGATGGCAAAGTGTAGGACTTCAGGCCTCTATAACTATGTGAGCCACTTCCTATAATGTCTCATCTTATGTATATCTCTATACATCCTGTTGGAGAATTCTAATACACCTTAGCTGAGCATATTCTCTCAGTTGAATCGATTACTATTGAAATTCCTCTCTTGGCAGTGGTTATTCTTGCTCAGAGAAACTGATTGCTTATTTAATTGCTTATTGCAATTCTCAGAATGATTGTCAGAAACTTTGCTTTTTCTTCTTTCTTCAGTGAAATTTGTCTATTTACAATTCTTTTTAAACTATTGGCTCAACTACATGGCATGACTTTATTTTTGGGGCTCCAAAATCACTGCAGATGGTGACTGCAGCCATAAAATTAAAAGACGCTTACTCCTTGGAAGGAAAGTTATGACCCACCTAGACATCATATTAAAAAGCAGAGACATTACATTGTCGAAGAAGGTCTGTTTAGTCAAGGCTATGGTTTTTTCCAGTAGTCATGTATGGATGTGAGAGTTGGACTATAAAGAAAGCTGAGCACAGAAGAACCGATGCTTTCGAACTGTGGTGTTGGAGAAGACTCTTGAGAGTCCCTTGGACTGCAAGGAGATCCAACCTGTCCATCCTAAAGGAAATTAGTCCTGGGTGTTCACTGGAAGGACTGATGAAGCTGAAACTCCAATAATTTGGCCACCTGATGTGAAGAGCTAACTCACTTGAAAAGACCCTGAAGCTGGGAAAGATTGAAGGTGGGAGGAGAAGGGGATGACAGAAGATGAGATGATTAGATGGCATCACCGACTCAATGGACATGAGTTTGGGTAAAGTCCGGGAGTCGGTGATGGACAGGGAAGCCTGGCGTGCTGCAGTTCATGGGGTTGCAAAGAGTTGGATACGACTGAGCGACTGAACTGAACTGAACTGAACTGAACTGAACACGGCCTGTGGGATCTTAGTTGCCCAAGCAGAGATTGAGCCCATGTCCCCTGCACTGGAAGCATGGAGTCTTAACCAGTGGACTGCCGGGGAAGCCCCTAACTCTTTCTTTTCTTAATGATTTTGTTTTTAAGTTTTCCTCCTCCCGTCTTTTCAGAGTTCTGGCCAGCTTACTGTAATGAATGGTAACTCTGCTTCTGCTCATCCTATTCCATCTTTAGACACTTATGGGATGTGATTCTCTAGACTTCCTTGGGGATAAGCTCCACTGAAAGGCTTTTTCCTCTAACCATCATCATCCCGGTGACTATCCTGGGAACCCTCTCCACATTTTCCGTTAGCCTCTGCTTTTGGTTTAGATGGATATTCAGGATGTGGGGTGATTATACACTCTAATGGCTACTCTGTAGCTATTGTATTCTAGAACTTTCTTTAAAAACCTATCATGTCACATTATTTCTAATCTACTTTTCTCATTTCTTTCCCCATGTGAGTGTCCAAGTCTTCTATTAAAATACATCTTGTTTCAATCTGTATGTACAACTTATTTTACACTTGTAAACACAATGAATATCATTTCTCACATGACATGTAGTCAAGGAGCCCCAAATTCAATTACTCTAAGGGTCAGTCAGGGAACAGTCGTGTGTGAAGCTACCAGAAATGAGAAAATAGAGTGATGCTGACACCTTAGAAAGAGGAGTGCATGCTCTGTCTAAAGGCATTAAAAATTCACTTAAAAATATTTCTTTGGCAAAAATCAATTTTAAAATTATCTACATGCTTGATTTTAGTCTTTGTTTTAAATCACTGACAAAAACATTAATAAAATGGATGCTGTATTGACACTTTTGCTCATTTATTCATTTAACAAACATTTGCTGGATGCTGGAGAATTCTGGGTGTCTAGATACGAATACTCATACTAACACTGAGAATTTATCGCTAATTCTCAGGTTCTTTGAATCCAGTAAAACAAGCACAAAAAAGACTAATTGTGGAACTATATGATTAATGCATTGAAATGGTGGGTTTTCAGAAGGCTTGGGAACTTAGAAGAAGGGGTAGGTGCCAGTTGAGGACTCAGTGCTTAATAGGATAGCTAATCTCTACTGTAAATCTTAAAAAATAAATGATTGGACTTGAGAATGTGGAAAGAGATAGTTTAGTTGGCAGGAAACAGATTTTGAAAGTCAGCTGGTCAAGGATTTATATGTTTAGAAATCATCGCTACATTCATTAAGGTTGGTAAATT
Source organism: Nanger dama (assembly GCA_917880005.1). NCBI lineage: Eukaryota > Metazoa > Chordata > Mammalia > Artiodactyla > Bovidae > Nanger > Nanger dama. Next base: position 19,976,359 of record CAKJTW010000020.1, read on the forward strand.
TTTAAAAAAAGTATTCCTCATAATGCTGTAGATAGTTCACTCTAGGTTACATTATTTTAAGGATTCCTTAAAAAAAGAATTGTTATTCTGAGTGGGAAAAGAATTAGAAAAAAAATGGTATACATGTGTATGTATAACTGAAACACATTGCTGTACACCTGAAACCATCACAATAATGTTAATCATCTCTACTCCAATATAAAACAAAAATTTAAGTAAGATAAAACCTAAGAGAAAAATTTTAAAGAGAATTGTTCCATAGTGATTCATGTGTGTGTGCATGCTAAGTTGCTTCAGCTGTGTCTGACTCCGTGACCCAATGGACTGTAGCCCACCAGGCTCCTCTGTCCATCAGATTATCCAGGTGAACCTACTGTAGTGGGTTGCCATGCCCTTCTCTGGGAGATCTTTTGGACCCAGGGATCTAACCTGTGTCTCCTGCAGTTGAAGGCATGTTCTTTTCCACTAGTGCCAACTGGGAAGCCCATAAGGATTCATAGTTAAGGTTAAATACTGTTTTGTTTTTCCTTCTAGAATACCAGAAAATGCTAAATAGTGTGCTAAGGGGAAAAAGTGAACTAATCATCCTGTACACCTTTTTGGAGTTTTGTAATGCACATTTGGTCTTCCCTGGTGGCTCAGTGGTAAAGAATCCACCTGCAATACAGGACCCACAGGAGATGAGGGTTCTATCCCTGGGTCAGGAAGATCCCCTGAAGAAGGAAATGGCAACCCCCTCTAGTAGTCTCGCCTGGAGAATCTCATGGACAGAGAAACCTGGAGGACTACAATCCATGGAGTTACAGAGAGGTGGAGAAGGCTGAGTATGCACACACTCACATGATCTGTCCTATAACAACATAAGTTATGGTCATCCAAGGGTACTTGGGCTATCCTGGTCTAAGCCATAGTCCACTTTAATTCTTTCCTCTGGTTCTGCTGTTAGCAGACACTTAATTGAGCATTTAAGCAATTCATTCTGCCACTCAATTAACTTTTTATTAAAGAAGTTCAATTGAATCTTTGCTTTTGAAATGACTTGACTCCCATCTGTTATATATATGACCTCATGAACTGTAGTTGCAAAAATGACATATAGTGTTATAAATAACAATTAGTTGTGCCTAAGTGTTACTAGAAGGCAAGTTCAGGTGATAAATGATTAGTGTTCCAAAAATATAAATAAAAAGGAGGTATTAGTGACTACAATTGAATGTCCATTTCATAAAATGACATTAGGTCTCTGCCTGATAACTGAGAAAGGGCATAAGTGTTAGGAAATCACTAAGAAAATAATGTATGAATCTTTAGACTGGTAGAGGCTTCCAAATGGAGCTAAATGAAATGTTAAGAAGTATAATGAAAGGTGATTGCTTTCTTTTAACTTTGGTGAGAATTTCTCAGTCTCCTTTCCTGTTATTTATTACAACATTGTATATAGGTGGTTGGAGCTGAAAGTTAACCTTGTATACAGTCTGTTTTCAATAAGTATGTATGTGTGTTCTAAGTAGTTTCAGTCATGATCCTATGAACTATATATCTCGCCAGGCTCCTCTTTTTCTTTAACACTAGCACCACTCAAACATCTGAACCACAGGACACTAGCTTACTCACATTTGTTCTTAAAGCTTTGTCAAGAAAAAGCCACTCTCTTCAGAGATGTTTTCTTATGTCAAAGAGTTGCTGATTTGCACAGGAGTGGTAGACAGCAAAAACCATGATCTATGTACCATTCAGGTGTGGGAAGCCAGGCTGGGGAAGAATCACAGCAAAAGAAACCAAAACTAACATGTGTGAAAAAGGTGCAATCAACTTTGCTTGAATATCAAAAAATGAAAAAAATCTAAAAGCTAATTGACAGAGAACTGGTTAACTGTAATATTAATACACAGTCATGAAATAAGCTAAGGAAAACTACTTAATAAAATGAATGAGTGGATCTTTATGTATTGAGGAAAACATTCTGTTTGTTAGGGGAAAAAAAAAATGAAAACAAGGCTCAGCACAGAGTATCAAATATGGTTCTCATTTTTGTCTTTAAAAGATGTAGAAGAATATATGGGCCTGGGAAATTTCTGAAAATACACCTACGAAATGCTGATGATAGTTATCCATGGAGATTAAGACATGTATCTGGCTTGGAAATAAAGCTCACTGTTTATTATATAAAGCCTTTGTTATGGTGTGATGTGTGTGCTTGCACTCTACAAAGCTATTATTTTGCAAAAAAAAATCCAACTAGATTATGACAAAGTCTATTTGGTTGTGTGTTGAGCTGGGCATCAGAAAGAGGTTTCCTTCTGTGTACAGTGTACACTGGCTGTCCGTTCCTATAAACATTGTGAGCATTCTTAGGAGAAGCCATTGGGAGCAATAGTTAATGGATGGACTAAGGAATCAAGTAGATTCCAAGTAGAACGTGTTTGAATCTTGACTTTTATAAGCAGTAATTAATGTAATATTGCTAAGCCTTGAATTTCTTCATATGTTGAATGAAACGATTCTTGCCTCCTGGATTATTATGAAGAAAGTATATAGCACAATGCCTATTGCTATGATATAACATTTTTAACAGAAGCTAGGCATGGAGATGGGATTATCCAGGAAGGTTACGCTAAAAATCCTCTTGTCTAATTGTGTGGATCCCCATGAGTTACATCGGAGACTGACATGGTTTTTAGAATTTTATACCAGCAAAGATGCTACTAGCTTGGACTGAGATTTGACAAAATGAAAGAATATAGGATTCTCAGAGTTGTACAAACAAGAAGAGGCTGATAGAGCTAATCAACTGCAAACATATGCCACTCTTCATGAGAAAGGAAGGATGACTCCAAGGACAGTGCTGCAAATGCAGAGATGGAAATAGACAAAACCTCTATAGACCCAGATGCATGGGCCAGAGGAGCGTTTGTGCATCCAGAGGGCAGTTTTGAGCTGCAGAGTATTTTCTCAGGCCTTGAAGCCTGATGAAAATTTTCCTATTTGATTTCAAACTAACTTGGGACACGATGATCCCTTTATATTATTTTCTCCCTTTTGGAAGGGAATTTCTGCCTTAGGTGTGCCTCTCTATTATATTTTAGAAGCAGATAATTTGTTATTTCATCAGAGAGTCTCACCCATACCCAATTTAAGTGATTTAGAAGGTGAGATTTAGGGCTCTTTTGAGCCGATGATAGTTAGGTAAAATTTTAGATTTATTGTTGATGCTGTAATGGATGAGAACTGGGTGCATGCTGGGATGAGATTGAGTGAATGTATTTTGCATGTGGGACTGACATGAATTTGGTGGGGGAGGGGGGTATAAGACAGACTTTAGTGGTTGAATTGTGTCCTTCAGAAAGATATGTCCGTGGTATATCTGATTATGACCTTATTTGGGAATAGGTTCTTTGTGGATGTATTGGGTTCATGCCAGTAAAAGTTCATTCTGGATTTTCCATAACATCTTACAGAAAAATCTGAACAAACTTTTTAGCCAACCCAATAATTAAAGACCTTGCTGCTGCTGCTGCTTCTAAGTCGCTTCAGTCGTGTCTTACTCTGTGCGACCCCAGAGATGGCAGCCCACCAGGCTCCCGATCAGGATGAGATTATTCTGCATTTAGAATAGAATGGACCCAGAACCAAATGACGAGTGCTCTAATGAGAGAAAGGAGAGGAAGATTTGAGACTACAGAGACACTGAGGGGAACACACAGAGGGACGATCATGTGAAGATGGAGCAAAGATTGTAGTAATGTGTCTACAAGCCAAGGAGCAGTAAGGACTCCCACAGCCACAGGGATCTGGTGCTGGGGTGGGAAACATTCTCCCTCAGAGCCATCAGAAGGAACCCGCCACCTCACATCTCTGTTTCTAACTGCTGGCCTCCAAAATTGTGAGAGAATACATTTTTGGTTATTTTTTTTTAAACTAGAGGGTAATTGCTTTACAATATTGTGTTCATTTCTGCTGTACAACAGCGTGAACAAGCTATATGTATACACATATCCCCTCTCTTGAGCCTTCCCTCCACCCCACTTCTCTAGGTCCCTACAGGGCACCAAGCCATTTCTGTCATTTTAAGCCATATTATGATATTTGTTATACAATTCTAGGAAATTAATATATATTCCAGAAAGATAAAATACTTGTATTTTGCTCCCAAAGTATATACTATTATATTCTTGCATTGACATTTTAAATAGATTGAACATGGAATTAAATATTACCTTAGTTTACCAGGAGTACTATACTTTCCATATAATAAGAAATATAAGGTATTAAAGAGTAGTCGTTGGGTAGCTAATCAGAGGAACTGCAAAACCAAGTCAGAGTCCTTGATGATTCTTCCCTTTGTTTATGAACCACCATTTGTGCCTCAGACATGTTTTAGACTTGTCCTTTTTTTAAAGTGGGTTTTGTTATTTGAACTGAGAATTTCATTGTGTCTAATTTCACCTATAATACGCACAGATTATATAGTACTTTGTAATGTTTAGTATTATGAGAAAGTTTTCCCAAGAGCTTCTGAAAGTGTTTCTTCTGCCAACAGGTGTTTACTTGCAAAAACACTCAGGACAGTATACAATCACAGAGGTTTGCAGCTGAAGAGATTTTCACAGATGACATAATCCTGGGATTCACACATTTGCAACATTTTCTCTACTGGAACAAATGTCAAAGACGATCATGTCTGTACTACAGAACACTCTCCTTGGCATCCACTGACTTGAGAAATGCCAGAGTTTTCAAGGAAGTAAAGCGCAAAGAACTACAGACTTGTGTTTCTTACTTACCCCAAGGAGCTTTCTTTCTTTTTTTTTTTTCAAGGCTAATCTTTTATTTTTTTAAAATTTATTTATTTTAATTGGAGGCTAATTACTTTACAATATTGTATTGGTTTTGCCATACATCAACATGAATTCTCCATGGGTGTACATGTGTTCCCCATCCTGAACCCCGCCTCCCAACTCCCTCCCCGTACCATCCCTCTGGGTCATCTTTATTCCCTTTAAAAAGCTTATGGATAGATAAAATCACTAAGAAAATTTCAGTTAAGCTCAGTATCATTTATGATTGTAATAATTCATGATCAACTTTATTATTTTTAAATTTATTTATTGATTGGCTGTGTTGGGTCTTAGCTGCAGCGTGTGGGACCCTCCTGGTGGTGCATAGACTCCCTAGTTGTGGCGTAGGGGGTATCAGTAGTTTAGGTGCATGAGCCTGGTTTCTTTGCAGCATGTGAGATCTTAGTTCCCTGACTAGAGACTGAACGTGTGTCCCCTGCATTGCAGGGTAGATTCTTAAGCACTGGACCAACAGGGAAGTCCCCATAAAAGTTTTACAGGAGATAAAGCAGCCTGTGCATTGTGAGCAATTCTATCTTTGTCGTCATTTACTCATCTTAAAAGTAAGCTGGCTCCTTGGAAGACAAGTTATGACCAACCTAGATAGCATATTGAAAAGCGGAGACATTACTTTGCCAACAAAGGTCCGTCTAGTCAAGGCTATGGTTTTTCCTGTGGTCATGTATGGATGTGAAAGTTGGACTGTGAAGAAAGCTGAGTGCCAAAGAATTGATGCTTTTGAACTGTGATGTTGGAGAAGACTCTTGAAGTCCCTTGGACTGCAAGGAGATCCAATCAGTCCATTCTGAAGGAGATCAACCCTGGGATTTCTTTGGAAGGAATGATGCTGAAGCTGAAACTCCAGTACTTTGGCCACTTCATGGGAAGAGTTGACTCTTTGGAAAAGACTCTGATGCTGGGAGGGATTGGGGGCAGGGAGGAGAAGGGGACGACCGAGGATGAGATGGCAGGATGGCATCACTGACTCGATGGACGTGAGTCTGAGTGAACTCTGGGAGTTGGTGATGGACAGGAGACCTGGCGTGCTGAGATTCATGGGGTCTCAAAGAGTTGGACACGACTGAGCGACTGAACTGAACTGAAATGAAAAGTAAACGGAAGTGCCAGGGACTGATTCTGAGGTTACAGCGCGATAACCTTGGAACAAATGTGCATTTTTAGAAGAAAATATCTGTAAATCGTGATAGTTTAACTATTAATAGGTTAACCTACTTGTGACGCATCATGCAACTCTTCATGACACAACAGTGTGTCATGACACTGGAGTTGTGTATTGTTGCACTAGTTCAGCTTTGTATTTTCACAGAGAGTAAAACTGAGACTAAAGTGAAGTCGCTTAGTCATGTCCGACTCTTTGCAACCCCATGGACTGTAGCCTACCAGGCTCCTCCCTCCATGGGATTCTCCAGGCAAGAGTACTGGAGTGGGTTGCCACTTTCTTCTTCAGGGGATCTTCCTGACCCATGGATTGAACCTTGGTCTCCCACGTTCCGGGCTCAGTTCACTGAGCCACTGGGGAACTGAGACCTAAAGAGAAACTTAAAACCTCCTGGTACACTGGTAACAGGACTGGGGCTAGTAGAGGGAAGGAAGCTGGTGTAGAGAGTGTATTCTGGGCACTGGGTGTTGTTCTAGTTATTTTCTATACGTTCTTTCTTATCTTCATAACTCTTCAACCTGGATGTTAGTTTTTCCATTGTACAGATGAGATAATAGACTTTCCAACAGTTTAACAGCTTATTTAATAACATGAAGCAAATAAGCCACTCCAGAAGGATTTAACACAAGCCTAAATCGCTTATTAGTCTGTTGTGCTTAAAAATAGAACCCATGCCTCTTAACTCCAGTTGTGTGCTTAAGCCACCTTAAATTTTCTCTATAATAGAAATAAATTTAAAAATGGCATATATGAGCACTATTTTGGTATTTTCAGGATGCATTCCTGCACATGTAGACTTACTTCTCTCTCTGTAATTTGTTACAAATTTTGCTGATTATCTTCTGAGTGAAAAGTAATTCTACCATATGTTTGGGTCCACTCTTGATGACTTTGACAAAAAATTCTTGGATTGATCTAAAAGGATCAGAAATGTTAGCAAAATCAGTGAAAATGATTGGTCATATCTCCAAATACACCTAGTTGATGGGTTGTTTTTACTACTAATCAAACAAAATTGTTAATTTGGCACATGTTTAATTTTATAGTTTAATCATTGATAAATGAGGTTTATGTGAAATCTGAAGAACCTGATACCTTACCTACATTAATATAACTTATCAGTTACTCAATCTTACTCATTATTTTATCTGTACAATCTTTTTTAATAAACATGAATTATAACTGCAGTGATAATAGATTTCTTTCTTCTGTCATATACCCATATAAACAACCATTAACTAATTTATTTTGGAAGATGAATGGCAAGCTATAAAATTTCGAGTTCAAAGTTGTGTTCAATTACATGTTGTTTTATGATAAGAGTTATGGTCAAAGATGTCAGAATAATTTTAACTGTACTTGATTTATAAACCTTCTTTTGTGCAACTATTAGTAACATTTTTTAAAAAGTACAAATGGCTATATCATATTATTTTTATACAGAATCCATCTTTCAGCTGGGAGTATGAATTTGCTTAGTTGCTTTTATCATCTTAATTAGATATGTTTTCCTCATGAATCTATCCTTTCATCTCTTCTATATACTATTTATAAATAATAATTGATTTATTGAAAAATCCAATTTTTATTGTTTAAAATTCACTTTAGGAAGTTTTGTGAATTTGAAATCTTAAGAGATTTCAGTTTATCTCAATTTAAAATGGAGGAAAAGTTACATTCTAATAGAATATTCAAATTTTCTTAGAAATTAGGCTGATACTTTTGAGCTAATGGAAACTTTTAAGCTAAAATTCTGAGTCCAGCTACCATGTGAAAGTTCCTGTTCATGTTAAAGTGAAAGTCACTCAGTCGTGTCCAATTCTTTGTGACCCCATGGACTGGTCCATGGAATTCTCCAGGCCAGAATACTGGAGTGGGTAGCCTTTCCCTTCTCCAGGGGATCTTCCCAACCCAGGGGTTGAGTCCAGTTCTCCCACATTATAGGAGGAGACAATATCAATTACAGATACAATACTTTTGAATGACTAAAGCTAAATAGAATTTATATTTTTGCTTCATAATAGAATTATCCTAAATAAAGAGAATAATGCAAGGAAGGAAGAAAGATAAGGTTAACTATTAATATTTTCCTATATGGCAAATTGAAGCCATCAGTTCAGTTTGTTTTAGTTACTCAGTTATGTCTGACTCTGTGACACCATGGACTGCAGCATGCCAGGCTTCCCTGTCCATCACCAATTCCTGGAGCTTGCTCAAACTCATGTCCATCAAGAAGTCAGTGATGCCATCCAACTGTCTCATCCTCTGTCATACCTTCCTCCTCCTGCCTTTAATCTTTCGCAGCATCAGGGTCTTTTCCAGTGAGTCAGTTCTTCACATCAGGTGCCCAAACTATTGGAGTCTCAACTTCAGCATCAGTCCTTTCAATGAATATTCAGGACTGATTTCCTTTAGGATGGACTGGTTGGATCTCTTGCAGTCCAAGGGACTCTCAAGAGTCTTCTCCAACACCACAGTTCAAAAGCATCAATTCTTCAGCACTCAGCTTTCTTTATAGTCCAACTCTCACACCCATACATGACTATTGTTAAAGCCGTAGCTTTGTCTATATGGACCTTTGTCAGCAAAGATCTGTTTTTAATATGCTGTCAAGATTTGTCATAGCTTTTCTTCCCAGGAACAAGTGTCTTTTAATTTCATGGCTGCAGTCACCATCTGCAGTAATTTTGGAGCCCAAGAAAATAAAGTCTGTCACTGTTTCCATTGTTTCCCTATCTATTTGCCATGAAGTGATGGGACCAGATGCCATGATCTTTGTTTTTTTGAATGTTGACTTTTAAGTCAACTTTTCCCACCCCCTCTTTCACTTTCATCAAGAGGCTGTTTAGTTCCTCTTCACTTGCTGCCATAAGGGTGGTATTATCTGCATATCTGAAGTTCTTAATATTTCTCCTAGCAATCTTGGTTTCAGCTTGTGCTTCATTGCTGCTGTGGATTTGTCTCATTTGAAGGAACAAAGGGAAGTAGGAGAGAAGCTAGGAAGGAAAGGAAAAATGCATGAATATGCTATAGTAAACCTCCTCAAAGAGTGACTTGATAGCCCACAGAAGTGCTTTAAAAAACACCATGAGGGGTGGAAGGGAAGCAGGATTAGGAGAAGTTAAGAAGTGGAACCAGTGACAGATTTTATTTTCTTGGGCTCCAAAATCACTGGGGATGGTGACTGAAGCCATGAAATTCAAAGAAGCTCTCTTCTTGGAAGAAAAACTATGACAAACCTAGACAGTGTATCAAAAGCAGAGACATCACTTTGCTGGTAAAGGTTGGTCTAGTCAAAGTTGTGGTTTTTCCAGTAGTCACATATGGATGTGAGATTTGGACCATAAAGAAGGTTGAGTGCTGAAGAACTGATGCTTTTGAACTGTGGTGTTGGAGAAGACTCTTGAGAGTCCCTTGCACTGCAAGGAGATCCAATCAGTCCATCCTAAAGGAAATCAATCCTGAATATTCATTGGAAGGACTGATGCTGAAGCTGAAGCTCTAACACTTTGGCTGCCTGATGTGAAGAGCCAACTCTGGAAAATACCATGCTGCTGGAAAGATTGATGGCAGGAGGAGAAGGGGATGACAGAGGATGAGATGCTCAATGTATAGGATATGCCCATTGTTTAAATGTTGAGGAAGAAGTCCAAGGCTAAGTCAGAATGTGTCTGGATACTGTTTCAGGCTGGGGGGTTAAGGCCCCAAGGAAACAAGCTCACTGCAGCAGGGTCAGATCTAGGAGATGGCCAGCTTACAGTAAAGCAAACATTCAGAGGCCCATCAAGGTGCTGAACAAATGAGAGCATCACACTCCTTGTATCTTTCATACACTACTAACGCATCCACTTCCATGAATGGGATCCAAAAGCAGGGAATCCAGAAGACAGAGACAGACAGTGACAATGATTGGAAGTCAGGTGAGCCACAGTCTTGGCCAGTTATTATTCCACGTTAAGCAAGACCAACCAATATCGTATAAGGTAAAGTAGGAATGTTAAACAAGTTTTCAACCAATGGATCCAATAGCAATTTCGGTAGGGCCCTCACTGCAGGGGAGGCCAGGGAAGTTGCTGAGTTGTTTATAATGGTATGTTTACATTAGAGATACTTTAAAAAGGCCAAGGCTCACTTAAGTAAAGAGAATCTCCCATTCTAGCAGATAAGGTTCTCTGCAGCCCCGATCTGACCAGGGAGGCCCAGGATTGGGTCCTTATATCACTGCATCATTCATTGGTTGCAGTCTTTCCCTAAAGTGGGGGCGGGAGGGGTAAGGGCATGATGTAGTTCTAGCAGCTGCCTTTGGCCAAGGGCAGTTCCCAGAGAGGAAGTCACTTGTAAACCTGCAGCCACCAACACTCTCAAGTCATATAAAGACACAGTCCCAGGACTTCCCTTGTGGTCAGGTAGTTAAGACTTGGTACTCACAATGCAAGGGATGTGGGTTCCAATCCCTGGCTAGGGAACTAGATTCCACATTCCACAACTAAGAGTTCATATGCCCTAAAGATTTTGCATGGTACAATTAAGACCTGGTGAGGCCAAATAAATAAATATACACATTTTAAAAAGATCTAGTCCCTCTGACAATTAGCAATTCTCTGCTACTGCTGCTGCTAAGTCGCTTCAGTTGTGTCCAACTCTGTGCGACCCCATAGACGGCAGCCCACCAGGCTCTGCCGTCCCTGGGATTCTCCAGGCAAGAACACTGGAGTGGGTTGCCATTTCCTTCTACAATTCTCTAAAGAATCACAATTCCAGGTCTCCCCATAGGAGAGCTGAGATCCTTTTCCAGCTGCACCTCAGTTTTTTGTTGCTGTTGAGTCACTAAGCTGTGTCTGATTCTTTGTGACCTCAAGAACTGTAGCATACCAGGCTTCCCTGTCCTTCACTATCTCCTAGAGTTTGCTCAAACTCATATCCATTGAGTCAGTGATGCCATCCAGCCATCTCATCCTTTGTTGCCCCCTTCTCCTCCTGTCCTCAATCTTTCTCAGCATCAGAGTTTTTTCCAGTGAATTGGCTCTTCACATTAGGTGGCCCAAGTATTGGAGCTTTAGCTTCAGCAACAGTCCTTCCAGTAAATATTCAGGGTTGACTTCCTTTAGGATTGACTGGTTTGATTTTCTTGCAGTCCAAGGAGCTCTCAAGGGGTGGAAGAGTATAAGATGGTTAGATAGCATCACTGACTCAATGGACATGAGTTTGAGCAAACTCTGGGAGATAGTGAAGGACAGGGAAGCCTGGCATGCTGCAGTCCATGGGGATGCAAAGATTCAGACACAACATAGTTACTGAACAACAGCAGACACTGATAATGGTATTCCTCTAGTTGCAAATTGCAAGAATTTTGCAAGGCAAATTTTAAGCAGTGGAAAATTTTTCGGTCATATATTAAACTAGATGAAGTTTTGTGAGGTTTTAACAGTTAAAATATAGTATGGTCTTAGCCAAATTAAACTTTGTAGAGATTAGGTCTTTATTTCTTAATCCTCCACTGTATATAATTAATTTTGCACATTGAGAATTTACAACTGTATTGAAAATGAATGGTTTGTTGGATTTAACACATGATTATTCTAAACCAAAACAAGAGAATTACTCTGATTCATTAGATCACTCTGCTTGTTCTGTCTTGATCTCTGCACAGCTATGTATTCACAGGAAAACGGAAGGAGATGTGATAGTTTGTTGATTTTCTTCTCTATTTTATTCCCAGATAGATTATATCTGCTTTACTACTTCAAGATAAAAGAGAATGCCCATATTTCCCAATCAGATAACCAATAACGGAAAAAATAGAGTTCCTCTAGTAACAAAGGTACACTTTAGAGGAGTAAAACTATATTCTACATGTAAAATAAAGATTATTTAGTTGAGCTTACATAAAAAGCTGAGATTCCACTGGAGAACATATCCTTTTGGTGATAGATGGTGACACTTTAAGCACTTGATGGATAGAAAAACCCAATCAAATCAGCTTAAGGGTGAAAAAAAAAGCCATATTATTGAAGTCTTAAAGACTTAAAAATAAAATATACTTTGCCAGAATTATATCCTAAATTTTCTCACTCAACAAACATTTAATAAGCATCCAATATAGATACCTCATCACATTAGAGGTGGGAATGTAAATTGGTACAGCCACTATGGAAAATGGTATAGAGTTTCCTTAAAAAAACAGAAATAGAGTTGCCATATGATCCAGCAATACCACTCTTGGGTATATATGCAGAAAAGATGAAAACTCTAATTCAGAAAGATACGTGAAAAATACACATGGTTCATGGCACCACAATTTACAACAGTAAAGACATGGAAACGACTCAAGGCCCATCAATAGACAATTGGCTTAAGATATGGTATAAATATCTAAAGAATGAAACTCTGCCATTTGCAGCAACATGGTGGGACCTGGAAAATATTATACTTAGTGAATAAGTCAGACAGAGAAAGAGAAATACTGTCACTTATATGTGGAATCTTAAAAAAATACAAATGAATCAATTTACAAAACAGAAAAATGACTCAAAGACATAGAAAACAAATTTATGGCTACCAGAGAAGGAAGGAGAGGGAGGGATAAATTAGGATTTGGGGATTAATAGACATGAACTTCTATATGCAGAATAGATAACAACAAGGGTTTATAGTGTAGCACAAGGAACTATATTCAACATCTTATAATAACCTATAATGGAAAGTAATCTGAAAAAAATATATCTGAATCACTTTGCTAAACACCTGAAACTAACACAATATTGTAAATCAACTATATGTCAATTAAAAATTAAAAAATTAGAAGCGGTGTGTTCTCAAGGGTAACATCACCCAGAAGTCTGCTGAATAAGATGGTCCTTGTCACGTTCCCCCACAATCCTGACAAAAACATCCATCCATGGAGAAAAGTGCCTTTCTTGGAGCTGTGAGGTTATTACCATATGCCAAGGGACTTGGGAGGCGTCTCAGTCGCCTGTACATTGGATATCTCTGCTATGGACCCCGCAGTGGCCTGTTAACTGGCTCCAGCACATCTTGTCTATGGTTTGGGAGCTCATGAAAAATAGCTCATTAAGCAACAGCCCTCAGATGGGAAAAATGAAAGAATGCTACTTTATGCCCTCTGTGTGACTTGCTTCACTTTATTAACTTTTTAAAGCACAAATCCCAAATTCCTATAACATCTGCCTAAACTTAAGTCTTGAGAATCCCTACTGTGTTACTATTGTGTGATACAAAAAGAATTCTTTTGTTTCTTTTCTTCTCCATCAGGATCTTTGCTTTCTTTATATTTTTTCTCTTTCACCTCTTCTTCTTTCATCTCTGTTTTATTTATTCTTAAACTTACCTTTATTTCTGTGCTTCTCCGTTTTCCATCATCTCTCCTTCACTATCTCATACTTTGCTTTCTTTATTGAGCCTGTTTTCTTTATTGAGAATGTAGCATACTCAGGGGCTGTGGCCGAGACCGCAAAGCGTGGCCGAGACGGAGCTCGCAGAAGCGTGGCTGAGAGGAGCTACCGCTCACCCAAGGTCAGGGACGGTGACAGAGAGCACCAGGCTGTGATTGTGCAAGAGTGGCCGAGAGGAGCTACCCCACGCCAGAGGTCAGGGGTGGTGGCGGAGAGGAGCAACCCCACGTCCAAGGAGCAGTGGCTGTGCCAGCACAGGAGGGCTGAGAGGAGCTACTCCACATTCAAGGTCAGGAAGGGGTGACCCAACCCCTATTCCAAGGTAAGGAGCAACAGATGCATTTTGCTGGAACAACCCTGAAGACATACCCCATGACCAAGGTAAGAGAAACCCAAGTAAGACAATAGGTATTGCAAGAGGGCATCAGAGGGCAGACACACTGAAACTGTGATCACAGAACTAGTCACTCTAATCACACGGACCACAGCCTTGTCTAACTCAATGAAATTAAGCCATGCCCATGGGGCCACCCAAGATGGGCAGGTCATGTGGAGTGGTCTGGCAGAATGTGGTCCACTGGAGAAGGGAATGGCAAGCCACTTCAGTATTCTTGCCTTGAGAACCCCATGAACAGTATGAAAAGGCAAAATGATAGGATACTGAAAGAGGAACTCCCCAGGTCAGTAGGTGCCCAATATGCTACTGGAGATCAGTGAAGAAATAACTCCAGAAAGAATGAAGGGATGGAGCCAAAGCAAAAGCAATACCCAGCTGTGGATGGGACTGGTGATAGAAGCAAGATCCGATGCTGTAAAGAGCAATATTGGATAGGAACCTGGAATGTTAGGTCCATGAATCAAGGCAAATTGGAAGTGGTCAAACAGGAGATGGCAAGAGTGAATGTCAACATTTGAGGAATCAGCGAACTAAAATGGACTAGAATGGGTGATTTTAAGTCAGATGACCATTATATCTACTACTGTAGGCAGGGAATCCCTTAGAAGAAATGGAGTAACCATCATGGTCAACAAAACAGTCCAAAATGCAGTACTTGGATGCAATCTCAAAAATGACAGCATGATCTCTGTTCGTCTCCAAGGCAAACCATTCAATATTATGGTAATCCAAGTCTATGCCCCAACCAGTAACACTGAAGAAGGTGAAGTTGAATGAAGACCTACAAGACCTTTTAGAACTAACAGTCAAAATGATGTTCTTATCATTATAGGGGATTGGAATGCAAAAGTAGGAAGTCAAGAAACACCTGAAGTAACAGGCAAATTGACCTTGGAGTACAGAATGAAGCAGGGCAAAGGCTAATAGAGTTTTGCCAAGAGAATGTGCTGGTCATAGCAAACACTCTCTTCCAACAACTTAAGAGAAGACTCTACAGGTGGACATCACCAGATGGTCAACACTGAAATCAGACTGACTGTATTCTTTGCAGCCAAATATGGAGAAGCTCTATACAGTCAGTGAAAACAATTCCAGGAGCTGACTGTGGCTCAAATCATGAACTCCTTATTGCTAAATTCAGACTTAAATTGAAGAAAGTGGGGAAAACTACTAGACCATTCAGGAATGACCTAAATCAAGCCCCTTATAATAATACAGTGGAAGTGAGAAATAGATTTAAAAGACTAGATCTGATAGACAGAGTGCCTGATGAACTATGGAATGAGGCTCATGACATTGTACAGGAGACAGGGATCAAGGTCATCCACAAGAAAAAGAAATGCAAAAAAGCAAAATGGCTATATGAGGAGGCCTTACAAATAACTGTGAAAAGAGAAGTGAAAAGTGAAGGAGAAAAGGAAAGATAGAAGCATCTGATACAGAGTTCCAAATAATAGCAAGGAGAGATAAGAAAGTCTTCCTCAGCGATCAGTGCAAAGCAATAGAGGAAAACAACAGAAAGGGGAAAGACTAGAGATCTCTTCAGGAAATTAGAGATACCAAGGGAACATTTCATGCAAAGATGGGCTCGATAAAGGACAGAAATGGCATGGACCTAACAGAAGCAGAAGATATTAAGGAGAGCTGGGAGGAATACACAGAGGAACTGTACAAAGAAGATCTTCACGACCCAGATAATCATGATGGTGTGATCACTCACCTAGAGCCAGACATCCTGGAATGTGAAGTCAAGTGGGCCTTAGAAAGCAACACTACGAACAAAGCTAGTGGAGGAGATGGAATTCCAGTGGAGCTGTTTCAAATCCTGAAAGATGATGCTGTGAAAGTGCTGCACTCAATATGCCAGCAAATTTGGAAAACTCAGCAGTGGCCACAGGACTGGAAAAGGTCAGTTTTCATTCCAATCCCAAAGAAAGGCAATGCCAAAGAATGCTCAAACTACCACACAGTTGCACTCATCTCACATGCTAGTAAAGTAATGCTCAAAATTCTCCAAGCCAGGCTTCAGCAATATATGAACTGAGCATTTCCAGATCTTCAAGTTGGTTTTAGAAAAGGCAGAGGAACCAGCGATCAAATTGCCAATATCTGCTGGATCATGGAAAAAGCAAGAGAATTCCAGAAAAACATCTCTTTCTGCTTTATTGCCTATGCCAAAGCTTTTGACTGTGTGGATCACAATAAATTGTGGAAAAATTTTCAAGAAATGGGAATACCAGACCACCTGACGTGCCTCTTGAGAAACCTGTATGTAGGTCAGGAAGCAACAGTTAGAACTGAACATGGAACAACAGACTGGTTCCAAATAGGAAAAGGAGTACGTCAAGGCTGTATATTGTCACCCTTCTTATTTCACTTCTATGCAGAGGACATCATGAGAAACGTTGGACTGGAAGAAACACAAGCTGGAATTGAGATTGCCAGGAGAAATATCAATAACCTCAGATATGCAGATGGCACCACCCTTATGGCAGAAAGTGAAGAGGAACTAAGGAGCCTCTTGATGAAAGTGAAAGAGGAGAGTGAAAAAGTTGGCTTAAAGCTCAATATTCAGAAAACGAAGACTATGGCATCTAGTCCCATCACTTCATGGGAAATAGATGGGGAAGCAGTGTCAAACTTTATTTTGGGGGCTCCAAAATCACTGTAGATGGTGACTGCAGCCATGAAATTAAAAGACACTTGCTCCTTTGAAGGAAAGTTATGACCAGCCTAGATAGCATATTGAAAAGCAGAGACATTACTTTGCCAATAAAGGTCTGTCTAGTCAAGGCTATGGTTTTTCTAGTAGTCATATATGGATGTGAGAGTTGGACTGTGAAGTAACTTGAGCACTGAAGAATTGATGCTTTTGAACTGTGGTGTTGGAGAAGACTCTTGAGAGTCCCTTGGATTGCAAGGAGATCCAGCCAGCCCATTCTAAAGGAGATCAGCCCTGGGTGTTCATTGAAAGGACTGATGCTAAAGCTGAAACTCCAATACTTTGGCCACCTCATGCGAAGAGTTGACTCATTGGAAAAGACCCTGATGCTGGGAGGGATTGTGGGCAGGAGGAGAAGGGAACGACAGAGGATGAGATGGCTGGATGGCATCACCGACTCAATGGACATGAGTTTGAGTAAACTCCGGGGAGTTGATAATGGACAGGGAGGGCTGGCGTGCTGATATTCATGGGGTCACAAAGAGTCGCATAGGACTAAGCAACTGAAGTGAACTTAACTGAGCATACTCAGGACACTGTATTGTAAGGTACACAAAGATGATAAGAAAGGGTTATTATCCTCAACAAAGTCATATTTGAATGATAATTTTTCTTAATAGTGCTTTTTCTAAAAATTGCAATAATTGAAAATTAAGCCAAATGAAAATTATGGCATTTCTACTCAGATAATAAATAAATAATATTATTTAGAATAATGCTAGAAAAATAAATTCATCTATGTTCATTTTGTATTATATCTCCACATGCACATGGATTATGCTCTGTGCTAATTCACTCAGTCATGTCCGACTCTTCGAAACCCCATGGACTGTAGCCTTCTAGGCTTCTCTGTCTTAGGGAATATCCAGACAAGGATACCGGAGTGGGTTGCCATTTCTTACTCCTGGGGATCTTCCCAGCCCAGGGATTGAACTTAGTTCTTCCACATTGCAGGCAGATTCTTTTCCGACTGAGCCACTAGGGATGTAGAAATATAAATGTATGATTTTGCTTATATTTGGAATCTAAAAGAGGTACAAATGAACTAATTTACAAAGCAGGGGTAGAGTCACAAATCTAGAAAGCAAACTTGTGGTTTCCAGGAAATGGACAGGGGAGGGATAAATTAGGAGACTGAAAGTGAAGTCGCTCAGTTGTGTCCAACTCTTCGCTTTTAAATGCCAAGTCAATCTAATATAGCTTTAAATTATTGTTGTTTAGTCCATAAGTTGTGTCCCACTCTTTTGTAACCCCATGGACTGCACCCAACCAGGATTGTCCATCCATGGGATTTTCCAGGCAAGCATACTGGAGTGGGTTGCCATTTCCTTCTCCAGGGGATCTTCCCAATCCAGGAATTGAACCCAGGTCTCCTGAATTGCAGGCTGACTCCTTACCATCTGAGCCACACTTACACTGCTATGTATAAAACAGATAAGTAATAAGAACCTGTTGAATAGTACAGGGAATTTAACTCAATAATCTGTAATGGCCTATATGGGAAAATGATCTAAAAAAAAGAGTGTATATATATATATGTATATATATATATATAACTGATTCTATTCACTTAATTCCTGAAACTAACACAAAATGGTAAATCAACTATAGTTGTATAAAAATTTTAAAAAGTGCAATGTATGTCACCAACTCATTCTTTGACATTCTGAGGGCAGTTAAAATAAATATCCAGTTCCACTAGAAGAAAGTTTAATGGCTTTTGGTCAATTTCATTTTCTATTTTGTCCTTTCATATAAAAGAGCCACCTAAGAGTATTATCACTCACATGTTATTATCTAGAAAAGCTTTATTTCTATTTTCTAATATAACAGGTTGTCAAAAGATGTGAAGATTCTAAGACTGTACCCTGCTTGTAAGGTAAGAAGTTGTTAGCCTGCCACAGTTTTGTGGATGCTGTCAGAAGAGGCAGGACTCCAGGGTCAGAGTCAAAATTTATTACTCCCAGAAATAGCAGTAGCCAGAGGATCCTCGATATCCCATATCTGAATCATTTCTGTGAGACTAGATCAAACTGCTTAGAAGAGGAGCTATCCTTATCTGAATCTTACAGGAAGAAAACTCTCAATGGCTACCATTGGTAGCCAACTTCCTAACAAGACCACAGAGATAATAGGTTGATTAAGCAAAGTGAAGTTTATTATTCTCTGGTAAGGGAGACCATCTTCTTGATGGACTTTTAGTATCTTGGAAAAGCACAGATCCAGGGCAGATATTTATAGGAATTTGGGATCTAGTTTTATGGAGTCTTTCAATACAGGGGGTAATTGGGATTGGAGAGTCCTCTAGTAGTTTAGAATTAGTGAACATAGCAAGCTGAGGGTTATGAATTAAGTTTTGAAAATTAAACAGTTATTTGATAAGCAAATGATTTGCGTCTTTGAGTTATATATTGCCCACAGGAGCTATTTACTCTGATGAGCAATCTATTGTTCTCAGAGGAGGGCAGTTGAAGAGTTGATTATTTGGACAAATAAATTTTCACTATTCCTGCAACTTTGTCTTACTGGGCAAGCATTTTCTGCAGTTGTAGTCAAGTTCATATACACAGCCTAAGTTCTTTTTTAAAAAATTTATATTATTGAAGTATAGTTGATTTACAATATTGTGTTAGTTTCTGGTGTACAGCAAAAGGTTCAGTTAAAAATAAATGTAATAGCTTCCATTTGCCATTCCCAATCACCTAATCTGTCCCTCTCCTATTCCCCTCGTCCCTGGCAACCACAAGTCTATCATGGAGCCCTTTGTCTACACAGTCTTAGTTATTAATCCTACTAAGGTGTTTACTTGTAGGCAGTTTGTTCTCTGAAGACATTAATTTGCTAATCCAAGGACATTATTTAATTCATTAAATAGAAGAAAATGTGTGGATAGGAGAGATGAAGATGTCATCTGGAAGAATCATGAAATATTTGCTAAGGGCTGAGAGGTGGAGGCTGAGGAAGATGACAGAAGGGTGAACCTATTTAGTGAATAACAGGAAGGAAGTGACCAAATGGACTGAGCATCAAACAGGTGGGACAGGAGAGTTCTGGGTCTTGAACCCTAGACAGCAGGCAATGCGGGAGTAGCTTGAATGGCTGCTGAGAGGCACCAGGGGCAGCCAGGCATATGTGGCATAGTAAAGAATTTGCCTGGTCTTTGTCCTGTGTTCCTGGCATGGCGCTCCCTAAAACCCCTTGAAACTCCCGAGTCACAGGAATGTTTGTTATGCTAACCAGGTGACTGATTCATGGTAGACCCCTAAATAGCTTCCAGATGGGGGCTGGCCACCAGAAAGACCAGCCAGGTGATTAGAAGGTTGTGAATTCAGGCCAGCCTGACCTCAGGGGAGGAGAGGAGGTCTGGAGGTTGGTGTCAATCATGTGGCCAATATTTAATCAATCACACCTATGTAAAGAAACCCAATAATTCTGGATACTGAGTCCAGTGTTTTCCTGATTGGTGAACACATAAAAGAACTGGGAGGTACCCTTTATAATAAAACTATACTCCTAAGTATAGCACTTTTCTGAGTTCTGTGAGTTGTTCTGGTGAATTATTGAATCTGAAGAGGATCATGGTACTTCCTGGACTTGTAGCCAGTTGATCAGATGTGTGCGTGGCCTGGAAGACCCTCTGAGACTTACAACTGGCCTCTTAAAAGGAGAACAGTCTTGGCGGAAGACTGAGTGGTTAAATATGGAGTCTGATGCTAACTTGCGGCCAGAATTGGACTGCAGTGTGCACCCAATCGGTGTTGGACCACTTGAGATGGAAATGAGGTGGTACACCACTGAATAACTCAACATTTCCCTAGATTTAAGTAAAGAAATTTTAGCTGGCTTCCCAGGTTGTGCTAGTGGTAAAGAACCCACCTGGTAATGCAGGAGACATAAAAGATGCAAGTTCGATCCCTGGGTCAGGAAGATATCCTGGAGGAGGAAATCGCAACCCAGTCCATTATTCTTGGCTGGAGAATCCCATGGACATAGGAGCCTGGTGGGCTACAGTCCATGGGGTCACGGAGAGTTGGACACAATTAAAGTGACTTAGCATGTAGTACAGCACATGGAAAGCAGGAAGTGAGAAATATATTCCTAGTAAAGTTAAGAAACACAAAGGAAAGAGAAATACATTTCTTTTTTTATCATAGTTTTCTTTAAAAATTCAAGTCTGTCTTATCTCCTTAAGAATTATCACACCACTTTCAAATTCAGAAATACTTAATATGAAATTTTTTTTCCCCATGTGTGTATGTGTGTGGTTTTGCTTCTCAAATAGTTTCAGCCTTTTCATAGCAACAAGTACACCTTTCTAGTGGTGTAAAGCTTAAACATTTTTTTAAACAAAGAAATTATTCTAAGTATAATAGAGGACTTCATAATTGACTTAATTTCCCCTGGTATTTTGATGCTTTAAAGGAAGACAGAAGAGGGGAGAAGCAGAAGATGTATATTTAAAATTCCTACCAGAATATTCACAGCAGTTTCAATCACTGGAGGGATTTTATACCTTTTACACCTGCAGCTATATAAAGCAGTCATTCCCTAGCTAATTGAAATAAAATAATACTGAAATTGCTAGAGATGAAATGTTCAACTTGAGTACTTTACTGCTGAAAACATATCAGTAACATTTGAGATTTTTTGTATTTTACTTTTACTCCTTTAGAAAAGAGAAACCAGCTATTATAGCAAAAAGCATTGAAAATAAACAAACCAATTTTCTGCTTCAATCTCATCTCATAAAATGTATAGAAACTGAAAAACATTTTATACTTATCCTTGTCATTACCATGAAAAGCTTAGAAAACACAGTAGAAAGCATCTTTCTTATTGACTCTTGTGAATTGCATCTCTACTGTTTGTGAAAATGACTCAAACTAGAGATCTAAGTTATTTACAGATAGAACGGGGCTTGAAAATAACCTGTGTACTATTATTGGAGTTATTCCTTGGTATTAAAGAAAATCTTCCCTGGAGGATGCTGCCATGACTTTATAGTTTACCATCCCTTCATGAGGGCTTCCCCAGGTGGCACTACTGGTAAACAATCTGTGGCATCTGTCTGCCAGTACAGGAGATAGAAGACACACGGGTTCCATCTCTGGGTCGGGTAAGATCACCTAGCGGATGAAATGGCAACCCACTCCAGTAAAATTCCTGGAGAATCCCATGGACAGAGGAGGGCCATGGGTCTTCAAGAGTCAGACATGACTGAATGAACACACACGCCTTTATCAGGATTGCTGCTCATTACAAGAAAAGCTTACCACACTGAGTTTATATGAAGGAAATGGGTGATAAATATCATCAAGCATAAAATTATGAGATCAATAAGGCTAGTAGCTTTAATAAAGTGTGATGTATGAAATGCACATAAGCATGTAAACCATGTTTTAACATCTACTGCTGATTCTCACTGGATTAAATTATACAGGGGTTGCAAAATGATCATTTTTCTGATTGTCATATTTATTTTATATTTATTTTCTGGCATTCTTCTCCAAAAGAGAAAAATTTTTTTGGTTGATAGGCCCCAGAAATACAATTGGTATGTTATATTATGCTTGTATCCTAATAATTTTCTGAACTCACTTAATAGTTTTGGAAGTTTTCATGCATGTATTCCAAAGGATTTTCTAGATAGATGACCACATAGTCTATGAACAAAGATAGTTTTTCTTTCTCCTTTCCAGTAAGGGTGTCTTTTATTTATTTTTATTGCCTAATTGTCATGGAGAGAAGCCCTAATACAATATTGAATGGAAGAGATGAGAGTGCGATCCTTATCTTGCTCCTAATTTTAGGGGGATAGCATTCAACTTGCTGTCATTAAGTATGATGTTAGTTGTGGATTTTTCATAGGCAATTCTTATTCAGTTGAGAAACTTACTTTCTATTAATTGTTTACTGCAAGTTTTTATTAGGAATAGAAATTTGATTGAGTAGAATGATTTTTAATGTGTTGAAATGCACATATGTTTTGTCCTTTTTAGTTTGTTCAGTTCAGTTCAGTCGCTCATTTGTGTGCGACTCTTTGCGACCCCATGAATCGTAGCACGCCAGGCCTCCCTGTCCATCACCATCTCCCGGAGTTCACTCAGGTTCACGCCCATCGAGTCCATGATGCCATCCAGCCATCTCATCCTCGGTCATCCCCTTCTCCTCCTGCCCCCCAGTCCCTCCCAGCATCAGAGTCTTTTCCAATGAGTCAACTCTTCGCATGAGGTGGCCAAAGTACTGGAGTTTCAGCTTTAGCATCACTCCTTCCAAAGAAATCTCAGAGTTGATCTCCTTCAGAATGGACTTGTAGGATCTCCTTGCAGTCCAAAGGACTCTCAAGAGTCTTCTCCAACATCACATTTCAAAGGCATTAATTCTTCAGCGCTCAGCCTTCTTCACAGTCCAACTCTCACATCCATACATGACCCACTCTCACATCTATACATGACCACAGGAAAAACCATAGTTTTTTTAATTTTAGTTTGTTAATATGATGAATTACATAGATTGATCTTCAGATGTTAGAATAAATTTCTTGGATGAACCATACTTGATCATAGTGTATTATACTTTGCACATAGTGACTTTGTATATAGTTTCATCATATGATCTTCCTCTGTGTCTCCTTTCTTCTTGTAAGGACATCAGTTATATTGGATTAAGGGCTCATTTTATCCAGTATTACCTCATATTAATTTAATTAATCATACTTGTAATGACCTTCTCTTGTGTTGTTGGAAGAGGCTGTTTGCTATGACCAGTGCATTTTCTTGGCAAATCTCTATTAGTTTTTGCCCTGCTTCATTCTGCATTCCAAGGCCAAATTTGCCTGTTACTCCAGGTGTTTCTTGAATTCCTATTTTAGCATTCCAGTCCCCTATAATGAAAAGGACATCTTTTTTGGGTATTAGTTCTAAAAGATCTAGCAGGTCTTCATAAAACTGTTCAACTTCAGCTTCTTCAGCATTACTAGTTGGGGCATAGACTTGGATAACTGTGATACTGAATGGTTTGCCTTGGAAAAAAACAGAGATCATTCTTTCATTTTGAGACTGCATCCAAGTACTGCATTTCAGACTCTTCTGTTCACCATGATGGCTACTCCATTTCTTCTGAGGGATTCCTGCTAGCAGTAGTAGATATAATGGTCATCTGAGTTAAATTCAACCATTCCAGTCCATTTTAGTTCGCTGATTCCTACAATGTCAACATTCACCCTTGCCATCTCTTGTTTGAGCACTTCCAATTTGCCTTGATTCATGGACCTGACATTCCAGGTTCCTATGCAATATTGCTCTTTACAGCATCAGATCTTGCTTCTATCACCAGTCACATGCACAACTCGGTATTGTTTTTGCTTTGACTCCATCCCTTGGCCTTGGAATGTGGAATGAAGCAGGGCAAAGACTAAGAGAGTTTTGCCAAGAAAATGCACTGGTCATAGCAAACACCCTCTTCCAACAACACAAGAGAAGACTCTACACATGGACATCACCAGATGGTCAACACCGAAATCAGATTGATTATATTCTTTGCAGCCAAGATGGAGAAGCTCTATACAGTCGATGAAAACAAGACCAGGAACTGACTGTGGCTCAGATCATGAACTCCTTATTGCCAAATTCAGACTTAAATTGAAGAAAGTAGGGAAAACAGCTAAACCATTCAGGTATGACCTAAATCAAATCCCTTATGATTATACAGTGGAAGTGAGAAATAGATTAAAGGGCCTAGATCTGATAGATAGAGTGCCCGATGAACTATGGAATGAGGTTTGTGACATTGTACAGGAGACAGGGATCAAGACCATCCCCATGGAAAAGAAATGCAAAAAAGCAAAATGGCTGTCTGGGGAGGCCTTAAAAATAGCTGTGAAAGAAAGAGAGGCAAAAAGGAAAGGAGAAAAGGAAAGATAGAAGCATCTGAATGCAGAGTTCCAAAGAATAGCAAGAAGAGATAAGAAAGCTTTCTTCAGCGATCAATGCAAAGAAATAGAGGAAAACAACAGAATGAAAAGACTAGAGATCTCTTAAGAAAATCAGAGATACCAAGGGAACATTTCATGCAAAGATGGGCTCAGTAAAGGAAAGAAACGGTCTGGACCTAACAGAAGCAGAAGATATTAAGAAGAGGTGGGAAGAATACACAGAAGAACTGTACAAAGAAGATCTTCATGACCCAGATAATCATGATGATGTGATCACTAATCTAGAGCCAGACATCCTGGAATGTGAAGTCAAGTGGGCCTTAGAAAGCATCACTACGAACAAAGCTAGTGGAGGAGATGGAATTCCAGTGGAGCTGTTTCAAATCCTGAAAGATGATGCTGTGAAAGTGCTGCACTCATTATGCCAGCAAATTTGGAAAAGTCAGCAGTGGCCACAGGACTGGAGAAGGTCAGTTTTCATTCCAATCCCAAAGAAAGGCAATGCCAAAGAATGCTCAAACTACTGCACAATTGCACTCATCTCACATGCTATTAAAGTAATGCTCAAAATTTTGCAAGCC
Source organism: Nanger dama (assembly GCA_917880005.1). Classification (NCBI taxonomy): domain Eukaryota; kingdom Metazoa; phylum Chordata; class Mammalia; order Artiodactyla; family Bovidae; genus Nanger; species Nanger dama. The sequence goes on from CAKJTW010000020.1 coordinate 20,001,422, forward strand.
AGGCTTCAGCAATACGTGAACCATGAACTCCCTGATGTTCAAGCTGGTTTTAGAAAAGGCAGAGGAGCCAGAGATCAAATTGCCAACATCTGCTGGATCATGGAAAAAGCAAGAGAACTCCAGAAAAATATCTATTTCTGCTTTATTGCCTATGCCAAAACCTTTGACTGTGTGGATCACAATAAACTGTGGAAAATATTTCAAGAGTTGGGAATACCAGACCACCTGATGTGACTCTTGAGAAATCTGTATGCAGGTCAAGAAGCAGCAGTTAGAACTGGACGTGGAACAACAGACTGGTTCCAAATAGGAAAAGGAGTGGGTGAAGGCTGTATATTGTCACCTTGCTTATTTAACTTATATGCAGAGTACATCATGAGAAATGCTGGACTGGAAGAAACACAAGCTGGAATCAAGATTGCCAGGAGAAATATTAATAACCTCAGATATGCAGATGACACCACCCTTATGGCAGAAAGTGAAGAGGAATTAAAAAGTCACTTGATGAAAGTGAAAGAGGAGAGTAAAAAATTTGGCTGAAAGCTCAACATTCAGAAAACAAAGATCATGGCCTCCCGGTCCCATCACTTCATGGGAAATAGATGGGGAAACAGTGGAAACAGTGTCAGATTTATTTTTTAGGCTCCAAAATCACTGCAGATGGTGAGTGAAGCCATGAAATTAAAAATGCTTAGTCCTCGGAAGAAAAGTTATGACCAACCTAGATAGTATATTCAAAAGCAGAGACATTACTTTGCCAACTAAGGTCCGTCTAGTCAAGGCTATGGTTTTTCCAGTGGTCATGTATGGATGTGAGAGTTGGACTGTGAAGAAGGCTGAGCGCCGAAGAATTGATGCTTTTGAACTGTAGTGTTGGAGAAGACTCTTGAGAGTCCCTTGGACTGCAAGGAGATCCAACCAGTTCATTCTGAAGGAGATCAACCTTGGGATTTCTTTGGAAGGAATGATGCTGAAGCTGAAGCTCCAGTACTTTGGCCACCTCATGCGAAGAGTTGACTCATTGGAAAAGACTCTGATGCTGGGAGGGGCTGAGGGCAGGAGGAGAAGGGGATGACCGAGGATGAGATGGTGGATGGCATTATGGACTCAATGGACGTGAGTCTGAGTGAACTCCAAGAGATGGTGATGAACAGGGAGGCCTGGCGTGCTGCGATTCATGGGTTCGCAAAGAGTCGGACACGACTGAGTGACTGAACTCAACTGTAATGACCTTATTTTCAAGTAAGATCCTAAAAGATGATGCTGTGAAAGTGCTGCACTCATTATGCCAGCAAATTTGGAGAACTCAGCAGTGGCCGTGGGACTGAAAAAGGTCAGTTTTCATTCCAATCCCAAAGAAAGGCAATGCCAAAGAATGCTCAAACTACCACACACTTGCACTCATCTCACATGCTAGTAAAGTAATGCTCATAATTCTCCAAGCCAGGCTTCAACAGTACTTGAACCATGAACTCCCAGATGTTCAAGCTGAATTTAGAAAAGGCAGCGGAACAAGAGATCAAATTGCAAACATCTGTTGGATCATGGAAAAAGCAAGAGAGTTTCAGAAAAACATCTATTTCTGCTTTATTGACTATGCCAAAGCCTTTAACTGTGTGGATCACAACAAACTGTGGAAAATTCTTAAAGAGATGGGAATACCAGACCACCAGACCTGCCTCTTGAGAAAACTGTATGCAGGTCAGGAAGCAACTGTTAGAACTGGACATGGAACAACAGACTGGTTCCAAATAAGAAAAGGAGTACCTCAAGGCTGTATATTGTCACCCTGCTTATTTAACTTATATGCAGCGTACATCATGTGAAATGCCAGGCTGGATGAAGCACAAGCTGGAATAAAGATTGTTGGGAGAAATATCAGTAACCTGAGATTTGCAGATGACTTCACCCTTATGGCAGAAAGCAAAGAAGAACTGAAGAGCCTTTTGATGAAAGTGAAAGAGGAGAGTGAAAAAGTTGGCTTATAGCTCAACATTCAGAAGATCGTGGCATCTGGTCCCATCACTTCGTGGCAAATAGATGGGGAAACGATGGAAACAGTGTCAGACTTTGTTTTCTTGGGCTCCAAAATCACTGCAGATGGTGACTACAGCCATGAAATTAAAAGACACTTGCTCCTTGGAAGGAAAGTTATGACCAACCTAGACATCATATTAAAAAGCAGAGACATTACTTTGCCAACAAAGGTCCATCTAGTCAAAGCTATGGTTTTTCCAGTAGTCATGTATGGATGTGAGTTGGACTATAAAGAAAACTGGGCACTAAAGAATTGATGCTTTTGAACTGTGATGTTGGAGAAGACTCTGGAGAGTCTCTTGGACTGCAAGGAGATCCAACCAGTCCATTCTGAAGGAGATCAGTCCTGAATATTGTTTGGAAGGATTGATGCTGAAGCTGAAACTCCAATATTTTGGCCACATGATGTGAAGAACTGACTGTCTCAAAAGACTCTCATGCTGGGAAAGATTGAAGGTTAGGAGAAGGGGACGATAGAGGGTGAGATGCTGGATTGCATCACTGACTAGATGGACATGAGTTTGAGTAAACTCTGAGAGTTGGTGATGGACAGGAAGCCTGCTGTGTTGCAGTCCATGGTGTTGCAAAGAGTCAGACACAACTGAGCGACTGAACTGATTCATACCTATAATGACCCTATTTTCAAATAAAATCACTTTCTGAGGTCCTGGGGATTTAGAACTGGAATGTAGTTTTTATAGGGCACATTGCACAGTTTAACCCATAAAAGTTGCTTTTTTAATTTTCATTTTGTTCAGAAAAACATTGTAATTGTCTTTTGACCTCTGTTTTCGACCTATGGGTTATTTAAAAGCATTTTTGTTTTATTTTTCAAATATTAGAGGACTTTCAGTTTAATTCATTTTTTGTGATTGAATTCTTATGGTCTTTGTATGTCTGTGGGTGTGTTAGTTGCTCAGTTGTATCTGACTCTTTGCAACCTCATGGACAGGAGCCTGCCAGGCCATAGTTTCCATGGAATTCTCCAGGCAAGAGTATTGAAGTGGGTTGCCATTCCCTTTTCCAAGGGATCTTCCCAACCCAGGGATTCAACCCAGGTCTCCTGCATTTCAGTTTGAGCCACCAGGGGAAAAAAATCTTTGTTTTGATTATTTTTCAAATACTTTTCCTATGGGGTATAGCATTCCAGGTAGATGGGTTTATTTCCCCCTCGGTACTCTGGACATATTGCTCTAGTGTCTTCCCATTTACATTATTTCTAATAGGAAATCTACTGTCACTTTTACGATTTTTAGTCTGTGTATCACGTTTTTTTTTTTTTTTTTTTACTTTGGTTGCTTTTAAGACTTTCTCCTTATCACTGGTTTTGAGTAATTTTATTATAATCTGCCCTGGCATAGTTTTCTTTATGTTTCCTGTGCTTAGGGTTTATTGAACTTTTTGAACTGCAGATTTATAGTTTTTAGAAAATTTAGAAAGCTTTGCAGTTTATCTCTTCATATAGTTTTTGTTTTCTCTCCTCTTCTCTCCATGGAAGATTGTAGGTACACATATCGTGGGTTGCCTGTGTTGTCTCCTATCTCACTGATGCTATGTTCATGTTTTGGGAGAGGTTCATTTCCTTGTTCTCTCCATGTTTCATTTTGATGTTTTCTATTATATCTTTGAGTTCACTATTTTTCTTCTTCAATTTATAATCACCATTAACCTCATTCAGAGAATGTTTCACCTTTGACAATATAGTTTCTAACTTTTAAGAATTTGATTTGGGTTAAAAATATCTTCTATGTCTTTAACTTTTCTCACATATAGAATATAGTTTTCATGTCATTTTTAATGTAATTGTCTGCTAATTCCATCATCTGTATCAGTTATGGGTCAGATTCATTATTTTGAATGATCCATTGTCTCACTATGAGTCATATTTTTTTTTTTAAATGCCTGGTAATTTTTTTCAGCCTTATTGAAATATTATTGACAGATACAAATTGTATACATTTAATACTTTTGGCATACAAATACACTGTGAAATGATTTCTAGCATCAAGGAAATTAACTTATCCATCATCTCATATAGTACCCATAAAACTTTTTTTTCTGTGAACTGCAGTAAACTTTAAATATACAAAGCATTATTACTAACTGTAGTCTCCATGCTGTGCATTAGGTCTCCAGAAGTTATTCATCTTAAACTGAAAGTTTGGGCCCTTGACCAATATCTCTCCGTTTCCTCAAAACCATATCCCCTGCTAACCACCATTCTGTTCTCTGCATCTACCAGTTTGACTATTTTAGACTCTACATATGGGTGAGATCAGGCAGTATTTGTCTTCCTCTGTCTGGCTTATTTCAGTTTGCATAATGTCCTCAAGTTTCCTCCCTGTTGTCACAAATGGTAGGATTTCCCTCTGTTCTAATGCAGAATAATAAATTATATTTTATCGTATAAATTATACAGTATACATTGTATAAATATATCACCTTTTCTTTATTCATATATTGGTGGATACTTGCGTTGCTTCCGTGTCTTCTGCTGTTTAGTCACTAAGTTGTCTCCGACCCCACGGACTGCAGCCTGCCAGGCTCCTCTGTCCATGGGATTTCCCAGGCAAGAATATTGGAGTGGCTTGCCATTTCCTTCTCTAGAGTATTTTCCCAACTTAAGATCCAATTCACTTCTCCTGCTTGGGAGGTGGATTGTTTGCCGCTGAGCCACCAGGGAAGCTCCTTCCACATCTTGGCTACTGTGGGTAAAGAGAGAGAGTGTCAGGAAGCATTTAACAGGAGGCTTCCTGTGTGCTGTTCTGGATCTGTCAGGAATCCTCTGTTCCTTATGAATTCATGAATATTCAGGAATTAAAAGGAGAGGCTGAGGGTCCAGGCATTTCCTTCGTTAGTTTTTTAACACTGTAATAAGTACCCTCTTCCTTCTTATGAACCGTATGGTAAAAATGATTGTTTACAACGCTCTCTCCCTTTAATATGGATCACCTGTGCTTTGTAAGTCTGGAAATTTAATCTTTAACTTTGCTGAGAATAACTACAGTATATATGCCCACACCATGTGATTAGTCTAGGTTCGATACAGGATACAGGATGCTTGGGGCTGGTGCACTGGGATGACCCAGAGAGATGATATGGGGGGGGGCGGTGGGAGGGGGTTCAGGATTAGGAACTTATGTACACCCGTGGTGGATTCATGTCAATGTATGGCAAAACCAATACAGTACTATAAAAGTAAAACCAAAATAAAACAAAACAAACAAACCCCCACACCTTTGGTCCATCAGAGCTTTGGCCCCCGTCTTTCTTTCTCTCTCTCTCTGTCTATCTCCCTATTTCTGGCTGACTTCCTGGAACTGCAAAGCCGGCTGTGTAAACCAGGAAATGTTAGCCGCTCTCCTTTCATCTCCAGACCATCAGGTTCCAGTCCATTAAAGGACCTCAACAAGATAGCGCTTATGTTCCCATCGGGTATATGCACAAAAGTGAAATCGATGAATCATGTGGTAGTCCTATTTTTAATTTTTCTGAGGAAATTCAGTGCTTGTTTCCATGGAGACTGTGCAAATTTAGAGTTCCATCACGTGTACAAGTGTTCCCTTTTCTCCTCATCAGTACTTGTTTATCTTTAATTTTGATAACAGCCATTCAAATTGGTTTAAGGTGATAGCTCATCCTGGTTTTAATATTCATTTCTCTGATATTGTCTTCTTTACCACACACACATACACATGAGAGACACAAATAGATATTGCATAAATAAATAGAGTGGGAGGAAACTCTTAGAGGTGATGGGTATGTTTATGAGATTGATTATGGTGATGGTTTCTTGGGTGTGTGCTCATCTTCAAACTCACGAAGTTGTATACATTAAATATGTGTGGCTTTTTGTGTGTCAATCAAAAAATAAAAAAGTGTACCTCAATGAAGTGTTTTTTGAAAAATATTTTATTGTGTTTTTATTAAGTTTTCAAAAAATATTGCAATTACATGCATGGAGTCAATGTTAATAACTATTAAATATTAGCATTCTTAATATTCTCAAAATAAAAAGATATTCACATTGTAGACTTGTGAAACCTCAAATAAAAGGTTAGCTCTTTGCCCCTTTCTCAACTGGAAATAAGGAAAAGTCATCATCATCGAAATTAGGTTTCTCACTTTCTAGAGAAACCTAATTCTCACATTCTTCTGGAATGGAAGCACATTTATTTGAGGCCTTCTTGTGCACTATCATTTTGAAGATGGTTGGGCTTATGGAGTTTTTCTAGAACTTCTTCAAAAGCTCAACACGTATATGGAGAATGTTGAAGAAAATAGCTTATAGCTCTTTAAATATTAATCTGTAATACCTAGATTTATTCTTTATAAGCTGAAATCTCTGCTCAATCAATTTAGCCCTATTTTGTTCCAGAACAGATACACCAAAGACTATGTAGTTGGTTTCTGCCCATGACCTTTCTAGTGTGAGCTTGAATTGCTCCCTTCTTTTGTGCATCAGTTTCCATGGAATTTTTCATTCAAAAACAAGTCTTATCCATTTCTGTTAACCTGGATAAAATGTTCCCATTATTATTTTGCAGTGTTGTTTACATTTTCCAGTACCAGTCCAATCAAGTTTATGAAGTTTTGGCACTCTTTGTAGGGAAAGCCCTTAAGAAAGGAAATCGGTAATGTGTTACAAATTCTCCATTTAAAATACTCCTTTTCTCATTTCTAACTCAACTGCAATGAAACAAACTAAGACTGCTTTTAAAAGATAGAGAGATTAGAATAGTGGGAATTTGTAACTCTTAAAAGTTGCATCAACTGTAGTTTAGTTTTGGTTGATCTTCTAGGAAGTGCTCAAAGTTTCCTTTGATGCAAGGTTTCATTTGGAAAGTCCAGACACGCATCAATGAGCCTAGATGAATTTGCTATTTTGTCATCTGGCAGCAGCTTGGCTATTTTCGTTGAAATGATGTTGGCACTTTTTCCCTTGTGGATATTTTTACTCTGTGCTGCCAAGTACCAAAAAGATAGGCCCTTCCAAATTCCATGAGGCTATATGCTTACTTGTGTAAATGATTTTCCCCCTAATCTTCACCCTAATTCAAGGAACCTAAATTTCTTTTGTTAAGTCGTTACTGGGAGAAATAACTCTTTCATTCTTTGTGAATCTGATTTAGTTAAAAGGACATTTTATTTCTCCTTTTAATTAAAAAAATACAGCTGGCCTTTCAAAGCAAATCTGAATCTAATATAATTTTATAATAAAAAGGAGAAGTTGCAAGGGAGATTTTATATATGTTTTCTAAAACTATACTTCATTACAAAGGGCAAATACTATCTTATTTATTTATTTTTGAGCCTTTATTCTATGAGACCTTGTGAGTGTAAGGGAGTTAAAAATCAGAACAAATAGAAAAATAAATGTGGGGATGGAGTTATTTTTTTGAGGCCCTGCCATGGTTTCCTGGCTCTGCTAGTGGGAGATGTCAAACAATAAACTGAAATAAATGAATACTGAAACCAAATAAGAACCATAACTTACACAAGGATATGTTTTAAGTTTGGGAGAAATGTTACTTTGGCTGCTGAGGCCCTGTTGTTGTTCAGTTTTGCTTATTATATCAGAGCAAATATGTTGACATGCACCCTGACATGCATATACAGCTTTACCAAGTGGCTCTCCCTAATATTGGAAATTCTTGGCTGCTTACCAATCTAAGGAGAGGTTAGCCAAAGACTAAAGTTTTGCTAAGACCACCCGAAATACCAGACACCACCCCTTCTCTGAGTTTGTGCTGCTCTGATACAAATGGAAGAACTTCAGGGGATTGGGGTGGAGTGGAGGGCCGATAGGAGAAAGGAAGGAAAGAGGAGACGAAAGTCAGTGCAGCATTTCATCAGATGAAATTACATTTTCCTTTCTGTTTTCTGAATGGATGAAAAGACATGGTAATCACATCAGTCACTTCTCAGCATAGCTATTTTGTTTTTGCTGCTTCAGCCAGAACACATTGTGATTTTCTATAATATTCACATGTTGCCAACTGCAATGGGTGTTTTGGGTCTTTTTCAGTTTTTAGTTTAAGGCACATACAATATTTTGAGAATGCTTGTCCTGGGAGATTTGTCTCATTCCAATATTAGCTTTAAATGTATACTATAATATTTTGCATGGCAGGCAACCATAAAAATTCATCCCATGACCTCTTGAAGCTTTATGGAAAATTCTCACTCATTTTAATAAACATTTTTTTTTTTCGAGATTTGGGGGTCAAGATGAAATCTTGCTGAACTAACATGCTTTAAAAGATTCCCACAAATGTTCATTAGAATCAGTTAAGTGATTACATGCTTATCAGCAAAACATTCTTAGCTTTCCTCCTGAAAGTTGTGCCAGTTCCTCTCCTGTGAGTCTTTTAAGATTCTTTTTTTTTTTTTTTTTAAGTTAAATGTGAGTACAGTGAACAGAGATAGTAAGGAGTCTCATGCACTATGTAGAAACTCATAGTTATTCTTAACAAGCCATGAAATGGACATGAAATGGAAAAATGTGCAGTTTTTAACTTCAGAGCATTAGAAAGTATTCCAGAAGATCAAGGCAGATCAAATTTAAGAGAAAGATCAAAAGAAGCAATTAAATAAGAGACAATGTGAAGAAAGTATGATGGGACATCAAAAAGAAAAGAATGGTGTGAGGAGGACAGGCATGTCGTGTGAAGGTTTGGACAAGATTTCTGGATGCCTATTTGCTCTGGAAAGCATGTGAGATCCACTGTGAGGCTAAGAGATGTGGGTTGAAGTTTCAGGACCCGTGAAAAGAAGAAAGAGATTGAGCGTAATGATTGTGTCCTGCGTGTGGTTCTCTTATATATCTCTACGTGTGTGCTTCCAGGCTTTTACACTGCAGTGTGCATAGAACTGGCTTATTCACTCCTTTCTACTATTGCTCACTTCATATAAACATTCCCTAGTGGTTTAAACATTTCTGGAAACAATTACGTTTCTTAGAAGTAACTCTCTGCTTTTCAATTAAGATGCTATGAAAAATGTTGCCAGTCTTAAAAGTCAGACATTTTCTATTACCATGAAGGATCTTTAAACTTCTCATGAAGAAATCATTGTCAGTGAGCTAGGATCTTGGAAACTTCTACATGCACACAGGAGAAGGAAATGGCAACCCACTCCAGTATTCTTGCTTGGAGATTTCCATGGACAGAGGAGCCTGGCAGGCTACAGTCCATAGGGTCGCAAAGAGTTGGACACAACTGAGCTACTAACACACACATGCACACATTAAAATATCTATTTACTTATCTGTCTAATTATACACACATGTCTTTTTAGAAGTTCATATTCAGTTATAAGTATATACATATAAAAGCTAACCTCTAAAACAGTTCATAGATTTTTTCAATATCTTGAACTTGGGAAAAATTAAGAAAGTTTTATTCTTTTCAAGCTAAACAGCTTTGAATGAGAATATTCACAAACAACATTTTAAGTTTCTCTATGTCTCAAAATTTAAGAGAAAAATCCACTACTTTATATCACTTTAAATTGGCCTCCTACAACGAAACAGTTAAATTCATAATTTTAATCCTCAGTTCATTGACAATGCAAATTATTTGCCAGCATTTGGAAGTCAAACAGGGTGAGAGGGAGAGACTTTACATATTCCAGGTTTAATATCTAAGCACCAGATGGAAACAATTCTACAATGAAAGAAAGAAATCTGTTAGGATATTTTGGAGATCTGTTCAGTACAGCAGCACGTCACTGGTTATGAAGGCCAATTTCTCAGAGAACTTATTTGAATTGCAGATACTGAAGTAGTGCACTAATTTAACCCAGAAAATGCTGAATTTTGGAGTTACTTAAATTTTAATAATTTGCAGGTTAAAAAAGTATCCATTTTCTTTAATTAGTGCCTCATATGCCTGAAACAAAGTAATTTAAAGCAAAATGCAACGGGAAGGAGGTTTTATTAACATAAAATCAAAATAATAATAAAAGTTTCACAGTTAATATTCACAACTTAGGACATTTTGAGGGAACTGTAAAACTGTATATATTTATTTTTGCCATGAAAATTTTTCTGGGACAGTTTAAGGCACTTAATATTAAAGGATTCAAAAGTAACATTTTAAAAATTAACAATTAAAATAAATTAACATATAGACTTCTAAAAGGTGATTTTTAAGTGAATCTGCACAAACAAAGGGCAAGAAAATCTGCTTGATGAAACAATGAATGATTGAGCTTTGACAATGAAAGAAAGGAAAGGGAACTAGTCGGACACTCAGCAATAAATCTCAGAGGGGGCCCCTTTCCATATTCATACCTATGATTTTTGGCAAAATAAGTGTCAAAATTTGCAGCTATATGACAGCAAAATTATGCATTACATGGTGAGTTATAGATTTTGGATGAAATCCAACTCAAATACTTTCATAAGAACTTGACATGATAAACAAAACACATTGCTTTTCCAAACTGCAGTTTGTTTGAAATTAAAAAGAAAACCAAAATACTACTGTTATAATTGATCAGCAGAATGCAGTCCTGCCCACTCCCAATACCAGATTTTTGTTTCATGAAAAATTGTGAGAGGACTGTATCTCTCTACAGTGTGCTGACAGCCTAAGATAAGTGAGGATGGAGCTAACAGATCAGGCAGTGAGGAAGCTTGTTTATATATTTGGGGCATGGGAAATAGGGAGATTCTTCAAGATGGGCAAAGGGAAAAACATTCAGTTTTCTACCCTCTCTCTCAGTCCTGCCCTTTCTGCTATGTATTTGGATGTTTGAGCAGAGATGGAAATAAGGCAAGAGGGACGTCCAGAGACCTTTAAAACATCAGAGAGGAGCAGAAGAGAAAAGCTGGGGGAATATTGGTGAGGAAACTGTTCTCTTGGATGCCCTATATGGTTGAATTTTTGATGTCTAGATAAAGGATAGAGTTGCTTTACAGTGTTTTGTCAGTTCTACTGTACAGCAAAATGAGTCAGCCATATGTATACACATATCCCCTCCCTTCTGGACTTCTTTCCCAGTCAGGTCACCACAGCGCAATGAGGAGAGCCTTCTGTGCTGTACAGTAGGTTCGCATTAGTTATCTGCTTTATACTAGAATCAACAGTGTGCGGCTTCCCTGGTAGCTCAGTGGTAAAGAATCCACCTGCCAATGCAGGAAACATGGGTTCGATCCATGGGTTGGGAAGATTCTCTGGAGAGGGAAATGGCAACCCACTTTAGTATTCTTGCGTGGGAATGGACAGAGGAGCTCGGTGGGCTACAGTCTACGGGATTGCAAAGAATCAGACATGGCTTAGTGACTAAACAACACCACAATCAATAATGTATATGTGTCAATCCCAGTATCCCAAATGCTCCCATCCCGCTCTTTTCCACTTGGAATCCATATGTTTGTTCTCTACCTCTGTGTCTGCATTTCTGCTTTGCAAATAAGATCATCTATGCCATCTTTCTTTTTAAATAGTTTTTTAAAATTCATTTTCAATTGGAGGATGATTGCTTTACAATGTTGTGTTGGTTTCTGCCATACAATGACATGAATCAGCCATAAGTATACATATGTCCCTTCCTTCTTAAACCTCTTTCTCATACCCTACCTCATCTGACTCCTCTAGTTTGTCACAAAGCACTGTGTTGAGCTCCTTGGGTTATACAGCAACTTCCTACTGGCTATCTGTTTTACAAATGGTAATATATATGTTTCAATTCTACTCTCTCAACTCGTCCCACCCTGCCTTTCCCCTCACTGTGCCCACAGGTCTGTTCTCAGCCTGTATTCCTGCTCTGCAAATAGACTCATCAGTACCATTTTTCTAGATTCCACATATATGTATTAACATACAATATTTGGTTTTCTCTTTGTCTTACTTCACTCTGTGATACTCTCTAGTGAGTCAAATCTTTGAGACAGTTAACCTACCTCCATCAGTTGAGTTCACCTCAGTTCAGTCGCTCAGCTGTGTCTGACTCTCGTTGCGACCTCATGAATCATAGCACCCTGTCCATCACCAAATCCCAGAGTTCACTCAAACTCATGTCCATCGAGTCAGTGATGCCATCCAGCCATCTCATCCTCGGTCGTCCCCTTCTCCTGCTGCCCTCAATCCCTCCCAGCATCAAAGTGTTTTCCAATGAGTCAACTCTTTTTGCATGACGTGGCCAAAGTGCTGGAGTTTCAGCTTCAGCATAATTCTTCCAAAAAGAAATCCCAGGGTTGATCTCCTTCAGAATGGACTGGTTGGGTCTCCTTGCAGTCCAAGGGGCTCTCAAGAGTCTTCTCCAATACAACAGTTCAAAAGCATCAGTTCTTTGGTGCTCAGCTTTCTTCACAGTCCAACTCTCACATCCATGCATGACCACTAGAAAAACCATAGCCTTGTCTAGACAGAACTTTGTTGGCAAAGTAATGTCTCTGCTTTTCAATATGCTATCTAGGTTGGTCATAACTTTTCTTCCAAGGAATAAGCATCTTTTAATTTCATGGCTGAAATCACCATCTGCAGTGATTTTGGAGCCCCTAAAAATAAAGTCTGACACTGTTTCCACTGTTTTCCCATCTATTTCCCATGAAGTGATGGGACCAGATGCCATGATCTTCATAGTATTACATTAAAGGATAATCTGAGACTAACTAGAAAATAGATTTTTGTGGTGCTGGGGTTGTCTCTGAGCAATTTAAGGGCCCAAGAGGATTAATTTAAACTTTTTCATGTGGACTTTACATAAAGGGCTCAACTTTGCTTTGTTAAAAGAGATGGGACAACTTTTTCAAACAATTTGCTGTTGCTCTGAAGAGGTGAAACCAAATCTGTCAAGAGACGACTGGTCCATAAATCGAGAAGTTCCACATGTGCAGTTCCCTGCGTGAACTAATCATATCTGTTTTCTTCTCAACTGTGCAGTATTCTACGTCATAAAATAAGGGGGCCGATTTAGGTGATTTATAAGATATCTTCAAGCCCTGAAAGTGAATGTTTCTAGGTTTGCTTTATTTATAAGGACCTTCACCTGTGCTTCTTTGGCATCCTGGGTAGAATAAATATGTAATAAATATCTGGCAAAGGCCTTTGAATCTTTGAAAGATCTCCCTATTTACCACTATCATTCCTATTTGTGTTTTCTGTTCTGTAGAACTGTAGAAATCTGTGCCTTACAAATTTAACATCTGGGAAACATTGATTAGAAAACTCACTTGTTTCTACTGCTTGACCTGTTGATTGACTCAATATGGGACACAATCAGTCGCTTTGGAATCTTGGAGATACTTTTATGAGGCAGAATGTAGAAGGATTAGGTGATAGAGATTTTGTTTGCTAAGGCTGGTAACATGCAGAGTATTGAAAAGTGGGGTTCTGGTGAGTAAGGCAGAGACAGAGGACTGGGTCAATTAAGAGCAATCTCACACACTGGAGGGAATATCTATGTATATATTTTAAGCTGAGAACTGTTTGCTTATGCACGCTGCAGTCATCATCCTCAAGCTGAGTATTTGGAGAGTTAGCTCTTCGCCCCGCACCGCCCCCCTCTCCTGGAATTTCACATTAAAGTCCCTGCTGTCTGTTCTTCATACACAAATTGTTCTATATAATAAAGTATAAACCTACAGAGTCTCCTTATACTAAATTATCAAATATAAGAAACAGAGGTGGAGCACATCTTTTTGTGATCTTTTTCAATTCACTACTTAGAAATGGCTATGCATAATAGAATGGTTATTAATGTGGGCTAAGAATAAGGATAGTGTATTTCTGAGCTTATTTGTCCTTTATCTAATAACTTAGGATATTTATTTTTTACTCTTTATTTATTACACATATTTATATAACACTCTATAGAGATATATCATTTGAAATGGTATGGACCTAACAGAAGCAGATTTCAAATGGTATGGACCTAACAGAAGCAGAAGACATTAAGAAGAGGTGGCAAGAATACACAGAAGAACTGTACAAAAAAAGATCTTAACAATCAAGATAATCACAATGGTGTGATCACTCACCTAGAGCCAGACATCCTGGAATGTGAAGTCAAGTGGGCCTTAGAAAGCATCACTATGAACAAAGCTAGTGGAAGTGATGGAATTCCAGTTGAGCTATTTCAAATCCTGGAAGATGATGCTGTCAAAGTGCTGCACTCGATATGCCAGCAAATTTGGAAAAGTCAGAAGTGGCCACAGGACTGGAAAAGGTCAGTTTTCATTCCAATCTCAAAGAAAGGCAATGACAAAGAATGCTCAAACTACTGCACAATTGCACTCATCTCACATGCTAGTAAAGTAATGCTCAAAATTCTCCAAGCCAGGCTTCAGCAATATGTGAACCGTGAACTCCCTGATGTTCAAGCTGGTTTTAGAAAAGGCAGAGGAACCAGAGATCAAATTACCAACATCCGCTGGATCATGGAAAAAGCAGGAGAGTTCCAGGAAAACATCTATTTCTGCTTTATTGACTTCACCAAAGCCTTTGACTGTGTAGATCACAATAAACTGGACAATTCTGAAAGAGATGGGAATACTAGACCACCTAATCTCCCTCTTGAGAAACCTATATGCAGCTCAGGAAGCAACAGTTAGAACTGGACATGGGAACAACAGACTGGTTCCAAATAGGAAAAGGAGTACATCAAGGCTGTATGTTGTCCCCCTGCTTATTTAACTTCTATGCAGAGTACATCATGAGAAACGCTGGACTGGAAGAAGCACAAGCTGGAATCAAGATTGCTGGGAGAAATATCAATAATCTCAGATATGCAGATGGCACCACCCTTATGGCAGAAAGTTAAGAGGAACTAAAAAGGCTCTTGATGCAAGTGAAAGAGGAGAGTGAAAAAGGTGGCCTAAAGCTCAACATTCAGAAAACGAAGATCATGGCATCTAGTCCCATCACTTCATGGGAAATAGACGGGGAAACAGTGGAAATGGTGGCTGACTTTATTTTTCTGGGCTCCAAAATCACTGCAGATGGTGACTGCAGCCATGAAATTAAAAGATGCTTACTCCTTGGAAGGAAAGTTATGACCAACCTAGAGAGCATATTGAAAAGCAGAGACATTATTTTGCCAACAAAGTTCTGTCTAGACAAGGCTATGGTTTTTCCAGTGGTCATGCATGGATGTGAGAGTTGGACTGTGAAGAAAGCTGAGTGCTGAAGAATTGCTGCTTTGGAACTGTAGTGTTGGAGAAGAGTCTTGAGAGTCCCTTGGACTGCAAGGAGATCTAACCAGTTAATTCTGAAGAGGATCAGCCCTTGGATTTCTTTGGAAGGAATGATGCTGAAGCTGAAATTCCAGTACTTTGGCCAACTCATGAGAAGAGTTGACTCATTGGAAAAGACTCTGATGCTGGGAGGGATTGGGGGCAGCAGGAGAAGGGGACGACAGAGGATGAGATGGCTGGATGGCATCACTGAGTTAATGGATGTGAGTCTGAGTGAACTCCTGGAGTTGGTGATCGACAGGGAGGCCTGGCGTGCTGCGATTTATGGGGTAGCAAAGAGTCGGACGCGACTGAGCGACTGAACTGAACTGAACTGATAGAGATATAATTCACAAATAAAATTAATCCTTTTAAGGTTTGAAATTAAAAGTTTACAGAGTTTTGCAACCATCGCCACTAATTTTAGAATATTCGTATCACCCTAAAGAGGAGAGTGAAGTTGCTGAGTTGTTTCCGACTCTTTACGACCCCATGGACTGTAGCCTACCAGGTTCCTCCATCCATGGGATTTTCCAGGCAAGAATACTGGAAAAGAGGAAAAGCCCATGCTGCTAAGTCACTTCAGTCGTGTCTGACTCTGTGCGACCCCATAAAGAGCAACCCACCAGGCTCCCCCATCCCTGGGATTCTCCAGGCAAGAACACTGGAGTGGGTTGCCATTTCCTTCTCCCCAATAGCTATTTCCTTTGTTCTCTCTGATCCTCCAGTCCCTGTACAATCTTAATCACTCAGTCATGTTCAACTGTTTGTGACTGCATGGATAGACTGGCAGGCGCCTCTCTCCATGGGGTTCTCCAGGCAAGAGTATTGGAGTGGGTTGCCATGCCCTCCTCCAGCGGATCTTCTCAACCCAGAGATCAAATCCAGGTCTACCACATTGCAGGTGGATTCTTTACCATTCTTAGGCCCTTCAGCCCTTGTGAACCACCAATCTGCCTTCTATCTATATGGATTTACCTACTCTGTGCATTTCATAAAAATGGAATCATACAATACATGGCCTTCTGTGTTTGGCTTATTTTACTTAGCATAAAGTTTTCAAGATCATCCACGTCAGTATTTCATTCCTTTCTGTGGCTGAATACTATCCCATTGTGTGGACATGATACATTTTTATTTATCCATTTATCAATTGATGGAAATTTAGATTCTTTGTACTTTTTGGTTATTATGAATAATGCTTCTTTGACATTTTTGGGCACATTTTCATGTAGACGTATGTTTTCAAGTCTCTCGGTTATATACTTAGGAGTGGAATTGCTAGGTCAAGTGGTAACTTTAGGTACCACTTTTTTGAAGAGTTTCTTAACTATTTTTCAAAGTGGTTGCATAACTTTAAATTTCTACCAGCATCCTATGAAGATTCTAATTATTCCAAATCCTCCCTAACCCTTGTTACTGTCTGCCTTTTTAATTATAATTATCCTAGTGTACATGGATATCTCATTGTGGCTTTGATTTGCATTTCTCTTATGATTAATGATGTTGAATATCTTTTCATGTGCTTATTGGTCATTTGTATGTTGAGAAATATTTTTTTAAATTCTTCATCTATTTTTAAATTATGTTGTTTTTTTACTGCTGAGTTATAAGAATTCTTTAAGTATTTTGAATACACATCCCTTAGGAAATATATGGTTTCCAAATATTACTCTCATTCTGTGGCTTTTTCTACCATTTTAGTGGTGACCTTTGTAGCACGAAAGTTTTATTTTGATGAAGTGCAGTCTGTCTATTTATTGTTGCTTGTGTTTTTGATGTCTTATGTAAGAAATCATGGCTTAATCCAAGGTTACAGATTCATTCCTATGTTTACTTCTAAGGGTTTTCTACTTTCAGTTCTTACATTTAACTCCATGACTTATTTTGAATTAATGTCTATAAATAGCATGACGTAGGGGTCAAACTTAATTCTTATGCATGTAGATATTAAATTAGTCCAGCATGGTTTTTTTTTTTTTTTCTTTTTTGCACTGAATTACTTTGGGACCCTTGTGAAAGTTCAGTTCAGTTCAGTTCAGTCACTCAGTCTTGTCCAACTCTGCGACCCCATGAATTGTAGCACGCCAGGCCTCCCTGTTCATCACCATCTCCCGGAGTTCACTCAGACTCACGTCCATCGAGTCCATTATGCCATCCAGCCATCTTATCCTCTGTCGTCCCCTTCTCCTCCTGCCCCCAATCCCTCCCAGCATCAGAGTCTTTTCCAATGAGTCAACTCTTCGCATGAGGTGGCCAGAGTAGTGGAGTTTCAGCTTCAGCATCATTGCTTCCAAAGAAATCTCAGGGCTGATCTCCTTTAGAATGGACTGGTTGGATCTCCTTGCAGTCCAAGGGACTCTCAAGAGTCTTCTCCACACCACAGTTCAAAAGCATCAATTCTTCAGTGCTCAGCCTTCTTCACAGTCCAAGTCTCACATCCATACATGACCACTGGAAAAACCATAGCCTTGACTAGACGGACCTTAGTTGGCAAATTAGTGTCTCTGCTTTTGAATATACTATCTAGGTTGGTCATAACTTTCCTTCCAAGGAGTAAGCGTTTTTAATTTCATGGCTGCAATCACCATCTGCAGTGATTCTGGAGCCCCCAAAATAAAGTCTGACATTGTTTCCACTGTTTCCCCATCTATTTCCCATGAAGTGATGAGATTGAATGCCATCTTCATTTTCTGAATGTTGAGCTTTAAGCCAGCCTTTTCACTCTCTTCTTTCACTTTCATCAAGAGGCTTTTTAGCTCCTCTTCACTTTCTGCCATAAGGGTGATGTCATCTGCGTATCTGAGGTTATTGATATTTCTCCCGGCAATCTTGATTCCAACTTGTGTTTCTTCCAGCCCAGCATTTCTCACGATGTACTCTGCATATAAGTTAAATAAGCAGGGGGACAATATACAGCCCTGGTGTACTCCTTTTCCTATTTGGAACCATTCTGTTGTTCATGTCCAGTTCTAACTGTTGCTTCCTGAGCTGCATACAGATTTCTCAAGAGGCAGGTTAGGTGGTCTGGTATTTGACCATAAATGGAATGGTATCTTTCTGGATTCACAATTCTATTCCATCGATCTGTATATCTCTCTTTATGCCACTGTATTAGTGTGAGTACTCCTTTGTCCTTCCTTTTAGAGATTGCTTTGGTTATTCTTGGTTCCTTACATCCATGGGAGTTTAAGATTGTCTTCCAAATTTTGCAAAAAGGGCAGTTGACATTTTGATGAGAATTGCATTGATTCATTTTGAGATTTTTTTGTATACCATGTTAGAGAATGTTCTAATGTTATTATTTTCCCTGTGGTTGTTCAATTTCTCAGCCCCACTTGTCTAAGAGACTGCTTTTTTCCTCCTTGTATATTCTTGCTTCCTTTGTCATAGATTAATTGACCATAAGTGTGTGTCCTTATTTTTGTGCTCTTTATTCTGTTCCATTAATCTATGCATTATTTCTTGTGCCAGTCCATACTGTTTTTATTGCTATAGATTTGTGGTATAGTTTGGAGTCAAGGAACATGATTTCTCCAGTTCTGTCCTTTCTCAGAATTATTTTGCTCTTTGGGATTTTTTCTGTTTCCATGCAAATTTAAAAATTATTTGTTTTAGTTCTGTGAAATACCCCCACTCTGCTGGTAGTTTGGTAGTGATTGCACAGAATCTGTAGATTGCCTTGGGTAGTATCGTCATTTTAACACTATTAATTCTTTCAATCTAAGAACATGGTGTATCTTTCCATCCATCTGTTTGTGTTAATTTATTTCATCGATGTCTTACAGTTTTCAGAATACAGATCTTTTGCCTCCTTATATAGATTTATTTTCCTAGGTATTTTAATTCTTTTTGATGCAATGGTAAATGGGATTATTTCCTTAATTTCTCCTTATGATTATTGTTAGCATACAGAAATGCAACAGATTTCTGTATAGATATAATAATAATTTTGATGTTAAAGTGTCCTTCACCATCTCCTGGAGCTTGCCGAAACTCATGTGCATTGAGTTGGTGATGCCATCCAACCATCTCGTCCTCTTCTCCTGCCTAGTTCTTTGTCTTCATGCAATAGACAAGCATAGCTCCCTGTCTGTGTGCAATAAAATGTTTTAAAAGTTAATGAATTTAATTAGTTCCCATTTGCTTATTTTTGTTTTTATTTCCATTACTCTAGGAGGTGGGTCATATATGATGTTGCTGCAGTTTATGTCAAAGAATGTTCTGCCTATGAACAGAGTTTCATCCAGGAGTTTTAAAGTCTCTGGTCCTACATTTAGGTCTTTAATCCATTTTGAGTTTATTTTTGTATATGATGTTATGAAGTATTCTAATTTCATTCTTTTATACATAGCTATCCAGTTTTCCCACATATTGTTTTTTTCTCCATTGTATATTTTTTCCTGCTTAACTAAAGATATGGTGCCCAGAGATGCATGGATTAATCTCTGGGCTTTCTAGCTTGTTCCATTGGTCTCTATTTCTGTTTCTGTGCCAGTACTATGCTGTCTTGAAGACTATAGCATTGTAGTATAGTCTGAAGTCAGGAAGTTTGATTCTTCCATCTCCGTTTTTCTTTCTCAAGATTGCTTTGGCTATTTGGGATCTTTTCTGTTTCCATACAAATTGTGAAATTTTTTGTCCTAGTTTTGTGAAAAGTGCCATTGGTAATTTTGTTGGGATTCCATTGAATCTGTAGATTGTGTTTTGTAATATAGTCATTTGCACAATGTTGCTTCTTCCAGTCCAAGAACATGATATATTTCTCTGTTTGTGTCACGTTTGCTTTCTTTCATGAGTGTCCTTTAGTTTTCTGTATGCAGATCTTTTGTTTCCTTAGGTAGCTTTATTCTTAGGTAAACTTAAAAGCTTTTGCATAGCAAAGGAAACCATAAACAAAATGAAAAGAAAATCTTCAGAATGGGATGAAATAATTGCAAATGAAGCAACTGACAAAGGATTAATCTCAAAAATATGCAAAGAGTTCATGCAGCTCAATATTACGAAAACAAACAACCCAATCAAAAAATGAGCAGAAGACCTAAACAGACACTTCTCCAAAGAAGACATAAAGATGGCCAATAAAGATATGGAAAAAATGTTCAACATTTCTTATGGTTAGAGAAATGAAAATCAAAGCTACAATGAGGAATCACCTCATACTGGGCAGAATGGCCATCATCAAAAAATTTACAAACAGTAAATGCTATAGATGATGTGGGAAAAAGAGAATCCTCTTGCACAGTTGGCAGCAATGTATATTGATAAAGCCACTATAGAGAACTGTATTGACATTTCTTAAAAACCTGGGGATAAAATACCATATGACCCAGCAATCCCACTGCTGAGCATATACCCTGAGAAAACCATAGTTCAAAAGACACATGTGCCTCAGTGTTCCCTAGCACTATTTATAATAGCAAGGACATGGAAGCAACCTAATTGTCCATTGACAGATGGGTGGATAAAGAAGCTGTGGTACATACATACAATGGAATATTACTCAGTCATAAAAAGGAATGAATTTGAGTCAGTGGTAGGAAGGTGGATGGACCTAGATCCTGTTATAGAGTGCAGTAAGTCAGCAAGAGAAAAACAAATATTGCACATTAACACATATATATGGAATCTAGAAAAATGGTACTGATGAACCTATTTAGTTAGTGTTAGCTCCTCAGTTGTGTCTGACACTTTGCAACGCCACAGACTGCAGCCCACCAGGCTCCTCTGTCCTTGGGATTTTCCAGGGAAAAATACTGGTGTGGATTGCCATTCCCTTCTCCAGAGGATCTTCCCAACCCAAGGATCAAACCCAGGTCTCCTGCATTGCAGGCAGTTTCTTTACCATCTGAGGTATAGGGGAGTGCTTGATGAACCTATTTACATGGTCCAAATAGAGATGCAGACGTAGAGGACAAACTTGTGGACACAATGGGGGAAGGAGAGGGTGGGACAAATTGAGAGAGTAGCGTTGAAACATACACATCACCATGTGTAAAATCAGATAGCCCGTGGAAATTTGCTGTATGATGCAGGGAGCTCAAATCCAGTGCTCTGTGAAAACCTAGAGGGGTGGGATAGGGTGGGGGTGAGGGGAAAGTTCAGTAGGGAGGGCACATATGTATACTTATGGCTGATTCACATTGCTGAATGGCAGAAACCAACACAACATTACAAAACAATTTCCCCAATTAAAAAACAAAACAAATCAGAATATAATAAAATACCCTAAGTGAAAGGTCACTTAGCTGGACACTTTATAAAATATATTATGCTAAGTAAGGTGAAGTTCACTGCCTAAGAGGAAGTTTTCTCATTGTTAAACAGTTCTGTTTTCACATTCTTATTCAGATCTATGTCTCTTTGTATTTTTTACATGTTGAAATATAGACTAATCTGGAAAAATACAGATAAAGTTTTCCTGTCCATTCCACCTGAAAGGCTTCATTCAGTTTCTCTAAATATGAATGATATTCAGTTTATCAGCTATTCCACCATGGACATAGTCTTTGGACTTCTCCCCGTCCTGACTGTTTTTTTTTGTTTTTTTTTTTTTTTCTGTACTGATCACCATTTTCAATGTCTCCTATAAATAGGAAGCTTAAAACCAGTCCTGTTACAAACATGGTTTAAACAGGGACAATCAATGAGATTTCATTGCTGCCCAGCCCCATTTATCATTATAGAGACAATTGATAGAGCATGCTGCATTCTGTAACCCTTGAACTTCATGCACTCATTTTCTCTGTCTCCACTTCTTTCATCAGCTAAGAAAAAAACCTCAAAAAGACTTCAGAGATTATTGAAGATGTGTTCTGAGAACCTTGAAAATCATATATAGACACCCATATAAACATGAGAGATTACATGTTTCACTGAGGTGTAAAATTTATTAGTCACTACCCTCACAGACATAACTCATTTTAATCCTGTTTGAAACATTACTTTTCTGTTGCATGATTTTTTAAAAACAGTTTTCTTTTTAGCTGTGGAAAGCCACATTAAAGAAAACTCCCAGTGGTCTCCCCTTTCCAAATGGAAAAGACATTTATATTCAGTTCTGTATTAGGAGTAAAAATATGTAGAGTTTCACCTACAAGTGAAACTTCACGTCTACTCTCTGCTTGTACTCTCTCTGCTACAACTTCTTCATGGTATATGGGAATCCTAGAATCCTGGAAATTTACCCAGTAGTGGTGAATCCCTCCACTTGGTCCCCTAACTTTCAGAGACTCCACTGGTCTCATGATTTTAAGAAAACAAAAGTAGATGTCTCTAAAAATCACACACACTCAAAAAACAGTAAAGAAAGCCTGCATTTTCTCTTTACTAGATAGTGTCTTTTATTCCCACCAGACTCTAAAATCATTGAGACCAGTGACCATCTTGAGATTAAATAAGTAGATATTTTAAAAGTTATTGTTGATTGAACCAAAAATGAAAATTACAAGTAAAAAGCATAAAACCAAGGACAGAAAAACACAGTCTACTGCAACAGTTAGAATTAGCTAAGTATAAGGAGGGAATATGAGAAATAATCACTTATAAGGCAATTCTTAATTACCTTAATTAAATAGATACAATGTATTATAAGGAAAAGAATACAGTTTTTGTTGTTAAAAAGTCCTTAAATATCAGAGCCTTATTGTTTTTTAGCCATTTGAACATAGACATGGTAACATACTCAGTAAATGATAGCAATTGTTTTGAATGAAAAGGAATAATGACCACCTTCTAGACAGATACTAGTAGACCTTGATTTAAAAGACTACACAAAACAGAACTGCAAATTTATTTCTTAAGTAGAGTCGACAGAAATTATTCTGTCATAATATACCACTGCTTTTTAAAATTACAAGACTAACATTTCAAGTGAGTGTAGGTTTTGAGGCTAGGAAACAGCAGGACATAGTAACCAGTAGCTTTTAGACAATAGACCAAACTAAAACAATCATAAACAAATAAATAAACATATATTTATAGATACCTATCTGTGAGATAAGATTCCTAATATATTTAGCTTCAGGAATAGTTCATTAGTGAGATCTAGATTTCATTCTACTTTGTTAAGTGTTTTAGAGACTCTCTGTGAAATATACAGTCAGACTTGAGTGCTTTCAAGGGATTGGTTGTAGGACCTCTGTGGATATCAAAATCTGTGGGTGCTCAAGTGCAGTATTAGCATATAACCTATGCATATCCTCCTATATACTTTAAATTACATCCAGGTTACATATAATACCTGATACAATGTAAATGATATGTAAATAGTTGTAAATACAATGTAAATACTGTGTAAATAGTTTCCTTTGCATGGCAATGGCAAATGCAAATTTTGCATTTTGGAGCTTTCTGGAAATCTATTTTCTGAATATTTTTGGTCCACAATTTATTGAATTCAAGGTTGTGGAACCCTGTGAATATCATACAGACAGAAATGGATCCAGTATACCAAACAGCTGGAAATGGGTAGAGCAATTGAGTGTACCTGGTGCTGTTTTTCTAATTTGCTTACTCTGGGCATTGTAACCTTGACTTAATCACTAGAAAATATACATATCCCATTCAAGGTAGGTGTCTGATAACATGTACAGTAACTACAGGGTTTCTTTAATTTGTGACTTTTTAAAGATGGCAAAACAGATCTTACATTAGGTGACAGAATGAAGTCTGATTGTAAACAACAACTATAATATACCTTAGGATTTTGATAAAATTTCAAATTTATTAAGAGATGTGAACATTGTTTTCTAAAATCTGAGGTTGGTCTTCTTTGAAAACCTGTTCTTTTTATTCTTTTGATTCAGTTCTGGCTTTGAAAGTGGTCTTGTTTTATTCCCTTCTGTACTATGATATAGTATCTAACCACAGTTACATACTTGGACTCCAGTTCTTAGCCTCTGCTAGTGGACTTACTCACAAGGCAGCCTTTATTACTTTTATTAATTGTTAGAGATGACTGCTTTCTCCTCTGAGATTGCTAGAATTCTGGCTATTTTATATTGATCAAAGTGAATTTCCTCTCTTTGCTCACAGGGCGCCCTCTTTATCCCTGCCCCGATGAGTGTGTTTTTTTATATGCCACCTGCTTTGCTGCACTGTACTTGGGAGAGGTGTGTTGAACATTTGAGACATCTTGTATCATAAGATCAGAAGACATTTTTGTGAAAATGTTGCCTAATAAACATTGTGAAAGCTGTTTGAGCAAGACACCAAAGACTAGATTATGCTGCACTGCAAACAACCCTCAAATCTCAGTGGCTTAAAATAATAAATGGTGCACGTCCATCTTT
Source organism: Nanger dama (assembly GCA_917880005.1). Taxonomy (NCBI): domain Eukaryota; kingdom Metazoa; phylum Chordata; class Mammalia; order Artiodactyla; family Bovidae; genus Nanger; species Nanger dama. The sequence continues at coordinate 20,025,935 of CAKJTW010000020.1, forward strand.
ATTGACTGGGAGCTGTGCTTATTCTAATCACTTAGAGATACAGGCAGATAGAGGCTTCATTTCAATATATACTTTCATAATCGCCACGTTAGAAAGGAAACATGGCATTGGGAGATTGTGTTCACCTATGGCTGATTCGTGTCAATGTATGGCAAAACAAATATAGTATTGTAATTAAAAAAATAAATAAATTTAATTACAAAGAAAAAAAATAAAAATAAAAATAAAGAAAGAAAAAAAAAAAAAGGAAACATGGCAACTTGCTCACTGACACTGAAGATTTCTGCTCCAAAGTGCTACATGCCACTTCTACTTATATTTTATTGGCCCAAACCAGTCAGCTGGCCACATTTGATATAAACAGGGAAGGAAGTAGGATCCATCACGTGTCCAGAAGTGTGGAAAACCAGACACAGAAAAGATGACAACTTTGAGTTGATAAGAGACAAGAGGCCTCGAGAGAGTAAGCAGCATATTCAAGCTGGTCTAATCTTATTAGCGCAGAAATGAGACAGGATCTTGAATGCAAGCTTATGGCACAACTCATGTCATTCTTGACTGAAATGGACTTAGGAAAGAGTCAGGCATAAATAGCCATAAGCTTCCAGAATGCTGATTTGGAACAATGGTTTGAGGATGCAGTGATGCACCATTCAAATAACGTGCTGCAAACTGGCTCGCAGGGAAATCAGTAGCAGATAAGGAAGCTAATGCATAATATCCAAAGATGAGAAGATCTATCTGAGCAAAACTTTGAATTGTCTATAGTGTTCAAAAGGAAAAGCCGAAATAAAACATGCATTGCAAAAAGCAGGTGCAGGGGACTATCACAGAGTCATAAGAATTCTGAACATGGAAGGACTCTTGGTTCTGCCTCTTCCCTCCATGGCTCCCATCACTTCTTCTACAGTCATCATAAACAGTGTCATTTTTCCTCAGAAAGAAGGATCACAGTTGAGAGAGATTCTCTTTAGTATGTTGCCAGAAGCTAATAACAATAAAGCATTAGGAAATATAATGTGAAATGAGTATAACCTTAATTAAAATGATCTCCTGTTATTAATCCTATAGTCAAAATAAAAGATTAATAGCACTTATTAATAGCACTCGCACTTTTTTCTGCCACTTTTAATGATCTTTGAAATCTTTCCAAACTATTCCTTTTTTTTTTTCTTGGTACTCACCAATGATGATGAATCAGATTAGACTTGCTAAAGTAGAAATGTTTACACTTCCTAAGAAGCTTCATGTTTCCCTCAATATTGGATGTGACATACTTGCCCTGTAATATATTCAGTTGGAATTGAATTCAAACTTGAAATGTGTTTACTTTTACATTCATTACACAAGCTTTAAAGAAGTTTGGCATCCACATGAGTGCATTTTCATCTCACTCAGATGGAAAAAAGAAGTTACCGCTCCTTAACTTGAAATCACACCTTTCATAAGATCAGTTTATTTTGTTTATAAGTGGAGCTTTTCCAAAAATAGCCAGTTGAATTTTTGCTAGGAATTGAGTATTTCTAATATCTTACTTATGGATTACTATTTTTACATGAGGTTAAGTGTTTAATTTTTTAAGTGTTTATAGAAACTGGAGATAATTTTAATGGTACAAAGATTATTTAGATAAAAGCAGAGACATTTAAAATTGTAATATAGTCAAGTATATCATTTGTATCACACTTGTTAATGTTTAAAATGCTGTGACAGCTTGCTGATTTTTCTAACAAAGTTAAACTGAATAATATTTATATCCATACATTCACGTTTAGACAAGAAGTAGTGGGAGGTCCGCTTTCTTTCTTTCTGAACAATTCTGTGCTTATTTTCTTTATATGCTAACACAAAATGTACTTTACTTCAGATGAAACAATTTTGTAACAGTTATTTGTAAAACAATTCCAGTTGGTTTATTTCAGAGTTCGCAGTATCAATTTTCTCTTCTCTCAAGAGCAGTTTTAAACACTGTTAGATATCTATTGCCTGCTATAAACCCTAAAAATGTTGTGATTTAAAACAAGGATCACTTTATTACTCATGAATCTGTGGATCAGAAATTTCAGGCAGAGCTCAGTGGGAATGGCTTATTTCATCTCACCCGGTGTTGACTGAGGTGGCCAACTGGGAGTGAAGGATTCAAGACAGCCTGACCAGCATTTCTGGGACCTTGGTGCTGAATGTCAGTAGGGCTTCTCCACCAAGTGTCTTTTTACACAGTGTCTCTTTTTACACAGTCTTTCATTTTTAGTTGCCTTGCCTAAGTTTCTTTACATGAAAAGTGAATTCTGAAGCAACAAAAATTAGAAATTTCAAGACCTTTGAAGATATTGGCTCATAATCATATTGGGTCACTTCCATCATATTCTTTTGGTCAAACAAGTCATGGATTCAAGGAGAAAGGAAATAAGACTCCACTCCTTGATAGCAGGAATGAGACAGTCACCTTGTAAGAAGGTACATGAGAAAGGAGGGATTGTTGTAGCCATTTGTGAAACAATACACCACAAACACAGATGAATGAGTTTCTAAGACTACTGCTATCTGCTCCTTTGTCAAAATTTTATAGCCTAGCATTTTACTGTGGGAAAATTTGTATCTTTGTGCTTTTGGGGGAGCTATTAAAAGTCTTATGTCTCAGTAAATTAAAATGAACAGTTCATCATCTTCTCTTTCAAATCTCTGGCACTTTTAATGTGATTTGGAGTATCCTTCATAAAATAGATGCATATGGGGACTCACTCTGATACTGCTAAATCAGAGGCATTTATTCTTCAAACAAATTCTAGGCACTGGATATACAAATAAAGCTGAATCAGCGATGTTTTTTATTCCATGTTATTTTACTTGTTGGATATAACTTTCCACTCCTTTGAACTGATTCTGTGCATTCATAGCCTTGTCATGGCCCATAGGGGTGGAGTATATTTCTCTGTCCCTCTGAGTCTGAGCTTGTCCGTGTGACTTGCTTTTGCTAAAAGGAGCCTGAAAGTGGAAGTTAGTCACTTAGTTGTGTCTGACGCTTTGCAACCTTTTGGACTGTATCCAGCCAGGCTCCTCTGTCCATGGAATTCTCCAGGCAAGAATACTGAAGTGGGTTTCCATTCCCTTCTCCAGGGGATCTTCTCTATCCAGGAAGATCTCCTGCAGTGCAAGCAGATTCTTTACCATCTAAGCCACCACGGAAGCCCCAGAGGAGGTTAGCTGGTGTGATGAAAACAGTAGAACAGTAGCACAAAATGTGCTTGTCAGGGGGCTTGAGTTATTTATTTTTTCCTCTGTCACCATGAGTACCTGAGCCTCAGGGGTAGGATACATAGAGCCGTAAGCAACAGGACAAGCCCAGCTGGACCCATAGCTTGAAAAACTGGCCAGTAGAGCCAGTTTAGGCCAACCAACTACCAGGTGACTCAGAAATATGAGATACATGGTTATTATTGTTCATCTCTGAGAATTTGTGGTTCTTTTTCTACATACAAAATCTGCTTGAGACAAGTAATAAACTATCTTCAGGAAGAAACATATGTTAGCAGACAATTGTACTATAATGTAGTACATACAGCAATAGAGAGCCCATAAAAGAGCTCCAGCTTTGATAAAAAAGATGTGGTACATGTATACAATGGAATATTACTCAGCCATTAAAAAGAATGAAATAACACCATTTGCAGCAACACAGATGGGCCTAGAGTGTGTCATACTGAGTAAAGTAAGTCAGACAAAGAAGGAGAAACAGTGTATGACATTCCTTATATGTGGAATCTAAACAGAAATGATACAAATGAACTTACAAAACAGAAAGAGACTTAACAAATGAACTTATGGCTGCTGAGGGGGAAGGGATAGTTAGGGACTTTGGGAAGGTCATATACACACTGTCATATTGAAAATGGATAACCAACAAAAAGGCCTATTGTATAGTACATGGGACTCTGCTCAGTGTTACGTGCTAGCCTCAATAGGGGTTGAGTGGAGAATGGCTACATGTGTATGTATTGCTGAGTGCCTTTGCTGTTCCCCTGAAACTACCACAACATTGTTAACTGGCTATATACCAACACAAAATAAAAAGTTTAAAGTTTAAAAAGAAAATAGTTAACCAGTGGAAAAAAAAAAAGCATCTTTTTTTTTTTTTCCTGAGTGTGTGAGTGTTTTAGTGGGGGCATGAGGAAGATGTTCTAGAAAAAGGTGAAACAAAATTGAGTCTTAAAGAATAAAAAAATGGATATTTGAGAGTTTACTGAGGAGAAGAAAATATTACAAGTTAAAGTTTAGTGTGAGCAAAGCTACGCTCAATTAGTAAAGAATATACCTGCAATGCAGGACACCCCAGTTTGATTCCTGGGTCAGCTGGAGAAGGGATAGGCTACCCACTCCAGTCTTCTTGGGCTTCCCCTAGTGGCTCATTTGGTAAAGAATCTGCCTGCAATGCAGGAGACCTAGGTTCAATTCCTGGGTTGGGAAGATCCCCTGGAGAAGGGAACAGCTACCCATACCAGTATTCTGGCCTGGAGAATTCCCTGGACATAGGAATCTGTCAGGCTATAGTCCACGGGGTTGCAAAGAGTTGGACATGACTGAATGACTTTCGCTTTTTTTCAAAGGCATGGGGTAAGCCCAAACGTGGTGTGAAGAAAACTACAGAAACATTTCATTATTCCCTAAAGTTTAATAAGTGACAGTCCTGATTTATCCAGAAACTCTAACACTTAAATCGGCTTTTAATGGAGTCTAAATTTTAAGAGATTTCTAAACTGATCGTAACTAGGATTGACTTGATTTTTGTTACTCTGGCTAAAACATTTTAGAATATATGCTCTACTGAAAGTAATATGAGCACTTTCATTGTTTCTGCCTGTGGAAATAATGAAATTACTTTTCAAAGATTTCAATTGCACAGCTAAAAAGGGCACAGATGGTAAAAGTAAATGTGACAAACATGGTCAACTGAAAATTAATAAGTCCCTTGGACTGCAAGGAGATACAACCAGTCCATTCTAGAGATCAGTCCTGGGTGTTCTTTTGAAGGAATGATGCTAAAGCTGAAACTCCAGTACTTTGGCCACTTCATTTGAAGAGTTGACTCATTGGAAAAGACTCTGATGCTGGGAGGGACTGGGGGCAGGAGGAGAAGGGGATGACAGAGGATGAGATGGCTGGATGGCATCACCGACTCGATGTATGTGAGTTTGAGTGAACTCTGGGAGTTGGTGATGAACAGGGAGTCCTGGCGTGCTACGATTCATGTGGTCGCAAAGAGTCAAACACAACTGAGTGACTGAACTGAACTGAACTGAATACTACACTGCCTGGTATTTTTTTTTTTTTTTTTAGTATTTTATTTTACTTTATTTTTAGTTAAATTTATTTATTTCTTTAATTACAATACTGTATTTGTTTTGCCATACATTGACATGAATCAGCCATTTTATAGAGAAATTATAGGTCATCTTCCTTTTGAATAGTAGTTTTTTTTTTTAAAAAGGTTTATAAAATAAACTATTTTAGCTATCATTATAAAGCTATTAGAGTAGGGATACCTTTTAGAACTATTGGTAATGTGTTTGTTCCATAAGCATAATTTTCATATGATGTTTTTTAAAGACAGTCTTACCTTTCTTCAGAGCTATAATTCAGCAAACGATTCCTATTCTAATCTGAATTTTAGAATTGAGGGAGCCTTTCACCATCTTTTATTACTATTTAGACCTTAGGTAATTTTCTCACCCTGTCCTCTACTAGTCATGAGAACTTGGACACGTTTCTAACCCTCTTTATACCTCAGTGCCTTCATCAGTAAAATGGGGAACTAATTCTTACCATGTACGGAGACCTTGTGGTGGTTGAATGAGGTCTTGCAGTGTTCTGGGTGGCACATGGCAAGTATCCAATAAATGTTCGCCACTGTTATTTTACTAACAGTAATGACATAACAATTGCATTTGCTCAGTCTCCCAGTCATGTCTGACTCTTTGTGGCCCCATGGACTGTAGCCTGCCAGTCTTCTCTGTCCATGGAATTTTCCAGGCAAGAATACTGGAGTGGGTTGCTATTTCCTACTAGACGATCCTCCCAGCCTGGGATTGAAGCCATCTCTCTTATATCTCCTGCATTGGCAAGTGGATTCTTTACATCTAGTGCCACCTGCACGGTTCTTAGTTGCTCAGTCATGTCCAGCTCTTCATGACCACATGGACTGCAGCATGCCAGGCTCCTCTGCCCATGGGGATTATCTAGGCAAGAATACTGGAGTGACTTGCCATGCCCTCAATAATTACCATTTGTTAATCTAAACAAGAGGCCTAGAGAGTTAAAGAACTTGGCCAAAATTGTGTGTTTTAGCAGCTTCAGAACCTGAAAGAGGTTGTGGTTACTGAGTCCCGTCTGAAGAAGACTACCTCTCACATGGATTTTTCAAGAAGTTCGAGATGAAAGTGAGGAATAATTCTGGAAACCACTTCCTGGTGAAACTGCCTTACACAATAAAGGACACAAGTTACCAAATGTAAATATCAAAACGGTGGGTAATTATCCATTTATATATATAATATATATCATCAAACCCAACATTAACTCAAATAATTACATTACAATTAAACTTTTCTTTCTGGGAGTTCTCCATTTATGATGAGCAATTTCATTTGCCGTTTCAAGACTTTTGGTCCAATTCCAACAAAAGAGGTAGAAAATTTTCACATAAAGCTATCAGACCACTTACAAAAGTTAAACAAAAAGGTCTGTTCTTTAACGGAAAAAATGTAGCTGTTGGCATGTGGAGTTTTATCCAAACGACTGCACACAGCCCTACTTCAATTTTGTTATAAAAGTAAAATTAGAAAAGCTAAACATTAAATTATATAAAGCAATCGAAGCTGATTTAATGTCATCAGAAGACAGCACAAAATGGAGGAGACTACGGTTCTGGGCTTAGCTGCCTCTGTGCTGAATAAAACATCAGCCCTTCAACCACGCACCTACACACTCTCAGCTGTACCTGCTAAAACTCACTTTCACTCATTAGCTATCTTTTCAGGGGATGCCAGTTTAGGGACACATATGTTTCCTATTACCAACAATAAATTAATGGGGCCTATGTGGTAATACGATAGCAAAATTCAGTAAAAATTCTATTTGAACTTAATTCTGTGGGATATGAACATAACTCACCAAGGAGTACTCTGATCTACAGTGAAGAATAATTTGCCTACTGCTCTGGTTTGCAATTAATGAAAGTCCTCAGGAAATCCCAATTTCTGATTAAAGAGAGTTGATTATGATTAATGTATCCAAATTAACTGCCAAAAGGAAGCCACCTCATAATTATCTACATTGTTCCTCCAATTTTAAATTCCTAAGGCTACTCATATCTATGCCCTTTTCTCTAATCCTTAAAGATATGTGTTTTGCTTTTTAACTTTTGATTAGCAAGATGATTGTCCTTTGTTTCTGCACATAAAAAATATTCAAGGTCTTATGAATTTTCTCCCTCCCTTCTTTTTGTAAAAAGGGTATCACTGGTATTTCCAGCAAGTTGCATAAACCTAGGCGGCAACTTCCAGTGCCTTTGATCTAACCTTACAAGCACTGCCTCACTCCAGAGTCCTTACTTTTACCCATTTTTCTGTCCTGTCTTCCCTGGCACTTGGTTGTCCTTTTAGGGGGACAAAAGACTTATTTTCAGACAGATATTGCTTGAAGGGCTACTAATTTCATCTTTCAATATAGTTCCCTAAGTAATTATATAAGTAAGTACATTCTTGCAGACCACAGTTTTGTAGCATTCTACATACTTGCAGTTTTCAGTGTATTTGCAAATATTTCTGTGAGAAGTTTGGAAATGTTGCCTCAAAGTTTGTTAACTGCATGCTGTTTTCAACTGCAAGTCTTCCAAGTACAGTATTCATGTTAGAAACTACCCTAGTCAAACCACATACATATTTTAAAAGCATCAGGAGGTTATTATTTGTAAACTATAGTAGTTAGAGTAGAAGTTAGTCAACAGAATTAATATTCACTTCTCCAAATAATTTGGTTGGCATACAGAATGTTTTTCTCCTACAGAAATTCCTTTCAATACTTGCTATATTTCTATACTAATATATTTCACAAATATTATCCAGTATTACTGTAGAAAACTTAAAAAAAACAGATAAAAAATTCAACTAGAATCCCATTTTCTAGGCAGACTCCCCAATAACATTTTGGTATTTTGTCACACAAATATTTTTTAATTGAAATATAGTTGATTTATAATCCTGTGTTAGTTTCAGGTATGTAGCAAAATGATTCAGTTATAGACACACATATATTTTTTTCTCAGATTCCTGTATACTTTTGTATTTCAAAAATGTATGCATATATATTTCATTTAAAAACAAGATTATAGCATTGCTGTATAGATTACATTTAAACATTTTATAATATATATTGGGTCTTTATAGCAATGTATCTATATATTATTTTAATGGGATATATAAGATTTCATTGCATAAAGTGCCATTATTTATGTTGATTCTGCTGTTTTTCCATTTAGAAGAACTGTAAGGGACATCAACACAGTAAAATCTTCATAAACAATTATTTCCTAGGAAATGTTTAAAACTGAATTTCTAAGCACAAGATTTGCTTTTGCATTGCATAAAGTGCCGTTATTTAGGTTGATTCTGTTGTTTTTCCATTTAGAAGAAGAATTGTAAGGGACATCAACATAGCAGAATCTTCATAAAATTAAGCAATTATTTCCTAGGAAATAGTTAAAACTGAATTTCTAAGGAATGCAAAGATGCTTCTGAAAAAAGGGTATTCCAATGTGTACTGCCAACGGTATGTGAGAATCCCTATTTAATAGTCTCATAAATGATGGAGATTATTTCAAGCATTGAACAATTTTATAGGCTTTACATCTCATTTTCAAAAATGAGCATTCTTTTGGTTATAAGCTTTAATAAAATGTATTGATCACCTATATTCCTTTTGTAAATTTCCTGCTAGTGTCCTTTAACTTTATTATTTTCACTGTAGTATCTATCATTCTCTTATTATTTTTCAAGAGATCTTTACTTTCCACTTGTCTTTTATAGATATTGTAAATATTGATGTTTACTTTTAAACTTTGTTTCTATTATTTCTTCTATCAGTATTTAAGCATGCTCACGTACTTAAATCTACCAATTATTCCCATTATCTTCAAATTCCATTATTCTCAACTGCAGTTCCAAACTCACTTCCAGCTACTTCATTCCAAAACCCAACCTGAAGACTTGTGCAGAGTTTGCAACTTGCAAATATAAGTTACCAGAAAGATGCTGCCTTCCAGAGGCACATAGGAAGGTGTACAGACGAGAAGGTGAGCAGGGAAAAGGTGTCCTTTCTTCATAATGGCAACACTTTTGGGGGACAGGAAAGCTTGAAAGTTTAGCATTTGTCAGTCGATGAAAACTATAAAAATGTAAATTCCAGAAAAACTCAAATGCTGCGTCATTTAAGTGAGAATCTCTGATATCAGAAAGCAGTCATTGCACTGGAGATCGTATAGGATGCAGCAGCGCGGCACCCTAAGTAAGGAAGAGCGTTAGATGAAGAAGAGGATCCGAACGGGAGCAAGGTGGAAGCAGCGTATTCAACCGTTCTTGTCAGTGTTTCACCCATTTCTTGAGGTGAGCCCGAGTAAAAATTAACAACAGACAGGGTTACAGAATACCTTAAATCCACTGCGTCTATAATAACTTTTATGCTACCAGCTTCCCCCAGGGCTCAGCAGTAAAGAGTCTGCCTGCAGTGAAGGGGACGCAGGAGGTGCAGGATCAGTCCCTGGGTAGGGAAGATCCCCCGGAAGGGGAAATAGCAGCCCACTGTAGTATTCTTGCCTGGAAGATTCCATGGACAGAGGAGCCTGGTAAGCTAAATACTCCATGGGGTCACAAAGAGTCAGACACGACTGAGTATGCACACACACACACACACACACACACACATGCTGCTGCTGTTGCTGCTGCTGCTGCTGCTAAGTCGCTTCAGTCGTGTCCGACTCTGTGTGATCCCATAGATGGCAGCCCACCAGGCTCCCCCGTCCCTGGGATTCTCCAGGCAAGAACACTGGAGTGGGTTGCCATTTCCTTCTCCAATGCATGAAAGTGAAAAGTGACAGTGAAGTCGCCCAGTCGTGCCCGACTCTTAGCGATCCCATGGACTGCAGCCCACCAGGCTCCTCCGTCCATGGATTTTCCAGGCAAGAGTACTGGAGTGGGGTGCCATTGTCTTCTCCGCACACACATGCTAACTAGTCATAAATTGTATCATTTTTTATTCCAGAACAAGTATTTTGATTAATCTTGATATAAAGAGTGCTTCTGGGTATTGTTACATTATAAATATTTATGAGACCCCCACCCATTATTAGAACCTGGATTTTGGTGCCTAGAGTTTGCTAAATCAGTAAGAACCACCAATTATGGAAAGGTGTTTTATTTATTTATTTATTAACTTTATTTTTTGGACAAGCCAAGTGGCTTGTGGGATTTTAGTACCCCCATCAGGGATTGAACACTGGTCATGGCAATGAAACCTCTGAGTCCTAACTATTGGGATGTCAGGGAATTCCCCAGAAAGGGGATTTGATGAAGATTAGGGCACAAGTCTGGGTGTATTGTCTGTAACACAAGCACAAAATTAAGCACCTCAGGGAGAAATGTAAACAGTATTTCATGCATATTTATTTACTTCTTTATTTTCCATATTACAATTTGGAGATGCATCACTGAGATATTTCTAAAATACTGAAGACTGCCAGAAACAGGAAATGTATATCTGGAAAATGCAACTTTATTACCCAACAAGGTGTTCACTATTCAGTCCCCAGAGTTGTCATTATTTCTAAAATTTTAGAAATCAACTTTATATTGATAATATCTTCTCAAAAAGGATAGCCATAAATAAATTATTCCACCACTAGAATTAATGAGATGATAATGAATAATGGGTAATATTAAAATCTACTTTGTAATATATTCAGTGAATCAGTGTTACATCTGTCACCAAAACAAACTAGAAATACCCACCTAATGTAGCCATCTATTTTCCCCCCTGTTTTTCTCTTGTTTTGTTTGAGGAGGGAAAATGCCAATGCCTAAGTATCTGGAGCTTCATCAGCAAGTCACTGTCAAAGAAATTAATGAAGAAAGAAATGCAGGAACCTCTTTTTTCCTAGTTTCTTCTTCTGTAAAATGAGAAAATAACAATATCAATCTTATAGGATTGTAACAAGGGTGAAAGAGCTTGTAATGGTGAGTGACACTTTGGAATATCAACAATATTAGCTATTATTATCATCATCTCATCATCATCATTTTTGCCTTTATCTGAGTTCTTCATAAAGAGAATTAGATGAGCTATGGGCAAATGCTTAAATGAACTGTATGACTTCAGAAATCCAGGTGAGAGTGACAAATGAAAGGAATCCGGGAGAAGAAACCGGCAATGCGAGGATGCTTCATTAAGTTGGCCACTTAATACGTGCAGGCGATTGGTGTTTGATCTAACAGGACCACCTGGGAAGCAGTGGAAAAAATCCCCTGGGATCCTCTGCAGACAGGGGAGGAGACTGTTGTTTCATTGCTAAGTCACGTCCGACACTTTTGTGACCCCATGGGCTGTAGCCTGACAGGTTCCTCTGTCTGCAGGTGTTCCCAGGCAAGAATACTGGAGTGGGTTGCTATTTCCTTCTCCAGGGGATCTTCCTGACCCACTGCTTGAACCCAGGCCTCCTGCATTGATAGGTGGATTCTTTACCACTGAGCCACTTTGGAAGCCCATGGGAGGGGATAGAGAGCATATGTCTACGGGCTTCCATCCTTGACTGGTTAATGTGTGTCCGCCACAGAGTATTAATTCTCATATACTTTCAGATTGTACAAATATCAGCGTCAAGCAGATCACCATGATCCCACGCAGCAAAGCCGTAGATAAGGAGGGAGGAGGCTACAGTATAGACTTGAGATGAGGCAGTGTCAGGAGACACCTACAGGAAGCTGGGCAGACTCTGTATAGGACTTGCACTGCCCAGAGGCCACAGTAAGAGCCAGGTGAGGCCTGGAGAATTTTCTGTGGTGCCCAGAAGATACATAATATAATTATTATCATCATTGTCACTGTCAACATCATCATCGTTTCAGTTCAGTTCAGTTCAGTCGCTCAGTCGTGTCCAGCTCTTTGCAGCCCCATGAATCACAGCACGTCAGGCCTCCCTGTGCATCACTAACTCCCGGAGTTCACTCAGACTCAGGTCCATCGAGTCAGTGATGCCATCCAGCCATCTCATCCTCTGTCGTCCCCTTCTCCTCCTGCCCCCAATCCTTCCCAGCATCAGAGTCTTTTTCAATGAGTCAACTCTTCGCATGAGGTGGCCAAAGTACTGGAATTTCAGCTTCACTATCAGTCCTTCCAAAGAAATCCCAGGGCTGATCTCCTTCAGAATTAACTGGTTGGATCTCCTTGCAGTCCAAGGGACTCTCAAGAGTCTTCTCCAACACCACAGTTCAAAAGCATCAATTCTTCAGCACTCAGCCTTCTTCACAGTCCAACTCTCACGTCCATACATGACCAGTGGAAAAACCATAGCCTTGACTAGACAGACCTTAGTTGGCAAAGTAATGTCTCTGCTTTTGGATATACTATCTAGGTTGGTCATAACTTTTCTTCCAAGGAGTAAGCGTCTTTTAATGTCATGGCTGCAATCACCATCTGCAGTGATTTTGGAGCCCAGAAAAATAAAGTCTGACACTATTTCCACTGTTTCCCCATCTATTTCCCATGAAGTGTTGGGACCAGATGCCATGATCTTAGTTTTCTGGATATTGACCTTTAAGCCAACTTTTTCACTCTCCTCTTTCACTTTCATCAAGAGGCTTTTTAGTTCCTCTTCACTTTCTGCCATAAGGGTGGTATCATCTGCATATCTGAGGTTATTGATATTTCTCCCAGCAATCTTGATTCCAGCTTGTGTTTCTTCCAGTTCAGTGTTTCTCATGATGTACTCTGCATAGAAGTTAAATAAGCAGGGTGACAGTATACAGCCTTGACGTACTCCTTTTCCTATTTGGAACCACTCTATGGTTCCATGTCCAGTTCTAACTGTTGCTTCCTGACCTGCATACAAATTTCTCAAGAGGCAGGTCAGGTGGTCTGGTATTCCCATCTCTTTCAGAATTTTCCACAGTTTATTGTGATCCACAAGCATCCTATCTGTAATTACCAGAACTTACTATTATTTACAAAATAAATCTAAAAGGCTAGATTATCTTAGGTCAGTTTTTAATAATACTTTTAGGAAAACAAGTTGTTTTCAGTTACATAGTCTTTGCTCTTGTAATGTCCGAATAGTCGTGTCCATTCTCATGCCTCATGTCGCCTTTCTTCTTTCTCAGAGCTGCCATTTTGGGGCTAGAATATATTATGTCATACCACGCACATTTTATCCTTCTTGAGTTCTCTCTTTTCTCACAGTGTTTCTGAAAGTGAGTTTCACCAGCTGTCACCTAACTGCATTTCCTAAAATACATATTTCATTTCATTAGTCTACTCCTCCAAACAAAATAGGACTCTCCACAATCTGGCCTTAAAAGTAAGTAAGTAAGTAAGTAAACTACTTACCAGCTCAACTGAAACTCTGCTGGTGAAGCAGTAGAGTATATCTTCCAATCTCTGGACTTTTGGACTTTCCCTAAATCAAGCTTAGGTATGCGGTCTTCCATTTGTCACATGACCTTGGTAATTTGAGGAGCTAAATCCTAACTTAACACTTCTCAGGATGTTTCAGATTTTTCGTTCACAATGAAAAATCTATAGTTTTTCCTAGACTGGCTTTTGCTCTCCAGTCTAGAAAAATCTGTTAATTACCCAGAGCACTTATCATTGGTATCATTTATTTAGAAATCACAGATATGTTGATTTATGGTATATCTTCTGAGCTATGATTTGAATAGCTGTTTTTATATTGAAAGCATTCAATCCATTATATTTAATACAGTTATGGACAGGGCCTGTGACTTAATTTTCTTCGTGATTCCCACAACATAGCAAGTATCTAGGTACTGGATTTTTATTCCTGATGTCAGTGGGTTCCAGGGTTCTCCCACCTTGACACTATTATTTTGTGCTGGATAATTCTTTATTGTATGGCTGTCCTATGCATTATAGGAGGTTTGGCAACACCCTGGAAACTGTTTATAAGATCCAGTGGTACCCTTCAGTTTATGACAGCCAAAAATATTTCAACACATAGCAAAATGCCCCTGGGTGGATTCATCCTACACTGAGAACCAGTGAATTACATGAAAAATGAGTAATATTCAGCATTTGATGAGGGTTTGATCCAAGAAAAGCTATATTTACTCGTTAGATGTGAGTTGACTGTACTTCTCTTGTTAGTCTCTCAGTCATGTTTGACTCTTTGCAACCTCACGAAAGTAGCCTGCCAGTCTCCTCTGTCCCTAGGATTTTCCAGGCAAGAATACTGCAGTGGGTAGCCATTCCCTTCTATAGAGAATCTTCCCAAGCAAGCGGTGAGACCCAGGTCTCCCACACTGGCTGGCAGATTCTTTACCATCTGAGCCACCAGGAAGCCCCTCTTAGTCAGACTTTATTAGGATACATGAGTTTTTTGTCTACAATCCTCCACACAGATTGAATGATTGGCATTTTTATGCTTTCCTTGGCTCCTCTTTCTCTCTTGATCACCTAAGTTTTTTTATCAAGCTGTGTTTCAGCCTAATTAAGACTCCTTATCACCTACCCAAAGGTGTTCACTAGCAACTACTATTAGAAATGGACTGGAACGGAATATAAAACCAATGTCTAGTAATATATGTTAGATTATATGTCATCCCTCACATCTAATCAATTGCTAAGCTTTAATAATTTTATTCCCTCAATATCTTTCACATCTTTTGCCTGAACTCCATTCTTACTGAATTGCTCTGTTTCGCTCCACTGTCATGTCTCATTGAGGTTGCCACCCTACTTGATGACCCTGGTACTTCTGTATGGGGAGTGAAAATCAGATATGATCTGCCACAAAAGAAGAAATATCTGGGGGATTTGTCTTAAAGCTTCATGTGCTTAAATTTTTTAAAATACATTTTAGGTTAGAGATTAGAAACTTTTTCCAAAAGGTTTTTACTCAAATTTTACTAATAAAATATCAATTGTCCATATAAATAATTTTTATTGTCAATAGTAGTAGTAGAATATGAGTAATATCGACTATGGAGAAGGCAATGACACTCCACTCCAGTATTCTTGCCTGGAAAATCCCATGGACCGGGGAGCCTGGGGGCTGCAGTCCATGGAGTCGCTAAGAGTCAGACACGACTGAGCAATTTCACTTTCACCTTTCACTTTCATGCATTGGAGAAGGAAATGACAACCCACTCCAGTGTTCTTGCCTGGAGAATCCCAGGGACAGGGGAGCCTGGTGGGCTGCCGTCTATGGGGTCGCACAGAGTCGGACACGGCTGAAGTGACTTAGCAGCAGCAGCAGCAGCAATATCGACTGTACTGTTTGCCCACATAGTAGATTTACAAATATATGTAAATATATAGTTTAGGATAGCCTATTTGTTAGGGTTGTAATAATCTGGCCTTATTTGGAGCTTTCCTAGGTGAGGAATGCAGCATAGAGAACCTCTTCAAACAGAAAAAAAAAAAAAAAATAGAAGTAGGGAGTTCCACTCTCAGTTAGTTTGTACTAGATTGACTAGACTTCATGGCTTTCCTTTAAACAATCAAACAGCCATGGAAGCAAAAATATCAAATGCAGTAAATACAGAGAAAGCTGATCCCAGCAGAGAATGAAGCTACTTTCACCCCTGAGTGTATTTACTGCAGGTGGGTACCCAGGCAGTTAAAGAAATGTGCCTGACATAGGCAGAGAAGCTTTTCTGGGAGCAGCAAAACCCAGCCAGGCTTTTATTAGGTGCACATGGGCTGGCATGGGAACTTGAATCTGCAAGCATCTCAGACACAAGATACAGGGAGAGTCACTGAAAAATGGTATGTGATGATGTCTTCTTTTTCTGCTTAAAATATTGGGTTGGCTAAAAAGTTCATCCTGTTTTTCCATAACATCTTATGGACAAATGTGAATGAACTTTTGGCCAGTGCAGTTGTTGTTCAGTTGCTAAGTTGTGTCCAGCTCTTTGTGACCCCATGGACCGCAGCACACCAGGCTCTCATGTCCTTCCCCATCTCCCATTGTTTTGCTCAAACTCATGTTCATTGAGTCAGTGATGTCATCCAACCATCTCATCTTCTGTCTCCCTCCCTCTCCTCCTGCCCTCAGTCTTTCCCGGCATCAGGGTCTTCTCCAATCAGCTGGCTCTTCGCATCAGGTGGCCAAAGGACTGGAACTTCAGCTTCAGCAACAGTCCTTCCAGTGGATATTCACAGTTTATTTCCTTTAGGATGGACTGGTTTGATCTCTTTGCTGTCCAAGGGACTCTGAAGACTCTTCTCCAGTGCCAGAGTTCAAAAGCATGAATTCTTTGGCACTCAGCCTTCTTTATGATCCAATTCTCACATCTGTACATGGCTACTGGAAAAACCATAGCTTTGAGTATATGGACCTTTGTCAGCAAAGTGATATTTGTGTTTTTATTATGCTTTCTACTAGGTTTGTCAAACCTCATATATCAACTGAAACTCCAACACTTAAATGATAATGTCCTTTCATATTTGACCCTTCTTACCTTTCCATGTCCACACTCACACTTCTCACCCAGCCATAATGAACTAAGTCTGAAAGGCATATGTCCTATGCTGAGTATACTGCAGCCTGCAAAACTCAGGGGATGCCTCATGGGCTGACTTCAGAAGTTCTCCCAGAGATGCAAGCATGACAGCCCTGACTTGGGATTTCTAAACGTGTCTTCTCTAGCTCTATGTGGACCAATGACTTTTCTTCATTTAGTACCGCTCATCACCCTTCTTCAGCCAATTCTTATTCATATTTCAGGATGAGTTATTGGTGGCTTCTTCCAGAGAATTTTTAACCCCTGAAATCAGGACTAAACATTTCTCTCTGTGCTTCTATACACCCTGAATCCCCATCATAGTCCTTAGCACACTCTTTGTTAAATTGCTTTCCATCAGCCCCTAAGTCCTGTGAGTACAGGAAAACTACATTTCTAACCACTGCTGTAGGTGAGAATTTAGCATAGTATCTGAGAACTCTTAGGGGATCAATAAATACTTTCTAAATGAATGTTTGAATGAATTTCATGTTCATGTTTGGAACATATAGCAGTTCATACAGGAAATTATAGAATCAATTAGAAACTAACATGCTGTTCAGGTTTTCCCCAATAGTCATATTTCAGATTGATATGATGAAGTGATATAGGATCATAGACAATTAGAGCTAAGAGCTTAGAAATCAATGAAGACAGCATTAGAATTCAACAGAAGGGCAAACAACCCCACCTTTTCAAGTTAATGCATTGTTAAGGTTATACTCTAACAGAAATACTTCAAAAGTTTAAGTTCTTGATTTAATGGTCTTGAACTATGATTTGTATCAGTTTGTACAATCCATAGTTTCCAGGAAGAAGTAGGACCTGCAGGAGCTTGTAGAACTGGAGACAGGACACATACCAAGCAAATGAGGACAGCAGCTCTAGTCTTACTTTCAAACTTGAGGAAACATACTTTTATACTGGTTTGCACCTGAATTTCCTGAAGTGTCTCTAGCTGAGGAAACAAAAGAAGATGCTGTTCTGAAGTCAGGGAAGTTTCAAACCAGTACTGTTGTTGTTGTTCAGTTACCCAGTCGCATCCGACTCTTTGTGACGGCAGCACGCCAGGCCCCCTGTCCCTCCCCTCACCAGCTCCTGGAGTTTGCCCAAGTTCATGTCCATTGCGTCAGTGATGCCATCCAGCCATCTCATCCTCTGAGGCCCTCTTCTCCTTCTGCCCTCAATCTTTCGCTCAAAGCAGTTTGTCAGTTATTAAAATGCTTTCTTTTTTGTCATCAGGTAATAGTAAAGCACCAGTGTTTATTACCACACTTTTTCCATTTCCTCTTCCAAAAATTTTTCATCTCTTTTCTCTTAGTCCTCTCTTCTTCCACCATTTTCTCTCTCTTCTTCTTCCCTACCTCATCCCTCTCTCCCTCCCTCCCTCTATCCGTCTCTCCCTTCCTTTCTCTATTTCTTTCTCATTTTCTTTATAGTTCACTTAATTCATGTTTAGGTAATGCTGGATTAGATCCATGGTTCATTTTCTACTCTTAAAATTGTTATTTAATATGATTTTTCTTGAAAAAACTTTGCTCTGTAGACTCTTGTTAGCCTAAGAAGCTGCTAGAGTGTCTTCTACAGAGGTTAAACTAAAGTAAAATTTTCCTTATTGTCTGAATCTGTTCTTCAAATTTTTGATTTGCATCTCTAACTATAATAAATATTTGAGCAAACCTACACTCTGTAACATAAAATACAGGTATATTTATCACAATAAACTGTGGGAAATTCTGAGAGAGATGGGAGTACCAGACCACCTGACCTGCCTCTTGAGAAATCTGTATGCAAGTCAGGAAGCAACAGTTAGAACTGGACATGGAACAACAGATTGATTTCAAATAGGAAAAGGAGTACGTCAAGGCTGTATATTATCACCTTGCTTATTTAACTTTTATGCAGAGTACATCATGAGAAATGCTGGACTGGAAGAAACACAAGCTGGAATCAAGATTGCTGGGAGAAATATCAATAACCTCAGATATGCAGATGACACCACCCTTATGGCAGAAAGTGAAGAGGAACTAAAAAGCCTCTTGATGAAAGTAAAAGAGGAGAGTGAAAAAGTTGGCTTAAAGCTCAATATTCAGAAAACGAAGATCATGGCATCCCATCACTTCATGGGAAATAGATGGGGAAACAGTGTCAGACTTTAATTTTGGGCTCCAAAATCATTGCAGATGTTGACTGCAGCCATGAAATTAAAAGACACTTACTCCTTGGAAGAAAAGTTATGACCAACCTAGATAGTATATTCAAAAGCAGAGACATTACTTTGCCGACTAAGGTCCGTCTAGTCAAGGCTATGGTTTTTCCTGTGGTCATGTATGGAAGTGAGAGTTGGACTGTGAAGAAGGCTGAGCGCCGAAGAATTGATGCTTTTGAACTGTGGTATTGGAGAAGACTCTTTGAGAGTCCCTTGGATTGCAAGGAGATCCAACCAGTTAATTCTGAAGGAGATCAGCCCTGGGATTTCTTTGGAAGGAATGATGCTGAAGCTGAAACTCCAGTATTTCGGCCACCTCATTTGAAGAGTTGACTCATTGGAAAAGACTCTGATGCTGGGAGGGATTGGGGGTAGGAGGAGAAGGGGACGACAGAGGATGAGATGGCTGGATGGCATCACCGACTCGATGGACGTGAGTCTGAGTGAACTTGGGGAGTTGGTGATGGACAGGGAGGCCTGGCGTGCTGCGATTCACGGGGTCACAAAGAGTCGGACATGATTGAGCGACTGAACTGAACTGAACATGTACTTTATAAATTTAAATTCAAAGTATTAATAAAGCTTGATCACTGGCTTTTGAATAAATTTTGGAAGAAAGTGAAGTTGCTCAGTCGTGTCCAACTCTTTGCTACCCCATGGACTGTAGCCAATCAGGCTTCTCCATCCATGGGATTTTCCAGGCAAGAATACTGGAGTATGTTGCCATTTCCATCTCCAGGGGATCTTCCTGACCCAGGGCTTGAACCCAGGTCTCCTGCATTGAAAGCAGACGCTTTACTGTCTGAGCCACCAGGGAAGTTCTGATATATTCTTCACTCCCTCCATACATTCTGTTGCATATCTTCTGGGGTGTGTGTATCCCATTTTGAAACCCACTGGCAAAAAGTAACTCTGATATATCTATAAAGTGGTGTAGTTTCACTGCTGACAGTTTAGTTGTTAATTTTCTCCCCAAATACTGTGTCTAGAATGATAAAGAGAATTTTCATGCAAATGTCTGTTTTAACTTTTTATTGCCTATTGAAATACTTGACATAACTTCTCAGATAATACTAGAAATGGAGGTGAAATTACATACAGGCTTTGAGTAAACTCTCATCTTGTCATTCTGAGTTGCTTCAAAATAAATGCACTGTTTTTCTTAAACATCCATGAACCAAGAATCTTTTCAGTTCAGTTCAGTTCAGTCACTCAGTCATGTCTGACTCTTTGCGACCCCATTAATCACAGCACGCCAGGCCTCCCTGTCCATCATCAATTCCTGCAGTTTATTCAGACTCATGTCCATCAAGTCCGTGATGCCATCCAGTCATCTCATCCTCTGTCGTCCCCTTCTCCCCCAATCCCACCCAGCATCACAGTCTTTTCCAATGAGTCAACCCTTCACATGAGATGGCCAAAATACTGGAGTTTCAGCTTCAGCATCATTCCTTCCAAAGAAATCCCAGGGCTGATCTCCTTCAGAATGGACTGGTTGGATCTCCTTGCAGTCCAAGGGACTCTCAAGAGTCTTCTCCAACACCACAGTTCAAAAGCATCAGTTCTTCGGTGCTCTGCCTTCTTCACAGTCCAACTCTCACATCCATACATGACCACAGGGAAAACCATAGCCTTGACTAGATGGACCTTACTTGGCAAAGTAATGTCTCTGCTTTTGAATATGCTATCTAGGTTGCTCATAGCTTTTCTTCCAAGGAGTAAGTGTCTTTTAATTTCACGGCTGCAGTCACCATCTGCAGTGATTTTGGAGCCCCCCAAAATAAAGTCTGACACTGTTTCTGCTGTTTCCCCATCTATTTCCCGTGAAGCAATGGGACTGGATGCCATATCTTCGTTTTCTGAATGCTGAGTTTAAATTTTCATAAAAATACTTTCTATTAATACTACTAGGGAGTTGCAGCAACATACAGTGTTGCTTGACAGACACATTTTTGTGCCTGGGAGGGCTGGAAATATTCCAGCAAAATGATTTTCAGCTCTGTATCATCCATCACTAAAGAATTTTTGAGAGAGAGAGAGAAAGAGACAAAAGGATAATTACTACAACGTGTTTCAGATTTTAAAGACAATTAGCTGGTGACCACAAACTTTCCTTTCTCATTCTATTCACACAATAAAAAACAGTGCATTATAGTGGGTAAGCACTTTATGCTTTATGAAAAGAATGAATTTTCGTTATTTCATGTGATGTCTACACCAACCTTGTGAGGTAGCTAGGAATTGTTTGGTTGGCCAAAAGTTCATTTTGATTTCTGTAAGATGGTACAGAAAAACCCAAGTGCACTTCTTTGGGCAACCCAATATTATCCCACTTTTTCACTTGAAAAAATTGATAAACAGTAGTTCAATGACTTAAAGGTCATCCAGAAAATCTGGGTAGAACATACTAAGTTTAGTCTCCAGGGCTCTGAGTTTTCCTTTCTTTAAACAGATTTTTCTTTGGTGGACCTTTAATGACTCTGTAGTTTATTTGTCAATTTATGTAAATGAGATTTTCATCACATTAATTATAATCATGAAAAATTCTTAACTTAGAAACCAGTCTTCCTAACACAAGTGAGATAAATATTACTTGTAAGTCTGGAGTCTTGCACTTCCCAGGCGGCTCAGTGGTAAAGAATCCACCTGCAGAAGATGTAAGAGATGTGGCCTCGATCCGTGGGGTCACAAGATCTCCTGGAGAAGAAAATAGCAACCCATTCCAGTATCCTTGCCTGGAAAATCCCATGGACAGAGGAGGCTGGTGGGCTACAGTCCAAGCTGTCATAGAGAGTTGGACACGACTAAGTAAGCAAAATCTGGAGTCTCAGCTGATTCTTCATTCTGAGGATTAAAGATTTGAAAGAAAACTCATACTCTTGTTTCTTTGAATTCTCTTAGACTCTGGTTTTACCTATTTGCCTACCTATTTGCCTTACCTATTTAAGCGTTCTTAAAACACTTTTCGTATAAAAACTTCATGCAGTCTTGCGTAATAATTTGTTAGTATTTTTAAACATTAGAATGTAAATCTAAATGTACTAGTTTGGCAAAGTTTCTTCAGTGGAATGATGTCATTGTAACATATAAAAAATATCAGAGTGTGAAACTGAATAAGATTGTCTTAGATTACTAAAAACTCAAGATTGTATTTGAGCTGACATTCTAGCCTGCTTGTCTTTACAAAGGTAGAAGTTTCTCCAGAATAAAATTCCTAATTTAGAATCTACTTCAAGCACAGTTTTAAGTGGATTTGACCACTAGGAAAGTTATTTACTAGTATGCATTTAGAACTGCTTCAATCTTTGAGTCTTCTAATCTTTCATAATAATCTTTATTATTTTCTAAACCATCATCTAGCATATTTATTTACATTATATGTGGTTTCCTTTATTAGGTAGATCACATAATTTAAATTCTCCTGTACTTGTTATAGGAATGACAATAGCATTGGTTTTTTTTTTTTTTTCAGGATGCATAAAATATGTCTGTCAACTCCTTCAGTGAGCTTTATTACCCAGTGATGGTGATCAGAATATACAATAAATGCTGCTGCAGTTCATGGACATGAGAATTATGTTAAATGGACAGTCTTTTGAAGACTGAGCTGGAAAAAAACAGATTTCAGAAAAATCTTGAAAGGTAGCCCATGTTTCCTTAAGGCAAAATTTGAGAGCGACATTTTCAGGTGAAAGCATGAATATGAGAATGCGCTGGTAAATCAGGGATAACAAATAGCCCCTTTTTCTCTTCTAATATTTTAAACTTCTTAAATAAAGCAGGTCTAACTATCCAGTCTAGTTCTCTAAGCACAGTTTCACCAATTCCTTTGTGTTATCTCTACAAACTATTCATGTAAATTATTACTCAACTCTTGAGGGAAGATCATTTTTTAAATTTAACTTTTATTAGAGTAATAAATGGGGAAAAAGTGGAAACAGTTATAGATTTAATTTTTTTAGGTTTCAAAATCATGGCAGATGGTGGCTGCAGTCATGAAATTAAGAAGCTTGCTCCTTGGAAGAAACACTATGACAAATCTAGACAGCATATTAAAAAACAGAGATATCACTTTGCTGATAAAAGTCTGTCTAGTCAAGCTATGGTTTTTCCAATAGTCTTGTACAGATGTGCTGCTGCTGCTGCTGCGTCACTTTAGTCACATCCGACTCTGTGTAACCCCCATAGATGGCAGCCCACCAGGCTCCCTCATCCCTGGGATTTTCCAGGCAAGAGTACTGGAGTGGGTTTCCATTGCCTTCTCAGGAGTACAGATGTGAGTTGGATGTAAGGGAAGGCTGAGCACCAATGCTTTTGAACTGTGGTGTTGAAGAAGACTCTTGAGAGTCCCTTGAACGGCAAAGAGATCAAACCAGTCAATCCAGAGGAAATAAACCCTGAATACTTATTGGAAGTACTGATGCTGAAGCTGAAGCTCCAATCCTTTGGCCACCTGATGCAAAGAACTGACTCACTGAAAAAGACCCTGATTCTGGGAAAGATTGAGGGCAAGAGAAGGGGATGAATGATGATGAAATGGTTGGGTGGTATCATGAACTCAATGGACATGAGTTTGAACAAGCTCCAGGAGTTGTTGATGGACAGGGAAGCCTGACATGCTGCAGTCCATGGGATTGAAAAGAGTCGGACACAACTTAATGACTGAATAAGAACAATAATATTTGCTTTACAGTATTGTGTTAATTTCTGCTGAATAACCAAATGAATCAGCTATACATATACTTGGCTTCCCTGGTGGCTCAGTGGTGAAGAATCTGCCTGCCAAACAGAAGACATGTGTTCCACTGCTGGTTGGATCCTTGGATCAGGAAGATTCCCTGGAGAAGGAAATGGCAACTTACCCCAGTATTCTTGCCTGGAAAATCCCATGGACAGAGGAGCCGGACAGGCTATAGTCCATGGGTTGCAAAGAGTTGGACACAGTTTAGCAACTGACATGACAGACTTTACTACTTTCTTAAAATCACAAACATATTTTCACTATTTCAAAATATAAAAGGAGCCCACTTTATTGTCTGGATTTTTTGGAGGATAATGTGAAAACAACAGACTTCAGGTGTATGAGTTCACAAAACAGGTAGTACATTCCTGAGAGATCTTGCCATCCAGCCACAATAGAGATTCTCAGGATGCCCTGAATCACTGTGTGGTCAGGGGCTGCCCTGGAAGAGGTGGAGGCTTCCTCACTAAGGGCAGTTAGTGGTTAGGAGAAAGGTTTGAAGTTCTACAATTCGGAGGTTTAGGTAACATTAGGGGAGAGGAGGGTGAGAAAGTTGTGCAAAGGCAGATGGCTGGGTCTTTAGCACAATGAACAGTAGTGCACAGGCATTAAGACTGAGGGAACCCAGCCTGGGCTTTATTTTTTCTATGGTCTTTATTCAGTGTATGGTCTACTCGTGATCAGGTCCCTGAGATGGTACAGCTCATTCTGCCACCTATGAAATATGGTCTGTTAGTCATTGCTAATTTATATGATTGTGATGTGCATTAAGCAGAAAAAAGATATCTGCAGTATTTGGCAGGTTGTTTACAGCACTGGGGCCTTCCCATATGGTGCTAGTAGTAAAGAACCCGCCTGCCAATGAAGGAGACATAAGAGATGAAGTTTCGATGCCTGGGTCAGGAAGATCCCCTGGAGGAGGGCACAGCAACCCACTCCAGTATTCTTGCCTGGAGAATTCCATGGACAGAGGAGCCTGGTGGGCTACAGTTAGTCTGCTGGGTTGCAGAGCCAGACCTGACTGAAGTGACTTAGCACACATGCACACAAATAACACTGGTTTTCTGTGGCTGGAAAGCATCTTCATTTAGGTTCATGTGTGTTGGTCTGTTTTACCATTGCCTTCTGACCCTGTTGCCAATCAATGCCTGGGTAAGGAGGATGGTGAGGAGAAACTGAGGAGGGCCTTTCTATTTATTTTCCAGGCTTTAGCCTGAAGGTTGAGAAAAGTTTTGGTAACTGTGGCCTACTTTCCTTTTGAAGTCCACATTTGAAGAACAATGCCTTCAGTGGTTTTTTTGTGGTCTTCACTGAGGGTCAGGGTGACCTTGTTCTCACACAACTCTGACATATTCCATGTGAGACTGCCGCCCCCACTCAGTAATCTTTCACCTGCCAAGAAAAGATCTACTTCCACACCAAAGCAGGACCTTGCATTTCAAACCAAGGGATGACAGTCAGCAGCTGTTAGTGAGACAAGCCAATGGTCTGCTTTGCAGAAGCTTGTCAAGAATCTTGGTGATACAGGACTGTTCTGGAAACAACTGCCATTGGACATGGGTTGATTATAGGAGCCACATCTCTGAAGGATTTCAATGACTTTGAAGTTCCCTATAGTTTTTTCTTCATTAGGGCAAAATAAGTCAAAAGATACGAGCAAATGCACATGTGATTAATACTCAGAAAGCAAAACAGGTTAATGCATAAAACACTCCCGGAAAAAAAAAAAGTTCTTTATCTTTTATAGCACATACAAACATTTTCCACTTGGCAAATTGTGCATCTTTTAAAAATAGCATGAAATCATGTGGTATGAAGTGAGAAAAGAGAGAGGAAAGTACTCTAGCATGCTTTCAGAAAGTTATGAATTAGATTTTGCCAGTATACTGAATCTAAAAATAGTTGTTTTTTTCCTAGTGAAAAGTCATTATAGTTGTTTATCCTAAGAAATTTTTTTTATATAAAAAGCCATCCTTAAAATAAATTCAAATAAAGTTCTGGCAAGAACACTTTATTCTTCTATTTCACAGAATGTATTGTTTTTCTATTAGTATAATGTCAACAAAAATACCATTAGTTCTTTAAGTTAATCCTTTGCCCCCATCTCTTTAACAATCTGTTTTCACTGCCTTTTTCAGTTATGAAGAAAGTAAATTTTAATAGCATTGAAAAGCTTTTTACTATGGAAAATATTAAACCTAAACAAAAGTAAAGAAGGAGGTAGAATGAATCCTCATCATCCACCTTCAAAATTTTCCACTCATGGTCAATCTATTTTCATTTATGGTCATCCTTTCCACCTCTCTCTATTGATTATTTTGAGACAGTTACCAAGTATATTTCTTACTCTGTGTTTTTTCAATATATATATAAAAGATAAAGATTGTTTAAAATTACAACTATAATTATCATACCTAACATATTAATTATGTGCTAAATATCAAATATCCAATATGCAAATTTAGCTTCCCTGGTGGCTCAGAGGTTAAAGCATCTGCCTCCAATGCGGGAGACCTGGGTTCGATCCCTGGGTTGGGAAGATCCCCTGGAGAAGAAAATGGCAATCCACTCCAGTATTCTTGCCTGGAGAATCCCATGGACAGAGAAGCCTAGTAGGTTACAGTCTACGGGGTCGCAGAGAGTCAGACACGACTGAGTGACTTCACCTTCACCTTCACCAACATATTAATTATGTGCTAAATATCAAATATCCAATATGCAAATTTACCCAACTGTCTTATAACTTAAGCATTTTGTGTTTGAATTAGTATTCAGACAAGATCTACATGTTGTACTTGTGGAGATGCATTGCTATGTACATTAAATCTTTTTTATCTTTAGGTTTGTTTAGTCTATCTCTATCTCATCTCTTTCTTTTACTCTTAGAGTTTATTTTTCAAAGACACTGGATTGCTTTGTCTTTTGGTGTTTACCACATCTTGTTAATAGTATCCTATTGGGCCACATAATAAGTTATTTTATCTCTTATTAGTCTTGAAAATTTGTCATTGTAGCTAGAGGTATGATTCAATTCAGATTTGGTTTTCCAGCACCCTGCTTCATAGATGGTATTGTATACTTACATTGCTTATAGATGGCATACAATTTTGATGGTTTCTCTTTAGGTTATTAGCAATTGTTGATAATAATTTCTTGGTGGTGGTTTAGTTGCTAAGTCGTGCCCAACTCTTGTGACCCCATGGACTGTAGCCTGCCAGGCTCCTCTGTCCATGAGATTCTCCAGGCAAGAATATTGGAGTGGGCTGCCATTTCCTTCTCCTGGGGATCTTCCCAACCTAGGGATTGAACCCAGGTCTCCTGCATTGTAGGTTGACTCTTAACTGGCTGAGCTACAATGGAAACTCTTAGAGGAAAACATAGGCAGAACACTCTGACATAAATCACTGCAAGATCCTCTTTGACCCACCTCCTCATGTAATGGAAATAAAAAAAAAATAAATGGGAGCAGAGACATTACTTTGCCGACAAAAGTCCACCCAGTCAAATCCATGGCCCCTCTAGCAGTCATGCAAGGACATGAGAGCTGGACCAGAAAGAAAGCTGAGTGCTGAAGAATCGATATCCCCAAACTGTGGTGTTGGGGAAGACTCCTGAGAGTCCCCTGGACCACAGGGAGATCAAACTAGTCAGTCCCAAAGGAAATCAGTCCTGAACACCCACTGCAAGGACTAACGCTGAAGCCAAAGCCCCACACTCATCTTCTAACTCTTATCAATTCTTATTTATTTCTGCATTTGTATGAAAAAGGTAGGCATAATAACATTTTCAATCTTTTGGATGGATAAGGTATGAGAAAAAATTAATAATCATTGACTTCAAGAATTGGGTCCAAGCAACTGGAAGATGGGTTGCTATCAATTGAGAAAGTGAGAGTGGGGAGTTTAGTTTATGACATATTGACTTGGAGATGTCTGTTAGACATCTGTATCAGGCAGAGCTCAAGCAGAGAGACAGACACATTTTTGCTTCTCTGCTTAAACCCTGACAGACCCTGACAGATACATGTATATATATATATAAGAGATAGAGATAGCTGCTCAGTAATGTCCAACTCTTTGACACCCATGAAGTATAGCCTGCAGGGATCCTCTGTCCATGGAATTCTCCAGGCAAGAATAGTGGAGTGGGTAGCCCTTCCTTTCTCCACAGGATCTTCCCAGCCCAGGGACTGAACCTGAGTTTCCTGCATTGCAGGCAGATTCTTTATCATCTGAGCCACCAGGGAAGACCACATATATATATGTGTGTACCGGTATATAGACATCACAAGTATACCTACATATGCATATGAATATACATATTCAAATCCATTGAACAAATCTCTTTATATATTTCTATCTCTCTATATACTGGACATATATCCAGTATATATAGAGATATATTTTTCTTCATTTCAGAATATGTATTGAGAGGAGGATAATCCTAAAGGAAATCAGTCCTGAATATTCACTGGAAGAACTGATGCTGAAACTGAAGCTCTAATACTTTGGCTACCTGATGTGAAAAACTGACTCTTTGGAAAAAGCTCTGATGCTGGGAAAGATTGAAGGCAGGAGGAGAAGGGGATATCAGAGGATGAGGTAGTCGGATGGTATCACTGACTCAATGGACATGAGTTTGAGCAAGCTCTGGGAGTTGGTGATAGAGAAGCCTGGCGTGCTGCAGTCCAGGGGGTTGCAAAGAGTCAGACATGACTAAAGGACTGAACTGAGCTGAACTGAACTGATTGAAAGGAGGCACATAAGATAGAGATGTGCAAATCCTTGCATATAGCTCAATATACTGTTATATATATATATATGTATATATATAATATATATGTATACATATCTGTCTTATAAAGATATAGATATATAAAAGCACTTGCTAGAGAGCTTTGACCTTATGCAGTTGTAGGAGCTGTTTAAATGGTATCTGTAAGGCTGTTGTCTTTGTATTCTATACTGGAACTTAAAATCCAAAAGACAGTCAGTTGGGAAGGAAGAAGAATGCAGAGTGAGGGAGAGCAAGAACAGCATCTGCTGAAATATATAAGCAGAATCAGTTCATGCCCTTTGACCTTGATGGTATGTGTCTCTAAGCCACAGGCCTTTGTTAAAGAAGTACACACACAAAATTTGCTCTGGGATCAAAAACAAACAAACAACAAAAAACTAAAGGATACTCCAGGAGAAAGTGGAGCAATTGCAGTCCTGATTTTTCCCTCATGCCAATGAGAGAATCAGCAGATAAATAAAAATCAGAGGAAATTACAAAATGGCTGCTGCTTTTACTTTTACCTTTCAAATCTCCCTAAGAATTTCTCTTGGGACTGAACTTAACCAGCAACATAAAAGAAAGGAATTCTAGAAAATGTAGTTTAGTCTAACCAAGTTGATATATGTCAAAACTACCACAATATTAAATAGAAATGTTCAATAGGCAGTTGGATATATGAGTCTGGAGTTTAGAAAAATAAATGTGGAGGTTGTTAGTGTATATGTGGCTTTTAAAGACTTCAGACTGAGTGCAACCCCTAAGGGAATGAGTGTGAGACAAGGAGAAAAAGGTCTAGGACTTAGGTCCAGTTAAGTTTAGTTCAGTCGCTCAGTCGTGTCCGACTCTTTGCGACCCCATGAATTGCAGCACGCCAGGCCTCCCTGTCCATCACCAACTCCCGGAGTTCACTCAGACTTATGTCCATTGAGTCAGTGATGCCATCCAGCCATCTGATCCTCTGTCGTCCCCCTTCTCCTCCTGTCCCCAATCCCTCCCCGCATCAGAGTCGTTTCCAAAGAGTCAACTCTTCGCATGAGGTGGCCAAAGTACTGGAATTTCAGCTTTAGCATCATTCCTTCCAAAGAAATCCCAGGGCTGATCTCCTTCAGAATGGATTGGTTGGATCTCCTTGCAGTCCAAGGGACTCTCAAGAGTCTTCTCCAACACCACAGTTCAAAAGCATCCAGTGCTCTTCAATTTTAAGAGACTGAGGAAGAGAGGAAGTATGAGGATAAGCACTGAAAAACATGATGATTGGTGCAGTAGTGCAGTAGGTATACCAGAAGAGTAGGGTGTCCTGGAAGCTTTGTAAAGAAAGCATATTATACAGGAAAGTGAAAAGTGAAAGTGAAAGTCGCTCAGTTGCGTCTGACCCTTTGCAACCCCATGGGCTATACAGTCCATGGAATTCTCCAGGCCAGAATACTGGAGTGGGTAGCCATTCCCTTCTCCAGGGTACCTTCCCAACCCAGGGATTGAACCCAGGTCTCCTACATTGCAGGTGGATTCTTTACCAGCTGAGCCACCAGGGAAACCCAAGAGTGAGACTAATTACATCAAATCCCACTGAAATAAAATATAATGGGGACTGAGTATAGACTTTCTGATGACCTGAGGAGAGTATATAGGGAGATCAAGCCTGGTTAAGTGGATTCAAGTAGTCACATCTGCCTTAAGAGGCTGAGCAGAAGAGAAGCCTGGGAAGGTGTGGCAAGTAATATAAGAAGAAAACCAGATGTGTGAGGTCAAAAAGTCAAAAGAAGAAAGTGAACAGGAAATGACAGTGAAAAATGCAAAATTATGGTATGTTAGTTTGGTTCCCCTGAAAAAGAACGATAAGACAAGAACTTGGATTCAGGTAGTTTATTTTGAGGAGGTGATCCCAAGAAACTGATGGAATTAGAAAAAAGACAAGGAACTGAGACAAATCAATAAAATTTGCATGATTGAACTAATTTCGACCCTAGAGCTCCATGTAAAGGATTCTTTAGAAGTTTTCCTCTCAAGAAATGGGGACAATCTAGTACCTTGCCCTCATTAGTTAAGAATTGTCACCAGATGGTATATTACTTTCTAGGGCTGCTTGTAACAAAGTACCACAGATTGGATGATTTAATCAACAGGAATTACTTTTTCACAGTTCTGGAGGCTGAAAGCCTGAGATCAAGGTGTTATAAGCATTAAGTTACTTCTGAGGGACAAGAGGGAAAGTATTAAATGAAAGTGTTGGTTGTTTAGTCATGACCCCATGGACTGTAGCCCATCAAGCTCCTCTGTCCTTGGGATTCTCTAGGCAAGAATACTGAAATGAGTAGCCATTCCCTTCTCCAAGGGATCTTCCTGACCCAGGGATCAAACCCAGGTCTCCCACATTACAGGTGGATTCTTTACCATCTGAGCCACCATCAGTTCCTTCTGAGGGACATGAGGGAAAGCTGTGGCAGAAGCCTCTCTTCTTGACTTATAGAAGACCATCTTCTCCCTGTGTCCTCACATTATTGTCCCTTTGTACATGTCTGTGTCTAAATTTCCTTTTTTTTTTTTTTAACTGAAACATAATTATCTTCCAATGTGATATGTTTCATGTGAACAGTAGAATGATTTGATATTTTTATACACTACAAATTGATTACAATAAGTCTAGTTACCATCTATAATGATGTAATGTTATTATAGTATTATTTACTACCATACATGTACATTATATGTACATGTACATTTATTTCATAAGTGGAAGTTTGCAGCTCTTATTCTCCCTCACCTATTTATTTTACTTATCTTCCCATCTACCTCTTCTCCAGCATCCACCAGTTTGTTCTCTGTATCTATGAGTCTCTGTTTCTACACTGTTATATTTGTTCATTTGTTTTGTTCATTAGATTCTATGTATAAGTGAAATGATATTTGTCTTTCTCTGCTTGACTTAACAGCATAATAACCTCTAAGTTCATCCATTTTGTTGCAAATAATGAGCTTTCATTCTTTTTGTGACTGAGTAATATTCCATTGGGTATGTGTGTGTAAATACTCATCCATCAACAGGCACTTATATTTCTTCTGTTCCTTGGCTATTATAAATAATACTGCAATGATCATAGGGATGCAAATATATTCTTTGAATTAGTATTTTTCAAAGAAAACTCCACTTGTGTGGAATTGCTGGATTGTGGGGTAGTTCTTTTTAAAATTTTAGAGGAACACCCATACCATTTTCTATAGTGGCTGTTTCAATTTGCATTCCAAACAACAGTGCACAGGGGCTCCCTTTTCTCCATATCCTCATCGACACTTGTTATGTGTCTTTTTTTTGGATAATAGCTATTCTGACAGGTGTGAGGTAGTACCTTAAGGTGGTTTTTATTGCATTTTCCTGATGATTAGTGTCACTGGGTATCTTTTCATGTGTCTGTCAACTATCTGTGTGTCCTCTTTAGAAAATATCTATTTGGGCCCTCTGCTCATTTTTAATTTTTTTTTTTTATGTTGAGTTGTATGGATCCTTTATATATTTTGGATATTATCCCTGTATAAAATATATCATTTGCAGATATCTTCTCCCTTTCAGTACATGCCTCATTTGCATTTTTGTGGGTTTTTTTTTTTTTTTGCTATGCAAAAGCTTTTAGTTTGATATAGTCCCATTTGTTTATTTTTGCTGTTGTTGCTCTGGCTAAGGAAATACATCCAAAAATCATTGCTAAGACCAATGTCAAGGAACATATTGCCCATGTGTTCCTTTAGGAGTTTTATGGCTTCAGGTTTTGTATTTAAGTCTGTAATTATTTTTTAGCTTATTTTTGTATATGATGAGAGATAGTAGTCCAGTTTTATTCTTTTCCATGTAGCTGTACGGTTTTCCCAAAACTATTTATTGAAGAGGCTCTCCTTATTCTCACTGCATATTATTGCTTATTTTGTCTTAGATTCAGTTCAGTTCAGTTCATTTCAGTTGCTCAGTCGTGTCCGACTCTTTGTGACCCCATGAATCGCAGCACGCCAGGCCTCCCTGTCCATCATCAACTCCTGGAGTTCACTCAGACTCATGTCCATCGAGTCAGTGATGCCATCCAGCCATCTGATCCTCTGTCGTCCCCTTCTCCTCCTGCCCCCAATCCCTCCCAGCATCAGTCTTTTCCAATGAGTCAACTCTTCACATGAGGTGGCCAAAGTACTGGAGTTTCAGCTTCAGCATCATTCCCTCCAAAGAAATCCTAGGGCTGATCTCCTTCAGAATGGACTGATTGGATCTCCTTGCAGTCCAAGGGGCTCTCAAGAGTCTTCTCCAACACCACAGTTCAAAAGCATCAATTCTTCGGCACTCAGCTTTCTTCACAGTCCAACTTTCACATCCATACATGACCACTGGAAAAACCATAGCCTTGACTAGATGGACCGTTGTTGGTAAAGTAATGTCTCTGATTTTGAATATGTTATCTAGGTTGCTCATAACTTTTCTTCCAAGGAGTAAGGGTCTTTTAATTTCATGGCTGCAGTCACCATCTGCAGTGATTTTGGAGCCCAAGAAAATAAAGTCTGACACTGTCTCCCCATCTATTTCCCATGAAGTGATGGGACCAGATGCCATGATCTTCATTTTCTGAATGTTGAGCTTTAAGCCAACTTTTTCACTCTCCTCTTTCACTTTCTTCAAGAAGCGTTTTAGTTCCTCTTCACTTTCTGCCATAAGGGTGGTGTCATCTGCATATCTGAGGTTATTGATATTTCTCCCGGTAATCTTGATTCCAGCTTGTGTTTCTTCCAGCCCAGCATTTCTCTTGATGTACTCTGCATAGAAGTTAAATAAGCAGGGGGACAATATACAGCCTTCACCTACTCCTTTTCCTATTTGGAACCAGTCTGTTGTTCCATGTCCGGTTCTAACTGTTGCTTCCTGACCTGCATACAGGTTTCTCAAGAGGAAGGTGAAGTGGTCTGGTATTCCCATCTCTTTCAGAATTTTCCACAGTTTATTGTGATCCACACAGTCAAAGGCTTTGGCATAGTCAATAAAACATAAATAGATGTTTTTCAGGAACTCTCTTGCTTTTTTCCATGATCCAACAGCGGATGTTGGCAATTTGATCTCTGGTTCCTCTGCCTTTTTAAAACCAGCTTGAACATCTGGAAGTTCATGGTCTTAGTTTACCATGTAAGCCTGGGCTTATTTCTGGGCTCTCTCTTCTGTTCAGTTGCTCTATGTGTCTGTTTTTGTGCTGGTACCATTCTGTTTTGATTATAGTAGCTTTGCAGTATAGTTTGAAATCAGGGTGCCTCTACATTTGTTCTTTCTCAAGATTATTTTGTCTTTTTGGG
This sequence comes from Nanger dama, assembly GCA_917880005.1. Classification (NCBI taxonomy): domain Eukaryota; kingdom Metazoa; phylum Chordata; class Mammalia; order Artiodactyla; family Bovidae; genus Nanger; species Nanger dama. The sequence goes on from CAKJTW010000020.1 coordinate 20,059,761, forward strand.
GTTTTTGTATGTCCATGCATGTTTTAGAATTACTTCTTCTAGTTCTGTGGAAAATGCCATTACTCTTTGTATAAGAATTGTATTGAATTTGGAAATCACCTTGAATAGCATGGATATTTTAACAATATTAAATTTTCCAGTCCATGAATACGGTGTATCTTTCCATCTGGCTGTGTCATCTTCAATTTTTAAATTAATGTCTTGTAGCTTTCTGAGTATGGGTCTTTTACCTCTTTTGTTAGATTTATTTCAAGGTATTTTATTTAAGTTTTTTGATGCAATGGTAAATGAGATTGTTTTCTTAATTTCTGTTTCTGATAGTTTGTTGTTAGTAATATCACAACAAATTTATATATATTAATTTTTTAGCCTGCAACTGTACTGAATTCATTGATGACTTCTAATAGTTTTTTGGTGGCTTCTTTAAGATTTCCCAAATATAGTGTCATGTCATCTGCAAACAACGAGAGTTTTATTTCTCCCTTTCCAATTTGGATTCCTTTTATATTTTTCTTATCTGATTGCTGTGGCTAGTACTTCCAATGCTATATTGAATAAAATTGTGTGGGCATCCTTGTCTTATTCCTGATCTTAGAAGAAATGCTCTCAGCTTTTTAGTGTTGAACATGATACCAGTTCATTTGTCATATATATGTTTGTCATATATAGCCTTTATTATGTTGATATATATTCCCTATCTACTCACTTTGTGGAGTTTTTACTGTAAATGTTTGTTGAATTTTGTCAAAGGGTTATTATGCATCTATTGAATGATCAGGTGATTTTCATTCATTAATTGTTAATGTGGCATTATTGTGTTGATTGATTTGTAGATATTGGAGCATCCTTGCATCTCTGGGATAAATTCTACTTGATCATGGTGTATGAATCAAGTTTGCTAATAGTTTGTTGATGATTTTTTAAATCTGTAATTATTAGTGATATTAGCCTGAAACTTAGTTTTTTATGGTGTTTTTGTCCAGTTTTAGTATCAGAGTGATACTAGCCTGTAGAATGAGCTTGGAAGTATTAAATGTACCTTCCTCTTCAATTTTTAGGAATGGTTTCAGAAAATAAGTTAACTTTTCTTCAAATTTTTAGGATAAATTTCCCCATTTTGTAAGAACACCAGTCTTATTGGACTATGGCCTAATTGAATGACCTCATTTTAACATGTTGTTTAGTCATGTTCAGCTAAGTCATGTTCAACTCTTTTGCAACCCCATAGACTGTAGCTTGCTAGGCTCCTCTGTCCATGGGATTTCCCAGGCAAGAATACTGGAGTGGGTTGCCATTTCCTTCTCCAAGGGATCTTCCCAACCCAAGTATCAAACCTAGTCTCTTGCATTGGCAAGTTACTTGGGAAGCGCCATTTTAACCTAATTAACCTCTATAAAGACTGAAATTTACAAGTACAGCTACATTGTGCGATACTGGGGATAAGGACTTCAACATATGAATTTCTGGGCAGACAGAATATAGCCCATAACTGGTGATGTTAACATTCTCATCTTTCTTGGATATCTTATGCTTGAGTATAGCACATTTCTATGGATTGGTGAAAGACCTCTTGATGAATATCTGAGGGACTCAGTAGGGTCTTGAGATGGAAATCTGTGAGGATGTGTGTCCGTTGATCACTACAACTGCAGCTGACTTAGAAGCAGACCAAAGGGATATGATGCATGGTACCTAGAACTTCTTTCCAAGCTTCCCCAATGACTCATCGGGTAAAAGAATCTGCCTGAAAATGCAGGAGACACAGGAGACTGAAGTTCGATCCTTGTGTGAGAAAGATCACCTGGAGAAGGAAATGGCGACACTTTTCCAGTATTGCCAATATTGCCAATACTTCTCCACTATTCTTGCCTGGAGAAGTTCATAGACAGAGGAGCCTGGCAGGCAACAGTCTACACGGTCACAAAGAGCTGGATATGACTGAGTGATTAGGCACACACCTAGAACTTCTCCAAGATGCACTGGTATCACTTTGTCATGATTACTCCTGAAGCGGACTCTTACTGCCTGGCAAAGTTGGCTAGTAATTGTCTATTTTCTCATCAAAGCTTTTTCCACATCTGCTGGGTATCTGCATTATATCTTCTCTCCTGTAATCTGCAACACATTTTTTCCCAACTTAGATATCAACTGATGAAATTGCTGCCCATTTTATAGAGACAATCAAACCATCTAAAAAGGACGTACATAAGTCCTTCCACTCCCTGTCATGGTGACCATGCATTCTGTCGTCTCTCCTATTACACGCATGTGTGCATTGCTGGCTAAGGCCAGTCCAGCCATTCTCTACCACCTCGTTTTCCCTGGTTAATGATATTTCTTCAGAGCCTCCTACTCATGCCCTTTGGGCTTTCCAGACGGCTCAGTGGTAGAGAATACATCTGCCAATACAGGAGATGCAGGAGATGTGGATTTGATCCCTGGTTTGGGAAGAACCCTGGAGGAGGAAATGGCTACCTATTCCAGTATTCTTGCCTGGGAAAGCCCAGGGACAGAGGAGCTTGGAAGAGTCCATGGGATCACAAACAGTTGGACATGACTGAGAGACTGAGCATGCACACACTCTTACCCTTGCTTCTTTGATAGCAGTTTCTCCCTGACTATTTCATCTACCCCATCAGCATACAACAAGCTATAATTTCTCTTGAGCTCCACTTCCCCATCTTATTACTACCCCATTTTTCTCTCTTTTTATAGGAAAATTGTTCAAAATATTTGTCTGCACTTTCTCTGTCCAATTGTTACCTAATAGTTTCTTTTGACTTATTGCCAATCAGGCTTTCATAAGGCTCTGGTCCACCAGTGCACATTGCTGAATTCATGCTCCTGGCTCACTTCTCATTTGTCTTGATGTAGCTGTAACATCTGATGTGCGGCTGACTCTCTCACACGAAACACTTTTCTCACTTTGCTTTCAGGTGACCTCACTCACTTGCTCCCCTCCCATTGAGGGCAACTATTCAGGCTCTTGCTGATTCCCCCTTATCTTCCCAAACTTGTAATCAGTCCAAATCTCTTTCCCAAACTTCAGACTCATATTTCTGCTTGGATAATTAAATAATATCTCAGACTTAACACATCCAGAATGGAGATCCATATAATTCCCCCAAACCTTCTCTTTTGCAGGTTTTTTTTTTTTTTTTCATGTTAGTAAATCATCTTTGTTTCCCATGTTAGAAACCTTGGAGTCATTTTTAAAATTCTCACTTTCTCTCATGTACCACAGTCCAGTCCTTCAGTAAATTTTGTCAGTTCTACTAAAAATTTAGCTAGAATCCAGCTGCTTCTTCCCACTTTTACACCTCTGTGCTCCCATGCCACCATCGTTTCTCTTCTAGGTTTTTGTACTAGCACCCTCATGGTCTCTCTGCTCATGGATTCACCCCCTCTATAGCTTATTCACAACAAAACAGCTGGCGTCATTCTGTTAAATACAGATCAGATCCAGTCTCTCTACTGCTTAAAATCTTCTAGCAACTTCTCCTCTCACTTCGAATAGAAAGCAACAAGTCCTTATTGTGGTCTGGCTTTCAATTTCCTCGCCGACCTCATTTCTTACATCCTCTATCCATCTTGCTCCACCCTTTTTGTAATGACATTATTGCATTTGCTTAAGGATACCAATCATATTTACATTTCAGGGCCATTATACCTGCTTTAAAATTTTTTCCTCCCTACATAAGACAAATTCTTGCTTCAGGCTTTGCTTTAACATCACCTTTCAGAAAGGCCTTTTCTGATCTTCCAATCTAAAATTTGAAGCTCCCTTCCAATACTCCTTATTTCTCTTTTCCAGTTTATATTTCTTCTTAACTTTCATCAATAGCTAGTATAGCACATATTTTACTTATTTCTATATTGCTAATTTTTTATTTTCCATTAGAGTGCAAATGCCATAAGGGAAGGAGTATCTGTTAATTTTTTTTAACTTCTGTAACCCCAGCATTGAAATCAGTGTGTATTTGTTGTGAGTGAGTAGAGATGAGTTTTCACCTGTGTCACATATTGCTGAGGTAGTGGCTTCGATTTTGTAAGACAGTAGTCATGCGTGACTTTGGCAAGATCACCTAAGGTGGTATGGTAGGGAAAATTGCAATTGGAATGTGCTGAGAAAACAGAAGTCATGAATTATCAACTCTTTAAAATTTTTTTAAATTAATTAATTATTTAATTATAATGTTGTGGTAGTTTCTGCCATAGAACAATGTGAATTAGCTGTAAGTATACATATATCCCTTTTCTCTTGAGTCTCCCCCGCCACCCCCATCATCCCCCCCATCCCACCTCTCTAGGGCATCACAGAGCACTAGGCTGAGCTCTCTATGCTATATAGTAGCTTCCCACTAGCTATCTATTTCACACATGAGAGTGTGTAAATGTCAATTCTGCTATCCCAGTGTGTCCTACCCTTTCCTTCCCGCCGTGTCCACAAGATAGAAAGCTGTTAGACCATATTTAGATGTGAAGAGAAGAGAGAAATAGTGCTGTAGCTGAAGGAGGCATGGGTGGAGAAAGACAGACCATAGTAGGGTATACTGGAATGCCACTGGGAATGTTCTCAGAGACAGGGAAAAGTTGATTATGTGGCTGTAGAAGGCTGAAGTCTGTGTAGGTAAGAGCAGGCACAAATATTGACGATATCTGTATTGCGACAGAGAAGGGAGACCACATCAGTTGTTACAAGAGAGAGCAAGATATTTAGTACAGGTGGCAAGAAAGGTGGTGGATTTTTGTGGTGGCAAAATAAATTTGTTTTCATTTGATTGTCTATTTTTCTCAATTTTGAGAAAAACTCATCAGTACTGAGGATTTTTGCTGGGTGCCTAAACTATACTTGTGAGAGAAGCTGGATTACAGAGAAAGAAAAAACAATGTGTGAAAAAAATAGGCTGACCTGACAGTGCTGTGACTGTCTCCTTTATACAGTTCACAAGTGTTTGTTGAGTGCCTGAGATGCAAGGCATCTCATTGAACAACAATTGGAGGGTAAGGGCAAAGTAGTCATCATAAGATTGTTATTTGGATTTACTTTCTATTTTCTGCAAATCTCAGTTAATCCAGTTTTAGGCAGCTACAATTATATGATATTCTTAGATTCTATTTATTTTCAAGATCATCAAGAGAAAAGTAGGTTAAGTTGGCCAAACATTTCTGCCAATATATACTGTCTGTCCTCCAATCCCTAAATCCCAAGATAAATTCCAGTCTTTTGATGTGCTTTCATGTATACAGTCCTAAGGTTGTATTGAGCCTCAGAATCTTGGAGAAAATGGCAGGTAAATACAGAAAAGAGAACATCTTATCATCATGTCTTTTCAACCAACAGTCATTCTAATTATGTCATTAATTAAAATTAACTTTATCACATTCTTTACTAGAAAATAAATGGAAAAGAGTAATTTCAAACCAAAGCTTCTCAAGTAACAGGGCATAATATGCATATATAAATGATTTAATTTTTGTGTAATTTTCTATCCTTTCATGGATTTTAATCTGTGAATATTTCAAATAACTCATAGACTTGGCCCATAACTAGATATTGGGAACCAACTTAATAGGACAGATTCTAATAATCAAAGTAATAATTTTTTGTATTTTAAAAAAAAAAAAAATGAAAGTCATATGATTCTAGCCAAAACGTCTCTTGTTCTGAGTGTTAAGCTTTTACTAACCCAGTAACTCACAAGTCAATATATTCAGTTTTATTATTTTTAATATGACATAAGAAAAAAATCCCAAATAGGAAAAGGAATGCCCTTAAAAACTAAACTAACACAAGCTCAGGGGCTTGAGAAGCCAGATAAAATAAATTAAGACATTGGCTTTGAACCATGCCAGTTGATCATTTTCTGGGTCACTTAATATGAATTAGCAACATTTAGGGTCAAAAAATATATTTGGGAGTCAAAATTTATGGAATTTTAGTTTTATGCCTGACTAAGGCTTTTTTCTTTGTGTATGTGTGAAAAATGTGAAAATCCATAAATTAAAAATAAGTAGGCGATACCCTTTCCCAAATGCTAAGAGAAAATGATAGGTTAAGTTTTATAAAGAAGGGCAATAATGAGAGTTAAAAAGTAGAATGTATTAAATAGGAAAACAATTGCAACCCATGTGGAAGAACTAACCCAACGATTAAGAAAGAAGGTACGCTAATAAAGAATAAGCAAAGAATAAGGATAAATAATAAAGCTGAATTACCAATGGCTAATTCTGAACAAAATGATCATAAACTCTAACTGCTATGAACAGATTCTCCATTGTAAAGTAGCTACCATTCCCTTCTTTCTCTCTAGTTAACTACCTGGGACCCCCAACTTCCTCTTATTGGTGTCTTTTTTTTTTTTCCTTAAGGCTCCTTCACTCCAATGCTTCCAAGAACTCTAAGGGTTTACTTGGTCCCCAAAGCATAGATCCTGCTTTTAAGGACCAGGTGGAGAAGAACTGGTAATTTGCCCTCTTCTCACATGGTTCCTCCTTAGGCTGCCAACTGAAGCTGCTATTAAAGACAGATTCTGTTCACTTTGATGGGTGCATCTAAATGCCTTGCTGAGTTCATCATTCTACATTTATCAGGCGCTTCACTTGGGCTGACTTCCCTGGTGGCTCACGGGACTGCAAGGAGTCAAACAAACTGCTGCTGCTGCTAAGTTGCTTCAGTCGTGTCTGACTCTTTGCGACCCCATAGATGGCAGCCCACCAGGCCCCTCTATCCATGGGATTTCCCAGGCAAGATCATCTATAACAAAGAGCTTATTCATTGTTCAGTTCAGTTCAGTTCAGTCACTCAGTCGTGTCCGACTCTTCGCGACACCATGAATTGCAGCACGCCAGGCCTCCCTGTGTATCACCAACTCCCAGAGTTCACTCAGACTCATATCCATTGAGTTGCTCATGCCATCCAGCCATCTCTTCCTCTGTCATCCCCTTCTCTTCCTGCCTCCAACCCCTCCCAGCATCACGGTCTTGTCCAGTGAGTCAACTCTTCGCATGAGGTGGCCAAAATATTGGAGCTTCAGTTTCAGCATCAGTTCTTCCAACAAACACCCAGGACTGATCTCCTTTAGAATGGACTGATTGGATCTCCTTGCAGTCCAAGGGATTCTCAAGAGTCTTCTCCAACACCACAATTCAAAAGCATCAATTCTTCAGTGCCCAGCTTTCTTCACAATCCAACTCTCACATCCATACATGACCACTGGAAAAACTATAGCCTTGACTAGATGGACCTTTGTTGGCAAAGTAATGTCTCTGCTTTTGAATATACTATCTAGGTTGGTCATAAGTTTCCTTCCAAGGAGCAAGCATCTTTTAATTTCATGGCTGCAATCACCATCTGCAGTGATTTTGGAGCCCATAAAAATAAAGTTTGACACTGTTTCCACTGTTTCCCCATCTATTTCCCATGAAGTGTTGGGACCAGATGCCATGATCTTCGTTTTCTGAATGTTGAGCTTTAAGCCAACTTTTTTCACTCTCCTCTTTCACTTTCAACAAGAGGATTTTTAGTTCCTCTTCACTTTCTGCCATAAGGGTGGTATCATCTGCATATCTGAGGTTATTGATATTTCTCCCAGCAATCTTGATTCCAGCTTGTGCTTCTTCCAGTGCAACATTTCTCATGATGTACTCTGTATATAAGTTAAATAAGCAGGGTGACAATATACAGCCTTCACCCACTCCTTTTCCTATCTGGAACCACTCTGTTGTTCCATGTCCAGTTCTAACTGTTACTTCCTGACCTGCATACAGATTTCTCAAGAGGCACGTTAGGTGCTCTGGTATTCCCATCTCTTTCAGAATTTTCCACACTTTATTGTGATCCACACAGTCAAATGCTTTGGCACAGTCAGTAAAGCAGAAATAGATGTTTTTCAGGAACTCTCTTGCTTTTTCCACGATCCAGCAGATGTTGGCAATTTGATCTCTGGTTCCTCTGCCTTTTCTAAAACCAGCTTGAACATCTGGAAGTTCATGGCTCATGTATTACTTAAGCCTGGTTTGGAGAATTTTGAGCATTACTTTACTAGCATGTGAGATGAGCACAATTGTGCGGTAGTTTGAGCATTCTTTGGCATTGCCTTTCTTTGGGATTGGAATGAAAACTGACCTTTTCCAGTCCTGTGGCCACTGCTGAGTTTTCCAAATTTGCTGGCATATTGAGTGCAGCACTTTCACAGCATTATCTTTCAGGATTTGAAATAGCTCAACTGGAATTCCATCACCTTCACTAGCTTTGTTCATAGTGATGCTTTCTAAGGCCCACTTGACTTCACATTCCAGGATGTCTGGTTCTAGGTGAGTGATCACACCATCGTGGTTATCTGGGTCATGAAGCTCTATTTTGTACAGTTCTTCTGTGTATTCTTGCCACCTCTTCTTAATATCTTCTGCTTCTGTTAAGTCCCTACCATTTCTGTCGTTTATTGAGCCCATCTTTGCATGAAATATTCCCTTCGTATCTCTAATTTTCTTGAAGAGATCTCTAGTCTTTTTCATTCTGTTGTTTTCCTCTATTTCTTTGCATTGATCGCTGAGGAAGGCTTTCTTCTCCCTCCTTGCTATTCTTTGGAACTCTGCATTCAGACTGTTAGAAATTTCTAATTATAGTAGAGAAACACATAACATAGTGCTTACTTTTTAAACCATTTTAAGTGTTTTAGCTTATTTATTTAAAACAATTATTTATTTAACTATGCATTGGAAAAATACTAGAAGGAAACAGACATTGGACATTTGTAGAGGTATCTCTTTTAGTTAAACGTTATTTTCTACTTTTTATTTACTGTTATTTGCTAAAATCTTAAAAGAACATGTGACTTTTACAACATAAGGAAATATAAAAAATAAGAAGTGGTGAGAACTTGGAGATCTTTGTTGTAAAGAAATATGGAAATGCAAAATTTAATTTATGACTACAAAGGAATGACAAATAATATTAATACTATGGGAAGCATCCAGTGTTTAGACAGCTTAACTTTGACACCTAGTTTATGGAATTTTAAAACATTATTAAGAAAAATGTCCAAAAGCGTGCTATTGGAATGCTTCCAAATCTAAGTTTAAACTTTCAGCACCCTGTGATATGTGGGGGGATGCTAAATCATTCTGGATCCTAGATTTTCACAGTCTAGACTATTTTTCCAACCTGTGCGTGCATGCTCAGTCATATCTGACTTTTTTGTCACCCTGTGGACTATAGCCCGCCAGGCTCCTTTGTCCATGGAATTTTTGGTAGAAGAAACAAGTAAAGTACTTTTGCTTTGTTGGCATTGAGTTGGATTATAATACCTAGATGATGAGGAAGTCCCCATTTGGTGTATTGGCTGGAGAGCAGGAGCTTCATCTTGCATAGACTGCAGGAGAAGCTCTGGATGGATCTGCATTTCTGAACGTCAGTGTCTCTGACTGATGGCTGACAGTTCTGCAAGGCTCTAGTGAATAAGCCAGAAAGAGAAAACCAAATATCATATATACCTGTATATGTGCAGAATCTCGAAAGATTATCCAGGTGAACCTACTTGAGGGCAGGCATAGGGACACAGACGTGGAGAGTGGACTTGTGGATCAGTGGGTGACGGGGAGGGTGGGAAGAAGTGAGAGAGCAGCATGGACATGTATACACTGCTGCTGCTGCTGCTGCTGCTGCTGCTAAGTCACTTCAGTCGTGTCTGACTCTGTGCCATCCACCAGGCTCCCCCGTCTCTGGGATTCTCCAGGCAGGAACACTGGAGTGGGTTGCCATTTCCCTCTCCAATGCATGAAAGTGAAAAGTGAAAGGGAAGTCGCTCAGTCGTGTCCGACTTAGCGACCCCATGGACTGCAGCCCACCAGGCTCCTCCATCCATGGGATTTTCCAGGCAAGAGTACTGGAGTGGGGTGCCATTGCTTTCTCTGATATATACACCATCATGTGTAACATAGATAGCTAGTGGGAAGCTGTTGTATAGTACGGGGAGTTCAGCTCTGTGCTCTGTGGTGACCTAGAGGGGTGGGATGGAGGCAGGTGGCAGAGAAATCTAAGAGGGAGGGGATATATGTATACATACCGCTGATTTTCATTGTAGAGCAGAACCTAACACAACATTGTAAAGCAACTGTGCCCTAATTAAAAAAAAAAAAAGGAGATGCAAGGGCCTAGGAGGGCCAGAGGCTATGCTCCCTTGAAGACCCATACCTGTCCATACTTTGTCAGAACCTTAAAATAAAAAGGGACATCACCTGCTTTAAAAACAGTGTGTGTTAAAAGGAAGAATTGCTTTCAATTTCAACTGCTTTTTCAATAGTTTTTTTTGTGTGTGTGTACATGTGTGTGTGTTAAAGATTCTAAAAGTTAATTTACACATTCATGTACATTCTATATAACCTACATTGCTACATCTAATACCTGGGGAACTGAGTAATTAAGCAGAATGTTTGAATTGGAATTGTAGGGACTTTGCAAATTATTTCTTGCTTTTAAATGCCAAGTCAGTCTAATATAGTTTTAAATTGTTGTTTTTTAGTCTCTAAGTTATGTCCCACTCTTTTGCAACCCCATAGACTGGAACCCACCAGGTTCGTCTGTCCATGGGATTTCCCAGGCAAAAATACTGGAGTAGGTTGCCATTTTCTTCTCCAGGTGATCTCCCAGATCCAGGGATCGAACTCACATTTCTTTACCACTGAGCTGCCAAGAAAGCCCAGTTTTGGATTAGTAAACTAAATACGTGGTAAATTTATAATAAATTGAACATAAGTATGATGCTTACAAAATTGGCAGGAAAAGGCAGAATATAGACCCTAACTCAATAGTTCATATTATGCTCTTGTGAATCCCTTTAGTGAGGGGACAGATGGCCTGTAATGTACAATGTTTCCTGGAGGATCATTATGTTATGCTTCCTTCCAACGATCCTAATTTTTAAGATAACTTAAACATCTCCATTTAAGAAGAAAGAAGTATAAAATGCATCATTTCAATTAGTCTGTCAGTGGTGAGCTTATAAAAATAGTTGCTAAAAAAGAAATGTGTTTTATTTAGAAAACACTTCATGTTCACTTTATCTTTGATTCCTTTTGTCTTGTAAAGATCAGGTCATTCTGTGAAGTAATGGGGAGAATTTTGTTATTTGCTGTGTTTTCATTTAAGTCTCGAGATAGTTACTTCAAACAAAAGCTTTTACAGGAGTCTAGTTTATCACAAGGAGCTGCTATGCCTGGAGGAAAGGTGGTATAGGAAGGGGTTTGGAGTTTTGTTCAACAGGAATCTTTGATCTAGTTCTCTTTGATGACTCCTGATGCAACTTTGGAAATCTGGGCTCTAGGAGAAGACTGTTTTATCCATAATTTGAAGTGTAAAGCAACACAACACTGCTCTCAGAAGTAAATTCATATACTGTCCTTCCTACTGTTAACATTAAAAAAATAATGCCACTAAAGTACTGCAAGCTTGTAAATTGTGGTCAGCTTTCAGGAGTTTTCAATTTCTACCACGGAAATGTTTGCATTTCAGCATCTCCACTGAAATGATCAGGTGTCGCATTTTCATAAAGAACATCTGTTGGAGTTAAATTTAACATGGTCTCACCTGTAATTAAGGCCACAAAAGATTTATTCAGACAGTTGAACACAGGGTTGAGCATGTCACACATGCCAGCCACCCTACTTTAATATGAGAGAGGCTAATCTGTGGCTTAGTGACCTGGAACCAAAGGTTGCAGAGTGAAGGAAACATAAGAAGAGAGAATATAACTTTTTGTGTATGGAAAGAGGCAGATTACCTAGAGTTTTAAGGCAGAACAAAGAAAGCGTTGTCTTGAGCGATGCAGGAAGCAGTGAAGGTTTCAAACTAAGCTATGTTCAGGACAGGACAGCAGAAATATGATTGAATTTCTTCAAGGTTTTGATCTCCAGACAATCACATTCTAAATCAATTATCTTATGCTCAAACCAATCAGCTCCTGCGTGTGCCAGGTCATACACAATTTGGGGAGTCCAGTGCAAAATGAAAACATGATACCTCTTGCCCCCAAAGCATGGAAAATCCTGCTAAAGGTACTAATATATAAAGTTTTTTTCCCCTTCGTTTCATGGTTCTATATCATGATATGTTCTATTTGTTATTTAATGTCACTGTAAGTCAAGTCCATGGAATTCTTCAGGTCAGAATCCTGGAGTGGGCAGCCTTTCCCTTCTCCAGGGATCTTCCCAACCCAGAGATCAAACCCAGGTCTCCCACTTTCCAGGTAGAGTCTTTACTCACTGAGCCACAAGGTAAGCTCAAGTCAAGAAAAATTAAAAATTTAAATCACTCTCGTGAATTTTATTGTTCATCTGTACCTTGTACAATATCTGTTTACAATGAAATTTTAAAGCATTTAACTCCTGTGCGGAATCACCAAAGTCACATAGTTCATATTTTATAGTTCATACATGCGTATGTATTTATTCCTGTCAGAATAGTGGGAATGCTACTCAAAACTAGCTTAGCTGTTTCTATATCACTTTTTGATAGTCATACGTTCTATCACTATCCTCTGTCTTTGGCTTACTGACAAGAAGGGATTAAAAGGAAAAGGTACTATGTCATTCATCTATTTTATGTACAGTAGTTTGTATCTGCTAATTCCAAACTTCTAATTTACCCTTCCTGCAGCTTTTCCCCTTTGGTAGTCATAAGTTTATTTTCTATGTCTAAGAGTCTGTGTCTCTTTCCTACATAAGTTTATTTGTATACATTTTTACGTTCCACATATAAGTGATATCATATATTTGTCGTTCTCTTTCTGATTTATTGTACTTAGTATAATAATCTCTAGGTTCATCCATGTTGGTGCAAATAACGTTGTTTCCTTTTTTTGGCTGAATAAGTATATATTGGCCAACATATACTGTTTTCTTTATCCATTCGTCTGTTGGCAGACACTTAGCCTGCTTCCATGTCTTTGTTATTGTAAATAGTGCTGCTGTGAACATACGGTGCATGTATCTTTTCAAAGTAAAGTGAAAAAGAAATTGTCCTTTCTACTAAAATGGATTGTCCCATCTTTCCTTTTCCTTCTTTGTGATTAGTTTTGGCATAAGGGGCCAGTTAACACAGGGAAGTAACATGAGTAAGGAGGATATGAAGGGACTTCCCTCGTGGTTCGGTGGTTAAGGGCCTACCTGCCAATGGAGGGGATGTGGGTTCGACCCTGGTCCAGAAGATTCCACACGCCACTGGGCAGCTAAGCCTGTGAGCCACAGCTGCTGAAGCTCCTGTACCCTAGAGCTTGTGCTCTGTGAAAAGAGAAGTCACAATAGTGAGAAGTCTGCACGTTGCAGCTAGGGAGCAGCCCTCACCCGCCACAACTAGAAAAAGTCTGTGCACAGCAACGAAGACCTAGCATAGCCAAAACAAAATACTTTTTAAAAAATCGTTTTTTTTTTTTTAAAGAAATGGTGACTTTCCTTTGTCATTTCTGATTCTGAGAACACTGTTGCCTTATTTCTGCATTTGAAAAAGTGCTGGTTTAAATGGGTAGTGTGACCTCTCAGGGCTATCAACATTCCCATTTAGTTATAAAGGTAACATGATTTTCTTGGACTCTCTGAATCTTGTTGAACTCCCACACTTCTTGGGTCCACCAGAACGCTCTGCTGTGGGGCACCTTGAATGGTATCTGCAAATGGGAAAGGGAACTAAGTAGCAATAATTAACTGCCTCAGGTAGTTATCATTCCTTTACTATGATTGTTACTGCTCGGTGTTTATTTTGGTCCATTTGGGCTAGTATAACAAAATATCATAGACTGGGTGGCTTATAAATAGCAACATCTGTCTTTCACAGTTCTGAAGGCTAGGAGTTCAAAGTTGTACATGGCCACTTTTCACCGTGTCCTCTGTTGGTGGAAGGGGCGAGAGCTTTTTCTCTGGTTCTTTCGTAAGGGCACTAACCCTGTTCAGGGTGGCTCTGTCCTTACAGCCTATTCACCTCCCAAAGGACCCGCCTCCTAATACCATCAGCCTGGGGGTTAGAATTTCAACTCTCAAGGTAAATTTTAGATGTCACCAACATTCAGACCATATGCTAGGATTTCCCCGCTTTGGGTTGGCAGTATCCGCAAACGCTTTTCATGGTGTCCATACGTTCTGTTTTTCCTCTGCTCAGCACTTTCTATGTTGTTGACTGTGTGCAGTGCTTCTCATCTTGGCTAATTTATTGGTCAAAGAAAAGAATAGAATCAATGGGAGATGGTAGATGTAGCTTGCCTAGAAATACCACTCCTGTTCCCCAGCTTCCTATTATTTTTTTCCTTTTTGTGAGTCTTGCCACTGAGTCACATTTTGCTGTTCCCATCCTGTTTAGAGTTCTTCTATCACCTGGGGAACATGATGCTCTAGAAATGTGGTTGTAGCGCTTGTGATTAGACCTTTCATTTTCCTCAAGATTTTAATATTCTCAATATTCTTTAATATTCTTCTTACAGTAAACTGAATAATTGTTCCCTCAAAGATATACATGTCGGTCCTGATCCCTGGAGCCTGTAAATATGTCACTTTACTCTCTAAAAGGGCCTTCAAACATGTGCTTAAGTTAAGGATCTTGACATGGGAGATTATCCTGAATGGTCTGGGGAGGCCCAATGTCATGAGAAGGGTTCTTTTTAGAGAGAGGCAGCAGTATCAGAGTGAGAGAAAGAGAAAAGAGAAAAAGGTGGGAGCAGAGGTTGGAGAAGAGGGGAATCACGACACTGCTGCCTTTGAAAATGAAAGAAGGGAAAATGAGCCAGAGAATGTTGGCTTCCTCTAGAGGCTGGAAAGGAGGAGGAAACAGATTTTCCTCCTAGAGCTTGCAGAGGAACCAGGTTTGCCAATACCTTGATTTTAACCAAGGAAACTGATACTGGGTTTTTGACCTTTAGAATTATGATAATAAATTTATGTTGTTTTAAGTCACGAAGTTTGTGGTGTGATGTTGCAACTGCAATAGGAAGCAGATATACTTCTCAATAGTTTTGGTAATTAAAGTATTTCCCCTCAATAGATGGATTATGCTTCCTAAGTCATCCAAGTGCGTGATATTGTTGTTCAGTCACTGAGTCATATCTGACTCTTTGCAACCCCGTGGCCACATGCGAGGCTTCCCTGTCCTTCACTATCTCCCAGAGTTTGCTCACACTCATGTCCATTGAACTGGTGATGCCATCCAGCCATCTCATTCTCTCTGCCCCCCTTCTCCTTCTGCTTTCAATCTTCCCCAGCATCAGGGTCTTTTCTAATAAGGTGGCTCTTCACATCAGGTGGCCAAAGGATTAGAGCTTCAGTGTCAACACCAGTCCTTCCAATGAATAGTCAGGGTTGATTTCCTTTAGGATTGATTGGTATGATCTCCTTGTTTTCCAAGGGACTCTCAAGATTCTTCTCAGAACCACAATTCAAAAGAATCAATTCTTTGGTGCTCAGCCTTCTTTAAGGTCCAAATCTGACATCTATACATGACTACTGGAAAAACCACATCTTTGACTATATGGACCTTTGTTGGAAAAGTGATGTCTATGCTTTTTAATATGCTATCTAGGTTTGTCATGGCTTTTTCGTCCAAGGAGCAACTATCTTTTAATTTCATGGCTATAGTCACTGTCTATAGTTATTTTGGAGCCCACGAAAATAAAATCTGTTACTGTTTCCACTTTCCCCCTTCTATTTGCCATGAAGTAATGAAACCAGATACCATGATCTTAGTTTTTGTTAGGATACTAAGAATTTTGGTCTTTGTATATTTCTAGAAGCATCTGAAGATTCTGCTTTTATTAGCCTAATCAGATAGAATTATATGAAATAAGATATATTTCACTAAATATAGTGAAACTTCACCAAATCCTGTAGAACTGCAGAATAAGGATGATGATGATGAAAGTAAGGAAGCCCTTTTAGTTTGTTACCTAATGTTAACACTTTTGATAGTAAACTATGACCAAAAAGATGTGTATGCTACAAAGAGAAATATTTGACCTCATGAAGTTTATAACATACTAGTGACAAAGGTCCATCTAGTCAAGGCTATGGTTTTTCCAGCAGTCATGTATGGATGTGAGGGTTGCACTATAAGAAAGCTGAGCACCGAAGAACTGATGCATTTCAACTGTGGTGTTGGAGAAGACTCTTGAGAGTCCCTTGGACTGCAAGGAGATTCAGCCAGTCAGCCTTGAAGGAAATAAGTCCTGACTATTCATTGGAAGGACTGATGTTGAAACTGAAACTCCAATACTTTGGCCACCTGATGCAAAAAACTGACTCATTTGAAAAGACCCTGATGCTGGGAAAGATTGAAGGCAGGAGGAGAAGGGGACGACAGAGGATGAGATGGTTGGATGGCATCACTGACTCAATGGATATGAGTTTGAGTGAACTCCGGCAGTTGGTGATGGACAGGGAGGCCTGGTGTGCTGCAGTCCATGGGGTCACACAGAGTCAGACACGACTGAGCAACTGAACTGATCTGAACTCAGTGAAATGAAATAATACACAAATAACTGCAATGAAAGTCAAAATATGAATGCCATGAGAGAGATATAATGTGATTTTGGAGCTTAATGTAGGAAAATAGTTTATTCTGAATAACAGAACAGAAAGGTCTTCAGCCTAGACTCATATATAGTTGTCACTTGTGTTGAACTTTAGGTGATGCTTAGGGATTCATTAGGTGACAATGAAAGAAGTAGCGGGAGAAAAGAATGTTTCAAGTAAGGGAAATAATGTGAATTAAATGATAGGAGTAAAGTGATAGTGAACTAAATGATACTCAAGTCTTAGTTTAGGAACAGGTTGCCTGCAATGCAGGAGACCCAGGTTAAATCGTTGGGTTGGGAAGATCCCCTGGAGAAGGAAATGGCAACCTACTCCAGTATACTTCCCTGGGAAATCCCATGGATGGAGAAGCCTGGTGGGCCACAGTCCATGGGGTCACAAACAGTCAGACAGGACTGAGAAAATAGTAGATATCCCAGATTAGGAATGGACCAGATTGTTTGGAATATAGTGTATATAAAAAAGCTTAATAGGAGATAGTACAGAAAGGTGAAGAGTAGTGAGTTCAGAGGACATTAAATGCTGTGTTTAGAAGTTTTGGACTTGAATCTACAGGCAAAAGTGTCAGACGAACTTGCAGAACCAAGAAGAGTCATAGGGAGAGATTTTCCAGAAGGAATTTAAACACGTATGCCTGAAGTAGGAGACAAGTGAGGTTTACAGTCAGAAAACTGAATTTTATTTGATTATCCTCCAAACTTGAATAAATCCTTTCTTATTTTGCTCATTCGTAAAGCGATTGTTTTGAAGGATTGTGGGTAAGATTACTCCCAGGTTTAATACTCTGTGATTCTTGGTTTAATTTTTGGGGTCATGCAGAGATGTCATAGTTTAAATTGTGGGAATAGTTGAGATGCAGAGGGGATAAGTGTACAGCTAGAAGAAAGAACACCAACAATAGAATGTAGGGGGAGGCAGAAGGATGGGGAGCACAGGAGCTGGAACCTGAGGCGGGCGCTGAAGAGAGATGATGGGGAAGAGCTTGGGGCCAGGGAAGGCACTGGGGAGAAGAGGCTCACGAGGGCAAAGGAGGGAAATCTTAGCTTGTTTATGCGCTGCAAAGTAAAATTCAAAATTAAAAAGTATACTTTGAGAAGAGTTCAGACGGGCAAGATTTTCTAAAGAGATGAAAGAAGTAAAAACAAAGATGCCGCAGTGAAGTTAGATATAGAAAGGAGACACTCTTCCTTCTTACAGAAGAGAAAGTACCAAGGTGAGAGTTTAAGAGACACCTTGAGAGGGAGCTTGGGAAGGTAAAGAATTTCAGGATAAACAGCTTCCACATTCTTCATACAATGAGGTGACTGAATTTGCTGAGAACAAAGAAATTGTCGAAGGGTCAAGAATTTGAAAGAAGTGGAAAACTGAACAACCACAGCTGCAAGTCCAAAAGGGAGCTATAAAATTAAAGCTAATTTTAATTAAGATTCAAATAATAAAATTATATAATTAAAATTTTAACAGTGGTCTGCAAAGGAGAAGAATGAGGAAAACTGTGCTTGATCAAATATTAAAACATATAATAAGGTTGCCAAGTTACAGTCTCATGGCTTGGTAACATAACCAGGCTGACTGATCAGAGGATCAAAGTACATAGTCTAGACATAGATTTGAGTAAATATAAGAACTTACTATTTGATGAGGAAGATTTTAAGGATCAGAAAAAGGAGGAATAGATTTTTCAGTATATAATATTGGATCAAACTTGTAAAATTGGTGACAGGTTACAGTTGTTAAAAACCAGGCTAACCTTGTAAAAATAATAAAGTCTAAGCTTTTCCTTATTCTTCATATCAAAAATTAGCAAGTGACTCTGAGATTTAACTATAAAAACAAAATTATGTAAATAAAGGAAATAAAAATGGTGAATATTTTAATAACTCAAAGTAGGTGGTTCTTTATCAGCATAGAAACAAATTCAAAACTTACAGGAAAATACTGATATATTGGGTTAGCACTAAAATTTTGTTTTCAACATTGGAGAGTGAAAGGAGGTATGTAAATCAAAATGTTGATAATAATTACCTTTGGATAGTGGAATTTTAGTCATTTTTATTCTCATTTGTATTTCTTTGTGTGTATTTTTCAAGAAAATGATTTCTTATGAATGAACTAATTTTTAATTTTGAAAAAGATATAAGTGTTAACTGTTCGGCATTGTTTGGAGTAGAAGAATTTGAGGTGAAATGAGTCTTTTGGCTCCACTTTGGCAGCCTATGGGTCAAAGTGGGAAAATAAGCTGTGAAATATACTGAATACCAGCAATTGAATGAAGTGGTAGGTGCTGGGCAGGCTTTTAAGATACTGATGAGAAACTGGTTAAAGTGACAACCTGTAGGCTTGGGGGCAGCTTGGAAGACAAAGCAGCGCAGAAAGCCATGTTGACTGGGGGACCCAAGGAGTGCAGGAGTGCAGGAGATGGAGTCAATGAGGACAAAGGACGATAGGTTCACTAGGACGAACCCGATGACAGGTGAGGAGAAATGCCGAGTCTGGGGCTTCAAAATTAAAACATTTCAGAGTGATGGTCCACTACCAGGAATAAATGTTTCTTGTAAAGAGCAGAAGTAGGTTGGAAATGAATGTCATTGGAGTTGTGCAAGGTAAGCAACTGTCACCCAGTATTTTTATAGAAAGAAAGGATTCTTAGAAGAAAAAAAAACCAAAGAATGCTCTTAAAAATATAAGGACTTGGAACACTATGTTTTTATGTTGTTAATATCAGTGATATAATTATTTGAAAAGGTACTGATGTCAATAAAATTTAAACCATTGCCCAAGCCCTGTATTCATACCATTTGTGCAGCTTGTAAACTGTCCTTTAACTTTGCACTGTACTGTGCTACCCTCCTCTCCACCTTCCCGTTTCCTAGTTTTTCAATAACTTTTATTATTTTTTCTGGACTCTTATTGGCAATATTGCTTTCTTTGCAGAAACATCTGAGCATTTTTTTAAAAAAATAAAATAATGCAGTTTTGGCATGCATACAGTGTATTTTAAATGGATTAATTTTAATGTGATCAGCACTATTCCTTGTATGAGGTGACCTCTATGATTTATGTTAGTTGAAATATAGTTCCATGATTTAATAAAGGATCCCCTGAAAGAAATCTGAATTGAATTATTGAATTTGTTTATACGTCAGCAGTAGAGAAGAGTATAAATGAACCTTACAAAAATTAACAGCCTTTTTCTGTTGATTTTTCACTGTCCCTGACAATTCCTCAGAAAACTCAATTTTTATAACTTAGGGATCTTTATCTTCTGAAGTTGGCTTTCATTATTTTTTAAATGATTGCCTATTTACAACCCTCTTTCAAATATTATCCTCTGTTAAGGGCAAAAAGTCAGTCCTATTATCTTCTTTTATGCATATAATGAAATTGAAACTCAGCAAGGTTAACTGAATAGAGCAAGGATACACAAAAATTATAAATAGTTATGTGCTCAGAATTAAAAGTGCAACATAGGTTCAGTCCACAGAATCACATTTTGAAAATGCTTTGCATGTTAATGGAAATACAGTTTTTTTCTAATTCTGCTGAATCACAATGCTTAACGAAAAGTCAGATAAAGAATAAGCCACGAATCTCTAAAGGCAATAGTTTTATTGATACAATTCTTTTAGTCTGATGAGTAGTAAATTCTAATTCTTAACATCAAATAGTTTTTCCTTGGAGTTTTCCTGTCTTTTAAATCTAATGAAAATTAAAACTGTGTGTGT
This sequence comes from Nanger dama, assembly GCA_917880005.1. Lineage (NCBI taxonomy): Eukaryota > Metazoa > Chordata > Mammalia > Artiodactyla > Bovidae > Nanger > Nanger dama. The sequence continues at coordinate 20,080,055 of CAKJTW010000020.1, forward strand.
AGGGGTTTGCCGTGCACGTGTGTGCTCACTCATTCAGTTGTGTCTGGCTCTTTTGTGACCCCATTGATTATAGTCTGCCAGGCTCCTCTGTCCATGGGATTGCCATTGCCATTTCCTTCTCCAGGGGATCTTCCCCACCCAGGGACTTGAACCCACCTCTCCTGCATTGGCAGGCAGATTCTTTACTACTGAGCCAAGTGAGAAGCCCAATTAAGACAGCATATTCTGCAAAAGCTGGAAACAGCTACTTGGAACAATATAGGCAGTGTTGTAAATTTCCTATTCAAAGATTCCTATTAAAATTCCAAAAGAAACTTGAATCAAAGAAGATTTTTCTATAGCCAGAACATTTGCTCATACTTGAGACAATTTTTTAAAGATTTTTTTTAAGCTAGTAAAACTTACTTTATTATTAAAGGGTAGATTGGGAGTTTTGGATTGAGTCTTTTAAATGCCCCAAGTAGACTTTACAGTATGGGTCTGTCTTACTTTTGCTTGCATACAATTTTCAGTTTGTGAATATGAACTGCTAAGACCCACTGACAGGACTATTAAGCTCACTATTATGGGGTGAGATACGTCCCCCTTCTGAATTCATACATAGAAATCCCAACCCCTAGTATCTCAGATGAAAACTTTAAAGAGGTAATTAAAGTCAAATGAGGTCAGATGGGTGGGCCCTAATCTGTTTGACTGTATTTGGAAACTGGGCCTCTAAAGAGGTGAATAAATTAAAATGAGGTCAGTGGGGTGGAGTCCTAATCCACTGCCGTTCTTTCAAGAAGAGAAAGGGACACTGGGGATGCATGTGCACAGAGGAGAGGCCATGCGAGGACAGTGTGAAGGCAGCCATCTGCAGGCCAAGGAGAGAGGCTTCAGGAGCAAGAAAGCTTGATAAAGAACCTCTAGCTTTCAGAACTGTCAGAAATGCATTTCTGTTGTTTAGGTCACGCAGTCTGTGGAAATCTGTTAGGGTAGCCCTTAGCTGGGGCTTCTCAGGTGGTGCTAGTGGTAAAGAAGCTGCCTGCCCATGCAGGAGGCTTAAGAGATGTGGCTTCGACCTCCCCTGGGGAAGATTTTCTAGAGGAGAGCATGGCAACCCACTCCAGTATTCTTACCTGGAGAATCCCATGGACAGAGAAGCCTGACAGGCTACAGTCCATGGGGTCACAGACAGTCTGACACGACCGAAGTGACTTAGCATGCATGAGTGCACAGCCCTTAGCTGACTAATATATTCACTAACAGATGACTTTTTCCAGAACGTTCTATGAGATTGAAACTTCAGGTTCTGTAAATGAATCAGTGCTTAGAACAGTGACAAATCACTGCTCTAAGGCAAATGGAAGATTTAATTTCCTGGACCCCTTGTGGATGCAGACTCTGTTTCTAGTTCTAGAGCATTTAATTTTTGGTGCAAGATTCTCCAGAATTCCTTCTACCCGAGTGACTGTGAAAACATGAGAAAACATCCTCTCTGACAACTATCCATGTTATATATAAACTTTTATTCTGTGAAGCTACTGAGATTGGGGTGGGAGTATTTGTTACCACAAATGTATCCTTTAATTTATCCTTTCTGATACAACCATGTATTATATGCTTTAAAATGAGTGACAACTAGCCAATACTTTCCTGCAATTAAAGAAGACAAACAATTTTTTTTTCAGGTTATCAGCTTATGGATATATGACCAGCAAAAACATCCCAATGCCTTGTTTATGCAAAATTGTTGAATCCACAGATAATTTGATCATTCCTTTCATCTCCAAGGAATAAGGTCAAAAATATTTTATTCATAACAGGGGAAGAATATTCTGGTATTTAAAGTCCTGGAGCTGGCAAATGTGATTCTTCACTGTTTATAGAACATCACTGGCAAGATTCCTAAACATCACCATTTATAAAACCATAAAAACCCCTATTCAACATGAAACAGAGCCAAAGTTCATCTGCACAGTTTTGCTGCTGTAATTGAAACCACTTAGGGCTGTTTATTGTTCTAAGACCAGAAACAATAAAGATAGCATAAACAAGAAACTGACCCAGTGTGATGCTATCGGATGAATCAAAGAAAAACAGCTAAGTTTTTGCATACACAGTTGAGCTCATGCTCTTCCTGACCGTGGAACATGCCAGCATGAAGCTTTGTATTATCTTTTTTGAAATTGTGGAAGAGGGAGAGGGCAAGTCTGTAGTGGTTATAGAGGTATCTTTGTCTCGGTATGTTTCTTCTCTCTGCTTTTAAATTTATACTTTATGACATAAATCTGACTAGCGAGAAAGTCAGACTGACTTTAGTGCAGCCATTCATTCTGTCCTTTATGAAGAAAAGACTAAATGTTGCTCTCTTTACTTAAAGAGTTTGGTTCACGATTTGAAAGGGCCTTCCATATAGACAATAAATAGTAAGCAAACATAACAAAGAGCAAAAGTTAAAATAAAGTGAACTGATTCCCAAATGTTCATACCGTTAGGAAACACCAGTGAACTGGAACAGAGATCATAAACTGGGAAGGTAATAGGGGCAAGTGAGTGGTTTTTAGCATCAGAAAGGACACTAGGCCATGTCCTTCTGCTTTGTTTTCAGTGCTTGTGTTGGTAGATTTTCAGATTCTCCTCTGTTGCTGTGTGTGAATGGGACCCAAGTAAGAGAAAGAGGATGGCAGAAGAAGAAAGGGGTCTTAGGATCACTTACACAGGGTACCCAGTTAGTCACCCAGATGCCGCTGCCTGCGGCAAAACAAGATAGAGCCATCAGCTGAATTCATGGAAACCCGACATTAGGTATGAGGTCATCTGTGGAGAGGAAAATGCAGCCCACTCCAGTACTCCTGCCTGGAGAATTCCATGGGCAAAGCAGCCTGGCAGATTACAGTCCATAGCATCGCAAAGAGTCAGAAACAACTGAAGTGACTTCGCATGCACGCATGAATGAGGTCACAGGTAGTAAGATTCAGGAGCCAGGAGACTAAAGGTTCCACAGCTATGACTTGAGGTAGGGAGGCAGCTAGCTAGTCAGGTCCCTGGCCAGGTCAGCCACTCAGCATGAGACAACAGTAAAGCTTCAGGGGGCAGTGAGTGGCAAGGAGGTCCCCCACCTTCTGGACACACTATTTATTTAGTTTGTTTTTGTTTGGTGTTTGTAGAGTAAGGCTGGGGAAATCGCTGAATGCCTAGAATTTAGAGGCTGGGTTTATCTGAAAGATGATGTTTTACAATGGAAGAGAGTAAGATAATTTGCATTTTTAATTCTTACTACTATTATTATGAGGATGATGGTGTAATTTTCCTCTCCAATACTTTGGCTATAGGATGTGAAAAGCCGACTTATTAGCAAAGACCCTGATGCTGGGAAAGACTGAAGGCAGAAGGAGAAGGGGGTGACAGAGGATGAGATTTTTGAATGCCATCACTAACTCAGTGGATATCAGTTTCAGCAAGATCCAGGAGATGGTGAAGAACAGGGAAGCCTGATGTGCTGCAGTTCACAGGGTCACAAAGAGTCAGACACAACTGAATGACTGAACAACACCCAGGGGATGATGTGTTTGTGAATGAAAGATTTAGATCCATTGTATAACTCAACTAAGCAACATTTTGCATAAGAGGTGTTTATTGTGTACATTATTGCTCCTTCTACAAATATTTATTGATACTTGCTATAAATAAAGTGGGTTTTCCTGGTGGCTCAGTCAGTGAAGAATCTGCCTGCAATGCAGGAGTTAAGGATTTGATCCCTGGGTCAGGAACATCGCCTGGAGAAGGAAATGGCAACACACTCCTGTATTCCTGCCTGGGAATAAGGTTATGGTTATAGGTTGCTCTTTTACTGCTCTAATTATTGTAAATACATGTTTACTCAGGTTTAACTTAAGATGAAAAGCATAACTGGCCATCTTTATTTGGGGATATGTTCTATCTATAGTGGTTTTATTAGTGGCATATATTTTCAATTATTGTTTCATCTCCATTTCCTTGCTCCAGTGTAAAATACTTATTTATTTGATACCTCTCCCTCCTAAACATATGACATCTGTTCCATTGCCTACAGTAGCATAAGTACCTCAAAGAGATTTGGTGAATGAATGAGTGAATATATTATATATATGTGTATATATATATATACACATATATATAATATACAGATATTGTATAACCCACAACATACTCTACAAATCAGAGTAATCTGTTTATAAAATAAGAATCTTTTGATGACATATTGATAAATGTTATTTAAAATAGATGTTAAGTGTTCATTTGTGTTGTCACTGAACTTTCACTTGTTCTTTATATATAATATATATAATATATAATATATATATTCTTATTTTATATATATATATATATATAACCAAAAGAGAAATATACTTATATATAATGTTTTCTGTTTGTGTATATGCACAATCTTAAATACACACACTGTTAGCTGATAATAACTAAGACAACAGTCTCCTTCGGTGTCTGCCTGCCGAGGCCTCTGGGCCTCTGGGTGCGTGCAGGGCTTCTAGGCCTTTGGACGGCCACCTGGCGCCAGGTCGCCTTTGCCACTGGAGTCGCCTGCCTGGGCCTGTGCGCCAGCTCTTGTGTTTGCTTTCTTCATAGCCCAGGTGGTAAAGAATATGCCTGCAATGCACGAGACCTGGGTTGGATGCCTGGGTTGGGAAAATTCCCTGGAGAAGGAAATGGCAACCCACTCCAGTATTCTTGCCTGGAGAATCCCATGGATGGTGAGCCTGGTGTGCTTCCTGGGGTTGCAAGAGTCAGACACAACTTAGCGACTAAACCACCACCACCAGTCCCTGAGAATATTTGTATTGTAATAGGTGGTTCTGGGAATCAAAATGTCTCAAAGAGCCCATAAAGTCTTAAAGGGAGAATGGCGAATTGTTTGCTTCATTTCAAGTTGGGATTAAATAGTGAGAGAAGATAGAATGTATACTGAATTTTGTTATCAGAGCATAAAAAAAATTCATTTAAGAACACTCTCTTCCAACTCTGATTTAACTTTCAGTTTTCCATAAATGTGTTCACGTTATGAATAAAGGAAATACTTCAAATTTAACCTGAAAGGCCAGATGTTCCTGAGACATGGTGTGGTATCGTGGTTAAGAAAAAGGCTCTAGAGTCAGAACCCTGAACTCCAATCCTAGTTCTGCTACCATTAGATGAATTGATTTGTTAAGCAACCTCAAATTGCTTAACATTTCTGGGCCCATCAATCAAATTGCTAAAATACTAGGCTTGGCCTCACAGAGCCATTGTGAGGATTAAACATTTTAATTAAATTTAAATTTGTGAGGATTGAACATTTATGGATGGTATCACCGACTCAATCGATATGGGTTTGAACAAGCCCTGGGAGTTGGTGATGGACAGGGAAGCCTGATGTGCTGTAGTCCATGGGGTCTCAAAGAGTCGGACATAACTGAGCAACTGAAAACCAAGAAAATGGTATCAGTTCAGAATAATGATGACATAGAATTAGCTAATATTGGGACATCTAATCATCTCAGGTTTGGAAACACTCATGGAAGACAAGGAATCAGAAAAGAACAATTAAAATATTTAAAGAATAGTAGAATTCCTCTTATGAGGGAAAACAAAGGGTATAAAATCTGTATTGCCTGTCAAAAGGACAAGGAGAAGAACATAGCTACTACTCATTTTTAAAAGATTCAAGTGGTAAAGAAAATTACTTAACATAGTAGAAAGAAACAGAACTATAATTAGTAAGATAGAATGTAAAAACAAAAAAAAAATTAGGAAAGCCAAAAAGAGATACTTTTAAATAGAAATATAGCTATAGAGAAAAAAATGTACGAGATACAAAGAGGAAAGAAGTAGTGGGATGGATTGGGAGATTGGGATTGACATACATACAGTTTGTTGTTATTCAGTCACTAAATCATGTCTGACTCTTTGCAACCCCATGGACTGCAGCATGCCCGGCTTCCCTGTCCTTCACTATCTTCCAGAACTTGCTCAAACTCACATACATTGAGTTGGTGATGCCATCCAGCCATCTCATCTTTTGTTGTCCCCTTCTCCTTCTGCCTTCTGTCTTTACAGCATCAGGGTCTTTTCCAATGAGTCAGCTCTTCGCATAAGGTGGCCAGAGTACTGGAACTTCAGCTTCACCATCAGTCCTTCCAATGAGTTTTCAGCATCAGTTTCCTTTAGTTTGATCTCCTTGCTGTCCAAGGGACTCTCAAGGGTGTTCTCCAACACCACAGTTCAAAATCATCAATTCTTTGATGCTTGACCTTCTCTATGGTCCAACTCTCACATCCATCCATGACTACTGGAAAAACCATGAAAATGAAAGTGAAGTCACTCAGTCATGTCTGACTCTTTGCGACCCCATGGACTGTAGCCTACTGGGCTTCTCCATCCATGGGCTTTTCCAGGCAAGAGTACTGGAGTGGGTTGCCATTTCCTTCTCCAGAGGATCTTCCTGACCCAGGGATTGAACCCAGGTCTCCAATTGTAAGCAGATGCTTTACCATCTGAGCCACCAAAGAAGTCTAGCTTTGGCTATATGGACCTTTGTTGCTAAAGTAATACCTCTGCTTTTGAATATGCTGTCTAGGTTTGTCATAACTTTTCTTCCAAGGAGCAAGCATCTTTTAATTTCATGGTTGCAGTCATCATCCGAGTGATTTTGGAGCCTAAGAAAATAGTCTGTCACTGTTTACACTCTTTACCCATCTATTTGCCATGAATTGATGGAATCGGACGCCATGATCTTAGTTTTCTAAATGTTGAGTTTTAAGCCAACTTTTTCACTTTCCTCTTTCACCTTCATCAAGAGGCCCTTTAGTTCCCATTTGCTTTCTGCCATAAGGGTGGTGTCATCTGCATATCTAAGGTTGTTGGTATTTCTCCCAGCAATCTTGATTCCATCTTGTGCTTCATCCAGCCCAGCATTTTGCATGATGTACTCTGCATATAAGCTAAATAAGCAGGGTGACAATATACAGCCTTGATGCACTCTTTTCCCAGTTTGGAACCAGTCCATTGTTCCATGTCTGATTCTAACTGTTGAACCTTGATCTGTATACACTAATAGATAAATAATGAGAACCTATTATATAGCACAGGAAACCACTCAGTGCTCTGCAGTGACCTAGTGTTAGTTGTTCAGTTGTGTCCGACTCTCTGTGACCCCGTGGACTATATATAGCTCTCCAGTTTCCTCTGTCCTTAGGGTTCTCCAGGCAAGAATACTGGAGTGGGTAGCCATTCCCTTCTCCAGGGGATCTTCCTGATCCAGGGATCAAACATGAGTCTCCTGCACTGCCAGCAGATTCTTTACCATCTGAGCCAGAGGGAGGAGGTCCTAAATGGGAATAAAATTCAAAATATAGTGGATATATGCATACATATAGCTAATGTACCTTTCTATACAGCAGAAAATAACATAGTATTGTAAAGCAACTATACGCTGATTTTTTAAAAACAGAAATGTTCTAGAATATTCATTGTAGCATTATAAAAAGGAGAGAGAGAGAGAGAGAAGGATGTAATTGTGTAAAGGTTCCTGAGAAAGGTAAGTGTAGCCTTGCTCGTGAAAGCATTTTTAAGGTTCCAGTGTTTGAGAGACTGCATGTGAGAGACTGTATAAAGGTTACGGTGTTATTCAGTCTGGAAGGCAAACTAGAGCAGCTTTTACTGTGCCAAATATAAAACCAGTCTTCTTTTTTCTCCCAAGTAAGAGAGAAAGCAGTCATCAGTAGGAGCTTCAGACTTCTGTGATACTGTGCCCACAAGGGGCTAATTAATCATTTCATGGCAGAAATACACATGTTTAAATCAAATTAAAAATGAAAATAAAATACATTTTCTTTCTAGCCAAATATTATAACTCCAACTTCATAGGTGACAAGAAAACCACATCACCTTTGTTGCCGAGTGCCTCAGCCCTCTGAACCTGCTGACATCCTGACCTGTCTTCACACAGGTAGAATACCTGTTGGCTTGTCTTCATCTGGCCTGGCCTGTTCAAGTGTATGTTGAACATGTATAATGGGAGAGACTAAGTTCTCTTTTGTAAATTAATTAATTCATTTTTAACTGGAGGATGACTGCTTTATGATAATGTATTGGTTTCTGCCATATATCAGCATGAATCAGTCATAGGTATATGCAAGTCTTGAAGCTCCCTCCCACCTTCCACCCCATCCTACCCCTCTAGATTATCACAGAGCACTGGATTTGAGCTCCCTGCATCATACAGTAAATTTCTACTGGCTATGTGATTTTACATATGGTAATCAATGTATTTCAAGGTGACTCTCAGTTCGTCACACCCTCTCCCCCCACCTGCTGTCCACAAGTCTGTTTATGTCTGTGCCTCCATTGTTGCCCTGCAAATAGGTTCATCAGTACCTGGATACTTGCTAGTTTATATTGTTAGAAAAGGTGAATTAAATTTCCATGTCATGTGAGAAAATTCAGTAAGCAAAACCAGAGACCCAAGTTGGTTTACATGGTTTCTAGAGAATGAAATCAATGGGAAACATATTTCCATTGCATATTGTATAAAATGAAAAAGTGAAAAAACAAACAAAACAAAGAGCAGTCCAGGACTGAAAAACAGAGCACACATTACTTGCAATAATAATTTTTTTAAAGGTTATTTGAGTACCTCTTTGGAAGATCATGGCATCCAGTCCCATCACTTCATGGGAAATGGATGGGGAAACAGTGGAAACAGTGTCAGACTTTATTTTTTTGGGCTCCAAAATCACTGCAGATGGTGACTGCAGCCATGAAATTAAAAGACACTTACTCCTTGGAATAAAAGTTATGACCAACCTAGATAGCATATCCAAAAGCAGAGACATTACTTTGCCGACTAAGGTCTGTCTAGTTAAGGCTATGGTTTTTCCAGTAGTCTTGTATGGATGTGAGAGTTGGACTGTGAAGAAGGCTGAGCGCGGAAGAATTGATGCTTTTGAACTGTGGTGTTGGAGAAGACTCTTCAAAGTCCTTTGGACTGCACGGAGATCCAGCCAGTCCATTCTGAAGGATATCAGCCCTAGGAATTCTTTGGAGGGAATGATGCTGAAGTTGAAACTCCAGAACTTTGGCCACCTCATGGGAAGAGTTGACTCATTGGAAAAGACTCTGATGCTGGGAGGGATTGAGGGCAGGAAGAGAAGGGGACGACAAGATGAGTTGGCTGGGTGGCATCACTGACTTGATGGACGTGAGTCTGGGTGAACTCCAGGAGTTAGTGATGGACAGGGAGGCCTGGCATGCTGCGATTCACGGGGTCACAAAGAGTCAGACATGACTGAGCGACTGAACTGAACTGAAGTGAACTTGGAAGTATCCACCCATAAGGATTTTCCTCTAATACTCAGAGAGAAAAAAATTTTTTTTAGATTTGTTTGCTTTTCTTCCTAGAGTTGACTATCTAGAGATTTTAACAAAGGCAATGTAAGCCAACGGTCAGCTTGGAATTATGAAACGAAAAAGCTGGATGGCAGATTGTTCATCTCCAGATGGATTAATTTAGTGCAGTTGAATGATAACAATATCTTACATACTTATGTAACTTTCAAGTGATTTCATATATGTTTTCTCATTTGAACAGTTTTGATTTATTATTTAAAGAAATCAGACAGGGAGGTCCCATCCCCGGTTAAGAAAAACAGGCTATTTCTACATGATTTTAATATACAGAGAGTTTTGTGTTCAGAAAATTAGAAAATTTTCCAGAGAAGAAGACTATTAGCAGTTTCATTGCTTTTAATGCTTGTATTCCCAAAGCTAATTCTGTATGTGTTTTTGCAATTTGAAGTTGGAGGCCAAGAGATACTATTTTATATTTATAAATCATCTTGACTTCACAGTATAAGTTAGAGTTCTTCAATATTTATATGGTCTGAAATCTGATCAGAACCAAAGCTTTAATTATATATTATGGTTAATAAAAACAATCCAAAATATTCACAAAATAAAGTTACTTTTTTGAAATTTATTTTAGTTATACCATGGCTTTATGCATAAAAATATAACCAAAAAGTTAATCCAAAATGATTGAACCTAGTTCCAGTGTTCTTGCCTGGAGAATCCCAGGGATGGGGGAGCCTGGTGGGCTGCCATCTATGGGGTCATACAGAGTCGGACACAACTGAAGTGACTTAGCAGCAGCAGCAGCAGTTTAGGTAGAATTGTACTTGGTAAATATACTTTATAATAAAAAAGTAAATATTACTTTTATAATATTGATGTTAAGACATTAGTTGACCCAAATAATTGTTTGAAGACTAAAATGTTCATTTTATATAGAATTTGAAGCAGTGCACTTGTTAATTGATTTTCCCTGCTACAGTTATTCTATGTTTGGCTTATAGATACTTTGCATACGGAAATTACAAGATACTAAAAAACCATCCCATAGCATTGGAACATGCTTCTCATCTCCCATGCTAGATTTAATTTCTTAATTTTATCTATTAAACAAAGGAATCCCTGGGTGCTAAAATTTTCTGATTGAACACAGGACAGTAATGATTTCCTGAACTAACTTATTCAAATAATGTCAAACCAGACTAGATTTGTTCTTCTTTCTCAGACATTTTCAGTGTTATAATCCCTGCTAAGGCCAACCACTTACATTGCAGATCTTGTCTCACTCTGCAGTAATTGAGGGCACCGAAAAGCATGATGGTGGTCTGAAGCAGGATTTATTCCTGTGAACTGGCTCGTGGTGAGAGTCGGAGAAGCTTTCCAGGAGAGTGACATTTGGCTTGTGTCTTGAAGGCAGAGGAAAACTTAGTTTTGCAGGAAGACAGAAAGAGGGAAGACATACTTACCCTCAAGGCACAAAGATGTGGATGTGGGAAAAAGCAAAGTGTTTGAGTCCCTGCATCGCCAAATAAGTAATTTCATGAGCTCTAAGAACAAGAGGTGGGTCCATATAGTGTGTAGACTTGTGCAGGCTTGTTGGGGCAATGTGATAGAGGAAGAGCAGTCCATTGGAATTCACAGTTTAATTTAAATAAGTGTGTGTGTGTGTGTGTGTGTGTGTGTGTGTGTGTGTGTGTGTAGGTATGCATATAATTTTTGTATGTAATAAGCATCACACTGAGCACTTGGAACACAAAGAATAAGAATGTTGCCCTCAAGAATCCTGTGGGTTGCTAGCCAAGAACTGCCTGCTGCTCACATCAAGCTCCTCAGTACTTCCTGACAGACTGGACAGAGTGTTCAGAGAAGAGCAATGGGAGTTGGTAGAAAACAACCCCAAGTTTGGAGAAATAGAATAGTAAGCTCCTTAGATGACTGAGAAGCAGCATCAACCTTTCATCTGAAGAGCAGTTCATTAGGGCTGAAGAACTAGTTTATTGAATAACCACAAAGAAAGCTCTTTAAGCCTGATCGGAGTCCTAGTGTTTTTAACTTTTAAAAAATTTAATTATTAAACAATTTTTATTGGAGAATAGCATGTTTCAATGTGGTGTTAGTTTCAGGTATAAGGGCTCAGGGACTGATTCCAGTTTCATTCCTTTCTAGAAGTCTGCATAAAATGTCACTGAGTTCCATTTCCCCATTGATAGCGGCATCCCTATTCTCTCCTGCTTCATAGAGTTCTGAGGATAAAATAAGATGATAGTTGCAAAGCATTATGTAATTGTAAAAAAGCTATATAAATACAGTGAATTCAGGCATAGCTCAGAAGTAGGGCATTTGCTTCAAAAAAATGGCAGTTAACCCCGGTTATTGTCTTCATTGTGATGGTCAGACATTTGAAAATGGAGCCTAATAAGTGACTTCTATAGCTCTGTCGGGTCATTGTGAAAAGAGCTTGCATTATCTAAATACAAAAGTCTCCAGATTATGAAGAAATACTGTGTTTTAATACGTTATCTGTTCAAGTATTTAGATAGCATTTTGAGGGCCTTCTATTTTATTAACCTTCTCAGTGGATAAGGATTGAGAATTACATTCCTGTATCGTACGAGGAATTTCACTTTATCAGCATCTGACATGACTTCAGAAAACGCTGATGGGTCTGAAACAGTTTGCTGCTCAGAATGTCTCCCATCACTGAAAGCATTAGAGACTCTTATCAAATAAGAATTGATTCAATGTACAGCTTCCCAGAAAGGCCATTAATGTAGATTAATGAGTTTCTGAGAGATTAGAGTTAGGAAGTTTTGATACAAAACATGTACCAAAATTAGTAGCGATGCCATGTCAGGGAAGAACAGAGGAAAAATAACATTCAAAACTTTCTGTCTGATTGTCTAGTCTTTGTTTAGTATGCAGCTATAGATATGCATACTTTAAACAATGGTGCCAAAGTATCATTAACATTGTTTTAAAAACTAATCTTCTAGTGAGGGTAGACATACAATTTTATCCTTCAAGATGACAAACTGGTTATCTTAAAGAGGTTTAATTCTGTATATTGAAGATTGCTATAATTTTTACTGGGCTGAGAAACTAAAGCTTCTAAATACCAAACTTCAGTGTGTTTTTACATCTGCATTTTACTGCATTTTTTTTTTTTGGCAAGAAGTTATGAACTACTCAAAATGTGTAAGATAAAATTCCCCAGTTAATATTCCACTAAGAGCTTTAGAATCAGATTAACAAATTCTCCCAGTATTGCTGGTTTTAAAGTTTGGATTATTTAAAATTAGTGATTTTTAAGAAAAGAATTGATAATTTTTATAATATTAAATAAATATATCCATGGATGTAAAATGTGTTTCTATTAATTCAGGTTTTCTTTTAGGCCTTTTAAGACAGTTTAACATTTTCTCCGTTAAGTTCCTGTAAATGTATTGTTAGGTTAATCCCTAGATGCATTGCAGTCTATAATGCTGTTGTGAATGGCATCTTAAATTTTTATCACATTTTCTCACCAGTGATTATGCTGGTATAGAGCAATTTTTCTCAATAGTCTTACTATTGACATTTGAGTCTGGGTGGAAAGCTGTTCTGTGCATCATAGATTGCTTAGCATCATCTCTGGTCTCTATTCACTAGAGGACAGTAGCATGTTCTCAACAAAATGTAGCCATATGTTGGCCAATGGCTGCTGGCAGGCAAAATCACCTGCTATTTGAGAACCCATTTGCTGATGAAAATTTTTTTCATGTTAAACTTACATTTAACAAACTTGATGAATACTCTTAAAAGTTCTAATGGTTTGAGGATCCTCAGTATTTCACATAGGAATTATTTACCAACTACATATAAAAATATTTTTACTTTTTTTCCCAATCATTAAAATTTTTTTTTCTTATGTTATTGCCTTAACTAAAATTCTTGGAGTATAGCCTTACCTTGTTAGTACTGAGCATCCTGGCCTAATTGCAGACTTAAAAGGAATTGCCTGAAGTTTCTCCATTGAGTATGACATTTAGTGTAGTTTAGAAAATCTTCATCAAAGCAGGGCTGTTGTATGCTTTCAGTTTTCTAAATTTTTCTCTTTTCTCCTATTCATAAATAGGAATTAAATGCTATTTGATAACTCTTTTCTTTATTCAGAAGATTGTTCATTTTTCTCCTTTATTTCATTCTTGTGGCAAATTACATTACATGTATGAGATCAAATCATCCTTGAGTTATTGGAAAAATCCCTACATGAGTGTCACTATATCTCTGTATATATCTATATTTCTGCATATAAAATTTTGTGGATTTGGGTTAACATTTATATTATGCCTAGTCCATGTTTAGTTGAAGTATCAATATTATTGTTGCTTAGTCACTAAGTCGTGTCTACTCATTTGTGATCCCATGGATTATAGCCCACCAGGCTCCTCTGTCATGGATTCTCCAGGCAAGAATACTGGAGTGGACTGCCATTTCATTCTCCAGGGGATCTTCCCAATCCAGGAGTGAAACTACATCTCCTGCTTGGGAGGTGTATTTCTTACTGCTGAGCTACCTGACTTTATAAATGAATTGGCAAATTTATTTTATTTTCTTGAAAGATATTTGTTAAATAAGTATTACCTTCTTACCCATAATTTTGCTTCTAATGGCTTATTGTATTCTTGCTTAGTTTTTGCATTTCACAAAAATCTTTTATTACATCTTTTAAACATGTTCCCTCCATGTTTTCTTTGAACTATCTATCACATTCACTATAAAAGTGTATTTGGTTGTTGGGGAGCAGGCAAGATGGATGGTGATAATGGGCCATAGTTTGTTCTCTTCCAGGTAATTAGAGCCTCCAGTATACCCAGCTGGGCTCAACTAGTCTTCATTTGCCCTGGTAAGTACCTTTGGTGTTGAAAGCATAGTGGGAGCCTACCATGTTATATCTGCTGACTTCCCCTTGGTGGGAATGAAACTAAGCCATGCTGTGTGGGGCCACCCAAGACAGGCGGGTCATGGTGGAGAGGTCTGACAGAATGTGGTCCACTGGAGAAGGGAATGGCAAACCACTTCAGTATTCTTGCCTTGAGAACCCCATGAACAGTATGAAAAGGCAAAATGATAGGATACTGAAAGGTGAATGCCCCAGGTCAGTAAGTGCACAACATGTTACTGGAGATCAGTGGAGAACTAACTCCAGAAAGAATGAAAGGATGGAGCCAAAGCAAAAACAACACCCAGTTGTGCATGTGACTAGTGATAGGAGAAAGGTCTGATGCTGCAAAGAGCAATATTGCATAGGAACCTAGTAATGTTAGGTCCAAGAATCAAGGCAAATTGGAAGTGGTCAAATAGGAGATGGCAAGAGTGAACATAGACATTCTAGGAATCAGCAAATTAATGGACGGGAATGAGTGAATTTAACTCAGATGACCATTCTATCTACTACTGCAGGCAGGAATCTCAGAAGAAATGGAGTAGCCATCACAGTCAACAAAAGAGTCCAAAATGCAGTACTTGGATGCAATCTCAAAAATGACAGAATGATCTCTGTTTATTTCCAAGGCAAACCACTCAATATCACAGTAATCCAAGTCTATGTCCCAACCAGTAACGCTGAAGAAGCTTAAGCTGAATGGTTCTATGAAGACCTACAAAACCTTTTAGAACTAACACCCAAAAAGATGTCCTTTTCATCATAGGGGACTAGAATGCAAAAGTAGGAAGTCAAGAAATACCTGCAGTAACAGGCAAATTTGGCCATGGAGTATGGAATGAAGCAGGGCAAAGGCTAATAGAGTTTTGCCAAGAGAACACACTGGTCATAGCAAACACCCTCTTCCAACAACACAAGAGAAGACTCTACACATGGACATCACCAGATGGTCAACAATGAAATCAGATTGATTATATTTCTATGCAGCCAAAGATGGAGAAGCTCTATACAGTCAGCAAAAACAAGCCTGAGAGCTGACTGTGGCTCAGATCATGAACTCCTTATTGCCAAATTTAGACTTAAATTGAAAAGTGGAGAAAACCACTAGACCATTCTGGTATGACCTAAGGCAAATCCCTTATGATTATACAGTGGAAATGAGAAATAGATTTAAGGGACTAGATCTGATAGACAGAGTCCCTGATGAACTATGAATGGACGTTTGTGACATTGTACAGGAGACAGAGATCAAGACCATCTCCAAGAAAAAGAAATGCAAAAAAGCAAAATGACTGTCTGAGGAGGCCTTACAAATAGCTGTGAAAAGAAGAGAAGTGAAAAGCAAAGGAGGAAGGAAAGATATACCCATTTAAATGCAGAGCTCCAAAGAATAGCAAGGAGAGACATGAAAGCCTTCCTCAGCGATCAATGTAAAGAAATAGAGGAAAACAATAGAATGGGAAAGACTAGCGATCTCTTCAGGAAATTAGAGATACCAAGGGAACACTTCATGCAAAGATGGACACAATAAAGGACAGAAATGGTATGGTCTTAACAGAAGCAGAAAATATTAAGAAGAGGTGGCAAGAATACACAGAAGAACTGTACAAAAAGATCTTCATGACCCAGATAACCGTGATGGTGTGATCACTCACCTAGAACCAGACATCCTGGAATGTGAAGTCAAGTGGGCCTTAGGAAGCATAACTATGAACAAAGCTAGTGGAGGTGATGGAATTCCAGTTGAGCTATTTCAAATCCTGAAAGATGATGCTTTGAAAGTGCTGCACTCAATATGCCAGCAAATTTGGAAAACTCAGCAGTGGCCACAGGACTGGAAAAGGTCAGTTTTCATTCCAATCCCAAAGAAAGGCAATGCCAAAGAATGCTTAAACTACCGCAAACTTCACTCATCTCACATGCTAGCACAGTGATGCTTAAAATTCTCCAAGCCAGGCCTTAGCAGTACATGAACCGTGAATTTCCAGATGTTCAAGTTGGTTTTAGAAAAGGCAGAGGAACCAGAGATCAAATTGCCAACATCCACTGGATCATAGAAAAAACAAGAGAGTTCCAGAAAAACATCTATTTCTGCTTTATTGACTATACCAAAGCCATTGACTGTGTGGATCACAATAAACTGTGGAAAATTCTGAAAGAGATGGGCATACAAGACCACCTGATCTGCCTCTTGAGAAACCTGTATGCAGGTCAGGAAACAACAGTTAGAACTGGACATGGAACAACAGACTGGTTCCATATAGGAAAAGACGTATGTCAAGGCTGTATATTGTCACCCTGCTTATTTAACTTACATGTAGAGTACATCATGAGAGACGCTGGGCTGGAATCAAGATTGCCAGGAGAAATATCAATAACCTCAGATATGCAGATGATACCACCCTTATGGCAGAAAGTGAAGAGGAACTAAAAGCCTCTTGATGAAAGTGAAAGAGGAGAGTGAAAAATTGGCTTAAAGCTCAACATTCAGAAAACTAAGATCATGGCATTTCTTCCCATCACTTCATGGGAAATAAATGGGGATACAGTGGAAACAGTGGCTGACTTTATTTTCTTGGGCTCCAAAATCACTGCAGATGATGATTGCCACCATGAAATTAAAAGATGCTTACCCTTTGGAAGGAAAGCTATGACCAACCTGGACAGCATATTAAAATGCAGAGACATTACTTTGTCAACAAAGTTCTGCCTAGTCAAGGCTATGGTTTTTCCATTAGTCATGTATGGATGTGAGAGTTGGACTATAAAGAAAGCTGGGCACTGAAGAATTGATGCTTATGAACTGTGGTGTTGGAGAAGACTCTTGAGAGTCCCTTGGACTTCAAGGAGATCCAACAAGTCCATCCCAAAGGAGATCAGTCCTGGGTGTTCCTTGGAAGGACTGATGTTAAAGGTGAAACTCCAATAATTTGGCCACCTGATGCAAAGAACTGACTCATTTGAAAAGGCCCTGATGTTGGGAAAGCTTGAGGGTAGGAGGAGAAGGGAATGACAGTGGATGAGATTGTTGGATGGCATCACCTACTCGATGGACATGGGTTTTGGTGGACTCCGGGAGTTGGTGATGGACAGGGAGGCCTGGCATGCTGCAGTTCATGTGGTCGCAAAGAGTTGGACTCAACTGAGCAAATGAACTGAACCATTTTAGATCTGCTGACTTCTCCTTTGTGATCACTCTTTCAGGTTCATGCATAATGATATCTTCCTTTCAGTTTTTCCTTTTATAAATATTTTACTAATTTTTATTTTCTCAAGTAAGAGGCAGGGAGATTCTAGAATTCTGATTCATTTCATAATTTGTTTAAAAGGCTTGTCTTTTTATTTGTATTATTGTGAAAGTGAAAGTTGCTCAGTCATGTCCAACTCTTTTCAAACCCATGGACTATACAATCCATGGAATTCTCCAGACCAGAATACTGGAGTGGGTATCCTTTCCCTTCTCCAGTGGATATTCTTCACCCAGGAATTGAACCAGGGTTTCCTTCATTGCAGGCAGATTCTTTACCAAGTGAGCTATCAGGGAAGCTCTTTGTATAATTGTGGGAAGGTCAATTATCAGACACATTCTCTTAACCTCTATAGGTCGTAAAATGATTTTACTTACCTAGGACTATGTCGGGGGCATGCCCAGAATCAGTTTCCGAGTTTTTAAAATTTCTTAAGGTGATAAACAAGAAATTCCAACATTAGTTAGGTCCACGCAACAATAAAATATGTTAGCTAGAAATTAATTTGTTTTTCTGAGCAAATTACCATTTAATCAAGGTAAACATCATAAAGTGGCAACCTTATTAAAGTTTATTATACTCTCCTTTGGCATTTCTTTTTTTAATTTTATTTTTACTTTATTCTACTTTACAATACTGTATTGATTTTGCCATACATTGACATGAATCAGCCACAGGTGTACATGAGCTCCCAATCCTGAAACCTCCTCCTACCTCCCACCCCATATCATCTCTCTGGATCCTCCCTGTGCACCAGCCCCAAGCATCCTGTATCCTGTATTGAACATAAACTGGTGCTTTGCTTTACATGATAGTATACATGTTTCAATGCCATTCTCCCAAATCATCCCACCCTCTTCTTCTCCCTCAGAGGCCAAAAGTCCATTCTATACCTCTGTGTCTCTTTTGTTGTCTCACATATAGGGTCATCATTACTATCTTTCTAAATTCCATATATATGTGTCAGTATACTGTATTGGTGTTTTTCTTTCTGGCTTACTTCACTCTGTATAATCGGCTCCAGTTTCATCCATCTCATTAGAACTGATTCAAATTTATTCTTTTTAAGGGCTGAGTAATACTCCATTGTGTATATGTACCACAGCTTTCTTATCCATTCATCTGCTGATGGACAGCGAGGTTGTTTCCATGTCCTGACTATTATAAACAATGTTGCAATGAACATTGGGGTACATGTGTCTCTTTCATTACATGTAGCATACAATCCCATTTGTATGACATATATTTATAATATGCATGATGAGCATTGTACACATAGGAATTAGACAAGATGGTAAAGTAGTCATTAATAGGTGTTGTTAATCTAATTTTTTGTGTAGCCAAACTAGACTTTGAGTATCTTTCATTATTGATCAAAGCACTTAAATGGACAATTATCTCTGCTAAAAACAAAGTCCAGACTCTCCCATCTCCATGGTTCCCTGTTCTTCTGCCATTCCTTGCCCAGAACCCCTTGCTGTACTTCTGCCAGATATAGGGCTACCTAGAATCCTTCACTGATTTCCAAGAGACTTTCATTCTGCTTTTCATAACATACCATCTTTCTTCAAAGGTCTTTCAGACAGAATATCTAAGTCTCTCCCAATCAACATGAAAGGACCAGCCATTGTGTTGTAGTCCCCTTTGGTGGCATGAGCTCATCACCTTGCCTGGTATGGAAAAAAATTTTCCTTTGATGCCTAGAACCTTGATTTTCTTTCTTTTTAGTACATATATTCCCAAAGGAAAAAATATGTGAATGAAACAGCATACTGCAAAAATTTTTTCTTTCTTAGAGTTTCCAAGCTAAGGATGCTAGTATTTAAATATATTTGTTCTTTCCTTTTGACTTTGGGTATGTGATTCTCTAACAATGTTTACTTTCACTCTTTCAGAATGGCAATTTTCTGAAATTTTCTAGCTCCTTAATTCAATTTTCAGAAAACATAATTTTCCTATACATATTCTGACTGTGATTGCCTTTCTTATATTTCTAAAGTATCTCATTTGATAGATCAAATGTCCCTTTACCTTTTGGTTAATCTTTACTTAAGTTCTATATAGCTTAATATTTCCTGTAGAATTGATTGAATTTTAGTCCAATTGTTCAGTTATTCAGCAGTTGAGCTGCAGCCTCAAATATTCAGCAGAGAGAAGGTGGAGATGCAACATGCCTAGTACAGTTTCTGATTTTTATTTAACTTTTACCAAGCACAGTTGTGTTGCTTTGCTGTTTTTATAGAAAGACACAAAAAATAAAAACCTACCCCACAAATGCATAGTGGCATTCTCCTATGGGTAGTATGGGCTGTACTGCTGATCTCATGTAACTTGTTCACGTGTCCATATTTTGACTTAGAGTCTGTCTGCTCTGCTCACATGTGTCTCCTCCACTTGGACCAGTGAGGAAGCTTTACTTCTGATCACAATGACAGAAGACAAAGAGTAAGTAGAAAACGGGTATTCTGACAAAATGACCTCATTCAGCTGGCTAAAGCAGGTCACGTGTTCAAACCCAAAGTCAAAAGTCAATAACATATTCCCTCTCCTTCAGTAATAGAAACTAAAAGCCACATGAAAAAGGGGGAACATAAAGGGAAGGATAGAGAATTAAGGTTAATTCAGTTCACTGCAGTTGTCTTTCTATTACCAACAGCAGCAAGCTCTGCCTGGCTGAGCTAATGTAGTAAAAGAGAAAATACAGCTATCACCCTGGAAGCTACGGGTGTCTCTACTAACTCTACTCTGGTCGAGTATGGTTGTCTCTACTAACAAACACAGTGCTTACCCTAAACCAGACATGTAAAATATTCTCTTGAATTATTTCATTTAATACTTATAGGAATTCTAATTTATATGTGTTATTATTATTCTGCGAATTTTATAGGTATTCCATCCAATTTACCAAACAGTTAAGAAGTACCTACTCTTTCCAGGCATTGTTTTGGGCATGAGGATTACAGCAGAGAGCAACTAGACAAGGGCCCTGTTCACACTTTGAGGCTGTAATGGGAAGGCAAACCAGCAGCTTAACAAGATAATTTCAGGAGGGTATATTAATTAAACAATAATCTGTCTTGATTCAGCTGGTCAAAGAAAGTCTTTTGAGAAGTAATTTATTTAAGACTTGAATGATTGAAAAGAAGTAAGCAGGCAGATATTTAAAAACAGGTATTTCCATGGAGAGATACTGTCTAGTCCAATATCCTAAGTCAGGGTAAAGCTTAGGAACAGAGATGATGAGGGTGACTAGATGATAGCAAGGAAACCAGAGATTAATGCTAGATAAAGCTGAAAAGCCAAACATTATGCAATATACGTTGGATTTTAAATTAATGCAATTTGGTGGTGGTGGGGGCACAGTTTATTCTATAACATACTCCCAACCACAACATAGTAAGAAAAGATAAATAAAAAATCTTAAAGCAGTTAAGGGAAATAAAACACATATTACTTCAAAAAGCAATAATTTAATAACAGACTCTTCAACAGGTAACAGTGGAAGTGGGAAGCCAGTGGATAATATTAAGTTGAGCCATATGACAGTGCTATTTTTGTACATTAAAGATTGTCAAACATCATCAATTTCATATGATTTAAACAAATATCTTTAAAGTGAAGAAATGCAATAACTGCCAAGCTGTGCTGTGCTGCGCTTAGTCGCTCAGTCATGTCTGATTCTGCGACCCCATGGACTCTAGCCTACCAGGCTCCTCTGCACATAGGCAAGAACATTGGAGTGGGTAGCCATGCCTTCCTCCAGGGGATCTTCCCAACCCAGGATTCAAACCCAGGTCTCCCACATTACAGGCAGATTTTTTTTTTTTTTTTTTTTTTTTACCATCTGAGCCACCAGGGAAGCAAAAATTGTCAAACATCATCAATTTCTTATGATTTAACCAAACATCTGTAAAGTGAGTAAAAGCAATAACTGCCAAGCTAGAATTCTATAACCATTAAACATGTCCTTCAAGATATATGGGAAAAAAGACATTTTTAAACATTCACTAGTAATGTTTAATGTCTCAAGTTGAAGGCAAATGATTCCAGATGAGATGTATAATATGCAAAAGAAATGAAGAACAAAGAAAAGTATTAATATGTGAGTAAATGTAAACAAATATTGACTGTACAACACAGTAATAATACCAAGCTGAAGTTAAAAATTAAAATACTAGATGAAAATAATTCATTTAGATTTTCCAATGGAGTCAGTGGGATTAAGATTTGTAAAGACTTCATATTATTTAGGAAGAGAATAGTGGTTTCATTAAATTTAGACTTTGATAAAGTATATGATTACCATGTTTATCAGTGAGGTTGAGCACCTTCTTGTATGTCTTTGAAAATTTGGATTTTCTCTTTGACAATGTGCTGATTAAAGTTTTGTGCCCATTTTCATGTTGGGGAATCTGTCATTTTCTTTTCAGTTTGTTAACTGTCTTTATGTTTTATGTAATTTCTCTCTATATATTATATTTCAAAAATGAATTAAAAAATGTAGGGAGGTAAGAACTAATGTTGATTGAATATCTATTTATATATCTACTGTTTTGTGAAACCTGGTAAAATATCTATCATTATTCCTGTTGTGATGAGTGCAATTGAGCCTCTAGGAATTTAATTCAGTACCCAAGTTCATGCAGTTTGTGAAAACCAGTGAGCGATCTTCAGCTCTGATTCCCACTGTGTTTGTCCACTTGTCCAAACCAAAAATTAAAAGTGCATCTTATTAATATATATGGAATATTGTGTATAATTCTAAGCATTGCATATTAAAGAATATTGAGGATTTGACATAATTTCTAATTAACCCTGAATATTCATTGGAAGAACTGTTGCAAAGCTGGAACTTCAATGTTTTGGCCACCTGATGTAAAGAGCTAACTAATTGGAAAAGGCCCTGATGCTGGAAAAGACTGATGGCAAGAGGAGAAGAGGGCAGCAAGGATGAGATGGTTGGATAACAAAATGACTCAATGAACACGAATTTGGGCAAACTCCTGGAGATAGGGGAGGACAGAGGAGCCTGGCATGTGGAAGTCCATAGAGCTGCAAAGAGTTGGACACAACCTAACAACTGAAAAATTACAACAAAGCTAATATATTAATGTTGAGACCTTTAAACTAAATCATGTACATTTTAAGGCTTCTTTCCATAAAAGAAAGCGTAGAAGAATATGGGGAACTGGAGAGAGAGAAGAGTGTTGTTTTTCATGATATATCGTCAAAAATTTGGAGGAAGTGATATGAAAGAAATAATGAATATGTACTATATTGGCAATACCAAATTACTCTATTTAATGGGAAGTAAATACAGTGCCTAGTCTAGAACCATGTGCTTTATGGACATGTTTGGGTTTGGGGGAAAAGTTAGTGCTAAAATATGAAAAGAAAATAGGAAAATCAAAGTTAAGTAGAAGGCCACAAAAGCTAACATTATTAAGATTACAGATTGACCAAATTTTATTGATTAAATTTTTATTTGCAAAAATGTGATTTAAATCAAGAAAGATCTTTAATAGGCTTACTGAATGTACAAACATGTACTGTTCCAATACCACAGGTTTGAGTCCTAAAATAGATTCTGGTAAATTTTATTTTGTGTGATCTCCATTAAATATACGTAATTGGTAGATTTATTATTTTATATACTGTCCTATCAAATATGTTTTCAATAGAAGAGAACTTCTATTTGACCAGGTATTGAAATAAGAATTGAAATCTTTAAGAAATTTTTACATGTCTGATAATTGGAAGAATTCTCCATATACTGGATTCTGGCGCAATAATTCCAAGACATTTATTCTCTTCTACCACATACCTCCAGGGCTGATGCTCATGTCTCATTCATTATTATTCTAGAGCCTCTAACCCTGATCACTCATATGGCAATTCTAGGTGAGTTTGCTTGTGAGATGCATGAGTTCTAGAAGCTGTCTGTAAAGTAAGTTAACTCAGTGGGCTTCTCTGGTCGCTTGGTGGTAAAGAATCCACCTGCCAATTCAGGATACTTGGGTTCGATCCCTGGGCTGGGAAGATCCCCTGGAGAAGGAAATGGCAACCCACTTTAGTATCTTGCTTGGAGAATCCCATGGACAGAGGAGCCTGGAGGGCTACAGTCCATAATAAGGTCACAAAAGTGTTGAATATGACTAGCGACTGAAACAACAACAAGTTAATCCAATAGGCTTAGGGCGTTCAAACCCTGCACACGCCAGACAAAGAAGTGGTTCTTGACTAGCTTCTGTGAAATAACCTCTAAGTCCCTGGAATATATTGTCTGAGAAGAGGGTCTTTGTATACCTTAGGCTTTCAGTTCAGTTCAGTTCAGTTCAGTCACTCAGTCGTGTCCTACTCTTTGCGACCCCATGAATCGCAGCACGCCAGGCCTCCCCTGTCCATCACCAACTCCCCGGAG
The DNA here is from genome assembly GCA_917880005.1 of Nanger dama. Lineage (NCBI taxonomy): Eukaryota > Metazoa > Chordata > Mammalia > Artiodactyla > Bovidae > Nanger > Nanger dama. The sequence continues at coordinate 20,104,011 of CAKJTW010000020.1, forward strand.
TTCACTCACACTCACGTCCATCGAGTCAGTGATGCCATCCAGCCATCTCATCCTCTGTCGTCCCCTTCTCCTCCTGCCCCCAATCCCTTCCAGCATCAGAGTCTTTTCCAATGAGTCAACTCTTCGCATGAGGTGGCCAAAGTACTGGAGTTTCAGTTTTAGCATCATTCCTTCCAAAGAAATCCCAGGGCTGAACTCCTTCAGAATGGTCTGGTTGGATCTCCTTGCAGTCCAAGGGACTCTCAAGAGTCTTCTCCAACATCACAGTTCAAAAGTATCAATTCTTCAGAGCTCAGCTTTCTTCACAGTCCACTCTCACATCCATACATGACCACTGGGAAAAACAGCCTTGACTAGACAGACCTTTGTTGGCAAAGTAATGGCTCTGCTTTTGAATATGCTATCTAGGTTGGTCATAGCTTTCCTTCCAAGGAGTAAGCATCTTTTAATTTCATGGTTGCAGTCACCATCTGCAGTGATTTTGAAGCCCCCAAAATAAAGTCTGACACTGCTTCCACTGTTTCCCCATCTGTTTCCCGTGCCACACCAAACAGCTCACACTAATGGAGATTTATGGTGGCTACCTGCTTTTGTTTACCTAGGGCTCTGGGCTGGGGCTGTGTGTCAATTTCATCTCTGGAGGGTTTAGAGATCGAATAGTTAAAATCTGTCATGTGGACACTCCATGCATATGAGATTGTCCTCTGGTAAATTATCCAGGATGTCAAGATCCGGGAAAGTTTCACTGGTTGGCAATATTTTGTAAGTGTTGTAAATATCTTCAGAATGGGGACAGCAATTGCAACTAGCTTCTGGGTAGTTATAATGATTAAATGAGATAGTATGCGTGATATGTTTAGTATAGTGACTGACACTGTTCTAATTAGAACTATATAAATATAGAGCTTGTTAAATAAAACTAAGGGCTTCCCTCATGGCTCAGACGGTAAAGAATCCACCTGCAATGTGGGAGACCTGGGTTCTATCCCTGGGTTTGGAGAATCCCATGAGGAAGGGAATGGTTACCCCCTCCAATATTCTTGCCTGGAGATTTCCATGGACAGAGGAGCCTGACAGGGGTTACAGTCCATGGGATCGCAAACACAACTGAGCTACTTTCACTTCATTTTACTTCACACGAATGTCAGAGGTTGGGACCTGTAAGCCTATATCAAGCACTGGAGTAGGGGAGATGAGGATAAAACAGTCGGGAGGCAAAGAGATCTGGAGCAAATAAATAAATAAAACAAGTATTGATGCATACTCAAGCACACAGCTAGGCAAAGTATAAAGCAGAGGAAGAAATTGGTTTGGTTTAAGACATAGACCCTAATCTAAGCAAAAGTTTTAGAAATTCACCTTGTTGGGTTCTGACCAATAGAAAAGTAGAATTAAAGCTATAGAACCTGGCAAATAATATCCTCTTGTCCTTTCCTTATATTTCATTTTTCACTATATTGGTTTTTCAAATTTTTATTTTATACTGTGATATAGTTGATTAGCAATGTAACTTTAGGGGTACAGCAATCTCATTCAGTTGTACATATACTTGTATCTATTCTTTTTAAAATTCTTTTCCCATTTAGGTTATTACAGAGTATTAAGCAGAATTCCCTGTGCTATATTGATTGTTAATTATGCATTTTAAATATAGCAGTGTGTACATGAAGAAGGAAATCACAACCCAACCCACTTCAGCATACTTGCCTGGGAAATCCCATGGACAGAAGGCCCTGGTAACCTACAGTCATTGGAGTCACAAAGAATCAGACATGACTTAGAGACTAAACAGATGCAACGTGTGTACAGGATATTACATTTCATTTTGCAGAAAGTTTTCTGAAGCTGTGGCTGCACCAGTGGTGCTTCTGGTGAACACAGTGTTGCCCTTCTCACCAAGGCTGTGTTAAGTGCCTGAGAAATCTACATAAATGCAGTGACTTAGTTATACACAAGCAGCTTCGAAAGGACCTCCCTATTTATCTGCCCTTCAATCATCTTTTTTCACTCCAATCCTTTTAGGTTCTGGAGCTTCTACCATTCTGGAACGTGGTGAAATGAGACACCATGATCCATCCATTTGTTGTAGAGTTTATAATTAAGTCTTCATAAAGCTGAAGAAGTAGTGTGTGTGTGTGTGTGTGTGTGTGTGTGTGTGTGTGTGTGTGTTAGTTGCTCAGTTGTGCCCACTCTTCGCGACCCCATGGACTATAGCCTGCCAGGCTCCTCTGTCCATGGAATTCTCCAGGCAAGAACTCTGGAGTGGGTAGTCTTTTCCTTCTTTAGGGGATCTTCCCAACTCAGGGTTTGAACCTGGGCCTCTTGCATTGGAGGAAGATTCTTTACTGTCCAAGACACCAGGAAAACCTGAAGAAGGAATAGTCTCACAATTTAAGGAAAGCAGGGATTTTTTTGTAGGGCAATTGAGAAAGATTACTCTACAAATCTAAGGTCATTCTAAGTGTTTAAGAAACTGCTAGACACTAAACATTTCCTCTGATCACTTGGAATCACCATCTTATTGGATAGCAACTATGAATTTTTCAGGATAAGCCTTATAGCTAGCTGATCATTGACTCTCTTCCTATCTTATTGAATGCACGTTCATCCTTTATTTATTATAGTGTATACGCATTAGCTCCTGATTCCTTAAGTCTGTGTTTTCTGGGCTCTCATTTCTTCCAGGTGATTAAATCATGCTTCTTCCTTAATTCCTGGGGCTTTCCTGTGAGTAGGAGAAGAGAGAAAGAAGTAAGTTCAAAGTAAAACAGACAGTTACCTCTATTCACCCACCAAAAGTCAGAAAAGAGAGGGGAATTCTCCTTCGAATCTGAACACTCCATCTCTTAGTAAGAGTGAGAACAGAGACTGCATCATTTGTGTGCTTCACAGCTGTCAAGTGGCCTGAAACTGTTTCTTCATGGAAAGTATTCACTCTCCCATAACCAAGACAGGGACACAAAGGCTCACAGTCTAGTAAAGTACAGACACTGAACAGATGGAAATTTGTTTCATTTAATTGGGTTCACAGGCTCTGAGGGAAGGCAGAAAAGTAATTTGAAGGAGGTCAATCTGGGAAGAAATCATTTTCATGGTAAGAGGGAATGAATTTACCATGTAAGAAACCTCATAAATATTAAGACCTATATCCCAGGAAATACTATCTAGCGTCAGTAACATCAGTTATGTCTCCTAATGTTCAAGAGGAACAAAAAAATCCCTTGAATTTAAGGAAGTCATCCTTATTTCAGATTTAATCTTTAAATCTGTGAAGTTATGGTTCAGATGGAATCTTTGGTGGCCATAAAATGTGTCTACATAAGGAGATATATCTACTTAGGCTGATAGATTATGATGTTAAGCTTAAAGATCATGGGTTCTGCAATTCTGTAACCAATCCCCCTGTCATAGATTAGTTTGTGAAAATCAGATTATTAAAAAAAGAGAAACCACATGTCTTGAAATGGCAAATGTAGAGACTGTGAGCTGCAGTATTAATTAGACTGTGTCATGGCATGCAGGATATTTCACTGTGGTGCGCAGCTCTCTCGCTGTGCCACACACGCTCTCTAGTTGTGGTATCCAGGCTTCGCAAGGTGCAGACTTGGCAGCTGTGGTGTGCAGGCTTAGTTGCTCTGTGGCTTCTGGGATCTTAGTTCCCTGACCAGGGCTTGAACCTGAGTCCCCCGCATTGCAAAGTGGATTCTTAACCACTAGACACCAAGGAAGTTCCTGGAATCCCATTCTTTACGAATAAACTGCTCAGGCTGCCTAGTTATTTAATGCCTTCCAATTTCTCACCTATAAAATCTAGGATCTAAACTCATCATATATAATAAATCTTAGAAACCTAATTATGAAAGGATCTTACATCACTGTTGAGATTTAGGATGGGAATCCCTCACTCACTCTCATGGAAATCATACACAATTACAAAGGAGGATAAAAAATTAAATTCTATTCTTTATGGGTGTTAGCACCTAACACCTTCCTTGGGTCATTTTTTGGACCTCCTTGTGGTGCTAGTGGTAAAGAACCCTCTTGCCAATGCAGGAGATGTAAGAGAGAGATGCAGGTTTGATCCCTGGGTTGGGAAGATGCCCTGAAGAAAGGCATGGCAGCCCACTCCAGTATTCTTGCCTGGAGAATCCCCATGGCCAGAGGAACATGACAGGCTACAGTCCATGGGGTTGCAGAGAGTCAGACAGGGCTGAAATGACAGCATGCATTGAGAACAATTTTGATTCTAGCTGGGAATACAACGTATTTCTCCAATTCTTTCCTTTGATATTTTAATTTTAAGGTTAAATTTTCTAGTGAAAATACTTTCCATAAAGTTTACAAATGTTTTCTAAAGAGTTCCGGAGATAACCAATATTTCACAAAAAGAAGTGGAATAAATGTTTCTAATGCCAATCTAAGAGATGGTTAAAAGCACAGTAACAATTCTCAATGTGCCATTCATTAAAATCAATTGTAGCTAGTTTGTACGTTAATTGAAACTATATCTTTAAGTGATTCTCATATTATCATTTTAATACCAAATATTTTTGAAATGAAAGCAGATTCTTTACCAGCTGAACAACAAAGGAAGCCCAAAATGAAACCACTCACTACATTTTCTGTTGAAGTCCATTGGTCATTATTTAATTTCTTATTGATAACTGACAACTTGTAGTTATGCTATGATCCCAAGTTATTTTTAATGCTCTGGTTCAAAGATGTACTCTGGGTCATTTCTTGATTTTATTTAAATGGCCACGTTCCTAAGTTTATTGCCTTAAGTGGGCTCCTTGTTAATTTTCGTTTCTCCTCTTGCTACTAGTCATTACTATTAGATGTTACTTCTTATTGCTATGGTGTACCTTCTTGTACTCTGCATTTCTTTTTAATTTGTTGTATCGAAACTTCTATAGACCAAGAATCTAAAAGTTAATTAAACTAGTTGCATAAGATCAACTTTTACAAAAAAATTCAGGCTTAAAATTCAAGATGGGGAAGAGACATGTTAAGGAATGTTCCGTGATGAAATGGATTCTGACTGGTACATAGCAATAAAGAAGAGCATGCTCCCAGAAGTGGTGATGGCATCAGCCAGAGGAAAAAGAATCTTTCACAAATAACATGCTCAGTTACATGCTTCAAGGGCAGCATGCAAATAATGAGGATGTAAAACATTTGTATTTGAGGAACACAGCAGTTGCACTCAAGTTATATAAACTTAAATATAGTTTCTTATTTATAGCTGCTGAAAACTAAGAGGAAAACTAGTTCCTCTCTTTTGTAGGTAGCCCAGGGTCCCTTTAAATATAAATAAATGTAGAAGTAGTAATGAGGAGGAGCTGGGATAAAGTCACCGCATGTTCATCAAACACTATCTAAAGAGCATCCATGCAGTAGGGATATCGCGGTGGTGGCACTGGTGGAAAAGAACCCGCCTGCCACTGCAGGAGACAAAGGAGACTTGGGTTTAACCCCTCGGTTCTGAAGATTCCCTGGAGTAGGAAATGGCAACCCACTCCAGTATTCTTGCCTAGAAAATTCCCTGGGCAGAGGAGCCTGGCACGCTGCAATCCATAGGTCTGCAGAGTCAGCAGAGAGCTGCCAGTGAATGAGGCAGGCCTATCCCCTCCCTCCTGAAACTTCCTGCCCTTCGTGACACTTTGAGGGGTGCTAAAAACTGTAACATTACAGGGAGCTAAGTGAGGAGCATATGGAAATTCTCTGAAACTGCTATAGAAGTCTGAAATTTGTTCAAAAGAGGAAAAAAAAAGTATAAGGACATCTACGTCAGGACAAATTCAGGATATATAGGAATATATGATGAATGAAGAAAATCTGGTGGTTTGGGAAAGAAAGGGGCCAATTAAATCCAGATGGAGTAAATAGCACATAGAATGGGTCTGTGGTGGGGGACAGTGTCGGTGTATGAATGACAATGACGTTTAAAATGACGGAGCCTGCAGAGGGAGAAGTGAAGAGATGCCAGCCCACTTGATCATCCCCTCATGGATCACTGCTCTAACAAGGATGCTGGCAACAAGGCTTTTTGAAAACCAGAGCTTCTGCTGACTTTTAACATATAATCTTAGCTAAGTGCTGAAAAATTGATGCTTTCAAATTGTGCTGCTGGAGGGGACTCTTGAGAATCCCTTGAACAGCCAGGAGATCAAATCTGTCAATCCTAAAGGAAACCAACCCTGAATATTCATTGGAAGGACTGATACTGAAGCTCCAATGCTTTGGCTACCTGATACAAAAAGCTGGCTCATTGGAAAAGACCCTGATGCTAGCAAAGATTGAAAGGAAATGGAGAAGAGGGCAACAGAGGATGGGATGGTTGGATGGCATCACCATCTCGATGGACAAGAGTCTGAGCAAACTCTGGGAGATAGTGAAGGAAAGGGAAGCCTGGTGCACTGCACTTCATGAGGTCTCAAAGAGTTGGACATGACTTAGTGACTGAATAAACAGCAAAACCTTGGTCTGATCCTTTTTCCTGAGTTATTGACATAAAGCTTCTGCTCAGTCAAGCTTTATATTACACTTTACCCACTCCCCTGCTCTGATAGCCAAGCAACTAGATTTTTCCAGTAGAATGTCTGGTTATAGGAAATTGTGAGTTATCACATGGAACATATTCTCCTATCATGAAACCCCTAGTGTGTGAACTCACTAACATTTTGTTTTTATTTGTTCCAGTATCTAGGGTTGCCTTAACTAACAGAGATATTAACTGGAAACTTTTAGAGTTTTTTGTTGAGAATCCTGAAGTTTCTAGATCATCCAAAAACCCTGGGTGTATAGATAGATCTTTGTTCTTACTCATTCGAGCATGCTTATCTTTTTCTTTAACAATTATTTGTTAAATGTCAACTATAAGTAGGAAAGACAACACAGTAAACTAGAAAGGCCCTTGAGTTGGGGATGGATGAGCACCATTCAGGCCCTCTTACTTACTGCTAGCTATATAATATTACATAGCTTACTTATCCTGAACCCCAGTTTTGCTTGATGTATTAAGAATAGTAAGTGAAGTCAGTATATAAATTTTTAGGTTTTGCAAGTATTTCTATTATTTACTTTTTCAAAGAACTCTTTATTTGATGTATGTTATCTCAGTGCACTCCCTTTTACTGACACTAATGTTTTATAAATAACAAGTCTCAAATTGGCGACGTTAAGAAATTTTACTAAAGTCATAGGCTGATAAATATTGTAGCCAGGATCTTTATATAGGTTTTTTTTTTTTGACTCAAAATCACATGCTCATTCCTTTTCTCAAAAGTATCTCATCATTTACAGTACATGAGCATAATATCAGGAAAAATGTAAAAAGATTACATGAAAACTGGCTTTATCTATTTTCCTTTCTGAGTTTTTAGCCTCAATTTTTATTGGCCTTCAGCTCATTTGATTATGGTCAAAACTATTTGAAAAGAACACATGTTCTCAAATCTCTTGACGTGCCTATAGCTTATAGGAAGTTTAGTTACAAGAGAGATAAGAAGTTGGGTGGTGGGTATGTGAGGTTCATTATACAAGTCTCTACTTATTGCATGATTTAAACTTCGTAATCAAAAGTATATAAAACCTTATATACAGAGCCATCTCTCCCCTTTGTTTTTCAGCTAAACTTCTTGCTAGAACAACAATACCACATTCTCTATTCACTGTGCACATATCTGGAACCTGTTTTCAACCTCTTCCAGAGCTTTGAAACTGCAAAATGATAACAAATAAATTCTTTATTTTTTATATTGAAGTATAGTTGATTTTAATTGAAGTATAGTTTATATATATATGCATATCAATTAAAAACTATGCTAACATAGATATACATATGTGTTCTCTTTCAAGTTCTTTTGCATTATACGTTGTTATAGAAAATCCCATAGATGGAGGAGCCTGGTAGGCTGCAGTTCATGGGGTCGTTAAGAGTCGGACACGACTGAGTGACTTCCCTCTCACTTTTCACTTTCATGCATTGGAGAAGGCAATGTTCTTGCCTGGAATCCCAGGGACAGGAGAGCCAGGTGGGCTGCCATTTATGGGGTCGCACAGAGTTGGACACAACTGAAGCGACTTAGCAGAAGCAGCAGCCCATAAGATATTGAATATAGTTCCCTGTGCTATACAGTAGGTCCTTTTTGTATATCTATTTTATATATAGTAGTGTGTATCTGCTGGACTGGCTCAGACGGTAAAGCGTCTGTTTACAATGCGGGAGACCCGAGTTTGATCCTTGCATTGAGAAGATCCCCTGGAGAAGGAAATGGCAATCCACTCTAGGACTATTGCCTAGAAAATCCCATGGATAGAGGAACCTGGTAGGCTACAGTCCATGGGGTCGCAAAGAGTCGGACACGACTGAGCCGACTTCACTTCACTTCACTTCACTTCACTTCAGTGTGTATCTGTTAATCCAAAATTCCCAATTTATCCTCTCCCCAACAATAAACTCTGTATTGACAGTCATATAAGATGAGTAAATTTTAGAGATCTACTGTACAACACAGCACCTACAATTAGCAATAAGGGCTGCTCTGGTGGCTCAGATGGTAAAGAATCTATCTGCAATGTGGGAGACCTGAGTTTGATCCCTAGGTTGGGAAGATCCCCTGGAGGAGGGCACGGCAGCCCACTCCAGTATTCTTTTCTTGGAGAATCCCCATGGACAGAGGTGCCTGGTGGGCTACAGTCCATGGGGTCACAAAGCGTTAGACATGACTGAGCGACTAAGCACAATCATGCGCTTAAAAATTTGTTAAGAGGGTAAGTCTCATATTAACTGTTCTTACCACAAAAAACACATAAACAACAAGAGGACACAGAAATACATTGCAAGTGATACATAAGTTTATTATCTTGATTATAGGATGGTTATAGGAATACATATATGAATATAGATATATATATGTGTGTGTATGTGTGTATAACATATGTAGAGAGAGGTAGGAAAGCTGTGACAAACCTAGACATTGTGTTAAAAAGCAGAGATAGTAATTTACCAACAAAGGTCTGGATAGTCAAGGCTATGGTCTTTCCAGTAGTCACATACGTTTCTGAGAACTGGACCATAAAGAAGGCAGAACACTGAAGAACTGACGCTTTTGAATTGTAGTGCTGGAGAAGACTCTCGAGAGTGGCTTGGACAGCAAGGAGATCAAACAAGTCAATCTTCAAGAAAATCAACCCTGAATATTCATTGCAAGGACTGATGCTGAAGCTGAAGCTCCAATACTTTGGTCACCTGATGCAAAGACCTGACTCCCTGGAAAAGACCCTGATGCTGGGAAAGATTGAAGGCAGGAGGGAAAGAGGACGACAGAAGGTGAGGTGGTTGGATGGCATCACCGACTCGGTGGAGTCTAAGCAAGCTCCAAGAGATGGTGAAGGACAGAAGCCTGGCCTGCTGCAGTCCATGGGGTCCAGAAGAGTTGGACATGACTTAGCAAATGAACAACAGCAGTAACATTCCATCTAGTATTAAAAGTAGTGCCCAATTTTATCCACTAGATTGTCCTAAGGGTAGGATTGTCTTTTCTTCATTACCTTTATACAGTGATCATTCCAGTACTTTCCAATAAATATTGGTTGAATTTAATCTTAATGTTATCCAGAAAATGTTGCCTTTCCCCTCTCCCCTCACCCCAAACTTGAATTAAATCAGGGAAAATCATTTGAAAACCTCTGAGTAGTTGTGAGCTTTGGCCCAGTCTTTGTCTAAATGTGACTTATGGTTGACAGACACTAGCAGTTTTTGTTACTTAATTTTTTCAAACAGATTTCCATTTGTCAGAATTTGAGCTAATCTGTTTTTCCATTTCAAAATCATATTTCAAGTCCTAGTTCAATTTTGTACAGATTTACCTTTTGGCTCTCACGTAAAGTAAAAGTTTTCTAAAAGGCACGGCACTATATTTAATAGCTAGTGCTAGGCAGAGGCAACCAGAGCATTACTGAAATCAAATTAATTGGCCAGAAGGGACTGAGCCTGGAAGCATTTTGGATTAAAACTGTTCTCTACACTGCTGTCTGGGACAATATATTTCAAATAAAACTGCTTTACATAAAAGTTCTGTTGCAATTCAATTCTATCGAGATTTTCTCTTCTCACAAAACATCTAGAGTGTTTTTCCAATAAAAAGAGTGAAGTGGGATTGTTTTATCTTCTTTCACATTAACTTCACATATTTCCCATGATAAAATTAAAAGCAGTTCACCTGTTTTATGCACTGGGTTGGAGTGCCTTTACATAAATACATTAAGAGAGTTTATAGATATGTATATGTGCATATTTTTAATATATGAGGCTATAGCTACTAAGGCTTTTGTGGGATCGGAGAGAGTCTTAAATAGGAAAGAAAGATACATGCTAGAGGAATATATATTTGTTAAAATTTACTTGAGTTCTACTGAAGTATTGTTTCAGAAAATGTACTAGAGAAGGTAAATCTTTATTTTTGAGATACTTGAAAATCTGAAATTAAAACAGAATGTTTCAAAGACCATTTACATATCTAGACAGTTCAGTTCAGTTGCTCACTCATGTCCAGCTCTTTGCAACTGCATGGATTACAGCCTGCCGGGCCTCCCTATCCATCACCAATACCCCAGATTTTGCCTGAACTCATGTCCATCGAGCCGGTGATGCCATCAAACCATCTAATCTGTCATCTCCTTCTCCTCCTGCCTTCAATCTTTCCCAGCACCAGGGTCTTTCCCAATGAGTCAGGTCTTCACATCAGGTGACCAAAGTATTGGAGATTCAGCTTCACCATCAGACTTTTCAGTAAATATTGAGAACTGATTTCCTTTAGGATGTACTGGTTTGATTTCCTTGCAGTCCAAGGGATTCTCAAGCATCTTCTCCAATACCACAGTTCAAAAGCCTCAATTCTTTGGTGCTCAGCTTTCTTTATGATCCAACTCTCACATCCATACATGACTACTGGAAAAAATCATTGCTTTGACTAGATGCAACTTTGTTGGCAAAGTAATATCTCTGCTCTTTAATATGTTGTCTAGGTTGGTCACAGCTTTTCTTCCAAGGAGCCAGAACCTTTTAATTTCACGGCTGCAGTCACCATCTGCAGTGATTTTGGAGCCCACAGAAATAAAGTCTGTCATGGTAGACAGTTTAAGCTTTATCTCACTCTCTCTCTCTCTCTCTGTGTCTCTCTCTATATATATATAGGCACATGATTTTTGACATATTTTGTCAGTAAGAATTCCAATGAAGCCTGTAAATGTACAAAATGACAGTCAGATTCCTTAAACTGTTGTACCACAGCTCCCTAAAAGGTGACTTCACAGAAGGTCACTGCTTTTTAAAAACAAGGCATTGAAGAGTTTCTTTAGGTCCAATGAGATTTACTTGGAGACATGTCTATATTCTCGACTTTCATTTTCCCCTCATTCTTTTGAATATAGTTAAGGTAAAACTTTGCTTTTACTTTTCTTTCTCTTAAAAGCAGATTTGATAGGTGATCCTGAGGGAATGAGATAATGAGGAAGGAGAAAATGTAGCTCAGAAAAGGGAAGTTGAAATAGAAGTTTTTAAAAAGTTATTTATTTATTTATTGCCAGAGAAGATAGAGCTTCCTCCTTCACCTCAGCCAACAGAAGCAGTCCACAGAAACCTAAAAATAAGTTAAAAGGAAACATTAGTAAAAATTACTAGGGTTGAGATTTCATTTTGGTAGTTGTAGGAATTTGTCAGACTGAAAGTGACTTGGATAGGAGTCATGGAAATGTAGTTAAAATAGATGTGGTATTGTATGTATTTTCCCTTAAAAATCACTTTGTTTTTAATGCTAGAAAGAAAACATAAGTATGAGGAGATCGTAATCAGAATTCAAAACCATCAGATTTCATGAAAACAGAACTTAATAGAGGATTTATGAAAACTGTGTCAGGATTTGGGTTAAATTTTAGAATTTTCTCCTGTATTGTTTTAAAACAATGGCAACTGATAAAAATTGAAAATACAATATTATAAATATCCTTGTAACCTTAACCTTGATTCACCAATTATTAATATTTTGCCACATCTCTCTCCATGCCCTTTTAAAAGATAAATTTCAAAAGTACAATGGTGATATTAAGATACTTAACCCTTAACTATTTCAGTGGGTAACTCTGACATAATCACACTCGAGCATTTTAATATTAATACAATACCAATATCTAGTATACATTCCATATTCATATTTACCCAAATAAGCCCCAAGAAAGTGAAAGTGAAAGAAAGTGAAAAGCACTCAGTTCGACTCTTTGTGACCCCATAGATTATACAGTCCATGGAATTCTCCAGGCCAGAATACTGGAGTGGGTGGCCTTTCCCTTCTCCAGGGGATCATCCCAACCCTTCTCCAGAGACTGAACCTAGGTCTCCGATATTACAGGCAGATTCTTTACCAACTGAGCTATCAAGGAGGCCCAATTAAGCCCCAAAGTCCATTTTAAATTTTCAACTCAGTATCTGATTAATGTTCTTACAGTACATTTGTTTGTCATATTTCTTTACATTCTTTTAGTTTAGAACAGTCACCTTACACTTTCTGTTTTTCCTAATTATGATATATTTTTAAGAATCTGGGCTAGTGGGCTCATAAACTCCCTTACAATCTGGATTTGCTCAATCACTTCTTTATGATTAGATTCAATTTACACATTTTGTCAAGAATAATACCTAGGTAATACGTTAATTGGAGGAGGAAATGGCAAGCCAGTCTAGTATTCTGCCTGGAGAATCCCCATGGACAGAGGATCCTGGTGGGCTTCAGTCCATGGGATCTCATAGAGTTGGATATGACTTAGAGACTAAAGAACAACAATATGCTAATTGGGTTTCCCTTGTGGCTCAGATGGTAAAGAATCTGCCTGCAATGTAGGAGACCTGTGTTTGATCCCTGAATCAGGAAGATCCCTTGGAGAAGGGAATGGCAACCTGCTCCAGTATTCTTGCCTGTAGAATCCCATGAACAGAGTAGCCTGGTGGGCTCTAGTCCTGGGGTTGCAAAGAGTTGGACATGACTGAACTACTAACACAACAACAATATGTTGATTAACTTGATTGTGGTGATCATTTTATAATGTATACACAAATCAAACATCAAGTTGTATATCAATATAGACAGCTTCTATTTGTCAGTTATGCCTCACTAAAGCTAAAAAATTTTAAAAAGAAACTATTTTACGTAGATAATATTTTGTACTTCCCTCTGCATCAAGTGAAAAGACTAATGATATCTGGCTTTTTCCTTCTATTGGTGATTCTAGATTAGATCACTTGGTTCAGATGGTATCTATAAGATCTTGCTGTTGTAAAGGTGCATTTTCTGCTTGATAAAGTCATGTACATCCTATGTGCTGATACTTTGAAATTATATGTATAATGTGATCTTCAGTAATTTCTCAGCCGATAGTTTTAGGGCCTGTTAATAGCTAAACCATTACTTTGATGTTTGGCACTGATCTAATTCTTTTTAATTCTATAATTCTACATTAATTAACTGCATTATTCTACAAAGAAAAACTTCTACTTATTCATCCTTTTAGTGTAGTTATGGGTTCCCAGATTCTTTTTTAAATGAATACTTGAAAACCTATTATCACTTATTTTGATATTTACATTAGTCCAAAATTATCCAGTGAGATATATTTTAGCTTAGATTTGTGCCCTATTGACATGTCCTTAATTAAAACTTAATTCTTCAGCAATCATTCTAGCTTGCATCATCCAGATCCCACTTTAGGAATAAAGGATTTATTATCCATTGTTCCAAAGATTGAGGGTTGACACCTCCAACTGTCTGCCCTCTCTGGGATTCATCCTTCACTGAAGATAGCTGCCTTTTTCAAGATTATACTCCCTTTCTGATGTGAGGGTCTATGTATGGGAGAGAGAGCTGGGAACCTGTATCTGATAACTAGTCAGTGAGTGCCTGGAAAAGCTTTGCTTCCTCTTTTCAGTTTGGTACAACTCAGAAGAGTCATGCCAGTTTGAGAGCTCCCTATGAATTTGGCTAAGGACTTGACATGACTACACCACAGACCAAATTTTTCCTTTACCTATATTTGCCTTCGTTCTCTTCTTCTACTGGTATTGACCCTAAGAGCCTTCTTTACTGGACCTCCAATTCGCTACTTTTCATCTGAGTATATTTCGTGTGGATCCAAACCTGTGGCAGTCTGACAAGAGTCTGAACAAACAGATGCTAAAATGGGATTTTGGAGTATGAAGAGCTTCAGGCACCAGGTAGCAGTGATAAAGTTTTCAACGTGGGCAAAATGAGAGACTGTGTTGGTGAAGGGAAATGTAATGGTGGGTTCAACATATCAACCAGCTGAGATATTGGGTTGGCTAAAAAAATTCATTTGGGCTTTTCTGTAACATTTTAATGATGAACTTGTTGGCCAACCCAAGGCATGTGTGAAATAGTGATCATAAGAGCAATGGCACTGAATAGTACTCCCAGCCACCTGATGTTTTTGGAAAGAGAAAATGAAAGGCTGAAGAAGGCTAACCATCAATAAAAGGCTAAAAGTGAGAACCAAAGGGCCAGCTTGGAAATGCACAGTGAGATTCTTATCTCCAGCAGCTTTATGGTAGAAAAACTGGAGAACTAGGCTCAGAAGGCTAGCATAGCTCAATTAAAGTCTTGACTAGTTAGATTTGCCACAAGACTAGGGCCCTGATTGGCAAAGAATGGAATAAAAACTATCAGTTCAGTTCAGTTGCTCAGTCATGTCCGACTCTTTGCAACCCCATGAACTGCAGCATGCCAGGCCTCCCTGTCCACCATCAGCTCCTGGAGTCCACCCAAACCCATGTCCATTGTGTCAGTAACGCCATCCAACCATCTCTTTCTCTGTCATTCCCTTTTCCTCCTGCCCTCAATCCTTCCCAGCATCAGAGTCTTTTCAAATGAGTCAGCTTTCCGCGTCAGGTGGCCAAATTATTGGAGTTTCAGCTTCAACATCAGTCCCTCCATTGAACACCCAGGACTAATCTCCTTTAGGATGGACTGGTTGGATCTCCTTGCAGTCCAAGGGACTTTCAAGAGTCTTCTCCAACACCACAGTTCAAAAGCATCAATTCTTTGGCACTCAGCTTTCTTTATAGTCCAACTCTCATATCCATACATGACTACTGGAAAAACCATAGCCTTGACTAGATAGACCTTTGTTGGCAAAGTAATATCTCTGACGGGGATAACTGCTGGTGCACTTAGAAATTTTGAATCCTCAGATTCCTCAGGATCCACCAAGCCTGCATAAATAGCCCACCACTTTTAGAAAAAAAAAAGTATTTCCTCTATAAATAGGGTGTGACTTAAAAAGATTAAATTAAAAGCTGACTTAAAAATGTAAAATTTGGCTTTGATATAAATTTAATAGCTATGAAGGAAAGTAGGGTTTGATAAGAGGGAATGAGTAACATATTACTGATTTAAACATTTAGAGCAATGTAAAACAGAAAGTTTAAGTAGAATTTCTGTAATTATGCTGAGATAACTTATTTGGTAAAAAAAAAAAAAGTGAAGATGTTGCAAATCATAAAATAATTTATTTTGAATTTCTCAAAGTGTTTGTGGGAAAAGCTTGCTTTGACAAATAAGTTCAGGCAAACACCTCTTATTTATTATGAAAGCACACAACGTATAGAAGAATTAT
Source organism: Nanger dama (assembly GCA_917880005.1). Classification (NCBI taxonomy): domain Eukaryota; kingdom Metazoa; phylum Chordata; class Mammalia; order Artiodactyla; family Bovidae; genus Nanger; species Nanger dama. Next base: position 20,119,695 of record CAKJTW010000020.1, read on the forward strand.
AAAGAGAGGTAAAAATGTTTTACTTGACAGAAAGATGCACACGATGCTTCCAAGCACATTTTTGAAATAATAATATATATTGATCATTTTGTAATGCTCAGTTTTCACTGGAAGATATTTGGTCTTCACAGAAAAATTAAAAAAATCAAGTGAGAAGTTATATATCTGTCTCATTGCTTGGCAAGATTAAAACAGGCACAATAGTATAAGATGGTTGCCTCCAAATTGGAATTTTTCAAGATTAAGATTGATGGCTGTTTTATATCCAGCCAAAATTTATTATCTTTAGAAATAATATGTGTATCTTCTTGAATTATGGAAATGCAATATTATTCTGAATATGATACTTCATAGGCAGATCTAAATTTGCTTGTTAATCATCAGCTAGATGTGGCAAATTGATTAAAAAGAAAAAAGTTTGTCTACTGACTAAAAAGTTGCTACATATAGAGAGCTAACAGACACCCTGTACCAAAGCACAGAAACCTAAAAAGCAAAGTTTTGAGTTTTGGGCAAGAGCTCTAATAGGCCACAAATGAATCTAAGTGACAGCCCAGAGAATTTCCACTTAATAGCAGCCCTGTGTAGAGACAGGGCACTCCGTCAACACACATACCCAAGCCCACGCACACCAGCCTTCCTGGCCTCCAAGCCAGGACAGATGGCATCTGAAATAGACGCGTAACCTGTCCATCATTCTCTCCCATGGGCTTGTATACACAATGAGCTGGAGGGATCATTTTTCTTTTTTTTTCCTCAGGGATTTAAATTAAGGGCCAGAGAGAAAATCTGACCGCTATTTTCCATATTTCTTTGACAAACTAGAGCAAGATTTCCATCTGTGGAAAACAATAATTCTTCAGAAGGGAAATGGGTGGATTTGAAAGTGCAGAGAGTGGAGTGAGTACAAAAATTGAGGGCAAAGGGAAAAAGGAAGGAAAAGGAGAGACACAAAGGCTGCCTGGGCTCGGGCAAATAATTTTATATGATGCTGAATAAAAAATAAGGGCTTGTAGAGTATCAGTTCAGTTCAGTCGCTCAGTCCTGTCCAACTCTTTGTGACCCCATGGACCCCATTGTAGAGTATATGGACATGACTTTGAGCAAACTCTGGAAATAGTGAAGGACAGGGAAGCCTGGTGTGCTGCAGTCCATGCGGTCACAAAGAGCTGGACACGACTGAACAACAAGCGTATATAGGATCATGGGTTTGCTGGATGAGGAGTATCAGTTCTACCCAGTAACCAATTATGGAACAGCTCAGAGCAGGAGAGTGTTATCTTGAGTGGGAGGCTTGATATCTAAGTACAGCAGGGATGTGCAAGGGAGCTGAGATATCTATAGAAAGACCATCCTGGGGAGTGATGAGCATCTGACCAGGAAAACCACTCTAGACACTCTACTGTTACCTTCATTATTTCACTTCTTCACTCATTCTTCCTGACTTTATCCCATTCTTCCACTGTTCTTGTTTAGTCATCTCAATTGTGTCTGACTCTTTGTGACCCCATAGACTGCAGCACGCCAGACTTCCTTGTTCCTCACCATTTCCTAGAGTTTGTTCAAACTCACGTCCATCAAGTTGGTGATGCCATCCAACTATCTTGATCCTCTGTCACCCCCTTCTCCTCCTACATTCAATCTTTCTCAGCATCAGGGTCTTTTCCAATGAGTCAGTCCTTTGCACCAGGTGGCCAAATTATTGGAGCTTCAGCTTTAGCATCAGTCTTTCCAGTGAATATTCAGCATTGATTTCCCTTAGGATTGACTGGTTTGCTCTCCAAGGGACTCTCTATCTCCCTTCCTACTGGATGGACTTCTTACTACCATTACTTTGTGGTCATATTTTAAGCATTATGTTGTTGTTGCTTAGTCACTAACTCATGTCTGACTCTGTGACCCATGGACTGTAGCCCAGCAGGCTCCTCTGTCCATGAAATTTCCCAGGCAAGAATATTGGAGTGGTTTGTCATTAACTTCTCCAGAAGATCTTCCTGACTCAGGGATCTAACCCATATCTCTTGCATCTCCTGCATTAGTAGGTGGGTTCTTTACCACTAACCACCTGGGAAGCTTTTTAAGCAGTAGCCACTGTTGTAAAATTTCTTGAATGATGACTTCTCTGCCTGCCCTTGCCACTTCTCTTTCTCACCTTACTATCTGGATTTCCTGAATCAATTGTCTAGAAGTACTTTTGGAGTATGAATCTATATAACTCTAAAGTGTTGGAGGTTGGTGCTATTTTTTCAGACATAGAAGTTTCATCAATTTTCAACATTAGGCTGTAAAAAGTCATTTCAGTTTTCCAAGACTGTTTTGGCTCCACTTGCATTTTCTCATCCAAAAACATATTTATCGACTTTGCTGCTTCATGTGTTTGATTGGAGAATGTTGAAAGTATAAGCATCTGCTTTTAATAAGTATAAATTAATGCTAGTATTAGAGAAGCCCAACCATAAAGAAGATAATAAAATTAATAATAAAACAAAAAAGAAAAGAAAGATATATCTAACTTTTAGATAACTCTCTCTTTGATATGTAGGAGTGAGTCAGCATTATGGAACAATTAATTCTTTTAATGATTCCTCTCATTTAAGTGAAATTCATTTAAGTGTTGTCCACTGACTTTTTTTTCTGGTTAAGAATAAAAGATAAAAATTCTGGAGGCCAGGTGAAAAATAAGAAGAAATTTTTAAAAAAATCACTGATATTTTGATGTATATAAACTGGAAATATGGAAATAATTTACGGGAAGTCTATCCACAACTTTGTAGCACTTCCGGATGAGCTCAGGACCAAGTTTTACACTAATTTCATTTGTCTGCTCTGCAGACCCACTTCACTTTCTTAGTTGCCATGCATGTGGATGAAGCTGATTTTCATGGTGGGGTCCTGAGAGGAGGAACTTGGGGGTATTAAGGGAAAATCATTTGGCATTTTCAGTTCATCCATATCCTAGTTAGTAGACATGAGCTTGGCTTTCTCAATGAGCTCACCAGAGAACTATAATTATGGAACAAGAGAGTTGTAAATAGGTGCCTCAATAGTCTTAGAGCTCCAGCTACTGTCATTTTGACACCCACCATGCCCCACTTCCTACACATAACTCTGTGTATGTGCTCAGTTGCTCAGTTGTGTCTGACCCCATGGACTCTACCCCATGGACTGAACCCATGGACTGTAGCCCACCAGGCTCCTCTGACCATGGGATTCTCCAGGCAAGAACACTGGAGTGGGTTGCCATGCCCTCCTCCAGAAGATCTTCCCAACCCAGGGATCAAACTTGCATCTCCTTACGTCTCCAGCATTGGATTCTTTACCACTGTTTCCTGTGAGAAGCTCCTGTATAATTCTGGAGACTTTCAATTCTGTTGCCAAGTAGTTCTTGCCTCTGAAACTGTGCATGGGTCCTTGATTTCAGGAGTGGTGGTGATTTCAGGCGGAGGGATGAGAGAGGGCAGAGATATTACCAAATCTGTACCCACAAGGCCACTACAAAGATTTGAAATTATGTCAACAAATTGTGTGAGGTTGCACAGATTGATTTCATGTCTTTAAAGCTTTTTAAACTTCACCTTTATTTCATATAATTTTGTCTGAACACTTCTAGCTGTGCAGTTAATACTGAAGAGGCATTTCTTATCTGTGCATTTTCCCATTTTGTCCAGCAATCCTTATCCTTCATCTCTGTCCAAACTCATCTCAAAATTACTTTTTTACAGAGTTATTCACAGTTAGCCTGGCTTGATGTTCTTGATAACTTTATTGCTGTAGGATTCAAAAATGAATTTTGAGCTATATTGCGCTCTGTATTAATTCTCTTACATGTTGTCTCCCTGAGTGTATTTTGGTTATTGTTTTAATGTAGGTTCCTGTGTGTGTATAAATAGTTTCATCAAGAGTCCCTGAAGTTACCGACTATACCATAGATTTATTATATCTTCCTGTGTCTCTGTACTGTCCTTTTCTCAGTAAAGAAACATCGCTGGCTGACAGCCCAGGATCAGAACACAGCAGCTTCTTCGTGAAAATGTGTTTTAATAGGATACATGAGTAAATGTGCTTTAGAGAGCTGGGGGATGTACTGGGGATTCCCCTAGATCGCTCTTTCAGTCCTGATCTCGTTCCTCCTGAATCCACACTAAGTTGCTTGTCTACTGCGTCAGCTGCCAGCCATCAAGGCCATCCTGGAAATTCCAAACTCTGGTCATTTGGCCTTTCTTTCCTTTGTTTTAGAGCTTACACACTGCCAACGATTTCCACAAATGTGACAGTTTGTGATGTTAATACTACTCAGGTTAAAATGCCTGCCTGTGGTCTTGCGCTGAATCCTCACTGACTTCCTGCAGAGTCCAACAACTGGGCCGTGAAAAGTTCCCCAACGTGTGCAGATGTATAATGACTCTCACTTATTCCTTGCAGCGCTCAAATGACCGATCACAGCAAATCAGAGGATCAAATGTCAAAACAGACACTGAAAATTCCAGGAAAATTCAAAAGACCAAAACCTTTCTGACTTGTGTTCTCTTAACTGAATCCTAGAAGAGACAGCATGATTAACCTGGGCCACCACTGAAATGCCAGTGAGCAGGAACTTGAAAATCCTCAGGCGAGCCTTTCTGAAAAATGGCCAAATGGAAATCCTGGGAGGAACTGTGAAAACGAATCAGATACATCTTGGTAATCTGTTATTATGTACCAGGCATTGTCCTGGGCACTTAGAGAACTGTCTAATTTTGTTTAATCAAATCTCCCTGCATGTGAAACTAGTTTTTTCTGTTTCCTGTCTGGGCTGTGTCTTTTCCTATGTGAGTAACCAGAGCAGTTGTTGAGAAGAAATATATTCGGATCTTCGAAAGTTTCTATTTTACTGCATGTAGGTCCTTGAATACAATTGAGAATGAGAGGACTGCAACCTAAAACAGCCTGCAAGATAAAATTAATGACCAACAATTATTTAATCAGAAAGATACCAGACATTATAACTCACATCATAACAATATATCTTTGAGTGAGACTCACATCATAAATATATAGTTTTCATATATGATTTGTAAAGAATGTGAAGCAAAAATAAGATATTGAAAAATATTTCAACACAGAGACAGCAACATCTAACAATATCTAGGCAGCTCTTGCTACATAATATCCATTTTAAAGTTGACACGTTTAAAATAAGAATCATTTAAATTCATTCATATGCCTACAAGCCAGCTTGGGATAAATGATCTAGGCTGGACTGGGCTGAGTTTGATTCCAAACTTAGGATAAGTTGGATGGATGGTGCTCCTCCCCATGTTTCTCATTCCCTTGGAGCAGTGGGAAAGTTAGGACACAATCTTCTCATTGCATGGACAGAGGTTCAAGAGAGCATGTGGATTTCAGGCAAGCACATCTCAAGTCTTTGTTTGCATCACTTCTTCTAATGACCCATAGGTCAATGTTAATCATATGGCCAATTCTAAAATCAATGTGACAGTGAAATAAATACACTATTCCATAGTGGCAAGGGGTCTTCCCACTTGCTTGCCAATGCAGGAGACATAAGAGATGTGGGTTTGATCCCTGAGACAAGAAGATTCCCTGGAGGTGGTGGTTTAGTCGCTAAGTCATGTCCGACTCTTGTGACCCCATGGACTGTAGCCTGCCAGGTTCCTCTGTCCATGGGATTTTCCAGGTAAGAATACTGGAGTGGATTTCCACTTCCTTCTCCAGGGGATCTTCCTGACCCAGGAGTCGAATCCAGGTCTTCTGCATTGCAGGCAGATTCTTTACCGACTGAGCTATGAGGGGAGCCCTGGAGGAGGGCATGGCAACCCACTCCAGCATTCTTGCCTGGAGAATCCCTTGGACAGAGGAGTCTGGTGGGCTGCAGTTCATTGGGTCACAAAGAGTTGGACTTGACTGAAGTGATTGAGCACACACATAGTGGGAAGCAGTGGGGAAGCAAAAGATTTCCTGAATAGTAATTCAAGGTATTTCTTTTTATAAGTGTTTCATGATTTTACAGATAATACAAATATTCTAGTGCAAACTTCTTTTTCAATGTGATAACTTAGCTAAAGGCTCCAAACCTTTCCATGCAGTACAGAAATGACCTCATAGCTTTTTGACTACATTCTACTTATATTTCCAAGCTTCCTTAGCATCATCTCCTCAAGGAAAATAGGGCTAAGTGCGTCTCTCCATCTTTAATGTAGCTTTTAGCATATTATTTTCAAATTTTCTAATCACATATTTCTAAGATAGCTGACAGAAATCTTCTCCAGGACAAGTTTCAGGTCTTAATTCTAGATACTTTGTATCTGGTGAGTTGAAATGAAAGCACATAGCCTATGTCCTTTCCTTGTCTTGTTATTGATCATCATTTCTCAAGAGGTTTAAGGGAATATCTATACAGTATTTCAATTGATAATGAAAACCATACCTCCCGTCTGCATAGGGCTTTAGATTTTATAAGCTGTGTCTGTAGTCACCTAATTTGAGACTAGAAACTGCTGTCTGTGTTTACTTCTCATATTTTTACTCATTTCTATCATGATCTTCTATTCAGTTCAGTTCACTCAGTTGTGTGCGACTCTTTGTGACCCCATGAATCGCAGCATGCCAGGCCTCGCTGTCCATAACCAACTCCAGGAGTTTACTCAGACTCACGTCCATTGAGCCAGTGATGCCATCCAGCCATCTCATCCTCTGTCATCTCCTTCTTCTCCTGCCCCCAATCCCTCCCTGCATCAGAGTCTTTTCCAATGAGTCAACTCTTCACATGAGGTGGCCAAAGTACTGGAGTTTCAGCTTCAACATTAGTCCCGCCAGTGAACACCTAGGACTAATCTCCTTTAGAATGGACTGGTTGGAACTCCTTGGAGTCCAAGGGGCTAACAAGAGTCTTCGCCAACACCGCAGTTCAAAAGCATCAATTCTTTGGCACTCAGCTTTCTTAACAGTCCAACTCTCACATCCATACATGACCACTGGAAAAACCACAGCCTTGACTAGATGGATCTTTGTTGGCAAAGTGATGTCTCTGCTTTTGAATATGTTGTCTAGGTTGGTCATAACTTTACTTCCAAGGAGTAAGCATCTTTTAATTTCATGGCTGCAGTCACCATCTGCAGTGATTTTGGAGCCCAGAAAAATAAAGCCAGCCACTGTTTCCACTGTTTCTCCATTTATTTCCCATGAAGTGATGGGAAGAAATGTCATGATCTTAGTTTTCTGAGTGTTGAGCTGTAAGCCAACTTTTTCACTCTCCTCTTACTTTCATCAAGAGGCTTTTTAGTTCCTCTTCACTTTCTGCCATAAGGGTGGTGTCATCTGCATATCTGAGGATACTGATATTTCTCCTGGCAATCTTGATTCCAGCTTGTGCTTCATCCAGCCCAGCGTTTCTCATGATGTACTCTGCATAGAAGTTAAACAGGGTGACAATATACAGCCTTGATGTACTCCTTTCCTATTTGGAACCAGTCTGTTGTTCAATGTCCAATTCTAACAGTTTCTCAAGAGGAAGATCAGGTGGTCTGGTACTCCCATCTCTTGAAGAATTTTCCACAGTTTATTGTGATCCACACAGTCAAAGGCTTTGGCATAGTCAATAAAGCAGAAATAGATGTTTTTCTGGAACTCTCTTGCTTTTTCCATGATCCAGTGGATGTTGGCAATTTGATCTCTGGTTCCTCTGCCTTTTCTAAAACCAGCTTGAATATCTGGAAGTTCATAGTTCACATACTGCTGAAGCCTGGCTTGGAGAATTTTGAGCATTACTTTACTAGCATATGAGATGAGTGCAATTGTGCAGTAGTTTGAGCATTCTTTGGCATTGCCTTTCTTTGGGATTGGAATGAAAACTGACCTTTTCCAGTCCTATGGCCACTGCTGAGTTTTCCAAATTTGCTGGCCTATTGAGTGAAGCACTTTCACAGAATCATCTTCCAGGATTTGAAATAGCTGAACTGGAATTCCATCACCTCCACTAGCTTTGTTCATAGCGATGCTTCCTAAGGCCCGCTTGAGTTCACATTCCAGGATGTCTGGCTCTAGGTGAGTGATCACACCATCATGATTATCTGGGTCATGAAGCTCTTTTTGTGCAGTTCTTCTATGTATTTTTGCCACCTCTTCTTAATATCTTCTGCTTCTGTTAGGTCCATACCATTTCTGTTTATCTATCAGCTGTATCTCTCTTTTATTTTCCTGACTTTCATTCTTTTTTAATCCCAAGGAGCTCATCTGTGAGTGATTTTTAATTCAGTTCAGTTCAGTTTAGTCACTCAGTCATGTCTGACTCTTTGCGACCCCATGGTCTGCAGCACTCCAGGCCTCCCTGTCCATCATCAACTCTTGGAGTTTACTCAAACTCATATTCATTGAGTTGGTGACGCCATCCAACCATCTCATCCACTGTCATCTCCTTCTCCTCCTCCCTTCAGTCTTTCCCAGGATCAGGGTCTTTTCAAAAGAGTCAGCTCTTCGCATCAGATGGCCAAAGTATTTGAGTTTCAGCTTCAGTATCAGTCCTTCCAATGAACATTCAGAACTGTTTTTTCACAATTTTTAGAAAAGACATAGTGTTGCAATAATTTGACTTAAGTTACATTTTAAGAAGGGGAATGAAACTCCATGTTATTTGCTGAAACATTTCCTTTTGCCTGAAATGCTGTATCATTCTGAGAAATTTGACAATACTTCATTTAAAATTTCAAACAAATTCAAATGACTTCTCCTTTCCCCACCTAAGTAATCTCTCCTCTTTTAGTGCAAACTTCTATTCAGAATACTTTACACTTTATTCAACTAAATCATCTGTTTATCTGCTTTCCTTGTAGACCATGCTTTCCGCCTAAAGATCATGTCCTAGTTTTGTGCAGCCAGCACTTATTAATTTATTGTTGAATAAATAGCTGAGGGCTGAAGTTTCAAGGGGATTATTAAGAGGTAAAGAGGGAGGAAAACTGATGAAATCCAGCTAATATCCTTAGTGAATTTGTATGCCACAGCCATCATTGTTAGGAGCCTGGAAAATACAAAGAACTGGAATGAAGGCATCGGTTTTCCTCCTGAAGTGTTCACCTGCTGACTGCAGCATTCTAGAAAAATAGGTAAAAAAAAAAAAAATCAATTTTGAGGTAATGTGTTGAGGGTAGGAGTGGAGAACAATGCTCATTTCAGTCACTAAAGCTGATTGAGAGCGTGATCAGTGCTCAGGGCAGAAAATCACTCCAAATTACCTGAAAACTTATTATTATCCAAGCCCCAAATAAGGCTGAGTTTAATGCAATAGAAAGTATCTTTTAAATAGAGTCGCTCATCTATCTATCTGCCTTGATCTAATTTACAATTTGCAATTACAAGCATTTCATTAATCAGTTAACAAGGCATATTTATAAGGCACATTATCATAGGCTACAACAGTAAGCTGTCTTATGTTAAAGCCAGTCTTGATATCTGAGCAAGGAAAGGCTAAGGCTGTTGATTCCAGTGCTTGGTTTTATATTAAATAATTGACTGGGAATTAGATTTAAGACGTAAATCAACCATTATGTAAATAAATGCTTTATTATTAATAATTTAAAGAAGTGAATTGTTGATTGAGTCTAGACGATATATGATAGATGCAACATGAATATCAACATTTTAAAAATACAGGCAATAGAAGAACATGATTCAATAATTAATTTTTCATGCTAGTATGTTGGTTTCCTGTCTTTGTCATCTTTGAGAAATGCGATCATAATTTCTTGCGATTTGTAAGGGAAAAGCTTTAAAACAAGTTATAAGGGAAATGATATAATTTTTAAGCTCTTAGAAGCATTTACAGTCAAGTATTCTATATGTTTAAGTTACTGAATAAGCATTTTGGAAATGATAATAATGTAATTCTAGTTTCCTGCACCTGTGAATTTAAAGCCCAAATATATGACCAAAGGTGAGTAATTATTTCAAAGCAAATGGATGCTCTTTCAGTGTAATTCCACATAAACTTCTTTTCTTGATCTGAAAGTCTGCTGATACAGTGATAATTTAGAATCTCTGTGTTAGTATGGGAGTTTCCTCTTCAAGTTCTCATTCATTGAATTGAGTAAAAGTCAAATTTTAGTCTTTTGAATGGTTTTCTATTGTTAGATTTTTCACCTTTTTCTTCTGAGCCAAAATACAGTTTTCAGACACTCTTTACCTAATCTGACATTGACCATCTCTTTAAATGTGGAAAATATTATCACAAGTTTAATCAATGTCTGCTGAAACTCCCATGCCCTAACAGCTAATCCAGAATTTCCTGATTCAATAACAAATCTTACCTGATAATTATAACCCTACTAGCATTTTCAAGGGAGCCAGAAATATGTAAATCTAATTTTATATTTTCTATCCAGCAGCATTGCATATGATTAGGCTCTAGTGCCTGAAGTTTTAGCAAAATTATTGATTAGCTTTCAAATAATGCTACAGCTAGTAAAATGTTGAATTTTGCTGCAGGTAAAATGTGTCCTGTCAAATAATAAACAGCCAATTCACCTGTGTATTTGAGGAAAGAATTCACATTTGGCTGGTCATAAACTAACATAGATATTAACATTGATCTGAGTATTTCTTACTTGTTTTGAACACTTATCACACACATTTTCAGAAATGTCTTGACATTGAACATTAATTCCCATTAACATTACTTTTCCTTCAATTAAAAGCTATCCTAAAGACAATTATTATGTTTCTGCTGTTCAGTTTCCCACCTATGATGCAAAAGGGCCAAGTTTTAAAACCATATTGAACATATTTTCAAGTCCAGCTGGTACATACTGAGGAATGTTACGACACTGTCTCAGCCCACAGCTTCAGGGGAAGGTCACAGAGGCAAGAAAGAGCCTTGCTGGAGCCTGGGTTTGGGTGATGAAGTGACTTGGGGTCAGAGGGGACTCACTTTGTCGTCTGGATTTCAGTCAGTACAAAGTGAAGGCTCTCCTCGAGACCATCTCCAGGATCATTTCCAGTTCCAGGGAGAAACATTCAAAACCCAGAAGTTCTAATTTTCAAGGCACTCAACTCTGCCTCACTTTTTAAAGTTGTTATTTTTAACTTTTAATTTTGTGTTGGAATATAGCTGATGAACCATGTTGTAGTGGTCTCAGGGGGACAGCAAAGGGACTCGGCTATACACATACCTGCATCCACTCTCCCCCAAACTCCCCTCCCCTCCAGGCTGCCAAGTAACACTGAGCAGAGTTCCCTGGGCTATACCATAGGACCTTGTAGGTTATCCATTTAAATAAAGCAGTGTGTACATGTTGATTCTAAACTCCCTAACTCTCCCTTCCCCTCATCTTTACCCACTTCTGCCTCACTTTTTCTATTAAATTATTTGATATGTTTTAGGAATTGCCTTTTAATTCGTGATTCCCAATCTTCAGCCCCCATTGACTTGATTATAACAGCCTACTTCTTTGTGACCTTTTCTTTCTAACTTGAGCAAAACATAAGAAGATTCTATGTGTTATATAAGGGAATAAATATGCGGACAAACTAAACCCCTAACATCTAGTACTCATAATTAAGACCTCCTTTCAGAAAGGCAAAGCTGTGTTTGAGGCTCTATTTTGCTAATCCATAAAAGTAGAGAGTGATGTGTAGGGGTGAAATTTACAGATAACTACAAAATTAATTCACATACTACAATCAAGTTGGAACCTTTATTTTTCCAAAGCTTTTGGATAAAAGGCCTGAATTGCTATGATTTTACCTCTAGAGAATAGAACAATTTCTTAATATTATAAGCTGTTTCATTAAATAGCACTTAATACCATCAATAAACTATATTGCAAATGGCTAAGCAAAGAATATAGATTTAGGACAGTTTATGATCTGTCATTATCAATTACAAAAGAAGGAAGCAATTTCTTTGTGCATAATTGCATTTAAATTTTATGCCATAACAGTTGAAATGAGAATGGTTAGTCATTTAAAGAGGTATTTTAAGGATTAATTTAATGACACATACTTGGACTATTTAAAGAGTCCTAAAAATAATAAAAGGGAGTTCTATTTGGAAAAACACTTCACTTCTTTGCATCCCATATCAGAATCTATTACTATAGCTTTCTGCTATATGAATAGATTTGTGTGGGTGGCTGGGAGGAGAGAAGAGACTGGCATTTACCCAGAGACCTTTCCATTTTTTAAAATTGAAAATCCTCTGTCACCAGAAATTAAGTTTAATTTAAATCATTTGCTATCAAATATCTAAAAATAATAAATTGAAAAGGGAGGAAAAAAAAGACAAAATGAGAGTAAGAAAAAGTGTCAAAGAGCTGAAAAATCCCTTGTAATGCAATCAAACTGAAATTATGAAGCTCTCAATATGGTATATTAGTAATTTAGGTTGTTACTCATGCACCAGTCAAGCTTCAAATTATAACATGCACTCAGACAGCAATTGGCCCCAGGGTTATGGAACCAGATCTTTCCCCCTTGACTCTGATCTGATTTTCTGAGAGTCCTGGAGAAAACCTCAAGGAAATTTCTCAGAGAGCCAGTTGGTGGGGTTGGTAAGATGAAGAGAAAAAGGGAAGGATGGGCGGTGGTGGAAGGTTGGGGATGAGGGAGAATATGTGGAGTGCAGAGAAAACCTGAAAGGAGGGTGAGAACAGCTGAGAAGCAGGGCATAATTGGAACGAAGGGAAAGTGATCCGCATGCTTTTGGATTCTTGACATCTATACATTCCAAAAAAGATTTAGAAAAGAAAGTAACAGAGGGAGACTGGAAGTTTAGCAATTTCCTCCTAGAAACTATTTATCATCTTGTTGTTCAGTCACTCAGTCGTGTCCGACTCTTTGCGACCCCATGGACTGCAGCACGCCAGGCCTCCCTGTCCTTTCTCATCTCCCAGAGCTTTCTCAAATGCACATCCGTTGAGATGTGATCTCATCCAACCATTTTGCCCTCTGTCATCCCCTTCTCCTCCCACCTTCAATCTTTCCCAGCATCAGGGTCTTTTACCATCTTGGAAATTAGGAAATTCAACTTAGTTGAAGTCACCATTATTATTTTTCTGGAAATGTGAGCCCCTACTATAACTTGTTTATGGCCTATAAATGCTATTTTTACCATCACGGCTTTTGACTACTTCCATTTAGGCAAAATTTCATTGTTAAGACACTGTAAAACACAGGCGTAAGAGATTTTGTGAGATTTTGCTGGTTTGGTTCCAGACCATTGCAATAAAGTGAATATCACAGTAAACAGAGTCACACAAATTGCTAGGTTTCTCAGTGCCTGTAAAAGTTGTGTGTATATTTTTCTGTAGCCTATTAAGCTTGCAATAGCATTATGTCTAACAACATAAGGTATATACCATAATCAAAAACACTTTTTGCTAAAAACGGCTATCAGCTGAGCCTTCAGCAAGTCATAATATGTTTGCTGGTGGAGGGTCCTGCCCAGGTATTGATGGATGTTGATGAGGGTGATGTTGCCGAAGGCTGAAGTGGCTGTGGGGATTTCTTAAAATCAGACAGCAATGAAGCTTGCCTCATTGATTGGCTCTCCTTTTTAGGAATGATTTTTGTGTAGCAGGAAAGGCTGTTTGATAGCATTTTATCCATAGTAGAACAGTTTTCAAAATTAGAGTTGCACTCTTTCTTTTTAAAAAATTTTTTTAATACTTTATTCTACTTTACAATACTGCACTCTTAAACCCTGTTTCTGTTTTGTCAACTAAGTGTGTGCATACTAAGTCAGTTCAGTCACTTAGGACTCCTTGCCCATGGACTTTAGCCTGCCAGTCTCCTCTGTCCATGGGACTCTCCAGGCAAGAATACTGAAGTGGACTGCCATGCTCTCCTCCAGGGGATCTTCCTGACCCAAGGACTGAACCAGCATCTCCGGGATCTCCCTCTTTGGCAGGTGGATTCTTTACCACTAGCACCACCTGGGAAGCCCACCAACTAAGTTTATGTACTCTCAGTGCTTTGCTGTATTTCAACAATCTTCACACCCTCTTCACCAGGAGTAGTTTTTAATCTCAAGAAACTGACATGTAACGACCTTTAAAAAAACAGCAAACTTAACTGGGCATTTATTTGTTGATAAATATTAGGTTTTATTCTTATAATGTTTAACTTTAAAAAGATGGGTGAGATAAATTGTATTTGAAAAGGCATGGCCAGTCCTATCAATCATGTTTTGAAAAATATCATTTCTCTTAATTTCTTTCTTCCCATACTTTCTCACTCCTTACCTCCAGAAGATGTATACTCTGAAAACTTTCAATGATTATATATATAAAGTATAATTATTGTCCAAAATTCAGAGATTTATTTTAAAAATCTACCCATTCTCTCACTACCCAGAGGTATATAGTGGAGGCATTTTTGGTGTATTTTGTTTCAGTAATGTGTCTATGTATTTTATGACCACATAGGTGTATCCTTTTGTGTATACATATTTATATCAGGGCTTATTTCTTGTCTTTGCATTATGATCATGCACTTGGAAAGGTGCATTTCCATAGGTTAACAGGCATCTTCTGGGTAAAAGCTGATCACACTCAGTAAGTCAGTGGGAGGGGGATGCAGGCAGATTGAGGAATTAATGTTAAATGCAGAAACCACAGATAATTGAGTGATGCTGGTAATAAGCAGGGTTGAAGTCACTAATCTGGACTAGGGTTTGTAGATTGATGGTTTTCCAGCCACATCTGGCCTTCACATGCTTTGGTTCAGTTCACTGCATTTTTTTAGTCGAGTTACTGGCCAACATTTCTAAATTGATGAATTTCACATATGAAACCTGACGTGACATTTTGGAAAAGCCAGAAGAATTGGCAATGAAGGACCACATTGCTACATGGCAAATATTGGCTGGAGTCAATAGTGGATAATTAGTGAGATGGAGGGTGCTCTTGTCTCCTGGGCAACTTGGCTTCTTCAGGTCTTTGACTGGGCAAAACTAGGGGCCAGTCTAGATGCAGTTTTAAAAATAATTATTTATTTATTGTTGCTTTTTTTTTTTTTTGTGAGAGCATTAACGTCTCCTAGAGACTTACTAGATAAGACAGAGCAGGAATCTTTTTTTTTTCTATGTGGCCATCACATCTTACTGATTTGCATTAGAGATTCTCAGTTCATACCTGAAAACTGGCCACATACTCTGATGGACAGGAAACTTTAGTCTAAAATATCATAGCCTAGGATATGATAAATTGAAAATATATTTGACAATATCAATTTCCAAATGAACGACTTAGCAGCAATAAAAAATTAGAGCTTCCATGAAGTTTCCATATTTATTAACTGAACTAAGAAGCTTCATTGAAAATGATTTTCATTTCAACAAAGACTCTAGTGTTTTATATGCAACCTACCAGAAGAATAGATCTTCTTTTCATGCTGGGCATCTATGGATGATGGGGGTAAAGAGTAAAGCAGAAGGGCTATTAAAAATAGTAATTTGTAAGCAGTAGAGCAGTGGTGACCTTTGTATCAAATGTTAACATCTAGTCCTTCTGAGATGAAGATCATATTCCCAAGCAAATAAAGGTATTCATTCAGAGTGAACTATGGAGTTTCTGTACTGCTTTATAACATCCAGACAAAGGAGGAATACAGGATATAAGACCGAAGAATACCCCATGGAGCCTTAGACATTACAAGCAATCTCATAGGAGTAATGGTTTTTAAAATCCACATATGGATAATGATTTGGAATAGCTGAAAACTTTCTCATGTCTAACAGCCCTCTTGACTCCTTCTAAAGTTTCATGCCTTCATGGTGGGGGAAGAGTGAACTGAGGGAGAAAGGGATTTTCTTTATATTCAAATCATTCATTTTGAATGCATACAATATGTTTTTCATTTCACATTTTGTGAAATCTACTTTTCTTTTTTTTCAGCAGCCTTGTTCTTGTAAGGAGAAACATAAAGGGGCTTTCTTTGGGACCACTGACCTTGACTTATTAGTTATCTAGGTCTCTGCTGAGTACTCCTTGTTTTTACTCTTACCAGATGCAGACATTAGAATTTAATGGGAACAGAAAGATAAGGATTGAGAAGACAGGAGACAAGAGAGGAGGAGGCAGCAAAATTTAGGTTGTAGAAGGAGGCTAAGATGCTATGTCTGAGAAAGCATGGGACTTAAGGAGCTTTTTATTTATTTTCATGTTGATAAGAACATACAAATATAAGGACAGCAATGCTCTACTCTTGCCTGGAAAATTCCATGGACAGAGGAACCTGGTAGGCTGCAGTCCACAGGGTTGCAAAGAGTCAGACATGACTTGAGCACATATACACATGTGGAAGGACTGAGAAACATATACCTTGCTCAAGGTTAATTCCTTTGGATTCCGCTTAGGGTTTTTTTTTTTTTTTTTTGCTTATATTCACGACAATCATGGTATGTATTCAAGGTCCGGTGAATCAAATCTTTCAAGTTCTACAGGACAGACTTTGTTCTTTCTGTATCATCTAAAGTGACCACAGCTACAGCGAAGATTTTATGCTAGCATTTTTTTTCTGAACCTATGTGTTTATTTTGAAATTTTATTGGTGTACAATTGCTTTAGAATGTCGTATTTCTACTGTACAGCAATTTCTTTGAGCATGGTCTGGAAGTATGAACTTTTGACAAACTCTCTAGGTGATTGTTATGCATTTGAGAACCATTAACCAAGTGGAAATTGAAAGCAAGATCTTAAAGACATGTTTAAAATAGAGAAAATAATAAATGTTTAAGCATGAGTCTTTTAATTGTGTTGACAACACTGGACATAATACAATTATATATTTTTCTGTGATTTGAAGTGTATCTTTTTCATTACCTGCTCTGTGTGTCTTCTTTCAAGCACAAATCTTGCCTGCTAATGCTTTCAATTCCACCAAAATCCAAATGACAGTCTGTCAGTGACTTGAATTAGATTTAATTCATCATCCAATGTTTCTGTATTTTTTAAAATTTATTTCTTTTTAATTGAAGGATAATTACAATCTTACTTTGGTTTGTGCCATATATCAACATGATGTATGTATTTTTAAAAGAAAAAAAAGTCTTTGCACTTTTATTATCCATGTAAGACAAACTCCTCTCTGCCTTGGTAATCTCTTTAGTGTCACTCAAAGTACATACAGTCAAGGACTGCCATGGGAGAGAAGACCCAGCTCTGTATACTTTTATTTCTTAATCAATCACAGGCTACTTTGCAACACCACTGGATAGATACACTCATTTAAATTAGTGCAAATTATATGGTATTGCTTTAATTTTCTTTCCTTTCAAAGATGAAACATCTCAGAAATAACTTGCTGACTCCTTTTGCTGGACTTGGTATTTTGTTATGTTCTTACCTCATCCTGCCAATGAAGAGATTCCCATCCCACTATTTGCTGTAATACTCAGACTTCCCATCTGTTCCCAGTGTTGAGATGCTTTCATTCCTAGGCTTTCATTTCGTGCTTGGTTTGCGGAGCCCTGGCTCTGTTGATGATTAACCAACACAAATCTCTTTAAGTACCTGCAGCAACACTTGTACATGAATAATAGCTCAGGTTCACTCAGTGTTAAATTAAAAATTGCCCAGTGATGGGTGCTTAAGAGGTTTTGAAATCTAATAAATGCTGAGAAATATGGTGTTCTTTAATGCTTTACCTGCTGCCACGCTGCTGCGCACAGTTGCAAGCGGCTCACTAGTAGGTTCTGAACCCACCTGCCAGTCGGTAGTCAGAGGAAAGAGTTCAGAAAAAACAGGTACTTGTGTGCATGCAATTCAGTTATTGCTTGGGGAGATCAGAGTAATTTATATTCTTATGTGGTACAATCTAATTGCCTAGAAAGTAATAGTATCTTCTTGAAAATATTCAAAGAAAGGCATAAAATAAAAAGCTCGGGAAGTCTCAATGAATAGCTTGATGGGAAAGAACAATAAGAGTCTGAACTAAAACTTTATAACCTGTATAAATGTTTATATATTCCTTTTAGTATTATTTGGGCATATATTATTCCATTTCATTTTTTGGTTTCTCAAATGCTGGTTAAAGTTAGTTTTTTGATTCACCAATAGTTTTTAATCTATAATATAAAATACTCTGTTCTAGAGACTAAAGATTTCAGAGAGTCATGGGACATAATACAAGAGAATTCTCTGGAAAGAGATCAGGATTCATTTTTCTCCACATCCTCTCCAGCATTTACCGTTTTTAAGATTTTTGAGGATGATGATTCTGACTGGTGTGAGGTGGTACTTCACTGTAGTTTTGATTTGGATTTCTCTAATAATTAAAGATGTCGAGCATCTTTTCATGTGTCTCTTGGCCAATTGTATGTCGTCTTTGGAGAAATGTCTCTTTAGGTCTTCTGCTAACTTTTTGATTGTTTTTTGTTTTTTTTAATATTGAGATCCACGAAAGGGTTTCAAAGGCAGTCTAAAGACATCTTTAAAGATCCATCTAAGTTATTATTAGGTAGTTCTTAGGCAATAATTTCGGAGAAGGCAATGGCACCCCACTCCAGTACTCTTGCCTAAAAAATCCCATGGGCAGAGGAGCCTGGTAGGCTGCAGTCCATGGGGTCGCTCAGAGTTGGATATGACCGAAGCGATTTAGCAGCAGCAGCAGCAAGCAATAATTTAGGAGTCACTATAGGTTTTTGAGTTTATGTAGCATTATCACTGCTGTGCATTATCACTGCTGTTTTAGAAGGACAGATCTAGCCCTCCTCCCGCCCAGCTCCCGCCCGCCCAGGCTCCACCGGCCCGCGCCGCGCTCTTTCTCCGCCAGCTGCCAGGGAGCCCAGCTCGCCACTCCGCGTCCTGCCCCGTCTGTCCCCTCGGGTCGCCACCCGCCGTCGCCGCGCCATGACCACCCTGCAGATAGGCCTGCGGGCCCAGGACCCTGGGGCTTCCGCCTCGTGGGGGGCAAGGACTTCCAGCAGCCTCTCATCTCCCGGGTCACTCCCGGAAGCAAGGCTGCTATCGGTAATTTATGTGTCGGAGATGTAATCACAGCCATCGATGGGGAAAATACCAGCAAGATGACACACTTGGAAGCTCAGGACAAAATCCAAGGCTGCACAGAACATGACTCTCACAGTAGCCAGATCTGAACAGAAAATATGGTCTCCTCTGGTGACAGAGGAAGGGAAGCACCACCCATACAAGATGAACTTAGCCTCTGAACCCCAAGAGGTCCTGCACATAGGAAGCGCCCACAACCGGAGTGCCGCGCCCTTTACTGCCTCACCCGCCTCCCGCTCTGCCCCCAGGGTCATCACAAGCCAGTACAACAACCCAGCTGGCCTCTGCTCCTCTGAAATATCTCCAGCCTCAACAACGCCTTGGAGTCAAAGACAGCAGCCAGTGGGCAGGGAGACGCGTGGCAGAGCCTTAGGCCATTCTCAGCTCCCAAGCGGACTTGCCATCGACAAAGAATCTGAAGTGTACAAGATGCTTCAGGAGAAACAGGAGTTAAACGAGCCTCCGAAACAAGTCCATTTCATTCCTGGTTTTGCAGGAAATCCTGGAGTCTGAGGAGAAAGGGGGAAGGATTCTGAATCCTGAGGGCTTGTTGGGATCCCCTTTCTCCTATGTGCAGGACCTCTTGGGGTTCAGAGGCTAAGTTCATCTTGTATGGGTGGTGCTTCCCTTCCTCTGTCACCAGAGGAGACCAGATTTTCTGTTCAGATCATTCAGCATCACGTCCCCTTTGCTAATGACTCACACTGGCTGTGCCACTTTCTCAACTTGTCCCACCACCACTGTGTTCACAAGCCTGTGACCTATTAGGGTCATCAGTACCATTTTTCTAGATTCCATATATATATATGCATTAACATATGATACTTGTTTTTCTCTTTCTGATTTACTTCACTCTGTATAAAAGGCTCTAGGTTCATTCACCTCACTACAACTGATTCAAATCCACTCTTTTTTATTGCTGAGTAATATTTCACTGTATAAATGTACCACAACTTTATCCATTCCTCTGTTGATGGACATCTAGGTTGTTTCCGTGTCTTAGTTATTGTAAATATTGTTTCAACAAACATTGAGATACATATGTCTTTTAGAATTGTGGTTTTCTCAGGGTATATGCTCAAAAGTGGGATAGACAGGTCACGTGGTAGATTTATTCCAGCTTTTAAGGAATCTCCATACCGTTTTCCATAATGGCTGTACCAGTTTACATTCCCACTAAAAGTTTTCCCTTTATTTTTTTCCCCATATCCTCTCTAGCATTTACTGTTGTAGGTATTTTGATGAGGGCCACTCCGACTGGAGTGAAGTGATACCTCATTGTAGTTCTGATTTTATTTCTCTAATTGTGAGCGATGTTGAGCAGCTTTTCCTGTGTTTATTGGCCACTTGTATGTCTTGTTTGGGGAAATGCTGGTTTAGGTCTTCTGCCCATTTTCTGATGGGGTTGTTTTTCTGATATTGATCTGTATGAACTGTTTATATATTTGAATGAGAAGAGGAAGAGAGAGAAAGGAGTCAGAAAGAATTTAAGATTTGAGTGATTAGCATTTTGGGCTTAGTTCAGTTCTGTTCTGTCGGTCAGTCATATCCAACTCTTTGTGACCCCATGGACTGCAGCATGCCAGGCCTCCCTGTCCATCATCAACTCCTGGAGTTTACTCAGATTCATGTCCATTGAGTCAGTGATGCCATCCAGCCATCTCATTCTCTGATGTCTCCTTCTCCTCCTGCCTTCAATCTTTCCCAGCATCGGGGTCTTTTCCAGTGAGTGAGTTCTTCACATTAGGTGGCCAAAGTATTGGAGTTTCAGTTTCAGCATCAGTCCTTTCAATGAATAATGCTGCTGCTGCTAAGTCGCTTCAGTCCTGTCCGACTCTGAGACCCCACAAATGGCAGCCCACCAGGCTCCTCCGTCCCTGGGATTCTCCAGGCAAGAATACTGGAGTGGGTTGCCATTTCCCTCTCCAACTCATGAAAGTGAAAAGTGAAACTGAGGTTGCTCAGTTGTGTCCGACTCCTCACAACTCCTTGGACTGTAGCCCACCACACTCCTCCATACATGGGGTTTTCCAGGCAAGAGTACTGGCTGCTAAGTTGCTAAGTCACTTCAGTCATGTTTGACTCTGTGCAACCCCATAGGCGGCAGCCCACCAGGCTCCACTGTTCCTGGGATTCTCCAGGCAAGAATACTGGAGTGGGTTGCCATTTCCTTCTCCAATGCATGAAAGAGAAAAGTGAAAGTGAAGTCGCTCAGTCGTGTCTGACTGTTAGCAACCCCATGGACTGCAACCTACCAGGCTCCTCCATCCATGGATTTTCCAGGCAAGCGTACTGGAGTGGGGTCCTATTTCCTTTCAATGAATATTCAGTACTGATTTCCTTTAGGATGGACTGGTTGGATCTTCTTGCAGTCCAAGGGACTTGCAAGAGTCTTCTCCAAACAGCACAGTTCAAAAGTATCAATTCTTCAGAGCTCAGCCCTCTTTATAGTCCAAATCTCACATCCATACATGACTACTGGAAAAACCATAGCCTTGACTAGATGAACCTTTTGGCAAAGTAATGTCTCTGTTTTTTAATATGCTGTCTAGGTTGGTCATAACTTTTCTTCCAAGGAGCAATAATCTTTTAATTTCATGGTTGCAGTTACCATCTCCAGTGATTTTGGAGCCCAGAAAAATAAAGTCTGTCACTGTTTTTTGGGGGATAGTTATGGGCTCGATTTTGTTCTCCTCAAATTTATATGTAGAGGTCCTAATCTCCAGTATCTCAAAATGTGACAGTACTTGGAGATATGGCCTTTATAAAGGTAATTAAGTTAAACTGAGGCCATTAGGGTGGGCCCTATCCAATTCAATTGATGTCATATAAGAAGAGGAAATTCAGGACAGAGAGAGAGAGAGATCAGCGGTGCATGAGCACAGAGGGACAGCCACGTGAAGAGGCAGCAAAGGGTGACCATCTGCAAGATAAAGAGAAAAACCTCGTAGGAAATAAAACACTGCCAGCACTTTGATCCTAGATGTCCAGCCTCGAGAACTGTGAGAAAAATTAATTTCTATTGTATAAGCCGCCCTGTTTGTGATATTTTGTTATGGCAACCCTAGTAAACTAAGTCTGATGTAGTAACAGAAATAGAGAGACATCAGAAAAAGAGATAAGCTTGGGGCCTGGGGCAGGGTAGAAAAGGAAAATATTTTTCTGACCTTGGATATACCAAGTCTCAAATATTGATGAGACAGCTACAAAGATAATAAAAGGAGAAACATGATTTGTTGTTACCAAAAATACATACATACATAATACATGCTTTCATACACAAATAGAACAAAAGTAAACAGTCTTGTTTTAGAGATAGGTTGTAGAAGATGCCTCAGATATTTGGAGGTGTCAAAAGTGACACTTGTTGGAATCTGAATTTATCCTTTGTCATTTGAGGCTTAACAATATAATTCACCTTTTGATATGCTTTCCTCCAAAATTCTTAAGAGAGCTTTCCATATGGGAAAATAAAACTTTTTCTCAATTTTTGCTTGCAGCTGAACAATCTTCCATTGTATGAATTTCCATAATTGAATCAATTCCTTTTGGTGTGCATTTTGGTTGCTTTCATTAATTCATTGCTATTGCAAACAATGCTGCTATAAGTAGTCTTGAATGTATGTCATTGCTGCTGCTGCTGCTAAGTCATGTCAGTCTGTCCAACTCTGTGCGGACCCATAGACAGCAGCCCACCAGGCTCCTCCATCCCTGGGATTCTCTAGGCAAGAATGCTGGAGTGGGTTGCCATTTCCTTCTCCAGTGCATGAAAGTGAAAGTAAGTTGCTCAGTCATGTCCGACTCATCGAGACTCCATGGACTGTAGCCCACCAGGCTCCTCCGTCCATGGAATTTCCCAGGCAAGAGTGCTGGAGTGGGGTGCCATTGTCTTCTCTGTATGTCATTGAGGTAGACGGATTTTTAACCCTCATGATCTTTCCCCTCTAGTCTTATGCCTGTGTACATTACGATACATGGCAAAAAGACTTTACGGATGAAATTATGGCTATGAAACCTAAAATGCAGAGATTATCTAAGATTATCTATGTGAGCTGAATATAATCATATAGGTCCTGAAAATCAGAAAAGCAAGGCAGAAGAGTCGGTCAGAGTGATGCAGTGATGGAGGAAGAGGTAGAGGAGATTCCAAGTGTGAAGACCCCCTGCTGTGGCTTTTAAAGGCAGAGGAAGGGGACTGGGATCCAGGGAATGCAGAAAGACTCTAGAAGCTGATGGATGGTGGTCCTCAGCTGGCAATCATCAACCAAACAGAGATCTGGTATCCACAACTGCAAAGGAACTGAATTCTGCCAACCACTTAACCCCTCAAGTGAATAGGAAACAGATTCTCCCCTGGAGCCTCCAAAACAGAGCACTTCCCTGCCAACATTTGATTTTAGTCTTATGAGACCAGCTTCAGCCTGAGCTAAAGATCATGTAAAACGTGAAATAAAATGTGTTAAAAATAAATGCTTTGATACTATATATATAATAAATAACTAATGGAAACCCATTGTATAGCACAGGGAACTCTTTTCAGTGTTCTGTTGTGAACTAAATGGGAAGGAAATCCAAAAGAGAGAGGACGTAATTCTAGCTGATTCACTTTACTGTATGGCAGAAACTAACACAACATTGTAAAGCAACTCTACTGCAATAAAAATTAATTTCAAAAAAATAAGCAAATGTTATGAGTCAGAAGTAAAGCTTACCCCAAGGCATTCATTTTTAAAGGTTGCTGAGAAAATATAGCCTTTCAAATAATTGTTTTAAAGATTTTGGTCAAGTTTGCTATAAGGAAAAATTACAGTTTTGAATGTTCACACTTAAGTGTGGAGCAGTCATCACCATGTGAAACCTTAAGGAAAACTAGTGTAGGACTCAAGGTTTTTTCCCATGACTAAGCAAAATCATAAAAACTTGTCCGAGGATCCAGATTTGAATAAAAGTGTCTTAACATGGGACCTCATAAGCTGAAATGTAAAAAAAATTATGTTATGAAATGATAGTGAATGTTGCAACTAATATAAACAGAGCATAATTAACGAAATAAATCTATTTTAGAAAATTAGGTAGTATATCCATAAACGAAGAAGAAGTAGTTTCAAGAACTTGTCTACAAATTTTTAAAAGATATAATATTTCATAAAACCCAAGGAAAATTTCTTGCTAAAATATTATGTATTCCCACAATGAGCTCCATTCAACTTTATTTATACACATGCTTTAAGTTACTTTTACAAAGCAAATGGAAATATGGAGAGGAAGTTAGATGAAGTGTATTTGGATTGAGTAAAAACAAAATCAAACAAGCATACACACATGTGTGCGTATGCGCGCGCACACACACACACACACATGCACACACATACAAAATCTACCCTCAGAGGATATTCAGTTAAACAAATTGTAGAAAAATGTCCAAGCTTAAATTCAAAGAACAAGATCTAACTGAACTTAAGAGTTAAACAGTAAACTTAAAACACTGAAGCAAATTGTCATTTTTTTATAAATTTAACTGAGCAAATAGTCCTGTTTTCTAAAATTTGTCTTTGGTGGACATCCGCTGTAACTACAGATTTTATTTAATGATACTGAATTTTCTTTATTTAAGAGAGACCAACTGTGAAGTTAGATGTTTCCACCTACAGCTCCCTAATATAATTTTTCCCATAAAATTTTGTATCTGTGTTGTTTAGTTCATTGAGCACCTCAGGCAAAGGGACAAGTTACTACAGACTTCTATGAAATCACTATTTCCATGAATGTTGGAGTCCAACTTCCCTTGTGAACTGCCTTTTTAGATTTTAAAGATGTCTAGATTGTTTTAGTGTAATTGGCACTTGACTCTGTGGAAATTCAAATAAATATTCAGCACTAGGAGAAGAGCTCAACTCTAGCTCCTGAGGCAGAAATGAGTTTGCTCTCCTTCCTTCCTATGTATTAATGGCCTGTACAAAGCCTGAGGACTAAAAATAAACAAATGAACTGCATCTCTTATAATTTATTTAAAGATAGGGGTTACTAAATAATTTAATATCATTAACCTGGTAGGTAGAGACTTCTTCATCAAAGAGAACACCATTTGTAACAACAATGGTTTGTAACAAATTAGGGGTTTGAAAGCAATTATATGCACAAATGACTGCAGGAGAAGAGAGATCATGAGAAAATGTGGAACTCCTAGAAATAAATCAAGAACACAATGAAAAGGAAAGATGTACCAAGTTATCTCACAGTTTTCAGAAATTAGCAGTTCAATATCCTGGCAGAGCAGCCTGGTTGGCTATAGTGCACGGGGTCACAAAGAGTCAGACACGACTGAGCACGCGCACACACACACACACACACACACACACACACACACACACACACACACACACATCTTGATATTACAGGTAAAGATAGGTGGTCAAGCACCTTCTAATCCATTTTTTCCTCTACTGTTTGAGCATTTATTATGAGAATGTTCTTTGTTTATTACTGTGCTATATTGGCAGATAAAAAATAAAAGTGGCAACATACCCCTGGACTCAAGAGGTTTTCAATAATATTGAACATGTGGGAAGTCAAATCTATACAGAAATGA
Source organism: Nanger dama (assembly GCA_917880005.1). Lineage (NCBI taxonomy): Eukaryota > Metazoa > Chordata > Mammalia > Artiodactyla > Bovidae > Nanger > Nanger dama. The sequence goes on from CAKJTW010000020.1 coordinate 20,145,285, forward strand.
TTAAGCGGAGGATTCATAGCAACCTGATATTTTGGATCTTTAGATCTAGATTCTGTAAAATGTTTGGGATAAACCTAAAGCATAGCTATTCCTTAACCCTACTCTTTTGTGGATAATCTAAGTGGAAATAGCATCAGTGAAGGAAGGAAGATATAGTGATAGACGAACCATCATAGCCATTCTCTCCTTGATAGTCTTCATTTACAGAAAAACTCAAAAATCCAATAATGAATAATAGCCTTTAGAGCAGAAGTCAAAAGAAGCTCTATTACTTTTAGTTCTGTTGACATTAACTTTATCATTAATGTTGTTTGGATGTCTATTCTTTTTGTAACACAAGGCTGTTATTAAACATTTTAAAAGTAAATGATTTAACAGCTTTCTTTGGTAGGATTTTTGTTTACTTTTAAGTATAACCAAAAGAAAAAGTAAAAATAATGCATTTTGAGATGATTTACCGATTGTTGCTTTTGCATGAAAAAGTGCTTTCGGAGAAAATACTTTAAGTTTAACTCTCCAAGTTTTTCACCCTGTATTTTGTTTCTCAGTCCTACACATAAGCACTATAGAATATATTTGATCTTGCCCTTATTATTGTATATTTTACTGCTGCTGCTACTGCTGCTGCTAAGTCGCTTCAGTCGTGTCTGACTCTGTGTGATCCCATAGATAGCAGCCCACCAGGCTCCCCCATCCCTGGGATTCTCCAGGCAAGAATACTGGAGTGGGTTGTCATTTCCTTCTAATGAGTTTCCTAATCTAGTCTGGGTCTATTCCCTGTAGCTTTGAAATCGTCCTGGACTGTCAAATTGTCAAATCTAAAGGCTACCTGAGACAGGGGTTCATTCTGGCTTCTATGGCTATTTATACATCCTATATTGAATTTGCGGTTGTAGCCCCTTGATGTGTACTGGTTAATCCCCACTGTTATCCTTCAGTTGCTGACAATTCTTTCCCTCACTATTCTCATTGCTTCCAAGCTGTTATTATCAAATCCAAGTCCTTTGATGTCTTGGAATTTTGGCCTTGTCCATTCATGTGTAGTTCAAACATGGTTATTAGGTGATTAATGTGACTATTGTAACCTACAGCAATAATACTCTCTTGGAAAATCCTCACTTTAAACCTGGGATACAGTGGATATTCTTTATGAATTTTTCATACAGAAACCAATACTATTTCTGAGAAAATGTGTTAGAATCAAAAGCACTAGGCAAGCAGTAACCCAGTACAGAGAGGTGTTTTTTTTTTTTTTTTTAACATCTAAGTTTAAATAGATTTTCTACCTTTCAAGTTTTTTTTTTTTTCACCCATCCATGTTTCCATTCATCAATACTTCTTTCAAACATTTTCTCAGTGTCATTGTCCTAGAGATTCTCAGGGAGAGTAAAAGTAATATAGACATTCTCGTTACCTTTAGAGAGCTTGGAGTTAATTAACACTTCAGGTTAAGTAACAGGAAATTTGAAATATTGTGTGTGTTGTGTGTGTGTCAAGGGTTTTGTGAGCAGAAGTAAAAGGCTCTGTGGCAATATATGGAAGAGGCAACTATCAGGGATTTGACGATTCAGAGAAATAAGTGTTAGTGAAAATGAGAGTGAGATAACATTATAGCACAGGCAAAGTGAGCAGCATAGATGTTTGAGGAATCAGAGGCAGAATAGTGCAAGGAGGAAATAGGGGAGTAGGGAAAGAAGTAGAAAGTAGATGAGTTATAGGCAGGGTCCTAATTATAAAGGACCTTTTAGCAAAATTAAATCATTTGAGCCTCAAACCAACAACAAAGGGCAATCGTTAAAGTATCTTGAAGCCATTCTCTCCTTGAGTTTTTTGTAAATGAAGACTATCAAGGAGAGAATGGCTATGATGGTTTGTCTATCACTATATCTTCCTTCCTTCACTGATGCTATTTCCACTTAGATTATCCACAAAAGAGCAGGGTTAAGGATTGAACAGATAATATAGAGAGGTCCCATGCATCCTCCTCTCACCCCCAAATATATGCACAGGTTAAGCATAGCTTAACCCTGTTCAATCTTTCTGTAAACCTAAAGTTTTCAAAAATAATCTATTAATTAGGAAGTTAATATTCTGGTGATACAGAGACCAGTGTAAGGCTATCGTGGGGACTGAGATAAGAGAGGATAATGGCTTGAACTAAGATGATGGTTCTAGGGGTGGATAGAAATTGATGGATTAGAGAAATTCTTTGTCAGTATCTTGAGAAAAACTGGAGAATGATTTTAATATTGGAAGTGAGGACAAAGTTGAATATAATGACTTCAGTATTGTTTTGAGAAGACAATGTGATACTGTATGTTGAGAGAATATAAGAGAATGAAGAGCTTAGGGGGAAAGGAGATGACAGATTATTCTAGAACTTATTACCTTTAGTATGTGAGTGGAGTTGCTAAGTGGAAATGCTAGAAGTGAGTAGGATAATGTTTTCCCCAACTCAGGAGAGAGCCCTGGGCAGGAAATCCCAGATGGCTCAATGAATCTGCCTGCCAATACAAGAGAGGCAAGAAATGTAGGTTCCATCCCTGGGTCAGGAGGATCCCCTAGTGGAGGAAATGGCACCCCACTCCAGTATTCTTGCCTGGAAAATTCCACGGAAAGAGGAGTCTGGGGCTGGGCTATAGTCCACAGGGTCTCAAAGAGTCAGGCATGAGTAAGCACGCATGCATACATCAACCTATAGTAGTTACTAAGCCAGGGAAGTAGAGGTAATCACAGAAAGAGAGCAATGCAGAGTGAGAAGATTTAGCTTAACGGAACTTAAAGGAGAATTACATTTAAGGACAGAATAAGAATGAAACTGAGACATATAGACACACACAGAAGCATACTCACACTCCAAGAAGATTCAAGAGACGCAGGATGATTCCACAAGGCAAAATAAGATGAACACAAAACAGGAAAGTGTTTTGAAAGGAAAGAAGTGGATAATGTGTCAGATACTTCCAAAATGAAGTGAGATAATGGGTGAGTGCCTACTGGTTTAGGTAAACCATTATTAACATTGGAAGACCAATTGGGGGTAGAAGCCAGATGACTGTGGACTAGAGAATGAGTGGAAAATAGGGAGACAGAGAAATATGCCAACATTAGCTATGAATGGGAAGCAAGGGCTAGGGCAGTGGAAATGACATTGCAACATTATGGAGGAGACTAAGTATCTTATACTCTGATTAGAATTGATTTCACAGAGAATTGTAATATTGTAGTTTTCATAACAAATGAATGTGTCTTGTGCTCAGTCATAGCCAACTCTGTGACCCCATGGACTGTAACCTACCAGGCTTCTCTGTTGATGGGATTTCCCAGTAAGGATGGCAAATTCCTTCAAAATGGACCTTCTTGGCACTACACTTTAGCAGTCATCACTTAGGTCCATGATCTGATTAGTAGTTAATGTTGGTTACAAAAATACACCTTACATTAAAGTTTGCATCAATGGGTTAGTCAGAATATTAACTTCCTAATTAATAGATTATTTTTGAAAACTTTAGCTTTACAGAAAAATTGAACAGATAATATAGAGAGGTCCCATGCATCCTCCTCTCATCCCCAAATATATTCACAGGTTTCTCTATTGTTAATGTCTTACATTCTTACATTAGCATCATCTATTTTTTGTAATTATGACCCAACACTGATAGATTATTATTAACTGAAGTCCACGATTTATTCAGATCTCCTTAGCTTTTACTTTTTGTCCCTTTCCTCTTCTAGACTCCTGTCTCTTTAGTATCCCCTTGGCTTTGATACTTTCTCAGACTTTTCCTCATTTTTGATGACTTTGACAGTTTTGGGGAGTACTCATTTGATATATCATAGGATGACCCTTTTTGGAATTGTATGTTTTTCTTATGATTGCATTAGAGTTACGGGTTTAGGGAGGAAGTTCACAGAGGTAAAGTGTGTCATTTTTATTACATCATATCAAGGGCACATAAAATCTGCATGATTTATAGCCATTGACATTGACTTTGGTCACTAGGCAGAAATAATGTTTGTCAGGTTTCTGCACTGCTACTCTTTTCCCCTTATTTCCATACTGTACTCTTTGGAAGAAAGCCACTATGTATAGCCTATACTTAAGGATGGGGAGTTAAATTCCCCTTCATTAGCATGGTGGAGTATTTACATAATTTATGTGGAATTCTTCTGCATCAGGATTTGTTAACTTATTTAGTCATTTATTTACATATGGTAGACTCATGGATACTTATTTTATCTTTTGAGCTATAATCCAGTGTTATTTCATTTATTTTATTGACTCAGTTTTTCCACTTCTAGCTTTGGGGAGCTGTTGAAGTTGACTCTTGTGTCACTTTGAACTTCATCAGAGTGGGTGATTTTTTTTTTTTAATTAAAACATTTTTACTTGAGCACTGTCCTTCACCTGTTTATCCACCCTCACCTTGAGCCCTGGCAAATATTAATCTTTTATGTCACTCCAGTTTTGCCTTTTCCAGAATGTGATATAATTGAAATCATATACTATGGAGCATTTTCCAGGATAGTTTCTTTCATTTGCAATATGAACTTAAGGTTCCTTCATGTCTTTGTGTGGCATGATAGAGCATTTCTTTTACTCTTAAATAATATTCTATTGCTTGGATGTATTCCAGTTATCTATTAATTTATTGAAGAACATCTTAGTTACTTTCAATTTTGAGTAATTATAGATAAAGCAGTTATAAACATATGAAGACAGATATTTTTGTGTTGGTCAGTTTTCTACTCAATTGGGCAAATATTTAGAAGCAAGATTGCTAAATAGTATGCTAACACTATGGTTAGCTTTGTGGAAAAGGGCTGAACCATCTTCCACAGTGGCTGCACCATCTTTCATTCCTATGGACAATAAACAAGAGTTCTTGCTCCTGCACTTCATTGTAATCATTTGTTATCAACTTTTAAAAATTTCAGTCATTCTAATAGGCACCTCATTGTTGTTTTAATTGTAACTCCCTAATGAAAACTGAGCATCTCTCATATGCTTATTTGCCATCTGTATGTCTTTGTTGATGAAGTATGTATTCAGATTATTTTACTATTTTTCTTGAGTTGTTTTCTTATTGTTAAGTTTTAAGGGCTTTTCAAAGATTTTGGCTTCCCTGAGAGTGCCAGAAAAATATCTATTTCTGCTTTATTGACTATGCCGAAGCCTTTGACTGTGTGGATCATGATAAACTGTGGAAAATTCTGAAAGAGATGGGAATACCAGACCACCTGATTGCCTCTTGAGAAGCCTATATGCAGGTCTGGAAGCAACAGTTAGAACTGGACATGGAATAACAGACTGGTTCCAAATAGAAAAATGAGTACGTCGAGGCTGTATATTGTCACCCTGCTTATTTAACTTATATGCAGAGTACATCATGAGAAACGTGGGGCTGGAAGAAACACAAGCTGGAATCAAGATTGCCAGGAGAAATATCAATAACCTCAGATATGTAGATGACACCACCTTTATGGCAGAAAGTGAAGAGGAACTAAAAAGCCTCTTGATGAAAGTGAAAGAGGAGAGTGAAAAGTTGGCTTAAAGCTCAACATTCAGAAAACAAAGATCATGGCATCTGGTCCCATCACTTCATGGGAAATAGATTGGGAAACAGTGGAAACAGTGTCAGACTTTTTTTTTTTTGGTCTCCAAAATCACTTCAGATGGTGATTGCAGCCATGAAATTAAAAGATGTTTACTCCTTGGAAGAAAAGTTATGACCAACCTAGATAGCATATTCAAAAGCAGAGACATTACTTTGCCAACAAAGGTCCATCTAGCCAAGGCTATGGCTTTTCCAGTAGTTATGTATAGATGTGAGAGTTGGACTGTGAAGAAAGCTGAGTGCCGAAGAACTGATGCTTTTGAACTGTGGTGTTGGAGAAGACTCTTGAGAGTCCCTTGGACTGCAAGGAGATCCAACCAGTCCATTCTAAAGGAGATTGGTCCTGGGTGTTCTTTGGAAGGAATGATGCTGAAGCTGAAACTCCAGTACTTTGGCCACTTCATGCGAAGAGTTGACTCATTGGAAAAGACTCTGATGCTAGGAGGGATTGGGGGCAGGAGGAGAAGGGGGATGACAGAGGATGAGATGGCTGGATGGCATCACAGACTTGATGGACGTGAATCTGAATGAACTTCGGGAGTTGGTGATGGACAGGGAGGCCTGGCGTGCTGCGATTCATGGGGTCGCAAAGAGTCAGACACTACTGAGCGACTGAAGTGAACTGAACTGAACTGATAGCTCAGTTGGTAAAGAATCCACGTGCAGTGCAGGAGATCTCGGTTCAATTCCTGGGTCAGGATGATCTGCTAAAGAAGCGGTAGGGTACCCACTCCAGTATTCTTGAGCTTCCCTTGTGATTCAGGGGTGAAAAGCCCACCTGCAATGCTGGAGACCTGGGTTTGATCTCTGGGTTGCAAAGATCCTCTTAAGAAGGGAAAGGCTACCAACTCCAGTATTCTGGCCTAGAGAATTCCATGGACTGTATAGTCCATGGGGTTGCAAAGAGTTAGACACAACTAAGCGACTTTCACTTCAGTTTCACTTTCAAACAATTTAGATGAAAATCTTTTAATCAGATACGTGTTTTGTAAACATCTTCTTATGGCATGCAGTTTACTTTAAAATTTTCTTCTCAATGCCTTCTGTGGAGCAAAACTTCAATTTTAATAAGGCCAATTTTCTTCTTTAACCTGTTAATATGATTGATCATCACTTGTTAATATACCATTTATGTACCTGGCATAAATCTTATGTAGTCATCGTATATAATTTTTTATATACATTGAATTTGATTTGATAACATTGACAGTTTCTGCATCTATGTTTATGAGACATACTGTTCTATTGTTTTCCCCTAATGTCCTTATCTAGCTTTGGTATTCATTCTTAATAGAGATATTCCTGTTATTTGAGTTGGTATTTTTAGCAGTGCAGTAGCATCTATTTTATTCCATCCAAATAAATTCAATTTGATTTATTTCAGCTTGATTCAATTTAATACCATCATTAAATAATGTATAAGACACTCTCATATACTGAAGTATGTTATAGATAAAACAGGTTCCATACTTCTTGAGGCTGAAAATCAGATTGAATATGTTCCCTTAAGACAGCAAACTCTAGGTCATATTATTGGTGATTTAAAAAGAAAGTTCTTTAAAAACAGTTCAACAAAATTTTGATAGGCAAATAAGTTTATGTGTCTACTGTAGAATATTTGCTCCTAAGGAGCTCAGATATTACCTATTTTTATCCGTGGTTCATCCTCAGGGCCTAGAAAAGCTTCTAGTTATAAATACTAAAATAATTTTTATTGAATAAGAAAAACTGGATATATATTTATGAATGAAAATCTGCAACTGGTATTCTGAATCTACATCTTCAGTTTTCCTAGATGTTGATCAGTCACTAAGCCATGTGTGCCTTTTTGTGATCTAATGGATTGCAGCACACCTGGCTTCCCCTGTCATTCAAACTCGTGTCCATTGTTCAAACTTATGTCCATTGAGTCAGTGATGCCATCCAGTCATCTCATCCTCTATCTCCTCATTCTCCTCTAGCCTTTAATATTTCCCAGCATCAGGTTCTTTTCCAATGAGTTGGCTCTTCATATCAGGTGGCCAAAGTATTGGAGTTTTAGCTTCAGTATCTGTCCTTCCAATGAATATTCAGGCTTCGTTTTCTTTAGGATTGCCTGGTTTGATCTCCTTGCTGTCCAACTGACTCTCAAGAGTCTTCTCCTATGTGCTTAATTTAAGCGTCATCTTGGAAAATTCCGGGCTTCCCAGGTGGCTCTAGTGATAAAGAATCCACCTGGCAATGCAGGACAGGCAAAAGACAAAGTTTGATCACTGAGTCAGGAGGATCCCCTGGAGTAGGAAATGGCAACCCACTCCAGTATTCTTCCCTAGAAAATACCATGAATAGAAGAGCCTGGCAGGTTACAGTCCATGGGGTCACAAAGAGTCAGACATGACTGAGCACGTACAGATGTTGACCATTTTATTTATAATTTTCATTATGACACTTTATTTTCTTGTCACATCTTAACATCATTGTAGTTGCCAATTGTAAAGATTTTTAAAATTATATTTGTATATATTTTAAAATGATCGCTTATAGGGGCATATAAAGAAAGTAACTTTATTCTAAAATTAATCTCTCAAAATCACACATAGGGGTTCATTTTTATTTTGATGAAATTCTCATTCCACATATCATCAAAATAAAAATCATAAATAGTGTCTACAGTTCTCCTCCTCTTTCTCAGGGGAGTTTCTTATAGAGTGCTCAATTCAGTCATTGCGTTCATTACTTTGAGTCAAAGTGAGTGTTTCTCCATTGATCTATACAGAAATTTTTCTTCATTTCTTTTCTCTTGGTTCTTCTGCTGTACGGTATGGTATTCTGACCACATATGCTTACTAAGAAAGGAAATATGGCTAGAGTCACATGATAACATTGCAATATTTTGGATATACTAGATTAAACAAATTGTATTATTAAATGTATTTTACCTGTTTCTTGTAGCTTTTTAAAAATTTGCTACTTTGAAATTTAAAATTGCTACACATATTGCTTACATTATACTTCTACTGAACAGCATTGCAGCCTGTTAAGGACATGTGAGATTGTTTTTTATTTGTCATTGGAAATAAGATAATGATCTCTAATTACTTATCACGCGTCTGTGGATTTTTTAGATGCCCAGAGCAAAGCACAAGCAGCTTGCGGCCAAACACAAATGTTTCCAACGGTCTTTTTCAGTGGTGAGAAAAGTTGGTAACAAATGGCTTCTGTCCAATGTTTGTTAAAGAATATGACCCCAAAGAGTCAAAGGAGGTATCTATAAACTGTAGTGGACTGTTATTGGTTCCCCTAGCTAGATGGTTTTTATCCCCTTTTAACGTGAGGATCGCATAGTGTTAGAGTCTATTTTGAAGTCCTCACAGGATTGGATTCCTAGACCTCATTCAAATCACTGTAGTTTCCCAGCTACTTTTTCAGTAGTGGAGGCAGCTTCTGCTTTACTCTGTGGACATTCTATTATTGCGACTACTAATCCTTGATTCATACTTAGTTATTTCTCTAGCTTTGAGGTCTATGCCTTTCACATTCTGTAGACCATCACACAATTTTCCCCAATTATTTTTTTTCCTCAGCAAATTTCTCTTGTGTAATTTATACTTCATTTATATTTCCACATGAATAAAACAATCTAGCTCATTCATCATTTTGATTGCTATCCTCTGGAACATTTCCTATACTTAAACTGTTCTGGATTAGAGAAACCTCAGTACTTTTCTTTCCTGAAAATAAATGCAATCTCTATGTCATGAACAGGTTGTGTACCAAAAGGGAGGGAATCACATTACAGTTGGAGTTTCAGTTCCAAGGCCAGCTCACCAATCACATTGTATACCAAATGTACAATACTGTGTCAAGAATGCTATGAAACATAACACTACATGCTGAGATGTTTCTCTGAGAACCCACACATTTTCAGGTCGTGTTGGCAACAGTGCAATGGAATGACAGAAGTCTCCCCAGCACTCGGTCTTAGCAAGAGGATGGGAACATTTTCCCAAACTAATGGTGATGGGTACCACCAGGGCCAGTTTAGGGATTTAACCAGCTGAAGTGTTAGGATAAAACTCACTTTTTGTTACTGGATCCTGTCCTTACGTTCTACTCCCTCCCTCAACCTTCTTCTGTTTGCCTACTTTGCAGCACAATCTATGACTTATAAGTAAAGATTTTGTTCAGCTTGTTTCTATATATATATAAATAGTGTTTGCTATCCCTCATTTCTAAAAGTAACAGAAACTCTCTCCCTCTTGCTATTCATTTGCCATTGTAAAAATGATGCAATGGCAATCTTTCCTCCTTTTACTTAGTGATTTTAGAGATGAATGTGGTTAGTGGAGGGCTTCCCAGGTGGTGGAGGGCTTCCTCCTAGCAGGAGACACAGGAGACACAGGTTTGATTGCCGAGTTGGGAAGATCCCTTGGGGTAGGAAATGGCAACCCGTTCCAATATTCTTACCTGGAAAATTCCATGGACCCCGTGGCTACAGTCCATGGGATCACAAAGAGACAGACACGACTGAACAACGGAGCACACATACACACATGGTTAATGGGAGATAATCTCTGAGCTTAAAGAAAGGGCTTAAGAATCTTAATTGACATTTCAGTGAAAAAAACGTACTTGGGTCACTCTGAATCTTCACCAAAGGCACTAATGCCAGGATGAAGGCAAGCTCTTGTGATGGAAGCTGGGATAAGAGCTGATACCCAGGAGGAGGGAATCCTAGACAGGGATGGCTGAGATTAGCAGAGGAACAGGGTAGAGGTGAGGTAGATCCTGTGATTCTAGTGTTCCCTCTTCAGATTTTTTCCTTCTGATCTTGGCTTAGAGAAATGATGAGAAATGGAAAGAGGTTTAATCAACAGAACAAAGTCTTAGCTTGAAGTCAAAGAGAAAAGAGGAGCTAGAGGTATTTTCCCTATTTTGAATATGTATCTACATTAGCTCAGATTTATTTTCCTTGATGAGCTTTGAATTTTCTTTGTATTATCAACTTCCTTTCTGAAGGATACCTTAAATATGGTCTGTGCTAAGTTAACTTTGTGTGTGTATGAAATCCAACTTTGAATTCATGAATATAACGTCCATTGACTTGTTATTATATAGTAGAAATCATTTCAGAGTCTGTAAGTAAGTTGAGATGTTTAAACTGGGGTCCTTGGGGTTCATGAGCTTGTAATCCATATTAAAAAGCTTGTTTTCTGGGAGAAAAAGTATGGTTTTGGAATATTCACTTAAGGTGAAGAAAAATAAAAAGCTGACCCAAGTTCACTTGTGTTACAAGTGAATAAACAAAGTTAAGAAAGTTTGTTTCCTGCAGCAGAATTTCGCTGGTTTCTTAACATGGCATACTATTGTAATTCTCCAACAGGGAGATGAAGTGTTCAACAAAATTATTAGCCAGAGAATTCTTTTTAAAGCACTACTTCTAAGAATTAGGACTTTTGGAATGCAATATGTGAAATGTTGAAATATGTTTCATTTTAGTATCATTTCCCCACATGTTTTAAGGCTTGGCTTCCTCTAAAACATAAATCTAGGAGCTCAAGGAAAAAATTAAAACTTCGTTTTTTGTTATTTGTCATGCTTCAGTTTTATCAGCATTACTTATTTGAAATCAACTGAAGAATTTATTTGGAGAAAGGAGTTCTATAACAAAATAAAATATGATAACCTCTAATCTAGGCCAAGTGCCTCATTTTTGTAAGTTAGGAAACTTAGGTCCAGACATTCCTTGTAGGGATTTATTATAGATCATAAAACAGGCTAAGGATCACAACCCTAGTTCCTTGCTGTTTTGTATTCCCCCAACCTACAGTGAATATGTCCAGTAAAGCTCAGATATAGTAAAAATGGGCTATAACACAGATCCCACTAAGTGACAATAAAATTTAGTTCATATCAAAGTGTTACGCAAAAGTATCTGCTTATTTTATGCTTTTCATTCTTTTTCATGTTAAAATGTTTTGCTTAAAACAAACTTTTGTTCCAATACAAAGGTCGCTAAGAGTCGGACAGGACTGAGTGACTTCGCTTTCACTTTTCACTTTCATGCATTGGAGAAGGAAATAGCAGCCCACTCCAGTGTTCTTGCCTGGAGAATCCCAGGGATGGCAGAGCCTGGTGGGCTGCCGTCTATGGGGTTGCACAGAGTCGGACACGACTGAAGTGACCTAGCAGCAGCAGCAGACTAATAAATGCTTATGCTCCAACATTTCATTAAATTCTGTCATATTGTATTTTCCTTTTCTTTTTTAATTATAGTGATTGTACTAATATATGTTAAGTACCTATATATTCCTATTGTTCTTTATTTTTATGGCTCCATTTTTTTATTGTTGGCTGAAAATTTGTACCTTCCAGTCATTGTTATGAAGGAGCATGATTAAGGGCTGTGAGTGACTCACAGCTGTGCTTAAATTTCAGCTCCACCATTTGCTAGATGTGTGAGCCTGGGCAAATTACAAAGTTTCTGTGATCTTAAATTTAAAGAGATATGTGATGTGATGTCTGTGTCATGGGTTATCAAGGATTTCACAGACTGTTCTGTTTGCACCCTGGGCAAAGTCTTAAACCCCAGATCCATTCTTCTTCGTTCTGGTCCTAGACCATATTTCCCTCCCTCCTGCCACCCCCTCACACCCGCCTTTGTTTCCTTCTCTGTCCTTTCCTTTCCTTTTCCTCCTCTGTCTCTCTATCCCTGTTTCTCTCTTCCTCCCTCCCTCCTTCCTTCCCTTTCTTTCTCATTGTAGCAAACAAAACCTTAAGTATAGTGGGCAGTATTGGTGGGTTGCCTTTGGAAATGTCTTTACCCAGCCAGCATTGAATTAGACACTAGTTTCCAGGTAGCTCAACTGGTAAAGAATCTGCCTACAGTGCAGAAGACCCCAGTTCAATCCCTGGGTTGGGAAAATCCCCTGGAGAAGGAAATGGCTACCCACACCAGTTTTCTTGTGTTTCCCTGGTGGTTCAGACCGTAAAGAATCCACCTGCAGTGCAGAAGACCTGAATTTGATCCATGAGTTGGGAAGATCCCCTGGAGGAGGGAACAACTACCCACTGTAGTATTCTTGCCTGGAGATTTCCATGGATGGAGAAGCCTGGCAGGGGGTCCATGACGTCACAGAGTCAAACACCACTGAGTGACTTTCACTTCAAACAACAGTCTATTTTATGACTGAAAGGATAAGGAAATTATTGCTTTAAAGCCAATAATTTTAAAAAGGTAGGTGAGATCACAAGTCAAATGGTCATAGAAACATTAGAAAGATTAAAAAATGTTACTTTGTAATAGCTTTTGCGCTCTTCTAGAAATCTGGAGACTCTGACGGTAAAGTATCTGCCTGCAATGCAGAAGACCCAGCTTTGATCTCTGGGTGGGTAGGAAACGGCAACCCACTCCATTATCCAGTAAGTATGCTTGCCTGGAAAATTCCATGGGGAGAGGAATCTGGCAGGCTACAGTTCATGGGGTCACAAAGAATTAGACACGACTGAGTGACTAACATTTTCACAGAAATCCCAGCTTGTTTGCTTTTCTGCCATGTTGAAGTCTGTATTAGATACCTGTTGTCAGCTTTCGTTTCTTTTTAAATTTATTCATTTATTTATTTTTGCCTGCTTTGGGTCTCCATTTCTGCTCCCAGGCCTCTTCTAGTGGCAGCGAGTGGGGCCTGCTCTCTAGCTGTGACGCATGGGCTCCTTACTGAGGTGGCTTCTCCTGTCGCAGAGGTCCTAGGAGCACAGCTCGGTAGCTGTGGTGTATGGGCCTAGCTGCCCCTCATGTGTGGAGTGCTCCCGGACCAGGGTTAGAACCCACGTCCCCTGCATTAGCAAGCAGACTCCCAACCACTGGACCACCAGGGAAGCCCTCAGCTGTTCATATTTCTAAAGGTGGCACTCATCAGATTTTACCCCTCCTCTCCCTCCAGGAATGAAGTGGGCATTCCGATGCATCATATTAGAAGCTTCCAGGTCAATTCTGGCTTCAAGTAGGGGAAATGACATTCTTGTGACTCTGCATGCATTCTATCTCCTAGCTCATCTTTCTTTAGAGCATCCTCACACTTCATGGTGATGAAGACTGAAACAAGTCTGCATGTTGTCCATATGGCACTTTGTCAGGCTCATTGTATTCCATCTGGAGATGTTAGTTTTCCTTTTCTCCTTCAAAGAGTTATTTCATGGAATGAAGGGAAGAAGATGTCACCAATTCCATGTAACAAATGTTGCTGCTGCTGCAAAGTTGCTTCAGTCGTGTCTGACTCTGTGCGATCCCATAGACGGCCGCCCACCAGGCTCCTCTGTCCCTGGGATTCTCCAGGCAAGAACACTGGAGTGGGTTGCCATTTCTTTCTCCAGTAATGAATGTTATTAGTGGCTAATTCCTGAATTAACTTATATAATGGTTTAATTCAACTTCCTCACCCTTTTTCAGTGTACTTCTGATTCGTAGGTTTTGGTTATCTCTACTCTTGGGATGCTCAGTGCCAGCACCTTCCTCCCCTTTACATTTTTTTCCATATTTTTTTCTGCTTGAGCTTGTCATTTGACTACACTTTTTACTCTCTTGTCTATACATTCTTCCAAGATACTGGTTTGCCTAAAAAATATCAATGTTGTGGTCTGCCAGTTCACTACCCTTGTATATATATGAGCTCTCCATGACTTTCTACCCTCATCTTCTCATTATTTTCTCTCTTGAGTTTTATAAGCTAGAAACAATTGAATCACATCAACCCACACGAACATCAGGGATTGCTTTATAAATGTTCCATTACAGATTCTTCCATAATTGGAGGGTTGACCTAGGATGTTATATGTCAAGCAGGTAGAGTGATAGAGCCCTAATTAGAATAGTTACACCCACGTCTTTCATCAAGATAAAGCTAAACAAGCTTGTTACATTCAAGCCTTGCTGCATATAGATGAGAAAGATTGCATTTGGACACTTTGCATTTTGCTTCCAGAAAGTGTCCAAGATACCTAACTTTTTGAACATTTATGAAGACATTCTCAATTAAAAAATTTTTAGATTGGAAAATTTTTCTGCAACTATTGAACATGAAAGTGTTACTCACTCAGTAACCTACCAGACTCCTCTGTCTATGGAATTCTCCAGTCAAGATAGTGAGATAAGTTGCCATTCCCTTCTCTTGGGAATCTTCCTGACCCAGGGATTGAACCTGGGTCTCCTGCATTGCAGGCAGATTCTTTACCAACTGAGCCACTGTTAAAATTGAGGCCAAAATACTCATGCTAATATCCATGCAAGTATATCATTTGCTGTACAGTTAGATTTTAGAATAATTGCATCACTCATGAAAATATGTCCAAAACGGCATTATTAAATTTCCATTTGTTATTATATTAAATTCCATTCATTATTAAGTTAAATTATCTAACTAATATAGTTAAAATTGAGTAACTGAAATTAAGAATAGGGTGATTATGACACTGTTGAAGAATTTTGGCATTTTAATTCTTAAATTTCTGTACTCATCCCGCAGCAGAGGTCACTAGCACTATAAATTCCATTTGTACCTTTGAGTTATTGCTTCTGTCAAAAATTACATCATTTTTGTGAATCACATGTAGCTGAAAAAACCACCAAATAGCCTGCAGCTTCTTTCACAGTTATTACTTGTTGAAGTTTTTTTTGACAGAAAAAAATCAGTGTATGTTAAAATTTCAAACATTATGAGAGGAAAAAAATCTACGTCTTGGAGAAAATAACTAAGAAAATCACTAAGAGTGCTATGTCGATTTAGTCTTACTAGACATTCATTCTGTTATATATACTGACATTCAAAGTGACTTATATGTATGTATGTATGGATGTATGTGTGTGTGTATGGGTAACAGAAAATATTAAGGACAAATTTATATAGATTCTGATCCTTTAGAGGGAGTTAATTTTTATATTAAGTTTCTATCTGGCTATCATTTTGTGTATTCCTAGAAGCTTAAAAATTTAAGGAGATATTGAGAGAGTTCTGACATTTTGTAACTTGGATAGTAGCCAAGATTATAAAAGAAAGCATGTTTGTAAGGTGTCTGGGACTCTTTCAAGTTCAAAAGTGCCTAAACATTCATACAGGTTATGAAGTTTTAGTTCAGACTCTTATTTTTCTTTCCTGAGATATCAATTTAGGAACTGTCAGAGTCAAGGACTCATGTACAAACAATAAAAATAAACCCTATTCTTCAACAGCCATTTTCTAGGAACAGTTTATGATTCATATATAATTAGTAAGTTTTTCATAAATTGATCATCTTTTACTACTTTTCTGCCTGCTCATTGAGCTTAAGGAAGTTTTTTTGGCAACTTTCTTCTTTTTATTTTCTATATAAGAAAGTTTAATGTTAACTGAAAATTCAAAGATTTCCTAGTCTCTCTCCTCTTCCTCCTCACATGAAAATATGTTCCTGAAGACCTTCTCTACACTGACACCTGGGAGGAAACATCCACTCTATTGTGATTCATCTCTTTCTCTTAAGGCTATTTATGAAACAGATAGGGGCTTCCCCAGTGGCTCAGACAGAAAAGAGTCTACCTGCAACGCAGGAGATCCGGGTTCCAGCCAAGGGTCAGGAAGATCCCCTGGAGAAGGAAATGCAACCCACTCCAGTATCCTTGCCTGGAAAACCCCATGGATGGACTAGCCTGGCGCACTGTAGTCTATGGGGTCGCAGAGTCTCGCACAACTGAGTGACTAACACTATGAAACAGCTATGAGAGCCATTTTACATTTATGCAAAACTGGTAATAGAACATGTAAAAGTGTGACACCATTGACAAACCTCCTGTGAACCAATTTTTAGCCTGTAAATTTCAGAGTCAAGCGGTAATCTCCAAAAATGCTTACTCATGGGAACTCTCTAGTCACAAAGGTCGGCAAAAGGTATATTTTCACAGATCGTTTCCTGTTGGTGTTATCCAAAATAAACCTGTAAGCCATTTGAAGCTTCCCCTTTTTTTTTTTTAAAGTGGTTGTTTTGAAGTTTTGACAATTGGTATGAAATTTTTCAATCTACATGTGAATACTTGATAGATAATGACTATATATACCACAAGAACAGACATAAAGTATGATTCCATCTAAATCTGTCAACATAGGCCATAATTAGTATAATTCTATATTGTTCTAGTTACATCATTTGGTTTTAAAGCAAACAAATATTTCGTCAGAAGAAAAATGTGTAAATGTTGAGTCAGCACGGCCTAAGGCACTTTCCTGTGCCTTAATATCAAGGAAATCTTGCAGAGACAAGCTGTTCTAGAAACTTCTGAAATAAAGCTAAAATAACAAGGGGTTGTTACATTGTTTCATGCAACTGAAATAAAAGTGAAGAGCCCTTGTTATAAACATTGTAGCAAAAAATGAAAAAGAAACAGCATGGGAGGAAGTCTGTATTTCAATGAGTATCTTAAGGCATGCTAGATACATTTGGAGCTTGCAACAGGTAGTGTCAAAAAGAGGTTAGAAACTATAGGACCTGGACTTTGACTTTTGGATTACTTTGTGATGCTTTTTATTTTCCAAAAGCCTTTTTCCAGGGAATTAATACTTTTCTTGGATGATATTTGATGTGATCCTTAAGTATGTCATTACTCTCCATTGGAAAGTAAAGATAATCATGTATTTTTCATCATATACTGATTGTGGGGTAGGTACAAGGATGGTCACTATATTCTTTGGGAATGGCTGTCTTTTTTGAATTCTCCCACACTCTAGGCCTTTGTCCTTGGGCAACTTCAGATGGATCCATGCTGGGCTTTTGAGGGGTGAGCTTTAGCTCAGAAGAGGTTGGAAAAAACAATGTTTTACAACTCCAAATGCAATGAGTTTTCTTTCTTTTTTTTTTTGGGAACAGAAAGTAATTAGCCAAAGTGGAATTGGGCCAACTAAGAAGCATTAACAGGCTAAATGATGTGCCCTTAATTTTTGGAGCATTCCAAAGATGGACTTATTCTTTACTCTAATGAGAAAAAGGTGAAGCATCTACAAAATTCTAAAAGAGTGACGGAACATGAAAAGAAAGAAACAGTTCAATTTTCTCACAAGTTAAAGGCGATAACTGAAGCTAGCCACCCCCTCTCCAATCTAGGAATCCATTTGGCTAATTTTTCTAAGCAGGCATTGGAATGTTCCTGCTGGGAACAGGACTGATAATATATGTAGCTGGCACTCTCACCCGAGGGGGAACTGTTGTTCTGTTTGGGGAATGGAGGCCAACTCCCTGCAACTTAAAGAAAAGCTAATTTAGGACACATCTAAAAGCAACTGAAATGAGAAAAGGGGGGAAAAAATCTCAAGTTACTGTGCACTGTGCCAGCTGACCAAATATAAAACAAAACAAAACAAGATAATCTTCCCCTCTACCACCACAACTTAAAGAAAGAGAAGGAAGGAGACATTTCTCTTGGTGCTTGGTCTGTACTTGTTTTGGCTTTTTTTTCAAATACTCTCCCAAGTTTAAATTTGAAATTTGATGACTCTCAAGAGCACAAATGTTCTTTTCAGGTGTCATTTTTATCTATTTCTGTCAAGCCCTTTAAAAAGGAATCAAGGAGAACCATTTTTAAGGGGGGGGGGAGGGGAGTACAAAAGCTGGTTAACTCCAGGACAAAAGGTAGTAGAAATATATTTACTGAAAGAGGGGAAGTTTCTTTAGTTAGTAGAAATACATCTGAGAAAATTGCCTTTTAAAAGATGACATCCGAAGCTCACTAGAATTAACTACTTAATGGAAAAAAAATCTCTCCAGACTAAAAAGGAAATCTTCCTACCTAGTTGTATTTTTTTAACCAAATGAAATTTAGCTCTGTTTGCTATTTCATTTTAGGTAAAAAGACAATAAAATTTTGGAGATAAAGATGTGTTTATATGCTTTTATAACTTAAAGGCAATTTTAACTTGAACATCAAACTCTTACAGATTTTGGCTCATTATGAGAGCATCTGCCTCGGGGGCATTTGTTTTAGTCTTTAACTGAAATACTCTGCTATGAAGCTTGCAAGAGATCTTGAGAAAACATTTCGTATATGTGATGTAGGCTGACAGAGGCTACACGTGAAACAACTGAATTTGACTCCTCAGCTGACTGAGGCTGGGCACATTACACAACTATTTGAAAATGGACATAATAGCATTGACTTCTTATCTCATCCATTCTTAGAAAAGATTAAATGAAATAATGAATGCAGACAGTAACTAATGTACAGTAAAATTTCCAAAAGTTGTATACAATAAAGTTCTATTTTCCCTGGTGTGCAGTCTTTTTCAGTTCCCTTGCTTTCTATTATGTGTTTCTTTTCAAATCTTCATTTCCCTCATTTCTTTGAGTTGTACTTTTTTTTTTTTTAACTGAAAGTTTCTCTAAAAAGAATTAAATGGATGGTTGTTTACAAGGCTGAGGCTTTTTTTTCCTCTTCATTTATTTCCGTCAATAATTTCTGGAGTTAATTTTAGAGATTTTGACTCATTAGATGACTAACTCTCTGAAACCACCACAGTGCACAGAAATCCTAGATAGGAATAGAGGCAAGGGTGCCCAGTATGATATTAAAGCAATTATAGACAATTAGCATTCCCTATCTGCCTGCAGTGCAGGAGATGTGGGTTTGATCCCTGGGTTGGGAAGATCCCCTGGAGGAGAAAATGGCAACCCGCTTTAGTATCTTGCCTAAAATATCCCATGGGCAGAGAAGCCCGGTGAGCTACAGTCCAAAGGACTGCAAACAGTTGGACGTGACTGAGTGACTGAGTGTGCTCACACACACACACAGGAGATTAAGAGCACTGATGCTTATGTTTGGAAAGGTTATAAAGCGGGGGAGATAATAGAGGAGAATACACTTATGAAAACTGACGGCAACTCTGGTTAAAAAAAGATGTAGACAATGATAAGGGACTTCAAAACGAGAATCAAAGAGCATTTTATTATCGTCTAATAATACCCAGGGCATGATAAATTAAACTTTAAAATAACATTTATAATAAGAGGTATTTGTATCGATTTTCACTTTACATTTAAGCCAAAGCTGTTGACTCTTGAACAGTGCTGATCAAACTTTAACATGCATGTGAGTTGTCT
The DNA here is from genome assembly GCA_917880005.1 of Nanger dama. Classification (NCBI taxonomy): domain Eukaryota; kingdom Metazoa; phylum Chordata; class Mammalia; order Artiodactyla; family Bovidae; genus Nanger; species Nanger dama. The sequence goes on from CAKJTW010000020.1 coordinate 20,164,994, forward strand.
AGAGACCTTTCCAAAATTTATATTCTGATCAAAAGTTTTGTGGTGGTCACTGAACTAGCAAAAGGATTCAATTGCTGACAAACTCCCAGTCAATGCCAAGGCTGCTGCTTCTCAGACAATTTTAGCAACTAGTCTGAATGTCACTGTAATTATTTTTCCCTTACAAGTAACACTCTGGGAATGATGTCTATGTTGGAGAAATTGTGGCTATGGAAATATTATTCAAGAAAAGGTTCCCTTTTGTAAAACTTTGCAATAAAATTTACGTACAACACAGTGTCATTTTGAAGTATAAAATTTGATGAGTTTTAACATGTGTCGGAGAAGGCAAGGGCAACCCACTCCGGTACTCTTGCCTGGAAAATCCCATGGATGGCAGAGCCTGGTAGGCTGCAGTCCATGGGGTCACTAAGACTCAGACACGACTGAGCGACTTCCCTTTCACTTTTCACTTTCGGCAACCCACTCCAGTGTTCTTGCCTGGAGAATCCCAGGGATGGGGGAGCCTGGTGGGCTGCCGTCTATGGGGTCGCACAGAGTTGGACACGACTGAAGCAACTTAGCAGCAGCAGCATATGTGTACCATCACAGAATCATTACAACAACAATCAGGATAACAAATATTTCCATCAAAAAGAACTCGTAAAGCTCAATGTCTGAAAAAAAAACCAATCCAATCAAAAAATGGGTGGAAGATCTACATAAACATTTTCTCCAAATGAGCACATGCTGTGCTCAGTCGCTCAGTCATATCCAACTCTGCAATCCCATGGACTGTAGCCCGCCTGGCTCCTCTGTCCATGGGGATTCTCCAGGCAAGAATACTGGAGTGGGTTGCCATGCCCTCCTCCAGGGCATCTTCCCAACCGAAGGAATCAAACCTTGGTCTCTTGCACTAGCAGGCAGATTCTTTACCACCAGCGCCACCTGGGACAGATGGCTAAAAACACAAAAAAGATGCTCAACATAACTAATTACTAGAGAAAGAAATGAAAAGCAAAACTACAGTGAGGGATCACCTCACATCAGTCAGAATGACCATTATCAAGAAAAATCTACAAACAATACAAGCTGGAGACGGTGTGGAGGCAAGGGAGCCCTCTTTCACTGTTGCTGGGAATGTAAATAGATATAGCCACTAAAGAGAACAATACGAAGATTCCCTTAAAAACTAAAAGGAGAGCTACCATATGATCTTGTACCATATAATTACCATATAGTCTCACTCCTGGGCATGTATCTGGAGAAAGCCATAATTCAAAAAGATAAATGTACCCCAATGTTCATTGAAACACTATTTACAATTAGCCAGGACGGCAAAGCATCCTAAACAATCACCAACAGAGGAATGGATAAAGAAGAAATAGCACATATATGCAGTGGAATATTAGCTATAAAAGATGAAATAATTTCATCTGCAGCAACATGTGTGGACCTATAGACTGTGATACTGAGTGAAATACGTCAGACAAAGACAAATATCATATGGTAATGTAATGTAATGTAATGTAATGTAATGTAATGAATTTATCTACAAAAGAGAAATGAATTTACACATGTAGAAGACAAACTTATGGTTTGTTACCGGAGATTACCAGGGGGTAAGGTACTGTTTAGTTATTAAGTTGTGTCTGACTCTTTGAGACCCCATGGACTGTAGCCTGCCAGGCTCCACTGTCCATGGGATTTCCCGGCAAGATTACTGGAGTGGGTTGCCATTTCCTTTGCCAGGGGGTGGGGGAAGATGCAGAAAGGATAAACTAGAAGATTGATATTGACATATACACATTATTGTAAATAAAATAGATTAATAAGAAACTACTGTATGCACAGTGTTCTCTACTCAATACTTTGTAATGGCCTATATAGGATAAGAATCTAAAAGAAGAGTGGAGATATGTATATATATATATATGTGTATATGTATTGATTAACAGATTCATCTTGCTGTACACCTGAAACTAACACAGAATTGTGAATTAACCATACCCCAGTAAAAATTTAAAAGAACGAAAAGAACTCAAAAGTTCTTGATCCACCTTTGTAATCTTCCCCTTATTTATTCTCCCCTCCCATGTATCCATTAATCTTTCTGTCATTTATATTATTTTCCATTTTCTAAAATTTTACATAAAAATCAGACAATATGATATGCATTCTTTTATTATATGGCTTCTTCCACTCAGCATAAATATTATGAGATTCATCCATTTGCTCGCTTTTGAAAATTGGTGTTTTGTTTCGTAATTGAGTTGCCTGTATCATGGCTGACTAGTAGTCCATTCAATGTATGTACCGCAAAGTGTCTATCCGTTCAGCTGCTGACAGTCATTGTATCACTTTCAGTTTGGAGCTATAACATAGAAAACTTAGGAGCATGCAGGAACATACTTTGTACAATCTATTATTTCATTCCTAAGAGAAGAATGACTGAGTTCTATAGAATGTGCCTGTTTACATATTTAAGACAGTTTTAAGTTATCCAAAGTGATGGCACCATCTTACATTCCTACCAGCAATGCTTGAAGATTCCATTTACTTCCTCTACCCTTACGTGGCTGGTATGATCAGTCTCTAGCTGTTTTAGTGGTTATATAGTGGTATTGCACTGTGGTGTTATCTGCATTTCTCTGATAACTAACGGTGTTATCTGATAACTAATGGTGTTATCAGATGTATTGGCCATCCATACATCTTCACTTGTGAAGTTTTTGTTCAATTTTTTTGCTCATTTTTGAAAATTAGATTGTCTTAATGTTATGACATGCAAATTATTTGTGTATTAAAGATCAGGGATTGACAGACTTTTTCTCTAAAGGGTCAGAATGAATATTTTAGGCATTATGGACCACAAGATTTCTGTTGCAACTATTAAACTTGGCCTTGTATCATGAGAATAGCCACGTGTAAAACACAAATGGATAAGCCTGACTGTGTCTCAACAAACTTTTATTTACAGAAACAGATGGCAGGGCAGACCTAGACAAGGACTTGTTTTTGGTAATTCTTGTTCTACATGAAAGTTGTTTGTTGGATATATGCTTTGCAAATATATTTTTCTTGCTAGTGGGTTGTTCTTCCATTTTCTTTATAGTGTCTTATGTTCGTCAATAACAAACATTTTATGTTTTTATAAAATCTAATGTTTTATTGAAATTTTATGGTTTTTGTGCTCTATTTAGTAATCATTGCATAGTACAAGTTAGTCCTAAATATTTTTCCTGAGATAAGAACTGATGTTTTTACTTTCTTATTCCAAGTGAATAATCCAAATTGTTCAGCATTGTTTGTAAAAAGATGATCAATTCTCTGTGTAATTGTTTTGGCATCCTTGTCAAAATCAATTGACCATGTATGCAAAAATCTTTTTGAGGACTTCCTTTACAGTTCCAACAATCTGTATACCTAGCTTTATGCTAATACCACACTAAATTGATTATTAGGGATTAAAAATAAGTCTTCAAATCAGGTAGTTAAAGTTTTACAATCTTGTTCCTGTTTTTTCAAACTTTAGCTATATTAGGACTTTTGTATTTCCATATATTCTTATTATAACATCCTGTTGGGATTTTTATTTGGACTCATTGGAAGAGTCTGCAAACTGTAACTCATGTATCAAATCCAGATCACAATCTCTTTTTTTCTACTGCCCTCAAGCTAAGAATTTTTTCACCTTTTAAAAGAATTGTAACAAACAAAGAAACAAAGAATATGAAACAGGTACCATTATTTGACTTGCAAAACCTCAAGTATTTTCTATTTGACTCTTTACAGAAAATGTTTGCCAACTTTTGATCAACAGGTCAATTTTGGAAGAATTTGTATTTTAACAATGCTGGATATTCTGATTCTGAGCATGCTATATCTCTCTATTTGCCTTCTTTAATTCTGTAAGCAATATCATGTAAATTTTAGCGTATTGTATTCATTTGTTAAATTTATTTGTAAGAATTTAATATTTTGATGTTCTTGTAAATGGCATTATTTCTTCTATTTTATTTGTTGAGTTTTGCTTTGTGATATATTTTGCATTTTTAATGTTGAGGTTGAGCCCTGTGATTTTGCAAAATTTACACATTAGTTATAATAGCTCTGTAAATAGTATTACTTTTTTCTATCATTAAACTTTTGGCATCTTTCTCTTTATTGAACTGACTAATGTCAGTAATAAAATATTGCGCAGAAGTGGTACGAGTGAGCATTCTTGCCTTGTTTGCAGTCTTAAGAGGAAAGCATTCAGTCTTCTGTCATTAAATATGATCACTCATTATCAGAGAAATGCAAATCAAGACCACAATGAGGTACCATTTCACACCAGTCAGAATGGCTGCGATCCAAAAGTCTACAAGCAATAAATGCTGGAGAGGGTGTGGAGAAAAGGGAACCCTCTTACACTGCTGGTGGGAATGCAAACTAGTACAGCCATTATGGAAAACAGTGTGGAGATTCCTTAAAAAATTGCAAATAGAACTGCCTTATGACCCAGCAATCCCACTGCTGGGCATACACACTGAGGAAACCAGAATTGAAAGAGACACATGTACCCCAATGTTCATTGCAGCGCTGTTTATAATAGCCAGGACATGGAAGCAACCTAGATGTCCATCAGCAGATGAATGGATAAGAAAGCTGTGGTACATATACACTATGGAATACTACTCAGCCCTTAAAAAGAATAAATTTGACTCAGTTCTAATGAGATGGATGAAACTGGAACCGATTATACAGAGTGAAGTAAGCCAGAAAGAAAAACACCAATACAGTATACTGACACATATATATGGAATTTAGAAGACAGTAATGATGACTCTATATGTGAGACAACAAAGAGACACAGAGGTATAGAGTGGACTTTTGGACTCTGAGGGAGAGGGAAAGGGTGGGATGGTTTGGGAGAATGGCAATGAAACATGTATATTTCCCTGTAAGAAATGAAGCGCCAATCTATGTTCAATGTAGGATGCAGGATGCATGGGGCTGATGCACAGGATGATTCAAGTAGAGGATGTGGGGTGGGAGGTGGGGGGGGGCTTTGGCATTGGAAGATTGTGTTCACCTATGGCTGATTCATGTCAATGTATGGCAAAACAAATACAGTATTGTAATTTAAATAAATAAATAAATTAATTAATTAATTAAAAAAAATAAAACCATATATATGATAAAATAAAAAAATATGATATTAGCTGTTGATTATCTTTGGTGCACTTTATTAGATTTAGGAAGTTTTTTTCTGTCTTTGTTTCTTATGGCTCCAGTAACAAATTATCACAAACTCAGTAGCTTATATAATAGAAATGTATTCTCTTATAGTTATGGGGTCCAAAGGTTGAAATCAGTTACACTGGGCCAAAACCAAGGTGTCTGCCATCAGTGTCTTGAGGCTCCATGAGAATAATCCGTTTTCTTAACTTTTCCAGCTCCTGGAGCTGTACTGCTTGCATTCTTTGCTCGCAGCTGTTTCCTCCATTTCCAAAGCCTGTGACATACTATCTTCAGATCTTCAAGGTCATCAGAAAACTTCTCTTCTAGAGACCTCCCTCTCCTTTCTCTTATATTGATGTTTATCTTTTTAAAATTAATTTTTATTGGAGTACAGTTGATATACAATGTTGTGCTAGTTCTTGCTGTACAGCAAAGTGAATTGGTTTTACATACACATATATCCACTCTTTCTTAGACTCTTCCCATACAGGTCATTACAGAGTATTGCATAGAGTTCCCTGTGCTAAACAGTAAGTTATTATTTATCTATTTTACACATAGTAGTGTGTATATGTCAATCCCAAACTCCCAATCTATCCCTCCCCTCTCTGTTTGGTAACCATGTTTGTTTTTACATCTGTCACTCTATTTCTGTTTTGTAAATAAGTTCATCTGTACCATCTTTTAGATTCTGCATGAAAGTGGTACCATGATATGTGCCTTTCTTTGTCTGACTCAATTCACTAAGTATCACAATCTCTAGGTCATTCATGTTGCTGCAAATAGAATTATTTCATTTTTTTATGACTCGATATTCCATTGTATGTGTGAGTGTGTGTTTTTATATATATATATATATATATATATAATACACACAATGTTTATATACCTTTATTCCTCTATCAAAGGACAATTAGGTTATTTTCCTGTTTTGGCTGTTGTGAATAGTGCGGCAATGAGCACTAGTATTCACTTATAATTGCGTTTATCACCCCCAGGTAATCCAAGATAGTCTCATTTAAAGGTCGTATCTGCAGAGTCCTCTTGTCATGTAAGGTGATATTCACATTACGGTGATTAGGAGACAATTATTTACTCTATTGCAACTTCTGTTCTGTGTGTTTGTGTGTGTGTCTGACTCTCTGTGACCTTATGGACTTGGGGCCTGCCACACTCCTCTGTGCATGGAATTTTCCAGGAAAGAATACTGAAGTGGGTTGCCATTTCCTACTCCAGGGGATATTCCTGACCCAGGGATCGAGCCCACATCTCTGTGTCTCTTGCACTGGCAGGCAAATTCTTTACTAGTGTGCCACCTGGGAAGCCTTACTCCTAGTTTACTGAGTTTTAACATTATAAATGGCTGTTGAATTTTATTGTTCTTTTGCATTTACTAAGAATATTATATGATATTTCTACTGACTGGAGTATCGTGGTGAATTGTAATTGCTTGACTTTCAAATGCTAAATAAAACTTCATTTCTGAGATAAAGCCCACTTGACCATATTGTTGAATTCCATTTTCTAAAATTAAGTTAAGAATTTTTCATCCATGTTCATGAGGGTCACTGTTATCTAGGTTTCTTCCTTCTTCTCTCTATTCCTCTCCCCTCCTCACTTCTCTTATTCTTTTTTCTCTTGTAATCTCTTGTCTGTTTTTGGCCTCAGAATGAGCAGAAGTATTAATTGATGTTGTTTTCCTTTAAATGTTTTGTAGAACTCACCAGTGAGTTCTTACATATGCCAAGAGTTTTATTTTGGAAAAAGTTGTTAAGTACAAATTTAATTTTAAATTAGATATAGAGGAATTCAGGTTGTCTAATTTTTTTTTTTTCTTGAATGAGCTTTCGTAGATTTTTTGTTTTAAGAAATTTGTTCATCTAAGTTGTGAAACAATTGTGATGCTAGTTTTCATACTATCCTTTATTATTCCTTTAAAAAATCTGTTTATTTTTAATTTAAGGATAATTGGTTTGCAATATTGTGTTTGTTTCTGCCATATATTATCTCTACTTTATTATTCTTTTAATGTCTGTAGCATCTATAGTGAGTCTCCTGCTTTGATTTATATTGGCAATGTATCTATGTTCCCCCCCCCTTTTTTTTTTTGGTTAGAAGTTTGCCAGTTTTATCAATATCTCAATCTGTTTTTGTTTTATTGATTTTTCTATTTCTTTCACTCTGCTTCTCTCTCTCTCTTGGTACTCTCTCTGTGTCTCTGTCTCTTTCTACCTTTCTCTCTCCTTTTTCTCTCTCACTCAATATAAAGTGAAAGTGAAGTCACTCAGTCGTGTCTGACTCTTTGCGACCCCGTGGACTGTAGCCCACCAGACTCCTCCATAGATACACTTTATTCTTGTATTGATTTATGCTCTTTTCTTTCTTTTGCTTACTTTGAGTATTATTCACTCTTCTTTCTCTAATGTCTTATTGTGAAAGTTTAGTATATTGATTTTGTACTTTTCTGTTTTTCTTATATAAGCATTTAAAGCTATAACTAGCCCTTTATGAGTGGTTTCACTTGCTTTCCACGTATTTTGATATATTGTGTTTTAATTTTGTTTAATTCATGTATTTTCTCTTTTCCTTTATAATTTCTTTTTTTTTTTGACTCAGCAATTATGTACATGCATATTGTTTTGTTTAAAAATATTTATGGACTTTCCATATATTTTTCTGTTTTTGATTTCTAGTTTAACTGTGGTCAGACAACATGCTTCTAATGTTTCAAAAGCTTTTATGTTCATCAAGACTTGTTTCATGGCCACAAATATTTTCTATTTTGGTAAATATTCCAAAAGAATGTGTATTTTGCTGCATTTTTATAATTAGACATTTGATTTTGTTTTTTTTTTTAATTAAAAAAATTCCATGTCTTTCCTTATCAAGTCCAATTTCATCCACTTTTCTGGACATATGGAGCATATTTATAGAGACTGTTTTAACATTCCTGTCTACTAATTCTTTCATGTGTTTTATTTCTGCATCTGTTTGTTCAGAGAGATTTTCCTTTTGCTTCTTCACATGCCTGATATTTTTCTGATTTGATGTCACATTGTGAATTTTATATGTGATGTGCTAGAGCATTTGCATTTCTTTCAATATTTTTTTGAACTTTATTCAGGGAAGCAGTAAGTTAGTTGGAAACAAGTTGATTCTTTCTAGGGGTAGCTTAAAGCAATACCTTTCTAAGAACTCTGTCCAATGCCCCATGAGGGAGGAAGTTCTTCACTCTTCGTTTTCAAATTATGCTCATGTTAATGACAAAGACTCAGGGGGAACACTCTTCAGATCTCTGGAGCTCTCTCTTTGTAGCTGTCTCTGTGCTTTAAAAATTAGTGGCATCTTGGCCTCTCTGGACTCTGACTTTGTCTGATTTTCAACTCAGGAATATCCACAAGGTTTTCTTTCAGTTCTCTTTCCCTCTGTTATATTATGGGAAGTTCCCTAGACAGCAAGGTGGGACGATCACAAGGATCACCTTTTTCTACCCCTATCTTTAGAGGTTATTGTTTTGTACTGCCTATCATCCAATATCTGAAAACTATTCATTTTTAAAATAGTTTGCTCGGTTTTTTTAGTTGCTTAAGGCAGCATGGTAAGTCTTAGATTTGCTACTTCATTAGTCCTGGAGGCAGAAGTAAAACTGATCACTTTTTAAATGCTGTTCTTACCCGAGACATAAAAGTCTGCCTCAGATGGGCTCAGATTTAGAAAGCTGCAATTGATCAATTATTTTTAATGCTGTTGTATATACCTTTCACCTACTTAGTCTCTTTTCCTATTCTACCCATTATAGGAGACAAGCAAGGTTAAATTCAACTCTTCATATACTTGGTATCTACACCTGTGCAGTTGAACATCACTCGAGAAACGTGCACAGGTAGGTAACGGTCTTCTCTTAAAATCCGCAATTATTAGCATGTATATATTAAGCTAGAAGGTTGTTGAAGAAAATAATACAGTTAACAGAACATTTTGAAGAGTCTTACAAAATCTTTATCTTCAAACTTGGCAGAAATGAATTAAGTAGACAGTTTCTTTCAAGCCCATGCGTTTGCAAAGAGCCTCAGTATAGAACGTATTTCTGGAAACCAGTTTCAGGCACACTGAGTTGTGAAAAAGACAGAGCTCATTCTGGCACATGGGATCCTGAGGATATGAGAGAAGTGGAAGTTAGGGCTGAACTAAACTGATGGGTAACTTAGATTTATTGACTCCATTGGCAGGTATATGCTAGACGTGTGCATGCACGCTCAGTCACCTCAGTCATGTGCCGTTTTTGTGACCCCATAGACAAGAGCCTGCCAGGCCCCTCTGTCCATGGGATTCTCCAGGCAAGAATACTGGAGGGGGTTGCCATGCCTCCTCCAGAGTATCTTTCCCACCCAGATTGAACTCACATCTCCTGTGTCTCCTGCATTGCAGGTGGATTCTTTACTGCTGAACTACCAGGAAAAGTCTTATTTGCTCACATGTCTATGTGAGATCAAAGCCTAGCTATTGGCCCAGGGCAAAATCCCACAGAACTGTTAACTAATGGGAAAATAAAAATGAATTTTGTCTTTAAAAAGGCTTTTAATAGACAATAACTATGTTAAAAAGCTTTTATTAAATTCTGTTTTTTATTAATGCAAAGATTTCACCAAGAATAGTGAAGATAGCATTTTATATTCATATTTAACTTCAGTTCAGTTCAGTCACTCAGTCATGTCCAGCTCTTCACGACCCCATGGACTGCAGCATGCCAGGCTTCCCTGTCCATCACCAACTCCTGGAGTTTACTCAAACTCATGTCCATTGAGTTGGTGATGTCATTCAACCATCTCACCCTGAATGAAAACTCAGTTTTCATTCTAATCCCAAAGAAAGGCAATATCATAGAATGTTCAAACTGTCACACAATTGAACTCATCTCTCACACTAGCAAAGTAATGCTCAAAATTCTCCAAGCCAGGTTTCAACAGTATGTGAACCATGAAATTCCAGATGTGCAAACTGGATTTAGAAAAGTCAGAGGAACCAGAGATCAAATTGCCAACATTCGTTGGGTCACTGAAAAAGCAAGAGAATTCCAGAAAAACATGTATTTCTGCTTTATTGGCTTGCGAAAGCCTTTGACTGTGTGGATCACAACAAACTGTGGAAAATTCTTAAATTTTAACTTCATTCCATTTCAAATGGAATTAAGTCATCAATAACCTGTATGAAATATATGTGCATATGCATATCATATGCCTTTATTTAGGTCTTCTATAATTCTGACATTGGTGGCTTGGCCATACGATAATGCTGAAAAATATAGTCCTGGGAAATGAATGAATTATGACAACTACTTAAAATTAAAACAAATATTTTATTGAGGGTAAAAGTAGACTCTATATTTGGATTGAAACAATGTAAATGGTGATTTTAAAAGGTGCTTGCCTTCTTTTAAGGTTCCAGAGTTTCATACCAGACTCCCAGGTGGCACAGTGATAAAAACTCTCCTTTCAATGCAAGAGATGCAGTTCAGTACCTGGGTTGGGAAGATCCCTGGAGGAGGAAATGGCAACCCACTCTAGTATGCTTGCCTGGAGAATTCCATGGACAGAGGAGACTGGCAGGCTACAGTGATGGGGTCGCAAAGAGCAGACACAGCTGAGTGACTGAGCACATAGTTTTTGCCAAATACAACCATAAATCAGTTACATTCAGTCAAGAGGATAGAAAAAGCTAAACTGTAAATTCAAGGAACAGTGTCAATGTCTTATGAAATGTACTTACTGAAAACAGGAATTTTTAGCACCACTTTCCCTTCCAAAATCTATATGTTAGATAAGATCTTTGATGTTATAAGGTTCTCTTGAGACAAAAGTTTATTAGAGAATCCAAGGAATTTTCATGGGTCAAGTAGCATCAGGGTGAGCCTGCCTTTAGTGCAGCTGTGGCAGGAGGTCCCTTTTGTAAACTAAGGAAGATATGAGCTATGATTTGAACTAAGATATGAATCACCTGATGAGAAGAGCTGACTCATTTGAAAAGACTCTGATGCTGGAAAAGACTGAAGGCAGGAGGTGAAGAGGACGACAGAGGATGAGATGGCTGGATGGCATTATTGACTCAATAGGCAGGAGTTTGAGCAAACTCCGGGAGCTGGTGATGGATACGGAGGCCTGGTGTGCTGCAGTCCATGGGGTCGCAGAGTTGTCATGAATGAGTGACTGAACCGAACTGAACTGATGAGCTATTTCTCACCATATAAGGAATTTAAATTTGCTTATTGTATAATCTCATCAGTCACTGTAATATCTGGCTGGTAAGGCTGTTAAAACACAACTGACCAGTAATGTAATTTCTACTAAGTAAATATATTGTAGCTGCAAAAAGTGAAGTGACTCCTTGCCCACTGTCAGTTACTGAGTCAGCACAGGATCAGGGATGGACATAGAAAATTCAATAACTTATATATCTTCAATATTTTTGCAGCACAGAGAAAACTAGTCCATGAGATGAATTACATACAACATGCTGAGAATTCGTTCCCCACTCTAGATTGCATTAGCTTACCTTCATTGGTTTTTGCCCCAAGTTAATTTTACTTATTAGGTCTGTGAAAAACATGGCCATGTCCTTGGGGCCTCTGGACATGCATGCTGAAACAAATCAATTATTTGAAATGCCACAGTATAAATACTATCAGAATAAGCTCCTCGGGAGAAGAAAGGTGTCGTATAATTCAAAGCAATTTATAAATATCTACTTTCAGACACAGTGTGAGACCTGATCCAAAATTCTTTGAAAGGGGTTTAAATAGAGCTGCCAATATTACATTCTGTCCTGTTTCATGCCTAGAGTAATGTTAAGGCATCAGAGTTCAAGTGTTTTCTCTAATATTGGTAGAACAGTGTAAAATTAATGTAATTACTTATAAAGGGATATATATAGAAAATTACTTTGGCTCAGATAGTTCTAGCTTGTAAAGTAGAGATTTATTCCTATTGAGATAGTAGAATCTTTGTTGAAATTTCAAGGCTGTTCTTTGAGTACTGAAAAATACTTATACTTACAAAATAAGATTCTAAAGCATATGCATTTTAGATATTATGTGGATATAATTAAAGTTCTCATATATTGCTGTCAAACATAACGAAGAATGTCAATGAACAGCATTCTGAGAGTCAACACAAGACCAATTGCGAATAACTTCTGTGAATGACCCGTATTAAATAAGTGGGGTGAAAAGATTGATTAAAATAAGTTTACATAGTATTAAGGAAGCTGTAATGATGGAGTTAGTGAATTAAAGGATCCATCCACACAGACATAAGGAGGAAAAGAAAATGGTTTGAGCTCTAAGTACTCTGAAAAGTAAAAAATTTAGTATCAAGATGGCTACAAATTATCATTACAATTAGAACGTGACATTGATAAAAGCATCCAACTTTCCGTGTTAACATTGTGCTATGTGCTAGAGAAATCCAAGATCTATATCTCTATTCTAAACTGATGTTTTGAGCTGTGGTGTTGGCGAAGACTCTTGAGAGTCCCTTGGACTGCAAGGAGATCCAACCAGTCCATTCTGAAGGAGATCAGCCCTGGGAGTTCTTTGGAAGGAATGATGCTAAAGCTGAAACTCCAGTATTTTGGCCACCTCATGTGAAGAGTTGACTCTTGGAAAAGACTCTGATGCTGGGAGGGATTGGGAGCAGGAGGAGAAGGGGACGACCGAGGATGAGATGGCTGGATGGCATCACTGGCTCGATGGACGTGAGTCTGAGTGAACTCCGGGAGTTGGTGATGGACAGGGAGGCCTGGCATGCTGCGATTCATGGGGTCGCAAAGAGTCGGACACGACTGAGCGACTGAACTGAACTGAACTGAACTGAAAGGAGATCAGCATTCACAGACTAGTGAGAGAAACAGACAAGAACTAATTATAAGAAGGTGAAATAAATATGTCTTTCTGAGGATTTTCAAAAGAATTTATGGAGTCTCAGAAGAAGTTATCAATACTAGACAAGTTTGGAAATGAGAAAGCTTTGAAGAGACTTTGTCTGGAATATAGCTGCAAAAATAAGTAATAATTACATTTAAAAAATGTAACTGCCTGGCCTGGCATATTAAAAATTAACCATATTCTTAATGTTGTTATTATTGTTACTGTTATTATCATCATCATCTGAATGAAATGACAGAGATATTCTACTGAGGCCAAATCACATGTGTCAAGTAAGAAAATAAGAGATATCATGGCATAGTTGAGAAAAACCAAGTGTTATATGTGGCATATGCAGAGCATGAAAAGAAGGGAGGGGCAAGGAATGAGGTTTGGAGGAAAATATCAGTTCAGATTCTGAATATAGAGCACGTGAGACACTTTGAAGGAGTAATATGAAAAGAATCATATTTATTTGGCTATTTGTTATTACTATTTAACCTAAAAAGTAACATACTCATGTGTTGAAAGAGCCATATCATTCAAAAAGATATAAAGTGAAAATTAAATATGTTCCTCCTTATTCTTATGATGCCTCTCAGTCCAGCTTCCCATTTTCAAACAGTTTTTAGTTGATTCCCTTTTAGGTCTCTGGAAGCTTGCAATCTGTGTAGAGACCCCTCTTGTATAACACTTCACAACATCTCAGCCCCACATCTGAACCGCAGCCACTGCTCTAAGAATAACTGTGTGCAGGTGTCCACTAGCCTCATGCAGGTACATGCTGAGAGCCTCTCACCTCTGGGAGTCAATATCTAAATGATTCAGCTGATAAAACTTGTTAGATAACCTGGCAGGAAAAGACATTAGTTGCCTGGAGAGCTGGCCATATCCATAGTTCGTCCTTGTATTAGTTTCCTCCTCTTTCATAATCCCATTGCCTAACTCTTACTTCCTGAGCTTACTTCAAAAAATAAATTAGTGGCTCCCACGTCTCTGCCCCAGGCTTTGATTTGTGGAGAAACCATGCTAAGACAGCTAGTTCTAGGAACTGTTTTAAGCACACACTCTGTATGGAACTTGGAGCAGCACCGTTTGCTGTTAAAAAAACAAAAGGAATAGTAATCTTGTCCCAAGTATTAAGAAAATGAAGACATCTCCAGTCCTGTTGTGGCATAAAAATACTGAGTCTCTCCTGCTTTAGTCAGGATTCTCCAGAGAAACAACAAATAGGATGTGTATGCATTGAGAGATTTATGTTGAACTGGTCCCTGAGTTAGGTAGGCTCACAGGTTCACTTCTTGTAAGGCAGGTCTTGTGGTTATGAACTGCCTTGGTTTTGGTTTTGGTATATCTGGGAAGATCTCTATCTCTTCTCTATTTCTTGTTTGTATTTTTATTTTATTTTATGTTTGGCTGCATTGGGTTTTCATTGCAGTGTGTGGGCTTTTCATTGTGGCGCCCTCTCTTGCTGCAGAGCAAGAGCTCTAGGCTCACGGGCTTCCGTAGTTGCGGTGTGTGGCCTCAGTCGCTGTGGCACTGTCTTAGTTGCTCCACAGTATGTGAGGTCTTCCTGGACCAGGTGCCGAACTCCTGTCCCCTGAATTGGCAGGTGGATTCTTACCCACTGTGCCACCAGGGAAGTCCATATGTCTCCTCTATTTCTGAAGGACAGTTTTGATGGGCATAGTATTGGTTGGTAATTTCTTTCTTTTTTTTTTTAATCAGTGCTTTGCCTGTATCATTCCACTCTTGCCTTACCTGCAAAATTTCTTCTGAAAAATCTGCTAATGGTCTCATGGGTTTTCCTTGAATTTAATAAATCACTTCTCTCTTGCTGCTTTTAGGATTTTTCACTTTTCTTTTGATAACTTGATTATAATGTGATTTTTGTGTACATCTCTTCAGGTTCAAATTATTTAGAAAACTTCAGGCTTCATAAATTTGGATGTCTGTTCCCTCCGCAGATTTGGGAAGTTTTTAGGTGAGAAAGTTGGATATCCACCTTGGCCTCTCTTTCTTCTGTAGCAGACACTGTGGGACCAGGGAATCCTATCAAAACCAGAATTGCTATATGGCAGATTCTAAAGACATTTTCATGCATATTTATGGGAAACATTATTCTGAATATTAGACCTAGCATCCGGAGAAGGCGATGGCACCCCACTCCAGTACTCTTGCCTGGAAAATCCCATAGATGGAGGAGCCTGGTAGGCTGCAGTCCATGGGGTCGCAAAGAGTCAGACATGACTGAGTGACTTCACTTTCAATGTTCAGTTTCATGTATTGGAGAAGGAAATGGCAACCTACTCCAGTGTTCTTGCCTGGTAAATCCCAGAGATGGGGGAGCATGATGGGCTGTCGTTTATGGGGTCGCACAGAGTCGGACATGACTGAAGTGACTTAGCAGCAGCAACAGCAGACCCACCATCTAATTGTGAGTGTTGCAGAGCAATAATAATATATAGCCCTAACAGTTCCCTGATGCCAGAGACAAGGCCTGAATAAGAAGGGACAGTGAGCCAGAAACTTGAGAAGAAGACTTTAAGACTGACAAACTTGACGCTAAAGAACCGCCAAGTTGCCCTTAGTTCTCTGTCCTAGCAATGATTCTCCAAACTAGAGGGACAAAAGACTCCTCTTGCCTGGAGAATCTATAAAATCCTCAACCAAGACCAGAATCTCATAACTTGACATATTGTAAAGTCTCCAACTTCTACCCTTGCCATTCCCCATTTCCTCCAATTCACATCATGATAAGAGCCTTAGCTAGAAAAAGAGCCTCATTTCTTGCCTGGCAGAAAAGCTCACAAACCAAAGAAATCTCAAGATTTGGCTAATGTATCATCAGGAACCAGAGGAAAATGTATGGAATCTTGATGATGTTACATTCAAGGGATAAATTATGAGCCTGAACAGGGAAAAGCTTATTGTCACGGGAGCCAAGTTTCATTGTCTCAGTAAATTGAACCTGTTCAAATATGCCTTGGAATGGGCTTCTCATAGACTGGACATAACAATGATCTTCAGTAATAAGATGGAAGTATTGTAACAGCTCTAACACAGTGTTAAGAAAGGGGCCAGAAAGCTCAGGGAAATGAAGTGTTTGAATGGCTTCATTGTGTAAGATGAGAAGGCCTAGCTACTGGTTATTTTTCAGGAAGTTCCAGAGGATGTTCTCTCTACTTAGACAATAAAACACATACTAGTGAGAAAGATATTAGCTTCTTGGAGGATTAGTGGTAGTTAACATCTGGAGGTTGGTTGATGCCATGTGACTAGCTTCTGTAGAATCAAGAATAGTGGGATGCTGGATGAATCTCACAAGCATATTGAGCATACGTAGCCAACACAAAAGTATATGTACTGTGTAACTGATCTCCATAAAGGTCAAAATGGACACAACTAGGAAAAAAAAAAGAGTAATGGATTCAATAAAGGTGGAAGCCAGTTTGAAGCACATAATTTGCAGAGACAAATTAGATACAATTATTGAAAATGGGCAGCAGAACTGAAAATACTGAACGACCAGATTTCCCTAAATTTTCTGTGCTAGAAGATAGCCTGGCTGCTAGAAGAAAACAATCAGGATGTTTTGTCTCACAACAATTTCTGGGCAACACTAATAAATTATGGTGTCTCATAGTGCATGGTAGACGATCAGTCAAATACAGTACTTTCTGACTTATGTTAACAACAGCAGAAGCAAAAATAGAATGTCTGGTGAGCAGAAGTCTGAAGTTAGACACTGAAATGGAAAAATCACAGTGCCTCACCCAGCTTCCAGATTTAAGTCAGCTCACACAAGCAGCACCCATTGATTGAAAAGAAGCCAGATTCCACAGAGAAAAATATTTGCAATGGCAACACAGCAATTTCTGAGAAAAAGTCTAATCTTTTTCAGATGGCTATAATTATTTACCAACATAATGATTTGGGGAATAGAACAACATCTAGATTCTGAGAATTGGGAATTTTTCAGAAAATGATCTGCGATAACACTGATACCAGAGGACCCAAAATGCCATATGGTCTTCTGGATAAGATGGGGGCTAATGGAGTTCAGGCTATACATAGAACTCTGGCTCAAGTCAGTTTCTTCATGAATTCTATGGTCCATGGATATTTCTGTGGCCACTTGGTGTAATTTTTTGGCTCTGAAATTTATTTCTCGATCTGTGAAAAAAGAGCCATCATTGTAGAAAGGGTCTAGTGGATGCTTGTAATCTGTTTCTCTTTTCCGAGCAAAAAGAGAAAATCAGAAGCAATAATACATCCCCAGAGGAACTGAATAGATGAGGGCCATCATGAAAGAGTTAAAGAATTGTGGAGAGAGAAGTTGGCAACATTGCATCTTCATTTAAGTTGCCTCTGCGGTCCCTGCAGATGCAATTTGATCATGACACATCAGGATGCAACAATACAGAATTAAACAAATGATATACTCAGTTCCTTTGTTGGATGTGGTATCTTTACTAAAAATATAAACACAGCTTCTAGTACTTCATATGTGTGTATGCTCAGTTGCTCAGTCATGTCTGATTGTTTGCAACCCCATGGACTGTAGCCTGCCAGACTCCTCTGTCCATGGGGTTCTCCAGGCAAGAAGACTGGAGTATGGGTTGCTATTTCTTATTCCGAGGGATCTTCCTGACCCAGGGATTGAACCTGTGTTGCTTGCATCTCCTGCATTGGCAAGTAGATTCTTTACCACGGCATCACCTGGGAAGACCCAAGACTTCGTGTTATAGGTATTAATTAGGTGGGTGTAATCTTTTGAACACCAATCAGTGGAGGAGTATATTCAGCTTGCTTTCACATAGAAAGGACAATTGTACACATTCACTAGACTGAGATATTTTGCTTTTGCTCAATCTTGATTGTGTTGGCATTAGAACACACGTTGCCACTACCAGTAGGCCTGGGAGTGAATGGATAAATGCTTCCCTGTTTCATTTCCTGGGAGATTAATGTAAAATGAGTTTTCTAACACGCCTCAGAAAATGCATCAGAACTGAGTTTTAATCACCTATGTTTGTAGCCAACTCAATAACATGTTCATATATTTGCTTTCCTTCCTTCCCTATTTCACTCACTATTTTTCTAATTCCTGGACTCACTTCCAAAATAAACTACATTTTTAAAGCCTTAGTCTGAAGATTTGCTTTGGGGGAAAACAGACTAAATATTTCACTACAGGACTAAATAATAGATACCTTTATCATGAGTTATTATATTCTCCTCATTTGAAAGATAATTATTTTAGCATTTTTCTCTCCTCTTTCCTTTAAGCCACCTTGATATATATAAATTCATCCACTGGTTTCCTGTAGCACATTAAGATATATTTATTCTTTATTTCTTCTTTCCTGGTAGCTCAGATGGTAAAGAATCCACCTGCAATCCACCTCAATCTCATGAGAAGGTAACGGCCACCCACTCCAGTATGCTGGCCTGGTAAATTCCAGAGACTGTATAGAATCTTTATTTAAGGATTGTCTTAAATATCATGTCTTTAAGGATTTTCAAATGTAAACAGATTTTACTAACTTTTCACTGTATAAAATTAAAGCATGGTACTTAAAAAAGTCTTCAAGGAAAAAAAAAAGTCTTCCGCTCTCCATTGTCCTTGTTTTTACCTCTAGCTTTTAAAATCTAATCTTCATAGCTTGCCATTTTTTCCTCATTTTTTCATTTCTATCTTTTTTGATCTAATTTATAAGAAATTCTTCCTATTAGATGTAAATACTTTTGTGCTTAGCAATTTAATTTTCAATCTGGAAAGTTTATTTTTAACATAAAAAATACCCAAGTTTTTTATAGTTTCTTTGTGTTACTGTCTGCTTATGATACCCTTCCCCACCCCCCACCCCCAACACACACACTGAAGTTTCTAGCACACAGGATTGTCAGATTTAGCAAATAAAAGTACAGGGCACAGAGTCAAACTCAAACTTGAGAAGAACAAAAAATGGGCTTTTGCATAAGGATATCCCATACAAATATTTGGGATTTTCTTACATAAAAAACCCCTTACTCACTGCTCATCTGAAACTCAAATCTAGCTCAATGTCCTATATTTTATCTGGAAACTTTACTAGCAGAGTCCTTTGGACTCAGAAAATATTAATTTGGTCATTTAATAGAACTTCTATTTTAAATTTCTCTGAACTCTTTGTTTTCTTATTCTTTTATGCCTCCAGCAGTTTCTCTTTATGAATTTAACAGTCACTTGACTTATTTGAGGATAATCACTGGATTTTAAATAAAACCATTTTCTCTTCTTGAGTTATTGCTTCTTTTGTTTAGGATCAGTCTGATTTGTTATTCTTTCATCACTTCCTTGATTCTGAATCCCTTTAAATGTTCAGTGATCCTTCTTTGACTGTTTAATAATCGTGCCTGAAGGGCCATCTTCGTTGGTATTGGTAGTTGTATTGCTTTTCTAATTCTCCGTTTGTTGCCAGTTTTGTGTGCCTCAGTTTTCCTAAAATGCCCTTCCTTTGGAGCATATTGACAAAGACTTGACACTTCACACACTTTTTGTTGTTCAGTCGCTCAGTTGTGTCTGACTCTTTGCAATGCCATGGACTGCAGCATGCCAGGATTCCCTGTCCTTCACCATCTCCTGGAACTTGTTCATACACATGTCCTGTAAGTCGGAGACGTCATCCAGCCATCTAATTCTCTGTCATCCCCTTCTCCTCCTGCCTTCAATCTTTCCGAGCATCAGGATCTTTTCTAAAAAGTTGACTATTTGAATCAAATGGCCAAAGTATTGGAGCTTCGCTTCAGCATCAGCCCTTGCAATGAATATTCAGGATAGATTTCCTCTAGGATTGACTGGTTTGATCTATTGTATAACTTACCAAGATATTTGAAGAAAAGCAAGTTTCAAGTTTGAAGAAGAAGAAGATACATGTAGTGTTAGACTGATCAATAAATTTGAATAAACAGTACATTGTACTGTAAGGAAATTTAATTCAGTTCAGTTGCTCAGTTGTGTCCGACTCTTTGGGACCCCATGAACTGCAACACACCAGGCTTTCCTGTCCATCACCACTCCTGGAGGTTACTCAGACTTATCTCCATTGAGTCAGTGATGCCATCCAACCATCTCATCCTCTGTCATCCCCTTCTCCTCCTAACTTCAATCGTTCCCAGCATCAGTAAGGTCTTTTCCAATGAGTCAGTTCTTCGCATCAGGTGGCCAGTTTACTGAAGTTTCAGCTTCAGTATCAGTCCTTCCAATGAATATTCAAGACTGATTTCCTTTAGGATGGACTGGTTGGATCTCCTTGCAGTCCAAGGGACTCTCAAGAGTCTTCTCCAACACCACAGTTCAAAAGCATCAATTCTTCAGCACTCAGCTTTCTTTATAATCCAACTCTCACATCCATACATGACTATTGAAAATATCATAGCTTTGACTAGACAGACCTTTGTCAGCAAAGTAATGTCTGTGCTTTTAGTATGTTGTCTAAGTTGGTCATAGCTTTTCTTCCAAGGAGTAAGCATCTTTTAATTTCATGGCTGCAGTCACCATCTGCAGTGGTGGGAGCCCCCCAAAATAAAGTCTCTCACTCTTTCCATTTTCCCCCATTTATTTGCTATAAAGTGATGGAATTAGATGTTCTGATCTTAGTTTTCTGAATGCTGAGTTTTAAGCCAACTTTTTCACTCTCCTCTTTCATTTTCATTAAGAGACTCTTTAGTTCTTCACTTAATTAATCAACTGGAAATTCGTTTGGAGTTTAGGTGGGCTTGCAGTTAAAGGTATAGATATTGAAATTTGCTGTTTTTATTTAGAAAATAAACATGAGAAATTCATTGGTATTCCAGTGAATTTTAATGTCAGGGTTCACATAGGGCCTTAGATACCTATTGCTTTATGACCTACAAATAAAAAGAACCAAGAAACAGATATGTATTTGTATTTTCTGTCTGTAGATTTGTTTTGGAAATCATGGTTAGGGAACTGAATGAATCAGAGTCATATTGTTGTATCACTACCCATGTTTCTGTCCTCTATCTGCTTGGCCACACACTAAAATGAAAAAATTGATATCCTTGGTTAACAAAGCAGTAATTTCAAACAATTTTAAGAACTATCAAACTGCAACAACTATACCACATAAAGATATCAAATATATATATTTCCAGAAGCTTTTATGACTTTTAATAATATTTTCCTCTTGTCCAAAAGTTATATTTCTTGAATGAATATTTCTATGCTAATACAATGTAATTGTAAATTAAAAAGGCAACTTACTGTTCAGTAAAATGCATGCACCCTTTTGGGGCTTCCCTAGGTTAGGTGGCGAGGTGGTAAAGAATCCACCTGCCAAAATAGGAGACACAAGAGACATGGGCTCAAAGCCTGGATAAGGAAGATCCCCTGGAGGAGGAAATGGCCACCCACTCCAGGATTCTTGCCTGGGAAATCCCATGGACATAGAGTCATGGAGTATACAGTCCATAGAGTCACAGAGTCTACAGTCCATAGAGTCACAGAGTTGGACATGCTTAAGGACACACACACAAACACACACTCACCCTTTCAGGATGTAGAACAAAGGCTATTCCTAGCCTAATAAACAATCAGTTCCTAACAGTATTTCTCTGTCCCCATTGAATCTGGATATATTCATGTGAGTAGAAATTATGTGTTCAATTTTCAAGTAAGACTTTTAAGAAGCAAGAGTGCTTTTCTTATATACCCTACAGCCAGGTAATTATATAGAAGATCTGAGGGCTTAGTGGAGTCACAACATGAGAAGAGTTTCATTCCCTAAATCATAGCACACAGAAGAGTCTCCACCAAGCAGAACACACCCATGACTGAGAAACAAACGCCAGTGGTCTTAATCTGCTAAAACTGGAAGTCCATTTGCTGCTTCATCCTAGCTTGCCTAAATCACATAATATTCCTGTTTGATGCATTTCTCTTTCTCTAGAAGCATCATGTCTTATAAAAGTACTTGGAAATTAAAAACTCTCATTACAAATGATAAAAATAATTTTTAGTATAAAAATTTATTTCTTTATTATTTTAAAAAGAAAGCACACTGATCATATGTAAATATAAAAAATATTTTCAGAGTATTATTTTTGCTAGCATTTTGATGTGTTGATTGATTTCTGAGTATTATAGATTTCCTCTACTGAAAAGTGAATTATAAAGGGGAAAACAGGTGGTAATAAATCTGGTCTTCATAACTATGACAATTTTTATCCTTATCTTTCAATAAAATTGAATTGATTTTGAGGACTATCAAGTAAATACTATAAACAAACTGTTATGGGACAAATTTTATCTCCCAAAATGCCTATATCAAAGTCTTCATGATGGGATTGCTGTTGTTTAGTTGCTGAATTGTGTCATCTCTTTAGTGAGTCCATGGATTGTAGCCTACCAGGCTCCTCTGTCCATGAGATCCCATGGACAAGAATACTGAAAAGAGTTGCCATCTCCTTCTCCAGGGAACCTTCCCAATTCAGGGATTGAACTCATGTCTCCTGAACTGGCAGGTGGGTTCTTTACCACTGAGCCATCAGGGAAACCCTCATGATGGGATCATCGGATATGGAGCAACAGACTGGTTCCAAATTGGGAAAGGAGTATGTCAAACTTGTATATTGTCCCCCTACTTATTTAGCTTATATGCAAAGTACATCATAAGAAATTCTGGGCTGGATGAAGTGCAAGCTGGAATCAAGATTGCCAGGAGAAATATCAGTAACCTCAGATATGTAGATGATACCACCCTTACAGCAGAAAGTGAAGAGGAACTAAAGAGCCTCTTGATGAAAGTGAAATAGGAGAGTGAAAAAGTTGGTGTAAAACTCAACATTCAAAAAACTAAGATCATGGCATCTGGTCCCACCGCTTCATGGCAAATAGATGGGGAAACAATGGAAACAGTGAGAGACTTTATTCTTTGGGGCTCCAAAAGCACTGCAGATGGTGACTGCAGCCATGAAATTAAAAGATGTTTACTCCTTGGAAGAAAAGCTATGACCAACCTAGATAGCATATTCAAAAGCAGAGACACTACTCTGCCAACAAAGGTCCATCTAGTCAAAGCTATGGTATTTCCAGTAGTCATGTATGGATGTCAGAGTTGGACTATAAAGAAAGCTAAGCACCAAAGATTAAATACTTTTGAGCTGCATTGTTGAAGACTCTTGAGAGTCCCTTGGCCTGCAAGGGGATCCATCCAAAGGAAACTGGTCCTGAATATTCATTGGAAGGACTGATGCTAAAGCCCAAACTCCGATACTTTGGCAACCTGATGTGAAGAACTGATTCATTGGAAAATACCCTGATGCTGGGAAAGACTGAGGGCAGGAGTAGGGGATGACAGAGAATGAGATGGTTGGATGGCATCACTGACTCAATGGACATGAGTTTGAGTAAACTCCGGGAGTTGGTGATGGACAAAGAGGCCTGGCATGCTGCAGTCCATGGGGTCACAAAGAGTCACACACGACTGAGCGACTGAACTGAACTGAAAGGAGGAAGAGACATCAAAACTCTCACCACCACATACCAATACTTATTGGCTCCATAATCCTGGAAGAAGGTCCTCAGCAAAAGTTGAATGTGCTGGCATCTGATCTTAGACGTCCCAGACTTTAAAGAACTGTGAGAAAGAAGTATCTGTTGATGAAGCCCTCCAGTCTATAGTGTTTTGTTATAGCAGTCTGTCATAGAGTAGACTGAGTCATAGATCTAACATTTCCTTCTTTTTCTTTTGTCTTATTTTTCTAAAATCTTGGTCAGAATATTGTAAATATTTATTTTTACAATTTACCCTGAAGTAAAATGGAAGAAAAATAATCTGGAAAAAGAGCTTATTATATAATTGTGTAAAGTATCATAGACTGTAAATAGCACAAAACCTTTTCAGGTTCCAGTAAAAAAAAAAGTGATTCATATAATTTCATGTGTGTGTGTGTGTGTGTGTGTGTGTGTGTGTGTGTATGTACGTGTGCTTGTGGAGTGTGTATGCATTTGCTTGTTTAGAGACAGGCAATTATATCAGATGGGTTGTAATATTAAGAATGGAACAAAAGAACCCTATTTAGAAATTATGTTCTGAATACATCAATTATCATATCCTGTATTCTTCTACTGTCTTTGAGTATAAACCAAAGTTGTAAAATACTCTCACTAGAGCAATGATTTTTGTGTCTCCTCAATCATGCAAAGAATTAGTTTGAAAGAAACAAAAGTCTACTCTTTCTGTGTTCGATAGTTATATCCTTTTGATTCTCTTATTGTTGTTCAATGGCTAAGTCAGGTCCAGCTTTTTTGAGACCACATTGGACTGTAGCCTGCCAGGTGCCTCTCTTCATGAGATTTCCCAGGCAAGAATGCTGGAGTGGACTGCCATTTCCTTAAAACCCTGGCACTAATGGAGAGCCACCACAGCACTTCTACAAATGGAGACCTGTGGATATTTCACCAATACCACTGTTGGGAAGCTTCTGAAACAAGAGGTGCATAAAGAACTGAAGACATCAGGCCAAGTTAGCAGGTTATTTTGTACAATTATTTACTGAATAATGTCAATATTTATAAAGAAGGTATAAAATTATCTGATAAAATAGTTAACTTTGGTGTATACAGTAAGCAAAAATACTTAGCTTTCAGTCCCCTGCCTGGTGGTTTAGGTTTTCTGAAAGAGGAAACAGAATAAAGAGGGGAAAAGAGACAGATTGCCTTGAACAGAAAATCTGAAAATAATTTTTAAATATGTGGTGAATCTAATTTTCAACATGATGGGTTTGCAGTTCATGACACATCTAGATGGAGTTTTTAGCTGTCTGGTTTCAAAATGTCAGTTAAGCATTTGAATAAGTCTGGAAATTAAGTGGAAAAAAATTCCAACCATGTAGCATCCATTATTTTTGATTAAGTTTTACTTCAGCATGGTATGGCAGAACTTCTGCATGTAGGTTTTTGTTCACCCTGAGCTTGTACTCCACACTCCCAGGGCTAATTGCTGACTGAATCTGAAAACATGAGTTTTATTGGTCCCATGGACCTTGGTAGGTGTCCCTCTGTAATGCCTCCGGCTCAGCAGGCAAATTCTAAAATAATAGTACTGTCTACTGCTACTAAACTAAGACTTTGAGGTGATTTTTTTTTTCCTTGAAATCAGATAGGAGGTAGTTTTTTTCTTGGCACATGTTTCATTTTTTTCTTCTCAGAACTCTTTAAAATTAGCTGATATATGTAGATCTATTGATAAATGGAAGAAAGAGAAGGTATATAGAGTCCTTAAATTATGATTTTTAAATTTGATTTTTACCCCAAATTTCCTGATAATAAGATTGTATTTTCTCATATGAAAGTGTAACAGGTATCAATTGACTGTCTTTGTACTATTTCAAGATTACTTCATAAGCAGTTCAGTTCAGTCACTCAGTTGTGTCCAACTCTCTGTTGTCCCATGGACTGAGCATGCCAGGCTTCCCTGTCCTTCATCATCTCCTGGAGTTTTCTCAGTCCCATGTCCATTGAGTCAGTGATGACATCCAACCATCTCATTCTCTGCCATCCCCTTCTTCTCTTGCCTTCAATCTTTCCCAGCATCAGAGTCTTTTCCAATGAGTCAGTTCTTCATATCAAGTCACCAAAATATTGGAGTTTCAGCTTCAGCATCTGTCCTTCCAATAAATATTCAGGACTGATTTCCTTTAGGAATGACAGGTTTGATCTCATTGCAGTCAAAGGGACTCTCAAGAGTCTTCAGCCCCACAGTTTGAAGGCATCAGTTCTTTGGTGCTCAGCTTTCTTATAGTCCAACTCTCACATCCATACATGAGTACTGGAAAAAGCATATCTTTGACTATATGGACCTTTGCTTGTAAACTGTTTTTGCTTTTTAATACACTGTCTAGGTTTGTCATAGTTTTTCTTCCAAGGATCAAGCATCTTTTAATTTCATGACTGCATTCACCATTCACCATTTTGTAGCCCCCCAAAATAAAGTCTGTCACTGTTTCCATTGTTTCCCTATCTATTTATCTATTTGCCATGAATTGATGGGACCAGAGGCCAAAATTTTTGTTTTTTGAATATTGGGTTTTAAGTCAACTTTTTCACCTTCATAATAAAATTAGAAAGCATTAGTGCCCTGCTTCATTGGTGTAGCCTGGTGTAAATTCAAGTTCTCAGAAAACTTTTTGAATAGTAAAATGTCAGTAGATGGGTGAGGTGTTATAGATTTCTCACCCAGTGTGGTCCATGATGGAGTTCATTAAGGTTTCCTGGTGCCCAAGTGAGAGAAATAAAAAGACTGTTAGTGAGTGACCTGGAAGATGTGAACTGGCATCACGATTGGTGTGATGACGAAAGAGTATTCCCAGTATCAATCCTGGTGATTGAAGGATAGATGATGTATCAGAAGTAAATGCCAGTCATCATAGATCTGTAAGGACTGTGCACCTTGGTAGAGACCAGTGGAAAATAGAGTTGTTGTGGACAAATTCTAGAATGATGAGTGAACTGCCTGGAACTTAGATCACTGCTACATGGGTTTAATCTGGACTCTAAAATGGATTAGTATTTACTCAAAAAAATTTGTGAAACACACAATGGATATATAACTAGTCCTATCTTGAATTTTGAGAATGATAGGTCAAGAGTTGATAAAATTCAAATTTAGAGAGGAAAGGGTTAGAGTTTTACATATCTGCAATTTAGTGATGCAAAACTCACAATCAGTAGACACAATATCTGAGACAACCATATTTCTGTCCTCATTTATTCCATCTTGCAGTATTATTTGACACCAATTCCAGTTTCATAACATCATTCTTCTGCAGAGGTTATTGAACTTTTTTTGGTAAAAGTCCAGATAATAAACATTTTAAGTTTTGTTCCATACAGTCTATGTTGGAGCTTTTCTACTGTAGCACGAAATCATTCATAATTCAGAGGTCATATAAAAACAGGTGGGAGTGAGAGTTCAGAGGCAGGGAGTGGATGAAGGGTCAGATGTGACTCACAGGCTGTGGTTCCCCTGACCCCTGTTTTTTAGGAAGCTACATCATATGTTCACAATTCCCCTTCTACTTTTTTGTTCATTTCTTTTCAGTCCCAGTGCTTGCTATTTCCTCTCTACTATGTTCTTCACTGTGATCAGCTCTCTTCCCTCTAGGTATAAATCTCTGTCTAGGTGATCTCATTCACTGTCATAGATTTTTATTTTATTTTGTTTAACTTTATCTTATTTCATTAAATTTTTTTACACTTCTCGAGATGGTTAATTTCATCATACATAAGTTTATAGCCACTTATATTTATTAATTTGTACAAGGAGCTGCTTTTCTTTTTATTTTTCATTTCCTTCTTTTTTGTGTACTTCTGTCACTTATTTTCTTCATCTCGATTCCCCTCTGCCCTTAGCCATTCTTTTCTTGGTATTGTGGTAAAACATGCGTAACATGAAATTTCCCATCTTCGCCATGTTAAAGTTCTGTAGTATTAAGTACTATTATAGTATTCAGCTCAGTTCAGTTCAGTCTCTCAGTCATGTCCGACTCTTTGCGACCCCATGAGCCGCAACACGCCAGGCCACCCTGTCCATCACCAACTCCTGGAGTCCACCCAAACCCATATCCATTGTGTCAGTGATCTCATCCAACCATCTCATCCTCCGTTGTCCCCTTTTCTTCCTGCCCTCCATCTTTCCCAGCATCAGGGTCTTTTCAAATGAGTCAGCTCTTTGCATCAGGTGGCCAAAGTATTGGAGTTTCAGCTTATTAAGTAGTATTAATCACATTGTGGGCCTTTGCTGGTGGCTCAGAAAATAAAGAAACTGCCTGCAATGCAGGAGACCAGGGCACGATCCCTGGGTCAGAAGGTCTCCTGGAGAAGGGAATGGCAACCCACTCCAGTATTTCTGCCTGGAGAATTCCATGGACACAGGAGCCTGGCAGGCTAGAGTCCATGGGGTCGCCAAGAGTTGGACACGACTGACCAACAGCTTGGCTTAGGGAGGGTGTACTCAAACTTGAATCACACAGTTGGGAAACAGATCTCCAGGACTTTTTCCTTTTGAAAATCTGAAGCTTGATATCCACTGAGTAACATTTTCCTTTTCTCTCTCTCCCCTGGTAATCACCATCCTACTTTCTGTTTCTATAATTTTGACTGCTTTTAGGTATCTCATATATATATGAGATATATTTGTCTTTGTGACTGACATTTCCTTTAGCATAGTATCTTCAAGGTTCATACTTATTGTAGCATGTGACAAAATTTCCTTTCTTGTAAAGGCTGAATGATACCCCATTGTATGTATATGCTACATTTTCTTTATTCATTCACCCATTGATGAACATTTGGGTTGCTTTCTCCACTTGGTTATTATGAATAGTGCTGCTGTAATCATGGGTGTGCAAATATCAATTAGGTGAAAATGAAAGTATTAGTCCCCCAGTCATGTCTGACTCTCTGTGACCCTATGGACTCTAGCCAGCCAGGCTCCTGTGCCCATGGGAATTCTCGAGGCAAAAATACTGGAGTAGGTTGCCATTCCCTTCTCCAAGGCATCTTCCCAACCCAGGACTGAATTTGGGTCTCCTGCATTGCAGACAGAATCTGCTTTTAATTTTTTTGGATATATACTCAGAAGTGGGATTGCTAGATTGTATTGCATTTCTGTTTTTAATTTTTGTGAAATTTCTATATTGTTCTCCACAGTGGTTGCATGGTTTTACAGCCCCAATAGTGCACAAGTGTTTCAACTTCTCGCATCCTCACCAACACTTTATGAACATTTTATTTTATGTTTTAATAGTAACTGTCTTAATGGGTGTGTGGTGATATTTCATTGTGGTTTTGAGCATATTTTCATTTGTTTCTTGGCCATTTGTATATCATCTTTGGAGAAATGTCTATTCTTTAAGATAAATGTCCTTTGTCCATTTTAAAATTTGGTTATTTAATTTTTTGTTGTTGAATTTGTAGGACTTCTTTTACATTCTGGATATTTAATTCCTTATGCATGCATGCATGCTAAGTTGCTTCAGTCGTGTCTCACTTTTTGTGACCCTATGGACTTTAGCCCACCAGGGTCCTCTGTCCAAGGGATTCTCCAGGCAAGAATACTAGAGTGGGTTGCCAGGCCCTCCTCCATGGGATCTTCCTGACCCAGGGATCATACCCAGCCCTTGCAGCTCCAGCATCGCAGGCAGAATCTTTACCGCTGAGCCACCGTGGAAGCCCAGATTCCTCTTAAGATTTATGATTTCTGTTCTTTTCTGTAGACTGTCTTTTCACTCTGTTGCTAGTGCCCCTTTACATGCAAGGTTTTTTTTTTTTAAGTTGTATATAGTACCATTTGTCTATTTTTGATTTTGTGTCTGTACCTTTGGTGTTCTATCCAAGAAATCATTGTTAAACTCAATATTATGAATTTAATGTACTATTTTTTTCTGTTAGCTATCTTATATTTAGGTTTTATTCCATCTTGAGTTAACTTTTCTATGCAGTGTAAGATAATGGTCAGACTTCATTCCCTTGCATGTTTCCAGGCTCCCCCTCATCACTTGTTGACTAGCTTTTCCCTATTGAGTGGTCTTGGCATCCTTGTTGAAGAGTATTTGACTATATGCACAAGTGTTTATTTCTGGGCTCTCTATTCTATTCCATTGGTCTATTTGTCTTTATGCCAACAGTATACTGTTTTGATCACTGTGTTTTGAAGGCATTTATTCTCACAAGTTTCATATACAGTCTCACAAGGCTTCTAAAAATTGTCTTGGTTGCTTGTAAATTTTCATAAATGGTACTGTGCTATATCTTCTTTCTGTTTTTACTATATTTATTCTAGTCTATAACTGTAAGATCTCACCATGTTGCTGAATTTGTTGTTTCTGTATAATGTATGGTATTCTCTAGTATGCATCAGCCACAGTTTAATGCTTTCTTTAGTAATAAGCAGCTAGTTTATCTCTAATTCCTATTAATGTAGCATCTGGATGATAAGCTTTGTATATGTCCTCATATAGACTATAGACATTTTCTTATGTAGTTACCTAAGAATAGGATTATGTTATCATAGGTAAAGTGCATAATTATTTTAAGTATATTTACAGATTTCTTTAAAAAATTTTTAAGAATTATATATTTTTAATTGGAGGATGATTGCTTTACCATATTATAATGGTTTCTGCCATACATTAACATGAATCAGTCATAGGTATAATATGTCTCTTCCCTCTTTCACCTCCCTCCCGTCCCCCTCCACATCCCACCCCTCATGGTTGTCTCAGAGCACTGATTTGAGCCTGTGTGTCCTACAGCAAATCATTTTACATTCCCATCAGCAGTGCATGAAAGTTCCCACCTTCTCAGATCCTTGGTAATACTTGACATTATGTAGGCTTCTAACTATTGCCATTTTGATAGATGTGAAGTGGTATGTCAGTGTTATTTTAATTTTCATCTTTCTGGTTATTACTTTTGAGTATTTTTTAATATGCTTGGACATCTCCTTTTATGAAATGTCTTTACATCCCTTGCTTATAATTTCTATTAGATTTTCTACTATTTTTGTTTATTTTTCTTGGCATAGTTCACTATTAATCCATTAGATATTGTGGATATTTTCTTTAGTCCATAATCTAAGTGTTTTACTTGAGTTATAGTGGCCTTTTAAAAATATATAATTTAAATTTCAACCCAGTAAAATCATGTTTTCTTTATCATTTGTGCTTCTTGAAATCTTTTTTTCAGACATAGGTCACAATGATGTTCTATTACAATTTCTTTTACTGATTCTATGAATTTACCTTTTATGTGCAATTCAATAATTCTGAATTTTCTCTGTACATAGTATAAGACATGCACTCAGTTTTCTGTTCTTAAAATGTGTCAGCACTCCCAAAATCATTTACATAAAAATGTATTCTATTCCCCTTGCTCTGTTTATTTTTAGCATATCAATTTCCTACACATATTTAGTTTTATTTTTGACCTTTGATTCTATTTCAATGGCCTACTTATCTGTTCTGCAGTAGCAACTTATTTTAATCTATTTGGATTTCAGTTCTACCAGTATGTGTTAAAATTGGTCATTATTCTTTGGTTTTGCTTTTCAAAGATGTTTTAACGCTTTAGCAATCATTGTTGTTTAAATTAAATATATGATTCAAATTCCCATAAAATTCCTCTAAGATTCTGAACGGAATTTTATTAAATTTAATTTGTGGAGGCTTGATTTTTATAATGTTTATTAATCTCATATATAAACATGCATATATATCTATTAATTAATGCCATATAAATAACAATTTATTTTAAGTTATTTTCAACTTATTTATGTTAATTTTTGGTAATGATCATATGAGGCTTCCCCAGTAGCTCAGTGGTAGGTAAAGAATCTGCCTGATGGAGACAAAGTTGCAAGAGATGTAGTTCGATCCCTGGGTTGGGAAGATCCTATGGAGAAGGAAATGGCAACTCACTTCAGTATTTTTGCCTGGAGAATCCCATGAACAGAGGGAGCCTAGAGGACTACGGTCCATAGGGTTGCAAAGAATCAGACACAGTTGAGCAACTAAGTACACACAATGACTTTATGCATTCTTTGATTAAATAATTATTAGATTCTTTACAAAAATTTTGCTGTAAAAATAGACTACTATTTGTTTTGCTTATGTTTTCTATGTGTGTTGCAGGCATAAAGAATTCTATTGATTTGCATGAGGTAGCCAGCTTATTGAAAGCTCTTGTCCGTGCTAATAGCTCTTCTGGTGATTCCATTGGGTACTCTATTTATATGATATCATTCTCTGGAAACAGTGACAGTTTTACAGTTTCTTTTCCAGCCTTCAGAATAGCCATGCAGTTTTTCTTTCATAGGATTATCTGAGTACTGGATTTGCTGCTTACCAGATGTATCGGTTAGAGTATAATCAGAAGGCGGAAACCGCAAAGTAATTTAAGAAAAACCACTTATTATAAAAAATTATTAATAAGGATTGGAGTAATAGGAGTTTGACTGATGAGAAGCAAAATACTTTAGAGAATAGAGGACTTGCAGGCAAAGGAAACAGCTCCTACCCCTGAAACAAGAAGTGTGTGTGCGTGTAGTTTTGTCTGACTCTTTGCCACCAGGCTCCTCTGTCCATGGGATTTTCCAGGCAAGAATCCTGGAGTGGGTTGCCATTTCTTCCTCCAGGGGATCTTCCTGATTCAGGGACAGAACCGGCATCTCCTGTGTCTCCTGCATTGGCAGCTGGATTTTTGTGTGTGTGTGTGTGCCACTAAGCTATCCGGGGAAGCTCCAGAAATAAGCAAGGAAGGAAAGGAAGGAAAAAATATGTGGAAAAATTTTCTGCTGCAGGACTAAGATCCAGAACATCAGACATGAGGCAGTCATAACTCACTGGATGGCAGAGATGTTTGCTGAGGGGCAAGGTTATCCAAGAGGGGCCCTGGTAGAAGAAGCCATCCGTAGGGAGGTGCCATGTTGGCAGCTTTACCTGGGAAACCACTGTCTAGGATGCTGAAAGAAACTGCTCAGAAGAGATACCACATCTCAGAGCACTCTGTGAAGCCTGTTATGGGGAAGTACTGGACTAGCAGCATATTCTGTCCTACAACCACTGAAAAGGGTGCTGGAAACCCTGTTCATGGTAGGTGTCATGCTGGTGACTCTCCACTAACCACTCCCTCCCATCAAAGGAGAAGCTGGGAGAAGCTGTCCATGGAGACTGCCATGTGCTACCGCTTGGTGGATATTGTTGGAACCTGTTGCAGAAACCACACGTCCTGCAGGAGAATTGGTGTGGCATATGCTGTGTGCCCATGCCGAAGAGCCTAGCTATAGGAGCACACCAAAACCATGGAGGGGGAGGGATCTCTCCTTCTCCAGAGTACCTGTAGCACCTTCTACTGTAAGCACTTAACACAGTATAGGCTGCAAAGGAGAAACATTTGCAGGGCATTAAGGATGGCATCATGTCCACCTTAAAGTCAAGTGTTGATGGTGTAACCCCAGGTACTTTGGAATTAACTGGGTTGGAAGATAGGGTTTTTAGAGAAGTAATTAAGGTTAAATGAGGTCAGGTGTGTGTGTGTGTGTGTGTGTGTGTGTGTGTGTGTGTGCACACGTGTGTGTGCACATGAGTGCACAGTTACTCAGTCATGTATGACTGTTTGCGACCCCCATAGACTGCAGTCCACCTGGCTCCTCTGGCCATGGGATTTCCCAGGCAAGAATATTGGAGTGGGTTGCCATTTCCTTCTCACATGGGACTATTCTAGAATTATAGGGGATAATAGACCTCACTGAATAACCAGGGAAGGGGGTAAAAAATAGTTTTCAGAAACAAACAAAAGAATGATTTAAAGAGGTCACTCCTAAAGAGTGAAAAGATAGAGCAAATAATTTAAAACTCTGAGAAAGAGACCAGGACCAAAAACAGGAAACCCTTCAAGCCTCAGCTTGTTTTCAGAAAGTCTCTAATTAAATTATGAAGGTGAAATCTGACAGGTACAGAACAAAATCTGATTTTAATAACTAACAGCCTCATAGCTTTTATTTGGTGCAACTTTAATACAGGCTCCCCACTGTTTCATATTTTAGAATCTTTCTCCTTAACATGGCAGGGATTGATAAATTTATTTTAAATCTTATATCTAAAACTAGGTCAAGAAGTTCTTATGTCCTCAATAAAGTGATTGTTTCCAGCTGAACCTGTGTATTAGGGCTGAGGTAAGAACACATGTAGGAATTTTCACCACCAGAGTGGGAAGAGAAAGCACATAATTCGATGTTGAGATTTCTAATGCTAAGTGAACAGAACTGATCTTTTTAAAATTAAAAACATGGCTGCTAATTTTTGCTCTCAAGGTACAGACAGTCACATACACACGATTACAAGATTTACTGCTTAATATCCTCTTAACCACGGAAAGTGATTGTGTTTATGTTAGGAAAAAGAAGCCAAGGAGAAAGGCCATTATATTGTGTCTGCAACTCTCAGTTCTAATATGTGAGTCTCATTTATAAGTAGAGGAGAAAATCAATAATCCTTTTAAGTTGCCTTGGATTCCAAGTGGAAAATGCTTTAACCCACTGTATTGTGGTGACTTAGAGTCACTCTGAGATATTATGCAATGTTGTTTCACCAAGAAGCCCAGCTCAATTCAATAGCTTTTAACTGCAGGGTCGAGTCTGTCTTGGCTGGCAAAGAAAAGAAGACTGTCTCTGTTTCCTGGAAGTTTAACTCTTGTGCCCATTATTTGTTTTATTTATATCATCTTTTTTTTTTTGAAGTGTTGATATTTATCTTTTCAATACTAATTTTATTTTTATTTATTTACTGTCTGCACCATGTGGCATGCAGGATCTTAATTCCTCTACCAAGGACTGAAACTGTGTCCCCTGCAATCCAAGTACAGAGTCTTAATCACTAGACTGCTATGGGAATCCCTGTTATAACCTTCTCGGCAGTTAATTTTGCTTTTAGAAAACTTACATGGAAGATTGAAGTTGCAGAAACACAGTTCCAGTAGCTCAGGGAAATAAAACCATCAAGCTTTTATTTGAATTATGTTCACCTAAGGAGCCTGGTGGGCTGCAGCCCATGGGGTTGCAAAGAGTTGGACACGACTGAGCAACGTCACTTTCACTTTTCACTCTCATGCATTGGAGAAGGAAATGACAACTCACTCCAGTGTTCTTGCCTGGAGAATCCCAGGGACAGGGGAGCCTGGTGGGCTGCCGTCTATGGGGTCGCACAGAGTTGGACATGACTGAACGACTTAGCAGCAGCAGCAGCAGTATTTACTACGGCTTTCCTAGTGGCTCAGATAGTAAACAAAGAGCCTGCAATGTGGGAAACCTGGGTTTGATTTCCTGGGTAGAAAAGATCCCTGGAGAAGGAACCGGCAATCCACTCCAGTATTCTTGCCTGGAGAATTCCACGGACAGAGGAGCCTGGAGGACCATAGGGTCACATAGTGTCTCAAAGAATCAGACGTGACTAAATGACTAATTTACGTGACATGATGAATATTTACTAAGTTCCACCTAGAAAGCATATTCAAAAGCAGAGATTTGCCAACTAAGGTCCATCTACTCATTGCTATGGTTTTTCCTGTAGTCATGTATGGATGTGAGAGTTGGACTGTGAAGAAGGCTGAGCGCCGAAGAATTGATGCTTTTGAACTGTGGTGTTGGAGAAGCCTCTTGAGAGTCCCTTGGACAGCAAGGAGATCCAACCAGTCTATTCTGAAGGAGATCAGCCCTGAGATTTCTTTGGAAGGAATGATGTTAAAGCTGAAACTCAGTACTTTGGCCACCTGATGCGAAGAGTTGACTCACTGGAAAATACTCTGATGCTGGGAGGGATTGGGGGCAGGAAGAGAAGGGGACGACAGAGGATGAGATGGCTGGATGGCATCACTGACTCGATGGATGGACGTGAGTCTGAGTGAACTCTAGGAGTTGGTGATAGGGAGGCCTGGCGTGTTGCAATTCATGGGGTTGCAAAGAGTCAGACACGACTGAGTGACTGAACTGAACTGAGCTGTGTATAATATCTGTGTACTAGGTGGAACAGCTAACAAGAAATGAATGAAACAATTCCTGTTTTCATGAAGTTTTAATTAATCAGAGAGAATGAGTTAAAAATAAAAATATCTATAATTTGAAGTCCTATATATAAGTGCCATATGAGAAGAGGTGAAAACACTTTGTCCAAAGTTCAAAGGTACTCTGCCCCACACACAGAAAGGTAAAGGGAAGATAAAGAATTTGGGGGCCAAAAATGGATGGAAATTGAAATAAAGAGGCAGGGGGATTGCCATGAATGGGCAAGTGAATTATCAAATAGTAAAATGAAGAATGGAGCCCAGGCAATAGAAGCAGATGATTTAGCAAGTAGATGGAGTTCAGAGTGTAAAGTTTTGTTTTCTTTTTACCTGAAGTATAGTTAGGGGCTTCCCTGGTGGCTCAGTAGAAAATAATCTGTTTACAATGCAGGGTTGGGAAGATTCCTGGGTTGGGAAGATCCTCTGGAGAAGGAAATGGCAACCCATTCCAGTATTCTTGCCTGGGAAATCCCATGGACAGAGGATCCTGGTGGGTTATAGTCCATGGGGTCACAAAAGAGTAGGACACAACTTTGCAACTAAATCACAGCCATACAGTTGGTTTTAGAATGTACAAGTGTACAGCAAAGTGATTTAGTTATATAAATTTTTTAAAATTTCTTTTAAATTGAGGTACAGTTAATTTATCAGATCCTGTTAGTTTCAGATATACAGCACAGATTCAGTTATATACATATATATATATAACCAACAATGTGGTTGTGGTTTAGTCACTAAGTATATATACGTGAAAGTGAAAGTTGCTCATTCGTGTCCCACTCTCTGCGACCCCATGGACACCAGGCTCCTCCGTCCGTGGGATTTTCCAGGCAAGAGTACTGGAGTGGGTTGCCATTTCCTTCTCCAAAGTATATATATAATGCATATATATTGTAATGGATATATTTTTCAGATTATTTTCAATTATAAGCTATTACATATGCTATTGAATATAGTTCCCTATGCTACACAGCCTGTCCTTGTTGATCGATTTTATAGATAGTAGTGTGTATCTCTTGATTCCAGATTCCACATTTATCCTTCCGTTCCTCTTTCCCCTTTGGTAACTATAAATTTGTTTTCTCTGTCTGTGAGTTTATTTCTCTCTTATAAATAAGTTTATTTGTATCATTTTTTTTCCTTTAGCTTCCACATGTAAGTGATGTCATATACTTATGTCTGACTTTAACTTGTGAAGAGTTTTTAACATGGTGCTTTCCTGAGAAAATTACTAATGTTATCAAGGCAAAAGGCAAAAGGAAGGTTAGTAGTAGGGAAAGATTACTCTCATCAGTGGGTATTGAAAAGAGAGAACAAGGCAAGTAAAGAGGGAAGCCTGGAGTGCTACAGTCCATGGGGGCTCAAAGAGTCAGACACGACTGAATGACTGAACAACAACATTTGGTTAGACATCAGATCTTGGGAAGTATATTTTAAGGATATTGTATGCTAATTAAAGATGTAACTAGTCTCCTGGAAAAAGTTTCTTCATTTGTGCCTCCAAGCAAAGATTCTAATGACATTTTTCCTCTATGAAATGCATGAGCTTAGTTAGAATAAATAAATAAATGCTAATTATGTGCCAGAGACTGTGCTGGACACTGTAGAGGTATCTCTAATATCCACAGCAATTCTTTAGACAGACGACAATAACTTCATTCTGTAGAGTAGGAACTGAGGCACAGAGAGTACAGATAATTGGCCAAATGTCAGAGAACTGGTAAGTTGTATTTAAGTTTGCAGCTGAATACAGTTGAGATTTCAGTTCTGACTAAAGTCTCTACTCATCCAACACAAGGTTTGAATCAATTCCTGCTTTGTCTTTGCTCTACAACTTTTGCATATTATTCAGTGTCTTAGTTTCTTGATCAGTAAGTTGGGATAATAACTTCAAACTTGCTGTTACCAAAACTGAAGTAAAATGTTTATGTCAAAGTGCTCCATAAACTTACTTTATAATGGAAGATGAAATTAAGGATTTTATAGAAAGAAGCTATAAAACTTGTTTATATGATAATACTTCCTTGTTTCTAAAGTAAATATTACTTTATAATATTTAGAATATTATTAAATATTTTATATTTAATATAAAATATTACCAGTGATTAAAAATAATCTTCTGGTTCTTGTAACCTCTCTGTAATTCACCTCTCAGTCGTATTATTGTATTAGCCCCTCATACTGTATGTTGCATACCACACAATATTCCTTTAAAATGTCTAAATATAAACACATGACTATTCTAGCATTTGCAGTGAAAGCACACTCAAAGAGCTTCTTTAATATAACATGTTATGTATAACTTACTTTCTTCTCCCTTGGTGAAAAACTAGGTGACACTGAATTGATTTTCCTTCCCATTTATTTGGTTTTATAGGCTTTGACAAATAAGATAGATGAGGGTGGTAAGGGTCAGTGTTTCCAGGTGGTTCTACTGGAAAATTAGATGCACACTGTGGAACAATATATTAAATGTATGTGTTTGTGCTTAATTAAATGTAAACATATCAATAAAGATGTATATTTTAAATGTGTTTATAAAAAGAATGGACTTCCCTCATGGCTCAGCTGGTAAGGAGTCTATCTGCCTGAAATGCCGGAGAGTTGGGTTTGATCTCAAGGCTGGGACGATCCCCTGGAGAAAGCAAAAGCAACCCATTACGGTATTCTTGCCTGGGAGATCCCACAGCGACTTCTATTCTTCTTCTATAAAAAGGAATAAAAAACAAACAAAAAAAATTATATGAATTAAAAGTACATGTTTACCAAAAACATCCATTTTGAGAGAACACCTACAAACAAAATTATGTTAAACCCATTAGACTGTTTACCTGTGGTAGGAGGGAAGGAATGGGCTATGAGAACATAATGGAATGATAAATGAAGCCAGCTTGGGTTTACATGGTCAGTGATGATAATGTATCAAGAAATCAGGGCAATCAGTAGTCAACTCTCTGCACCAGAAATCCTTTCCAAACTAAGTAGAAGAAAGGGTTTCTGATGAACTTTGAACAGGTAGAGGTCCAAACTCAAATCAATAAAATTATTGCACATAAAAAGATGACAAGTATTCAGAAAGGTAGAGTTTGAAGACAGTTTTAAATAAGAAATAGCAGCATGGAGAGTTAAGGATATAAAGCTGTTTCTTGATCAGTCAGTTCAGTCACTCACTTATGTCCGACTCTTTGTGACCCCATGAACTGCAGCACTCCAGGCCTCCCTGTCCATCACCAACCCCCAGAGTTCACCCAAACTCATGTCCGTTGTGTCGGTGACGCCATCCAATCATCTCATTCTCTGTCATCCCCTTCTCCTCCTGCCTTCAATCTTTCCCAGCATCAGGGTCTTTTCAAATGAGTCAGTTCTTCGCATTAGGTAATCAAAGTATTGGAGTTTCAGCTTCAACATCAGTCCGTCCAATGAATACCTAGGACTGATCTTTAGGATGGACTGGTTGGATCTCCTTGCAGTCCAAGGGACTCTCAAGAGTCTTCTCCAACACCACAGTTCAAAAGCATCAGTTCTTCAGCACTCAGCTTTCTTTATAGTCCAACTCTCACATCCATACATGACTACTGGAAAAACCATAGCTTTGATTAGATGGACTGTTGTTGGCAAAGTAATGTCTCTGCTTTTTAATATGCTGTCTAGGTTGGTCATATGTGAGGTGAGTGCAGTTGTGCAGTAGTTCGAGCATTCTTTGACATTGCTCTTCTTTGGAATTGGAATGAAAACTGAGCTTTTCCAGTCCTGTGGCCACTGCTGAGTTTTCAAATTTGCTGACATATCGAGTGCAGCACTAAACAGCATCATCTTTTAGGATGTGAGGTCTCCTCAGAACCTTACAAGCTTTTGAATTCTCTATTCTAATTCTTAAGGATAACTCTACTCCTTGGAAGGTTCAGGAAGTGAACAATGATCTTTGGAATCAAGAACTGTTGCGTTTAAACTCTATCACTTATCGTTCTGAAGAGCAGAGCTTCACATTCAGCCTTTTTAAACAAATAAAAAACACTTGTGTCCAGAACAGGGGTAGGTTCATGATAAAGTGAAAAGTGAAAGTAAAGTTGCTCAGTTCTGTCTCACTCTTTGTGACCCCATAGGCTGTAGCCCACCAGGCTCCTCTGCCCATGGGGATTCTCCAGGCAAGAATACTGGAGTAGGTTGCCATTTCCTTTTCCAGGGGATCTTCCCAACTCAGGGGTCAAACCCGGGTCTCCCACATTGTAGGCAGATTCTTTACCCTCTGAGCCACCAGGAAGCCAGGCTCATGATAAGCAGACTAGCAGTCATACTTTGTCTTTCTCTGATGCTTTGTCTTTCTCTGATGTTAACACTCATGCGTTCAGTCAACCAACATCACTTGAGAGATTACTATGGTTTATGCACCGTAAATTTACAGAATGGAGACAACATACACATGCTTTCAAAATGATGGTAGTCTGATGGAAAAAACAGAGTTAAATAAAAAAAAACTCTATGAGAGGGTGGGAAATACAAAGATGAATATAGTGGATAGTAGAGGGACAGACAGGACAAAGCTCAGAATTGTATAACCTGTTGTTTTGGAAGAGAAAGTAACGTGAGTGTCGTCATGTAGAGTTGCTGTACTCAGTTGCTCATTTGTGTCTGACTCTTTTCGACCCCATGAGCTGCAGCCAGGAGGCTCCCTCTCTTTGGGATTCTCTAGGCAAGAATACTGGAGCGGGTTGCCTCTGGGAAAGGAAGTGTTAGTAATTAAAATGCAAATATTTGGAAGAATCCTTCTGTGTGAAGAAAATTATTAAACATCTGATGGCCGTTCTAAGCATTAGAACTGATAAACATTGCAGTTGGTTCTCCATGGTAAAATTTTACTTTCTAATAAGTTAACTCGTTATCCATTTTCCCATCACATTTCTTTTCTATGCTACTTATTTCTTTTGCTTTGCTATGAAACGCAATTGGCTAATGTGAAGCTAATCTTATTTTCCATAAGGTTAAGACTTTTTTTTAGAACATTGGAATCCCTGGGAATGTTTCTTCTGAACTCTGTTTTAATCCATATATATTTACTCAGTGTTTATATTTCATGCTTCTTTTTCCTGAGTGAATATTATTTTAGATGCATACTCAGATTCTTGTGTGTATACATATATTTGTGTATATACAGAATATATATCTTTTTCCTTAAAAAGAGAAAACTAGAAAGGTTTTGTTTGGACAGGACTCGTTAATATAAACCCAATGCTCAATACATGATAGTGATGTCGAAAATGTTTTTCCTTTACAAATTCTACTAAAATGGCAAGACTTTCCTGGAACAACACTTAGTATTTATTTTTAAAACAAACCCCTGGGTTTACTTTGTAAAAACTCATGAATGTTTTTTTATTCACCCCATATCCTTTGCTCCATGCCAAAGGAAATATGATTAAGGCAACTCAGGAAGAGTCTTGGTATGCAGTAAGACACAATGGATATATCTCATGGGGGACTCAAAAAAAGAGAATGGGAATATCTATAGGGATACTCTTGGATAATGGGGCAAGTTACAACTCAAACTCTCTTCAAATGATAACTCAAGATTTAAAATACTTTCCCCTTCAGGCTGATAGCAATAACTTAAACTTACCTCCAAAACGTGTGTCAAAAACAAAACAAAATCAATTGCAGCAAAAATTAAGTCCTAAAAAGTTTATAAGACCCAGTGGCATTACCAAGGCTGGGACAGACAAAACACTGAAAAATAGGTCTATTTCCTGTGTGTTCACTTTTGTGGCTCAGATGGTTTAAAATGTAGTTTAAGGATTTCTCTTTCCTTGTCTTAATTATTGAC
The DNA here is from genome assembly GCA_917880005.1 of Nanger dama. Taxonomy (NCBI): domain Eukaryota; kingdom Metazoa; phylum Chordata; class Mammalia; order Artiodactyla; family Bovidae; genus Nanger; species Nanger dama. The sequence goes on from CAKJTW010000020.1 coordinate 20,206,562, forward strand.
AGAGTTTGAAATAAAATATGTTTATGATGAAACCAATGAGAATGGATTTCTATTGAAATCTGCTCCCTATCCACTCCCCAGACTTCTGAAGGCATCAGGATTTAGAACCTGCTTCTGTGGCAATGGCCTGATGTATTCTGCAGTTACATAAAGTAGATGAGGGTAGGAACGGAGAGCGTGGCCAAAAATGAGTATTTAGATTCAAGTTTTAAGGAGCACCAAAGACATGGACTAAATATCTTCTCCAAAATATGTTAAAACCATTTAAGTCACATAGGTCTCATTTCCGACCTTAGCAATGAATAGTTCTGAATTTCTTCGTGTCTAATGTAAATACACAGAGAATGCAAATCGAGTTACATTATGCAGGTGGCTATTTCAGCAACTCAGTTGATGTGAACCAGGCAATTTTAATAATGAATGAAATTCAGTAAAATACTCAACTAATAGAAATGGGCTTCCCTTATAGCTCAGTTGATAAAGAATCTGCCTGCAATGCAGGAGACCTGGGTTCGATTCCTGGATCCGGAAAATTCACTGGAGAAGGGATAGGCTACCCACTCCAGTATTCTTGGGCTTCCCTTGTGGCTCAGCTGGTAAAGAATCCGCCCGCAATGTGGGAGACTTGGGTTTAATCCCTGGGTTGAGAAGATCCCTGGAGAAGGGAAAAGCTACCCACTCCAGTACTCTGGCCTGGCGAACTCGAATTCAGACAGGACTGAGCAACTTTCACTTTCACTTTCAATAGGAAGGTAAAAAGATTAGATTGAAAAGTCCTTGCAGTTTAAATGTGACCTTGCCTCTTGAAATCAGATTTGTGAGAGAATTAGGCTTTCTCTGTAGTTTTGTTGTTGTTACTTTACAAGAAAATAAGTATTAACAATGTTGACTAACTCAAGGAAAGGACACACCTCTCTACGTGTATGTATATTTGTTTTAGGCAACCTGTAAAGTTTACACTTTCTCTGGAATGTCTGGGTTGCCCAGTAAGTTTTCAAAGTTTACTTTGGTTTTATATGTGTCTTTTGTATGTGCAGAGGTTCAACTTTGGTCATGGTTCTTGGTCATAAAAGCTCATCAACACTGGGTTTAGCTTCAGCATTTGTGATACCACATAGTGAATGCCTGATACAGTGTCATCTTTTGTCTATAGTTAAGCTATTATTAACAGTTATTTGCTTACAAAGGTTATCATCATATTCAACCAATTTCAGGAATGCAGACAAGCATATCATTTGAATTTATTTTCAGGAATGAAAACACATTACAAATGAATGAAACATTCTATATATACTTTGGAGTGGAAAATCATCTGAAATATCTTCTATGCTGAAAATCCATTAATCTGTTGAAATGTATAGATATCATTTCAGAGCGAAAATACTTTACTAATTAATAATGATAAAATTTTTTTGTATTCAAGAAGTGATGAATAACTTCAAGTAATTAAAGAAAATAGCATCTGTATCATTAAGCTACTTTAAAAAATGTCTTAATTCTATTTACTTATAGTTAAGACACCAATTGCCTTTAGGAAAACGTCTTACTTGTTAACTTTTTACATCTTGTAAAAATGAATTATAAGCAGAATGTACAAGCAAAACATATTTGGTTCTTACTAATTAAGCCTCAAAACAATAGATTCTAAGAAAGTGTTTTAAGAAAATAATTCCCCTCTGGACCTCAATCTGTGGAGGATAAATATCTGGACAAGTGTTTGTCAAAATTATTGCTTATAACCACACAGCATTTTTAGCAGTAGACTTGAGATAAAAACTTGAGATTCACCTATACTGTGTATCTTAGCTACAAAGTTTCCAAAAAAAAAAAAAAAAGAAAGGCCTTCCAAAATTATATTCTGCTTTGCACAAAATCATTAGTAATATTATTAAAATTGTTATATTTATACCTTACATATGGAACATACAGAAGGAATTTACTTTTCTTTAAAAAAAATTCAACAAGAGAGTGAAATAATGACTAATTTCATGCTTCTACCTTATTCATTGCTTAGGGATATCTGGGTTTTAAAAAGTTTATATTACACTGAGTATAACTGTAAATATATTTCCAGAATGAAAAACTTTATAGGAAGTATCATGAATTTGTTACTGACAATGTAATAAGCATGTAGATTGTGTGTTTGTGTTTATATTGTATTTAACTCTGTAATTCATTTTGAGTTTGTATTTGTGTATGATATAAGGATCCAATATTATTCTTTTGCATGTGGCTATCCAATTATCCAAGCTTTAATAATTGAACATATTCCATCCTCATTAAATTGTTGCTGCACCCATGTAAAAAATCTGTTGACAATAAGTGTGAATAGTAAAATCTAACAAAATAGAATTATTTCTTTACTTTCAGTCCTACACCTATTACATATATAGAAATGTATATGTACGCATGTGTATATATATATATATATGTCTATCTTTTATGTCAGTACCATACTCTCTTGCTTACTGTGACTTTGTAGTAAGTTTAAAATTAGGAAAGCTGAGTGTTCCAAATATGATTTCTCCAAGATTGTTTTGTTTGTTCTAGGTTCCTTATATTTCCATATGAGTTTGAAAATTAGCTTGTCAGTTTTTGTGAAAAATAGTTATTATTTTGATAGGTATTGTGTTGAATCTGTAGATCAATGAAGGTGTATTGTCACTTTAAAACTATTAAGTCTTCCACTTTATGAAAATGTTATTTTCCTATTTACTTAGATCTTCTTTTTTCAACAGTTTTATGGTTCTCAGTGTGCAATTCTTACACTTCTTTTATTAAAGTTATTTCTGAGGGAGAGGATGGAATGATTTGGGAGAATGGTATTGAAACGTGTATACTATCATGTAAGAGATGAAGTGCCAGTCTATGTTCGATACAGGATACAGGATGCTTGGGGCTGGTGCACAGGGATGATCCAGAGAGATGATATGCAGTGGGAGGTGGGAGGGGGTTCAGGATTGGGAGCTCATATACACCCGTGGCAGATTCATGTCAATGTATGGCAAAACCAATATGGTATTGTAAAGTAAAATAAAGTAAAAATAAAATTTTAAAATAAAATAAAATAAATTATTTTGTTATTTTTGATGCTATTGCAAATGGAATTCTTTAAAAACTTATGTCTGGGTTATGCAATGTGAATGTATAAAAGTGCAATTGATTTTTCTATATTGATCCTGCAACTTACCTGAACTCTTTCATTAGTTCTAATAGTGTTTTTGTATGTCTGTGTGTATGTACATGTGTGTTTACAGAATCTTTAAGATTTTCTTCATAGAAGATTATATCATCAGGGAATAAAGATAGTTTTACTTATTTCCATGCAATATGGATGTCTTTTATTACTTTTAATTGCCTAATAACCTGAATCTTTCTTTCTTTCTTTTTCTTTTTGTCTACATTATGTTTGCCCCAACTAGTATTGCTGCCTCAGGAAGTAATGATGTTAAGTAATTACTCAAATAATTATACACATTTTACTTATTTTTTTTTTTTTAATTAATACCCTAGAGAAAGTGCAGTTTATGCTGAGGGTGCACTTACATAAGTCAAATGAAGAGAAGCACTGTGAATGGGACTTTTAGGGAGCTATCCAACAGGTAATCTCACACGCTAGTAATGCTCAAAATTCTCCAAGCCAAGCTTCAACAGTACGTGAACCGTGAACTTCCAGATATTAAAGATGGATTTAGAAAAGGTAGAGGAACCAGAGATCAAATTGCCAACATCCACTGGATCATGGAAAAAGCAAGAGAGTTCCAGAAAAACATCTACTTCTGCTTTATTGACTACGTCAAAACCTTTGACTGTGTTGATCACAACAAACTGGGAAAATTCTTAAAGAGATGGGAATACCAGACCACTTGACCTGCTTCCTGAGAAATCTGTATGCAGGTCAGGAAACAAAGTTAGAACTGGACATGGAACAGTAGACTGGTTCCAAATCGGAAAAAGAGTATGTCAAGGCTGTATATTGTCACCTTGCTTATTTAACTTATATGCAGAGTACATCATGAGTAAAGCTGCACTGGATGAAGCACAAGCTGGAATGAAGATTACTGGGAGAAATATCAATAACCTCAGATATGCAGGTGACACCACCCTTGTGGCAGAAAGTGAGGAAGAACTAAAGCCTCTTGAAGAAAGTGAAAGAGGAGGGAAAAGCTGGCTTAAAACTCAACGTTCAGAAAACTAAGATTGTGGCATCTGGTCCCATGCTTCATGACAAATAGATGGGGAAGCAATGGAAAGAGTGAGAGATTTTATTTTATTTTTTTTGAGGCAGGGGGCTCCAAAATCACTGCAGATGGTGACTGCAGCCATGAAATTAAAAGACGCTTGCTCCTTGGAAGAAATGTTATAACCAACCTAGACGGCATATTAAAAAGCAGAGACATTACTTTGCCAACAACGGTCCATCTAGTCAAAGCTATGGCGTTTCCAGTAGTCATGTATGGATGTGAGAGTTGGACTATAAAGAAGACTGAGTGCTGAAGAATTGATGCTTTTGAACTGTGGTGTTGGAGAAGACTCTTGAGAGTCTTTTGGACTGCAAGGACATCCAACCATCCATCCTAAAGGAAATGAGTCTTGAATATTCATTGGAAGGACTGATGTTGAAGCTGAAATTCCAATATTTTGGCCATGTGATGTGAAGAACTGACTCATTTGAAAAGACCCTGATGCTGGGAAAGATTAAAGGCAGGAGGAGAAGGGGATGACAGAGGATGAGATGGTTGGATGGCATCACCGACTCAATGGATATGAGTTTGATTAAACTTTGGGGGTTGGTGATGGACAGTGAGGCCTGGAGTGCTGCAGTCCATGGGTTCGCAAAGAGTAGGACATGACTGAGTGACTGAACTGACTGACTGATCCAACAGGTCAAATACTTAAAGGTTCTCTGGTGATGCAGTTTTGGAGAAGACTCCAAACCTGTTCCGCACCCTTCCCGTCACTGACTGTTTATCTGCTGTTTTTCAGCTGCCATATTTATGTTGCTTGTTGATTCCTAAGGTTATCATGGAACTGGGGTAAAAAATGGAATAGAGCAAGTCATAGTGTCATAAACGCACTGCTGTTCTTACCAAGTTTCAACTCTTTTTCTTGTTAAATAATCTCTAGATTATTGGAAATATTTTGGTTAGTTTCTAGATTTCTGAAAAGGTTAATTTGAATGGTTCATCTGCTGTTTTTATTGTTTATGTGAGAAACTCAATTTTTGAAGTTCTTTAATCTGCTCTTACAGAATAGCTTATATTTGAGAACTATTATATTAAATCTAGTTCTAAAAATAATCAAAAGCACTTTCAACATTATTGGTTCAAAATTAGGAAAGGAGTATGTCAAGTCTATATATTGTCATTCTACTTATTTAAATTCTATGCAGAGTACATTACATAAAATGTCAGGCAGAATCACAAACTGGAATCAAGCTTGCTGGGAGAAATAGCAACAGCCTCAGATATGCAGATTATACCACTTTAATGGTGAAGAAGAACTAAAGAGCTTCTTTTTTAATACAAATTTATGTATTTTAATTGGTGGCTAATTACTTTACAATATTGTTTTTGTTTTGCCATACGTTGACATGAATCTGCCATGGGTGTACATGTGTTCCCCACCCTGAACCCTGCTTCCACCTCCCTCCCCATCCCATCCCTCTGGGTCATCCCAGTGCACCAGCCCCGAACATCCTATATCATGCATTGAACCTGGATTGGTGATTCATTTCACATATGATATTATACGTTTCAATGCCATTCTCCCCAAATCATCCCACCCTCGCTCTCTCCCACTAAGTCCAAAAGACTGTCCTATACATTTGTGTCTCTTTTGCTGTCTCGTATACAGGGTTATCATTATCATCTTTCTAAATTCCATATATATGCATTACTATATTGGTGTTTTTCTTTCTGGCTCACTTCACTCTATATAATAGGTTTCAGTTTCATCCACCTCATTAGAACTGATTCAAATGTATTCTTTTAATGACTTAGTAATACTCTATTGTGTATATGTACCACAGCTTTCTTACCCATTCGTCTGCTAATGGACATTTAGGTTGCTTCCATGTCCTAGCTACTGTAAACGGTGCTGTGATGAACACTGGGGTACCCGTGTCTCTTTAAATTCTGGTTTCCTCGGTGTGTATGCCCAGCAGTGGGATTACTGGGTGTATGGCAGTTCTATTTTCAGTTTTTAAGGAATCTCCACACTTTTTTCCATAGTGGCTGTACTAATTTTCATTCCCACCAACAGTGTAAGAGGATTCACTTTTCTCCACACCCTCTTCAGCATTAATTGCTTGTAGAATTTTGGATAGCAGCCATTCTGACTGGTGTGAGATGGTACCTCATCGTGATTTGATTTGCATTTCTCTGATAATTAGTGATGTTGAGCATATTTTCATGTGTTTGTTAGCCATCTGTATGTCTTCTTTGGAGAAATGTCTGTTTAGTTCTTTCACTCATTTTTTGATTGGGTCATTTATTTTTCTGGAATTGAGCTGCAGGAGTTGCTTGTATATTTTGAGATTAATTCTTTGTCAGTTGCTTCATTTGCTATTATTTTCTCCTATTCTGAAGGCTGTCTTTTCACCTTGCTTATAGTTTCCTTTGTTGTGCAGAAGCTTTTAATCTTAATTAGGTCTCATTTGTTTATTTTTGCTTTTATTTCCAGTATTCTGAGAAGTGGGTCATAGAGGATCCTGCTGTGATTTATGTTGGAGAGTGTTTTGCCTATGTTCTCTTCTAGGAGTTTTAAAGTTTCTGGTCTTACATTTAGATTTTTAATCCATTTTGAGTTTATTTCTGTGTATGGTGTTAGAAAGTGTTCTAGTTTCATTCTTTTACAAGTGGTTGACCAGTTTTCCCAGCACCACTTGCTAAAGAGATTGTCTTTTCTCCATTGTATATTCTTGCTTCTTTTTGTCAAAGATAAATTGTCCATAGGTGTGTGGATTTATCTCTGGGCTTTCTATTTTGTACCTTTGATCTATATTTCTGTCTTTGTGCCAGTATCATACTGTCTTGATGACTGTGGCTTTGTAGCAGAGCCTGAAGTCAAGCAGGTTGACTCTTGATGAGGGTGAAAGAGAAGAGTGAAAAAGCTGGCTTGAAACTCAACATTAACAAAACTAAGATCATGGCATCTGGTTCCGTCACTTCACGGCAATGAAAGAATCAATTTTTAGGAAGGTTGATAATAAGTTCAGGGTCCCCAAGGAGGAGAAAGGGGTCTGGGGCTCTAGAGGAGGATATAGGGGTCTGGAATTCTCAAAGAGGAAAAAGGACCTATGTCTTTTTTTTTTATTTTCTCTCTCTCTACATTCCTCAGTCATAGTCACATAAAACTTTTTTTTCTTAAAGCCTGGAGGTGTTGATTACACAACACAACTCAGCTTAAACTGTACTAAAGATTATATGACAACAATGTATCCTGCTTGAGGACAGTTTCTTCTTGAAAATCTTCTGACTAACCCCATTATCATAAAATGTAAATTGTGGGAGTGAGTCTAGTAAGTCTCTAGTAAGATCTTTACAAATTTGAGACATTCTTTTGATTTATTGTAATAACCAATTGAAAAAGTATATAACTCCCTTTTCTGTAACTAACAAGGGGGGAATTCTCCACCCCCCTTCTGATGTCTATGTCAGAAGCTTCCTGTCCCTTTTCATACTTTAATAAAACTCTGCTATATAAAAGCTCTTGTGTGATCAAGCCTGTTGCCTGGTCCCTAAACTCAGTCTTCTTTGGAGATCACAAATGAAACATTGTTCACAGTAAGCTATCAGCAAACAAAAGGGGAAAAAGTGGAAGCAGGGACAGATTTTATTTTCTTGATGTGATGAGTCAACTCATAAGAAAAACTGATGCTGGGAAAGACTGAGGGCAAGAAAATTAGGTGGTGACAGAGGATGAGACAGTTAGATAGCATCACTGACTCAAGGAACATGAGTTTGAGCAAACTCTAGGAGACAGTGAAGGATAGGGAAGCCTGGCGTGCTGCAGTACATAGGGTCAAAAAGAGTCGGATGCAACTTAGCAAATGAACAACAAATAAGACATGTAATAAAACTCTCCAGTGGGAAATTGGAAACTGACCCAGCTGTTGAAGAAAGATTAAAAATTATACCAACATTTGAATTATATCCCCTTTGAATGCAGAGTTTCAAAGAACAGCAAGGAGAGATAAGAAAGCCTTTCTCAGTGATCAGTGCAAAAAAAAAAAAAATAGAGGAAAGCAATAGAATGGACTAGAGATCTCTTCAAGAAAATTAGAGATACCAAGGGAACATTTCATGCAAAGATGGGCTCAATAAAGGACAGAAATGGTATGGACCTAACAGAAGCAGAAGATACTAAGAAGAGGTGACTAGAATACACAGCAGAACTATGCAAAAAGATTTTCATGACCCAGATAATCATGATGGTGTGATCACTAACCTAGAAGCAGACATCCTGGAATGTGAAATCAAGTGAGCCTTAAAAATCATCACTGTGAACAAAGCTAGTGGAGGTTATGGAATTCCAGTTGAACTATTTCAAATCCTAAAAGATGTGCTGTGCAAGTGTTGCACTCAATATTCCAGCAAATTTGGAAAACTCAGCAGTGGCCACAGGACTGGAAAAGATCAGTTTTCATTCCAGTTCCAAAAAATGCTCAAACTATCGCACAATTGCACTCATCTCACATGCTAGCAAAGTAATGCTCAAAATTCTCCAAGTCAGGCTTCAGCAATACATGAACCGTGAACTTCCAGATGTTTAAGCTGGTTTTAGAAAAGGCAGAGAAACCAGAGATCAAATTGCCAATATCTGCTGGATCATGGAAAAAGCAAGAGAGTTCCAGAAAAAACATCTATTCCTGCTTTATTGACTATGCCAAAGTCTTTGAAAGTGTGAATCACAATAAACTGTGGATAATTCTGAAAGAGATGGGAATACCAAGACCACCTGATCTGCCTCTTGAAAAACCTGTATGCAGGTCAGGAAGCAACAGTTAGAACTGGACATGGAACAACAGACTGGTTCCAAATAGGAAAAAGAGTATGTCAAGTCTGTATATTGTCACTGAGCTTATTTAACTTGTATGCAGAGTACATAATGAGAAACACTATGCTGGATGAAGCACAAGCTGGAATCAAGATTGCCAGGAGAAATATCAGTAACCTCAGGTATGCAGATGACATCACCCCTATGGCAGAAAGTGAAGAGGAACTAAAGAGCCTCTTGATGAAAGTGAAAGAGGAGAGTGAAAAAGTTGGCTTAAAGCTCAACATTCAGAAAACAAAGATCATGGCATTTGGACCCATCACTTCATGGCAAACAGATGGAGAAACGATGGAGACAGCATCAGACTTCATTTTGGGGGCTCCAAAATCACTGCAGATGGTGATTGCAGCCATGAAATTAAAAGACATTTACTCCTTGAAAGGAAAGTTATGACCAACCTAGATAGCATATTCAAAAGCAGAGACATTACTTTTCCAACAAAGGTCCATCTAGTCAAGGCTATGGTTTTTCCAGTCGTCATGTATGGATATGAGAGTTGGACTATAAAGAAAGCTGAGCACCGAAAATTTAATGCTTTTGAAAGTCTCTGATGCTGGGAGGGATTAAGGGCAGGAGGAGAAGGGGACGACAGAAGATGAGATGGCTGGATGGCATCACCGACTCAATGGACGTGGGTTTGGATGAACTCCAGGAGTTGGTGATGGACAGGGAGGCCTGGCGTGCTGCAATTCATGGGGTCGCAAAGAGTCAGACAGGACTGAGCAACTGAACTGAACTGAACAGTGGTGTTGGAGAAGACTCTTGAGAGTCCCTTGGACTGCAAGAAGAGCCAACCCATCCATCCTAAAGGAAATCAGTCTTGAATATTCATTGGAAGGACTGATGTTGAAGCTGAAGCTCCAATATTTTGGCTATCTGATGTGAAGAGCTGACTCATTTGAAAAGACCCTGATGCTGGGAAAGATTGAAGGCAGGAGGAGAAGGGGATGACAGAGGATGAGATGGTTGGATGGCATCACTGACTCAATGGACATGAGTTTGAGTAAACCCTGGGAGTTGGTGATGGGCAAGGAGGCCTGGAGTGCTACAGTCCATGGGGTCGCAAAGAGTGGGACATGACTGAGTGATTGAACTGAACTGAACTGACCAGCATTGGAATCATTCTTACAAATGTGAACTGAAGTTTTCCTTTCCCCTTTAACAAGCCTTTCTAGCCCATGGGTCAGAAAACTAGACTTGTGGGTCAAATCTTTCCCACTGTTTTTTGTATCAGCATAAATAAAGTTTTATTTAGACACAACCACACCCAGTTATTTTTATATCATCTATGGATGGTTTCCCACCGTAATGGTAGGTTTGGGTAGTGTACAATCTGTCATGTGCTTAGTTGATCAGTGGTGTCCAACTCTTTGTGACCCCATGGACTACAGCCTGCTAGGCTCCTGTGTCCATGGGATTTTTTTTTTTTTTTTTTTTTGCAGGTCTTCAATATTTATTGAATAAATGTATTAAAGGAAGGATTGCATGGAAGCAGTGGGTTAAGACATGCATTAAAAAGACTCCAGCGGGATTTTCCAGGCAAGAGTACTGGAGTGAGTTGCCATGCCCTTCTCCAGGGGATCTTCTGAATCCAGGGTTCAATCTCAGGTCTCCTGCATTGCAGGCAGATTTGTTACTCTCTGAGCCACGAGGGAAGCCCTACAAAGGTAAAAATATTTACTATCTGGCTCTTCAGGGAAAGTTTTGCTGACCACTGTTCTACACTGTTGTGTTTATGCTGTCATGTTTGACTCTTCAGGTCCTTTCCTGACAATTTTTCCCCATCCAAGCCATTTGTGGAAGTGCACAAAAATCAGCCTCGTTTTCCAAAGTCTTGACATCTTTTTTTGCTGCTGCTCTGAAATTTGCCTTACCACATTTCTGTTTACCCAAGTAACCAGTCAGAGAATGAGTTAATGCTACATTTGTGGTACCAAATGTAATTATAGACCCAAGAAAGAACAACAAAAAAATTCACATAGGAAAGATCTGGAACATTCTCTCAGTTTTGAGGAGGGCTGTACAGCACAGCTGGGGCATTGACAGAATTTCAGAGCTGACAAGGGAATTGTGTGAGCAAAGACAAGGAGACTGCAGGAGACAAGGTGGATACTTAGAACAGCTGAGAACCAATCTGCAAGGTTAGGTCAAAGCAATAGGATATGAACATTACTTTTTCATATTGTTTTGTGATTCTAATTCTGTAACTGCTGAAATGTCTGGGACATATTGTGCATATATTATACAGAACAAGAAGGAAAAGGCAGAGTCAGCAAAAGGTATCCAAGATAACCTGCTGTGACAAGCAAAACAGATGAGAGGCTTGTATGACAAAAATAGAGTCTACAGCCCAGAGCCTATTCCTGATGTTGACAGAGGCCGAGGAGATGTGCATCACATGGGCATTTATCAAGGTGATGTCAAATGATGATGGGAATTCAATCTAGGATTGTGATACTCAAAGGAGAAAGAAAGACTTTTGAACATAGTTGCTGTTTAGTCACTAAGTCATGTCCTGCTCTTTTGCTATCCCAGGGGACTGTAGCCTGGGATTTTCTAGGCAAGAATACTACAGTGGGTTGCCATTTCTTTCTGCAGGGGATCCTCCTGACCCAAGGATCAAACCCATGTCTCCTGCTTGGCAGGCAGATTCTTTACCACTGAGTCACCTGGGAAGCCCTTGTAATATAGAGATCATCACAAAAAGAAAATCTATAATTAAAAGTTTATCACAGTGGACTGTCTTAAATATGTCAAAACTTTAAAAACTACCATAAAAGAGGATGTTTGGGAGTAATATGTCAACATTTTTAAAGGAATTTGAAGTAAAATTATTTTCCAGTTTCATCAGACTACAACACGTAAGTAATGATTTCATTAACTCTACAGTTTACTGGAAAAATCTAGTCATATGATTTTAAAAAGCATTGCAAGTTGTGCATTAATATTTAATTCCTTTATATTTGTGTGGTTATCTTATACCGTTTCCACATGTGGTGGCTATGAATCTCAACCCATAAACTTGAGTGCTTGTGAAATAGTCCATTATTTTCTGTAACTCAATTTTCTTTCTAATTACAAGTCCTTTTCCATTCAGTCATTCAGTTTTTCTTCCATCCCCAAAGCAATTCCGTGGTTCCAGTATCTTGACTCAGTGCCGAGGCACTGTAGGAGGGGACACTTTCCATTCCCAAATCATCCCTCTTCACTAACATCTCTCATTCTTGACTACAGTGTGGCCTCAGGACCGTAAACGCTCTCCAGCTTCCATAGCTTGATTGGGACCCAGGTACTCTGAAAGACTGCCTTTGGGTCTTCTTACTAGAATCACCACGTAGCCCGTTCTCTTCAGAATTCTGTCTCTCCCTCTGCAGAGGCATTTCTTGGGAAGCAGAAGATAAACTCTACTGTGTCAGAACTCACAGTCCTCTTTTTCGCACTTCATTTATGTCAAGGTAATCTGTTTTATGAGCCTGGAATAGGAATGACTCCTCAAAACGCTCTGCCTAGCTCCATCCCTGTCCTTTCCTGTGGGAAATCAGTTGCTCGGTGGCATGAGTCAGACGCTTTTGAGCTGGAGAGGAATTTAGTTAGCTTAACAGGCATAATTTACAAAGCTGACACCAAGGAAACAGCCCATAGACTTGCAGGATTCATTAAAGACAAGAGAATTCAACAAATAAATAAATACATTCAGAACTAGGATAATCAGAGTTATCCTTTTTGGATTAAAAAAAAGGTACAATTTCAGGTATCGGTGTTTACTTATAGATGAACATAGATATATGTACATGTGAGTTTGTGTACCCAGACATATACTTTTTAATTGCCCTCCAAGAAGTCTTAAAAGCAGTGGCATCCTGAAAGTAACGAGTACACATCTGGTTCCCAGACTATAGTTTCTAAATCCATTCTCCAATTTAAAAAACAACAATATCGAGAGAAATAACAACAGTTTCTTGGGAGGATGGGTGACTCCAGGGCTTGGGCTAAGAAACTATAAGATGAACGTAGAACATTCTGTCATGACAGAAAAAGAGAGAGCTTATTCAAAGGTTGATTGGGACATTGAAAAATAAAAAAAGAACAACAACAGATGTTGACCTGAAGGTGCCCTACTGACTAAATAAATAAAAATAATAATTTGTTAGAGGGAAATAGAAGTGGATGAAAAAATCTCTGCCTTATAGTAGAATGTCAACTGACAAATATAGAAGGAATAGTGGAATTGGAAAAGTCACCATTTGGCAATCGTCATCATAATAACTGACTCAGAAAAGATTCCTCAGTGGATGCTAAAATTAGTAGATTAAGAATTGATTAGGAACAGGTATTGACATGGTCTCAATGTATCTTCTTACTTTTTATTTACTTTGTTGTGTATGTGTTAGTCACTCAGTTATGTCAGACTCTATGATCCTATGGACTGTAGCCCGTCATGGAGTTCTCCAGGCAAGAATACTGGAGGGTTTGCCATTTCCTCCTCCAGGGGATCTTCCTGACCCAGGGATAGAACTTGGGTCTCCTGCATTGCAGGCAGATTCTTTACCAACTGAACCACCAGGGAAGCCATTTTACTTGTTAATGTTGCAAGAAACATTATTAGTTGTTTCTTTATTATTAGTTATTATTATTATTATGGTTAATAATAATAGTTGTTATTATTAGATATTAGTTATAATAATAATTAATATTATTAGTTAATGTTGCAAGAAACACAACAAGATGCAAAAAATTATTAACTTTAAAAAGTAGAAATCTGGCAGACACCATTTTAAACAAGTGGCAAAATTTAACATCACCAATTAGGGGACAAATCCTTTGCCCCTAATGGGACAGGCTGAGAAGAACACTGCACTACCTCTGTGATATTCCTGCCCAAAAATGCACAACTGGAAGCAAGTTATATGAGAACACCGAACACCTATATATTAAAGAAAAAAATTTAAGGCTATATGAAAAACTAAGTTAAAAGAATCTAAAACATATGCTGTCTGAATGCAATATGTGATTCTGGATTAGTTTATGGGCCAGTAGAGAAATGAAGAAAAGGAAAAAAAGTTGCTTTATTATACAAAGAACTTAAAAAAAAATTTGAATGTCTGAGGATTGTACTATAGTACTAGTAAAGAACCCACCTGCAATGCAGGAGACCCTAGTTCAGTTTTTGGGTTGGGAAGTTCCCCTAGAAAAGCGATAAGATACCCATTTCAATATTCGAAAGAGATGGGAATACCAGACCACCTAACCTGCCTCTTGAGAAATCTGTATGTAGGCCAGGAAGCAACAGTTAGAACTGGACATGGAACAACAGACTGGTTCCAATTAGGAAAAGGAGTACGTCAGGGCTGTATATTGTCAACCTATTGATTTAACTTATATGCAGAGTACATGATGAGAAACACTGGACTGGAAGAAACACAAGCTGGAATCAAGATTGCCGGGAGAAATATCAATAACCTCAGATATGCAGATGACACCACCCTTATGACAGAAAGTGAAGAGCAACTAAAAAGCCTCTTGATGAAAGTGAAAATGGAGAGTGAAAAGTTGACTTGAAGCTCAACATTCAGAAAACAAAGATCATAGCATCCGGTTCCATCACTCCATGGGAAATAGATCTATGAGAAACAGTGGAAACAGTGTCAGACTTTATTTTTGGGGGCTCGAAATCAGTGCAAATGGTGATTGCAGCCATTAAATTAAAAGACGCTTACTCCTTGGAAGAAAAGTTATGACCAACCTAGACAGCGTATTCAAAAGCAGAGACATTGATGACTAAGGTCCGTCTAGTCAAGGCTATGGTTTTTCCAGTGGTCATGTATGGATGTGAGAGTTGGACTGTGAAGAAGGCTGAGAGGTGAAGAATTGCTGCTTTTGAACTGTGGTGTTGGAAAAAACTCTTGAGAGTCCCTTGGACTGTCAGGAGATCCAACCAGTCCATTCTGAAGGAGATCAGCCCTGGGATTTCTCTGGAAGGAATGATGCTAAAGCTGAAACTCCAGTACTTTGGCCACTTTAGGCGAAGAGTTGACTCACTGGAAAAGACCCTGATGCTGGGAAGGATTAGGGTACGAGGAGAAGGGGATGACCGAGGATGAGATGGCTGGATGGCATCACTAACTCGATGGACATGAGTCTGAGTGAACTCCGGGAGTTGGTGATGGACAGGGAGGCCTGGCATGCTGCCATTCATGGGGGGCAAAGAATCGGACACTGAGCGACTGAACCGAACTGAACTGAGGCTTCCCTGGTGGCTCAGACAGTAAAGAATCTAACTGCAATGTGAGAGTCCTGAGTTCGATCCCTGGGTTGGGAAGATTCCCTGGAGGAGAACACAGCAACCTACTCCAGTATTCTTACTTGAAGAATTCCCATGGACAGAAGAGCCTGGTGGGCTACAGTACATAGGATCGTAAACAGTCAGACATGACTGAATGACTAAGCACAGCACAGCACATTGTATTCATATTAATTTATTTACTGAGTATACTAGAGTGATAGAGAATACCCTTCCTTTTAGAAAACATATTGAAATATTTGGGAATTTAGGGCATGGTACTTTCAACATCCAAGTACAAACTGTGAAATAAGTGTGGAGGTTTATAACAGGGTTCTATAGAGAAATAAAACCAGTAGCATACATAGAAATAAATAAAAGAAGGCATTTGGCTGCTGGTTCACATGATTATGGAGGCTGAGATATGTCATGATGTGCCATCTGAAAGCTGGAGAAACAGGAAAGCCAGTGACAGACTTCAGTTCAAGTCTGAAGAACCAAGAACAAGTGAAAGTGAAGTCACTCAGCCGTGTCCAACTCTTTGGGACCCCAAGGACGATAGCCTACCAGGCTTCTCCTTCCATGGGATTTCCAGGCAGGAGTACTGGACTGGGTTGCCATTTCCTTCCCAGGGGATCTTCCTGACCCAGGGGCTGAACTCCAGTCTCCTGCATTGTAGGCAGACACTTTACCATCTGAGCCACCAGGGAAGTCCCCAGCTCGAGAGCTCAGATGTTGAAGCACAAGAAGAAATGGGTGTCCCCGCTCAAGGAGAGAGACACAGAGAGAAAGAGTTCGCCCTTCTCCTCCTCTTTGTTCTCCTTGGGCCCTCAGTAGTAGATGATGCCCACCACCTTGGTGAGGGTGGATCTTCTCCCAGTCTACCAACTCAAATGCTAAAGTCTTCCAGAAACACCCTAATAGACACATCTGGAAATAACGATTTACCAAATATCTCAGTATCCCTTGGTCCAGTCAAGTTAACATATATGGTTAACCATCACAATGTGGTACTGGAATTCTTTGTAATATTCTCAAGACGCTTCTGAAAATTTTAAATTATTTCAAAACTAAAAGTTAATCCGAAAATAATGCTGTTGCGGTGTCTTGAAACTCAATCTCTCTTTACCTCCTCACTGCTCTTCTCAATTTTTCCCTAGGGGCTAGCAAGTTTGTAAAATAAATGCCAGAAAACCAGGTAGAAAACCCTTACTTTCTACTCTTTCACATAACTCTTTTTCAAGTGAAAAGTGAAAGCAAAAATTCAGATGCAAACTTGTCACAGGATACATGTTATCACATGAGAATACTTTCCATTCTCTTAGCCATTAAATAAATCAAGTATATACGTGTAAAATCTATAAAAGTGTCAATTACTTAGTTATAATTTTCCGCAGTAAGTTGTTCCAATTATCCTTAGGAAGCAGAGGTACAATGAAAAAGTAACCTGGAAAACTGTTGAATGAGCAAGTGTTAAGTCAATACTGTAGTTCCTTGCTGGCTGCAGAAGATTGAGTCCAGGATCCCCCTATGGATAACAAAATCCATGGATGCTCAGGTTTCTTACACAAAATGACATAGTATTTGCATGTAACCTATGCACATCCTCCAAGAAACTTTAAATTACCTCTACTGCTGCTGCTGCTAAGTCGCTTCAGTCATATCTGACTCTGTGTGACCCCATAGACAGCAGCCCACTAGGCTCCCCCATCCCTGGGATTCTCAAGGCAAGAACACTGGAGTGGGTTGCCATTGCCTTCTCCAAATTACCTCTAGAATAATTATAATACCTAATAAAATGTAACAAAGCTAGTGGAGGAGATGGAATTCCAGTGGAGCTGTTTTAAATCCTGAAAGATGATGCTGTGAAAGTGCTGCACTCAATATGCCAGCAAATTTGGAAAAGTCAGCAGTGGCCACAGGACTGGAAAAGGTCAGCTTTCATTTCAATTCCAAAGAAAGGCAATGCCAAAGAATGCTCAAACTACAGCACAATTGCACTCATCTCACATATTAGTAAAGTAATGCTCAAAATTCTCCAAGCTAGGCTTCAGCAATACATGAACCATGAACTCCCTGATGTTCAAGCTGGTTTTAGAAAAGGCAGAGGAACCAGAGATCAAATTGCCAACATTGCTGGTCATGGAAAAAGCAAGAGAATTCCAGAAAGTCATCTATTTCTTTTTTATTGACTATGGCAAAGCCTTTGACTGTGTGGATCACAATAAAGTGTGGAAAATTCTGAAAGAGATGGAAAATACCAGACCACCTAACCTGCCTCTTGAGAAATCTGTATGCAGGTTAGGAAGCCACAGTGAGAACTGGACATAGAACAAATGACTGGTTCCAAATAGGAAAAGGAGTACATCAAGGCTGTATATTGTCACCCTACTTATTTAACTTATATGCAGTGTACATGATGAGAAACGCTGGACTGGAAGAAACACAAGCTGGAATCAAGATTGCCGGGAGAAATATCAATAACCTCAGATATGCAGATGACACCACCCTTATGACAGAAAGTGAAGAGGAGCTAAAAAGCCTCTTGATGAAAGTGAAAGTGGAGAGTGAAAAGTTGGCTTAAAGCTCAACATTCAGAAAACGAAGATCATAGCATCCGGTTCCATCACTTCATGGGAAATAGATGGGGAAACAGTGTCAGACTTTATTTTGGGGGCTCCAAAATCACTTCAGATGGTGACTGCAGCCATGAAATTAGAAGATACTTACTCCTTGGAAGAAAAGTTATGACCAACCTAGATAGTATATTCAAAAGCAGAGACATTATTTTGCTGACTAAGGTCCATCTAGTCAAGGCTGTGGTTTTTCCTGTGATCATGTATGGATGTGAGAGTTGGACTGTGAAGAAGGCTGAGCGCCGAAGAATTGCTGCTTTTGAACTGTGGTGTTGGAGAAGCCTCTTGAGAGCCCCTTGGACTACAAGGAGATCCAACCAGTCCATTCTGAAGGAGATCAACCCTGGATTTCTTTGGAAGGAATGATGCTAAAGCTGAAACTCCAGTACTCTGGCCACTTTATGTGAAGAATTGACTCAATGGAAAAGACTCTGATGTGGGGAGGGATTGAGGTAGGAAGAGAACGGGACGACAGAGGATGAGATGGCTGGATGGCATCACTGACTCGATGGACATGAGTTTGAGTGAACTCTGGGACATGGCGATGGACAGGGAGGCCTAGCGTGCTGCGATTCATGGGGTCGCAAAGAGTCAGACATGACTGAGCGACTGAACTGAACTGAACTGATGCAAGTAGTCATTAACATAGTATAAATGCTATGTAAGCAGTTGCAACAAATTCAAGTTTTGCATTTTGAAATTTTTTCCCAAATATTTTCCATTCACACTTGAGTGAATTCAAACATGAAGTATCCTACGAATGTGTGTGTTCAGTCGCTCAATCATGTCTGACTCTTTGCAACCCCTGGACTGCAGCCCACCAGGCTCTTCTGTCCATGGAATTTTCCAGGCAAGAATATTAGAGTGGGTTGCCATTTCCTTCTTCAGAGGATCTTCCTAACTCAGGGATCAATCCCAGGCCTCCTGTGTCTTCTGCATTGCAGGTGGATTCTTTACCCGCTGAGCCATGGAGGAAGCTAATGGATTTAACTAAATATGAAGCCAAAGTCACATAGTAACAATACAGAATAAACTTAAGGGTAAAAAAATCAGAATTTGCCTCAAAATTAGCTTTATAATTTTATCATTAACACTTTACTAGTCAGAGTTCTAGATTTTAACAAGATCATGCAAGAACAATTATTTTTCAGCATGCTAAACAGCCAGATTGCTCCTATGGGCACAGTAATATGCACCAGGAAACTAAACATATACCTGCTTTAAACTGAAATTACTGAAGAAGCAAGATAGCAGTATATCTTACTGCTACTAACGAAGTCACTTCAGGTTATTCAGGAATGTGTCATTTGTATAGAAAATGAAAACTTATCTTCTCTTTCATTTCTAGACTCAAAGATTTGGTTGATGGTGGTGATCAATTTCACTGAAACAATCCTATGAATTAAAGCTTATGCCATATTGAAGATGTGTTGTTCAGTCAGTAAATTATTTCCGACACTTCATGACCCCATGGACTGCAGCACAGCAGGCTCATCTGTCCTCCAACGTCTCTCAGAGTTTGCCCAAAGTTGTGTCCAGTGTATCAGTGATGCTGTCTAACCATGTCATCCTCTGCCACCCTCTTCTCCTTTGCCTTCAATCTTTTCCAGCATGAGGGTATTTTCCAATGAGTTGGCTCTGCATCAGGTGGCCAAATTATTAGATTTTCAGCTTCCTCATCAGTATTTCCAATGAATATTCAGGGTTGATTTCCTTTAGGATTGACTGGTTTGATCTCCTTGCTGTCCAAGGAACTCTCAAGAGTCTTATCCAGCACCACCACTTGAAAGCATCAATTCTTTGGCTATGTACAGAGGAGCCTGGTGGACTACAGAGATTTGGACACAACTGAAGTGACTTAGCACAGATGCACAGCCTTCTTTATGGTCCAACTTTCACATGCATATATGACTGCTGGAAAAACTGTAGCTTTGAGTGTATGAATCTTTATCGGCGAAGTGATGTCTCTGTTTTATAATACATTGTCTAGTTGTCATAGCTTTTCTTTCAAGGAGCAAACATCTTTTAATTCCGTGGCTGCAGTCACCATCTGCAGTGATTTTGGAACCCAAGAAAATAATATGTTTGTTTCCACTTTTTCTCCTTCCCGTTGCCGTGAAGTAATGGGACCAGTTGCCATAATCTTAGTTTTCTGAATGTTGAGTTTTAAGCCACTTTTTTCAGTCTTCTTTTGTCTTTATCATAAGGCTCCTGTCCTTTAGGACATGTCCTATAGAGATTTCATATTACCGTGCGTAAAACTAAACTAACTTTTTATGTAGGATTAGAGTTATATTAAGGGTTATATAATACCAAAAATTTAACTTCTAAGTCTAGGTGACTATTTACTTATGTTTAATAAGTACCTGAGTGCTCCCAATTATAAATATCTATTAATTATTATTGAGAGAGAATTTTCCATGAGTTTCTCATTTCTGAACTTCTTGCAGGCAAAGGTATTCAGAGGTTTCTCATGACTGTCTTTTCCCAGTGGTTTGTATAGCAACAGCCTTGTGAGATAGAGAAATTGTCTTTTCTCTAGAGCAAATGACACGTTTCTTTGTTGTCAAATATAATAAAGATAATGCATTTCTCCAGGGCAGAGCTTGTACAGGCTTTCCTGAAGCTCATTGTAAAAAGCTGGAGATTCCTAAGATCAGTTTCTTAGCTGTGACTGAATCAGGTATGGGTGATTCATTCTGAGGCAAAATTCCTCTCCAGCTGTGAACCTATGAAACCAGACAAGTTATGTGCTCACAAAATATAATAGTGTGACAAGCAAAGGATAGACATTCCCATTTTAAGAGGGAGAAATGATAAAGAATCTAGTCCCAAGCAAGTCCAAAATTTATCTGGGGAAATAGAATTTCAGGTCCAAAATAATCCTCTTGGCCTCCGTGCACTGTCCTCCGGGCTTCCGATGTGGCGGCCTCATTTCCTGGGCCCCACGGGGTTGCAGCGCTGCCTCCTCAGGCCTGGGTTACAGTCCTGTCCCCCTGAAACCATGGGCGAGACAGATGCCTCTCGAGGACACGTGCCCTTTGCACTTGTGGCGGTGTGACAAGCCTGCTGATGACTGTGTCCCTCTTGTGGTCAGTCTTCCATTTTCTTCAAGGAAAACGCATGTTCCTAGCCAGAGAGTTGTATTGTCCTATTCCTTAGAGTCCCAGAAATCTGAGAGATTCCTTTGTTTCATTCCCTCTCTGTCCTCTTAATCACACTGGCAGTGTTTCCACCGAATAACCCCTCCTCTAGTCCTTTCTTCTGCTGAGATTGCCTACTGAGTCCAGCCAGAACGGATCACATAGGACCCACATGAGTGAGTCACACCCATAATCTCTTCATTTTCTAATTTTTATTGAAATACAGTTGATTTGCAGTGTTGTTTTAGTTTCAGATGTACAGCAAAGTGATTCCGTGGTACATATACATGCATCTATTCTATTTCAGATTCTTTTCCCAGTTAGGTTATTACAGAATATGGTGGTGGTGGTGGTTTAGTCGCTAAATTGTGTCCAACTCTTTGCAGCTCCATGGACTAGAGCCTGCCAGGCTCTCCTCTGACAATGGAATTTTCCAGGCAAGAATACTGGAGTGGGTTTCCAGTACCTTCTTTAATGGGTCTTTCCAACCCAGGAATCGAACCCTCATATCCTGCTGGGCAGGCAGATACTTGCCATTTGGGAAACCATAGTACAGAATATAGTTTCTTGGCAGTTTCTTTTAATATGAAAGAACATTCTCTCTAAAACTTTAAAAATGTAATTTTAGTCCTTTCAAAAGTGAAATAGTCAAGTTGTATTTATTTTGGTAACTTTTGTTAAAAATATTAATAATTTTCAACAGTTAATATAAAATAATTTTGAATTATGTGAATTTACAGTTATTTTTTGAGCAAAGACCAAAATTTGCTTCAGTTTGAGGCTCTTGCCTTGGATTGCTTATCTTCAAGTACATTTTTTATTTGTGATATTTTCAACAGCATTTAGTCAGCATTTCTATCATGCCTCTAAGAATGTTTGTAAAACTGATATGTTTCTTCAAGATATCACATCTTTAGGCAGATGCAGAAAATATCACATATAAACTTTGAGTTCTTCCAAAGTATTTCATCACTTCTCTGGGTCCAGCTAAGGTCTCCTGATAACAAAATTCAAACTATGTGCTTCACATGGCATAAAAATGTTTCAAGATTATCTGCCAAAATTCTGCTTGAAAAGCCTCCTCCTTAATCAGTCATTCTAATGACATTATCACTATTTTCCTCCGTAAACTTTTTACTTGAGGCTTAAATATCCCAGTTGCTTTTTCTTCAAGTCAAAACGTGTACTTTTAAAAAATAACAGATAATTTCTACCTTATTTTCTTCCTCTGATAATTCAACAATATGTGCAATAAATGTTATTTTCATCTTAGATATTTTTTCTCTGAACAATCTGGCTGAACAGATAAATAATACTTACTTTTAAATTTCGTGTACAATTTCTTCTCTCACTTGATTATCCATTAAGTTAATAGTCTGATTTTGATTTCTCAATTCTAAGCAGTGATTAAATTTTATCTTTTAAAATATATCTTATATATTTGGCCATTTTAGCATCTATTTTGAAATGATTTCTATTGTCATATATTTTTTTAATTTTCTTTGATCACTGTGCTGTTTATGCTTTGAAAAACATCGTAATGATTAGCTAATTATTGACCAAATTACATATTCTTTAATAATGACATATTTTGATGAATGCTAAGTTATATTTGTATAATACTATTTATTGGTCATTTGCTCTTTATCCATCCCTTTTAATTTCAGTTCTAGTAACTAAATGTGTGCTTTTCTTTTCTGTGTAGGTGAAATTTCATATTATTTAAAAAAAAATCAAAGTGTTTTTAGTAACAGCTTTGGCCAAAACTGATCTTAACAATTGTATGTGAAACATGTAACAACAACCTGAAATATAATATTCAAGTCTGTTTTTCTCTCTTCATTTGAAATAATTTTGGTGTTTAATGAAATATTGAATATTCTACTATGTTTGCTGCTGCTAAGTCACTTCAGTCGTGTCCGACTCTGTGTGACCCCATAGGCAGCCCACCAGGCTCCGCCGTCCCTGGGAGTCTCCAGGCAAGAACACTGGAGTGGGCTGCCATTTCCTTCTCCAGTGCATGAAAGTGAAAAGTGAAAGGGAAGTTGCTCAGTCGTGTCTGACTCTTCACGACCCCATGGACTGCAGCCTACCAGGCTCCTCTGTCCATGCGATTTTCTAGGCAAGAGTACTGAAGTGAGATGCCATTGCCTTCTACTATGTTTATCCAATGGAAAATTCTCAGATTTTAAATTGAGCCAGAATGTCTTTAACCAGAATCATTCTCATACTGTGAAAATGTGCAATATCCATTTTCCAGGGCCATAATTTAAGGAGCATACTAACACTAGGGATACTGTTTTTCTTTTCTCAATGTCATGTTTTATGAAACAAATTTTTGGTTTTTTAATAACAAGCCAGAGTTGCATTGTTATGAATCTGATATACAAAAATTATCTTCCTCAATCTCATCATTCTGATCAGCAATAAAATTTTTATTAAATATTTAGAATTTGCATTGCCTGTCCCAGCTGTAAATCCAGTGAGAATAATTATATTGCTCATTTTCACTCTCTTGATCAGTAGTTATAACTTTTTAAAATAAAAATTTTAATCTTCTGTTTGTAAGTTTTGTGTAAATCATACTTCACAGAAGTCAGCTTCCTGTCATTATCCTGTTTTTGTTTTTTCTTTTTAATGTAAGCCTTCCTTCTCTTTGAAGATATTCTGTTTATTATACATTTTTCAGATTTTTACCTTTTTCTGTATTCTGATTTTCTATTTTATATTTCTATCAAGATATCAACTTGTACTCAGTATCAGAAAGATTAAAAATTAAATATAACTGTATACAAATTGACACAATTTGAATGTATTTTAGTAAAAATATTAAGCACATGTAAGAATTAAAAGTTACAGTCACTTAAATGTTAAATCTATTTTTATTCCACCTAAAAAGTCTATTAAATGTAAAAGAAACCTATAATTAAGAAATGTGAACATTTATAAAATGTTTAAGCCATTTAATTAACTCAAAAATTTTTAAATAAAAACAGTTCATAAAAATTTAACTATTAACCTTTCTAGAATTCAATGTCTATCTATCTAGAAATATGAAAATCAGTATTACTCTTCAATCATATTATTCTAAACACATTTATATACAAGTTTAAGAGCAGTAGATTATGAAATATTGTCAAATGTTCTCCAATCACTATCACAGTTGCTGTTCATACATCACTGATTTATAAGCACTCATACACACAAAACAACTGTAGTTTAAAGAAAAAAGAAGAAAACCAGTAATTGGCACCATTGCAAACCACATTTTGTCATGTAAGAATTTATTGCATTCATGAAGTTTGCGAGGAAAAATTCAAAAATTTAAATTTCTCATTTTTTCTTTCCTAAGCTGTTCTGTCATTCAGGTCCTCCCAACTTTCCAACCCATCTTTGGTAGCAGCACAGCTCACAGGCTTTGACCACACTGAATTCAACTGCATTGTTTAGAGTGCATAGACCACTGACCAAAAGTGTTTCTGGGGGTTATTAAAGTCATTATATGGAATTACTGATCTCATTTCCAGAGCTAAGGGCCAGATTTCAGGAGCTGCCTCTGTCTTCTTTACCACAATGTTGTGTGGGTGTGCTTGTGATTCCAAGGGCTCCTTGGTGGTATAAGGGACCCCTTTCCTCCCTGGATCTTAGGCTAGAACAAGACCCTAAGATCTTGTTTGTTTGTGTTTTGCATATGCTGTCTTTTTTTAAAAACTGAAAGTTTGTAGTAACCCTGCATTAAGCAATTCTACCCAAGCCACTTTTCCAGCATCATTCACTCACTTTGAGTCTTTGAGTTACATTTTAATAATTCTCATTGTATTCCAAACTTTATCATTATTATTATATTTGTTATGATGATCTGTGATCAGTGATCTTAGATGGTACTATTGCAAAAGGTTATGACTTGCTGAAAGCTCAGATAATGGTTAGTATTTTTAGCAATAAATTATTTTTTAAAATTGAACTGTAGTTGGTTTTCAATACTATGTTAGTTTTAGGAGTACAGCAAAGTGATTCATATATATACATATATACACACACACACACATATAACATCTATTTCAGAATCTAAAAACAAATATATTTGTATAATAACCTATAATGGAAAATAACCTTTTTCACTATAGACTATTGCAAGCTACCGAATGTAGTTCTCTGTGCTATACAGTAAATCCTTTTTATTTATCTATGTTTATATATAGTAGTGTGTATCTGTTAAACCCATCAGTTCAGTTCAGTTGCTCAGTCATGTCTGACTCCTTGGGACCCCATGAATCCCAGCACACCAGGCCTCCCTATCCATCACCAACTCCATAGAAAACAAAGTTATGGTTATCACAGAGAAAGGGGGATGGGGAGGGATTAATTAGGATTTAATCCCATACATATTTATCATATACATATAGTATATATATATATATATATATATATATATATATATATAGTTATATACACACACACACATATACTTTACTCAGTATAGCAATCTCTAGGTCCATTCATGTTGCTGCAAATGGCAATATTTCATTTTTTATGGCTGAATAAAATTCCATTGTACATATATCCCACATCTTCTTAAGCCAATCATCAGTTGATGGTTACTTGGGCTGTTTCCATGCCTTGGCTATTGTAAATAGTGCTGCTGTGAACATTGGGATGCTTGTATCTTTTCACATTTTTGTCTTTTCCAGATATATGCTAAGGAATGGGATTGCTGGATCATATGATAACTCTAATTTTAGTTTTTTCAAAGAATCTCTAGACTGTGATACCTCCTTATGTTATGATTCCTCATCATCAGAATGGTCATTCTGATCAGCATGATACATCATTGCAATGTTGATGGCTATAAAGTTTTTTTTTAATTCCAGTTTGATTCCTGGGTTGGGAAGATCTACTGGAGAAGGGATAGACTACCCACTCCAGTACTCTTGGGCTTCCCTTGTGGTTCAGCTGGTAAAGAATCCCCCTGCACTGAAGGAGACTTGGGTTCAATCCCTGGGTTGGGAAGATCTCCTGGAGAAGGAAAAGGCTACTCACTCCAGTATTCTGGTGTGGAGAATTCCATGGACTATATTGTCCATGGGGTCTCAAAGAGTCACACACGACTGAGTGACTTTCACTTTCACATTCTTTTAGACATAACACTGTTGCACAGTATGAGTGAGTAAATGAAGTCGCTCAGTCATGTCCTACTCTTAGCGACCCCATGGACTGTAGCCTACAAGGCTCCTCTGTCCATGAAATCTTCCAGGCAAGAGTACTGGAGTGGGTTGCCATTTATGTGAGCATAACTTTTATATGAACTGGGGAACCCAACAAATTTTTGTGATTCCTTGTGTGGCTTCACTTTCACTTTTCACTTTCATGCGTTGGAGAAGGAAATGGCAACCCATTCCAGTGTTCTTGCCTGGAGAATCCCAGGGATGGGGGAGCCTGGTGGGCTGCCGTCTATGGGGTCACACAGAGTCAGACACGACTGAAGCGACTTAGCAGTATTGTGATATTTGCTTCATTGCAGTAGATGGGAACCAAACCCACAATATCTCCAAGGCCTACCTGTACTCCAAATGATATCTTCTTTTTTTTTTTTTTTTTTACTTTTTATTTTGGATTATAGTTGGGTTTCCCAGGTGGTATAATGTTAAAGAATCAGCCTGACAGCATAGGAGACACAAGAAATGTGGGTTTGATTCCTGGGTTAGGAGGATCCCCCGGAGTAGGACACGACAGCTCATTCTAGGATTCTTGCCTAGAAAATTTTATGGACAGAGGAGACTGGTTGGAGCCTGCAAAGAGTCAGGCATGACTCAGCAATTAAACAACAGTAACAATAGTTGATTAACAATGTTGTGTTAGTTTCAGGTGTACAGCAAGTGATTCAATTATACCTATACATGTATCCTTTTTCAAATTCATTTTAAAATCCAGTGACATGTCTATATATTTTATTTCCTCAACCTCTGTTACAAAGACTACTACATTGGTTAACTCTGTACTCTTGAAAATCTCATTTCATTATGCTCTTCTGCTGCTCCAAAACTTGCTTGTTTTTTCTATCAACTCTTACTCATAGTGGATCTTGTATATGCTTTATCAAATTTCTCTCCTTCACTCTTCTTTGTCTTTATACTCGCATTGACTTCAACTACTATCTTTAAGGAGATGACACCCTAATGTATCTCCTGAGTATCGTATTTACAGTTGTTGTTGAACACCCAAATACTGCTTGCTGGATATCACATGCATATCCCAAAATGGTGCTTCCACGATTCACTACAACATGCTCCTCAATGTTGTTTTAATTGCTGTGAACTTGATATTTGTTAAAGACACCACTAACCTCCTAGATACCCAGGGTTGAAGAGTCAAATAACTTTGGCTTCCACATCCTCATTTTTCCTGGCCAATCAATTTTCTGATGTTGCCTTGATTTCTGGAATTTCTTTTACATTTGTCTCCTTTTCTCCACTGCCCACTTCTATTCATTGTAAACAGTATGTGCTTAGTAACTATTTCCTGAATATTGGCTTTATATATGTTTTATTTGAATGTCATGATATTTTATAATCTCTTTTATAATATTAGAGTAACAGTTATTCAAGGTAACTTGAAGAGAATTCTTCAAGTAGAAGTTGGCTATGTAATTTTGTAATATTATCACTATTTTTTTCTTTCCGGTCATAACCTGGTCATAATCTGGCCCTGAAAATTTAATGGTTTATTATAGCAAGCATAAAAGTGAAAATCTATATGATAAACCCTGAAAATTAAATACACTAAAACAGATGTTGGCAAATTTTTTCCATTCAAAGAACTAATAATAAATATTTCAGGTGCTATGGCCTGTACAGTTTGTGTCATAACTAGTGAATCTTGCTCTTACAGCACAAAAGCAGCCAGAGATCATACTTAAATGAGGAATGAATATATTCCAGTAAAACTTTATTTTAGATTCCACATATAAGTAAGATAATTTTTGTTTGTTTGTTTGTTTGTGTGTCTAGCTTATTTCTCTTGGCATGTTGTCCTGTAGAGTCAAGCATGTTGTCACCACTGGCAGAGTTTCCTTCTTTAAGGCTGAATGCTAGTTCACTGTGTAGATATACTATATTTTCTTTCTAAAGGAGGCTGGGGGAACATTGGGAGCTAATGGTATTGATGGTGATGATAGTTTCACAGGCATATACTTATCCTAAAACTCACCAAGTTACATACATAAAATATGTACAGCCTTTTACATATCAATCACCATTCAATAGTGAATTTAAAAATCCTTTATTTAAAGAGGCTGAAATTTGAATTTTTTATGTTACAGCATATTATTCTACATGTGATGATTTTTTTTCAAATGTTGTAAAGTTTAAAAACTGTTATTAGCATTCAGGCTGTACAAAATGGAAGGGGGTCCAGATTTGGCCCATGACTTGCCATCTCTGCTTTTAAAATAAACATTTCTGGAATTCAAGAATCCCAATTCTTATTTCCAGAAGAAATCTAAATATGAGCATGAATTGATACACATTTTTATTTTCTAAGGAAATGACATATTTATTGATTCATGGTTTTTGAAAAAAAAATAACATTAAATATACCAACAGGTGCTGGATAAAGGTTTTGGAAGATGCAAAGATAAATAAAAGCCAATTTAGCTCTTACAGAATTCACAGTCTATTTAGAGTACAAGGACAACGAAGTAATACCTATGAAACAAAACAGCTTATGATAACTATGACGAAGACATAATTGAAAAGACATATGTACTCCAGTGTTTATCACAGCACTGTTTACAATAGCTTGGAGATGGAAGCAACTTAGATGTTATCAACAAATGAGTGGATAAAGGAGCTGTGGTACAAATACGCCATAGAATATTACTCTGCCATAAAAGGAACATATTTGTTTTAATATCAGTTTTAATAAGGTGAATGAACCTGTAGCCTATTATACAGAGTGAAATAAGTCAGAAAGAGAAAAACAAATATCATATATTAACACACATATATGAAATCTAGAAAGATGGTACTGATGAAATTATCTTCCAGGGCATTAGTGGAGACACTATACAGTCCATGGAATTCTGCAGGCCAGAAGACTGGAGTGGGTAGCCTTTCCCTTCTCGAGAGGATCTTCCCAACCCAGGGACTGAACCCAGGACTCCTGCATTGCAGGTGGATTCATTAACAGCTGAGCCAGAAGGGAAGCCCAGTGAAGACACAGATATAGAGAACAGACTTGTGGAAACAGTGGGGGAAAGAAAGGGTGGGATGGATTAAGAGACTAGTATTGAAACATATTCGTTACCATATGTAACATTAGATAGCTGGTGGAAGTTTGCTGTATGATGCAAGAAGCTCAAATTAGGAGCTCTGTGACAACCTAGAGGGGTGAGATGGGGTGGGAGGGGGGGTTACGAGGGAGGTCCAACAGGGAGGGAACATACATATACCTTTGGCCAATTCATGCTGATATATGGCAGAAACCAGCACAGTATTGTCAAGCACTTATCCTTCAATTATAAATAAATTTTTAAAAATTAAAAATATATAAAATAAAGAGCAGCATATAATAAATACTACTATTATGGAATTTAGAAAAAAATCCTGTAGAATTCCAGGAGAATGATTGACTTATTGGGAGGTGATAGAATGTGTCATGGTGATGTTATTTATGGTCAGCCTTTAAGAGTGAGTGGAACCATGCTAGGAAATAATAAGCCTTGAATCAAGAGGAAGCCGTTCCATAAAGCCTGGAGATATGAGATGGTGCTGGCTGAGAATGAAAGTTGGTGTTGGGAAGACATGTGGGGAGTGATATAAGTTTGGAAATGTTGATATGAGAGCATTAAAATACAGATTTGTACTTTAGATTTTATTCTTTCTGCAATGAGACTTGCAAAAGAATATCGATGAGAAGAAGAGGACACAGATGTCATTTAAAATTAGTTTCCTTTGTAGTGGTCAAGTCAGGAATCTAGTCTTGTATGGGCAATGACAGAAATGAAGACATTAGGCTTAGACACTACTATAAAATTTTCTGCTGTAAAATCCATACAAAAGCATTGTTTTTAAACAAAATAAGAATGGTTAACTGACTTAGGTTTTAAGATGCCAATTTCTTTTTAAGGTTTTGATCATTTGCTAGAAAATTAAAGCAGTTTTTTCGTGAACTTATTTCACTATCTATGAAACCTTATATAGCTGCAGTTAGCGTGTATATGGGCTTCCCTGTGGCTCAGCAGTAAAGAATCTGCCTGTCAAAGCTGGAGACATTAAGACGTGAGTTCAATCCCTGGGTCGAGAAGACCCCTGGGAGAAGGAAATGGCAGCATACTCCAGAGCCATCTGGTGGGCTACTGTCCATGGGTCACAAGAGTTGAACACGACTTTAGCAACTTAACTACAAACTACTACAGCATGTATATATCAATGGTATACTTTAATCCATGATGTACATATGGAGCAACCATTTATTCTCAACCTTACTTACTTTACACTGTTATACATATTATGAGTAAATCCTTGACAAGAGTCCAATTTTTATCTTGTGGATCCCATGTTTTTCTAAAGTTACTAAAAAAAAAAAAATTCAACTGGGTCGTGTATTAACTAAATGTAAATGGATAACTGTGTGAATGAAGAGGTCTTCTCCACTGCCTTACTGTACTCTGTGTTTCTATCTCCTTTTTGTTATTTCTACTACATAAGAAAATCTGTCCATATGCACACATATGAGTTAAGAAACAAAACCAAAGACTATGGAAAAGGAAGTCATGGCCAGAGGTTAAAACCTGAATTGCACTGCAGAATTCGAAAATCTTTTATTAATCTATGGTATTTCAGAATTACATGTTGTACTATTTTAGAGTACTTGTTTGACAAGGCATTTTGAAAATGTGACACTCCTTCTTGATTTAAATAACATTCCTGTTTCCCATTTAAAGATTTATATGTTTTAAAAATTCTACTGAATAAAAATGTCAAAAAACTGCTTTGACATTTAATGATTGCTTGTCTATTATACACATTTTTGCAATAGTGCCCAGGTCATAAGAAGTAATGTAAACATCTTTCAAATAAATTTCTTTTAATTCCTAAGGGTTAGTAACAGAAAGCTAAGAAAAGACTATTAATATTTATGTTTCATCCATCTCATATTTAAGAGCAATAGGAGCATACATTTTATAATTCCAGGAATAAGATACAACAATGATTCTTAGACTATAAATACACTGTTTTTGTTTTTGTTTTCACAATTTTGCTGTCAACCAGCAAGTTTTGCTTGTTTAAAGAAGGAAAGATAAGAATCCGAGGTAGAAAAGATAAGTTCCTTTTTAAAAGCTTTATACTTCTCTCAGAAATTCTTTCATTTTACATTAAATTTGTTTACCATCCAGTTCAAACTTAAGAGAAAACTACTCCTTCAAAATATGTTTTTGCTGGAGTCCAGCTCCAGCAGCCAGGGATTCAACCTGAAGAGATGAACGGTGTTGACGAGTAATGAGACAGCCTCTCAGTTTTCTTGGACTGCCTATTTATTTCAAGTTTAAGATTCTCTTTTATACTCTTACAAAAACATTAGCTCAGAGGTTTGACATTTTCAGTTCCCCCTCACCCAGATTTATTATCTCTATAAATTGTTGCTCTTCAAACAGATCTCCTGCTTCAGTGATTCTCTCGGAATCAGTTTTACCATCTATTATCTACTTCTTCTTATGTGTCCTTGTGATTACATTGTAACTCATGCTACATTCCTCAGTTTACTACTTATCTCCCTAAATCCTGTTTGCCCCCTAACATCCTGAGCTCACTATCTCTTAACAAGGCTTCTAGCTATAGTGTCTCTAAAAATTCCTAACTTCTATAAGCTATAGTAAAATATGCCAACTTTACAACATTCCTTAAATCTTTAACTTCTAAATATTTCAATCATTTCTAAGCCCTAAATTCAGTAAACTCCTTTGCCATAAACATTTTCCTCACAAATAAGCTTCAGATAGCAATCCCTCCCATGGCCTCAAGCTGTGGCCTATGTGATCATCCTGGAGCACTCTTTTGTAAAAGTCCTTAAACAAAGGTCAATGATTAACTTTATGAATTATTCTCTGAGCACAGCCGCAGAAGGCTTCGTGTCTTCTCATGCTCCTCTCAAGAACAATAAGCACCTTAATATGCCTTTTCAGTCAACTCAGCCAAGGAGATGAAAAGACAAGTCAGAATTACAAGGCCTAACTCCTTCATCCCCAGACCATGCTTGTGGAATGAGGAGAGGTGTCTGGGGCCGTGCTTCCGTTTTGTCAGTAACGCCTAACGCGGCTCCTGACATATTTTGAAAATGGGTGCTTATTCAGAAGAAGCTCAGTTGTTTACAACTGGACCCCAATCTTCAAGAGCCTACATTCAATTCAGTTCAGTTCAGTCGCTCAGTGGTGTCCGACTCTTCGTGACCCCATGAATCTCAGCACGCCAGGCCTTCCTGTTCATCACCATCTCTCGGAGTTCACTCAGACTCACATCCATTGAGTCCGTGATGCCATCCAGGCATCTCATCCTCGGTCGTCCCCTTCTCCTTAGGTAGGTAGAATAGGGAAAAGTAGTCCAAAATGGTGGTGGCTTAAAGACAAGGAAGGGAAAAGCCCACGAAAATAGAACAAAAGAAGGTCTGAGGACCAGAGTGAAGACTTCAGGTAGAATAAACAGCACTCCTGGCTAAGCCCAATTTGCATAGGGCAGGCCCAGGTGGAAGAAAGCATAAAAGGAGGAGCCAAAGCACTTCCTCTCTCTCTTCCTCTCCCACGTGTGTGTGCTCTTTCTCTCTCTCCCTCTCTCTCTCTCCCCCTCTCCCACGTGCTCCTCCATACTCTTCCTTTCAGATCTTTGGAATGGCATGCCCTCATGCTTTGAGGATGGATTCTCCTGCTATCTTCTAAATAAAATAGAGCTGTAACAGTGGTTTGCCTAAGAGCTATAACATGGTTTGTCCAAGACCTGAGAGCTGTGACGCGCCAAGGGCTTTAATGTCCGTTTCTTCAAATCTTTATTGTGATGAGACAAAGAACCAAGGGACATACACTGTCACACTGGAGTGACAGATACAAATCACACACAAATAGCAACATTTGTTCTTGCAATGACTTATATAGTTAATCTGATTATTTGATATTACCAAATAAAATCCTGTAGTTAAATTCTTACCCCTTTTATCTATTTGCTCATTAAAGACCTGAGTGGATTACGGTGAATCAGTTCAGTTCAGTCGCTCAGTCGTGTCCGACTCTTCGTGACCCCATGGATCAAAGCATGCCAGGCCTCCCTGTTCATCACCATCTCCCGGAGTTCACTCAGACTCAAGTTCATCGAGTCAGTGATTCCATCCAGCCATCTCACCCTCTGTTGTCCCCCTTCTCCTCCTGCCCTCAATCCCTCCCAGCATCAGAGTCTTTTCCAATGAGTCAACTCTTCGCATGAGGTGGCCAAAGTACTGGAGTTTCAGCTTTAGCATCATTCCTTCCAAAGAAATCTCAGGGCTGATCTCCTTCAGAATGGACTGGTTGGATCTCCTTGCAGTCCAAGGGACTCTCAGGAGTCTTCTCCAACACTACAGTTCAAAAGCATCAATTCTTTGGGGCTCAGCCTTCTTCACAGTCCAACTCTCACATCCATACATGACCACAGGAAAAACCATAGCCTTGACTAGACGGACCTTAGTCGGCAAAGCAATGTCTTTGCTTTTGAATATACTATCTAGGTTGGTCATAACTTTTCTTCCAAGGAGTAAGCATCTTTTAATTACATGGCTGCAGTCACCATCTGCAGTGATTTTGGAGCCCCCAAAATAAAGTCTGACACTGTTTCCACTGTTTCCCCATATATTTCTCATGAAGTGATGGGACCGGATGCCATGATCTTTGTTTTCTGAATGTTGAGCTTTAAGCCAACTTTTTCACTCTCCTCTTTCACTTTCATCAAGAGGCTCTTTAGTTCTTCTTCACTTTCTGCCATAAAAGTGGTATCATCTGCATATCTGAGGTTATTGATATTTCTCCCAGTAATCTTGATTCCAGCTTGTGTTTCTTCCAGTCCAGCGTTTCTCATTATGTACTCTGCATATTAGTTAAATAGATAGGGTGACAATATACAGCCTTGACTTACTCCTTTTCCTATTTGGAACCAGTCTGTTGTTCCATGTCTAGTTCTAACTGTTGCTTCCTGATCTGCATACAGATTTCTCAAGAGGCAGGTCAGGTGGTCTGGTATTCCCATCTCTTTCAGAATTTTCCACAGTTTATTGTGATCCACACAGTCAAAAAAGGCTTTGGCATAGTCAATAAGCAGAAGTAGATGTTTTTCTGGAACTCTCTTGCTTTTTCCATGACCCAGAGGATGTTGGCAATTTGATCTCTGGTTCCTCTGCCTTTTCTAAAACCAGCTTGAACATCAGGAAGTTCACGGTGCGTGTATTGCTGAAGCCTGGCTTGGAGAATTTTGAGCATTACTTTACTAGCATGTGAGATGAGTGCAATTGTGGGGTAGTTTGAGCATTCTTTGCCATTGCCTTTCTTTGGGATTGGAATGAAAACTGACCTTTTCCAGTCCTGTGGCCACTGCTGAGTTTTCCAAATTTGCTGGCATATTGAGTGCAGCACTTTCACAGCATCATCTTTCAGGATTTGAAACAGCTCAACTGGCATTCAATCACCTCCACTAGCTTTGTTTGTAGTGATGCTTTCTAAGGCCCACTTGACTTCACATTCCAAGATGTCTGCCTCTAGATGAGTGATCACACCATCACGATTATCTGGGTCGTGAAGATCTTTTTATACAGTTCTTCCATATATTCTTGCCACTCCTTCTTAATATCTTCTGCTTCTGTTATGTCCAGACCATTTCTGTCCTTTATTGAGCCCATCTTTGCATGAAATGTCCCCTTGGTATCTCTGATTTTCTTGAAGAGATCTCTAGCCTTTCCCATTCTGTTGTTTTCCTCTATCTCTTTGGATTGATCACTGAAGAAGGCTTTCTTATCTCTTCTTGCTATTCTTTGGAACTCTGCATTCAGAATCTTGTATCTTTCCTTTTCTCTTTTGCTTTTCACCTCTCTTCTTTTCAGCTATTTGTAAGGCCTCCCCAGAGAGCCATTTTTCTTTTTGCATTTCTTTTGCATGGGGATGGTCTTGATCCCTGTCTCCTGCACAGTGTCACGAACCTCCATCCATAGTTCATCAGGCACTCTGTCTATCAGATCTAGGCCCTTAAATCTATTTCTCACTTCCACTGTATAATCATAAGGGATTTGATTGAGGTCATACCTGAATGGTCTAGCGATTTTCCCTACTTTCTCAATTTGAGTCTGAATTTAGTAATAAGGAGTTCATGATCTGAGCCACAGTCAGCTCCTGGTCTTGTTTTCGTTGACTGTATAGAGCTTCTCCATCTTTAGCTGCAAAGAATATACTCAATCTGATTTCGGTGTTGACCATCTGGTGATATCCATGTGTAGAGTCTTCTCTTGTGTTGTTGGAAGAGGGTGTTTACTATGACCAGTGCATTTTCTTGGCAAAACTCTATTAGTCTTTGACCTGCTTCATTCTGCATTCCAAGGCCAAATTAGCCTGTTACTCCAGGTGTTTCTTGACTTCCTACTTTAGCATTCCAGTCCACTATAATGAAAAGGACATCTTTTTGGGGTGTTAGTTCTAAAAGGTCTTGTAGGTCTTCATAAAACCATTCAACTTCAGCTTCTTCAGCATTACTGGTTGGGGCATAGACTTAGATAACTGTGTTATTGAATGATTTGCCTTGGAGATGAACAGAGATCATTCTGTCGTTTTTGAGATTGCATCCAAGTACTACATTTTGGACTCTTTTGTTGACCATGATGGCTACTCCGTTTCTTCTGAGGATTCCTGCCCACAGTAGTAGATATAATGGTCATCTGAGTTAAATTAACCCATTCCAGTCCATTTTAGTTCGCTGATTCCTAGAATTTCGACGTTCACCCTTGCCATCTCTTGTTTGACCACTTCTAATTTACCTTGATTCATGGACCTGACATTCCAGGTTCCTATGCAATATTGCTCTTTACAGCATCAGGTCTTGCTTCTATCACCAGTCACAGCCACAGCTGGGTTTTGTTTTTGCTTTGGCTCCATCCTTTCGTTTCTTCTGAAGTTATTTCTCCACTAATCTCCAGTAGCATATTGGGCACCTAATGATCTGGGGAGTTTCTCTTTTGGTATCCTATCATTTTGCCTTTTCATACTGTTCATGGGGTTCTCAAGGCAAGAATACTGAAGTGGTTTGCCATTCCCTTGTCCAGTGGACCACATTCTGTCAGACCTCTCTGGTAGGTGTTGCAAGAGGGCATCAGAGGGCAGACACACTGAAACCATTATGGTGAATGCCTTCCAACAAATAAACAGCATTTCATAACTGCTGCTCTTGGTACAAGTTTATATTGCTGAATCGGCAGTTGTCAGCCAGTAATTTTATTAATCCGCTTTCAGTTTCATGCACTGGAGAAGGAAATGGCAACCTACTCCAGTATTTTTGCCTGGAGAATCCCAGGGACGGGGGAGCCTGGTGGGCTGCCATCTATGGGTTTGCAGAGTCGGACACGACTGAAGTGACTTAGCAGCAGCAGTAGCAGCAGCAGTTTTATTAATACTGTGATAGCTATATTTCAACAAAAGAGAGCTTTAGTGATGTATCCCATTGATCATAATTCCTACATCACCTTTGTGTTATTTTCCAAGCTAAACTTGTAGTATTGGGTATTATGAAGTGTGCTGGGTGGGGAGAGGAGGGAGAAAATTTAAATTGTGAGAAAATGGAAATAAGAGATTTTATTGAGAATTCTCTCTAAAACGTTACTTTAAAAGTTCCTTAGTGAGGTATTTTAATGTTCAGATTTACTGAGGGGAGGTACTTTTTGTTGAAGAAATTATATCATCTTTTAGTTTATATTCATTATTAATGGATATAGTAAGAGACTCTGTTCGCTACAGTAAAGTTTATCTCCAAATGTTCTTCTAAAGTATTAGAAGGTACACTTTTGATAATTTATTGCCTTATTATATTTTATTACTATTTTCATCTTACATCAAATTATATTAAAATTTTATATTAGTGTTATGATTTATACTTTCTATGTTTATAATACTTTACAGATTTTTCCATAATCCATAGGGCTAGTACATTTTAGTGGCTTCAAACATAATTTTTAATTTATAAATGTTTCAAAGGCTTTAGAGATTTATATAAAACACCCTTGCTTTATGAAATAATGTTCAGTATGGATCAATAATGCTATCTATCTCTAAAAATCTTCACTTTTTAAAAATAAAAGAGGGGAAAATAAGCATATAAATTATACATTCAGAAAATTAATATTTTGGAAGAAATGAGAAATGAAGATAATAGAATTAGAAAACATGAAAGTAAAATTATAAATCTGAGCAAATTTTTAATTGTAAGTTAAAGATTTCAAAACATGGTTCTAAAAAAATCAGTTAAGTATACAGTTACAATCAGATACAGAAGAACAAAATTAATTCACTATCATATCCCTTAATTTTTTGAAAATGAAGATGGCATATATGAAAACTTGAGAGATTCAAAATATATATTTGACAGATTTCTTGAATTGGATAGATTATGGATAAATGTGTATTATTAACATGAAGCCAAAAAGGAATAAGTAATTAAATATAACAATATCCTTGGAAGAAGTTTTAAAAATATGTCAAAAACCTACTTTCATAAAAGGTTCTGAGCCCAGACAATATTGGGGAAAATTATATTTCAACTTTCATTGCAGTGCTCTCTAGATTGTTTTAAACATGCACACACACACACACACACACACACACACACACACACACAACACACACAAATGGAGAGGCTTCAAATTGCTTTTACAAAGCTAACATAACCTAATACTAAAGCCTTGTCAAACCCTGTTCAAAGTAAGAAAAGCTCCTCAATAGTCATAGAGAATCCATGGGGTTGCAAAAATTGGACATGACTGAGCACAGCCCACATACGCACATATAGAGAGAATAGAATAATTCAAAATACTTCTGACATCAACATAAATTTCAGTTTTTCTGAAAGCATTCCCTGAGACAACTGGTTGAATCTATTTGTAGAAATGTTTTTTAAAAGCATTATCCTGAATATGTAAAAATACATAAAATATATAAAAATTAATATATATATATTCATGCAAAAATTTAAAACCATATGGAACATGAAAATATATAATGTATGTATTTATAGGTATGAAATATCACAATACTAACATTTGATTAATCTTTAAGATGGGATTTCATATGATTTCATATTTCACTCATGCTGGAAATACTTAGCAATTCTTTCTGTTGTTATGAAAGTATATAAGTAAATAATTCATATTATAATTACGATGTTCAACTTATGGAGAAATATATTCCAGAGTGTTACCTGATTTCTAGGAACTCACAGTGATAAAAATTTTGGCCTGTGAGTTAGTTTTTGTTTTGTTCTTGGGTTGTGTTTTGCCTCTCCGAGGAAGACTCACTACTAACTGAGCTTTCCAAAGACTCTTTGTGCTACTTACATGCCTCAGGGTACCTGCAAGGGAGAGGAAGTCTTCTAGGAGAAAATGGAATTACCAGTCACCCCAGGGGTGGATGTCAGCACAGCAGGTCCTGATCATGTTGCCCTCTGGCTGATCATTGACAGTTACAACCAACAATTGTGTTTTCAGCCTGCACTGACAGGTGAATGACTCATTGAGAGCTCTTTGATTTCACCCACCCATACTTCTTACTCTTTCCATTTAATGTTATTTTGTATCTGTCTTACTTTTTTTCTTCTTCATTGGATTTTCTTAAAAATTTTTTTGGACTATAGTTCCTTTAAAATGTTGTGTTAGTTTCTACTGT
This sequence comes from Nanger dama, assembly GCA_917880005.1. Classification (NCBI taxonomy): domain Eukaryota; kingdom Metazoa; phylum Chordata; class Mammalia; order Artiodactyla; family Bovidae; genus Nanger; species Nanger dama. The sequence goes on from CAKJTW010000020.1 coordinate 20,245,607, forward strand.
AAAACAAAGTGAATCAGCTATATAAACACATTGTTGTTGTTTAGTTGCAGAGTCATGTTTGTTCAGTACTTTGCAGACTCATGGACTGTTGCCTGCCCAGGCTCCTCTGTCCATAGGATTCTCCAGGCAAGAATACTAGAGTGGGCACCTCTTCCCTTCTCCAGTGGATCTTCTCAATCCAGGGATTAAAGATGCATACCCACTTGGCTGGCAGATTCTTTACCAGTGAGCCACCAGGGAAGCCCTCATATATATATACACAGAGCCCCTTATTTTTGGATTTCCTTCCCATTTAGGTCACCACAGAGGACTGAGTAGACTTCTCTGTGCTGTACAATATGTTCTCATTAACTATCTATTTTATACATAGGAATGTATGTATGTCAACCCCAAACATACTGTTTTTATTTAAATTGCTAACACATACATATGGTAAAAATGAAAAAAAAAATCAGAAGTTACCAAGAGACATATAGTGTAAAAGAGTTGTTTTTCCTTGCCCTGTTTCTAATTCAATCCTATCTCTTCTTAGTGGGATGCCGGCTTACCAGTTTTCTACATGTCGTTCCAGAGATGGTCCCTGAACATCCAAGCATGTGCTTATGTAACTTTCTGAGAAAAATCAATATTAGCATGTTACCATACTTTGACATCTTTAAAATTTTTAACAACGTATTTTGTAGGTTTTCTCACATTAGGACACAGAATTGCCTAACTCTTAGTAATGACTGACTATTGCTTTAGTAAATATACTTAATATATTCACATAAAAATATATAGTATATTTGAATAGTTCTTTATGATGAACATTTAGGACACATGAACAAAAGGTATGAAAAAGAGTCCAATATTATGAAATAAAGGAAAGTAGGTCAAGCACTCATGATGGAGAGAAAATATATTGTCCTAATATGGGTATGTCTGGTGTACTAACAAGTTCTTTCATGCTTGTAGACATATAAATAGATGAAATTTTTATATATGTTTTGACCATACCTAAAATGATCTTAACTTTTTTACCCAACACCTCCTTTTTAACATATGGATGGGTGATGTGGGAGGTAGGAAGGAGATTTAAGGAGGAGGGGACATATATACTTATGATAGATTCATGTTGATGTATGAACAATGCAATCAGTTCAGTTCAGTCACTCAGTCATGTCCTACTCTTTGCAACCCCATGGACTGCAGCACACAAGGCTTCCCTGTCCATCACCAAGTCCTGAGGCCCTCTCAAGCTCATGTCCATTGAGTTGGTGATGCCATCCAAACATCTCATCCTCTGTCATCGCCTTTTCCTCCTGCCTTCAATCTTTCCCAGCATCAGGGTCTTTTCCAATGAGTCCGTTCTTCACATCACGTGGCCAAAGTATTGGAGTTTTGCTTCAGCATCAATCCTTCCAATGAATATTCAGGACTGATTTCCTTTAGGATGGACTGGGTTGATCTCCTTGCAGTTGAAGGGACTCTCAAGCGTCTTCTTCAACACCGCAGTTCAAAAGCATCAGTTCTTCTGCACTCAGCTTTAAAGCAATAGTCCTCCAATTAAATATTTTTAAAAAGATCCAGCCAGAAAAATATTCAATGAAACTATGAGCAAACATAGAGGTCTTGTCTTGTTTAAACAAAACTTGAAGTAAGAAGGTAGCAGTTTGGGCAGCAATGCATTCAGTGAATGCCTGGACATAATCACCAATGAAAGGAAGGTGGCAGTTAAACATGACAAAATTTAACCCAGGAAGCTTATAAATGTTTATGCCATGCAGCATAATTTATATCACCAAAGATTGAAACCATTTTCAATGGTTTTTAAACCTTTTTTTTTAAAAAGACCAAATGACAGAGGAAAGGTAAGAGAAGCTGAAGAAGACAATACAAGTCTGTAATTAGTCACTTTTTCTTGGAGAAGGCATTTATGATAAAAGAGCTTGTTAGAACAAAAAGTCGACAATGCAGACTAAATAATTTGGATTAGACTGCAGAATTTCTCTGTGCTTTCCTATTTCCTTAAAATCTATCAGATGCCAAATGTATAAAAATCTAGCTAGTTTGGGTATACATGCACCTGACTTTATGTCCCACCTAGAGAACTAGAAGATCTTGCCATTGGATAACTTTTAGTCATATTGAACACAATATTTAGGAAGAAAAAAAGATTGTTAAAAGAGAGTAAAAAAGAGAAGCTGCACTTGAAAATAAACTCACTTTTTTCATTGACCTGGCCTTGTCAAACTGCCCAGCTCCTAATGACTGCTACCATGAGGTCCTATTCGAAATTTGATGGTTCCTTGAATTTAGACACCTAATGCCTATTGGAAAATTCACTCACCTGGGATTCCCAATCTTGTTCCTTCTTTGCCTCTCATGATCTAGGACATAGACAAATTTCTAAACTTCTTAGAGTCATCTCCAAAATATAGCCTAGATGATTATGAGTGTCTTCCCAATTTTAGGTTCTTCTTGCTTCTGGCTTCTTATTTCTTTTCAAGGGGGTGCAAGTCCTAAGGGGATGCTGGCAGCAATCAGCATTCTAAAAGCAGAATCTGATAATTATATCCACTGGGTAAGCAGAGGTTGGCTCTACTGAAATGTATGTCCCAGTGCTATTTAAAGCTATATGCACCAAAGCATTATTTTTCAAAATTTGAACTGATGTTTTCTGCATGCCTGTGGGTTCTCGATAGAATAGAAATCCTAAAATATAGGTATTTCAATGCAAATTTGACTTCACTTTAAAGTCACTAACTAAACATTTACTATTTTCATTTATAACAATATCCCAAAGGAATGACATTTATCTGTGTGTCACAGCTTGATCTAAAAGGCTGTTTTGAGTCAAAGCTGTAGAATTTGGCAGAAATTACACAGCAGATATCCACTTACTGGAGAACTTAGAACCAGCTCAAAAGTTTTCTGTGATAGTGGAAACTGACTGTGTTTTTTGTACATCCCAATATTGCACCCATTGTTGGGTTTTTGCTCGCCAAATTTCAGATATACGTCTAGGTTCAAACCAGGTCTCATTTCATCTTGCTACATCCCTAGGCCAGTTAATTGTAGTTTCACAGATTCAGACTTTGTGAACTGCAATTTCAGACAATTATTTTTATCATGCCAGATAACTGTTATGAAACAGTCTATGTTATAGGCAAGACACAGTGTCCATAACATTATATTAGGGAGAAGTTCTCAGTGCTCATGACGATCACAGAAGAGTTTAAAATGGGAATTAAATTGGCAGTACATATGTCAGAAGAAGTTAGGAAAGGATAAACAATGCTTTAAAATGAGTTCCACTTGAAAAGTAAGTGAAAAGTAAAGTACATAAATTAATTAAAGGGCTTAGAGTTTTAGTAAATGCACATCTATCTTTCATAAACTTTCTATGAGTTAACAACATAGTTCTTTATTTTTTCCAGTTCCGATTTTCTGGGAGGAATGTTTCCTGCATCTTCACGTTATCTGCAGTCTGATTCTAATCAATTTGGCTGCAAAAAGAGGTATAATATGTCTCATTTTAGTGTGTTCTGCTGTTTTTGGCCCTTTGGTGCACATGACACCTGAATGCAGATGCACAGCTTCTGAGAAGCAACAAGCAGAGCAGACAATGTGCCACGCACAGGACTGAAGTCACTTCTGGGCTCTTCACCCATGTGACAAAGTACATGTTTTATGGTTATGTTCAGTAATTCACTTGCTGTGATGTAACTGCACAAGGATGCTTTTGTGTGCATATTTGTGTATGTATGTATCTATGTATCTAAAAAGGTAGTAAACTTGCAGAGAGAAGCAATTACAATTTCTATCTTTATGTACAATTTCCTAGCATTAGTACCTGATATTGAAAAGGAATAGGACAGGGATTTGTAGCCCCCAAAAGACTATGGTTTTTCCAGTGGTCATGTATGAATGTGAGAGTTGGACTGTGAAGAAAGCTGAGCACCAAAGAATTGATGCTTTTGAACTGTGGTGTTGGAGAAGACTCTTGAGAGTCCCTTGGACTGCAAGCATATCTAACCAGTCCATTCTGAAGGAGATCAGCCCTGGGTGTTCTTTGTAGGGAATGATGCTAAAGCTGAAGCTCCAGTATTTTGGCCACCTCATGTGAAGAGTTGACTCATTGGAAAAGACGCTGATACTGGGAGGGGGTTGGGGGCAGGAGGAGAAGGGGACGACAGAGGATGAGATGGCTGGATGGCATCATGGACTCAATGGACATGAGTCTGAGTGAACTCCAGGAGTTGGTGATGGACCGGGAGGCCTGGCGTGCTGCGATTCATGGGGTCGCAAAGAGTTGGACATGACTGAGCAACTGAACTGACTGAACTGAACTGAAAAGATTTAATTATTCATGGTATGCTTTTGCTATTCATGCCTCAAATTTTTCAAAACGCCATCATCATCATTTATTCAACATACATTTACTCAGTCTTTGGGCCAGTCACTGCCCTAGACATTAGGAATATGATTGTGAACAAAATAGACACATATGAGGAGCATATTTTACTGTGATATCACTAAGGAAGCTTTATTTTCTCTGTTCCTATCTAAACATCCTTCTAATATTCCTAAATCTCTAGACAAATGTACTAAATACTTTGTGATTAGTCAGTAATCACAGGATTCTTTTCTTAGTGCTCTTCATATTATATATAGAGCACATGGTCTTTATAAGTAAGAATTTATAGTCAAATTAATACACTGATTTGAAGAGATACATATATGCAATGTTCATAGCACCATTATTTACGATTGCCAAGATATGGAAGCAACCTGTGTCAACAGCAGGTGAATGGGTAGAAGAGATGTGGTATATATACACTATGGAATACTACTCAGATCAGAAAAAAAAAAAGGAAATTCTCCCACCTGAAACAATGTGGATGCACCTAGTGGGTGTTATTCTTAGTGAAACAAATCAGACAAAGACAAATGCTCTGAATAGATTTATTTTACTGAGTAAAATAATCTTACAGATTATATAAGGAAGATCACCAAAGGGAAACTTGCCTTTCCAGATACCAGATCATACTCTGATGACACTGTAATACAAATAATAAGAACTGGTATCAGAATAAGTAGAACACAACAGAAAGGACAGTCTACGTGGACCCTACTACAAACAAAATTTAATATAGCATTCTCAAAATTATATAATAATTCAACTTAGTTGAAAGAAAATAATAAAAAATCTTGCAACACTCCATATCCTGTGGAAGATCATTTAAAAAATGGACCACTTTATTATACTATAAACACAAAATAATTCTAGATTGTTTAAAAATCTTTTTTTTTAGTTTTCTACTTTATTTATTATTTTATTTTTTACTTTACAGTACTGTATTGGTTTGCCCTACATTGACATGAATCCACCTCAGGTGTACACGAGTTCCCAACCCTGAACCCCCCCTCCCAGCACCCTCCCCATATCATCTCTCTTGTTCTTTAGTTACGGTCTTGTCCAATCTTTTGCAACCCCATGAATTGTAGCTCCTCTGTCCATGGGATTTCCCAGGCAAGAAAACTGGAGTGAGCTGCCATGCCCTCCTCCAGGGGATCTTTCTGACCCCAGGGTTCTCTTATGACTCCTGCATTGGTGGGTGGGTTTTTAACAACTAGTGCCACTTGGGAGAAGGCAATGGCACCCCCACACCGGTACTCTGTCCTGGAAAATCCCAAGGACGGACAAGCCTGGTGGGCTGCAGTCCATGGGGCTGCACAGAGTCGGACACGACTGAGCGACTTCACTTTCACTTTTCCTTTCATGCATTGGAGAAGGAAATGGCAACCACTCCAGTGTTCTTGCCTGGAGAATCCCAGGGACGGGGGAGCCTGGTGGGCTGCCGTCTATGGGGTCACACAGAATCAGACACGACTGAAGCGACTTAGCAGCAGCAGCAGCCACCTGGGAAGCCCATTTAAGTTATAGTGTGACCAAAAGGCAAAGGGAATCAACTAGAAGAAGGAACATTATCCAAAGATGGATAAAGGGACTTGTGTCTTCTTGGGAGAGGTTGCATGTGATAACTGTTCGAGGGAGATTGCATCCTATTTGCCAGAAGCATGATTTGTTTTCCTTTTAATTGGATACTGAGTATGGTTCAAAGAGGCACATACATGTGAGAAGTGGTCAAGCAGTTGATTGTGGTACCTTTTTTTCCTGCGCAGCTTAGGTTCAATTGAAACTGTGTTTCTTGAAATCCTTCTGCTATGGTCCCAGGTTGGGGTGGCCCACGAGCAAAATTTGCATGAGATTTAGAAGGTGAAAGAGAATCAGCCTGCTCCACTTTCTGAAAGTCAATATAGGTCACCAGATCCACTGCAGCTTTCTTTTCTTGCTGTGAATTTGCTAGTTCATCTTGTTGCTACATAACAACAGCAGCCAGGCTAAGAAGCCCTCCAGATTCTATTGGATCTTCCAGTTCAGTATTTGCAAGTTCTGGAGCAAGTATATTGCTGATGAAGTACCATACTGAAGCAGCTCTGCAGTGAAGGACACCAGATTCTCCTGTAGATCACTTATGCTAGGTTAGAAGCTGTGAAAATTAGGTGTGAGTTATGGTTTAGATTCAAGGGTTCCAGTTTACTTAAATGAGCACCAGTTGATCCTCAACCCATCCAGTACAGCTTTCCTTCCTAACTGTGGCCCTTTGTAATCGGCAGTAACGTGCTGCTTCAGTCGTGTCCGACTCTGTGCGACCCCATAGACGGCATTCTCTTTGGACAATGTTCCTTCTTCTAGTTGATTCCCTTTGCCTTTTGGTCACACTATATATAACTTAAATGGGCTTCCCAGGTAGTTGCTGCTGCTGCTGCTAAGTCCCTTCAGTCGTGTCTGACTCTGTGCAATCCCATAGACTGCAGCCCACCAGGCTCCCCCATCCCTGGGATTCTCTAGGCAAGAGCACTGGGGTGGTTGTCACTTCCTTCTCCAATGCATGAAAGGTGAAAGTGAAGTCACTCAGCTGTGTCCGACCCTCAGCGACCCCATGGACTGCAGCCTTCCAGGCTCCTCCATCCATGGGATTTTCCAGGCAAGAGTACTGGAGTGGGGTGCCATTGCCTTCTCGAGCAGTAATGTAGACTCAGCATTTGACACAGGCGACAAGGCCGTCCATGGACCTTCTTACTGGCTCGCATAATCATGTAAAATCCAACTCATACAATAAATTCCTTACTCCATGTGGTTCTGCTTCTCTGATCAAACCCAGAGGGATTCAAATTCCAACTTTATTTTAGGCCAAATTCCTCATGCATCATTCCTAATAATATTTCTATTACTTTGTTACATTAATTTAATTCTCTGAAATAGTTGTAGATTTTAACCTTAAAAACTTAGGACCATATTTCCATCCTTATGACTTATAAATAGAAGACATGAATCATATTCTGAAGTAATTTCTTATGTTTTCTATTGCCCCAAACAGAGGAGGAATAAATAAATATTATTTCTCATAAGGAAAGTAGGCCCTATGCAGTAATAACGAATAAAAATGAATAGACTGTTGTTTGTAGGGAACCTGGCTACACTGAAACACTAGAAAGAGCTTGAATGTATTGGATCATAGGAGAATAAAATAAGAGAATAAAGAACAAGAAAGAGGAAAGAATACAAAATGGAGCATCGAGGTAAGGAAGAAAAAGTAATATTTTCCCCAAATATTGAATTGATTGCCTTTCATTCGCTTAGAAAAATATACATGAAGGATATATATATAAAGAAATTGTTTTATTAGTCATTTATTGCAATAGATGAATACGGATTTGGGGATACAATTTAGGGACACTCATATTTGATCTTTAAACTAGTCACCACCACTTCATTACCTCCTGGGATGTCTAGAATTTTCTATGATTTCACTATAAGCCAAAGTCTTCCTCCTCTCATTTTTCTGATAGTAGCCATCCTACACCATCATCAGTTTCCTTTATCTCCACTTGCTAAGGACCCTTTCTATGGTCCTCTGCCAACTTATACTACCTCACATCAAACATGGATACTCACACAACTGCACACGAACACAATTGCTTTCACCGAGATTTTACAATTTAGGGAAATAAAAGCTATTAAAAGAGTAGGAATTCTATTTTTCCCTCTACTTTTAGCACTGTCGTATACTACTTTTAATATATTTGTCACTAAAGTTACGTTTTAGCTTACGGAGTACTTGACGGACAAACTCTTCAAAAGAAAATTCCACAATTATCAAGCTTTGTGTACCTCCCTGACCCAGCTCCCCAAAGATGCCAATTTATACCAGTCAGTGAAGATAAAGAACTTTGCAAAAATCACGAAGTCACAGTGATTTGGGTCATAGTAGATCTGCTGAATGGGTCAATATAACACAAAAGCAGGGCTTCTTTGTTCTCATTATATATAGAATGAGTATGTTAGAAAGAAAAGCAGCACCCACTCCAGACTTAAAGAGAAGAAATGACAAGAAGGGAATAGATGAGGAGAGTTAGAGGAACAGGGAAAACAGCCATGAGCAGTAAGACTACTAAATCATCTTCATTTATTCATATATGTAAAATGCTTCATTCATCCTAAGTACCATCATGGGTTGAGGTTACTAATCAAAATAAAATTCATGCAAATATATGTACATGATTTGCAGATGAGCCATGGCCTCCAGGTTTTTGGAAAGTTGCCAGTATTGTCCTTGATAAAGCAAAGTTTAGGCCCTTTCTAAGCTCTGAAATTGTCATTCTTTGTTAGAAATGCAGAGTACATAAACTGATGAGGGGAGAGAGTGAAACTGGAGTGAAGGAGGTTAACCTAGTGGCAGTCTTTACAAGAAGGACATACCCAGGTTTTCCTTCAACTGCAGGGTTTATGAGCTCCGGAATATTTAATATTTACAAATAAAAAGAATCACATTCAGCACACAATCAGTATGAAAGAATTGAAAGAATATGTTATTCTTTCATAAACAGATTTTTAAATTGTAATCAGGTTGTGATTCTTTAAATTTTAAGTATTAAAGCAGCCTAATAATTTAAAATTTATCTCATTAAATGTTCTATGGGATATTGTTAATTATTACTAGGTTATCTTCCTTTGTTCAGATGAAGGACAGATACTGCACAGCAAAAGTTGTATATTTTGATACCATATTATTCTGGATTATTTGGTGATTTTGAAGGTGGACATGCTTGCCAGGTGGACCTAGTGGGAGAAAACCCCTGCCAATGCAGGAGACATAAGAGATACTGGTTTGATCCCTGGGTTGGGAAGATTTCCCTGGAGGAGGCTTGGCAAGCCGCTCCAGTATTCTTGTTTGGAAAATCCCATGGACAGAGGAGGCTGGCAGGCTACAGTCCAGATGGTTGCCAAGAGTCGGACATGATGGAAGTGACTTAGTATAGAACATGCTGTCTTAGAGAAATAGTGTGATACATTTATCAGGGAGAAGATTGGGTAAATAAGTAGGAGTTGAAGGAATTAATAAAGTTAATAAAAATTCAATAAAGTATTCATGAATATAGGGTACATTTTTCATTCAGTCATTCATTCACCCCACAAGTATTACTAAGGTATTGCAGCAAGGTACTAGGGACATAATGTTTAGTCATGAGACACAGCCTCTATCTTTAAAGTACTAAAAATCCAATAGAAAAGATAGACAAGCAATCCAATTGTATGGATGTGTAATGAGAGAAGTAACAGAGGAGCACAGAGGTTCAAAGAAAAGTACAAACCATTTTACACAGATGGAATTTATTTTAAAGGATCCCCAAAGAAGGCTACCATCATTTTTTTTTCTTCCTTGTACACACTTGGTGTTCCTTCTTTCAAGAGGTGGAGTGTCTTTCCCCTCCTCTGTAAATCAGGGTTCTCCAGAACAAAAGAGTCAGTAAGATAGATACTGATATTAGATATTTATTTGATATTTATTTATTTTAAAAGACAGCTGAGAAATGTGACTTAAAGTCAACTTGAATGAGAAAGAGCCAGAGTGACAAAGAAATGAGCCCTACAGACAAAGTGTGGAAAGTGTGAAGACCTTGAGTAGAAGAAGTTGGCAAGTTTAAAGCAGTGAAAGAATGTCAGTGTTTCCTGAGCAGAGAAGGATGGGAAGATGAGGTGAGAGAGGAAGGAGAGGCTTGTTTTTGCAATATCTTTTAGGCTGTGGGAAGGAGATTGGCTTTTATTCTGTGCTGTTGCTTCAGTCCTGTTGCACTCTTTGCGACCCCGTGGACTGTAGCCTGCCAGGCTCCTCTGTCCCTGGGATTACACTGCAAGAATATTGGAGTGGGTTGCCATTTCCTTCTCCAGGGATCTTCCTGATCCAGGGATCAAACCCACATCTCCTGAGGCTTCTGTACTGGCAAGCAGATTCTTTACTACTGAGAAACCTGCTTTTATTCTAGTAGCTATTGTAAATATGGTAGTGTCTTAGCTTTCTAAAACACTGTAACAAATTACCACAAACTGAGTTCTTAGAACAATACACATTTATTGTCTTAACAGTTTTTGAGGTCAGAGTCTGAAATGGGTCTTAATGGGCTAAAATTAAAATATCAGCAGGGCTGTGATCCTTTCTGGAGTCATTTTGAGGAAGTTATTTCCTTGTCTTTTCCAGCTTCTACAGGCCACCTGAATTCTTTGGCTTATGGCTGCTTCCACCTCCTTCAAAGTAAACAGCGTAGCATCTTCAAACCTCTCTCTGACTCTTCTTCCTCCCACTTGTGACTGCATTGAGTCCATTCAAATATTACAAGAAAATCTCTTCATCTAAATATCAGCTGATTAGCAAACTTTAACTCCATCTACAACCTGAATTCCCCTTTTTCATATAACCTAAAATATTCTCAGGTCTTGGGATTAGGACATGGACACCTTTGGGGTTGGACAGCAGGTTTATTTTTCCTGTGATTAGACTGGCAAGATGGGAGTCATGGAAGCAACAGCAGAGATGTCAGACTAAGGTTGATTTTCATATAATCAGGCTTCCCAGGTGGCACTAGTGGTAAAGAACCAGCCTGCCAATGCAAGAGAAGTAAGAGATGCGGATTTGATCCATGGGTCAGGAAGATCCCCTGGAGGAGGGTATGGTAACCTACCCTAGTATTCTTGCCTGGAGAAGCGACAGGGATAGAGGAGCCTGGCAGGCTATAGTCCATAGGATCACAAAGAATCGGACATGACTGAAGTGACTTAGCATAGTCAGGAATTGTACTTGTATCTATATTTATGTATACAAACATATTCAACTACAATTTCTAATAAAATAAATCATTTTTAAATATTGCAAATAAGAAATCCTCCTAGATAATTAATTAGCTTTCAATCAGGTTTACAGAACACTCATAGAAGCCAAATATATAGTTCAGGTTTTTATTTGGCCATCAAATTTCTGGTTGGTTGACTTTGGGGTCAATTTTGTTAAAAACAAACAAACAAACAAACCAGAGATTCCTTTTTTTAGTGTAATAATATCTTCTCTTGTTGAAAGCCTATCTCAGAAAACAGGGCTTTCAGAATGACTCTGTTTATCTGTTACCTTTGCAATATAGGCTTGTGGAAGGAAGCTTCTGTTTTTCAAGACATACCTCTAGATCATAAACCATGTCTTCAAATGATTGAATGGTTTTTTTGTTTGTTTGTTTTTAAGAAATTTTAGTATAAAGGGGAGAGACCAGGTTATCACTGTGGTCAGATTCTTTTCCTAAGACACATATTTGACCAAAAATGTTTACTTTTCAATTTCTGGTTTCAGTAGTATTCATTTCATTTACACTCTATGATGGTAAGTTGTGTCTGACTCTTTGTAACCCCATGGACTGTAGCCTGCCAAGACTCTTCTGTCCCTGGAATTTCCAAGATAAGAATACTGGAGTAGGTTGCCATTTCCTTCTCCAAGGAATCCTCCCAACCCAGGGATCAAACCTGGGTATCTTGCATTGTAGGCGATCTCCTGCCTTGCAGGCTGATTTTTTTACCAAGCCAGCAGAGAAGCCCTTTACTGCTCTACGATCTGGTTCATTTTGATAAGTGTAACAGGACTCAAGGACTGATAAAAATTTAAAGACCTCCTTGTTATAATGTTCGACATAGCTATTAATATAGCTAAGTAATATTGAGGTAAGGGAATTTACTTCCTTCTTAGCTTTGGGAAACCCATAGTGACATTTTTAAAAATCATATTTATTTGCCAGAAATAATTTTATTACTCCTGTAGATTCATGTATTCCAAGAAACAGAACCAAGAATCATTCTATTTCTCTCTTTCAAGTTTCTTTCACCTGCAATATATAACTGTAGCGAAATTCTCCTTTGCTGAGATCCCCAAGTTTGCCAATGTTTCTGGTTTTCCAGGAAGTAACAGTCTTTACTACAGCAGTCCCCAACCTTTTTGGTGCCAGGAACCAGTTTCATGGAAGGCAATTTTTCCATAGGCTAGGAGTGGGGGATGGTTTGGGAATGATTGAAGCACATCATATTTATTGTGCACTTTATATCAGTTATTATTACATTGTGATATATAATGAAAAAATTATGCAAATTACCATAATGCAGATTCAGAGCATCAGGCACTAGATTCTCATAAAGAGCACGCAACCTAGATCCCTCGCCTGTGCAGTTCACAGTAAAGTTCTTGCTTCTATGAAATGATGCCACTGATCTGACAGGAGGCAGAGCTGAGGCAGTAATGTGAGCAATGTGGAGCCGCTGTAAATACAGATGAAGCTTCGTTCCCTCACCCAGTGCTCACCTCCTGTTCTTAAAGGCGATAAACCTGGTTCTATCATCATTATCTGGTCGATAGCCCGGGGATTAGAAACCTCTGCTTTACTCTACATAAGGATAGGACCTCGTTAATCATAGAAAAGGTATAGATGAGGTTTTCAAAAGCATTTTGTATGCATTATTTCCATACTCTCCTTTTAATTTAGCTGTAGACTTGGGTATAACTAATTAACGAGATTCGTTTTTAACTATATTCTTCCTTACATATTTTGTTTATTTGATTCTATACTGGTGAGAAGTAGGTTATGCAGTTGTGCAAATAACTACATTATGCCATGAAATTAAAGGAGCTCGATAAAAGTATTTGAATGCTGCTGCTGCTAAGTCACTTCAGTCATTTCCGACTCTGTGTGACCCCATAGACAGCAGCCTACCAGGCTCCCCGTCCCTGGGATTCTCCAGGCAAGAACACTGGAGTGGGTTGCCATTTCCTTCTCCAATGCATGAAAGTGAAAAGTGAAAGTGAAGTTGCTCAGCTGTGTCTGACCCAAAGCGACCCCAGGGACTGCAGCCCTCCAGGCTGCCTCATCCATGGGATTTTCCAGGCAAGAGTACTGGAGTGGGGTGCCATTGCCTTCTCCAATTTGAATGCTACCAATATGCATTATTATTTTATGTAATTATTATTTTTTACTTTTAGGGCTATAATCTATAATAAGTTTTTGTGTGTAAAATATCTTTCTTAAATTTTGAGTGATCAGAAGTAACTATAATGAGAAAATTTTTATTTATGTTTGTAAATTTTTTTTACTAAGATGAGGGTTAGATATAGATGAAGAAATAATTTGTTCCATAAATAAGACCACCAGAATTTGGAACATATAAATAATATCATTAATATTTCAGCAAAAAATGCCAACTAGATTTCCCTTATTCATGTGAAAATGAAAGTCGCTCAGTTATGTCTGATTCTTTGCAACCCTATGGACTATACAGTCCATGGAATTCTCCACTCCCGAATACTGGAGTAGGTAGCTTTTCCCTTCTCAAGGGGATCTTCCTAACCCAGGGGTCAAACCCAGATCTCCTGCATTGCAGGCAGATTTTTACCAGCTGAGCCACAAGGGAAGCCCCAAATACTGGAGTATGTAGACTATCCCTTTTCCAGAGGATCTTCCTGACCGAGATATCGAACTGGGGTCTCCTGCACTGCAGGCAGATTCTTTACCAACTGAGCTATCAGGAAATTTAGTCTTGTATAATTAATTCTTTTCACAGCAGAGTTTATTTAGTAATCTACTTGCAGGATGTCATAAGCTCCTGGACCAAAGGAAATCTTGGCACAGTCCAGTGATCCAGTCTGACAGATACCTGCTTATGGTAGCAATGTCAACTGACACTGGGGATCCCGTAAACATAAATCTATTCTTTTCAGTGCCAACCTCAGTATTAGTTGTTATGGTCTTCTAGTGAGACAGTTTTTTTGATGCTTCCTCCAAAAGCAAAATTTCTGCCCTATGCTTATTCAGTCCGGCATTCCAGCCAATGTGGAAGGAAAAGTAGAGAACACTTGTTGATGATAAGATTTAATGGTTTTGATAATTTTATAACAGTCATCAGAAATATGAGAACTGAGAAGGCTAGAAATGCCTATTGGTATAATTCAAAATTCCCTGGAGAAAATCAAGTTACTAATGATCCAAGTATACCAATATATGATGAACACTGATGGCGTTGGAAAACCTGCAGAGCCTCTGAGCTGACTAGTAGAATGTGTGTTACATGTGCTACCAGCCGAGAAGAGTATTATTATAAATGTAAAAACAAAATATTTAAAGAATCAATTTGTTCAGGCAACCTTGTGCCAGGCTGTGCACATGAACACGAGGATGCTTAAATTTTCCCTGAAAGCATTTATGATTATGGAAACATGTTCATGTTAATAACATCATGCGTGCCCATGTGCTCATTCACTTCAGTCATACCCAACTCTTTGTGACCCTATGAACTGTAGCCCATCAGACACCCCTGTGTCCCTGGGATTCTCCAGGCAAGAATATTGGACTGGGTTGCCAGGGCCCTCCTCCAGAGGAGCTTCCTGAACTGGGGATCGAACTCCCTTCTGCCTACATTTCCTGCTTTGCAGATGAATTCTTTACCCCCTCAGCTACCTAGGAAGCCCTAATAACATCTTACTTGTACATAATTGACTCAGAGTAGGCTCAGCTTCTCTTTTTTATTGGACAGTTCTTCCTAGACTGTTAGTTTGACAAACAGTGTGGCTCGCATTCAACAGTGTTGATCTTAATTAACATATGGAGAATACCAAACCTATCTAGTTATTTCCAGCCACTTCTATAGAAAGTGAGAAAATGTTTCTTTTTTCACAAGACAGTGAGGGTGTGAAAGATGTTTAAAAGTTTTATAACTCTGCATTTGGTATGCAAGTTTTGGAAAGGCAATATCAAAAAGACTAAGGAAAGGAAAGTGACTACTGCATAAAGATATAAATATAAGTTATAGACAAATTATTATAGCATTGATGAGTATTAATCAGAGTGATAAGACGTCAAAATAAGATAGCAGAGGATACCATTACAAGGTAAATTTAGTTCTTTCAGAAATGAGAAACCTTTATCATTTATTATTAAATAATTCTTAAGCATGGTGAAAAAACTCAGATGAGAGAATTCTTGTGAGTTAACGAAACTCCAATACATGGTCAGAATACATAAAATGATTCATTATCTTGTTTTCAAGAAAAAATTGAATATTTCAAGACCAATTTTGAATGATCAGTCCTCTCTTCTTTATCACACCAAAGCTTTATTATCTAATAAGTTGGCTATAAGTCTACATAAACTTAAATAAACATATGGTTAGATGACAAATTAAATCTTTCACCTTTAGCTTTAGGATACTAACTTAGCTTATTATAAGAAGATATAGAAAACCCATTGAACTTTCAACTCTAGAGGGATTAATCATTCATTAACTGAATTTAATCCTGGCTCACAGTCTTAAAGTCAATTAAGACTCTTGGAAATTATTTTTAAATTGGTCTGGCAGAGTAATGCAATCAAAATATCAAATGTTTGTCAGAGAGACAACCTTTTACAGTTTTATCAAGATAGGGTCAGTGTAGTAACTACATTCACATGATTTGCAACACTGTCATCAGTTTACAAGAAGACAGCTTTAAAAGACATCAGTGTTTATAATTCAGATTAGTTTAACTCAGATGTTTATATTCATATGTGTGTGCTATGTTGCTCAGTTGCTCAGTGTCTGATTCTGTGACTCCATGGACTGTAGCCTGCCAGGCTCCTCTGTCCATGGGATTCTCCAGGCAAAAACACTTGAGTGGCTTGCCATTTTCTCCTCCAGGGGATCTTGCCAACCCAGTGATGGAACCCAGGTAGCCTATATCTCCTGCATTGGCAGATAGATTCTTTACCACAGCACCACCTGGGAAGCCTCTGTATATCCTTACGGCCTGAAATAATTTAGGGAAATAATAATTACTAATCATTTCCATAAACCTAGCATAGGGATTTTAGCAAACTTTAAATGATTAGATTTGCCATAAAATTATAACCAAGTCTTACATAAAATACACTTGCTGTGATAGAATTCAAAAGTGGCCAGAGATTATCCTGCTCCTTTATGCATCTTGCTCTTTGTAATGTGACTTTATAACTGTATCCATCAAGAGATGGAATTCATTTATCTGTATCTTGAATGTGGCCTTCATTAATATGACTTACTTTGGACAAAAATGGATATAATAAAGGTAACATAAAATAAAAGCAGAAAAACATTGCACACTGGAAACTTCTTTTGCAACTCTTGGGTACTCTGCCATAGCTGAATGAGTCCATGTTAACGTGCTGGATGATGAGAAACTCATGCCAATGTCATTCCCATCATCCACACTAGATAAAAGGCCTATGGCCAGCTATGCCAGAGAAGGCAATGGCACCTCACTCCAGTACTCTTGCCTGGAAAATCCCACGGATGGAGGAGCCTGGTGGCTGCAGTCCACGGGGTCGCGAAGAGTCGGACACGACTGAGCGACTTCACTTTCACTTTTCACTTTCATGCATTGGAGAAGGAAATGGCAACCCACTCCAGTGTTCTTGCCTGGAGAATCCCAGGAACGGGGAGAGCCTGGTGGGCTGCAGTCTGCGGGGGTCGCACAGAGTCGGACACGACTGCAGCAGCAGCAGCCAGCTATGTAAATTAGGCTGTCTAGAAATTTTTAGCACAAGGCAGTAAGGGCAGAGAAGAATAACCAATAGGCAAACCACAGAATCACATAAAGTTATAAATGTTTGTTTGTTTAAAGCAAATATTAAAATATCAAAAGCTAACTGATGTAAATATTGGTTTCAGAAAGCAGGCAATACCTAACTTTTGTTTCCATAAAATATTGGCTTTGAATTTGGGCTGCAGATGGAGGTTAAAAAGTGAGGCAACTCTTAGTAGAGACTGAAACAAATGTATGAACTAGCTTATGACATAGTAGAACATTTGGCAAAACTTTCATCTACAGGGACTTGTACAGATGCCCCCATGCAATAACTCTGAAAGTTCTAAGTGAAATGTAAGAGCCCTAAGCAAGATGAATAAGCTCTTAATAGTCTTAATGACATTCCTTCCTACAGGAGCTTACCACATCCAAAGTAGAGAGAGCGCTGTCTTGGAAAAAAAAAATTTGATGCAAACTTTAGAAGTAGAGAATTTTAGGACTCACATAGAATGGATATGCATCAGATTCATAGGCAATCCATGAAGTTTTAAAGACCATTTTACTGACAAATGGAGCAGGAAAGGGCAACCTACTCTAATATTCTTTCCTGGAGAATCTCATGGACAGAGGAGCCTGGTGTGTCCTTTGGGTCACAGAGAGTTGGACACAACTGAGCGACTGAGCACATACTGACAAAAGGACTGTCTGCTTGAATGAAAAGGGCTTGCAACAGTTCAAAAAGAAGTAAGGTTTCTGGGCTTCTAATATTCTGCAGATAGAAATCAAAATAAGAACCACAGACATTTCTTACCATAAGAGATGAAAACCCTAGAGGTAGAGCCAAGATATTCAGAGGATTGTGGGCAAGCAAATTACTTTCAGGGAGTAGAAATGGACTCTAATCAAGGAATATCCCAGACCTAGAGGAGGGGAACCTTTTGACATATGCCTGGATGGATTATAGAATTGGTTCAGACCAAGGACTGCTCTGTGCCTTCCATTCCTTCTCTTTTTGATTAGAAGCAACTTTGCAGTTCTTTTGTGTCCATCACACCCTCTTATGTTAGGTTAATTGGCAGCAGATATCTTAACGTTTTTAGTACACAGTTGTCTGGATGAAGAGCAGCTGCATGCAATGAGCCACGTCCACATCTAGGCAAGAAGCAGATCATGAGGATCTTAACTTCAAGCCAGATGCCATAAATGGCCTAATTAAATCAGACTTTTGGCATCTGGGAAGGGTGAGCATATGTTACACAAAGGCAGAATAATTTGTGGCCTGGAGGCAGTCTGTGGTCCATTGCAAAAATTGCTACAAATTTCCCATCTATTTACCATATCTCTTTGCATTCTGATTTTACAGCTCCTCCCATTAAGAGGTAGAGTCTGTTTTTTTGAATCTAGCTCTTGAATATGGGCTTGGTCATGTGACTTGCTTTCACCAAAGAGATACAAATATAATACAAGCAAGACTCTAAAGGACTTGCATATTGGAGCTTGTACCCATTTCTATATTTGAAACTCTGCATCTACAACCATATCAACAATCCTATCCTGTTGGATGATGATAGCCATGTCATCTCCATCATCCCATGTGACACTGAGCCAACCGCCTGAGGCCATCCTAGAACATCCAGCTTCAGCCGAGACAGCCAGACAAGAAACATTGCTCAGCTAATCCATCATTTCATATGAAATAGTAAAAGTATTATTGTTTGAAGATACTAACTTTTGAGGTGTTTTGTGAGCCATTAAAATATACATATTCAGTTGTTTCCTTTGTGTCTGACCCTACTCAACCCTACGGACTGTAGGCCGCCAGGCTCCTCTGTCCATGGGATTCTCCAGGCAAGAATACTGCCATGGGTTGCCACGCCTTCCTGCAGAGATCTTCCTGAGCCAGGGGTCAAGCCTGTATCTTCGGCATCTCCTGCATTGCAGGCAGATTTTTTACTCACCGAGCCACCTTTGAAGCTCTGATGTACTATTGGGTTGGTCAAAAAAGTTCATTTGGGTTTTTCCATTAGATGTTACAGAAAAACCAAACAAACTTTTTGCCAAACCAATATACTTCTCATTGCAATAAGTAAAAGATGTCTCAGTCGTTTAAGAAAAAAATCAATAAGCAAAGCTAATTCATTGAGAGTTACCTTGATTAAAAGGAATAATACACAAATGAGAATGCTATAACTCTACCAGATTTATTTGCCAAATACAAAGTATTTCAAAGAAGCTTTCACTAGTTCATTTGCTGACTGTTAAGAGCTTAATGGTCATTTAAAATTATTTTTCATGTCTAGAAATCAAACTTTAGCAACATAGCTTGACTTTTCCTGAACATGAGGAGAAAGATTCTTTTTTTTTAAGGGTCAATACAGTTAAAGCACAAAAATTTGTTTATTTTACTTATTTCATTTCAACTCAAGGAATCATATAATATAGTTTATTTATTTATTTTTTTTAAATTAAATTTATTTATTTTTTTAATTACAATACTGTATTTGTTTATTAATCCCTTCCCAAGGAAGCCAAAAGTATGCCAGTTTGTTTTCTTAGGAAATATTTAACAATGAAAGAATCTTATCAAACTAGAGATCTTTTAAAGGATCTTGTCAAAGTAGAGAATGTTTGTGTTGCCAGAATATGTCATTTTCCCTAGCGTTGAACTTGAATATTTAGATTGGATGGAAGTGTATAAGCTAAGAAATTGTGGGGTATGGAGTTTATCATTAAAACTATTTCTACCTAATTTTCCAAATAAAAAGAAAATTATAGACGTTTAGAGATTTCTTGAATAGTAATTAACACAAGGTCGTGCAGCTTCATCCAAGCCAGTAGAGCACTGTCATCCCATTTACTTTCTTTTTTTCATACACTTTTCAGGCCCCTTCAAATAAATATTGACATCAAAGCAAGGTGTTTGTTCTTTAAGCCATGCCAAATCCACTTCTGTTTCTTTATTTGCACATTTTCTGTACTTTTGACAATAGACCTATTTTATTAGGTACGCAAATAGTGCATGAAAATGAGTCTTACAATCTATAAGCTTTTAAGAATATTTCCAAATGAAAATGACATTAGATAAAAGGAAGTACAATTGCAGACTTAAGTCCCTTTCTTCTGCAAAAATGACAGAAGCTTTTCTGAGTGACAAGCAGTGGCATACAGAAAAATGATTGTGCCGGACAACTTAAGATGAATTGATTACAGGATGGGATAGAAATGTAGCAAACAGGAATTATGTCAATGTTCTTGATATTAGCAAATTAGAAGAAAGTTTTGATGCTATTAATGGGAAGAAAAATTAAGAAGAAAAGATTTAAAGGAAAAGAAAGTGAAGAATCAGTTTTGGATACATGACATTTTAAGTACTTGTAACACATCCAAATAGAGACATCAAGTAGGGAGATGGATGTATGAGTCTGGATTTCAGAAGAAATTTCAGGGCTGGATATATAAATTTGGGAGACTTAATAAAGCTAATGGAATAGATGAGATCACTCAGGGATAGATTTTAGGGAGAAACCACAATGAAGCTTAAAACTGAAGCATAATAAATCATTTGACATAAACTCACAGAAGGTCAAGTATTTGGAAGCTTTTATATTTTATTTAAGACACTGACATTCTCAGAGGAAATTCTACAGGAGATGAGTCAATAATGATGTGTTTATCACAATAGTAGAAAACCAGAAGGGATTTACCTAAACTGGAAAATAACTGAGTAAATTATGAACATCCTTATGATATTTCAATTGAGTGTTGAAACTTCATCATAGTAGAATTTTTTGGTATGAAAAATTGTTGATAATATATTACTAAGAGGGAGAAATAGACTATGTATTCTTTATGTAGAATAAAATAATATTTAAAAATTAGTATAAATATAGAAAAGACTAGAAGTACCACAGAAATATTGAGTGGTTATTCCTTTGTACAGTGAATATAGATATTTCTGTGCTTTTTTCTTTACTTGGTGGTAAAGGTTTACTGCATTGAGTATAATCATGCTTGAAAAAGATTCTCTGAAGAATTCAAATAGAAAATAATACTAATAATAATACTAATACACAAAACAGTTGCAACAAAAGAGATAGAAGATGAAATTTCTGTGAAAATAACATTACAGTTTTTGAGTGCTTAATTTTTGCCTGGTACCATGAAAAAAGCTAGTGGAGGTGATGGCATTCCAGTTGAGCTATTTCAAATCCTGAAAGATGATGCTGTGAAAGTGCTGTACTCAATATGCCAGCAAATTTGGAAGACTCAGCAGTGGCCACAGGACTGGAAAAGGTCAGTTTTCATTCCAAACCCAAAGAAAGGCAATCCCAAAGAATGCTCAAACTACCACACAATTGCACTCATCTCACACGCTAGTAAAGTAATGCTCAAAATTCTCCAAGTCAGGTTTCAGCAATACACGAACCGTGAACTCCTTGATGTTCAAGCTGGTTTTAGAAAAGGCAGAGGAACCAGAGATCAAATTGCCAACATCCACTGGATCATGGAAAAAGCAAGAGAGTTCCAGCAAAGCATCTATTTCTGCTTTATTGACTATGCCAAAGCCTTTGACTGCGTGGATCACAATAAACTGTGGAAAATTCAGACTGTTTCCAAATAGGAAAAGGAGTGCGTCAAGGCTGTATATTGTCACCCTGCTTATTTAACTTATATGCAGAGTACATGATGAGAAATGCTGGACTGGAAGAAACACAAGCTGCAATCAAGATTGCTGGGAGAAATATCAATAACCTCAGACGTGCAGATGACACCACCCTCATGGCAGAACGAGAAGAGGAACTAAAAGCCTCTTGATGAAAGTGAAAGTTGAGAGTGAAAAAGTTGGCTTAAAGCTCAACATTCAGAAAACGAAGATCATGGCATCTGGTCCCATCATTTCATGGGAAATAGATGGGAAACAGTGGAAACAGTGTCAGACTTTATTTTGGGGGGCTCTAGGGCTACTTCACTTTCACTTTTCACTTTCATGCATTGGAGAAGGAAATGGCAACCCATTCCAGTGTTTTTTGCCTGGAGAATCCCAGGGATGGGGGAGCCTGGTGGGCTGCATCTCTGGGGTCGCACAGAGTCAGACACGACTGAAGCGACTTAGCAGCAAAATCACTGCAGATGGTGATTGCAGCCATGAAATTAAAAGATGCTTACTCCTTGAAAGGAAAGTTATGACCGACCTAGATAGCATATTCAAAAGCAGAGACATTACTTTGCTGACTAAGGTCCGTCTAGTCAAGGCTATGGTTTTTCTAGTAGTCATGTATGGATGTGAGAGTTGGACTGTGAAGAAGGCAGAGTGCCAAAGAATTGATGCTTTTGAACTGTGGTATTAAGGAAGACCCTTGAGAGTCCCTTGGACTGCAAGGAGATCCAACCAGTCCATTCTGAAGGAGATCAGCCCTGGGAGTTCTTTGGAAGGAATGATGCTAAAGCTGAAACTCCAGTACTTTGGCCACCTCCTGTGAAGAGCTGACTCATTGGAAAAGACTTTGATGCTGGGAGGGATTGGGGGCAGGAGGAGAAGGGGATGACAGAGGATGAGATGGCTGGATGGCATCACTGACTCGATGGACATGAATCTGAGTGAACTCCGGGAGTTGGTGATGGACAGGGAGGCCTGGCATGCTGCGATTCATGGGGTCGCAAAGAGTCGGACATGACTGAATCACTGAAATGAACTGAACTGAATGCTTTGCTAAGTGCTTTATGTGGACTGTCTCATGCAATTCTTATAGAAATTGTATAGGATGGGACTATTTTTATTACTTTTTAAAAAAGTTTAAGAAAATTTCATTGAGTCTATTTTTAAGAGCAGTTTTAGGTTTAGAGCAAAATGTAGGGAAGATTAGCCATATACCCTTCTACCCTGTCATATGCATAGCCTCCTCTATTAGCATCTTCCCCCATAAGAATCATACAATTGTTACAACTTATGAGCCTCCATTTACACGTCATAATGATCCAAGGTCAGAGTTTACATTATGGCTCATTCTTGGTGATGTATCTTCTATGAGTTTGAATAAATTTATAATGACATATCCATCATTGGGATTCCTCAGTGTCTCAGCAGTAAAGAATCACCTGCAATGCAAGAGACACAGCTTCAATCCCTTGGTCAGGAAGATCCCCTGAAGGTGGGCACATAACCTGCTCCAGTATTCTTGCCTGGAAAATCCCATGGTCAGAGGAGTCTGATGGGCTACAAGTCCACGGGGTCACAAAGTCAGACATGACTGAAGCAATTGAGCATGCATGCATGTATCCATCATACAGTACCACACAGACTATTTTCACTGCCTCCTCAAATATTCTGTGCTGTTCCCATTCATCCCTCATTGCTCCCAACCCCCAGAAACCTCTAACCTTTTATTACTATTTCTATAGTTTTGCCTTTTCCAGTGTTACATATTTGGAATCATATATAGCCTTTTACTTATTTCATTTAGTAATATGCACTTACAATGCCTTCATGTCTTTATGCATCTTGTTATTTTATTTCTCTTTAGTGCTGAATAATATTCCATTGTCTGGATATATCACAGTTTGTCTCTTTGTTTCACCTACTGAAGGACAACTTGGTTGCTTCCAAGTTGTGGCAACATGAGTGAAGATGCTCTACATCTGTGCATAGGCTTTTTGTGGGCATAAGTTTCCAACTACCAAGGAGTGTGATTGCTGGATCATACGGTAAGGGTATGTTTAGCTCCATGAGACACTGCCAAACTGTCTTCCAAAGTAGCTGTGCCATTTTGCATTCCTACCAGCTGTTATTACCTTTCAACAGTTGAAAATCATGAAGTTTAGAGAGGTTACATTGCTTGGCCAATATTACACAACTAAAAAGTAGAAGAGATGGGATTTGTGCCCAAGCATATTTAATTCCAGAGAGAGCCCTGGGCATATCCAGGACATATGGACAGCAGGAATGAGAGCCGCCCACTTCCCGATGGATTTCTCAGTGGAGGAAGAAGGCACTGAAAGTGTTAGTTGCTCGGTCCTGTCGGACTCTTTGTGGCCCCATGGACTGTAGTCTACCAGGCTCCTCTGTCCATGGAATTCTCCAGGCAATAATACTGGAGTAGGTTGTCATTTCCTTCTCCAGAGGGTCTTCCCGACCTAGGGCTCAAAGCCAGGTCTTCCGCACTGAGGGCAGTCTCTTTACCATCTGAGCCACCAGGGAATCAGGAAAGGAGCAGAGATTAGTCATTTGCCTTCATTTCTCCAATAAAATAAGCTGTATCTACAGCAAATAAGCACCCACATAGAAATAATGACAAACTAATTAAAGAATCCACCTGCAGTTCAGGAGACGTGGGTTCGATTCCTGAGTTGAGAAGAGTCCCTGGGAAAGAAAATGGCAACCCATTAGTGTCCCAGCCTGAGAAATCCCATGGATAGAGGTGTTTGGCTTGCTACAGTCTATGGGACCACCAAGAGTCTGACACTACTGAGCTACTAACATTTTCACTCCATTTAACACATGAATATTTGCCTATAAACCTTTTTAAAACCTTCATCTCAATTATAATGTCATATATAAATATATTGTGGATATGGATTAACATGATGATGAAGACAGTTTTGAGGACAATGGGAGCATAGATATGACCTTATAGATAATCTTATCTAGCACCTTCATTTTGCAAATGAGAATTCAACTCAAAGTGAAAAGTCTGGCCAATGACATCACCAAAACCAGAAATAAGTCTACAATATCCCAGTTTGGAGCTGTTTTCCTCAGCTGTTCTCTAAGTGTAAACAGGGGTCCAGTGGACCTTGGCTGGGATTTGTAATGTCACATTTGTGTACTATGTGGGAAGTCACTTCAGTCATGTCCGGCTCTTTGCAGCTCTGTGGACTATTTAGCCTGCTTGGCTCCTCTGCCCATAAGATTCTCCAAGCAAGAATACTGGAGTGTGTTTCCATTTCTTTCTCCAAGATATCTTCCTGACCCAATGATCGAACCCATGTCTCGTATGTCTTCTGCATTGGCAGGCTGGTTCTTTCTCACTTTACTCTCATTCTCTCACCGGTTTACAGTAGTTTTCCACAAGCTGCACTGTCTATGATTTCAGAACAGATTGAAAGGAAAAGAGATATGCAAATATAACCAATTAAGCCAGCCAGTAAAAATATTTATAAAAATGTAAAAATGCCACTCTTCTCAATAATATATATATTTTTGGAATATAGCACACTTTCATAAAAATGCATTGCTTATTTTAACACAATCTGTTTATTTTTAATTTTAGTAAATTAAATATTTCAAAAGTTTCTCAGTTTTAATTTCTAAAAGAGTAAATAACAATAGGTATAATCTACATAAATGTGCTTTGACATCATCAATAATTTTTAATAAATGAAAGGGGTCTTAAGGTCAAAAATCTGACAACTGCTTTAGTAAATAATATGTACTTAAAATATTTTTATGCTTATTAGGAAAACAGTACCACTTTAATAAATACTACAGTTAAGTGCTTCATGTATTTATATATTCTAAGAGTTTTTCCTTACACATTTTTTACTGGCAACCCAAGAAGATCTTCATGTTGTAGTGAAATTTACCTTGTATCTACAAATTTCATATATCAATGTTTAATCATGCTTTCTGATGATTAAATTAAATCCTACTTAAATGTATTCTTTTCTTATTTTCCTACAGAATATTTCAGCACAGAAAACAATTTTATAACCTAAGTTAGATTACTTTTCATCTTTATTACTAATTTAAATCATATTTCCTGAAGTTAAAGAAGCATATTATTTCAGGAAAATTAGATGCTTTCCCTGGGTATTATGGCATGTTTAAAATATATGCTAATATTGCAGTAAGAATCATTATTGAGTTTCTCTATATAATGCTGAAAGGAAAAACAATTAAAACTGCTTTAGAGTATCAATAATTCATGAGGGTAAAGTCTATCCCTACTAGACTATGTCTTTAAAAATTCCTGTTGAGACAAGAGAGAGCCTCACAAATCTTTCCCAGGAGAGAAGCCCTTCCCTTTATGAGGGAGTTCATTTCAAGCTGCCCTTAGGCTTCTAAAATAGCTATATATCTTCCTTTTCTTAATTTGTCTTCTCCATAACTTAGAAGTAGAAATGAAGCTTTACCAAGAAGCCACTTGTAAAAGGAAATGAATGAATGAATGAATGTCTTGGGAATACTTTCTGCATCTTTTTGATCACCCAGCATAGCGCCTAGCAGGATGCCCTTTATGTTAAAAGAGCCAGTAGAAAGTGTTTAGACACTCCATCCCCACCTACGTTTTAGATTTCCATCCCTCAAGCCCTGCTTCTTAAATCTCCCACTTGCTTGAAACCTGGGGTTTCCGAAATGATTTCCAGGCCTGCTGCCATATCCGATTTTTAATAGGAATCTCTAAAGTGAACTATAATTTGAAAATACGTAATCAAGGACACCGTGGGATTCTCAGCTTTAGGCAATATGTTCTGTCGGGTAAAAGAAAGCTCTGGCAAACAGCAGACCCAGATTCTTTCACCAGCTGTGCCCTGACTTGTTCTATAATTTCCATCAAGTCACCCTAGCAGCCATTGTCTGTCTATTTCAGCATTGGAATCTATAAAAGTCCTAGTCTGCCTGACTCCCTAACAATGATCATGTGGGGATTAATGAGATAAAGGCTGTAGAAATATTTTGCCCCCTTGGGGAAGAACACTCTGAAAATAAAGGTATTAGAGAAAATCTCTAGATCTAACTTTCAAGAACTCAGATTCCCAAGTCTCATGTTGTATGCATGTTTTTCTGGCAATTAGATCATTATTGGTTTTCTCCGGTAATAAAAACAATACCATAAAGCAATCTTCTTTTGAAATAGAACAAAGAAAACCATTTTTTTCCTTTCGTTTCTCTCATGTACTATGTATTTTCTGAAAATAAGCATATCATGTTGTAGCGCAAGTTGGCAGTTTTACCCTCAATACATTCACATCTGTTGACTGGACGTTGGTTTTACACATACAATTGCACATTGCTTAATTGCCCATCTCTGCCAGTAGCATAAGTATATATTTATATTACTAAGCTCTTGTATATGTTTCACATGCATGTATACACGTATCAACTCTGCTTTTATTGAATTTTGGGGCTGTGTATTTTTAAAAACATGGTTCTGTCTGTGCATTTTAGCAGAAGTAAACCCCCTCAAGCTTTCTGTTTCATGCCCACAGGCATAGATTGAGAGGCATGCCTGCTATGATTTCACCTTCATATACTTCAAAAGAATGTGTGCCTGTTTGTGTTTGGGGAATGGATGATGTAGGGAAGGAGGTTAGGAAGAAAATCTTTGGTGCCTCTAAAATTGTCCCAATGTTTTCTTTAGCATCAAAATATCTGAATTCAATACTTCTTACGGTTCTTCAGTTTAAAATGTTAGGCTTTGACTATATTTTATAGCAGCCTAATTTGATATTATCCCATCACCAAATACCCTAGGAACATTCTTCCTTACACATTAATATCTCAAAAATGGATAAATTGCTATAAGCTCCACATTAAGGCTAGCAAAAGCTTTTGAAAAAGTTGCAAAGAATTGAAAAATGAAGTTTAGCATGAAAATGACTTTCCAATAAGCCACAAAAATGTCTTCTGTGATGGTCTGTGATGAGAGAACCTGCTGGTTGCATGGTAGTAACGTGAAGAGTTCCAACAGCTCCTTCTGAGTTGGGGAGATAATTGCTGCTATGGAGTTCATAAGCTTGCAAGCGCAATTCATCTAGTGAAAAATCCTAAATAAACATCACTGGAAAATAAAATCTCTACACATGGATATCTACTGCTTTGCAGCACAGAGCACTACTCCTCTGAAGACTGTCAGTTTTGAAATCTAAAGTAATGCATTACCCTGCAGGGTCCCGTCCATGCCAGCTAAAACAGAGGTAGCATATTTGTTTCTGGAGCGTGCTCTGCTAGGGAAAAATACTATTTTTTCCTTTCCTTTCTCATTTAAAGATTGAATGTTAAGAAAAAATAAAACTTGTGGATTATGATTTGCACAACATTTTAATATTGAACAAATATGCAGGACTGCTTTATAGGTGCCTGAAAATAGAGAATTAACACAGGATCATTGTCACAGTTCATATTGTGGTATTAGCACTTTCTACTTCTGCAAAGCGTGATTATTTTAATATGAGCTGTTGCTGCTGCTGCTGCTAAGTCGCTTCAGTCTTGTTCGACTCTGTGCGACCCCATAGACGGCAGCCTACCAGGCTCCCCTGACCCTGGGATTCTCCAGGCAAGAACACTGAGAGGACATAGTAAAAACATAACATGGTTAGGAAAGAATTAACCATACATGGCAAACGATCAACTTACCACTAATGGTCTAACCAGAAAACACACCCTAGACATCAAAGTAACTATGAAATTCACATTTGTTCATAGACCATGGAATGAAATTCATTGCTATTAATAATATTCTAAAGCTTTCAGAATAGTTTTCAATACACTTCAAAACTGAATAATGGTTATATCCTTTATGCAAATGAATGTCCCCTTCTCCCCCAAAAGAATAGAAAAATCTATATAAGTCAACGAATATATATTAAATAAAGTTTATCCCCTAAAACAAATCAGGATTAAATCGAACATCTTTGGATATAATTTAAGTTCTTTAAAATTTTCATATTAATTTCATTGATAGAGTATATTAAATCTGCAAGCTGAAGTAAGTTTGAGACTAATTTTCCATTCTTGTTAGAAAATCTATTGGTTACTCATTTTACATGCAAAATCTTCTTATGTGATCTTCTCTTTCTTGTTTAAATGATAGAAATAAATCAGTGCTGAGAGAGAGAAATTCTAATGGAAGCAATGCAAGAGTGTCAAAAAAATAAAGCAATTTATTTCAAAGGAAATCAGAGCTAGGGAAGTTTTGTTCTAGAAAGAAGCCTAAAAAGAAAGTGAGTCATATTCTTGCAGGATTAATACTGGGTCATAGTGGTTAGACAAGGAGCATTGTGAGTTACTGGCCACTGTAATAACACATGACCTCTTAGATAACGTACTATTGTTGTTATCTAGTCACTAAGTTTTGCCTGTGTGCCTGTGTCTCTTCTGTAATCCCACGAGCTGTAGCCTACCAGGCTCCTCTGTCCATGGCATTTCCCAGACAAGAATACTGAAGTGGGTTTCCACTTCCTTATCCATGGGATCTTCCTGACCCAGGGATGGAATCCATGTCTCCTGCATTGACAAATGGATTCTTTAAGCCACGAGGGATGGAGAAGGCAATGGCACCCCACTCCAGTACTCTTGCCTGGGAAGTCCCATGGACGGAGGAGTCTGGTGGGCTGCAGTCCATGGGGTCACAAAGAATCGGATATGACTGAGCGACTTCACTTTTACTTTTCACTTTCATGCATTGGAGGAGTAAATGGCAACCCACTCCAGTGTTCTTGCCTGGATAATCCCAGGGACGGGGAGCCTCGTGGGCTGCCCACTTGCACAGACTCGGACACGACTGAAGCGACTTAGCAGCCAGCCACAAGGGAAGCCCAGATAATGTGTTACAGTAAAATAAATAGTAATCTTAGAATCAAAAAGCTATTTTTTTAAGCTTCTAATATGGACATCTATGTCTCAACTTCTTTTCTTATTTTAAGGGAAAAACTTGAACTTCCTATCTGGGTTTTCCATTTTGTTTGGAAAGTTAATTTTTAATGTACTTCTGATGAAGTTGACTCTTGCCATGGAAAAAGGAACATTGTTGCAGAATTTAAATTGCATTTCAGGAAGAAAACAGGGGAGAGCTCAGCAGCTGGCTGTTCACACCCTTCTATGGTTTAAATATATATCCTTTCTAATACAAGAGTACATCCCAAGAACATCCTGACAACTGCCTGTGATCAGTAGGAGGAGTAAGGGCTTGTGTCCCTGGGAAAATAGAAGGGAAGTGAACTTGGGAATCATAAATTAGCAAAGATCAAGCAGACAATTTTATTATTTTATCATTTTAAGAAAATTTTCTTTTCAATGCTATTGATATATTTATTTATATTGGAGTATAGTAAGCAGACAGTTTTAGAATGTTTATGCCATTTGTCCAGTAAAAGATGAAGTAAAGGAACTCAGCGTGGTTTGAAGTGATACCCTATACTGGAGAGGCTGATTTGTGGAAAACTGTTTCATAAGTTCAAGTCCTTTCAATGGGCAGTACATCAAAACATAATATACTAAAAGGGATTGGTGCCACTGTTGGATCTCCAAGAATTTCTCTATCTGGCTGCTGTAGGAACTGCTGCTTAGATACAGGATTGGAACCACCTTGCTCCCAACCTTGGGCATCCAGGTGACTATGGTTGGGACATATAAGCCTTCCGATCTTACCTAATGTGCACGTTTTTCCTGGGAACTTTCCCATGAGAAATTTCTTGCACAAGAATTTCCACTATAAGAACTGCTTATAGGGAACCCTCTCTAAGGTATATGAAAAGTGTGAAAGGGTCTGACCTGCTCAGTTGTGCCCGATTAATTGTGACCCCATGGACTGCAGCCCACCAGGCTCCTCCATCCATGGGATTTCCCAGGTAAGAGTACTGGAGTGGGTTGCCATTGCCCTCTCCGAAAATGTATATGTAGCTACTTTATAGTAAAGTTGAGATCAAGGCCAGATCTGACTTACCAACCTTTTTCTTCCTTATCTCCAGATGGCATAATCTTTATCGGCTTTATAGGACTTCCCTGGTGGCTCAGATGGTAAAGCGTCTGCATACAATGCAGGAGAGACCTGGGTTCGATTCCTGGGACAGGAAGATCCTCTGGAGAAGGAAATGGCACCCCACTCCAGTACTCTTGCCTGGGAAATCCCATGGACGGAGAAGCATGATAGGGTACAGTCCACGAGGTCTCAAAGAGTTGGACACGACTGAGAGACTTCACTTCACTTTACTTTATAGGCTCCAGGTTGCACATCCTGCAACAGAGGCATCTCAGTGACCCCTAGAATACCCTCTTTTACCTTCTGTCATTAATGGTAATTCTGTAATGACATTAACCAAAGAAAACATGGCAGGCAACTGAAATAAAAGGGAGGGTCTTTAATTTGGATGAAAATATTCAAAAATACTTTTATTAAAGTAAAACAAGTGCATGTTATTTCTACAGTGATCCAAAAGTAATATATGATTATACTTATTGATGTATTATTTTATTTATCAGGGAAGTAATCAGTTGATGAATATTTCAGAACTATAGTAGTTATATTATACTGTAGTGGGCTAAAGTGTCAGCCCTTATCTTGGAATATCCTTGGATGGAAGTCAGTTTTAATTTGTAGCCATGTATGACTTTGCAGTCATTCCTTACTGACAATGCAAATGTAATTCCCACTACAAAATATGACACTCTCTGAGCGATGGATAAGAAAGGCTGTGGGTTGTAAAGGCAATCATTTACTATATTTCCATTTGCTGGGTCTCATCTGAGAGTAGATGCTACCTCTGAAATAGTGAAATAGTTTGATCTTTGGATTGGATTTGTTACATCTGGAATATTAATTCATGTTTTATAACAGTTTTATGAGCAAAACAACAATGTGCATTCTTTTTTACTTTAAATTAATAATTCAGTTAATAAATGCCATGCATTTGGTATTTATAAATTACATAAAAATAAATCATGGAATTTTTAAACTCACTTTGATGGAAAATTCAAGATTAAAGGTTTATAGTCCAGACATCTGGAATTTTGTGGGTCCAAATTTTGATTCAGTAGATTATGAGCTACCACAATCCATGAATATCTGCATTTCTTTTCCCCAAGTGACACTTAATAGTTTACCTATACAACAGTTTATACCTTACACAATCTAAAAATTTTAGAGGGAAAAATACCTAAAGCATCTTTTACTATTATTTTTAAACTAATAATAGAAACTCCATCCTGTTATGAGTTGCTACATTTGATTGACATTTTGGCCTGTTTGTACAGTGTCCTGCAGGTGTTCTATGGATGGTCCCCATGCTTATCCCAACATTCCAGTGCAAAACTCACTTCCATCCATCTGCTCTTATACGAGGGAAAGTCCAATGGACAATCCACAGGATGACAGTATAGCAAAAATAAAGATATCAGAAAGTTTTGATAGTTTCTGGAGAATTAGGAAACTAAAAAAAAAAGTAGCAATATGTTCTCAAAGGTCATTAGTAGTTAATTCAGGGCAGGTAGTGTAGAAAGAAAAACTGGAGTGAATTCTGTGGGAAAATATATCTAACCCACATGACATTTGTACTGACCAACCTTTGAGAGTCAGTTGGTTCTAGAGATGACTCAAGATCATTTTTACAGGAATCATAGTCCATGCTAAGGGCTTCTCTGGTGGCTCAGACGTAAAGAGTCTGCCTGCAATGCAGGAGACCCAGGTTCGATCCCTGGGTCAGGAAGACCATCTGGAGAGGGAAATGGCAACCTACTTCAGTATTCTTGCCTGGAAAATCCCATGGACGGAGGAGCCTGGGTGAGCTACACCCCATGGGGTTGCACAGAGTCAGACACGACTGAGTGACTAACACATACACACAAGTCCATGATAAATTCACTGTTGTTGAATGCCAATGCCAGCCAGCCACCCAGGATAAACACTTAGTATGAAAACATCCTGTCAACCATCATATGTAGGCTCAACCTCTACACAGCCAGGTCTCCAATTTATTTCCACTATTTATTATAGAGTTAGTTTACATTTTCTTACTCCAATCTAATTATAGCCTTTTAAAGAAATCTTCACTCAGGAAGGTGTAACTGTAGTATTCTAGGGAAAGCACTCTTACCTGATTATTAGAAGAACTGGATTTTATGAACCATTTTGACATAGCTAACCATCTCTTTGGGGCAAATCACTTACACTGTTAATGCTTGAACTTACTCATCTGTTAAACAGGGTAACTGAAATGACTTTTTATGGCCTGCCATTCTGAGATGATAGGTCTCAATTTGAGAGCTTTAACTTCCATAGCAACTGGATTGCAGGAGGCCTGTCTCTATAAAGCCAAAAAAGAATGCAAAGAGGCCTAGAAGAAAATCAGTGAGCTGAAATGTAAAGGGCTTTCTACACTAACCAAAGTGTTTGTTTTCTTAGGGCCCTGGGCATATTCTTATCAGTTTTATCAGCAGTTTACAAGCATTTCTCTGACTTTTTGATATTTGAACTCCTTCGTCTTTAAACATTGTGTCCTATACCTTGCTGTCCTTGAAAGGAGACCAAGAAAAGCAAATGCATCAACTAGTATTACTGGAGGTTACATTCTTAATTTCATACTGAATGAGCTTCGCGAGAAAAATATTATTCCTGAAATACTGTGCTCTCACTTGACTTAGACTTAAAAAAAAATCTTGAGAAGCATATTGCTCATACTTGTGTCAAGGTTGCCCTCAATTATGCCCAGTCACTAGTTGACTACATTTGGCTGAGGATGACTGTAGAATAGCGCAATTTCTGAAGTTATCTGTTTGCATATGGTTCCTTTAGGATGGATTCAAGGGTTACATTTATAGTGTTTATACAAAAGACAACCTTCTGTTTCCCTAAGCCTAAATATGCTTTTCTAAATGCTCTTTCAGAATCAGTGCTTGCTTCTACACAAATAAACTGCAGGTATTTCTCAACCTAACATTATATTGGAAGAGGAGGCATTGTTTAGACACATAGTCATGCTACTACTGACTGTTGCTATAAAAATGAAGTTAATCTCTGCACAATTGCCATTGCTTTTACTCTGAAATCTGGTGTTTATTGCAACAGAATTTCAGATTTTGCAGCGTGAGAGCCTGAAAGACAAGCCAACATAGGCAGTTTTTTGGAAACAAGAGACCTGGTACTTCCAACAGTCAGAAAGCTGGCGAAACACCAGGAAGAAGGGAAAGACACATCAGGTAGATTGTGTTGATCCCATAGACCTCTTTTCACTCTTTGCTAGAGGACTTCTATTGACAAAGAATCGACCTTTTGTTGTTGTTGTTGGCCTGTATTTTTGTTAACCATACTCTCCTGGATGAGACTTTGACTATCTGGATGTAATTTTTGTTTCTGTGAGAAAGAACTTTTGTGTCCTTGACATGCCACTAGTATGAATAAATGCTCAGTGAGGAGAACATGGATCAAGGTGCCATATATTTCCAGATCAGATTAGGACAAATACTAGAAGCTATTTGATGTGTGCAATTAAGCATATAAACATGAAAAATATACTTATTAGAAATATATTTATGGGAATTCCAGGATAACATGGCAGCTAGTTTGGAACAAGTCACCATCAACATTACCCTCTGCATACAACATGAACATCTATAGGATAAAAGTCAACTGAAATGAGTTGATGCACTATAGAATATGGCGAGAATTTTATAATTCTATTTCAAGAGATCTTGATATACTTGTTTCTCATTAAAACAATTATGGATTTAAGATATAGATTTGAATTTTGCAGCAAACTGTAGCAAAGGCCAGCTAAATGGACAAGTCAAATGAAAGAATAATGTTCAAGGAACATATCATTTTTCTATTCTCTGTTGTTTACTCCATTGATAGGTCTTCTGTGGTAATTCATCCTCCAATATTATTAAGAGCCATATCTGCTCAGTGAGGGTTTTTTTCCCCCTGAATTTGAAAAGTGAACAGGCAGTGAGGTTGATTCCTTGGCTAAATCAAATTGTATTGAAGTTGATCCAAAAAGTACAGTTTTTCTTATTTTATATTTGAAATAAAGACAAAAATCTTACTCTAATGTTGGGTGTTATTTTTAGCTGGGTACTTATTTCTATTATTGTTATTGTTCAGTCGCTAAGTCATGTCTGACTCTTTGTTACCCTGTGGACTGTAGCATGCAAGGCTTCTCTGTCCTCCACTATCTCCTGGAGTTTGCTCAAGTTCATGTCCATTAAGTTGGTAATGCTATCTAACCATCTCATCTTCTATCACTTCCTTATCCTATTGGCTTCAATATTGCCCAGAATCAGGGTCTTTTCCAATGACTCAGGTCTTTGCATTCAGATAGCCAAAGTACTGGAGCTTCAGCTTTAGCATCAGTCCTTTCATTGAATATTCAGGCTTGATTTCTTTTAAGATTACGGGTTTGATCTTGCAGTCCAAGGGACTCTCAAGAGTCTTCTCCAGCACCACAACTTGAAAGCATCATTTCTTTGGTGCTCTTCTTTATGGTTCAACTCTCACATCTGTACATGACTACTAGAAAGGTCATAGCTTTGACTACATGGACCTTTGCAGGCAAAGTTATGTCTCTGCTTTTTAATATGCTGGCTAGGCTGGTCACAACTTTCCTTCCAAGAAGCAAGCATCTTGTAATTTCATGGCTGCAGTCACCATCCTCAGTGATTTTGGAGCTCAATGAAAGAAAATGTGTCAGTGCTTTTACTTTCTCCCTTTCTATTTGCCATGAAGTGATGGGACCTTATTTTTATACCCTCATTCTAAGGAACTAAATCTCCATTCTGATATAATGAAATTCTGTCTCATCTAGGTCTGTGGAGAAAATGATTGAGCTTTCTGAAGCTATGGCTTTGGAGATAACTTTTACCAGTCTTCTCTCATTAAAGTTTTCATTCTCCTGCCTGGGGGTGGTGAGATATTACTGTGGTCCCTAACTTTGTTTTTTGACATTACCCTTCTTCACTATTGAGTCTCAAGAACTAGCACAACAGAGATGTCATGAAAGCTTTATCGCATTCTGTGACTTAGATTTTCTTGTTAAAGTCTCACCCTCTAAAGGCATGAGAAGCTTTCCTAAGTTCCACCACTGTAATTAGGAAATTACTATTTAATAAGTTGTGTTCATATAGAACATCATTTGTGATTTTTATTACAATGTAGAAATAGCCTAGAGCAAATTATATAAACCTAATAAGTATCCACTGAAAAATTCTTATAGAAGAGTTACTAAATTTTCAGAGTTCTGCATATTTAGAGACTTGGTTTGTAATTCTGCAGTTCTTAATCATTTATACCATAATTAACATCCTTAAATATTAGATCCTTGTGAACATAGCAACATACCTTTTAAAAAAATTGAAGTAAAAAGTTTGTTTACATGATTTTTAAAATATTCCATATATAAATGGTATTGTATATTTGTCTCATTTACTTCACTTATAATAATCTCTAGGAGGAGCCTGGCAGGCTACAGTCCATGGGGTTGCAAAGAGTTGGATATGACTGAGTGACTTCACTTTCTTTCCACCCATACTTCTGGAAATGGCATTATCACATCATTTTTTAAAATGTCTGAGTGATGTTCCATTGTATATATTATATACCACATTGTTTTTGTCCATTCCTCTGTTGATAAGATAAGTTGCTTCCATGTCCTGGATATTGTAAATAGTGCTGTAAGGAATATTAGGGTGCAGGTTATTTTCAAATTATAGTTTTCTCTGAATATATGCCCTGAAGTGGGATTGCTAGATTATGTGGTAGCTCTATTTTTAGTTCCTTCATAGTGGCTTCACGAATTTACATTTCCACCAATAGTGTAGGAGAGTTCCTTTTTCTTCACATTTATTCCAGCACTTATTATTTGTAGATTTTTAATGATAGCCATTCTAACTGATGAGAGATGATAGCTCATTGTAGCTTTGATTTGTATTTCTCTAGTAATTACTGATATTGAGCATCTTTTCATGTGTTTGTTGCCAATCTGTGTGTCTTTTGTGGAGACGTGTCTTTTTAGTTCTGTACATTGTGTTTTGGGGTTGGTTTGTTTATTTTTATATACTTAGGTGTATGAACCAGTTGTATATTTTGGAAACTAACCCCTTGTTGGTTGCATTGCTTGTGAATATTTTCTCCTGCTCCATATGCTGTCTTTCCATTTTTTATGATACACTTTGCTGTGTATAACTTTTAAGTTTAATTAGGTTCCATTTCTAAGTTTTGTTTTTATTTCCATTATTCTAGAAGATGGATGCACAAAAATGTTTTGATGCAATTTATGTCTAAGAGTGTTCTGCCTATGTTTTCCTCTAGGAGTTTTATATGATTCAGTCTTGCATTTACGTCTTTAGTTAATTTTGATTTTATTTTTGTATATGGTGTTAGAGATTGTACTAATCTCATTTTCTTACATGTAGCTATGCAGTTTTTCCCAGCACCACTTATTGAAAAGACTGTCTTTTCTCCATTGTATATTCTTGCATCCTTTGTCTTAGTTTAATTGTATATTCTTGCATCCTTTGTCTTAGTTTAATTGACTAGAGAAGTGTGGGTTTATTCTAGCCTTTCAATCCTGTTCCATTGATCTAGATGTCTGTTTCTGTGCCAACACCATACTGTCTTGATTACTGTAGCTTTGTAGTATAGTCTGAAGTCAGAAAGCCTGTTTTCTCCAGCTCTGTTTTATTTCTCAAGATTGCTCTGGCTATTCAGGGTCTTTTGTTTCTCCATACAAATTTTAAGATTTTTTTTTTGTTGTTGTTGTTCTAGTTTAGTGAAAAGTGCCATTTGTAATTTTATAGGGATTTCATTGAATCTAGATTGCCTTAGGTAGTATAGGAGTTTTGGCAATTTTCATTTTACAACCTAAGATCATGATATACCTTTCCATCTGTTTGTGCCATCTTGATTCTTTT
This sequence comes from Nanger dama, assembly GCA_917880005.1. Taxonomy (NCBI): domain Eukaryota; kingdom Metazoa; phylum Chordata; class Mammalia; order Artiodactyla; family Bovidae; genus Nanger; species Nanger dama. The sequence continues at coordinate 20,283,170 of CAKJTW010000020.1, forward strand.
CTTATAGTTTTTGGAGTCTAGTATAGTACAGTTTTTGTTTCTTTGCATACGTGTGCTAACTCGCTTCAGTTGTGTCCATCTTTTTGTGACCCTATGGACTGTAGCCAACCAAGCTGCTTTGTCCATGTGGATTCTCCAGGCAAGAACACTGGAGAGGATTGCTATGTCCTCCTCCAGGGGATCTTTCCAACTCACGGATCAAACCAACATCTTTTAGATCTCCAGCATTGGCAGACGTGTTCTTTCTCAATAACACCACCTAGGAAGTCCTTTGTCTCTTTAGGTAGGTTTACACCTAGCTGTTTCATTTTATTTATCTATTTTTTTTGATGCAATGATAAGTGGGATTATTTCTTTAATTTCTCTTTCTGAACTTTCACTGTTAGTATATAGAAGTGCAAGATGTTTCTGTGTATTAATTTTGTATTCTGCAACTTTAGTTAACTTATTGATGAGCTCTAGTAGTTTTCTGGTAACTCTTTAGGATTTCTATATTTAGTATTATGTTATGAGCAAATAGTCACAGTTTTACTTCTTCTTTTCCAGTTTGGATTCCCCTTGTTTCTTTTCCTTCTCTGTTTTCTTTTCTTTTCATTCTTTTTCCTTTTTTTCTGTTAAGTGTTAGTGATTTTCACTCTTCTGTCTTCCAGCTCTCTGATGCAGTCTTCTACTTCATTTAATCTAGTATTGATTCCTTCTAAAGCATTTTTCATTTCAGTTATTGTATTCTTTATCCTGTTTAGTCATATTTTATATTTTCTAATTCTTTGTTAAAGCTTCTAATTTCTCCTTCTGTGCATCCATTTTCCTCCTGAGTTCTTTGATTATCTTTACAGTGGTCTCTGAACTCTTTCTTGGGTAGATTGCTTATCTCCACGTCAATTTGTTCTTCTGGAGTTTTATCTTGTTCCTTCATCTGAAACATATTCTTCTGACACCTCATTTTGTCTAAATCAGTACTCATATTTTTATATATGTGGTAGGTTGGTTATGCTTCTCAACCTTGGAGAACTGGCCCTCTGTAGGAGATGTCCTATACATCTTAGCATTACATTCCTCTCTCTTGCCTCCCCAGATCCAGAGGCCAGTTGATCCCAGGTTAGTGTCTTTTCTATGTTTGTGGACTTGCTTTACAGGCTGCAGGGCTATAGTTTTCTTGCTTCTGCTGTCTGCTCCTTGGTGGGTGAGGCTGGACTAGAGGTTAGTTCAGTTTCCTGGTGGGAGGGCCTGTGCCTGCCTCCTAGTGGGTGGAGCTGAGTCTTGAGCCTCTGGTGGGCAAGGCTAAGTCTGTGGGTCTGTCTAGAAGTGGCTGTGGACTTAGGAAATCTTTAAGCAGCCTGTATGCTGATGGGTGGGTCTGTGTCCCTATCCAGTTTGTTGTTTGGCCCAAGGCGTCCCAAGATAAGGGCTTTCCAGGTAAACAACCTGCCTGACAATGGAGGAGACAAGAGAGATGCAGGTTTGACCCGTGGGTCAGGAAGATACCCTGGAGGAGAGCATGGCAACCCACTGCAGTATTCTTGCCTGGAGAATCTCATGGACAGAGGAGCCTGGTGGGCAACAATGCATAGGGTCCCAAAGAATTGGACATGACTGAAGTGATTCAGCATGCTTGCACTCACATCCCCAGCATAAGCCAATAGGCAGTTTCATGGAGTCAGGTTTTGAGACTGACATGTCAGCCAAAGGGAAGTTCATGCAGGTAAATGCTCCTGGATATATCCACTACCAATATCTCAAGCCCTTCCTGTTGGCTCAGTGAGTAAAGAATCTGCCTCCAATGCAGGAGACCAGAGTTAGAATCCTGGGTCAGGAAGATGCTCTGAAGAAAGAAATGGCAACTCACTCCAATATTCTTCCCTGGAAAATTCCATGGACAGAGGATCCTGGTGAGCTACAGTCCATGGGGTCACTAGAGTCAGACATGACTTTGTGACTAAATCACCACCACTGTCTGGCCTTCAAAGCCAGATGATCTGGGCGCTCCTCTTCCTGGTGCCAGATCCTCCAGGCTGTAGAGCCTGATGTGGGGTCAGAACTCTCACTCATTGCCCACCTAGAGGGTACGGGATTTGATTACACCACAGGTCCATTCCTCCTACCAGTCTCGTTGTGGTTCCATCCATGTCTTTAGCTGCAGAGAATATTTTCTGATAGGTTTCAGTCTTTTTCAGCAGCAGTTTTTCTATAGATTTCTGCGATTGTGATGTGCTCATGAGGGGAGGAGTGCTTCTGGTCTTTCTACTCTGTCATCTTGACTGCTTTCTCAAGTTAAGGATCTTCAATAGATCTTTGAAATCAGTATGAAGACAGGGGGTACTACACCTGAAGGGAATTCTGGTCTACTTCAATGTGTTTGATCACCTGTCTTGGATAAACAATCAGGTTATATCTCTTGCTAGAAAAGGCTTTGGAAATTAGAACAGAAGTTATAATCAAGTTTTACTTGAATATCATACACTGTGCAATTATAAAATAAGCTGGATAAGTGAGGCTGCATTCCTAGTTTTATTCTAAATATCAGTAATAGGCATTTATCACTAGACTATTTAAAATCCTCCACATTTTGAATAGACATAATGATGAGTGGTTTAAATCCAGACAATAAAAGACCTAAAAGCAAGATAAGCCACAAGGAATTATTTTTAGTTTGAGGAAGCTTGGCCCTCTTAATAAATCAGTAGATGATATACTATGTGGTTTTTATGCTAATATACTACTTCTACCATTTGAACTTGCTGCATCATTCATAAACTAAACAGATAAAAAGATTTATCTAAAAATAGGTTGCCCACTAGCATCTTGTTAATAGAGAGTGAGCCAATCATTTGATTATTTGGAACATTAGTTAGGAATTGTTCAGGAATGGGTGTAGTTTTGATCAGTTATTTTGCACATAAGCAGTTTCATTCAAGACATGTTATGTTGCACATAAATAAGACAATAATGTTAGGTCTACTCTAAATTTAGGTCTTTATTACTCATAGCCTACCACTGTAACTGATTTTTCTTTTCTTTAGTGCTATAAATCATCAGAGTAATTATGGGGCTGATTGATATACTTTCACTTTCAAACCCGAGACATGAAGAAATTTTACATGGTGAAAATAAGCAAATAAATGAAAAACCCAGAACAAACAAAGAAAGTAAATATCTGTGTATAGGGGTATCAGATCTTTATGGACAGTAAAATACAGATTATAACACATCCCATGGATACATTATGTTATAAGCTTATATCAACATCAATGTATCCAGAACAGCTGTACCCTATTCATTCATTAGGTACTTTTTTTACCTAGAAACGTCTGTATCATAAGAGTTTTGCTGTGTGGACTTTGGGTTGCAAAAGGACAGGAGTCGTTATAGTGGCAGATGTTTATGCTATAAAAATGCAGTTTTATAAAAGCAGTATGGGGCTGGCAAATAGTTTAAGTCCAGAAAGGCAAAGGGCCACTTCATTGAGATGAGTCAAGGGAAAAATGAGTTTTCTGATTTCATGGTCTGAGGAAGCAGGAAATCACCTTGACAAGTTTTGAAACCAGCCTCAGTAGATGACGTATCATAATGATTTCACATTTACTATTTCCATCATATGAATCAGGAACCTTCTCTAGAGAACTTATACACACAAGGAAAGGAATTCCGGGCAGCTTTGGAGTATAAAAATAGTGAATAATTTAGAGATTCTAAATGACAGGTGCATAATATCAACTGTGGGGCAAATGTCCTTCAGATTACTGAAGGTAATGGTATCCTTTTCGTTTCTTATTCAGTGTCAAGCCCGTGTGTAAGGACACTCTGTGCACTGTCTCCAGCTCTTCTTTTGCCTTCCTAATATATTACTGTAGTTATTCACTGTTAGAACTTTTCTCCAGAGAACCACATTAGCTCTATCCTGCAGATTTTGATATATGATATCTTCATTACTGTAAGCATAATGGAGTAATAAATAGTAGATAATCAGCAAGTGTGCTGACAAGATGTAAAATTTAATTTCTGTTTTAGATAGAAACTCTTAATAAAATGCAATAGATGAATGTTGTAAAGTGTTAAGATATTATCTATCTCAGCCAAAAATCTGTACTTATTCCCATACAAATTAGAGGAAAAACTTGATATTATGGCTATGACTTAACCTTCATTAGCCTTATGTGAAACTACCTGTATTTTCACATCTGTATTAAAGCTTTTTATCTTTGGAAAAATATTAGGTTAAAAATTGTAGGCTGGTTTTAATTTGTAATTATTATCTAAAGAGTGATATTGAGCATTTCTACATGTTTAGAAAATGATTTTCTTTTCTGTGAACTATATCCTTATAACTTTAAAACATTTTTCTTGATTTATAAGAGCATGTTAATTAATTCAAAATTTGTTTTCTTATTTTTAAATGTGTCATGTTACTTTATGATTGATTTTACTGTTTTGGACTTATTGTCAGGAATTGAAGTTTATCCATTATATTTTTAATTATTTCTGTTTTTTTCTTTATTTATTTACTTGTTTGTTTTTCTAAATTTTTGCTTTGCTTTGCAAAGGTATCCATGTCTCAGCAGTAATAGTCAATGCAAATAGAAACCATGAAAATAATATAAAATAATATTTTTAAAAGAATGTAATATATTATTTGTTGACTTTATATTTTGTAATTGGAGGATCTTGAAAAAACAAGTGAGCAAGCATAGAATGAAAGAATTAAAAATGTATTTGAATATAAAGTTAAAACACATAGATAAATAGACATCATATATAGAAGCAATACACTAGTTATAATATATGACAGAAGAAAATCTCATGCTAAAATTAACCACAAGATAAACTAAAATATCTAGGAATAACAAGAAATATCTTAGATGTATATAAAGAAAACTCTGGGATGTAAAATATGTTTTGATCAAATGAAATTGTAGACCATGTTTTTTACAGGAAGCTTCAACCTTGTAAAAGGTAAATTAATCTATAAATCTAAAGCAATCCCAATAAAAATATTAGAAATTTAAAACATTATTTTTTGACATGAACCATTTAAAAAATCTTTATTGAATTTATTGCAATAACCTTTTATTCTACATTTTGGTTTATTGTCTACAAAGCATGTGGGATCTTAGTTCTCTGACCAGGGATTGATCCCACATCCTCTGCATTGGAAGGCAAAATATTAGCCACTGATTGCCAGGGAAGACCCAGAAATCAAAAATTAAAAAAAAATTTAACTATAAAGTTTATATGGTACGACAAACAAGAAAAATAAATTGGAAATTTGAGAGGAAGACCAATATCATATGACACTCCTGTCATACACTTTTAACTTAATATAAGGCTACAATAATTTAAGGTGGAAGCAGTGATGGGTTTCCTCTTATTGTGCTCTAAAATCACTATGGATGGTGACTGCAGTTATGAAATTAGAAGACAATTGCTTTTTGGCAGGAAAGCTATGGCAAACCATTTTGCTGACAAAGGTTTTTATTATCAAAGCTATGGTCTTTCATGTACAGATGTAAGAGTTGGTCAGTAAGGAAGGCAGAGCCGCGAAGAATTGATGCTTTTGAATTGTGGTGCTGAAGACTCTTGAAAGTCCTTTGGAAAGCAAGGAGATCAAACCAGTCAATCTTAAAGGAAATCAATCCTGAATACTCTTAGGAAGGACTGATGCTGAAGCTCCAATTCTTTGGCCACCTGGTGTGAACAGCTGACTTGTTGGAAAAGACCCTGATACTGGGAAAGATAGAAGGCAGAAGGGGAAGAGGGCAACAGGGGATGAGATGGTTGAATGGCTTCACCAGTTCAATGGGCAGGAACCTGAGCAAACTCCGGGAGATGGAGAGGAGCAAGGAAGCAGTCCATGGGGTCATGAAGAGTCGACATGACTTGGCAACTTAACAGCAAAAAGAACAATAATTTAAGTTGAACTAATGGTGAAGGTGAAAGTTGCTCAGTAGTGTCCGAGTCTTTGTGATCCCATGGACTATACAGTCCATGAAATTCTCCAGGCCAGAATACTGGAGTGGGTCACCTTTCTCTTCTCCAGAGGGTCTTGCCAACCCAGGATTGAACCCAGGCCTCCCACATTGCAGGCAGATTGTTTACCAGTTGAGCCTCAAGGGAAGCCCAAAGTAATGGCATTGAGATAGATATATACAAATGAAAATGAATGCAAAATTTGAAAATAGGCCTACATACATTTTGGGTGTTTAGTATATAATCAGTATCACTTCTAATTAGTAAACAGTAAATGAAATAGCAATCTTGAAAAAAAAAAAAGCAAGTTGGTGATAGCCCTTATACCTTGCACCAAATAAACTTCAAAAGGTTAAATATTTAAATTTATTAAGAGAAATAATTGAAATCCTAAGAAAAGTTTTCCTTAAAAATGTCAGAATGTGGATGGTTCTCAAATAAATAAATAAATTTCACTTCCCATAAAAAGTTTTGCTTAGTAATAACCACTTAAAGGAAAGTCAAAAGGCAAATTACAAATTGAAAAAAAATATTTTGAACTCACTGAGCATGAAAAAATTTTCAGTCACGCTTGTCATATGACAATTACAAATTAGAACTATTCTATTGTGTTACTTGCATCTAGAAGTTTGGCAAAGATCCATAGTCTTAATTATCCATTATATTGGCAATGATGTGGGAAAAAAGCACTTTTATATATTATTTGTAAAGGTTTAAATTGGTGTAATTTCTTAGAAGGGTAACCTGTCAATATCTACCAAAGTTAAAAACATGCAATCTTTTTAAAAGTATGCAATTTTGATCCAGCAGTTCCACTTCTAGTACTTTATGCTATACTTAAATATGTGGATAGACAAAATTATACATGGACACAGCTATTCAGTGAACAACTTTTTTTGCAAGAGTCAAATCACTTAAAGTAATGTGAAGTCCATTCTTAGAGGATGGAGTCAGTATAATACCCATATTCAAAAAGCCATTTAAAGGAATAAGGACAATTTTGTTATGCTGAGATATAAAAATCTCCAAAATTTGCTATTAAATAATAATCTGTCCAATGTAAATAGAGATAGTGTTCTGCTGTTCGTGTAAAATAGCAAGATAGCAACATCTTCTTTGAAACATATGAATGTATTAACTATTCAGACTTATAATAAAATATCATTTTAAGAAATATGTAAATACTAGACATCGGTATTCTTTAAAATACTTGAGCCTTTCTTCTTCTGAGACCCAACATTTCCCTCAGTTCTCCTTTCCTCTTCCAGACCCAGTCTTTGCCAGATGATGGGGATGAGATTAAAAGGTATAACAGAGCACAATGTTTCTTTTACTTTCTTATGATAATTTCAACTCTAAATCAATATTATAAACTAGCATCTGGATTGAAACTTGTATATCAGCAAAGCATTAATTGAGGTAATATTTTAAACTGTAAACATTACTCCTTTTATCTCCCTTGGTAGTTTTTAAAGAAAAATTTTTAAATTATAGTTCTTGCTTAGTCACTTCAGTCGTGTCCGACCCTGTGCGACTACATAGACGGCAGCCCACCAGGCTCGCCCGTCCCTGGGATTCTCCAGACAAGAACACTGGAGTGGGTTGCCATTTCCTTCTCCAATGCACGAAAGTGAAAAGTGAAAGTGAAGTCGCTCAGTCATGCCCGACTCTTAACAACCCCATGGACTGCAGCCTACCAGGCTCCTCTGTCCATAGGATTTTCCAGGCAAGAGTACTGGAGTGGGGGTGCCATTGCCTTCTCCAATAGTTCTTCTTAATTTGGCTCAAATAAGTGTTTGTATGACTTTTCTATCCCACTTAACAGGCAACTATTAAAAACAGTTTCGGTTATATTACTTTGAGTCCTGGATTGTCTGACATTTATTAATAACCATAGACCACCTTTAGGCTAATTTAGAAATTATATTCTCCAACTGTACAAAGTCTGTTCATTTTTCTTCATCAAATGTCAACTCTTGCCATTAGGGAAAGCCTACCATCAATCTTGCATTTTGATGATTACTGTTCAGATGCAGGCAAATGTGTTGATTTTTCTCACCTTCTCCTTTGACTCTTTTGCTTCCTAACTCTCTGAAGCCTTGTAAAAGATAAGGGAATGTGAAATTTAAAATACAGCTCCAGTATAGGCTTTTAAACACTGAAATTTTTAATTGTAGTCATCCAAGGGTGGAAGAAAAGACTGATTCAAACTAGAAGATAGGATGGGAGTAGATAGTATATGGGATTCTCAGGTGGTGCAATGGTAAAGAATCTGCCTACCAATGCAAGAGACGAGACATGCAGATTTGATCCCTGGATTGGGAAGATCCCTGGAGAAGGAAATGACAACTGCCTTCAGTATTCTTGCCTGGGAAATCACATGGACAGCAGAACCTGGTGGGCTACAGTCCATGGACTCACAGAATCGGACACGACAGTGACTGAGCAGACACTCACAGAGTATACACAGTAGATATGTTTTAAGCAGAGAACAATGGGAATGTTGAGCAAACTTCCAAATAACGAATTCTGAGTCGAAAATGTTAGAAATTCACAGGATATCTTCATATATAAATGCCAAAAGAAACCACACACTTCAAAGCTAAGTACAAGTCATTGTTATTATACAATGTTATATAAATTGTTATTATACACTTTAATGGTCAATAGATAAACTAGAGCAAACTATGTATCACAGGATAATAGGCAGATGAGCTGGTGTATCCGAAAAACTTTGTTAAGCCCTGATGTGATCTAGAAGTGCTAATTATATTTTTATCCTATTAATTAAAATTATGTTAAAAATGGCCAATGATTCAATAACGTGCATTGAGCTTTTCCTTTGTATTGCAGCCCTGTTATAGGAGGTGTGAGCGATAAGGTAGAAACAGCCCTCTGAGAAGTTAACTGGATGATACAGATGTAAAAATATGCTTGTGAATGCATGCACACACACAGAAAAACTTATGGACAAGCATCTTACAAAGAGCAAATTGCAGAGTGAACTGCGAAGTGAAAGAGTGGTGAACGTCAGTAGACAATGAGAAGAAAAGTAATCTCTGAGCTGCTAAATTTTGAGCCCTGTTTTGAGGAAGGAATGTTATAGAAAAAGATAAATGAAGGTGGATAATCCCAAAAAGGAGATGGCAAAGTCATTAGTAGGAAACTGATGTAAAAGTTGTAGCAAAATTTGAAGTGAGAATACGAAGATGGAATTTGTTCAAAGGAGCATGATTGAAATATTGATTCAATATGATGAACTATTGATCAATAGTCATGATTTTTTAAATGCTCTGGTATTCTTATAGCTATCAAATTTATCCTGTCTTTCTAAAGATCATTTTCAATTATATTTGCATATGGCTCATTACAACTTCATAAAATCTACTTATTTCTACCCCTTTTCTTGATTTTTAATCACCAAGTCATGTTTGACTCTTCGTGACCCCATGGACTGTAGCCTGCCAGGTTCCTCTGTCCATGGGATTTCCCAGGCAAGAGTACTGGAGTGGGTTGCTATTTCCTTCTGCAGGGGATCTTCCCAACCCAAGGATGGAACCCAGGTCTCCTGCATTGAAGCAGACTCTTCACTGTCTGAACCACCAGGGAAATCCTTTTCTTGCCTTTAACTAAAATTTCTGCCTTTTATTGCCAGTTTGATTTTTATCTTCAGAATTTTCATTATAGACAATAAAGGTATATAGCACCTTATAAATATTTTTATCCTCTCTTATTGAAAAGTGACAAGTGAGAATACTTTGACAGCCTGAAAACTTAGCTTTTGAGATTAGAGTATTAGAAATTATTTGAAAAATAACCTTTTTTTTACAAATACATAATAAAGTTAGATATTACTTTTACAAGATCATTTGATGACAAAGCCCTTCTTTATTTTCAAGATTGCTTTCTACTGTGAGCTCTTATCCAAACTTTCATTAACAGAAAGAACAACAAAGCTGTAGACGTCAGATCTGCCATTTATGAATTTTCTAGGATTTCATGATCCTACCTTTAAAAGTGATCTTTTCTACTACATCAAGATTATGAAAGAAAGCATCTTTTGATTTGCAACTATTATGATTTTTGCAGACTTTGGAGGGACTTCCCAGGTGGTTCAGTGGTAAAGAGTACACCTGCCAGTGCAGGAGAGGCAGGAGACATGCATTTGATCCCTGGGTTGGAAAGATCCCCTGGAGGAGGAAATGGCAACCCACTCCAGTATTCTTGTTAGGATAATCCCATGGACAGAGGAACCTGGTGGCTGTCATCTATATGGCATTTCTAAGACATGACTGAGCAACCAAGCACACATGCACAGAACTTGGTGGTCTTGGCAGATTTATGTGTTTTCAAGAGCATTGCTTCTGTGTGTTTATTGCACATCAAAGTGCAATCTAGTCCTTCTTTCTTTCTAGTGTTCCAAGGCTAGCTCTGCTGCTTAGGATCAACTTCAGTGCCTCTAAGTTTACATTTTCCTTTACTTAGCAGACTCACTTTATGCAGATTTTTAAAAAACAGACTTCATTTTTGGAGCAGTTTTAGATTCACAGCAGAACTGAGTGGAAAGTATAGAGAATTCCCATATACCTTCTATTCTCACACTTGCATAGCTTCTACCACTGTCTATACCCTACGTGAAAGAGGTTTATTTGTGACAATTGACTAACCTTCCGTGACACACTGTTATCAGCCACAAGTCTCTATTTCACCTCTGGAAAACTATATTTCATGGATTTTGACAAATGCATCCCTCATTACAGTATTCTGTAGAACAGTTTCACTAATCTAAAAATCCTCTGTCTTCTGTCTATTCATCTCTCCCTCCCCTCTGACCCCTGGAAACCATTGACATTTTAAGGTCTCCATAGCTTTGCCTTTCCCAGCATGTCATATAGCTGGAATCATAGAGTATGTAGTCTTTCGATATTGGCATCTTTCACTTAATGTGTTTAAGATTCCTTCATTTCTTTTTAAGCACTGAATGATATTTCATCACCTATATCTACCTCAATTTATTTATATATTTACCTGCTGAAGAATATCTGCTGTTGTCAATGTTCTGGATTTTGGCCATTCTAATAGTGTTATATCATTGTTGTTTTAATTTATGATTCCCTAATAACATGCTGAACGTCTTCTCATATGTATATTTTACCATCTGTATAACTTCATTGGCTTGATGTCTGTTCAGGTCCTTTGCCCACTTTTAAATAATTTTTTTGTTTGTTTTGTTTCTATTGTGTTTAAGTTATTTATATATTTTAAGTAGCAGTCTTTTATCAGATATGTTTTTCAAAAAATACCTTCTTCCAGTCTGGGTCATGTCTTCTCATTCTCTTGACAATGTCTTTTATAGGGCAGAAGTTTTCATTTTAATGAAGTCCTTCTTATCAATTATTTCTTTCATGATACATGTCTTTGGTGTTGTATCTAAAGAGTCATCATGAAATCTTTACATTTAGGTCTGTAGTCTACTTTTAGTTAATTTTTATAAAGTTTGTAAAGGTAGTGTCTAGATTAACTTTCTGCATATGGATGTTTCATTATTCCAGCACCATTTGTGAAAAGAACTGTCTTTGGTCTATTGTATTATCTTTGCTCCTATATCTATCAAAGATCAGTTTACTATAGTTATGTGAGTTTCTGCTCCGTTCAACTTGATCAACGTCTTTATTCTTTCACCAAGATGGCACTGTATTCATTATCTGAGCTTTACAGTAAGTTTTGGAAGTCAGATGGTGCCAGTCCTCCAACTTTGTTATTCTTCTTCTTTATTGTGTTGGCAATTCTGGGTCTTCTGCTTCCCCTTATAAATTTTAGGTCAGTTTGTTAATACCCATAAAGTAACTTGCTGAGGTTCTCAGTGGTATCATGTTAATGTAAAGATCTACTTGGGAAGAACTGACATCTTGGTAATATTGAATCTTCCTACCCATGACCATAAATATGTCTCAATTTATTTAGCTCTTCTTTAAATTATTTCATTAGAATTGAGTAGCTTTTCTCATGTGTATCTTGTACGTATTTTGTTAGATTTAAATCTAAGTATTTCAAATGGTGGAATTAATGTAAAAAATGATAATGTTTTTAATTTCAAATTCCACTTGTTCATTTATGGTATATAGGAAAGCAATTGATTTCTCTATATTAACCCTGTATCTTACAACTTTGCAATAATCACTTTTCAGTTCCAGAATTTTTTGTGTTTGATTTGTTTGAATTTTCTACATACATAATAATATTGTTTGCAAACAAGTACAGTGCTTCTTCCTTCCAAATCTGTATACCTTTGATTTCCTTTTCTGGTCTTATTGCATGACATAGGACTTCTGGCTCATTGCTGAAAAGGAATGGTGAAATGTGACATCCTTAACTTATTTCTGATCTTAGTGGGAAAGCATCTAGTTTCCCACCTTTAAGTATGATGTGAGCTATATTTTTAAAGATGTTCTTTATCAGATTAAGAAAGTTCCATCTATCACTTCTCTTCCTTCCTTCCTTCTTCTCCTTCTGGTATTACTGCTACCCATGTTCTATGCCATTTGATTTGTCCCATAGTTCTTGCATATTCCTCTCCTTTTTTCTTTGGTATTTTGACTCTTTGTTCTTGGTTTTGAAACTTTCTGTTGATGTATTCTCAAGATTTGAGGTTCTTTCTTTAGCAGCATCCAATCTATTAATGAGACATTTCAAAGTCATTCTTCATTTCTGTTACAGTGGTTTTGGTACATAGCATTTTTTAAAAATTCTATCTTAGATTTTCATATTTTTTGTTACATTAACTATCTGTTCTGGCATGTTTACTTTTTCTGTTAGAATCCTTAGCATATTAATCATGATGATTTAAAATTCAAATTGTGATATTTGTCTTTTAGTATACCTTGTCATTTTTTGTTGTTGTTGAAAGCTAGACATGAGGTACTGAGTAAAAGGAACTCTGGTAAAAAGCTCTTTAATGACATGGTGATCAGGTATGCAAAAGGGGAAGCATTCTACAGTACTATAGTACTTACTACGAGTAGGTCTCAATCTTTATTAGAAAAATTAATGGAGGATAATTGCTTTATAATGTTGTGCTGATTTCTGCCATACAATGTGAATCAGTCATAACTGTATAAATATCCCCTCCGTCTTGAGCCTCCATCTCCCCTGGATCCTCCAACTCTATATCATCACAGAGCACCAAGATGGGCTCCCTGTGTTTCTATAGCAGCTTTCCACTAGTTATCTGTTTTATGCATGTAGACTAGCTCCTTTCTCAATTTGCCCCACCCTCTCCTTCCCCTGGTGGCTCAGAGGTTAAAGTGTCTACCTGCAATGCAGGAGACCTAGGTTCGATCCCTGGGTCAAGAAGATTCCCTGGAGAAGAAAATGGCAACCCACTCCAGTATTCTTGCCTGGAGAATCCCGTGGATGGAGGACCCTGGTGGGCTACAGTCCACCGGGTAACAAAGAGTCGGACACAACTGGGCGACTTCACTTTCACTTTCACTCCTTCCCCTGCTGTGTCTACAAGTCTGTTCTCTATGTTTGTGTCTCCATTTCTCCCCTTCAAATAAGTGTATCATACTGTTTTATTAGAGTCCATATATATGTGTTAATATATGATATTTGTTTTTCACTTTCTGACTTGCTTCACTCTGTATAACAGATTCATCCACTTACAATTGACTCAAAGGCATTCCTTTTTATGGCTGAGTAATATTCCATCATGGCTTTTCAAGTGGAACAGTGGTAAAGCAACTGCTTACCAATGGAGATGCAGGAGACGTGGGTTCAGTCCCAGAGTCAGGAAGATATCCTGGAAAAGGAAATGGCAACACACCCCAGTATTCTTGATTGGGAAATCTCATGGAAAGGGAGCCTGGCAGGCTACAATCCACGGTGTGGCAAAAGAGTCAGACATGACTTAGCTACTAAACAACAACAATATTCTATTGTATATATGTACTGCATCTTTCCTACCTGTTCATCAGTTGGTCTCAGTCTTTTGGTTAATGTGTATATCTGGGATGCGTAGTTCTCAGCTCCCTCTACCTTCTATCTCTCATCCTTTAGGAAGAACAGGATTGCTAGAAGAGTCTGGAGTTGATCATTACTTTCTTCCAGGCCAGTTCAGTTCAGTTCAGTTGCTCAGTCATGTGCGACTCTTTGTGACCCCATGAAGTGCAGCACGCCAGGCCATTATCAACTCCTACAGATCACTCAGACTCATGTCCATCAAGTCGGTAATGCCATCCAACCATCTCATCATGTGCCATCCCCTTCTCTTCCTGCCCCCAGTCCCTCCCACCATCAGAATCGTTCCCAATGAGTCAACTCTTCACATGAAGTGGCCAAAGTACTGGACTTTCAGCTTTAGCATCAGTCCTTCCAAAGAACACCCAGGACTGATCTACTTTAGAATGGACTGCTTGGATCTCCTTGCAGTCCAAGGGACTCTCAAGAGTCTTCTCCAACACCACAATTCAAAAGCATCAATTCTTTGGCACTCAACTTTCTTCACAATTCAACTCTCACATCCATACATGACCACAGGAAAAACCATAGCCTTGATTAGACAGAACTTTGTTGACAAAGTAATGTCTCTGCTTTGACTATGCTATCTAGGTTGGTCATAACTTTTCTTCCAAGGAATAAGCATGTTTTAATTTCATGGCTGCAGTCACCATCTGCAGTGATTTTGGAGCTCCAAAAGATAAAGTCTGACACTTTCCACTGTTTCCCCATCTATTTCCCATGAAGTGATGGGACCAGATGCCATGATCTTTGTTTTCTGAATGTTGAGCTTTAAGCCAACCTTTTTACTCTCCTCTTTCACTTTCATCAAGAGGCTTTTTAGTTCCTCTTCACTTTCTGCTGTAAGGGTGGTGTCATCTGCATAGCTGAGGTTATTGATATTTCTCCTGGCAATCTTGATTCCAGCTTCTGTTTCTTCCAGCCCAGCATTTCTCATGATGTACTCTGCATATAAGTTAAATAAGCAGGGGGACAATATACAGCCTTGACGTACTCCTTTTCCTATTTGGGACCAGTATGTTGTTCCATGTCCAGTTCTCACTGTTGCTTCCTGACCTGCATACAGATTTTTCAAGAGGCAGGTTAGGTGGTCTGGTATTCCCATCTCTTGAAGAATTTTCCACAGTTTATTGTGATCCACACAGTCAAAGGCTTTGGCATAGTCAATAAAGCAGAAATAGATGTTTTTCTGGAACTCTCTTCCTTTTTCCATGATCCAGCGGATGTTGGCAATTTGATGTCTGGTTCCTTTGCCTTTACTAAAACCAACTTGTACACCTGGAAGTTCACAGTTCACGTATTGCTGAAGCCTGGCTTGAAGAATTTTGAGCAGTACTTTACTAGCATGTGAGATGAGTGGAACTGTGTGGTAGTTTGAGCATTCTTTGGCATCGCCTTTCTTTGGGATTGGAATGAAAACTGACATTTTCCAGTCCTGTGGCCACTGCTGAGTTTTCCAAATTTTCCAGCATATTGACTGCAGCACTTTCACAGCATCAGCTTTCAGGATTTGAAATAGCTCAACTGGAATTCTATCACCTCCATTAGCTTTGTTTGCAGTGATGCTTTCTAAGGCCCACTTAACTTTACAGTCCAGATGTCTGGCTCTAGGTGGATGATCACACCATCGTGATTTTCTTGGTTGTGAAGATCTTTTTTGTATAGATCTTCTCTTCTGTGTATTCTTGCCACCTCTTCTTAATATCTTCTGCTTCTGTTAGGTCCCTACCATTTCTGTCCTTTATCGAGCCCATCTTTGCATAAATATTCCCTTGGTATCTCTAATTTTCTTGAAGAGATCTCTAGTCTTTCCTGTTCTGTTGTTTTCCTCTATTTCTTTGCATTGATCACTGAGGAAGGCTTTCTTATCTCTCCTTGCTATTCTTTGGAACTCTGCATTCAGATGCTTATATCTTTCTTTTTCTCCTTTGCTTTTCACTTTTCTTCTTTGCACAGCTATTTGCAAGGCCTCCCCAGACAGACATTTTGCTTTTTGCATTTCTTTTCCATGGGGACAGTCTTGATCCCTGTCTTCTGTACAATGTTATGAACCTCCTCCATAGTTCATCAGGCACTCTGTCTATCAGATCTAGTCCCTTATTTCTCTCTTCCACTGTATAATCATAAGGGATTTCATTTAGGTCATACCTGAATGGTCTTGTGGTTTTCCCCACTTTCTTCAATTTAAGTCTGAATTTGGCAATAAGGAGTTCATGGTGTGAACCACAGTCAACTCTCAGTCTTGTTTTTGCTGACTGTATAGAGCTTCTCCGTCTTTGGCTGTGAAGAATGTAATCAATCTGATTTCGGTGTTGACCATCTGGTGATGTCCATGTGTAGAGTCTTCTCTTGTGTTGTTGGAAGTGGGTGTTTGCTATGACCAGTGTGTTCTGGCAAAACTCTATTAGCCTTTGTCCTGCTTCATTTCGTATTCCAAGGCCAAATTTGCCTGTTACTCCAGGTATGTCTTGACTTCCTACTTGTGCATTCTAGTCCCCTATAATGAAAAGGACATCTCTTTTTGGGTGTTAGTTCTAGAAGGTCTTGTAGGTCTTCACAGAAGCATTCAACTTCAGCTTCTTCAGCGTTACTCGTTGGGGCATAGACTTGGATTACTGTAATATTAAACGGTTTGCCTTGGAAACAAACAGAGATCATTCTTTCATTTTTGAGATTGCATCCAAGTACTGCATTTTGGACTCTTTTGTTGACCATGATGGCTTCTCCATTTCTTCTGAGGGATTCCTGCCCACAGTAGTAGATATAACGGTCATCTGAGTTAAAGTCACCCATTCCAGTCCATTTTAGTTCATTGATTCCTAGAATGTTGATGTTCACTCTTGCCATCTTCTGTTTGACCACTTCCAATTTGCCTTGATTCATGGAGCTAACATTCCAGGTTCCTATGCAGTATTGCTCTTTACAGCATCAGACCTTGCTTCTATTACCAGTCACATCCACAGCTGGGTGGTGTTTTTGCTTTGGCTCCATCCCTTCCTTCTTTCTGGAGTTATTTCTACACTGATCTCCAGTAGCATATTGGGCACCTAATGACCTGGGAGTTCCTCTTTCAGTATCCTATCATTTTGCTTTTTCATACTGTCCATGGGATTCTCGAGGCAAGAATACTGAAGTGGTTTGCCATTCCATTCTCCAGTGGACCACATTCTTTCAAACCTCTCCACCATGACTCGCCCGTCCTGGGTGCCCCCACAATACATGGCTTAGTTTCATTAATTTCAACAAGGCTGTGGTCCATGTGATTAGATTGACTAGTTTTATGTGATTATGGTTTCAGTGTGTCTGCTCTCTGATGCCCTCTTGCAACACATACCATCTTACTTGGGTTTCTCTTACCTTGGACATGGGGTATCTCTTCACTGCTGCTCCAGCAAAGCGCAGCCACTGCTCCTTACCTTGGACAAGGGCTATCTCCTCATTGCCGCCCTTCCTGACCTTGATCGTGGAGTAGCTCCTCTCTACCACCACCTGGACCCTTTAGGCACTGATAAAACTCTAATAGGTTTCAGTTCAGTTCAGTTCAGTTCATTTCAGTCGCTCAGTCGTGTCTGACTCTTTGCGACCCCATGAATCACACACAGCACACCAGGCCTCCCTGTTCATTACCATCTCTTGGAGTTCACTCAGACTCACGTCCATCAAGTCCGTGATGCCATCCAGCCATCTCATCCTCGGTCATCCCCTTCTCCTCCTGCCCCCAATCCCTCCCAGCATCAGAGTCTTTTCCAATGAGTCAACTCTTCACATGAGGTGGCCAAAGTACTGGAGTTTCAGCTTCAGCATCATTCCTTCCAAAGAACATCCAGGGCTGATCTCCTTCAGAATGGACTGGTTGGATCTCCTTGCAATCCAAGGGAACCTCAAGAGTCTTCTCCAACACCACAGTTCAAAAGCATCAATTCTTTGCTGCTCAGCTTTCTTCACAGTCCAACTCTCACATCCATACATGACCATAGGAAAAACCATAGCCTTGACTAGATGGACCTTAGTCGGCAAAGTAATGTCTCTGCTTTTGAATATACTATCTAGGTTGGTCATAACTTTTCTTCCAAGGAGTAAGCATCTTTAGCTCTTGTAAATACCTTCTCTTGAGATCAGGATTAGTTGAAAAGAACAGAATGCTCTGGCTTATTTCAAAATGGTTACTTTTCCCTCCCCTTGCCTGAAATATGAGAAGACTTTTCTGTGATATTCAGTGTGAGACATAGATAGATCTACTGGAGGTAAAACACAAAATGTGATTGCTTCTCCAAGATTGATCCACCTTGAGTTTTTAATTTTCAGACTTGTCCACACTGAGCCTGCCATCAGTTCAGTCACAGTTCAGTTTTTCTTGCCCCAGTACTAGTTTCCATGGAGGCTTCCTCTGGTGAGTTTCTATTCTGATAAGTTGTAATTTTCTATACCTGCCTGGCTGTTTCTCCAATTTGGGGCACAGCAGTTTGCCCTGTAACCTCATATCTCTGGTGGATCTAAGAAGAGATGTTGATTTCTTAGTTTGTTCAGATTTTTACTTTTTATTAAAATGGAGTGCCAACTTCCAAGCTTCTTATGTGCCAGACTAAAAGCCAAAATTTTTTGCTCCTTAGATTTAATTATTACTGAATTTTCATATTAGCCCCATATTTGAAAGCATCTAAACAGACTTTTTGCATTGTTAAATGAATGTGTTTCCATTGTGTTATACTGTTAAGTAAACTTCCTACCCCATGGGAGAAAACCAGGCCTAATTTTAAATGGGCAACATGCTTAATTATTTCATTAAAAGCATAAAAATTCCATTTTCTCTATGGCTTGACTGCTTACTTTAAAATATTTATGAGGAGACTAGAAAAAGAAAAAGAGCCTGCTAAGTATTTTGTTAAAAGTAGTTTTACTTTTTTTTTTTCTTCTGCAAAAGTAATTATTGACCCTAGTTGGATGATGAACATTTTGAGACTAAAGCTATTAGACCTCTCTCTCCAGAGCAAAAGATATTTAAACACAAACTTATGTATAAAATTTTAGTGTCAGTGCAAGTGTGACAAAGTCTATGGAATCCAGGTTAAATGTCTTGATGTAAAAAAATTTTCCTTCTTAGAGCGTAGAGATAATTACCTCAATTTCTAGTATTTGCAGTAGAAATTCTCTTTATAACATTTTATTCACTTGAATGTTGCTAATTGGTTATCACAACTCTATTGTATATGATTTCCAAAGTTACTGTTTTTCCTAAGCATTACTTTTATAATCTCTTAAAAGATCTTTTATTCATTGAATTATCTCTAAATCTCCTTTTAAAGCAGGAAATATTATGCAATTTATAGGTTATATACATTTACATTTTTCAAGCTGGATACATTTACACGTAAGTTCAAAACCACTTTTTCCTATTAACCATCTTTACAAACCTTAAGTAAATTATTTTACCTTTCCTAGTCTTGGTTTCACCACAAGTAATATGGGGACTGGATTGCCTATATCATAAAATGGCTAGAAGAAGTACCTAGTTTTAGAGCTTCTCTTAGGGGCTGCTTTATAGAATGCTCTCTGGAATTTTGAGCTTTTCATTCCATTTCCTTTACTTATGGGGATTTCCCTGGTGGCTGAGGAAGTAAAGAATCTACCTGCAATGTAGGAGACCCAGGTTCAATCCCTGGGTTGGGTAGATCCCTTGGAGAAGAAAATGGCAACCCACTCCTGTATTTTTGCTGGAAAACTGCATGGACAGAGAAGCCTCGTGGGCTACAGTCCAGGGGGTCACAAAGAGTTGGACATGACTAAGCAACTAACAACACTCCAGGTTAGGTATATCTGATGTGAATATCTGGTGCCCCTCACTGGCACATGTACCAGTGGGTAGAGTTACAGTCTTTATAGGATCTGATTGCAGTTTATCACACAGTGCCAAATAATGTCAAATTATGCTTGTAGCTCACCTGTCTAAAATGCTTTCCAAACTAAAGTTGACATTTGGGAATAGTCTCAGGCTTAGAGCTATAAAAAATATGAGCTTGAAAACCTCCCTAAAGACCAATAGAATATCTGAAACTAAATACCTTGTGTAAGTAGTAGAGAAATTCTTTCCACAGAGTAGGTGAGCAGAAAGCACTGGCTTCTGAATGTAAAATTTTTCCAAAATGTAGAATCTTCAGAATCAAATATGAAGAAGGAGGTAAGAGAAGGAAAAGATCAGAGAACTCTGCTGCCCTTCTTTGTGTTTAATAGAGGAAGAAGTGAAGTTTTGGAAACAATTTGAAAACATCGTAATTTATCAGATACTTTTACACATGATCTCCTTTGAACATCACTGAACTGTCACATAGCAAAACAGATAAAGAATTATGGAGTGGCTCAGTGACTCACCGAATGTATATGACTCACTGATGGGGCTCTTCATTCTTCCAATATTTCTTACACAATTTGGAAATTCTTATTATAATAACTGAGAAAATAAATAAAGAGAAGCTTTACTTAAAATGGACTCAGGAAGCCTTGAAGAGCAAGCTCTCACACATATATTGCCTGTTACAGCCTGCGCAACCAGCAGGAAGAAGGAAGAGAAGAATTATTTAATAATGTCTCTGTATAGAATTCTTTGTTTAAAATTCTCTCTCTCTCCACTTCTTCTCTGTGATGATAAAGAAAGTCTCTTTATATAGAATTCTTTGTATGAAATTCTCTCTCTCTCCACTTCTTTTCTGTGATGATAAAGATGTTACTTTTCTTCTGGCACTCTGTGTTCAAGCTAGGTCGTGACTGACTCTTGTGACTCCATGGACTGCAGCCTGCCAGGTTCTTCTGTCCATGGGATTTCCCAGGCAAGATTGCTGGAGTGGGTTCCCATTTCTTCCTCCAAGGGATCTTCCAGATCCAGGGATCAAATCCGCATTTCCTGGGTGGTGGATTCATTATCTGATGAGCCGTTGAGGAAGCACCAAGGTGGCATTTTTCACGTAAGAATTCCATCTCCTGGTTTAAGAAAAGACAGGAAGATCCTTTACTGTCCAGCAACAAAGTACTATGCACCTCTACAGACAATAAGAAACCACCACAACTTTGAACTCAGTCGTCGCCAATAAATTTACTGAAAACAACCCTTCTCACTTTTCTCTTTATTGTTGTTCACTGACTAAGTCATGTCTGAGGTGAGGTGAGGTGAAGTCGCTCAGTCGTGTCCAACTCTTTGCGACCCTGTGGACTGTAACCTACTAGGCTTCTCCGTCCATGGGATTCTCCAGGCAAGAATACTGGAGTGGATTACCATTTCCTTCTCCAAAGTCATGTCTGACTCCTTGCAATTCCATGAGCTGCAGCACGCCAGACTTCCCTATCCTCCACTATCTCCTGGAGGATGCTCAAATTCATGTCCATTGAGTCAGTGATTCCACTAGTAAGCTTCCTTTTGCATCTTTGGACTTGCCTATGATTCACCAGGACAGGTTCTCAAGTTGCAGTTCCTCTGCTGTTTCCAAATAAACTCAACTTGCTGATAAAATAACTGGCCATTTGTTTTCAAGGTTGACATAATATGATTTCTTCATTCAGTTTGTTTCCCGCCTGTACTTAGCCATGGATTAACTCTTAATTGCTTCTTACTGGTGTTTTCCTGAGAGATTTGCTTTTAATGTTCTACATAAATTCTCTGTTTGTTTTTGAAGAGGTATTTTCATGCTTTATTGGAGAGAGAACAATTTTACTCACTGTGAACATACTTTGAATAACTCAGGAGGCTAATTCAACTTTTGAACTGTGGTGCTGGAGAGGACTCTTGAGAGTCCCTTGGACTGCAAGGAGATCAAATCAGTTAATCCTAAAGGAAATCAGTCCTGAATGTTTACTGGAAGGACTGATGCTGAAGCTAAAGCTCCAATACTCTGGCCACCTGATGCAAAGAAGTGACTCCTTAGAAAAGACGTTGATGCTGGGAAAGATTGATGGCAGGAGGAGAAGGGGACAACAGAGGGTGAGATAGTTGGATGGCATCACCGACTCAATGGACATGAGTTTGAGTAAACTCTGGGAGTTGGTGATGGAAAGGGAGGCCTGACGTGCGTCCATGGGGTTGCAAAGAGTCGGACATGATTGAATGACTGAACTGAACCGAATGTCAACATTAAGGTTCGATCATTATAGATTTAGTAATATCCACTTTTTACTTCACTTCATCCCACAACTGATACTGTGTGGTGTGAATGTAAACGTTTCTTAGATTTTTCCTATAGAGTTACCCTGTTGTCCAAGTGAGTATTTAGTATAAAACTCAAACATGTATATAAAGTTTCAGTTGTACTTATTTTCATCTTCAAAGATTACCACTTCAACCATCTAAAAAATAATCAATTTATTTCATAAATTGTATTTTGTTACAGAATAAAAATATCTGGAAATTCTGGATAAATGAAAATAATAGCCCGTGGTTATTTCACTTTATCACATTCAATAACAGATAATTCTCGTGGATGCGATCTGCATGCAGAGGGATCCTGGCTGTGCCCTCTGTCCTGGGCACATCTGAATAACTGGCTGTGAAGGAGGCTCTTCATTTTTTTCTTCCCCAAGCATTATAGCTTAGTGCCAAGAACGATTGTGTTTGGGAGATCAACATATTAAAACTTACTTTCATATATTTGAACATTAAAAAGATACTTGAAAAATTTACAAAACAAACTAAAATAAACAAGTCACACATGTGGCCAAGGAAGAAATGGAAGTTTCTACTCTTTCATCTTGGCAGTTTGGGTGGTAGAAGGATGGAGACTATGGCCTGTTTATGAGCTTCTTCATGCTTCTTGAACTGTTTGATGAAGCTACGACCCCTTCCCTTCTCCATTTTCATTCTGTGAGTCATTAGCAAACATTAGCAAAGGATCCCTGAAGATGAACCCTGCAGTAATCTGTCTGAATTTATATGCTCTAAGGGTGGCCCTGATCATATATGTTTTTAGACAGGCATGTTTCTTTTCCTCTTCTCCTGTAAGATGTTCACTTTTATGTTACATAAGAAATAAATATCAATATGAAAATAAAAACTCTCAGTTTCACAGTACCTATTATGAAAATTTATAAAGCCAGATGCAAACATTGTAATTAGAAAATAAGAGAGAATTTTAAGTTTTAACTGCATAACTTACTATATGTTCATTAGTAGCCTATTCATTTTAAATATAAGGTCTTTATCACACTGCCTTTTCTGGTTAAAAATTATATAGTTTCCCAGGTAGACATTATACGTTTCTTTTCATTATCTAAAGAAGTGGACATAAATAGCATGCATCATCTCTTCTCATTGGTTGTAGGCAAGAAAATTTATGCTTATTTGAGTGCCTACTATAAGAAAGACCCTTTATTCAGATTTCACTTAGTTCAGTCACTCAGTAGAGTCTGACTCTTTGCGACCCCATGAACTGCAGCATGCCAGGCCTCCCTGTCCATCACCAGCTCCCGGAGCTTACCCAAACCCATGTCCATTCAGTCGGTGATGCCATCCAACCATCTCATCCTCTGTCGTCCCCTTCTCCTCCTGCCTTCAGTCCTTCCCAGCATCAGGGTCTTTTCACAGGTCACCAGAGTATTAGAGTTTCAGCCTCAACATCAGTCCTTCCAATGAACACCCAGGACTGATTTCCTTTAGGATAGACTGGTTGGATCTCCTTGCAGTCCAAGGGACTCTCAAGAGTCTTCTCCAACACCATAGTTCAAAAGCATCAATTCTCCAGCACTCAGCTTTCTTTATAGTCCAACTGTCACATTCATACATGACTACTGGAGAAACCATAACCTTGACTAGAAGGACCTTTGAGGACAAAGTAATGTCTGCTTTTTAATATGCTGTCCAGGTTGGTCATAACCTTCCTTCCAAAGAGTGAGTGTCTTTTAATTTCACGGCTGCAATCACCATCTGTAGTGATATTGGAGACCCCACAAATAAAATCAGCCACTGTTTCCCCATCTATTTGCCATGAAGTGAAGGGACCAGATGCCATGATCTTAGTTTCTGAATGTTGAGCTTTAAGCCAACTTTTTCACTCTCTTTCACTTTCATCAAGAGGGTCTTTAGTTCCTCTTCACTTTCTGCCATAAGGCTGTTGTCATCTGCATATCTGAAGTTATTGATATTTCCCTGGCAATTTTGATTCCAGCTTATACTTCTTCTGGCCCAATGTTTTTCATGATGTACTCTGAATATAAGTTTAATAAGCAGGGTGACAGTAAACAGCCTTGATGGACTCCTTTTCCTATTTGGAACCAGTCTGTTGTTCCATGTCCAGTTCTAACTGTTGCTTCCTGACCTGCATACAGGTTTCTCAAGAGGCAGGTCATGTGGTCTGGTATTCCCAGCTCTTTCAGAATTTTCCACAGTTTATTGTGATCCACACAGTCAAAGGCTTTGGCATAGTCAACAAAACAGAAATAGATGTCACTTACTTAAGTCACACAAAATCTCCATCAAATGTGATGTGCTGTGCTTAGTTACTCAGTCGTGTCTGACTCTGCAAATCTATGGACTGTAGTCCTCCAGGCTCCTCTGTCCACGGGGATTCTTCAGGCAAGAATACTGGAATGGCTTGCCATGTCCCCCTCTAGGAGATCTTCCCAACTCAGGGATCAAACGCATGTCTCCCACACTGCAGGTGGATTCTTTACCATCTGAGCTGCCAGGGAAGCTCATAGGGCATATCACTCTTCAGAAGAAAGTGGCAAAGAAGTTACACAGCTACTAGTGACCAGATATAAACTAGAGTTCAGATTTTTCTGTCTGAAATCCAAGTAAATCATTAATCTGCCTAGAATTCCCAGTGTATAATCTTTACATCTCAATGATAGTAGTTGAAATAGCTTTCCTGTTTTTTCACCTTTATACTATTTCTTATCCTTTCCTTTGTTTTCCTTTTCTTCCTTCTTTTCCCTATTTGGCCTCTTATTAATGTCACCCAACAAGCATGACAAGGAAATTCAAGCTTGGAATACAGTTTTGAGAAGGGATGTCATGGTCACGCTAGCAATTTATGTAACTACGTACAAAGAGGAATGAATTATGCAAGCCATTCAATATGTTCATATGTTCAATATGATATCGAACATAGTTTTCTATGCTGCTTAATCATTCCATATATAGAAGCCTTCATCAGCTAACCCCAGCCTCCCACTCCACCCCTTACCCAACCCCCTCCCCCTTTGCAACCACCGTTCCCTTCTCTACATCCATGATTCTGTTTCTGTTTCATAGATAAGTTCATTTGTGTCATATTTTAATTCCACACATAAGTGTATCGTATGTATGATAAACTTTAGTTACATTCATGTTTTGCTGCAAATGGCATTATTCCATTCTTTTATGGCTTCCCTCATAGCTCAGTCAGTAAAGAATCTGCCTGCAATGCAGAAGACCCGGGTTCAATTCCTAGGTTGGGAAGGTCCCTTAGAGAAGGAAATGGCAAGCTGCTCCAGTATTCTTGCCTGGAGAATCCCATGGACAGAGGAGCCTGGTAGGCTACAGTCCATGGGGTTGCAAGAGTCGGACACGACTTAGTGACTTAACTACTACTACTACTAGCATTCCATTCGAGGGTTTCCCAGGGAGCTTGGCTGCAATGCAGGAGACCCCAGTTTGATTCCTGGGCCGGGAAGTTCCCCTCAAGAATGAATAGACTATCCAATCCAGTGTTCTTGAGCTTCCCTTGTGGCTAAGATGGTAAAAATCTACCTGCAATGTGGGAGACCTGGGTTCAATCACTGGGTTGGGAGGATCCCCTGGAGAGGGCACAGCAACCTACTCCAGTATTCTTGCCTGGAGAATCCCCATGAACAGAGGAGCCTGGCAGGCTACAGTTCATGGGGTCACAAAGATTTGGACATGACTGAGTGACTAAGCACAACACAGCATTCCACTGTATATGTGTTCCATATCTTCTTTATCCATTCATCTATCCACGGACATTTAGGTTGTTTCCATGGCATGGCTGTTGTAATGGTGCTGCTATGGACACCGGAGTGCATGTATCTTTTTGAACTGTAGTTTTGTCTGGATGTATGCCCAGGAGTGGTATTGCTAGATCGTAGAGTAATTCTATTTTTAGTTTTCTGAGGAACCTCCACACTATTTTCCACAGTGGCTGCATCAACTTAAATTCCCCTAACAGTGTAGGAGGGTTCCCTTTTCTCACATTTTCTCCAGTATTTGCTATTTGTAGAATTTTTAATGATGGCCATTCTGACTGGGGTGAGATGGTACCACATAAAGCACCTTTCACAATATTCAAGCTTCAATATACCTCCTCATATTTTAAGAAAGGTGATTGCATTTAGCTCATATGCTATCTTGGTTTGACATTAAATTTCAGTGTAAATGAGTCTAAATTATATTTATTTCAAGGCACTTTCCAGCTGGTTGATCCAGAAGAATCTGAAATAATTTAGATAGGACATTGTTTTGATAGATCAAGTGGTCTTCTAAGTTTATATCAGGTAAAAATCTTGATACTGTCCTTGCAGAGGTCAGTGCAACTGAGCTCTGGCCATTATTGTTGATATTTGAGTGTTTGCTAAGAACCCAGTGAAACTGAGTCAATTCCAGAACTCATATATTTTTCTTATATTTTACCTTTTCTGTTATTCCCACTTGGTTTGGGAAGTGTACGTATGTTTTATGAGACATTTAAAAAAAATTAGCTATTATAAAAGCAAGTGTGCTCAACATAAAAGAAATCAAGCTACACACACACATACATACACACAAACCTAAACCCTCCGGTTTATACCCCACTTTAGATCTGAGTGCTGTCCCATGCATTTTGATTTCATCCAACATAGATCTCTTATTTACTTTATCCTCTGTGCTGCAGGTCATTCTACAAATCTCATAAACCTTTTTCTGTAGTCTCTTCCAGAAATACAAAATGAAACTAAATTGTTCTCTAATCTAATACACTCTAAAGTATTCTATGTGTTGTTCTCTAAATGTCCTGTTGAGCTATGGAGCTCACTTTCAATCTTTACAAAAGATCTCCAGCTTCTCAATTTTTAAGACATTATCCCTTGGGAAAAATGACTGCTCCCAATTTGGATCTGCTACTCTGTTTTCTAGCCACTCGTAGGTTCACCGTGTTTCATATCTCTTAAGGAAATCAACAGGGCCTAGGAAACTGAATCTTTCCCAAGACAGATTCTATGGGCTCATTTCACTAGTTCAGACTCAGTTCATTTGATCCTTTGCAATTGATGCCGTCTCAAAATCAAGCAGTGTTCAAGTAAAAAGAACATACAATGTCCCTGACTCTTTTTTATAACTTGGTGGGGCTGGAGGAGAAGAGGGAGGAAAATGAGAAGCACTTCCTCGACACGTATGAGTTCTTACTTTGGGTCTGTTGTGCCTTGATTCTCTCAGGAGTAAGCGTGCCACACCAGAAATGTCAACCCCAGTTGTTCAGCAGTCAAGCACTCTTAATCCATAAATATTATATGTATAGATTTTAAAATATATACTTACAAATATATAATGTACAGGATACTAATTTGTAATGCACTTTATAAATGTTTTGTAAATATTTATTAATATTGGATAAGGGCCTTGTTAATGGTTATAGGAAATCAGGGAAGATGCCAGAAGAAACTTGATGGCCATGAACTCCCCAGCTTCACTCTTCCTGGATTCCCTGATCTGGGGTTGCACTTACAGGCACGCTCAGGAGCACAAACCAATTCATGACTTTTATTCTAACATTTTCCCTAAAGTTAGAAGTCGGGGGTGCCATCAGACAAAATTAGGCTAAGGCTGCAGTCTTTAATCTGGAGAAGCCAATCGTAACTTTGCGTTGCAGTTTGGTCCAAAGTCTTCTTTTCCCCTCTGCTTACAATTATCAGGCCCTGCACTAACCAACGTAATACTTAAAATTGCACATTCAGGTCAGGTTGGTATTACCATTATCTTCATTTCATAGACTATGAAACTGATGCAGACAAATACAAACCTATTAGTTAGTGCCAGGATTCAAACAAAGGTAACATGATTCCAAAACATTTACTCTTAAATATTACATGTTTCTTCCTCTAATAGATGTGGATACACTATATTTTCAGTTTATGACCTGCTCATACTTTGGAGGACTTAGTTAACCTTATGTGAAACTATGGAAAGGAATTGTGCTATTGTGTTTTCCAAGTTGACAGATCAATAATGTAGATGCTGCATGGAAAATAACACATTATAAGTGATAATGCAAACATCCATGAGTGAGCAAATATTAAGCAGAAGAACTTAGGGGTCTTGGAATACTGAACAGGCAAGAAGTAAGAAAGAGGAAAATATTATATGCTAATAATATGGAGAATAATTTTATTTTCTAGAGAAATCATGTTAGGAATTTGCCTTTCCCTTTTTGCAGGATACTTGGTCCTGACCAATATCTTGATTTATCATCCTGCTGGTTCCAGATATCTTCAGTTTCAGTTTTGTCATTGTTCCCTGTCTAGGAGCTCTGAGTCCAGCTGAACAGGAAGAGAATTTACTCACCGCCACTGATCTAATGGTATATGTGGCAAGTCTATAGTGAACTTACAACAGTGACAGTAAACCCATAAACTCCTGTGGCCTCATTATGTTAATATGACCTCTCCTCTTTAAAAGGAGACCAGAAATATTTGCAAGACTCTAGTCCTGGTAGACTCCATTTTCCTACCAAAGTTTCTCAAAATGACAAAGCATAATTGAAAACAACAATACAGACTAATTAGAATGCAGTCTCTCTGTCTCCATGGTATTCTTCCTCTCCTCCTCCCAAAACATGACTTCACAATATTTTGTTATCAATGTATTTTCTTTACAACTGGGATTATTTGCTTTCTTATGTTTCACATGCAGACTTCTTGGCAATGGGGCTGGGGGATAGTGAGAAAGGGACAGAGGAGAGAGGGGGAGACAAACTCTGTCTCCCAGTCTGTGAAATTCTCCTGTGGACACCTACTCTCCAGACACTGAAACTTTTATGGCTGTCTTGCAGTGTTGCCTTATTCATTTTGGCGGTTGTCAGACATTCTGGCTATATAAAATGTTCATCCTTGTAAGTCCTTAACCATAGCAATAAATTAAGGTAAGAATTGCAGGAGAACCTGATAGACAAATGAATAGGTAGTAGTATATAGAGGAGATTTAACAATATCAGGAGATCCATTTTGGCAAAAATAATCTAATTCATGTTGCTACCTGAGTAGCTAATCACTCACTACATTTCGACCTTCATATTTCCATACTCCTAGGCAGAAAAAACACATCAAATCCATTACAGCATATTATGAATAGTGGCCAGGGACTATGAGCTTATTAGCACTTGGAACAAATAAAGTGAAGTGGTTGAAACAGATATAATTGAAGTTGTAAAATTCCTAGAAGGCGCAAAGTTTCATGGTATTGCTCTTGGCAATAATTTCTTGAGCAGGCCACCAAAAGAACAAGCAACAGAAGCAAAAATGAACAAATGGGACCACATCCAACTAAAAAGCTTCCGCAAAGCAAACGAAACAGCAAAATAAAAAGATACCTACAGAATAGGAGAAAACATTTGCAAACTGCTTATCTGATAAGATGCTACTATTCAAAAACATAAGGAACTCCTACAACTTAATAACAAGAAGATGAATAATCTGATCTGAAAATGGGCAAATTATTCGAACAGTTACTACCTCAAAGAAGATGACCAAATGGCCAATAGATATGTGAAAAATGTTCAACATCAATAATGATCAGGGGAATGCAAGTGAAAACAGAGTAAAATATCACTTTACACCTACTAGAATGGCAGTTATAAAAAAAAAAAAGATAGTGAATGCTGGTGAGGATGTGAAGAAATTAGAATACTTGTACACTGTTGGTGGAATGTAAACTGTCGAGAAACTACCATATAGTCTAGCAGTTACTTTTCTGGGTTTCTAACCAAAAGAATTGAAAACCTGACACTGATGAGACATCTGTAGTCCCTGGTTTATTACAGTATCATTCACATTAGCCAAGATATAAAAACAACCTATACGGCCATCAGCAGATAAATAGATTTTTAAAATGTGATATATATATATATATATACACACACACACATACACACAATGGAATATTATTCAGCCTTAAAGAGGAAATCTTACCAACTGATAAAATGAATGAATCTAGAGGATTTTAGGCTAAGTGGAATAACCTAGTCACAGAAGGGCAAATGTCCATGATTCTAATTGTATGAAGTATCTGAAACAGACTCATAGATACAGAGTAGAATGGTAGTTGCTGAGGGTATGGGATATGGGGATTTGCTGTTCACTGGGTGTAACATTTAAGTTTTGTAAGATGAGTAATTTCTAGAGGTTGCTGTGGGACATTGTGCATATACTTACCACAGTATCATGCACTTAAAAATTTGTCAAGAGGGTGTATCTCAGGTGTTCTTGCCACAATTTAAAAGAAAGGGAAAGAAGAGAAAAGAGAAGAAAAGGAATGTATCAGCATCTTGAGTTGAAAGTTGAAGTCAGTATCCTGAACTGAAATAGGGCTCATTCTGATGAAATTCTTTTAAAGGAACCAACAAGTGATGTTGTGGTACCCAGGAACTAATACGGTGTGAGGATACCACTGCCTTTGGGCCTGAAGAGCAGGCAGAAGCAAGAGTACTATTGAACCAATGTCAAAGGCAGGGTGCTGCTCTGCCTAGCAATATGGCAGTCAGAGGGACACAGTCAAAGGATAAACCATGGAACTGAAGCATGAAGGGAGCAGGTTAAGTGCTTTAGGCTGGTGTTCTGGGAACTCTTATATTTTGGACTAGGCAGAAACCAGAGAGCAACAATGCCTAGGTTCTACAGTTGATAAAGCTTGTCTCTAGGACAAAGTATAGAACAGTGAAGGGTAGACTGTGAATTTAGAGGGAGCAAATGGAGAAAAACCCAATTATGAGAATGAAAAAGAAGAGATGTCATATAAAGGATAATTTTGTACATTGGTAGAACGGGCAGATACCTAAAGCTCATAAGAAATATAGACCTAAGAACTAGTTTCTTCATTTTTCTTTCCTATTTTATACTTGTCTCCATGTAGTAGCAAGATTTTGTTTTGAATTAATACAACTATTTCAAAGAATTTCATGTTGTCAGGAAGCATTTCCAATATTCTTGATTATTCTTGGATGAAAAAGAAAGTGTAGGTGAATCCTTGAATAATATTTAATCTGTGTTGCCATCAGTATTCAGTCTACAAGAAAGTTTTGAAACGCTGAAAGTCATGTCTTCAGGAAAATAATCACATGGGGTATTTATTTCCAACTGTTTACAACTAAAGTATGCCGAGATTTATTTAGAAGCCTGGTTCTCTTTAGACATTTCCCTCTAAAGTTTAAAAGCAATCATATAGTTATTAAGGTGATATTCATGATGAAGGGAGTGAGTAACTCATCTCTCTTGAGGAATATTTTGTGTTTGATTTTTCTGAGCGCACAGGTGGGAATGTAGATGAGATATTTTTGAGAAAGCTAAATTGCAGATATAAAATATTTTTCTACTTTTAATTTTAAAGCTACTGGTATAAGAAATGCTTCAGCAACTTTATAGCAATTTTGACATGCTTTATTACTTTCACATCCATTTAGCTATATGTGTCTGGCAGTTTTAATAGTTTTTGCAGACAAAAGTGTAATGCTTGGTTATTTTGTTATTGTTTAGTCACTAAGTTGTTTCCGACTCTTTTGCGATCCCAGGGACTGTAGCCCATCAGGCTCCTCTGTCCATGAGATTTCCCAGGCAAGAATACTGGCTTTGCCATTTCGTTCTCCTGGGAATCTTCCGGACCCAGGGATCGAATTTGCCTCAGCTTCATTGCAGGCAAATTCTTTACCACTGAGCCATTTGGGAAGCCTGCTTGGTTATTTAAATGAATATAAATAGTAAAATTTCAGCTTACATTTTCAAGAGTTAAAGAAGCAAAACTCAGTTTATTTGACTACAATAAAAGAGAACACAACACTGAAGGGTTCTTAGTAGGATTTCAGAAAGGAGCAAATGAGGGAATAATAGCTACAGGTCTTGGGGCTTAAGTTGTTTTTTTTTTTTAACTGCAATTATTCTTCGAGATATATTTAAAATTTTTTATTCTATTACTAATTAGTTTCATAAATATCCAATTATTAAATTAGGCTTATGAGGCAGAAAATTGAGGATGTTAAAGTAAAGACACAAGTATCAATTAGTGTTCTAGAAGGAAGTGAACAGTAGAAATGGGGTTGTAGAAATGAGTTTAGTAGGCAGAGTTTTTTACCATGATAATGGAGAAGGAGCATCCAGGGTAACTGATCAGATACAATGAAGGATCTAACTTAGCAATATTGGAAAGCCTTTATCATCACTCCTGAGACTGAAGAAGTGAGCAGAAGGGAACAGTTATTGAAATGTTATGGTACAGAGTGAAGTAAGTCAGAAAGAGACAAACAAATATGATATATTAACACACATATAAATGGAATGTAGAAAAATAGTGTTGATAAATTTATTTGCAGGGAAGGAATGGATTCTCAGATACAGAGAATGGGCTTGTGGACACAGTGGGGGAAGGAGAGAGTGCGATGAATGGAGAAAGTAGCATCGACATATATGCAGTACCACGCGTAAAACAGTTGGCTGATGAAAAGTTCTCATATAACAGAGCTCAGCGTGGTGCTCTGTGATGACCTAGAGGGGTGGGATAGCTGGAGGAGGAAGGCTCAAGAGAAAGTAATGCATGTATAATTATGGTGGATTTGTGGTGCTGTATGGCAGAAACCAACACAGCATTGTAAATCAAATTTCCCCCAAATAAAAATAAATTAAAATTTAAAAAGTCTATGAAAGCAGTAAATTTGAGAGAGTAACTCTGCCAAACAATGTCTTTTGATTAGAGAAATAAAGCCTCTGCTGACCCTCAGCCAAGCAAGGAAGGAGTTGGGAGAATAAATAGTCTGATTTTGTCTCCTTCTCCCTTGTTTTCCGTAGCTGAACCAAATAGATGTACAAGGAATAAAGTCAGAAGAATGTAATTACAGAGATCATTGTAGGTACAGAATAGGGTAGAAAAGCTGGAAAAGTGTAGAGCATTTAGATGGAGAGTGAAAATCAGATATACACAGTACAAGATGCATGCCTGGTAGCAAAGGGACTCTATGGTGTGGTTAACTCCTGCTAGAGCTAACATTTCTGCATGAGGATATATCTCAGGATGGTATTTACTACCAATAATTTTACCAAGGCAAGGAAGTAAAAATAAATTAATTTTTGAATTCAGTTCATTCTGAGTTTCAAAGCTTTATCTTGGGCTCCACATTGAAGAGAGATACAGTTTTTCATAGGTAATCATTATTTTATAAAAATAAAATAGAAACAGGTGAAGAGTGGTGGTCAGCATGGACTGAGGCTATGTGAAGTAATAAGTGGGAGACAGAGCCACAAATCAAGCTTAGACATTACATTTTCAATGTGATTGCCAGCAAAGCTCCTGAAATTGAGATCAAGTAGTGTTTGGAGATTCTGGAGTCAATACAAGGGTGCCTAGCCTATTTTCAATGAAGACTGAGACATGGGTTTGTTTGTTTGTTTCTTGAGCCAATTTTTAAAGCTTTGGTGAAGGTGAAGTCACTCAGTCATGACGACTCTTTGCGACCCTGTGGACTGTAACCTACTAGGCTTCTCTGCCCATGGGATTCTCCAGGCAAGAATACTGGAGTGGATTGCCATTTCCTTCTCCAGGGGATCTTCCCAACCCAGGGATCGAACCCGGGTCTCCCGCATTGGAGGCAGACGCTTTAACCTCTGAGCCACGAGGGAAGCTTTATGAAGATATAATTTTGGGCTTCCCACATGGCTCAGCAGTAAAGAACCTGCCTGCCAATGCAAGAAACATGGGTTCGATCCCTGTGCTGAGAAGATTCCCTGGAGATGAAAATAGTGACTCACTCCAGTATTTTTGCATGGCAAATCCCATGGACAGAGAACCTGATGGGCTACAATCCATGGGGATCACAAGAGAGTTGGACTCGTCTTAGCGACTGAACCAGAACAACAACTACAATGACAACAGTGTTTGGAGAAGGCTTCATTACAAATTAATGATGGGGAAGGAATATCACCAAGACAAATATCAAGGAATAACACGAAGAAAATATTTTAAGAACTAAAAGCCATGGAGGGGACTGAAAACAAAGAAAGGACTCCTTGACTAAAATCAAGTACAAATGAAGTGTCAATATAATCAACTCATTTATGTTAATTTCCATTATTTCTAGTTCTTTTGGAGGAATCTGTGATATTTGAGGTTGTATATCTTTTTTATTCCTGTGTGTATGTGTGCATGTGCATAAATGTACACACACTCAAATGTGTCGCTATAATCTAGAATGTGGCATAGTTCCTGTCACCAGACACTAACTAACCATTAGTTGGCCTCATTTAAGTAAAACGTGTCATCTTTATTCAGACCAATGTAATGTAAAAATATTGAGTTCAGTTCAAGCAACTTTCATTTAGGAACTTCAGTTCCACACTTGTAATTGAAACACTTTATATCATAATGACAAGAAAAGCAATTGTGATTAACCGAAAGAACTTTTCAGATTTAGGTTATGGAAATGTTGAAAAACAAAGTCCATCTCTATCTTGAAGTTGAAAAGGCAATTATAAAATAAGGAGCCAAAGTGAATGGTACAGAAAATATAATAAATGCTTTTGGAATCCAGAAAAAGCAGAGAAGATGAGAGTGAAGAAGAGAGTCTGGGAACGAGTTGGAGAGGTAGCAGATCAAGACCCAGATAATACGGTATGTTGAAGTTGGGAGTGCGATGGCGTGGATATCCAGGAACTCAAGGCATTCCAGGAGGATGCTCCACATACAGCAACCTTAAAGGAACTGAAGAGTTACTGAGGGTTTCTCATGGGGGTGGCTATGGTAGAAGTACTGGGATTGGAAGAATCGTCTGCAGCAGGGAAGGTCGAGGCAACATGATCGTTGCCAGGCTTATCCTTAAACTCAAGCTTTTACAGATTATTACAATTACCTTCTATTAATGATTGGGAATAAGGACATGTGTTCCAGGACATTGTTGAAAGGAATAAATAAATTAATACACATGCAAGCAATTAGCATGGTGCTTGGAAATTCAACCAGCACATTAGTTATGGAACTTCCTTTCCTGGAGACTGAAATGGGGAGGATGAAGCAGATGATGAGAAAGAGGGTGGTCGAAGAGAAGTTCCAGCCTGGAGTCAAGGGTATGACAGTCAAATTTTTGTGAAAAGACTTATTGGCAAATTTCTGCTCCTACTAGGCATCGCTATCATCTCCACAGAGAGGGAAAAAGATGACTGGTTTCATTTATAACTTGGAACAACTCCAAGTTTGGTGGAGGTTTCCGGTCTATAGTTTGGAATTTCCCTGATTCCTCCTGAGTTTCATATACATCCCTTAGTAGTCTAGCTCTCCTTGCTTATTTTTTCTGAAGGTATCATAGAAGATTTGAGAAGTTGAGCACTGAAATTTTGTTTAGAATTTGGCATAACAGTGTCACTCATGGTTTCTTTTCTCTCTTGGAATGATGGCTGGTGATCATTTACCTCAGGTACACACCAAAAGCAACAGTCTACCATGACTGTTTATTCCCCGTTGCTGGCCATACCTGATGAAAGAAAGAAGGATGCTACCCCGAGCGACTGGTGACAGAAGCATGCAGGACTATGCAAAACAAGGGGAATGCAGAAGACGGGGAAGACCCAGATTAAGGGCGATCGTTTTGCTACTCACCGCAGAGGAAAAGCCAAAGCAAAGCAACTAAAGTAACACAAGGGAAGTCATCTACCTGAGAACTTATTCTCAGAAACACAGATTTTTTTTCCCCCATAACATCTGCAAGTGCATAAGTGCCTAGTGTATTCTTTGGAGCAGGAAATGACAACCCACTCCACTATTCTTGCCTACAAAATCCCACGGACAGAGGAGCTTGGTGAGCTACAATTCATGGAGTCTCAAAGAGTCAGACATGGCTGAGCAACAGAGCATGCAAAAATAGTATATTCTTGGGAATTAAAATAGTTCACAAATGTAGTGCTTGCTGAGAAATTCTGTCAGAATATCAACTTTTTTATTTTTTTTTACTCTTACGAGTAAAGCAATTTTTTTCATTGCTCTTTAATTTTTCCTCCTTTGCCTAGAGTTCCTTGAGAAGGAGAAGGCCTGTTTATCACCTTGTTCTGCCATCCAGCGGTCTGGTCTTTTCTGCTCTCCTCTACTCTCCAGTTCTTCTCCTTATCCTGTAACCACTACTTTTCCTTCTGATTGCAATTGGATCATCTGCTAATTCAGAAATATGCCCATGTTCAATTATCATCAAATACCCCTTAAGCAGCCCTCAGGAATATGGCCAAATGAATTTGTTCTTTTGTTTGTCGTCCTTTTCTAAAAAGCATTCAGATCTTTTAAATTGTTTTCATCCACATTCCAGCCAGTCACCCAACCTATTTCTGAATATTATTTTCTAGGTATTTGGTGAAAGATAAGATTAGCTTGTAGCCATTTTAAATAGTGTTCTTTGTTCTTAAGATGTTAATGTAAGGCAGATGATTTTTAACACTCATATTTTGTTGCCTTATACTAATACTACTATTAAATTCTATCACACACTGAACATGTAAAATATGAGATATGTACACACATTGTTAAAACATGCATGCATGCATGCTTAGCAGGGACGGTAGCCCACCAGGCTCGTTGATCCATGGGATTTTCCAGGCAAGAACAGTGGAGTGGGCAGCCATTTCCTTCTTCAGGGGATCTTCCCAAACCAGGGATCGAACCCAGGTCTCCTAAATTGCAGACAGATTCTTTACTATTCTGTACCATCTGTGGTGAGTTTTCCCTAAATTAAAATTCTAATTGATTTAAGTGTATCATTTATTTTTACAGTTGTTTCATAAACAATTATAACTCACTTTAAGAATGAATAAAAAAGAATTAAGCCAAAAATATGTCCTCTGGGAAGGACATGAAACCTAGACAGATCAACATGAGTTCTTCTAGATATATCATTGTCCAAATAATTTAACATGCATCCATTTCTGTAAAATGGGCATGATAATTCTGTCTCCTGTGTTGCAACATTTAATGAATGATTATGTGCTTTTGCATAATGTGTGTCCGTATATTAATAGGTTAATAATGCACATTCTCAATGTACTTTAATAAAGGACATTGGGAGCTAATTAAAAGGAATGTAATTTGTGCTTTGGGGAGGAAAAGTGTTATCGAAGTGTAAATTAGGGAGGGAAGTGGCAGTTAATTCTATACAACGTATCTATTACCACACATTCGTGGCTTAACTCTAATTACAGATTGGACATGTGAGCAAACAGTATCTGGGACACTTCCCTTCCTTTCTGAAGGCCCTTCACGTTTACAAAGCTAGGCTATCCTTTTAATAACTAGGAGTATTAATAAGCCACTTTCTTCTCAGAACAAAAGGTTAGCAGGAAAAGACCCCTTTCAAAGTCAGCATATTGACAGTATTTATTGTTCTTTTGGTAGACGGTATCTCCCCAACAAGTGTCAGGGGAAGGCAGTTTATTATTCAGTCCTTTAGACTGAAGACAGTACTTTTGTGGCTTGATAACGCTACCCGGAAGAAAGGGCATTTACACCTGATGGAAGAGGCAAATTCTGCAGACAGATTTGTGCCTGTCTTCAAACATTTCACCATCTGAATAACCCCTGAGGTTAAATAGCTGGTAGACATCTGTAGGCAGAAGTAAGAGAAATGAGATCATCAAGGAACGGTATCGTGCTTACAACATGTGGCGAGATGAGTGTTCTTCACCATCTGTTATTTGTGTGTGTATTTTATTATGTAAATGTTCGTGCACACTGCATTCTAAACAAAGGAACATTACTTCCACTTTGTCGGTGCTGCCAAGCTTGCGTATGTGTCCTGGAAAAATAAAGAAAGTGGCAGACAGAAAATTCAAGGTTCATCTAGCCACTTGTGTCCCCACTCCTTTCACCAAGAGGGTGAGAGACTCTAAGTAGGTTTGATTCCTTTTCTACATCCTGTTCACAAAGACAAAGCTTGACTGTGAATGGAAAACAATGTCTTAAATACGACAGTTATGGTCTAAAGCTTCTTTTGCGGGCGTACACAAGGAGAAAAAAGATACTGGAAGCTCTCGGATGCTCTGGGATGGTTCCAATGTACACTAGTGATAAATCCAAGCTAGAAAATAAATTTGGACAGAGAAAACAGGCTCTGTTCAATTTTCTCTCATCTGTTTAATTCCTGGCACATAGCTCTGGGTCATGGGAAGGTTCTGGTGGGCTGCTGTCATTGTCTCCCCCAAAACAAGAGGGGTGTGTGTGTATGCATGTTTGGGAGGAATGAAAGTGAGGAGATTTGGGCGACATATTCTGGTCTAAATTTTCATAAAATTACCAATTTAAATTGAAATGTAATTATCCTAACTGGCATCTTTTGGCAGCAGCTTAAAAAAAAAAAAAATCCCTCAGCTTTACTGTACCCAGCAAAAGCCCAGAGGAGTCCTGACACTGGCCTTTAATCAAAAGCTGAAAAGACACAAAAGCTTTCAGATAATCTATGCCAAGCTATCTTGGACAGCACAGAATTGCCTGGAGCACCCTTCTGGTGGCATTTAAAACACCTGGTGCCCTTAGAAAAAAAAACTACGTCTGCGTCTGCAATTTCTCCTTCTGTAATTCCCTTAAATCTCTATCCCAAACGATTCTATCTTTAAAAGTAGGGATGCTGCAGTGTCAGTAAAATAAAGCAATTTTATTTACCCAGAGAATGATACTTGTCATTGGCTATGCCTGGAGGTGACAGACTCAGGTGCCCATCTGCACAAACACTTCCTCACTGTTTATTTCATGTGGATTAATATAATTAAACTATCATTGTGCTCACTGATTCAGCTCAAATTTTGATTTGATAATTGGGGAAAAGGTGTGCATTAGAAATGGAGGCAATTAATTGACACTTTAAATGCACTTGAACAGAAATAATTTAAGTTACACTATACTTAGTGGTGACTTATAATGTGTTTATGCATATTCTTTCCCTTGGCTCCTAATGGATAGAGGTAAGTAATGTTACTCATCCTAAGTCCTTTTGATTTTGGCAGTCTGATTCTGCAATTTGAAAATATTTTCCCTGCCACAGACAATTCCCTTCATTTTGTAGTCACTGGCTTCTCTAAAATAAAGACATTCTCACTTTGAACAACAATCTAATCATTCATAACTAGTCTCACATATATGTAACACAATTATGCAGACTGTCACACAATTTTGTCCATAGACAGCCTGATTCTCATTCCAACAAACATCTTGCACAAAGAAATAATGAGAATAACAAAGACATAATTTCTCAACTTATAATGCCCATCTTTCCCAGGATTTGGAAAGAAAAATAGCTGGTTCAATACTTAAGTTTTCTTCAATACTAATTTTACTTTGATTTATTCCAAGGAATTTACATATTTTGGTGAACTCACAGAAACTTAAGAAGGGAACAATAAAGAAATTTTTTGTTGTTAATTTTCTTCCATTTGGAAACAAATAATGCTTTCTTATTTTTTAAGAATTTAAAAACAAAAACTAGTTTCTTTGAGCAGCTTGCAAAATCTTATCAATTTGGCTGAAGCTCTTCTGTTAAAGGGGTCTGATACACTTTAATCAAAACTGAAACAAATTCAATTTTCCAAAATGCTAACGACCACAAGTTATACCTCTCGTAAATAAAAGTTGCTTAGTAAGAATTATGAGTTGTTTGTACAGAAGCCCTGAGAGGTCTTCTTCTTAATATAAAGCCTTGGAACAACCGTTTTGCCTTTTAGATGAAAAACTTATGCTCTTGCTTGAATCTATTCAATATTTTTAATATTCAGTGTAACCATGGATGAACCTAAAAAGTTCTGGCAGGTCATTTCAGTTAAGCAGCCACACTCTTTTATTAAAGCTGGAAACCTCATTAAAATAGGCTCTGTGAAGATTTTGTAAACTCCAGCTTTAAATCAAGGTTAGCAATATGTTCCAAAAATCTTTTCATATAAATGTGGTTTGGGGGCATTTTAAGTTTCTGAAAGTAAGAACTGCTAAAGAGCCAAAAGCCAGGAAACAAAGAAAACAAACAAAAGAACAGATGAAGTGCACACACTTAACGCACAGTTATGTTTATAACTGTGGGTGACCCCTAAAACAAACCATTTCTCCTATCTTTCTCCCCATTATCTACTTATAGACAAAATTATCCAAAAACATATTTGCTGAATCAGTTAACGAAGAAAGAAAAAGCATAATCTTAAACATAGCCTTTAACCATACTTAAAGGGCACCCTTAGTTACTGAGCAGAATTGAAGTCTTCTGAAAGTTCAGAGAATTTTAAAGAAAGATAAGCGCTGCTAGATCACTTGATCTGATAACCCAGCAACAGCAAAAGAGATTAGGGGGCCAGAGACTAATGACTATGAAAATCCAACAACTAGTTAGTGACAGAGACCAGGATTATAAAACAGATCTGTGGGCTACCAGCTGAATACTAATTCTATGTGATATTGTTGATTATTTCAACATTCCTGGACGAAATGCTGTCAGCTCAACAAACAATCTGATATCTAGATTAGTAAATCCATTCATAATTAGGACAATTTTTTATTGTTTTGTTTCTTTAAGAAAAACCACATTTTTACAAATCTAGGTTCTTACTTTTTAAAATATCCTCATTTTCATCAATTCAATAAACATAAGAGCATTGATACATTGCTGTTAATATTCTTCAAAATTTGAAATAATCAACAACCCTTTATCAGATTCTTTTAAATTTTTTTAAAATTTATTTTTAGTTGGAGGATAATTGCTTTATAATGTTTTGTTGGTTTCTGCTGTAAAATAAGATACATCAGCTATAAATGTACATATATTCCCTCCCTCTTGAGCCTCCCACCCACCTCCACCCCACATCCCACCCATCTAGGTCATCACAGAGCACCTGCAGAGTTCCCTGTGAGAAAGATTCTTCTCTTTATCTCCAGCATTTTCTTTCCAATATGGAGAACATTTTTTGAAAACTTCTTAATTACATAGAAGTGCTACTTAAGTAAGTGAAGATATTAAAAATTTAACTCACAAATAATGGCTAGTTAATAGGTAATTTTCCTTCAGTTCAGGCTCAATATCTTATTCAAACAATTTTTCTTTAAAAACAAAATGGAATATCAAGTCAAATGGCCAACATATTTTGTTGATGCTTATTTAAAGGGCAAAGGACATGTCTCAATAAGGAAATCCCAAATTCCTTAATTTGATTTTAGGTCGATTCAACAAAATTAGTGTCTAGTCTTGGTTTGGATTTATAGAAAAAAACATTTTTGATGAAGTTACTTATTTCAAACTAGCCAAGTAATTCATATACATATATAAACCATTCAAGAAAGGTACAAGATAGAAATGAAAGTGATTAAATGGACTGTACTAGTCCCAATGGATGTTAAACTGATAGTCTTGTCTGTGGAATAATTGACTATATTTTGCATTTTAAATGTTTTTTTGCAGGACTAAATATCAAAATAAATTGTGTGAAGAATGTAACTTTGGTTCTACTAAATAAACACTCTTTCTGTGACCACTATTTGATAAAAATAGTATCAGGTAAATAAAACACAGTGAGTTTATTACGAAACTACAACCTAACAGTAGTAAACATGATTGGGATAAAAAACTAAAAGCTAGGTCCCTACTGTATGGGGATAATTGAGTAGGATATTTTCAAGCTGTGGATATTTGGAAATGAGCAAGGGATAGGTAGAAATGGTTTATATAAATTCAGTCTATTATTCTAATAAGACATAATGGTACTGAACAGCCCACACATTACCTGTTGATATCAGTAATAATTTGGGGGTATTTAGAATTTTTTTTTCCCAGTACTGGAACATATGGTAGTTATTCAGAACTCCTAGTTTTATTTACAAATTTATTTCTTTTACTTTGAAAAAAAAAAAGACTGATATATTC
This sequence comes from Nanger dama, assembly GCA_917880005.1. Lineage (NCBI taxonomy): Eukaryota > Metazoa > Chordata > Mammalia > Artiodactyla > Bovidae > Nanger > Nanger dama. Next base: position 20,325,217 of record CAKJTW010000020.1, read on the forward strand.
AGCAAATTGCGATCTCAATTTTCAATGTGAAAATAACCTGGAGGTAAGTTGAAACAACTCATTGTGGCCACTACAAAAAGTTGGCAATCATGTAAACATTCCCATAATTTTCAAAACCTTAACTTTTAAACAACAGCTTTCACTTTGTTATACTATCTTCTCCCCTCTCTGTGTATTGCCGTTGGCCTGCTGTTTTATAGGCTTTCCAAGTGTGCAGGAAATTTGGTTGAGTTAGCAGTTTTGTTTTAATATATTCCTGGAAATTTTATCTTCAGCAGTTCTGCATGCTTTCAGCAAGTGGCTAAAATGGATGTAGGTTTTCTAAATCTGATGAGGTCAGAATGAATAGCACCACTGGCTGCAAGAAAAAATCAGGTAACAGCAGGTTGAGATGGCACTAAGAAATGCACGTGTGCTGATCTGCCATCTTGCCCCCACTTTTAGTTTAATTGTCATAAAATCAGAGGGAAGATTTCAGGCACTGAAGCTGCCATGCCACTTCCGAAAGTCTTAAAGATTGCACTGACGGCTCCGAGGCCTATTAAACCAAGAGGGGCCATGCCTGCTTGACTCCTTCCCTAAAGCACTGCCAGCGGCAAAGACAGGTGCTTCAGACAGCGTCATACAGGGAGTGGTGAAACCTCTCTGATCAAGTGTTTGTCCATTTACCAGCTTTTTCTGTGGTCATCAGATTATACATGCTGTCTCAAACGTGTCTTAACAGAATGAATGCCAGGGGAAGAACTGGGAGCGTAGGATTGACATATATACACTATCATGTGTAAAGCAGACAGCTAGTGGGAAGATCTGTATAACGCAGGGAGCTCAGCTCAGGGCTCTGTGATGAGCTGGAGGGGAGGCATGGGTTGGGACAGAGGAACAAGTGGGAAGGGATAAATGAATATATATATATTCATTTCTGATTCATTTTGTTGTAATGTGGGAGACCCGAGTTGCCTCCCTGGGTCAGAAAGAGCCCTGGAGAAGAAAATGGCTACCCACTCCAATATTCTTGCCTGGAGAATTCCACAGACAGAGAAGCCTGGTGGGCTACAGTCCTTGGGGTTGGAAAGAGTCATGTCTGACTGAGCAACTAACACTTTCATAGCTCATTCACTTTGTTGTACAGCAAAAACTAACACAACATTGTAAAACAATTATAGTCTAATAAAATATAAAGTTAAAAACAAGAATGGATGCAAGGGTAGCGCTCACCCTGCAGTCTGCAAGCTGAATTGAGATACTGTGTGCGCTTCACTCTCACTTCAGTGTTCAGTGTCCGGCTGCACGCTGATGTGACTTCCTACAACACCTCAAGTGATGAGAACCATCTCTGCCTCAGAGTCCCCACAAGAAATTAATAGTACAGTTTCCAGACTGAAGATGAGGTCCGTTCTCACTGAGGAATCAGCCTTACCTCTGTCCAGGGCCACCTCACTATAGAACATCCATCTGCTAGAATACTGACTTTTATTTATCAGATGGGACATGTCTTGGCCATATCATTAGAAGAAAGGTACCCATAGTTTCCACTTCAGTTAAAAGTTTGCAGAGCTGAAACTGATTTTCAATTTAAATTGTATTCCCAAAGAGTTTAGATTTAATACGTTTTGTTTGAGACTGAGAGGCAGACAACTCTGAGATAAAAACTATTGTTTTATGTGTTAATAAGGATAAGAATGGTTTTTCTAGAGCTAATAGTGCTCCTCTGAATCACTGTCTTATTTACAGTGGAGGAATGTCGTAGATATCATATTTCATCAGCCATGATGGCTTGATTATGTTCCGTGAATAATTGCAGTATATCTTTTCATCTCCCTTTTGTTATAGGAAACCTTTATAGTAAAGGCTTTTAAATATGCAGTGGGAGTGTGTAATTCAAGTATCAAGTCTAACAAGAAATTGTTTTGGCAAGTTCAGAACCCTCTCGAAATTCATGGGTTTGGAGTTTCATATCTAATTGGAAACTTTTAATGTTGGAATAGGCTTGCTGTTACGAAAACAGTGTAAAGCTTTTAAGCAAGGGTTCAGGGGGTACGCTTTAAGAAATATTCAGTAGGATTCTGTGACATTCAAATTATGTTTATTTAAAAACAGAAACTCCTGTGTTCTGATGTCTTAACATAAAGAGAGTCAAAATTACATACACAGCTACAAGAATTGCAAGGCTTTGAAAAATTGCTTGTGCAAAAGACTGCTGCTGCTGCTAAGTCGCTTTAGTCGTGTCCAGCTCTGTGCAACCCCACAGACGGCAGCCCACCAGGCTCTCCCATCCCTGGGATTCTCCAGGCAAGAACACTGGAGTGGGTTGCCATTTCCTTCTCCAATGCATGAAAGTGAAAAGTGAAAGTGAAGTTGCTGTCGTGTCTGACTCTTAGAGACCCCATGGACTGCAGCCCACCAGGCTCCTCTGTTCATGGGCTTTTCCAGGCAAGAGTACTGGAGTGGGGTGCCATTGCCTTCTCCAAAAGACTCTAAGTTGAGCCAAATAATTAAAAAAATACCTTGAGAGTATCAGAGGTGTAATGGAGATTCTGGTCAACATGTTACCATTTGCTAGAAATTTTTTCTCAAGAGTACGTGACAGCTGTGTAAAGATCTAAATCAGGTTTTTACCCTCCTAACTTAGCCTGTCCTGAAGTCACTAACTGCTGCTTTCCTAGATTTTCCAGTGATGAGAACAACCTTCTCTCCTTTTTGACTTTTTTTTCTAGTTCTCACGTTTGAACTTTCATCTGTACCATAAAATAGGCAGATTGGTCATGCCAAGTGGTCAAACAAACAACCAAAAAACAAAACAAAGCAAAACCCTAGAACATCTATCCTCTGTCTCTCTGCAGTTTCTGCATGTTCAGTGCAAATGACTCCCATATGGTTTAACCTTAGTGACCATATTATGTCTATTGAGTTGGAAGAATCCCTTCTAAACATTAAGCTTAGAAGGAAGTTGCTAATATAAACATCATAATGTACAGATAAAGCTAGTTTTAAAAACTTGCTTCTTGTCAGAAATAAGCAAAAATGCTTTAGCAGCATGTGCCAAATGGGGTTTTTGGAAAATAGTTCTCGAAGATGGAAATAATTAAAAAGAAAGTCTTGAGTGGGGTGGCTCCCTGGCTATATAAACATATACTTGATGTCCATTTGGAGTCTCATGTTTTAATTTTGATCAAGTTTAATTTATCTGTTTTTGTACATGAATCAAGCATTTTACGTCCCATCAAAGATATATTTACCTATCTCATGAACACAAGGACTTTTCTCCCTTATTTCTTTTAGGAGTTTTTTATTTTGATACTGGGTAGTAGAAATCATTTTGGATAAGTGTTGAATATAGTGTTGGTATGGATCAATGTTCACTTCCCTAAATAAATATCCAGCTATTGGAATGTTATTTTGGAAAAGAAATTTTATTCTCTCATTGAAAAGCCTTTATACTATTTTTTTAAAAATCATTTGGCCAGTTATGTTTGGATCTATTTTTGAACTCTATCATCTTCCATTTATCTATATCTGCATTTTTCTGCAATACTACATTCTCATTATTACTGTATATTTATAGTAAGTCATTAAATCAGAACGTTGAAGTTCTCCAATTTTCCCCTGTTTTAAAAAATTGCTTTGGATGTTCTTGTTGATTTGCATTTTCATAAAAAAAATTAGAACCAACTTATCAACTTCTGCAAAAACATGCTAGGATTTTGGTTGGGATTGCACTGAAATTATAAATTTGGAGAAAGCAGATTTCCTAACAATGCAAATGTAACCAGATACAATTAACAAAATCACAATATTAACATTAATATAACATTCTCATTTATGGGAGAAGGCAATGACAACCCACTTCAGTACTCTTGCCTGGAAAATCCCATGGACAGAGGAGCCTGGTAGGCTATAGTCCATGGGGTCGCGAGGAGTCACTTTCTGAAGAGAAGAGACACGAGTGACTTCACTTTCACTTTTCACTTTCATGCATTGGAGAAGGAAGTGGCAACTCACTCCAGTGTTCTTGCCTGGAGAATCCCAGGGACGGGGGAGCCTGGTGGGCTGCTGTCTATGGGGTCTCACAGAGTCGGCCACGACTGAAATGACTCAGCAGCAGCTCATTTATAGGCCTTACTCAAATTTTATCAATTGCTCTATTAATCTTTTCTTTCTGGACCTTGATCTATCCAAGGTCACACGTTGCAGTTCATTGTTCTCTCTCAGTCTCTTATTCTGGAAAAGCCTCAGTCTTTTCTTTGTCATTTGTGTCCTTGACTCATTTGGAGAGTACTGGCTGATTATTTTGTAGATCATCTCCCAATTTTGGTTTGTCTGATGTTGCCTTGTGATTAAATTCAGATTATTCATTTTCAGAAAGAAAACCTTAGGAGTCATGCTGTATGAAATAGAGGCTCTCTCTTTACTAGTGATATTAACTCTATCACTTGGTAAGGGTGGTGTCTCCCATTTTCTTTACTATAAAGTTACCTTTTTATTTTCTTTAAATTAATAGATTTGTTGTAGGGGATATCTTCCTTCAGATTAGATGTGTTTTGTTAATACACTTTCAAAATTGCTGACTCTCTATTACTTTTAAGCCTATCCAGTGGATTTTTATTTCTAATATTGAAATTTTTGATTCTAAGTTTTCCAGTTTTCAGGATCTGCAGAGATATCTTATGCTTTCATTCATTACAAGTCTCATTTCTTTCTGTCACTGGGCATAATTATAACTGCTTCTTTCAAGTTCTTGTCGAATAATTCCAACAGCTGTTAACCTTGGGGTTGGCATCTGTTTGTAGTTTTTTCCCTGGAGACTGGATCACATTTTCCTGGTTATTTATATATGAATAATATTGGACTGTATCCTGGACATTCTAAATATTAGGCTGTGGAGAATCTGGATTCTGTTAGATTGCTCCAAGAAGTGTTGATGCTTTTGTTTTTGCAGGCAATTAACATAGTTAGACTCAAAGTGCAAATAGGCATGTCTGTGGTGGGTGGCTGCTTAGATCTCAGATCAGTTTCTTGAACCATAGCTCTGTGTAGCTTTCCATTTTCCCCATTCAACATGTGGTTCAGTGGTTAGCCAGAGACTTGGGCTGAGTTTACACGTAGACATTAAAACAGTCTTTCCCTGGCTCTCTCCTCTCTGATTCCCACTTTCTGGTGACTGGTTGCTCTGTATTTCTTGCCCTGTTTCCTTAGCCGGTAAGCTAGTGGGCTTTCTTGCCATGTTAGAATCCTCCCTGCACCACTGCCATTGCTACTTAGACTGCCTTAGGATAGAACTGCAAAAAAAAAAAAAAAAAGAAAAGAAAGAAAGAAAGAAAAGAAAGTGGAATTCAATCTATGTGACGGCTTTTCTCAAGTTTTATATCTACTCCCAAATCTCCCTATGGTATTTCAGTCACTAGAACTCTCAGATAGTTATGACTATAATTTTTCCAGTTCACAGAGACTTTATTTTTATAGGAGCATTGCTTTGTTGGGTGGTCATTTCTCCATTACCTTGAAAACTTCAGAGATGTGTTGGGGGACTTACCTGGCAGTCCAGTGGTTAAGACTTCGCCTTCCAATGCAAGGAGTATGGATTCAATCTTAGCATGTGGGAGCTAAGATCTCACATACCCACAGCAAAAAATCCAAAACATAGAACAAAAGCAATATTGTAACAAATTCAATAAAGACTTTTAAAAAATGGTCCACATCAAAAAAAAAAAAAAAAAGAGGTTGGGTACTAAATTATGCATGGTGAAAGATGTTGTCTTAGTTATGGTAGTTATCGAGAATAAAGACAAAGGAGTAAAGAAAATATATACCCATTTCAATGCAGAGTTCCAAAGAACAACAAGGAGATAGGAAAGACTTCCTTAGTTATCAATGTGAAGAAATAGAGGAAAACAATAGAATAGGAAAGACTAGAGATCTCTTTAAGAAAATTAGAAATACCAAGGGAATATTTCATGCAACGATGGGCACAATAAAGGACAGGAATGTTATGGACCTAATAGAATAGAAGAAGAAGATATTAAAAAGAGGGGGCAAGAATACACAGAAGACTGATACACAAAAGAACTTCATGACCCAGATAATCACAATCGTGTGATCACTCACCTAGAGCCAGACATCCTGGAATTGGAAGTCAAGAGGGCCTTAAGAAGCATTACTACGAACAAAGCTAGTGGAGATGATCTTATTCCAGTTATTTAGATCCTAAAAGATGATGCTGTGAAAGTGCTGCACTCAATATGCCAGCAAATTTGGAAAACTAAGCAGTGGCCACAGGACTGCAAAAGTTCCGTTTTCATTAAATCCATAAGAAAGGCAACGCTAAAGAATGTTGAAATACACAGTTGTGCTCATCTCAACACTAGCAAAGTTATACTCAAAATTCTCCAAGCCAGGCTTCAGCAATATGTGAACCATGAACTTCCAGATGTTTAAGCTGGATTTAGAAAAGGCAGAGGAACCACAGATCAAATTGCCAACATCTGTTGGATCATCGAAAAAGTGAGAGTTCCAGAAAGTCATCTATATCCGCTTTATTGACTTCTCCAAAGCCTTTGACTGTGTGGATCACAACAGACTGTGGAAAATTCTGAAAGAGATGGGAATATTGGACCACCTGACCTGCCTCCTGAGAAATCTGTATGCAAGTCAAGAAGCAATAGTTAGAATTGGATATGGAACAATAGACTAGTTCCAATCAGGAAAGGAGTACATCAAGGCTGTATACTGTCATCCTGCTTATGTAACTTATATGCAGAGTACATCATGAGAAACTCTGGGATGAATGAAGCATAAACTGGAATCAAGATTGCCAGGAGAAATATCAATAACCTCAGATACTCAGATGACACCACCCTTATGGCAGAAAGTGAAGAGGAACTAAAGAGCCTCTTAATGAAAGTGAAAGAGGACAGTGAAAAAGTTGGCTTAAAACTCAACGTTCAGAAAACTAAGATAATGGCATCTGGTCCCATCACTTCATGGCAAATAGATGGGGAAATGGTGGAAACAGTGAGAAACTTTATTTTGGGAGGCTCCAAAATCATTACAGATGGTGACTGCAGGCAGGAAATTAAAAGATGCTTACTCCTTGGAAGAAAAGCTATGACCAACCTAGACAGCATATTCAAAAGCAGAGACTTTACTTTGCCAACAAAGGTCCATCTAGTCAAGGCCATGGTTTTTCCAGTAGTCATATGTGGATGTGAGAGTTGAACAATAAAGAAAGTTGAGCGCCAGAGAATTAATGCTTTTGAACCGAGGTGTTGGAGAAGACTCTTGAGAATCCCTTGGACAGAAAAGAGATCCATCCACTTCATCCTAAAGGAAATCAGTGCTGAATATTCAGTGGGAGGACTGATGCTGAAGCTGAAACTGCAATACTTTGGCCACTGATGGGAAGAACTAAGTCACTTTAAAAGACCCTGATACTTGGAAAGACTGAAGGCAGGAGGAGAAAGGGACCGACAAAGGATGAGATGCTTGGATGGCATCATCAACTCAACGGACATAGTTTGAGTAAACTCTGGGAGTTGGTGATGGACAGGGAGGCCTGGTGTGCTGCAGTCCATGGGGTCACGAAGAGTCAGACAAGACTGAGTGACTGAACTCAAAACTCAAAGTACTTGAGGAGGAGACTTTCAGGTGAAACATACTTGTATAACATAGCAGACGCCTTCTGAGAATCTCTAAGCTTACAATGAACCATTTAATTTCTCCACCTTCTTCTGACTTCCTCTTTCCCCACTATATACTTAACAGCCTTATTTACACGATGGTACCTAGAGTCCCTGGCCAGAGTTTTCTTTTTTTTTTCAATTTGGATCATTTTTAAAGTCTTTATTGAATTTGTTATAATATAGCTTCTATTTTGTGTTTTGAGGTTTTTTTTTTTTTTGCTGCAAGGCATGTGGAATCAGCTTCCCCACCAGGGATTGAACCCTCATCCTCTGCATCAGAAGGCAAACTCGCACCCCCTGGACCACCCGGGAAGTCCTCCTGGCCAGAGTTAAATGAGAAATAATTGGAAACCTCATCTGGTCTGGGCCCAATTCACTTCCTTGAGAATTAGGATCAAGAGTCCATCTCTTCCACAGGGCTTGAATTCTACCAGTTATCGTGTCTCTCTCCTTTTTCTGCCATCATGTGAACTGAGCAGGACAAAAGGCAGTGTGCCCCAAACCAGAGAGATAATGAAAATGCACAGAGAAAAGTAGAATCAAGAAGTGGTGAGAGAACAGTCCCAGGCTTCTCATGCGCCTACCTTGCATCTGGCTGCTTTATTTTCTATAGGGTTATAATTTCTTAGCATTTAAAATGAGATAATTTTAAAATTATTTTGTTAAAATCACCATATAGGTCTTAGACAAAGATGCTAACAGTTAAACTGAGTGTAATCAGAAAATAGAAGCAAAACATATTATAAGCTATATATTTCCTCCTTTATTTAAGTAAAAGTTAAATAAGATAATGATAATTATAAACTGTAAAGGCAATATTTGTGTCTCGTTCTGGTACTCATTCCCCACTTCAGGGTCAATCCCATTACTGTAATTAAGTTCCTGCTTAATTAATTTTATTTCTGTACTTAAAAAGAAACAGGTGTTGTTTTTTTTTTTTCTGGATGTTCTGTTTTTCCAATTAGATAACGACTAAGAAATCAACTGCTTAACAAAAGTTAAAGTAATATGATTTGAACATGAATTACATGCTAACAGAAAGACCTAATGAGTAAGATGAAAAATCAGAACCTGTCTCCCCATGCCCCAGATAAACAAATAAATCTCAGCAAAAGCAAATCTTGGGATCCTTTGGATTTGTCAAACATTTCATGGATCTTCCAAAACATTTTGGCAGGATAATTCCCTAAAATGATTCATTATCTGTCAATTCATATTTCAATGTCACTTAATATTTGTTGAATATTCACAACATGCTAGCACTGCACAGCTGCTGAGAACATGCGTCCCTGTCTCTCAGCCTCACACTGCATGTTTTTTTTTTTTCTCAAAATGAAAACATAACATATATTTTAAATTTTGTTGAGCGGATACAAGAAAATTGGTATAAAAACAGAGCAGCACACATACCCTTCAAGAATTAATCTTCATACCATTATTAGGATGATAGCTATTGGTTCTGAAAGCACAAAACTATTCCCCTTCTATCTATTATATATTCTCATTATTGTTATTTATGTATATAAACTTACATACATATATCCATATATATCTGGACATATAATTTTATATTCCTTTTATATATCTATATATATTATTAATACTACTACAACTTCTATAAAATGCTGCTTTAGCTACAATCTAATTTTTGCCCATGACCTACTTTTTAAAAATACCCATGTATAGATAGAGATGCGGGGCATTCCCCATATATAAGTATATATATGGGTCTTTCCATTTCTTAACAAATAAGAAAATTTCCTCTTACTTGCTCCTTTTTTATATTTTATTCCTAATTTGAAAATTATTGCATACATACTTCTATACTTTTCTGGTTCCCATAAAGGAAGTTCTTAATCTCCATTTGCCCCATAAATCAACAAGCTCCAATTCTTCATTTCATTTAAGGATCTGCTTCAAGAGGCCTCCTCAGATCATACTATGAAAAATAATATTTACATAACTCCTGGCCCACTCTCGTTTCTTAGACTTTATTTCTCTTCTCTGAGGTATTGGATTGTTTTGTTTATTGTTTCTTTCTACCCACTGTAATATAAAGGCCATAAAACCAGGACTTTATTTTTATTCTTTTGTACTTATATAAATTAGAATATGTGTAGCACCTGTTGATATGTCACAAAGATTGTTGAATTAATGAATGAATTCTCCAAGAAAAAGTATTAGTTTCCTCTTTATTCAAATTTTAATTTCAAACTAGAACTCAGTTTGCAAATTGGGCTATGTGCTGTCTTCTGTGCTGTGCTAAGTTGCTTAATTGTGTCAGACTATTTGAGACCTCATGCACTGTAGCCCACCAGCCTCATCTATCCATGGGGATTCTCCAGGCAACTCACTCCAGTGTTCTTGCCTGGAGATCCCAGGGATGGGGGAGCCTGGTGGGCTGCCGTCTATGGGGTCACACAGAGTCAGACACGACTGAAGCGACTTAGTAGTAGTAGCAGTAGTAAGAATACCGGAATGTGTTGGGATCTTCCCAAGCCAGGGATTGAACCCAGGTCTCCTGCATTGCAGGCAGATTCTTTACATTCTGAGCCACCAGGGAAATGCAGGCATCTCATTTTTTCCCTCTTCCTTTTGAATTTAGGCTGTGTTCCTTTTTGTCCAATCTTCCCTTCATCCTGTTTATACAGGGCGAGCATTGTTTATATGTATGCAAACATCTCCTGGTTTTTTTTTTTCCTGGTGGAAATACTCCTTAATCAGTTTTCGTTTTCCTTTTATACTCAAATCCATCACCAAGACTTTTTATAAGAATGTACATGGTGAATGTTGAGAGTATAAGGTAAATAAAATGAATTTCCTTGCACAAATATTTAGAGTCAACAGTTTGGATATTTTCATGCTGATTTTGCCATAGGTTCTCTAATATTTTGATGAATTCTGAGAAGCGTCAATTAAGAGAAAGTATAAAAACACAAAAGTTTGAAAAATTCTCATATAAAAATCTCTTTTGATATGAATGAATGATAATATTTTGTTACATTTCACTGACCTGAAAGATAACAAGGGGATTTAGCAATATAATTAGCTATTATATTGTGTCATTAAGGGTTATTTTTTCATCAGGAAAGTAAAGGCTCTTAAGAGCATGAAACCTACAAGAAGCCTGGAATGTTGGCTTTGGGAACAAATAAGATTGTCACTGCAGTGATTTTGTAAGATATATTAATCACTGATTCAGTATGGCTCCAGAATATCCATCCCATTCCAGTTAATTAACGGTAAAGGGAAATGATTCTGATGAGCATCATAAATATTCAGTAATAGCCCAAACAGCTTCCTGACTCTTTTTGTACTTGTTTGGAATTTTCTTTCATATTTTCAAAGAGGGGAAAGTGTGGAAAATAACCTTCTTGATTGAAGTTGTGTATTTTCTGAAGTTAGGAATATAAATCATATTACCTAGAGGTTTAGAAAAGAGATTATCTCTGTTTTCTCTAAGGAGTACAGAAGAATGATGAAAGGTTATAGTAATGATATCAACATTTTTGTTTTTCTAAGAAGAGGGTACTACTTCCCAACAGCAAGTTTTTTTTTCTTTTTGCAGACAGTACCTGGCTATTTTAAAAATTAATTTCTTGACCTAAAAATCTATGTGATGAGTGACCATTTGACCAAGGATAAATATTGGTGCTGTGTATTTTCATGACACCTTATGCATACCCAAATCTCAGCATCTTCCTTATTGAATTGCATTGATTTGTTTATGGGTTTCCTCCTCATTAGACCACAAGCTTTTAGAGAGCAGGGTTAGGTTTCCTTCCAGATACCTATCTAAGAATATGCAATTAAATGATAATTTTTACCCCAGACATTTAACTTCTTAAGTTTCTCCAAGATATTTGTAAGCATAACCAACTGTTTATGTGTCAGTGATGATGTTTCTAAAATAATCTGGTGCTGCTGCTGCTGTTGCTTCAGTCGTGTCCAACTCCGTGTGACCCCATAGACGGCAGCCCACCAGGCTCCACTGTCTCTGGGATTCTCCAGGCAAGAACACTGGAGTGGGTTGCCATTTCCTTTTCCAATGCATGAAAGTGAAAAGTGAAAGTGAAGGCGGCGACCCCATGGACTGCAGCTATCAGGCTCCTCCATCCATGGGATTTTCCAGGCAAGACTACTGAAGTAGGTTGCCATTGCTTCTCCACTAAAATAATCTAGACATATCCTATCCAATATACCTGTATGTAAGATAAAAAAGGGGCTTCCTAGATGGCTCAGTGGTAAAGAATCTGCCTGCCAATGCAGGAGACGCAGGAGATGCAGATTCAATCCCTGGGTCGAGAAGATCCTTTAGAGGAGGAAATGGCAACCCACCCCAGTATTCTTGCCTGGAAAATCTCATGGGCAGAGAAGCAGGGCAGGCTACAGTCCATAGGGTCACAAAGAGTTGGGCATGATGCAGCAACACTGCACGCACCCACACACCTTTGTTTTACTGGTGTTGTGCTGCAGCAGCAGCAGCAAGATAAGAAAATAACTTGGGGTTTAATTTTCTCTTCATTTTCATGACACTATTAGAAAAAGTATTGGACTGGAGTTTTAAAAAATGTAGTTTCTACTTTCCCTTTTGTGAACTGCTATTCAGTTGTAGGAAATCAGCAAGCTTCTGTCCGTTTAGCCCTTAAAGACAGGAAAGGGGGAAGGGTGGTTGAAATCCTCTTTATGGTCCTGTTCAATTTCACCATCTCAGACTCAAATTTAATTTCTTAGTTATTGTTCATAAACTGTTGCATCTGAATTCTCACCACTCCATCACAATAGATAATCTATGTCCCAATTACCTCTCTGACAACTTAACTTTATCATGATCTTAGAAACCACTGGCTCTGACAGATAATAATGATAACAATAACAGCAATCATAAGTTACCTCAATCTGTATTTCATTTTGTTTCTATAAATTGTACTTGGTTGGCTTTGCAAAATTAAATGGGGTAATTATACCTGTGATTTAAAGTAGAAACTCAAAAATGAGAGCTCAATATTAGTGCTATTAAGAGCTACTATTTATTGATTGCCTATGTGGTAAAGAATATGAAGTGACTTTCATATTTTTACCCTCCCAGTAACTGGTTTGAGGTAGATTTCTGTTGTCTTATTGTTCCAGCTATGTTGTTGGAAACCAAGTCTTAGAGAAGGACAATTATTAGCTACATTTGTTTTTCTTTTCTCAAATTAAAAAGAAAAAAGAATATCAGGCAACATCCTAAATCTAAAAACATGTGTGTCACATGGGCAGCTAGAAGTCCATAGAATAAATGGATGTTTATAAAAGCATCCCGTGGATTAAAAACTGTAAAGGAGTCAGTCATCCAAAATTTAAAGTATGAATATGGAAAGCCTTTAAAAAGTTTACCTATTAAACAATAACTCCTCATTTCTCCCTCCACACAGCCCAGGCAACCACCATTCTACTTCGTGTTTTTGAGTTTGACCAATCTAAGGACCTCTTGTAGGTAAAATCACATAGTGTTTGTCTATTTGCGACTGGTTCATTTCACTTAGCATAATGTCTTCCAGATTCACTCAAGTTACAGCATTTGTCAGAATTTCATTTCTTTTTAAGGCTGAATTCCATTGTATGCATGTACCGCATTTTCCTTATTCATTCACCCAGTAATGGTGAATGAATATTTCGAGTTGGTTCCACATTTTAACTGTTATAAATAATGCTGCTGTGAACTGGGGTATGCAAATATCTCTTTGGGGCTCTGCTTTTAATTCTTTTGAGTATATAGCATAGGTGGAATTGCTGGATCATATGGCAATTTTATTTTTATTTTTTCAAGTAATCACCATATACTTTTCCACAGTGGCTGCACCATTTTATATTCCTATGAATTGCACACAAGCATTCTAGTCTTTCCACATGGTCATGAACACTTTTTACTTTCTGTTTTGTTGATAGTAACCATTCAAATGGGCATGATGTGATATTTCATTGTAGTTTTGACTTGCATTTCCTTAATGACAAGTGATATAGAACATCCTTATATGTGCTTAGTGGCCATTTGCATGTCTTCTTTGAAGAGATGTCTATTCAAGTCTTTTGCCCATACTGAATTGGGTCATTTGATTTTTGTTGTTGTTGAGTTTTAAAGTTCTACCTATGTTCTGTATACTAATCTTTAATCAGAGATATAGTTTGTAAAAACATTTTCCATAATTGGCTAGCTAAATGGAGATGTTGAAGAGACAATCTTATATGTGGTTTCTGAACTAGAGAGGAATCCAAGGAGAGTATCTGAATACAGATGCAGGAAATTGACAGCTTATGGTACTCGGTGAATGATGCCACTGGATTTGTGGTCTCCGAAGGAGAATATTTAACTCTGGGACAAAAGACAGTCTCAGTCACTCAGAGCTTTGTGTACAAAAAGTTTTATTAGAATGAAAAAGATAGAAAAGCCCCAAGCAAAAGACACTGGAAGGGAGTAGCAGAGCACCCACCTTACCGGTTCAAGCGGGGCATTATATACTTTGCAAATGCTGAGTACAGATAAAAGAAACACTTCAAGGTTGTGAGAGTTCCATTAGGCCATTTCCCAAGTCATAGATCCTGAGATAAATTTAGTACAAGATTAGCCACAAGAAATGAGTTCCAGGCAAGGTATTTCTGGGCCACATATACTATTGCTGAGAAACAGGTTCCCAGGCAAGATTTGTGACAATTATTATTATTAGCATAGGGTGTAAGAAAAGTATTTCCATGAGTAAGACATTGTGTTATGTAGTCATTAGTTCCGGACCCAAGAAAGGCCAGTTCTTGGACAAGATACCTTGTTGCACAAGCTTAAAGAAAGCATAAGCAAAATGTTCACCTCTTCCTTAAAAGGCCCTAAGTTTTAACTCTCTCAAAATCAAGGCATAGTTAAGAGTGTGAAGGTGGGCCATTAGGAATGAGAAGCAGAGCAAAAGGGAATCACTGACATGACTGAAACCTCAACATTGAGAAAACGAAGATCATGGCATCTGGTCCCATCACTTCATGACAAACAGATGGGGCAACAGTGGAAACAGTGGCTGACTTTATTTTTCAGGGCTCCAAAATCACTGCTGATGGTGATTGCAGTCATGAAATTAAAAGATGCTTACTCCTTGGAAGGAAAGTTATGACAAACCTAGATAGCATATTAAAAAGCAGAGACATCACTTTGTCAACAAAGGTCCATCTAGTCAAGGCTATGGTTTACCCAGTGGTCATGTATGGATGTGAGAGTTGGACTATAAAGTAAGCTGAGCACTGAAGAATTGATGCTTTTGAACTGTGATGTTGGAGAAGACTCTTGAGAGTCCCTTGGCTTGCAAGGAGATACAACCAGTCCATTCTAAAGGAGATCAGTCCTGGGTGTTCATTGGAAGGACTGATGCTGAAGCTGAAACTCCAATACTTTGGCCACCTGATGTGAAGAGCTGACTCATTTGAAAGGACCCTGATGCTGGGAAAGATTGAGGGCAGGAAGAGAAGGGGATGACAGAGGATGAGATGGCTGGATGGCATCACCGACTCAATGGACATGGGTTTGGGTGGACTCTGGGAGTTGGTGATGGACAGGGAGGCATGGTGTGCTGTGGTTCATGGGATTGCAAAGAGTCAGACATGACTGAGTGACTGAACTGAACTGAACTGACATGTTTTACCTGATTTCTTTGCTAGGAATGAATGACCTTCATAGTCATAAATTCTCTTAGTGGCATAATGTCTATCATTTTATATTTTGTTTAGTATCTACCAACTTTCATGAATTAGGCCTGAAAATTCCACATTAGTGTGGTCTACTAAAGACAAAAATACTTTACGTGGGACAGTTGTAACACAGCACTTGCTTGTGACTGAATGGAAAATACAGTTTGCAGAAACTACAAGTATTTTCTCTAGCCCTTCTTGCTCTTCTTTAAAAATGCACTTCAGCATTGGCTGTGGAAGGAAAGGGAACAAGAACAACTTTGTCTGTGGCTAAAGAAAGTTTTGAGTAGCAGCAAAGACCTCCAAAAATAGATCATGTCTCCCTAACACTTTCAATTAAAACATAGGCATCACTAACCTTCCACGAGTCAGTGGTGGAAGGTCACGTATTTTACATAAAAGCTACAAATAAAATCCGTGGTATGTAACAACCTGCATTTCTTTTTGCTGCCCTAACTCAGTTCCTTCAAATAGCTTTACATTTTCTTCAGATCAGAAGTTCTGCTGTTTGTACTCATGCACTCACATACAATTACCATCAGTTGTCAATCAATGTAATAAAGTAGCATCAAAAAAATACAACACCCCATGGGATCAGTAATTTTTCCATGTAAGCCTGTCAGCAAAAAATAAAGCCAGTTTCCTATTAAAATCTGTAATGCTAAATAAACCATAAGCATTGTGAATTATAGTAAGTTCTCTTAAATGATTAACAAAGAAGTTAAATTTTTGGCTCACTGGTTGTTGTTTTAATCTATGCTTGCTATCATCACGAGGTCTATTCTAAGTTGCTTTAAGAATGACCTAACTCACTGGTTAAGTAAATTATGCCATTATAAATTATAAATACAATGGAATATCATGCAGGCATTTTAATGAGACAGATACATATCTACTGACATAGAAAGGTATTCATGATAGGATGTCTTAGGTTAGGTTCCCAGGAAACATCTTCTGAGAAGGAGAGACATGTCCAGAATAGTTACTGAGGAGTGAAGGGCTAAGAAAGTAGGATTAGGTACAGGGAGAATCTGACCTGCAATGTGATTATAACTAAGTAACTGATATTACTGAAAACTTTTACTAGGGTGATCCTTCTGAGTTCTACAGAACTTGGTAAAGTGGAGAAGCATATTCCTGCACCTTGTGGTCATGGGCAATGGTCTTCCTTGAGAGGGAACATTGGGCAAGGAGATTCTTTGTGACTGAGGATGATTCTTAATTTAGAGTAGAGCCTAAAACTGTCAATAGCTGATATCCTGAGCCTCTATGAGTGAGTACTTTGGCCCTGATGAGGGATCTGGTCTGGGTCCCATACTATCCACTGCAGTTCTCTCTTTGCAATGCTCAGATCTTATTCAGTTCATTTCAGTTCAGTCGCGCAGTCGTGTCCGATTCTTTGCGACCTCATGATTCACAGCATGCCAGGCCTCCCTGTCCATCACCAACTCCCAGAGTTCACTCAGACTTACATGCATCGAGTCGGTGATGCCATCCAGCCATCATCCTCTGTCATCCCTTTCTCCTCCTGCCCCCAATCCCTCCCAGCATCAGAGTCTTCCAATGAGTCAACTCTTCGCATGAGGTGGCCAAAGTACTGGAGTTTCAGCTTTAATATAATTTCTTCCAAAGAAATCCCAGGGCTGATCTCCTTCAGAATAAACTGGTAGGATTTCCTTGCAGTCCAAGGGACTCTCAAGAGTCTTCTCCAACACCACAGTTCAAAAGCATCAATTTTTTGGTGTTCAGCTTTCTTCACAGTCCAACTCTCACATCCATACATGACCACTGGAAAAACCATAGCCTTGACTAGACAGACCTTTGTTGGCAAAGTAATATCTCTGCTTTTGAATATGCTATCTAGGTTGGTCATAACTTGTTTTCCAAGGAGTAAGCGTCTTTTAACTTCATGGCCGCAGTCACCATCTGCAGTGATTTTGGAGCCCCCAAAATAA
The DNA here is from genome assembly GCA_917880005.1 of Nanger dama. Classification (NCBI taxonomy): domain Eukaryota; kingdom Metazoa; phylum Chordata; class Mammalia; order Artiodactyla; family Bovidae; genus Nanger; species Nanger dama. The sequence goes on from CAKJTW010000020.1 coordinate 20,342,558, forward strand.
AGTCTAACACTGTTTCCCCATCTATTTGCCATGAAGTGATGGGACCAGATGCCATGATCTTAGTTTTCTGAGTGTTGAGCTTTAAGCCAACCTTTTCACTCTCCTCTTTCACTTTCATCAAGAGACTTTTTAGTTCCTCTTCACTTTCTGCCATGAGCGTGGTGTCATCTGCATATCTGAAGTTATTGATATTTCTCCTGGCAATCTTGATTCCAGCTTGTGCTTCTTCCAGCCCAGTGTTTCTCATAATGTACCCTGCATAGAAGTTAAATAAGTAGGATGACACTATACAGCCTTGACGTACTCCTTTTCCTATTTGGAACCAGTCTGTTTTTCCATGTCCAGTTCTAACTGTTGCTTCCTGACCTGCATATACATTTCTCAAGAGGCACATCAGATCTTATATTTGATGCTAATTTCACTCCATTCATTTCACTCCATTCACATCTTCAAGATTATGACTCATCAAGTATCCTAGAAAAATTTACAAAAAAGAGGTAGCAGGATGAATTACAGTCCTCAAAGAAGCAGTTGGTGGATAGTTCAAATTCTGATATAGGAAACTGTATGCACCACTTTATCTGTGAGTGATCTCAGGGTTTACATCTATAATCATAAAGTGAGGAAAAACAAGACTGAGCAAAGGGAGAAGCTGGTTTATAAGATCACAGAGAATTCTGAATCTTGGATGATCCTTCAGAATTGTCCAAATTAAGGCTAACAAGCCTGATATTTGTGTCCTCATATTAGTGAGTCATTAACTGTAGATTATACCCTGGAATGTGAGCATAACTTTCATAGCAGCTCAATGTGGCCAAAGGTAACTGCCAGTAAGGGGCATAGTCATGAGTCATCAGAAATGTTCTGAAGAGGGGATCTGGGCAGAGCACCACACCATCCACTATGTGTAACAACGAAGATGATTATGATGATGTTGGTGATGATTATCAAAATAATAGCTAACGCTTTCAGAGCACTTTGATGTGTCAACACTATCCTAAGATCTTGTGTATAGTCCTTCATTTACTCCTCATAACAACTTTAAGAAATAGGTTCCATTACTATCTCTGTTTCCTGATGGAAAAGTTGAGACACAAAGAATTTGAGCATATCTTAAAGTTGCATGGGTATTAAGTGATGGAGTCAGGATTTAACCCAAGGAAGTCAGATTATATTGAAATTAAAAAGAAGAAATTAAAATAGAAAATATAAATGCATTTCCATCAAAAGCCTATGTGAATGTAGGGATGTAAATACACATTTATATTTCCAGCTGCACATGAAATATAAACATTTCAATAAATGTTTCATAAACATTTTATTTGAAATATATATGTGTTTATATACATATATGTGTATACAATGAACCTTGAACAGTTGGAGGCTTAGGGGCAGTGAAATTCTGCACAGTAATTGTGTAGTACTGTAGTATTTACTAATCTGTGTGTAACTGGACCCAAATTGTTTAAATCTATGTTGTTCAAGAACAACTACGGTGTGTGTGTGTGTGTGTGAATTTGTTGCACACAGTGTCACAGTTTGTAAACTATTAGAGACCAGGACTGGGGGGCTAAAATAAGGATTTTTAGTCACTAATTTTTGAACTTCTTTAACAATTAGAATATCTTATTTTTTCAAGGAGTCAACCAAAGCAGAATTATTAAGTTCCTCAATTCAGGTTGCTCCTATCACTCAGCATCTGGCTCATCCTCCTTTATGTGGTCCGTCCAAAGCAAAAATATATTTCAGATATTGGAAAAAAAATTGTTATCCCAGTTCCCCCAGACTTTTATATTTTGATTCTAACTATTCTTGTTTTTTTTTTTTTCATTTTATCAGACACTTTTATTTGAACTCTGAGTTTTCCACCTGCAGGGATTTTATTTATTTATGAACTCATGTATTTACAGCATGATTCACTAGTCTTCATCTTTCCACTTGAGCTAAGCTGTATGTGAATATAGGTCATGTGGATTTAACTTCTTCAGCAGTGAGGGGATTGATTGCAACGCCGTCATGATGATCATAATGTCTTCTCCATGGACTTTGGGTCTATTTAAGTGAGGGAAAGAGGCTTCTTTGCAGGGGCCCTGGGGCATTATTATACATGACTCTCTGCAGAAGGAGAAGGGCTAAGGGGAGCTGTCAAGCACCAAGAGAGCGTGTGGCAGCTTTCTGAGGCTGAGGGCTGGAGGAGAGCTGCAATCCATTTACAAACTCAAATGCCCATGTAATCAGAACCCTCCAAGTTTAGTACTTATCTACTTGACTTTGCTGACACCTCATTGGTTCAAGTTCCCATCTTAAAGAATTATGTGCATTCGGTGTCTGCGATCTCACTTCTTTCTCTCTCTTTTTTGTTACTTAAATTGTTACTCCTCATCTTCTGTGCTTTGCACTAAGCCCATTAATTTCCTTCAATGGAAAGGTAGTAATCTATTGCCCTATATCAGAGAAGGAAATGCTGAAGCAAAATGCAACTGGAAGAAGAGGAGGAGGAGAATATGAGGCTCCATGGTTAACCTGGAAGATAGAGGAACAAACAAGACTTTTTATGTCATTGAGATTTCAAAGCTAATAATAGTAATTAACCACTTTGTAAAAAAATCTTGCAAAGAAAGAATGTAAATTATTGTAGCAGAAAAAATTTTGATAATTCTCTAGTCTATTTCATTTTACAGATGAGAAAAGAAAGGTAGAAATATCAACCAAATTTAGTGCAGCACTATAATCCTACAAGGAAGGGGTTTTGTAGTCTGTTTGATGTTGTTCAGTCGCTTAGTCATGTCCAATTCTTTGTGACCTCATGGACTACAGCATGCCAGGCTTCCATGTCTGGCACGTGTATAAAATAAGATTGGGAGCATGTGCAGTCTGGAGCATGTATAAAATTTGGAGATGACATCGCAGCTAGTAGAGTTAGATTCTCAGAGTGACCTTTGGGGTCTGAAATACATAGGCCACCAAGACAGAACTGTTCAGTGTCTTAGATGGATCTGTGCACTAGAGAAATCCCCCAAATCCATTCTCAGGGACACAGACTTTTGTGTTTGTCCACATTCTTCTGAGAAATTTCTTGTTGATAATGACACTGGGCTTCATCTTCCCAGATTAAAGGGTAATGTTAAAGAAAGCATCTTTTCCCACATGAATCTTTCCAATGCTGCATTGGAAAGAAACTTTTTTATTGGGGTTCCATCTTTGGGGTGGGAATGGGAGAAAGAGAGAGAATGAGAGGTAGGAGAGGCGAGAATAGGAGAGAAGAGGTCTTTGCTTTGTGGACAATTCTTTCTTGAGATGTTCCCTCAAAGAACATTTATGAAATGCTGGTAACATAAATGGGAAGGCAATCCAAAAAAGAGAGGATATATGTGTATGTGTAGCTGATCCACTTTGCTATACAGCAGAAACTAACATAACATTGTAAAATAACTACAATCCAATACAATTAATTTAAAAAGAGAAAGAAATGGCACTATGGCAGTCATATCCTATAGTCCAGCTTATCCTTCCACCATGAACTTTGCCAGAAGATAATATGAGATCACTCCCCACTAATAATACACCTTATAGAAATAGCTGAACCTGCTCTTGCATTGTGTTAGTTTCTAAATGGAATATTATAAATATAGTTTAATAAAGAATTATTGGGCTTCCTTCATAGCTCAGTTGGTAAAGAATCTGCCTGCAATGCAGGAGACCCTGGTTCGATTCCTAGGTTGGGAAGATCCTCTGGAGAAGGGATAGGTTACCCACTCCAGTGTTCTTGGGCTTCCCTTATGGCTCAGCTGGTAAAAAAAAATAAAAAAAAAAAAAAATCCACCTGCAATGTGGGAGACCTAAGTTCGACCCCTGGTTTGGGAAGATCCCCTGGAGAAGGGCAAGGCTACGCACTGCAGTATTCTGGCATAGACAGTTCCATGGACTGTACCCATAGGGTCGCAAAGAGTCGGACACAAATGAGTGACTTTCACTTTCACTTTCAAAGAGTTATAAGTTTAAAAAGAGTCCATGAAAATTAAGCAAAAGATCTTTTAAAACTGCACATAGTTTGTTTATAGTTGAGCTATATTCTCATCTAGCAATATGTCTCAGTCCTGATTATGTATTAGAGAGTTCTAAGTAACACTATGGCCAGGGCTCTCCCCAGACGAATTAAATTCCCCAGGGATGAGATTTCGCTATCAGTATTGAGCATCAGAGAGGCACTCATGTGCAACCACAGTTGAGAATTTGTGAACTCTTTCTTGGAAGTGCATGTGTTTAATTCCCCCACCCCACTGAAAATCCTAGCTATTTTGAGTTATTACTAGTTGAAAGGAGAAGGAAACAGCAACCCACTCCAGTGTTCTTGCCTGGGGAATCCCAGGGAGGGGGAGCCTGGTGGGGTGCTGTCTATGGGGTCGCACGGAGTCAGACACGATTGAAGCGACTTAATAGTAGTAGTAGTTGAAAAAAGTTGAGGCAGCAAAATTTGAGAAACATAACCCCTACTGTTTCTTTAAAGATGGGATTAAAAGTCTGACTTAGAGCTAGTATGGTGATCACCAGGACATGAAATTTAAACTGTAATTTACATCATTATCACTGTTATCTCAAAAGTAATATTAATGAATAATTACTTCTCTTCCATTTGTCAGAAGTAGGATAATTATTTCACTAGTTGACTTTTATAGCCAGATTTATATTTCATGAGACAGTAGTATCTTTACAAGTAACTAAAAATTTACCTCAGTTTTTTAGGTTATCAGAACATCACTATTGAAATTAACTGGCATAAGTGAAAAAAATGTATAATGAATTGAAAGCATAAATGAGCAGAAACTATGCTATTTTAAAATATATAGATAATGGAACATCCCACAGTTTAGAGATATATAAAGTCCTATATGATTAAGATTATTTTAAATTTACCTCTTTATATTATGTTGAAGGAGCTTCAGGTGGCAGTAGTGGTAAAGAACCTGCTTGCCAGTGCAGGAGATGTAAGAGGCACAGGTTTGATCCTTGGATCAGGAAGGTCCCCTGGAGAAGGGCATCGCAACCCACTCCAGCATTCTTGCCTGGAGAATCCCAAGGACAGAGGAAACTGGTGGGCTATAGTCCATAGGTTCACAAAGAGTTGGACACCACTGAACTGACTTAGCACACACACATTATGTTTAAGGATCTCATAATGTGGAAAATCTATGTTGTTTAAAGTAGGAAATGTACAAAGAGGTGATAAAGCTGTTGAATTAGTTTGCTTAATGCAATTTGTACTCATTATACACGTTTTCTAAAAAGACCCTAAAATTAGAAAATGTGTTTCTGAAATTTAAAAATAGAAAATTATCATACAATAAAATTATGTAGTCTAGATTTTTTTTTGTTTGTTTCTGTATTTTGAAAGCAGGATTTGGACTTATCCTTATCATGTGATCCCATCCACACCAGAGGTGCAAAGTTGGGGACAAGTTTGTGCTTCCTCCAGAGGATATCTGACAATATCTAGAGACAGTTCTGATTATCCTTCTAGACAGACGAAGGTGCTACCAGCATTTAGTAGGTAGATGCCAGATGTGCTGCTAAAGATCCTGTAATATTGGGAGTCTCTCACAGGGAAGGATGATCTGGCCCAGTGACAATAGTGTTGAAGCTTTATGGTTTTAAGCTAATTTGTCTGAAGCTTTATGTTTTCTTTAAAAAGCCAATAATTACTGATATTATAATCAATAATATAATTCAATGACTGTTTATAAATGTCAGAAAGTGTCCATTTGAATCTCTAAGATAATACCTGCACTTTGTTATAAAACAAACAGAAATCTATCAAGTATCTCCTAGGATGTTTATCCCTTGTTTGTTATTGTCATAAGGTCATAAGTTGCATAGATAATCTCTTCATTGGTAGAAAAGAGCAGGTGCATACAATGTATGAACCAATTTGCTCAATACACACTTCAACATGCATTTTAGTGAATGGAGCACCTATTAGGCCTTTGCAAATGGAGTTTTAGAACTCAGGTTCACTTAAATAAATCTTACATTATTACTTTGTAAATTCTTTTCAACAATTCATCAGTCATTCAAGAACATGACAACTCATCATTTTTCTTCTACCTTTATTTCTCTACAATTTAAATAAAGTGTCTTGGAGATAATAGGACCTCTATAAAGTTGTATTAACTTTAATTGGATGGGGAGAAGTTTTCCAGCTGATACACAGCCTTGCTAATATTGGGTTGGCCAAAAGTCTGTTTGAGCTTTTCCATACCAGCTTATGGGAAAATCGGAATGAACTTTTTGGCCAATGCAATGCTATTTTTCTTCATTATATACCCTGATCCACTTGGTCTTAGCAACTCAGGAAGGAAGGAAATTTACTAAAAGTTTTCCATGGTCTTTAATGAAGCAGCCTTCATAGCTTTTAATGTAGCAAAGAGGTCTAACAGAGACTAGAGAGGGGAATAAAGCAGGAACAGAAACCAGATGGTAGTATGTTAAGAAATCGGGGCAAAGAAAACATGTGCTTTGGATGCAAAGTCTTTTAAATAATTTTGTCAGCAAATAATTCTAGACTTTCCAATAAATTTGTCAGCAAATAATCATATCAGCAGGAGGAAAGTAGCTATTGGGAGCCACAGTTCAAGTGACATTTATTTTTAAGGAAAAAAAAAAAAGAGAGTAGAAGGGGTAGTGCTGATTGTACATTACAGAGTTAGAAATCAAAGGCACAGGGACAGAATTTGAAAATGTGTAAACAGAAGAATGATTTAAATAGAGCAGAAAGCCAAGGGTTATATCCTGAGAATGAGACCCAACTGTGAAGAAGGTGTGTTCAAGATGACACAGGAAAAGCAAAGAGGATCTTTTAAGTATCTTTAAGTATTACTTTAAATATCTCTGCATCCAGAACCTCTCATTCATGTTATTAGAGAAACCAAGATGATGTGATAGGTGTTGTGAGCAGATGTATTGGATTGGCCAATAAGTTCATTCAGATTTTTAATGGAAAAACCCAAATGGACTTTTTTGGCCAAACCAAGAATTCCCAGGGTCAGACAAAATTCTATCACTCTCTCTCTTCACTTCTTTTGTTCCTTTTCAACTTAGAATCTGCACACATGCCCCTTACTCACATAGTCACATGCTCCTCCTTGTCCAGAGTTCTGTGGTTTATGTTCTCATGCATCTGCATCCAACAAGGAGGATCCCTGAGCACAAACTAAGCTGCAGTGCAGTGTTTGTAGAGTCTAGGCCATGATCAGGGAAAAGGCCAGAATGCAGAAATTAAAGCCAATCAAAACAGAGGAATCTTCCAGCGGAGTAACTTCTTGCCAAGTTACAGACTGGCCAACTGAGTCACTGGTTCAGAAGAGGGTCAGGCAAAGAGAATGAAAAATCCAGGAGAGAAAAAGAATCCAGGAGACTAAAGGGAGTGTGCTTAAAGGCAGAAAACTTAAAAGAGAGACTCACTTAAAAAAGAAGGATAAGTTCCTTTGGAAAGAACACTCTGGGGCTCCAGCACAGGCATGTGTGTGTGTATGCTCAGTCACTCAATCATGTCCAACTCTTTATGACCCCATGGACTGTAGCCTGCCAGACTCCTCTGTCCATGGAATTCTTCAGGCAAGAATTCTGGAGTGGGTTGCCATGCCCTCCTCTACGGGATCTTTCCAACCTAGGGATTTAACCCACATCTCCTGCATTGCAGGCTGGTTCTTTACCATCTCTGGAGAAGGAAATGGCAATCCACTTCAGTATTCTTGCCTGGAGAATCCCATGGGCGGGGAAGCCTGGTAGGTTACAGTCCATGGGGTTGCAAAGAGTTGGACACAAATGAGCAACTTCACCTTCCTTCTTTACCATCTGATCTACCTGGGAAGCCCATCACAAGCATAGAAATTGCTAAAAGCTCAGGCTCTGACTTGTTATTTTACTGCATTTCTTGTTCTGAAATTGACTATTTAACTCTGCTCCTTTCCAATTATTTCAATTCTGTATTAGGGAAAAAAGCAAAACAACACAAGATTATCTGATTAAAATTTATGATAGTTTCAACCTCCCTAAGGAGTAATTTGTAAGTTTAAAAGGAGTGCTTTTTTTTTTTTTTCCGAACATGAGCAAATCTCTAATCAGTAGAATGTTTTGGAGGAAGTGAGTAAAACTGTGGCCTGAATGCTGGTAAGTTGGACCAGTTAACTTGTGGTTTCAATTCATGTTTGGGTTGGAAATCTGTATCTTATTAAGCTAAGCCTTTTCTAAATTTGCATTTCCTTTATTTTCTCCTTAGTTTCTAGTAAAATTATTTTCAAAGTTTAGCTTTTCTTTTTGAAGAAGGAGCAAGATGGGAAAGGAGTTTTTGTCTACTTCTGGGTTTTGCAGTGGGCTTCTCAGGTTGCACAGTAGTAAAGAATCCACCTGCCAATGCTGGAGATGCAAGAGATATGGGTTTGATACCTGGGTCTGATCCCTGGGTCTGATCCTTGGGTCAGGAAGATCTCTTGGAGGAGGAAATGGCAACCAGCTTCCATTGTTCTTGCCTGGAAATTCCATGCACAAAAGAGCCTGGGAGGCTACAGTCCAAGGGGTAGCAAAGAGTTAGACACAACTGAGTGACTGAGAACACAGGTCTTGCCGTAGAGTGACAACCATGTGTCCATGGAGGCTGAAGTAAAGACAAAAGAACCAAGAGAGAAATTAAATTCTTGGAAGAGAGAAATCATTCCTACAGCCATGCTTTTTTTGCCTATGATGATCTTCATCTTAGTTCATCTGGGTTTCTATAAGAAAATACTAGAAAAATAGGCTAGTTCAGTTCAGTTCAGTTCAATTGCTCGGTTGTATCCGACTCTTTGCGATCCCATGAATCGCAGCACGCCAGGCCTCCCTGTCCATCACCAACTCGCGGAGTTCACTCAGACTCACGTCCATCGAGTCAGTGATGCCATCCAGCCATCTCATCCTCTGTTGTCCCCTTCTCCTCCTGCCCCCAATCCCTCCCAGCATCAGAGTCTTTTCCAATGAGTCAACTCTTCGCAGGAGGTGGCCAAAGTACTGGAGTTTCAGCTTTAGCATCATTCCTTCCAAAGAAATCCCAGGGCTGATCTCCTTCAGAATGGATTGGTTGGATCTCCTTAATAGGCTAGGTGGCTTACAAAAACAGAAATCTACTTCACACAGTTCTAGATGCTGTAAAGTCCAAGACCAAGGAGGTGGCAGGTTCATTTTCTGTTGAGAGCCTGTTTCCTTGTTTATAGGTAACTGTGTATGTTTTCCTATGGTAGAATGAGGCAAAGGATCTCTCTGGGCTCTCCTTTATAAGGGTACAATTCTTATTCATGAGGGCTCCATCCTCATGACCTAATCACTCCAAAGGCTCTGCCTATAAGTACCATCACCCTGTGGGTTAATTTTCAATATGTAAAGTGTGTGGATACATAAATAGTCTATAGCAATCTCTCGTATAGACCTTTCTCTTTTTCACAGATTTTTGCATATTTCTTTCTAAATTCGATCTCTCTGTAATGCTATTTTAAGAACTTGGCTACAGAGTCTTGCTAAAATAGAATCTCTAAGATTAGGTCTCAAAAATCTGCATATTTATCAAGCTTTTCTGATGATACTTAAACTGCTGGGATGCATGCTGTACATGACACAGTAAAGTACAACTACTGTGAATGAATCCTGTTTTGTTTTTTATTTCTATCAAATTCTTTAAATGTTGGAAAGGATTCAACGTGAAGATGGTATGACTTCAAACCTTTCATGAGGACTAGGAGTTTCCCAAACAAAAGCATTTTCCCAATTGTTTTATAACTGAAAAATTTCTAAACATAAATTTTTTCCCATATTAATTTTTCCAATTTTCTTACAAATGGTAAATAAGAGGATTCATATGATGTTCTTGTAACTTAATTCATTAGCTATCTGCTTTTGTATATCACATATGGGAAACCTGAGATTACAGTGCTTCATCTACACTGCATGCTCACCAAATATTTGGCTGCTGACTGATAACAAAAAGGATGTTTTATCAAGAGAAGACAAAATGAAATTATGGGGTCCCTAAAAATGACCAACTTATAATTTGGTTCTGACCTTCCCAGAAACATTGCAATATATCACCCTTTAATAGTTTCTTGACATAAATTTCATTTCCTATTTAAAATTTTTTGAAGTATAATTTTTACACATTGGGATACACTAATTTTGAGTGTGCTCAGTTGCTTCAGTTGTGTCTGACTTTTTGTGACCTCCATGGACTCTAGCCAGTCAGGTTCCTCTGTCCATGAGAGTCTTCAGGCAAGAATACTGGAGTGGGTGCCATTTCCTTTTCCAAATCTTGAGTGTAGAGTATAAGAAAAATTCACCTGTGTGACCCACACCTCTATCAAGATAGAGCATTCTCACACCTCAGGATTAGTTTTTCTTTTTCTTCTCAGTCAATTAGCTCCTCACAGCTAATTATTTTCTGATTTCTATTGTCTGTTCTAGAAATTCTTATAAGTGGAATTTTTTCAAAATCATCCAGGTTCTTGGGTATCAGTAGTTCACTGATTTTATTATTGAGTAGTATTCCACTGTGTGAATGAATACTCTTCTAGTTTTTGTTAAGTGGGTAAGTTGTGTCTGAATCTTCAGTAATTCCATGGACTGTAGCTCAGCAGGCTCTGCTGTCTATGGAATTTCCCAGGCAAGAATACTGGAGTTAGTTGCCATTTCCTTCTCCAGGGGATCTTCCCAGCCCAGGGATGGAACTCATGTCTCCCTCGTTGGCAGGTGGGATTTTACCATTGAGCCACCAGGGAAACCCTGTGAATTCACTACTATATGTTTATTCATTTTACTGTTGAACATCTGTATTGTTTCTAGCTTTGAGCTATTATGAATAAAACTGCTATGAACATTCTTCTAGGAAACTTTTATTTGGCATATGTTTTCATTTACTTGGGTAAATACTAAGGAAAGGAATTGCTAGATGAAAGGATTAATGTATGTTTACTGTTATAAGAAATAGCCAAATAGTTTTCCACCAGCAGTGTATGAAAATTTTGGTTGCTCCAAAAGCCAATATTTTAGGCTGTCAGATATTTTAACTATAACCTTTCTAATTTGTGTGAAGTGATATCTCATTGCAGTTTGACTTTGCATTTTCTCAATGACTAATGATACAGAGCACTTTTTACATGCTTCTTTGCCTTTCCTGTATCTTCCTTAGGTTCCTCTGTGACATGATTATTCAAGTGGTATGCTATTGTTAAAATGGTGTCTCTTTATTGTTATTGCAAGAGGTTTTTATATGTACTTCATATTCCTTTGCCAGATTCAAGTGTTCTGAATATTTTCTTCTAGGCCTTTTCACATTTTAAACAGGTGTTTTTATGAGCAACTGTTTTAGTATTCATGGAACCAAATTTATTTTTTGTTCTTGTGGTTCATGCATTGTGTGTTTTATCTAAGAAACAAAGTGTTTGGGGGAATTCTTCAATCATTTGTTCTATAAGCTTTATGATTTTGGTGTGCACTTTGAAATTTATGATCCATCTCAGATTAATTATTCTGTGTGAAGTAAAGGTAGTGGTGTTCATGTTTTTCCATATAATTGTTTTAGCATCATTTGGGAGGAGGATTTTTCATTCTCTTAGTATTTCTGTTGAAAATTGAATGCACAGATTGGTCTATTTCTCAACTCTCTCTAGTTTCATCAAATCTATGTGTTTATTCTTGTAGCAATCTAAATTGATTTATCATACTGTATTCTAAGTTTTGAAGTCAGGAAATGTAAGTCTTCTAAATCTATTTTTCAAAGATTGTATTAGATCATCTAAATACTGTTTATTTACATACATAATTTAGAATCATCTTGTGAAATTCTACCAAAAGAATGGCAAAATTTTTAAATGGGATTATATTGACTTCAAAGGATATTTTGGGATATTTGACACCTTAGCAATATTAAGCCTTGTACTTTATTAATATATCTTTACATATTTTAAAATAATCTTTAATTTATTTTCAGCAGAAGTTTTACAGGTATTTGTTTTTGGTATCACAGGTCAGACTCTGAGACTGATTAGCTTACAGGAAGTTTATCACAGCTCTTTTCTCTTGGGATAAACCTATGGTGAAACATGAAAATGGAAGCAGTTAGAAGAAGTTGGCTTAAAATGAAGTCACAACAAAGGCTTCCGCTGATTTGATAGGAATACTACAATCTGGAGTAAACCTTAAAAGTTCTGAACTACAGCAAAATGGTTGGGCTTTATGACCCTGTTTCAATCAGTTGTTGGCTTTAGGTCATAGTAGGAGGAGGTACAGCCTTAGAGAAGGTTCTTTAGGTGAGAGCAATTTGCAGAGATGGTTCACATCTGAGAAATGTCAACAGCACATCCATCAGCTAGGAGAATAATTCCTTCAGTTTTAAAGGGCTGGAGTGTTGGGCTACACAGGACTGTGCCCATATATTTCATCCTTTTGAAACAAGAATCCACTTAATTAATAAAATTCCTGCAAACAGATCCAGTAGGACTCTGGTGGGCCTCATTTCCCTCAATACAATATAATGGTTCACAATTTTTAAAGTTTGTATTCCATTTATAGTTATAAAATATTAGCTGCATTCCTTGTGTTATACAATATATCTTTGTAGCTTATTTTATACATAATAGTTTGCACCTCTTCCTATCCTCTTTCCTCTTCCTACTGATAACCCCTAGTTTGTTCTCTGTATCTGTGTGTCTGCTTCCTTTTTAAAGTATTCATTAATTTGTTGTATTTTTTTAGATTCCACATATAAATTATATCATACACTATTTGTCTTTCTTTGACTGATTTCACTTGGCATAATGCCCTTTAAGTCCATTCATGTTGCTGCAAATGGCAAAATTTCATTATTTCTTATGATTGAGTAGTATTCCATTATATAAATATATCACATCATCTTTGTCCATTCATTTGTTGATGGACAAAAGATCTAAATGTAAGACCAGATACTATGAAACTCTTAGAGGGAAACCTAGGTAGAACACTCTTTGACATAAATCACACAATTTTTTTTTTTTTTTGGATCTATCTCCTAAAGTAAGAGAACTAAAAATAGAAAATGGAACCTAATTAAAACATTTTTTTATAGTTGTCCTTTGTCTACTAAGACTTTTTCCATCTGTTTATTTATTAGATTCATTTGTTCTTTAAATCTCTGAAAACATTTATCATAGCTATATCAATGTCTTGTCTGATAATTCTACTATCTGTGTAATCTATGTGTCTGTGTCTCCTGGATTATACTTTCTCTGTTCATTAATATGTCTTGTATTTTTGTTTTTATACTGGACACTGGATATTTTGTTGCTTAAAACCAAACTGTGTAGTCTCTTTCCAAGAATATTAAGTTTTGTTCTGGGAAGTGATTGACTTACTAACAGCTCAGCTTAATCCTGTCAAGGGTTGGACATGTATAGAATAGCCCTACTCCTAGAACTTGGTCTTTTTTTAATATGAAATGAAAGTCAGCGGTTTTTGTAGTGAAAGTGAACGTTGCTCAGATGTGTCTGACTTTGCAATTCCAAGGACTGTAGTCCATGGAATTCTCTAGGCCAGAATAATGGAGTAGGTAACCTTTCCCTTCTCCAGTGGATCTTCCCAACCCAGGGATGAAACCCAAGTCTCCCACATTGTAGGCAGATTCTTTACCAGCTCAACCACAAGGGAAGCCCAATTTTTGTAACAATGATTATCTACTCTGACTGGTTATATCTTTAGTACTCTCAAAACTGAGAAACTTCTAGAACTTTTATTCAGTTTCATTTATACCTCTTTTAGACCCCATGATGTCACACCCTGTGCAAATGTAACTTAGTACTTCATTAAAAAAATCAAGAGACACCTCATGTAGATTTCTGGATTTCCTTTTCTGTGTATCTCTCCTCCTCGGTATTCTGTCTCATAAAGTTCAGCTATCTCAACAGCCCCACTTCCTTCTTATCTCTGTTTATCTGCCCAGTGATACTGTTGCTCTGTTTTTGTCTCCAATTCTCTAAGGCTTAGTTTGGAAAGTGTCCCCAGATGGGAAGCTGAGATAAATATGGAGTTCACTGAGCATGTGTTCCTTTTTAAGGATCATGGCTCTGTACTATCTGTTCATGACAACACCATTTTATTGCTGTTTATGGTAAGAGAACAAGTCAACACTTGATATTTTGTATTGGTTGTAATCACAATTTCTTCCTTTTCTTTGTAAAACCAGATAATCACCTTTGCATTGTGGCTCATTATTTTTAAAGCACTTTTATACATTGTCTCATTTTATGCTTAAAACATCATCAAGTGAATTACCACTCCTGACAATAATCAGAAAAGAAGGGAAATTTTAAATTCTATATTTCTGACAAAGATATTGAGCCTCAAGAAGAGTAAATGATTTTAGCTTAACATATGTAGATTAATATTCAGTTTTCTAATCTCAGTAATTTGTACACCAAGCAGCATTGTCTCAAGGGAAAACTTAATTCTTTGCTTTTAAGTGTTTGTTTTCTGGGGTTTTATCTTTGTTTTCTGTTTAAGCATATGCCTTCTTTTTACAAGTCACAATTTATTGGAAATCTAGAGATGTTTTATCATGTTTTCCCTTAGGCTCTTCCTTTTCTGGTTTTGCTTCTTTCACAAACTCTGAGATTGAGCATCAGATGTGTCTATTTTTATGACTGATCTTATTAGCAAATTATATGAAAACATGAATGACCACTAGCTTTATTTGGATAACAATTTTGGTGGAGATGTTAAAAACACCAACATTGAAATTCCCTGGTGATCCAGGGGGCATGGGTTTAATCCCTGGTTGGAAAACGAAGATCCCCCAAAGCCCTGTGGCACAGCCAAAAAAAAAAGAGAGAAGAACAAAAACTAAAAGCACTAGCATAATTTTAGATTTTTGTAATATAATTGTAGTGTCCAGAGGCAGACGTTTCATCATGATTGTGCTTATAAAATTATCACAGTTGTATTAAAATTGTTATCTCTACCACAATCCCAGTACCATTTTTGACTCCTAAGACTGGTTAAGGCTACCTGTCTTGTTTAGCCACTAGTCCCTTCTACAAGGCTTCCCCAGTGGTTCAACAGGTAAAGAATCTGCCTGCAGTACAGGAGAAATGGGCTCAATCCCTGGGTTTGGAAGTTCCCCTGGAGGGGAAGTAGCAACCCACTCTTTACAACATTAGCTGGCTTTTAATAGGTGCTTATTGAATATTTATTGAAACAGTATAAGAATTATTGAAAAGGTATAAGAACTATTGAAACAGATAAGAACTGATTAGTTCTTATCAGAAACTTTGCATTTAATTCTAAGGATTAAAAACTACCACGGTTATGACACATTGAATGAAACAGAGGCTAGAACAGCCTAGGCGGTAAAGGGTATAAAAATACTGGTTGAAATTGGAGATATTAAACTGAAAAGAGGTCCCTGAAAGAGTGAATCATGTCTGTTTCAAAATATTTGAAGTTATCTTATCAGGTTATGTAGTAGGTTTTTCTCTGTGATTTTTCATAGAAAATCACAAGGCCTAATGGGTGATGTTTCAGAGAGGCACTTTTTCAACTCAATATAGATAGATTTCTCCAGATAAAGGCAGTGGGATCAAGACCTTAAGGGTATGGGAAGATCCATGCTTTTTCTTGGTTCTAGGGACTGAATTTGCCAAGTTGGGTAAGCACAGAAGCAAGTTTTGCACTATCTTGGGTAATATCAGTTGAGTTCTCTATTTAACCCCTAGTTAAATTTATAAAAATGTGACTCCATAACCCAGCAAATGTTTATTGAACTTCCAGCATGTACAAACCCTCGGGATGTAATTTACACTATGAGAGCATGTGAAGTTGTTTCGGTCTTGTCCTGCTCTTTATAACCTCATGGATCATAGCCCTCCAGGCTCCTCTGTCCATGGGACTCTCCAGGCAAGAATACGTGACTGGATTGCCATATCCTCCTTCAGGGGATCTTCCCAACACAGGGATTGAACTGAGGTCTCCCACGTTGCGGGTGGATTCTTTACCACCTGAGCCACCAGAGAAACACCACCAGGGAAGCCAAATTTATGATATACAGAAGCCTTATCTCAGGCTCTTCACAAAACATTCAGGAATTCCCTCCTCACTCCCTTATTTGCAATTGTGGCTTTCTTTGAGAGATGTTACTAGAAGTGTTTATGCAAGCAAACTCATACACATACTTGCATTCGCACACACACACACACATATACTCACACAAAGACACACATACATCCCCCATACACAGACAAAAGAACAAAAGAAGCTCAAGGACTACTATCGATCTGGCATTTTCTTTGCTGAAAATTAAGGTAATTATATTTTCAAAGCATTGTCCACATTTCAGAAAATAAATTATTAGGACAAAAGATAACTGAAACAGAGATTAGGGAAAGCACAAAACATTTAGGTAAAGAAGGATTGCTTCTTATAACTTATGCTGAGACTAATCTACATAGCATGTTTTGGATCAGTTTTCAAAGTGTCATCTTTCTGGAAATTTTCTATCCTCTGGTACACTTTGCAAATAATTTATAGGAGAATAAAATTGCTCCTGGAACTGCCATTAACACATATGAAACATAATATAATACAAAACTACCTATATGTTTGAAATAGTGACACTAAGAAATTTGAACTTTCTCAGCCTCACCAGCTTATGAGTATACATGAGGTCTTATACATGTCTAAATTAATAAGAAAGATGATTACCCTCATCTACTAATAATGCAGGTACTTTAGTTTCCTGGAAAGACTCTGGACTCATATATGTTAGTCTCCAGAATGTGAAAAATGCTCAGTCATGTCTGACTCTTTTCAACTCCATGGACTGTAGCTCCCTAGACCATGGAATTCTGTCCATGTCCATGGAATTCTCCAGGCAAGAATACTGAAATCAGTAGCTATTCCCTTCTCCAGGGGATCTTCCCAGTCCAAGGATTGAATCCCAGTCTCCTGCACTTCAGGCAGATTCTTTACTATCTGAGCCACCAGGGAAGCCTGTGTTAGTCTCCAAGGATCTGTCAAATGTGAAATAAGCATACATGCAGAGAAATAACTGGAAAAATGACAGAAACTTTTCTGCCATTCTTTCCTGCCATGGCCAATGTCCAAGACTGGAGGTTCTCAGATTTAGAATCTTATGCTGCTTCTCCTTGCCCCTGTTTTAGATACAGCAGTTTATTCTCTAACGACCACTCCAATTCCACCAGTCATAGAGAAAGTACTTGCCTCTCTGTGGGTGTGCTGGACAACTTCATTGCTATGTTCTCGCAGATCCAGAATCCCCTTTCTGATGGCTGCCTCCCTTCTGCCAGCAAAGCAGCCATTATCCATATTTTTGATGTAGCAAGCACCAGCATGAGTTGTTTTCCACTTCAGAATGTGATGGCTTTTTTATTACTCTGCTGGGCAGCGACATTGTTTTTTTAGTGATTCTGGGTCCCATGGAATCCCCAAACTGTGTGGAGTATGAAGGAGATTATAGAAAAAGCTCTCTCCTTTTTGTGAGTTTCAAAGAGTATTTCTTGGGCACCAGTGTGTGACAGAGTTCAGCAAATCTACCATTTCAGTACACTTTTAGGATTTTCTCTTCCTAACACATGGATATGTGTGCAAGGGCCTGTGTCAGCACCGGATTTTTACAGGAGCAATCAGACTAAACTCAGAATTCTTTTTTAAAAAATTAACTAATTTATCTTAATTGGAGGTTCATTACTTGACAATATTCTAGTGGTTTTTGCCATACATTGACATGAATCTGCCATGGGTGTACATGTGTCCTCCATCCTGAACCCCTCTCTCACCTGACTCCGCCTCCTATCCCTCAGGGTCATCTCAGTGCACCAGCCCTGAGTACCCTGTCTCATGCATCGAACCTGGTTGGGCAATCTGTTTCACATATGATAATATACATGTTTCAATGCTATACTCTCAAATCATCCCACCCTCGCCTTCTCCCACAGAATCCAAAAGACTGTTCTATACATCTGTGTCTCTTTTGCTATCTTGCATATAGGGTCATCGTTACCATCTTTCTAAATTCCATATATATGCATTAGTATACTGCACTGGTGTTTTTCTTTCTGACTTACTTCACTCTGTATAACAGGTTCCAGTTCCATCTACTTCATTAGAACTGATTCAATTGCATTCTTTTTAATGGCTGAATAATACTCCATTGTGTATATGTACCACAGCTTTTTTTATCCATTCATCTGCCAGATGGTTACTTTCATGTCCTAGCTATTGTAAACAGTGCTGCAGTGAACACCAGGATACACACATGTCTCTTTCAATTCTGGTTTCCTTGGTGTGTATGCCAGCAGTGGGATTGCTGGGTCGTATGGCAATTCTATTTCCAGTTTTTTAAGGAATCTTCACACTGTTCTCCATAGTAGCTGTACCAGTTTGCATTACCACCAACAGTGTAAGAGGATTCCCTTTTCTCCACACCCTCTCCAGCATTTGTTGCTTGTAGACCTTTTAATAGCAGCCATGCGTACCAGTGTGAGATGATACCTCATTGTGGTTTTGATTTGCATTTCTCTGATAATGAGTGATGTTGAGCATCTTTTCATGTGTTTGTTAGCCATCTGTATGTCTTCTTTGGAGAAATGTCTGTTTAGTTCTTTAGTTCATTTTTTGATAGGGTCATTTATTTTTCTGGAATTGAGCTGCAGGAGTTGTTTGTATATTTTTGAGATTAATTCTTTGTCAGTTGCTTCATTTGACATTGTTTTCTCCCATTCTGAAGGCTGTCTTTTCACCTTGCTTATAGTTTCCTTTTTGTGCAAAAGTTTTTAAGTTTAATTAGGTCCCATTTATTTATTTTTGTTTTTATTTCCATTACTCTGGGAGGTAGGTCATAGAGGATCTTCTGTGATTTATGTCAGAGAGTGTTTTGCTTCTGTTTTCCTCTAGGACTTTTGTAGTTTCTGGTCTTAAGTTTAGATTTTTAATCCATTTTGAGCTTATTTTTGTGTATGGTGTTAGAAAGTGTTCTAGTTTCATTCTGTTACAAGTGGTTGACCAGTTTTCCCAGCATCACTTGTTAAAGAGATTGTCTTTTCTTCATTGTATATTCTTGCCTCCTTTGTCAAAGAGAAGTGCATGGATTTATCTCTGGGCTTTCTATTTTGTTCCATCGAACTATATTTCTGTCTTTGTGCCAGTACCATACTGTCTTGATGACTATAGCTTTGCAGTATAGTCTGAAGTCAGGCAGGTTGATTCCTCCAGTTTCATTCTTCTTTCTCAAGATTGCTTTGGCTAGTCAAGGTTTTTTTGTATTTCCATACAAATTGTGAAATTATTTGTTCTAGTTCTCTGAAAAATACTGTTGGTAGCTTGATAGGGATTGCATTGAACCTATAGATTGCTTTGGATAATATACTCATTTTCACTACATTGATTCTTCCGATACATGAACATGGTATATTTTTCCATCTATTTGTGCCATCTTTGATTTCTTTCATCAGTGTTTTATAGTGTTCTATATATAGGTCTTCTGTTTCTTTAGGTCGATTTATTCCTAAGTATTTTATTCTTTTTGTTGCATTGGTGAATGGGATTGTTTCTCTAATTTCTCTCTCCATTTTCTCATTGTTAGTGTATAGAAATGAAAGCAATTTCTCTGTGTTAGTTTTATATCTTGCAACTTTACTATAGTCATTGATTAGCTTTAGTAATTTTCTGGTGGAGTCTTTAGGGTTTTCTATGTAGAGGATCATGTCAACTGTAAATAGTGAGAGTTTTACTTTTTCTTTTCCAATCTAGATTCCTTTTATTTCTTTTTCTTCTCTTATTGCTGTGGCTAAAACTTCCCAAACTATGTTGAATAGTAGTAGTGAGAGTGGGCACCCTTGCCTTGTTCCTGACTTTAGGGGAAATGCTTTCAATATTTCACCATTGAGGATGTTTGCTGTGGGTTTATCATATATGGCTTTTATTATGTTGAGGTATGTTCCTTCTATGCCTGCATTCTGGAGGGTTTTTATCATAAATGGATGTTGAATTTTGTCAAAGGCTTTCTCTGCATCTAGAATCGGACACTACTGAGGGGACTTAGCCACACCATTGATATATGGTGTTTATCTTTCAGTTTGTTAATGTGATGTATTACATTAGTTGATTTGTGAATATTGAAGAATCCTTGCATCCCTGGGGTAAAGTCCACTTGGTCATGCTGTATGAACATTTTAATATGTTGTTGGATTCTGTTTGCTAGAATTTTGTTAAGGATTTTTGCATCTATGTTCATCAGTGATATTGGCCTGTAGTTTTCTTTTTTTGTGGCATCTTTGTCAGGTTTTGGTATTAGGGTGATGGTGGCCTCATAGAGTGAATTTGGAATTTTACCTTCCTTTGCAATTTTCTGGAAGAGTTTGAGTATAGGTGTTAGCTCTTTTCTAAATTTTTGGTAGAATTCAGCTGTGAAGCCATCTAGTCCTGGGCTTTTGTTTGTTGGAAGATTTCTGATTACAGTTTCAATTTCTGTGCTTGTGATGGGTCTGCTAAGATTTTCTCTTTCTTCCTGGCTCAGTTTTGGAAAGTTATACTTTTCTAAGAATTTTTCCATTTCTTTGAAGTTGTCCATTTTATTGACATATAGTTGCTGATAGTAGTCCCTATAATTCTTTGTATTTCTGTGTTGTCTGTTATAATTTCCCCATTTTCATTTCTAATTTTGTTGATTTGATTCTTCTTTCTTTTTTTCTTGATGAGTCTGGCTAATGGTTTGTTTATTTTATTTATCTGCTCAAAGAACCAGCTTTTAGCTTTTTGATTTTTGCTATGGTCTCTTTTGTTTCTTTTTCATTTATTTCTGCCCTAATTTTTATGATTTCTTTCCTTCCACTAACCCTGGGGTTCTTCATTTCTTTTTTTTCTAGTTGTAATGAAAGTTCTAATTGGGTGAAGAAAGAGCTATCTTGTTTGCTTTGTGACTCTTGTAACCTGATCATTTTGGGGGAAAATAATCCTGAAATCACTGACTCCCTATAACATGTGTAAATCATGCCACTAGACAGGAATCTGATCTTCCACTTAATGATTTTCCTAAAGTAAAATTTAAACATACTGCACCTTGGTAGCACTCTTTCTAAAATAAACAAAAGGTGTATTCATTATTGGGAGATTTTATGAGTGAAATTATAATTTGAGTCCATCCAGTTTCTCTCTTTCTGCCTCTCTCTCCCTGGAATACGAATGAGTATGATGAACACAGTTTCCATGCTAACTGGCAAGGCTTGGACTTGGTCAGTAGGAAATAAACTTTCATTAAGAAAGGTCACTGAGATTTTGGTGTGTTCCATAGAGGCATTACTTTGCCAACAAAGGTCCGTGTAGTCAAAGCTATATTTTTTCCAAGAGTCATGTATGGATATGAGAGTTGGACCATGAAGAAAGCTGAGTGACAAAGAATTGATGCTGTTGAACTGTGGTGCTGGAGAAAACTCTGGAGAATCCTTTGGACGTCAAGGAGATCAAACCAGTCCATCCTAAAGGAAATCAGTCCTGAATATTCATTGGAAGGACTGATGCTGAAAATGAAACTACAATACTTTGACCACCTGATGCAAAGAACTGACTCATTTGAAAAGACCCTGATGCTGGGAAAGATTGAAAGCAGAAGAAAAAGGGGACGACAGAGGATGAAATGGTTGGATGGCATCACTGACTTGATGGACATGATTTTGAGCATGATCCAGGAGCTGGTGATGGACAGGGAAGGCTGGCATTCTGCAGTCCACAAGGTCACAGAGTTGGACATGACTGAGCAACTGAACTGAAATTAGTTCATAGCCCGCCTACACTGATTAATATACTTAATGTAAATTTAAAAGCTAGTTTTTTGATGTGTGATCCCATTTAAATTATAGTCACTTATTTAAATTCTTTGTGCATAAGGAATAGCACTAGGTATTTATCTGGAAAACAGATACAGAAATTTTCCAGATGCACTGCTTTCTCAGAAGTTATTCCCATGAGAGGATATCTTTCATAGTAGAGTACAGGTCTTGTTATGTTGGATAATTCTATTCTGCATAATGGAGAAATAAGGATACGGATTATCAAGAGGTAGAGTACACACGTGTGTGTGTGTGTTTGGGAGGGGAGGTAGTGTATTGCTAGAAATCAACTACCCAAGTACAAAGTGCATACTGCTGTTGCTTTTTGGTCACTCAAATGAGTCTGATTCTTTGAAAACCCATGGACTGTAGCTTGCCAGTCTCCTCTGTCCATGGGATTCTCCTGGCAAGAATACTGGCGTGAGTTGCTGTCCCCTTTTCCAGGGGATCTTCCCAACCCAAGGATTGAACCTGAGTTTCTTGTGGCTCCTACATTGCAGGCAGATTCTTTACTTCTGACCCATCAGGAAAGTCCAGTACCAAATATAAGAAATGAAAATGTAAGTGGTCCAATAGCCAAAGTGTTTATACCAGAGCAGCAAGATGAGAAGTAGTGGAAGGTATTACCAATGATTAAAACCTACTTCAGCAACATAGTGCCAATAGAGAATCCTGGGGAAAGAAGTCGAAGGAAACATAGGTGAGATTCTCAGCTGCTTCAACCTGCAGTATTGCAGTTTTACACAAATGTAAGTGTAAAAGAGATCTGAGGTGGGAACCAGCAATGATTCCCAATGATTTCTGGTGGGAACCAGAAAAGGACAATCAGAAATACCTACTTTAAATCAGTAGTTACTTAGGGAAGCTATGGATTGAAATAATAGAAACACTATTCATTTAGTGTGAAAACTATTCGTTTTTCACTAAATGCTACTCGTTTAGGTGAAAAGAGATGACAGGTCCACATGGAGTTAGGGCATCCAATCAGATCCCTACTATGGACATGAGTTTGAGCAAGCTCTGGGAGTTGATGACAGACAAGAAAGCCTGGCATGCTGTAGTCCATGGGACTACAGAGAGTCGGACATGAATGAGTGACTGAACTGAACTGCAGTATGTAACACTGTTGTAAAAAGCAGAGGTTCCGTCTTGGTATTGCCATTCCCTTTTTGTGCAAATTTGTGCCTGTTGCATAGCTTCTATGTGCTTTAATTCCCTAATCTGTACAATAAGGCTAATTTAGTTGGGACTTCTTCATAATTGTATGTGAGCATTAAATGAGCTAAGTCTTCCTAAGTGGCTCAGTAGGTAGAGAATCCACTTGCCATGCACGAGACCTGGGTTCGATCCCGGGGTTGAGAAGATACCTTATAGTAGGAAATGACAACATGCTGCAGTATTTTTGCCTGGAAGATTCCATGGACATAGAAGACTCACCAACTGAAGTCCCTGGAGTCCCAAAGAATCAGACACAAGTAAGTATGGTCAAACACACACATTAAATGAGTTGATCCCATGAAGTTTATGTGATAGTGTTTGGCAGATATTAATACTTAGCATCTTAAAAGATATTCAACATCACTATTCATTCAGTTCAGTTCAGTCGCTCAGTCATGTCTAACTCTTTGCGACCCCATGAATTGCGGCACGCCAGGCTTCCCTGCCCATCACCAACTCCCAGAGTTCACCCAAACCCATGTCAATCGAGTTGGTGATGCCATCCAGCCATCTCATCCTCTGTCGTCCCCTTCTCTTCCTGCCCCCAATCCCTCCCAGCATCAGAGTCTTTTCCAATGAGTCAACTCTTTGCAAGAGATGGCCAAAGTACTGAAGGTTTCAGCTTTAGTATCATTCCTTCCAAAGAACACCCAGGACTGATCTCCTTTAGAATGGACTGACTGAATCTCCTTGCAGTCCATGGGACTCTCAGGAGTCTTCTCTGACACCACAGTTCAAAAGCATCAATTCTTTGGTGCTCAGCTTTATTCACAGTCCAACTCTCACATCCATACATGACCACTGGAAAAACCATAGCCTTGACTAGATGGACCTTAGTCGGCAAAGTAATGTCTCTGCTTTTCAATATGCTATGTAGGTTGGTCATAACTTTCCTTCCAAGGAGTAAGTGTCTTCTAATTTCATGGCTGCAGTCACCATCTGCAGTAATTTTGGAGTTCCAGAAAATAAAGTCTGACACTGTTTCCAGTGTTTCCTTACTATTTCCCATGAAGTGATGGGACCAGATGCCATGATCTTCGTTTTCTGAATGTTGAGCTTTAAGCCAACTTTTTCACTCTCCTCTTTCACTTCTTTAGGCTCTTTAGTTCCTCTTCACTTTCTGCCATGAGGGTGGTGTCATCTGCATATCTGAGGTTATTGATATTGCTCCTGACAGTCTTGATTTTAGCTTGTGCCTCTTCCAGCCCAGCGTTTCTCATAATGTACTCTGCATATAAGGTAAATAATCAGAGTGACAATATACAGCCTTGACATACTCCTTTTCCTATTTGGATTCATTAGGGAAAGACAATTAAAAACCAGAATGAGATATATCACCTCACACCTGTTGAAAGACTGTCATCAAAAAGACAAGAAATAATATGTGATAATAATAATAATATAATTGGTGATGATGTGGAGAAAAGTAGAATACTGTTTGCAGAATATACTATGGAAAACAGTATGGAACTTCATGAAAAAACAAAATAGAACTAATATGATCCCGAGTATTTATTCAAGGAAAATGAAAACATTACTTATTATTTATAGTAACCAAGATATGGAAGCCACCTCAAAGGAATATTTCTCAGCCATTAAAAACTAGTGAAATTTTGCTATTTGCAATAACATGGAGGAAACTGGAGGGTATTATGCTTCATGAAATAAGCCAGAAAAATACAAATACTGTATCTCTTCCCTTATTTGTGGAATCTACAAACAAAATGAATATATGAATATAACAGAAGAGAAACAGACTCACAAATATAGAGAACAAGCTAGTGGTTACCAGTGAGGAGAGTGTTGGGGGAGGGGCAAAATAAGTATAGGGGATTCAAAGGTGCAAACTACCAGGTATAAAATAAATAAGATTCAAGAATGTGATGCACACACAAGGAATACAGTCAATGTTTTATAACAATCTTTTATGGAGTATAACCTATAAAATACTGAATCACTAAATGCTTAGCAAAATTAAAATGTCATTTTTCTATTATGGCTACCCTTATGTGATCATCCTTTTCCTGGAGTCTGAGCCCATGAATGTACTGATTCATTAAATCTGGTGACGCCATTAAAAATAAACATGTAAAATAATACAAAATCCTGGCTTGTTTGTTTGAACCAGCATGCAGTGTTAGTAATTAAATTGGTATAAATTATTTTTCATTTGCCTTGGTGTCTATTTTCATAATTTTGGTTATATGAAAGTATATATTTGACTTTCACAAGTGGACTTCAGCATTTCTCTCTAAAGAGAAAAGAAAAGCTTTTGGCAATGCCATTACTGACAGTTGCTTCTTCTGATTTTTATTCCTTCCTTTAATTCAGTACAATTTGGTTAAAATTCTTATACCTTCTCCCCACTTGCTTCCAAAAATGGATTTGCTATTAAACTCATTTTGTAGATGTGGTACGTTGATATGAGTTTCTTTCACATTTTTATGATGCTGACACCAGCAAAAGTTAAGAGGAAGTTGAAACTGTTGGGTTTTTATGTGACTTTGGTGACCTAAGGCTTTCTTTTCTGTCTGTCAATTTGAGCAATGTAGGTCTTTTTTTTCCCCCACAATACATAAAATAATTTTCCTATATTGTTAAGAAAAGAAACAGTCATTAGAAAGGTTAAGTATATATCCTGGCTCTAAGAAATGAAGATATAAGAAAAAACAAATTTAGCAAGCATATTTCAGGGTTCATATCTGTTTTTGACAATGTTTATTTAGATGATGAATACTATATATTTTCTTATAACAAAGCCAGACCAGCCTCTGAGTCAGACAATCTGGTAAACAATAAAGAAGTGTTTTCAAATATTATTTGCTCTCTTGATGACTGTGAAAAGGAAAATGACACATAAATCGTTGTGTATAGTTGGTTTAAAGTCATACTATAGAAGACTTGCATTTGGAGCAAGAAGGAATTTTATAAAAGGAGGCAGATGGGTAGAAACTATTTGTGAAGGAGTAGAGGCTAACTAATTTGTGTAATGAAAAACACTATTATTTAGCAGTGATGCTCATATTTTCAAAACTATGTCCCTCTTATGCCCATCCTTTCTCTTCTTTCTAAATATTAGGTGTGCTTATTTGTTTACGTGCCTACTTAAAATTATTTATTTACATGAATCCTCATACCCTCTCCCATTCTTTCCCACTGATCCATTCAGATGTGTTGCATGCCTGTGAATTATACCCTAAGTGTGGGAGACGATGGCTAGACAGAGAATGCCAAGAAACAGTTGCCTTAGCAACAATAACCAAGGGGTACTTCTCAGAACTTCTGCCTCCTCTCTTCCTCTATCATTTTCCTTATTAAGAGAGTTAGATAACATGGTTACCAGAATTAGCTGAATCTGATTCCCACTTCCTAACCCAACATAGAGAAAGAGAGAAAGCTTAGAAAGGTCTGGGTTTTTTTTTTTCTTACTATCAAGGGAAATTCAGAATATCTCTTCAGTCAAGACTGGAAGGAAGGGCACTCTTACAAAAGGGCTGTATGCTATCATATCAGTGAATGCTTGATGGTGGGAGAATTAATTGTCAGAACCGCTACCACAAACCACTTGTGAAGAATGAAAAAAATCATTGTTGAGTTTGTACACATGAGCTAAAAGAAGAGTATGTAAATTGGATTGCAAAATGCAATGTTCTGTTAGTGGAAATTTCTGGTCTGTTCTGAATCTGATATTGTAGATTTAATTTTACTTTCTTTGTCAAATGAAGAAAACCTAAAAAAAATCGGAGTGTAATCTAGACAGCAGGATGGAAAACTTTTTCAATTACCTATGACTTTATTGTTATTTACATCTCCTTCCGAGTACAAATATTCAGATTAAATTTCCAATAAAGCTTAAGGAAAATTCCATTTGCTAAGAAAAGCAGAGTACACTTCTGTGAAGCAAAAGAACTTTAAATTTCAAGGTTCCCTACTTGCAATGCCCCCTTTCAAGGTCCAGTATCTCAACTTGCATTTGTATATATATTACTTTTAGTTTTACAAAGCCACTCTCTGCTTATATACACTTTAAGATACACAGATTCTGTAGCAACTTCTCAAAAGAAGGGGACGTATAAGTGCTTAATTTCATTATATATTATTGCTATTGTATCACGTTTTATGACATTCAGATTTCTAATCTTATAATTCTATTTTGAATACTCAGGTCTGATTTTATATTTTTTCATCTTGCTTTAAGGAATAGTATAAATCTTTCATTAATCTCAAGCTTGCATGTGATTACAAAATAATAAGAAATATGTGTAGTTTGTATGCATCTCTGTGCTTTTTTCTTTTTTAATTTTTGGTGAAGTATAGCTGATTTACAACGTTGCATTAATTTCTGCTGTACAGCACAGTGGTTTTTTTTCATATTCTTATCCATTATGGCTTATCACAGGATACTGAATATAGTTCCCTGTGCTATGCAGTAAGACCTGCTGTTTATCCCATCTATATATATTAATTTTCATCTGCTAACCCAAGCTCCCACTCCATCCCACCCACAAAGCCCCTGCCCCTGGTAACCAGTAGTAACTTCTGTTGAGTTTGTTTCTATTTGGTAGATGTATTCATTTGTGTCATATTTTAGATTACACATATAAGTTTCATTACTGTATTTTCAAAATTATTTTTGAAAATTGAGTAGAATAATAGAAATAATAGAAAAGAAATAGTTCAAGTTATTTAAACATAGTTAGTTTATCTGCTAACCATGTTATTTGAAGTGTATGCTATGAAATTTCTATGGGAAACATTAAATTTCTGACTGGTAGAAATTTTTGTATAATCTTAACAATACATATAATTTAAAAAGTGCTTCATTCAAGTTTCTTTAGGATTCCTTTACCATATATTTGAATGATAGTTTTCATAATATATATACACCAATAATATTTGAAGGGTGTGCCCCACAATACCTTAGTGGTTTATTTAAATAGATAGTATTTTGTAAATAATACACTAGAAACTATTAGTAATTATTTAAACCCAGTACTTTATGGTAATTCTGGAAGAATTTTGAAAGGTAACAGTGAAATTCTTTGGACACCTGATTCGAAGTGCCGACTCATTGGAAAAGACCCTGAGGCTGGTAAAGATTGAAGGCAGGAGGAGAAGGGGACAACAGAGGATGAGATAGTTGGATGGCATCACTGACTCAATGGACATGAGTTTGAGCAAGCCCTGGGAGATGGTGAAGGATGGGGAAGCCAGGTGTACTATAGTCTGTGGGGTCACAAGAGTTGGACATGACTAAGTGACTGAACAACAAAAATAGTGAAAAGTCTTTGTACTCCTACTAATCACATTTATCACCATTTACCTTTTATGAAAATATCCAGTTCTTCCATTGAGGTGTATTCTCTTGAAAGTTTAAATTTTAATTTTATATATCAAGATGTTAGCACCTTGAGTCTAGTAGCGTCTGCAGTGTATTATTTTAATTGGATCTGACATAATACATTTTTAAAGAGCTTTACTCTTGGAGCCTATAACTTAGAGAGCTTATAATATGAATCGCACAGTAGACATCACTAGAAATTTTTTTATAAAAATATTTAAATATTTTAAAGCATATTCAAAAATTTCAAAGTTTATGACCAACCTAGATACCATATTAAAAAGCAGAGACATTACTTTGCCAACAAAGGTTCATCTACTCAAGGCTATGGTTTTTTCACTGGTCATGTATGGATATGAGAGTTGGACTGTGAAGAAAGCTGGGCACTGAAGAATTGATGCTTTTGAACTGTGGTGTTGGAGAAGACTCTTGAGAGTTCCACGGACTGCAAGGAGATTCAACCAGTCCATTCTAAAGGAGATCAATCCTGGGTGTTCATTGGAAGGACTGATGCAGAAGCTGAAACTCCAATACTTTGGCCACCTCATGCAAAAAGTTGACTCATTGGAAAAGACTCTGATGCTGGGAGGGATTGTGGGCAGGAGGAGAAGGGGACAACAGAGGATCAGATGGCTGGAAGGTATCACCAACTCAATGGACATGAGTCTGAGTGAACTCCGGGAGTTGGTGATGGACAGGGAGGCCTGGCGTACTGTGATTCATGGGGTTGCAAAGAGTCGGACACGACTGAGCAACTGAACTGAAGGTACAAAAGGAAATATGTACATTGAAAACATGCTTCACTTTCACTTAACTCCACTTTCAAAGCTGCTTTAGCCGTATACAAAAACAAATACACATTCTTTTTAGCATAGTATACAAACTGTATAATTTTAATTACTTTGACACTTTTATAGATTGGCCCACATCTGCCAACAAACAAAAAAATTGTGTTCTCATTCTGTTTTATTGCTACATTGCCTTCTAAATTATATATATGTAGTATAATTTATTAAATAGGTATTTTGTTGATAGATGCGTAGATATTTTGCAATCTTATAAAAATACGTTACAATAAATAACTTTGTATGTGACACCATTTTACATAAATGAGAAAATGTATATAGGCCATACTGCTACTTCTAAAATAAGGCTTTTGAGTTATTTTTTTACTAATAGATAATGCCAGATTACTTTTCATACAAGATAAATTTATTTACATTCATGATCAAAATACCCTCTTTTTCATTCTTACTTATAGAATGTGCTATTGAAAATTTCAATCTTTGTTAATAGGATAGGTAAAATATTGCTATCACTGTAGTTTTAATTTATATTTATTTTATTATTTTTTGAGTTTAAACTTTCTTCATATGTTTAAGAACATTTGCATTTCTTTTCACTTTGTCATAATTATTTTTTATTTCTTTTTGCGTTCAATACAATATATCATTATTTTATTCATTTTTGTGTGTCCTTGGTCATCATTTGCCTCTTTGATTATTGTATAGACTTCAATGTTTAGCTTTCTTGTTCATCACTATCTCATCAGCTCCTAGCACAACACCTTCTTTAGCAGACATTTAGTAAATATTTGTTGACCAGGGGATTTAATAAAGTAATGTAAGTCCACCAGGGGGTCTGGAGGATGTTACTACAGAATTTTGTACTTGATTCTCTGCCCAGTTACTTCTGAGTCTCCTAAGACAATAGATATTCCTTACTAGATTTTGAAAGCTTACTGAACTTTTTGAAAGGAATTGAAAAGTACAACACTTAAACTAAAGAGATTTGCAATTCATACTTTAGAACATTACTTCTTTATAGATTCTCCAAAATATCTAAATTGTTTTCATGGTTTTCCAGTGAGAATTCCAGGTTAGCTTAATTTTCCAATGTTATCATGGAAAGGTAAGCAAAGATGAATTTAGGAAATAGGAAGAGACTGTTTAGAGACTGCAATGTTGCATATTTGGAGCTGCAAAGCTTTCCTGTTAAATGGTACACAAATTTTGCTTCTCTGAACTTTGTCATTGCATAAGAATGTAGAGTTTTCAGGAATGTAATTATTTTAAAATCATAAAATGTGTAATGATTTAAAACTCTTTCTTTCCACAGAAAGTACCATACCCTGTGCTGTGTGAATTCTTTCAGCAATTATAGATACATAGCGATTGCTGAAATGCAGGGTAGATTTGTAATGTATTTAAGTGGCTAGTGCCAAAACAATGGATAAACAGAAGTACATTTTAAAGCAGAATTCAGCAAATAGTATCTAGGTTTTATCTGCATTTGAATATTAATAGCTAGTGTAAAGAACTGTTAGTTTACGGTCTACCTAGTCTGCAAGTCATGTTAGATTACAAGAAGTCTAGAAACAAGTCTTTGTTTTCCTCTGAAATGCATGAGAATTACTAATCGTAATAAGACCCAAAACTAACTCTGTAAGACATGTTTGAGATGAGATTGTTTAAAAGGCCTTATCGATTATGTAGAAGTCTGACTTTACTTAGAGCAGGGCCACACTACCAAGGTGTTGTCATGTTGTGGTTTTGGGATTTGCAATGAGGAAAGTACAGATAGGGAGGTGGGAGATCTAGGCATTTGAGACGTGTCTCTGATTCCAGAGGAAGATAGAAGGGTCTTGCAATATGACTTGGCCAAAAAGTCCCACCCATAAGTGACACACTCCAAGAGACACGTTACTTTATAACCTATTTTATGTTTATTTTTCTTCATTGTAAATCTTTGATGCAATCCTTAAGACCTCTATTCGATTTGTTAAACCAACACAGTCTTAAGTAAACTGTTGTAGGGAGCCAAAGTGTGTGTTCATGGGTGTATGTCTTGAGATGAAATTGAATAGGCAGGATGAACTCAGCAAAGAGATAAAATGAAAGGATGGACAGAGGTGATAGCTGAAGGATCTCAGTCGTGCAGTGTGTATTGAGAAGTGACAAGTGACAGTCCAGGCGTTTAAGTGCAGTCCATGTGTGGGAACCTCAGAAACAGCGGGAATTGTGCCTGGGCTTCCTGTATTCATGAGGGTGAGGTTACATTGTATTTAAATGGAAACAGGTAAGCTCAGAAGACAGTAAAGGTTCAGCACACATCAATGACTTAGACAAATTGCTTATGCATACTTGTTACAAATCCTCAATAGAGTTCAAGAGTGATTCTTGTTGCATATTTCAGTGCTTACATTACACATTTTCAAAGATTCATGGCTACACATAAGTGTACATTAGTATCTTCTCCCTAACAAAATTATAAAGTCCTTGAAATTATCAGAGTCCATTCTTATATAACATGCTTATCTCTCATAATATCTAACATGGTATTGAGCCATTATGGGAATGTTCAGCATATATTTATTAAATGAAAATCTTATTGGACAATTCTGTTGAGGATTTTATAGCCTATTATCTTAAATGACTGTAATCATAAGATAGAATCTTAAATATGTTATATATCTCCTTTAATTTGGAATGTGAACTTTTTACTTAAGATACATATGCTTTTCTCCTTTCATTACCCTATTCACTTGACTTTGAAGGTCTTATGCTCCCTCAGTAGCACCTGATTTTTAAGGTTCTTCTAAAGAATAAGATAACTGAGCCAAATTCTTCTCTTGTGCTAAAATAAAATCAACAGTTAATTCACATCTCAAATCTCTAGTCATATTTTGGGCATAATTCATGAATGTTTAAGTCCATATGTCATGTAGTTGTCCAGCTATTTATACAAACATGAAGTACAAACGTGTTTTGAAGCTTTGAGCAGACCTGTGACCAGCTGATACTTCTAAAAATACACCTTTTTTCCTCCAAACAATCTTCTTTCCAAAGTCATGTAAGTTTAACTTATGTAAGTATTCTCATTATGTAAGCTGAACTTCTTTCTTGTGACTGTGAAAGCCCACAGGTTGAATGGACGCACACGTGCACACACACAGTCCCTAAATCATGTTGGACCATTTGTGACCCTGTGGACTGTAGCCCACCAGGCTCCTCTGTCCATGGAATTTTCCAGGCAAGAATACTGGAGTGGGTTGCCATTTCCTCCTCCAAGGGATCTTCCTGAATCAGGGATAGAACCTGCATCTCCTTCCTCTTGTACTTGGGCAGGTGGATTCTTTACCACTGAGCTACCTGGAAAGCCCTCTCATCCCTTTCTTGGATGGAAAGGATTGAGGAGGGAGGAGAGGGAAAGGAAGCAATTGCTTCCTCAGTCCCATGTGTACACAGTCTCCTCACTGATGGGAGTGCCAAGTTTAATCAGCCATCCTGCCCATTCCAGCCCTTGAGTTAAGAAAACATACCACCTCAAGGATGGACATGTTACTTGCTTTCCAGTCGTTTTCAGGAATAAGGCAACTAGTCTTTCCAATCAGACTGGGCATTTCAAGGGGCTCATCATGATTTTGAACCATTCCCAGGACTGGTAGCTTGAGAAAAGTTCTTGTCAGTTAATTTGGAATTGGAGGTGCGGTGGTGGATTCCTTGTTTCCCCTGCGGCTGCTACTGCTTATGCGCCGCACATTCCCCGCGACTGTGCAGCTGACGCACAGCAGACTTTCAGTTTTTGTTCAGGTCTGGTTTTGATCTGCAGTGTTCAGGGATGAGCAATTCCTTTCAAGTTATTTGCAAACCTTGTCAAAGCTTGATTGCAGCATGACATTGATGACAGACTGATTATTACTTGTCTCAAAAAGCAGTGTAAGAACATATTGGCTTTCATGCAAAAACATCCAGCTTGTCTTTAGCGTACAGTGCAAATGGCAGCGGTTTTTACACCGGAATCCAGGAAACATAGGCAATAAGAAGCGTCTCTTTCAACTGGTCCTGAAAAGATTTCAATAAAATTTTAGGGACAATTTTTTGTTTAGTGAAATTCTTATAGCAAGACAAACAGTCTAGTTTTGACATTTCCATTGGTTATCTGGAAATACCTTTACTCCAGTAAGCTACACAGGAAAAAAAAAATGTATAAAATGATATTGAAATATAAACAGCTTAATTTTTCTTCAGTAAAGCAAATCTACAAGTGAACTCAGTTGCACAGTTCTCCTTACTTCTCAGTAACTTGATACAGATCCACCCAGATGTATAAATTAGCTCCCTGAGGTGAGAATTAGACCTTGCAATAGATGCTTTGCCTTTTAAGCCACAGGAACGCAATTGCCTTAAGAAGCATATGTATTATTAAATCCTTTCCAGGAATTAAAACCTCAAAGATTTCAACTTTATTTGAGATTTATGAAACTTATCTATATGTGTACTTGATGCTTAGGTGAAAGTTGCAGAAGGGAAACAAGTGGTACCAACAATCAGGATCATATACTGCCTTCTCACATATGTATTTCTCACTTCTCTACACAGAAAGGTTAGGGGCTAATCTCATTCAGCCACAGCTACATTCACAGAAGGAATAAACACCTAATTTCTTTTTAGAAATACTAACTCTGTAAGGAGATGACTTGTTTCAAGTTACTTGGAACTTCTAATTAAAATCTATGTGTACATGCCAAAATTTAAATTAAATATGTAAAGACATTTAATGAAAGATAAACTTTTCTCCCACTGTATTATAAATACTCAATATTTTATTCTAAGGGATAGTCACTGATATGTGTGTATATGTTTACTGTCTCCCACTTTTCATGTAAATTGATGCAAAATTTAACATGGTATTATTACTGACCAAGGTTCTTGATCTCCTTAATCAATAGAAATTGATTAATGGCCAGACAAGAAATTCAGGCAAGGCTTTATAGGGGTCCCTGCTGCCAGAGGGGTGAGCAAGAACAAACTACAGGTTCCTTTGTTCACTTACTCACTGACTAGGATGAGCTTGCTCCTTAAATGGGGTCAGAGTAGGGGTGTGTCTAGGGGCTGGGCAGAGGGGTAGCTTAGATGGTTTGCCCACCTGTTAGATGATGTATGCAGGAGGCATGCACAGTACCCTACTTTTGCTCTAGGCTCTTCAAAACTGGTAGTTGGTTGTTGTTGTTGTTGTTGTTTTGGTCTTTTTATAGCGTTTGTTCAGAATTTTTCCCAGATGTGCATGCATGCAGTTATTTTTAGTTCCATAACAGTTTCTTTCTGTTTTGTTGCTCTAGGAGAGGTGTGTCCAGGTGCGAGCATTGCAGCACTGTAGCAAAGACCTGTAGCACAGGTCCCAGCCTGCCTCCATATTATCTATGTTTTATTCTCTTAGCAGTATTAGAAGCTATGAAGATAGGACTTTAGACGGTCTGGAATTTCTATCTTATTTGGGATGGTCAGACCCCAGAGATGAATATAACTGACATTTGATTCATGTTAAGTCTGATGTATTTGCAGGTGAATTTCCATATTAGAAAAATTCCCTTGTGGCTCAGTTGGTAAAGAATCCGCCTGCAATGAGTGAGACCTGTGTTCAGTCTCTGGAGAAAGGAAAAGCTACCCACTCCAGTATTCTGGCCTAAAGAATCCCATGGACTGTATAGAGGGTCGTGAAGAGTCAGACGCGAATAAGCATCTTTCACTTTCCATATTAGGTTACAGATTGCTAAAAGAGATAGAGATAATTATTCCAAGAATAAAAAAACACTAAAACTCTGACACATTTGAGTTTTAATTTGTGGCAGTCAATTCTGGGCCGCAGGGAATACCCCATCATGCACAGAAGGGAAATTCGGTGAGCAGGGGAGCTTGTATTTCCACCACGAGGGATGCAGCTGAACCTCTATGTGCAAATGGCTTAATATAATTAAAATCTCATTTCTGTTACTTAAATAGAAAGACTCAATATACTCTGCCCACTAGAATCTATCACTCACCCTCAGATTATAAGAATAACTCAGATGCTATAGTTCTAAACCAATTCTTTCCCTAACCAAACTTATAAAATAGAAGCTCCCACTTCAGGATGGTGTACTCAGTGTACATATCTAACTCTCTTATATTTCTAAATCCCATTAAAATACAAAATAAATTTTCAAAAATCCTAAATGTATTTTACAGCCTGAAAATCAGAAACTAAAACCCAGAATCAGATTCTTTCCAAAATCAGAATTGCCTGCTTTTATGTTTATGGTTGTGATCATTAATTTTACGTGTCAAATTGGTGGGGCCAGGGCCTGCCTGGATGTTAGGTCAAACATTTTTCTAGGTATTTCTATTGTTTTGAATGAGTTTAACACTTGATTGGTGGACTTTGAATACACTACATTGTCCTCTATAAAGTGGGTGGGCCTTATCCATTAGCTGGAAACCTAAATAGAACAAAAAGACCAGCCTCTCCCCAAACAAGAGAGAATTCAAGAGTAAGAGGCTTTGGACTTGAATTGAAATGTTACCTTTTCTTGATTTCTGCCTGCTTTCTGGCTCACCCAGTAGATTTTAAACTTGCAGAAGAAAACTCCCATATATACATATTGTTGTTCGGTCATTCAATCGTCTCTGACTTTGCGACTCCATGGACTTCAGCACACCAGACTTCTCTGTTCTTTACTATCTCCGAGAGTTTGCTCAAACTCACGTTCATTGAGTTGGTGATGCCATCCAACCAGCTCATTCTCTGCCACCCACTTCGCCCCCTGCTCTCAATCTTTCCCAGCATCAGGGACTTTTCCAATGAGTTGACACTTTGCATTAGGTGGCCAAAATATTGGTGCATCAGCTTCAGTATCAGTCCTTCTAATGAATATTCAGAGTTGATTTCCTTTAGGATTGACTGGTTTGATCTCCTTACAGTCCAAGGGACTCTCAAGAGTCTCCTCCACCCCACAGTTCAAAAGCCTTACCCTTTATGGTCCAGATCTCACATCTGTACATGACTATTGGAAAAACTATGTTGACTATATGGATCTTTGTCAACAAAGTGGTTTTATTTTTTCTGGTGAACCTTGGATAATACAATGAATAGATCAGAGCAGAGTTAGCAGCCATCTTAAACATGCACAATGTAAGTTACATTTGAAGTAAGAACTGTTTTCTCCATTAAACTTTAGGAAAGGTTTAAATATTGCATTGCCAGATACAGAATAAAAATGAGCAATAATACCAAAGTTCAGGTTTCATAACCAAAATGACAGATTAAAAAATATGCTTACAGTTCAGCTGATACATTGAACTGTATATGTGTGTCTGTATGTGTGTGTGCATGTGTGTGTGTTTTCTCTTTATCTACCTATCTACTCTTTATCATCTATATAAAGTGATAAATTTCAGGACTTACTTGCAAGGTAATATATTGAATATATTACATGGAACGCTCCATTTAATTCTCACAACAACCTTATAAAGTAAGAATCATTATTATGCTTGTTTAACATATGAAGGTAAATTTTAATTTAGTGATGAAATTAAAAGATGCTTACTCCTTGGAAGAAAAGTTATGACCAACCTAGATAGCATATTCAAAAGCAAAGACATTACTTTGCTGACTAAGGTCCGTCTAGTCAAGGCTATGGTTTTTCCAGTAGTCATGTGTGGATGTGAGAGTTGGACTGTGAAGAAGGCTGAGCACCGAAGAATTGATGCTTTTGAACTGTGGTGTTGGAGAAGACACTTGAGAGTCCCTTGGACTGTAAGGAGATCCAACCAGTCCATTCTGAAGGAGATCAGCCCTGGGATTTCTTTGGAAGGAATGATGCTAAAGCTGAAACTCCAGTACTTTGGCCACCTCATGCGAAGAGTTGACTCATTGGAAAAGACTTTGATGCTGGGAGAGATTGTGGGCAGGAGGAGAAGGGGATGACGGAGGATGAGATGGCTGGATGGCATCACTGACTTGATGGACGTGAGTCTGGGTGAACTCTGGGAGCTGGTGATGGACAGGGAGGCCTGGCGTGCTGTGATTCATGGGGTCGCAAAGAGTCAGACATGACTGAGCGACTGAACTGAACAATTTAATATAGTGAATAGTTTTTCTAAGGTCACATAGCTAGTATGGGCTGAGATTTCTAACACCAATGCCTAGAATTATTTGGTTCAGTTACACAGTCAGTAAATAAAGGAGCTAAAATTAGAGCCCAGGCTGTCAGAGACTGTGCTGTTAAATCACCATGCTCCATGAAAAATTCTTCAAAAATTACATAGAGCCTTATATCTTTAGTAGTAAATCCTGATTAAGACATTATGATAAAAGAAAATTACAAGCCCAAATCTCCGATGCACATTTTTGCAAAAGGTCTTAAGCATAATATTAACCAACTATATCTATTATGTTTTGCCTGAAAGGTTCATTCAGGTATTTTTTCTGTAACATGACTCTAGAGTGCTTGTGTGTTTGCTAAGCCACTTCACACAAGCGGCTCTTTGCAACCTTATGGACTGTAACCCTCCAGGCTCCTCTGTGCATGGGATTCTCCAGGCAAGAATACTGGAGTTGGTTGCCATGCCCTCCTCGAGGAGATCTTCCCAATTCAGGGATCAAACCTGGGTCTGTTATGTCTCTCAAATGGGCAGGTGTTTTTGTTTTTTTTTTTTTTTTACTACAAGTGCCACTTGGGAAGCTCCTAGTGTGCTTAATCATCTTTAAAACTTCATTTGAAACAATTTTGTTAGATTGTATTATGACAGCTATCATATCAGGGTGCATTTAAGGAAACTTGTCAAGATGGGTGATTTTTTTGTGTAGCCATTTTAATATTGAACATGGAAGAAAAAAGCAACATTTTTTAGCATATTATTCATAAAATAGTGAGAATTGTTTTCTACCTTGATACAAAATACAATAATTTCTTAAATTAGACAAAATTATTAGTTATACAAGAAAATATTAATAAATTGGACTCCCTTTAAGTTAGTTGATTCTGCTCATTAAAATATAGCATTAATAGTGTTAAAAGTAAAACTAACAAATGGGAAAAATGATAAATAAATACACACACACACAAAGCTAAAGGACTTATATACACAATCAATAAAGAATGCCAACAAATCATAGAGGAAAAAATGCTTAATGAGAAAAATACTTGAATAGTTACTTAAGAGAGGATAAGAGAGGCTATTCAAATGACCAATAAACACATGAAAAAGTAATCAGCATTATTAGTTCAGCTAAGTTAAAATTTTAGCCTCAATGAAATAATGTTATCCCAAGCTGAATGACTAAATTTTAAAAAAATTGGAAATATTGTGTTAGATATTAATCAAATAAGATTCTCAATGTTAATTAGAAATATTATTTGAATTAATTAATAATTAAATAATAGCTAATTCCAATGAGTAATCACTTCATCAGAAAATTACTTGGTAGTATTTACCAAAGCTCAACATCACATAATTCTGCGAAGTTGTATTTGTGTGCTCAGACACTCAATCATGTCCAAATCTTCGTGACCCCATGGACTGTAGTCCACCAGGCTTCTCTTTCCATGGGATTTTCCAGGCAAAAATACTGGAGTGTGTTACTGTTTCTTACTCCAGGGGATCTTCCCAGCCCAGAGATCAAACCCATGTCTCCTGCATTAGCAGGTGGATTCTTTACCCCAGATTCAGTGTATATCTATCAAAATACTATCTGGCGTTTTTGCAGAAATGTATAAGTTTATCCCAAAATTCACATGTAAATACTAGAGCCCTAGAATAGCCAAAATAACCTTGAAAAAGATAAACAAGTCAGAGGACTCACATTTTGAAAGTTCAGAATTTACTATGGAGCTACAGAAGACAAAACAGTGTGGTACTGGCACGGGATAGATATATATAGATGAAGGGAATAGAATTAAAGTTTGGAAATAAACCCTTACATTTATGGTATATTAGTTTTCAGCAAGGATGCCAAGATATTAAAACAGGAAAAGAATAACCTTTGCCACAAACAGTGCTGGGACAACTGAATGCAAAGAACATGCAAAAGAACAAAAATAGATTCCTTCTCTCACACTATACCCCCAAATTAATTCAAAATGCATCAAAGGCTTAAGTCTTTGCTAAAGCCATAAAACTCTAAGAAGAAAAAATAGAAGTACATCTTCACAACCTGAGGTTAGGTAAAACTTTCTCAATAAAATATCAAAAGAACAGTGACCAAAAAGATAAACTGGACTTCATCAAAATTTAAAACTTTCATGCTTCGAAGGACATCGTAAAGAAAGTAAAAAGACAAGCCACAGAATAGGAAAGAAAATACTTGTAAGTAATAAAGTTAAGAGACCTATATCCAGAATATTTAAAGAACACTTAAAATTCAATAATAAAAAGACAAATGACCCAATTAATAGAACTTTTTCCAAAGAAGATATACAAATGGCCACCAAGTACATGAAAAGATACTCAATATCCTTAGCCATCATGGAAATGCAAATCAAAACCCCAATTAGATGCCACTGTACATCACTAGGATAAAGATAATTAAAAAGTCAAATGTTGGTGAAGGTGTAGAGAAACTGGAACCTTCAGAGACTGCTGATGGGAATGTAAAATGGTTCAGCCACCTTGGAAAATACCTGGCAATTCCTCAAAATATTAAAAATGGAGTTATCATATATTTCAGCAATTCCAGTCCTCAGTATACACTTAAGAGAAATAAAAGAGTTATAAATACAATAGAAATAAATGCTCATAGCACCACAAAGCTGGTGCAGTAATATTTTCTAAATTTATTCATATTGCTCCCAAACAGAAAACAACCCAATTACCTATAAGAAGGAAAATAAATAAATACATTAGGGTTCACTTATGTAATGGAATATTTAGCATTCATGAATGACACAGTAATAATTATAATATAGAAGGAAAAACTTACTTGATATAAGTGGGAAGATCAGTTGGAATTCTGGAATTTTAATTTTTCATTTACATAGTAGGGAGCAAGTAGATATTTTCTAATATTGATGGATCAATTAAAAAAGATGAGATGTATGAATATTATTTAGAGTAATTACTAATAAAGATTGAAAACAACTGATTAAGTAAGAATTTTATTCCTTATTTTGAAACAATATATATGTATTGTTTCATAGTGAACATTTTAAACGTGTGAAACATAATTCATATTTGAGCTTACTGAATATGAAGTAAAAGCTGCAGGACTCCTATTTTGCTAATGTTGATGTAGATACAACAGGACAGCCATTAAAAATATAGCCGAAGCCAAAACCTGTCCAAATCAAGACTTCAAATAGGCTGCAGCTGAAACTCTTCTCACCTACCAGCCTCAATAAAGACCACTGCCTGGAACCTCGCACAAACAAGCATATGCATTAGTTAGTGCGTGAGATTCAGTGGGGCAGACTTGGCAGAAAGACAAAAAAGAGTCTCCAAACTTCTTTGGAAAGTGTTTTGCCACTTATCCTAAAGCTATAATTCTGCCAACTGGAGTCAGTGGGCTATTATAAATTTATATATGCATTTAATCTGCCTGGAGAATTTTTTTACTTATATGGTACGTCAACATTTCAAAACAATCTTTTAAGATACAGAATCTTCCAAGAGGAAGGCTCTTTATATGTGAGAGGCAGCTTTCTCTCTGAGGGACAGCAATGACTGGTTTGTTTGAGTACAAAACTGACAGTTGGGGAAAGTCTGAAATATGATTCTGGCTTTTCTACTCCCTTAGGTTGGCCATAGAGAATAAACATGAACCTGTTAAGCAAGCAGAATTTTGGAGGAAATACATATCCATATTAATGAAGAACTAG
Organism: Nanger dama; assembly: GCA_917880005.1. NCBI lineage: Eukaryota > Metazoa > Chordata > Mammalia > Artiodactyla > Bovidae > Nanger > Nanger dama. The sequence continues at coordinate 20,383,635 of CAKJTW010000020.1, forward strand.
AAACTCTACTGTATTAAGGGTTAGAGAAACCTCTTGGCTGCCACCTGAGTGACCTTGCTTGATTGAGTTTGGATGGAAATCATTGGCAAATTTTGCACACAAACTTCAGGAGGCTTTACCAAATTAAATGAGATTAAAGGATTCCATAGAAAAAGCACAGAATTCTTTGAAATTGTTTTTGGCTTTATAATTTGGAAAGAAAGAAGTTTAAAATATTACCAATAAGTGATTTGTCAAAATTATTTAAAATTAAAGAAAAATTTAATGAAATAATGCTATAATTCTAGAGCCTGAAAGAAATTTTTCATTGCATTCTGGAAAAGGAATCTTATTATTTGATGAGTCTCCTATATGGAAACTGTCCTCTGTCAGTATATAGCCTTTAGCCTTAGGCCTCTCAGAGAGACTGTACTCAGTAACTACTGGCTGAGGTATAGTCTGCAAAGAGGATGACTAGTGATTCATGGGGAATGTTTGCAGTCTTATTAGTTGGACTTGCTGGAAAGGAACAAAATTCACCATAGAATTGGAGAAAATACACCTCAGACACTCTGGTGGAAGTTAAAGTCCATCAGTTGTGTCCGACTCTCTGCAATCCCATGACTATACAATCCATGGAATTCTCCAGGCCAGAATATTGGAGTGAGTAGCCTTTCTTTTCTCCAGGGAATCTTCCCAACCCAAGGAGTGAAACAGATCTCCTGCACTGCAGATGAATTCTTTACCAGTTGACTCACCAGGGAAGCCACGGTGGAAAATGGAGAAAAATAAAACAAAAAACACCTGATCTCAACAGCAAGCAACTATGGGATCACAGGATTAAATAAAGGATATAATAAGCGGATAGATAGCAAACACTCCCTTCCAATAATACAAGAGAACACTCTACACATGGACATCACCAGATGGTCAATACTGAAATCAGACTGATTATATTCTTCGCAGCCAAAGATGGAGAAGTTCTATACAGCCAGCAAAAACCAGACTGGGAGCCGACTGTGGCTCAGATCATGAACTCCTTATTGCCAAATTCAGACTTAAATTGAAGAAAGTGGGGAAAACCACTAGACCATTCAGGTATTACCTAAATCAAATTCCTTACATTTATACAGGGGCAGTGAGAAATAGATTCAAAGGATTAGATCTGATAGAGTGCCTGATGAACTATGGACAGAGGTTCGTGGAGACAGATATCAAGACCATCCTCAAGAAAAGGAAATGCAAAAAAGCAAAATGGCTGTCTGAAAAGGCCTTACAAATACTGTGAAGAGAAGAGAAGCAAAAAGTGAAGGAGGAAAGGAAAGATATATCTGTTTGAATGTAGAGTTCCAAAGGATAGCAAGGAGAGATAAGAAAGCCTTCCTCAGTGATCAATGCAACAAAATAGAGGAAAAGAATAGAATGGGAATGACTATAAATCTCTTTAACAAAATTAGACATACCAAGGGAACATTTCATGCAAAGATGGGCTCGATAAAGGACAGAAATGGTCTGGACCTAACAGAAGCAGAAGATATTAAGAGGTGTCAAAAATACACAGAAGAACTGTACAGAAAAGATCTTCACAACCCAGATAGTCACGATGGTGTGATCACTCACCTAGAGCCAGACATCCTGGAATGTGAAGTCAAGTGGGCCTTAGGAAGCATCACTACAAACAAAGCTAGTGGAGGTGATGGAATTTCAGTTGAGCTATTTCAGATGCTAAAAGATGATGCTGTGAAAGTGCTGCACTCAATATGCCAGCAAATTTGGAAAACTCAGCAGTGGCCACAGGACTGGAAAAGGTCAGTTTTCATTCCAATCTCAAAGAAAGGCAATGCCAAAGAATGCTCAGACTACCACACAATTGCACTCATCTCACAGGCTAGTAAAGTAATGCTCAAAATTCTCCAAGCCAAACTTCAACAGTATGCAAACTATGAACTTCCAGATGTTCAAGCTGTATTTAGAAAAGACAGAGGAACCAGAGATCAAACTGCCAACATCCACTGGATCATCAAAAAAGCAAGTGAGTTCCAGAAAACGTCTATTTCTGCTTTATGGACTATGCCAAAACCGTTGACTGTGTGGATCACAACAAACTGTGGAAAATTCTTCAAGAGATGGGAATATCGGACCGCTTGACCTGCCTCTTGAGAAATCTGTTTGCAGGTCAGAAAGCAACAATTAGAACTGGACATAGAACAACAGACTGGTTCCAAATTAGTAAAGGAGTACACCAAGGTTGTTTATTGTCACCCTGCTTATTTAACTTATATGCAGAGTACATCATCAAAAACACTGGGCTGAATGAAGCACAAGCTGGAATCAAGATTTTCAGTAGAAATATCAATAACCTCAGTTATGCAGATGACACCACCATTATGGCAGAAAGTGAAGAAGAATTAAAGAGCCTTTTGATGAAAGTGAAAGAGGAGAGTGAAAAAGTTGGCTTAAAACTCAACACTCAGAAAACTAAGGTCGTGACATTCATGGCAAATAGATGGGGAAACAGTGGAACTAGTGATAGACTTTCTTTTCTGGGCTCCAAAATCACTGCAGATGGTGATTACAGCCATGAAATTAAAAGAAGCTTACTCCTTGGAAGAAAAGTTATGACAACATTGACAGCATATTAAAAAGCAGAGACATTACTTTGCTGACAAAGTTCTGTCTAGTCAAGGCTATAGTTTTTCCAGTGGTCATGTATGGATGCAAGAGTTGGACTGTCAAGAAAGTTGAGCACCAAAGAACTGATGCTTGTGAACTGTGGTATCGGAGAAGACTCTTGAGAGTCCCTTGGACTGCAAGGAGATCCAACCAGTTCATCCTAAAGGAAATCAGTCCTGAATATTTATTAGAAGGACTGATTTTGAAGCTGAAACTACAATACTTTGTCCCCCTGATTTGAAGAACTGACTCATTTGAAACGACCCTGATCCTGGAAGGCCCGGCCCACTGCAGTCCATGGAGTCACAAAGAGTTGGACACGACTGAGTGACTGAACTGAACTGAACTGAAGTAGATAGCACTTACAGTAGAACAATTCCAGCGTTAAGGACACCTCTTTCAAATGGGCCACCTAAACTCTGGCTTGAGAATTGGTTGGAATTATGAAATTGATTAATCAGTTAATTAGATTATTTTCAGAGCTTCAAACTTCTCCAAAATGGAAGCCTAAAGTCTTAAGAAATGATTAGCAGATTCAGTCCTGAGCTAAATTTTTGAAGTGGGCTGAGATATCAGAACAGGAAATGAAAAACTGATATAATGTTTGATTGTGTTAGTTCTAAGTTCATAACTTAAGCAAGTATTTATTATTGTTTTTTACTCACTAAGTCATATCCAACTCTTTGCAACCCCATGGACTGTAGCCTCCCAGGATTCTGTGTCCATGATGGGATTTTTCAGGCAAGAATACTGGAGTGGTTGCCATTTCCTTCTCCAGGGATTTTCCTGAACCAGGAATCAAATCCACATCTCCTGCATTGGCAGGCAGATTCTTTACCACTGAGCCACAGAGCACTGTGACAAATTTTAATTATATGTGCATATACACTTACACACATGCATATACCAGTATACAGACACATAGTTTATTTTGCTGAAGAAAAATAACCAACATACCATCCATAAGCACAAACAATTGCAAAAATGCTGGGCATGAGAAGGCTTTCAAGGGAAATTACAACTTGAGATGGAGGATAAAATGTTTTATAAGGATTAGCAAAAGAGAATCAGGTGAAGTTCTACTAATTTCAAAGAAAGTCAAAGATGGCTCTCAGAAAAGGCAAGAATTTTGCTTAGGGAGGAAGAATTAGGGATTAACCTTGTGTGCAAAAAGGAGTGGGCAAGAACAGCTACAGGGATGAGGACATGTAAGCATCAATATGGAGAAGTCACTGAATATTTCAGGGGTTCTCAGTTTCAAAATAATAATAGTACAGGAATCCTGAGTAATCTCTATATTACACTAGAATTAGCAAGCTCATGGTGCCTGCTTCTATTATTGCATTTCCAATGTTTTTGCTTTGAAATCTTCCTTGATTATAGTCCTTACTATACAAGAGTACACTTGTATTTATGGAAATATATTTAAATTGCTTAAATATATCTATTTTACATCAACAATCATGTTTCAAAAACATCTTCATAACCTCAGTTTAAACAGAAGAATCAAATAGTAATTCAAAAAATTATACATACCATGATGTTTTTATAAATGTTCTAGTATTTGTTAACAAGGGCTTCCCTGGTGGGTCAGTGGTAAAGAATCAGCTTGCTGTGCAGGAGATACGAGTTCATTCCCTGGGTTGGGAAAATCCCCTGAAGAAGGAAATCGTAGTTCACTCCAGTATTCTTGTCTGGGAAAGAATGAACAGACGAACCCGGCAGGCTAAAGTCCATGAGGTCACAAAGGAATCAAACAGGACTTAATGACTAAACAACAACATCTGTTAGTAAAGTCCTCAAACAGATGATTGTACCTCCCATTCTGAGGTCAAAAGTAGAAATAAAGCAATGTCTTATATGTTTTTAGTCTTTTTAAAAAAGATATCTGAATGATCCCTACTCCCTTTACTTATATTTAAAATGTATATCTGGTGGGTATGGGATTAAGTTAAAGAATTTTGGGATTTGCAAATCTGGTGTTCATATTAAGAAAATGAACATCAAAATGGAAAGAATAATATACAACATATGTTGAAACAATTGCAGTGAGAAAAGGGGAAACATAAATAATGCAGAATCTTCTTGACAATATCAGCACTGATGTAAAAAGAGACTTCACCAGAAATTAGGTTCTAGAAATGAATGAGACATTACCAGTCGAATAATAATAAAGAAGTGAGGAGTAAGTTAAAATGTGTATTAGGTTAAATATCTGACAGCATAAATATGGTCTTGAAATATACCTGACTAATAGAGGGATTAAAAAGAAGGAAAATAGGAAAAAAATGCTTAATAGACTTGCCGTGGAGTTTAAATGAAATAGAATAGTATTTATAAGCAGAATATCTGGAATATTAATATTAGAAACAAGAAGAAAAAAAGATTTGAGTAAAACTCTGGTCTTCTGTCAGTCCACCCTGCCTTCCATTTCTGTTCTCTTTCTTGTCAGATCTCAAGGCCCCTGGTATAGTTACGCTCTTCTCATAGTCTTAAGTGTTGTGGCTGTGCCCTTAGGCACAGCCTCTTGGACTGCCAGCAATCTTTGAAGAGTCCTCTCTAACTATTTCATGTCCTAATACTTCAGCAAGCATGTGTTTTCTAACACATGAGACTGAAATGTCTGTGAGATGAGCAATGTAGAAGTGAGGATGGATTGTGTGCATCAAGATCACTGAGCTAATGGATGAGTCATACATTCAGCTTTAGCAAGCATATTACAAAAATGATGTTAGTTCCTTCTTGATAAAAGTAAAATATATAGAGTTGTGATCAGGGATAGGAGAGCAAAGAAGGCCTGGTGATATTAGGGAGCCTTAGCAATATCAGGGAGCCTTAGTTACTCCAAGGGCCAGTGAATACGAAAAGGACACAGAATTATGCTGGACCACTGGAGAAAGACCATGGGGGAAGAGTCTCTGATGAAAACATTAACTGTGGAGGGAAACCACCACCGCCACACTTCTAGCACCAAAGCAGGAAGAAAACAAAAGTATTACATGCAGATTTTTCTCTCTTCCTACCCTCCTCTCCTCTGATGCTCATCTTGGCCTAATCTAACTGAAGTAGGGCTTTCCTGGTGGCTCAGATGGTATAGCATCTTCCTGCAATGCAGGAGACCTGGGTTTGATCATCTTCCTGCAATGCAGGGAGACCTGGGTTTGATCCCTGGCTCGGGAAGATCTCCTTGAGAAGGCAATGACAACTATGAGGACACAAAGAGTCAGATATGACTGAGTAATTAACACACACACACAATGGAAGGTAAGCCTGCAGGAGAGCCAAGGACACAGGGGAGGCTGCTGTGTCCTTGCAGCTAAGGAGAGCTAAGGAGAGCTGCAAGGACATGACAGCTTATAGCAATCACCTTTAGGTCAACTGTATTAAGGGTCTCCAGTCAAACAGGACCAAGGAGCTATATACATATATAAAGAGAGTTATTACAGAAATTGACCGACATGGCTATGGAGGCCCAGAAATCTCACAATCTGCCATCTACAAGATGGAGACCTAGGAAGCTTGTGATGTAATTCCTTTGGAGTCTAAACAGGCCTGAAATTAGAAGGGACAGGAAGGCCTGATGGTACATGTTGCAGTCTAAGTCTTAAAGTCCCCCAAACTAGGAATGCCCATGTCCTAGAGGGAATAGATGATGATTAGGAGGAATAGATTTCCTCTATTTCCTAGAGGAAATAGATGATGTCTCAGCTTAAGCAGAAGAGCGAAATGAACCTTTCTCCACTTTTGCAATTTATTTGATCTCTCAGTGGAGTGGATAGCATCCACACACATTGGGAAAGGCCACCTATCTGCTTCATTCAGTCTACTGATGGAGATGCTAATCTCTTAAATATCCTCACAGACACACCTAGAAATAATGTCACCATCAATCTAGGCATCCTTTTCCCCCATCACGCTGACACATAAAATTAACCATCCCAAGCTCAAAGAGGTCAGAAGGGAGAGGAGAATGGGACAAGGAAGAAGAGACAGGACACATGCTCAGACACAGTTTTCCTAACATCACTGGGGAGCTTTGTGAACTTTACTCTTTAGCAAGCTTGTAGCTGCTGAATTTCCTATGCTTAACACATCAGAAATGCACTTTTGATTTGGTTCAAAAGATGCTTCCATACACAAGTGGTATCATCTCTACTTTATTACAAGGAGTTTGTACCTTTCTCTTGCTCTTGAGAAATTCAATTTGTTGTTCCACTGAGAGAAAAGACATCAGGTGCACGTGTGGATAAGGTGGTCATAAACAAGTCTACTTTCAGCACACACAATCTAACCGTGTTAGAAGCCATCAGTTAGGGTATTTTCAGGGGAGTGAAGTTTGTTACGGGAGAACGAAGAAGCGAAAGTCATACTCCATAATAAAAATGGAAATCAGTTGAAATTCTCAGTTCCACTTCCTGAGCCAGTGAACATAAAGTTCATGTTCTGCACATCTGTTTGCTGGGATGGATCTATAGTTATGTTAGAGTAAACTAAAATAAACCCCAAGTAGGTTTCTAGGGTCATCCTCAAAGCTGAAAACATATATCTTGGTCTCTCTGTGGGCAGATTGAGGACCATACCACTTGGGGTTTTTGCGAAGGCAGTGATTTCCTCATTTTTACAGGAACTATAAAATTACAGTCTTTCCCATTATATTTTCCTTTTAAGCTTGGCAAGCAAGCTGTACTGATCTGGTGCCAATATTACATCCATGAGATACTCAAGGCCAAATGTCTGTATTTTAGAGAATTTAATTATAAGGAAAAGAAGAGTTTATATAAAGCCTACTGCTGATAGAAATGTTTTCATTCAATATATTGTCATCCAATTGTGAACCAAAGCAGCCTTTTTTGTTTTTTTTTTTTTTTTCCTTTTTTTCTTCCCTGAACCATTTTGCTGCTGTGTTTACAGCTTGGTACTGCAGTGCTGGGCTAGCAAGGGAGACTACAAAAGACGTGACCAGACACAAAGGTGATAAAGGCTTGTCTCATTTCAGTGTTCAACCAAGGTGGAATGCAAATAGCAAGCAGTGCATGACAAAAAGTAAATTAGATCTTTAAAATCCTGCTTTTAATAATCTGAGATGATATTGCAGCTCAGGTAAGGCTTTTCTACAGAGTATAGGATTGCTAACTCAGTTAAATAGCCTTAAAAGCCAGATACACAGTAATATAATTGTGTCCTTTCAATATAAATGACATTTCTTCCTTTTTCCATGCTGTCTTTTAAACACAGGGACACATCTACACCTATAATTTTTTGATAGCTTCTCATTCTTAAATTGTTTAATTATATACTTTCCTAGCAAATGTTTTTAATATCCGCTATGATAGCACACTGACCCGGTACTAGAAGTTCAAAGGTCAGCATGATACAAAGCATCCTTTCTGAGAGATCATAGGTTGCTTAGCCAAGACAAACAAACTGGTACAACTCAACAACATACACTAATACAGGTTTGATACTGCGCTTATTGCAGCACCAGAAAGGGAGCAATTAGTTCTGAAAGGGAGTGACTAGTTTTACCTTCCTGAATTAAAGAGTGTGTCCAAAAAATGTACACCAGAACTAAACTGTGAAGGAATTTTTCAGCCATAATAGAAGTACATGGGCTTCCCAGGTGGCTCAGAGGTAAAGAATCAGCCTGTTAATGCAGGGGACGTGGGCTTTATCCCTGGGTCAGGAAGATCCCCGGAGAAGGAAATGACAACCCACTCCAGTATTCTTGCCTGTGAAATCCCATAGATGGAGGAGTCTGGTGGGCTACAGTCCATGGTGTCGCAGAAGAGTCAGAAGCAACTTAGCAATTACACAACAATAGAGGTACATACTTTCCTGGCAGAGGGAGCAAGATATTAAAAAACACAAAGTCCTGTGATGATACAGTCCATTCAAATTTGCATAAATTTTTTAAATTTCAAAATGGCATAATATCTTCAAGAGCAGTGGAAGGGCTCTTTACTCTCACTGGAGTTGAGATCAACAAATCTTTCCGACTAGCAGTGAAATATACATGGAGGTTGACTCATGTTTGAATTTTTGATCCAGCCTTGGGTCGCCAGAATGTTGATAGCTTCAGCATTCTAATGTCAGAAACTGCATAATACTCCATAAGAGGACTCCTTTTGTGTTGATTAAATGATACAACTTGTAGAAGTGTAGGGTACTTGAGAGACCCTTGCAAATTGACTTATTTGTGAATGGAGTTGATTTGCACAGGTTTTGAAATCAGATAATGTTCTGAATCTCTCACACTAATTAGCTGAATGAGCCTGGACAAGTCAACCAACTGTTCTGAATAGCACTATTTTTATCTATCAGATGAACACAGTGGGGCTGAGTAGCACTGTTGGGAAGATTGGAAATCCTGAACTGAAGATCAGGCTCCTGACACAGTGCTTAGCTCAGAGCAGGTACTCAATAAATGACTGAAGGGAAAATGATGCAGAAGAGAAAAAAATTGTATTTATTCTAAAGCATGATGTGGAGACTAAGGGCAGTACTATATTTACATGAGAAAGCATGCATTCCACTTTTTAGGGAACATAGGCCTTCCTACTTCTTTTAAAATAATATTTTGTATCCCCCAACATTTCTGAAATGGCACTTAACACTTACTCCCTTTATTCTGCCGTTTGTGGGCAGGATGATGGTGAGAAGTATGGTAAATGCCAAATGGAGGGTAGAAATAAAGAGGAAAGAGATAAACAGGAATTTCTTGTTTTTGCCATTCTAGAACTTTCTTCTCCCATCCTCACCTTCAATAGAAGGTGTATGTGTGCTGAATCACTTCAGTCGTGCCCAGCTCTTTGCAAGCCCATGGACTGTAGCCTGCCAGGCTCCTCTGTCCCTGGGATTCTCTTGGCAAGAATACCAGAGTGGGTTGCCATGACCTCCTCAAGGGAATTTTTTCCAAACCAGGGATTGAACTTGTTTAGCTTAAGTCTCCTGCATTAGACGGATTCTTTACCACTAGCACTACCTGAGAAGCCCTCAACATAGCAGGTTTCTGACATAAGAATACAATGGAGGGACACACACTGAAGAAAGGTCTTGTAAGGACACAGCAAGAAGGTAGCTGCCTACAAGCCAGGAAGAGAGCCCTCACCAGGAACTGAAGGGACCTGCATCTGATCTCAGACTTTCAGCCTCCAGAACTGTGAGAGATAAATGTTGTTTGAAAGAAGGGAAAAAAGAAGCAGCAGCACAATGCATATGATGTAAGAGGCTCTTAAAACATGCGTCTGGGGTAGATTCAAATCAGTGTGAGGATCTCCTCTCTTGTTCTCTTCTTGCAGCAGGTTTCTTTGTCTCCTGCAGCTATGCACAAGCTGAGCTTGTCGGCAGCAGCAGAGGAAGATTTGTGATCTAAATCTCAGGCACGGAGTTGTTTACTGTTGAGTATTGTCAGGCATCATTGCGTTTTCTTCGCTCCTTAATATGTTACTGGCAGTTGGGTGGCTTAAAACATCTCTGTCCAAATGAAAGATTTTTTTTTTTTCTTTGTTCTCCCTTCCCTCTGCTTCAGACACATGGCCACCTGGCATATGCTGTGTATGCTCTGTGCAGAGACTGCCAGCTTACAGACAAAGCCCGGGTGGACACGTACGCCAGAACAGCCATGATGGCTGTCAGCTCAGTCAAACTGCTGGTCATTTGGTCAGACACTCAGCTCAGATGCTTTCTTTGACTGAATTAACTGTAGGAACAGTAGATCCTGTCACATATAGACAGAAAAGAATGTCAGTTCACAAGTTTCTTTTCAGTGCCCCACATTGCTGAAAGACCATTCCCCAAAAACTATGATATTAAAAAAATCAAAGTAGATCATTATTGGCCAAAAGCACTCTAATTACTTTAGAATTTACAGAGGAAAGAAAGGAAGAAAAATCCAAATTGTTACTTGGAAAAGACGGTCCCCATCTCTCCCTAAAACTTATATTTTTAGAAAGCTTTGTAATAACTATTCTAGACATAACAGGCATTATTCAAGATTGATATATTTCAGGAGGCAAGTTATTGATGTATAAATTATAATAAAAAATTTGTAAAGAAAAAGAAACAAACTTGCAAATAAACATAGCTAATAGAATTTTTAAAGTGATAGCCACACATATTTTTGGAATTCTTTTTTCTCGAGGTGATACTTTATAAAACACCATTTGCTTTTCACAAAGAGAAAACTTAATATTGAGGGCATAAAAGATTCAGTGTCCTAATTCCCTTGGTTTTCTAAAGTTACATTTCACTGTTGAAAGATAAATGCAGTATTTTTTGAACTTTAGATGGGTACACAATTGTTGCTATCTTTGCTAAGAGTAATTTGTTTGCAAACGTGGTACATATCATTAAGGTTAGCATAAAAATAGTTTATTTGCTGTAATGATAAGAGAGTGTTTCCTCAAGCTGGGAGGTTTTTTTTCATGTGTAGTATGATTAAATAGCATGGGTCATTGACTTATATAAGAACACTGAAGTCTTAGGTCTTTGAAAGGCAGTATATGGATTTGATTTGTGACCAGATAAGCCACTGACAGGTAAATCTAACATAGATATGCCCTTGCCATGGCCCAGGAAATCCAAATTTCAAAGAAAATAATCAAATGCCATAGATGGCAGAAGCTGTAGATAGGAAGTAGCATTGACTCTTCAGCTGTGGTCAGATCCATTTGATTTTGTTGATTACCCCAAACTGATCATATCCCATGTTGAGTGGTAGGGTTTCAAAAAGATAATGAAGGACCCTACCCTCAGTAAACTTGCCCAGTTTTATGTAAATAAAGGAAATTAATAGCACAAGATAATAGATAAAAGATGCCAAATCGGTGGGTTCTTTGATTTATCTCTGCCCTCTCTCTTCCCTTTATCCTACTTCCAGTGCTGCCAACTCTCTTCTAGAATCTTATATACTCTAAATTGCCACTATTCAAGTTCAAAAGTTGTCAAAAGTCTTCTTCTACATTATTTCATTTATTAAATTTATCAGAATATTAAGGTCAATATTTCTATTAGCATCTGTATCTTTATCTTTTTCTATGTTTGTGTCTGTAGCTATGATTATAGCAGTATCATCTATTTATCTTTTAATATAGCCATATTTTCTAGAAGAAAACACTGTATGTAAATGTCCATCATATCTTTCCTAAGCTGACTTTACTACTTAAGTTATTATCATTCCTTTCCCTGACAAAATATATGTGATTGTTTTTGTCCATAAAGACAACACTCCTTCAATATATCCATATTTTATTTCCTAGAGAAAAACATGAACTAATACTCTTTAGACAGATATTCACAATCTCTAGCAATCTATCATCAAGACAACTTTTCTACCTTATTTATTATAGTTCTTTATCTTGTATCCATTCTCTATTGAGTCCAGTTCCTCATTAACAGGGAATATTTTTTCCATTTTCCTCTTATTGATCATGCAATTCTCCAACTAAAGCATTTTGACTCTTCCATTTCCATGTTTTTAAATTCTATGCATTCTTTTGTTTGACTCAAATATAACTTATACCAGGAAGTCTTTCCTGATTTTATCTGCTTGATGTAATCTCTCAACATAGATATAACTATTTCAGCATTTTCACAGGCTGTTTTGGGTTATTACTTTATAGTTGTATTTTCAAGTCAATGTTTGTTGAGAATTTACTTTGTGTTTCAGAACTGCAATAAGAACTGGGCTATGAAATTAAAAAAGAAAAAAATTAATGTTGTCTCGACTCAAGATGTTCCCAATCTAGTGGTGTGACACACATGAGAAAAAAATATGACATCGTGTTGAAAGGGCTCTGAATGTAGAGAACAACAGATGTTATTATATGAATAAGTGGCTATATTATTATTTAGGTCATTAGGGCAAATACATCATAGGATGAGGATTATTTGGATTGACAATAAAGGATGAAGGAGAGTTCACAGCAATCACATTGGGTGTCCAGTAGAGTGGCACAAGGCTTTTCTAACAGATGAACATGTGTGAAAGCACATGTCTAATCACTTCTCTGAGGACAATTAAACAATTTCAAACCTTTTGGCACAGAAGAAACTGGTAAGAAGTAAGAAAGCGAGTCAGTGAGGAGTGAGATGACCAAAGCCTTATCTTTTCCATACAAGAGTTTGTAACTAAGCTTATAGGTTGCTGATAAGGAATATGATCTGATGTGCATATTAGAAAAGTTATTTTGAAGGGGCTATGGGATCAGAGGAGGTGGTGAGATAGCTATTTGGGGAGGGGAATGAAATTATTTTTTTAACCTAAAACATAGGTATCAGGGTTAAAGAGGTAAAGATGGAAGAAGGAGTTAAGAAGTTTGCCATGTATCTACCTTGGGAGGTACCATTACTAAAACTAGAGATATTTGGGACAGGTGTAGGTGTTGGTCCACGTAGAATGAGATGGCTCTGAATTGGGTGAGTTTTGTTTTCACCATTTATCCAGATATTTGTATAGAATTCTTAACTCTACTCTTTAGACTATTAGGTCCTTCAGGGTAGGACCTATAGTGTTTTGTCTACGTATTTCCACCGTTCATAATCCAGAGTCTTGCACTTAGCAGTGGAATTGATAATAAGCTCTCTGTAAGAAGTTCATATAGGTCTTAGAATGTATTCCGGCCTAGCTACTTAGGGGCCCTTCACTGACACAGACCACCTCTGTAACTTCAGAGGTGAAGAAGGTTCAAGAATGTTTTTCCTTCTGATCTATAGGTTTCAGGTGAACGTGGTGATTAGCATGAAGATAGCCCAGACAAGTCATGTTCTCTTTTAGACAGTGTAGAGTCCCCTAGAAATCTTTTGCTAATTCTTGTGTCCTGTGAAACAAAAACAGAAGCTGATGATTAGTTATGATTTAACTAAGATACCTTATCAATTTTTGAATCCAAAGGCCCAGAAAGTACTGAATGATCTTAAGTGATAAAAGCTATTAATGTTGTGCAATATCACTTCTGGAAACAACAAGTTATTGAGGTTTAAATGAAAAATGCCTGGAAATATACACCATAAAGTTTTCTGACGTAAGTATCATTTCAGCAATAAAACTATGACAATTTTCTTTTGAGGTGGAAAATAAGGAGGCCTATTAGCAGTATATTCCCCACAATATGTTTTTCAGCTTGTGTCAGTCTTGTGCTAATGTCATGACTCATTGGTGGATCTAACATAATATTTAATATATTTAAACTCAATTCAATTTTTCCTGTTTTCTCTTTGTCTACTTTGGAAAATGACTGATTTTGTTTCTTGTACCAATTCCTATCCAGTTTTAGTATCACTGCAAAATAACATTCTAGTTTCAGCTATTTCTGAAAAATGAAAACAACAGTCTTCTAATTGGTGGGATTTTAATTTCCTGAGAACAAATAATCCAAATTACAAATTCTAAAGCATTTTCCCCTACATAGCTACTTATCCAAATAAAGATATTTTCTGGTTCAATTTTCTGATATATCTATATGCTAGGAGCAAGAAAAAGAAAATAAATTAAACAAATTGAGGTACTACTTTTTTTTAATACTTTATTCTACATTACAATACTGTATTTGTTCTGCCATACATTGACATGAATCAGCCACAGGTGTCCACGATCTCCCAATGCCAAAGCCCCTCCCACCTCCCACCCCATATCATCTCCCTGAATCATCCTGTGCACCAGCCCCATGCATCCTGTATCCTGTATTGAACATAGATTGGTGCTTCATTCTTACGAGATAGTATACATGTTTCAATGCCATTCTCCCAAATCATCCCACCCTCTCCCTCTCCCTCAGAGTCCAAAAGTCCATTCTATACCCCTGAGTCTCTTTTGTTGTCTCACATAGAGGGTCATCATTACTATCTTTCTAAATTCCATATATATGTGTCAGTATACTGTATTGGTGTTTTTCTTTCTGGCTTACTTCACTCTGTATAATCAGCTCCAGTTTCATCCATCTCATTAGAACTGATTCAAATTTATTCTTTTTAAGGGCTGAGTAGTACTCCATTGTGTATATGTACCACAGCTTTCTTATCCATTCATCTGCTGATAGACATCTAGGTTGTTTCCATGTCTTGGCTATTATAAACAGTGCTGCAATGAACATTGGGGTACATGTGTCTCTTTCAATTCTGGTTTCCTTGGTGTGTATGCCCAGCAGTGGGATTGCTGGATCATAAGGCAGTTCTATTTGCAATTTTTAAGGAATCATCAGACTGTTTTCCATAGTGGCTGTACTAGTTTGCATTCCCACCAGCATTTTTTTAGTTGTAGTGAAAATCTTGCATAAGCTTGCAAGAAAAAGAATATTTTGTGAAATCATTATTTTAGTACCACATTTTTGAAATTGTTTATACTGACACTATACAACATTATTCTAGTTTGGATATAGCTGTAATAGGTTTTTACACAGCAATAATAAGGTAATTTAATATAATAAAAGGAATAGAGAAGACAAATATAGAGAGAATATTTAGATACATTTAACATATCAGTGATACACACCTATAATAAGAAATTACTCAAGAAGTATAACAAACTCAAACCAGGTGATGACCTTGATAATTGAGGATAATTAGGACAGAATTCTTCCCAAGCTTCTGTTAGCTCGAATGCTAAAGCAGCTGTTTCAGAACTGCAAACAAATGATGCAGTTTTATTGCTCTGACTGAAACTTGTTTTTATAACATGAACCCTCTGACTAAAAATTGTTCACTTTGTCAACCTGATTTTAGGGCATTATACACTTTTATTAGGTGGTACTGATGAAGAAATCCTCAAAATATATTTCATGTGTGGGGACAAAAGATAGTGTATAAATGTATAATCATATAGTAGTGGGAGTATATGAGACCATTTATTTAAAGAATGCTGATTCCAAGCGCAGTGCAAAACCTAATGTGGTTTTTATCAGTACTTGGACAAGGGCCATAGTGCATGGGATCACAAAGAGTTGGACATGACTAAGCAACTAACACTAGAAAAAAATTTCAAAAAGTTCCCCTAGAAAACAAAGAGTACCTTTAGATGAATGAAAAAGAAATGTAGTGGGATACTCTACCAAAATGGTGCACCATCCGTATTCCATGTTTCCAGAGGATGTATGGAGACCGTAGTGAATGTTGCAGTCTTGGTTTCAAGGAACTTCATTCAATCTGCATTTTAAGACAGTCTGTTCCTAAAAATCATAGTCATCCTTCCCTTGCTATTAAGACAGATATCTGGATATCAAATCCTCCTGAATCCGAGAGAAAATTGAAACAAGGTATCATTATGCTATTTTGTAACCATGCAAACTTTTTTCACTGTATAAATGGTAACATCTCATACTTGTGACATTTATTCTGTTTTGTAAGAGCTGTTGATTTAGTTGGCAGGATGGACTTTGTATACTTGGCCTGTTTTTACTATTTGCTCATTTACATCATAGTAGCTTCCCAGTTGGCTCAGTGGTAAAGAATCTGTCTGCAAATGCAAGAGGCACAAGTTCACTTCCTGGGTCGGGAAAATCCCTGGAGGAGGAAAGGGCAATACCCACTCTAGTACTCTTGCCTGGAGAATCCCAGGGACAGAGGTACCTGGTGGGCTACAATCCATCCATGGGGTTGTAAAAAAGTGCAACAGAAACTAGGGACTAATCAGCAATAGGAGAATTTGGCACTCATCTTTTCAAAGGGCTGCACGTGACTTTCCACCTCATATCTTTCCTCATATCATAGATGAGTCAAGACAGAACCATATTTGAACACATATGTGTACAGAGTTCTGTAGAACATATTGTGGAAATTACTAACCATGTAAGATCTTGCTCTAAGGAGTTGATTTTATAAAATACAGAGAGAGGAGTCAGAATTTAGGTACATAACTATTAATATAGGTAAGGTAAAGTGGCTAAGTTGTTTCCAACTCTTTGCGACCCAATGGGCTGTAGCCTACCAGGCTCCTCTGTCCATGGGATTTTCCAGGCAATAGTACTGGAGTGGATTGCCGTTTCCTTCTCCAGGGGATCTTCTCGACCCAGTGATCGAACCCGGGTCTCCCACATTGCAGACAGACGCTAACCATCTGAGCCACCAGGAAATCCAACTATTAATATAAGACTAACAAATCATATCATGAATTGCCAAATGACACATAGAAAGGACTATTTCACCCACACTTTTAATTGAGCTTGATCTCATGAGGAACAGGAAATTTCCTGGGGCTCACCCAAAGGTTATGGCAATCTGTAAAATAATAAAAATGTAAATTTGTAGATTTATTTTAAATATATATTAAAATATATTTGTGCTTTTATGGTGCTGATGATGAGACCTGTAAGAATAGTCCATTATATTGTAAGAGACTTTTCTTTTGTCATTAATTTTGAGCCCCTTTGAAAAGGGGCTGTTCCATGAGTTTTCTAATATTTACTCTTTATATAATTTGAATTATATAATTTACAATTGGAAAAACAGTTATTCATTATTTGTCTGTTGCAGAGAAGCAGAGAACTGTGTGCTGATAAAAGGTTGAAAAATGGCTAGACTTCAAAACTATTTTCCTAAGCCACAGTTTGGTGAACACTGTATTAAATCACAGACTCACAGAATATGAAAGGAGGAAGGAATTTGAAGATCACCTAATCCAGCCCCAGCATTTTTACAGATCCAGAAACTAAACCCAGGGGATTAAGAGGCTCATCCACAGTCACAAGCAAGTTAGTAACTGAACCTGAACCAAAACCCAAATATTTCATCTCATGATCAGTTTGTTTCCCCAAATTGTCCTAGTTCTCTAAACAGTATATTTTTAATTTTTTGAAAAGTTATTATAACCACATTGTTCAAAATTTATAGAAGATGTAGTGTGAAAAATACAGTTTTCACTTTGTCTCTTTTATTTACTTCCCATTATCTCCTCTCTTCACATTCACTTATCCAAACAAAACTCTGCACCTTCAAAACACTGATTAAAACCACCTTGTTGTTGAGGTTTTCCATGTCCACCCTTTGCAAACTGAAACCCACAACCCTAATACCCTAGTTTCTCCACAGAATCAGTATGTCCTACCTTATTGTATATTTTACTTTTTACATATATGTCATGGGGATGTAATGTTTGTCTCCACAGGCATAATGTCAGAAGTCTATTTTGCTTGTTTTTGGCTACAGATAAGGTACTGAAAGAGAAAGATGGTCTCAGAAAAGTGAAGGCTTTCAAATATTATTTTATCTTTTTTTAAAACATTGGAGTATAAATGATTTTGATATTATGTTAGTGTTAGATGTATAGTATAACGATTCAGTATTTGTATATATTGTGAAATGATAGCCACAATAAATCTACTTAAGAAGTATCACCATACATAGTTAATGAATTTTTTCTCATGATGAGAACTTTTAAGAGTTACTCTATTAACAATTTTCAAATATACAGAACATTACTACTAATTGTAGTCACCATGCTGTATATTACATCCCTGTGACTTTATTTTATAAATGGAAGTTTGTTCCTTTTGACTCCCTTTACTGTTACCTGTTTTGGGAGGGCTTTGTTCAGTGTTAAGTGAGACTCAAGAGGCCTTGCTTGCTTCTAAGCCTTTGTCATAATCAAAAGATCCTCCCCAAAATGACGATTGTTGTTTTTAGTGGTTAAGTCATCTATGACTCTTTTGCGACCCCACGGACTGTAGCTCACCCAGGTTCCTCTGTCCGTGGAATTTTCCAGGCAAGAATACTGGAGTGCCATTTCCTTCCCTGGATCTTCCCCATCCAAGGATTAAACCTGGGTTTCCTCATAGCTCAGTTGGTAAGGAATCTGCCTGTAATGCAGGTGACTCCAGTTCGATTCCGGAGGCTAAAGAAGGGCTATGCTACCCACTCCAGTATTCTTGGGTTTCCCTTGTGGCTCAGCTGGTAAAGAATCTGCCCGCAATGCGGGAGACCTGGCTTCGATCCCTGGGTTGGGAAGATTCTCTGGAGAAGGGAAAGGCTACCCACTGGCCTGGAGAATTCCAGGGACTATACAGTGCCTGGGGTCCCGCAAGAAGTCGAACACGACTGAGTGGCTTTCACTGTCACTTTCACTTTCCTGCACTGGCAGGTGGCTTCTTCACCACTGAGCCACTAAGGAAGACAAAAGGATGATAAGCGTGTGGAAAAGACTTAGAGACCCACAGACTTGCTTCCTGAAGCAGAGCTCTATCCATGCAGCAGATTTTGGAGAATTCCAGAAAATTAAAGATTATTGTCTTATGATCTGAATTTTTGTATTACGGTAGTGGGTAATATATATATATTATATTACAAATCTTATGTTTTATATATTTATGTTTTAGTTGTCATTTACAAATTATATTCTTTGGCTTCCAAACATTTTAAAAGAGACAAGAAATTCGTCTTTCAGTGTTTTCCCCATCTTCTCTTTCCTACTTTTTCTTTTATTATTATTTTTTTTGGTCTGGGTATATACCTTAGCCCGCTGATTTAACTCTAATTTTAATGTTTGCTTTGCAGTTACATATAGTTGAAGCTTCACTGCATTTGTTATTACATTTTCACCAATCTTACCTTCGTTAGTTGAAGACTCTTCCTTTAGTAGTTTTCTTAGATCTCTTGAGAGTAAACATCCATGTCTCTTTTATATTTAAACAAATATCTGTAACTTTTATATTTGAGTACAGCTGTCTGAATATAAAATCTATCTCCTACGCCTTCTCCCCTTAAGTATGCTTTAGATATTGTTTCACTGAATTCTGATATTGAAAGGTTCTGTGAAGGTAATTTGAGACTACTTGATCTGTTTTTACCTTTACAAGTATTGTGAGACTGTTGCTTGTTTTTTTAGCGTTCAGAGTTTTTAAAACACTGTGTCTTGCCCTGTTTCTAGATCAGTTTCTGTTTTTGTTTGCTTTTACAAAACAAGAGGTTCTTTTTATTATGAGAAGACATTTCCTATTACATGAGTTTTTCCACTATAGTAAAATATATGCAACATAAAGTTCACCATATTAACATTTTAAAATGTACAGTTCATCACCTTCCATTTCCAGAATTTTTTATCTTCTTAAAATGAAATTCCCATTCCCGTCTCCCCACAGCCTCTGGCAACCACCACCCCACCATCTTATGTTCCATCTCTATGAATTTGAGTACTTTAAACACATCATATAAGTGAAATCATACAGTATTTGTCCTTTTGTGATCTTCATTAATTTTTTTTATAGTATACCTCTAAATATGTTTTTCAGTTTATTTTGTTTTGTTTTCTTCATTAGGGACTTCAATTATGCATACATTGAGGATGGTGGTTTAGTTGCTAAGTTGTGTTTGACTCTTGCGACCCCATGGATGTAGACTGCCAGACTCCTCTGTCCGTAAGATTTCCCAGGCAAGAACACTGGAGTGGGTTGCCATTTCCTTCTCCGGGGGATCTTTCCAACCCAGGGATCGAACTCAGGTTTTCCTGAATTGCAGACATATTCTTTACCAACTGAGCCACCAGGACAGTCCAATAGAATTGAGGATACTTCCATATAATATAAACAGATAATACCTTAAATTATTTTTAAGTCTTTATCTTTCATTTCCCTCATTTTGATTCTCACTTATTCATTTTTTTAGTAACCATTCTCCTTTGCAACCTTCATGTTTTTCTTTACTTCTGCAATTTTTTTCCATTTCTTTTCTAAGACAGTTCATATTTCAGCTCACACATTTTCTTAACATCTCCTACCTGAGTTCATCTGTGTTCCTAGACTAATGTTATAGAGATTCTTGTTTCATGAGGTCATTTTTCTCAATGTACACTGAAATACTTGTTCACATTATTCATAGGCACCATGGCAATGAGTTTACCCTGTGGTGCAAACCTTCAAGTGTCATGCTTCCTTTTGTATATTATCTTTGTATAGATGCTGTTCTAGTTCTTTTTGTACTGTTCATCACTGAATGAGTTGGAGTGTTCTTAGACAAGCAATTTGCAGGGATTTTTTTTCTGTAGATATTTGAGAATATTCTTAAGATTTTCAAAATTCAAATGATCTTTTCTCTGCTTATCTCTCTAGACTGCTTTTTGCTAAAATTTTTCTTCTGAGAATTTTTTTTTTTTTTAGCCCTCTCTTCTCTACTTTCACCCAAACCATTCAGCTAAGAGTGGAAAGCAGGTTTATCATCAGTATTTCCCAGACTTGTTCCCACCCTCATTGCTTCAAACAATGGGTAGTTTCACAGTTCACAATGAACCATTTACCTTTACGAAAGAAACTATTCTTGTACTTTCTAAAATATGCCACTGCTGACCAGTTCTGTAATTCTCATATTATTCCCTGAAATTTCTACTATCAACCTTCTCCTCAATACATATGTTTCATGTTAGCTTCCTAGTTTCCCTGAAAATGAAGTTAGAGAAGTTTTTATTATCATTGTAGTTTTTGTATGATTCTAAGAGTTGAAAGGGAATTTAGGTGCTGACTCATGCAGGCAAATTCTCTTACTAATTTTTTAGCTCCAAAAAGCCACATATGTTTCAAATTGGAAAATAAATAGCCTTCATATTGCATTAACAGTAGTTAAGGTTAGATTCCTGACATTATCTGGGGTGTGCTTCCGTGGGTCACTTCTAATATTACCTTTTATTTGTCTTTTAAAAAATTCTTATATTCCACAGAGTGCTTATTTGTCAATACTAGGTACTTAACCAATGTTTGTTATTATTTAATTGATTGGTGACTGGTGGATATTATATATCAAACTGATGCTCATCTTACACGGTCTGAGAAATTCTCTACTGACCTAAGAAACTTTTGACTAGTTAATTACCTCTACCTAATCAGTCAATACTTTATCTACTCAAATATTTCTTAATTGACATATATAAATTGTAGAGCAATTATTATAAATATGACCATAGATAGACTCCAAATTTAGACAGTAGTGCTGACATACAGGAATAATGTCCATACACTTTGAGAAGTGCATTTTACCGCAGCATATAAATTTAATTTGATGTGCCAATCCACATTCAAAACAATGGTATAGTAAATGTATTATATTTTTATCTGGATCCTAGAATTAGCACAGTACTTATTTACAACTTTTCAATGTAAATGTTCATTTTTACCTTGTTCAATAGTTTACAAGGTTTCACTCTATGGAAATGAGCTGATCAATAAAGTATTGAAAATCTTTAATATTTTCTTGATAGAGGAATACAATGCCCCATACATGGACATCCCCCTAGCAATTAAATTATTATCTATTTTAGCTTTTTAGTTTTCTTTCACTATCTTTATGTAACATTTAAATCGATATGATATTAGAAAATCAATTTGTGTAATTACAGAGTTTTTTAATCTCTGGATTTGTACTGATATGTAATCTTCTCAAGATTAAATAAAATCCCTTGGTTAGTATGCTGAGTAAGAAGATGTCAGTTTTCAATTATAATCCAGTATAATGTAACCTTATTGAACACTGTACTTTGTATTAATTATCTTAATTTAATTGCTTTTTTATTAATCTTAATACTTAACAAATGGGATTTTATCTGCAATGAATTTCTCAAGAAGCATTGTAGAGGTTTATCATCACTATTCCTTTTTAATTTTATTATAACAAATATGAATTTCAAAAGTATTTTGCATTCTTTACTGATGCATATTTTAAAATATGTTTCAAGTCTTACTTCTTAAGAATAAAAGTGTTTTCTTGATGAAAGCTGAGAACATCAATTCTTAAATGTAATAATATTAATATTTATTATTCCTAGAGTATTTACAATGTGAAACATAAAGACATTATTTGACTTATTTCTATGTAAGAAAAAATACAGTATTTCCTCATACTCCATTTTGTCATGTGGGGTATATATGCATGCCTGCATATTTAAATGAGCTTCCAAAGTAATATGTTTCCAATTGAGGAATAAATAATCCATATATTATATTAGAATCTATTAAAGTTCTACGACATTTATCTCTGTATTCCACATGGTGCTTACTACAATGTGTGTATGTATTTATATATATACATATATATGTATTACAGTTGTCTTCCCTGGTGGCTCAGTCCATAAAGAATCCACCTGCAATGCAGGAGACCTGGATTCAATCCCAGGGTCAGGGAGGTACCCTGGAGAAGGAAATGGAAATCAACTCCAGTATTCTTGCCTGAGAAATCCTATGGACAGAAAAGCGTGAAGGGCAACCATCCATAGCGTTGTAAAGACTCAGACATGACTTAGTGACTGAACTAACTAAACTCTATATTACACACATATAAAGTTAGCATTAGTCATAACTTTCAAAAATTTATAACTGGGAGAACATAAGTACCCTCATAAAATCTACATTTATATCATTAGGGACACTTAAAAATAATTATGTCAGAGTATAGTTGCTTAACAATGTTTGTTTCAGATGTACAGCAAAGTGATTCAATTATACATATACGTATATCTAATCTTTTTCATATTCTTTTCCAGTTAGGTTGTTATAGACTAGTGAGCAAAGTTCCTTGTGCTATACAGTTGGTTTCTGTCTGTTATCTATTTTAAATATAACAGTGTGTATGAGTCAATTCCAAACTCCCATTTTTTTTAAATTGAAGTGTAGCTGATTTACAATATTGTGCTAATTTCAAGTATACAGCCTAGTGATTCAGTAGTTTTGCAAATTACATTACATTATAGGTTATTACAAGATAATGGATATAATTCCGTGTGCTACACACACAGCACAGCACACAGTATATACTTGTTGCTTACCTATTTTATATATAGTAGTTTTAATCCATTAATCAGATACCCCTAATTTGTCCCTCCTTCTTTCTTCTCCCCTTTGGTAACCACAAGTTTGTTTCCTATACCTTGATTACTGTGACAGCCTCTAAATTGGCCCCCAGTAATTAATCCCTGCCTCCTAGTATTCACAGATCTGTATAATCTCCTTTTTAAGTATGTTGGGTTTACTGATTCACTTTAAAAAGTTCTTATTTCTTTCTTCATCTTTATTAAAGTATAATTTACAAATGAAAATTGTATATATTTAAGATATACAACTTAATGTTTTGATATACATCTGCATTGTGAAATAATTACCACAATCAAGCTAATTAATATATCCATCATGTCACATGGTTACCTTTTGGATGATGAGGACACAAGACCATGATAGCTCAATTGGTAAGGAATCCGCCTGCAATGCAGGAGACCCCAGTTCGATTCCTGAGTTGGGACAATCTGCTGGAGAAGGGATACACTACCCACTCCAGTATTCTTGGGCTTCTCTTGTGGCTCAGCTGGTAAAGAATCTGTCTGCAATTTAGGAGATCTGTGTTCAATCCCTGGGTTGGGAAGATCCCCTGGGGAAGGGAAAGGCTACCCACTCTAGTATTCTGGCCTGGAGAATTCCATAGACTGTATAGTCCATGGAGTCATAAAGAGTCAGATATGAATAAGTGTCTTTCACTTTCACCATTGACAAATTTCAACTACATAATATGGTATTGTTACTATAGTCACATTGCTGAACATTAGATCTGCAGAGCTTATTAATTTTCCACAAATGAAGCTTTGTACTCATTGACTGACATTTTCTCATTTCCTTCTCTGCCCAGCTTCTGCTGCTGCTGCATCGCTTCAGTTGTGTCTGACTCTGTGAGACCCCATAGACGGCAGCCCACCAAGATCCCCTGTCCCTGGGATTTTCCAGGCAGGAACACTGGAGTGGGTTGCCATTTCCTTCTCCAGTGCATGATAGTGAAAAGTGAAAGTGAAGTTGCTCAGTCTTGTCCGACTCTTAGCGACCCTATGGACTGCAGCCCACTAGGCTCCTCCGTCCATGGCTTTTTCCAGGCAAGAGTACTGTAGTGGGGTGCCATTGCCTTCTCCACCACCCAGCCTCTGGTAGCTACCATTTTAGTCTCTGCTTTTATGAGTTTAACTGCTTTAGAAGTGATAGGGTGGCAAGTTCAAGATCAGGTTTTTAAGAAACTGTACCTTCCTTCTGTATATTCTCTCTCTGTCTCTCTTATATTACTTGAGCTGGCAACAGCTAGTTGCCATGTTGTGGGCAGCCCTGTGGAAAGACTCATATAGAATGTTGGAGAAATGAAGCCCTCAGTGCAACAGACTGCAAGGTACAGAAGCTCTTCTATAACCATTTGAGAAGCAGATATTTGAGCCCTACATGAATTTTAACATGTAGCTCTGACCTATAGCTTAGCTGCCTCATGAGAGGCCATGAGCTAGAGGTACCCAGCTAAACTGTGCCCAAATTCCTGACTCACAGAAAGTATAAGGCAACAAATGTTTGTTGTTTTAAGCTGCTAAGTTTGGTGATAATTTGTTATGTAGACATTTGGGTTTCCCTGGTGGCTCAATGGTAAAGAATCTACCTGCCGTATCAGGATATGCAGGTGCGATCCTTAGGTTGGGAAGATCTCCTAGAGGAAGAAATACCAACCCACTCCAGTGTTCTTGCCTGGGAAATCCATGGGCTACAGACTATGGGCTCACAAAACAGCTGGACATGACTTAGCAACTAAACAACAGCAAATAGACAAATACTGCTGTTACCAATAACTTAACCTCCCTAAACTAAGTTTTCTGATACAAGGTTACTAAGATAACTTTACAGAGGCTATAGACAAGAGTTTCTTCATAAAAGTAAGACTGAATAGACCAATTATTCTAAACATTCATGATTTTAATATACATTTTCTAATATAAATTTGGAAGTTAATAAAATGGAAAAATAAAAGTCTATTTTTTAACACATGAAGTTATGAGTTATTACAGAAAAAAATTTTTTTTCATTTGATGAGTAGCTGGTTTCAGAATTGTATCAAAGAAATAGTTTATCTTCAGCTCTTTCTTAAGCTCCAAATTTATACATACACCCACCTACTCAACATATCTACCTGAATACTTTAAAGAGGTCTCAAATTGAACATGTTTGTAACTAGTATGATTATAACATGATCTCTTCTTTTTCCAAACCTGCTCTTCTTTGTGTTTCCCCTCTTAGTCTATAGCCTCATCATGCCTCCATTTCTACACTTCAGAAACTGAGGAGTTATCTATAGGTGATAGCCTTTATAGTAAGTAGGAGAAAGGTTAGTTAGCTCCAACAAAGTGTATGTAATTTGTGTGTGCTTAGTCGCTCAGTCATGTACGACTCTTTGCGACTCCATGGCCTGCAGCTCGCCAGACGCCTCTGCCCACGGAATTTTTCAGGCAAGAATACTGGAATGGGTTGCCAATGGGTTCCTCCTCCAGGGAAATCTTCCTGACCCAGGGATTGAACCATGTTTCTTGCATCTCCTGCATTGGCAGGAGAATTCTTTATCTCTGTGCCACCTGGGGAGCTATGTGTAATGTAACACAGGTTAAATAACATAGAAGCACGTTTCTTTTTCATGTAGTTTCCAAATAAGTGGTCCAAAAAGATAAGTTGTTGAGGTAGCCTTGCTATCATCCGTACATGACTTTCATTTTGGAGTTCAAAGAAGTTTTTCAAATGCTGACCATCTCTCTGTGGGAAAAGAGGAAAATTAGGAAATAAAACACATGATCAAATAGTACCATGTATCATTTTTGCTCACATGCCATTGGCAGAGCTTAGTCACAAAGACACATCAAACTGCAAAAGGAATTGTAGTCTGGAAATGATTGTCCGTGAGCCCAGGTAAAATCCAAGTGGGCCAGCATGGCTTGAGACGAAGATTAGGGACATTTAGGGCAAACGGTCTGGCTTCAAATTCCTCCTCTACCACTGGCCAAGCTGTGTACTCTTGGGTAAGATGATTTGCTTCTTTCTGTATCAGATTCCTCATATGGAAAATGTACATAATCTCATCTACGTCACAGAAAACTATAAAGTATTTAGAACTGTGTCTGGTACAGTTAAGTCTTTCACAGCTAAAATGAGTGGGAAATAATATATATTGCATCTCTTAATACCAGGAGATAATAGGTACTCATGGACAGCAAACACCGAAATTTCAGTCTCTTTCATTTATTCATATTTAATCTGTCACCAAATTCTGCTAGTTTTTCTTCTTAAACTGTCCCCAGGTCTGTTGTAACCATTTTGAATCTTCCCTTCCTTACCTCTACCCTAAAATATGCTCTCCAAACTCTTTCCAAACTGAAAGCATAATCATTTCATTCTCCATCCATCATCAGCCATGGTTTCTCAAAGCTTCTCGGGGTTTTTAGAAGGAAAGAGACAAGGAAGGAAGAGAGGAAGGAACGAAGGAAGGAAGCCTTACAAGGCTGCATACCCCTGGGCTCTGCCTATGTTTTCAGCTTCCTCTTTTCCCAGTCTCTCAAGACTCTAAGTGATATTAATATGCCTTATTTCTGTTCACTTTGTTGCTGTACCAGGTTTCCTCTAGACCCAATGTTCTTGCATGCTTTCTTGCCCCAGCGTGGAATGTACTCACCCCTCTTTCAGTTGACTAATAAAATTTTTGTTTGAAATTTAAATTAATTATCACTTCCTTAGTAACCATTTAAATAAGGCCACTTCCTGGTTTATAGATGGCCATCTTCTCACTGTGTCCTCATCTGGCAGAAGGAGCAAAGGAGCACTCTGGGTTCTCTTTTCTAAGAGCACAAATTCCATTTATGAGGGATCCATTCTCATAACAAAATCACTTCCCAAATGCTTCACTTCCAAAGACCATTATGTTGGGGTTAGGATTTCAACCTGTGAATTTTGAGAGGGACATAAAAATCAATCTGTAACGCCACACATGTGCATGAAGCTGTCCTGTTCCCTGAAGGCAAGCCCACTTGCTACGTGAATGGCACTGGGTGAGTGCCATCACTGCCATATGCATCAGAAGAGTCAATCACCTGAGCTCTGACCAATTCCTTGACTCACAAATTATGACGTCCTATAAACAATCGTTTTTTTTTTTATTTTTACTTTATTTTGCTTTACAATACTGTATTGGTTTTGCCATACATCGACATGAATCTGCCACGGGTATACATGAGTTCCCAATCCTGAACCCCCTCCCACCTCCCACCCCATATCATCTCTCTGGATCATCCCTGTGCACCAGCCCAAAGCATCCTGTATCCTGTATCGAACATAGACTGGCAATTCATTTCTTACATGATAGTATACAGGTTTCAATGCCATTCTCCCAAATCATCCCACTCTCTCCCTCTCCCACAGAGTCCAAAAGTCTGTTCTATACATCTGTGTCTCTTTTGCTGTCTCTCATACAAGGTTATCACTACCATCTTTCTAAATTCCATATATATGTGTTGGTATACTGTATTGGTGTTTTTCTTTCTGGCTTACTTCACTTTGTATAAAAGGCTCCAGTTTCATCCACCTCATTAGAACTGATTTAAATGTATTCTTTTTAATGGTTGTGTAATACTCCATTCAGAAAATGAAGATCATGGCATCCGGTCCCATCACTCCATGGGAAATAGATGGAGAAACAGTGGACACAGTGTCAGACTTTATTTTTGGGCTCCCAAATCACTGCACATGGTGACTGCAGCCATGAAATTAAAAGACGCTTATTCCTTGGAAGAAAAGTTATGACCAACCTAGATAGCATATTCAAAAGCAGAGACATTACTTTGCCAACAAAGGTCTGTCTAGTCAAGGCTGTGGTTTTTCCGGTAGTCACATAAGGATGTGAGAGTTGGACTGTGAAGAAGGCTGAGTGCCGAAGAATTGATGCTTTTGAACTGTGGTGTTGCAGAAGACTCTTGAGAGTCCCTTGGACTGCAAGGAGATCCAACCAGTCCATTCTGAAGATCTGCCCTGGGATTTCTTTGGAAAGAATGATGCTAAAGCTGAAACTCCAGTACTTTGGCCACCTTATGTGAAGAGTTGACTCACTTGGAAAGACTCTGATGCTGGGAGGGATTGGAGGCAGGAGGAGAAGGGGAAACCGAAGATGAAATGGCTGGATGGCATCACGGACTCGATGGACACGAGTCTGAGTGAATTCTGGGAGTTGGTGATGGACAGGGAGGCCTGGCGTGCTGCAATTCATGGGGTTGCAAAGAGTCGGACACAACTGAGTGACTGAACTGAACTCAACTGTTTATATTTGCTTTTATTCCAGTATTCTGGGAGGTGGATCACAGAGGATTCTGCTGTGATTTATGTCAGAGAGTGTTTTGCCTATGTTCTCCTCTAGGACTTTTATAGTTTCTGGTCTTACATTTAGATCTTTAATCCATTTTGAGTTTATTTTTGTGTATGGTGTTAGAAAGTAATCTAGTTTCATTCTTTTACAAGTGGTTGGCCAGTTTTCCCAGCACCACTTGTTAAAGAGATTGTCTTTAATCCATTGGATATTCTTGCCTACTTTGTTGAAGATAAGGTGTCCATAGGTATGTGGATTTATCTCTGGGCTTTCTACTTTGTTCCATTGATCAATATTTCTGTCTTTGTGCCAGTACCATACTGTCTTGATGACTGTGGCTTTGTAGTAGAGCCTGAAGTCAGGCAGGTTGATTCGTCCAGTTTCATTCTTCTTTATCAAGATTGCTTTGGCTATTCAAGATTTTTGTATTTCCATACAAATAGGGAGTGCACTGAATTTGTAGATTGCTTTGGATAGTATACTTATTTTCACTATATTGATTCTTCCGATCCCTGAACATGGTATATTTCTCCATCTATTAGTGTACTCTTGATTTCTTTCACAAGAGTTTTATAGTTTTCTGTATATAGGTCTTTAGTTTCTTTAGGTAGATATATTCCTAAGTATTTTATTCTTTTCATTGCAATGGTGAATGGAATTGTTTCCTTAATTTTTCTTTCTACTTTCTCATTGTCAGGGTATAGTAAAGCAAGGGATTTCTGTGTGTTGATTTTACATCCTGCAACATTATTATATTCATTGTTTACCTCTAGTAATTTTCTGGTGGAGTCTTTAGATTTCTCTATGTAGAGGATCATGTCATCTGCAAACAGTGAGAGTTTTACTTCCTCTTTTCCAATTTGGATTCCTTTTATTTCTTTTTCTGCTCTCATTGCTGTGGCCAAAACTTCCAGAACTATGTTGAATAGTAGTGGTGAAAGTGAGTACGCTTGTCTTGTTCCTGACTTTAGGGGAAATGCTTTCAATTTTTCACCATTGAGGATAATGTTTGCTGTGAATTTGTCATATATAGCTTTTAGTATGTTGAGATATGTTCCTTCTATTCCTGCTTTCTGGAGGGTTTTTATCATAAATGGATGTTGAATTTTGTCAAAGATCTTCTCTTCATCTATTGAGACAATCACATGGCTTTTATTTTTCAATTTGTTAATGTGGTGAATTACATTGATTGATTTGCAGATATTGAAGAATCCTTGCATCCCTGGAATAAAGCCCACTTGGTCATGGTGTATGATCTTTTTAATGTGTTGTTGGATTCTGATTGCTAGAATTTTGTTAAGGATTTTTGCATCTATGTTCATCAGTGATATTGGCCTGTAGTTTTCTTTTTTGTGGCATTTTTGTCAGGTTTTGGTATTAGGGTGATGGTGGCCTCATAGAATGAGTTTGGAAGTTTACCTTTCTCTGTAATTTTCTGGAAGAGTTTGAGTACGATAGTTGTTAACTCTTCTCTAAATTTTTGGTAGAATTCAGCTGTGAAGGTTCTGGACCTGGGCTTTTGTTTGTTGGAAGATTTCTGATTACAGTTTTAATTTCCGTTCTTGTGATGGGTCTGTTAAGATTTTTTATTTCTTCCTGGTTCAGTTTTGGGAAGTTGTGCTTTTCTAAGAATTTGTCTATTTCTTCAGTGTTGTTCATTTTGTTGGCATATAATTTCTGGTAGTAGTCTCTTATGATCCTTTGTATTTCTGTGTTGTCTGTCATGATCTCTCCATTTTCATTTCTAATTTTATTGATTTGATTTTTCTCCCTTTGTTTCTTGATGAGTCTGGCTAATGGTTTGTCAATTTTATTTATCCTTTCAAAGAGCCAGCTTTTGGCTTTGTTGATTTTTGCTATGGTCTCTTTTGTTTCTTTTGCATTTATTTCTGCCTTAATTTTTAAGATTTCTTTCCTTCTACTAACTCTGTAGTTCTCCATTTCTTCCTTTTCTAGTTGCTTTAGGTTATTAATTTGACTTTTTTCTTGTTTCTTGAGGTATGCCTGTATTGCTATGAACTTTCCTCTTAGCACTGCTTTTATAGTGTCCCACAGGTTTTGGCTGTTGTGTTTTCATTTTCATTCGTTTATATGCATATTTTCTTTTTTATTTCTTCTGTGATTTGTTGGTTATTCAGAAGCAAGTTGTTCAGCCTCTATATGTTGGAATTTTTAATAGTTTTTCTCCTGTAGTTGAGGTCTAATCTTAATGCACTATGGTCAGAAAAGATGCTTGGAATGATTTCAATTTTTTTGAATTTATCAAGGTTAGATTTATGGCCCAGGATGTGATCTATCCTGGAGAAGTTTCCATGAGCAGTTGAGAAAAAAAGTGAAATTCATTGTTTTGGGGTGAAATATTCTATAGATATCAATTAGGTCTAACTGGTCTATTGTATCATTTAAAGTTTGCATTTCTTTGTTAATTTTCTGTTTAGTTGATCTGTCCTTACGTGTGAGTGGGGTATTAAAGTCCCCCACTATTATTGTGTTATTGTTAATTTCCCCTTTCATATTTGTTAGCATTTGTCTTACATATTGCAGTGCTCCTATGTTGGGTGTATATATATTTATAATTGTTATATCTTCTTCTTGGATTGATCCTTTGATCATTATGTAGTGGCATTCTTTGTCTCTTTTCACAGCCTTTGTTTTAAAGTCTATTTTATTGGCTGTGACTATTGCTACTCCTGCTTTCTTTTGGTCTCTATTTGAGTAGAATATCTTTTCCAGCCCTTCACTTTCAGTCTGTATGTGTCCCTTGTTTTGAGGTGGGTCTGTTGTTGGCAGCATATATAGGGGTCTTGTTTTTTTATCCATTCAGCCAGTCTTTTGGTTGGGGGCATTCAACCCATTTACATTTAAGGTAATTATTGATAAGTATGATCCCATTGCCATTTACTTTATTATTTTGGGTTCTGGTTTATATACCTTTTTGTGTTTCCTGTCTAGAGAATATCCTTTAGCGTTTGTTGGAGAGCTGGTTTGGTGATGCTGAATTCTCTCAATTTTGCTTGTCTGGAAATTTTTTGATTTTTCCTTCCTATTTGAATGGGATCCTTGCTGGGTACAGTAATCTGGGCTGTAGGTTATTTTCTTTCATCTCTGTAAGTATGTATTGCCATTCCCTCCTGGCCTGAAACGTTTCTGTTGAAAGATCTGCAGTTATCCTGATGGGAATCCTCTGGTGTGTTATTTGTTGTTTTTCCCTTGCTGCTTTTAATATTTGTTCTTTGTGTTTGATCTTTGTTAATTTGATTAATATGTGTCTTGGGGTGTTTCACCTTGGGTTTATCCTGTTTGGCTCTCTGGGTTTATTCTGTTCGGAACTCTCTGGGTTTCTTGGACTTGGGTTATTATTTCCTTCCCCATTTTAGGGAAGTTTTCAACTATTATCTCCTCAAGTATTTTCTCATGGTCTTTCTTTTGTCTTCCTCTTCTGGGACTCCTATAATTCGAATGTTGGAGTGTTTCATATTGTCCTGGAGGTCTCTGAGATTGTCCTCATTTCTTTTAATTTGTTTTTCTTTTTTTCCTCTCTGATTCATTTATTTCTACCATTCTATCTTCTATTTCACTAATCCTATCTTCTGCCTCCGTTATTCTACTATTTGTTGCCTCCAGAGTGTTTCTGATCTCATTTATTGCATTATTCATTATATATTGACTCTTTTATTTCTTCTTGGTCCTTGTTAAAACTTTCTTGCATCTTCTCAATCCTTGTCTCAACTATTTATCTGTGATTCCATTTTGATTTCAAGATTTTGGATCATTTTCACTGTCATTTTATTTGGAATTCTTTCTCAGGTAGATTCCCTATCTCTTTCTCTTTTGTTTGGTTTGGTGAGTATTTCTCCTGTTCCTTTACCTGCTGGGTATTCCTCTGTCTCTTCATCTTGGTTATATTGCTGCGTTTGTGGTGGTCTTTCTGTATTCTGGGAATTTGTGAAGTTCTCTTTATTATGGAGTTTCCTCACTGTGGGTGGGGTTGTATCAGTGGTTTGTCAAGGTTTCCTGGTTAGGGAAGCTTGTGTCGGAGTTCTGGTGGATGGAGCTGGATTTCTTCTCTCTGGAGTGCAATGAAGTGTCCAGTAATGAGTTATGAGATGTCAATGGTTTTGAAGTAACTTTGCGCTGCCTGTATATTGAAGCTCAGGGGTGCGTTCCTGTGTTGCTGGAGAATTTGTATGGTATGTCTTTCTCTGGAACTTGTTGGCCTTTTGGTGGTGCTTGGTTTCAGTGTAGGTATGGAGGCGTTTGATGAGCTCCTATCAATTAATGTTCCCTGGATTCAGGAGTTCTCTGATGTTCTCAGGATTTGGACTTAAGCCTCTTGCTTCTGGTTTTCAGTTTTATTTTTACAGTAGGCTCAAGATTTCTCCATCTATACAGCACCAATGATAAAACGTCTAGGTTAAAGATGAAAAGTTTCTCCACATTGAGGGACACCCAGAGAGGTTCACTGAGTTACATGGAGAAGAGAAGAGGGAGGGGGGTAGTTAGAGGTGACTGGAATGAGATGAGGTAAGATCAAAAGAGGAGAGAGCAAGCTAGCCAGTAATCATTTCCTTATGTGCACTCCACAGTCTGGACCACTCAGAGATGTTCATGGTGTTATACAGGGAAGAGGAGAGGGAGGAAGTAGACAGAGGTTGCCATGAGGATAAAAGAGGGAAATGAAAAGGAGAGAGACAGATCCAGCCAGTAACCAGTTCCCTAAGTGTTCTCCATCGTCTGGAATACACAGAGATTCACAGAATTGGGTAGAGAGGAGGAGAGGGAGGGAGGAGACAGAGACAACCTGGTAGAGAAAAAAGGAGAGTCCAAAGGAGGAGAGAGTGGTCAAGCCAGTAATCTCACTCTCAGGTAAAATTGGCTACTGAAGATTGGGTTTTTAAATGTACAAAATTGACAACAAATACCAAAAGCAAAGATTAAAAATCTAGAGTAGAGGTTGAATTTTCAAAAATACAATATTAAAGAAAAGAAGAAGAAGGAACAATGTCACAAAAATTATTAAAACAACAACAACCAAAAAAAAAAAAATATATATATATATATGGCATTTGCTTTAAAAATAGGGTCTTTTTTTTTGAAAAGTAATAGTAGGTTATAAAAATAAAAATTAAAGGAGAAACAGAGGACTTAAAATTTTTAATAAGTTAAAAGAAGAAGAAAAAGAAAAGAAGAAAAAACAATCAAACAACTTCAACAATAACAAAAAAAGGGAATAATCATAAAAATAGTAAAGATATATCTGGGACTTTCTCTGGTGTTGTGGGCAGTGTGGGTTCACTTCCAAGGCGGTTCCCTCTCTTTAGCTTCTTCTGTTTGCTGGTCTCTTCAGTGTCTGATTTACGCCTTGACACCACAAGGATGGCGGTGGTGGAGTCTTTTTTTTTTTTTTTTTTTTTTAGGCTCACTTGTTCAGTCATGCTGTGGGGAGGGAGGGATGCTGCAAACAAATAACACTGCCATGTGCTTTGCAGTGCCTCAGCCACGCTGGGCCTGCCCCTGCACACGGCGCATACCGCTCAGGCTCTATGTTGCTCTGCTGGGAACCGTCTGAGGCTGGCCCTAGGCTGCATGCACCTCCCCGGTCTAAGCCGCTCAGGCTTGGCTCTCAGGTAGCCCTCAGAGGTGTAGATTCGGTTGGGCCTGTGTTTTGTGCCCTTCTCAGGTGTTTGGCAAGCGTGGTTGCTGCGACTTATCACCTTTCCCATCCCTGCTGCTCAGTTTTCTGGGTGGACCACTGGCTCCCCTTCTCAGGTGGATGGTGACTGTCCAGAACCTCAAGAAGACTTAGCAAAGAAGCCTGCTGGCAGTTTGGTAGGTAAAGTCTCTCTGGGGCTGTGATTGCCCCCTTCCAGCCCTTACAGCTCTGGCTGCCTGTCACTGGAGGGGGATGGTCTGCAGCTGGCTATTTCTGTTCCATCCTTTGTTCTGTGCACAGTCCTGGTGGTGTCTTAAGTTAGAGCTTTTTGCATGGTAGCTATCCCACAGTCTGGTATGTTAGCCCTAGTTAGTTCGCTCTGGTTATGCTCGGGGCATTCCGGCCCAATTCTTAAGAAAAATGCAGCCCACACCTCCCTGCCCAGCCCCCACTTGCTAGTGGTGGATGCAGGCATCTGTGCTGCTTCTCCACTGGGGGAGTTACCATTGGGCTAGTAATCTGTTGGTTTTAATTATTTATTTATTCTTCTTCCCTGTTATGTTACCCTCTGTGCTTCCAAGGCTTGCCACAGACTCGGCAGTGAGAGTGTTTCCTGGTGTTTGGAAATTTCTCTCTTTTAAGACTCCCTTCCTGGGACGGGACTCCCTTCCTGGGACGGGACTCCCTTCCTGGGATGGAGCTCCCTCTCTACCTCCTTTGTCTCTTTTCTCATCTTTTGTATTTTTTCCTACCTGTTTTTGAAGGCAATGATCTGTTTTTCTGGGTGCCTGATGTCCTCTGCCAGCATTCAGAAGTAGTTTTGTGGAATTTACTCAGCATTGAAATGTTCTTTTGATGAATTTGTGAGGGAGAAATTGGTCTCCCCAGCCTATTCCTCCACCGTCTTAGGACCGCCCCCCAATTGTTGTTTTAAGCTTTAGAGTTTCTGGGTTATTTCTTAAGTAACAATAGTGAACAGTAGCTTAACAGGAAATACGCATTTCTCAGAATTATCCTGAAACTTCTAATCCTTTTATCATAAGAGTAGGTCAAAACTCACCTAAAACTTACTAAACATGTTTAGTAGAACCCACTAGTATAGTTCAAGCACAAAATAATTTAGCTCTGCCAGTT
Organism: Nanger dama; assembly: GCA_917880005.1. Lineage (NCBI taxonomy): Eukaryota > Metazoa > Chordata > Mammalia > Artiodactyla > Bovidae > Nanger > Nanger dama. The sequence goes on from CAKJTW010000020.1 coordinate 20,419,165, forward strand.
TTCCCCTCTAAAAGAAAACAAAAACAAGAACAAAAACTCTCCTAAACTTTTATTCTAGAGTGTATTGATAGCTAGTTTAGTTACCTACATTTTTGCTAATAATGCTACATGCTTTTCTGTTTACAAATTCAGTACAGCTGTATAGGCTTACACTTGAACAACGTAGGGGTTAGGGTAACTGACCCTATCTGAAGTCCAAAATTCATGTATAAATTTACAGTCTGCCTTCATATGCATGGCTCCATATCCATGGGACTATATGCAGGCATCATATAGTATAGTAGTTTGCATCTTTTGAAAAAATTGCCAAATAAAGGAACCCACATAGTTTAAACTTGTGTTGCTCAAGGATCAATTGTATTTTAAATACACATCTGAGTGAACAGCTAGTAAAAATGTTCATCCAGGTGAGAATCAGAGAAAAATGAAGGAAAAGACATAAAACCTAGAGAGACAGTAAATGTCTAGCAGTTAACTTTGAGACTGCTTTAAAAGTGAAGTGAAAGTGTTAGTTGCTCAGTCGTGTGTGACTCTTTGTGGTCCATCAGGTTCCTCTGTCCATGGGACTCCCCAAGCAAGATTACTGGAGTAGGTTGCCATTTCCTTCTGTTTGCTCCAACTTCCAAAGTTTAACTAATTTCATTATATGAATATAATTTTTTTAATTTTAGTTTGTGAGGAATTTATTTTAAAATAATTATTTTATGTATTGTGAATTATTTTAAAATTTGAATTTTTAAAACATTTTTCCCATGAAGAGCTCAGTTCTACTTGGGTAATACCAAAGGATTAAAGGTTGAAAATCTAGTTAGGTCAAACATCTTTCATGTAGTTTTATCCAGGAAGTGAGATTTCAAATCAAAGGGATTCATCACAATATCTAAGTTTATGTATCTCACTTTGCTGATGAGATGTTCTGATGCCCTTGAAAATTCTCTGATGCTCATCCAAACAGAATGCTCACGTCAGTATCTCTGAAAACATAAGCATATATAGAACTTTCTTTCTTGATTATTCCTTATAAATTTATTTACTTTTTTAAAATCATAATCACCAAAGTCATCCCATGAATAGCTGTGGTCAATTTCTTCCTCAGTGGCATTAAAGAATCCAACATTTAATATTTATACAAGCAAACTAATTTCTATGAGTCACAGTATATTGTGAAACCTTGTCTTACAGTATAGTATCCATAAAAATGTGTTATGTAAAAGTATTCTTTCTTTTATCTCTACTTCAGGTACTGTTTCCTGAATTTCTAACAGCTTTTCTTTCTTTCTTTTATTTTTTTCATTATTTCTTTGCATTTAAGACAAAATTACTTATGAATCTGGCAAACAAACATAGCATCTTTAACCAAAGAACAGGGTATCTGGTTCTCCTTCAAAGAGACAAGAACATATTTTCTTTGGAGTGATCAAAGGGACAGGGCAGTTGGCAAATTTCAAGGCATGATTATGTGTTAAACATTATCCTATTCTCTCTAAAGCCAACTGCTGAAAGAACTCATTGGCTAAAAAAGAGCTTCACTTTTTTTTTTTTGGATGAAGTTTTTAATTTTATTTATCTGGAAAGTTATAAAATGGAATTCTTTCTTGTGGTTCCCAAATAATAAATTTCATAGATGTTTATGGCAGAATGACAAAATTAAACTTATAGTACATTCTCCAGGAACCCAGAGCTGGCATCCTGATGAGATGTCCACAGTTGGAAACCACAGCTGAAAGGTCTGTGGTGATTCCTATCCAACAGCAAGTGCTAGAAGGTTTTCTCTCCAAATACCCCTCATAAAAGACAGATACGTGTGCATTGTGTATTTATGCTCAGTTCCACAGTCATGTCCAACTCTTTGTGACCCCATGGACCATAGCTCACCAGTGTCATCTGTCCATGGAATTTTTCTAAGCCAGAACACTGGAGTGAGTTGCTATTTCCTACTCCAGGGTAGCTTCTCAACCCAGGGACCGAACCCATTTCTCTTGCAACTCCTGTATTGGCAGGCAGATAATTTTTTTAACCAATGCACCACCTGGGAAGCCCAAAAGACAGATACAGAGCATTTCATGTTTGAAGATCCCTGCTTCGTGCATTGGAGAAGGAAATGGCAACCCACTCCAGTGTTCTTGCCTGGAGAATCCCAGGGATGGGGGAGCCTGGTGGGCTGCATCTCTGGGGTTGCACAGAGTCAGACACGACTGAAGCGACTTAGCAGCAGCAGCAGCAGCAGCTTGCCTGTTAGTAAAAGTATCTGGAAAGCACCAGGACAGCACCTATAGCAAAAATAATCCCGATCTAATTCATATGATTTTAAAAACAAACAAACAAACAAGAAAACCCCAAAAACCTCCTATTGAACTTCCAAATGATTCAGCTTCATCCCATCTTCAGTAGGCCAGCAACTGACTTCTTTCTTCTTTATAGATTTCTGGTAATATTTTACTTTCTTTCACAAGTCAGAGGTACATTCATGAACTAGGAGAAAGAAAAACAGCATATCTGGCTTAATTCTAATTTAGCGGGTTTTGCTACAAACAAACAAAAACAGCCGAGAGTAAATGTAGGTAGGCCTGGGATTGTTGTTCTATTGAAATTCACTTACAATGCCTAGACAGCATTAACTCTGTGTCACCTAAGAAATATTAGTCTAAGTTGCTTAAGGCATTTTGTTCAAGTAGCAAAACAAACCTCCTTTTCACTGTGCAAAGTCTATGCTTTGAAGCTATGGGAGCAAGAAAAAGAAAACCTAAAATAATCTCTGCCCTTGATATATTTTAGAAGAGAGAAATTTCTGTAGATGATAGTACATAGCAGAGGTTTTGCGTGACTGACCAGTTCTCTCAGAAACAGATATGAGTAGAAGGCAGAAGCATCAATTGCATTTAAACTGGACTAATGTCTTTGGACTCAGAATAGCCTGAAATCAAATCCTGGGTAACCCCCTAGCAGCTGGTGCTGCCTTGGGGCCTGTTACTTAACTTTTCTAAGCCTCACTTTCTTTACCTCTTTAGTGGGGATCAAAGAACACATCTCTCAGGGTGACTGTGAATATTACATTACAGCAGTAAAATGAATTCTGGGCAACACGTCTTACATTACTAACTTTGAGTTTAAGTTATATAAACTTTTATTTAAAATGAAGGTATTTTACTGCACTGGAACTGACAACACCTTAGTAAAAGTTTAATAGCTAACATCAGAATAAGAGTTTCCTTAAATGGTAACCTTTCCCCAGCTAGAACTTTTGCTGAGGTTAAATTGTCACATTATTTAAAAAAGATATTGGTAGTTGATGTACGGTAAAATTTAAAGTCAAAACTTGAAAAATATTTCAAGATGATTTAATTTTATCTGATTGTTTAAGAGGGCAATGTACAGCCCCGACAGATGCTAACTTGGAGACATAGGTAAGCAGTACCCTACTGCATGCCAAGGACAGATGTTTGTAATCAAACTAAGCTAACTGCAACTTTCTGAATTTCCTGGATTTATCTGGGAAAAAAAAAATCTGAGACCTTGTTAAATGTGTAAGGATTATTTGGAGTGATATGAAAGTACAACAAAATGTAATGGCACTATGACACTGGAATTTGAGTAAGGTACAGCTCAATTGTGCCTAGATATTTTCTCTACTGGTATTTAAAATTGCAAGCAATATTGTAAACTTTTTATAGGATGTATAAAACATTGCCGTATGTGATCTTCAGGGTTTCTGTTTCCAATTGTCTGTTATGTTTCTTCTTGATTATTCGTACTAAACTTGTTGCATGTCAGCTCTAGTTATAAGGTTATTCAAAAAAGAGATTTTAAATATCTGCGTGCATGTATTTAAGTTCTTCTAAAGAATTAGAATTTAGTGCTGAAACTTGCTGTGATAAAACAGTAGTAACAAGAGCAGCAATTGGAAAAGCAAAATGTAAAAGAAATACGGGACTTGATTTGTAGGAGTGAGTTTCTTTACATTCATTGTGCTATTTTGTGGTGGAAAGTCCCTGAAAGTGTTTTTCAGGAAGCTCGTTTCTGCTAAAATAAACATAGCGGGCATTTTACCTAGGAATCACTTGGTCTTTTACCTAGGAATCACTCTATGCTGTTTTAGCCACCAGTAATATGTAAGTATCATTCAGTAATAGCATAATTTACCATGTATATTTGTCTAATTGCAGTCTTATTAGCATACCACTTTCCCCCAAAGCTATAATGGGATAAGAAACAGAAAAAGGTGAAGAGAATGACTAATGAACCATAAAAGTTACTTCATGGTTTATTTAAATAAAATCTAATCTTATAACAAAAAATTAGAGTTTCTGCATCTTTAGGGAACAGTGTCATTTAAGCAAATGTCTTAGAGTGACAATATGTAGCATAGGAGATACAGAGAGAAAATCACTGAGATAAAAAAGATGAGAATGAATTTTTAAATTTCATTAGGAAGAAGAAAGCAAATGACATAGAGAAACAGAAGTCTATGACTTCAAAAACTGTCATCAAATAAAGCACATTGCTTTTAGAATTACTCATGCACCAATTTAGCACTAGGATGGTGATATCTTGCGCACCACTCCCCTGAAAGGGACAGTTTTTCTTTAAACAATTATCTGCTAAAACCAAGAAAAAGGTCAATCTAAACTATATTTCTGAACATAGTAGAGAGCTAATGGTGACAAGTTAAATGTCAAAAGTTTGATTTCGATCAAAAGGAAATAAATGTTTAAAAGTTTTGATTTGATAGTTAAACTCAAGTAGTGCTCCAATTAACAATTAAACATATAAAATGTTGTAATAAAAGGAAAGATGATGATAATGAGATTTGTATATATTTTACTAATTTCAAAATAATTGGGAATGTTGAACTGTAAAGAATGAAAGATGCTCAGTCATGTCTGACTCTTTGTGACCCCATGAACTGTAGCGTGCCAGGCTCCTCTGTCCATAGAATTCTCCAGGCAAGAATGGTGAATGGGTTGCCATTCCCTTCTCCAAACTATAAAGGTGTTCTCATAAAATGGCATTCACATCTGTCTCTGAAATACAGATATAATTTTATCTGCTTCTGTGTTAGTAAGGATGGATATTGGGAAAAGTAAGCAGGCAAACTGAGCTTCCCTGGTGGCTCAGTGATAAAGAACCCACTTGTCAATGTAGGCAACACAGGTTTGATCCCTGAGTTGGGAAGGTCCTCTGGAGGAAGAAATGGCAACCCACTCCAATATTCTCGCCTGGGAAATTCCATGGGCAGAGGAGCCTGTGGGGCTACAGTCCATGGGAACACAAAAGTATTGGACACAACTTAGTGACTAAAATAACAAAAACAAGCAGACTACTTCCAGCAAACATAGAAATCAAGTCAGGAAAGAATGATAATATCTGTACCTACATGTAATATTCAGGTGGAGAAGGGTTCACCCATGTATAGCAAGGTTATGAATTAACTGTTGTAGGAAGAAGGTGACTGTGTAGAATCTGACTAATCCACTGTTTTCAAAGATGAACTTCTAAGTTAGCATGGTTGTTACATGGAGATATAAAGAAAATCAAATAAATAATAAACTGGAATGAGCATTATCTAGGCAGCTGTTAATAGATGTGACAGTGGCAAAAGGAAACATGGGAAAAGACCTAGGGATAGAGACACGACAAAAGAGTCTATGTAAGTGGAAATCTTACTAGCTTAGCTGCTGCTGCTGCTGCTGCTAAGTCACTTCAGTCGTGTCCGACTCTGTGTGACCCCACAGACAGCAGCCCACCAGGCTCCCCAGTCCCTGGGATTCTCTAGGCAAAAACACTGGAGTGGGTTGCCATTTCCTTCTCCAATGCAAAGAAGTGAAAAGTGAAAGTGAAGTCACTCAGTCGTGTCCGACCCTCAGCGACCCCATGGACTGTAGCCTTCCAGGCTCCTCTGTCCATGGGATTTTCCAGGCAAGAGTATTGGAGTGGGGTGCCATTGCCTTCTCTCGGGGGCCTCGAAAACATTTTAGACTCCCAAGTGATTCATGGGAAAAACTAAAAGTGATTGCAGCTTCCATATCTTTTCTGGTTAGTAGTGAAGATACCTGACTGTGGGGTATGGATAGGAAGCAGTCTTTGTGGTAACTGATTTGGTTAAAGTGACTTGAAATTTTTTATTGGTTTACTGCTCAGAAAAAGATATTAACAGGAGGAGGGTCAGTGATGTATCATTTATGAAACATTTGCCTACTTAAATCCTAGAACCAGGGAAGCCCAACTCCTAAAACAAAATAGATAATTGCTATTTAGTTCTCTTTCTTTTATATATATATTATATATATAATATATAATTATCTGTAGTATTTAGTTGTAGTATATGTGTGTAAGAGTGCAGGCTTAGTCATATTTGATTCTTTGGGACCTCATGGACTATAGTCCAACAGGCTCCCTTTGTACATGGGATTTTCTAGGCAAAGAATACTAGAGGAGGTTGCCATTTTTTCCTTCAGGGGATCTTCCTGACGCAGGGATCAAACCAGTATCTCTTGTGTCTCTTGCATTGAGCAGACAGGTTCTTTATAAATTGAGCCACCTGAGAACCCCCTATAATATATTTACTTACTGTATATATATTTAATTATAGTATATAGTTACTTTTATATATGTATATTTAGCTCTATATAGTCAAGGCTATTGGAGAAGGCAATGGCACCCCCACTCCAGTACTCTTGCCTGGAGAATCCCAGGGATGGGGGGTCCTGGTGGGCTGCCATCTATGGGGTCGCATAGAGTAAGACACAACTGAAGTGACTTAGCAGCAGCAGCAGCAGCAGCAGCCATCAGTCAAGGCTATGGTTTTTCCAGTGGTCATGTATGGATGTGAGAGTTGGACTGTGAAGACAGCTGAGTGCTGAAGAACTGATGCTTTTGAACTGTGGTGTTAGAGAAGACTCTTGAGAGTCCCTTGGACTACAAGGAGATCCAACCAGTCCATTCTAGAGGAGATCAGCCCTGGGTGTTCTTTGGAAGGAATGATGCTAAAGCTGAAACTCCAGTACTTTGGCCACCTCATGCGAAGAGTTGACTCATTGGAAAAGACTCTGATGCTGGGAGGGATTGGGGGCAGGAGGGGAAGGGGACGGCAGAGGATGAGATGGTTGGATGGCATCACCGACTTGATGGACGTGAGTCTGAGTGAATTCCAGGAGTTGGTGATGGACGGGGAGGCCTGGCGTGCTGCGATTCACGGGGTCGCAAAGAGTTGGACATGACTGAGTGACTGAACTGAACTGACACATGTATATATAAATATGTATTTTGTTATATATGTATATATTTAGTTCTAGGCAAGTCATCTGATCTTATGATTCCTAAATTTTTTCATCTATAAAATGATGCTTATTTATGATACCTTTTGAGGAATCAAGTATTTGGCAATTTTTGAGTCACTTACACTGTAATTAGAAATCATGACTGAAAATACTTTGTGTTCCTCCCAGAGAAGATTTACTTTAAAGGTAATATTGTTTCTCTTGTATCTTTAAAGAGCCTCTTCAGACTTTTATATAACCCAAAATGCTGGCAAAACCAAATAAATAAATAAATAATGACCTAAACAGCAAAATAGCATTTAAGCTTAACTCCACTGCATTACTTAAGGGTTCTCTAAGAATAATAGATACCAAAATAGTACAAAACTACCTCGACATTAAGGATCATACAATATTCATTACCCCAACTAAAATAATGCATAATAGAAGCATTCAGCACTTTCTAAACTAGTTCAGTTTTGGTTTGACTGATGATTTTGGAGCCTTTGTTTATCTAAGTGTACCAATGTCAAGGGAGTCAATATATATCATTAAACCATTACCTGTGTATCTGCTTAAGCCATCCGCTTTTGAAAGATCTAGTACTGTTTGGCTTAGACATTTCAATTAAATTAACCATTTTGAGTCATATTTTACACAGTAATTATTTGAAGTATCAAAAATTGAAAGCAAGTTTTATTCTATCACCATTTTACTTTAAAACATAAATCACCATTTTACTTTAAAAGCAACAACAACAAAGAAAGCTTTTGCAAAACACTTCAGGAAACAAACAAACAAAACCCAAAAAAACTAGGAGTGGGATGTAAAGCAGTTGGGATCAGATATTTTAGGCTCCAAGTTTATGACATTGGGCCTTCTCCCTATTCTTGGTACTAGATGTCTAGCCAGAGTTAAGGCTGCTCCTCATTTAAGTTATAATTAAATCTGACCTGAGCTAGGAAAATCTAGATTCTTAAAAAATATAGAATATAAAGTTTGTGTTCAGTTTACAGAAAAATAAAATAGGTAAAATCTAGAAGACAGAGCATAGTGAGAAAAAAGAAATTTCAGATTGGCATTACTCACATCAGGTTTAGTCAGCCACCCTAGTGTCAGGACGTTTGATGCTGGTAACATAGAAACACTGGCAAGATTTTTGTCGTCCATTCAAATTTATGCACAAGTAAGCAGAATCATATGAATAAATTTCAAAGGAAAGGAGAATGCAAACTGTGGTATGTATGTTTATAAAAGTAGAAGTGAAAGTGTTAGTTGCTCAGCTGTGTCTGACCCTTTGCGACCCTATGGACTGTAGCCCACCAGGCTCCTCTGTCCATGGAATTCTTCAGGCAAGAATACTGGAGTGGGTAGCCATTCCCTTCTCCAGGGGATCTTCCCAACCCAGGGATCGATCTGGGTCTTCAGCACTGCAGGCAGATTCTTTACACTCTTAGCCACTGGAGAAGCCCATGTATGTTTATATAAAACACCAGAAGTCTGATAAGATTACATTCTTTGATTCTAAATTATTTCTTTTTTAGTACAAAATTAATGTCAGGTCCTGGACTTCCATAAGAACTATTTATATTTGTTCAAGAAACCTCAAATTCATGACTGCTACTAGGGTATAAAAAATTGTCCACATAAAATGGAATAAAGCATTACAGAAATATTTAAGTGATCCTTCAGACACTTAATGAGAAATACTGCTTAGCTGATAATGTCAGAGTAGAAGCGCAGAAATTCTCAGCTGAATTCAGTTGAATCATAGCAAAAGTGTTAGTTGAACAATCTCATTTATGTGCTTTAGGTGATTCTTTTTTGCATACTGATTTTTATTACATGACTTGGCAAAATTGAATATCACAAAATGGCAATAGCCTCTTGAGTTTGTTTTGAAGGTTCCAAACCTCAAATATTAAATTGATGAATGCTGTGGTACATTGCAAAGCATTATATTTCAGAAACATTTTATAAATTCCATTTTGTGTTTCACAAATCAGTTTCTAATCAAATTCAGCATTCTCTGGAAGATCTTATACTACATAGTAAAAAATATGTGTTAAAAAATTACTTCCTGAAAGAGAGATGGGAGAGCACTGTATTAGCACAATGCTTCTTTAGAATATTTAAAGGAATCTTGATCAATAGGAAGATGATATATGTATACACATGGTCGATTCATGCTGTTGTATAGCAGAAATTAACATAACATTGTAAAACGATTATATTCCAATAAAAATTATCTAGGTAAAAGTATATATAGACTATATATATATACGTATGCTAAAGTAAACTTCTGTTGACTATATCTTAGTTTATTTTTTGTATATGTATATGCTTCTGTTTATGTATGCCCTTAGGATGAGGGAGGAATCTTAAGGGGTTATCCAATACATTGTCACCTGCTAGGGTTATTCAATTTATCTCAAGTGCAATAACTACAATATCATAGACTATTAGAACTGGAAATAATCTTTGACTTATTTTTGCCCATCTAAACTTTGAAGTATCACTGAAATCTTCCAAACAGATTTTAATCCAGTCTCTGTTTGAACATATCCAGTTTGTTTTTGAGGAAAATGATCTGTCCTGTGAATCTGAAGTCCTAGAGTCAGAGGTCCATTTGTCAAGCTCCCAGGCTTCTGAACTTTTCTTCCTTTGACTTTTGTGCTGGAAAGAGAACTGCTAAGATCTCATCTGACTCTCAGATTTTATGATTATCTCAGTCTCTGAGAGCCCAGGAATCTAATTAAACCCTGCACTGCTCTTGGGGTTAGAGGATATTCTTTGGGTCCAGCTGAAACATCCCTCTGGTCTTTCAGCCTCCATTCTCAGAATCATATCTCTTGGTTTTTAGAGTCACAATTAGAATATGAATCCTGACACTGCTCAGGAACAAGTTCTAAATTCTAACACTCTTTAAGAGCCAGGGGCTTTCTTATTTTATGTGTAACAATATTCTTTTGATGAAAGTGAAGTCAGTCTTTGGCGCTCTTCTTAAAGAAGCTAAAACAAAAGGGGCCATCAAATACACTCTCTGCTGAATTACACAAACTATTATGTATGATGGAGTGGACCCCCATCAGTAGGCATGGAGATCACCTGGAATGTCCAGATGGTTCCTTAGAATGAAGGTTTTCAAAAGCCCATTGCTAGACATATGTGTCTGGTTAGAATGTTTAACCTTCATGGTCTTTAATCATGTAGCATTATGTGAAATGCCACTGGCTGAATGGCTTGATGGAGTGTTTTGAAGCTGTAGAGTTTCCAATCTCCTGGCCACCACCAGAGGCCCTGCAGACACTGGGAATGTGGGCCCTCAGTTTGAATGCCTCTCTATTGGTCTGTGAGAAAGGAGGGCAGATGGGAGTCAGCCTTCACATTGTGTGGGATGGGCCTAAGGAGTGCTGTGAGGAAAAGAGTGAGTGAGAAAGAGGGAGAGAGAGAGAGACAGAGAGCAACTGCTTGGGTGGGCAAGGAAATACCTGTTTTGATTCTCCCCTAATTGTTGATAATCTCAAAAATATTTTCCCCTCAAAATTAACTTCATGTGAAGAAGATCTTTTTGGGGATTTTTAGTTCTCTGAGGGTAAAAATATCACCTGGCATGAAAGTTTATTACTCCATATGCCGTAAGTAATGAAAAAGCCAGTAAGGATTAAAAGTCCATCCTTGTTCATTTTAAGGGCAACTGAAGTATATGGGGAATGGCTTCAGAGTAGGAGACACTCACTTGCATCAGCCTGTCCTGACACTGAGTGTTGACTCTGCCACTATCCCCAGGTGCAAGGATCTGAACTCCTCTGAACTTCAGTATTCTCATCTGTGAAGCTGGAATAAATTCAGCGTTGTGGTGAAAATTAGAAAAAAAAAAATAAACTATGCAAAAAGCTTGTTATGGTGCCTGAAACTTAGTCAACTCATAAAGCAGAGCTATTATTAACTCTTTATTTGGATTATAATGATGGTAGACTGCTTGTTAGGAATGTTGACAATCTTTTAGCAGCTGAGCTTGACCCAGGACCCTTCTGTGTGTGTAAGTGCTTTGTCCTGTACTTGGCCATGATTTAGGCCATTTCAGTTTCCGTCTGTCCGACTTGAAGTTTTTTGCTTGAGCTTTTATTTTTAAAAAATATTGCCAGATCTTGCTTCTGCTACTTCTGAAGAGCTCTAAGGCTTGATGGCAACATCTCCTGCTTGCTTTTCAGAGTCCTAATTCTATCCAAACAGAAGCATCTGAGTTCTTTCTTTCATGTACTTGGGGTGCTGGTGGTTGGGGGGTGGTCCAACATTTTTGTTGTTGTTGCTGAAACTCTGGAAAGAAAGCAGGGCACGGAGCTGTGCTAGCCAATTTGGCAGCATCCTTTTTCAGCCCACTTGGCTGTGCACAGTATTCTGTCTGAGTTTGGGAAGATCTGTCTGCTTTTTTCCTTTGAAGAGAGGCAATGAGAAATGAGGCAATGGATTTGTCTTATACAACAGCCTGGAAAAAATAGGCCATGGCCTAACAAATAAGAAGAGTCGCATGGCCTCATTCCAAGAGTTCCTGGCTGGGGACAGGGGGACAGGTTGAGACGCCGTCTGATAAATTTTGGTTCCTAACTGCCCTCTTTTTCGAAACAAGTCTTGCTTAAAACAAAAGGTGGGGGGTAGGCAGGAGGAAGTGTGGTTCCTTATATACAATGATGTTCCTCCATCAAGAATCAATATTATGCAGATTTAGAAGTCACAGGTCACATCATGTTTCCCTAAGCAGTCACCCCTACAATCCTTGCATATGGCAGTGAGATGTGATAAGGGGCAGGTGCTACCCAGTCCCAGGTGCTCCTCTTCTGAGATTGGTTCAAACCATTTCCTTGTCAAACAAGTTCAAACGACCATACACTGTCCCTTTTGCTATGTTTGTCTCGGCAAAGTGCTTTGTCCTTGTAGGGTCTGCCTTTTCCAAGCTGACTTGTTCTATTTCTCTCCTTGTTGTTTTCTTTTCCAATCAGTGAGGGAGCCCCAGACATGAACTGTAACAGGAGTTTCTCACTCTCTGCTCCTCCCCTCTCTATAGACACACACACACACGCGCACACACACACACACACACACACACACACACACGCACACACTACCATTTTAATTGCCTTTTCCACTGATGACTGAGTGATGTCTTTCCTATCGGACACTCTTTGTTATTTTGGTTTGAAATTCAAGGAATAGGGGAGGCTGGGATATCATCAATCTCAGAGGTGACTGGTCTGACTCAGCGCCTGCATCAAAAATAGTGCTCTAAAAAAAGGCAGTCTCCTACTCACTGTGAACACCTTGATTTCTACCTTCCCGGGGCATCGTTCACTTAACTCCTTGACTGCCTGCCTGGGTTATGGTGGCCGCAGACTGAATCTGTATTTCTTCATCTCAGAATAATGCTCCTCAGAGCTGCTTTATGGAGCTATTCACAGATGAGAGCGGTAACGAGCCTAACAGCCCAGCTCCCTTTTCTGTATTCTGCAACATTCTCATCTCAGCCACTGTGTCTGGCAGCCACACAATGAGTCCCTCCCTGCGTGTGTCAGGGAGATGGATGGTATCTGCAGTGTCTGCGTCTCGGTGCTGACTCTATGAGCTCCTGCTGAACCTCACCTTGCAATGCTCGACTCTGTGCCATCGGATCAGATAGGCAAACCACCCCCCTTCCAAGAAATGTCTTATTTTCTCCCAACACAAAATGCTTTAATGGAAATAATGACACACATTAGGCACGTTGATGGATAGCACGTTGTACTTTCATCCTCCATATTCCTGATTATAGGACTCTTAGTTTTTGTCTCGTTGCTCCATTATTATTTTTTTCAAAGCTGAAACAAAGAGACTACAAAGTCTAGGTAGTGGTTCTTTATAAGCATCTCTTACATCTCTGCTTTCTTATACTGTATGGAATCAGAAAACATAAATAACAAAGGACATTAATGAGCCCCTACCTATCTCCTTATCAGGGAAGTAGCCAGTTCATTTTGGCTACTTTTGCTTCTGATCTAAACTGGCTGGGTTTTGTTTCAGCCTGAAATCAGTTCTGAACCGTGTACAAATGTGCCACCATGGGGTCTTTGGTAATGGATTATCAGTACTATCCCAGTGATGCTAGGACCATGTGGGCATATCTGAGCAAAGTGGAATTGTGTGGGACTGCAACCAAAGGAAGAAAAACAAGGACTGTTTCTACTATCTGCTTTCTAGAGCTGACTTCATGGGCATGTATCTTACATTGTCACACAGGGCCGTACACTTGGATGGGCAGTTTAATGCGCTACTAAGGTCTTCTTGAAATTCTCAATGATTTGTGAGCAAGAGGACCTGAAGATTGATTTTGCATTAGTCCAGTAAATTATGCAGCCACTCCTGGTGCCATGCACTGCTCTATGTTTTGCTGCTAGTAACAGGATTCCTCCTTGGTTTTTTCCTTTCTGCTCCGTTTTGACTGAGGTGAAGCAGGACAGACAGCAGCATAGGTGTTAGGATACTGAGGTGAGCATGAGGCAGCCTGCCACCCCATACAAAAGGTTATGTAGGAAGTGGCCATGAGAAGCTGCTCCGTATGTCCTGGACCCTGTGACCAGATCAAGGATCTCAAAAAGGTTCTGAGAGAAAAGATGTGTGCAGGCATCTGTTCAGAGAGAGAGCAATTCCCTTACTGTGAGTCCCCTTCCTTGTGGTTGGGAAGATAAGGACTGGCTTCCCAGGTGGCTCAATGGTAGAGAACCTGCCTGCCAATGCAGGAGATGACAAGCAACCCAGGTTCAATCCTTTGATCGAGAAGATCCCCTAGAGGAGGAAGTGGCTACCCATTCCAGTATTTTTACCTGGATAATTCCATGGATGGAAGCGCCTAGAGAATTACAGTCCATGAAGTTGCAAAGAGCTGGACACTACTGAACACACATGCATACATTTTATATTGGGGTATAGCTGAGTAACAATGTTGTGATAGTTTCAGGAAGGCAGCAGAGGGACTCAGCCATAATATACATGTATCCATTCTCCTCTAAACTCACCTCCTCCCATCCAGGCTATCACATAACACTGAGCTGAGCCCCACATGCTATGGGTCCCAAACAGTAAGGCCTTGTTGGTTATCCATTTTAAATATAGCAGTGTGTACATGTCTATCCCAAACTCGCTAACTATCCCTTCCCTCCATCCTTCCCACTGGAAACTATAAGTTCATTCTCTAAGTCTGTGAATCTGTTTCTGTTTTGTAAATAAATTCATTTGTATCATTTCCTTTTAGACCCTGCATATAAGGGAAGCCATATAATATTTCCCTTTCTCCGTCTGACTTACCTCACTCAGTATGGTAATCTCTAGGTCCATCCAGGCTGCTGCAGTTGACATTCAGTTCAGTTCAGTCACTCAGTCGTGTCCAATTCTTTGTGACCCCATAAATCGCAGCACGCCAGGCCTCCCTGTTCATTATCATCTCTTGGAGTTCACTCAGACTCACGTCCATTGAGTCGGTGATGCCATCCAGCCATCTTATCCTCGGTCGTTCCCTTCTCCTCCTGCCCCCAATTCCTCCCAGCATCAGAGTCTTTTCCAATGAGTCAACTCTTCGCATGAGGTGGCCAAAGTACTGGAGTTTCAGCTTTAGCATCATTAATTCCAAAGAAATCCCAGAGCTGATCTTCAGAATGGACTGGTTGGATCTCCTTGCAGTCCAAGGGACTCTCAAGAGTCTTCTCCAATACCACAGTTCAAAAGCATCAGTTCTTCGGGTGCTCAGCCTTCTTCACAGTCCAACTCTCACATCCATACATGATCACAGGAAAAACCATAGCCTTGACTAGACGGACCTTAGTGGCAAGGTAATGTCTCTGCTTTTGAATATACTATCGAGGTTGGTCATAACTTTTCTTCTAAGGAGTAAGCGTCTTTTAGTTTCATGGCTGTAGTCACCATCTGCAGTGATTTTGGAGCCTTCCAAAATAAAGTCTGACACTGTTTCCACTGTTTCCCCATCTATTTCCCATGAAGTGATGGGACTGGATGCCATGATCTTTGTTTTCTGAATGTTGAGCTTTAAGCCAACTTTTTCACTTTCCTCTTTCACTTTCATCAAGAGGCCCTTTAGCTCCTCTTAACTTTCTGCCATAAGGGTGGTGTCATCTGCATATCTGAGGTTATTGATATTTCTCCCAGAAATCTTGATTCCAGCTTGTGCTTCTTCCAGTCCAGCATTTCTCATGATGTACTCTGCATATAAGTTAAATAAGTAGGGTGACAATATACAGCCTTGACGTACTCCTTTTCCTATTTGGAACCAGTCTGTTGTTCCATGTCCAGTTCTAACAGTTGCTTCCTGACCTGCATACAGATTTCTCAAGAGGCAGGTCAGGTGGTCTGGTATTCCCATCTCTTTCAGAATTTTCTACAGTTTTTTGTGATCCACACAGTCAAAGGCCTTGGCATAGTCAATAAAGCAGAAATAGATGTTCTTCTGGAACTATCTTGCTTTTTCCATGATCCAGCGGATGTTGGCAATTTGATCTCTGGTTCCTCTGCCTTTTCTAAAACCAGCTTGACATCAGGGAGTTCACAGTTCATGTACTGCTGAAGCCTGGCTTCGAGAATTTTGAGCATTAATTTACTAGCATGTGAGATGAGTGCAATTATGCGGTAGTTTGAGCATTCTTTGGCATTGCTCATTCTTTCTTTGGAATTGGAATGAACACTGACCTTTTTCCAGTCCTGTGGCCACTGCTGAGTTTTCCAAATTTGCTGGCATACTGAGTGCAGCACTTTGACAGCATCATCTTTCAAGATTTGAAACAGCTCCATTGGAATTCTATCACCTCCACTAGCTTTGTTCGTAGTGATGCTTTCTAAGGCCCACTTGACTTCACATTCCAAGATGTCTGGCTCTAGATGAGTGATCACATCATCATGATTTTCTGGGTCTAGAAGATCTTTTTTGTACAGTTCTTCCATGTATTCTTGACACCTCTTCTTAATATCTTCTGCTTCTGTTAGGTCCATACCATTTCTGTCCTTTATCGAGCCTATCTTTGCATGAAATGTTCCCTTGATATCTCTAATTTTCTTGAAGAGATCTCTAGTCTTTCCCATTCTGTTCTTTTCCTCTATTTCTTTGCATTGATTGCTGAAGAAGTTTTTCTTATCTCTTCCTGCTATTCTTTGGAACTCTGCATTCTGATGCTTATATCTTTCCTTTTCTTCTTTGCTTTTTGCCTCTCTTCTTTTGATAGCTATTTGTAAGGCCTCCCCAGACAGCCATTTTGCTTTTTTGCATTTCTTTTCCATGGGGATGGTCTTGATCCCTGTCTGCCGTACAATGTCATAAACCTCATTCCATAGTTCGTCAGGCACTCTATCAGATCTAGGCCCTTAAATCTATTTCTCACTTTCACTGTATAATCATAAGGGATTTGATTTAGGTCATACCTGAATGGTCTAGTGGTTTTCCCTACTTTTTTCAGTTTAATTCTGAATTTGGCAATAAGGAGTTCATGATCTGAGCCACAGTCAGCTCCTGGTCTTGCTTTTGCTGACTGTATAGAGCTTCTCCATCTTTGGCTGCATAGAATATAATCAGTCTGATTTCAGTGTTGACCATCTGGTGATGTCCATGTCCATGTGTAGAGAGTCTTCTTTTGTGTTGTTGGAAGAGGGTGTTTGCTATGACCAGTGCATTTTCTTGGCAAAACTCTGTTAGTCTTTGCCCTGCTTCATTCCGCATTCCAAGACCAAATTTGCCTGTTACTCCAGGTGTTTCTTGACTTCCTACTTTAGCATTCCAGTCCCCTATAATGAAAAGGACATCTTTTTTAGGTGTTAGTTCTAAAAAGTCTCATAGATCTTCATAAAACCGTTCAACTTTGGCTTCTTCAGTGTTACTGGTTGGGGCATGGACTTGGATAACTGTGATATTGAATGGTTTGCCTTGGAAATGAACAGAGATCATTCTGTCATTTTTGAGATTGCATCCAAGTACTGCATTTCAGACTCTTTTGTTCACCATGATGGCTACTCCATTTCTTCTGAGGGCTTCCTGCCCGCAGTAGTAGATATAATGGTCATCTGAGTTAAATTCACCCATTCCAGTCCATTTTAGTTTGCTGATTCCTAGAATGTCGATGTTCACCCTTGCCATCTCTTGTTTGACCACTTCCAATTTGTCTTGATTCATGGACCTGACATTCCAGGTTCCTATGCAATATTGCTCTTTACAGCATCGGATCTTGCTTCTATCACCAGTCACATGCACAACTGGGTATTGTTTTTGCTTTGGCTCCATCCCTTCATTCTTTCTGGAGTTATTTCTCCATTGATCTCCAGTAGCATATTAGGCACCTAATGACCCGGGGAGTTCCTCTTTTGGTATCCTATCATTTTGCCTTTTCATACTGTTCATGGGGTTCTCAAGGCAAGAATATTGAAGTGGCTTGCCATTCCCTTCTCCAGTGGACCACGTTCTGTCAGCCCTCTCCACCATGACCTGCCCGTCTTGGGTTCCCCCGCAGGCATGGCTTGGTTTCACTGAGTTAGACAAGGCTGTGGTCCTAGTGTGATTAGATTGAGTAGTTCTGTGAGTATGGTTTCAGTGTGTCTGCCCTCTGATGCCCTCTTGCAATACTGACCCTCTTACTTCGGTTTCTCTTACCTTGAGAGTGGGGTATCTTTTCATGGCTGCTCCAGCAAAGCACAGTCTCTGTTCCTTACCTTGAATGAGGGGTATGTCCTACCACCGCTGTTCCTGACCTTCAGTGTGGGATAGCTCCTCTAGGCCCTTTAGTTCACTCTTTTTAATGCCTGAATAAAATAAGAGACTTAAGGGAGACACAAAGTACGGGTATCTTGCTCATGCTTGAGAAAGTTACAATGGACTATGGCTCAGATACAACTCATGCTTGGAAATCTATAAACTAAAGAGAGGCTAAATAGGGGATCAAAGGGAAGTGATCTAATTTGCTGGAACAGGTAATGATGCTGAGCATTGGCTGTGGGCCATTTGCAAGAGAGCTTTGATGTAGAATTATCGTAGGTCTCCTAAGGTCTATGTTGGGGCATCTGGAGGCATGAGGAGCCCCTGAGGGAAGGCTGTTCAGCTGGTGAGTAGTGGTTGATGCAGGAGTAAAAGACCTGGAATAGAAATGCATCTGCTGGGACCAAGAAAGCCATAAGAAAGATTGGCTAAAGAGAACATTCGGAAAGCCCCCTAAAGCAACCATGAGGACAAGGGCTGACTGTAATCATTCTGGTAGCCTCCCTCTAAGAACTGTCAGCCTCAATTACCTGACAACCAGGAAGCACAAAGCCACCCAGGTATTACTTTTCCTTCTCTTCATCATTGATCCCTCACTGAAGCTAAGACTGGGAGAGATGATGACCTGGAAGGACAAGCCCCAGAACCCTCGCACCACTGTAAGTCCCAGCCTATAACAGGTGCCAGCTGGTTGAGGGGTTAAGTTGCTTGTTAAAGCAGGTTTGGAATTTTCACTGCTCTATCAGACTAAACCCCCTGGAGAAGGAAACGGTGATCCACTCCAGTATTCTTGCCTGGAGAATCCCATGGAAGGAGAAGCCTAGTAGGTTACAGTCCACGGGGTCGCCAAGAGTTGGACACGACTGAGCGACTTCAGCTCACCTCACCTCACCTTTATCAGTCTAACTATTCTTGTGTCTGAATTGAGCCTGTGCTCCAATTGAAAGCAATGGTTGGATCTCCTTTTACCTAATAACAAGAGGTAAGTCAGAGGAAGCTGTCTGAGTGTTCCCTCTCGGGACACGAGCAGGTTATATTTTCTCCCACTTTATCATTAAACCCGGTTCAGTGATCACAGTGAACATGCATCATGCCTGCTGACATATTGGTCACATCCTTATTACCCATCCAATCACCCAGGTGTTTTGCAGAAAGTACTATCCAAATGTCGAAAAGGAGAAAATTAAGAAACTCAGAGGTTAAAAGACCTTAGCAAATTAATAAATGATGGAGCTAGAATTAAAATCTGATGTGTCTTTTTAAAGCTTACTCTTTTAATCATTAGATTCTCTTTCCTAAATTAGAAAAAGCAAAAACCAAAACCACCATCTCTTAAGTATCCACTATATGTCAGGAATAGTGCTAATGGCCTCACATATGTGATTATATTATTTACTCTTTACATAAGGCATAAGTTAGATGTGCTCCTATCAGAGAAAGCTGAGATGTACAGGGTTTTAGTAACTAGTCAGTAACTAATCTGAAACTACATGGATAGCTATTATCTGCCTGACCATAAATTTGTACAGTTCATTAAGAGAAAGAAATAGAGATTGAGACAGAGAGATTAATTTCTCCTTCTTTTTATTCTCAAATAAGTCATATCTTTGCTGAAACAGAATAAGGTGGAAGTCTTCCTAATTATATAGCCAGTCAAGCATGGATGCTAAGTTGCTTCAGTCATGTCCGATTCTTTGCAATCCAATGGACTGTAGCCTGCCAGGCTCCCTCTGTTCATGGGATTCTCCAGGCAAGAATACTGGATTGAGTTGCCATGCCCTCCTCCAAGGGATTTTCCCAACCCAGGGATCAAATCCATGTCTCTTAAGTTCTCCTAAACTGGACTCTTTACCAAAGTCCCACCTGGGAACCAGAGAGTAGAGCCAGTAGTAGTCACCAAAGAAAACCCAAAAGAATCATTAGCTACTCATAGTCCCATGAAGAGGTACCATAAGTAAAGAAAGAGAAAACTAAGTCATGACAACCTTAGCCCGAATGAAGTGACCAGCTCTGCATGACTCACTGTCAGTGAAGCTGTAACAACGCCAGAGAGAGGACAGCACTGTCTTGTCTCCCGGAATATCCAAGGAAGTCTACATGGAAAAGCTGAACCATTAATAATAGTTCTATATAAATAATTTGAGGACAACAGGGAACATCCAGGTTGGGGAAGTGACCACAATAGCAAAGTCACAGAACTGGGGATAATCTAACTAACAAAAGGAGAAAGCAGGAAAAGTTGGTGGTGGTGTTTTTTTTTTCCTTGAAACACTGCTATTTTTTCTATAAGAGTGGGACATATGTTGAAACTCCGTTATTTATGCAAAGAGCTGCAGTCAGGACAATAGATATGAACATGATGTGATGGGAAATGATAGGCCAGGGATTAAGTTATGTTTTTGAAATGTTTGTCTGAGAGTGGTATGCCAGTGGTCCAATGGTTAAGAATCTATACTTCCAATGTGGGCTGCAGGTTCAATCACTGGTCTGGGAACTAAGATGCCACATTCTGTGCAGTTTGATCCAAGGAGGGAAAAAAAAAAAGAAAGGAAGAAAAGAAAAAGAAAATAGAGTGAGGGTGACTAGAAATTGGTTAGAACTGCCCCAGTACAATATGGCTCCTCGTTTTAGCCAGTGCAGAATGTACTTTTGGATTCTCTCAGTTTTCCTTCTGGATTGAGAGTAGAAGGAGATGGGGATGGGAGTAGAAATACTTGGAAGATAGATGTATGGATGTGTAGATTCCAGAGAAGCATATATCTGCAAACTCTAAGGGAAGAGCTGTAGTCTTGAAACAGTGTGGGACTTTTTATCATTTTATATTAAACAGTGCATTTAAAGCTCAAAGCTGAGTGAGCCAATACAACAAAGCACATGGTAAATTTTCAATATCTATAATAGTACAGAGAAAAATCATCATTCTAGTACTGGGAAGCATGACATTGGTATAAATAACAGTGACTTCAGTTGAAATTATGTTTTTCTTTTGAGGTACAATATTGCTATATGGAGAAAAATTGTATTTCTTTTCCTCTTAGCATTTTTTTTTTTTTTTTTTTTTTTGGCTCTGCTGTGCAGCATGCAGGATCTCAGTTCCCCCACCAGGAATCAGACCCTCATCCCCTGTTTTGGGAAGGCAGAGTCCTAACCACTGAACAGGGAAGTCCCTCTCTTAACATTTTAAAATCAGCATACAATGGTTACCTGTGTCACCTGTTCACAGTGGAATAGTCAAAGAAAATCCTGGATCTACTAGACACTTAAGAGTGAATAACAGCTATTTAAAAACCCCTAACACACTTTCTGGAGTTGGAATGCTACATCGAAACGTATCATCAAAGGCTTTGATGCAAATTGCCAGGATGCTCTCAAATAAATTAACAATGAGGCAGGGAGGGGACTTTTAATTTGCCCCAAACTTCTCTTACAGTATCTTGGTAACGAGCTCTGATGTATTCTTGTAGGGAAGGGGAAGGGAGGAGTGGTTGGTGAGGGGGAGTGAGTCATTGATGTGGTGCATTTTCCAAATCTCTCACTGGCAATATCCATACTGTAGTTTGTATCTGAAGTGTTGACAATGGAGGAAACATTACTGAGAATGGCTGTCATGGATCAGCCAATAAAGCCTGAATCGCCCTTTCCTTTCACACCCACTTGTCTAATATGTTCTGAAACAAAACAACATTAACTCAGAAGGGGCGAAGTAAGGTTACCTAGGATCCCAGATAAATTTCTTTTAAGTTTGGCTTATTCCTTTGAATGATTTCTTAAAAACTGACCTTTCTGTTGAGGCATTTTCTAGTACAGTAGGATGTCTTATTGCAGCATGCCTGTTGAGAGTCTTTGAACGCCCTTTTTCCCTCCACAGCTGTACAAGTCCACTTCGGCTTTGGAACAGAAAAAACAACTTGATATTATTTTTCCTTTCCTCTGGAATATTCAGTTTCCATTCTCATGAATTATAATTTAAGTGAAGCAAAGAAATATCAGTGTATCATTGAAATTAGATGTTAATTTGTGTTTTCACTTTAAAAAACACTTTTTGTTTGTTCTGTACCAGTCATCAGTCAATGACATCCCTGTAGGTATAATGTACATGTGGCTGATTTCTTCAGGGATTTATACCTGGAATAAAGGCATACTGCCCTCACAGACCTGCTTATTAATTGACAATAGATACAGTCAATGATTTGGTTAAAATATCCTCAGGAACATCATATACATACATGGTTGCCAGTTTTACTTAGATTGAGATGATGAATCTCTGTGACAACCTAATTGGCTCAGTTGCTTTGCTCAAAATGTAAGGCCTTATAGGTCCTTTGTTTCTCATATTCTTTTCTTTTTAAAAAGTAAAAACAAGATTTCAAGTCAAGATTATTGAAATAAATATTATTTGAGAAATCTAACAGTGCAAATAAATGTGTAAGTCACAGAAGGAAAGAAGACAGAGTAGTCGTGAACGAAGTGATGAAAGGATGAAGAGTTTTCTAATGAAAAGCTATGTTAGAAGAACTCTCAGGCCTAACTGACACTCGTTTGACCCTGAACTTTGTTACTGTCACATCTCAATTCATTCTTGATAACTTAGAATAGTTATATCACTGTCAGTAACCTGGCATGCCACAGAAATGTCTCATCTTGTTTTCTGCGATTATTCTTGAGCCAAACAGAATTTATTTCAAAAACAGAATCAAAGCTAACAGCGTTCTATATTTCTCTTCCTATCATTCATTTCCTTAATTTTTTGCATACTACCACTTTTTCTCCTTCCAATATTGTTAGGATACAATGTTTGATTCTAGGAACAGTCATCACAAATGGCTAATTATATAACTCTACACAATAGGGAAAAACCCTGAGTCACCCAAACTTACAATGGCAGAGATAAAACTTTAGAAGTCATGTTCAGTAAGATGAATCATTCTATTATGAAATCCTATTTTATATTTGACAGGTGCTTGATAATTATCCAGTTATATATGTATATTATGCATATGAAAAGTAAGTGAAAGTGTTAGTCGCTCAGTCATGTCCGACCCTTTGCAACCCCATGCTGCTGCCGCTGCTGCTGTTGCTAAGTTGCTTCAGTCGTGCCTTATTCTGTGTGACTCCATAGACGGCAGCCCACTAGGCTCCTCTGTTCCTGGGATTCTCCAGACAAGAATACTGGAGTGGGTTGCCATTTCCTTCTCCAATGTATGAAACTGAGAAATGAAAGTGAAGTCGCTCAGTTGTGCCTGACTCAGTGACTGTATGGACTGCAGCCTACCAGGCTTCTCTGTCCATGGGATTTTCTAGGCAAGAGTACTGGAGTGGGGTGTCATTGCCTTCTCCATGGGCTGTAGCTAAAGGCAAAGGAGTAAAGTGGCAAACTTCACTTGAATGCAGAGTTCCAAAGAATAGTGAGGAGAGATAAGAAAGCCTTCCTCAGTGATCAATGCAAATAGAGAAGGATGAAGAACAAGCTGGAATCAAGATTGCAGGGAGAAATATTGATAACCTCAGATATGCAGATGACACTATCTTTATGGCAAAAAGAAAAGGGGAACAAGAGTCTGAAAATTAAAGAGGATAGTGAAAAAACTGACTTAAATCACAACATTCAAAAAACAAAGATCATGGCATTTTGTTCCACCACTTCATGGCAAATAGGTGGAGAAATAAAGGAATCAGTGAGAGACTATTTTGGGGGATCAAAAATCACTGCAGATGGTGACTGCAGCCATGAAATTAAAAGACACTTGCTCCTTGGAAGAAAAGCTATGACAAACCTAGACAGTGTATTAAAAAGCAGAGACGTCACTTGGCTGATAGAAGTTTATATTGTCAAAGCTATGTCTTTTCCAGTAGTAATGTATGGATGTGAAAGTTGGATCATAAAGAAGGGTGAATTTCAAAGAATTGATGCTTTTAAAATGTGGTGTTGGAGCAGACTCTTGAGAGTCCCTAGGACTTCAAGGAGATCAAACCAGTCAATCCTAAGGGCAATCAAACCTGAATATTCATTAGAAGGACTGATGCTAAAGTTGAAGCTCCAATACTTTGGCCACCTGATGTGAAAAGCCATCTGGGCAAGACTGAATGTATGAGGAGAAGGGGACCTCAGAGGACATGATGCTTAGATGGCATTACTGACTCAATGAGCATGAGTTTGAGCAGCCTGTGGGAAATGGCAAAGGTCAGGGAAGCTTGGCGTTCTGCAGTTCATGGGGTCACAAAGAGTCAGACAAGACCTAACGACTGAAAAACAACAAGAAATGTATCTAGCTTAGATATATTGAGATATGCTTAGATATGCTGCTCTTGTGGCTCAACTGGTAAAGAATCCGCCTGCAATGCAGGAGACCTGGGTTTGATCCCTGGGTTCGGAAGATCCCCTGGAGAAATGAAAGGCTGCCCACTCCAGCATTCTGTCCTGGAGAATTCCATGGACTATATAGTCCATGGGGTCTCAAAGAGTTGGACAGGACTGAGCAACTTTCACATCACTAGATCAGCAAAGGGCTCTACTCCACATAATTGTTCAAGGACTGATATAACATCTCAACAAAAAGATCTTCTGAAGTCTCAACAGAAGGGAAGAGAGTCTGGAGAATCTTAGATTGGATTTTCAGTGCTGAGTTGCTCAAAGATCTATTGACCCTTAATTGCATTGAGACTGGGAAGCAAAGGTGTGCAAATGGACTTTGTTAAGCATTACTGTTTCTACTACGGTCCTTAAGTTACATTAGTGAGAAAGAGAAAGAAAGAAGGGAGGAAGGCCTCTAATAACAGTGAAAACAGTATTCCAATTTTGTGATTCTTTGATTCTTCAATATCAACTGAGTATCCAACAATTCAATTTAATTCTGACGCTTACTGTCTGGAATTAGCTCAGTCCCCACCACTTAAGGGTTTAGGCTCTCGAGACTGCCCCACTTCAGACATCAGACACAAATTCCAGAAGCCACTTGTACTTCTCAACCACCAGCAGTAAATTCGAGTTTACACAGGTCCCTCCTTAAGTTTGATAATTTGCTAGAACAGCTCACAGAACTGGCGAAAACACTTTATATTCACTGGTGTATTTTAAAGGGTGCAACTCAGATACAGCCAAATGGAAGAGATGCATAAAGCAATGTATAAGATGGATGCATGGAAATTCCATGTTCTCTCAAGGCACATGACCTTCCAAAGCATATCAATGTGTCACCAATTTAGAAATTCTCTGAACTCTATCATTTAGAGATTGTTATAAAGTTTAATAATATAGGCATGATTGAATAAATCATCAGTCATTAATGACTGAACTCAGTGCCTAGTCTCTCCCCTACTTGGAGGTTGTGAAATAAGCCTAAAAGTTCCAACTCTGTAATTATGCATTGGACTTTCTGGAGATCAGCCTAATCACAAAGATATCCAGGGGACCCTAGTCACCAGTCATTAGCATACAAAAGATACTCCTATCACCCAGGAGATTTCAATAATTTTAAAAGTTATGGGCCCAAAACCAGGAACCAAGGCCAAATAAATATTTTTATTATTCTGTACATTTTAAAACAAATAGAACTTACCTCTACATACAAAAATTAATTCAAATAAATCAAAAATCTAACTATCAAAACTAACATTATAAAACTGTTAGAAGAAAACCTAGGCCTAGAAACTTTTGACTTTGTATTAGACAATGGTTTCTTAAACATGCTACAAAAAGAGCAAGCAACAAAAGAAAAAAAAGTGATAAACTGGATGTCTTGAAAAGTAAAAAACTTTTGTGCATCAAAGGACATTGCCAAAGAAGAAAGATGACAACCCCCAAACAGGAGAAATTTTGCAAGTCATATATTTCATAAGGTTCTCATAACTGTGATATACAAAGGATGCCTCTAACTCAATACTAAAAAGATAATCCTAATTAAAACTGAGCAAAGTATCTAAATAGGAATTTCTCTAAAGAAGATTTACTAATGGGAAATTAGTATATGAAAAGATGCTCAACATCATCTGGCAGCAAGAAAACACAAATCAAAACAAGATGAGCTCTCATTTTATACCCACTAGGATGAATATAATCAAAAACAAAATTCTAACAAGTGTTACTGAGAATCTGAAGAAACTAAAACCTTATACATTGCTGGTGGGAAAAATGTAAAAAAAATAACAAAAACAAAACAAGAATGATAGTTTAACAGTTAAAGATTGAACAGAGTTACCATATGATCCAGTAATTCCATTCCTAGATATAATACCCAAAAGTAACAAAAACATGTCCATACAAACACCTGTATATGAATGTTAATAGAAGCATTGTTTATAATGGCTAAAACGTGTAAAGGCCCAAATGTCCATCAATCCACCAACTGATGCATAAATAACATGGAGTGTATCAATACAATGGAATACTATTAGGCTATTAAAAGGAATGGAGTATAGATTCATGTTACAATATGGATGAACCTTGAAAACATGTTAACTGAAAGAATCTCACTAAAGACTGCATGCCTTATGATTCCATTTATATGCAATGTCCAGAACAGGCAAGTAGGAAGAGAATATAGATTAGTGGTTGCCTAGGGTTGGGACAGGGGAGAAGAGGAGTTAGGACAAAATAGGGACTAGATGCTAACAAATATATAGGATCTTTGTGGATTGAAGATAATATTCTAAAATGGATTGATGATGGTCAGGCAACTCTAAAGACATTAAAAACCATTTAACTGACACTTGAAAATTATGATTGTATGGTAGATGAATATTTCAATATAACTGTTTAAAAAATAGTTACCACAGGAGAGTTAAAAAAAAAAAAAGTGAAAAGTTTGTCTTTGCTCTGAATTGTATTCCATACTTTAGTATAGGGTATTTTTAACACAGTTCTATTATATCCTTGTAGAGTAGGAAACAGATACTAAAAGAGAAATTTTTAAATTAATGGTCTTCAGTGTGATAAAACAAACAAAATAAAACTTTCATTTACATATATTTTATATTAAAATTAAAAAGAAAGTAGTCAAGTTTTATAGAAATTTAATGTACAAATTGACATGTGTACCCTCACTTATCCGTGGAGGGTCTGAGGGTCTCAGGCACTCATGGGTGGCATTCAGGATATTTTTGGAGAAAAGCTGGAAGTTCAGAAAAGCTGGAAGTTCAGCAGCTCAATTTAGATTTACGTACTTTCTGTCCCCTAGAATACACATTGCAAACATATTTATCTCTGTGTGGTTTAGATGATTTACTCTTGAAGAATAGGTTTATCATCTGCTTTTTCAACTGTCTTATAAAAGTGAAAGTTGCTCAGTCGTGTCCAATTCTTTGTGACCCCATGGACTACACAGTCCATGGAATTCTCCAGGCCAGAATACTGGACTGGGTAGTCCTTCTTTTCTCCAGGGGGTTTTCCCAACCCAAGGATCAAACCCAAGCCTCCTGCACTACAGGCAGATTCTTTACCAGCTGACCACAGGGGAAGCCCAAAAATACTGGAGAGGGTAGCCTATCCTTTATCCAGCAGATCTTCCTGACCCAGGAACTGAACCAGGGTCTCTTGCAATGCAGTCAGATTCTTTACCAACTGAGCTATCTACTTTTCAAAAAGTAAACTAGATAACAGAATCTTGTAACTGATTTTCAAAAATGTCTTCCAAGTGAACATCTTAATATGAGCTGGTGAACTAAAAGTCACATCCAGTGGTAATATGGATGAAGGTACGAATGGAAAACTAGAGAAGGGGAGAAATGAGTGGGAGACACAAAAGATTGATGGAGAGAAAGAATGTGTATAGAGGCACAGCCATGAGTCAACCAATGTGATATAATTACCAATGACATGGAAAGGCAATATGAAAGTTTTGAGGATATAGAAAAGAACACAAAGAGCAGCACAGACATTGAGGTTTGGGGTTTCTAATAGTTAAACTATTATCTATAATTAATTATAAATACTTGATTCAGTTCAGTTCAGTTCAGTCACTCAGTCATGTCCAACTCTTCACAACCCCATGAATCGCAGCACGCAAGGCCTCCCTGTCCATCACCTACTCCCGGAATTCACCCAGACTCACATTCATCGAGTCCGTGATGCCATCTAGACATCTCATCCTCTGTCGTCCCCTTCTCCTCCTGCCCCCAATCCCTCTCAGCATCAGAGTCTTTTCCAATGAGTCAACTCTTCGCATGAGGTGGCCAAAGTACTGGAGTTTCAGCTTCAGCATCGTTCCTTCCAAAGAAATCTCAGGGCTGATCTCCTTCAGAATGGACTGGTTGGATTTCCTTGCAGTCCAAGGGACTCTCAAGAGTTTTCTCCAATACCACAGTTCAAAAACATCAATTCTTTGGTGCTAAGCCTTCTTCACAGTCCAACTCTCACATCCATACATGATCACTGGAAAAACCATAGCCTTGACTAGATGGACTTTAGTTGGCAAAGTAATATCTCTGCTTTTGAATATACTATTGAGGTTGGTCATAACTTTTCTTCCAAGGAGTAAGCGTCTTTTAATTTCATGGCTGCAGTCACCATCTGCAGTGATTTTGGAGCCCCCAAAAATAAAGTCTGACACTGTTTCCACTGTTTCCCCATCTATCTCCCATGAAGTGATGGGACCGGATGCCATGATCTTCGTTTTCTGAATGTTGAGCTTTAAGCCAACATTTTCGCTTTCCTCTTTCACTTTCATCAAGAGGCTCTTTAGTTCTTCTTCACTTTCTGCCATAAGGGTGGTGTCATCTGCATATCTGAGGTTATTGATATTTCTCCCAGAAATCTTGATTCCAGCTTGTGTTTCTTCCAGTCCAGCATTTCTCATGATGTACTCTGCATAGAAGTTAAATAAGCAGGTGACAGTATGCAGCCTTGACATACTCCTTTTCCTATTTGGAACCAGTCTGTTGTTCCATGTCCAGTTCTAACAGTTGCTTCCTGACCTGCATACAGGTTTCTCAAGAAGCAGGTCAGGTGGTCTGGTATTCCCATCTCTTTCAGAATTTTCCACAGTTTATTGTGATCCACACAAAGGCTTTGGCATAGTCAATAAAGCAGAAATAGATGTTTTTCTGGAACTCTTGCTTTTTCCATGATCCAGCGGATGTTGGCAATTTGATCTCTGGTTCCTCTGCCTTTTCTAAAACCAGCTTGATCATCAGGGAGTTCACAGTTCATGTATTGCTGAAGCCTGGCTTCGAGAATTTTGAGCATTAATTTACTAGCATGTGAGATGAGTGCAATTGTGTGGTAATTAGAGCATTCTTTGGCATTGCCTTTCTTTGGAACTGGAATGAAAATGGACCTTTTCCAGTCCTGTGGCCACTGCTGAGTTTTCCAAATTTGCTGACATATTGAGTGCAGCACTTTCACAGCATCCTCTTAGGATTTGAAACAGCTCCACTGGAATTCCATCACCTCCACTAGCTTTGTTCGTAGTGATGCTTTCTAAGGCCCACTTCACTTCACATTCCTAGATGTCTGGTTCTAGACTAGTGACCACATCATCATAATTATCTGGGTCGTGAAGATCTTTTTTGTACAGTTCTTCTGTGTATTCTTGACACCTCTTCTTAATATCTTCTGCTTCTGTTAGGTCCATACCATTTCTGTCCTTTATCGAGCCTATCTTTGCATGAAATGTTCCCTTGGTATCTCTAAGTTTCTTGAAGAGATCTCTAGTCTTTCCCATTCTGTTCTTTTCCTCTATTTCTTTGCATTGATCACTGAAGAAGGCTTTCCTATCTCTTCTTGCTATTTTTTGGAACTCTGCATTCAGATGCTTATATCTTTCCTTTTCTCCTTTGCTTTTCACCTTTCTTCTTTTCACAGCTATTTGTAAGGCCTCCCCAGACAGCCATTTTGCTCTTTTGCATTTCTTTTCCATGGGGATGATCTTGATCCCTGTCTCCTGCACAGTGTCACGAACCTCCATCCATAGTTCATCAGGCACTCTGTCTATCAGATCTAGGCCCTTAAATCTATTTCTCACTTCCACTGTATAATCATAAGGGATTTGATTTAGGTCATACCTGAATGGTCTAGCGGTTTTCCCTACTTTCTTCAATTTGAGTCTGAATTTGGTGATAAGGAGTTCATGATCTGAGCCACAGTCAGCTTCTGGTCTTGCTCTTGCTGACTGTATGGAGCTCCTCCATCTTTGGCTGCAAAGAATATAATCAGTCTGATTTCAGTGTTGACCATCTGGTGATGTCCATGTGTAGAGTCTTCTCTTGTGTTGCTGGAAGAGAGTGTTTTCTATGACCAGTGATACAAGCACAATTTCACTTCACTTGGAAAAGTCAAGGCAAGATCCAAACAGTGGTGATATTTGAGTTGACTCTTCTGGATTTGAATGAATTTTCTAGATTAAAAAATACAATAAGGAAAAGCCAATACACACAGAGGGACTTGCTATACACAAGTTTCACAGGGAGAGAATAGGGTATTTGATGGATATTTTCCATGTAGCCAATACTCATGATATTTGATGGAATGGACAGAGGTCTAGAATGTGCCATACATCAGAAAATTGATAGCATTTCTCACACACTGAAAATCACAATAAGAATAACTTACCACAGTTGAGTAAACTGAGATATTCTACAAACTCCCTATAAATAAAACTGCTCTTTAGCCCTACAAATACATTGTTTCAAGTTTCTTCACTTTATACTATCTACTCTTTACTTCTGAGTTCAATAAAACATTTTGGATTGTTTTCTCCTAAAGTAATTTCATTTGTAAGTTTTAAAATATTAACTTGCATCCCAAATATTTCACAGCCATTTAATTCCATCACTTGACTTTTAAAAAGCTATTTGACCTTAGTAGGAGAAGTTCAGCTCTCAAAAAAAAAAAAATTGTGTTCTTATAAAGAACAATCCATTTATAAGACATATAACCACAACCAGCTTGTCTGCCGTGCTTTCACCATGGATACAGGGGTTACTTTAGATAAATTCAATAATAGCTATTTTAGGTAAATATTAATCTTAGAGGTTAAGCTATCTCCTAACCTAAGAATAAATCAGATGTATAGAGAAGCAGCCACAGCAGCAGTACACACATACACACAAACTTACACTGCTCTGCAATTTTCCAAAGAAATTATTTAATTTACTTTGAAAAATTCTTATTCTAGGCTAAATATTCTGATTATTTGTAGCTTGGGGGAGGCAAGGGAATGTCACAAATCATCATGATTATGAGCTTCAATCTGTCTTGAAGCAGGAAATTTGTCTAGGCCTCTGGCACCAAAGAGGATTTTGTAAGAAATATGTTGTCTGGATGTCATGACTTCATAATCAAGGTTCAAACAATTGTAGTAGCGAACACAAGCTATAGGACTTAACTCAGCCAGAAGGGTGAGACTCCCCGCCTTCCCCAGTGTGATCTGTCCTCCCAGCTGTCTTGCTTGTGCCGTTTGACTCAGGTCAGGTTCATAAGAACATCTTCTGGGGCCATTGAACTGTTTGGCATTGAGAAATCTGTCACTCCTGGACATCTAATTTCTCTCCCATGTCAGGATTTAACATTGAGAATATATCTCTGCCCCACAAAATGCAGCAGGATTTTTATAAATATTTAGTTATGATGCAAATACATTGTCTGAGTTGCACAGATACTTGAGAGTGAATATTTAGACTACTTTAAAAATACTTTGGCCTATGAGTGGCTTTGCTATCTCATGGAAATGGACATAACTATACTAAATTTCTGGTAGAAAACTTTGGAGACTATATTATAGAATATTATCTCTATTTCTGAACTTAACTTAGAACACGTTACAGGGTATCAATAACCTATAAGTGAAGACAGAGTTTTTGAATAATAAATTATTTTGCAAGAACCAAGGTAAAATAGGGAGGTTTTGCTTTACTTTTTATGTATAAAAGAAGAAAAACAGAAACCATCTTTACCATATCAAAATACAAAACACCTACATTTACCTTATGGGAGATTTCTTTGAGAAATTCAATAGATGAAAATATGGTTTTGGGGAAAACAAAAGACATTTACGTTTCTTTATGGTTTAAGGTAGGCTTACCACCATAGAGTTTCTTCTAAAGATATTTGTACAGCAGCTCTGTTTTCTCCATTGGCCTTTACAGGGAGATCAAGAATGAGATTTTGTATAATTTAAATTCATTGAGCACAACATATCAAAATTAAAATTATTAAGGAAACAAGCATAAAAACAACAGCTAAGTATCAAGTTAGCAGTGTCCTCTTGAAAAGTACTGCCCAGAGTCTATGACTTCAACAGGAAAAAGCAGAGATGAGATGGTACTTGAGGTAAATAATTACATACATTTTATTATTACTTATCATCTGTCTCCCAAAAAGCTCCTTAATAGAAATCTATTCAAAAGAGAATATATAAAAAGCAGGAATACTGTAATCTTTTAAGGATACTTCTAGCACTATTCAGTAAAATTTCTACAAGTCCAGAAATATTTTTGTCTTATACAAAAATAAGATTATAAGCAAATGCTTTATGATTTTAAAGCATTAGGCAATTTACCTGGGTTATTCATTCAGTCAGGGAAGAAAAAAACCTGGGGTTTCTTCTAACATGAGGAATCAGTTAAGGTGGTTTAAATAAAATTCTGTGAGGAGTCAAGGAGATGGCTGATATTTGAATAAGACTTTTCTCAATAGCTAAAAGCCTTATGGTAACACTGTACAGTGAGTTGGAATATTTAGTCCTTGTCATCTATAAGTGTTTCCATATTTGCATATAGATGGTTAAACATTATCTAGTTAAACACACTACCAGTAGTTTAATAGGGCTAAAATGATGCTTTAGTTTTGTCAATTTATTAACAACTGTTTAACTGGAATGAATTGCTCAATTGGCCCAATCCCTGAAACACACAGAAGCAGTGATGTGAACGACTAGATTGGAGTAATGTACTCTACCATACTGGAGTGGAGTGGAGTGGAGTGAAGGATGGTAGAATAGAGCATAGGCATTTATTACAAACATGGGCAAAACCACCCCTAGTATTTGTGGCATCTGGGTCAAGTGTGCAAATAAGGGCACACATACATTGTATCTAAATATTTAGATATAATAAAAACCAAGTTACATTTGGTTTTTGGATGATTGAGTCTGTGGATTGACTAAGGATATCTGGGTAAGTATAAAGTGAACATATATAATTCATAAATTATTATATTTGTATCCCATAAATTATCTTCTCATTTCTTTCAGCAAAATCATGAATTGTGTTATTACTAACTAAAATTTTTGCATAATTTACATTCTAATGACATCTAATGATGTAAACAACTAAAATGACAAGTTTAATTTTATTCAGAGTTCATAATGCTTGACTTATTTTCATCAAGAAATATACATCGGAGCAAACATAGAAATTATACTAAACTATTAAATTATCTTTCATATATGCCTCAAAAAGTCATATTTTATTCTAAAAATTTCAATATTATCTATTAAAGATATGGGCAAAATTATACTAGATGAATATAATTTAAAACCTAGATTTTATATACAACTGAATTTTTAAATTTACCTTTTTATATAGTCAATATTTTCTAGACTTTGGAGTACAGTCTATAAAAATGCTGAATTACTCATCTGTTGGGTCATACAAAAAGCGAGGAAACTCAAGAACCACCTACTTCTGCTTTATTGACTATAACAAAGCCTTTGAATGTGTGGATCACAACAAACTGTAGAAAAGTCTTAAAGAGATGGAAATACCAGACCACCTTACCTGCCTTCTAAGAAATCCATATAGAGGGCAAGAAACAAGAGTTAGAACCAGACATGGAACAACAGACTGGTTCCAAATTGAGAGAGGAATATGCCAAAGCTATATACTGTTACCCTGCTTATTTAACTTATATGCAGAGTACCTCATGCAAAATGGGCTGGATGAAGTACAAGCTGGAATCAAGATTGCTGGGAGAAATAACAATAACCCCAGATATGCAGATGACACCACCCTTATGGCAGAAAGCAAAGAGGAACTAAAAAGCCTTCTGATGAAGGTGAATAAGGAGAGTTAAAATCCTGGTTTAAAACTCAACATTCAAAAAATGAAGATCATAGCATCTTGTTCCATCACTTCATGGCAAATGGATAGGGAAACAATGGAAACAGTGGCAGACTATTTTCTTAGGCTCCAAAATCATTGCAGATGGTGACTGCAGCCACAAAATTAAAAGACACTTGCTCCTTGAAAGAAAAGCTATGACCAACCTAGACACAATATTAAAATGCAGAGACATTACTTTGCTGACACAAGTCTGTCTAGTCAAAGCTATTGTTTTTCCAGTAGTCATGTATGGATGTGAGAGTTGGACCATAAAGAAAGCTGAGCACTGAAGAATTGATGCTTTTGACCTGTGGTGCTAGAGAAGGCTCTTGAGAGTCTCTTGGACTGCAAGGAGATCAAACCAGTCACTACTAAAGGAAATCAGTCCTGAATATTCATTGGAACGACTGATGCAGAGCTGAAATTCCAACACTTTAGCCACAAGATGTGAAGAACTAACTCATTGGAAAAGACCCTGATGCTGGGAAAGACTGAAGGCAGGAGGAGAAGGGGACCACAGAGGATGAGATGGTTGGATGGTGACACCAACTCAATGGGCATGAGTTTGAGCAAGCTCCAGAGTTGGTGATGGACAGGGAAGCCTAGTGTGCTGCAGTCCGTGAGGTCTCAGAGAGTAGGATACCACTCAGTGACTGAGTTAATACTGATACACCTGAAACTAATATAATATTGTAAGTCAAATATACTTCAATTAAAAATGAAATTGAATCCTACTAAGTTATAAAAATAAAGCCATTAATTATCCTAACATTTAGTAGTAATCCAGATGACCACACAGAGGATAACCTTACATACCACATACAACTATTGCAAATATGCTCTTTCTTACAAACCCCCACACCACAAATTGGAACACTGGGAAATATTTTGTAAGTCAGAATTTGTTGCAGTCATGCTACCTGAGAGAAGAGTTTGGGGATATCCTTTGTCTTTTCACCTCGTCTACATGTTTCAGCTGATCACATGCTTTGCATACTCTGAGTCTGTCTGTCTTCCACATCAGCATCCCCATGACCGACTATCATGGGTTTGGATATAGGATGCAGAGAAAAATCATGCAGGAGTATTTTCCTGCCTCCTAAGCAGTATATGGATTTCTTTGGTGGCTCAGATGGTAAAGCATCTGCCTACAATGCAGGAGATCTGGGTTCAGTCCCTGGGTCTGGAAGATCTCCTGGAGAAGGAAATGGTAACCCACTCCAGTATTCTTGCCTGGAAAATCCTGTGAATGGAGGAACCTGGTAGGTTACAATCTATAGGGTCGCAAAGAATCAGACACAACTGAGCAACTTTGCACTTTTAAGCAGTATACTGTCAAGAAAGTAGATGTTTTGGATTGTAGGTGGTATGTTTTCAGAAACAGAAGCATCCACGTGTTGTTTAAGAATTTTATTCTGTGCGTGTCTCTATGACATATGTCCGGCCAAAGCACTGGGTAAGGACTGCTGTTGTCCAAGCTGAAGGGTAACACTGATTTGTAGGGTCTAGACTCAGACTGCCAGTACTTAAAATAAGATTTCACTGTTTATCATAGGGACATACCAAACTTTTCTCATGTACCTTTGCAGACCCTTCCAGCCAGACCTTCTCCAGGACCTTTGGCTGCCATTCCATCTAGACATTACTGCATTAAGGATCTACACATGGACTTCAAATGGCTTCAGATCAGTCGCTCAGTAGTGTCTGACTCTGTGACCCCATGAATCGCAGCACGCCAGGCCTCCCTGTCCATCACCATCTCCCGGAGTTCACTCAGACTCACGTCCATCGAGTCAGTGATGCCATCCAGCCATCTCATCCTCTGTCGTCCCCCTTCCCCTCCTGCCCCCAATCCCTCCCAACACCAGAGTCTTTTCCAATGAGTCAACTCTTCGCATGAGGTGGCCAAAGTACTGGAGTTTCAGCTTTAGCATCATTCCTTCCTTCCAAAGAAATCCCAGGGCTGATCTCCTTCAGAATGGACTGGTTGGATCTCCTTGCAGTCCAAGAGGCTCTCAAGAGTCTTTTCCAACACCATAGTTCAAAAGCATCAATTCTTGGGCACTCAGCCTTCTTCACAGTCCAACTCTCACATCCATACATGACCACAGGAAAAACCATAGCCTTGGCTAGACGGACCTTTGTTGGCAAAGTAATGTCTCTGCTTTTCAATATGCTATCTAGGTCCGGAGGGGTGCAAATCAATGTTACTTTCAGTCTCTCCCGTGCAGTACCCTCCCTTGCTGTATTTCTGATGATGAAAAGACATACCGTGCCAAGGGATCCTGTGCTTGCCCTACCCAGAAATAAATGTGGGAAAAAATGTAACCAAGGGGACACATGAACCCATGAATATGTCTTCCCTTTCCCTCTTTAGTGGAAAGATGGTCTTGAGATACATTCAGTATAAAACCTCTCAGATGATGCCCTTGGAGACCCAGAGAGTTGCAATTGACAAGTGTTGATCAACTCAATAAAGCTGCCTTATATTGCTTGTCTCTTTCTCAGTCTCAGTCCCATTTCCCTAATTCCTTCATCCTTGATTTTGCATTATCTAAAGAAATTTTAGCAATGTAACCCTTTGCCTCAGACTGTGCTTTCAGAGGAAACCAGGCTAAGAAAATGTCTGACCTTTGGTAAATAAACTCCCTTGTGTCTCAATGTCCTGATACGGAAATGGATCATAATAATGGATCACTAATCTTTGGGATAATTACACTGCCCAAATGCAGCCATCATAAAAATTACTTATAACGTTTCCTGAAATGCAGTAAGCAGAAACAGAGGCAAAATTTTCCATATCAATCACTTTTACATCTCCTTTTCCCAGTTGCAGAAAAATATTTTTCAAATAGAAGCCAATATTCTTGGTTCCATGACTATTTTTTCATTTATATTCAATGTTCAACATAAATCTTGGCCTAGATACTATGCTATATATGGGGAATTTAGATAAAAATCATAATCTTTCTCTTAAACAAGCTCATAGCCTGTGGAGGAGGCAGAAAAATGAAACACGGTAAATACTGTCAGAGATAGTCAAAGCACTATGGAAACAGGAAGCAGTTACCTGAAATGACAGGCTTTAAAATTCATTTTAAATGAAGCTATCAGTTCAGTTCAGTTTGGTCACTCAGTCGTGTCCAACTCTTTGCGACCCCATGAATCGCAGCACGCCAGGCCTCCCTGTCCATCACCAACTCCAGGAGTTCACTCAGACTCATGTCCATCGAGTCAGTGATGCCATCCAGCCATCTCATCCTCTGTCGTCCCCTTCTCCTCCTGCCCCCAATCCCTCCCAGCATCAGAGTCTTTTCCAATGAGTCAACTCTTCGCATGAGGTGGCCAAAGCACTGGAGTTTCGGCTACAGCATTATTCCTTCCAAAGAAATCCCAGGGCTGATCTCCTTCAGAATGGACTGGTTGGATCTCCTTGCAGCCCAAGGGACTCTCAAGAGTCTTCTCCAACACCACAGTTCAAAAGCATCAATTCTTCAGTGCTCAGCTTTCTTCACAGTCCAACTCTCACATCCATACATGTCCACAGGAAAAACCATAGCCTTGACTAGACGGACCTTTGTTGGCAAAGTAATGTCTCTGCTTTTCAATATGCTATCTATAGCTCAGCCAAATTTTGAAGGGTGCACATTAGTTAATTGGAATAAGTAACACTGAGACTGTTTCAGAGAGAAAGCAACAAAGGTACTGCTGCCGCTCCTGCTAATTCTCGTCAGTCGTGTCCGACTCTGTGTGACCCCATAGACGGCAGCCCACCAGGCTCCCCCGTCCCGGGGATTCTCCAGGCAAGAGCACTGGAGTGGGGTGCCATTCCCTCTCCAATGCATGAAAGTGAAAAGTGAAAGTGAAGTTACTCAGTCGTGTCCAACTCTTAGCGATCCCATGGAGTATAGCCTACCAGGCTCCTTCGTCCATGGGATTCTCCAGGCAAGAGTACTGGAGTGGGTTGCCATTGCCTTCTCCAAACAAAGGTACAAGCATATGGAAAATAATAGTGTTTTCAATATTACAAGCAGTTTCAGATTTTTATATTTAGAGTTCAGAATGGAGAGAAGGAAAAGAAAAACTGAAAGGTAGCAGCAGAAGCATCATGAAGAATTGTATGGACATGATCCTAAGGTGTTAGTTTTTTTTTCTTTAAGACATTCAGGAGCCTTACAGGGAGTTAAGGTGGAAGAGATCAACTTTTAGAAAAAGATCCCTCTGTAAATTTAGCATGCAATGGAGTGGGCAACACAGGAGGTTGAATTCAGTAGCTCAGACCAAAAAATGACCTGAATCCAGGAAGTAGCAAAGGTAATAAAGAGAGAAAGGAAGGAGCTGATTAGAATTTTATTTCATTAAAATTTTGCATTTTATATTGGACATATTTTATTAACAGTGTTTTTGTTTCAAGTGGGCAGCAAAGTGATTCAGTTTGTGTGTGTGTGTGTGTGTGTGTGTGTGTGTGTGTGTGTGTATTGTTGTTCTGTCCATAAGTCTTGTCCAATTCTTGGCATCTCACGGACTATTGCACACCAGACTGCTCTGTCCTTCTCTATCACCCAGAATTTGCTCAGATTCATGTCTACTTGATAGTGATGCCATCCAACCATCTCATCCTCTGCCATCTCCTTCTCCTCCTGCCCTCAATCTTTCCCAGCATCAGGGTCTTTTCCAATGAGTCAGCTCTTCGCATCAGGTGGACTAAATATTCGAGCTTTAGTATCAGTTCTTCCAATGAATATTCAGAGTTGATTTCTTTTAGGATTGACTTGTTTTTTTTTTTTTCCTCCTTGCTCTCTGAGGGACTCTCAGGGATCTTCTCCAGCACTACAATTTGAAAGCATCGATTCTTTGGCAGTCAGCCTTCTTTATGGTCTCACTCTCACATCCATACACGACTACTGGAAAACCCATAGCTTTGACTGGATGGACATTTGTCAACAAAGTAATGTTGCTGGTTTTTAATATGTTGTCAAGGTTTGTCATAGCTTTCCCTCCAGGGGGTAAGTATCTTTTAATTTCATGGTTTCAGTCACTGTGAACAGTGATGTTGGAGTCCAAGAATATAAAATCTGCCACTGTTTCTACTTTTTCTCCACCTATTTGCTATGAAGTGATAGAACCCGGTTGCCATGATCTTAGTTTTCTGGTTTTTTTTTTTTTAATGCTGAGTTTCAAGACAGATTTTTCATTATCTTCTTTCATATTCAACAAAAGACTCTTTAGTTCCTCTTCAT
The DNA here is from genome assembly GCA_917880005.1 of Nanger dama. Lineage (NCBI taxonomy): Eukaryota > Metazoa > Chordata > Mammalia > Artiodactyla > Bovidae > Nanger > Nanger dama. The sequence goes on from CAKJTW010000020.1 coordinate 20,458,470, forward strand.
TTTCTGTCATTAAAGCGGTATCATCTGCATATCTGAAGTTGTTGTTTGTCTCAGCAATCTTGATTCCAATTTATGATTCATCCATCTGAGAATTTCACATAATTTATAGGCACATAAGTTAAATAAGCAGGGTGACAATATACAACCTTGATGTATTCTTTCCAAATTTTGCACCAGTCAATTGTTCCATGTCTGGATCTAACAGTTATTCTTGATCTGCATACAGGTTTCTCAGGAGACAGATAAAGTGGTCTGGTACTCCTTTATTTTTTTTTTTTTAATTATTTATTTTTAACTAAAGGATAATTGCTTTACAATATTGTGTTGGCTTCTGCCATACATCAACATTAATCAGCCATAGGTATACATAAGTACCCTCCCTTAAGTACCACTTCTCCTCTTCCACCCCATCTCATCCCTCTAGGTCGTCATAGAAAACTGGTTTGAGCTCCCTGAGTCACAGAGCCAATTTTTCCACAGTTTGTTATGGATCCACACAGTCAACAGCTTTAGTGTAGTCAGTGAAGAAGAAGTAGATGTTTATATGGAATTTCCTTGCTTCCTCCATGATGCAATAAATATTGGCAATTTGATCTCTGGTATCTATTATTTTACAAATTATTTTCCCATTTTGATGACTACAGAATATTGAACAGAGTTCCCTATGCTATACAGTAGGTCCCTGTTGATTACCCATTTTAAATGTAGAGAAAAATAGACACATAGGTAAAAAGATAGACATATAACAGACAGAATTAAAATAGGTATAAATTAGTACTTATGACAGATAGGAAAGGTATTTGTATATACATAAATATGCACAAATATGTACAGTGACTTACAGAGTGGTGAGTTGAGAAAGAATTCCACACCATGCTCAGATCTTGGCTCAGAAGCAGTAGAAGATGGTATCAATAATCAATTTAAAGCATATCACAGAATGAGTAATTAGGAAAAAGAATATTACTTAAAAATACTATTAGAGACTTTGAAGGTTTATGCTTTTGAAAATCTTTTTATAAAATTAATGTACAGCTAAATGTAAATAATTGCTAGCTGTTGAAGTTCTTAGATCTTATGTATTCAGCCAAGAAAATCAGAAAAAATTTACTTTGTTTTTATTTCTCTTTTCCAGTTTTCCACAGAGTCAGGAAAGAGAAACAACCTCAAAATGTTAACAAACAATTATCTGAATTACACTGGAAAAACAATAAGAGGAATTTACAGTTTCCATATATGTGGGGCCTTTAAATATGCTAATGACAGACATCATAGATGGTATATTAACACAGTTTAAAATATTTTGAGGTAGAGAATGTTCTGGTGGAAACTACATAGATCCCTCAAGAAAGGATTCTTAGATAGTGATATTTAAGCTGCCATCTGGAAAATGAAGAAGAACCAGTCCTGCAAATGCAAGGGATGTTGTATGGAGAAAATCATATTATAGACTACTGAACTGAAATATCTCTTAAAATGCACTATTTTATGGAAATTATACCTTCCACAAGGAAATGCTTAGAAACAAAATCATTTCAGTAGCATGGCTTCTAGGAACTGAAGCCAAATGCTCAAAAATAAAATTCAGCTTCTTAATCATATTCACAAATTGAATGCTTGGGCAAAAGACCAGCTTAGAACTGGATCCCCAGACTTTGGTTAATTATGAAAATGTCAAAGTTTCATAGACTATGCTGCAAAGTCCACCCACGGAGTTCATTAGACTAACTTGTGGTATCTATTAGGCTACTGAAATGCTTCAACTGTATGGAAAAACATAAGTTAAATGTATTTTAAGACATATAATTTCATAGCCCAGAGTATATGCTATGGATTTCACTTAATCTCTATCAAAACCAGAGGACCATTATCGAATAAAAATAAAACTCTATTCTCTGTATAAATTCCGACTCTTACATATACAGTATAGAAAATTAAGTAAATTTCTTACAGCCACAAGTTCATGGAAGCCAAACGAACTGGCTTTTTGAAAATGTGAAATTTCAGCACTGCCATTTTCTTTGGCAGGGGATGGGATCGGTTCTAAAATAAATACCAGTAAACAGTCTTCCCCATTAATTACATGTGTAGCCACCAGCTGTTGGTCTAAATTAAGGTCTGTTTTCTTTTAGTCTTCTATGCCACAATCCCACAATCACTGAAATAACCTGAAATAATTGAACAAAGATAACAGTAGTAAAACACAAATACAAAACCTATCAACATAACTCCGAAGAGCAGTACATATAACCTATAATTTTCTTTCTAACACTGATCCCATGTCTGGCTCCAATGTCACCCAGAAACTATTATATTAACGTGCATGTAATATAATACCTCATACATTGTTGAATGGACTATTAAGATGAAAAACACACAGCAGTGGCCATCAAAGTATGGCAAAACAAATACAGTATTGTAATTTAAAAAATAAATAAATAAATAAATAAATTAAAATAAAATAAAATATTTAAGAATGAAAAATAAAATAAAATAAAATGGGAATCTATAAAAGTGAAAAAAAATAAGAACTTTCAATGTAATAATCTTCATTTGACCCTCTTGGGACCAATTCTTATAAATTTAACTAACAATAGGCTACTCTTGTGATGACTCATTAGTTATCACAGACATATGTAGAAGCAAAGTGAGTATATTTATCTAAATATTGGTCAAGTATCTAAAATGTCAAAATATCGGATTAAATTAAGAAAGGTAAAGTCTGGAAGCAGATTAGGGATAGTAAAAATTAATCTGTGCTTTAGATTTTACCAGGATGACAGCAAGCTCAATATACACTATTCTGTGGTATGCTGTTGTAAAGAACTTGATCTTCATACAGATATTCATCCCACCCACCAAAAATATTAATAATTTAAAATGTTTATACATTTTAATATTTGTTGTTGTTGTTGCCTAAAAATGATTTCTATAGCCTAGAATAATTTATTTTTAATTGTATTGAGTAATAATTGATTTACAATATTGTGTTTAATTTCTGTTGTACAGCAAAGTGATTCAATTATACACATATACTACTTTTCATATTCTTTTCTGTTATGGTTTGTCACAGGGTATTAAATATAGTTTTTTGTGCTATACAATACAACTTTGTTGTTCATTTATCCCATACATGCTGGTTTGCCTCTGAAAATTCCAAACTCCCAGTCCTTCCTTCCCTTTATGTCCCCTTTGGCAGCCTCGTCTATTCTCTGTATTTATGAATCTGTCTTCATTTTGCAGATATGTTCATTTGTGTCATATTTTAGATTCCACATATAAGTGATAGAGTATGTATCTCTGTCTGGCTTACTGTGCTCACTATGATAACCTGCAGGTCCACCCATGTTTCTTCAAATGGCATTAGTTTCTCCTTTTTAATGGCTAAGTAATATTCCTGTTTTGTTTTGTTTTGTTTTTTACTCAGCTGGTAAAGAATCTGCTTGCAATGCAGGAGTCCCAAGTTCAATTCTTTGGTTGGGAAGATTCCCTGGAGAAGGGATGGGCTACCCACTCTAGTATTCTTGGGCTTCCCTGGTGGCTCAGATAGTAAAGAATCTGCCTGCAAAGCAGGAGAACTGGGTTCAATCCCTGGGTTGGGAAGATCCCCTGGAGGAGGGCATGGCAACCCACTCCAGTATTCTTGCTTGAAGAATTCCATGGGTAGAGCAACCTGACAAGCTACAGTCAATGGAGTCACAAAAAGCCAAATATGACTAAACGACTTTCACTATATATATAAAGCACATCTTTATCCATTCATGTGTTGATGGACATTTTGCTTGTTTCTTTGCCTTGGCTATTATAAACAGTGCATAGGGGTACATCAATCTTTGTGAATTAGAGTTTGTGTTTTTTTGGATATATGCCCAGGAGTGGGATTAGTAGATCATATGGCAACTCCTTTTAGATTTCAAGGAAGCTCCATAATGTTCTCCACAGTGGCAATAACAATTTATACTTCCACCAACAGTGTAGAAATCTCTACAACCTCTTCAGCATTTATTATTTTAGTGAGTATGAGTGATAGTTGCTCAGTTGTGTCCAACTCTTCACAACCCCATGGTCCATAGCCTTCCAAGCTCCTTTGTCCGTGGAATTGTCCAGGCAAAAATACTGGAGTGGGTTGCCATTTCCTTATCCAGCAGATCTTTCCTACTCGGGGAGCGAACACAGGTCTCCTATATTGCAGGCAAACTATAATAATGACTTCTCAGATGGTGCTAAGCTCTAAAGAATCCTCCTGCCAATGCAAGTGATGAGAGAGACACAGGTTCAATCCTGGGAAAGATCCCTGGAGTAGGAAGTGGCAATTCACCCCAGTATTCTTGCCTGGAAAATCCCAAGGACAAAGGAGCCTGACAGGCTATAATCCATGGGGCAGCAAAGAGCCAGACACAACTGAATGACTGGGCAAACACAGATACTAGAAAAAAGTTGATCGCCACACAAATATCTACCCCTCCCACCAAAACTAGGTTAAAGTTTTTATGCATTTTAGTATTTTTTCTTGTTGTTGCTTTAAAAAGACTGTTCTGACCTAAAATAATTATAGAACAGATTCTCATTCTTATTCAACCATCTTCTCATTCAACAATCTTTAGAATCCTCTTTTGTTAAACCTTTCCTAACAAATTCTAGCACTGTAAAGAAGGCTAAGTGCAGAAAAACTGATGCTTTCAAATTGTGATATTGGAGAAAACTCTTGGAAATCCCCTGGATTGCAAGGAGATCAAACTAGTAAATTCTAAAGGAAATTAATCTTGAATATTCACTAGAAGGACTGATACTGAAGCTGAATATTTTGGTCACCTGATGCAAAGAGATGACCTGTTGGAAAAGAACCCGATGCTGGGAAAGTTTGAGGGAGGAGCAGGGGGCAACAGAGGATGAGATGTTTGGATGTTACCACTGACTCAATGGATGTGAGTTTGAGCAAACTCTGGGAGACAGTGAAGGACAGGGAAGCCTGGCACACTTCAGTGCATGGAGTCAAAAAGAGTTGGACATGATTTAGTGACTAAACAATGAACAACAATATACCAGAGACTGTTCTTTGGTTTACATATATGTGAATTAATTTAACTTCATTTAGATTATAAAAGGTAAATGCATTCATTGCATCCCTGTTTTATTGTGGGGAAATTGAAAGGTGGTTCAAATGCAGAGGTATTCAAACTGGAAGTGGGTGGTAAAAAATGGCCTTATCATAGAAGCATGGCTTCCAGATCTACATACTCAGCTGCTGCTCTCCACAGCTGCTGTCTGAGCCTTGTATTTTCATATAGTACCGCAATATTATCTTTTATATCATGATCTCCTCTTCTACACTGGGGGTTAATAAGAAAAACTTCTATGTTTTCATCTTTGTCTTCAGAGACAATTATGAGCGAAATATTTGTTGAATAAATGAACTAATAACTGACTGGAAGAGGCATCCCTGTCAAAGATAATGCTGCTTTTAAGATTTCCACAAAAAGTAAAACTTGAAAATGTGATAACACTATCAAGATACAGTATTTATTCTGAAACTTTTCAGTTTCTGTCATATGTCTTGATAATCATCTTTCTGTAAAAGTAATACAATATGACAGAAGAAAAAAGTTCACTTGCAAAATAAGGACTAGTTTCTATTCTTTTTAAAATATTGAAGACAGTATTTTGAGTTATATTTTCAGTCTAGGACATACACTAATTCTTACATTTCCCATCAGTTCACCTTCAGTATAAATTCTGCTCAAGCAAAGCTACTCTAACTTATACAGCCAGATTCTTTTTGCTTTGTTTGTTTTATTTTGTTTATTTTCTGCCATTGTACTTTCTCAGTAGGGTACAGCTGGCATTTTGTTGCTTTCGGCTGTGATGGAAGTTATCTGCTTCCCAAGCCAGTTGTTCTCACTCTCTTAACTATGGCTACCTGCTAGGTTTTCCACCATTTTCATACCTTAATTATAACTTGTTCTGGTAAGCTGCACATGTTCTTCACCCTTAGTTCTTATTATGTGAGACGCTTTGAAGAAAGCAGCAGAAATGGAAACAGGATCTCATACACTCTGGGCAAGTGTGGTCAGCTGAAATCAGTTTCTAGTGTGTGTTGAGTGTTTACAGAGTATCTGTAGCCATAAAGTTTCCTTATAGCTTTCCTTTACAGGATGCTGCTCCTTTCTCGGGAGATAAATCATTCTGTAAGCTTATTTTTTCCCATATGAAATGTGCTGAATGACTACTTAATTTTCCTCAACAAATTTTTATTTCTGGCTTTTCTGTTTTCACTGGCTATATCAAGGAGAAATAATTTAGTGTAAGTGAATATACTCAGTCTGCATGAAAGCTTCTGAAGGTCTTCAAGCACACAGTATTGCTTTGTAGGGTCGTCAGTGAGAGATGATGGGGGTTGAGCTGAGGCTATAACACCAAATCAAAGAGTCAAATTTTTAATGGCCCTTTCAGACATACTTGAACATTGGATTGAAAAAAATGTTTTTACAATGAATCCATAGTTTACACAACCTGGATAGACTTCTGGATGGTGAGAATATAGAAAAAATTCTAATGAGAATTTTTAAATTTTTAAAATTTTTTGCATTGATTCTTTCAATACTAGAACAGTATATGTTCTTTGTAAAACACTTCAAAAATATTGTCAAATAGAAAATGAAGAAAAAAGCATCAAAGAAAAAATGAAGGAAAAAGTATCAAAGAGACAATGAAGATAACCTATAATCCTACTACCCCAAAATAAGCATTGTTGATATGCAAATATATATGTTCAAGATATTTTGTGTGTTTACACAGACGACTAAGACCTTCAAGTATCTTTCATTTCACATTTTGTTCACTTGATATTATGAATGATTTCCTAAACATTATTCTCCTAACATATATTTAAGTGACTGCCAATATTTTGCCTTATAGACTATCCACTATAACGACTTTTGTATTTGATTTATTTAGCATCTCCCAGGTTTGAAGTGAAAGTATTAGTTGCTCAGTCATGTCTGATTCTTTGTGACACCATGGACTGTAGCCCAATAGGCTCCTCTGTCCATGGGATTCTCCAGGCAAGAATATTCAAATGGGTAGTCATTCTCTTCTCCAAGGGATCTTCCTGACATAGGGATCGAACCTAAGTCTCCTGAATTGCAGGTGGATTTTTACTGTCTGAGCCACCAGGGCAGTTTTTGAACATTATTTTTAAGTAACTACCATAATAATGGTCTCAAAGACCTCTGATATCCCACCACAGTGGGGATATGATCAGTCTCACCATTGATTTCAGCAACTGTAGCAAACAGTTCTGCTTGGGCTTCAATTCCCCGTAGGCTGATACTGTTTCTCCTAAAGCAGGTGTCTTTTTCACACTATGAGGCCAAGGATCCCAGAAATTGCCACAATCCAAATATATTGTAGGAGGATGGAAAACAGAGACAATGCCTGTAGAGTAGGCTTCAACCAGAAAGGAGCTCTCATGGATGAATGTTTCTCCCAGCTGATCCTTGAGAGAAGTGCTCTTAGACATTCTACAGGCTCTTGAGAAGACCCAGAGGTAAGGAAGTCCCAGTTGGTGACCTTGACAAAGACCCTTCTAGCTTTTTCTCCATCCTTTAGTCTTTCTTCTTCTTCTTTCCTGCATTTTGATTTTACCATACAAACTCAAGTCCTTTTCTCAGGCTCTACCTGGGGAGCACAGAGAGCCAGGTAGTTCAATTTGTGTCCTTTCTATAATTCTTTGTGAATATTTCTAATTATTTTCATTGAACTAAATACAGATAGCTGGGAGGGATTGGGGGCAGGAAGAGAAGGGGACAACCGAGGATGAGATGGCTGGATGGCATCACTCACTCAATGGACATGAGTCTGAGTGAACTCCGGGAGTTAGTGATGGACAGGGAGGCCTGGCGTGCTGTGATTCATGGGGTCACAAAGTTGGACATGACTGAGTGACTGAACTGAACTGAAATACAGATAGAATTGCTAAGATGAAAGCCATTAACACAATTTAAAACTTAAATTTTGATGCATATAATACATCATTAAATTTTAATTAAACAGAAGGATAGCCATTGCCTAATTACAATGTTTCCCTTAAATTGTTTTTTATTTAATTGAAAAATGTTATTCTGTATTTATTCAACAAGCAGCAATTTTATTATCTTCAGGATATTTTTTAATCTTAGAAAAACCATCCAAGGAAAAGATATTTGCTGTCCAAACTCCATGACAATGCCTCTGATTTCTATGAAATATTTTTCTCAGCCAAGAATTTCAGTGACCTTTCAGACTTGAACATAACTAATATTCTCAGAAAAAATAAAATGCCATAATAAAGGTTGTTACCATTACACTTCTACTCTTTTAGAAAATCAGTAGGATTCACCTTTATTTAGAAATATCTATTGGTAAAATTTTCTATTTGCTAATTCTCAATCACTGACTATTTGGTTTATATTATAACCTCCCTGTGAAATGTATTCCAAAGCAAGATATTTATTTGAATAATGATGTAAGTTCTGTGTTTTCTTTGCCTTTGGAGACCTAACCTAATCATCCCCTAGACAGCCGAGGTGTAACACCATAATTTTTAATCCACCTGCTCTGGCTCACATTCACTGTTTCTGTGATTACATCACAGTCCCACAGTGATAAGCTCTTCCATGTACTCTGGTTAGGAATGTTTTATAGCAGCTCCTACTGTATCTCAAGGTTAATGAGGGCCTTTCCCTAAGAAAATTGACTCACTTTACTTGAAAGAGAATTCAGCTGAGGATAGTTTCTTAGGCTTTCTCCAGTCTTATTTTTATTATGACCCTCATGGCTCTAGTTTCTTATTTTATAAGAATTATATGCATCTTTAAGTAGCCTGTACATAAACACAAATGTTCTTTATTTGACAGTGTTGACGGTTCATATATTTTTAGATAACATATTTAGACATGCGACTTTTACTTGACTGTATCTATGGTTATAAGTTCTTTAAATTCCTTTATGGCATCCTGTAACCATAAGATAGCCAGAATTACTGCTTACATATTTTACTTTTATGTTAATTCTACACATTCTTTTTTTTCCACAATGATTTGAAATGCCTCACAAACAACGCTTAGTTATAAATGGAAATGGAAAAAGAAAATTAGAGCTGAGGTAAAAAGACAAATATATATCTACTATTCCAATTATTCAGATGGGTGCTATGACCAGCTTGGGCTTCTCTGGTGGTTCAGACATTAAAGAATCCACCTGCAATGCAGGATACCTGGGTCCAACCCCTGGGATGGGAAGGTCCCCTGGAGAACAGAATGGTTACTCATTCCAGTATTCTTGCCTAGAGAATCCCAAGGACAGTGGACTACAGTCTGGTGGGCTACAGTCTATGGGGTTGCAAAGAGTCAGACACAACGGAGCCTCTAACATTTATGACCAATTTAATGTCAGTAAAGCCAAGAAGAACATGTGCTTTGAGAAGGAAGAGTGGCAGATCTTGTCAAATGCTGTTGGAAGGTCTAGGGAAATGAGGGCATATGTTCCTTGGCGTAAGCATCCTGGGGATTGTAAACAACATTGGCAAGAGTAGGCTAAATGGTATCTTACAGGCCATGCTTGGGGGTGATCATCCAACTGATCTAGTCTGAAAAGTGAATAGCTTCTGAGAAAGGAGAGACAGAAAGTGTTGATAACTCTTTTGAGAAGGTTTGCTTTGAACAGGGTTAGAGTGAGCCGGCGTAGAAGGCAATGGCACCCCACTCCAGAATTCTTGCCTGGAGAGTCCCATGGATGGAGGAGGCTGGTAGGCTGCAGTCCATGGGGTCGAGAAGAGTCGGACACGACTGAGCAACTTCACTTTCACTTTTCACTTTCATGCATTGGAGAAGGAAATGGCACCTCACTCCAGTGTTCTTGCCTGGAGAATCCAAGGACGGGGGAACCTGGTTGGCATCCATCTCTGGGGTCGCACAGAGTCAGACACGATTGAAGTGACTTAGCAGCAGTAGCAGCAGCAGCAGAGTGAGATGGGAATATAGACAAAATATAGTATGGAATCTAAGATCACCTAGAATTCATGTTTATTTTGAGAAATACTAAAGTGTGCTTGTATGAATGTGGCTATCATAAGATGGTTTCTTCTTGTGACTTTCTATATAAGTCAAACATACTTTTCAAAAAAACTTATCAGAGCAAATAAGAGTTATCGTAATTCTTCTTTTAGGAATTTAATATGCACTGTTAAGAACAAGTAAAACATTTCATTGACGTTAACTTTGAAGATCCCTAATAAAACACTGGCACACACTGGAGTAGCTGGAAAAAAAATCTTGATAAGTGTGATACACAGAAAAATTATTCCCAAAGAAAATGATCATTTGAATTTTTCCCACCATGAACATACTGCTAATCTATGCTATAATCTCTAGCCCTTCAAGTTGGCAAAGGTAGCAACCTAGTGGCTTTCTAACTGCAAATATCTCACCTTAAAGCCACCTTTGACCCTCCAGTAGTCTGAAGACCCAGTAAAATGCTAACCATCCTCAGCTCTGTGCCTTCATGATTTGCGTGAGTATCCCTATATAAAGAATCAAAGATTTCTGTGCTTAAGTGACTGAACTTCCAATGAAAATACTCAGTGTAGCGTGTGGTTATCTCTCTAACTTTCTATGCTCGCGCTCAAAGTTTGAGATGTGTTATACAGCAATGGAGTGCCTGACCTTTGTGCAGAAAGCACAGTCTTACTCGAAGTGACTTATGTGTAAATAGATATTCTTACCCTTGAATAATTTCCTCAGATTCCCAAGTCTCGCTAGCAGACTTTCTTTGTGTTCCCATTGTACTCATTATGATTTTTATCATAGATGTGCAATAAAAGAAAACAAAATCTTTTAATATAAACTCTCTCTTATTCCAAGACTGTAATCTCCTTCTTGGCAAGACTGCATGTTATTTATCTCTGTGTTCTATGAACTCACACGTAGTAACACTCTAAAGATACTAGCTGAAGAAATAAAAAGAATTAATGAAAACTCACTTGAGGTGCTTTTAAGTTTTTATAAAATGATATTTTCTTATCTTAGTCATTTAATAGCTTCTTGTTTAATCTGTTAAATAGATTTAGCTCTTCATTTAACCCCTCTCTAGGCTCACACCAAATCTTTTATCACTTGTTTTTTTCTAATACAAATAATTTGAAATTTTTGTACCATTATTTGTTCACTGTCTTTTGTGTATTTATTTTTATGGAATGCTTACTGTGAATTGTGATTTTATGTGTTTTGATGACTATCACATAACATATTTACAATATCTATCTATTATAGTACCATATTCCACTGTGAGGAAATAATCATAAAATTATGCAAAATGCTCTGATGTAAATTTTAATGATATAATGAATCAGGAGTATTTGCAGTTAAGATGCTGTTAAAATACCTGACAACTAGTAGGATAATATTTGGAATTGGAGGACTAGCTTAGGAAAGAGAAAGGAGTCTATAATTATTTGTGAAATTAATGCATTGATAAATCTGGAGTAAACGTGTAGTAATGGGATTATTTGGGATGAATAATTGGATTAAAGGTAATACATAAAGAGCATATGAAATAATTGTATTCTAAATTTACTATAAAAAGGGAAAAAGTGAAAGTGTTGGTCACTCAGTTGTGTCTGGCTCTTTGTGACCCCCATGGACTACAGCCTGCCAGGCTCCTCTATCCTTGGAATTCTCCAGGCAAGAATATGGAAGTTGATAGCCATTTCCTTCTTCAGGAAATCTTCCTGACCCAGGGATCAAATCTGGGTCTTCTGCATTACAGGCAGATTCTTAGTACTGTCTGAGCCACCAGGGAAGCTCTGGTGTAAATCACTGATGTAAATCACTAAACTAAGAGACAGTAGATTAATAAGGTTTCTAGTCAAATAAATTTTAAATACAGGTAAGGGTTGATAGGCACATATCAAAATGAGAATACTGATGACAGAGAAGTTGGGGAGCAATGGGATCTCACAGCATGGTCCTCTGTGAAAAACGTAACATTTCCCAAGGCAGGTATCAGATCTGATACATGCTCATAAGGAAAAATTAGATGGATTTCTAATAGTAAAAGGGAACCTTGAGGAAACAATCACAAGTAGATGAATTGAATTCCTTTCCCTAAGGGAAGGGAATGGAAATGCCAGCAAGATTAAGAAAATTGACTTTAGGAAGCTAATTGTATCAAGCTTAAAAACTAGTACAATGAATCCTTGGGATTCTTTCAGCAAGTGCAGTTCAAGAAAGTTGGATATCAAAAGAATATAGTTCTGCACATTCAAAACAAATTATACCAGAATATTTGAAAACCAAGAAGGGAAACCAGTCAACCTGACTAAACCCAGAATTTTGGATGAAATTGAAGAGCAAATGAGGTCACATACAATTAAATTTAGACAGAATATTGCAAAAGGGCATAGTTAAAATCAAAGCAGATTACATACCAAATAATCAAATATAAAAAATTTAAAGAGAATTTTCTTTTATCAGAGAAATATAAAAACCACAACTAAGTTGATATAAATATTTTCTTCATTTATTCATCATACAGATATTTACTGCAAGCCTACAATATGTCAGGTATTGGTTTAAACACTAGATATTCACCAGTGAACACAATAAGTAACATTCCTCCCTGGTGGACTTACACTCTTAAAATATTATAAATACATCATAAAATTCATTCAAACATCTTCCAGTATATACCTTGATGTTATACTCAGTTCAGTTTTCTATACTTCTTATATGTATGTGTTTTGTAATGATGATTCTTGCCAATCTAAAGTGGTATGCTTAGGGAAAAACATCCTTCTATGAAATCTATTTATTCGAGTAAAAGGAAATAACACATTATAGAATATTCAATAATAAGGACTGAAATGCAAACTTATTGTTGTTATTTATTCACTTAACCAGATAATCATGATATAGTGAATAATACGGGGCTTCCCAGATGGCATAGTTGTCAAGAATCCTCCTGTCAATGCAGGAGATGCAGAAGACTCAGGCTTGATCCCTGGGTCTGGAAGATCTCCTGCAGTAGGAAATGGCAACACATTTGAGTATTGCCTGGAAAATTCCATGGCCAGAGGAGTCTGGAGGGCTACAGTCCACAGAGTCACAAAAGTCAGACACAACTCAGTGACTGAGTGCACACAGTAAATGCTATGTTTACCTTCAAAATATCCACTCTTCTTTTTTTTCTTTTTTAAAAAGAGCATCCTGATTATTTTAATATGATTATTATTATTTGGTAAAAACTATCCCACCCCAAACACACACATATAGCTAGATATCTTGATGAGGTAAATTCCAGTCTTCCCCCAGGAAGAGAATCGTGATCCAAAGGGTACTCTCATTCCCCTTGCCACTGACAGGCTCAGTAGTGCACACCTGACCCTATTTGGTTCATGAGAATTTACTCACTAAGGTTCCAAGTATTTTTCTCCAATATTTAAGGTAAGCTGTTGACAATGATCCACTTGTCATCATTTAAAAAGAAAATGAATACATTAAAAAAAAAACTCTACTTCAGTTATGCCCCCCAATATAGTAGGACATAATTGATGAAAAACCTTACTCTAACAAGTCTGTTGATTTTTTTCTCATCTATCACCGAGTTAATAAAAAAAAAAAAATTACATCTGGTATGCGAAGGTCATGCTTCCTCAGTGGAACTGCTTTCCTACGTGATTTAAAATTGATTGATGTTCTATTTGATAATCCTTTCTTAACTAACTTTACTCACAATTCCCAACAGTCCCCAGGAGATCTATTTGTCTCCAACCCTGGCTGAGACTTACACCCTGAGCTGTCTCTCTGAGTGTAAGAGACATGTCTTGCTCATACAGGAAACCTAAAAGGTCTTAAACTGAACCTGTCGTCTTCTTTCCCTAAGTCGATCCGCGGTCTTCGTTTTCTGCCTTCATTTTAACAGCGTCACCACCCTCAGGCAAATAGACCAGAAGCCACTCCCTCAATTTCTTCTCTTCATTTATTTCTGAAACTAATTTTCCTATTATGACCTGGTATTTTTACATCTCAATTATTTTTCCTCAAATAGATCCACTCATTTTCTTTTCTGTAGGCAATATTTTCTTCAGGAAGTTAATAAATTCCTAGATTTCACAGTAGCGATCTAACGGACTGCTCTCCCACCTCTCTTTTCTTCATTCGATTAGAAAGTTATTCTCCTTCCAGTAATGTGTGTGTGTGTGTGTGTGTGTGTGTGTGTGTGCATGCACATATGTGTATAACTAGCAAAAGCTCGGCAGAACATTAAGGTCATCCATATTCTGACACTTAAAACTTTTTCCCCACTTGACCTTCGTTTGATTCTCCTCATGAATCCTGAATTACTGGCAACCCAATACAGTCATCATTTCCAGAACATCCTTTTCTTTTTCTCTTTGTTCATAGTGTTTTCTGGGATGTCGTCTCCTTGGGTTTCTTTCTGTTGAAATACCATTTACTACTCAAGTACCAGCAAATTTGGAAAACTCAGCAGTGGCCACAGAACTGGAAAAGGTCAGTTTTCATTCCAATTCCAAAGAAAGGCAATGCCAAAGAATGCTCAAACTACTGCACAATTGCACTCATCTCACATGCTAGTAAAGTAATGCTCAAAATTCTCCAAGCCAGGCTTCAGCAATACATGGACCGTGAACTCCCTGATGTTCAAGCTGGTTTTAGAAAAGGCAGAGGAACCAGAGATCAAATTGCCAACATCTGCTGGATCATGGAAAACACAAGAGAGTTCCAGAAAAACACCATTTTCTGCTTTATTGACTATGCCAAAGCCTTTGACTGTGTGGATCACAATAAACTGTGGAAAATTCTGAAAGAGATGGGAATACCAGACCACCTGACCTGCCTCTTGAGAAATCTGTATGCAGGTCAGGAAGCAACAGTTAGAACTGGACATGAAACAACAGACTGGTTCCAAATAGGAAAAGGAGTATGTCAAGGCTGCATATTGTCACCCTGATTATTTAACTTATATGCGGAGTACATCATGAGAAACACTGGACTGGAAGAAGCACAAGCTGGAATCAAGATTGCCGGGAGGAATATCAATAACCTCAGATATGCAGATGACACCGATCTTATGGCAGAAAGTGAAGAGGAACTAAAAGCCCTTTGATGAAAGTGAAAGAGGAAAGCGAAAAAGTTGGCTTAAAGCTCAACATTCAGAAAACGAAGATCATGGCATCCGGTCCCATCACTTCATGGGAAATAGATGGGGAAACAGTGGAAACAGTGTCAGACTTTATTTTGGAAGGCTCCAAAATCACTGCAGATGGTGACTGCAGCCATGAAATTAAAAGACGCTTACTCCTTGGAAGAAAAGTTATGACCAACCTCGATAGTATATTCAAAAGCAGAGACATTACTTTGCCAACTAAAATCCATCTAGTCAAGGCTATGGTTTTTCCCGTGGTCATGTAAGGATGTGAGAGTTGGACTGTGAAGAAGGCTGAGCACCGAAGAACTGATGCTTTTGAACTGTGGTATTGGAGAAGACTTTTGAATCCCTTGGACTGCAAGGAGATCCAACCAGTCCATTCTGAAGGAGATCAACCCTGGGATTTCTTTGGAAGGAATGATGCTAAAGCTGAAACTCCAGTACTTTTTTTGGCCACCTCATACGAAGAGTTGACTCATTGGAAAAGACTCTGATGCTGGGAGGGATTGGGAGCAGGAGGAGAAGGGGATGACCGAGGATGAGATGGCTGGATGGCATCACTGACTCGATGGACGTGAGTCTGAGTGAACTCCGAGAGATGGTAATGAACAGGGAGGCCTGGCGTGCTGAGATTCATGGGGTCGCAAAGAGTCAGACATGACTTAGCGACTGAACTGAACTGAACTGAACTCAAGTCCCAACCCAAGATTTACCTCCATTTAGGTTTTTTGCTTTTATCTGTTTGGTTGTTTTTTTTGATTTTCAAGTACAATCATTCTCTTCCTCCTTGTCATTACATCAGGTTTTGTTTGGGCAGAGATACAAAATGAAGAGTGTGGCTCCTTGAATTATCACAAGAGGAGAGCTGTCAGCTGAAAAGTAGCCCCTTCCTTGAAATAGTAAAGGTATAGGAAATAAATTTCTATTGTTATTGATCGTTTATTTATGTTGCGTGTCTTAATATATGCTGTGTGTATTTAGTCACTAAGCAGTGCCTGACTCTTTTGCGACCCTATGGACTGTAACCCACCAGTAGCTGTCCATGGTATATCCCAGGCAAGAATACTGGAGTGGCTTTCCATTTCCTTCTCCAGGGGATCTTCTTGACCTATGGATCCAATCCACGTCTCCTGCACTGGCAAATGGATTCTTTATCACTGAACCACCAGGGAAACCCACTGTAGACTATCCTACCAAAAGTGATACTACAATATATTCCTCAGTCTTCAATTCCTGTGCAATAAAACACTATGAAGAGAAAGAATCAGGACATAACAAAGATGTTTCAAAGAATTATATGAAATCAACAAAAGGGGAAAAAGAAAGTACTCATTTAAACATTTTAGTTTTTCAAGGCTTGACTTCACCTGATTTATTATAAGTCTACTTATACAATAAGCTGTCCCACAATTAAGAACAGCTTCGATAATATAAGATCTTTGAAAATTTTGTTAGAATGAAGACTTTTATTTTTGTTATAAGAGAGAAATACTGGTTTTCTTCACTTCAGTTATGATTAAAACTCTCTGCAACTTGGTGACATGTATTCAAAATTCAGTTTTGTTACTTTTCTTCTGATATTAAGACTGCTTAAATAATTCGGCATTGGGAGATCGTGAACACCTGTCAAGGTATGGCAAAACAAATACAGTATTGTAATGCAGAATAAAGTATTAAAAAAAAAAAAGTATAGTATAATAAACAGCTCTCTCTCAGCTCTCCAAAAAATAATAATAACAATGGGATAATGTCCATAATGTCAAGTTGTATATCCTTTCATGTCTTTTCTGCATCAGTAAGCCAGCTGAAACATTTTTAGTTTTCATTTTGTACTGAATATTTTAAATTGGCCACAGCTCAAAAGAAAAAAATAATATGATTCATTTTAGGAAGGACTTAAGCATATAAATTTCACATGAGTTTAGAGGTTACTAATGTCATGGAAGAAGCATTGCATGGCTTATAAACCCAACCCATTCAGAGTGAAGGACCGCTTAAGGTGAAAAGGGCAAAAGAAATATCTGAGAACACTTACAAATGAACTATTCTCAACCTAACTGTAATCTAAATTTACGATGATTTCACATTGTTATAAAATTGCTGTTTTAAAATTTTAAAACAGCAAAATCTGATGTGTGATTATACTCTCTCCTTTTGTAGCCTCCTCTGCGGGCATCACCCTATGTGTTTGCACAAAGTCCAAATATCAATCACATTCCAGGCATTTCTTTTGGCTTTGTGTGTTGTTCTTCTCTTTCCACCCATCTGCCAAGACTGCTTTATCCCCACAAGATTCAGACTTTTGCAATTTAAAAATTCTAAAGCTCTTTTAGAAATTAGATCCTTAATAATTTTATAGCAAAACAGTTTTTATTGTATGGGGGTAGGTTTTATTGTGTGGGGGGCATGTGAAACTATTTGAAACTGAATGTATGTGTGTATGTGTGTGTGTAATATTTAATGGAACAATGTTATAACTGAGTAATCTGTTTTTTAAAGAGGATTATTGTAAATGTCTCCAAATTGTATATTCTGATTAAAAATTGTATCTAAGACTATCAAATTACATCACCATTCCCTTTCTTCAAATGTAGTAGAGATATATGTTATAGATTTTTGATTGGGAAATATTTATTTCTATTTCTTAGGTTGGATAAGATCAATAGAAAATTCTTGTTCTGAGAGAAATTCACAGTAAGTTTACTTGTAACTGGATTATTTTCTCAAACATACTTTGACAGTAAAGTTGTATGTAAGAATTCACTTTTTAGACATTAAATCTATTGATTTATTAATATTTCTCAATCCAATAGCATACTTATTAGCGTAAGGATATGGCCCATAACAATAGAAGTTTTATTGTGACAATCACTCATATAGTGGAAAGCTATTTCCTTAGGATAAAAATGTGTATGTTTTAGCCAGATTAGTCTTATATTGTGGATGGCATTTGCTTTGTAGAATTTTTTTCTTGATGTTTTTCCTGACACAAAACAAGATACATGTGGAACACAGTTGAAGAAGAGTTTAGTTGCCACAAGTATGTTATGACTCGTAGACTGTAATATCTCTAATGGCCCTGTGGCATGGACCCCCAAGCAGAAGGTGTCACTGCAATCGCAGTAATGGCCACTTTTGCATCATGAAAGCATGAATAAAGACCTGATATGCCCATTAAATGAGAAATAGAATTTAGTAGGGTTGTTTCTAAAATTAAAATCTCATCTAGCTACCATGAGGAAAAATTAAAACTGAAACACTAAAAATTTGGTAGTATTTTTAGAGCTGAAAGAATACTGTTAACATCTCACTTAGAATTATTTGGCAATCTTAACTCTTGTTACATATTTTGAAAACCTTACTTGTAAAAATCTGGTTAGTCCACAGATTCACATGGATGCTGTGTACATTCTTAGAAAGAATGAAAAATTGTTTGCTATAACTTGAAAATTTCTGAAATAGGGTTTTGCCTTGCCCACTCATGCCCTTACTCCAATCCATTGCCAAAAACAATGGTAAACAGTTCAATAAGTTTAGAGTTCATTACTCCAGTCTGACACCAAGTGATGGATTTAAACATAAATGAAGGGGAGGACAAGGTAAGGTATTGTACTTAGGTCCCATCTACTATGTTAAAATATTGGTTCCAAAATACTCAAGTAATTTTTATAAATAACATTAAATTTATCTCATCCTGCTGTTCAGCTAAGTGGTTAGTTCTGTAGATGTTGAAATAATTATTAGATTTTGATCATATTAAATTTCCTCATTTGAAAAGTGAGTAATTTCCAAGTTGATATTCTCTAATGTTCTTTATAAATCCAATGAGAATTGACTATATTTGAGTATGGTGCTAGGTTGCATTAAAATACTACTCCGAGTGTCTAGAATTGGTCCTGCTGTAGTTTAATATTTCCATGATTTGATGGCTTAAATTCTGAAGGGCATAAAAATAAAGAATAGAGAAGATATTGTGGTTTTTAATATATTTGCATAATACATATACATGAATAATAAGTAGTCCAAAGTTTATGATTTTTTTTCCAAACAAATTTTTATTATCTAAAAATATATGAAAGTTAATTGGAGAATATATTAAATGTCAATAATTTTACATATCTTAAAATACCAGGCTTCAACTAAAGATGAACAAACATAAACCCTAAGTATTTAATAAACCAAAAAGAAAAACTGCATTGAAATTTCTTTACTGTAGAGCTGAATTGGCAATTACTTTTTTTTCCTCTCTTAAAAATGGCAAAAAGCATTGTGCTCAATGAAAAGAAGAAGAAGAAGAAAAAAACATGGAAAGAAACTTTATTTACCAGAGAATCCCTGTTGATCTGCAGAGAATGTGAAGTACAATCACTCATCATCAGGATTAGTTCCAACAGCATCTGCAGAAACCAAAGGAGAGCTGTGATGTGACAGCTCTTTTGTAAACATCCATCAGAATCATATGCTTCCTTTTGTTATGTCTTCTCTTTTCAAATATTTCCTCAGCCTGTACATCTGGAGAATCTCCTGTTCTGTCATTATCTTTGTTTCATGAAATCTGTGCAATTTGTACAACATTCTCAGTCTTCATTAAAATAGACAACCCCCTGCCTAGGTCACACAGATTGGACCACTGAGTGAACACCTATCAATACTTTTACTTTTATTGTTTTATTATTTTTAACTTTTTATTTTATATTGGATTGTAGGTGATCAACAGTGTTGTGACAGTTTCAGATGGACAGCAAAGGGACTCAGCCATACATATACACGTATCCATTCTTCCCCAAACTCTTCTCCTCTCGAGGTTGCCATGTGGTATTGAGCAGAGTTCCCTGTGCTATGCAGTGGGTCTTTGTTGGTTACCCATTTTAAGTATAGAAACAGTAGTGTGCACAAATCGATCCCAAACTCCTGAACTATCCCTTTCCTCAATTCTTCCCCTTGGTGACTATAAGTTTGTTCTCTAAGTCTATGAGTCTATTTCTGTTTTGCCAATAAATTCATTTGTAGCATTCCTTTTTAGCCCCTTTGACACTAAATATTGGCACCACCATAAGGCATTCAGTTTATTTAAAATAGGTATTGCATCGTAGAGTTCACAAAAATCACAATGACATAAAAGGAAACCTTAGTTCTACCTCTCTCTACCCACCTTGTTCCTCATCTATCCTTCCAGCTCCCTATAGCAAAGGTTTTGGTTCTTTCTTTTCATAATTAATTCTTCAATTATTACAATACCATGGTGATTTTTTTAAAATAGGTGATAATTTTTTAAGATACTTCAAAAAATCCACTACTTGGAGTCTTCTTAAAATGAATTTCTTATTGTCATTTATTTGTAAGCTGAAATGAAGTAAAAGAACTGGTCTTGATTCTCAAGTGTAATAGATAAATATCAAACATACTTTGGTTTTCATTATAATCCACTGTTAAAATAGGAATGTATCAATGAAAACTACAAAGATCAACCAACATAAAACCTTTGTCACAGCAGGTTAGGCCCTTTTAAAAGAAGATAGCAAATGTTTGGGTCCACTGATGCTGACTTGCTTATACTGGCTTCAGAAGAATAAAGATAAAAGAATATGTGTTGGTATGAATAAACTTTAAGGAAATAGAACTTAGTTGAAAAGTATTTGCTATGTGGAAGTCAAGTCTCAGGGGCAGAAATACAGTGACCACAAGTATGTGAGCTTATAAAAACTAGTTAAGGCAAGGACAGAGTATCACTAAATCAAGCCATAAGGTCTGATCACTAAGATGTACTATTTGCTATAACTGAGAAGTACAGGGAGAAAATGGCTCAGGATGAAGTATTCTTTCCCCTTAGACTATTTGAAGGAATATAACACCAGAAATACCTGAAAGTGAAAGTATAAATCAGTTGAAATTTTGTCTCATTTAAATGAAACAGAATCAATTACCATATGTGCTTTAAAACATACTTAGTTATTTATCTTGGGTCTTTGGGAGCAGGTAAACTGGGAGTGAAGAATTGAAATTCCTCAGCTTAAACGTCATTCTTTCCCTGTGTCTCTGTATACCTAACACAAATCTCTCTCTAAACTAGAGCATAATATTTCTTCAAGATCTGTAATTGTGGGTCTCCAAATAGCAGGTACTGAATTGGCTCTGTGTCAGCAGCCTTAATTGAATATGCTCAACATTAGATTAAAAAATTAAAAGTATAATTCCCTTCACCTTGCTGGGATGCTTTAAATTTAATTATATAAGCCCAAGGAGAGAAAACAAGCAACCTCATCATACATTAGAAAATGTTTCCATCATTGCCCATCATTCATTAAGAATCATGCCGTATAATTTATTATTAAAGTATTTAGAATATTTTCTTTTTGCCAAAGTTTATTACTAAATGGACTATGTAAAATGTAGGAAGATTTGTCTTCTTGCCATGAAACTTAGTTTATCCTTTAAATAAAAAGGAGATTTCTTTGATGCTACACTATTGTGGAAGGAGAAAGAACAGACATTATATTAATGCATATCTATGGAAACTAAGAAAAAAATAAAATAATATGGTACAGATGAACTTATTTCTAGTGCAGAGAAAGAGATGCAGATATAGAGGATGGACATGTGGCTCAGAAGCAAAGAGGAGGGTGGGAAGAATTGGGAGGTTAGGACTGACATATACATTATTATGTGTAAAAAGGAAAGCTAGTAGGAGCCTGCTGTGAGGCATAGGAACCTCAGTTTGGTGCTCTCTGATGACCTAGATGTGTAACATGGGGTGGGGGATAGTGGGGAAAGACTCTAGAGGAAAGGGATATATATATATATATATATATATATATATATATATATATACACACACACACACACACATATATATATACACACATATAGCTGATCCACTTCATTGTACAGAAGAAACTAGCACAACATTTAAAGCAAATATCCTTCAGTAAAAAGATATTAAAATGCTTTCAATGAGAATAGTCAATCACCTGTCTTCTGGTCCTTATTTTCTAGTCTCAATTCAGAAAGATGATTTCCTTCAAGACTACATCTAGTAAAGAAAGTTGATGAATTCACATAAGCACATTAAATTTGTCTAAGTGGAAGTGTCCAGAAAATTGTTGGCTATATAGGCTTGAAATATAGGAGAGAATCCTTGGAATCACATACTCCTTTGGGAATTCTCAATATATGAATGTTACATGAAGCTATAAAAATTATATCTATTTAAAGAGTTTGCTTTTTTAGCTATGTGTAGAAGAGCCATTGAAAAAAGTGTGATATAAATGCAGCATATTCTTAGAGAATAAATCAGTTCAGTTCAGTTCAGTTGCTAGTACTGTCCAACTCTGCAACCCCATGAACCACTGCACACCAGGCCTCCCTGTCCATCAGCAACTCTCAGAGTCCACCCAAACCCATGTCCATCAAATTGGTGATGCCATCCAGCCATCTCATCCTCTGTGGTCCACTTCTCTTCCTGCCCTCAATCTTTCCCAGCACCAGGGTATTTTCAAATCAGTCAGCTCTCCACATCAGGTGGCCAAAGTATTGGAGTTTCAGCTTCAACATCAGTCCCTCCAATGAACATCCAGAAGTGATCTCCTTTAAGATGGACTGGTTGGATCTCCTTGCAATCCAAGGCACTCTCAAGAGCCTTCTCCAACACCACAGTTCTAAAGCATCAATTCTTCAGCGCTCAGCTTTCTTTACGTCCAACTCTCACATCTATACATGACTACTGGAAAAACCATAGCCTTGACTTAGATGGACCTTTGTTGGCAAAGTAATGTCTCTGCTTTTTAATATGCTGTCTAGGTTGGTCATAACTTTTCTTCAAGGAGTTCAGTTCAGTTCAGTTGCTCAGTCATGTCCGACTCTCTGCAACCCCATGAATCGCAGCATGCCAGGCCTCTCTGTCCATCACCAAACCCCAGAGTTCACTCAGACTCACGTCCATCAAGTCAGTGATGCCATCCAGCCATCTCATCCTCAGTCATCCCCTTCTCCTCCTGCCCCCAATCCCTCCCGGCATCAGAGTCTTTTCCAGTGAGTCAACTCTTCGCATGAAGTGGCCAAAGTACTGGAGTTTCAGCTTCAGCATCATCCCTGCCAAAGAACACCCAGGGCTGAACTCCTTCAGAATGGACTGGTTGGATCTCTTTGCAGTCCAAGGGACTCTCAAGAGTCTTCTCCAACACCACAGTTCAAAAGCATCAATTCTTCTGCAATCAGCTTTCTTCACAGTCCAATTCTCACAGCCATACATGACTACTGGAAAAACCATAGCCTTGACTAGACAGAACTTTGTTGGCAAAGTAATGTCTCTGTTTTTCAATATGCTATCTAGGTTGGTCATAACTTTTCTTCCAAGGAAGAGGCATCTTTTAATTTCATGGCTGCAGTCACCATCTGCAGTGATTTTGGAGCCCCCCCAAAAATAAAGTCTGACACTGTTTCCACTGTTTCCCCATCTATTTCCCATGAAGTGATGGGACTGGATACCATGATCTTCATTTTCTGAATCTTGAGCTTTAAGCCAACTTTCTTGAGCTTTAAGCCAACTTTTCACTCTCCTCTTTCATCAAGAGGCTCTTTAGTTCTTCCTCACTTTCTTCCATAAGGGTGGTGTCATCTACATATCTGAGGTTATTGATATTTCTCCCAGAAATCTTGATTCCAGCTTGTGCTTCTTCCAGCCCAGCATTTCTCATGATGTACTCTGCATAGAAGTTAAATAAGCAGGGTGACAATATACAGCCTTGACATACTCCTTTTCCTATTTAGAACCAGTCTGTTGTTCTATGTCCAGTTTTAACTGTTGCTTCCTGACCTGCATACAGGTTTCTCAAGAGGCAGGTAAGGTGCTCTGGAATTCTCCTGTGTTTCAGAATTTTCACAGCTTATTGTGATCCACACAGTCAAAGGCTTTGGCATAGTCAATAAAGCAGAAATAGATGTTTTCCTGGAACTCTCAGGCTTTTTCCATGTTCCAGCGGATGTTGGCAATTTGATATCTGGTTCCTCTGCCTTTTGTAAAACAAGTTTGAATATCTGGAAGTTCACAGATCACGTATTGCTGAAGCCTAGCTTGGAGAATTTTGAGCATTACTTTACTAGCGTGTGAGATGAGCGCAATTTTGTGGTGGTTTGAGCATTCTTTTGCTAAATAGGTTTAAGTGTGGTAATAGGAAACTCAGTAATATTCATAATAAAACTTGATAGGTTATTTTACATCTTGACTGAAAGTAACTGGAGACAGCAACAAAGAGATGATACAAGAAACTGGGTGAAAAGCAGATAAAAAAAAGAGCAACAGGAAAGAAGTGGAGGAAAACACTTGAACTCAATCTTAGGTTTTCTTAAGATAAAACCTAGCCTCTCTGTCCTGCAGAAGTTCAGAAACTGAAAAGAATTTTGGGCTAATGATTTCTTTTGGAGCTTTGCTGAATGCATTTTCCATGGGGATTGACGTAACTAAATTGGCATATTCTTATATGAAAAATTGGACAGTTTAGTAAAATTTGTCTCTGCCTTTTTTTTTCATCTACAAGGGCCATTTATTGTTAAGTTCCCCCATAATTCTCTGCATCAATTCTCTCCTCAGTTTAATCCCTCAAGATCGAATTCCTTCACTGAGAAGTTTTTCTTTCACTTTCTTCAAAACTCACCTGAAGTTCCACTACTATCCATGAAAAATTCACTGCTATGGGAATTATCTTTCTGCCAAATACATTTATACAACTGGACAAAATACAAAAGACAACCGGTTTCACACAGTAAACAAGGGTAGTGTACAACTCTCATCTCTGATGTTAGAAAATAAATGAGGTGAACCCTAAAATTTCCAGACTTACACTCGGGTAGGGGGTACAGAATTCAAACAGGGTCTAGCATCAGGCTGCACTGATGACCGAGATTAGAGCTGAGAGAAGAAACTGGCTGAAATCTGTAGGGCAGAAGAATCAAAAATGGGTGTTCCACACAAACATCCACAGACTTTGGGAGGTCTGCAAAAGTGTCTTCTTGATCTTTGACTGAATAGAAATTTATAAAGCATGAAGTAAAGTGTTATGGAGCCAAGGAAAACACCAACCAGAAGTAGTAATTTGAAAATTCTCTGGGGCTGACTTACCTATGGCTGGGAAGAATGTGTGTTCCCAGGACTCAGGGTTAAAGTCTTCATGATATATGCAGCATTGGACAGATTCCTCAGGAGAGTAAAGGCTGTTTTCAAACTACATTAAAATAGTGAAAAAGCATACCTTGAAAGTATTGAACTTTTCCTAGGCCAGAAAATAGTTTAAAACTAATTAAAGAGAAAAAAAAAGAGAAAGAAATCACCAGTCAAAACCTCACAAATCACAATTTCTTGCATCTAATAAAAAATAACCAGTGTGTAAAAGACCAGAACTATTGGCAACTCACTCCAGTATTCTTGCCTGGAAAATCCCAGGGATGGGGAGCCTCGTGGGCTGCCGTCTATGGGGTCGCACAGAGTTGGACATGACTGAAGCGACTTAGCAGCAACAGCAGCATACAGCTTATTGTTAGCAGAAAAGAAATTAATGGAAATAGCCAGATCTGACAGAAATGATGGAGTGATCAGACAGAAATGCCTTAAGTGTCAAACATAAATCTTAAAAACAGATTTAAAGCTGTTAAGAAAAGTTAAAAAATGGAAGATACAAAAGTGAAATCTTTTGAACTAGAGATTAAAAATATAATATCTGAAGGAATAATACATTAGAGGCAATTAACTGCAGATTAGAAATTGCAGAAGAAAACATCAGTAGACTTGAAGGCATACAAATAGAAAATATCCAAAATAAAGCACAAAGCAATAAAAGAAGGAAAACAAGAATTGATTTGTCAGGAACCTGTGAGAAAATATCAAGTTGTCTTATATGATGTGAAGGAAGCTGGAATCTGAGGGGGAGGAATATTTGAAGAAAGAACGATCAAAATATTTCAAATCTGAAAAAGGGTCACATTCAAAAAGAGCACTGAAGCTGAATAAACATAAGCAAACCACACTGTGACACATGATAATCAAATTAATGAAAACAAGTGACAAAAAGAAGTAAAGAGAAGACAGGAAATGGCTCCCACACAGACACAACTTTCTCAGTCGAGGAAAAGTTCTGTACGTGATAATTACACTTTTCAAATCTCATCAAACTATATGGTAAAGTAAATAAAATGATTTTATACAAATTATTCTTCAATAAAGCTGTTTATTCAAAAAGCTTGCTTGTTCTGTTCTGTATTTACTTGACAAATTATAATTATATTAAGAGATAAACTTCTTTTCTAGGGTACTTTTTTTTAATATCAAAACAGAAA
Source organism: Nanger dama (assembly GCA_917880005.1). Lineage (NCBI taxonomy): Eukaryota > Metazoa > Chordata > Mammalia > Artiodactyla > Bovidae > Nanger > Nanger dama. The sequence continues at coordinate 20,484,999 of CAKJTW010000020.1, forward strand.
TTTTGGAGCAAAGGTGTTATTTAACCTCAAATATGCAACTTTTCAACAGGGTCATCTTCAGTGCTCTGAGAAAAGTATTGAGGAGACAGATAGGCTGGCTAGCATTTGGCAAATTTCACCATAGGACTACAGGAATAGATGATCTCCTGAAAATAACAAGCTGCCCCAGAATAAACATGTCAGTTCAGGCAATAATAGGGAAAAGAAACTCAAGTTAATAGAAATTTAGCCACTTCTCAAAATTTTTTTCTAAAGAAGAAATACAATGATATTAACATTCTACAACAGCCTCAAGTCTTGAGAAAATTTCTATTTGGCTTTATAATATATCATATGATTTCCAGCAGACTTTTTCCCCCAATATTCAATCTTCCATAGTATTGTGGTATAAAGCATAGAGCAACTAAATTTCACATAAGTGAAGGAGACAGTACTTACAACAAATATTTTAAGCATCCTCCATGATCAGACTCAGTGCAGAACATTGGTAGTAACAAGACATATTACCTGAGACTTCCCTGGTGGTTAATTTTCAGTTGCTTCCCCTTCAATTCCCCCTTCAATTACTTAATATCATCTGTGCAATAAATAAATAAATATTAAAAAATATATATGTCTCATCTTCCACAGAACCACACATTTATGTTGGCTGGGCAATATTGAAAAGACAACATATTTCCTTGGATAACCCATCACAGCTCTAGAAGCCTGTTTCTTCCTTTAAACATATATTCCACTATATGGAAAGCTCTATTTCCCTTTTATGCTCATCTACATTAACCTGGTATGAAGCATTTAGTTTGCAAAATCTACAGAGTGGAAAATTTGCATATGAATTCTCATGAATTGTCAAAAGGGTAAAACAAATTCTGTTTAAAAATTATCAGGATAACACCTCTTAAAAAGTGGATACATGTATATGCATAACTGATTCACTTTGCTGTACATCTGAAATTAATACAGCCTTGTAAATCAGCTATACTCCAATAAAAATTTGGACTTCCCTTGTGGCTCAGTTGGTAAAGAATCTTTCTGCAATGCAGGAAACCCCAGTTCAATTCCTGAGTCAGGAAGATCCATTGCAAAAGGGATAGGCTACCCACTCCAATATTCTTGGGCTTCCCTTGTGGCTCAGCTGGTAAAGAATGCGTGTGCACTGCGGGAAACCTGTGTTTGGTCCCTGGGTTGGGAAGATCCTCTGGAGAAGGAAGAGGCTATCCATTCCAGTATTCTGGCCTGGAGATTTCGATGGACTGTATAGTCCATGGGGTCACAAAGAGTCGGACATGACTGAGCAACATTCACATTCATGTTCAATAAAAATTTAAAATAAAATGTCAGGATGCATCTTTCACCACAGCTGATCTACACATCTATTACAAATAAATTTTATTCTGTTTCAGGCTTTGTCAACTTCTACTTGTATTTTTATAGGTCTAGGATTAATTTGTAAACAGTATCAAACTTACTGGAAGGACATGGCTTACTAATTTGAAATACATAAATCCATAGCAATCTTCATAGAGACGAATGCTTTATATGCTTAGGTGGAAAAAGTTTGAAAGTTGTCACTTGCTTCTTTCCACAGGCTGCATTTCCAAGAAAATACATGAAAGAGAAAGTACACTGATGTTCTCAGGGAGCTATGGACAAAAATAACTTTTGTATGTAGATGAAGAGAAAGTAAAGATTTAAAAGAAAGAAAAAAAGTGAAGTCTCTCAGTCCTGTCCTACTCTTTGTGACCCCATGGACTGTAGCCTAACAGGCTACTCCGTCCAAGGAATGTTCCAGACAACAGTACTGGAGTGGGTGGCTGCTTCCTTCTTCAGAGGATCTTCCCCATCCAGGGATCGAACCTGGGTCTTCGGTGTTGCAGGCATATGCTTTACCATCTGAGCCACCAGGGAATTCCCCAAAGTAATGCTACTGTAAAAAATGCATAAGCTTACCAGAGTAACTGGGTTGTGACACAGTTCTACTGAATTAACAATCTGAGTGTAGCAGAGAGAGCCTAAATCTCCATGATATTCATTGATGACTCTGACTACAAAATTAGAATTTCTGTCACAGAAGCCTCTATCAGAAGCTTGATAATGGCTTTTGAATGTAACATTCTTGTCTCATAATATGCCTATGGACTTAAACCAATGACTTTTGACCCAAGTAATTTTCTTCTAAGGTGAAAGAGAGTTGGATGGTGCAGACTGAACACATATCATTCAGTTCAGTTCAGCTCAGTTCAGTTGCTTAGTCTTGTCTGACTCTTTGCAACTCCATGGTCTGAAGCACGCCAGGCATCCCTGTCCACCACCAACTCCTGGAATTCACCCAGACTCATGTCCATTGAGTTGGTGATGCAATCCATCCATTTCATCCTCGGTCATCTCCTTCTCCTCTTGCCTTCAATCTTTCCCAACATCAGGATCTTTTCAAATGAGTTAGCTCTCTACATGAGGTGGCCTAAGTATTGGAGTTTCAGCTTCAACATCAGTCCCTCCAGTGAACACCCAGGAGTGATTTCCTTTAGGAACAGATATCATTAAAGAATTTTACTTGCATTCTTGGCCTAAGAAGTGTTATAAAGCTAGCTTTTTGCAACTTATGACATAAACAACAGTTAAACTAGTTTGTTTTTTTCAGAGTAAATATTGCTGATACCATAGAAAAGCTGCAGTTTTTGTCTATGCTTATCACTTATCTATTCAAATGGCCTGACTATGACTTTTGATCATTTTAACTGGGCTTTCATTTAAACAGAGTAAGTAAACTGTAATTTAATCCACTGATACCATAAACCTCACTGCAATGCATACCCACAATATATACTCAAGGGCAGACACATTTTCATTATAGACTTGCTCTACATACTCATTGATAGTAAACACATTCACTAAACTTAAACTTAATGACCCAATGGTGTGTGTATTGGTTTTGTAAAATGCACACTCAAGTTTAGAATCAATCTCAGAACAAATGGTGGCCTAAGTTCCCAGAATACTCACTTTTCTAAAATCTTTGCCACCATTTTCCCTGCCTACTGTGGAGAATAAGAAAAATCTAAGCAATAAGAGGCAAACATTTGACCCTATTTTTTTCTTTTTGTAAAAAGACAATTCATGCTCTAGTTTAATATGACTCTTCTATCTATTATTTTTCTTCTTTCTTTTTCATCCATGTCTTCTTTACTTCTCCCCTTCTTTCCTTCCTTCCTTTTCTCTTCCCACCTCTCTGCTACCCAGTGTCCTTTTACTAACTCTTCACTTTCTGTACTCTTGTTTCATCTACAATGAGTGCAATTTTAATACATAAACTGAATCTTCTTATGTTAATATTCTTGGCAAGCACCATTTTTCTGTATCTCTAAGTAAAATCTAATTAAAATATTGTTTTGAGACTTTTAGGGAATCTGTGACTGCAGTCATGAAATTGAAAGGCTCTTGCTTCTTGGAAGAAAGGGAACTAAGGCAAACCTAGACAGTGTATTAAAAAGCAGAGCTATCACTTTGCCAGCAAAAGTCCATATAATCAAAGCTATGGTTTTTCCAATAGTCTTGTGTGGATGTGAGACTTGGACCATAAAAAAAGCTTAGTGCCAAAGAATTGATGGTTTTGAACTGTGGTTTTGAAGAAGACTTTTGAGAGTCCCTTGGACTGCAAGGAGATCCAACCAGTTAAAACTAAAGGAAATCAGTCTTGAATATTCATTGGAAGGGCTGATGCTGAAGCTGAAGCTGAAGCTCCAATACTCTGGCCACCTGATGTGAAGAACTGACTCTTAGAAAAGACCCTGATGCTGGGAAAGATAGAAGGCAGGAGGAGAAGGGGACAAGCAAAGGGTGAGATGGTTGGATGGCAACACTGATTCAATGGCTATGGGTCTGAACAAACTCTGGGAGCTGGTCATGGACAGGAAGCCTGGTGTGCTGCAGTCCATGGGGTCACAAAGAGTTGTACATGACTGAGCAACTGAACTGAACAGAACTGAAGGGCAGGAGGAGAGGGGGACAGAAGAGAATGAGTTGGTTGGATGGCATCATTGACTCAATAGACATGAGTCTGAGAAAACTCAAGGAGATTGTGAAGGACAGGGAAGCTAGGTGTGCTGCAATCCACGTGGTCACAAGGAGTTGGACACAACTAAGTGACTGAACAACGTTTTCAGAAATCAGGTCACCTGAAAGGCGAAGGAATAAATACTATATGAGCTGAGATATGGGGATACCAGAGATACCAATGTTTGCTGTTTAAGTTTCTTCATTTCTTCTTTGACATAGTTCTTCTGGTTCCCTGGCTTCACATATGTGAATACAAACCCTTTGGATCAGACTTATCTCTCCTGCAGCTCAGTCACTTAAATTCTGCTAGGACTGACAATCTGACCATACAATACTTCTTACTCCTGTTTCAGTTGTAACCCCCTCATTTGGACCTGTGGGTAGTTTCCTAATTCACTGGGTTTGCTTTTTATTCTTCTGCATGAGCTAACTCTGTATGATGACTCCCCATTAGGAATTGTCAGGAATATTGAGTTTCCTCTCTAAGAGGTGTTTCAACATCTAGAGCAGATGGCTGTGTGATGACAAATTCTTTATAGTTAAAAAGTTGGTTTCCAAACTATGTATTTGCTGTTTTTCTCCTACAGCAATTGGTATCCAGGAGATGATGATGAGAGTACACCGGATATGCTGTAAATGTTCCGGGTAAGGAGAAATCAGCTATAGTTTAGCTATTTGTATATCTTTCTTCTGGCATTATTTAGATTTTAGAAATGCAGTCACTCTCAAACTTACATTATGGTAGACTGTATTGATGGTGCCAATTCTTCCCCCATCCCCAATATATCCATGTCCTTTGCCATGTGACCATGCAGTTCCCTTTGAAAAAGGAAAGTTGTATATATCTCTACCCCTTCATTCTGAATTTGGCCATTAATCTTGCTTTTGTCCATGGACTGATAGCAATGAAGGTACTCCTGTTTTAAACTTGGATAATGAGAGCCTTTGCATGCTTCAATTCACTTTTTCTTGAGTCTTTGCCAGAAGATAGTCTGGATCAGCCTCCTGGTCTTAAATGGCACATGAAAAATGCCAAGTTGCCCTGGTCATCCCAGCCAAAACTAGACTACATCAACCAAACAGCCAGCCGAGCTCCAGGTATCTGAGCAAGCACAACCAAGGTTAGCAGAGCCCCATAGCTGACCTCCACTTAATTACAGATGTGTGCACAGTGAACAATTATTGTTGATTACCCCTGAAGTTTTGTGGTTGTTTGTTTTGTGGTGTTACCACTATGGTGTTATTGTGACATCGATAATTGGTACATAGAAATTTTCAAAAGATAGTGTTCAGATCACAAAGTCAGAGGGAATCTCTGACTTACTTTCCCTCTCAATGATTTTAAAACATTTCTGTGTACTAGTTAGTTCACTACAGGAAAGTCACTTGAACTTCTGTTTTTATCTTTAGGTTCTATGGGCCAGGGATATAATTTGTCTTCCAGGATTTGGGGCTTCTTCTTCTTTTTAAAAAATTTTATTGAATTTGTTATAATTTTGCTCCTGTTTTGTATTTTGGTGAATTGGCCATGAGACACATGGGATCTTAGCTTCCTGACCAAGTACAGAAACGGCATCCCTGCAGAAGGTGAAATCTTAACCACTGAACCACTAGGGAAATCCCAGTGCCTTATACTTAGCAAAACCTTTGTTCACCTTTCTTTTATTTCCATATGGAGTGACATTCATTAGTATAAAATCCATAGCTATTCTCCATTCCTTCACTCACTTTTCCTTTGAAGAGAAGAATTGAATTCCAGCTGAGAAATCTTTTAGCAAAAGTTGGTTATACAGATGCCTTCAGGGAGCATATCGTGTACTCCTTTGTCTAAGGTTAGGCAGGATAGAACCTCAGTTTGAGAGTTTGTATTTATTTATTCAGAGTGTGAATGGAAAGACCAGGTAAGTCTGAGTTTCAGTATTTGAAAACTCAGTGTTGCTATTCATATAAGCACCCTGATTTAATAAAAATAATATTAGTGTTCCATTTGCCGATCTTCACCACTCTTTCATTTAGCTTAGACTTGACTTAGGAAAAGAAGGCTTCTCTCCCTTTCTGTGAAATCCTACTAATTTCCTTTCTATCTTAGGATCACTGATTCTTACCCACAATGCATTTGTGGTTGTCTCTGCCTCCAATTCTCCAGACACTAGTAATACCAACATAAAATGTAGGATCATATCCAGTCAGTAACGTAAGCCTAAGATCAGTCAATTAATTTGAGCTTTTGCTCTTAGGTAATCAAAATTTACTGATCACCTACTGAGAAACAGACAGTGAATGACAGGCTGCTGCTGCTGCTGCCACTGTTTAGATGCTAAGTTGTGTCTTATTTCTTGTGATCCCATGGACTGTAGCCCACCAGGCTCCTCTGTCCTTGGGATTTCCAGGGCAAGAATATTGGACTGGTTTGCCATTTCCTCCTCCAGGGGATTTTCCTGATCCAGGGACTGAATCTTTGTCTGCTGCTTAGCAGGCAGATTCTTTACCACTGAACCATCTGGGAAGCCAAATGAAAGGATAGGTATGCCAATATACACTAGTCTTGACCCCAGCCTTTAAGAATGGAGTCAGTCATGTAAACCAACAGTCTCATAAAATCATCAGACAAATTTGCTTGCATGAAAGAACCCTCCAGCCATTTATCAGTGGATCACAAAATAGTACACTTTCATTCTTAAATCAGCTTTACACCAGAATTTAACCATAAATATTTATGCAACAAGTATTTATCATTATCATCTGCTAGGTGCTAGGCACTGTCCTTCAGAAATGAGGAAAAGTTATGAGTCACATGTCTCATATCCTCATGCACTTTTCACTCTCTTAGAGGAGACTGTAATAAATTCACACATGAACAAATATGCACTATATTTCCCAGTAATCACTAGTGCTATGGAGAAAAACAAAACAACCTAGAGAAAGAGATCATGAGAAGCATAGGCACTGTATCTTAGGAGAGGTAGTCAGGGAAGGCTGCTCTGAGGAGATTTCGGAGCAAATTCATGAACAATATGAAAGAGGAAACTGTGTAATATTTTGTTGGACACTGTTCCAAGCAGAGAAAAGGCAGAGTGACATCCCTGAGGGAAAAATGAGACAGACTGCCATGGCAGAAGTGAGTCAGATAAGAATATTAGAATCTGATTTCAGAAAGAGTAGGAAAATGAAAACATTTAATTCTAAGTTTGCTAAGAATTAACTGAAAGGTTTTGAACAAGTAAATGGTAACACATATTCTCTAAAAGCCTCTTCTGCCAGTGCCTGCTGTGTAAAGAATTAAGGGTAGTGGAGCCCGTGGAGTGCAGGGAAATTTGCCAGGAGACTGTACTATAGTAATTGGGTAAGAAGAGACCGGAGGCTTGAAAAGTGTTGGTGATAGAGGTGATGGGAAGAGGCCAGCTGAAGGGTATATTCTGAAGATAGTACTAATGGAGTTTGATGATATAGTAGGTGTGAGATAGTAGAAAAGGAAAAGTCTAGGATAACATCTAGGTTTTTACTTGCACAGTTGGTGAATGGTGGTATGGTTGTGCCATTTACCTTGGTAGGTTTGGAGGCAGCCTTCCCTGGTGGCCCAGATGGTAAAGAGTTTGTCTTCAATGCAGGAGACACAGGTTTGTTTTCTGGGTTGGGGAGATCCCCCGAAGAAGGAAATGGCAACTCATTCCAGTATTCATGCCTGGAGAATGCCATGGACAGAGGAGCCTGGCAGGCTATAGTCCATGGGGTCGCAGAGAGTCAGACACGACTGACTAACACTTTCTTTCTTTCTTTCTTTCTTTGGAGGCAGAGATACAGAGTTGGTATTGAATGTGTTAAATAGGAGATATTTTTTGGTTTCAAGATGGAGGTATCCAGTAGACTGATGTCTGAGTCTAGGGCTCAGAAGGACTAAAGATGTGAATGAATGAATGAATGCAAGCCAAATCATGTCCAACTCTTTGCAACCCTATTGACTGTAGCCTGTCAGGCACCTCTTATCCATGGAATTTTCCAGGCAAGGATACTGGCATGGCTTGTCATTTCCTTCTCCAGGAGATCTTCCCGACCCAAAGATCAAACTACATCTCCTTCACTGCAGGTGGACTCTAGAGATGTGAGCTAAGACATAAATTTGGCAATCATCTACATATAGTTGAGTTTGTACTAGATTAAGTGATTAGGTCATGAATGAAGATGCAGAAGAGAAGATGGCAAAGATGAAACTCTGAAGCTCTTCAATATTAGAAGCTGGAAAGGAAAAGAATGTGCAAAGATTTGGAAGGGAACACACAGTGTGTAAAGAGGAAGCCAAGTATGTATAATACCCTGGGAGACAAGTGAAAAACATGTGTCAACTATTGCCCAGAGCTTTAAGAGAAGGACTGAAAATTTAACATTGGATTTTGAAGATAGACAATATATCTAAATTTTATATAAGTGACTTCAGAAGTATGGTAAAGATAAAAACCTAATTTCAGTAGGTAAAAGATTAAAAGGGAGTTAAGGTAAAGAAGTAGAAGAAGTAAAAATAAATCCATGTTTCTTATATATTTTGGCATTAAGAAAAACACACAAATTGAGTAGCCAGATAGACATCCAATGATAAAGAACTTGAGATAGACAAGGGCTTATTGAAAAAGTCGGGCCAGTTGAGGGAATTAGAAGAGCAATTGAAGGGACAAGAGCACACATGGGAAAAATAATCAAGTTTTAGAGTCTGGATCTTGCATGTTATCACTGCTGCTCTTGTCACTCCTTGCTCCATCTTTTCAGCTACAGGTAAGTATTCTGTGAGACATCACCAGCAGAAGCCCTGGAATTTCCTCCTTCGAAATCAAAGACCAGAAAGTAGAAAGGGCTTCACCTTCAACTGCAGTTCAGAACATTCAGGGACTCCACTGGACACTGTAGCTACTGCTCAAAAAGACTCGGATGGCAGGAAATACAGGACAGGGATTGGCTCAGATGAGGCATAATGGGTGCAAGTCATATAGAGACTGAGAAGATGAGACTTCTTCATGAACTGATGAGCTTTGTGAAAAGGACTCCAGTTGAGTTGGAACTAAAAGAGTGAGAAGGATTCAAATTGGTGATGTGGGTAAGAAGGGAATCGTCTGAAAGCAAAATCATAGAAGTACAAGCACAACAGGTATAAGGGAAAGTGACTAGGTTAAAGAGGAGGGCAAAGGAAAGAATGTCATTTACTAAGCATCTAGAATCTGCTGAGTAACTGCTGGCACTTCACATATAGTTTTCTCATTGAATCCTCATGGTTGAGTTTGGATACTTTTGGCTACACATTACAGAAACTTTCCCTGGTGGCTCAGCAGTAAAGAATCCACCTGCCAATGCCTGCCAATGCAGAAGAAGTGAGTTTGACCCCTTGGAGAAGGAAATGGCAACCCACTCCAGTATTCTTGCTGGGACAATCCCATGGAGAGAGGAAACTGATGGGCCCTTAGTTTTATATAGTTTTTATATTTGCCACTCTGATAATGTTTATTTTATCACTCTTCAAATCAGCTTACTCTCAGAATCCAGATTTATCTTCCTTTACACTTCCCTGGTGACTCAGAGGTTAAAGCACCTGCCTTCGATGCAAGAGACCCAGGTTGGATCCTTAGGTTGGGAAGATCCCTGGAGAAGGAAATGGCAATCCACTCCAGTATTCTTGCCTGAAGAATCCCATGGACAGAGAAGCCTAGTAGGTTACAGTCCACGGGGTCGCAAAGAGTCGGACACGACTGAGCAACTTCACCTCACCTCACCTCACCTTACACTTATCAAAGAGGAAAGCAGATTTTAATTTGATGCCTAATGTGTGCGATTTGTTAGGTAGTTATAAACATTTTTCTTTATTTAATTGGATCTTAAAGTCCTGAGTAGTTTTATTATTTCCATTTTGTAATGAAGAAACTAAGGCTTTAAGAAATTACATGATTTACTCATTGTCAGAGAGCCAGTAAGTGATTAAGCTCATGCTTATGTCTGGGTAATAGAAGAACTCATGTTTTATCTACTGATTTAAAACATTTTCAAAATGACTGGGTTGAGTCAGGCTAATTCCTAAAGTATATATTCAAGGATGATATAAATAGCTTCATCTCTGAGAGTTATTCTCTTGTCAAAGATCAGGAAGCCGAGGCATTAAATTTGAAGTTGGTCCATCCAGTAGCTCAGAGATTTACACATTGTTCCACAAGCAATGCATTTCAATAATTTTTATTCAAATATGCCTCATGGCTGAAACATGGGTTTAACTAGGGCTCCACAGCAGACTGATCAGAAGGTTTAAGATCATAGCTAGAGTTTCCACTGACATGAAAGGATAGGTTTTCTAACACGAGAAAGCATGTGAGTTGCTTAGTCGTGTCTGACTCTTGACCCCATGGATTGCAGCCCACCAGGCTCTTCTGTCCAGGCAAGAATACTGGAGTGGGTAGCCATTCCCTTCTCCAGGGGATCTTCCTGACCCCGGGATTGAACCTGGGTGTAAAGCATTGCAGGCAGATTCTTAAGCATCTGAGAGATCAGGGAAACTGTTTCTAGCATGGGTTGTGTGTGTTAGTTGCTCAGTCTTGTTTGACTCTTTTTGACCCCAAGGACTGTAGCCCGCCAGGCTCCTCTGTCCATGGAATTCTACATGCAAGAATACTTGAGTGGGTTGCATTCCCTTCTCCAAGTGATCTTCCCAATCTAGGTATCAAACCCAGTTCTCCTGCATTGCACGCAGATGCGTTGTTACCATCTAGGGAAGCCCACGTGGGGACTCCTCCCAGTTAATAGAATTATGTGCTCAACAGGGCTTTAAGAAGTCATCTGGTACAGACACTTACCTTCAAAAAGCCAATCCAACCTAAATTTAGGAGTCTGTGAGTAAATCACCACGAAGATTGAAGGACACAAGTTGTTTTTGGCTGATCATGTAGAATCTTGGTTAAATGCTTTGCCACAGTTATTGAGCTTTTGAACAATTTTCGATCTGAGTTCATGTATTTGGTCTGATGTAAATGATAGCTCCAGCAGGGAAAATGATCTTGATTAAAGCATGAATGTGTTTCAATCCTATTTCTACAATGTTTGATCATTGAAATATGGTTAAAATCAGGGAGTAGAAATATAATTACCCCCATAATTTCAAAAAGCCAGTAGAGAGACAAATTTTAGGAAATCTTCACGTGGTATGTGTATATGTATGTTTGCATGAGTGTGTGTATGTGTAGTAGGAACCTTGCAAGGGTATCTTCACTTAAGTAATTATAATACCCCTTGAGGGCTAGATGGTGATTTTGATGACATGTAGAAATAGAATTTTCAGAACATGAAGGAACTATTTAGTAAAACTCTTACTTTTGACCCAAATTTCAATGTGTATTTTTTGCACAGCCCTTATCATTAAGGAATAAGAAAACTTATTCAAAATTTAATTTGTTCCATATTTTAGAATTTATGTATCTTTTACATTCTATTGCATCAGTAGTTTACTACAGAAAGAATTATACAAAGAAAATATTGGGCATGACTACCTATATTATCACGGTTGACTATGAACTATATCAAATATTATTTGGCCATATGTCGGAATAAACATAATGATTGTGGGGGAAAGTGCGCGATTATTTTGGCTTTTTTTTCTAGCATATTTTAAGAAATTGACCTGACTGTAACTTTTCTTTGGAATATTTGCTGGAAAAGCATAACCAGTTTAAAACTTGGATTTAAACTTAATCTATATGGTAATAGAACGTGGAAGAATAGAAGCTCAGTTTAGACTAAAATGTCAGAACAGTTTTTGAACATGGTATGTCTCAAACAACCTACAGATATAAAGAAAGAAACTGTCAATCCTTTAGCTTTCAACAAAGGGAAAACCATGTATAAAGGAAGAAAATAAAAGTTCTAAAACAGTAGCTTTAGCATGAGCTTGTCCCCTTTATGATACATTTAATCTGTGAAAAGTATAAAGGATGGTTTAAGCAATAGTTCATATATTCCTCTTCTAAACCTTTCAGGTCCTTTTTAAACACTTTTGTTTTTGAGCAAAAGTCTCTGTTACATGTGTCTCACCTTCAATACAAGTTAAGTTGTAATTAAATTTCTCTTAAATAGATAGAATCTACAAAAGAGCATTTGTTAAAATTGCAATAATTATGTTTTCCATTCCAGCCATCTTTCAACCGCCTCCCTATCTCATAAAACCAAAACAATACACTAACACAAAGGACCAATAAATTGATTTTCAATCCAAAGTACTAGTTCTCAAACTTGGCTACATGATGGAATTATCTGGAACATTTAAAAACTCCTGGCCACTGCCTGATTTGGTTGATATGGAGTATGGTTTTTGACTTTTTAAAAAGTTTTCAAAGATGCATGGATAATTCTAATGTGCAATAAAGTGAGAATCACCAAATTAGCATAGTGGTTCCCTATCTTGCTTGCATATTGGAAACTTCTAGAAATACTTAAAAATATTGGTACCAAGTTATCCCACTTCCGTGAGATACAGTTGTCATAAGGCACAGCCAGAATATAAGGATTCCCACCAGCAACACCCCTGCTCAGGTGTTTCTAGTGAATGGCCAAAACTAAGAATTAGCATGAGTAGTTCACCTCTTGTTGAGTCAAAGAAGATCAATATAAATTTCATATTTCTAAAATCACTCACGTGGAATTTTTAAATTTTGAGTTTTAAAATAAGCTATATTTGAATGTAATTTAATAAATTGAGGCAAAAAGAGCTGTTAATTACATGTGAAGATCTGGAAGAAATATCTTGTCCTCATTGTAAAAGTATAAGATTCAAGGGCAGAGTCATTACTATTGAAGAAAGAATATTGTAAAAATAGAATTCAATGAAGTTATTTTTCATGCATGTATGACACTTAAGATAATCTTTGGGAGAACTTTAATATTCCTAAGTAAAAATGAGATACAGAAGAGAAAAGACTTTTTTTTGGTCAGATTCGCCACTTTTAAAAAGCATGACCAATTCTCAAATAAATCTTTTCAGATGTGTGAAAGTTACCTATAAATGTTTATTCTATTTAGAATGTTCATAAGAACACAGGCTTTTGACAACTCAAGTAAACTGTCAATTGATTAAAAGTGCAATGTAGGAAGGAATATCTATTTAAAGCCTACAGCATACTTCTGAATGAAAGGTACAGTGCTGATTTTTTTCATTTAATGAAAGACTTGATAACACATTCAGAGAGAAGCCAGGTGTAAACAGTTTCTCCACACTTGTGCAATAGATTTATATGATTCTGTTACTATAACTTGCTGAGGTGTTGTGTAAACACTGGATGAGTTACTTCTTATTACTTAATTTATACATGCTAACGCTTAAAGTATTTTTCCCCTCCAAAAACATATCCAGTTGCTTACACTTGAAATGATTCAGGATAAAAGGTCCTGTTCTCATTCTTCCGTATTAACAGGGAAATTCACTGTAGGATATATATTACAGCAAAATTAATGCTAATTCCTTAAAGTTTACACATGCATTTGCCATTCACTTAAAAGAAAAAAAAAAGGTTAAAGCTGGTAGGCAAAGGTCATTTGCAGCACAATGACCATTTAATCTGTGTTCATACAGGAGCTGTGCAAATGCTTTGGTGTGCCTATCAGACCTACGGAGAATCCATTCTTAAAGGAATTATCTAAAGCTGGAAACTTCCTTAAAGGAATCAGTAAAACTTAAAATATATATACAACATAGGATACAAAGTGGGCTTCCCAGGTGGCTCCGTAGTGAAGTGCACAAGACTCAGGTTCCATCACTGAGCTAGGAAGATTACCCGGAGTATGAAATGGCAACCCATACCAGTATTCTTGCCTGGAGAATCCCATGGACAGAGGAGCATGGTAGGCTAGAGTCCACGGGGAACAGTCAGACACGACTGAGCGAATAACACACACACAGCTAATAAATGGGTGCTGTTTCATGCTGCTAATTTGTGCAATTTTCTATTCAGCAACAGAAGACTAATACAAGGAGATATCTAATTCAAAGAAGATCAATTTATATTTTAACTTAAAATACTTTGCAGGGCCATTTAGAATTATCTTCAGCAAGAGTTTATCATGGAAAACTTAGTCACAGGACTCATGAAACAAAATAAAACAAAACAAGACTGTACTCAGGTGGATCAATGATTTACTACATTTGCAGCTATTTCTATAATCAAATCTCCTTTAATACCAAGGATTATCAAAGTTTTAAATAGTTCTCCTGTGTATCTCTCATTCTCTCCCTTAAAATTTCCCTCCCTGGAAATATGCTTCAAACATGATAAAATGTTGATGACATTTTGTCCAAAAATGGAATACTTATCACCATTATCATTTTTTACTTTAAAAAGATAACCTTTGTTTTCCCCTTATGTAAGATTTTTTTCCAGAAAACACAGGAGGCAGGGATCAAAAGCATGTTGAAGAAAAGAAATGCAAAAGGCAAAATGGTTGTCTGAGGAAGACTTACAATAGCTGAAAAAAAGAAGAGAAGTGAAAGACAAAGGAGAAAAGGAAAGATATACCCATCTGATTGCGGAGTTCCAAAGAATAGAAAGGAGAAATAAGAAAACCTTCCTCCATGATCAATGCAAAGAAATAGAAGAAAACAATAGAATGGGAAAGATTAGAGATCTCTTCCAGAAAAATACAGATACCAAGGGAACATTTCATGCAAAGATGGGCACAATAAATTTCTATAGCCAGAAGTGATATGGAATTAACAGAAGCAGAAGATATTAAGAAGTGGCAAGAATACACAGAAGAACTATACAAAAAAAGACCTTCATGACTCATATAACTGCCATAGTGTGATCACTCACCTAGAAACAGACATCCTGGAATGTGAAGTCAAGTGGGCCTTAGGAAGCATCACTATGAACAAAGCCAGTGGAGATGATAGGATTGCAGTTGAGCTATTTCAAATCCTAATAGAGGATGCTGTGAAAGTGCTGCACTCAATATGTCAGCAAATTTGGAAAGGTCAGCAGTGGCCACACACTGCAAAAGGTCTGTTTTCATCTGATCCCAGAGAAAGACAGTGCTGAAGAATGTTCAAGCTATTGCACAATTGCACTCATCTCACACAATAACAAAGTAATGCTCAAAATGCACCAGTTCAGTTCAGTTCAGTCAGTCAGTCGTATCTGATTCTTTGCAACCCCATGAAATGCAGCACTCCAGGCCTCCCTGTCCATCACCAACTCCTGGAGTCCACCCAAACCCATGTCCATTGAATCGGTGATGCTATTCAAGCATCTCATCATCTATTGTCCCCTTCTCCTCTTGCCCACAATCTTTCCCAGTATCAGTGTCTTTACAAAGGATTCAGCTCTGCACATCAGGTGGCCAAAGTATTGGAGTTTCAGCTTCAACATCAATACTTCCAATGAGCACCCAGGACAGATCTCATTTAGGGTGGACTGGTTGGATCTCCTTGCAGTCCAAGTGACTCTCAAGAGTCTTCTCCAACACCACAGTTCAAAAGATCAATTCTTTAGGTGCTCAGCTTTCTTTATAATCCAACGGTCACATCCATACATGACCACTAGAAAAACCATAGCCTTGACTAGACGAACCACATTCTGTCAGCCATCTCCACCAAGACTCGCCCGTCTTGGGTTGCCCCCACAGGCATGGCTTGGTTTCATTGAGTTAGACAAGGCGGTAGTCTTAGTGTGATTAGATTGACTAGTTTTCTGTGAGTATGGTTTCAGTGTGTCTGCCCTCTGATGCCCTCAGATTGATTACATTCTATGCATCCAAAGATGGAGAAGCTCTATACAGTCAACAAAAACAAGACCAGGAGCTGACTGTGGCTCAGATCATGAACTCCTTATTACCAAATTCAGACTGAAATTGAAGAAAGTAGGGAAAACTGCTAGACCATTCAGGTATGACCTAAATCAGATCCGTTATGATTATACAGTGGAAGTGAGAAATAGATTTAAGGGCATAGATCTGATAGACAGAGTGCCTGATGAACTATGGAATGAGGTTCATGACATTGTACGGGAGACATCAAGACCATCCCGATGGAAAAGAAATGCAAAAAGCAAAATGGCTGTCTGGGGAGGCCTTACAAATAGCTGTGAAAAGAAGAGAGGCGAAAAGCAAAGGAGAAAAGGAAAGATATAAACATCTGAATGCAGAGTTCCAGAGATAGCAAGAAGAGATAAGAAAGCCTTCTTCAGCAATCAATGCAAAGAAATAGAGGAAAAGAACAGAATGGGAAAGACTAGAGATCTCTTCAAGAAAATTGGAGATACCAGGGGAACATTTCAGGCAGGTATGGGCTCGATAAAGGACAGAAGCTAACAGAAGCAGAAGATATTAAGAAGAGGGGGCAAGAATACATGGACGAACTGTACAAAAAGAACTTCACAACCCAGATAATCATGATGATGTGATCACTAATCTAGAGCCAGACATCCTGGACTGTGAAGTCAAGTGAGCCTTAAAAAGCATCACTACGAACAAAGCTAGTGGAGGTGATGGAATTCCAATTGAGCTATTTCAAATCCTGAAAGATGATGCTGTGAAAGTGCTGCACTCAATATGTCAGCAAATTTGGAAAAGTCAGCAGTGGCCACAGGACTGGAAAAGGTCCGTTTTCATTCCAATCCCAAAGAAAGGCAATGCCAAAGAATGCTCAAACTACTGCACAATTGCACTCATCTCACATGCTAGTAAAGTAATGCTCAAAATTCTGCAAGCCAGGCTTCAGCAATACATGAGCCGTGAACTTTCAGATGTTCAAGCTGCTTTTAGAAAAGGCAGAGGAACCAGAGATCAAATTGCCAACATCCGCTGGGTCATGGAAAAAGCAAGAGAGTTCCAGAAAAACATCTATTTCTGCTTTATTGACTATGCCAAAGCCTTTGACTGTGTGGATCACAATAAACTGTGGAAAATTCCCAAAGACATGGGAATACCAGACCACCTGACCTGCCTCTTGAGACATCTGTATGCAGGTCAGGAAGCAACAGTTAGAACTGGACATGGAACAACAGACTGGTTCCAAATAGGAAAAGGAGTACGTCAAGGCTGTATACTGTCACCCTGCTTATTTAACTTATATGCAGAGTACATCATGAGAAATGCTGGACTGGAAGAAACACAAGCTGGAATCAAGATTGCCGGGAGAAATATCAATAACCTCAGATATGCAGATGACACCACCCTTATGGCAGAAAGTGAAGAGGAGCTAAAAAGCCTCTTGATGAAAGTGAAAAAGGAGAATGAAAAAGTTGACTTAAAGCTCAGCATTCAGAAAACGAAGATCATGGCATCCGGTCCCATCACTTCATGGGAAATAGATGGGGAAACAGTGGAAACAGTTTCAGACGTTATTTTGGGAGGCTCCAAAATCACTGCAGATGGTGACTGCAGCAATACAATTAGAAGACGCTTACTCTTTGGAAGAAAAGTTATGACCAACCTAGATAGTATATTCAAGAGCAAAGACATTACTTTGCCGACTAAGGTCCGTCTAGTCAAGGCTATGGTTTTTCCTGTGGTCATGTATGAATGTGAGAGTTGGACTGTGAAGAAGGCTGAGCACCGAAGAATTGATGCTTTTGAACTGTGGTGTTGGAGAAGACTCTTGAGAGTCCCTTGGTCTGCAAAGAGATCCAACCAGTCCATTCTGAAGGAGATCAGCCCTGGGATTTCTTTGGAAGGAATAATGCCAAAGCTGAAACTCCAGTACTTTGGCCACCTCATGGGAAGAGTTGACTCATTGGAAAAGACTCTGATGCTGGGAGGGATTGGGGGCAGGAGGAGAAGGAGACAACAGAGGATGAGACGCCTGGATGGCATCACGGACTCGATGGACATGAGTCTGAGTGAACTCCGAGAAATGGTAATGAACAGGGAAGCCTTGCATGCTGTGATTCATGGGGTTCTGAAGAGTCAGACATGACTGAGCGACTGAACTGAAATGACTAGACGGGCCTTTGCTGACAAAGTAATGTCTCTGCTTTTTAATATGCTGTCTAGGTTGGATCATAACTTTTCTTTCAAGGAGTAAGCATCTTTTAATTTCATGGCTGCAATCACCATCTGCAGTGATTTTGGAGCCCAGAAAAGTAAAGTCAGCCCTATTTCCACTGTTTCCCCATCTATTTGCCATGAAATGATGGGACCAGATACCATGATCTTAGTTTTCTGAATGTTGAGCTTTAAGCCAACTTTTTCACTCTCCTCTTTCACTTTTATCAAGAGACTCTGTAGTTCTTCTTCACTTTCTGCCATAAGGGTGGTGTCATCTGCATATCTGAGGTTGTTGATGTTTCTCCCGACAATCTTGATTCCAGCTTTGCTTCATCTACCCCAGTGTTTCTCATGATGTACTCTGCATATAAGTTAAATAAGCAGGGTGACAATATACAGCCTTGATGTACTCCTTTTCCTATTTGGAACCAGTCTGTTGTTCCATGTCCAGTTCTAACTGTTGCTTCCTGACCTGCATACAGATTTCTCAAGAGGTAGGTCAAGAAGTTTGGTATTCCCACCTCTTGAAGAATTTTCCACAGTTCATTGTGATCAAAACAGTCAGAGGCTTTGGCATAGTCAATAAAGCAGAAATAGATGTTTTTCTGGAACTCTCTTGCTTTTTCAGTGATCCAGCAGATATTAGCAATTTGATCTCTGGTTCCTCTGGCTTTTCTAAAACCAGTGGGAACATCTGGAAGTTCACAGATCATGTATTGTTGAAGCCTGGCTTGGAGAATTTTGAACGTAACTTTGCTAGCACGTGCGATGAGTGCAATTGTGCAGTAGTTGAGCATTCTTTGGCATTGCTTTTCTTTGGGATTGAAATGAAAACTGACCTTTTCCAGTCCTGTGGCCACTGCTGAGTTTTCCAAATTTGCTGACATATTGAGTGCAGCACTTTCACAGCATCATCTTTAGAATTTGAAATAGCTCAACTGGAATTCCATCACCTCCATAGCGTTGTTCATAGTGAGGCTTCCTAAGGCCCACTTGACATTCCAGGATGTCTGTTTCTAGTTGAATGATCACACCGTGTGATTATCTGGATCACGAAGATCTTTTTGCATAGTTCTTCTGTGTATTCTTGCCCTCTCTTAATATCTTCTTCTGTTAATTCCATATCACTTCTGTGTATAGAAATTTATTATGCCCATCTTTGCATGAAATGTTTCCTTGGTATTTCTATTTTTCTGGAAGAGATCTCTAATCTTTCCAACTCTGTTGTTTTCCTCTATTTCTTTGCATTGATTGATCATGGAGGAAGGCTTTCTTATTTCTCCTTTCTATTCTTCAGAACTCTGCATTCAGATGGGCACATCTTTCCTTTTCTCCTTTGCTTTTCACATCTCTTCTTTTCACAGCTATTTGTAAGGCCTCCTCAGACTTACATTTTGCTTTTTGTATTTCTTATTCTTAGGGATGGTCTTGCTCCCTTCCTTCTGTACAATGTCAAGAACCTCTATCCATAGTTCATCAGGCACTCTGTCTATCAGACTTAAATCTATTTCTCACCTTCACTGTATCATCGTTAGGGATTTGATTTAGGTCATACCTATATGGTCTAGTGGTTTTCCTACTTTCTTCAGTTTAAATCTGAATTTGGCAATAAGAAGTTCATGATCTGGGTCAAAGTCAGCTCCCTATCTTGTTTTTGCTGACTGTATAGAGCTTCTCCACCTTTGGCTGCAATGAATATGATCAATATGATTTCGATGTTGACCATCTGGTGATGTCAATGTGTAGAGTCTTCTCTTCTATTAGCCTTTGCCCTGCTTCATTCTGTACTCAAAGGGCAAATTTACTTGTTACTCCAGTTGTTTCTTGACTTCCTACTTTTGCATTCCTTTCCTCTGTGATGAAAAGAATATCTTTTTTGCATGTTAATTCCAAAAGGTCTTTTAGGTGTTCATAGAACCATTCAACTTCAGCTTCTTCAGCATTACTGGTCGGGCATAGACTCAGATTACTGTGATATTGAATGGTTTGCCTTGGAAATGAACAGAGATTATTCTGTCATTTTTGAGACTGCATCCAAGTACTGCATTTCAGACTCTTTTGTCGCCTTTGATGGCTACTCCATTTCTTTTAAGGGATTCTTGCCCACAGTGGTAGATATAATGTTCATCTGAATTAAATTAACCCATTCCAGTCCATTTTAGTTTGCTGATTACTAAAATGTCAGTGTTCACTCTTGCCATCTCCTGTTTCATCATGTCCAATTTGCCTTGATTCATGGATATAACATGCAGGTTCCTAAGCAATATTGCTCTTTACAGCATCAGACCTTGTTTCCATCACCAGTCACATCCACAGCTGGGTGTTGATTTTGCTTTGGTTTCATCTCTTCATTCTTTCTGGAGTTAGTTCTCCACTGATCTCCAGTAGCATATTGGGCACCTACCAACCTAGGGAGTTCATCTTTCAGTGTCTTATCTTTTTCATTTTCATACTGTTCATAGGGTTCTCAAGACAGGAATACTGAAGTGGTTTGCCATTCCTTTCTCCAGTGGACCATGTTTTGTCAGAACTCTCCACCATGACCTGTCCATCTTGGGTGGCCCTACATGGCATGGCTCATAGTTTCATTGAGTTAGACAAGACTGTGGTCCATGTGGTTAGATTGGTTAGTTTTCTGTGATGGTGGTTTTCAGTCTGTCTGCCCTCTGATGGAGAAAGATAAAAGGCTTATGAAAACTTCCTGATGGTATAGACTTACAGAGATGGATACTGGGTCTTGTTCTGATGTGTGGAGCCATGCTCAGTAAATCTTTAAACCAATTTTCTGTTGGTGGGTGGTGCTGTGTTCCCTCTCTGTTATTTACTTGGGGCCAGACTATAGTGGAGGTAATGAAGATAATGGTGACCTCCCTCAAAAGATCCCAGGCGTGTAGTGCTACAGCCAGTGCTCCTGACTTCCTGGACACCCACAGGCAAGTCTTCTGTGGGGTCACTGTTCCTTTCTCCTGGGTCCTGGTG
This sequence comes from Nanger dama, assembly GCA_917880005.1. NCBI lineage: Eukaryota > Metazoa > Chordata > Mammalia > Artiodactyla > Bovidae > Nanger > Nanger dama. The sequence goes on from CAKJTW010000020.1 coordinate 20,506,029, forward strand.
CACAAGGTTCTATTGTGTCCTCCAAGAGTCTATTTCTCAGAATTTCCCAAAATTCGAGTTTAGAATCAGACCCTGTTTCCACCAGAGATGCTCAGAGGGCTCAAACAAACCTTGTGCACACCAGGACCCAAGGACACCACAGAGATTGAGACAGAACTGTGTCTGAGCATCTCCCGTGGAGGTACGGGTTGGCAGTGGTCTCTCACAGGGACAGAGGCTCTGGGTGTGGGTATGGCATAAGTCCTCTTGGAGTTGGTCACCATTAACCCCACTATAGAGCTGCCAGAACTTACAAAGGACTGGAAAAATTCATCAGGCTAAGCTTTAACAGTACATGAACCAAGAACTTCCAGATGTTCAGGCTGGATTTAGAAAAGGCAGAGGAACCAGAGATCAAATTGCCAACATCTGTTGGATCACTGAAAAAGCAAGAGAATTCCAGAAAAACATCTACTTCTGCTTCATTGACTATGCTAAAACCTTTGACTGTCTGGATCACAACAAACTGGAAAAAATAGATGGGAATACCAGACCACCTTACCTGTCACCTGAGAAAATCTGTATACAAGTCAAGAAGCAACTGTTAGAACCTGACATGGAACAAAGGACTGGTTCAAAATTGGGAAAGGAGTACATCAAGGCTGTATATTGTCACCCTGCTTATTTAACCTATATGCAGAGTCCATCATGAGAAATGCCGGGCTGGATGAAACACAATCTGGAATCAAGATTGCTGGGAGAAATATCAACAACCTCAGAAATGCAGATGAAATGACCCTTTTGAAGAAAAGTAAAGAGGAATGAAAGAGCCTCTTGATGAAAGTGAAAGAAGAGAGTGAAAAAGTTGGCTTAAGACTCAACATTCAGAAAATGAAGATCATGACATCTGGTCCCATCACTTCATGGCAAATAGATAGGGGAAAAAATGAAAAGAGAGAAATACTTTATTTTTCTGGGCTCCAAAATCACTGCAGATGGTGACTGCAGCCATGAAAATAAAAGAAACTTGCTCCTTGGAAAAAAAAAGCTATGACCAACCTAGACAGCATATTAAAAAGCAGAGACATTACTTTGCCAACAAAGGTCCACCTAGTAAAAGCTATGGTATTTCCAGTAGTCATGTAGGGATATGAGAATTGGATCATAAAGAAACGTGAACACTGAAGAACTGATGCTTTTGAACTGTGGTTTGGAGAAGACTCTTGAGAGTCCCTTAGACTGTGAGGAGATCCAACCAGTCAATCCTAAGGAAATCAGTCCTGAATACTCATTGGAAGGAATGATGCTGAAGTAGAAGCTTCAATACTTTGGCCACCTGATGTGAAGAACTGACTCCTTCAAAAATACTCTGATGCTGGGAAAGATTGAACAAAGGAGTATAAGTGGACAATAGAGGATCAGATAATTGGATGGCATCACCAACTCGATTGACCTGAATTTGTGCAAGCTCCGGGTATTGGTGATGGACAAGAAAACCTGGGTTGCTGCAGTCCATGGGGTTGCAAAGTGTTGGACACAACTGAGTGACTGAACTGAACTAACTGTCACACTTTATGTAGACTGAAAACAAAACTACAGGCCAATATCACTGATGAACATAGATGCAAAAATCCTTAACAAAATTCTAGCAATCAGAATCCAACAACACATTAAAAAGATCATACACGACGACCAAGTGGGCTTTATCCCAGGGATGCAAGGATTCTTCAATATCTGCAAATCAATTGATGTAATACACCACATTAACAAATTGAAAAATAAAAGCCATATGATTATCTCAGTAGATGCAGAGAAAGTCTTTGACAAAATTCAACATCCATTTATGATAAAAACTCTCCAGAAAGCAGGCATAGAAGGAACATACTTCAACATAATAAAAGCTATATATTACAAATCCACAGCAAACATTATCCTCAATGGTGAAAAATTGAAAGCATTTCCCCTAAAGTCAGGAACAAGACAAGGGTGCCCACTTTCACTGCTACTATTCAACATAGTTCTAGAAGTTTTGGCCACAACAATCTGAACAGAAAAAAAAAAAAAAAAGGGGAATCCAAATTGGAAAAGAAGAAGAAAACTCTCACTGTTTGCAGATGACATGATCCTCTACATAGAAAACCCTAAAGACTCCACCAGAAAATTACTAGAGCTAATTAATGAATATACCAAGTTGCAAGATATAAAATAAACACACAGAAATCCCTTGCATTCCTATACACTAATAATAAGAAAGTAGAAAAAGAAATTAAGGAAACAATTCCATTCACCATTGCAATGAAAAGAATAAAATACTTAACGAATATATCTACCTAAAGAAACTAAAGACCTATATACAAACACTGGTGAAAGAAATCAAAGAGGACACTAATAGATGGAGAAATATACTATCTTCATGGATCGAAAGAATCAATATAGTGAAAATGAGTATACTGCTCAAAGCAATCTATAGATTCAATGCACTCCCTACCAAGCTACTAGCGGTATTTTTCACAGAGCTACAAAAAATAATTTCACAATTTGTATGGAAATACAAAAAAAACTCGAATAGCCAAAGCAATCTTGAGAAAGAAGAATGGAACTGGAGGAATCAACCTGCCTGACTTCAGGCTCTACTACAAAGCCACAGTCATCAAGACAGTATGGTACTGACACAAAGACAGAAATATAGATCAATGGAACCAAATAGAAAGCCCAGAGATAAATCCAAACACCTAAGGACACTATTTTCGACAAAGGAGGCAAGAATATACAATGGATTAAAGACAATATCTTTAACAAATGGTGCTGGGAAAACTGGCCAACCATTTGTAAAAGAATGAAACTAGACCTCTTTCTAACACCAGACACAAAAATAAACTCAAAATGGACTAAAGATCTAAACATAAGACCAGAAACTATAAAACTCCTAGAGGAGAACATAGGCAAAACACTCTCCAACATAAATCACAGCAGGATCCTCTATGACCCACTTCCCAGAATACTGGAATAAAAGCAAAAATAAACAAATGGGATCTAATTAAAATTAAAAACTTCTGCACAACAAAGGAAACTATAAGCAAGGTGAAAATACAGCCTTCGAAATGAGAGAAAACAATAGCAAATGAAACAACTGACAAACAACTAGTCTCAAAAATATACAAACAACTCCTGCAGCTTAGTTCCAGAAAAATAAGTGACCCAATCAAAAAAATGGGCCAAAGAACTAAATAGACATTTCTCCAAAGAAGACATAGAGATGGAAAACAAACACATGAAAAGATGCTCAACATCACTCATTATCAGAGAAATGCAAATCAAAACCTCAATGAGGTACCATTTCACACCAGTCAGAATGGCTGCGATCCAAAAGTCTACAAGCAATAAATGCTGGAGAGGGTGTGGAGAAAAGGGAACCCTCTTACACTGCTGGTGGGAATGCAAACTAGTACAGCCACTATGGAGAACAGTGCAGAGATTCCTTAAAAAACTGGAAATAGAACTGCCTTATGACCCAGCAATCCCACTGCTGGGCATGCACACCGAGGAAACCAGAATTGAAAGAGACACATGTACCCCAATGTTCATTTGCAGCACTGTTTATAATAGCCAAGACATGGAAGCAACCTAGATGTCCATCAGCAGACGAATGGATAAGACAGCTGTGGTACATATAAACAATGGAGTATTACTCAGCCCTTAAAAAGAATATATCTGAATCAGTTCTAATGAGATGGATAAACTGGAGCTGATTATAGAGTGAAGTAAGCCAGAAAGAAAAACACCAATACAGTATACTAACACATATATATGGAATTTAGAAAGATGGTAATGATAACACTGTATACAAGACAGCAAAAGAGACACAGATGTATAGAACACTCTTTTGGACTCTGTGGGAGAGGGAGAGGATGAAGTGATTTGGGAGAATGGCATTGAAACATGTATAGTATCATATAAGAAATGAATCACCAGTCCAGGTTTGATGCAGGATACAGGATGCTTGGGGCTGGGGCACTGGGATGACCCAGAGGGAAGGTATGGGGAGGGATGTGGGAGGGGGTTCAGGATTGGGAACACATGTACACCCATGGTGGATTCATGTTGATGTATGGCATAACCAATACACTATTGTAAAGGAAAATAAAGTAAAAAGTTTTTAAAAAAGAAAACCAATATTAAGTATTTCTGTTTTGTATTATATGTGTAGTTATTTACTGAAGCTTTACAAAAATTCTATTAAATAATAGCCTCTGACAAAATATTCTAATATTTACATTGTAGTGATGATCTATGGAATAATATTTATCTTTTTATTCATATATCATTTTATTCTAATTTTATATACCATAATATTCTACGATAACAGGAGATGTTAAAGTATGCCATTTCTTAAGTTACCTTTACAGTAAAACATTTTTTCCCCACAGTTTTTTGTTATGATTAGATAATTTCTATTTTGCATCAAATACTATGTTCCTTTTGGTAATTGCCTGTAAATGAAAAAAAAAAATACAACATATACTTTAATTTCATACCAAATAAGGTTATTCCCTGAAAATATCAGACAGACATTTTTATACATGGGAAATAATATCATTGGGAACTTATTGTCTAAAGTCTGTATATTAGTTAAGAGATCTGGAACAATGTAATAAAAATATTTTTTAAATGATCTGGAAGGATGATATCTTAAATATGTGACTAAGTATCACATTTATTATCCCTTTTAGTTTTGAGCAGAATGCCTTTTGGGTTTGTTACTTTGGTCACTATAATTCATTTTATCAGTGAGCTGTCACTGGATTTAAACATCTGGAACCCATCACACTGAACAATGGCCAAGTTCATAACCAATCAATGAAAGTTTACCGTGAAGGATAAACATTAAGAATATGATCCCAACTTTGTTGGAGTAATTATGTGATGGAAAATAGTCTCAGATCCTTTTGTCTTGCTGGTTGAAAAACAGTTATTGCCACTCTCTTTAAAACTTAAGCATCATCAATCATTGTGCTCAAAACTCAATTTGCATAGATTTCTTCAAATTCTAAGTAATTGCCTAAATGATATCTAACAATGCCCTCTCCATCCTCCCAAATAAGAATATTATGGTAAGGATTTATAAATTTAACCAAAAATCTTGAGCGATAGACCCCATGTAATTAACTTCTAAAATTCTGGCCTCACTTCAAGAAGAGAGCCTTTTAACTGCTTTCAACAGAATTCCATTCCACTTTTATCTCTGGAGAGGATTTCCCTACAATTCTAGCACTTCAGCCAGATTGTTTGCACACGGCTAAACAGAAATAACATATATTTTTACATCAGCATATTTAATATCACAGGTTCTTCCATGTACTGACACAATGTTGGCAGTATTAACAATACAGACATCATTAGCTTTCCCAAAGATCCATAATTGAAAAGTCAGACTGCTGAAAATGTCACCTTGTATGTACTGTGCTAAGGGAATAAAGCTTTGCCTAAGTCCTTAAAAGGGCAAATAAAGACTCAATTTTGGCCTGTGTTGAATCCATAGGCACTGGATTCCATCAGCTTTAGCATGGCGTTTGTAATTTTCATCTTTGATTAACTATTTCTCCTAAATTTGCAAGAACAGTTCAATTTCCATCCCACTTGATCCGCATGCCACAGCAAAGTTAGAAAGCAACAAAGACACAGTAGGTTTGAAAACTATATGTTTCAGCATATTAAGATACCAAGTATAAAATTTTTGTGAGTCTAGGAAAAAAAGGACATTTTATAGATTTGTTTACTAGAAGTAGACTTCTTGGAAAATTATATCTAATTACTTTACTAACCCAAGTTACAGATGATGTTTAAAATTTAATTCTCAAAAATTATGAATTTTAATACTTAAATTATAAATTTTAAAATGTTCTAAAGAAGAAAATTGATTTCAAATAAAACATTCAGTTCCTATTTCCTTTTTCTCATACTCTTTCCTTTCCACATTCCCTTTTCTCCCATATTTCATTTCACTCTTCTTTTGCATACACTCTATGGTTTGGGGGGACACAAAGTTTTTGAAATTTAGAAAAACTGACTGAAACACCACAATTTCAAAGTACTCACATAAGCTGTGCATGCACTCAGTTTACAGAGTTTAAGCTAAAACTGGAGTTGCTATTTTGATTTCACAAGGCAAGTGTGGTCTTGCATATGAGGTGGGTCTCTATTGGAGTGGACTGAATTTGCTCAAAGCTCAGTTCTACAATATGTTTAAAGGGGAGGGGTCCTGAAAAATGTCTATGTGCTATTAATTTCACTTTAAAATATACAAATGTTGACATTTAAGTCAGAAAGAGAAAAACAGTTCAGTTTAGTTCATTTCAGTCACTCATTTGTATCAGAATCTGCGATCCCATGGACTGCAGCACACCAGGCCTCCCTGTCCATCACCAATTCCGGGGAGCTTACTCAAACTCATGTTCATTGATTGATGCCATCTCATTTTCTGTCATCCCCTTCTCCTCCCGCCTTCAATACTTCCCAGCAACAGGGTCTTTTCAAATTAGTCAGTTCTTCACATCAGGTGGCCAAAGTATTGGAGTTTCAGCTTCAGCATCAGTCCTTCCAATGAATGATCAGGACTGGTTTCCTTTAGGAATGGCTGATTAGATCTCCTTTTAATCCAAAGGACTCTCAAGAGTTCTCCAACTCCACAGGTCAAAAGCATCAATTCTTCGACACTCAACTTTCTTTGTAGTCCAACTCTAACATTCATACATTACTGCTGAAAAACAATACCTTTAACTAGATGGACCTTTGTTGGCAAAGTAATGTCTCTGCTTTTTAATATGATGTCGAGGTTGGTCATGGCTTCTCTTCCAAGGAGCAAGTTTCTTTTCATTTCACAGTTACAGTCGCCATCTGCAGTGATTTTGGAGCCCAAGAAAATAAAGTCTTTCTCTGTTTCCACTGCTTCCCTATCTATTTTCTATGAAGTATTGGGACCAGATGCCATGATCTTAGTTTTCTGAATGTTGAGTTTTAAGCCAACTTCTTCACTTTCCTCTTTCATTTTTATCAAGAGGCTCTTTAGTTCTTCCTCACTGTCTTCCATAAGGGTGGTGTCATCTGCATATCTGAGGTTATTGATATTTTCCCATTAATCTTGGTTCCAGTTTGGGCTTCATCCAGCCCAGCATTGCTCATGATGTACTCTTCATATAAGTTAAATAAGCCTTGATGTACTCTTTTCCTGAATCGGAACCAGTCTGTTGTTCCATGTCCAATTCTAACTGTTGCTTCCTGACCTGAATATAGATTTCTCAGGATTCAGGTTTGGTGGTCTTGTATTCCCATGTCTTTGGAAATTTTCCACAGTTTATTGTGATCCACACAGTCAAAGGCTTTGGCATAGTCAATAAAGCAGAAATAGATTTTTTTTTTTCTGGAACTCTCTTGCTTTTTCAATGATCCAGTGGATGTTGACAATTTGATCTCTGTTTCCTCTGCCTTTTCAAAATCCAACTTGAACATCTGGAAGTTCACAGTCCATGTACTCTTAAAGCTTGGCTTGGAGAATTTTGAACATTATTTTGCTGGTGTGTGAGATCATCACATTTGTGCAGTAGTTTGAGCATGCTTTAGCATTGTCTTTCTTTGGAATTGGAATGAAAACTGACCTTTCCAGTCCTGTGGCCACTGCTGAGTTTTCCAAATTTGCTGGCTTAGCATTTTCACAGCATCATCTCTTAGGATTTGAAATAGCTCAATTGAAATTCCATCACCTCTGCTAGCTTTGTTCATGGTGATGCTTCCTAAAGCCCACTTGACTTTACATTCCAGGATGTCTGTTTCTACGTGAGTAGTCACACCATGGTGATTATCTGGGTTGTGAAGATCTTTTTTGCATAGTTCTTCTGTGTATTCTTGTCACCTCTTCTTAGTAACTTTTGCTTCTGTTAGGTCCATACCATTTCCATCCTTTATTGAGCCTGCTTTGCATGAATTGTTCCTTTGGTATCTCAAATTTTTTTGAAGAGATTTCTAGTCTTTCCCATTCTATTGTTTTCCTCTATTTCTTTGTATTGATGACCAAGGAAGGCTTTTTTATCTCTCCTTTCTATTCTTTGGACCTCTCCATTCAAATGGGTATATCTTTCTTTTTCTCCTTTGCTTTTTGCTTCTCTTCATTTTATAGCTATTTGTCAGGCCTCCTCAGACAACCATTTTGCCTGTTTGCATTTCTTTTTCTTGGAGATGGTCTTCTTGATCCCTGCCTCATGAACACTGTCATGAACCTATGTCCATGGTTCTTCAGGTACTCTGTCTATCAGATGTAATCCCTTGAATCTTTCTCACTTCCACTGTATAATTGTAAGTGATTTGATTTAGGTCATACCTGAATGGTCTAGTGGTTTTCCCTACTTTCTTCAATTTAATTTTGAATTTGGCAATAGGGAGTTCATTATCTGAGCCACAGTCAGCTCCCAGTCTTGTTTTTGCTGACTGGATAGAGCTTCTCTATCTTTGGCTGCAAAGAATATAATCCATCTGATTTCAGCATTGACAATCTGGTGATGTCCATGTGTAGAGTCTTCTCTTGTGTTGTTGGAAGAAGGTGTTTGCTATGATCAGTGTGTTCTCTTGGCAGAACTCTATTAGCCTTTGCCCTACTACATTCTGTATTCCAAGGGCAAATTTGCTTGTTACTCCAGGTGCTTCTTGACTTCCTACTTTTGCATTCCAGTCCCCTATAATGAAAAAAACATTTTTTTGGGGAAAAGAGAAGAACAGCTATCATATTAACACATACATATAGAATCTAGAAAAATGGTACAGATGAAACAACTTGGCATTTTTTAAAAAGCAAAACCTATTTGTAGGACAGGAATAGAGACACAGACATAGAGAATGGACTTGTGGACACAGCAGGGAAAGGGGAGGCTGGGAAGCTTTGGGAGGGTAGCACTGGTATGCATGTACTTTCACGTGTAAAATAGTGGGAAACTGTGGTATGGCACGGGAGGCTCAGCTTGGATCTCTGTGATGACCTAGATGGATGAGATGGGGGTAGTGGAAGGCAGGTCAAGATGGAGGGGATGTGTATATACATAGAGCTGACTCACTTTGCTGTACAGCAGAAACTAACATAACATTGTAAAACAAAAAGAAATATATTCCAATAAGATAACAAGAGTCATATTGCAACCTGTTTTCCCACCAAGTCTATTTTTAAGTGTATCTAAACAATAAACTGTGGAAAATTCTTCAAGAGATGGGAATACCAGATCACCTGACCTGCCTCTTGAGAAATCTGTATGCAGGTCAGAAAGCAACAGTGAGAACTGGACATGGAACAATAGAATGGTTCCAAATAGGAAAAGAAGTACGTCAAGGCTGTATATTATCACCCTGCTTATTTAACTTATATGCAGAGTACATCATGAGCAATGCTGGACTAGAAGAAACACAAGCTGGAATCAAGACTGCCGGCAGAAATATCAGTAACCTCAGATATGCACATGACACCACCCTTATGGCAAAAAGTGAAGAGGAACTAAAAGCATCTTGATGAAAGTGAAAGAGAAGAGTGAAAAAGTTGGCTTAAAGCTCAACATTCAGAAAACAAAGATCATCGTATCCAGTCTCATTACTTCCTGGGAAATAGATGGGGAAACAGTGGAAACAGTGTCAGACTTTATTTTGGGGAGCTCCAGAATCACTGCAGATGGTGATTGCAGCCATGAAATTAAGAGACCCTTACTCCTTGGAAGAAAAGTTATGACCAACCTAGATAGTATATTCGAAAGCAGAGACATTACCTTGCCGACTAGGTCCATCTAGTCAAGGCTATGGTTTTTCCTGTAGTCATGTATGGATGTGAGAGTTGGACTGTGAAGAAGGCTGAGTGCCGAAGAATTGATGCTTTTGAACTGTGGTGTTGGAGAAGACTCTTGAGAGTCCCTTGGACTGCAAGGAGATCCAACCTGTCCATTCTGAAGATCAGCCCTGGGATTTCTTTGGAATGAATGATGCTAAAGCTGAAACTCCAGTACTTTGGCCACCTCATGCGAAGAGTTGACTCAGTGGAAAAGATTTTGATGCTGGGAGGGATTGGGTGCAGGAGGAGAAGGGGATGACAAAGGATGAGATGGCTGGATGGCATCACTGACTCAATGGATGTGAGTCTGAGTGAACTCTGGGAGTTGATGATGGACGGGGAGGCCTGGTGTGATGCAATTCATGGGGTCACAAAGAGTCAGACACGACTGAGCAACTGAACTGAACTGAACTGAAAATATAGGAATAATGACTTAATAATGACTAACATATTGTGAATCTTCCCTGGCACTGAATACCTAAGAGGATCTTGGCAAATAAAACATCAGAAGACAATAGAAGAATGTATCTTTTTTTTTGAATTATATATTTAAATGAATTCAATAAACTCCTTAATTTAACTAACTCTTGAGTCCCACCTCTTTGAGTACAACAGACAATACAGTGAACAAAAATTCTGGAATTGGATTGCCTAAGTTTGAATCCCAGATTTCCCCTTATTAAGCTGTTTGTTCCCTGGTGGCTCAGATGGTAAAGCGTGCCTGCAATGTGGGAGACCTGGGTTCAATCCCTGGGTCAGGAAGATCCCCTGCAGAAGGAAATGGCAAGTCACTTCAGTACTCTTGCCTGGAAAATCCCATGGATAGAGGAGCCTGGTAGGCTACAGTCCATGGGGTCACAAACGGTTGGACACGACGAGTGACTTCACTTTTTTGTTGTTTGACTATAGCCAAAACACTTTTTGTTGTTTGACTGTTGCTTCCTCCTTTCCTCAGCTGCATAAAGAAGGTAATAATAGCTTCTATTTTATATATTTGTTCCGAGGATTACATGCAAAACCATGGTTCTCTAACAGTGGTGATTCCACTGCGCCTGCCCGTGTAACACTGACCCTTTCCAGAAACACATTTTTTGGTCGCTGTTTTGTTTCAGAAATAAGGTAGGGATGTTTAACTGGCATAGTGGACAAGAGGCCAAGGATGCTTCTAGACACCCTACATTCACAGGATGAGTGTTCCCAACAAAAAATCATCCCACCCACTATGTCAACAGGGCAGCTGTTAAGAAACTCTGATCTGAATCACTTGAAATAGTGCCTGATGCAGAGTAAAATTTTCTTTGAAAAACAGTAAAGTAATTTACTTCCCCTTAAGTGTACAACCTTTCCCAACATGTTTCCTCTTTCCACTGTTTCTGTGATTCATATTTTCCTTTGGGAGTTAAGTCTAACAGAGCCTGCAATTTCTTAGGCAGTTGGTTTCAGAGACAAATTATTCAAATCTTTTCCCCAAAGAAATCAGGACACCTGATGGTGGTAGTTTAGTTGCTCAGTTGTATCTGACTCTTGCAACCCAATGGATTGTAGCCCACCAAGTTCCTCTGTCCATATAGTTTTCCAGGCAAGAAATACTAGGGTGGGTTACCATTTCTTTCTCAAAGGGATCCTCCTGACCCAGGGATCAAACTCCATTCTCCTGCATAGCAGGAAGATTCTTTGCCAATGGAGACACGAGGAAAGCCCTGATAGATTAAAACCCCATAAGTGCTATCCTCTGGTTTCTGCCCTGGTTCCTCATATTATACATCCTTCATAGCTGTTAAAAAAAAAAAAAAAGTGGCAGGGGGACTAAGCATATTGCTCATCTTATTGATGTACATATTCAGAAATGAGGAAACATGGAGAGATTAGGATACAGGGAAGAGGTACCAACAAACAGCATATTCACCTGCATTACATGGGAAAAGTGGTCAAAGAAAAATATGCATCCTCATGATGGATACTTTACTTTTTAGATGAGCTATTATATTAGTCAGATTTACTGATTGCAAGGACAGAAATGAACTCCACTGTGAGCAGAAAGAAGCATAGTGAAAGCTATCTGACAACTGGCACAATGGATAATGGAGATGTTCAGTCACTCAGTCATGACCTACTCTGTGACCCCATGAACTGCAGCATGCCAGGCTTCACTGTCTATCACCAACTCCCAGATCTTGCTCAAACTCATGTCCATTGAGTCAGTGATGCCATCCAACCATCTCATCCTCTGTCATCCTCTTCTTCTGCCTTCAGTCTTTGCCAGCATCAAGGTCTTTTCCAATGAGTCAGCACTTCACAACAGGTAGCCAAAGTTCTGGAACTTCAGCTTCAGCATCAGTCCTTCTAATGAATATTCAGGGTTGATTTCCTTTAGGATTTACTGGTTTGATCTCTTTGCTGCCCTAGGGACTCTCAAGAGTCTTCTCCAACACCATAGTTAGAAAGCATCAATTTTTCAGCGTTCAGCCTTCTTTATGGTGCAACTCTTAGAAACAAGACAGAAACAACAAAGGATAGGCATCATGAAATGAACCAGGCTCCCATCAGGGGAGTCACTGGGTTGGACTGTCCCCCTGTCACTGCTGCCTTGGACATGGCTTTCTTGGGGCATATGAAGCCATAGGTAAGAACCATGGCTCAAGTAAAATCTGGTTATGTTTTAAAGACTATAAATCTCATACTGGTCAAATATGGTCAAGCCATAACTGTCAGAAACAAGACAGAAAACTTGGCTATCAGGCTTCCAGTAGAAGAGAGGAGAGAAAATGTTACAGCAAAGACTTCTAAAGCATAAATTAGGCATTTCAAGAAAAGCCAGTCTAAACACTGGGGATTTCAGGATGTAGTTACAGTGCAATGTTGGGGAGTATCTTTCAGTATTCAGCTATGGCTGATTCATTAAATATGTTCCTGGAGAAGGGAGGACCTTCTTGAAAATTGTATGAAAGAGCTGTGGTTTGCATTGATTGTGTTTTAAAGTTAGAGGTTTTGCATTTGAGCAATTTGTTTTGTCACTTCTAAGTCTGTAAACCTGGGCCAATGTACTTTTTAAAAGAAAAGGCCATAGGTTCTTCGTTAAATAGGAATTTCACTATGGGCAAAATGTTGGCAGAGTTCAGCTAACCACTCAAAGACATGAGCCTATACATACTGCTGACTCAGAGAAATAAAAGGAAAGAGGCCCCGAAGGCAACACTAAAAATGTTATTTTCCTTTTCAATGTAATCTCGGTTTACAAAAGCTTATTAAAGGTTTTCACCAACTGTAAAGTTTATACAGAACATTGCTAACAGATGTAATTGTTGGACAGATAACACAGTCATAAGCCATTTTTTAAACTTGAAAATGTGTCTCTGGGCTATAGTAACTGTGACGATAGCCAAGGGTGCACATGTCTATTGTTATTAATCTCATAAGTAATGTCAAAATGACCTTTACACATTTTTTAGTTGAATTTGGCAAGAGAAACCAAAGGTTAGCATTTAGATCATGGTTTCAAAGGGCAATTTTCCTGGATAGCTGATTAGCCTCTTAGAAGAAAAGGAATAAAATGTAATTCAATCTATCAGGAATGGAGGGGGAAAAGTTGTTTTTGACATATAAAACTAAGTTTATAGAGTCTTTTAGTTACATTTCTTCATGATTTTGTGCTTTGAAAATTTCCTAATGTCAGGAAGCATCCTATACTTATTATTAACATATAGCTTATGTTGTGGCAAGGTACTTATTGTTCTCCACAGCTAATTAGGCATTTTAGCAAATATAACCTTTTGATATTTGACTGTTTTCATCAGTAAGTTATACTGTCTTAAATATTTTATATTTATTTTTTTCTTGTCTAGTTATTCTAGCATTTGATAAATCAAATTATATTTTTATTACTTCTAGCGTTTCCTTATCATAACTTGCTTCTTTGTGTATTTGTTATCTGTTAATAATCAAATCTAGTTGCTGCCTTTAATCTTTGAAATTCCTGTGCTACTAGGTTAAAGATCTCCAGAGAAGAATTGAGGTTGCCTCTTCTAGCACCTGGATACTAATAACCTAGAACTTTAAATTAGTTTCTCAAATTGAAGTGTCCCTGACTGGTTTTGTGGAGTAAATTAATGAAGCAGGCCTGTGCTCTCAGGTTCAGGAAGTCACTATTTTATTTTTACCCCACTCAGAGCCACAGCACAGACTGGTTGCTTTCTGGTTCCATTTTTTTGCTGTCACTGCTGTTTTAACCAAGATTCTCACCAACTTTGTAGATCTTAGGTTTCCCCTGCCTTATGCAGGGCTCTCAGATTTAACTGTTTGTCTTGAGAAGATCCGCTTCTTCTACCCATTCCAGTGTTCTGCCCTGGAGAATTCCATATAGTCCATGGTGTAGCAAAGAGTTGGACATGACTGAGAGACTTTCACTGAGAAGATCCAAGAGGTCATTACTTTCCCCAAAACTCGTGGTTCCTATAATGGCATTTGGCCTCAGAATAATCATATCTCCTCATTTACTTACCACTCTGGCTTCAGCTCCTAGGAGTGTGTATATGTGTGTGTGTCCATGCTAATATGAATATTCCATGTTCAATTCAGTTGCTCAGTTGTGTCCGACTCTTTGCAAATATTCCACAGGCACCAGAAAATTTAGATTTGCTTTTTACATTCAGGGAGCAAAGTTAACAATGTCATTGGATATGCCTCCTTAATTTTAATGCATAAGTCTACCATATAGGACTTCATTTTATACTTGAGCACATAAGGTCAATAAAACTTACTGAAAACTAATGAATTTGTTAGGTAGTTAGAATAGGAAACAGGAGTCCAAAATGGCAGTGAGTAAAAGATAAGGAAGGGAAAAGCCCATGAAAATAGAACAAAGAAAGGTCAAAGGAAGTTCTGAGGACTGGAGTGAGGACCTCAGGTAAAACAAACAGCACTTCTTGCTAGCCCAGTTTACATAGGGCAGGCCCAGAGGGAGGAAAAAAAACATAAAAGAAGAGCCAAAGGGCTGGGGCTCTCTGTCCCCAACACATACGCTTTCTGTCTCTCTCTCTTTTTATCTCTCTCTCTTTCTCTCTCTCTCTTCTATTCTCGTCTTTGGGTCATCATGCTCTCACACCTCAAGGATGTATTTTCCTGCTATTTCCTAAATAAAACTGAGCTGTAACACGGAGCTGTAACACTGATCTGTCTAGGAGCTATAACACTCTTTGTTCGAGACCTGAGAGCTATAACACGGTCCGTCCAAGAGCTATGATGCACCGGGGGGCTTTAATGTCCCTCACTTCAAGTTTTAGTTGAGATGAGACAGAACTGAGGAGATTATACTCACCTGACAAATTCATACCAGTTTCTTCATGTATTCCCCCTCCTCCTGTTAGGGGAAGCACAGTGACTGAAACCGCCCACCCTGGTCAGGCCCTTTAGTAACTATTCACATGAGTTGTTTTATGACAGGAGATCCTGGTAAGGAATATGGAACTAATAAGCCACCACTAACAAGAGGAGTTTGGGAAAGGTCAAAAGTAGACACTGCATGTCTGTCCACATCCTAGAATCCCTCTCGCCAGCATCCATCTTGGCTGAGCAATGCGTGTGCCACCAGGAAAGACTCTGAATTAGAATGACTGGCCAAAGACAAACCGGAAACTAATCCCATTACCACAAAACCTGAGACTGCAAGCCATGTGGCAGAGCAGTTTTTTGGATTCCCTTACCCTGCTGCTCTCCACCCCAGCTGACCTTTCCCAATAAAATCTCTTACTTTGTCAGCACATGTGTCTCTTCAGACAATTCATTTCCTAGTGTTAGACAAGAGCCCAGTATCAGGCCCTGGAAAGAGTCCCCCTTCCTACAACACTACTTGATAATTCATGCTATATCCTTTTTATTCATAGAAAGTTATCTGTTAGATGTCCACTGTAGATTTTACCTTTCACTTTCACTTTTCACTTTCATGCATTGGAGAAGGAAATGACAACCTGATCCAGTGTTCTTGCTTTGAGAATCCCAGGGATGGGGGAGCCTGATTGGTTGCCGTCTATGGGGTCGCACAGAGTCAGACAAGACTGAAGTGACTTAGCAGCAACAGCAGCAGCAGCTTTATACAGTAGTGCACTTTGGTAGTTTACTGCTCTTTGCTTTGGATTTTGCTTTGTCTGATATTAAGATCAGGGCTCTGTTTGTTTTTTGTTTGTTTGTTTGTTTCCCCTAAGCTTTCCTTGTTACCTGTAGGCTTTCTCTACTTGTAGCTACTGAGGGCTGCCATCTTGCTGTGAAGCATGGGCTAAGTAGTTGTGGCACACCAGCTTAGCTGCCTTGTGGCATGTGGGATCTTCCTGGACCAGGGATTGAACCCATGTCCCCTGCATTAGCAGGCAGATTCTTTACCGCTGGACCACCATGGAAGTTCTCTGATTTATTTTTGACTTACATTTGTCTGCTTCACATTTCCTATGCTTTCACTTTCAATCTCTCTGGATCATACATTTTCAAACTATCTCATTATGTATTTAATGACTTTAATTTGCTTACTGATTTTGCTGTGTGTATATGTGCATGTGTGGCTGCTTTTGTGTTATTTGTTCTGATATCTATCTTTAAAACCAGGAGTGGATCCAGGTTTTGTGGGACCTAAAGGTTATAAAATTTGAAGGAACTTCTTCAAGAAAAGGAAAGTAATGGAAGAAAATAACCAGGCAAGCAATTTTCCTTTTTTTTTTTTTTTTTAAGAATTAGAAAATGAGTCACAACAAAATGTAGAAAGTGTCTATACAAAAGACAAATCTTGCAGCTTAAGTTTCATTAACTTCATGGTAAATACTCTAGTTTATTACTTATTTATTTTTAATGTAGTAGAATATACAAAGGGCTTCCCAGATGGCACTAGTGGAAAAGAACTTGCCTGCCAATGCTGGAGACACAAGAGGCACAGGTCCAATCTCTGAGTCAGGAAGATGCCCTAAAGTAAGGCATGGCAACCCACACCAGTATTCTTGCATGGACAGAGGAGCTACAGAACATAAAGTTACAAAGAGTTAGACATAACTGAAGTTGCTTAGCAAAAACATAAAATTGATCATTTTAACCATATTAAAAAGGCATTAACTGCAATCATATTATTGTGTAATCATACCATCCATCTCCAAAATCTTCTTCATCTCCCTAAATTGAAAATCTGGCCATGGAAAAACAGCTTCCCTTCCCACTTAACCCTAGTCCCTGGCAAACACTATTCTGGTCTATGAATTTGACTACTCTAAGTTACCACATGGTCCTACTGTGATTAGTTTCAGTGTGTCTGCCTTCTGACACCCTCTGCAACACCTACCATGTTACTTGGGTTTCTCTTAACAAAAGAGTCCTAAATGCAGTACTTGGATGCAATCTCAAAAATGACAGAATGATCTCTGTTTGTTTCCAAGGCAAGCCATTCAATATCACAGTTATCCAAGTCTATGCTCCAACCAGTAATGCTGAAGAAGCTGAAGTTGAACAGTTCTATGAAGACCTACAAGACCTTTTAGAAATAACACCCAAAAAAGATATCCTTTTCATTATAGAGGACTGGAATGCTAAAGTAGGAAGTGAAGAAACACCTGGGGTAACAGGCAAATTTGGCCTTGGAATACAGAATAAAGCAGGGCAAAGACTAATAGAGTTTTGCCAAGAAAATTCACTGGTCATAGCAAACACCCTCTTCCAACAACACAAGAGAAGACTCTATGCATGGACATCACCAGATGGTCAACACTGAAATCAGATTGATTATATTCTATGCAGCCAAAGATGGAGAAGCACTATACAGTCAACAAAAACAAGACCAGGAGCTGACTGTGGCTCAGATCATGAACTCCTTATTACCAAATTCAGACTGAAACTAAACAAAGTAGGAAAACTGCTAGACCATTCGGGTATGACCTAAATCAAATCCCTTATGATTATACAGTGGAAGTGAGAAATAGATTCAAGGGCCTAGATCTGATAGATAGAGTGCCTGATGAACTATGGAATGAGGTTTGTGACATTGTACAGGAGACAGGGATCAAGACCATCCCCATGGAAAAGAAATGCAAAAAAGCAAAATGGCTGTCTGAGGAGGACTTACAAATAGCTGTGAAAAGAAAAGAGGTGAAAAACAAAGGAGAAAAAGAAAGATATAAGCATCTGAATGCAGAGTGCCAAAGAATAGCAAGAAGAGATAAGAAAGTCTTCTTCAGCAATCAATGCAAAGAAATAGAGGAAAAGAACAGAATGGGAAAGACTAAAGATCTTTTCAAGAAAATTAGAGATACAAAGGGAACATTTCATGCAAAGATGGTCTTGAAAAAGGACAGAAATGGTAGGGACCTAATAGAAGCAGAAGATATTAAGAAGAGGTGGCAAGAATATACAGAAGAACTGTATAAAAGTGATCTTCAAGACCCAGATAATCACGATGGTGTGATCACTCATCTAGAGCCAGAAATCCTGGAATGTGAAGTCAAGTGAGCCTTAGAAAGCATCACTATGAACAAAGCTAGTGGAGGTGATGGAATTCCAGTTGAGCTGTTTCAAATCCTGAAAGATGATGCTGTGAAAGTGCTGCACTCAGTATGCCAGCAAATTTGGAAAACTCAGCAGTGGCCATAGGACTAGAGAGTTTTCGTTCCAATCCCAAATTGCACTCATCTCATATGCTAGTTAAGTAATGCTCAAAATTCTCCAAGCCAGGCTTCAACAATATATGAACTGTGAACTTCCAGATGTTCACACTGGTTTTAGAAAAGGCAGAGGAACCAGAGATCAAATTTCCAACATCTGCTGGATCATGGAAAAAGCAAGAGAGTTCCAGAAAAACATCTATTTCTGCTTTATTGACTATGCCAAAGTGCTGGGGTCCAGCCCCGGTGGATCCAGGGAATTTGGAAGCAGGGACAGAGTCGGCATCTTAGGAAAGAACTATTTAATATAAAGAGAGATTAGGAAAGAATAGTGTAGTAGGAAAATAAAGATGCTGAATAACTTGGTTTACGTGGAGAACCAATAAAACTCTGAGACAAGGAGTTCGCACCACCTATGTAGACCTCAGGCATCTTCCTGGTCTCCCGAAAGAGTGGGAACACAAAATGCCTCCCTGTTCAGATCTTAGAAGCCTAAGCAAAATTAGTAGTCTTGTTGAGCCTCTGTGCTCCAGTAGGGAACTCAGCCAGAAAAGAAGAGAACGAAAAAGAGCACACGGGGAAACCAGTCTTTCCAGAAACTGGTCCATTTCTTTATTTTTCAGGTCCACTTTTATACTTTTAGTTGTACATAGAGATAAATGTAAGAAACAGAGTTACAAACGGTCAGCTGCTCTGACCCTTATCTAAAGACAGTGTTCTCAGCATATCTTTGTTCTTACAAGGGTCTTACGTTTGTTCACAATATCTTCTGGTCTGGAGACAGATTAACATTTTATGGCCCCATCTTTCTTTCTATTGATCAGGTTAGTCGATCAGAAAACTTGTTTCCCATTAAGATAGTGATAAATTTACATTCTTACATAGCAAGGACACAATGATTTATAACAAAGAAAGAGGAGTACAATGATCTATAACAAAGAGAAAACTCATTAACTCAAAAGTCTAGTATTGCTAACATCAAAATTACTATATTTCTTTTTCTACATTCCAATTACATTGATTAACAAACTCCCAGGTGCCTAAGGATATGGAGGCCTGGTGGCAATCATTAACTCAGCAATGAAACCCTTCACCAGCATAATTTCTAACTCACTCACTAGTACTATACTAATAATTTTCTAACTTCTCAAAAGAATCTGTTTTTAGAAAGTTTAAAGCATCTCATCCCTCTCAGATTGGGAGGCTGTAAACAATCACATACGGCTGGATAATCCTGTCAGGCAGGCTAGAGAGCCATCACAGGAGTTTTGGGACTGAAACACTCTTGTCATGCCCAGGAGATTTATTAATTGGAGTGCTAAGCTAATTTTCCAGAGAAAGGTGGTCAGGGATAGCCCCTGTTAATGTGAGAAGTGTAGGTGAAAGTATAATGCAGTAAGATAAGCAGATTCTGGTTTTGGGGTAGATGCTCGAGAATTTCCAGGGATACCCCTGAGGCTTGATCCTGCCTTTGCATATGCCGAGCCTCCTTCCTCATGACCTTTGCCACGGGTGGAATTCCTCACACTGGCTTCCAGCACCACAGCCTTTGACTGTGTGAATCACAATAAACTGTGGAAAATTCTGAAAGAGATGGAAATACCAGACCACCTGACCTGCCTCTTGAGACATCTGTATGCAGGTCAGGAAGCAACAGTTAGAACTGGACATGGAACAACAGACTGGTTTCAAATAAGAAAAGAAGTACGTCAAGGCAGTATATTGTCACCCTGCTTATTTAACTTATATGCAGAGTACATCATGAGCAATGCTGGACTGGAAGAAACAAAAGCTAGAATCAAGATTGCCAGTAGAAATATCAATAACCTCAGATATGCAAATGATACCACCCTTATGGCAGAAAGTGAAGAGGAACTAAAAAGCCTCTTGATGAAAGTGTAAGTGGAGAGTGAAAAAGTTGGCTTAAAGCTCCACATTCAGAAAACGAAGACCATGGCATCTGGTCCCATCACCTCACAGGAAATAGATGGGGAACAGTGGAAATAGTGTCAGACTTTATTTTGGGGGCTCCAAAATCACTACAGATGGTGACTGCAGCCATGAAATTAAAAGACTCTCACTCCTTGGAAGAAAAGTTATGCCCAATCTAGATAGTATATTCAAAAGCAGAGACATTACTTTGCCGACTAAGGTCCATCTAGTCAAGGCTATGGTTTATCCTGTGGTCATGTATGGATGTGAGTATTGGACTGTGAAGAAGGCTGAGCACTGAAGAATTGATGCTTTTGAACTGTGGTGTTGGAGAAGACTCTTGGGAGTCCCCTGGACTGCAAAGAGATCCAACTAGTCCATTCTGAAGATCAACCCTGGGATTTCTTTTGAAGGAATGATGCTAAAGCTGAAACTTCAGTACTTTGGCCACCTCATGTGAAGAGTTGACTCATTGGAAAATACTCTAATGCTTGGAGGATTGGGGGCAGGAGGAGAAGGGCACGACAGAGGATGAGATGGCTGGATGGCATCATGGACTCATTGGACGTGAGTCTGAGTGAAATCCAGGAGTTGGTGATGGACAGGGAGTCCTGGCGTGCTGCAATTCACGACTGAGCAATTGAACTGAACTGAATTGAAGTTACCTCGTGTAAGTAGAATGATGCAATATTGATCCTTTTGTGATTAGCCTATTCCATTTAGCATATTGTATTCAAAGTTCATCCATGTTGTAGCATATGTCAGAATTCCCTTCCTTTTCAAACCTGAATAATTATTTTTTCAATAACAAGTTAGTTCCTCTGCATTTTATGCCATGTTTATTGACTCTCTACCAGAAGCAATGGTAAAATTACACATTTATTCTCTTAATCTCTCTTTTTTTTTCACCACTTAACATTAGTTGATTTTGTTACTTACTTTTCACTTTATGATTTTGCTATTTAATTAGAAATAATAAATTATCTCTTTGGATTCTTAGCTTTAACATAAGAAAATTAGAGTAATTACACTACCCATGATATCCCCATTCCCTTTTCTTACTATTATTTTATTTATTTTTATTGGAGTATAGTTACTTTACTTTTTCCCACTGAACCAGTTCAGTTCAATTTAATCTCACAGTTGTGTCCAACTCTTTGCAACTCTATGGACTGCAGCATGCCAGGCTTCCCCATCAACAACTCTGGAAAGAAAGTGAAAATGAAGTCACTCAATCATGTTCAACTCTTTGCGACTCCATGGACTGTAGCCCACCAGGCTCCTCCAATCCATGGAATTTTCCAGGAAAGAGTACTGGAATGGATTGCCATATCCTTCTTAAGGGGCTCTTCCTCACCTAGGGATCAAACTCGGCTCTCCCGCATTGCAGGCAGACACTCTACCGTCTGAGCCACCAACTCTGGACGTGTCCATGGGTTGTCCCCCAACTCCAGCACATGTCCATCGAATTGATGATGACATCCTGCCATTTCATCCTCTGTTGTCCTCTTTACCTCTTGCCTTCAGTCTTTCCCAGCATCAGGGTCTTTTCCAATGAGTCAGTTCTTCAAATCAGATGGCCAAAGTACTGGAGTTTCAGCTTCAGCATCAGTCTTTCCAGTGAATATTCAGGACTGATTTTCTTTACAATTAACTCGTTGGATCTCCTCCCGGTCCAAGGGACTCTCGAGTCTTCTCCAACACCACAGTTCAAAAGCATCAATCTTTTGGTGCTCAGTTTTCCTTATAGTCCAACTCTGACATACATTCATGATTACTGGAAAAACCATAGCCTTGACTAGATGGACCTTTGCTGGCAGAGTAATATCTCTGCTTTTAATATGCTGTCTAGGTTAGTCATAGCTTTTTTCCAAGGAGCAAGCATCTTTTAATTTTATGGCTGCAGTCATCATCTGCAGTGATTTTGGAGCCCCCAAAATTAAGTCTCTCACTTTTTCCTTTGTTTCCCCATCTATTTGTCATGAAGTGATGGGACTGGAGGCCATGATCTTCATTTTCTGAATGTTGAGTTTTAAGCCAACTTTTTCACTCTCCTCTTTCACTTTCATCAAGAAGTTCTTTAGGTCTTCTCTGCTTTCTGCCATAAGGGTGGTGTCATCTGTGTATCTGAGGTTACGGATGATTCTTCCGGCAATATTGATTCCAGCTTGTGGTTCATCCAGCCCAGCATTTCACATGGTGTATTCTGCATATAAGTTGAATAAGCAGGGTGGCAATATACAGCCTTGACATACTCCTTCCCTATTTGGAACCAGCCTGTTGTTCCATGTCCAGTTCTAACAGTTGCTTCTTGACCTGCATACAGTTTTCTCAGGAGACAGGAAAGGTGATCTGGTATTCCCAGCATTTAAATAAATTTCCACAGTTTATTGTAATCCACTAAGTCAAAGGCTTTGGCATAGTCAATAAAGCAGAAGTAGATGATTTTTTTGGAACACTTTTGCTTTTTGGTGATCCAACGAATGTTTGCAATTTGATCTCTGGTTCCTTTGCCTTTTCCAAATCTAGCTGGAATATCTGGAAGTTCATGGTTCACATACTGTTGAAGCCTGGCTTGGAGGATTTTGAGCATTTCTTTGCTAGCATGTGAGATGAGTGCAATTTTACCGTAGTTTGAACCTTCTTTAGCTTTGCCTTTCTTAGGGATTGGAATGAAAACAGAGGTTTTCCAATCTTGTGGCCACTGCTGAGTTTTCCAAATTTGCTGGCATATTGAGTGCAGGAGTTTCACAGTATCATCTTTTAGGATTTGAAATAGCTCAATTGGAATTCCATCATCTCCACTAGCTTTGGTCGTAATGATGCTTCCTAAGGCCCACTTGACTTCACATTCCAAGATGTCTGGCTCTAGGTGAGTGATCACACCATATTGGTTATCTGAGTCATGAAGATCTTTTTTGGTATAGTTCTTCTGTGTATTATTGCCACCTCTTAATATCTTCTACTTCTGTTAATCCATACCACTACTGTCCATACCATTTTGGCCCATATCATTTTATTGTGCCCATCTTTGCATGAAATGTTCCCTTGGTATCTCTATTTTTCTGGAAGAGATCTCTAATCTTTCCCATTCTATTGTTTTCCTCTATTTTTTTGCATTGATCACTAAGGAAGGCTTTCATCATCTCTCCTTGCTATTCTTTGGACTTCTAGTTTCAAATGGGTATATCTTTCCTTTTCTCCTTTGCCTTTAGCTACTTCTAATTAGCTAATAATAATTAATATCCCCTGAATACTATTATTTTATATCATTTTGGTTGTGTCAGGTTTACATGCTGATACTATTTTATGTAAATGTAGTTACTTGATTTATTGCTGTTTAATACTATGCATGATCTATTTTCTGTTGTTCTCAGTTCATATCTTGGTTGTTTAAAGTTGGTTTACAAGTGGTTTCTAGAAGATAGCTTTCTGAAAACAATATTCCCTGAGTTCCCGTATAATCAAAATGCTTCTCACTGCTTTTAAATACACACATACATTGGCTTTGTGAATATTTATTTCCATATGTTATTCTTGGCATTGTTCCACCATTTTCTAGTCTTGTGTGTTGGAGAAATATGAAACTAGTTTGACTATTTCTTCTCTAGAAGTTTTTATTTTTTTCAGTCTGTCTACAAGCAATTTTCCTCATGAATTAGATTTCCTGGATCAATATGTAGATCTGTTCTTCTTTGATTCCTTGGTAATTCTCTCAACTTTATTTGAATTTTTTTTTGTTACATTATTTCACTTATTTTCTTTCTGTGATACAAACTGTGCATATTTGAATTCTGTTTCTTTGAATTACATATTTCTCAGTTTTCTATAATCCTATATGCTTTTAAATTTTTATATCTTTTCTTCCCTTTGTGTTCCTTTTGTTTGAGCTCCTTTATATTCACTTTATTCCAGCTAATGTAAGAATTTTTCTCCTAGAACACATATTTACAAAAATTTTATGTATGCAAGGGCTAGGACCCTATTACAAAGCAAGCAGGTATCTGCCTACTACCTCAGGGTTATTCATGCAAATAAATTCCCTGGGCCATTATTAACCCTTGTAGCCTCCTAACCCCAATCAACTGAGATTGACAGCTATAGTGTTACTCAAAATTCAATCTTTCTGGTCCCTGACAGGCTCAGTAACAGGCTGTTTCCTGCATATGTATCTTAAACGTTTCATTGTTGGAGTTCATCTTCTTGTCTTGTCTTTGAAATTAACTCAAGCACAGGACCTCTTCCAAGTATTGGATTTATACAGAGACATACCACTTTTAAGATAGCATAGGCTAAGAGGCTTTGTAAAAATGATATCTGCAATGGTAGCTACCCTCTGTTAGCATCTTCCTGAACTATTGTTTCTTTTCTTCATCGGTTTAGGCAGCCATTTTGTGACTTAGCATTTCAGATATACATTTGTTGTGTTGAGTTTCCTTGATACATGTTCAATTTTTGTTTTGTTTTGTTTTACAGATTTTGCATGTTTTCTTCTTTTTCTGTTGCTTTGAGCCAATTTCTGAGAGTAGAATGGAAAATTCTTACCTAACTTCATCTTGTGATAATTGCATATTTTTAAAGCACTTTATAAAATGAAAATATTCACTATGAAAATGAGGTACTAGCCAAACACTTGCTTGCCTAAACTTACCAGTATGGTGGGCTCAGTAGCTTCAGTCATGTCCAGTTCTCTGCAACCCGATGGATTACAGCCTTCAAGACTCCTCTGTCCATGGGATTCTCTAGGTATGAGTACAGGAGTGGATTGCTGTGCCCATTTCCAGGGGATCTTCCCAACCCAGAGATCAAACCCTCATCTCTTACATCAACTTGCTTTGGCAGGAAAGTTCTTTACCACTAGTACCACCTAGGAAATCCCAACAACATTCCTAAGTAAAAACCAAAGAACTTTTTGTCCCATTATACATTCTTTCAGCCTGCACATATACACCACAACAAGGTCCTTACTTTGATAGGTTAACCTGAAAGGAGAATTACTCAGACTGGCATTGATTTCTTTTTATCTTCATCTTCACCATTCTTTGACTGCATCTCAAACGAAAATTTGAAAAGAAACTATGTCTGCTCTCACTCATAAATTATAAAACTCATTGAGGCACTAAAATAGCTTTTCTGCTCAGCCAAATATTTATTGCTCTTAGCCCTATACTAGCACTGTGAGAGAGACAGCAGGATATAAGACACGGGTTTGGGGCTTCCCTTGTAGCTCAGTCAGTAAAGAATCTGCCTGCAGTGCAGGAGACCTGGGTTCAATCCCTGGGTTGGGAAGACCCCCTGGAGAAAGACATGGCAACCCACCCAGTATCCTTGCCTGGAAAATCTCATGGACAGAGGAGCCTGGTGGGCTGCAGTCCACAGGGTCGCAAAGAGTCAGGGATGACTGAGCGACTAACACTTACTACCCAAGTGTTCATAATCCATTCAAAGATAAAATTTTAATAGTACATAAATAGCAATCATTAAGTAATGGTAAATTACATCCTGTTGATTGTAAATGTAGTTGACTAACACTAACTATACTACCCAAGTGTTCATAATCCATTCAAAGATAAAATTTTAATAGTACATAAATAACAATCATTAAGTAATGGTAAATTGCATTCTGCTGATTGTAAATGTACTTGATAAAAGATAACTCAGTGGGCAGATTGAAAGGATAAAGCTTTGATATGAGCATTTAGATAAAGGAAAGATAAGAAAAGTTTCTAGAAGGAGTCAAGCAATTGGTGAAAATTGGAGAAAGTGTTTAGGAAACAGAGAAAAACATCTTACTGAATGGAAAGTAAGTTAAGCAGATAAGTAAAGGTGAGTGTGATTATCCTGAAATCTTGGCTGATACCCTCAGTTCTAGCACAGTAAACAATAAGGATCCTTGCAGGATGACAATCTCAGTGATCTAAATAGCCAGTCTCTTTAGGCAGATTGAGAGTAGGAGGATCAACTGCTGGTACAGAAATGAAAAGTTCAATTCCTTGATGAGGTGGTTGTGGACAGAATGGCAGAGAAGCTGTGATTCCAAAAGAGATTTCAGAAAATAAATAGGCAACTTTGGTGATTAAAAAAAAAAAAAGAAATTGAGAAAAAAGGAAAAGGTTCTCCAGGATTTCTCACATTTAAATAATGGAATAAAAGCAGTGTTGTGTATACATTTGCAACTTTTGCTACACATTTGTTACAAATGTGTAAATGATGAGTTCTAGTTTGCACAAGTTATATTGGAGGTCATAAAGGAAGGAAGGAAGACTCTCAGTTGTGTCTGACTATGGGATATTCATATATTGTGTTTCCTGTGATTTTTAGACAAGGATTGCTCTGACTTTATTTAGAGTCAGAAAGAAATAAAAGAAATAATTTGTTATCAACAACAGTAAAGCTTTGTTGGAAACAAAAAGTCCTAGCAAGAAATCTGGCTCCAGAAAATAACAGAATGGAAGGATACAGTACAGTCAAACTGCATTGCTTCTTTTTAGTGATATAATATATCTTTTTCCAAATATGTTTGAAGGTTTGGATTAATCTGGAAGTCCCTCAAATCTTCTCCATATAGCTAAGTGCAAGCATTCGTGAGCAGTGTCTATGTTTATCCGTATTTAATCAGGTAAGTGATGGAAGTCATTGAACTTCGTGCATTAAGTAATTTTTATTAACTTTTATTACGAAAGATCTACTTGTTT
Source organism: Nanger dama (assembly GCA_917880005.1). NCBI lineage: Eukaryota > Metazoa > Chordata > Mammalia > Artiodactyla > Bovidae > Nanger > Nanger dama. The sequence goes on from CAKJTW010000020.1 coordinate 20,533,112, forward strand.
AAAACTGAAAAAAAGAACATACACAGAGAAGAAGAAAATATTAAAAACCCATCTTATTTTGCTTGTTTAATTGATTGATTTTTCCAGCGGCATCTGTTTAAGCAACAGGATGCACAAATAATTCTAATAACTCAATTCTCAGAGATCACCTAATGTAACATATTTCAGGTTCTTCAGAGAACGTTCTGCAAAGCATTGTAAAGATAAGTAAAATAGCAGCAGCACAATTTTTAAGAGTTAAGAATACTGCATAAGTTTTGTAATAGTTTTACTACCAAGACTTGATTTTACCCAAGTACCAGTACTATTGGGTTTTCCAGGTGGCGTTAGTGGTAAAGAACCTGCCTGCCAATGCAGGAGACATGAGAGATGCTGGTTTGATCCTTGGATGGGAAGATTCCCTGGAGGAGGGCATGGCAACTCACTCCAGTATTCTTGCCGGGGAGAATTCCGTGGACTGAGGAGTCTAGCGGACAACAGTCCATAAGGTTGCAAAGAGTAGGACATGACTGAAGTGACTCAGCATGCATGCACGAGTGCTATTAATATTACTTGGATTTTTATAAAAATTATATCTTGAATCTCTTTACCTCACAAACCTGCTTAAGTTCACAGGTTCAAACATATTTCAGAAGCAGCTCTTACCCTCTATTTTCGACTCTAAATTCTTCATAGAAGACATTTCTAATTAATGTTTTTACTCTAAATTTCTTCTAGATGGTGATTTGAGCTTTTGCATTCTAAGATTTTATTTTTACTTTGCACTCAAGTTGGAAAAAAATCATACTGAGACAATTTATGTTGCACTGGCACTTTGCAATAGGCTCAATACATAATCTAAGGTGATTTCTACAGTAACTAAAAAAAAATATGGTTCTTATGATGAATGGTTGTGTCATTACGAATATAACTATTATTATATTACATTTAATGAAAAGCAGTTTTCTTCTGAAAAGTGAAAGGTGCTTAATAAAGTCATATGTAATTTGCCACCATCATTCAAAAGAGAGCACGCTGGGAAGCAAACTCTGAAACCACCCACTGGCTGTGACTGGAAAGACCTCCTGACTCTCCATCTGCTAGCATTTATGAAAATAGAAATGCCAATGCCCCCTTGTCTCTTCCTATTCAATACTAATTTCAGATCATATTGTTGACTTGTGACCACAATAAGGGATGACAGGAGAGGTTTGGCACTCTCTATGTAGTGTCAGAAAAAGAAGCAGCTAAAGAGAAGAGCATATTGAGATGTTTCCCATGTATTTTTATCCAAATGCAATCACATTTAACAAAACATATGGTCAAAAGGACAGTTCATAGATTAATGAAACAATTTGTTAAGAATATTCAACATACTTTTGTTTTTAACAAACTTTTAATCTGGAATAATTTTAAGTTTACATAAAATTTGCAAAGATCATGCAGAGTTTTCCTGTATATCCCCTCAGCCAATTTCCCCAGTGGTCCAGTGGTTAACATTTTGTGTTGTTATTGTACTTTGTCAAAACTAAGACACTGACATTGGCACATGACTGTTCACTTCTTAACTAAACTCTAGAGTTTATTTGGATTTCACCTAGAAAATCCAATGGACAGAGGAGCCTGGTAGGCTGCAGTCCATGAGGTCGCTAAGAGTCGGACATGATTGAGTTACTTCACTTTCACTTTTCACTTTCATGCATTGGAGAAGGAAATGGCAACCCACTCCAGTGTTCTTGCCTGGAGAATCCCAGGGATGGGGGAGCCTGGTGGGCTGCTGTCTATGGGGTCACACAGAGTTGGACACGACTAAAGCGACTTGGCAGCAGCAGCAGCAGCAGGAGCGTTTAATTGCCAAGTCTTCTTAAATCTCTCTCTGGTCTATGAGTGTTTCTAATTTTTTTTTTCCATGAACTTTTTGAGGTCCTCTCAGCTGAGGTGCTTTTGTGTTTTTCTCATGATTAGACTAGTGTTCTGTTTGTTTCTTTTTAGATGAAATATGATTGCTTTATAATGTTTCTGCTATACAATGTCTTGAATCAGTATACACAAACTCCCTCCCTCTTGAGCCTCCCTCCCACCCTTTCCTTACACCCCTCTAGGCCATGACAGAGTCAGTTATGCAGCAGCTTCTTACTGTCTATTTTACACATGATCATGCCTATACATCAATGCTACTCTCTCAATTCATCTTCCTCTCCTTGGTCCCCCATCCTGCGTGTCTACAAGTCCGCAACTTTGCCTCTGTTTCTTCCCCTGCAAATAGGCTCTTTTTTTTTTTTTTTTACAGTGCCAACTAGGTGAGGTGTTAAGCACTCTTACATGATATCCACATAAAATCACTAACAATGTTAAATTTTATCACTTGATTAAGGTATCATTTGCCAGGTTTCTGCACTGAAAAATAGTTATTCTTCCTATTCCCTACTCTGTTTTGGAGGCAAGTGATTAAACCTAGCTTACCCTGAAGTTTAGGAAGTGGGATGGAAATAAAGTTCAACCACATGTAAGAGAAAGAACCTACATAAATTCTTTGGATATATTCTTCAAGAAAGATTTGATTCTTCTCCTTGTTTACTTATCAGTCATTTATTTATTTCAATATGGAGTCATGAATGTTTATTTTATACTTTGGTTTATAATCCAATACCTCATTACCTGGGCTTCCCACAATGGCTCAGTGGTAAAGAATCCACAGGAGATGCAAGAGACTTGGGTTTGGTCCCTAGGCATGGCAACCCACTCCAGTATTCTTGCCTGGAGAATCCCATGGACAGAGAAGACTGGTGGGCTACAGTCCATAGGGTTGCAAAGAGTTGGATACAACTGAAGCAACTGAGCATGCACGCACACACTACATTATCTATTTTATTGTTTACATTTTTTTTGTTTTGACTACTGGAATTTTTCAAGTTGCTCCTTTGTCCTTTTACCAATTATTCACCTCCCCTTTTTTGAGAGCTCTTTTTTTACTTTCTATAACCACAAGGTACTCCAGGCTCATCTTGTATTTCCTAGACTCAATCCCAGAATCAGCCATATCTGATGTATTTAGCAGACAATAGTATGTAGAAACCAAGGTCTGAGTACTCAGTATGCTTGTTGCTACTGGGATGTCATTGCATAAAGCCTCTCTTAGCAAAGAATTAGGTAATATTTATGTATGACCAATGAATACACAGGCAATTAAGTACCTTCTTAGATGGCTGTCACAATCAATGTTCATCTCCCATTTTTAATTAATATATGGACATTTTAGTTTGTTAATTTGATCTGCCTTTGGTTTGTAAGTTTCCAGATGGCTTCCTCTGAAGAGGAGGGTGCTGAGATGGCCGTTTGGTGGACCCCGAGATAAGACATGCCCAAGCTGCTCAGCAGTCCTATTGCCTTGCCATGCCTATGTCTCAGTCTTTCTCTTTGGCTCCTGTGGTGCTGCCTTGCCCCCACCCCAGAGATATCCTGTGAAGAGGTCAGCCCCCCAGCCTCCCAGACACCAAATCGCTGTTCACTAGACCCCACATATGGTTTCTTCCACAGGCACCATTTCAGCCCTCCAATCTCTTCAGGAGTTCTGGCATGGGTCCTCCATCCTAGCATACTCTTTTATAAACCCCTTAGGACTCTCTTAGACACTTAATGGGGCCTAGAGACTCTGTTACAGTCTCCTGTGAGCTGACCTGATCACAGTTCCTCAGACCCACTTATGGCCACCTCCTAACCCATCATGACCCCCAGTTCCAGGGCAGAACCGTCATGTCCACCATTCTCAGCAGAGCTCCTCATTGCCCCCTACTCTCCTGCCCTCCAACCATGACTCACTTTCCACCTAGCCTACTAGCTCTTCCCTTAGCCAACTCGGTTTTCACAGAATCTATTTCACGATGTTCTTACTTCTCAAGAGATCTAGGGCCAGCCCCTCCTTAGCCACCATCAACAGTGGACTCTCCTCCTACTCTCACAGTAGCTTCTTCCACAATGTCTTCTCCTTAGGCTGACCTTATTATCTTTCTCCTCGCTCATGATCCTTACTTTGTTTGGACCGACTTTGCCATGAAATCCTAAAGGAATGTTTGCCTAGTATGTTCCCTTTGGTGAGTCTTAAGGGAACCAACCATAGCCTTGTTTGGAGGGTTCAGTTCAGTGGTTACAGAGAGAAGGTGAGGGAAGAGCATGGACGCCCAGAGCAGGAAATATGTGCTGGTTACACAGCCTGCTTCTCATCTCCTCTCTTCTGTAGAAGGTATGAGATAGTCTAGATCATGACACCTTAGGGACTTCCATAAGGATTAAATCACATAACAGCATTGAATATTAAAAAAAAGAAAGAATCAGTTCTCAGACTTAATTATAATCTGGACCATGGACTTATATTTCACTCCTCCAAATTTCTCTTTCTGATGCCACATTAGGTATTAGCAGACTTCCCTGGTGGCTCAGGTGGTAAAGCGTCTGCCTACAATGTGGGAGACCCCAGTTCATTCCCTGGGTCAGGAAGATCTCCTGGAGAAGGAAATGGCAACCCACTGCAGTATTCTTGCCTGGATAACCCATGGACGGAGAAGCCTGGTGGTAGGCTACAGTCCATAGGGTTGCAAAGAGTCAGACATGTCTGAGCGACTTCACTTTCACTTATCCAATATAGCCAGATGGATTCTTTTTGAAATCACAAGCTAATGGACCATCTCCAAGGTCAATTTACTCAACTATATCTAAGAGGACATTGGTCTCAATGATCTCTGAGAAATCGCAGAATTAGTTTTCTATGACTAGCACTATGTACAGAGAAGGCAATGGCAACCCACTCCAGAACCCTTGCCTGGAAAATCCCATGGACGGAGGAGCCTTATAGGCTGCAGTCCATGGGGTCGAGAAGAGTTGGGCACGGCTGAGTGAGTTCACTTTCATGCATTGGAGAAGGAAATGGCAACCCACTCCAGTATTCTTGCCTGGAGAATCCTAGGGACAGAGGAGCCTAGTGGGCTGCCATCTTTGGGGCCGCAGAGTTGGACATGACTGAAGCGACTCAGCAGCAGCAGCTCTACGTAAGGCATTTATCAAACTATACAGCACTCATTAGCTATAATAACATCTTACCTTATTTTAGCCACTTCTGAATGTGAGCAATGAAATATTGCTCAGCTTAAGAAAAAATGGAATTTTGTTATGAACATGACAGGGAAGAATAATGAAACAGCTAAAAATAAAATCAAGAACTAAAAACTAGAGGTCAGAATTGGGCAACAAATAGCATGCGCTCCCTCTCAACCCTTTCAGAGAAACTATCTCCATATAGCAGAAACAAAACCTTGTATGGCTTGACTTCTACATGTTAAAGACTTTCAATCTAAGGTAAATTAAAAACTGTCATCATTCACTTTTTGTCTAGAAAATTTCAGAAACTATCTTGGGACTGACCATACCCATTTTTTAAACTCAAAATGACTATGTCATTTCTAATTTTGAATAAGCCAGTTTATATAAAATCTTGTGGCATTTATTTAGGACATTGCTGAAGGAAAGGATTGAAATTTATTCCTAGAATTCGGATATTTCCCAGCAAGTCTCCCATATCTCCAGCCTCAGTAAGCACATGAAACTCAAAGATTTGACAGGTGACTTTTCAGTCTTCTTCTTGTGGTGTAACAAAGGCTGCCAATTTCCAACCTGGGATGGTGGAATCATCCTTGTAACTCAGCCCACCTCAACTTCAGCCAGTTTTCCATTTTAGGGTCTTCTTTTTCCCACAACTCTTCTAGTATTAATTTTGATCTCAGCTTTCTTTCGGTTGTAGATAACAGAAATTTTTCTCAAATTTCTTTAAATACAGAGTTATTTGTATATGTAGCTGAGGGAGACAGTAGAATAGGTTAGAACTGAGAAAATAAATGTCTTTCTTTTCTTCTGTATTTCTCTCTCGCCATCTGTCTGTCTTCTTCTCTGTTCTTTGACTTTTTATATGTGTCTGTAAATCTTCTCATCTGTACTGGTTTCTCTTGTTCTCCCTGTTTCCTCCTGCCAAGCAGATTACTCCAGAATTATACAATTCAAGCTTCCCAAAAGAAAAGAGAATAAAGAATGCAGAACAAAGAATGCAGGCAATTCAAATAAGGAATTCAATTACTTTAGTTTGAGTTGCTTAGTGACACTTGTACTAAGCATGATGTTTATGGAAATAGATTATTGTTTTAGGTCAGGTCACACCTGCTTCACTATCAACAACCACCTGAGAACCACATGGAAACAGGTAAAATTTTCCCCACAAGCTAGTAAGATATAGTCAGAATAAAGTGATGGGAACATTTCCAAATAGGTTAAACAGAAAATCTCTTTTAGTTTATAACACAACTTGTGTACATTTATTAATTCATTGATTACATATATGAGGATCATATTTGTGAATGAAAAATCAGCCTTGGAATAATACATCTTGAAAACTTAAGGCTTTATTTTTGCTTAGTAATTTCCCTCATGATGAAAAAATATTTAAAATTTATAAACAAAGAAAATATTGCAATAGGTAAATATAATTCCTAATTCTATAATAAAATATTTCTTTGGGTTTTGTGGATTTTTTGTTTTGTTTTTGGTTGCTTTGTTTTTCTGATAATTACACAACTGTGAAAATGATTCACTTAAACCCTGATTAGATGCTGAGGACACATACATTAAAATATATTTTAGACAAGATTGCTTTCTGTTTTAAATTTTAAAATATGCATGAAAAAGGAGTATGCAGATAATCAGAAAAATAATTTTAAAAAGCCATTTGTTTTTGATAGGTCTTTAGTTTCTTTAGGTAGGTATATTCCTAAGTATTTTATTCTTTTCGTTGCAATGGTGAATGGAATTGTTTCCTTAACTTCTTTTTTACTTTCTCATTATTAGTGTATAGGAATGCAAGGGATTTCTGAGTGTTGATTTTATATCCTGCAACTTTACTATATTCATTGATTAGCTCTAGTAGTTTTCTGGTGGAATCTTTAGGATTTTCTATGTAAAAGATCATGTCATCTGCAAACAGTGAGAGTTTTACTTCTTCTTTTCCAATTTGGATTCCTTTTATTTCTTTTTCTGCTCTGACTGCTGTGGCCAAAACTTCCAGGACTATATTGAATAGTAGTGGTGAAAGTAGGCACCCATGATCCAGAGAGATGATATGGGCTGGGAGGTGGGAGGGGGTTTCAGGATTGAGAGCTCATGTACACCTGTGGCTGACTCATGTCAATGTGTGGCAAAACCAATACAGTATTGTAAAGTAGAATAAAGTAAAAATAGAATTTAAAAAAGACATTTGCTTACTTTCAAAATGTCTCTGGAAATATTTGTTTAAATATTAACATGTCTTCTGTACCTCTGAAATTAGTATAATATTGCAAATCAACCATACATTAATTTAAAAATAGCATGTTTTTGCATGTTTTTCCAGTAGTCATGTACAAACGTGAGAGCTGAATCTTAATAAAGGCTGAGTACTGAAGAATTGATGCTTTTGAATTTGATGTTGGAGAAGACTCTTGTCCCTTGGACTACAAAGAGATAAAACCAGCCAATCCTAAAAGAAATCAACCCTGAATATTCATTGGAAGGACTGATGCTGAAGCTGAAGCTGAAGCTCCAATAATTTGTCTACCTGATGTGATGAGCCAAATAACTGAAAAAGCCCCTGATGCATGAAAAGATTGAGGGCAGGAGGAGGGGGTGTGACAGAGGATGAGCTAGTTGGGTGACATCCCTAACTCACGGAACATGAGTTTGAGCAGACTCCGAGAGAGAGTGAAGGATAGGGAAGCCTGGCGTGCTGCAGTCCAAGGTGTTGGAAACAGTCAAACACAACTGAGTGAATGAACAAAAGCAAAAACTATTGATGTAAACCTGTGTAAACTCAAAGCTTTCAGTTACCTAGAGATTAGTTTCTAAATGTGGGCAGTGATCATGTAATAGGAAGTTTTCTTATTCCTACATGTGTATAAGGTTATTCTCAGTTATACATATATGAAACATGATATGAATAGATAGATTGTCATCATATATGGATTATAAATTGATACTATCTTAGGACGTACAAAAAGGGACAAAAGGAAGAAAAGTGGAATATAGAATCTCACAGAATTATAGATCATGTCCTCTTTGCTCAAGATTTTCCAATGGCTTCTTACTGTAATCTAATGCTTTCTAAGAACTGATGTCCCTGGCTCCCTAGTAACTCTGTAATGTCTTCTTTGCTCTGCCTTCACACTCTTCACTCAGAACCTTTGCACTTACTTCCCAGAATGCTTTCCTCTCAGATATACTAAGATTTTATGCCTGCACTTTCATATTCACACACACACACACATCTTCCTATTTATTATCTGCTTCCCACTAGTATGCAAGCTTTCAGTTCAGCTCAGTCACTCAGTCACGTCCAGTTCTTTGTGACCCCATGAACTACAGCATGCCAGACCTCCCTGTCCATTGCCAACTCATGTTTACCCAAACTCATGTCCATTGAGTTGGTGATGCCATCAAACTATCTCATCCTCTGTTGTCTGCTTCTGCCATCAATCTTTCCCAGCATCAGGGTCTTTTCAAATGACTCAGCTCTTCGCATCAGGTGGCCAAAGTATTGGAGTTTCAGCTTCAATATCAGTCCTTCCAATGAACACTCAGGACTGATTTCCTTTAGGATGGACTGTTGGATCTCCTTGCAGTCCAAGGGACTCTTCCCCGACACCACAGTTCAAAAGCATCAATTCGCCGGTGCTCAGCTTTCTGTATAGTCCAACTCTCACATCCATTCCTGACTACGAGAAACACTTTATGAAAGCTGAAACTTCTGTGAGTTCTGTTCTCTATCTACATTTGTCCTGCATACAGTAGCTATTCAATAAACACTTTTTGGACTGAACTAATTAGAGAGAGATCTATCTTAAGCAACATATGTTAAGTCTAGTACAGGGTTACTAGACTCTATGAGAAGAGGGCATGGCAACCCACTCCAGTATTCTTGCCTAGAGAATCCCATAGAAGAGGAGCCTGGCAGGCTGTAGTTCATAGAGTTTCAAAGAGCTGAACATGACTCAAGTGAGTAAGCATGCACACACCCAGACTCTTTGGATTTTCTGGACACGTAGAGATTCGTTTAGACATGGCATAACATCATTTGGTGTTATCAGAGAGGAAGATTTATGCCACAGAACAGATGAAAAAGTATTCATTTTATTGTGTACGTTGCTGAGGAAAAAATATTCAAGACATTGTAGATGATACAGCAGATATAAGAAACAAATTGTTGTTGCCCTCTAGTTAAAGAGAAAAGACATAGACCGGGAAGATTGCTATATTGAATACACTGTATGAGTGTGGCCAGCTGCTCAGGAGTGGGGAGATGGGTCAGACTGGCTCTTTATTTATGGATAGATTTAGGATGGTCAGAAAGGACCAAGTAAACACTTTAAAATTAGAACAATCATATGGCATTTTAATTTTTTTTTCAATATAGGTTAAAATAATAACTATTGATTTTTCACTATTGTATTTTTAAAAGCTTATTTAAAGAACTGAGGCAAAACCTGATGCATTCTAAAGCAAACTGTTTCTTATTTCCTGGAATATATGGATTTGTCTTTTTTTCTAGACCTGCTACTAAAATGAGAGGAGCCAGTAAATATTATGGAAAGATTGACTCATAAATTAATTAAATTCTTAAGTAAGATAACATGGATACATATTATTTAACATATTGTGAGGTCTCCAGCTAGACATTTGCTTCTGAAAATAAGAAAACAAGAACAAATTAAAATGCTTCCAAGTAGCAATACATTTATCTGTCATCTTAGACCTCAGAAAACATAATTACTAAAAAGTGTATAGATATAACCCTTAATTTCAAACTGCCACATCATTCACATTCCTAAGAAAGAAGGCTCAGCGAAGGTCAGTAAGCTTTGATTTACCATAAAAATCTCTCAACTGAGGCTAAAGAAGTTTTGATTCCCCAAAGAATCCATAGCCACAGTAAGCCAAAAAAAAAAAAAAAAAAAAACCTCTAACTTAAAATATGCCAACAATTTATTAATCTGCATTTTAATGTTGAAGGGAGTTTGTCTTACTTTAAATTACTTTAAATTTTCACAGTGATAAATTTGTATCAGACAAAAGAGAGCTTAATTGGAAATTTAATTGGAAAAAATAATCTGAATTTGTAATGTTTGCCCAGAACTACTGAAAAATATAAGAGATGCAGAAAAAGCCAAGCGAGCCATCCTGGATCTTTTGATAGGTAATCTAAACCCATGATTTCTAGAAAAGGTCCCATTAAGGTTTTATTTTAGTGTTAAGTAATTTTTGAGCATGATGAGATTGAAAATAAAAATATTTTTAAAGCAGAATTTGGAAATTTCATAGAATAAATAACTCTGTAAACAGGGCTATGAACTAAGAAGGGGCTATGAACTAAGAAGAAGCAAAAAAACTTTCATTTCCTTCTTTTGAAAGCTAGATGATTTACTGTTGGCTAGCCAGTGAGTTCTAGAATTTCTAAGTAATTGATTTAGGATTTAAAATCTAGGCCTCTTATTTTGATGCATTTTAAGGAATATTTTTGTACTGCTTTCTTTGTAGTTATATCCAAGATCCTGGGCGCTCCTCACAAGCATATTTTACTGCCAGCTTCTTGACTTTGAAACAGAGGTCATTATGCTGGTGAAAAATGTATCCAATCAAAAAATACCAATAATAAAAATGGATATTGTACTGAATATTTTGTTTGAGGAGATGATGGGGGTTTTTATAGTAAAATTCCATGAGACATTTTAAAAACAGATCTCTGTCATCATTTCTTTCCCTACAAACCACTTCATGTCTACCCTTTCTCTTCCATTTCTAAGTAATCTCCTTTTCGTGCTCTCTAGCATTTGAACAAACATTTGGTTTGTACTCTCGATGCAATAAAATGAAAGATCAGTGGCTTCTGCCATGAAGAGGCATTCCTCAGGCATGCCCTTGGAAGACTTTCTACCTCCTTGCACTTAACCTGTGCTCCTCTTCTCCTCATCAACATGAGCAGAAGGAACAGCAGCAGCTATTTTTTCAGCATGTATAACACGTGCCTTTAATGGCCTCAAATGTGCATTAGTCACTCAGTGAGACTCTTTGCGACCTCATGGACTGCAGCCCTCCAGGCTCCTCTGCCTATGGAGTTCTCCAGACAAGCATGCTCTAATGGGCTGTCATTCCCTTCCTCAGGGGCTCTTCCTCACTTGGGGATCAATCCCTACACTGCAGGTAGATTCTTTACCATCTGCACCACCAGAGAAGCCCTAATGGCCTCATGATACGTAGTTAAACAAACCTCGGCCATTTTTAATTCTGTGAAGTGAAATTAATCCTTTCAAATAAATGAGCTCAACACAAAGACATTTAACAATATACAATGATAGGTTAATAGGAAACTATGACTAGAAACATAACTTTTATAGTCTATAGACAAAAATAGCAACACATTGAGATGGGTTAAGAAAGACAGATCTTTAATGGTGCTATTTCAAGGAGTTTACAGAGCAAGGAAAAAAGTACTCCAGGTGGAATTATGGCAAGAGGTTCTTACTAAGAATATGCAATATAGGCAGGGTATTCAAGATAGTAAGACCCTGAATTACATTCCATGTGCACAAAGTTCTACTGAAAAATTGCTTTCTTAACTTTAAAAGATAAATATCAAAACTGAAAAATGTTAATGTGTACAGCGAACTCATTTATCACAAAATGAAAAAACTCGAGGAACAATAATTCAAGCCAAGAAATAGAACATCACACACTTCCCAAAGTCTCATTTTGTGCCCTTCCAATCACCATCCAAAGAGAACTACTGTTAACTAATGTACTAATGTAATTAAGTAATAATAGGGGAAAACAGATATGGGATATACTGGAACTCTCTGTACTATGTTTCCATTTTTTTAAAATCTAAAGCTATTCTAGTAAACTTTTTTTTTTTCATGGAAAGACATTTTATATTTAATATAGCAGTGGTAACATCAATCCAAGACCTGGAGATTATTGTACTAAGTGAAATAAGTCAAACAGAGAAGGACAAATATCATAAGATATTATCAATATGTGGGCTCTAAAAATACATGATACAAATGAGTTATTTAGTTGCTAAATTGTGCCTGACTCTTTACAATCCCATGGACTGCAGCATACCAGGCTTCCCTGTCCCTCACTATCTCCCAGAGTTTGCCCAAGTCAGTGATGCCATCCAACCATCTCATCCTCTGTTGCCTTATTCTTTTGCCTTCAATGAGAGTCTTTTCCAATGTTCCTGTCAGGTGTTCACATCATCTATTCGGATCAGGTGGCCAAAGTATTGGAGCTTCAGCTTCAGCATCAGTCCTTCCAATGAGTATTCAGTGTTGATTTCCTTTAGGACTGACTGGAATCATCTCCTTACTGTCCAAAGGACTCTCAAGAGTCTTTTCCAGCACCAGAGTTCAGTTCAGTTCAGTCGCTCATTCATGTCCAGCTCTTTGCGACCCCATGAACCGCAGCACGCCAGGCCTCCCTTTCCATCATCAACTCCCGGAGTCCACCCAAACCCATGTCCATCAAGTCGGGTGATACCATCCAACCATCTCATCCTCTGTCGTCCCCTTCTCCTCCTGCCCTCAATCCTTCCCAGCATCAGGGTCTTTTCCATTGAGTCAGCTCTTTGCATCAGGTGGCCAAAGTATTGGAGCTTCAGCTTCAGCATCAGTCCTTCCAATGAACACCCAGGACTGATCTCCTTTAGGATGGACAGGTTGGATCTCCTTGCAGTCCAAGGGATTCTCAAGAGTCTTCTCCAACACCACAGTTCAAAAGCATCAATTCTTCAGTGCTCAGCTTTCTTTATGGTCCAACTCTCACATCCATACATGACCACTGGAAAAAACATAGCCTTGACTAGATGGACCTTTGTTGGCAAAGTAATGTCTCTGCTTTTGAATATGCTATCTAGGTTGGTCATAACTTTTCTTCCAAGGAGTAAGTGTCTTTTAATTTCATGGCTTCAATCACCATCTGCCTTGATTTTGGAGCCTAGGAAAAGTCCGCCACTGTTTCCCTATGAAGTGATGGGACCAGCACCATAGTTAGAAAGAACCAGTTCTTTAGCTCTCTGCCTTCCTTATGATCCTGGAGGAGGGAATGGAAACCCACTTCAGTATTCTTGCCACGAGAACCACATGAACAATATAAAAAGTCAAAAATATACAAATGAAGTAATTTATAAAAAGAAACAGACTCACAGAGAAGAAACTTATGGTTACCAGTGGAAAATGTGGTTGGGGTGGGGAGGGGGTTAGATGTTTGGGAGTTTGGGATAAAGTAAACTCAAAAAAAAAAGTTTACCTAATAGCATGAATTTTCTTTTAAATGCTGAAAATAACCAGCTTGTTTGACTTCATTTTTGTTCAAAGGATAATTGATTGATTAGTTCCTACTTCCTAAGTCAATGGTTATTGAGTAATTTGCATATTTTAGTAAATTTCAACAGCTTCTGGTCATTTTAAGCCAACCTTGATTAACATACTAAGTTTAGTTATTGAGAAACTCCATGAGTCTGCTGGAGTGTTTTTCTTTTCCTCAGACTCAGAGTTATATAGGTTTAGCTCCATCCAAGGAACTCCATATTAAGACAGATCAAAATGAAACAGAACATTTTGACCTAATTCTGTCAGCCCAGCCTCAACCATATCTTAGCTCCTGCTTTCCCGACAGCAAAGCATACAGTTTCTAGGCGGTTCTAAGACCCCACTAATCCCTTTGCAACTCTACAAGAGTATTGCTCCTATTTTATCACATCCTTTAAACCATCTCTCTTCTAAAGTTCCAGTCCTCAATATCAACCAGGTAAATTATCATTTGAGCTTGATGCAATTTCAGACTATGTCACATACATACCACAAAACCTAAATATACCTAAATTTATAACCAATGTCAGTGTTAGAAAATTAAATTACAAAACACTCCAAATTCAAAGCCAAATTGCTTCAAATTATGTTCTGAAAGATACTGCATTCAAATCTAAAATTAAGAGATATTCTTTTATTTCTTGCATTAATATGAAAGAGCAAAATATTTTCAGGAGGATTCTGTCAGTAAATTATTTGGAAGTCTTTTGCTCTTACAACTTTTTATGTGATGACAGCTCCAACATTTCTCCAGAAAATGTGTTTTGTGTTTTTTATAATTACATTTACTAAAGGAGGAATTTATTAAAGTAACAGCACAAAGTTTCTCCACCTTGGTACTATTGATATTTTAGTAATGGGTGTGTTAGTCACTCAGTCATGTCTGACTCTTTGCGACCCTATGTACTGGAGGACTGTAGTCTGCCAGGCTCCTCTGTCTATGGGATTCTCCAGGGAAGAATACTGGAGTGGGTTGCCATGCCCTTCTCCAGAGGGTCTTCCCAGCCCAGGGATCAAACTCAAGTCTCTTGCATTGCAGGTAAATTTTTTACTGACTGAGCCACCAAGGTAACATATTGGATTTGTTTCTTTCACTTTAACCTTTATATTCTATTGCTCTTGCTACAAGTTACAACTGTTGCTTATAGACTGAATTACAGAGGACAGTCTATCTGCAAGGCTCGGATCTCTAGAGGTATTTCCATTCATACCGAGATAAAAATTTCAAAACAAGAGTAACATCCACCATGTTGGAGGTTTATAGGAACATACTGACCAAACCTACTTGGGCAGCTGTAAGAATAAAGGATTCTGGCACCAAGAAGTTTGTAGCAACCAACAGTTTATCCTCCCCTTTTAGTATAAAAGAAGCCTGAATGCTAACTTGGGGAAGATGGTTTTGTGGGACACTAGTCCACCATCTTCTCAGTCTGCTGGCTTTCTAAATAACTTGTATTCCTTGTCCTAACAATTCATCTCTCAACTTATTGGCCTGCCATGTTGCAAGTGGTGCACGTTTGGATTTGGTAACATTTGGGGCTGAATAACCTTTTGTTGGGGTTTTCCAGGTGGCACAGTTGGTAAAGAACCCACCTGCTAATGCAGGAAATGCAACAGATCGGGGTTCGATCCCTGGGTCAGAAGATCCCTGGGAGCAGGAAACAGCAACCCCTTTCAATGTTCCTGCCTGGAGAATCCTATGGACACAGGAGCCTGGTGGCTATAGTCCATGGAGTCATGAAGAGTCCGACACAACTGAGTGACTAAAGAGCAACAACAAAACAATCCTTTGTTGGCTTCCCTAGTGGTTCATATGGTAAAGAATCTGCTTGCAATGCAGGAGACCCAGATTTGATGTCTTGGTTGGGAAGATCCCCTGGAGAAAGGAATGGCTACCCACTCCAGTATTCTTGCTTAGAGAATTCCATGGACAGAGGGGCCTGGCAGGCCACAGGCCATGGGATCATAAAGAGTTGGATACGACTGCATGACTGACATGCTGAGCCCTTTGTTATGGGGGGCTGACCACATGTGCATGTTGGATGTCCAGCAGTATCCCTGGCCTCAAGCTACAAGATGCCAGTAGTGACCATTCTCCAGTCATGACAACCCATTGTCTGCATACATTGCCACATCACCTCCAGTTGACAGCCACTGATCTAGTGTACGGATCAGAATCCAACTTTATTTAATTTGTTGAAATATTTCAACATTGTTGTGAGAAGCAATGTATTCCATTCCTAATGTGTAGGAGATACCTAGCTCATTCCCTTTGCTAGGTGAACACTCCCTGTATATTTCCGTGCCGTGAAAGTTGTAAAGTCACTATGGATGGAGTGGAGGCTGAGTGCAGTAGTCTGGTTGGAAGGAGTCCTGTGGAATTTGTATTGATGCTTCCTTTGCATTGCCAACAAGTTTTTCTCCTG
The DNA here is from genome assembly GCA_917880005.1 of Nanger dama. NCBI lineage: Eukaryota > Metazoa > Chordata > Mammalia > Artiodactyla > Bovidae > Nanger > Nanger dama. Next base: position 20,548,950 of record CAKJTW010000020.1, read on the forward strand.
GAGAGATGTTTACTAGCAAAAGCTAGATTTTAGCCTGTCCCTTTGGCAATAATCCTCATCATGTATCACTTTCATTCTGACTCTCCAAGAGCCATGCTTGGCTCAGCTCAGGTAAACTGATGTTTAGTACTTGGGGCAGGAGCTGTTAATAGTTAATGCCGCTGTGCAGCCACACCCATTATTCTACGTATGATCAGTTGCTGCTATTCTACTTCAACAGCAGATTTCTGTAGTTGTGGCAGCGTATGGCTCATAAAGTCTGAAATATTTACCATCTCTCCTCTTATAGAAACAAATTGCCAACTCCTATTTTAAATCCTAAAATGTGCAAATTATTTAAACTGTTCAACCTAAATCCTTTGTCCTGGATGCCGCATCAGTTTAGCTATATCAGTAACAGTCACACTTGTAAAAGTATCTGATTCTTTACAGTTCATGCCAGGGGCAGGATTAATTTAGACATAATCCTCATCGTTATGGGAATAAGCAGCTTGCCACTTCACATTCAAAGACAATTTTTTACACTTTTGCATATTCTGTCTTTCCATAGGCTCAGCAAATCTGACACATTTTATCTGCTGTTGTAGGTGTTCTTCCTCTGGCCCTTGGGAGATTGAGGCCAGCTAGGCACCAGTTTTCTGTCACTGGATGTATTCATTTACCTTTAATTAGGACTGAGTGTTGGAGAAAAGCATATGACCTTGGTGTAGGAATGAGTCCCTAAAACATTCTTCTGCCTTTTCCAGAATCAGTGGTTATGTTCAAAGTTTTCTGCATTGCTTTCTTTTTGCTGTTTAAAAGGAGAGTAGACACTTCTGATAAAGTTTATCTCATTAGTCTGCATAATTTTCATTTTGTTTGTTTTTACTAATAATCTTGATTCTGGGATGGTTTTATTATCACAACCAGTTAGTGTTGTTATATAGTTTGCCTGAGGCTTACGTGATACTCTACAATATTGTTGTTCAGTCACTAAGTCATGTCTGACTCTTTGAGACCCCATGGACAGCATCATCCCAGACATCCCCGTCCTTCACTATCTCTCAGAGTTTGTTCAAACTCATGGCGATGTTATCTAACCATCTTTTCCTCTGCTACACTCTTCTCCTTTTTCCTTCAACCTTTCCCAGCATCAGGGGCTTTTCTAATGAGTCAGTTCTTCACATCAGGTGGCCAAAGTATCAGAGCTTCAGCTTCAGCATTAGTCCTTCCAGTGAATATTCTGGATTGCTTTCCTTTAGGATTGATTTATTTGGTCTACTTCCAATCCAAAGGACTCTTAATAGTCTTCTCCAGCACCACAGTTGAAAAGCTTCAATTCTTTGGCACTCAGCCTTCTTTACAGTCCAGCTTTCACATCCATACATGACTACTGGACCATAGCTTTGACTATATAGACCCTTGTCAGAAAAGTGATGTCTCTACCCTTTAATATGCTAAATAAGTTTGTCATAGCTTTCCTTCCAAGGAGCAAATTCTACGATATGAGACTTTTAATGTGTTCCTTTAAAATGTATAAAACCTGAGAAACAATGCATGTATATGATGCTTTATTATTTGTGATCACTGATGTGTTTAGGAAAAGACTCTGGAAGGGAAATGGGATATACAACCTACCTACTTGCTTGTTTCATAGATTATGCCTCGATGTTTTCATTTATATTAGAAACAGCTATTGTAAAGGTATGTGATGAGTTTTTAATCCTCATTTTTGTTCATTTCCAAAAAGACTAAATTGGAAATATTAAGATTCGATACAGTATCAAAGGCATCTTTGCAAGTAAAGCTTATTTGCACATGTATTTGCATTTTTTGTGTGATATAATACACTGATGACAGCAATAGTCCAGTACTGTGAATTAATACCCTGATGAAAGAAACAGTCCAGTGCTGGAGCTTAGAGAGTATTGACAGGACAAAACAGTATGTTTAAACTGCTGCACAACTTTATCAACAATCCTTGCTCCATCTTAGCATGCATAAAGAAAATACTGAAACCAGAGCAGACCAGAGCATTATCAGTGAGTGCAATATGGTTCCCACTTACTCAGACCAGTCTTCATTCACATTTTGAACAGATCTGTTAAATATAAACTTAAACCTGCTTTGCATTTTGCTACAATAAGGTTGGATCTGTAATATAACATAGAAATCCTACCTAGTAACCAAAGGAATATTCAAGTACAGTCAACATCTAAATGTTTGGGTTTGAAGTAAAAGAAAAACATCTGTTAGGTGGCCCTACTTCTGCATATTGCTTCCTTGCAAACATTCACATCTAAATGACGTGGAGTCACAAGATTAAGCTTAATAAATTGATTGAGAAGAGAGAGGAGACAGTATGAGATTGGGGCAGGTACTAAAGAAATGCAAATACTGGGAAGGGGTTTTGAATGTACAGAGTAGACTAGAGGAAAAATTATCTTAGAGCAATATTGAAAAGTCTTGAAGAAATGACCTTGGAAAAGCATTGAAGAAGGAAAAGACGGAAATGAAAAAAAGGGTAGAAGAGATAAATTCATTCAAAATCCAGAATAAGTCTATTCTCACTTATGTGAGAGAAAGGCTATAATTTTGTACTCAATTCTGATATGTAGGGATTGGGCTGTTCCCTTGTTAACTTTCAGATGCTACTCCAGTGCCGGCTGACACTCTGCAGGCTTGTAAGCAACCATGAATCAGAGGATTATTCACGTATACCACGCCCAGATTGCTGACCCAGAGAAACTCTGAAATAATAAACATGTGTTGTTTTCAGACACTAAATTGTTGGTGATTTATTATGCAGTAATTGTAACTCATGGCTTCCCAGGTGGCACAGTGATGAAGAATTTACCTACAATGCAGGAGACCTGGGTTTGATCCTGGGTCTGTAAGATCTCCTGGATGAGGGAATCCTATGGACAGAAGAGACTGGCCAGTTACAATCCATAGGATCATAAAGAGTCAGACACAAGTGACTCATCACAGCACACAGCTCACAATAACTCATACACTCACCAATAAGAAGGAGCAATTCAATGACATATACAATGTAGTGGTTTTCTGTTGGCACATAATGAATTACCACAAACCCGCAGCTTCAAGCTATGCCCATGTATTAATTCACTTCTGTCCAACAGAAGTCTAGGCACGGCAAAGCTGGGATCTCTGCTCAGATCCCATCCAGCTAACTCAAGGTGTTGGCCATTGCTGTGATTTCCCGAGGCTGAGGGGCTCTCCCTGTTTACTGTGGTTATTGACAGAATTCAGTTCTTTATGGTCCTAAGACTGAGGTTGCAGTTTTCTTTAGAGCATCAGATTTTACTTTCACCACCAGACACATCCACACCTGGGTGTTGTTTCCACTCTGGCTCGGCCACTTCATTCTTTCCATAGCTATTTCTGTGTTCTTTTTCAGAAGTGTATTGGACACCTACCAACCTGGGGTGGGGGGTGGGTCATGTTTCAGTATCATAACTTTTTGCCTTATCATAGTGTTCATGGGGTTCTCAAGGCAAAAATGCTAAAGTGGTTTGCCATTCTCTTCTCCAGCTTTCTTGCTGGCTGTCAATACAGGATTGTACTCAGCTCCTAGAAACTGTTTGGTGTTCTCCGCCATGACTCCTCTACAACACAGACGTTCTCTCTTTGAAAGACAACAGCAGAGCTTCTCTCGAACTTCAAATATCTCTAAGGTTTTCTAAAGGCTCATCGGCTTAGCTCAGGCTCACCACAGAAAATCTCTCTACTTAAAGTAAACTTATTAGAGGTTCTAATTGCATCTGAAAAATACCGTCACAACAGCATGTAGACTAGAGTTTGACTGAATAACTAAGAGAAGATGTTCACACCAGGAGGCAAGAATCGTAAGGGCTAGTTTAGAATCCCGCTTACCATATCTGGAGTATGGATAAGTTTCAGAAAGTTTGCTGATACATATATGATTCCACTTATTTGAGTCTCTAGGAAAGATAACTACAGTCCATGGCAACAGAAAGCAGATCAGTTGTTGCCTGGATCAGGGATGGAAGATTAACTGGAAGAAAGTGCAAGAAACTTTTCTGGGGTGAAGACATTATGATAAACGTTCATATTGATACTGGTTACGTAGGTTTATAAATTTGTCAGAACTCATCAAACTGTAAACTTAAAAGATATATTTTATATAAAATGTGTCCCAGTAAAGGTCATTTATATTCTATATAACGTCTATCCCAATAAAGGTCATTAAATATACCCAACCAGCTGTGTGACTCTTGCCTTGCTTGTCACCTTCTAAGTGTTCTGTGAGGTCATCTGGTTGGTCAAACATCATCTCCCTCAGAAACCAAGCTGCAAAGCAGTTTGAAAGAAAGTGAAAGTGAAGTCTTTCAGTCATGTCTGACTCTTTGTGACCCCATGGACTGTAGCCTACCAGGCTCCAACATTCATGGGATTCTCTAGGCAACAGTACTAGAGGAGGTTGCCATTTCCTTCTCCAGGGGATCTTCCCCACCCAGGGATTGAATCCGGGTCTCCCAAACTGTAGGCAGATGCTTTACTGTCTGAGCCACGAGGGAAGCAAAGCGGTCTAGCAAATGCAATTTCAATTTTAGGTACCATTCTTCACAGTAAAGAATTAGACACTAGAAAGTATACTGTATAGATGCTGAGCTATGCCAGTTCCTCTGAGTTCGAGTTCAGTCACTCAGCCGTGTCCGACTCCTTGCGACCCCATGAACCACAGCACTCGAGGCCTCCCTGTCCATCACCAACTCCTCAGTTCAAGGTAAAAATATTTCTCCTCATTTCTCTGGTATATTGAGTAGACCAGATTAGTGAATCAAACAAGCACACACATGTGTACACACACATAGGCACATAACCCCCATGGACAAGCACTATAATTCATAAAGAGAAGCAATGTACATAACAATAGTGCTTATAATACACAGTTCGCTCTTTGAGTCCTTTTATTGTTCCACAAACTAAGCGGCAGAAGCCTGGTTTCAGGTCATGAAATTCACTCATCAGAGAGATTACCTCTGTGGATAAATACCACCATAGAGAAGATTAGTTCTTGTTTTAAAGCCGTGATGTAGTTGTGATACTTAGGAATGGAACCTATTCTAGTATCATATGATTCTTAATTGGGGAAAAAAAAAAACTGAGTTATACACAGATCCTACAGAAATATTCAAAATAAAGCAATTTTCCCTTTCCTTTTTTTTTTTTTTTTTGGGTCAGCTAAGTTTATAGGGCAAAGATTTCTTGAATAATCTCTACTTGAATAATAGGGGTGGAGTGGACAGATATGAATCAAGTATTTTCAAGGCCAAGTAATCCTCTGGTACTAAGAGAAGGGTGTTTTCTCTCCCAGTCACCAGCGTGTGTGCTTATAAAAATAAAATATACAAAGTAATTAAAATTTTTGAGCACATCTGGGAAGGATTTCTAGATGATGAGCTATAGGAGCATACCACTTGAGAACCAATTACACAATAAATTATATAAATGATGTAGAGAGAAAGATTTAAGTAAATCACCAATGTTCATTGATTGTGCTTCTACAGTATATATCACATCTAGAGAGAAGTCAACTTAATTAAAGCAACATTATAAGTAAGGGATGTTGCTTATTTGATTTTTGTCAAACTAGAATATACATATAGCAGTTGAATTTACCTATTACATACACAAAAATTATACATTTATTAATACCTCTAAGAAAACTCTCATGTGTTCTTTAAATGTTGTTTTATTCACTAAGCTGTGCCCTACTCTTTTGTGACCCCATGGACTGTAGCCTCCAGGTTCCTTGGTCCCTGCAATTCACTAGATAAGAATACCTGACTGGGTTGCCATTTCCTTCTCCAGGGGATTTCTTGACCTAGGATCAAATCCACATATCTCCTGCACCAGCAGGCAAATTTTTATCCCTGAGTCACTGGGAAGCCCCTCTTGTCTTCAGGAAAAACTAACCCCAAAAACATTCATTCAGTGTTAGTCATTCAGGACAGTTCCCCTGCACAATGGGCAGAGATGGAGTTGTTTCAGTAGAGTGCTTGGGGCCATAGAAAGTCTCATCAGACTTCAAAGTCATGTGCTTCCCTTTTCTTTTTGTTGTTGTTCAGTCACTCAGTTGTGTCTGACTCTTTGCGACCCCAAGGACTGCAGCATGCCAGTCTGCCATGCCCTTCACCATCTCCTGGAGCTTGCACAAACTCATGTCTATTGAGTTAGTGATGCCATCCAACCATCTCATCCTCTTTCGTCCCCTGTTCCTCCTGCCTTCAATCTTTTCCAGCATCAGAGTTTTCTAATGAGTTGGCTTTTTGCATCAGGTAGCCAAAAGTATTGGCGCTTCCCTTTTCTTTAGAAGGGAAAATAGATGAGAACTGTGTCTAGTTTCAAGAAATCCCAACACTGAATAAAACAAGTAAGTGATTTACTAGTCTAGTCTAACATGATAAGCCATGGATATGAAGATCAGGATGAGTGCTGTGGCTCAGTGTCATCAAGGATCCAAATTTCTTCTATATTGGTATTGAAGTGAAAGTGAAAAGTGAAGTCACTCAGTCATGTCCAACTCTTTGCGACCCCATGGACTATAGCACACCAGGCTCCTCTGTCCCTGGGATTCTCCAGGCAAGAATACTGGAGTGGGTTGCCATTTCCTTCTCCAGGGGATCTTCCCAATCCAAGAATCAAACCCAGGTCTCCCACACTGCAGGCAGATGCTTTAACCTCTGAGCCACCAGGGAAGATTATTGAGTATATTGGTATTGAATCCTAAAATGTGGATTCAATCCTAATGATAGAAAGAGGATTGGTTCTCCAGTAATCCATCTGAGAGGAAGGCAAGGGGACTAAATGACCATCCCAGTGAGTTTACCTCTCTTGTGAAGCTTTCCCGGAAGCGTCAGTAAGAGGCTTCAACTAATTTTATCACTGGCCACAATTGATCAAATGACTATGAGCTACATCTGAGGCTGCCAAGCAAGGTTTTTAGCTGAGCTCAATTTTCTAAAATTGGAATGGCTGTTGAGAAAGAAAGAAGGATACTGAGTAGGCGCAGGGTAGTTGTCACAGGCTTCCCAGGTGGCGTTAGTGGTAAAGAGCCCGCCTGCCAATGCAGGTAGACATAAGAGACACAGGTTTGATCCCTGTGTCTGGAAGATCCCCTGGAGGAGGGCATAGCAACTCACTCCAATATTCTTGCCTGGAGAATCTCATGGGCAGAGGAGCCTGGCAGGCTACAGTCCATAGGGTGGCAAGAATTAACTTACTGTGCACAGTGGCTGTCACTGCTAAGGACTAGAAAGATAAGCTCTGCCATCTTGACACAGCCTTCTCCCAACTAACCTTCAAATTCACACACACACACACACACACACACACACACACACACACACACACACACATATTTACTTGGGCCATTTCATTTTGCTCACTTGCCTTCAGTCTCAATAAATTTCTTCAGTAGATTCTTTCAGGGAAAGGATAAGCATATCCTTTGAGGAATATAAAAACATAAATGCTATTTGCCCTGGTTTCTATGTCTGTAAATCAAGTGCTGAGAAGTTCAGGGGTTCAATTATTATTAAATAAAAGCCAAAATAAAAAGGGTTCCTGAGAGTCTTAACTAATCTTGTAGCATGTTTCCATGAGTTAATCAAAGATTAGTATCAATTTCAATTGAATGTATTTGAGTCCAGAAATATTTATTGAGCATCAACCATGTGGCAGGTCCTCTGCTAAAATCCACAAAGAGACTAAGTGTCTCCCATAAGGAAATTCACTCTCTGATACAGTAGATATGTATGTGAATATACAATTACGGTAGAGGAAAAGAGGAACATGAATGAGAGGACAGCATGGCAGAAGAATGCTTTGTATTATTGGGGGAGGGGTGCAGAGACTTCAAAGATTTGATGTCCAACTGGATGCAATGGTGTCAAGTTCTCATATTAGCTGATTTTCAGTCTGATGCATGTCTCACAATCTAAAAATGGAAATTTAAAAATGGCAATGAGAAGCACATCTTCAATAATATGTTTAAATCTATCGATGAATAAATATACAACCCAAAGTATTGGTCTGAATTTTCATGAAGTATTTTTGTTATTGCATTGGCTCACCCAAAATGCATTATGTTATCTTCACAGTTTGTCCTAAGTTTCACAGATATAGACCATCTCACAATATGCTTGTGCCTAGTGAAAAACAAACAGAAAAGTAACTAATAATCCAAGATAGTATTGGCCACAAACTTTATTAGACGTTTTCAAAATGCACTGGAAAATATTAAATTCCCATTCATTTACTGTACTAAATGTTTCTGAGTGCTGCTGCTGCTAAGTCGCTTCAGTCGTGTCTGACTCTGTGCAACCCCATAGACTGCAGCCCACCAGTCTCCCCTGTCCCTGGGACTCTCCAGGCAACAACACTGGAGCGGGTTGCCATTTCCTTCTCCAAATGTTTCAGAGTAAGAGAGATTAAATATTTTAAAATTAACTTCACTATGCAATAATGGTCTAAACTGCAAGTTGCACTGTAGTTGAATCTCTTGATGACAAAGTTACATATTCTGGAAGGTCTATATATCCATTATAGATTTGGGGTTGAGAGGGGAGAATTTCACCATGGTCCTACATAGTTGTGAATTACTGCTTTCTTCCCCTTCTCCTAGTGACTCTCTGTTTTCATTGCCATCCTTCCAGTCAAGACACATTTCCCAAACCCAGTTCTGTTTCACATTTATAAAAAGGTATCAAAGTGCTCTTAAATATTCTATTCCTTTAATTCTTACCAACATTCATGAAAGGATAAATGAACAATTTCATGTGAACCTTTTGAACTTAGGAGACTTTCCTAAAGTCAGATAGTTACTAAAGGACAAATCCAACCCTGGTTTTCTCACCCTGATCTCAGCGCTTTTTCCAATACTTCCCATATCTCCCCACTAGGTCTGCTGAGGCTAATCTGTGTGCAACACAACTAGCATCAACTTTCAGTGACTGACGTAGGTATTTGCTCTGTTATCTCACCTAATAACAAAGCATTTCACTGACAATGTTCTTGTTGTTCATTCGCTAACTTGAGTCCAGCTCTTTCTGACTCCATGAACTATAGCACACCAGGGCTCCTCCATCCTCCAATATCTCCCAGAAATTTCTCAAATTCATGTCCACTGAGCAAGTGAAGCCTTTCAGCCATCTCATCCTCTGCCACCCCTTCTTCTTTTACTTTCGCTCTTTCCCAGTATCAGTGTCTTTTCCAATGAATCAACTCTTCACATCAGGTGACCAAAGTAGTAGAGCTTCAGTTTCAGCATCAGTTCTTCCAGTGAATATTCAGGATTGATTTTTTTCAGGATTGACTGCTTTGATCTCCCTGCAGTCCAAGGGGCTGTTAAGAATCTCCTTTAGCACCACAGTTTGAAAGCATCAATTCTTGGGCACTGAGCCGTCTTTATGGTGCAACTCTCACATCTATACATGACTACTGGAAAAACAATAGGTTTGACTATACAGACCTTCGTCGGGAAAGTGATGTCTGTTTTTAACATGCTCTCTAGGTCTATCATAGTTGTCCTTCCAAGGAGTGAATGTCTTTTAATTTCATGGCTGCAGTCTCTGTTCTTAGTGATTTTGGAGCCCGAGAAAATAGAATCTGTCTTTATTTTTCCTCCACTTCTCCCCCTTCTATTTGCCATGAAGTGATGGGACCAGATGCCATAATCTTAGTTTTTTTGAATGTTGAGTTTACAGCCATTTTTTTCACTCTCCTCTTTCACTCTCATCAAGAGGCTCTTTAGTTGCTCTTCTCTTTCTGCCATTAGAGTGGTATCATCTGCATATCTGAGGTTGTTGAACATTTCTCCTGACAATCTTGATTCTAGCTGGTGATTCATCCAGCCTGGCATTTTGCATGATGTACTCTGCATAGAAGTTAAATAAACAGGGTGACAATATACAGCCTTGATATACTTCTTTCTCAAGTTTGAACCAGTCTGTCATTTCCTGCCTGTCCACTTATAACTATTGCTTCTTGACCTGCATACAGATTTCTCAGGAGACAGTTAAGCTGGACTGGTATTCCCATCTTTTAAAGGATCTTCTACAGTTTGTTGTGATCAACACAATCAAAGACTTTAACATAGTTAATGAATCAGACGTATATAATTTTCTGGAATTCTCTTGCTTTCTACATGATTCAACAGTGTTGGCAATTTAATCTCTGGTTCCTCTGCCTTTTCTAAATCCAACTTGTACATCTGAAGTTCTTGGTTCATGTACTGCTGAAGCCTAGCCTGAATGATTTTGAGCATTATCTTGCTAACATATGAAACGAGTGCAACTGTATGGTAGTTTGAGCATTCTTTGAGATTGCCTTTCTATGGGATTGAAATGAAAACTAAACTTCTTCAGTCCTGTGACCACTGCTGAGTTTTCCAGATTTGCTAGCATATCAAGTGTAATACTTTAACAGTATTATCTTTTAGGATTTTAAACAGATCAGCTGGAGTTCTGTCACCTCCACTTGCTTTGTTCATAGTAATGCTTCCTAAGGCCCACTTGACTTCATATTCCAGGATACTCAGGTCTAGGTGAGTGACCACACAACTGTGGTTATTCTTGTCATTCAGACCTTTTTCTATAGTTCTTCCATGTATTCTTGCCACCTCTTCTTAATCTCTTCCACTTCTGTTATTTCCTTATTGTTTCTGTCTTTTATCATGCCTGTCTTTGTATGAAATGTTCCTTTAGCATCTCCAGTTTTCTTAAAGATATCTCTAATCTTTCCCATTCTATTGTTTTCCTTTATTTCTTTGAATTCTTCATTGAAGAAGGCCTTTTTATCTCTCCTTCCTATTCTCTGGAACCCAGCATTTAGTTGGATATAACTTTCCCTTTCTACCTTCCCTTTCACTTCTCTTCTTTCCTCAGCTTTCGAGCAGGCCCCAGTCGCAGCCCCCGCGCACACGCGCACACACTCCCTGCCCCCCCACGCCACCCTTTTTTTTTTTTGGAGAAAAATTCTTTTCCTTTAAAAATATCACTATTTTAAAAATAAAAAGATCACAAAATTATCTTAAATATAATAACTAATTATTAAATATAACCAGCAAAATCACTTTGTAAAATCATCCCTTAGTGAAATGCACAGGACTTTTTTTTTTTCAATTAAATATTTCTGTAGAATAACACTTTTTATACCTAGAGTAAGACATGGGTCACAGTTTAACATTAATTCCATTCCTAATGTGGATTTTTTTTTTTTTTTGCATAGCCAAATTTCACAGGTTATTCAGATATGCCTTGATAAGCATAACAGAGAGAGGAACCCTTAAGAATTATCATCTATGGTTATATTTGTACTTTCATTTCATGATTAAAAGTATTAACTTATCATTATGCATTTGATGGAAGAAGCATATCCTTCACAACTCAGTCCTTGTCATGGTGAAAGGGCTTGCATAACTCAGTGAAGCTATGAGCCATGCTGTGCAGGCCACCCAGAAGGGACAGGTCATATTGAAGAATTCTGACAAAACGTGGTCCACTGGAGGAGGAATTGGCAACTCACTCCAATATCCTTGCTATGAGAACCCCATGAATAGTGTGAAAAGACAAAAAGATATGGCACCAAAGATAAGCGCCCGCCCACCCCAGGTCAGAAGGTGTTCAGTATCCCATGAGGAAGAGCAGAGGGCAACTACTAATAGTTCCAGAAAGAAAGAAGTGGCAGGGCTAGAGTGAAAATGACACTCAGCTGTGGATGTGTCTGGCGGTGAAAGTAAAGTCCAGTGCTATAAAGAACAATATTGTAAAGAAACCTGGAATGTTATGTCCATGAGTCAAGATAACTGGATGTGGTTAAGCAAGAGATGGGAAGATTGAATGTCAACATCTTAGGCATCAGTGAACTAAAATGAAGGGGAATGGGAGAATTTAATTCAGATGACCATTCTATCTACTACAATGTGGCAAGAATCCCTTAGAAGAAATAGAGTCAACAAAAGAGTACAAAATGCAGTGTACTTGGGTGAAACCTCAAAAACAACAGAATGATCTTGGCTCAGTTCCAAGCAAACCATTCAACATCACAGTAATCCAAGTCTATGCCCCAACATCTAATGCCAAAGAAGCTGAAATTGACAGGTTCACATGGAAAAAGCAAGAGAGTTCCAGAAAAACATCTATTTCTGCTTTATTGACTATGCCAAAGCCTTTGACTGTGTGGATCACAATAAACTGTGGAAAATTCCCAAAGACATGGGAATACCAGACCACCTGACCTGCCTCTTGAGAAATCTGTATGCAGGTCAGGAAGCAACAGTGAGAACTGGACATGGAACAACAGACTGGTTCCAAAAAGGAAAAGGAGTACGTCAAGGCTGTATACTGTCACCCTGCTTATTTAACTTCTATGCAGAGTACATCACGAGAAACACTGGACTGGAAGAAGCACAAGCTGGAATCAAGATTGCCAACAGAAATATCAATAACCTCAGATATGCAGATGACAACACCCTTATGGCAGAAAATGAAGAAGAACTAAAAAGCCTCTTGATGAAAGTGAAAGAGGAGAGTGAAAAAAGTTGACTTAAAGCTCAACATTCAGAAAATGAAGATCATGGCATCCGGTCCCATCACTTCCTGGGAAATAGATGGGGAAACAGTGGAAACAGTGTCAGACTTTATTTTGGGGGCTCCAAAATCACTGCAGATGGTGATTGCAGCCATGAAATTAAAAGACACTTACTTCTTGGAAGAAAAGTTATGACCAACCTAGATAGTATATTCAAAAGCAGAGACATTACTTTGCCGACTAAGGTCCATCTAGTCAAGGCTATAGTTTTTCCTGTGGTCATGTATGGATGTGAGAGTTGACTGTGAAGAAGGCTGAGCACAGAAGAATTGATGCTTTTGGACTGTGGTGTTGGAGAAGACTCCTGAGAGTCCCTTGGACTGCAAGGAGATCCAACCAGTCCATTCTGAAAGAGATCAGCCCTGGGATTTCTTTGGAAGAAATGATGCTAAAGCTGAATCTCTAGTACTTTGGCCACCTCATGCTAAGAGTTGACTCCTTGGAAAAGACTCTGATGCTGGGAGGGATTGGGGGCAGGAGGAGAAGGGCATGACAGAGAATGAGATGGCTGGATGGCATCACTGACTCGATGGACGTGAGTCTGAGTGAACTCCGGGAGTTAGGGATGGACAGGGAGACCTGGCGTGCTGTGATTCATGGGGTCGCAAAGAGGCGGACACAACTGTGTGACTGAACTGAACTGAACTGAATGAAGACCCACAAGACCTTTAGAACTAACACTAAAAAGAGGTGTCCTTTTCATCATAAAGGACAGGAGTGTAAAAGTAAGACGTCAAAAGATAACTGGAGTAACAGGCAAGTCTGGATTTAGAGTACAAAATGAAGCAGGGCAAAGACTAACAATGTTTTGTCAAGAGAACACACTGGTCATAGCAAACAGCCTTTCCAATAACTCAGAGATGACTCTACACATGGACATCATCAGATGGTCATTATTGATATCAGGTTGATTATGTCCTTTGCAGCCAAAATGGAGGAGTTCTACAGAGTTAGCAAAAACACGATCTGGAGCTAACTGTGGCTCAGATCATGAGCTCCTTATTGCAAAATTCAGGCTTAACTTGAAGAAAGTAGGGAAAACCACTAGACTATTCAAGTATGGCCTAAATCAAATCCCTTATGATTATACAGTGGAAGGGATGAATAGATTCAAGGAATTAGATCTAGTAGACAGTGTCTGAAGAACTATGGGCAGAGGTTCACATAACATTGTATAGGAGGGGTGACCAAAACCATTTCACTGATATCTTATGTTTTTTCTTTCCTCTGATATCCTTTTAAGTATCTTGCAGCTCACTTTGCCACTCTGTAAGTCATACTTACCAGGCTTCCTTCAACCTCGTTCCTTAGAAGTTCCTAATATTTTAAATATAGTAGTAGTAGTTTAGTCACTAAGTCATGTCTGACTGTTGTGACCCCCCTGCCAGGCTCCTCTCTCCATGGGATTCTCCAGGCAAGAATACTAGAGTGGATTGCCATTTCCTTCTCCATTTTAAATATAACATTTACGAATAACCCAGGAGGTTTTATTGAGTATCTACCTATGTTTCCTGCACTCTGTGCTGTGCTGTGCTTAGTCACTCAGTTGTGTCCGATTCTTTGTGACCCCATGGACTATAGTCTTCCAGGCTCCTCTGTCCATGGGGATTTTCCAGGCAACAGTACTGGAGTGGGTTGCCATGCCCTCCTCCAGGGGATCTTTCCAACCCAGGGATTGAACCCAGGTCTCCTGCATTGCAGGCAGATTCTTTACCATCTGAGCCACCAGAGAAGCCCCCTCCTGCATTCTAGTAAGAGCAAAATAGATATAATAAGCTTAAGTTTCTAAGAAATTACAGTTTATCTTTACTAAGTTAATATAGGCATTATGATGACTAGAGTTTGATCTAAATGCCTAGAACAGTGTCTGGCACTTAATATATTTTTAATAAGCATATGCAATAACACATGTAATATTTACATGAGTTTTTGAGACTAGAAAGCATATTATGAATGTAACTCTGAAGGAAAAAAAAACGTGGCCAATAAGATGCAGAGTGTAAAACGGAAAAAAACTGTAAAATTCTAAGCCCAGACACTCAAAGAGCATACAAACATTCTGGAATAATTAAGAGTTTTTGGCAGGCTTAGCCAAAGTGTAGAAAAGCCAAACTTCTTTTGGATTTGTATCTATCAAGAATCTTTATCTTACCATAGACTCTTAAAATTTGCAAATTTTAGAACATTTTCCACAGACAATATGTGCTTACAAGCATCAAAGTGATAACATACCAGCCCAATCCATTTATAAACATGAAGGTAATATCTTCTGAAGCAAAGGGACTAAAAGAGAATGAAGCTCTGGAAAAAGGAAGAATTTTCACAGTCAAATGAAAAGAGGGCAGAATAGAAGTAACAAAACTATTATTTTATTTACAATTAGTACAAGTTTCTGGGCTTGAAAAATTGGAAATCATATTTAATCTCACTGTATACCAATTAAATTTCGTTAGGTTTGAGTATATGCTGGAAGTTTTTTGTTTTGCTTTGTTTTAATCTACCCATGTTTTCATTTCCCAGAAAATAAAGTACCATAGGATAAGAAATATGACATGCATTTTGCATTTTCCAATTATTCCTATCATGATACCAGTCGGGGGAGGGGGGATAACTTCCAGATGAGTTAAAAGTCAAAATGAGGAGTATAAAACCAATATCCCTAACTGTTTTGCTGCCACCTAAATTAGGTAGATAAAATCCCTTCTAAAAGTGGCTTCTACACTCTCAGAAGATAGAGAATGGAGAGCAGGTAGAGATGACTGATCAAGGACACATGGGCCAGTGTTCCACTCCCTTGTCCCTACTCCAACCTAAGTGATTTGGGGGTCTGTTTCTATTTTCTAGATAGCCTTTGATTGAGGTAGATTAAAAACGTTTACTAGTATATTTTTGAATTATGGTTTTCTCTGAGTATATGCCCAGTACTAGGATTGCTGGGTCATATGGTAGCTCTATTTTTAGTTTCTTAAGGACTCTCTCTACTGTTCTCCATAGTGACTATACCAATATACATTCCTGTCAATAATACATGAGAATTCCATTTTCTCTACACCTTCTCCAGTACTTAGTTGTAGATTTTTTTTTAATGTATTTATTTTTTTATTGGAGGATAATTGCTTTATAGACTTTAGTTCTCTGTCAAACCTCAGCATGAATCAGCCATAGGTATACATATATCCCCTCCTGTTTGAACCTCCCTCCCCATCCCACCCCTTTTGGTTGATGCAGAGCCCCTGTTTGACTTTCCTGAGACATACAGCACATTCCTGTTGGCTATCTATTTTGCATATGGTAATGCAAGTTTCCATGTTACTCTTTCCATATGTCTCACCCTCCCCTCCCCTCTCTCCATGCCCATAAGTCTGTTCTCTATGTCTGTTTTTTCACTGTTACCCTGTAAATAAATCCTTCAGTACCATTTTTCTAGATTCCATACATATGCGTTAGAATACGATGTTTATCTTTCTCTTTCTGACTTACTTCATTTTGTATAATAGGCGCTAGGTTCATCCACCTTATTAGAACGGACTCAGATGTGTTCCCTTTTATGGCTGAGTAATATTCCATTGTGTATATGTACCACAACTTCTTTATCCATTCATCTGTCGATGGACATCTAGATTGCTTCCATGTTCTAGCTATTGTAAATAGTGCTACAATGAACAATGGGATACATATGTCTTTTTCAGTATTGGTTTCCTCAGGGTATATGCCTAAGAGTGGAATTGCTGGGTCATATGGTAGTTTTATTCCTAGTTTTTAAGGAATCTCCACACAGCTTCCATAGTGGCCGTATCAATTGACATTCCCACCAACAGTGCAAGAGTGTTCCCTTTTCTCTACTCCCTCTCTGGCAATTATTGTTTGTAGACTTTTTGATGAGGGCCATTCTGAATGGTGTGAGGTGATACCTCACTGTAGTTTTGACTTGCATTTCTCTAATAATGAGCAATATTGAGTATCTTTTCACATGTTTGTTGGCCATCTGTATTTCTTCTTTGGAGAAATGTCTGTTTTGGTCTTTCCCCATGTTTTTATTAGGTTGTTTGTTTTTCTGGTATTGAGTTGTATGAGCTGCTTATATATTTTGGAAATTAATCCTTTGCCAGTTGTTTCATTTGCTATTATTTTTGCCCATTCTGAGGGTTGTCATTTAACCTTGCTTATAGTTTCCTTTGTTGTGCAAAAGTTTTTAAGTTTAATCAGGTCCCACTTGTTTACATTTGTTTTTTATTTACTTTACTCTAGGAGGTGGGTCCAGAGAAGGCAATGGCATCCCACTCCAGTACTCTCGCCTGGAAACTCCCATGGATGGAGGAGCCTGGTAGGCTGCAGTCCATGGGGTCGCTGAGTCAGACACGACTAAGCCACTTCACTTTCACTTTTCACTTTCATGCACTGGAGAAGGAAATGGCAACCCATTCCAGTGTTCTTGCCTGGAGAGTCCCAGGTATGGCAGAGCCCAATGGGCTACCATCTGTGGGGTCGCACAGAGTCAGACACGACTGAAGTGACTTAGCAGCAGCAGCAGCAGGAGGTGGGTCATAGAGAATCTTGCTTTAATTTATGTCACCTAGTGTTCTGCCTATGTCTTCCTCTAAGTTTTATAATTTTTGGTCTTACATTTAGGTGTTTAATCCATTTGAAGTTTATCTTTATGTGTGGTGTTAGGAAGTGTTCTAATTTCATTCTTTTACACATAGCTGTCCAATTTTCCCAGGATCATTTATTGAACAGACTGTCTTTGCCCCATTGTATATTCTAGCCTCCTTTGGCAAAAATAAGATACCCATAGGTGCATGGGTTTAGTTCTGGGCTTTCTATCTTGTTCCATTGGTCTGTATTTCTGTTTTTGGGCCAGTATCATACTGTCTTGATGGCTGAAGCTTTGTAGTATAATCTGAATTCAGGAAGGTTGATTCCTCCAGCTCCATTCTTCTTTCTAAAGACTGCTTGGCTATTAGAGGTCTTTAGTTTCCATATGAATTGTGAAGTTTTTGTTCTAGTTCCAGGAAAAATGCCATTGGTAATTTGATAGTGATCACATTGAATCTGTAGATTGCATTTAGTAGTATAGTCATTTTCACAATATTGATTTTTCCTACCCAGGAATATGGAATATCTCTCCTTCTCTTTACGTTGGTTTTTATTTCTTTCAGCAGTGTCTGATAATTTTCTGTGTACAGTTCTGTGGTTTCCTTAGGTAAATTTATTCTTAGATATTTAATTGTTTTTGTTGCAATGGGGAATGGGATTGATTCCTAAATTTCTCTTTCTGATTTTTCATTGTTAGTATATAGAAGTGCAATTGATTTCTGTGTGTTGATTTTTGTATCCTGCAACTTTGCTAAGCTCACTGATTAGCTCTAGTAATTTTCTGATGCTATCTTTAGGGTTTTCTATGTACAGTATATATCTTTTCACCGTGCTTATTTAACTTATATGAAGAGTACATCATGAGAAACACTGGGCTGGATGAAGAACAAGCTGAAATCAAGATTGCCGGGAAAAATATCAATAACCTCAGATATGCAGATGACACCACTCTTATGGCAGAAAGTGAAGAGGAACTAAAGAGCCTATTGATGAAAATGAAAGAGGAGAGTGAAAAAGTTGGCTTAAAGCTCAACATTCAGAAAACGAAGATCATGGCATCTGGTCCCATCACTTCATGGGAAATAGATGGGAAAACAGTGGAAACAGTGTCAGACTTTATTTTGGGGGCTCCAAAATCACTGTAGATGGTGACTGCAGCCATGAAATTAAAAGATGCATACTCCTTGGAAGGAATGGTATGACCAACCTAGACAGTACATTAAAAAACAGAGACACTACTTTGTCAACAGAGGTCCATCTAGTCCAAGCTATGGTTTTTCCAGTGGTCATATCCATATGAGAGTTGGACTATAAAGAGGGCTGAGTGCAGAAGAATTGATGCTTTTGAACTGTGGTGTTGCAGAAGACTCTTGAGAGTCCCTTGGACTGCCAGGAGATCCAAGCAGTCCATCCTAAGGGAAATTGGTCCTGGCTGTTTATTGGAAGGACTGATGTGAAAGCTGAAACTCCAGTATTTTGGTCAACTGATGAGAAAAGCTGACTCATTTGAAAAGACCCTGATGTTGGGAAAGATTGAAGGCTTGAGGAGAAGGGGACAACAGAGGATAAGATGGTTAGATGGCATCACCAACTCAATGGACATGAGTTTGAGTGAATTCTGGGAGTTGTTGTTGGACAGGGAGGCCTGGCATTCTGCGGTTCATGGAGTTGCAAAGAGCTGGACACACCTGAGCAACTGAACTGAACTGAACTGATGTACAGTATCATGTCATCTGCAAACAGTGTGAGCTTTACTTCTTTTCCAATATGCGTGCTGAATTTTGTCAAAGGCTTTCTCTTCATCTATTGAGATCATATGTTTTTTTTTATCTTTCAGTTTGTTAATATGGTATATCACATTGATTGATTTTTATATATTGAAGAATCCTTGCATCTCTGGATAAACCCAACTTGATCATGGTGTATGAGATTTTTGATGTGTTGCTGAATTCTGTTTCCTAAAATTTTGTTGAGGATTTTATATCTATATTCATCAGTGATATTGGCCTGTAGTTTTCTTTTCTTGTGTTGTCTTTGTCTGGTTTGGCATCACAGTGATGCTGGCCTCATAGAATGGGTTTGGAGGTGTTCCTTCCTCTGAAATTTTTTGAAAAGAGTTTTAGAAGGTTAGGCATTAGCTCTTCTTTAAATGTTTGATAGAATTCTCCTGTGAAGCCATCTGGTCCCAGACTTCTGTGTTTTGGGGAGATTTTTGATCACAGCTTAATTTCAGTTCTTGTAATTGAACTGAAATTTAATTTGTTCATAATTTTCTATATCTTCAGCCTCAGAAGATTGAACTTTTCTAAGAATCTGTCCATTTCTTCCAGGTTATCCATTTTATTGCCATATAGTCATTCATAATAGTCTTATAATCTTTTGTATTTCTGTATTGTCTGTTGTAACCTCTCCTTTTTCATTTCTAATTTTTTTAAATTTTATTCTGCTCTCTTTTTTTTCTTGATGAGTCTGGCTAAAGATTTGTCAATTTTGTTTTATCGTCTCAAAAAACAGCTTTTAGTTTTATTAATCTTTAGTATTGTTTCTTTCATTTATTTTCATTTCATTTTAAGAATATTTTCATTATTCTTTTATTTAATTTTCATTTATTTCTGCTTGGAAATTTATTATTTCTCTCTGTCTACTTTTTTTTTTTTTTGGTTGTTGTTGTTGTTCTTTTTCCAGTTGTTTTAGATGTACAGTTAGGTTGTCTATTCAATGTTTTTCTTGTTTCTTGTGGTAGGTTTGTATTGCTATAAACTTCTCTCTTAGAACTGCTTTTGCTGTATCCCATAGGCTTTTAATTATCATGATTTCATTGTCATTTGCTTCTAGAATTTTTTTCATTTCCCTTTTAATGTCTTCAGTGACCTGTTGGTTATTTTGAAACATATTGTTTAATCCCCATATGCTTATGTTTCTTACATTTTTTTTCTTGTAATTGATATCTAATCTCATAACATTGTGGTTGGAGAAAATGCTTTATATAATTTCAATTTTATTAAATTTACTGAGGTTTAAGTTGTGACCCAAGATGTGATCTGGAGAATGTTTCATGTGCACTCAGGAAGAAGGTGTATTCTTCTACATTTGAATGGAATGTCCTAAAGATATGAATGAGATCTATCGCATTTAATGTATCATTTAAGACTTGTGTTTCCTTATTAATTTTCTGCTTTGATGATCTGTCCATTGGTGTGAATGAGATGCTAAAGTCTCCTACTATTATTGTATTACAGTCAATTTCTCCTTTTATTCTCCTTTTATGTCTGTTTTTGTTTGTCTTATGTATTGAGAGAAACAACTCCTCTGTTGGGTGCATAGATATTCACAATATTTATGTCTTCCTCTTGTATTGACCAATGCAAAGAAATAGAGGAAAACAACAGAATGGGAAAGACTAGAGATCTCTTCAAGAAAATTAGAGATACGAAGGGAAAATTTCATGCAAAGATGGGCTTGATAAAGGACAGAAATGGTCTGGACCTAACAGAAGCAGAAGATATTAAGAAGAGGTAGCAAGAACACACTGAAGAACTATACAAAAAGATCTTCATGACCCAGATAATCATGATGATGTGATCACTAATCTAGAGCCAGACATCTTGGAATGTGAAGTCAAGTGGGCCTTAGAAAGCATTACTATGAACAAAGCTAGTGGAGTTGATGGAATTCCAGTGGAGCTCTTTCAAATCCTGAAAGATGATGCTGTGAAAGTGCTGCACTCAATATGCTAGCAAATTTGGAAAACTCAGCAGTGGCCACAGGACTGGAAAAGGTCAGTTTTCATTCCAATCCCAAAGAAAGGCAATGCCAAAGAATACTCAAACTACCGCACAATGGCACTCATCTCACATGCTAGTAAAGAAATGCTCAAAATTCTGCAAGCCAGGCTTCAGCAATACGTGAACCGTGAACTCCTGATGTTCAAGTTGGTTTTAGAAAGGCAGAGGAACCAGAGGTTAAATTGCCAATATCCACTGGATCATGGAAAAAGCAAGAGAGTTCCAGAAAAACATCTATTTCTGCTTTATTGACTATGCCAAAGCCTTTGACTGTGTGGATCACAATAAACTGTGGAAAATTCCCAAAGACATGGGAATACCAGACCACCTGACCTGCCTCTTGAGACATCTGTATGCAGGTCAGGAAGCAACAGTTAGAACTGGACATGGAACAACAGACTGGTTCCAAATAGGAAAAGGAGTACGTCAAGGCTGTATACTGTCACCCTGCTTATTTAACTTATATGCAGAGTACATCATGAGAAATGCTGGACTGGAAGAAGCACAAGCTGGAATCAAGATTGCCGGGAGAAATATCAGTAACCTCAGATATGCAGATGACACCACCCTTTATGGCAGAAAGTGAAGAGGAGCTAAAACTTTTTTAAAGTGAGAGGAGAGTGAAAAATTTGGCTTAAAGCTCAACATTCAGAAGACAAAGATCATGCCATCTGGTCCCATCACATCCTGGGAAATAGATGGGGAAACAGTGGAAACAGTGTCAGACTTTATTTTTGGGGGCTCCAAAATCACTGCAGATGGTGACTGCAGCCATTAAATTAAAAAGACGCTTACTCCTTGGAAGAAAAGTTATGACCAACCTAGATAGTATATTCAAAAGCAGAGACATTACTTTGCCAACTAAGGCCCATCTAGTCAAGGCTATGGTTTTTCCTGTGGTCATGTATGGATGTAGAGTTGGACTGTGAAGAAGAGTGAGCGCCGAAGAATTGATGCTTGATGCTTTTGAACTGTGGTGTTGGAGAAGACTCCTGAGAGTCCCTTGAACTGCAAGGAGATCCAACCAGTCCATTCTAAAGGAGATCAGCCCTGGGATTTCTTTGGAAGGAATGATGCTAAAGCTGAAACTCTAGTACTTTGGCCACCTCATGCGAAGAGCTGACTCACTGGAAAAGACTCTGATGCTGGGAAGGATTGGGGGCAGGAGGAGAAGGGGACGACAGAGGATGAGATGGCTGGATGGCATCACTGACTCGATGAACGTGAGTCTGGGTGAACTCCGGGAGATGGTGATGGACAAGGAGGCCTGGCGTGCTGTGATTCATGGGGTTGCGAAGAGTTGGACACAACTGAGCGACTGAACTGAACTGAACTGAACTTGTATTGATCCCTTGATCATTATGTAGTATCCTTCCTTATCTCTTATAATATTCTATATTTTAAGGTTTATTTTGTCTGATATGAAGATTGTTACTCTAGCTTTCTTTTGCTTCCCATTTGTATAGGATATATTTTTCCATCCTCTCACTTTCAGTTTATATGTGTCTTTAGGTCTGAAGTGGGTTTCACAGACAGCATGTATATGGGTCTTGTTTTTGAATCCATTCAGCCAGTTTGTGTCTTTTGATTGGAGCACTTAATCCATTTTCACTTAAAGTAATTATTGACATATGTTCCTATTGTCATTTTCTTAATTGCTTGGGGTTTATTTGTAGATTTTTTTTCTTCTCCTGTATTTCTTTAACATTTGTTGTAAAGCTAGTTTGTTCGTACTGAATTCTCTAAACTTTTGCTTGTCTAAAAAGCATTTTATTTCTCCATCAGTTTTGAATGAGATCCTTGCCAGGCAGAATAATTTTGGTTGTAGAATTTTCCCTTTCAGTACTATAAGTATATCCTGCCATTCCCTTCTGGCCTGCAGAGTTTCTGCTGAAAGATCAGCTGTTAAGCATATGGGGTTTCCCTTGTATATTACTTGTTGCTTCTCTCTTGCTGTTATTAACATTCTTTCTTTGTGTTTAGTCTTTGTTAATTGATTAGTATGTGTCTTGGCATATTTCTCCATGGATTTATCCTGTATGGGACGCTTTGTACCGCTTGGACTTGATTTATTATTTCCTTTTCCATGTTGGGGAAATTTTCAACTATAATCTCTTCAAAACTTTTCTACCCTTTCCATCTCCCTCTGTGTCCACAAGTCCACTCTCTATGTCTCTGTCTCCACTGCTGCCATGAAGAGAGTGATTGTTTGTAGATTTTTTGATGGTAGCCATTCTGATCAGCATGAGGTGATATCTCATTGTAGAGACTAAAACAACATTGTACATCAACTATATTCCAATAAAAACTAATTTGAAAAATCAAATATTGTGGTGAAGAAGAAGAAGAAGAAGAAAAAACTTGCAAAGCATCTCCTTCAGAGTAAGCCTAAACAGAGGCTCATCTGTTGTAGCTAAGGTAGCCTTCACTATAGGAACTCAGAGATATTCATTCTTTGAAAAACCTAAACTAAAGATAATATGAACCTATATCTTTCAGTTCCTTATTAAAAATAGTATGACTTGTATGCAGGTTAAGAAAAAATAATTAGAACCAGATATGGAACAATGGACTGGTTCAAAATTGGGAAAGGAGTATGTCATGGCTGTATATTGACACCCTGATAATTTAAGTTATATACAGAGTACACCATGCAAAATGCTGGGCTGGAGAATTCACAAGCTGAAATCAAATATTTCTGGGAAAAATATCAATAACCTCAGATACGCAGAGGATATCATTCTAATAGCAGAAAGATAAGAGGAACTATAGAGTCTCTTGATGTGAGTGAAAGAGGAGAGTGAAAAAGCTGGCTGGAAATTCAACATTCAAAAAACTAAAGTCATGGCGTCCACTGCCATCACTTCTTGGCAAATAGATGTGGGAAAATGGAAAGAGTGACAGATTCTCTCTTTTGGGCTTCAAAATCACTGAGAACAGTGACTGCACCCATGAAATGAAAAGGCACTTGCTCTCTGGAAGAAAATCTATGGCCAATCTAGACAGCATATTAAAAAGCAGAGACATCACATTGCCAAACAAGGTCCATATAGTCAAAGCCATGGTTTTTCCAGTAGTCATGTATTGATATGAGATTTGGACCATAAAGATGGTTGAGTGCCCAAGAACTGATGCTTTCAAATTGTGCTGGGAAAAACAACAACAACAACAACTTTTGAGAGTCCCTGGAACTGCAAGGAGAAGAAACTAGTCAATCCTAAATGAAGTCAACCCAGAATATTCATTGCAAGGACTGATGCTAAACCTGAAGCTCCAATCCCTGGGCTACCTGATGCAGAGAACTGATTAACTGGAAAAGCCCCTGATGCTGGGAAAGACTGAGAACAGAAGGAGAAGGGGGAGATAGAGAATGAGATGGTTGGATGCCATCCTTGACTCAATGGACATGAGTTTGAGCTAACTCTGTGAGATACTGAAGGACAGGGAAGCCTGCCGTGCTGCAGTTCACAGGGTAGCAAAGAGCTGGATATGACTTAGTGACTGAAAACAAGAATGAGAATAATGCAGGGAATAAGGGCTTCCTCGGTGGTACTAGTGGTATGGAGCCTGCCTGCCAATGCAGGTAGACTTAAGAGACATAGGTTCAGTCCCTGGGTCGGGAAGATCTCCTGGAGGAAGGCATGGCAAGCCACTGCAGTATTCTTGCCTGGAGAATCCAATGGCTGGAGGAGCCTGGCGGGATACAGTCCATAGGGTTGCAAAGAGTGGGACATGACTGAAGGGACTTAGCTTGCACTCAGGGAACAAACTGGGATTGAATTTTTGATGTGGTTATAGTGCAATAGCTTCCTTAGTTTTAAGGACTTGGATTTAACTAAAACTCAGAAAGCAGCTTGTTGCCCTCACCAGATTTCCAGGCAAGGTAGGTCATACACTCCTTTGGGACAACTGTGGCAACAATTCAGCATGAAAATATTGCATCCCAGGTTTACATTACAGTTTGAAAAAAAAAAAAAAACCAATTTCTTTTTTAAATATGGGTTAAAAAATGAGGAAAGAAAATTCATAAAAATGATAACCAACACAGCTCTCATAGGATGAGGAGAAGTTTTAGTTTTTAAGTGCCTCCTTGCTGAATCACACAAAGATGATTTCAAAGCCAAGTTTTGGAGTGAGATGTATAGTTCTGGTTCCTCAACAAATTCTGACAAGATTTCACACACTGTCAGAGAGGCTCTTTGCTCTTGCCCAGCTTCCCTGTGGTGGGAGAGGGGACAAAGCCAATACCCAACCTCTTTGCTCTAGGGGAGCCACTTTGACCCAATTCCAGAAGCCCAAGGGCTGTCCTTAATTAGCATTGTAATTTATATTGCACAATTATGCAAATTGGGTACATAAACAAAATTATCCTTTCAGTTTGGCTTTGTTACTGGAGAAATGCAAAGCCAGTTAAAGATAAGAATAAAGAAAATGGAATACATTTCCTTTAATGTGATGCACCATTTCTTAATTTATCCATTCTTTTTTTCTACTCTTTCACCTTGCACTTGGAGTTCTCATTTTTCTTTTTTCCTATTTTGTTTTTTCTTCCTTTTATGCTGTTTTTTTTTTCTTCCTTTATCTAGCCTTGGCTCTTTTCCTTGAGAAATGTTCCATCTCATTAATTCTACCACAACGATATATAACTCTTCAGGCCATTTCGTTGTTTTTGGATATGACTATGATCTTGACTGTCTATAGTTTCTCTCTCTCTCTTTTTTTTCCCCTTTGTTTGCAGATTTTCTCCTTTCTCCTGGCATCTCTTTCCATTTTCCTCCATTTCCCATTAGTTTAATTTGCTTTTCTGGCTGTGTGTGGCTCTTTGTCTGATACCTAGCAAACACCCTCAGGATCCAAATCATTTTTATGAAGAAAACTGAAAATAAGCATGACAAGCAACAGAGCTTGGAAGATGGGAAACTGAAGATACAAAACTCAATGAAATCGAACTGGAAGCCAATGCCTAGAGGCAATAGACAGTATTTAAGTAGAAAGTAGGCATGGGGAACCAATCAATAAATCAGCATTAAAAAGATAATTTTCCAATATTGCTTAATATTTCAATTGAACTGGCTCTATTAAAAAGAATTAAAACTCCATGGAGGAATCAGAAAATCTAAAATATTTAAAACCAGTAGAAAATATAACTTTTAAAGGTGAAGCTAGCTTTGAAAGAACTGTGGCTACTGGTGCTTGCCAATATATGGGAATTAACTGTTAAAGGAATTTATAAGAGGTTCTTGAACAGAATTGTGAAGAGGACAGAACTGTTCATTACTATCTGCACAGAATCACTGCTCCCGTGAGGAAACATCCTTCCTTCATTTACAGCCCTCTGGCTGCAGCAACAGCAGCCAAATTAAAATATAACCCAGGGATCAGATCCAACTTGGATAAATCAGAGCATCCTCCTTCCGGCTATAACTTTTTCCACTTTGAATAACTTTCAATGTCTCCAACATAGATTTTTAGTCCATCTCTCTCTCTCTCTGACTCCTGACTCATGCCCTATCTTCCTCCCATTCACTTACTAATTTCCAGCCGTCTTCTTTTCATATCTTTCATCTTCTTCTTCCGGAATGATCTTCATTGATTGTTCCATGTCTGGCTTATTTTTGTCATTTGAGCCTCTACTCAAAAGCCATCTCAGAGAAAAATTCTCTAATGTTGACCTCCATCCCATCACTTGCCATATTGCCTGTCTCTCCCCTCTAGAGTGTCAGATCTTGCCTGTCTAGTTCAGCACTGTATTTCCAGCATTCAGAACAGGGTCAGAAGAGTAGAGCATCCCCCAAATAATTCTGACTTAAATGAATGAATTCCTGATTGTTATAGAATGGACAACGACCTATAGGTGGCCAAAGTCCATTACCATGATTTGTGGGCTTTATGATCAAAAGTGAATAAAGTTCATGTGTGGGGCATTAAGTGCTTGAACTAGGAGATACAAAGCTCACAGTAATGATTTTCCACCATGTGAACCAAACCAAGGGAGTCAGTGAGGGTGGGGCAGATGGCGCAAGGAGAGTAGGGAGGGAATAAGTAGGAGGTGCTAGCAAGGTGAGACAGACTGAGACCCTTTGCTGAAGTAATGCAGTGTTTGCACCTGGACACACTTCTCCTCCAGAAACAAAATACAAATAAATGATATGGGACCAAAAATAACTGTATGCATGAGCAGTTGGGGCACATTCTGGACAAAAAATATAAAGAGACCAAAATTCCCAACTGCCATTTTTGAAGAGTCTGGAGCAAATGCAGGGTACTATGCATGCCCCCTGCACACAACACCACCTAAGCCATACTTTTAGCCAACCCCTGGACACCCCTACCTTCACCCCTTATAAGGAACAAGCTCAGCTCCCCTCAGGGAAGGAGCTGGCAAGGGAATCTGCTATTTGTTCTCACTCCCCACTGCTGCAGCAGGGCCCCAGTAAATTGCCTAAATTTCTTGTCTGGAGTCTAATTAATTCCCATTGATTAAGGAGGCCAAGAAACTTGGTCAGTAACAAAGGGATGAGGCAGTGAGAGTAGAAGTAGGTAGAAACAGTTTGGACAGCATTCATGGCCTGGTCTCTGATGTTCCTGGGGCCAGATACATTCCTGTCTTTGTCTCTATGAAACCCCCTCAGGCTTCTTTCCATGATTTCTCCTTTTTTTCTTAAACTATGAAATGGATTTTAATCCTTGGCAATCAGCTTCCCAAGAGATACTAGTGGTAAAGAACTTGCCTGTCACTGCAGGAGATACAGAAGATGCAAGTTCAATTCCTGGGTTGGGAAGATCCCCTGGAGGAAGGAATGGCAAACCACTCCAGAATTCTTGCCTGGGGAATCCCATGGGCAGAGGAACCTGGTGGGCTATAGTCCATAGGCTCTGTCCATGGGATCTCACAGATTCAGACATGACTGAAGCAACTTAGCAAGCATGCAGGCCTTTGCAGTCAATGGAAATAGCTCATAAAATCTTTATAGTATCGTGCTCAAGAATTTAAAATTGGGGGTAAAATTAAAGTATGAATCAAGATTCTGCTGTTTATGGAGGACGATTTCTTAATCACTCCAAATTTTAGCTCCCTTATCTAAGAACTGAAGGACAATAATAGATCCCACCCGACAGGGGCACTGGAAAGATGAAATGTGATTTACATATGGAAATTTCTTAGGCACAATGCTTGATATATAGTAAGTTCCCAATTAAAGAAGAAATTACAGCTTGGCTCAAGGGTGAAAGTCTACTTTGAACTGGTATTTCACTCCTATCTCATTGGTGTATCTTACTTCCTATGAAACAGCCTACATTCCCATTTATTTAAAAAATTTTTTAACTATTTATCATTTATTATTATTATTAACTATAATAATAATTATTTTTTTTACTTTACAATATTGTATTGGTTTTGCCATACCAACATGAATCCACCACAGGTGTACATGTGTTCCCCATCCTGAATCCCCCTACCACTTCCCTCCCCATACCATCCCTCTGGGTCATCCCAGTGCACCAGCCCCAAGCATCTTGTATCCTGCATGAAACCTGGACTGGCGATTCATTTCTTATATGATATTATACATTTTTCCATGCCATTCGCCCAAATCACCCCCACCCTCTCCCTCTCCCACAGAGCCCAAAAGACTGTTCTATACATCTGTGTCTCTTTTGCTGTCTCGCATACAGGGTTATTGTTACCATCTTTCTAAATTCCATATATATGCATTAGTATACTGTACTGGTGTTTTTCTTTCTGGCTTACTTCACTCCATAATCGGCTCCAGTTTCATCCACCTCATTAGAACTGATTCAGATGTATCCTTTTTAATGGCTCAGTAATACTCCATTGGGTATATATAACACAGCTTTCTTATCCATTCATCTGCTGGTGGACATCTAGGTTGGTTCCATGTCCTGGCTATTATAAACAGTGCTGCAGTGAACATTGGGGTACATGTGTCTCTTTCAGTTCTGGTTTCCTCGGTGTGTATGCCCAGCAGTGGGATTGCTGGATAATAGGGCAGTTCTATTTCCAGTTTTTACAGGAATCTCCACACTGTTCTCCATAGTGGCTGTACTAGTTTGCATTCCCACCATCAGTGTAAGAGGGTTCCCTTTTCTCCACACCCTCTCCAGCATTTATTGCTTGTAGACTTTTGGATAGCAGCCATTTTGGCTAGCGTGAAATGGTACCTCACTGTGGTTTTGATTTGCATTTCTCTGATAATGAGTGATGTTGAGCATCTTTTCATGTGTTTGTTATCCATCTCCATGTCTTCTTTGGAGAAATGTCTATATAGTTCTTTGGCCCATTTTTTTGATTGAGTTGTTTATTTTTTTCTGGAATTGAGCTGCAGGAGCTGCTTGTCTATTTTTGAGATTAGTTATTTGTCAGTTGCTTCATTTGCTATTATTTTCTCCCATTCTGAAGGCTATCTTTTCACCTTGCTTATAGTTTCCTTTGTTGTGCAGAAGCTTTTAAATTTAATTAGGTCCCATTTGTTTATTTTTGCTTTTATTTCCAGTATTCTGGGAGGTGGATCATAGAGGATCCTGCTGTGATTTATGTTGGAGAGTGTTTTGCCTATATTTTCCTCTAGGAGTTTTATAGTTTCTGGTCTTACATTTATATCTTTAATCTATTTTTAGTTTATTTCTGTGTATGGTGTTAGGAAGTGTCCTAGTTTCATTCTTTTACAAGTGGTTGACCAGTTTTCCCAGCACCACTTGATAAAGAGATTGTCTTCTCCATTGTACATTCTTGCCCTCTTTGTTGAAGATAAGGTGTCCATAGGTGTGTGGATTTATCTCTGGGCTTTCTATTTTGTTCCGTTGATCTATATTTCTGTCTTTGTCCCAGTACCATACTGTCTTGTTGACTGTGGCTTTGTACTAGAGCCTGAAGTCAGGCAGGTTGATTCCTCCAGTTCCATTCTTCTTTCTCAAGATTGCTTTCACTATTTCAGGTTTTTTTTTTTGTATTTCCACACAAATTGTGAAATTATTTGTTCTAGCTCTGTGAAAAATACCATTGGTAGCTTGATAGGGATTGCATTGAATCTATAGGTTGCTTTGGGTAGTATACTCATTTTCACTATGTTGATTCTTCTGATCCATAAACATGGTATATTTCTCCATCTTTTAGTGTCCTCTTTGATTTCTTTCACCAGTGTTTTATAATTTTCTCTATATAGGTCTTTAGTTTCTTTAGGTAGATATATCCCTAAGTATTTTATTCTTTTCATTGCAGTGGTGAATGGAATTGTTTCCTTAATTTCTCTATTTTCTCATTGTTAGTGTGTAGAAATGCAAGGGATTTCTGTGTGTTGAGTTTATATCCTGCAACTTTACTATATCCATTTATTTTAGACTATTCTCTAAATTCTTTTATAATTAGATATATTTAGTTTCCTCTCTGATGCTCATTTCTTCTTTAACATATCAGTTTCTCTTAGATGACCTGGGCTGGGCATTTGTGATTGGAAGAAAAAAAAAAAAAAAAAGCAACTTGGTGCTAAGAAATTGGGAAACTGAAAAGACAGACTGATTCTCCTCAAGCTTCCCTGCAGGCTCAGACTTTGATCCCTGGGCTGGGAAGATCTCCAGGAGAAGGGAATGGTTACCCACTCCAGTATTCTTGCCTGGAGAATCTCATGGACAAAGGAGCCTGGAGGGCTATAGTCCATGGAGTTGCAAAGAGTTGGATCCGACTGAGTGACTGATAATTTCACTTTCTCTTTTCCTCAAGACTAAGTTAGCAAGTGCTAGGTGTCCTACTCTATGAAGAGCAAAATTTACAGGATGCGATCCTAGAAGACAAACAGTGGAAGCCATCTCTCCTAATGCTTGGTAATGGCCTTCATTGCCTGTTATAGAACAAGAGCTGTTATGATAAGAAAGTGAGTTGTAAATGAGCATGAAATCAGGAGAGTTGGACTGGATCTACCTTTATGAATGAGGCTTAAGATACCACATTTTTGGTCTCAGGGTACACGCCTGTATCCTAATGTCCAGTCTACAAAGATCCTGTAATTCAGCTCTGCCCCCACCACACTGATAAACAGGATGAACCACAACTGAGAATGGAGGCAGGGGACTGTGTTTGTGGGGAACAGGCTTTCCCAAGACCAGAAATACTAAAAATTGAGGGAATCATGAAGTGATAAACAAATGCAGCAGAGAATAAAGTGTAGGTATCTAGTATGTAAAGATATATTTCTCAAAAATGTATCCTAGCTACCAAATATTTAAAAAATAAATAAATAAAAGGGGGCAATTTATAAAAATTGTACAAAATGTAATAAAATGTATATAAATAGCTTTCAAAGCCTTACACAAAATTTAATGATACTGATAAAAAATGTTGACATTTTTTAATATGTCCCTTAAAAAGTGAATGTTGCTCAGTCATGTCTGACTGCAAGCTCATGGACTATACAGTCCATGAATTTTCCAGGCCAGAATACTGGAGTGGGTAGCCTTTCCCTTCCCCAGGGAATCTTCCCAACCAGGGTCTCCTGCATTACAGGTGGATTCTTTACCAACTGAGCTATGAGGGAACCCCTGTGACTCAGGTGGAAAAGATTCCACCTGCAATACAGGAAACCTGGGTTCAATCCCTGGGTTGGGAAGATTCCATGGAGAAGGGAAAGGCTATCCACTCCAATATTCTGGCCTGGAGAATTCCATGAACTCTATAGTCTATGGTGTCACAAATAGTGAGACACGACTGTGTGACTTTCACTTTTAAAAAATCATTTATTTTTTTTTGGCTATGCTGGATCTTATGTGCTGTGTGTGATGTTCTCTAATTGTGGTTCTCATGCTTCTCATTGGGGAAGCTTCACTTGCTGTGGAGTAAGGGTTCTAGTAGTTCTTGCTGTGGAATAAGGGTTCTAGTAGTTGTAGTTGGGCTTCAGTAGTTCAGCAGATAGGCTCAAGAGTTGCAGCTCCAGGCTGTAAAGCACTGTGGCTCAATATCTGAGGTGCATGGGCTTAGTTGCTCTGCAGTATGTGTGATCTTCCAAGACCAAGGATCAAACCCATATCTCCTGCATTGGCGGGTGGAATTTTTACCCCTGAGCCATCAGGGACGCCTCAAATATGTCCCTTTATCTGAGTCAAAACTCAAATTTGTATTCTAAGTGGCAGAATTTGGTCTCTAACAGGACTGCAATTGCCAAAAAGCATTTAGGAGGAGATCATGGGGAGGTGGAAATACATTACAGAAAGACTAAGCATTTTCTAACAGAGCATATCAAAGTACAGTTAGAGACTGAACACTTGGTTTACTGACAAATTCTGGATATGGATTTGAGAAAAAGACTAGATTACAGGTACTATATTTTCTCTTTACATCTAAATTATACTGTGTATGGAATTTTGTGAACATTTTGATCCATGGATAACCAAGCAAAAAGTATAATGGAATAAAATTGTGATTCAAATTACCACAAAAAATATAATTGTAAGAAATATATTTAGAACATATTTATGGGCCCTAAAAGAAAAGTTAACTATATGGAGAGACATAATGTTATTGTAAAAACAAAACAAAACAAAAAACTGCTATTGTAAGATAAGGTCAAATATTATAAATTGGTCATTTGAGTCATCTATATATGACTAACATAGATGAAAGTATTCATGGATTATTGAGGATTATTTTAATATTCTTTGCAAATTGTATTTGCTAGTATTTCATCAAGAAAACTGCAATTACTATCTTGAACAAGGTTACCCTCCCCATTGTTTTTTCATTTTTTACTTATTGAATTCTTTCTCATTTCTAACTTGTTATTTTTTTCTTTTTCAGTTCAGTTCAGTTCAGTCGCTCAGTCATGTCCAACTCTTTGCGACCACATGAATTGCAGCACGACAGGCCTCCCTGTCCATCACCAACACCCGAAGTTCACTCAAACTCATATCCATCAAGTCTGTGATGCCTTCCAGCCATCTCATCCTCTGTCATCCCCTTCTCCTCCTGCCCTCAATCCCTCCCAGCATCAGAGTCTTTTCCAATGAGTCAACTCTTCGCATGAGGTGGCCAAAGTACTGGAGTTTCAGCTTTAGCCTCAGTCCTTCCAATGAACATCCAGGACTGATCTCCTTTAGAATGGACAGGTTGGATCTCCTTGCAGTTCAAGGGAGTCTCAAGAGTCTTCTCCAACACCACAGTTCAAAAGCATCAATTCTTTGGTGCTCAGCTTTCTTCACAGTCCAACTCTCACATACATACCATACATGACCACTGGAAAAACCATAGCCTGACTAGATGGACCTTTGTTGACAAAGTAATGTCTCTGCTTTTCAATATGCTATCTAGGTGTGGTCCTAACTTTCCCCCAAGGAGTAGTGTCTTTTAATTTCATGGGTTCAATCACCATCTGCAGTGATTTTGGAGCCCCCAAAAGTAAAGTCTGACACTGTTTCCACTGTTTCCCCATCTACTTCCCATGAAGTGATGGGACCAAATGCCATGATCTTCGTTTTCTGAATGCTGAGCTTTAAGCCAACCTTTTCACTCTCCTCTCTCCCTTTAATCAAAAGGCTTTTAGTTCCTCTTCACTTTCTGCCATAAAGGTGGTGTCATCTGCATATCTGAGGTTATTGATAGTTCTCCTGGCAATCTTGATTCCAGCTTGTGCTTCCTCCAGTCCAGCGTTTCTCATGATGTACTCTGCATATAAGTTAAATAAGCAGGGTGACAATATACAGCCTTGATGTACTCCTTTTCCTATTTGGAACCAGTCTGTTGTTCCATGTCCAATTCTAACTGTTGCTTCCTGACCTGCATATAGGTTTCCCAAGAGGGTCAGATGGTCTGGTATTCCCATGTCTTTGGGAATTTTCCAGAGTTTATTCTGTTCCACACAGTCAAAGGCTTTGGCATAGTCAATAAAGCAGAAATAGATGTTTTTTCTGGAACTCTCTTGCTTTTTTGATGATCCAGCGGATGTTGGCAATTTGATCTCTGGTTCCTCTGCCTTTTCTAAAACCAGCTTGAACATCTGGAATTTCACGGTTCACATACTGCTGAAGCCTGGCTTGAAGAATTTTGAGAATTACTTTACTAGCGTGTGAGATAAGTGCAATTGTGCGGTAGTTTGAGCATTCTTTGGCATTTTCTTTGGGATTGGAATGAAAACTGATCTTTTCCAGTCCTGTGGCCACTGCTGTTTTCCAAATTTGCTGGCATATTGAGTGCAGCACTTTCACAGCATCATCTTTCAGGATTTGAAACAGCTCAACTGGAATTCCCGGAGAAGGCAATGGCAACCCACTCCAGTACTCTTGCCTGGAAAATCCAATGGATGGAGGATCCTCATAGGTTGCAGTCCATGGGGTCGTGAATAGTCAGACACGACTGAACGACTTCACTTTCACTTTTCACTTTCATGCATTGGAGAAGAAACTGGCAACCCACTCCAGTGTTCTTGACTGGAGAATCCCAAGGATTGGGGAGCCTGGTGGGCTGCCGTCCATGGGGTTGCACAGAGTTGAACACGAATGAAGTGACTTAGCATCAGCAGCAGCAACTGGAATTCCATCACCTCCACTAGCTTTGTTGGTAGTGATGCTTTCTAAGGCCCACTTGACTTCACATTCCAGGATGTCTGGCTCTAGGTGAGTGATCACACCATCGTGATCATCTGGATTGTGAAGATCTTTCTTGTACAGTTCTTCTGTACATTCTTGCCACCTTTTCTTAATATCTTCTGCTCCTGTTAGGGCCATAACATTTCTGTCTTTTATCAAGCCCATATTTGCATGAAATGTTCTCTTGGTATCTCTAATTTTCTTGAAGAGATCTTTAGTCTTTCCCATTCTATTGTTTCCCTCTATTTCTTTGCATTGATAACTGAGGAACCTTTCTTATCTCTCCTTGCTGTTCTTTGGAACTCTGCATTCAGATGCTTATATCTTTCCTTTCACCTTTGCTTTTTGCTTCTCTTCTTTTCACAGCTATTTGTAAGGCCTTGCCAGACAGCCATCTTGCTTCTTTACATTTGGTTTCCATGAGGATGGTCTTGATCCCTGTCTCTTGTACAATGTCATGAACCTCCGTCCATAGTTGATCAGGCACTCTGTCTATCAGATCTAGTCCTTTAAAATCTATTTCTGACTTCCACTGTATAATCATAAGGGATGTGATTTAGGTCATACCTGAATGGTCTAGTGTTTTTCCCTACTTTCTTCAATTTAAGTTTGAATTTGGAAGTAAGGAGTTCATGATCTGAGCCACAGTCAGTTCCTGGTCTTGTTTTTGCTGAGTGTATAAAGCTTCTCCATCTTTGGCTGCAAATAACTTAATCAATCTGATTTTAGTGTTGACCATCTGGTGATGTCCACGTGTAGAGTCTTTTCATGTTTTGTTGGAAGAGGGTGTTTGCTATGACCAGTGCTTTCTCTTGGCAAAACTCTATTAGCCTTCGCCCTGCTTCATTCCATATTACAAAGCCAAATTTGCCTGTTACCCCAGGTGTTTCTTGACTTCCTCCTTTTGCATTCCAGTCCACTATAATGAAAAGGACCTCTTTTTTTTCTTCTCCAGTTCAGTTCAGTTCAGTCGCTCAGTCATGTCTGACGCTTTGCGACTCCATGAATCGCAGCACGCCAGGCCTCCCTGTCCATCACCAACTCCCGGAGTTCACTCAGACTCACATCCATTGAGTCAGTGATGCCATCCAGCCATCTCATCCTGTGTCATCCCCTTCTCTTCCTGCCCCATTCTCTCCCAGCATCAGAGTCTTTTCCAATGAGTCAATTCTTTGCATGAGGTGGCCAAAGTACTGGAGTTTCACTTTTAGCATTATTCCTTCCAAAGTAATCCCAGGGCTGATCTCTTTCAGAACGGACTGGTTGGATCTCCTTGCAGTCCAAGGGACTCTCAAGAATCTTCTCCAACACCACAATTCAAAAGCATCAATTCTTTGGTACTCAGCTTTCTTCACAGTCCAACTCTTACATCCATACATGGCCACTGGAAAAACCATAGCCTTGACTAGACGGACCTTTTTGGCAAAGTAATGTCTCTGCTTTTCAATATGCTCTCTAGGTTGGTCATAACTTTTCTTCCAAGGCATAAGCATCTTTTAGTTTCATGGCTACAGTAACCATCTGCAGTGATTACTCTTTGCTTAAAATTAAATAGAATTTTCCTTAAAAGAAAGATTTAGTTCTGACTCACTTGTCGATTTTAGTTTTCTGTAATACAATTAAATTTGTGTTGGTTTTGTCCCTAACCGTTGTCTCTTGTGTTTGTTGTAGTCTACTTAAGCTTTTTTGATATTTTATGCACTTATATTTATTTTTAATGTAGAAAAGGCTAAAGCTGATGAATCTGCCTCTTAGAACATCTTTGGTAATACACCACTGTTGAAATGTTGTGCTACAATATAGTAGTGCTCTATATTCTACAACTATAAATTTATTTTCCCATTTGTCCTGTCTGTTCCATTAGGCAAATGGTTTGTGTAATATTTTTGCTTCATTGTTTGTTTTTAGTATTTTGGGTGGTAGTTTTATTTTTTAGTACTGTATAACTGTGACCATATGTGATTTCTGCAGTTTCTGTTATTTATCATTTATTTGGTCTTGAATGATACTGATTTATTTTGGTAAATAAAGCACAGATGCTTGAAGAAAATGTGTAATTTCTGTTTCTAGAGTAGAAATATTTATAGGTATCAGTTATTAATTTTCCTTTTATTTCCTTGAATTTAGTTATTTAAATGATGCAATTCTTCTGTAGTGACTTTATAGCTATATATCATGTTTATATTTCACATTTATTTTATATGTCCCTTAAACTGTCCACATACATTATTTACATCTTACACTTGTGTCATTACCAGTGCCAAAAATGAAGTAAAATAGTTGGTTCCTTCCAGTTAAGATAAAAATCTTGGTATATTTTTCTTTTATAATCTTCCCACTTTTCCTTTCACTTACACATCCACATTCTCTTTCTAATTTTTGTGACTATATTCTTTCTACATTATAATACCAACTACTGTTGTTGTTTAAGTTATAACACTTTAAGTATTTTGTTCTGTTAGTTATTTTCACTGTTTCCTGAAACACATATTACCAACAGTTGTATAATCTTACCTTATGTTCCTTCACTGCTATATTCTTACCCCTGCACAATGACTGGTGCCTCACATCCTCTCATAAATTCTGGTTAAGGAACTAACACAGCAGAATAGGAGAAAGAAGATAAGAACCTGACATGTACAACTTACAACCACATAATAAACTTTGCTTCTGTTAGCCCATGTTACCAGAAACATGTTAC
The DNA here is from genome assembly GCA_917880005.1 of Nanger dama. NCBI lineage: Eukaryota > Metazoa > Chordata > Mammalia > Artiodactyla > Bovidae > Nanger > Nanger dama. The sequence goes on from CAKJTW010000020.1 coordinate 20,586,240, forward strand.
CACCAAGATTATGAGAAATCGGTAGAGTGAATTTCACCTTGATAGCCCCCTCTCTGGGCTTCCCTGGTGACTCAGTGGTAAAGATTCTGCCTGCCAATGCAGGAAGAGCAGATTCAATCCCAAGGTCAGGAAAATCCCTTTGAGAAGAAAACGGCAGCTCACTGCAGTTATTCTTGCTTGGGAAATCCCATGGACAGAGAAGCCTGATGGGCTATAGTATATGAGGCCTCAAAAGAGGCAGACACATCTTAGAGATTAAAATTATAATAACAACAACAATCCCCTCTCTGCCATAGTCAAAAGCACAAGCAACACACAAAGCCACATGAATGGGAATGAACACTGTACTGTTTCCGTGTGATCAGACTCTTGGAATGTGAGGTGCTTAGACAGACTTCATTGTCATTAGTCCTTTTAATGGACTCAACTGAAAACACTGGTCTCAAACTTGGCTGCACATTGTAGCAACATGGGAAATTCTTAACAGAGTTTAATGACCTAGCTACTCACTAGATAAATTAAATCCAAATCATTCTTGTTGAGACCTAGGCATTCATATTTTCTAAATCTCCTCATATGACTACAGAATGCAGCCGAGAGTAAGAGCATAGGAGAGTTAGTGGAATCTGAACCCTCAGTCTAGGTTTGCATATGAACCTAACACAACACAAGCTATTTTGGATACTTAAAAGTGACCCTGGGAAACAGAATTTTGTTCTGGAATAAGATAGTCGCATCAAAATGATCAAAAAGGACTGTATCATTGCCACAACTGTTTCATTAGTTTCTAAATTTTTTTAAAGTTTATTTTTTTAAATTGGATAATTCCTTTACAATATTGTGTTGGTTTCTACCATGCATCAACATGAATCAGCTGTAGGTGTACAGGTGTCCTCTCCCTCTTATTTCATCACTTTTAACATGCAGATTAATGGAGTGTCCAGCTGCATTTGGGGATAAAAGGAAAACAAAAGGGTTCCTCAGAGCTGATCAGAGAGCTCAGTTGAAACCAACATGGAAAAACAACTAAAATCCACTTTTCAACAATTGAGTTTTGTTTAATCAATTTGGTTTGGGCTATCTTCCACACACACAAAAAATTTAAGTTATTGCCCTGATATTGAGGTCCTACACTCTTTTCCTTTTTAAAAAATCAGGTTACATATAGATATTTCCTAATAAAATAAAATTAGGCTTAGATGTTTGAGTTCAGAATAGGGTCCTTCATTTTGAAGGCTACTTGAGTAGAGTCAAGGAAATAGTCTCTCTGGAAATGTTCTTTGAATATTAACTGCTACCATAATATATATGATGCTTGACTTGAGATAAGAAACAAATAAAGAATAAGCAAACAAACAAAAAAAACACAGGCAAACTTTTGGTGGTATTTTATTATGTACATCTTCCTAAACACATTGTTAGGTAACACGTTAGCAAAACTATTCAAACTATAGTTAGCATTACTTTACAAAGTAAAGCTGTTTTATATATCATGGCAATCTTTATTTGATTGCTACTTTTTACATTTCAAATACGTTTGATAGCAACAATCAGTTTATTATTTTTTCCAGCTTTATTGGGATAAACTGACAAATAAAACTGCATATATTTAAAGTATACAATGTGATGATTTGATACACATATATTTTGAGAAATTATAATCACTATCAGGTTAATCATTAATGACACATTCATCACCTCATATATTTACCAGTTTCATGTGTGTGTAATGAGAACACTTAAAATCTACAATCTTAGAAAATCAAGTTAAATGACTTATTAACTATGGTCACCAAGCTGTATATTAGAATCAATCAGTTTAATAGCTAACATACTCAGATATCTTAGGAAAATGATAATGTCTACAGATCAGTGTGAATTAAATTTGCTTCACAGAGCTATTTGTTTTGTTAAGTCACTCAGTCATGTCTGACTCTGGTGACCCCATGGACTGTAGCCTGCCAGGTTCCCCTGTCCATGGGATTTCGCAGACAATTACAAATTACACTGGAGTGGGTTGCCATTTCCTTCTCCAGGAGGTCTTCATGACCTAGGGCTTGAACCCGAGTCTACCGCATTAAGCAGGCAGATTGTTTACTGCTGAGCCACCTGGGAGGTTTCATGGAGCTATAACCTTTTTTTTTTTTTTTTTTTTGGCCTATTTACTGCTAGATAATTGACTTCCCTGATGGCTCAGATGGTAAAGAATCTGCCTACAATGGAGGGAGACCTAGGTTCAAGCCCTGGGTTGGGAAGATCCCCTGGGGGAGGGCATGGCAACCCATTTCAGTACTCTTGCCTGGAGAATCCCCATGGACAGAGGAGCCTATATAGGCTCCTCCTATAGGCTATATAGTCCATGGGGTGGCAAAGAGTCGGACATGACTGAGGGACTAAGCTCAGCAGTGCTAGGTAATATCTATTCATTTTATTATTTGTGTCGTTGTTTAGAAACATGTTGTTAAAATATGCCCAGTGCACTTGTCAGATAGAAGCTTTAATTATATTTTAAGGATGCTTTCTTTGTAATATTGGATTAGATAGATCCAATAGCATCTTGATTTCCCAAGGTATATAGCTTCATTAAAAACTATTGAGCAGAATATATGATCCTTGGACTCCCATCTTACTGAAAAATAATCAAGAAGATAATGTGACTTAAATGTGTGCTATAATGATTTTCACATGGTCCAGTAGTTCTCAAATAGGACCTGGTCCAGCAGCAGCAGCATCTCTTGGGAAGTTTAGAAATGCAGATTCTCAGACCCCACCCAACTCTACTGAATCAGAAACTGAGTACCGGGCCAACAATCTGTTTTAACAAGTCTTCTCTGTGGTTCTGTTATAGAATGCACACATAGAATAAACACAACATAACAAAAGCTTTGTCTCTTTGGGGGCTTCCCAGGTGACTCAGTGGTAAAGAATCCGCCTACCAAGGCAGGAGACTCAGGAGTTTCCAATTCAATCCCTGGGTCGGGAAGAGCTGCTGGAGGAGGAAATGGCAACCCACTCCAGTATCCCTGCTTGGAGAATTCCGTGGATAAAAGAGCCTGGTGGGCTATAATCCATGGGATCGCAAAGAGTCAGACACAACTGAGCATGCACTCACCCATATCTCTTCTATCATCTTTTGTTTTGTCTTCTTTAGAAAATAATTTGTATTCAAAGATAATATTTGCCCAGGAAGGTTTTTTTTTTTTTTTTTTTTTTTAAAATCTCCAGCAGACTTAATCAGGGTACCTATCATTCTATTATTTTTCCATTACATGTTAAAGATTCATGACTGGTTTTCAACATATTTTAATGTACACTTAAGTGATCATTAATTCCTTACATTTGCTTTTAAAACTTCTTTCAAGCAGCAGAGTGTTAGATTTCACATGTGCTTACTTATCTCATTGAGATAATGTTACTATAATGACCTCACTTACATATTGAATAATTAGAACTAATATCTCTCTAATGAGATACACCATGTTATTTGCAACCAGATGCTCTATCATGGATTGCAAAGGACACTCTACACTAAAATTTCCAATACATTCAAGAGTAATATAAGTAGTCATTTCATATAAATTATTTTTCCTCCTTTCTTTGAGAATTTAGTTGTTTCTGGATGGATATTAACCTTCAGAATAACTCAGAAGACTTAGAGAGTCAGGGGACTTTGGCACAAAACACAGTGTATAACAAGTATTTGGTGGAAGAAGAAAGACTAGCTTTCAGTCATTTTTTTTTTTAAGTTTACTGAAAACATAGACCACATTGCTGTATTATCCTTGCAGCTGTGCCTTTAAAATATAGATTTAATTTTTATAATATTAGAGCTTAAGATGGAATCTTTTCATATGAAGAAAATATTTTCCTATTAAGAAAAAGCTCCATGTAGGCCTAAGAATGAGGCAGTCATTTTTCAGTAACTGCTGAAAAAATAAATATGAGATGGAAATAAGTATATATATATATATATATATATGGGGCTTCCTTCATTGATTATTCACTCATATTAAAATATCTATGTGCATTGTTAACATAGAAAAATGAATTCACAGTAGACATACATGCATATACAAAGTGAACTACGTGAAGACATAGCCACTAGTTTATGTTCAATGGTATTCTCATCTCTGCTGAAGGTAAATACGTAACTATTTATTTAAACTCTATTTGCTTGTTAATGAAACCAAAGCATGTAGCATCTTAGGAAAGTGTGAATTAATGGCTACGATGACCTCACCTTCCCACAGCCTTCTGAACCTTCACAGAAGGGGAAATTAAGGGAGACAAACTGAACTGTGAGGCTCAGGGACTCCACTGGTTCTGCCTGTCACCATTTTAAGCCGGCTCAAAGCCTCCGGGGAGTCTGGTTGTTCCAGCCTTCCTCAGCCAGCCAGACGGTAACGGCCCACTGCTTTTATTCATTACCCTGAGTGTAATGCACTAAATTTAACAAGTAACACACTCAGCGGGAATTTATTGGCCTTTTGCAGCATGATTGTAAGGTAGGATATGGATATGGATTCCAATTACTGTTGACACCCAGATAAGAAGAACAAAGCCTGTATATGATTATTAATCAAAGTTAATATTTTAGGAAAATGACAATAAATAAATAATTTCTATACTATTTGAAGCAGATGTTCCCAGGTTGAAAGAACTCTTCTCAGTTACACAATTACATAATAGGAGCATTCCAGTGAAAGAAAATAGCAATAATACAATAGCAACACAGAGGCAAAGTAATCCTAGACAGCAACAATTTTCATATAAAAATAGCTATGTGGAGCAGATGTACAGGTGAGAGAAGATTAACGAATTCCAAATATAGACTCCTGTGTGTTATATAAAGCAATGGCCAACTAAACAGTCATCTTTAAATAAGGATTTAGTATTTTAAGGAGAAAAAAATAACAAAAAATATTGTCATTTCTGATGGTAAATATGATCTATTAAAATGTGGCAGGAGGAGTGATGGTAAAAACATACTGTATTACATTTTCATATCAATAACTCTGGAGTTACCTGATGATGAAAATTCAATACTGTCCACATATAGATATTTATGATGTCAAAGTCTTTGGGTTGCAATATAAAATGGAAGAAGCTAGAAGTTTTAGTAACTTTGGGCAAGGGCTCATTGTTATTTTTAAATATTATTTATGGAGGCAATGGGAACACAATAAATGTAAAGGCATAAAAGAAAGAAAACCTGTTTTTATTTTTCCAGACTATATGTGAATGAAATATGCTGAAAAATAAAACAAAGGGAGCATCACCTTTTCCATGATTTACTCAAATGACCAACTTAAATTATTGAAATAAGAAGCAGCATGCATCACTGGTGAAGGTTTGAACCTTCACATTACACAGAATCATATCCTAGCTTTCATAATTATTAACACTCTAACTTTGAACCACTAATTTAATCTCTCTTAGACTGTGTCCCCAAGTGTAAAATAGAATGATCATAGTAACTACCTCTGTATTATATACGTCAAAGCTGCTAAGAAGCTAGATCTTCAATGTTCTCACCATAAAACATTGAAATGGTAATTATGGGACACATTGACTAGTTAACTAATGCTATGGTGGAAAGCATACTGCAATATATAAATGTATGAAATCAAAGTGTTGCGCACCTTAAACTTTAACACTATAGGGGAAAAGTGAATAAAGGGAACACACGATTCCTCTGTATGCTTCTTACAACTGCAGACTTATTTCAAAATAAAAATGTTAATTAAAAGAAAAGAGACAGATGGTTTTATTTTATTTAACCAAAAATGTTTTATTTATCCAAGATACCTTCATTTCAGTCTATTAAACAAGATAAAAATTAGTGAGATACATCACTTTTTTTTCATACTGTCCATTTGAACTGGACACATTCCAAGTTCTCAGTAGCAGCGTGATAGATGCTACTGTACTGGACAACACAGATGTAAGGAGTACAAAGACAAGAAGTCAAGACAAGGTTTAAGAGGTAGTCAAGGGCCAAATTGGGCTTCCCAGGTGGAGCTAGTGGTGAAGAATCCACCTGCCAGTGCAGGAGATGCAGAGACCCAAGTTTGATCCTCGTATTGTGAAGATCCCCTGGAGGGGGAAATGGCAACCCACTCCAGTACTCTTGCCTGGAGAATTCCATAGACCAAGGACTCTGGTGGGCGACAGTCCATGGGGTCGCAAAAAGTTGGATATGACTGAGGGACTAAACAACAACAAGTCAGATCCTTGTAAAATCCAGACTCCGCAATGGCTGACAGAGCCTGGTGTTTCAGCCACCTCTGCTTCTCTCTCTCATTCTCATTCTCAGTCACACTGGAGTCCTTGCTGTTCCTGGGAAATTCCACACGTGCTCCAAACTTGGAAACCTCACTCTTGCTGTTTTCTCTGTCTGGAATCCTCTCCCTAGGACATTGTTCTGATTTGCTTCCACATTAAGAATTGTCTCTGATCAGATCTGTCACAAGTTCTTCCCTGATTTATTTATATAAAGGAGCAAATTCCACCCTTCTCCAACACTATCAACCAATCCACTGCTTTAATTTGCTTGATGGTACTTACATAATCTGACATTCTATGTACTTACTTATCAGCAATGAACCTGGAACAGTGCCATGAACATATAATACATCCAGTAAATATTTGCTGAGTGAATTGTTTAATGGTGTTTAACTCTCTCACAAAGCTAGTGGAGGTGATGGAATTCCAGTTAAGCTATTTCAAATCCTAAAAGACGGTATTGTTAAAGTGCTGCACTAAATATGCCACCAAACCTGGAAAAGTCAACAGTGGCCACAGGAATGGAAAAGGTTCAGTTTTCATTCCCATCCCAAAGAAGGGCAATGCCAAAGAATGTTCAATCTGCTGCACTACTGCACTCATCTCACATGCCAGCAAAGTAATGCTCAAAATTCTCCAAGCTAGGCTTCAACACTATGTGAACCATGAACTTTCAGGTGTTCAAGCTGGAATTCGGAAAGGCAAAGGAACTGGAGGTCAAATTGCCAACATCCGTTGGATCACAGAGAAAGCAAGAGATTTCCAGAGAAACATCTGCTTTATTGATTATGCCAAAGTATTTGACTGTGTCAATCACAACAAACTGGAAAATTCTTAAAGAGACAGGAAAACCAGACCACCTTACCTGCCTCCTGAGAAATCCGTATGCAGCCCAAGAAGCAACAGTTAGAAATGGACATGAAACAATAGACGGGTTCCAAATTGGGAAAGGAGTACGTCAAGGCTGTATATTGTCATCCAGCTTACTTAACTTATATGCAGAGTACTATGTGAAATGCTGGGCTGGATGCAGCACAATCTGGAATCAAGATTGCTGGGAGAAATATCAGTAACCTCAGATATGCAAATGACACCACCCTTATGGGCAAAAGTGAAGAGGAACTAAAGAGCCTCTTGATGAAAGTGAAAGAGGAGAGTGAAAAAACTGGCTTAAAGCTCAGCAGTCAAAAAACAAAGATTATAGCATCAGGTCCCAGCACTCCATTGCAAATAGATGGAGAAACAATGGGAACAGTGACAGACTTTATTTTCTTGGGCTCCAAAATCACTTCAGATGGTGAATGCAGCCATGTAATTAAAAGAGGCTTGCTTCTTGGAAGAAAAGCTATGACCAACCTAGACAACATATTAAAAAGCAAAGACATTACTGTGCCGACAAAGGTCCATCTAGTGAAAGCTATGGTTTTTCCAGTAGTCAGGTATGAGAGTCAGGATGTGAGAGGTGGACTATAAAGAAAGCTGAGTGCCGGAGAACTGATGGTTTTGAACTGTGGTGTTGGAGAAGACTATTGAAAGTCCCTTAGACTGTAAGGAGATCAAACCAGTCAGTCCTGAATATTCACTGGAAGGACTGATGCTGATGCTGAAGCTCCAATACATTGGTGACCTGATGCGAAGAACTGACTCATTGGAAAAGACCCTGATGCTGGGAGGGATTGGGGCAGGAGGAGAAGGGGATGACAGAGGCTGAGATGGTTGGATGGCATCACTCACTTGATGGACATGAGTTTGAGTAAGGTCCAGAAGTTGGTGATGGACAGGGAGGCCTGGCGTGCTGCAGTCCATGGGGTTGCAAAGAGTCGGACATGACTGAGCGATTGAACTGAACTGAACTCTCTCATATTTCTCAAATGAACTGCTTGCCTCAAGGAAAATCTGCATTTTCCTTGAATTCAAACTTGACAATAAGTTTAGAAACTGGGTAAAGTTTTAAAAATACAAAGCACAGAAAAAATCTGTTGACATTCCAATAAGACCAACACCATGTTTTTAATTCAAAGATTAAGCTTTCAGCTCAAATTTTTCTAACATTGTCACTTTTGTAGAGAACCCATTTCTGATATAATAACATTTTATTTGTATTTTGTTCCTTTATTCATGGAAAATGTCTTTACATCTTGCTGCAATATTCACTTATTTTCTGTATATGTGATGCTGAAGTGAGCACACAATTTACTTTTCTACCAAGTAAATTCATTCGCAAGTTCTGAAAATGACAACAGTTCCTCCTGAACCTGCTGTCAAAGCCCGCCTAAGGCTCTGAGCCTTCATGACACATCGCCTTCTTAACACATTTGCCAATAACTTCAGTCAGAATGTCTTTCGCTCTTGCTCTTCCATTATCGCATGAGATATGTCCCTTAATCCAACACCTGTTCCAGTCTACTTATATCATAGATATTTATGAAAATGTTCTCTCTTCAGGAAGGCAGGAATTATTTTTGCCTCTCTCTGTCACTAGAATAAAGCTTTACACTTCTCAGTTAGACTTAGATAAATATTTGATGAATTGAATGAGTTCTGTTTTGTTTCAATAATGCATGCATACATCTAGTGAAGAATACTTGGTAGGCAAACACTGTATATGTTTCATTGTATATGATACCTCTCAAACACAAATTCACACTACACAGTGTTTTGCTTTGTTTTGTTTTTTCCATAAAAGAAGTAATAGTTGTTAAGCTCCTGTGATGCATTAAAAATTTTACATATGATCTTATTTAATCCCTGTCATATTTGGACCATTATCATTAACTCTGTACCTATGAAGAAATGGAAGCTCAAAAAGACCATGTAACTTTTACAAGGTCTGTGAGTACATGCATGCTAAGTTGCTTCAGTCATGTCTGACTCTTTGTGACCCTATGGACTGTAGCTCTCCAGGCTCTTCTGTTCAAGAGATTCTCCAGGGAATACTGGAGTGGGTTGCCATGCTCTCCTCCAGGGCATCTTCTCAACCTAGGGATCAAACCCGTGTCTCTTATGTCTCCTGCACTGGCAGGTGGGTTCTTTACGACTAGCACCACCTGGAAAGTCCTACAAGGTCTAGTGGCTGTTAAATGTCAGGATTCTCCTTGCCTAACCAATCCCCAAGTCCAAAATATTATTTCACACTTTATAGTTGGTATTAAATACTTCAATATAGAGATTACTTTTGGAGACAAGTGATATATTTTATTACCAAAGTTACCCAAAGCTTATGGGACTCCAAAGAAGACATTAATAAATTAGGGATTATCGAGAGAAATACAACCCAGTAATTGTGGTGCATAGGCATATTTCGTCCACAGTATGTGGCGTCCTCCCCTAACCAGGTATTGCACCCATGTCCCCTGCATTGGCACTTAACCACTAGACCACCAGAAAGCACCTAAAAATATTTCCCCAGGAGCCCCGTAGATCAGATACTGACTCCCTAAGCCAGGTTTCAAGTCTTCCCTGGAGTAGTATGAGAAGCATTCTATCTTTAGGGCTTCCCAGGTGGCACAATGGTAAAGCGCCCACCAACGCAAGAGCCACAGGTTGATCCTTGGGTTGCAAAGATTCCCCTGGTTTAGGAAATGGCAACCCACTCTAGCATTCTTGACTAGAAAATTCCATTAACAGAGGAGCCTGGCAGGCTATAGTCTATGGGATTGCAAAGAGCCAGACACAACTGAGCACATATACCTATAACCAAAAAATTATGTTATATAAGATTAAGCAATTGAAGTCTTTTCTCCAAGAAAATAGTAAGTTGATATTGCATGGTATGGATTTGGCCTTAGCTAAAGAGAGGTCCGGCCTTTGTACTGGTCCCACTGAAACCTTGGAATTCTCTAAGTGAGAGGAGTGCCTATTATTGGTGATGGACCTTTTGAGAATCCTAGTAAATCAATCAATCAAGCATACCTATGTAATAAAACTCCAGTAAAACTCTATATGATGAAGTTCAGATGAACTTCCCTTGTTAGCAGAATACAGTGTGTTGTCACACATCAACACTTAGAAGAGGAATACCTTCTGAGGATAGTGGAAGTTTCTATCTGGAGCCCTCCCAGACTCAGCATGTGTCTCTTATCCTGGTTGATTTTTGGTACCATGCCCCTGTAGTAAGTAACTGGAACTGTTAAGTATAATAGTATAATAGGTTTCAGTTAGTTCTGTGAGCCTCTTGAGTGAATTATCAAAACTGAAGGTAGATTTGAGAAGCCTCGAATTTTCAGAGTAAGGGTGGTCTTGTGTAGATTCTTCCTTTTAACTTTGCAGTTTGTCCCTAACTCCTTGTAGTTAAGCTATAAAATCTTGGGTAGACTTGAAGGTCTAGAAGACTACACATTTAACTCTGTGTAGTAGACATGTATGTGAGTGCTAAGCTAACTCAATCATGTATGACTGTTTGCAGACCCATGGACTGTAGCCTGCCAGGCTTCTCTGTCCATGAGATTCTCCAGGCAAGAATACTAGAGTGGGTTGCCAAGCCCTCCTTCAGTGGATCTTCTCAACCTAGGAATAGAATCCACATCTCCTGCATTGCAATTGGATTCTTTACCTACTGACCACCTGGGAAGCCCATAGATGTATAATAATAAACAATAAATTTAGATATTTGTAAAGATGTATTACAGCATATTAAGAATTTATGAAGAGGAGGGGCATGAAAAATGACTTTACATATTCAAAGTATTGTCATGTAGACATATTTGATACTGTTAGAGAGAAAAATATTGAGCTCAGTGTAGAAAAGAACTTGCTAAAAATTAGGGCTACCGAGCTGAAGCTCCAATACTCTTCACCTGATGTGAAGAGCCGACTCATTGGAAAAGACTGATGCTGAGAAAGATTAAAGGCATGAGGAGAAGGGGGAGACAGAGGATGAGATGGTTGGATGACAACACTGACATATTCCAGGAGACACTGAAGGACAGGGAAGCCTGGTGTGCAGCAGTCCATGAGATCGAAAAGAGTCAGACGTGACTAAGTGACTGAACAGCAGCAAGAGATGTCATGAACTCCCTATGCAAGCAGTAAACCCTCTACCTTTGAATATGCAAACTCCTAGTGTAGACTGCTCTGCATCCCTTGCATTATTAGGGATTCTGGCCTTAGAGGAGAACAAGGTTATTTTTAAAGATATCTTCAAACTCTAAGATTCTGCTACTTTATGGTCTATATTTCTTCAAAATAGTAACTAATAGAACCAAGATTACATATTCAATAGGACAAGCTCTTCAATGTGGCTCTTAAAAAAATCTGTCTGTTTTGTTTTGCTTAAAAATACCGGAACCTAGAGACTATCAAACATAGTGAGGTAAGTCCGAAAGAAAAAAATATCATATATTAATGCACATATATGGAATCTAGAAAAATGGTACAGATGAACCTATTTGCAAGGCAGAAATAGAGACACAGACATAGAGAATGGACTTGTGGGCATGGATCCCGGGGAAGCAGAGGGTGTGACGAACTGACATACATGCACTGCCCTGTGTTACACAGACAGCTAGTGGGAAGCTATAGAGCCCAGGAAGCCGGGTGCTCTGTGATGACCTAGAGGGGCGGGATGGAGTGGGGCGGGAGGGAGGTGCAGGAGGGAGGGGATATGTGTCAAGGTGACTGATTTGCATTTGTGTACGTGGAAACTGACACAGTGTTGTATATCAATTTTATTTCAATAAAAATACCAGGAAAAAAAGGAAGACTCAAGGAGAGAACATTTAAATTTATAATGGCTCGATCTTCCCATATAAGTTTTTGTCATTATCAGGATACAGTTAGGGATAGTTACTTTTAAATGTTAATGGAAAGTATCTCTACCCTGAAAAAGATTTCTATAACAAATACAGAATTTTAATGATGTATCATAAGAATTGATATTTCTCTATAAATCAGTCAAACTCCAGAACAGATTTTTCAAATGAATCATAAGTGGATATAAACAAAATGTAAAATTATCACACAAGAACATAAACTACACACTAAACAACAATTTAACTTAATGCAAAATTTATTTACTTGCATTTCATGAAACTTTTTTCACATTACGATACACCAATAAATGTCACATCAATACCTCATGAAAAATACCTTCCGAGGCTTCCTGAGTAACTGTCATTTCTTTATACGCAAATGAATTTTAGGTTCTTGAGTAAAATTCTGATTATGGGTTTTATTGAGCAAATATTAAGAGAAACTAACCTGTTCTTTGGCATAAGGAATATTACATTTCACACATTTCGTTACTATTCTAATCAGCAAAAAGCCATGTCAGAACAAGCAACACAAAAGCACTTCACTTAAGGGAGTTAATTTCATGGACCTGATAATGTTATGAAATATGAAATAAAATAATAAGAATCCTACATATAAAAAGTGTATCAATCCCTGGTCTAACACTGCACAGACTTACTGCTGTCGCTCTGTACACACTATGTTTGTGGTTGCCTAGGGTATCCTTGACACTTTTCACAGTAACATCATCATTTAGCTCAAAAGGCTCAGCCCACTCTAGGTTCCTAACTGTAACAAGTAAGATACAATATCAAATAACAATTCAAAAAGTACATATTTGATTATCTTAATCAGAACAGAAAATTATTTTTAAAATTGGTAAAAATTATTTTTTAAATTGGTAGTAACAAAGCAATATGTCTCTTACTTTAGCAGTAAAAGCAGTAGGAGGAATGGGCATTTAAGCAGTGGGTCACAGACCCAACACTTCATTCTGTAGATATATGTAACTTCTTTGAAAAACCTCTCCAGTTATTGATATGAATTAAAACAGATTCAGGGAACCTTGGACCTTGAAGAAAGTTCATTAATATAATACAGTTCACAGAGCCTAAGATTTTATCTGTTTCAAAATAGAATATGGGTATAATTTTAGTGATGGTAATATTTTATATATGATACCATAGCTTTGAACTCAAAGCATCCATAAAAGTGGAAAACTAGCTATAATATATTTATTCCTAATAAATATATAAAGGAAAGATATATCCTCTTCATATCTGGCAAATGATATTACATTAAGGTGTTGCTGATAATGAACTAAATATAAATTAATTACCTCTAATTTTACAGTTGTTTTTGTAAAAGGAGTTAAAAAGATGACTACAGAGGAGGCTATTTAAAAAGTCATACACTTCTGAAAGTCCATAACCAATCATATGCTTTTTGTTTTTCTTCTGAATATACACATACTTCTGTTTTTAAGTGCCAACTGATATTTCATATAAAGTCTTCACATTTTTATCTCATCCCTGCATTCCAGGATAGTGACAGAGTTGTAACATATTACTGGGGGCAGGTTGAAATGGTTCACATGCTCCACCATAAGACTATTCTGATGCTTTGAATTGTCCCCATAATTTAGTCCATAATGGTCTTCTGTAAAGTTCTTATAAAGTTAAAGGTTACCACAAAAGTCTAGTTCTAATTCACTATTCCTCATTCTTTTCTGAGAATGTTCTAGATTGTTTTAGATTGGATGCCAACATATGTACCCTGCATTTTTTTTCAAGGCTACTTCACTTGGAATTTCTTAATAACTTAATCCAATTTTAGACATACAAGTGAAATAATCTATAGTTTGATATTCAATAGAGTGAAAGTGGAAGTGTTAGTTGTATCTGACTCTTTGGACCCTGTGGACTGTAGCTTGCTGGGCTCCTCTGTCCATGGGATTCTCCAGGCAAGAATACTGGAGTGGGTGGCCATTCACATCTCCAAGGGATCTTTCCAACTGAGGGATCAAACCTAGGTCTCCTACATCGCAGGCAAATTCTTCACATCTGAGCCACTATGGTGATGGTGCTCAAACTTGCTCAGTTGATGGAATCTCTGGAGATCAAGGTGATCTTTTGAAATATCATGAAATAATGATATATTAAATATAACATATGAGTTTGAAATATTTGGCTCCTGGGTGATACAATCATAATTAAATACTTAGAAAATCACAAACCTCTTCCCATTTAGTCACAATAAAGAAAGAATGTTTATGTGCTTCCTAGTGGGCTATACACAATACCATGTATTAATCTTGCTAAAACCAAAAGGAAAAGGATCTGAGTGTAGTATTTTAGTGAAGCACTCAGTTGACAGGAAACACCAGTAGATAAGACAATGACCGATGACACTGCGAGGATGAAATCAGCAAAATCTAGAATCAGAAAGACACTAAAGAGTAACTGTTTCATCAACAAGCTGCAAATAATTAAATGGAGAGGAAACTAACTATGTGCTGAAGGGGCTATGGGCATATGTCCACCAAATCCTATGTGTGGCCCGTGTTTGCATCCTTATTCAAAAAAGCTGACATTTAAAAAATACAGAGACGATCAGGAAAATTTGTACACTTATGGGATATTTGATATTAGGGAACTATTGTAAATATGTGTAGGGTACTAGTGATATTGTGCTTTAAAAAACAGTGCACTATTTTTAGAGACACATACTGACATATTTATAGATGCATGCATAATATATGATGCATAAGCTTGTTTAAAAATAATCCAGCAAGTTAGAAATAGGTGAACAGTGGGTACAGATGAAACCAGATTGGTCAGACATTGATGAAAGTTGAATAGCCGGGTATATATCCAAAGATAATGAAATCATTGTTTCAAAGAGATATCGGCAGCCTCACGCTCATTGCAGCATTATTTACAAATAGCCAAGGCATGAGCAACCCAAGTATCCATTGATGGGTGAATGAATGGATAAAGGAGATGTGGTGTGCATGTATACACATGTGTATAATAAAAGTATGCAAAATATAGCGAAATATTATCCAGTCATAAAAATAAGGAAATCCTTTTGACAACATAGGTGAAACTTGAGGGCATTATGCCAAGTGAAATATGTCAGATAGAGAAAGACAAATACTACATGATCTCACTTATGCAGAATCTAAATTTAAAAAAAAAAATGAACTGAAAGAAACAATTTGTAGGTTGGTGGGTGACTGCCAGGAGCTGAGGAGTAGGGGAAATGAATGATGATGAGCAAGGGGTACAAGCTGCCAGTTATAAGATGAATAAGTTCTGGAGATCTAACATACAGCCTGATGACTATAGTTGATAATACTATATCAAACACCTCCAATTTGCTGAGAGTAGACCTTAAGTGTTCTCACCACATAAAAATAACTATGCAACTATGTGAGATGATGGATATATTACCTATCCTTATCGTAGTAATCATTTCACAATATAATACCCAATGTTATATATATCTCATGTGGCTTGGAAAAATAAGATGTCAATTTTCCCCCTCCTCTCTAATAAGTCATTGAATAGCTGATCCTCTATGGGTGATGAGCATTTAGAGGCTCATTAAGCTATTCTCTCTAATTTGTGTATCTTCAGGATTTTTCACAATAGAGTTTTGAGTTGATTACCTAAAATATTTTTTTATTAATATTGGAATGAGCAGAAAACCAAAAGAAAATGTAGCAAAAATGCATAAGGAAGAGTTTATGGAAACAGAAAATATAACTCATTCAATAATATTTGGGGATTGAGAGGGATTCTGACCAGAATTTGGTTTGTGATATTCCATTGTTAAAATGAGACCTCTAGAACAAAGGAACTGTCAAGAAGAAGATAGCCAATATATTTGAATTATGTGCTAATAGAAGCATAGACAAAAAGATTAAGATTCTCTAGAAGGTTAAATGTAATACTCTCCTTCTTACCTTACTTCACAGACCAAACATTAAGTCATATCTTTTACATAAGTACAGAAAACTTTATAGTTTGAAAAGAATGTGTGTGTGTGTGTGTGTGTGTGTGTGTGTGTGTGTTAGTCACCCAGTTGTGTCCAATTCTTTGTGAAGCCAAGGACTGTAGCCCACCAGGGTCTGTCCATGGAGTTCTCCAGGCAAGAATACTGTAGTGAGCAGCCATTCCCCTCCTCCAGGGGATCTTCCTTTCCCAGGGATTGAACCAGAGTCTCCTGCATTGTTTGAGTTACCAGGGAAGCCTGAGAAAAGGATACTGGAAGATAAATAATGGACAAAAAGAACTTTTATGCTATTTATGCTATTTTCTCCTAAATACTGAGTGATTAAACCTAAGCTGTGTATTAATCTCTTCCAGAGTCTATATTTTTCACCTATTTATTTTATATTGATGTCCATTTTAGTATCTGGTCATTAAAACCATATCAACATTTTGCCTATTATTCTATTAGTATTGACTAACTGGTACTGAGCAGTGTTTTTAGTAGCCAGAGAGTATAAGGCATCTATGTTACTAATTCAGTCTGAGCATTTGCATTGAAGCTTGAATGAAACCTTCACCTTTTGTTGGCCTGGCCCTGGTCTTGAACTCATTGGAGTGTATTTGTTAGAATCACAGACAGATTGAACCCACTATTCAATCAATAATTGAACTATGCTTCTAAGATGCTTTCTGTTTAACACGGAAGAAAAATAACACAGCTTGACCCCTGTGAAGTGTTATGAAGAGCTGCAGTCAAGTGGAGATGTCTTTTATTCTGGTTGGAGTATATTGCTGCTATCTTAACCTTGAGCTGGGCAAAATCATGAATAGCTACATAAAGTTCCTTTATCTTTGTTGCTTCCATGTTAAGAGGCCTTATTAACACAAAGGCATTAAAATTGGATTGAGTCTGTAGCTAAACATTTAATTTTAATGTGTATAATAAACTAAGAGGATAATAGCTACCATTGACTGAGTGGGTATTTTAACCAAACACCAATCTAAGAGCTTTACCTACAGCATTAGATTTATATATTTTTTCATTATTTATTGGCATTCCAGGAGATCATCTGGCCAGTTGCTCTCAGGTGCACCATTGACCTACATATGCAGTGAACAAGGTTTTAAATATAACTAGAGTTGAAACGGGTTCGGCACATGAATGATGCTCTGAGTTTAATGCATGCAAGGATGAGTTAGAAATCAGCTTCCTGTCCTTGTTTTATCTCAGTCTAAAGAAGTGAACTGTAGGAATATAAACTATGTCCCTAAGTGTTATATCTACTCATGCAATTTCATCATGTAGGACGAGGTTTCATTCATTGTTTTGGGGAACACTGGTTATTTGGTCTTACATAGGCTGGGATACACAGACACTCTACATGGATTTCTTTATTCAATCATTTATTCACTTATTCAATCAACAAATATTTATTAAAGTTGACTAGGGTCTAGCCTGGGCTTCCTGGGTGTCTCGGTGAGTAAAGAATCTACCTGTGATACAGGAGATATAGGAGATGCAGGTTCAATCCCTGGTTTGGGAAGGTCCCCTGGAAGAGGGCATGGCAACCCACTCCAGTATTCTTGCCAGGAGATTCCCATGGACAAAGAAGCTTGTTGGGCTGCAGTCCATACGGTTGCAAAGAGTCAGACATGATTGAAGTGATTGAGCATACAGGCATGCAGCGTCCAGCCTACTGTGTTCAAGGCATTAGAGGTGTACTCATGAAAAATCAAAGCTCTTGCCCATAAGGAGTTTATATTTTAGTGGGAAAGGCATAAGCTTGTTTGGTTGTTGTCTAAGATTCTTTCAAGAAGTAACAAACACTACAGAGATACCTTGAAGCAGAAAAAGTAATGGAAAATACAGGAGGTGCTTTTTAAGATGTTTAGGAAAAGCTTCCTTAAGGAGCTGACATTTTGCAGAGAGACAAGAATAAAGTAAAGGAATGAGTCAAGTGCTCTCAGAGAGGGCTCCCCAGTGTGTGTATGCTCAATGGGCTGAAGAAAGGCAAGGTGGAGAGTGAAAAGAGGGGATGATGGCATCAGCAAGGTAGGTAAGGGCAAGGTCATATAGAGAACAGTAAGTACAGTAAGGGCTGTGTATGCTGTTCTGATTATATGGAAAATCACTGAGAAGTTGTGAGGAGGAGTATGACTTTAATTGATGTGCATTTTAATGCATGTGCTATCATGCAGGCATAGTAGAGACTACAATAGGGAATGAGAAGGAAACAGATCAGTTACAAGGCTATTGCAACCATGCAGGCAAGACATGACATGTATGTATAGGATTTAAGTTTTACTGGAAACCATGAGAAGATGGTTAGAAGGACTCTGGATGAAAAATGCTTGTAGAATTCCCAAATGCTCTTTATAAATGAGTGCTAATTCATTGAACTGGCCAAAAAGTTAGTTTGCGATATACCATAGCATCTTATGGAAAACTGGAATGAACTTTCTGGCCAACCCAATAATAAGCTAGAGTCAAAGCTATGGTTTTTCCAGTAGTCATGTACAGATGTGAGAGTTGGACCATAAAGAAGGCTGAGTGCTGAAGAAATGATGCTGTTGAACTGTGGTGTTGGAGGAGACTCTTGAGAGTCTCTTGGACTGCCAAGAGATCAAATAAGGAAATCAACCTCAAATGTTCATTGGAAGGACTGGTGCTAAAGCTGAAGCTCCAAAAATTTGGCCACATGATGTGATGAGCCAATTCATTGGAAAAGACCCTGATGTTGAGAAAGACAGAAGGCAGTAGGAGAAGTGGGCAACAGAAGATGAGATGGTTGGATGGCATCACTCAATCAATGAACATGAGATTTAGAAAATTCCAGGAGACACTGAAGGATAGAAGAGGCTGGTTTGCTTCAGTCCACAGGGTAACAAAGAGTCAGACATGACCTAGAGACTAAACAACAACAAATAATAATTCTTACTCCATAGAATATGGAGTGAAGAATTCGTACATTCATTCAATACTTATTGATCATTAGTAAGAAAACAAAGGCTACGTACTTGAGCTTAAAAGTTAAAAGATCAGTTCAGTGGAAAATAACTGCCAAGAGCTGAATTTGTCACATATAACTCTCTAGCTTCCCTCCTCTCCCCTTTCCAACCACAACCACCTCCACTAAGTTCTCTGCATTTGTAGCACCCGGTGTGACCCATGACACACAAGGCTGTTGCCATTCAAGATGCCCTTTTCAATCCAGAAGGAATGGATTACATGACATAGCCTATGTGGTACATTTGCACGTGATCACACACAGACAGGGACACACACACCTCCTAGTTTCAACATCCAACTTTTGAGTATCCCAAGTCCAACCTAGACAGCATATTAAAAAGCAGAGACATTACTTTGCCAACAAAGGTCCATCTAGTCAAAGCTATGATTTTTCCAGTAGTCATGTATGGATGTGAGAGTTGGACTATAAAGAAAGCTGAGAGCCAAAGAATTGATGCTTTTGAACTGTGATGTTGGAGAAGACTCTTCAGAGTCCCTTGGACAGCAAGGAGATCAAACCAGTCAATCCTGAAGAAAATCAGTCCTGAATATTCATTGGAAGGACTGATGCTGAAGCTGAAACTCTGATACTTTGGCCACCTGATGTGAAGAACTGATTCATTAGAAAAGACCCTGATGCTAGGAAAGATTAAAGGCAGGAGGAGAAGGGGACGACAGAGGATGAGATGGCTGGATAGCATGACTGACTCAACGGACATGAGTTTGAGTAAACTCCAGGAGTTGGCAATGGACAGGGAGGCCTGGCATGCTACAGTCCATGGGGTCACAAAGAGTCAGACATGACTGACTGAACTGAACTGAAGTCTTTCCTATCTTTGTTGACACAGTTATGCAACTTTCAGCCAGTTAAGCTATAAAATTTCTTTAATTCATATTTTAATCACTGTGGTCTCAACTCTCCCTTGTTCCTTTCTTTCTTTTTCACAGAAAGGTTTTAGGTGAAATACAGTAAATTTTTTCAAATAGATTTCCTTGGAAGCCTTTCTTATTGCTTGACATAGAAAGACACACTCTCTCATATTAACCATACAGGTTTCCGTGTTGCTGTGGGTATTGTAAATTCAGTATCTGTTATAAAAGTTATGCTTGCTTCTTTGTCCTAAACAAAGGGCAGATATTTGCTGATTTTTCAGCCCAGCAATATTCAAGCCCTGAGTGAACATGTGAGCACTTCAGCAGAGATGGCATGGTTCCCTGTAGAAGGGACCTGCCTGTGACTCCAAAGGAACCTTTCAATGTCAGCAAAAATCTAGGGTTTATAAAAAAGGAGAGAGAGGGACATGAATCAACTAGCAGACAGTTCTGAAAGCTGAAAATAAGTATACCCAGCTAATATCCCTGAAAAAGGTGCTTTGAAATCTATGTACTATCGAATCCAAATTGCAATTTGACATGACTTTAAAAATTATTAAAGAACAATGGAATGATAAAGAAGAAACAGTTTCATCTATGTTATATGTACACATATACTATATATTATGTTACATGGAAAAGACATAAGTACATGTACCTTATTTTTGATATATTTTTATTTTTGAAATGCTCTGTGTGTACAATCTAGTTATTTTCCTTAGTTTTAGGAAATGTAGGTGGGCTGCAGTAGACTTCCTCCACTTCACAAGCAAGGCTTGGTTAGGAGAGCGCCTTGGGAGCTTGGGAAGGGTTAAAGTTTTGTCTGTGACACTGAAATTGAGGCCAGCTGTAGGTCATATTCACGTCCCAGTCACAGGAAAATGAACCTGTGAGACAGAACCTAATTATCTGCTAAACCAAAAGCCAGTCTCAGTTCAATAACTTACGACAGAGCTAGCAGCCAGATATAGTGTTACCATGGCAACGCTGGAAAAAGCTCCACTGTGGTTGAGAATGAGGAGGAAGGGAAGGCGACTGTAACCCTAAATGTGCTGTAGCTGTTTGATCTCGGACATGTGGGTCTGTCTAGAAAGCCAGGTTCTTCTATACATGCCTATCACTGTCTATTCACTTGAATATCTGCCATAATTACTGAAAAAAACATGTAATTATAAGGTCCTCTGGGCTTAAAATAATCCACTAGTAAATGGTTAACTGGGAATTAATTTTAAAGAAAATAATAAGCTTCCTTTTTCTACCCTTCATGCCATCCCTAAATACAGACAAAACAGAACACAAAGGGTGGGGATTCTTGAATAACCTATCATTGTAATGAATGAATTCTGTGTCCATGAAATTCACTGTCAGCCTCTTTGCCTCATATTGCCACATGCCAAGATATTTTTGAGAGAAAACTTTTTGGAATTAAGCAATAACATTTACTTTTCTAAGGGGTAGAAACAGAACTGGAGAGTAAAAGAGAAATAGTTTTCCTCTGTGAGCTCTATCTAAACTTTCAGGTAAATAGATTCCTGGAATACTAAGTAAGGCAAATCATATATTAGAGGGATATAAGTTCAGCTAGGTTGGTCATTTTTCTTCTTGCCAGTTCAACTTTGTAGTTCTTTCTGGAACAGCACTGAATTTCTGAATTTAGGAGATGATAAGGCTATGCACACATAAAAACTTGACTAGTTACTTACTCTGAATGCTGTGAAAACAGCATCTCATGAAAGATATTTGAGGAAATAATAAGAGCATGCCGTACAGTCACATGCACTTAGAGGGGGAATTCAGAAGTACATACATTCCTTTCTCTCTCTCTTTTTCAATCCTTCCCAATGGAGACAAATCATGCTAGAGCTTGTCAGTTACAATTATTGGATTTCAACATATTTGACAATTTTGATATTCCATTAATGATGTAATAAGACACATCTTGTACATAATATTATCACTTGGGCTTGCTATACAGTTGTGATAATATTATTTGAATCACATAGATATGTATGCATAAATATACAGATATAGCAGTGTTTATGTATAACTCATAAACACACTGGGTTTGTAATATGGAGAGGAAAGGATATGGAGATGAACATTATCCTTTTCATATGCATGAATAACTTTTCAGTAATGCAAATGAGAAAATACAAAATGGAACATAGGCTTCTTCTAGTAGAAATACGACTAAGAACAGCCTGAAACTCGCCAATATATTAAAGTCACTTATGATGTTTGCGAATTTCTTTTTAAGGTGTCATATCTTTTAAAAATATTTTACCCTACTCTATTATATTTTCAGTATTTAATTGAGTAAATAAACAAATCTACAACTTTAGATTCCTTTAAGTTGCCACAACACATGAAAGGGAGCTTGAGGGTTTTAAGATAAAAGATGGAGGTGGGGGTGAGGTGTATGTTCACAGACATCAAAGGGTAAAATGAATTTTATGATTAATTTCCAGGTAGAAGTAAACTCACCTCTGCCCCTGACCCTATGTTAATTCCTTTTCAAGTAAATAGAAGCCAGAGTATATAACCCTAAGACAGATGTTTCTAAGACCTGATTATTAAAGAGTTTTATTGGTTGCAAAAATGCCAACAATACAGTTCAATAAACTGTTTGGATCCTGTTACTTACAATATTAGTAAGTTTTTCTCTTAATCTTTCTATTTACATGAATTAATTAGTTGGAAAAGAAAATGAAGCAATTTTATCAAAGCAGCATCTGAAAGAGCTATTGATTCAAATGCTTTTACATTTTGACCTTATCACAGAAGATTAGCTTGCAGATATAAGCGATGCAAAGCACACGATTTCACTGGATTCTCTGTTCCAGCTGAATTACCAGGAAAGATATTAGAAGCACTAAAAACAATACTGTTTTTCTCATGATGTTCTTTTAGTCAATGACTTTGACGATATGTGCCATGATTTGGAGGCTTCCTTGTTGGCTCAGAGAGCAAAGAATCTGCCTGCAATAAAGGAGACCTGGGCTCAATCCTTGGGTTGGGAAGATCCCCTGGAGATAGGAATGGCAACCCACTCCAATTCCTCCCCTGGAGAATTCCATTGACAGAGGAGCCTGGCAGGCTACAGTCCACGGGGTCACAAAGAGTCGGACACAACTGAGCAACTACATTCTCAACTATTTCATTGTATATTTTCTTTAGGATCATCAATATTATATTTTATTTTATTTATATTTTAGTGAGTAGGTGTGCTTGTGCATACTTTTTTTCTAATTGCAATCCTAATGTCCACCCACAAATAAAATTTTTGTGAAAAACATGCTCCATTTGGTACAAAGACATGGGTATGTTCAATTAACATTAAACAAATACAATAAAATAAACTGTAACTGAAACTAAGTTCACACTAAAACTAAGCTTACAGATTAGAATAACCTGCCTGCCATATGGAAGGTACTCAATGTATTTTTTGATTGACTGAATAAATAAATGGACCTATCTGATAAGGACAAAGACAAAATAAGAAAAAAGCAAAGTCTTGAAAGAAACTTGAAAAGAGACTATATTATGCTAAATCTTGGATGAACTACACGGAAAAGGTTACAAGTTCCAAAGGTTCTTAATTTACTCATTAGAATTGCAAAGTAAATAAAAATTTAGAAATATAGTTATCACTATTGAATTTGAGCTTCCCAGGTGGGGCTAGTCACCTGGGAACTCACCTGTCAATGCAGGAGACTTAAAAGATGTGGGCTCAATCCTTGGATTGGAAAGATCCCCTGGAGGAGGGCATGGCAGTTTACTCCAGTATTCTTGCCTGGAGAATCAGATGGATAGAGGAGCCTGGCAGGCTATGGTCTAGAGGTGCAAAGAGCTGGACATGACTGAAGTGATTTAACATGCTATTGAATAACCTATTTTTTAAATGGACTGGGGCTTCCCTGATAACTCAGCCGGTAAAAAATCTGCCTGCAATGCAGGAGACCCGGTTCTATTCCTGGGTTGGAAAGATCCTCTGGAGAAGGAATAAGATACCCACTCCAGTATTCTTGGGCTTCCCTTGTGACTCAACTGGTAAAGAATCCACCTCCAATGAAGGAGACCTGATTTCAATCCCTGGGTTGGGAAGATTCCCTGGAAAACGGAAAGGCTATCCACTCCAGTATTTTGGCCTGGAGAATTCCTGGGGTTGCAAACAGTCATACACTACTGAGCAACTTTCACTTGCTACTTACTACTTCCTAGAATATTCTAGAATATGTGAGAATTTAGTATATAATAAAGGTGGCGTTTCACATCTCTGATTTCTACTTTCTCCCCACTATGGCTACCCACTCTTTTCTGGTTCTCATTAACCTCTGCTAATGTGTCTTTTTGTGTGTTGGTCTTTCGCCTTTGAAAATTCTTCCCTCAGCAGTGAAACTCTCTAAAATGCTGCTTTCAACAAGCCCAGTTTGCTGACTAACCCTCTTTCCTTGGTTCTAGCTGTTGTTGTGGATCTTTTGAAACTCCATAGAATCCTCCATTTTCCAGCTATCTCCTTGATGCTTGTTGAAGGCAAGAACATTTTTCCAGATCCCTCTTGTGCCCTGCTGAAGGGCTTTCTTGGAAGAAGATGATGGGTTGAGGGTGAGAGGCCGGGGTGCTAGTTCAGACTCCCTCTAGTTGTCCGCTGCTGCCTCTTCTATAAGCATCTACAAAGCTGTCCCACCTAGCCCACCCAGGAGGGCTCCAGGGGGCAGGGCTCATGATCCCTCTGGCTCCTGTGTCTTTATACTCATCCAACAGGAGTCTGTTACCTGGTTCCCTCCCCTAGAAGTTACAGCAGTCAGAAGAGAATATGCGATGTTCCGTATTTACATCCAATTTTCTCCCTTCTCTTCTCTCCTTCTCTAGGCTCTTCATACGCCCAGTCTAGAAAGTTTCATGCTGTCCTGTGAGATGAGCAATACTTCTAGTTCATATCCTAAACTGTTCTCTAGTTTAGAGTTAACTTTTATAAATCCTATGATCTAAACCTCTAGTATCTAGGTTATGATTTCTAACCAAGCCCTTTAAGAATGAAAAAATAAAACCATTTCCCTCTCAAGAGCCCAGCTCTTGCAAATCAGAAGTGTGTCTTTCCACTAAAGGAATAAATGGCATTGATCAAATGTGTAGAGAAAGATAAAAGCAACAAGCATAAATTGGGGAAATGATAACGTTGGTTAAAATTTTTCAAATATCGTTCTACATGCAGTTAATTCCTTGGCTCTTCTAAATGCTTCTCTGTTCCATCATTCTCTCTCCACTTCCACTGACACCACCTTCATTCAGGCCGTTGTCATTTATCCACATTAAAATATCAATGGAATACTTATATATAATTATATAAATGTGTATTTATCATCAGAATACTATTTATAATTAGGAAAAAAAAGAATGGAAAAAACTCAGCTTATACCTATGAATGCAGTAGGTAAATTAATCGTATTACACCCAAACAATAAGATAATGAGCATATGCTAAAATGATATGTGGGAAATGTTCCTTTGGTATTAACAATTAAACAGCAAGTTACAAATATTTATGAAGATATTCAGTGTATGTGTGAATGAGAAAGACAAAGAAGGAGAGAGATGTATGATTATATACCATATGACAACTGGAATTATTTTCTGAATGATTATACATATATATATATATACACACACACACATATGCATACATATATATTTGATTTTCTGTCTGGAATTTCTAATTTTATGAAATGAACCCTTTTATTATGCAAAGAATGTTTAATATATTTTGTAAATAAGCTACTTGCCTGTGTTGTTGTTCAGTAGCTGAGTCGTGTCTGACTCTTTGCAACCCCATGAACTTCAGTATGCCAGGCTTCCCTGTCCTTCACTATCTCTTGGAGTTTGCTCAGACTTATGTCCATTGAGTCAGTGACTGTATCCAACTATCTCATTCTCTGTTGCCCCTTTTCCTCCTGC
The DNA here is from genome assembly GCA_917880005.1 of Nanger dama. Classification (NCBI taxonomy): domain Eukaryota; kingdom Metazoa; phylum Chordata; class Mammalia; order Artiodactyla; family Bovidae; genus Nanger; species Nanger dama. The sequence goes on from CAKJTW010000020.1 coordinate 20,612,090, forward strand.
CCTCAGTCTTTCCCAGCATCAAGATTTTTCCCAATGATTCAGTTCTTTGCATACATGGCCAAAGTATTGGAGCTTCAGCATCAGTCTTTCCAATGCATATTCAGGGTTGATTTCCTTTAGGATTGACTGTTTTGATCTCCTTGCTGTCCAAGAACTCAAGCGTCTTCTCCAACACCGACATTCAAAAGCATTAATTCTTTGGCTTCAGCCTTCTTTATGGTCCAACACTCTCATCCACACATGATTACTGGAAAAAAAATATAGCTTTGATTACATGGACTTTTGTCAGTAAAATGATATCTCTGCTTTTTAATATTCTGTCTAGGTTTAATACACTGCCTTCTCAGACAACCGCTTTGCCAGTTGCCTTTAGAGTAATGTAAAAATATTTTAAAGATTGAGATTAGCTGGTTTAATAACATTGGACTGGTAGGTTACTCCAATTCTAGTTACTCTATCTTTAAAAATTACTACTATCTTTCCATTTGCATACAGAAAAATTCCAGCATTTTCAGGATATGATTCAATTGAGGAAGACAAGAGTTTTAAATGAGATATATTTTCATAAACAAACAATGTTATAAAGAAATTTCTTCCTCTTTCCAATCAACATACTTACTTAGGTTGAGATAAAATATCTCAATATTATGGTTCTGTTTCATGAGTTATTGCATACTTCAAAATTACATATTTCATTATGACAAAGATTGCCATTTTTCTGAAATTATCTATTCACTTATTCCTCTGGTTTTTAGCTGGATGAATGCCTACCTAGAATAAAGTCTACATTTCCATGAAAAGCCTTCATCAAAAGCCTTGTGGACCTTCTGACTAAATTCTAAGGGCATGGCAGAGTTTTTATTTAAAATTAAGTGTACATTCTTGGACTTTCCAGATGGCACTAGTGGTAATGTATCCACCTGTCAATTCAGGAGACACAAGAGACCTGGGTTTGATCCCTGAGTTGGGAAGATTCGCTGGAGTAGAAAATGGCACCACACTCCAGTAATCTTGTTGGAAATTTCTGTGGTCAAATGAGCCTATTGGGCTACAGTCTATGGGGTCGCAAAGAGACATGATTGAGTAACTGACTCTGCCTGCATGTAGTGTCCTTATTTTCCTCCTTATTCCTACTGACCTAAAAACAACATGGGATAGCATCAGTGATGATCTGGAGATTAACTGAGAATCTGAAAGAAATGAACATCAGTCAAAGAGAGAAATAGAAGATAAGCCTAGATTCCTAACTTCAACATGTTCAACCAGCTTTGTGTAAAAATTATTTTCAAAGCTGAAGAATCACCTCCAAAATTTCAATTAGTTCTTTGATATCTTACCTTTGGAAGTCACATTGACACCATGAATCTGACATGCATGATATCATATTTCTATGAACTGCAATAGGAACTTGGGGAATCTGGTTCACAGAGGATTATCATTCTCATTCTTCAAGTGTCAAAAGGAGGAGGGATTTATTGTCATTTTCCATTTGTTTTTTCCTTGCCATAGTTTTTATTCCCATGCAATCTACTAGGTTATGAAATTATCTTAATTATATGGTCATGATTTCTCATATATACCATCTCATTTTCACACTAGGTATCCCTATCAATTATTAATTTTTGTGTAATTTTAGTCCCAATTCAGAATCTTAGAAACACTGCAGGCTCATTTTCCCCAAAATAATGAATATCCACTCAAAATATTTCATATAATCTCATGGGAACATGACAGACCTCAGATCAGGAAGCCCAAGTTTAGATCTCTATTTTCATTTCTTCCTATGTCTAATTATCCTTATTCTTCTTACCAGTCTCTACCTTATCTAGGAGTTTTTATGAAATGCATCTGTGTGGGCTTGACTTCTATCCAACTGAGTCAGAATGCACAAGGTTAGAATAACGGTGTATCTTCATAAGTCTTTCTGAGTAGTTCTGATATGTCCCCTAAGTTGAGGTCTTAACTTACACTGATTTTGGATTAATCTTGACTCTTCCCCCAAATCTTTAAAGGATGCCCAGTGTCTGCCATACTGTAAAACTACACAATTACTAGAAAAGTCTCTGTGAGCACTGAAGGGCCTCTGTAAGCTGGTCTCAGGTTATCCTTCAATAGGCATTGCACAAAAATGCACCTAATGTTCCAATAAAATTAAATGCCAAACATAGCCCGTCTTTCCTGCACCTACACATTTGCTCATGCTGCATATTTTTACTGAAACTAAGCCATCACTTCCTTTAGAATTTCTGTCACAGACTAGCTAAATACAGCCTCCTCTTGAGAATTGTCTTTGATTCTCAACAGCCAAAGTAAATACTTCCTCTCCAAACCCAAAATATTGTGTTTTTATATTCCTCAGGATCTGTCATATTCTGATTTGATAACTTTTTTTTAATTTTTAGTTTTTCTCATTTTTTCTTAAGAATGTATCTTGTGAAGAAGGAATTCTAACTTCATTTTGTATTTTGCACATACTTAGCATAGGGTCTTGTTTTATACAGATGATGACTAAATGGATGGATGAAAATAAGGATGGATAAAAGATTTAAGAGTTGAGTGTCTCCTGTTTGTAACTGCCTATAACCGCACTTGTTCCTTGTTGCTTAGTTGCTGAGGCATGTCCAGTTATTTTGTGACCCTGTGAAACGTAGTCTTTAGCCTGCCAGTCCATGGGATTTCCCAGGCAAGAATACTGGAGTGGGTTGCCATATCCTAATCCAGGGGATCTTCTTGACCCAGGGATCAAACCTGCATCTCCTTCATTGGCAGGAGGGTTAATTACCACTGAGCCACCAAGGAAACTCACACTTGTTCATGGGACCCTTAAAATAATGAACTTAGAAAATCAAAGAATATTCTTGTTTGGAAGCAAGATTTGGGACAAAATTGAAGACTCATAATGAAGAGGAGAAAGCGAAATCACTGCCAGACTTTGGGGTGATTTTTTTCATACTTGACAAGAGGGATGATGCCCAAATTCTCAGTTAATAGTTATGTTTCAAAGATCTAAGGTTTCACTGAGTTTAAATCAATCTTGTTGACGGAACAAGCAAATATATTAAGGAAGTACAAGTTTCTTTTCCTCTGTGGGTTTAAAGAAATTGGTTCCTAAAGGTGAAAGACATAATAGAATTGTTAATTTTTAAAAAACATTCCATGGGAAGCTCCTACAAAAGCTATAAAGAACTTTTCACACTAGTCAAATATAAATTTTTTTCTATGCCACTTGGTCAAAAACATTGTGGCATAATTTAATGCTTGACCTATGTAATATAGTTAAACGCATGCAATTTCTCATTGACTCTATAATCCTTAAATCTACACTTTATGTGCAAGAACATAAAAGTATAAATCAAATACTTTTCAGGGTATTCTAGGCTTGAGACTTGCTTAATTGAAGTTCACAACCACTCCATGAATGACATTATGTATTATTAGATAATCAAAGGTTAATCTGGGAATGTGTGCACACAGCTTGCATTTCAAAATCACAGAATTTTACAAACATTTTGCAAAACTAATGGCAGTTACTGCTACTGTCATATTTTTAAACTATCAGTACATCATGGTTAAAATAAAATTTAGCTTATCAGTGATTTTTTTCTTATATAAAATTTTAACAATCAAGTTTTCCTTCTTGAGACTGAATAAGGAAGTAAGAATATGTGTTTTACAGCAAGAAGATGTATAATGATGCAAATAATCCTCTGATGAGCATGAAAATTCCAAGCAAGTCTCAAGAAGACACAAGAAGAAAAGACTCAGAGTAATAATCCAAGATTTGTGAAATAAAATTGATTTCCATTCAAATCAGGTCTTTTACTCTTCTTGAAAATGTCAAGGTGTCAGCCTTGGTCATTACGAGGCTGATTTATAGTTGAGACAAAGTGATAGTACCAGCTGACTGTCTGGAGCCACAGCTTAGTGTCTGGAAGGGCTGCCAATGACAGCTCTTTTCTTAACCAATCAGCAAGGCTTAACTAAAATCCTCACCTTTCCCTCCTCTATCTTGATAAGGAAGAAGATAAAAATACAATCTGGAAGATTTACTTTGTGGGAAATAAACAAGCATTATGAGAGGAAGTAGGTATCACACTTCCATGGAATAAATAATAAAGATTATTTATGGCAATCCATATTTCAGACAGTTAGAAACACATATTCATAATATGAGCAAAAACAGATGTTCTAAATATGACAACTTATTTTAATATACTGGAAACCACAGCATAATTTTGTAATTTGATTAATTAGGAAGAAGAATTGTGGATGTGAAAATCAATTTTCAAACTTTCTAAATTATATTTATAGCCTTGCTCATCTACATCACAAAACCCCAAAATGTTTTGCATGAGAATCATTATTCATAGCAAATTAATCTTTTTCTCAGTGAAGAAGATCCCTAAACAGTAGTCAGTAGTAGTATAATATCTAAAATTGTCCAGTTCATAACATGGTAAAAAACAGTGCTGAAGAGGTTTAGGATCTAACATTCTAATAATATAAAATTACACAATGGTTATATTTATATAAAGATGCAGTTGTTTATATGTGCATTTTATGAATATATGTATTACTACGTATGCTCAGTCATGACCGATATGTTATAGCCCGCCAGGTTCCTCTGTCCCTGGGATTCTCCAGGCAAGAATACTGGACTGGGTTGCCATTTCCTATTCCAGGGGATCTTCCTGACCCAAGGACTGAACCTGTGTCTCCTACATTGGCAGGTGGAATTTTTACCACTGAGCCACCTGGGAATACATGTATAAATATATGTATATACAAATATGATTATATCTGTATAAAATTATAGCCAGACTTCCCTTTCACTTTTCATTTTCATGCATTGGAGAAGGAAATGGCAACCCACTCCAGTGTTCTTGCCTGGAGAATCCCAGGGATGGCAGAGCCTGGTGGACTGCCGTCTATGGGGTCACACAGAGTCGGACACGACTGAAGTGACTTAGCAGCAGCAGTAGCAGTATTGATTTTATACAGTTATACTGTTTTATATATATATATGTATGTATATATATATAAATATATATAATATATATACATACACACCCACACATATATATGTATCCCTAAAGACAGTAGAAGAGGAAGAAACTAATTCACAAGTCATAATAAAATATTTTTAACAATCAGCATCATGAAGCTCCCTAGTATTATAATATTAGAGATAACATAAAAGGATATAAAATTTTCTGTAACAGAATGACCTAACCATACGGTGGCTGAGGATAGACACTAGACTACATAATATAAACAATATCCCTTTTATACCAAACTCCCATTTCTAATAATCCTAAATAATTTTTAAAATGACAAATTCCTAAATGTGTCTAAATATTGACTCTCCCAATATATGCAATATATTAAATGATCATGAAAAATGCTAATAAAATATAATCAATCTCAGAACTTTTGCATTCCAGTGGTTAAGGTTCTGCCTTCCACTACAGAGGGCATGGGTTTGATCCTTGGTCATGGAACTAAGATCCTAATTAAAATCTCAAACTTAAAAAAACACTATAATTAATCTCCAAGCTTGAGATTTGCTGCTGCTAATGTTTTATAATTACAAAGCTATACAGAACACATTTGTTTTAAAAAATTTAATGTTACTTATGTTGATAGGCCTCCACTAAGTTTACCAAGACAGAAGCCTATAAGGTATCATTATGTAAAGGAAGCTGGAAATGTGGAGTGGTTGTTGGGAGCCCTGTTACATTTTTGCCTGCTTTGAATTTCTTTCACCTTCTGCCACTGACACTAAACTTGCCAGATGTATCTTGTGAGGCTTCCCAGGTGGCGCTAGTGGTAAAGAACCCACCAGCTAATGCAGGAGACTTAAGAGATGGGATCTTGATATCTGGGTTGGGAAGATCCCCTGGAGGAGGGCATGGCAACCCGCTCCATTATTCTTGCCTGGAGAATCCCATGGACAGAGGAATTTGGTGGGCTACAATCCATAGGGTGGCAAAGAATCAGACACGTCTGAAACGACTTAACACGCACGCCGGTGTATCTTGTACTGCCTCCCCTACACGGCCTGTCCGACATGAGTAACAAGTGGACAGAGAAGGTGCTCCAAAACAGAGGCAATCTGAGCCTTTCAGAGAATTGAAATTGATGTAGGGATACGGAGAAACATTTTACTCTTCCCTCCTGGAGTTACAAGCTGTAGGAATGTGGCATGAGGCACATCTAAAGTTCCCAGTGGTCATATTGGCTATCAACTAGAGAGAATGTGAGAATGAGGCCAACTGCCTGAGGATGAAGTCAATGCATTTCCTGGAGATAGAGAAGGTGGGGGAGATATTGTGGGGTAAGGGAGAGGGACCCAGGTAGAGGAGGAAAGGAGAAACAAGAGAAGGAGGAAGAGAAGAAGAGAAAGAGAAGGAAGAGGAGGAAGGGGAGGAAGAAAAGGAGATGATGTCCATATAGTTTTCTCTTTTGTATAAACAATCTTGAGCTGAGTTTTGATCTTTTGCTACTGAAGGAGTCTGATTAGTCCAATGATCTAAGCTAATGCTGGGGCTTCCCAGGTGGCACTAGTGGTAAAGAACTCATCTGACAGTGCAAGGAGATGTGAGAGATGTGCGTTCAATTCCTGGGTCAGGAAGATCCCCTGAAGGACAGCGTGGCAACCCACGCAAGTACTTTTGCCTGAAGAATCCCGTGGACAGAGAAGCCTGGAGGGCTGCAGTCAATAGGGTTACAAAGAGTCGGACATAACTGAAGTGACTTAGCACACAGTACAAGCTAATGCTAGTCCTTCCTGACATGACTCAGAAAGTCTCCTGCGGCATGGAAAAAATATGTAACTATCTAATGATATACCAATTTTAACCTGAAAATCATTATTTTATAAATCAATCATAAATTTAAAAAGTGAAGAGGAGAGAAGTTCAGTTGCATAACTAGTGGCAAAAGTTGTACTAATATTCTGGTTTTTTATTTATGCTCCACTATTCCAGTTCAGTGGTGGCTTTTATGATGCAAAAGTCTAAAAATCCAAGTTTATTCTGCATATTTTGTTAACTCCCAGAGAATAGCCCAATTAAAATGTTTTGATCTTTTGACTAATTAATGTAATTACTGCTTTATGAAACTCTGCCTGATCAATATCATTATATCCAATTTAGTGCTTTCTTAAAAGAAATTAAATGATAGTGCTTTTTTTTTACATGTACTGACAACATATGTAAATATTGCATTTTGGTCCAATTATTCTGGAAGTGCCATTTTTATAAACCAGTTATTAACATTGTCATGGTCTAACTATGCTTCTTAATCACCAGGCCTTTGCATAGTATCTAGGCAGTGAAAAATCCTAGCAATATCCCACATCTTGTCCAAATATATAGACATTATCTCATATACACCTAGAAAATAGGACAAGCCTCATAAAATGCTAATCAATAAAATATGAAAAAGAATAAAGCCTCCAAAGTACAGAATTTATGAAAGGCTAAGGCACACAAAAGGACACAAAAGTGTCAGAAAAGTGAAAGACAGCTTTTGTAGAGCATAAGCTATTTAAGAGCAGAATTCCTCTTTTCCTTTCCTAAAACTGACACTCAGAAAACCCTTGATAAAGATATTTATGATAAATGATTTGTGAGTGCCCTGGAGTGGAAATGATTTCCTAATGGTGTCTGAATCTCATTCTTTGGAACATTGTACACCCGGTAAATTTGGGTGATGAAAAAAATAGTCTGTTTAGCAAAAGCAATTTCTTGGTGCTAGGCACTGAGCTAAGGAATTTACTTGAATTATTTTGTTGATCAATTCTGAAGTCCTCTGAAGTTCTTGATATTAAAATGTCATTAAAACATAACTGGAAATGAGTTCAGTTGTTTGGTAAATTATGAATCAAGCTTCATCTAATGTGTTGAAGACACCAACTACTTTTTATGATTAAATATTTAATATCCATATCTCCTAATCATATATCTGACATTTTATTTTAAAGTCAATCAAATTTTGTTAAATGGTCACATTTTTATTGGCCACGATGAACCCTTGTATTTATGCAGCCTTAATTCATTATTTTTTATGTTAAATTTACATTTATGAGAGAATGGATGAATTAACAAATTAATAGTTTATTTTAAGTTTATAAGTTATATTTATGAATTGGAAATTCATATGGTCTTCATTCTAAAGTAAAATCTTTTCTCAATGGCAACAAATATATGTCACTAGTGAGACCAAGTTTTCCTCCTTTTTACAACCTGTAATCCCTGAGACAAAGAATGACAATCTTTTTCTTATATCTATATTAATTCTACAAGAAGACACTAGGAAAAAGCCCACTAGAAATTTCATCCTTGAGTCAAGGCCATAAAGGCCTTTAAACAGACTCTATAAGCAGCTATTTATCTCAACACTAAGACTAATAAAATATACATTCTTATTGATGTTGTACTTCTTATAGATGCACATGTCTTATAAAGTGTAAAGAGCATTTTCTAAAGTCAGTAAGAAATAAGATAGGTATCATTTTAAAAATCATTTTTAACAACAACACAGTCATATTATTTGTCAGCAATTTACTCTTTCAGAATTACTTCATTATATTTATTTAAAAATATGTCACAAAAGTGAATGGAAGGAATGAACTAGAGAGAACATACAAGTTGAGCTTCTTTTCTTCCAAAGTAGGAAGAGCATTTCCATTATTACATCATCTCTTTGTCTCATGTATACATTTGGGTGATTTTCATCAGTACACTTGGCAGTCCTCACTAGAGCACACTCTATGGAAAGAAAATGCATTTTCTTTAAAAATAAGACACAGTTACTTTGAGACTCTGTTAATCACTCTTCCTTTCTAATGGAAAAAGTCACCACAGAAACTAAAGTACAAATTTCATTATTCTAGAAAGAACCTTAAAAGTTGACATGTCTTTGAACAATTGTTTCAGAAATCCTATTTTAAGTACATTTTCATTTTCTGGCATGGCTTGAATTGAATTCTAAACTTTCTGCTGTTTGTCCTCTAAGCCCCTCTGGTGAATTTAAATAGGCTTCCCTATATATTTAGTACATTCAAGAATTCTTTGTCATAGTGCTTACTCTGCTCTATTATTAGAAGGCTGTCTCGGAAGTCCAGCAGCCAGTTTGTTTTCTGCCATTAATAAAGAGTCTACTCTTTTCGCCACTTCTTTGAAGAAATTGAAAAGACTCCATGTTGGGTGGAGGGGGCCAGGAAGAGAGAGAAGCGAAGGGAACCTCTGTGGTGTAATCCCCCAACAAAAAATGTTGTCTAATGTAGGATCCTCCTCAAGGTTCATAAATGCACAGGCTGGGTTTTCAATGCGATGTTTAACAGAGTAATAACTTAGCCACATACTGGTTCTCCCCTCACTGCTAAAAAGAGGAAGTTTACCATGAGAAAGACATTACATTTTAAAATTCTACAAAACTAAGTGCGTTTAACGTTTCAACATCACCCAAATCTCTTAGTAAAGATGTCTGAAAACTGGAAATACCACAACAGTGTAAATTTAATTTCTCATAATTCACTTATACGTCCAGAAAAACACATAGGAGAATTTCAAGAAAGACCTACCAATTTGGATGTATAAAATATTGATGATGACTCTTGGCCTAGGGAAAGCTAATTCAAAGGCAAGGAAAGATGACTCCACAGATTAGTGATCTGGGGTTCACAAATCGTCAGACACCTACCAGGAGAGAGGAAGAAACTTCTTAGAAAAGTGAAATGGTTAAGTCCACTTTACATCAAAGACCTAAAATGCCCCAGAAACCCAGAAGGCCAAGATGAAATCTAGAATTATTATTCTCATTTGGTTAACCTAACAGATATAGTCCATGATTATTTTGCACTCTAGTTTTGTTTAGGAATAATTATTAAGGGAACACACTTAAAACTGTATTTCTTACATCAGATACAATGAAAAATTTATTTTACCATATGAAAATTTTTCACTTTGATTAAATTCTTTATAAAATATGCATGGCATTAGCTGATTATCTAAAACTATTTTATCTTAAATTCACTTAATCTCAGTTACCTTCAAGTTCCACCTGCTTTCAAACTGCTACAAGTAAGACATTACATAAAACTTAATATTATTGGCTAGTAATGCACTCTATCTGATAAAGCTAGGAAAAAAGCAACATTCAATGACAATCAAAGCTAACACACTGAAGAAATATTGTGGATAATTATATGAAAAATTCTCAATTTTCATACTATTTTTACCAAAGGTTTGAAAATTAAGATATCTTTGAATATATAAATATGTATATTAACACATATTAATTTATATATTAAAGTGTGTATTTAGTACATATGCTAATGTCTATTAATATACATACATATAATGTCTCAGAGTGTAGTTGGTCACTTAGAGATAAAAAACTAAATATGGAGATGACAGTGTTAGCACCTAAGTTTCCACATACTATGTATTTGCAGTGTTGTAGTAAAAAGCCCATTTTTCAAAAGCTTACAAATGTTTGGGATTTTTGAAAACTTCTCTATATCAGGAATTTGTTTTCCTTTTATAAATACAGTCACTAAGGGATCAGTAGGATTTCAGTGCTAAGTTAAATGTCTAGTGAGAAATTAAACAAAAGAATCCCAAGTAATCAAAATGATGCCTGCACTCACTGCTTACCGAAATGTAGGCTGCACTGCATGGGTAAATGGCAAGAATATTTGGGCATTAGCTAACCCTTCACGTACTGCTTTTATCGAAACTCATCCAAACATTACAACTTGCAAAACCTTTTAAATATTCACCAGGTGAATTAGACTAAGTCTGGGCACATGTCCTAGTATGTCCATTTGAGTTTAAGGAATTTAAGGCAGTATATACCACTTGTAATTTCATTAGTAATTAACCTGCATTATAATTCCCCTGAGACATCTATACCTCTTCTAGACATTATTAATGTAGCTTAATCTCTGCACCTCTACTGCAGCTTTACTGGCACACTAAAGTGTTAAGGACTTTTATACTCAGAAAGATGTTGACCCCATGAACCCAGAAATGAAATATAATCATATTTAGATTTGGCAAAATTCCAGAAGTGGCTTCCTTGATGGATCCTAAGAGGCTTTAAAAATGTCAGTTTTGAAAAATTGCTGTTTTCCTTACAGAGATTAAAAGTTAAAAGCATGAGTATCACAATATTAACAGAGCAATGTAAAAGAGACAAAAGAAAAACTAATACGTCACTGGTATTTGATAGATGTTTAAGGTGAGAGATGATACTTAAAAAAAAAAAACAGAGCTGGAAGTTGACAGTAAATAGCAAACAATGTGAAAAAGGCAAAGAATCAAGCAGGGGTTAGTATGTTTATGTAAAACAGTGATTTTCTATTTCAAAATTAAAATGTAAAAATAAGCTGGTGTCAGAGAGGAGGTGATTCCTCATTTCCACCGCACTGAGCAAGCTCACATCCACGGCAGACAGCCTTTAATATATGCGTCTGGCTCAGACTGGTCTCCCAACCAGGAAGCCATAGAATTGTTAATATCACTGCTTTTTTGTATGCAACACACATCATTTTCTCACTCTTTGTTGTAGATCTCTCCCTTTATTTTAAGCTTAGTAAGATCTGATTTTCCAAATCATTTTATATAGCACCCAAACAATATCATCCTGTGATAGCTAAGACAGAAATACAGAAAAAGTGGCATCCATCTATCCACATACAGCATGAAGTAATTTATATGAGTAAAGTTACTCACTTATATCTGTACTCACCTTTATGGAGTAAGAGAAAAGCTTTATCAGTGATGCAATCAGAACAGATAGTTGACATATCAAACATTACATACAGAGGGTTCACAGAATGCATGATGCTTAGTAACATATATATATATATTTATATGTTTATGTGGAAAATAAACACAGTTGCACTTTAAGTCTAACATTGGTATCTTCTGACTATGAAGCAGAAGTTAATATATAGTGTGATTCATAAATACGATGACATAAAAATCCTGCATTTGAGATAGCTTACATTTGATAACATTAAAGCCAACAAACATCTCTCCCTTACATCATTTTGGAACTAAAGTGATGGAACACATTATACATCTTGCTTTTAAAACAGGTGTTTCTAAACATATACCTGCATGTGGTGGTGTTCTATATGAGACACTTTCTGATTCATTGGGTAAATGTTTTGTTAAATATAAGCAAGTTTCTGTGTACTTGTAGGTACACAGAGTTCTTTGTACTGAGTAGCTTATGCTTTTAACAATGTTTAATTACAATGAGAATAAGGTTAAAAGAAGTGAAAAATAAATATTACCCCAAACTTTACAGCTTATATTATCTCTGTTCATTTGAAGTTTTAAAGCATGTTTATACACGTATACATACTTAAAATTTTGAGATATTAGACTAATGAAGCAGGTGATATAAATACAAAATCTGAAAAGATACAGGGTGGATACATGCTTAAATACATCCTTAAACACATTCTATGTGCTTGTATAGATGGGGAGTATGTTTATGATATTTTAACAACAATTTTTTAGGAAATATGACTCATGAGTGTTTTGTAATCTGTGATATTTCAAATAATAAGTAATTCTAACAAATTCAATAAAAATATAGACAAAGACTCCATTACAGTATTCTAAAACACATCCTGAGATTTATTTTTAAAATGAGAAGATATATACAATTTACAGTACCCCTGTAAAGCAATAGAGTTTAAAGAATGAAATAATATTGTTTCTTCTATTATGGAAAAATCTCTTGCCTCCATTTTGAATCTTAATATCTGCAACATAATTATAAAATTTAAAAATAGATTTAATGTAAGATTCTGTTTTCAAAAATGCACATTTGATATGGCAATAGCTAATAATGTTCAAGTGTGACATGTTATAGTTGGAATAGTTACCTTATATTATATTAAAATCCTCATAAAAGTATAAGTCTTCAGTTCAGATTCAATTTATAGAAGAGCTAGAACTATCTGACTTCATAGGTGGTGTTTATTAAATTTTCTCACATATATCTATGATATATGCCAAGTAAAATGCAAAAAAATTAAAAGATATCATATTCCTGCTAATTTCATACTCATAACAAAATAATGTCTTATTATAAGACATTTCAAGCATTTTGTCTGGTTAAAAAGACTAAAGAAAACTCTGGCAACAAATACCAAGTATAAAACAGCATTCTTCTTAAATCAGTATAAATTCTAACAGGGTCAAAAGAAGATGGCAAATCATTTTATTTCTAGGCCTCAAGCATGTCTAGAGCTGTATATTACATATTTTCAGCCACAGTTATGAAAACATGAAGGAATTATTTAAGTAGCTAATGCATGTATCTTTATGCATAAGAAAAAATATATAAATATAAAACACTCTCTTCATTATTAATCAAGGAGTTACTCTCTTGGGCTAGCCACATGAAAATACACCAAAAGAAGCATTTCAAAAACACTGTATTTTAATTTTGGTTCTTACATAGATATCTTATATTCCTTTTATATGGTCATTATGGTATAATACAAATGCTATTTCTGTGCAACTCTGTCATCACTTTAGAGTACAGCTTCTGAAAATAGCATTTTTTGGGGTGGGTCATGGTGATAACATTGCTGATTATAAATAAGAGCATTGTTCTTTTCTCCTAGGCAGAATCTATGTGTGTTCTTTTGTTCTGATGGTAACTGCAGACAGTCAATAAGGTCCAAAGGTGCTAGTTCCCTCCGCCTAGGTCCCAAGAGCCTGACTTGTGATGTTACTAAAATACCTCACAAGTTAGGGTCTCAGGGACTAGGAAAAGTCCGGTTTGATGCAGTAGAATTCTTCTTCCAGTAATAAGGCTAGTTTAGAAATTACAGTTGGGTTCAGTTAACTTTTCCCTCTAAATACTAATGAAAATACATACGTAGAAATATAGATATATGTATGGTATATATAAGTTAGGATGAGCTGAATATTCACAACAACCATTGATAGACTAATTTCAGACTTTAAAATAATGAAGAATGTAAGGAACAATGCAGATAATGAACAGTTAAGAGCCATTCCATTAGATCTAAAAAGAGACCAAAAATGGGTTAAAAATCTGTTTCTAGCAAATTTGTACAGCAACACCATAGCTTCTATTACATTAAAGAAGGATTATATGCCAGTTAATGGGACCTAACTGAATTTTGCTTCCCATTATACGCCTATACACCATAACTTGTAAGGTGGGCCCAGGACATATAACACTTTAAATATAATACACACACATATACATATATATATATATATATGTATGCATACATATATATGTATATATATATATATATATACACACACACACACTGTTGCAGTTAAGAATAAAACAAAAACTTTTTGCATGTCATAATTTAGTACCTCTGCAGCTTGCTATTTCTCTTTGAATCTCCAAACTATTCAGACAGCCAATATTTCCATGCATACTCTGTAGTTATTTGATCAGTGCCACTTAATAAACACGTAACTGAAAATGCTGGCAACATAAGAATATAAAAGACTCTATCTTTAAATAATTGCATTATAAAGCTCAACACTTTTGAAAATACACAATTCCAACCCTGTATATTCACTGAATTTCTTCCGATCTTTTATCCTTGTTTGTGGTTCGAGAACAGAATTTGTACTTTAGGAATGATCCAAGGTTTAGAAGCATAGAACGCAGGGTAAAACAATCAGACCAGCCATAACATAAAAGTCCTGGCCACAGAAGTGGAATCTGGTTCTTCTGAAGTGGTTGATCTTAAAAGGGAAAAGAGGAGGAAACAAAAACAAAAACAAAAACAAAAACGGAAAGAATTAGAATGTTTTCCTGTAAAACAGGTGAATCATCCATTTCCAAGTAAGCTGCAAGGAAAGCTATACTGAACAAAATATTTGCTAACTGGCCCCCTCCTCCACCCTAGTACCACACCCCTTTCCAACCACCACCCCCACACTCTGTCCAGATCTTTACTTTGCCTTGTAAGACTT
Source organism: Nanger dama (assembly GCA_917880005.1). Taxonomy (NCBI): domain Eukaryota; kingdom Metazoa; phylum Chordata; class Mammalia; order Artiodactyla; family Bovidae; genus Nanger; species Nanger dama. The sequence goes on from CAKJTW010000020.1 coordinate 20,627,095, forward strand.
TAAATATTCTGCTCCATGATGTAATGCATCATTATATAAGATCTCTTTTTGTTTATCGTTTGATTTTCTATACAGAATCAGTTATGGTTTAAAATAGTAAATAGTTTTTTTAAAAATAAAACAAAAAAGCATCACTCACAAAAAGCAAAAAAAAAAGGAAAAAGAATAATAAAACAGTCCTTAGATATAAGTCCATGCTTTTCCTTAAAACTGAATATGGCTTTACAATTTTGACCATAGCATTCAACCAATTATTAGAATGAAAAATCTCACCCCTCCATAAATATGACATTAACATAATTATACCACCCCCATCACGGAGACCCATCCTCCTTAGGGAATACATCTGATGCTCCAAAGATGGAAATCAGTCAGATTTTAGTTGCTCTCCAACGTACCTTTGCTTCTCACTGACTGACTGGCTTTTACCCTCCACGCACTCACACGCCACCCCCCTCCCCTCGGCTAGACACGGATGCCCGAGCGAGCACGCGCGCGCACAGGCATACAGACACCCAGCAAGAGGCGAGGCAAAGCATCTGATGCTGACTCAGAGCGCTTCTGTGTGCAGGGGGTGGCAGCGGCTGGTATTTTCACTGCGCTCATCATTAACATTAACTCACAGTCTAGCATCCACCCTCTCCCAGACCTGCGGGACTGCAGTATTTGCATGACGCTGTCACTCTAGCCTTTGCAGGTCAGATGATGGGGGAAAAAAAAAAAAGAAAGAAGGAAAGAAAGAAAAGGAGTAAAAAGGAAAAGCCCCAAAGCCTTCATTTCTTCCAGGGGCTCCTTTTTTTCCACCTTTCTACTTCCTCTGTGGCTATGTCTGAGTTGTTTGACATCTTTCCGGAAGAAACTGTCTTGTGCTTCAGTGAGCCAGTAGTCAGCTGGTCCTCCCCTCACCTCACACTCCGATCCCCACCCCTTCTCTACCCCCCACCCCCAAATCAATAAGACAGATTTCCAAATACAGTTGTGGAAACAGGCTCCGAGGCACAGTCTTATCCTGGATTCACTACCTCAGGAAGCAGGCAGCCAGGCTCACACGTGATAGAGAAATAATGCCAGCAATTCTCTAGCAGCCCTGGAGTTTATTCAACGCCTTATTCCACAACACCCCCCCCCCCCCCCACCCCCCCCCCCGCCAATTTTGCCTCCCTGGCTGACGAAAGAGCAAAAGGAGCTTTTCCACTTCTATATATGAAGCCCCCAAACAGCCCAAGAGACAGATGAGTGAGATGGTTCTTTCAGGATCAATCATTTCTATTGAATGATTAAAAAAAGCTATGATTTTAACAAAAATAATTGCTTAATATTTTTATTAGCTGTGCTCTCATTTCATAGGAATTACAAGATCTGCCAGGATCTGAATCATCAATATGATTTAAACTGTGTTGAAACCCTAACTTACTGGAATGAAATCAACCAAAAGGATGTTGGTATATATTTTACTTTTTTGATTTAAGAACTTTCAAAAATAATAATACGTAGCCGTGTTGATGAGTATGTGAAAGTCTTGGAGACTAAGAAAAGTGTGCAGACTACAAATATTAAAAATTAAATATATGTTTACGGAAAATATGGATTTGTGTACAGGTGTGAAAACAATCTACTATGTGCATTGTTACAAAAGGAAGTAAAATGGTCGTGTTTGTGCTACAGCGTTTCATAACATAAAAAGCTGTATATAGGTATTTTTCCAGTTCCTTTGTTCTTCAGTTGTTCCCTTTAATGATAGAATGCAGTAAACAGCCTACCTTTTCTTTCTACATGAGCGATATTTCTGAATTACCTGCCAGACAGAGCTAGCCATCGGTGACTCTGCAGCACACAAGAAACACACACAAAGGGAAGGAAAGTAAAGCAGTTCTCAAGCCAACTCTAACGCTGTCTGGTGGTGGAGTGATTTCGGTTTACTCGCACAGACAGATCCCAGCATGCACTGCAGCACTGCAGGACCAACTAAGGTAGCAGTTTGGCAATAGATCTGTGGCAACAAACATGAAGGACGATCATTTGCAGAGGTTCAAAAAAAAATCACATAACTCAGAAAGAAGCATCTGCAGTAGGATATGTACCTCTATAAGCTGCTCCTACAGGCTCCTGATTTGAAAGAAAAAGAACAGAGAAAAGGGAAAAATTCAAGTGCAAAATCAAAAACGCAAATAAATTAAGAAGTGGTCACTGGGAGGAGGCATGGTATTAAGTACACATTCTCACCGGAGAGAGAGAAAGGCAGGAAGGAAAAGAATATGAGGTGGGAAGAAAAGGAAACGAAGAAATAGGAAGAGGGAGGGGAATGGAGAAGGGGAAGAAAGGGACAGAGAAGAAAAAGCAAAGAATCATTGAGCACTGAAACAACAAATGCAATATTAGATTTCAGAAACCAAAGACCAGTGTTCAAGCTTAGAATCTAATGAAAAACCATAACAGAAATCAACACATGCACAGCACAGCTTAAAATAGTTACTGTTGGTAACAGTGAGATGCCTGCTGACTTCATCCCTCCTGTTCTACGTGTGTGTATTAAATTGGTCATCTCTTAGAGTCTCTTTGCTCAGATCCATCTTTCTTTTTCTTTTTCTGTCTCTCTCCAGCATCATCAGTGTCTTTTATGCTATTTTTCTCTAGACAGTTGCCCACAATACTCTGGATAAATTAATGTCATGACCTCGCTATGGCTATCAGACATAAAATGTCGACTATTTTAATAATTGAACATGTGCTTACAGCAAACTGCCGACTGATATCTTAGCTCTGTGGACTGCCTGCATAAACACCTCACTCCTAGTTCTGTGAATCAGAAACAGATGCAAAGGCAACTTCTTTTCCTATCCCATGATTTCTTTGTTTATTACATACAGATACACATACTACTTAACTTGATAAAATATTAACCAAGTGAATTAGAAAATCAAGAATAAAGGTTTGAAGAAAAATAATAATTACAAATGGCCATGCATTTAAAATATTAATATCCAGACAGGGCTGAGCCAGTTTCAAGTGTCTAGGCTTCTGTCAAGACCACCATTGATTAAATCAATATTTGTTTGAAAGAGAATGTAATCAATCAGTTCAACTATGACTGTCATAGACATGGATTTAAGGTCTCTTCTTATTCTAAACTTCCATTCATCAATACTGAAACATCTCTAAATGAGAGTATGACTATGGCTAAACTATTTAAAAAGTAAAAATTTCAGTCTGTTTTATATTTAATTTGAGCAAGCAATGCAAGTATGGTTTTCCTAGATTAATTATTTTTATATGTGTTCTGTTAACTTAAAAAACATGCTAGATCTGGATGTATATCAAATGATTTATTAAGTTAAAAGTAGCAATCACTGCTCTGAAATATTTTAATACAACCTGCCTCCTACCTTACAAGGGATCTTTTCTCAGAAAGGCCATTTGAACTCATTGTTATTGTGGGAAATATATTTAAAAATACTGATGAGGTTTAGGACAGGGAAGATGGAGGATAGACAATGATCTACAGTTCAAACTTGGACTCAAAATACATGGATGTGTAGATTACGTTTTTTTTAACACTTGCATATTTTCTTCATTTTATTTAACCTACACTTTCTAACAAACCAGCCACAGGTAGTTATGAAAATTAGAATTAAATAAGGTAAACATTCAATTCCTCTGTTGCCCGAGCCATATTTCAAATGTAAAACAGCACATGTGGCTCGTGGTTACCATTCTGAACAACACAGCTATAAAACATTTCCAACCCTGCAGAAAGTTTTAGTATACAGTGCTAACTTAAACTGTCCTTGTGAAAAGTTTATAACATAACCGATCACTGGGTCCCAATACTTTCATTCTGGTCTATTTTAAGAGGATGATTTTATACGGATTTATCTGAAGATCTAAAATATGAGAATTTCCTTTGACTACAGAGCATCTAATATTTTTATTTAGTAATAGCTTAAAATATGAAAGATTACTGAAGGGGTAGGGGTGTAAGAAGTGAACTTTAAGATAATTGACAACAAAACCATGAGAACACACAAAAATATACTCCAGCTAAAGTCTCTGAACATATCTGACAGATGCTTATTTGTCTAACCTTTCCAGAAATGAGAGTCGTGCTCTTTTTAGTGCCAAACAACGTATATTACATATCTGTTTCCAATAAAGAAGGGCTGTAATAGTAGCATGAGTAGCAAAAATACAGAAAAAAAAAGCAATTTTGAAAGTTCTGTTAAGGAAGGAATTGCTGTTAAGAGGAGTAACAACTATGGTTATTCTATTTTCTTTCTTTCTTTTTTTTTAAGAGAAAAGAACAATTAAAGGGCACGGGAAACAACAGTCAGATGCCAGTGAACTAGGATGACCTGGTTGGGAATTTTCTACTAAATGAAACATGAATAGGGGAGAAACAGGTGTGTACTGGTGTGCATGTAGACCTTGTCAAGATAATTCTGGGCTATCAGTCAGATTCTGGAACTAATCATCTTATGCAAAATGAAAATAAAGTAAAACATCAATGTATACAAATTATTACTTTAAAAATTTTCTGGTGAATGATGCAGCTGGTTTTCAACAATGAAAAAAATTTGACATCTTTTCTTTTAGTGTTTTAGTATTTGGACTAGGGGATGACTCAGTGTTTAACTCAGACATGTTCGGACTGGAATGCAAAAGGCTTATTTGTCAACCTAAAGTTATTTTTCTTTCTCTTTTGATATGTAAGTACAGAGCATCACAACTGACATGGAAAATAATCAGACAGATCTCACTTCCTTTCAAGGATGATCCTTTAGACCCTGGCAGGTGAAGTCTAATATTTACTCTTCTATTTAGAAAATATACATGATTGTAACACTGTAATCCCTCTCTCTCTTTCTCCCACCTTCTCCCCATTTTCCTCTCCTCTTCCCCTCATTCCCCCTTCTTTCCCCAAGTGTATAACCCACTTGCCAATCCAGTCTGTCATCAATATCCACAAGGGGACCACATTCAAAGCCACACTAGACAGAAGAGAGGAGATCAAGTCTGCAACAAGGGTAATTAGAGCAAGAACATGAACTTGAGGGTGGTCTTGAGGGGAAAGTAACAAAGACAGCAACTTTTGTAGAGCCATAAACATGAACAAATAAGTCTTGAGGGTGCTGGTCGAGGGTTTCTCTTTCAGGAAAAAGGTAGAGTATGATAATGAGGGGCAATTTGAGGACGACGGAAAAATTATGCTGTGCTAAATGATCTTGAAATCCAGAAGAGTAGTTTTCAAAAGATAACAGGATTATACATTCAGATAATACATGACTATTTCTGCTGTGTTAACATGCTTCCTAACAGATAAGTGAGTAAGAAATTAATTTTGACTTTTTAGATGGGACATTATGTGGAAATGATATCAAATGACTTTAGAATTACTGTTATACTTAGAGCATGAAGACTATAGCAAAAGAGAAAAAAATAACATGTTTTAGCTAACGTACTATAAAAATACAGACATCCTTCAGTTTCTGTGGGGGATTGGTTTCAGAATCCCCAGGGAATACCAAAATCTTTATGTAAGGGATTCTCAAGCCCATTACATACAGTCCTGTAGTGTAGTATTTACATGTAACTTACACATGTCTTTCCATATGTTTTAAGTAATCACTTATAATACCTAATACAATGTAAATACTATGTAAATAGTTGCCAGAATGCAGCAATTCCAAGTTTTTCTCTTTAGAACCTTCTGGGATTTGGAGGGGGTGGAATATTTTTGAATATTTGAATCCGTGGGTTCAGGAAACACAGATTTGGAGAGCCAACTGTATTATTTTCCTTATGTTCTATATCCAGCACTTTCAAACAAAGTGAGAACAGAAGTCATCTTACAGTCAGGTAACCAGTTCTGGTGCCAGTTTGGTAAATGATAAAATTTATGGTCTTGGATGAGTCATTTAACTCTTGGAACCTTAGTTCTCTTGTCTTTAAAATTAGGTTGGATGACTAGGTTAAACAGCAAGGCATAATTCAGTGCTAAAATTTTGTGCAATGAAAGGGAGTAAAGTTGGAAACACGTGTGATCACTGCTGTCTTCCATTTAGATATTTGTATGCATAATTGTGTCATTTAATCTTCATGGAATCATCCAGTAGCATTCATTCAGAAAGACTAATGATAAACCCTCTTCGTATGTCCCTGTGATACCTCATCTAATAATTCAGTCTCAAAAGTGTATCCTTTCATGCTAGCCACGTGATATGGCAATATTAAAGTGTTATATTAGATTTTTTATGTGGATTACCCTGTTTATGTTTAAATCATCATTGATTTGAAATAATATATGAAATATTTTTATCGTAGAACTAGAGATGTAATAATTTCCCAAGTTTTAGAAAAATATATATACATGTTATGGTACATGCACTAAAGAGATGAACTCAGTCTCCTCAGATAACTTATTTACAAAAATTAGCCTACATGGAAGTAAAAACATCTAGGATTGGTTGAATAGACATATCTTAGCTTTAAAAATGCATTTACCATTCAAGCTAAAATATGTGTTTATAAAACTTCCTTAAGTGGATTTAGAAATTTTGGGGGAAAATATTAGAAAAACAGGTGAATCATAGGTTTAAAATTCTCTTATCAAAAACTTTAAAAACATCTTTTTGATTTATTAAAAATACTCATTTTTAATACTGCTTAACTTCAGTAAAGTTATTAATGGATGCTCATAATCATTTTGTTTGTTAATAATCATTTTTATTATAGATGTCTAGTTATTTTTATTATGAAAATATGCTAATTTTGTAAGCTTTTTTTAACAGAAAGGAAAGATAAAACTTTATCCATTGATTTTGATAGGTAGGAATGGAACACAAATGATAAGATCAATTAGATAAAATATTTGCTCTTTATAGATTCCTTTATTTCATTTCCTGATTTTCCCTATTATAAAACTGTGTAGTTTTCAAACTTAATATCAAACAATCAAAGACATTTTTTAAGACTGAATTTTCACTTTGCTATCTCTGTGCTTCAGTAGTAAATATTTTTTCCTGGTTAGCTTTTAGAAGCCTACACTTTTAGAAGTATAACTATAAAGAGACACTTTTTAACTTTTCAACATATTCTTTCATGAAGAATGCCACTGTAACTTACCCTTGAACCTTATTATACAGGTATTCAATGTAGGATGAAGAAGCTTCCATTATATGGGTGGAGAAGAAAATACTTAAAAGCATTATAAATATCATTTAAGTATTTCTGAATTGTGAACGTTCAAGTGTTTCCTACATTCTTATGTTTTGCTCCCATACTTCCCAAGCAATTGCATTGATTTGTTAAGGGGTAGAGGCTGTACTTCCATTGATCAGAGAAATAGCCTGACTCAGCGTAACCATCTGCCAGGTGAAAACAGATCAATCCCACCTTTGTTTCCTTTTGGATACATTATGATTATTCATTCTGCATCATTTAAATTCTATAATACACATCTCACTCTAAGAAAGGAAAGGGATAAAGAATAATTGTGGTAAAAAAATGATACATTCCCTACACTGAATTACTATGACTCTGCTGTACATTATAACACCTAATCAAATGCTTGGTCTCATTTTCAAGTTCACTTGAAAATTCTATCCATTTACATTTTTTCCAATTTTTTTCCAAGCCTTTAGGAAAAAAACTAGCTTGTAATATAATTAAGAATAATTCATACAACCTTACATTATCTTGGAAGGATACTACTCTAATAAATCTCCAATAGTTACTAGCATTTTGACTTTTGATAACCTGAAAAATGTGTTGCTATTGTTGCTGTTGAGTCGCTCAGTCATGTTCCACTCTTTGCAACTCCATGGATTCTAGCCCATCAGGCCCCTCTGTCCATGGGATTTCCCATGCAAGAATACTGGAGTGGGTTACCATTTCCTTCTCCAGGGGATCTTCCTGCCCCAAAAACTGAACCCGTGTCTCCTGAATTGCAGGCAAATTCCTTACTGCTGAGCTACCAAGGAAGCCTAGAACCTGAAAAGTTATATCCTATTTAATATTCTTCCAAATAACAACAAAAATAGTCACAGATTCAACCTCATAGACATGTCAATTTTTTGCAGTAATATGTGATTATATTTCTTTATTTAGTTACTTTAATTTTATTTTGTGCTTCATGAGCCATAAGCCATTAAAGAAAAAGGTTAAATTAGGATTTATGTTCAAATACTCTGCTATTATAAAGCTTTGAGTATAAGAGAAGCATACTTTAATTCATATGCCTATCGAAGACATGTTTTAAAGTACATGTTAAACAAAAGGAAATGGCTTTTCAATGACTAAATTCAGTGCTCAGTAGGACAGAAAACTTACTGCTTTTCTTAAAAGCTAGACCTTTAAAACATTTGCTGGAAGACAGCATTATATTAAAAAAGTTTCTTTAGCAAAGAATTAAAGCTGAATATGCAACATTTCTTAGGAGCATTGAATAAGTCTATTTGTCCAGCTTACTTTGCAAAGACTGTGTAGAAAACAGCACCATAAACACTTTCAGCCCCCACACAAGGGCTAAACAAAGAGTCCTCTTTCTAGCCATCTAATCGGGTAATTTATTTTTCAACCATCACATAAATCGAAACACAGCTGTAACCAATGACTTGCAGATCCAGTTCCCAGCCAGCTGGAATCAGTTGTGCTGAAACAGCAAGATTTTTACATTGTTCACTTCTGTACATCTGGAGAAATCATCGAGGTTCAAAGGTGACCAGAAAAGCTCTTGAAATAAATTCAACCAACAGTGAAGATTTGCCTACGGATCTAAAAACTCCACATTCACTTTTACAAAATGTTCATTTCATGAGATTAATGCTTATAAAGGCTATTTGCATCCTCATCAGTAGATTTTATGAGTTACTAATTGAATTAAAAACTTAAATGCCTGTTTTTTGTTTTTTTTCTTCAACTTGCTTAAGGTTCTTCCAAACTTTTTCCTAGGAGTTGTAGCGACTAAAGATGGTCACATTAAAACATTATGTTACATGCAGAAACATCGACCATAAGAAACTGTAACAAAACCAGACACCAGCATGTGCCTACTCATATCTCAAATTTAATCATGTTTAGCTAATATAATCCTCTATTTGGATAAAATGAAGGAGAAATACTATCCGAAAGAAAGCAGAGCTGGAATACTTCCACCGAGCTAGGCAGCCAAATCCCTAAGGAGCCAGAGTCCTGGGAGAAACAAATGTGGATTAAGAAAGTTCCTCATGCAGTACTGCAGGGGGGGTGATTCTGCTACTAGAAGAAGAGAAACCCCAGAACAGCAGCCACTTTGCTCTACCCTGGAAGCATATAACTGCACATAGGGTAAAACTTAAGAGTTAGTCACTCAGTAGCGTCCAGCACTTTGCAACCCCATGAACCGAAGCCCACCAGGCTCCTCTGTCCATGGGATTCTCCAGGCAAGAATGCTGCAGTGGGTAGCCATTCCCTTCTCCAGGGGATCTTCCCAGCCCAGGGACTGAACCCAGGTCTCCTGCATTGGTAAGTGGATTCTTTACTGTTTGAACCACCAGAGAAGCCTTCAGATGTTTGTCCCCCAAATTACATATGACGCAGCCAATCCCTGAGGTAAAGAGCCTTCATAAAAGTTAGATAAATTTAAAGCAAGTAAAAACCCAGAAGAATAAATATATTCTTGGCATTTTAGACTGTGCACAATAGATTGATTCAAATGTGTCATTTTCTTCACTAAAGCCATCAAGAAGATATTCTTGGAAAAATAAATGTAACTATCTCACAAACTCTCAATCTACATATTTAAGTTCAGTTCAGTTGCTCAGTTGGTCAGACTCTTTGTGAACCCATGGACTGCAGCATTCCAGGCCTCCCTGTCCATCACCAACTCCCGGAGTCTACTCAAACTCATGTCCATTGAGTCAGTGATGCCATCCAACCATCTCATTCTCTGTCATCCCCCTTCTCCTGCAGTCTTCAATCTTTTCCAGCATCAGGGTATTTTCAACTGAGTCAGCTCTTTGCATCAGGTGGCCAAAGTGTTGGAGTTTCAACTTCAACATCAGTCCTTTCAATGAACACTCAGGACTGATCTCCCTTAGGATGGACTGGTTGGATCTCCTTGCAGTTCTAGGGACTCTCAAAAGTCTTCTCCACACATACACAAGTCACAAATGTAGTTTATTTTCCCTCTGTAGTTAAATCAATATGCAAGATATGTTATTTTCATTATTTAGCCTTCTTATTCAAATATGTGACTATTTCAATTACACTGGATCGAAAATCAGTAACTTCCTTATGAGTTGTAGCTCTAAATAAAATGAGTGGAGTGGAAATAAACAGTTCTTAGGTGTACTTTCCCTGTACTAGATGACAGATGGTGCTCACATAGGGAGATGCATGTTCAAACCCTGGGTTGGGAAAATCCCCTGGAGAAGGGAATAGCTACCCACTCCAGATGTCTTGCCTGAAGAATTCCATGGACAGAAGAGCCTGGTGAGCTCCTGGTCCATGGAGTTGATTATTTTTTTCACATTAAGGTGTTTAAGTTCATTCACATTGTAAACACGTGACTGATTTTTATGTGTCATTCACTGTGTACAGAAGCTATGGAAAAATACTCTGGAAGAGTTAGAAATGTGATTTAATAAATAATGAAATTTTCAGAGTCCTTAGGATTACCTCTAAGAATTTCAGGGTAATATAAAATTGCATCTGACCAAAAGGTAGGAGATCTCCCATCTTTACTATCTTTGGTTATTAACTGACTGTGGGATATACAGGAAGCACTTCACCTTTCTAGATCTCCTGTAGAATTAGGATCTAAAGTCCTTCATAGCTCAAAGGTCCACATTTTTGTAGATAATTCAAAAGTCCCTATATATATCTTCTTAGCCAACCTGAAATATAAAATCCCCAATTTTGTTTCACTTTGGGGGTAAACGCCACTAAAACTCAATCTGTTTATCAGATAAGAACCAACCTCTTCAGAAACAATCAGAGTCTACTAAATCATATTCTTGGTGAGCAGAGGGAAAGTTAACTTGATTGGAAGAACTGTTGAATGGATATAGCTTAATTTTATGAATATGTCATTTAAAATTAAGCAACCAGTTAAATTTCCCATTGTTTTAAAATAGAACTGAAATTAGGCAACTCCCACACTGTTCTCTATTGAATATTAAAACATGCTTCATAAGGAAATCCACATGACTAAAGTTTTCAGTGCTATTTATAAATATTTTTCTTATTTGAATTCATATGTATTCCAGAGTCCTATGACCCTATGATGTCTATATAGTTATTCACATACAGTAAAGAATCTGCCTGCAATGCAGGAGATTCCTGGCTTGGGAAGATCCGCTGGAGAAGGGATAGGCTACCCACTCCAGTATTCTTGGGCTTCCCTTGTGGCTCAGCTGGTAAAGAATGCGCCTGCAATGCAGGAAACTTGGGTTCAATTCCTGGGTTGGAAAGATCCCCTAGGAAAGGGAAAGGTTACCCACTCCAGTGTTCTGGCCGGGAGAATTCCATAGACGTCTATAGTCCATGGGGTCACAAACAGTCAGACATGACTGAGTGACGTTCACTTTCATAATACTTTAAAGACACATGTAACATATATTTATATAAATACACGTACCATAGAAAATCACTTGTAACAATAGCATCACAAATTGTTCCACAAATACTTTTCCATGGCAAACAAACAAAAATGACAGTTTCAGCTGAGATTAAAAAAGGAGGGGTGGATTCTTAGTAAAAGTAATTTATCTTAGGTGTTCTCCAACTGATAATATCTTGAAACATGCCCAGCTAAACACTAAATTTCATAAATAATAAGTTATTTAAAAACATGAGGTTTACCTTTAAGAATTACAAGGTAATAGAAAGCAATTAGTTTCTTACTTAAACTAAGAATTATTGAAGTTTGGTTTAACTTTTTTACCCTTTTTCTCACAATTTCTTTGGCATTTCAGTTATAAAATAAACTTTTAATATTTGATCTGTGCAACACAGGCTATGAAAACTTTATGGAAAGATACTATATCTTTGTTATTCTAAGTTGTTAAACTCTAAAACTGTGTGTCAGTCCTAATTCATTCTCAAGAACTAAGAATGGATTTGTCATCTAGTTTTGAGCTGGTAGACTGAGGAAAGTGTTCTTAGTTCAGTTCAGTTCAGTCGCATCCAGCTCTTTGCAACCCCATAAATCGCAGCACGCCAGGCCTCCCTGTCCATCACCAACTCCCAGAGTTCACTCAAGACTCATGTCCATCGAGTCAGTGATGCCATCCCACCATCTCATCCTCTGTCATCCCCTTCTCCTCCTGCCCCCAATACCTCCCAGCATCAGAGTCTTTTCCAATGAGTCAACTCTTCGCATGAGGTGGCCAAAGTACTGGAGTTTCAGCTTTAGCATCATTCCTTCCAAAGAAATCCCAGGGCTGATCTCCTTCAGAATGGACTGGTCAGATCTCCTTGCAGTTCAACGGACTCTCAAAAGTCTTCTCCAACACCACAGTTCGAAAGCATCAATTCTTCAGCACTCAGCCTTCTTCACAGTCTAACTCTCATTCTTAAAAAGGCAAATATTTCATGTGTATTTGTGATTTTTGAACTTACCTATATTAAAGGATGATTTAATTGTTAATATTAGCTTGATTCTTTTCAAATGCTAATAAGGCATGATGTTTCATCAATATTCCAAATACTTTATTAGGCATATTGCATAAAACTTGTAAGATGATAAGAGTTTTAATTTCTTTGGGTTATGTATTGAGTAACAGGATAAATTTTAAAAGTATGTACTTAAATGTAATTGTCACTGAACTAGCTTAATAATTGCATTTTTACTTAATAAAGGCTTCTGCTATGTTGCTATGTTGCTTCAATCATGTCCGACTCTGTGTGATCCCATGGATGGCAGCCCACCAGGCTCCCCCATCCTTGGGATTCTCCAGGCAAGAACACTGGAGTGGGTTGCCATTTCCTTCTCCAGTGCATGAAAGTGAAAAGTGAAAGTGAAGTCGCTCAGTTGTGTCTGACTCCTAGCGACCCCATGGACTGCAGTCTACCAGGCTCCTCCATCCATGGGATTTTCCAGGCAAGAATACTGAAGTGGGTTGCCATTGCCTTCTCCAATAAAGGTTTCTAGGTCCTAATAATTAATTTTAATCATCAAGGCAGCATTTTTTTATACTAGTTGTTTGCTTATATGCTTTATATATGTTTCATTTGTAGTGGTGGTACACAAGTATCATCCAGTCTCCATGGGGAATAGTAGATTATTAATTATTTGAAAGGGCTTCCCAGGTGGCACAGTGGGTAAGGAATCCACCTCTAATGTAGGTGACACCGGAGACACAGATTCAATCCCTGGATCAGAAAGATCCCCCAGAGGAGGGCATGGCAACTCACTCTTTGTAGTCGTGCCTAGAGAATCTTATGGACAGAGGAGCCTCGCAGGCTACAGTTCATGGAGTCATAAAGAGTTGGCCATTACTGTAAAGACTGAGCATACGTGCATCCAAATATTTAAAAATGGTTTGGAACTTGGCAATGTAGAAAGTAATAAAAATACATATTCAGGATGGAGTGAGAAGTTCTAATTTGTTGCATAAAGATGAACATGAGGAGAATGCAGGGGTGGAGGGTGGGGGCTGGGGAAGCAACATGAGATGAAACAGAGAAAGGACTCATAAAATAAGGTGAGATTCTTAACATATTCTAGACTCTTCCTAAATCAAATAACACTACCGAGTAGAGTTACATGTGAAACAGTTTGTCTTTTTTTCTACTTGAAGAAAAATATGTACTTAAGGAGCTTACCAGGAGGCTCAGTGGTAAAGAATCTTCCTGCCAATGCAAGAGATTCAGGTTTGATCCCAGGATTGGGAACATCCCTTGGAGGAAGAAGTATCAATCAGCTCCAGTATTCTGGCCTGGAAAATCTCATGGACAGAGGCACCCTATGGGCCATAGACCATGGGGCTGCAAAGAGTTAAACATGACTGTGCACACAAATGTACATGTAATTACTTAAATGATTCCTTCTCCAGTTCTGATAAAAGAGAACTGGAACTTGCAAAATATGAATGGATTTATCTTTAAAGTTTAAGTTCACTACTGCATATGATCAAGAATAAAGATTTTTGAAAGCTTACTCTGACCTTGATAGTTTTAAATTTTGATGGGTTTTCTCTGTTAAACTATGGCAAGTAGAGTCACTTTTTTAACCAGGGTTGGGTCATTCAGTATGAAACACCAAAAGAAAGTAATCAAGATATTTAAAAATCATAAGCTTATGATTACACATTTTGATTCTTTGATTGGATTATCATACATATTGACTTTGTCAGAAAGTGGATATCATGAACCATTTTAGTATGTTTTATCCAGGGATTAGCCAAACTGTGTAGATAAGGAAAGAATAGGCAGTTCATTAGAATAAAATTCTTTGAAAAGAAGAACTACATGTGTCTATAATGTATACATATATATTTATATATTTTATATATGTATCAGATTTTGCAGTTTAATTCATGTTTTCAATCACTCAGAGTAACGTCTTACAAAAATGGTTCCTACATTAGTAAAGATATGAAGAATTAAAATACCTACAAGGGCAACTTTTATTTTTTTAGGCTTAATGGGTATTACCTATCAATGGGTGAAGTTCAGGTTGCTAAAAAATATTTTAATTAGACTGAAGTTAAGAACTCCTTTAAGATGAGCTGACATTCATGTTAGGATCAGGTTTTTCACTTTTTCTTTCCCTTAATATCACTGTGAAGCAGTTTTAAAACTTAAAATTTCTTTCTCTCCAAAGAAAGAATTGTAAAGTATGTTTGAAATCACTAGTCTATTTTCTTTTCAGAGGATTCACAAGTCTTCCAAATTGCTATGTTAATGAATGCACTTATCTTTCCCTACTTTTAAGTACTAAAAATTTCCCACAATATCATAGACACTGTTGTAAACAAGCCAGGGATAGAGCTTGAAGATTACATAAAGGTTATGCCCATGAATACACCTAAATAGAAAGAATATTATACATATGCAATTTGGTAGAAAGTGAAGAGGAGCTAAAGGGTCTCTTGATGAAGGTGAAAGAGGAGAGTGAAAAAGTTGGCTTAAAGCTCAACATTCAGAAAACGAAGATCATGGCATCCGGTCCCACCACTTCATGGGAAATAGATGGGGAAACAGTGGAAACAGTGTCAGACTTTATTTTTGGGGGCTCCAAAATCACTGCAGATGGTGATTGCAGCAATGAAATTAGAAGACGCTTACTCCTTGGAAGAAAAGTTATGACCAACCTAGATAGTATATTCAAAAGCAGAGACATTACTTTGTCCACTAAGGTCCATCTAGTCAAGGCTATGGTTTTTCCTGTGGTCATGTATGGATGTGAGAGTTGGACTGTGAAGAAGACTGAGCTCTGAAGAATTGATAATTTTGAACTGTGGTGTTGGAGAAGACTCTCGAGAGTCCCTTGGACTGCAAAGAGATCCAACCAGTCCATTCTGAAGGAGATCAACCCTGGGATTTCTTTGGAAGGAATGATGCTAAAGCTGAAACTTCAGTACTTTGGTCACCTCATGCGAAGAGTTGACTCATTGGAAAAGACTCTGATGCTGGGAGGGATTGGGGGCAGGAGGAGAAGGGGATGACAGAGGATGAGATGGCTGGATGGCATCATTCACTCGATGGACGTGAGTCTGAGTGAACTCCGAGAGATGGTGATAAACAGGGAGGCCTGGCGTACTGCGATTCATGGGGTCGCAAAGAGTTGGACACGACTGAGCAACTGAACTGAAATGAACTGTAATTTGTATCTGTAAGTTTTATATACACCTATACTTCTTATATCTGTATAATTTAATTAAAGTAAAATTAGAGTGGAAAAATTGATCTCAGGTCAAGTATTCCAATAGATTTAGCCTTTATAGGACTGACCTCACAGAAATGAAATTTTGATACATTAAAATTAGAAAAGTCACACTCAACGGGCACTTCAAATGACACTTACTCATCAATAAGTGTCACACAAGGTTTATTTCTGGAGCTTTCAGTCTCCACAACTTCCTTTGTGGCTCAGACAGTAAAGAATACACCTGCAATGTGAGAGGACTGGGTTCAATCCCTGGGTTGGGAAGATCCCCTAGAGAAGGAATGGCTACCTTCTCCAGTATTCTTGCCTGGAAAGTCCATGGACAGAGGAACCTGAAGGGCTACAGTCCATGGGGGTCACAAAGAGTCTGAGTGACTTTCACTTCACTTCAGTCACCTTTGAATTTAATTTGACACATAGTTTTTGAGCATCCACTGTATACAAGTGATTAAGTTGCTAAAAGAATGAATAGCATGTGGGGAGATAAGATCTCTATCCTAAAACAGGCTAATATGTAGTGGAAGTGTCTGACAGAAAATTGTAACGCATGGAAAATGGGAATCATGCTGTTTTAAATAGACTGTGTAAGAACACAGGGGAGAGAGACTACCCAACAAGCCCACTTGAATTGAGCCTTGAAGGACACAAAGGACTGTTTGAGGAGGCACAATTAGAATGAAAAGACATCAGGTCTCAGGGCAGAGGGAAAGGTACAGCTTAAAGGTGGATTCATACAACATTTGGGAAATGACCAGGTCAGCGTGCTAGAAAGCTGCTTTTGCAAGGAGCTTTACTGAGAAAAATGGCCAAGCAATTGGATTAAGAAACAGTTACAGAATGTCTTTAATGTTATACTGAAAATAAGCTATTTGATCAAAAATGAACAATTAAAATATTTTTCAGTAGGATATTTTTTAATGAGTAAAATGACCCACCAAGATAATAGTGATAAATTACCATGTATTCAGTACCTAAACCCTATGTAGTATGATATTATTTCAGGTCATGCCATTTTATCATCACAATGACTCCATAAGATAAGTGATATCCTTATTTGCAATTTATTGACAGGAAATCTGAAGTTCAAAGAAAGTAATGTATCCAATATCAAGCCACAAGAATCTGATCCTTGCCTTTTAAGTCTGAGGTTCATCTCTCTTTTTCTGTGTATTATCACAGCACCAGACAAAATTAAACTGGCCTCTCTGAGAGCACACATTTTTAAAAAATAATAATATATTTATTAATCTCTTTCTATTTATTTTTGGTTGTGCTGTGTCTTCACTGCTGCACAGGCTTTTCTTTAGTTGCTGCAAGCAGGGGCTGCTCTTTGTTGTGATGTTCAGACTTCTCTTTGCCATGGCCTCTCATGTTGCAGAGCATGGGCTCTGGGGTGTGCAGGCTGCAGCAGGTGTAGCACATGGGCTCAGTAGTTGTGGCTCCTGGGCCCTAGAGGACAGTCTCAATAAATGTGCAAGGGTTTAGTTGTTCCATACATGGGATCGTCCCAGATCAGGGATCGAATGTTAGCAGGTGATTCTCTACCACTGAACCACCAGGGAGCCTCAAAGGAAAATTATGAATTTGGATCCCACTACCCAACCACACACGTGGTCTCCATCATGTCAGGAAGAATTTCTAAGAGGGCACAGAGATTCTAGAGATCCCATCATATTCTGAGGATTTGGGAAATGGCAGAAGGATTCAAACATAGGTCTGTTCAATCCCAAAGCTGATGCTCTTCCCTAATTGCATGTTACTATTCATCTAATTAATAATTTAAGTAGCTGTATAAAATTACATTTGGGAAAGTCCCATAGTGTGTTTAACTGTTTCAGAATGCTGAGAATCTCTGGAGGTTCCAGTTTGTGGATGTTACAGATAGCGTTGAAATCAATATTTTCTCCATGTGTCTTGTTCCTTATTGAATTCTTCCCTTTGTGTAACATTGCAAAAGTGAGAAAGTTACAATGATTTTAAAAAACTGAGTATAATATACTGACACATATATACGGAATGTAGAAAGATGATAATGATGACCTTGTATATGAGACAGCAAAAGAGACACAGATGTATAGAACGGACTTTTGGCCTCTGAGGGAGAGGGTGAGGGTGGGATGATTTGGGAGAATGACATTGAAACATGTATACTATCATGTAAGAAACGAAGCACCAGTCTATGTTCGATGCAGGATATAGGATGCTTGGGGCTGGTGCACGGGGATGATCCAGGGAGATGATATGGGGTGAGAGGTGGGAGAGGGGATCAGGATTGGGAGCTTGTATACACCCGTGGCGGACTCATGTCAATGTATGGCAAAGCCAATACAGTATTGTAAAGTAAAATAAAGTAAAAATAAAATTACAAAAAAATAAGATAAAAAACTGAGTAACTTAGGCATCACTAGATAGTTTTGGTGGCCTAGAGATTTTTCCATTTTTGTTTAAATTTTTGCAACATATCAAGCATAGAATCATAATATCTAATATAATTTCCTTAAAGTCTTTGATTATGTTTCATTTCATTCATTCAGTTATTTTTCCATTGGTTCATTATCCAACTATTTTGTCACTTATTTTTCTCTGATTTGATTACACATTAGTGAGCTAAAAAAATCAGCTAAATTTAAGTTTTTCTTTATCTAGTAGACTTTGAGAATAGTCACTGAATGCTTTAATGTAAGAAGGAAATATCAACAAAATATTCTATTTTCTCCCATGTGGTGTTCTCAAGTTTCAAGATAAAAGAGTATTTAGCAAAACACCATTATGTCTATTCCAAGGAATAAAGTCAGTTTGTAGAACATCAAAGTTTGTACCAAATCTCCCATGAGGATTTTATTAAAATAAGAAAATTATCAGTTTGGAGGATTTTATTTGTATTTCTATTTCATTCACATTTCTAGCATTTTTAACCTTTTGAAAGTAAGCATGTGAATCACAGAAAAGCTAAGTATATCATAGGACAAGTGTTTTTGAGAGGCTAAATTAATTTTGAAAGCCCATATCATTTCTAATTTGAGAATTTAATATATAAAAGAAAAGCAGAGGAAAAAAAACACTGAAATTTAGAAATGAAATCTTAATTTTGTCTCTGCCGTGTTCATGGTGCAGCTACCGACAGGCTACTTAACACTTCAAAGTTCTGTTGCCCCACTTGAAAAAGCATCAAGCTATCACATTGGAATGGAATGTTAATTGTGCAACTTTAAACCCAACGAAAACAAAAAGTACCATATCAATACAAAACAACAGTCCGCGTAACAGTTTGATTTGGGCTATTTTTCTTGCTACTTTTAAATCAAATTTTGTTAAATGAAACAAAAAAAAATCCCCAGTTCATTTCTATTTTTTTTTAAACTTGGCTTGTGGTGACAAAGTTGCTGGGTTTTAAAGATGTGAAACAGAACAAAGAATAAACGGGAAAAGTTTAAATATTTCCCTTTAATTGAGGTATGTAAGGTCTAGAGGATAAAAAGAAATAGAGACAACTAGTGGATGGCAGCACCGACTCCGTGGATGAGAGTTTGAGTAAACTCTGGGAGACGGTGAAGGACAGGGAAGTCTGGTGTGCTGCAGTCCATGGGGTCACAAAGAGTCTCGCTTGACTTAGTGACTTAACAACATGTGGACTTTTCAGGGTCTGAGGGCACTTTTATTCCGAGAGAGCGTCAGATAACGAAAATTTCCAAACTGTAATAATGCCATCTCAATTCACAAGCCCCATCCCAAAAGGCGGTTTACAAAGGCAATGGAAAATATGAAAGGCATGTTAGACTCCTTGGAAGAGATAACCTTATAATAATTTTGAAAATAACAACTTGCACATAGACGTTAAAAACACATCTACTACTTATAATGAGGAAAAGGAGGTAAGTGAACAAGTCAGGAGAATGTAATACACAGAGGTTCTTTTCCTGGTTTCTTTCAGGCACCCTCATCTTTCTGTCTGAAAAGTGGTAGCCGGGAGGGGCTTTCTCAATAGCGTAGGAGAGGATCCACTCACTGGTTTCTCAAATAACGCCATCGAGTTTTAAAGGAAGCTGACTGGTGATTGCAATAAGGTATCCCAATTCCAGATAACCAACTTTTATAATTGTAAAGTGAGTAGTAGTGCATGCCCATATAACTTGAAATTTTTTCTAATGTCTTTTCCTTTTACTCATTATTTAGAAAAAAATCAATAGTGTGGGTAAAGAGGAGGTAATACTTCTATTCTGACTACTCTTCATCTCCTATTCAGATAGGCATGAGGGTACTTGGAAAATTTTTTATCAATATTCCAGACAATACTCCCAGATAGATCTCTGTTAACCAAAAGAAAACTAAAATATATATCCTCTTTATATATATGTATAATTTCACATAATACGTTAAATTTCATATATATATGAAATATATATATATTGGAGTAGGAAATAGCAATCCACTCCAATATTCTTGCCTGGAAAATTCCATGGATGTAGGAGCCTGATTGGTTACAATCCATGGGGTCCCAAAGAGTTGAGCACGACCGAGTGGCTAACACATACACATAGACATATATATATATATATATATATATATATATATATATATGTTTATCACTGTTTAGAAGTGAAAGTATTTCACTAAGGCTTATTTTTTAAAGAGAAGAAAAACATGCTGGGCATTGCATGAATTAGATGCATAAATTATAACAACAAAGGAACAGCAGCAATAAAACAAAGCTAAGCTTGTTTAATATAAAATGCTTATTCATTCATTCACTCTTTACAGTCAAAACTCTTTTCCCAAAAGGCTGTCCTGAACAAATCAGAGAGGTAGAATTTCTAACAAAAGAAGTAATCTTTGACCTTTCTAATTTTCTCAGGATCCAGATTTTTTTACACACTTCAAACCTCTCTGGCATTTTGTTTCTTTCTTCAGAATGGTTTGCTCTCTCTTTAAAAATACTGAGTTTAGGATTTAAAGAAACCCTGTAAAATTTTCCTTGAGGTTAAGTACAGAATGTGTTAGATACTATTTTTAAAAACACGAAGACAGGAAAGAAAAGTCACAGAACAGCCTGTTCTAGAGGAGGAATAACAATGATACATAATAAAAAAATGAAATTACTAAGGGTTTCAAAATTGAACAACATATGAGGTTCAAACATGTTCCTTTACCTTCCTAGCTCTCTTGTTTCACTAGTTTATATTTTGGGGGGATTCACCAGACAACTTCCATATCACCTGACACTCATTCACTGAGCAGATGCATTGAGAAAAGTGAAAACCCTGACTGCTGATGTGTCTTTCCAACCTCTAGTCACAAGATAACAGTCACAAGATAACAGAAATCCTACTCTTGACTAGCTAAATACACTTATATTTCTACCTACATGAAGGACGCTTTTGCTGCCATTTCTATAATTTTCACTGGCCTTTAACCAAACTTCCGAGTGGTTCATTCACAAGACCTGATTTTCTTAAACCATTTTTTATTAGAGTATAGTTGCTTTGGCAGCACAGCATGTGGGGGCACTTCCCAGGCGGTGCTAGTGATAAAGAACCTGCCTGCCAAAATACAGGAGACTTAAAAGAGACAGAGGTTCAAGCCCTGGGTTGGGAAAATCCCCTGGAGGAGGGCATGGCAATTCACTCCAGTATTCTTGTCTAGAGAATTCCATGGGCAGAGGAGCTTGGTGCCCTATAGTCCATGGGGTCAGACACAAAAATGTCAGACATAGTGGAAGAGACTTAGCATGCGCACATAATGGCTTTATAGTGATGTGTCAATTTCTACTGTATGGCAAAGTGAACCTTATATATATATATATATATATATATATATATATATATATTCCCTTTTTAAAATTTCCTTCCCATTTAGGTCACCACAGAGCATTGAGTAGGGTTCCCTAAAATATACAGTAGGTTCACATTAGTTATCTATTTTAGAGATAAATCCCTCTGTACATGGGATTTACCAAAAAAGAATACTGGAGTGGGTTTCCATTTTTCTTCTCCAGGGGATCTTCCTGACCCAGGGACTGAACCCAGGCTTCCTGCATTGAAGGCAGATTCTCTCCTGTCTGAGCCACCAGGGAAGTCTATTAGCTTTACCTCTTATTTAAAATAATTTATTTTCAGAAAAAATTATTAGGAAAGAACATACTGGCTTTAAAATTTTATTGAAGAGTGGATATTATATGATTTAGGTAAAATGTACATATTGTTTATAACATATAAGGAAATATTATATATATAACACATAGGACTAATATCACAGTGTGTCTCTCAAAGAACTATTTAAACATTTGAACACCAGCATTCTATGTAGGCCTATGAAACTGAAGTCAATATAAGCAAATAAAGAATAATTTGAGATACAAACATTGGAAAATAACTATCCATGAAGTAGAGCTATTAATAAAACATGCAGGAAATATGCCCTTCTACTAAACCTAATCACCAAGCATTGGGATCTGTATACTTGCTGATGTGATGTGAATTTTGGTTGTTCTAAGAAATATTAATATTGCTGACAAGATAGGGGCAAAACAATTTAAGCCATGCCAAATATAAGTATTTCTTTTTCTTCAGAATATGTATGCTGCTGCTGCTGCTGCTAAGTCCTGTCAGTTGTGTCCCGACTCTCTGCGACCCCCCATAGACAGCAGCCCAACAGGCTCCTCTGTCCCTGGGATTCTCAAGGCAGAAGTACTGGAGTGGGTCGCCATTGCCTTCTTCCAGAATATGCATAAATATATAATAAATAGAACCATTAGAATTATTTGAACATTAGCCTTTTTGGAGAATAACACATGAAAGTTCTCATAGCTATTCAAAATTAAGGTGTTATATTTTATTAAAAATATGAAACTAATAAAAACAATGAGCATTATTTTTTAAAAATTAGAGTAGTACAGACAAAATGAACAATGTGGGAGTAAACCTTTTCAGTAGCAAAAGGGAGAAATCAGGAAATAACATGGTCTATTTCACTTTTAAGACCTATTGTTGTTTAGTCACTCAGTCGTATCCGACTCTTTGCGACCCCTTGCTCTGTAGCCCGCCACGCTCCTCTGTTCATGGAACTGCCCATGCAAGAATACTGGAGTGAGTAGCGATTCCCTGCTCCAGGGGATCTTCCCAACCCAGGGATCAAATCTGAGTCTCCTGCATTGGCAGGCAGATTCTTTACCACTGAGCCTCCGGGGAAGCCCTTTATTATGACATTAGTTTCCTTGTAATCCTCTCTAACCTCTATTTATAAGACAGGACATAATTCATCTTAATTCCATCTATTTTTCTTTTTTTTTTTTAATTTAGCTTTTTTAGATTCAAGAGGAAAATGTATCTGTGATCAGATCTTCCCCTTTACAAGATCTACCAGAAGGAGAATGTACACAAGCAACAGTTTCTGAGGCATTAAAAGTAGCAGCCTCAGGATGGATAAACACAGACTATGAACATTCACACTACATATTGTGAAGCGTTAATTGAAGAATGTTTATTTGGCACAAGAGCCACCCCTTTTTGTACATTCCATAAGATGGTGGTGTCATGTTTGCATGGCTGTGTCACCCTGCAGCAATGCATTCTGCAAAACAATATTTAAGTGCTTTTAAAATTACCTGTTCTGAAATGGGCTTTGTACACTTCATTGGGTTTATGTTTTAGAACCCTGTGCTGTGCTTAGACACTCAGTCATGTCTGGCTCTTTGCGATCCCATGGACTGTAGCCCGCCAGGCTCCTCTGTCCATGGGGGTTCTCCAGACAAGAATACTGGAGTGGGTTGCCATGTCCTCCTCCAGGGGATCTTCCCAATCCAAGGATTGAACCCTGGTCTCCTGCAATGCAGACAGACTCTTTACCATCTGAGCCATCAGGAAAGCCCTTTGGAACTCTAGCTGCAGATAATGCATTACCAAATATTTAGATGCCTTTTTCAAGGTTGAGAGGCCTCACATATAAACTAATCAGTTTCATTGCAGAAGGTTGCCATGCATCTACCTGTGTGAGTCAGTAGCACAAAAGAAATAAGGATAGAAAATGCCATATTTTCTTCTGTGGGATACTCACTTTGTCTTAGTTAACAAGAAATATATAACATTGTAGTCATCCTTTCATCCAGCTAAATGTGACAATTAGCAAAGAGATTACTCTAGACCAAATATGGGTCAAAAGTTGCCCATAAATATGTAAGGGAGGGCTTTTGCTTGTAAGTAAATTATTAGTGAGCAATGTTGAGGATATAAATATTTTAAGGAAAATCTTCTGTTGTGGATGATGGCATCATACTGATAGCCAGTGAGAAAATAAGAACACCAAAAAGGTTAAGGTTTGGTTAACTGTTCACAGAGTGAACTCCTAAGAGTCTTGAAGTTCTCCAAGTAAACCTCTTAGAGTCTTTCAGATTTCAGGAAATCTAATATTTATCAGTGTACATTAAACTTGCTTCAAGGCATAGGAATGAAATTTGCTGGGTTCAAGAAAAAGACCTTTTTAATTGACCACTGTGCAAAATGGATCCATAATTTTCCATTCTTTAAATATTAAAGTTATTTTATATGAAAGTTGTCAGTTACTAGGAAGGGAACAGGATAATGTGGATGCACTGAATAATTTTTAAAAACTTAATTCTCTCCTTAAAGATTTTGTTGAGAAACAGAATAATGAATTGGCTTTTTTGACAAGTAATATTAGATATTCTAAACTCACTGTATTTAACATGGGCAAAAAGCTCAAAATCAACTAAAAACCCTAGGAATGTGATCATTTGTATTCTTTATAAGAACTTTTAAGTAAAAAGTTGCTGATAAGAACCAAAAACAATGGCTAAGTGGGATCCACACTCAAATTATTTGATGCAAGTAAGATTTAAAAATATACATCTCATGAATTTAGGTTACAAAGTATTTAACCAGAAACATCATAGTCTAACAGTGCAGGATACAATTCACTATTGAATGTGTCTCTTTCCTGACTAATTATATTTAAGGTTTTATGAATTTTTCCATATGCATAACTTTAAAATTTTATTATACAAAAATTTATATTAATTTTAACTTTCAATTTTGAACATATACTGTAAGTTGAGGTTATATTATGGTATTTAGAACACTTAAAAATGTCATTGTACTTACTCCCCAATTATCTCTTCTATCTACATTACTTTTCCAAAAGCCATCATGTTACACACACATGATCACGTGCACGTGTGCACACACACACACACACACACACACACACACACACGGGATATGAAGGTAAAAAATCAAGTAAAAATAGGAAAAAAAAATAGTAGGTATGAACAGTAAATAATAATCATTGCCTACAATGTCATGAGTGCATGTCCTTTATTTGTGTCTGACTCTTTGTGACCCCATGGACTATAGCCCGTCAGCCTCCTCTATCCATGAGATTTCCCAGGCAAAAATACTGGAGTGGGTTGCCATTTCTTCCTCCAGGGGATCTTCCCAACCCTGGGATCAAACACACATTTCCTACAATGGCAGGCAAATTCTTTACCACTGAGCCAGGAGGGAAACCCTTCTAGAGTGTCATATAGGGGACATATTAGACTAACAAACCTTGTTGGTTTCAACACCAAAATGACATTCACAGTTTTGCATATCCATCCTCTCCAAATTATTGGTGTCTCTCAAATGACCAACAGAAGTAGGTAAATTCTCACTGCAGGGCATGTGGTCTCTTTTATTGTTTTCTGTAGGTAATTAGTGAAGGCATGACACTGAAAACCAGTTTATTCTGCCTGAGAATGATAAAAATCTAGATGCCAGAATGTGAAATACACATTCAAAATCCAAGAACTAGTAGCTTTAGCATTAGGAAAACATCATGCAGGTAAAATCGAAGGTCACTTATTTTCTTAGATAAACACACACTTTCATCCGCCTACATCTATTATTTAGGAAAGAAGAATTATGGGGAGAAAAATCAACATTATAACCATCACCATGAAAAATAAATGTTAGGGTTCCACTAATACATGAAGTTAGAACATGAAAGTTTTTTTCAAAAAGACAGAAGCATGATGCCTATCTGGTGAAAAAGAAATCCAATGTTTTATGACATGTTATTATGTAAGACTATGTAAGAAAACAGATACAATTTATGGTAAAATAATACTTAACACAAATAATTACTAGATCTCGCTACAACTACCTTGCTATACTACAGTAGAAATTTTAGTTATGTAGGGCTAATTTTTAAACTTCAGAATCTTGCTAAAGTTTTATAAGAACTTTACTGAGAACAATATTACTGATAGAAAGTACGAGAATTGGGAACACGTAATCTCCACATAAGGGCTTCCCTTGTGGCTCAGAGGTATAGAATCTGCCCATGCAGGAGATGTGGGTTCAACCCTGGGTCAGATAGATCCCCTGGAGTAGGAAATGGTAACCCACTCCAGTGTTCTTGCCTGGAGAATCCCCTGGAAAGAAGAGCCTGGTGGCTATAGTCCATGGGGTAGCAGAAGAGTCAGACATGACTGAGTGACTAAGCAACAAGACCAGCTTCCAAATATGGCACAGTGGTAAAGAACCACCTGTCAATGCAGGAGACATAGGAGATACAGGTTACATCCCTGGGTCAGGATGATCCCGTGGAGTAGGAAATGACAACCCATTCCAGTATTCTTGCAGGAGAAATTCCATGAACAGAGGGGACTGGCAATCTATAGTCATGGGGTCCCAGAGAGTACACGAGTGAGCACACATGTGCGTGCGTACGCATGCGCGCACGCACCCCCACACACACACACACAATTTCCACATATACCAAGTTCAGATGCTCCTTGAGGGGGACGCATAGGTGTCTACATAGCAGTAAAAACCAGTGACATAGTCCAATTCATCCACTTTGCTGATTTATTGCTTCTGGTTAGCAAGAGTGGAATGATTTCCTGACAGAATTGTTTAGTAAGCAGCAATTAGACAGTTTGTGAACACTGGTAAGGGCAGGATTTTCTGCCTGCTAAATCCATTCACATGACTAAACCACTGTTGGTTGGCCTTAATCTACAGTGAAAATGGCAACCCACTTCAGTATTCGTTCCTGGACAAGTTCATGGATACAGGAGCCTGGCAGGCTACAGTCCATAGGGTTGTCCTCCATTCTTACAGTGGGAAAACCCTAGCAGGCAGTGGAGGGTGGTCTGAAGGGGCTTAACCAAAAATTATAGTGACTCAAAGGCAAAAAAAGTATCTAGCAAATTCTACGAGAGTTACTGTGTTTATCTCTACACACCTTTCCATTCCCTTCACCAGAAACTTTCGGACATACACTTTTCCTCTTTTCACAGTGGGTTTCTGACTGACTTACAGGGGAAAGGGTGACAGGGTGATGCATCTTGACAGTTCCAGAAAGGCATCTCTTTCTTCCCTATTAATTTTTGCACAATGCAGTTTGAAGTGGAGAGACACTGGGCTGAGCAAAGTCGCCAGCGGGGGAGGCGTTCCTGGAATGTGATGAATACACATTCTTTAGATGCTTGGGAGGGGTGACTACCCCCTTATTGGCATCTACCCATCTTCACTGGTTTGGCTGCTTCAGTAGGAAACAGGTATTATTTTGAAACACTCAGTGAATTCTCTAGCTCTTAATCACTGACAGAAGACTGCTGTTAGGTTTCTGAAATTAGGCTTTTAATGCAAAGTGACATTTTCTGTACACTTTATTTGGTTTCTTCAATTTTTGTTTATTCTGTTTTAAAGAATGAAGTTGAAAGTGTCATCTTATCTTGGTAGAAGATTTTCAGTCATGAGTAAGACACCATACATAGCAAAGGAAATACATAGATTAATAAGGCCAGGCCCCTTTCCTCCAGATTAGTAAGCATTGCAAATAGACTCATGCTATTTATTGACAGTTTCCTATTTTTCATTCCTTCAGTAAGATATTTTGTCATTACTAAATGTCACCATTTTCCATGGTTGTTTCCTTTTTCTGAAGAATAATTTAAAAACTATGAAAGGAGAAATAAATATTTTTCCCCACTCAAGTAGTTTTTCTTTAAAAGAATTTTTTTTTATAACAGCAGATGAACTTCTGATCAAAACTCAGGCACACAGCTGCCTTCTAGAACAGTCTTGCAAGCTCCTGACTCAACGCTAAGCCATTGTCATGCCATACTGCACTCCTACCCCAGTTCTTCACTCATCTATTATTGTTAATATGCTTGTGATAACTGTCTCTTGGGGATTATCTTAGGATTCCAAGTTACAGTGAAAGTGATTTTACTAAGCAAGCCGTTTAAAACTATCACGGGTGAGCCTTTATATAGACTTTTGTTTGATATTCAAATTCATGTGTAATATGAACAATAATGAAAACTAATTAGTTTAGAAATAGTATTGCAATATTTAAACTTCCATTAATTTGCATAGGCTTCTGCCTACCTTTTTTTGAAAGAGTGGTTATGTACCAAACATTCAAACATAAAAGGGTAATAAAAGAACATTAAAAATAAAATGAAATAGAGCAAATGAACATGCACGCTTTTTATTCCTTCTTTGGAAATGCCACAGCACAAGAGCACATTGTTCTGTCAAAACCCTTATCACATTGTATTATAATTACTGTTTATAGTCTAGTTCTCTGACTACGCAGAGAGCTTCAGGAGATCTTAACCTATTAATCTTTGGATCCCAGGTTCTGACATAATGTCTGGCAAGTAGAGGATGCTCAGCATAAATCCATTAAATGAAACGGAAGAGAAAATGTGTGAGATTTCCTCATTCTGTCATTAACGGTGCACGACCACCTAGCTCTTAACCCCTGTGAATCTCACCTTCTTCATTTGTACTGTGGGTGAAAGTTGTGAAGGAGTCTCAGAAGAGATCCTGTGTAAATTCTAAAGAACGCCACAGGGCTTGGATAACTTTGGGATCTTTCAGCTCATTAGAACTGATCAACTTACTACGTGTGAAACACTGGGCTAGTTAACGGGATACCCAGCTCCTTTCCTCATGGAGTTTGAAAGTCTAGCAGGAGATATGTGTCTGTGTGTATGTGTGTGAATGTGCTCATTCATGTCTGACTCTATGGACCCAATGACTGTAGCCGCTAGTGGGAGATAGTGCCAGGTAAATGGGCAACTGCAACTGACACACTCTGATGAAAGCTGAGATGCTTTCACCTATGGCTGATTCGTGTCAATGTATGGCAAAACAAATACAGTATTGTAATTAAAAAATAAATAAATTTAATTAAAAAAAAAAAAAAGAAAGCACACTGGAGAATCTTTGCTACTGCCTTGAAGCTTGTGAGGTGGATTCTTGGAGAATGTGATATCGGAGACTGGTGCATGATAGGTAAATATTTCAAGCAATGGAGAGGAGAGGAAAAGACCAGGAGGGATGAGTAGGAGGAAGGACGCTGTGTGTGTAAGGGGGACACTTTCAGTTCCTCGTGTCATAGTCTTGTTCCAAAGATCATGGCAGCAACGCTTTTGTAATCTTCTATGGTTCAACTATTTCCAAACTGTACAGAGAAATGCCTGTTAAATTATCTTTTTCTTCCATCACATTGGAAGTTTTCTCTTTGGACCTACATTTCTAAGAATTTCCTAACTTATAAGCTTACTTTTGCGACTTGGGAATAGTTCTATCAAAAGAAATACAAAAATCTCACCTTCATAATGCAAAAAGAAACCTTGTTCATAGTGTTCCTAAATACATTGCATATAAGCAAATTAGTTTTAAACAGCTGAAAGCATTTTACCACGGAGTGGTTACACTTCTCATTGATTACTGTATTATTTAGCTTCCTTAAAATAAAAAGAATACTCTTCACAGAAACATTTATATTGACAGAATTAGCAGTTCAATGAATTTTGTCACATTAGATTGCAATTTGTGATTTATTATCACATAATAGGTGTCATATTATCATTTATATTTTGTACGTTCCATGTAAACACAATACTATCGTGAGGCATACTTTGTGTTGACAAAGACAAAGCCATGTATTCAAGTCAGTTGTGTAAAATAAAACACTGACTTCTTTAAAAGTGTAGTGAAAAGAGTTTGACCAAATGAAAAAAAAATCAAGATAGGATTCTTGGTGGAGTCAAGAACTAATTCTGAGGCTTCAGGCATGTCACTTAACTTCTATTTTAGTTATTCATTATTTTTTCATTTACATTTTAAATAACATGGGAACAATGTTTGCAAGAACTATCCATGGAGATTAGTTATAAATACTTAAAGTTTATTTGTGTTTGTGTGTGTGTGTGCTCAGTTGTGTTTGACTCTTTGCAACCCCTAGACTATAGCCTGCCAGATTCTTCTGTCCATGGAATTTTCCAAGCCAGAATACTGAAGTGGGTTGCCATTTCCTTCTCCAGGGGATACTCCTGACTCATGGATTGAACCTACATCTACTGCATCTCCTGCACTGGGAGGCAGATTCTTCACCACTAGCGCCATCAGGGTATGGGTAAGTCCTACACATTAAAATTAAAAAAAAAAAACCCACACAAAACTTCCACATTATTACCTTCTATTTCCGTACATGAATTCTAGACTAAGAATCAAATCTCCTGGAACAGTAATTTAAAATGCAAATGTAAAATTTAATATATATTTTGTTAAATCATTATTTATAATTATCATCAGATTTCAATGTTTGAAATAGATTATAGCAATATCAATAAAAGAAGATACTTAAAATAATGTTAGTATATCCAGATATCCAACATATTAAACAAAACATAGATAGAAAGAATTATGAAGTTACTATAAGAGAAGATTCTCAGGTATTTTTCTAGAAATTTGGGTTTTCTGTGTTTGGTGGTGTTAGTTGCTCAGTCGTATCTGACTCTTTGTAACCCCATGGACTATAGCCCACCAGGGTCTTTGTCCATGAGATTTTCCAAGCAAGGATACTGGAGTGAATTGCCATTTCCTTCTCCAGGGGATCTTCCCTACTCAGGGATCAAACTTGGCCCTCCCTCATTGCAGGCAAACTCTTTACCATCTGAGCACCTGGGAAGCCTTATATGTTTAAGAAGTCTATATGCTTAAGAGAACATTTTATGGGCTGATCGAATAATTCTAATCGTATTCACACCCTAATGCAACGGTTCACTTTGTTCATTTTGACTTATCAAGAATTATACCCACTACTCTTCCTAAAAAGAGCACACAGTAGAAAAGTTTGGTGCCTCCCTGGTTCCTGAAACAACTGAAATTGTTAATCATCTTGAAAGATGGACATGACTTCAAACCCTATAGTATTTATTACAAGTTATTATTTTTCCATCCCCAAATTTCCTAGTGATACAAAACAGCCTATGTAATCAAATTAGCTTCCTTATGCTCCTTAAAAGCAAGAGTCGCCCGTCTGGGCCTGGAGATAATGATGCCATGAGATGGCAATCTAAGTGTTAGGACACAGTCAGGGCAGTCTTCCTCTAAAAATAAGTGTCCATTTAAATGCTACCAGATCTTGTTTTGCAAACCTATCCTTACACAGCAAATAATTGCTTTTGGTGCAAAAGTTAGTCATAAAATTCTCCATTAGTGGTTGGTAATGGACCATAATATTACATGTTTGTAAAAGTGCATTTGGAAAATGAAATGCTGGAAGCAATGGTCATATAAGGAATATTAATATTTATATGAGATAACCTTGTGGGGACAGATTTCTCTTTCACTGACAACGGCCTACATCAAGTATTTTACCCTTTCTTAGGAGAAGGAGCTCTGAAATTCTATCATTTGTCAAGCTATATTCATATCAGCTTTGTTGTGCTCTAGCTGATTTAATAGAAAAAATGGGAGTGATTAATAATTGTTAGTTTTGTGATAGATGTGATAAAATAAATCAGAAAAGAGTCTTAGAATGTTAAATATATTACAGCAAACACTATTAACCTATATCTAAATCAAACCTGAATGCCCACAGCAAATTTCCACCCTTCATTATTAAAACATAACCCTAAAGGGATGAATTTCAAGCAAGTATCAAGACAGGATCTGGCACTTGTAATTGTACTTTCAACATAAGGTTATATACATTCCTGATGTGATGCCAATACGCTAGAGGGAATGTGTTCAATTTCCACCATGGTCAAAACTGACAAAGGTTTTACTGAAACTAGAGTGAACTGAAACCACTTCATGGTACACAAACGTTAACTCCAAATCCCTTTATTTCTTGATTTAAAAAGAACTTATTTACTTGCATAAAGAAAAATGTGATACTCATTTCAATGACCAACTCAGACTGGTATGAAATTGCTGCTTTTAACGTCCACAAAGTAATGAATAACGATAATGATTAGGAATTAATAGTTACTGAGCTCTCCTTACAAGCCAACACTGTTCTTTATATTCATTTCATTCAGCCTTCTCTGCAACATTTGAGGTTGGGTAACACTTTACAGAGGAAGCATCTGAGGCAGAGAGAAGTTAAAAGATCATTTAAGACCATACATCTCACAAGCGAGTCCAAATCTGACAACCTGATACTGGAGCACACTCTGTCTCTGTTTCATGTTCTCTCTCTCCTTGAGCAGGGAAATAAAAGACTCATTGACGTTTATTGCTCAGTTCAAGAGCTAATTACTAAATGCAGATTGTGCAGCCCTAAACCACAATGTGAACTAGCCAGCTGTTTATTTTGGGGAACTAAAGAAGCCTTTAGCATGAAAACTCAATGGGTGTATAGCCCATGGCTATTCTTAGAACTTTACTAGAATATACATGGGAGAATATTGGGTTTCTCTTACTAGTGTAGAAGAACTAAGTCGGAAATACTCTACGAGGATAGAATAGCTCAGACACAGGTCTATGGCAGCCCCAAGGAAGCAATGAGAGGCAAAATTGTGCAGTGTAAACAGCAGTATGGGAGAAAGGAAATCTGAATTCAAACTAGACTTTGGTTCCCTCATTTGCAACACACAGATCCTAATAACTTCTCTGTTTCTCTTTGGGTTATTATGGAGTAAAAATGAGGTAAGCATGGATAGTCTGCAGACTGCCCCAATCAACACAAAATAGGCATTGTTATTAAGTCAAAACTGAAACAATCAAGTGCCAGACAAAAGAAAAGACTCCTGGGTTTGAAGTCAAGGGAAGAAGATCCACATGTCCAGATCAACCGTACTAGGAAAAATAATACTGCTTCAGGTTCATTTTCTCCTGCGCCTGCCTATAGAAGCACGCATTGTCACAATACCAAAGTAAAGTAAATTAAGTGATTTCCTCAGAGCACCAGATTTCCTGACCCTTATACACATCAGCCCTCTTTGGACCACTGTAGGATGATCAACAAATTACAAGAGACATTTTCAGTACCTGAATTTTTAAAATAAGATAAAGTTTGAATGAGAAGAAATACAGTACAGCACAAAAGCACTAACTGCAAAATTGTATTCATTCTCCAAGATCTGCTTTTCCCCTATATTCATATTTATATGTACTGAACAGTGTTTAAGTTGCATGTTCTGATCTTTTCACTCTCTTATTCCTTAATTAACACTGTATCTTTTACTTCCTTAGTTTGTAACTTAAAAAACAAACAAAACAAAAATGTCATAGGTAATAAGAGTGACAGGGAATTTGACAGTCATTTCTCCAATATCCTCATGAGGAAGAATGAATACAATTTTGCCAGGAAAAAAAAAAAAAAACCACAACTACTCTCTTGGACAAAAGGACCAAGATAAACAGAGACTTTCATGTTCATCTTTACCATATCACATCAGCTTCCACTTACTGCATTCCCAGTAACAACTTATAATGTAAGTTACATGATCCTATTTCAGTTAATCCTATAGGAGCTCTATACTGTATTATTACCCTCACTTTAGATAAAACAAGTAAAGCTTATGGAGACAGATGCCACAGATATTTTTGTAAGGCCACATTTGTGTCCTGGCTGCCTCATGCTTAAGCCTGATCTTACATACTTTCTGCCTTCCGTTACAGAACACTTTTCCTGAGCTTCCTTTGGGTATGGAGCCCCAGCATGGCTGAATAAAAGGCAATGGTGAATGGGTATGAACTGGAAAGAGATGTTGCCAGGAGATGATGGAAAAGCCTGACAGGGTGATGTTGGTACATTGGTAACAGACTGTCAAGTTCCTCCTGTCTTGCAGAAAAATTTATTCTGCATATGAGAAAATAAAACTTTTGTGAATTACACAGTACTCTTTGGGTAGGGACTTATGGAGAGAGGTAAGGGAGACTCAGGAAGTGAAAGATATACGCTTCAGTAAAATACTGGGAAAACTGAGTAAATATCTAAACTTAGATATAAGGTACACTTCTTAGAAATCCAATTACTTTAAAATATCCCATGGTTTACTTCAAAATACCATGGAAACCATATAATACCTATAGTTTTCCTTTTTTTTAAGACTATTTTTTAATGTGGACCATTTTAAAAATTTTAGTGATTTTGTTACAATATCGCTTTCGTTTTGTTTTGGATTTTTGGCCATGAAGCACATGGAATCAGCTCTCAAATCAGGGATCAAATCTGTATCCCCTGCATTGAAAGGCAAAATCTTAATCACTGGACCACCAGGAAGTCCCCTTATGTTATTTTCAAATATGTCAGTAAACAGCTAGCAAATAATAACAACACTACTGTATACTCATGTGCTTATTCCTTTGAAAATACTTCTTGAGTTACAACTACAGGCTAATTAATTAGGAAAACTCTAAAATAGAAAAAAATATAGAATCATATAGTCACAAAACATCACTGAATAACAGAGAATCATGTCCAGGAACAGAAAGATTAAACAAATTCATCACTCTCAAAAAGCAAGCTAGACAGAGATCTGGGAATGAATAGAATTCTTAGCCCCAACCAAAGCCGGGTCTTCTAATAAATGTATTCATAAATTCTAATAAAGTCTTTAGTGAAAATGGGAGGAAGAAATGTTTTCTGAAAGCCCATTATAAGCAATTCAGCTAGATACTTTAAGTTTTTGTTTAATTCTCACAAAGCATCACTCTTTGGCCATATGATCCCATATGCCAGAGGAAGAACTGAATTCTCTGAAAAGATTGATTTAATGAAAGGATCAGAGTTCCAGCCTTGACTTGTAAATGACTATGTGACTTTGAAAACAATCTCCTGATCTTTATGTGCTTGCATCCTTTTGTATAAAATAGAGGAAATGGGCCAAGTGGACAGGACAAATTGCCTCATTAAATGAAAAGATTCATTGTGTGTGAACACGTGGATAAGCATATGTGTGTGCCTGGTGTGACCCGATGGGTAACACTATGCAAGTCTCTAGGTCCGTGATTCTCCGCCCACGACTGCCGGGATAGAAAAGAACTTCAATTCTGACAAGTGTGGGGAGAAGACCCAGCTGGGAAGCTTGGCTCTGTTGGGGTCTGAACAAAACTGGAAAGGGTGGGAACCACAGAGCTGGGGACCCTCAGGATGGTCGGGAAGGAAGAAATCAGGCTGTGAGAAAGGATGAGTATGGTGTGTACAAGAACAGGGCATGTGGCCGTCAGCCATATCCATTTCTAACAGGCCCCGTGTGAAATATCCTCCAACTCTAGTTCAAACCCAGACACAGCATGGGTTATGTGTGGAAGATTTATCCTGTGATGGTAGCTGATGTTTGCAAAGCTAACAAAGATTCTAAAGCAGCTGATAGCAGCAGCAGATGTGCCACGTGAGCAATGCTTTACACTGCTTTCACCAGAATGTTGATTTTTCGGGAAACTTTCTCTCTGGAACTCTCAAAAAACACATAAAAAGCAAATAATCATAATAATAATCTGTCATAACTAATGTAGAGATTGCTTAGAATATCACAGAATGTGCCAGATAATGTGGCTTTGACATTATAATAAAAATTTAATTCCTTGATTTTATGCTGAAGTTATTAACTGACTTCCCTTAGTTAAACATCATTTGCTGAACTACTTTGTTTAATCTTGTAAAGTAATATGGCCTAATACTTATTTTACATGGCCTAAACGTGAACCATGAACTCCCTGATGTTCAAGCTGGTTTTAGAAAAGGCACAGGAACCAGAGATCAAATTGCCAACATCCGCTGGATCATGGAAAAAGCAAGAGAGTTCCAGAAAAACATCTTTTTCTGCTTTATTGACTATGCCAAAGCCTTTGACTGTGTGGATCACAATAAACTGGAAAATCCTGAAAGAGATGGGCATACCAGATCACCAGACCTGCCTCTTGAGAAATCTATATGCAGGTCAGGAAGCAACAGTTAGAACTGGACATGGAACAACAGACTGGTTCCAAATAGGAAAAGGAGTGCGTCAAGGCTGTATATTGTCACCCTGCTTATTTAACTTCTATGCAGAGTACATCATGAGAAACGCTGGACTGGAAGAAACACAAGCTGGAATCAAGATTGCCGGGAGAAACATCAATCACCTCAGATATGCAGATGACAACACCATTATGGCAGGAAGTGAAGAGGAACTAAAAGCCTCTTGATGAAAGTGAAAGTGGACAGTGAAAAAGTTGGCCTAAAGCTCAACATTCAGAAAACGAAGATCATGGCATCCGGTCCCATCACTTCATGGGAAATAGATGGGGAAACAGTGGAAACAGTGTCAGACTTTATTTTGGGGGCTCCAAAATCACTGCAGATGGTGACTGCAGCCATGAAATTAAAAGATGCTTACTCCTTGGAAGAAAAGTTATGACCAACCTAGATAGCATATTCAAAAGCAGAGACATTACTTTGCCGACTAAAGTCCATCTAATCAAGGCTATGGTTTTTCCTGTAGTCATGTATGGATGTGAGAGTTGGACTGTGAAGAAAGCTGAGCACTAAAGAATTGATGCTTTTGAAGTGTGGTGTTGGAGAAGACTCTTGAGAGTCCCATGGACTGCAAGGAGATCCAACCAATCCATTCTGAAGGAGATCAGTCCTGGGATTTCTTTGGAAGGAATGATGCTAAAGCTGAAACTCCAGCACTTTGGCCACCTCATGAGAAGAGTTGACTCATTGGAAAAGACTGATGCTGGGAGGGATTAGGAGCAGGAGGAAGAGGGGACAACAGAGGATGAGATGGCTGGATGGCATCACTGACTCGATGGACGTGAGTCTGAGTGAACTCTGGGAGATGGTGATGAACAGGGAGGCCTGGCATGCTGTGTGATTCATGGGGTCGCAAAGAGTAGGACATGACTGAACAACTGAACTCAACTGAACATTTAGGAAAAAAGAATCTCAAACGTTCTATTTTTTAATATAAATTATTATATTACTTTTGCATGCTTCCCTCTGCTATCTTACAACATAAATCACATTCTGGTTTCTTTATAAAGTTTTCAATTCCTTATTTACTGAGAGTGGAGACTATACGAGGAAATGAGATAAGACACTTAATTATGGAAAATGCTACCCTAAAAGAGTTACCTAAATAAAAATATAGGTGGCAAAGTCAAATTTGAATTTCATGTATAAACAATAAAATCAGCATGAACTATTGAACATAGCGATACTAAAAATTATTCATTGTCTATCTAAAATTCAAATTTAACTGGGTATTCTATATTTTTACTTGCCAAATCTAATAGTCCTATACCTAAACTCCATGCTATGTAGTACAAGTGTTCAACTCTATGCAACCCAATGGACTGTAGCCTGCCAAGTCTCTCTGTCCATGGAATTCTCCAGGCAAAAATTCTAGAGTGGGTAGCCATTTCCTTCTCCGGGAGATCTTCCCGACCCAGGGATCCTGAAACCATCTAAAGAAAGAAAGAAAGAAAGTCTACCTTCTCTGTACCCCAACAATCAACCACCAAATCTGAAAACATCTACTCCGAAGGCATAGAGCTTTCAAAGCTATCAGTTAAACAGCACTTGAAAACCGTCAGGGTCAGTGTATCAGCTCCTAAAATCCCTGACACCATCACAAATGGAATAACAGGTGCTTAGGACCAAATAGATAAAGATGCAATTTCCTGGAGAGTATTTAAGAACTCATCCAGGATCCAGCAAGGCGATGTGGACTTTTTGTAGGTACGTGGGACATAATCAGAGCAACAGTTGGTGGAAATCAGATCCTACAGGCATGATGCCATTGACCTTTAGATGCTAATGCTGCTTCCTCCCTGGAAGTTTTCCTGCTTTGGGAACTCATTCAGTATCCTGATATAGCACCGTATCCAGCCTGGGGGAAAAGAGCCGTGTTTAAAACCTCACAAATTCTGAACTTAGTTTAAAACCCTCCTATTATCTAAAATCGAAAGTGGTTGTAATGAAATTACTGAATATGCTTTTACTGGACAAGCATGGCAAATTGAACTTAGCTTTTTACAGATGAACCAAATATTGACTTAATCATGAAACATAGGGAGCCACCCAAATTTCAGTGAGAAATGTTTAATGCAAATGAATCTTATCACACAGGCAAAGTGGGATACCCTCACTGAAAATGAGATGATCAGCTTTATATGAAAATAAAACTGTTGGAAAGTAATTACAGAACTGACTTAGCTTCTTATGGCAACACCTGTCCAAGATAATCACCAAGATTGTGTGTGTGTGTGTGTGTGCATGCACGCATATGTTCAGTCATGTACAACTCTTTGCGATTTCATGGAAAGTAGTCTGTCAGGCTCCTTGTTCCATGGGATTTCATAGACAAGAATACTGGGAAGGGATGCCATTTTCTTCTTCAGGGGATCTTCCTGACTCAAGGATCTTTTGTGTCTCCTGTATCAGCAGGCAGATTGTTTTACCACTGAGCCACTTGGGAAACATCGCCAAGATCAGCAAACTATTAATATATTAATTGCACTGTAGCTAATACTTCCCAATTTCTTATGAAGTTAAGTCTACATTTCTGTAGTTGTGCTCATTAATTTAATTATCAATAATTCATTCAGTTATCTAGTAAATGTAGCATTATTACTTTTAGCACTTGGCTGGAGCTTCCCTGGTGGCTCAGACAGGTAAAAGCATCTGCTTGCAAGGTGGGAGACACGGATTTGATCCCTGAGTCAGGAAGATCCCCTGGAGAAGGAAATGGCAACCCACTCCAGTATTCTTGACTGGAAAATTCTATGGAATTTTTGTAGGCTACAGTGCATGGGGTCGCAAAGAGTCAAACACAACTGAGTGACTTCACTTTCACTTTCATTTTAGATCGGAGAAAGGAACTCTTGAGCAGTAATGCAATCACAATACAAGACAGAAAAGGAAACAGAGGGAAGGAGTGAGAGAGAGAAAGACACAGACAGACAGGCAGAGACAGAGAAAAGAGATAGTGGCAAGGAGAGGCACTGAGAGAGACATCTCCTTGGGAAGGACTAGCTTAAGACTTTGCTACTTCTCCTTCCCTGGAACTCCATTTACAAAAATTCCTCTGTGCGTATGTGTTAGTTGCTCAGTTGTGTCTGACTCTTTGCGACCCCATGGCTGTAGCCCGCCAGGCTCTTCTGTCCATGGAATTCTCCACGAAAGAATACAGGAGTAGGTAACTATTCCCTTCTCCAGGGAATCTACCTGACTCAGGGACTGAACCCAGGTCTCCCACATTGCAGGCAGATTCTTTACCATCTGAGCCACCAAGCAAGTCCTAAATTTCCTGTTCAGTTCAATTCAGTTCAGTCACTCCCAGGTCTCCCACATTGCAGGCAGATTCTTTACCATCTGAGCCACCAAGCAAGTCCTAAATTTCCTGTTCAGTTCAATTCAGTTCAGTCGCTCAGTCGTGTCCGACTCTCTGCGACCCCATGAATTGCAGAACGCCACGCCTCCCTGTCCATCATCATCTCCCAGAGTTCACTGAAACTCACATCCATTGAGTTGGTGATGCTATCCAGCCATCTCATCCCTCTGTCATCCCCTTTTCCTCCTGCCCCCAATCCCTCCCAGCATCAGAGTCTTTTCAATGAGTTAACTCTTCACATGAGGTGGCCAAAGTACTGGAGTTTCAGCTTTAGCATCATTCCTTCCAAAGAAATTCCAGGGCTGATCTCCTTTAGAATGGATTGGTTGGATCTCCTTGCAGTTCAAGGGATTCTCGAGTCTTCTCCAACACCACAGTTCAAAAGCATCAATTTTTCGGCACTCAGCTTTCTTCACAAAATTTAAATCATTAATTTTCTATCTGTGGGAATGCTGCTGGTTTTTTTGTTTGCTTTTCTTTTTTTTCCATATTACATACTTTTAGTTTCTCAAGAGTCTGGGATTGTTAGTCCTATTTCACAGATGGAAAAACTAAGGCACTTATGCAACTTATCGCCTTGGTGACAAACTGCCTTTATTCAAAGTAAGAAGACAAAAAGATAACTTCAGACATAGGAAGAGGGACTATTTCCTTTCTTAGAAAGAAAAGGTGAGGCTTCTTGTCTACAATGATCTGCCAGTGAGGAGACTATTTGAAATGCAACTTTTTCAAATCAGCAAAGCCATGATTAAATCAGCAAAGCCACGAAACTCAGGAGTCAAGGGGGTGGGCCCAGAGAAAACCACTCCTCTCAATGTGGCTGACTTTACAAAGATAAACCCCACAGCATTGAATCTGTGGGATGTTTAATCAGTAAACTACTCTGCATTATTTAATATGTATAATGATGACCATAATAATTATATCTCTTTTAATTCATATTATCTACTAGGCACCACGCCTGCTACATGCCATATATGTAAAGTCTTTTCATCTTCACAAAATCCTTGCAGTGCCAGTATCATAATTTTTACTTTACAGATGAAGGTCGTGCAGTACTGAAGAAAAGATCAGCTTTTGAAGTGGTGCCTGACTCAGACTTGTTATAAATCCAGGTGTGCCAGACTCCAGGATTGGAGTGTAAGCTCCTTATTCTGGAAAAAGGGGAACAGTCAAAAACCATGCTCTAGGTTTACAATGCAATGAAAGCCCAAGCTCGTCTGGAGCAGGGGTGATCTTTCTAAGGCCACTGAAATCCTATCACAAAATGGATGCCTTCTGGAATAGATGATGATGCAGATGGAAAATCTGAATAACACTGAGGACTTTTTCAAACTATACCCACCTCCTGCCCCACTTGCCCATCCCCTGCAGGTCTTTAAGCAATAGAGTTGAGAAAACACTGTTTTAAAATATCTTAAAGCTCACAGACTGATTTCAAACAGGAAAAGGAGTCCGTCAAGGCTGTATATTGTCACCCTGCTTATTTAACTTCTATGCTGAGTACATCATGAGAAACGCTGGACTGGAAGAAACACAAGCTGGAATCAAGATTTCCAGGAGAAATATCAATAACCTCAGATATGCAGATGATACCACCCTTATGGCAGAAAGTGAAGAGGAGCTAAAAGCCTCTTGATGAAAGTGAAAGTGGAGAGTGAAAAAGTAGGCTTAAAGCTCAATATTCAGAAAACGAAGATCACGGCATCCAGTCTCATCACTCCATGGGAAATAGATGGGGAAACAGTGGAAACAGTGTCAGACTTTACTTTTTGGGCTCCAAAATCACTGCAGATGATGACTGCAGCCATGAAATTAAAAGAAGCTTAGTCCTTGGAAGAAAATTTATGACCAACCTAGATAGCATATTCAAAAGCAGAGACATTACTTTGCCGACTAAAGTCCATCTAGTCAAGGCTATGGTTTTTCCAGTGGTCATGTATGGGTGTGAGAGTTGGACTGTGAAGAAGGCTGGGCGCAGAAGAATTGATGCTTTTGAACTGTGGTGTTGGAGAAGACTCTTGAGAGTCCCTTGGACTGCAAAGAGATCCAACCAATCCATTCCGAAGGAGATCAGCCTTGGGATTTCTTTGGAAGGAATGGTGCTAAAGCTGAAACTCCAGAACTTTGGCCACCTCATGTGAAGAGTTGAGTCATTGGAAAAGACTCTGATGCTGGGAGGGATGGGGGGCAGGAGGAGAAGGGGATGAAAGAGGATAAGATGGCTGGATGGCATCACTGACTCGATGGACGTGAGTCTGAGTGAACTCCGGGAGTTAGTGATGGACAGGGAGGCCTGGCATGCTGTGATTCATGGGGTCACACAGAGTCGGACACGACTGAGTGACTGAACTGAACTGAACTGAAAACTCAGAGAAAAGCAAGGTTAAATACAATGTCAAGCTAATAATATTAGAAAAGCAGGAAAGAAAAAGGTTTCTCTGAGTTACCAGATGATATACAAAACGATGGTATTGTTGTTGTTGCTGTGAAACTCACTCAGTTTTGTCTGGTTCTTTGAGACCCCATGGACTGTAGCTTGCCAGGCTCCTCTGTTCATGGAATTCTCCAGACAAGAATACTGGAGTGGGTTGCCATTCCTTCTCTGGGGGATCTTCCTGACCCAGGGATCGTACCTGGGTCTCCGGCACTGCAGACGATTCTTTATCATCTGAACAACTGTAGATATTTCCCAAATATCAGTAAATTACTCTCAAGTAGCTGCTGAGTAAGGTTTATTGTACTCCAATGTTTTGAAGGCTTTAAAACAGAAGTAATTGTTCATGGAATAGAAAGATAACATCCATGTTTCTCTTTACCATTAGATCAACTTTTAGCACACTGAGTTGATAAATTTTCAGAGGTAAATTTATTGTTTTAATGTAGGTGTGGTAACCTTATACTATTCTGTATTTTACAAAATCAGAAGTGGAAAAGAGCCATTGAACTTTTGTTGTGTGGGTCTCTAGACTGAAAGAAACACTGGTCCAGGAAGTCTCTAGAAACACGAAAGAGGGCCAGTCAGGTCAAACGGTGAAGCTGCATTTACACTTTAAGGGGAGTAGAGCAAATCTTACTTTCAAACTTTTACTGTGGGTCCTAACCACTTCTGAGTTGCTAAGCTTCAGTCACTGGAGACATATAACAAAGTAGTTCAAATTAACTTCTCTGGTACAAGATGCATTTCTTCCAGTCTTAGGATTTACCATTTATGTGATTGTAGGAAGCTATATAAACCTGACTGTGGTTTCCTCAGTTTTAAAAGAGGATTGACACTAGTAGAGTAAAATTTCTATTTTTTTCCCCATGTTTTCATGTGAGGTAAGTCCTTCTATTGAGGACAGGACTGGCAATGGTCTATTCAGTTTTCATAAACTGTACTCACAATATACGGCTTCAATGGACTCCACCCATTCAAAAGCAAGAATACATAAAGGCCCTGATACAGGAAACAGAGAGGGTTCAAATCTATATTTTTATGAGCTTTTGTAATAATTTACAGTT
This sequence comes from Nanger dama, assembly GCA_917880005.1. Taxonomy (NCBI): domain Eukaryota; kingdom Metazoa; phylum Chordata; class Mammalia; order Artiodactyla; family Bovidae; genus Nanger; species Nanger dama. The sequence continues at coordinate 20,670,099 of CAKJTW010000020.1, forward strand.
GAAAATTCAAATTTAATATGACAAGGATTTCAGCTATTTAATTTTATTGAGTCTTTTAAGAAATTAAGCTATTTATTTTATCAACCATGTTCCATAGGTTTAGCTAATTAAATTATGCATTATTATTAATTAAATTACATGTAATTTACATATTGCACAAAGGTGAACTAAAATTTTAACCTTAATTATATAAATAAACTTTATAATTTGAAATATATATGTGGATGGATACATTTACAATATATGTAAGAGAAAGCTTACAATTCTAGCAGAATGTACTAATTAATTAACTTCTGGCACCTTAAAAACTATTAAACAAAAAACCAAAGTTATTCTTAACTTTTTCAGGAAGCCATGGAGTCCCATGATAATCTGACAAGAACTAAGACTTTTTCTTCAGTAAAATAAACACATCCGCATACCTCTAAAGAATTATAAATATTTTCAAAAGGCACAGAGACTCAACAAGTTTATTCTATGGCTCCTTATGGATTTCTGATTCTTAAACCAACAATACTTTTTTTTTTTTGGCCAGTGTGAGACCTAATGTATTTACTTTCTAATTAGATTTGTATTGATCAAATGCTTCAGGAAAAAAAAAAAAAAACTGCAAACGTCTGTAGTTTCTAATTTTTGACTTCTTTTTTTTTAAATAAAGTTTTAAGATTCTATCGAACTAAATCTATACTCAAAAGGATCAAAGTAAACAAATTAAAAACAAAAGTGAACTCCTACCACTTTGCATTTCCCTAGCCATTCTTCCCCTAAATCTTAATTCAACTACAGAGAAAATACCCATAGCCATTCACCACTTTACAGAGTATCTGACAGTTTGAACAAATGTCACCAGCATGCTAAAAGCAAGTAAAGTACTTTCTAAAACTGTACTGTCCAATATACTAGCTACTATTCACATATAGCTATTTCAATGTTAGCTAACTGACATTAACTAAATTTAAAATTCAATTCTTCAGTCATAATAGGCGCATATGCCTAGTGGTTACTCTTTTGGACAGTTTAGGAAGCATTTTCATCATCTCAGAAAGCTATAGAACACCAAAGTATTTCTGTTCCCACCCTTACTGTGAATGATTGTTGGTAGTCACTTATGTTTATTGCCAAATCAGTTTATGCCAGTTGGCTTAACATAAAATTGTGTAATTTAATTAAATATTATATAAATCAACTTAAATATGAGTGTAAAAGAATGGGAGATGTTCTAAACCTGAAATTTTTGGAAAGACAAAATTCAGTCACTTAAAAAAAAATACTATAGCTTTAAATGGAGGTAAGACAACATTAGAAAAAAAATCATAAAGAAAAATAAGAATTTGCTGTCTAATTTCTTTGTATTAGATTTCCAGTTAAAGACATTTATAAAGCAATCAAAATTAGAAATCAAAGATGAATTATGGGGTTTACAGAAAGAAAAGATGACTAAAACTAAGATCTATAATCAGTAGCCTAAACTCAGAAATAGTTATTGGCTAACTTAAATACACTCTCGGGACTTCCCTGATGGTCCACTGATTAAGAATCCCCCTGCCAATTCAGGGGACATAGGTTTGACCCCAATACATGGGATCCAGAAGGATCCCACATGCCATGGGGTAACTAAGGCCCCGTGCTGCACCCACTGAGCCCATGCACAACAGCTATTGAAGCCCACACACCCTAGAACCCATGCTCTGTAACAAGAGAAGCCACTGCAATGAGAAGCCCACAACTAGAGAGTAGCCCTCGCTTGATGCAACTGGAGAAAGCCTGTGAGCAGCAACAAAGACCCTGCATAGTAAAAATAAATAAATAAAAAATAAAACCAGCAAATAAGTACATTATCAAATTTTAAAATTTAAACAAAATATGTATTTAAGAACTGTTTCTTTAAAAGGCTTTATTAATTTACTCAACTACTGATCCCAACTATATTAAACAGATATAGCAAAATTGCAAACACATGCCTTCTCTATTACTATAAACTCAGCATTTTCATAATCGATTGTGTCATTCCTATTTGCCAGATTTAAGTTTATTGGATTAAATCATATTGACAAATTTATACACAGGGACCTGACCTAATTCCAGATTTATACATAACTTGTCTTATATATAACTTGTCTTATAACACAAAATATAACTAACAGCAATATTATTACTTCACTCTTAAAGTCTACCCAGTAGCCTGAGTTTCTAAGACTTTATACAGTGACAAGAACACTCAACTTTAACTTTGTTCACTCTGTTTAACCTTTTGATTTTTTTCTGACTTGAGATTTCTATCTCTCCATCAATCTATAATATTAATTACTTGAGAGATAAAAAGTATAAGAATCTCATTGTTTTGAACATCAAGATTTAGATGCAAATTAAAATCCACACACTAGGCCTACTATGATTTATACTACTGCACTTTGTTCATTAAAATAGCATCAACATAATCAGTAGTTTCTGTTTGACCAATGACTATTTTTCATTAGTCAATTACATTCAAAGAAATCTTTGGACTGTCATGAAGCATACATGTCTATTTGAAGTAACAGTATAAGCATGTAAGTGTGCACTAATGTACCATTTTTATACACCTTAGAATGACCTGAAAGTACCAAAGATACTCCAAATTATCTAGCTCAACCATACAAAAACATGTGGTTAAATTCATTAAAAAAAAAAAACAGATTTATTGCAATTTTGGTTTACTGTTTGATGCCTTCATACCAAAGATGAAGAACTGGCTGCCTCTGGGGGCCAAATTTAGATTGGTGGATAAAATCATGTTGGAATATCTGGAAAGCAAGCATGCCTCCTTTAGTCTACCACAGTGCCCAGCTTCTTCCTCTTGTCTTTAAGTCTGGCTTATTACACAGCCAAGACCCTGAAGTTATTTAAACTCATGACTCCTCATAAGGTGTTTTACATAATGATACACTGCATATATCATAGGGGCATAGGTAATTTAGTTCTGAAGCTGGACTTAGTTATGGCTACCATTTCATATTAACTTCCATTCTCCTAAGCAACACAATGCTAAGAGGTTAGCTAGTTCATGTGTGCACGTGTGTGTGTGTGTGTGTGCATGTGTGCACGTGCTCAGAGTTCTTCCCTTTTCATTTAAGATATACCACCAACTGCTAAGCCATATTCCTCTTCCTGGAGAATTATTCTGAATGAAGGAGAAATATCACCGTGCAATTGGAGAGTAAAATCCTCTCTGCACTTAGAAGAATAAGAGTGCGCTGGTACTTGAAATAAATGGATACAGAGTTTATTTTAAATAATATTAATTATATACCTATCATATTTGAATTTGAAGATAGTTCTACTCGTGGTCTTTCACAAATAAAGCCTTATTTAATTTCAATCAGTTAATCAAAATTAATTATCCAAAAATGCTACTCAAGAGATACATTGCTTCTCAAGAACATGAGATACATTTTCTTGGATAGGTCACTAATCTGGATAGAAATAAGGCCTATGTCTGTAACTAGTGGATTGACCCTTTTCAAAATTATTAAAGATTCTGGGTTCCATTTTGGTCACTTGGAAATTAAGCCAGTTGATTTCTAAGGTTCTTACCATTTACAAATCTAGATTTTACTTTTAATTTCCATCAAGTACTCCTTAAGTGTCAACTACAAGTAAAAGTTTACATGAACTATATGGTCTAAAGTCTAACTTTATCACTTACTATTTAAACATACCAAAAGTAAGGGGAAATACAAGGCCGAATATGATTGGCATAAATAAAGTGCTCCAATAGTTCAGAGTGAAAAGAAGATTTAAGAGGAAAGAAACAGATGCAAGGAAGAAACATTGCTAGTTTATTTAACTCACACATTCCACATAGCTTAGAGTGAGAAATGTTAATAGACATTTCTCCAAAGAAGACAGCCAAGAGGCACATGAGAAGATGCTCAATATCTCTAATTATTAGAGAAATGCAGACCAAAACTGCAATGAAATATCACTTCATACCAATCAGAATGGCCATCATCAAAAAATCTACAAAACATAATTGTTGGAGAGGGTTTGGAGAAAAGTGAATCCTACACTACTGGTGGGAATGTAAGTTGGTACAGCCGATATGGAGAACAGTGCAGGTTTCCTTAAAAAATAAAAATAGAGCTACCATATGATAATGGCAATCCCACTTCTGGGCATATGCCCTGGCAGAAACATGGTTCAAAGTATACTTGCACCCCAACCTTCACTGCAACACTGTTTACAACAGCCAAGACAAGGAGGCAAGGTAAATGTCAACAGATGGATGGATGAAGAAGATGTGGTACATCAATAGACTGTTACTCAGCCATTAAAAAGAATGAAACAATACCATCTGCAGCAACATGGATGGACCTGGAAAGTGTCATACTAAATGTAGCAAATCAAACAGACAAAGTAAAATATCATATGATCTTGCTTATGTGTGGAATCTAAAAAAATGAAACAAATAAACTTATTTACAAAACAGAAAGAGTCACAGAGAAAGATCTTATGGTTCCCAGAGGGGAGGGATGACAGAGGAGGGATAGATTAGAGTGTGGGATTGACAGGCACATACTACTCTACTAAAAATAAGTAACAAAGTGAAAAGAAGTACCAAAACAAAAATAAAAATAAAATAAACAAAATAAAATAAAATAAAATAATAAAAATTAAAAAAACAAAAATAAAAATAAGTAACAAAGTAAAAAACTGAATAGCACAGGGACTGCTGCCCAACATTCTCTAATAACCTAAATCGGAAAAAGAATTTGAAAAAGCACAGATACACACGTATATGTATAACTGAATCACTGTTCTGTACACGAAAACAACATTGTTAGTCACCTATGCGCCAATATAAAAACAGAACAAAATGAAGGAACACACAAGGCAACGCCAACTTAAAAATTAGGAACCACCATCAAATCGATTTCATAACAGTTAAAGCGATAATCTTAATTTCTCTTAAATTCTAAACAAACATTTTCAAGAAGTCCACTTAAATATAAAATAACTTCACAGTATCACATAATGTTTTTGTTCACCAAAAGTTCTACAATTCATCCTATAACCTGAGCACTATGGTAAGAGTTGTTAGATTTGAAAGACATATTACTGCACTCAAGGGGCTTAGATGTATTATAAATAATAGAAATCAATTAGTTTCATAAATAACCTTCAATGGCATACGATAGACTTAGTCCAATAGATTATTAATCACAACAATGTTAAAAACAAACAAATAACTCCTCATCCCATAATGATATACTCTGGAGTATGGAAATATATTGAATAACACAGGGCTTTACTGCTGAAGTGTAGTTTATTTTAAGATGTGTATAATTTCGATTTTCCATAAATGATTTTAAAGTTTAACTCAATGCAACAGCTTAAAAAAATATGTACATTTCAGGAGGTAACAAAGCAGTCACAGTGCCCTGGACGATTTGGATATACTACTAAAGGAAGTTAGAAAAAAAAACCTGTGGGGAAAAAAGGCTGCAGTGGCTATGGGAATTTATAAACTGAGAAATTCCTTTTTAGAGAAAGAATAAAAGCTTTGTGGATGAAGAAGTGATACCTGTGGGTCTTGAAGAACATGATGTCAATTAGTAGCAGGTTTGCTTGGAAGTAGTAGTGGGTGATAGGAATTGGTAAGCGAGTGAGAAATAAATGTTCTCTTGCTTATGTCAGAATCTTCACTCAATGATTTTCATGGGTGTTTCCTATGGGTCTTTTAGGGAGCTGGTGTGAGTACAGGTCAAGATCAGTGACCTCAAGAGTGACTCCTATAATCTAAGAAGAAAAACTAGAAATGCTCAGAGTGTCAGAAGCCTGAATCACATCATCTGGGGAATCACCTAGGCTCATGAGTCAGCATTTGGTAATAGGCAAAAGAGAAACAAAATGAGTATTTACAGAAAGTGACTCACTTATTCTAATAACATAGTTCAGGAAGTGTTGGATCATGTTCAAGAAGACCCAGTCCAATTGCCAAGAGATTTATCTGATTCTCTCATAGTTACTTTGGCCAATTTAGTTCATCATATTATGAGCTAAATTAGACTTTTCTGGTAAGGTTCAGTCAATTGCTTTGCAGCTGGTTTTCCTTTCCTTTCCTTCTTTCTTCTCTTCCTTTCTCCCTCTCCCTTTCTTTCTTTCCTCTCACTCCTTTCTCTCTCATTCCACAAAGCATTTAAGGTCAGTCAGCCACAATGAACCTAAACTTAGTGTCCCCAAACACCAAAAGAGATGATAGTTAAGTTAAGATATGATTTGCTGATATTTGTTTCCTGAATTTTCACACTTCCTTTGTTACCAAATGTGAAAAGGTTAGAATGGAGTAAAACTTGACCACTTACAATTCAGAAAGAAATTATGTGAATCTGCAGAGCTGACCCCCGGCTGAATGCTAAGTTTCTAAATGTACAGTGCTTCTCCATGGTTTCTTAGTTATAATTTAACTATTTCTAGATATGGACCCTGAAAATTAGTCTCTTCAAAAAATAATTTTGCCAATTTGTATATTTCTTTGCCATTTTTTTTTTTCACAGAAATAAAGGATCTGGAAGAAAATTTTACTATTAATCACTAGTGAAAGCATAATTCTCTCAAGTAGCAGTCTCTCTTTTTCTTCACTGAGGCTAATTACATCCTCTGCCCTGGAGACTTGTTATGATCGCTGCAAGACCAACACCATGGTCATAGCTACATCGTTATCATTCTTTTCAGTCATTCTTTCATACTGTTCGCTTTAGATATTCTGTGCATCTGTCAGAGTACTTTTATAAGATTATCCTTACAGTGCATATCATAGTTGCCTTCTGCTGTCTACCTAACTATTGCCCTGCACAGAAACAGACATTTATTGGAAATAGTATAGCATTTGGCCCTCAATGTGTGCATGACTTTCTTCCAAATCTGTACACAGAGTATTGGGCTATACACACATATACACACATAAGGTCACAAAGAGTCGGACACAACTTAGCATCTGAAAAACAACAACAGCAAAGAGGAACTACATTCTCAAGAGTTAAGCTTATAAAGATGTAAATTGTTTACAACTCAGTTGTCTGTTTCTTCCAACCTCTCTTTCTCACTCTCTTGTCTGTGTATGCTGACCCTTGTTCATTATCTCTTGATTAGTCCTTGAAGAGACTTTTCTTTCTTAGAGACTACTAGTTTTTGACTTCTGCATACCAGCCAAATAATTATGCTTGAAATCACTGGTCTTCAACATTTTAAGTCTCACGTGTTCTTACCCTTAGGGATTAGAAAGTTCCTTCTTCACCTCCATTGTTCGTAAACTCTAGATTCTGAGACATGGGCATGCCAGAGTGTTCTAGAGAACGCTCATCACCACATAGTAAGATCTTACGGTTCTTAACAGATAATTGTATCTAAACCATTTTCTTATGTATTCAATGTTTCAATCTGGGAGTTTAAATAAGTTAAAATATCTACAGTTATTTAATGCTGTGGCTGAAAAATGATCTATATAAATTATAGCATTCACTGTCAGTAAACTAGGCACACTGCTAATGGGCTCCAAAAGAGACCAATTTGCTTTGTACAGAGAGAATATTGTGGGTGCCTTTCTTTCAAACAAAAACTTAATCCTCAAATTATACTTCATATACTTGTTATTAATTTCTTAATATATTTTTGGTTTAGTTGTTCCTTTTTAGTCAACAGTTAAAGTTGTAAAAAAATAAAAGGTAAATGGTAAGGAAAGTATACAGAATACAAAAAGCTGATTTATATGACTTATGCTAAAAGAAAAATTATCATCTGGAAATTAAGGAATTTAAAAAGTCAGAAGAAATGTACATAAGCAAAATTTAGGATTATAAACTACAATGAACTTATTAATAAAAATGAAAGTGGCCCACTGTTTTTATTCTAGGGAAAAAGCAGTCCTAAATTAAATTGTATGTCTATGATGAGTAGACATACTCAATACAGACCATAAACAAGTCAGGTATATTACTGATGCACAGCACTCTCTGAATTAAATTTAGGTATGCTTTAAGACAAATAATAATTAAGAAAACCCCTCAGATTTATGGCCGCTGTCATAATTCATTCAAATATTCAATAGAAATTCATCACACAGAGAGATCTTCTACTCCATTCATTCATTCATCCAATAAATAAATAAATCTTATTATGTGTAAGGCATTGCAGGGGATACACTGAAAAATACGGCATGGACTTTGCCCTCAAGGGGCTTACAGTCTAGTATGGAAAAAATAAACAACCACATAGATAGCCTTAACATAAGAGAGAAAGTGATGTGTCATAAGAAAGACTCAGACAATGTTCTGTGAAAGCCATTGACACTAACAAACTTTTCTTTTTTTTTGAATACTACAGTGTTCAAGTAGCCAATAAAAACAGAAAGACCAATGACAAGTTTGCAAAATTAAATGCCAAATTTTGTGAATCTATGGAATGATGAAAGCTGCAATATTTATGCAGTATAAGTCACTACTCCCCAGTTTTTAAATATGTTTGATTACAGAGTAATAACCGATCAGAAATACCATCTTGCCAGTTTATAAGCAGATGCAAATACAATAACCTCATGCTTACAGATAAAAGATAATTTTAATTATCGAAAATACTCATGACACATAACCTTCTTGCACAGAAATTGGCTCAATCAGATTAAAATGATGAAGAATTCCTCGATGGCTCAAGTGTGCTCCAAGGAAAGCTAGAAGGTTGTACAGTTAACTCCCAGGGTGTAACTCTAAACCATACAACCTACTACCTCAACCCGGATGCACACAGCTTCCAGTGTTGCTTCAAACTCCTTATCATATCTTCAGTCAGCTCCTCCAAATATGGCAGCCATACACCTAAGGGCTTGGCAAGGATGTAGATATAACTACATAGTTATATATATAATCCTAGCATTTTACTGATAAACTGAATCTGTGTCTACTAGGACTTTCCTAACCTCTTCAGTTTCCAGCAAAGGTCATATAAAATGCCTTCTGACATCTCTCATGGCATAATTCCACGAGCAATTAATAATATTAAAAGTTAATAGCAATGCAGCTTCATTTTTAAGGAGAAATAGGTTCAACAGTGACATATCCAGTTCACAGCCTTTAATTTTCTAATTGAAGTTAATGAAGTACACTAACGACTGGAATGTGAACAAAAGTTTCTGAACAGAATCTATGCAGATATTGGTACAAACCTTGCTATAAAAATTCAAGTTTTTAAAATGATTTATTATACTTGAATTTAAACTTCAATGGCTGTGCTGTCTTCTCAAGTGGTCAACAACTGAAGCCTGCCTCAAAAGACAGGTGAGGATTGATACGTATATATATAAGTATAAACAGCAGACAACTGGAGTTTAACAGGAGTTTGATCGAAATATTACTTAACATCAATGTCTAGTGCATTTTGTCAGATTACCACACTGACACAGACCCATAGAAGCGAGCTTGTGCGGTCCACTTCACCACAAGATCGGATCTACGGGTTTATGCCAACGGGCAACGTCTCACGTGGGCTCCCTAATAATGCAGAATTTGTTGTAAATATCTGATGAAATTAGGAGAGCAAAATAATAATATCAATACTTTAGCATAAATATTTAAATGCCGAAATGCTCTAAGGATGCATATTTCCAGTTAAAGGCCTTCATAAATACTCTACACTAAATACAAGTTATATACATGAGAATTTTGAAAACAGTATATTGAAAGGTTTTTCACAGATTACTTTTGTTTTAAGAATGAATATTTTGGAATTAGACTATCCTAATTAATGATGAATTTTAAAAAGAAAAAAAAAAAGAATCCATATATGCATGCATGAATTATGTAATTGTGAGGCATGAATATAGTATTACGAGCCTATAATTAAGACCAAATTAACTATTAAGCTAATTGTGTTAGTGCTAGACAGCTTGTTTTAACTCATAAAACCTCAGTTAGTGGTTTCAAGGAACTGGTAATATTGTAACTTACTCATAAAACAAGTAAGATTTTGTTGATTATACAAAGAGCACAGGAAGTTATTTAAATTCTAAAATATACATGTCTATAGTTAAATGAACAATATTTGGGTAAATTAATATCAGAAAACAAGCATTAATGATACATTAATAGCATTATTACTACTACTGTGCGCCAACATTTATACTCCAGATCAACTGCATGAAAGAGGATATCTTGTCCCTTAAACACAATATATTGAAATTTATTTTTCAAAAAATATGTACTTAAAACATCCGATATGACTACATACAACCTCATCTGGTCAACAGGTTGGGCAAAAATAAATTGTTATTAAAGATTTTAAATCACAAAACAATAAGCAAACACACAAAGAGTAAACATAAAGCCACACACATACATATTTTTTAAAACTTCCAACTCAACGGCAACAAAATTATAAGTTGTACATTATTAATCGTTTCACTTATATCCACAATATTTAGCATGTTCAATTATATCTTCATTGTGAAAACTAATAGTACTGCATAAAAATTAATTAGTGTTTTTGCATGTTTTGAATTAAAATAAAATGTTTTTACAGATTATAGATAATGTGGTTTACATAATTTTTACTATTTTTTGTTTTCTAATTATTCCCATGCTTATTAAAAACTATAGTAAAAAAATCAACACTCAGACATTCAAATGTAGTAGAAAATATTTCAACATATATTCATAAATTTAGACATGAACTCAAAGCAACATTTGTTTGGGGGTTTATCTTAACCATAAGAATGTATATTTTGGTTTCATCCTCTTAGTAGATCATAAAAAAGAGCAGAACTTCATTCCCTTTCCTCAGATTTTATTTCCTTTTATATGGTGTGACAGACAAATGATAAAATATATTGTCTTTTTCCTAAATTACTTTCTATTCAACTGTATTTCACCTATATTATAGGAATGGATATTTAGATCTATATTCAAAGGGACCCAAACTGTGCATTGATCCCAGACTGAGACAAAAATTTTTCAAAAAGGTAGATAACATTATAAACTGTCAAACCATCAATGACAATTCCAACAGCTAAATCCATAAAGAGTATGAAACACAGTCTTATAATTAAACAGTCAAAATTATTTTTCTTTAAAAATATTAAATATTAATTGCTTTTTTGGTTTTTATTTTTACCTGAGATGATTTTCTCCTATGATCACTTTCTTCACTTCTCATATCCACTTTAAGTTTTTCCCTAAAACAACCACAAAAGGAGAAATGTCAGACAACTGCTGTCTAGAAGAAGCATCTGGGTGTATGGTGGGAATGAAGGTAGTCGATCGAGAAGAAAACACAATACCAAAATGGGCAAAACCTTTTAAAGTTTTGATTTTTTTTTTTAAAGGCTTGGAAGACTCATGGAGCCCCACCCAAGGCTACTCATATGACATATAATGTGGTTTCAGAGTTTGCATTTATGCACTCATTTTGGTTGGTGTTGTTTTCACAGTAACAGTTTTGAAAGTGAAAGGAGCATGGCTGTTAAAGAAGCGACTAGGTTTTGCACAATGAACTAGTGAAAGCTGAAAAGAGATTTGGATTTGGCATGGAGCTTAATAAGATAATTAAGAGTGTAGAGATTAATGGCTCCTAAAAATAACATTTAAAATAATGTTTTTCAACTAAAGGATCTTGAAACATGAAAACAGGTTTATAAATGTTAATTAAGCCTGTGAAAGTTGATGTTTCATTAGCTGAGGCAGCATAAAGGAACAGGAGCTATTTTTTAAATAATTAGTGAACAATAACTAATAAACTTAATAAAACATTTTATTTGAATGTTATCAGTATATAGGGTATTTGTAATTTCCCACAATTCTTTGTATGATGACAAAACAGAAGGTAGAATTCATCACTTCTGTAGTATATTTCATTGTTTACCCTATATATTTCTATTTTAATAAAATACGATTTTAAAAGCACAACAGTTTGCTTGAAGTTTATTCTTTTCACGGAAAATATTATAGCATCAATTCGTCACGTGCAAATTATAGTCTTTATATATGCTCCATATTTCAAAAGCATTCTTTTTCTTTAACAATTTTAAAACATGTTTAGAAACAGTTCTAATAAAAATTAAAATGGGTGCAATACATCGGCTAATCCTTTCCCACTGAATTAAGCAAAACTAGGTTTTTGTTACAAAATGCTTAAATTGCTCAGCAATTTACTAATACAAACAGACAAAATAATTAGAATGCAATGCATTATATACTGAGCCAGTACATTGCTTTAAACGTAAAACAAGTTTGTGTGTACTTTTTCCGCTAAAGTACCTAATTGATATTTCTAACAGCTCTAAGACAAATGCTTCTTTTAAATATATTTTAAAAGTCAGTATTATTGTAGAACAAGCTCTTTTTCTACTTAGCAACTGAGAACATGATCTTTTCATCCTTATTTTTGTCACATAAAATTCTGATAAGTAAATTAAATATAACTTCCCTCAAACTAAATTTCACTTATTAGAGAATTTTAATACACATTCTAATACAACCCTGTTTTAGTTCAAGAAGTTTCTTCTTTCATATTTCAAATTATGTGTCACATCACATGAAAGATTTCTTTACCACCTAGGGCTAAATGTTCACTTTTCTTAGACAGCCAAAAGTAATACTGTACACAAAAGCACAAATAACATATTAATGCTTTTCCAAAACTTCTATGTATAACAAAAATTAAAACAGGTACCTTTTTTTTTTCATAGAGATTTCTCTAGTTTTGCTAAAGTTTCTATTCTACTCAGGATTAGAGCAAGAGAGCAAAAGGAAAAAGTTAATAAGAATAAAGTGGGAGATGAGTTATAAAAGAGTAAGCTGAAAGTGCAAGGATCCCCTTTTATATAACAGTAGACTTAAAAAGAAACAACAAAAAAAAGTTATACCTGATACGAAAGGTGCGATTTCACCAAGTGCAATAAATTGCTTATTATGCCATATTTTTGCAATAATACAAATACAGAAGGCTCATTTGCTTATGCTGCCTTACAAAGCTGCTTTACAAAGCGCGATGACTCTGTAGTTAAATACAAGCCAATGTTTGCTTTTTTTTTTTTAGTTTGTTTTGGTTTGGATTTTTGTTTGTTTGTTTTTGTTTTTGAGCAGGAGCATCTCTTTCTCTCTCTCTCTCTCTCTCTCTTTTTCAGCACTGTTGTATGGAGTAGGACAAACTCAGATTTTTTCTTCATGCCTCCTATTTCTTGGGAAAAAAAGAGGACCAGGGTGCTTGTCTTCTTTTTCTTCCTTCTCGGTATTGCAGGCACAAAGCACTGCGCAAAAGCCGCACCAATCCTTGCCGTCCCTGGCAGCAGAATGGCAGAAGGTGGGAGAGACCAGGAATCCTTCCAGGCTCTGCTGACTTTAGAAATGAGGATTGCACACGTTTGTCTCCTGAACCAAAAGGGTGAGAAGGCAGGGTGCCAGTTTGCTACACTGCTGCAATGATCTCACGCTCACTGCTGCTGCCGTCCTGTTTGCCCAGTTCAAATGCCTGTTCAGTACAAACAAAAAAAAAAAAAAAAAACTACTTGGATTCTTCAGCAAGCAAAAAGGGTATTAACATTAAAAAAAAAAAATCAGCAATAAGAAAAGGCAAAATACAAAAAGCACATACAATTTTAGGATTCACTTGTTATGCCTCAATATTCTGTTTATATGTTCTTTCTCTCCCCCCACCCCCATTTAGAGATAAGCAGCAGAATTTATCAGGCGTGAAAGGGACAGCCTCCTGGTGGCCTGCCAAAAACCCAGAATAAAGGCGAAGTTGTGCTTCAAAGCTCAGTCGCTTGCTGAGTCTGGCTAAAGTCAAGTATTAAGATCCACCATTTTCTGAGCCATGCTAAAAAGAAGAAAGAAAAAGTCAGGACGGTTCCTGCTTTCCAAGTCTCCGTTGGCACCATCACAAAATCTCAGTCGTAAGGTCACATGATCCTCTGCCAAATGTAGAGTGCATTCCCATCAACCATTCTGCTGATACTGCGAAGGCAGCTATTGTCTCGTTTAGACCCAAAGTTCAGCCCACTCTTCATTGAATTAGCTGAAAAACGCATCACCTTTGGGGGCTGGGAGTCATGGAAACGTCTACCTGGCAAGCTGCCCACTTTTTCTGCCCATCAACCAGAGATGGAATTGTGCTGCCTAATGCAATGATGACTTGGAATGTGAAGAGTCGTCCAAAGTGAATCTGATTCTTGCAACGCCTGCTTCAGTTTGCACGGAAAACTCTGGCTTCTTGTAGTTAAGAGGGGGGGGAAATCTTTCCTACTAAATGTAGCAAATAAAGGTCTGAACATGCCTACTCTGCAACTTTATTTCACAATACACCCAAATGGTTCTCAAGTGAAAAGACTGAAGTCTGTGCAAGTTTTCCGAGTTAAAGACATCCCTTCCTCAGGCTCCTTTTTCCTTATGAGTGCATGCAACAAGCCCAGGACATTCGTTTCAGTTCCTCACGTGAAGACTTAAAATCTCTGAGTTTCGTCTTGCTTTTTATTACTTTCTGATTTTATCTGGCACCAGTTTTGTACTACATGGTCTCAAAATCCACTAGCAAGAGTAGGAATGCATTATTGCCGCAGTCTCCATCCAAGTGGTCCCCTGAGGGAGCCAGTTGTCTCTTCGACCACACAGACCACTGCAACTGGGTTCTGTGATAATCCTTCACAGCACCTAGCACAGCTGCTGTGCAAGTTTGCCGAGTCTGACTCATGTAAGGAGTGCTCTTTTCTGTTCCTTTACCAGCTACAGTTTTCCTGTGTGGTATGAAAGATGCCTTTGAAAGATGCAGGAAATATATCAACAGCTCTTAGGCAATAAAATGAAATGGTTCCCTCTCCCCAGTGAATTTCCAATCTAGCGGGCGACGAAAGTTCCCGTGGACAAACATTTCCATACTTTCTAACAAAAGTACAGTGAATTAAATCTTTTACCATTTCCTTAAGCAGAATCTAAAGCCAAACAAAGCAAGTCTTATTAGTATTTAAACCAAACATACTCAGTAGTACTGAAAAGAATCATGTTCTTCTACCTGCATTTAAGTGTTTCAATTTTTCAATTAATGAGAGGATCTTTAGAATCTGTTACCAAAATTTTTAAACTATATTCAGTGCCTTACAAAACTACGGACCAATGTTATGCCTCCTCCATGTAGGTACCGCCCCCACCCACACACACACACACACACTGCACAATACCTGAAAAATAATTTTAAAAATAATCAAACCATGACTTGCCTAATAAAAGAAAATCATCAAACACACACACACACACACACACACACACACACACACACACACACACACAAGGGATCTAGGAAATACCCTGAAAAAGATATGCCTTTTTTTGTGTCATGGTCTTTGGGTCACTTTCTTAAGGAACCATTCTGGTGTCTTCCTCACTTGTAATTCAGAACACAAACAATTGTAAACCACAAAACAAAAGCTTACACGTGCTGAATTTAAAAATGCTTTTTTTTTTCTAGATTGCAAACTTCTGGACAAATTTTGCTAATGTCCTAAGCACATGCTTTAGAGTGCCCGATGGAAAATTGAGCATGGCAGACACATGTGTCCCATGCTTCAGCATAGCAAGAAGAAAGTAGACAAGCCCTCATAGAAAGAAAATAAATTTTGAGTTTTCATTCATTTATTCAATAGATATTATTAAGTAGTATTATATGGCCAGGCCTTGTGGTAGACATAGGGGAACAGCCATGAATCAAATGGACATGCCCCCAAGTAGGAGTCTTTCAGTAAGAACTTTCAAGTGAGAAAAGCTCACATCTGAACAGAAGTGTTGTAGATCCTAAAGGAGCATTATTGCTAGTCAGGAAACAAAGTGATAGGACTAGGAAAGTGGAATGAAATGGATATAAAAATAGCTTATACAGAGAGATACTTTGTCATCTGCTATTTAAAATGTACTCCTTTTAATGCAAAATACAATTAGAACATTTTTACAATTCTGCCTGATTCCTTAAAGAACCTAATTTGAAAAGTGTATATTGACATCTCAACTGAAAAAACAAAAACAGAAGATGTGGCAGATATTTGCTTCCAGGCAGATGGAGTAGTTTATCCTAAATTCTGCTGCTAGGTACAATGAAAAAAACCTGGACATTGTCTGTAAAACAAAGGTAAAAAGACTCTGAAAGATGGAGACCAGTTAGTGATCCTAGGACCCAAGGGACACTGGTGGTGAGTTCCCTGCATTTTAATTTTGCCTCATATCCAAAACTCAAGGCTGAGGAAGTCTGCAACCCAGAGACACCAACTGGCGCAACCCTGAAATTTCCCAACAAAAACTTGTTCTCTCTAGTCAAATCAGGAAAGCAGCAGGCTGAAAAGACAGAAAGTGCAGGGACAATACCACTTTGCTCTCAAACGCCACACACCCACCCTATGCCTGCAAAGGCAGAGTTGGGGGCTGGGGGCCAGTGCCAAACTTGTGAGTCTAGAACAAAGTATCCCAAACAACTTCTCCCTGCTAACCCCAGGGCAGTGTAGGAATATCTGAATAGGAAATTTGGATTTTCATCCTTGTCAGGGAATAAAGAGGACTCTTCTTCCCAAATACAGTCTCAATGGAGACTCATAGAGAGGCTGAACATCTACCCCAACCCAAAAGTAATGATGTCAAGCTAAGGTGACATCAGACAAAGGATACCTAGTGGAGAGTCAGGACATTAGAAACTGCCCAGCAGTCACAAGGCAACCCTACCACCCCTCAACCTGTAAGCCGGAAAAGGCCACAAATGGAGCAATTAAAAAAAAACACTCTAAATTTCCCTGGCCAGGAAGGTATCATTGGAGGCCTGCTGGGGAAAAGGAATACTTAACCTCGTCCCTGAAGAAAAAAGACAGGTGTCAGTGGTGGCCACAGGGTGCCTGTACTTCTAGCTACACCTGGCAGTGTACCCCCTTTTTCCTGCTGGATTAGTGTCAGAGGAAGCTAGCTTAAACAGAAGATTTAAATAAGATCCAGAGACTCATAACATGACATCCAAATGTCCAGGCTTCAGCTGGAAAGATTTTGCACAGAAAAGCAGGACGATCTCAAGCTGAATGTAAAAAGACAATCAATGCACATGAACAGCAAGATGACAGAGATACCACAATTATCATGCAAAGATTTTAAAGTAGCCATCATAAAAATGCCTCAGTGAGCAATTATGAACATGGTTGAAATAAACTTAAAAAAAAAAATAAAAGTCTTAGCAAATAAATGGAAGATATAAAAATAAACAGATGGAAATTTTTGAACTAGAAAATACAACGTATGTGTATTAAGTCGCCTCAGTTGTGTCTGACCTCTTGCGACCCTGTGGACTATCGCCTGCTCTGTCCAAGGGATTCTCTGGGCAAGAATCCTGGAGTGGATTGCTGTGCCCTCTTCCAGGGGATCCTTCTGACCCAGGGATAGAACCCACGTCTCTTATGTCTCATGCATTGGCAAGTAGTTGGTGCATAAGCACCACCTGGGAAGCCTGGGACATACAATAGCTGGAGTAAAAACAAATGGAAGGGGCAGAGGAAAGAATCAGTGAGCTGGGAGGGAGAACAAAAGAAATCACCTAATATGAACTACACAGAGAAAATACACTTAAAAATAGGTAACAGAGACTTATGCAACTATTGAACTGTAAGAAAAGAAAAAATATCTATGCCACTGGAATCCCAGAAAGAAAGGATATAGAGGGCACTGTATAAAACATGCTCAAAGAATTAACGACTGGAAACTCCCCAAATTTAGCAGAAGTCACAAAGATTCAAGGAGATTATCAAACCACAAGCAGGAAATACCCAAAGAAATCCACACCATAACACATCTTATCAAACCTCTGAAAACTAAAGACAAAGAAAAAAATGTTGAAAACAGCAAGAGAAAAACATGACCTTATGTATAAAGGAAAAAAAAAAATTCTGACAAGCGAGTTTCTCATCAGAAACCATGGTGGCCAGGATGAAGGGAAAACATTTTGAATGGCTGAAAGAAAAGAACTGTTAACTCAGAATCCTGTAACTATGGAAAATATCCTCCAGGAATGAAGGGCAAATCAAACCAGTTTCTGACAAAGGGACACTAAGATAATTTTCACCAGTAAACCTACCCTAAAAGAATGGTTAAGGAAGTTGTCTAAACAGAAAGGAAATGATAAAAGAAGAAACTTGGCACAACTTTAGAAAGGAAGAAGGAATCCAGTAACAAAAATGTGAGTAAAAATAATAGACTTTCCTTCTTTGGAGTTCTCTAATGATGGTGAAAATAAAAATTTATCGCTGTCTGATGTGATTCTAAGTGCAGGTAGAAGAAATATTCAAAATAATTCTATTATAAATGGATAAGGATAAAGGTACCAAAATGCAAGTAAAATTTACGTACTTCATCAGAATTGGCAAGTGAAGATGCTGGTGGACTGTGATAAGTTATGTATATATAATTTAATATATAAAACAACCACAAAAATGCACAAATAGATATACAGAAAAACACTAGGTAAGTAAAAATTCTAAATTGTTCAAGTAACCCACAGGAAGGTAAGGGGAATAAAACAGAAAATACACCCATTGCGGTTTCATGTCAATGTATGGCAAAACCAATACAGTATTGTAAAGTAAAAATAAAATAAAAAAAAGAAAATATGGAAAACAAAGGACAAAAATGTCAAGCTTAAAGCATAACATATCTATAAATAAATTAAATGTAAATTATCTGAATATACCAATTAAAGTGCAGAGATCTACACAATGAAGTAGAAAAAAAATCACAGCTTAGTTATATGCTATCCACAAGGAACTCAATTCATATCGAATAACATACACAGATTGCAAGTAAAATGATGGACACAATATATATCTCATGGAAATATTAATCAAATAAAATAATATTAATATCAAAAACAAAAAAACTTCAGTGAAATTCCCAGAGACAAACATCATAAAATGCTTTAAAAAAAGACATAGCAACCCTGTGTATATACCAAACAAAAGAGAGGCAAATTGTGTAGGATGAAAACTGGCAAACTAGAAGAGAAAAACAGACAAATCCATGATTAATGCTGTAGACTTCAACACACCTCTTTCAACAATTGTTAGAACAACTAGATGGAAAATTAGCACAGATACAGAATTCATCATCATCAAACAACAGAGTCTAATTGACATTTTTGGAGCATATCATCATACAGTAGAAGAATACACATTATTTTCAAGTCCCTCAAAACATATATCAAGACAGACCATATCCTGGTCCACAAAGCAAATGTGAACAAATTAAGAATAAGTGAAAACATACCTTGTATGTTTTCTGACTGCAGTAAAATCAAGCTAGAAACTAATAGGAAAAGATAACAGAAGATAACTTGGCAAATCTCCAGCAAGACAAAAAAGAGAGAAGACAGAAACTAAAAGTTTCTATAATGAAATAGGACATATCACTACAGAACCTTGTAGATATCTAAAAACAATAATGAAAAAGCTACAAACACAGAACCTAGACAAATTAGATAAAATGTACCAATTCTCCAAAAACATAAATTACAACTCACTCAATATAAATTAGATCATTTGAATAGGCCTAGATGACATCACCTTTATGGCAGAAAGTGAAGAGGAACTAAAAAGCCTCTTGATGAAAGTGAAAGAGGAGAATGAAAAAGTTGGCTTAAAGCTCAACATTCAGAAAACGAAGATCATGGCATCTGGTCCCATCACTTCATGCGAAGTAGATGGGGAAACAGTGGAAACAGTGTCAGACGTTATTTTGGGGGGCTCCAAAATCACTGCAGATGGTGATTGCAGCCATGAAATTAAAAGGCACTTACTCTTTGGAAGGAAAGTTATGACCAACCTAGATAGTATATTAAAAAGCAGAGACATTACTTTGCCAACAAAGGTCCGTCTAGTCAAGGCTATGGTTTTCCAGTGGTCATGTATGGATGTGAGAGTTGGATTGTGAAGAAAGCTGAGCACTGAAGAATTGATGCTTTTGAACTGTGGTGTTGGAGAAGACTCCTGAGACCCCCTTGGACTGCAAGGAGATCCAACTAGTCCATTCTGAAGGAGATCAACCCTGGAATTTCTTTGGAAGGAATGATGCTGAAGCTGAAACTCCAGTACTTTGGCCACCTCATGAGAAGAGTTGACTCATCAGAAAAGACTCTGATGCTGGGAGGGATTGGGGGCAGGAGGAGAATGGGATGACAGAGGATGAGATGGCTGGACGGCATCACCAACTCAATGGATGTGAGTCTGAGTGAACTCCGGGAGTTGGTGATGGACACGGAGGCTTGGCATGTTGCAATTCATGGGGTCGCAGAGTCAGACATGAATGAGCGACTGAACTGAACTGATCAGCTATATTAAAAATTACCTTTATAACTAAAAATTCCCTCAAAAAAATCTATGGGCTTAGACAGTTATATTGAATAATTCTAACAAGTATTTAAAGCAGATTTAGTGCAAATTCTACACTTTTTTTTGAGAAAATAAAAAAGGGAATAATTTCCAATTTAGTTTTTAAAACTAATATCATCTTGATAACAAAACCAGACAAAGACAGTAGGAAAAAGTATAGACCATTATCCCTTCAGAAAATAGACTTAAAATTCTTAATAAAATATTAACAAATAGAATTCAGCAACATGTAAAAGGACTTATATACTACAACATCAGAGGGTTATTCCAGGGATACAAGACTAGTTTAATATTCTAAATGAATAGAATGTATCATATTAACAGGCTAAAAAAATCACATGAACATATGAATGGGTGTTGTATAAGCATTTGAAAAAAATCAGCCACCATTCATGACTGACAATGCTCTTACAGCTAGGAATAAAGGGAATTTCCTCATTTTCATGAAGATCTACCAAAAAAACCTACGGTCAACATTATGCTTGAAGGAAAAGATTAAATGCTGTTCCCTAAAATCAGCAATAAGGTAAGAATGTTCACTCTCACTATTCTTATTCAACTTAATATGCAAGTTCTATTCTAGCTAGGGTAACAAAGTATTTAAAAAAAAGAAAATGAAAGATAAAAATACAATGCTAATGGAAATCACTCAAAATGATGTACTTAGGTATAGATATAAAAATAAATGTAAAAACTTGCCAATGAAGATTATACAAATGCTGAGGAGAGAAACAGAAGAGACTGTAAGAAACACATGTTCACAGATTGCAAGTCTCAACATAGTTAAGATGTCAGTTCTTCCCAAATTGATACATAGGTTTAATGTAATCCTCTATCAAAATCCCAGCAAGAGTTTCTTTGTAGAAACAGATAAAATTATTTCAGACTTCATGTGGACTTGCAAAGGAACTAGAATACTTAAAACAATGTAGGAAAAATATTTTGCGAAGAATTATCCAATTACAAAACTCACTCTATAATAGTATATTTCTTAAAATTATGTATAAGATTATATATATATTAATATATTAATAAATACAATATTAGATTACTATTTGATGACAATTAAGACTGTATGGCATTGGTGAAGGAACAGACACATCAATTAATGAAACAGAACAAGGAATATAAAAATAGACCTGCACATATGTGCATAATTGATTTTTGACAAAGATAACTCAATGGAGAAAAATAATCTTTTCAACAAATGATACTGGAGTAATTAAATATCTACCAACCAAGAAAAAAAAAGAGTACTTTAATATATATCCTATATTTATTCAAACTTTAAAAAATTAACTTATGTATTTGAAATTTTATTTCATTATTTTATTTTTTATTGTTTATATTATTTTAATTTTAATTAATTAAAATTACTTCAAATACTTAAAAATTAACTTAAACATAAATATAACACTACAAAACTTCTAGAAAATAACATAGGACAAATTATACAGGATCTGAGGCTAGGCAAAATGTCCCTAAAATTGACACCAAAATCACAAACCATAAAGGAAAATGGTAAATTAGTCTTCATCAAAGCTAAAATCTTTTGCTCCATAAAAATTTCCATTAAGAGGATGAAAAGACAAGCTACAAATTGAAAGAAAATATTTTCCAACCTCATATCTGACAATTCAGTTCAGTTCAGTCACTCAGTCATGTCCGACTCTGTGACTCCATGATCGCAGCACGCCAGGCCTCCCTGTCCATCACCAACTCCTGGAATTCACTCAGACTCATGTCCATTGAGTCGGTGATGCCATCCAGCCATCTTGTCCTCTGTCGTCCCCTTCCCTCCTGCCCCCAATCCCTCCCAGCATCAGAGTCTTTTCCAGTGACTCAACTCTTCGCATGAGGTGGCCACAGTACTGGAGTTTCAGCTTCAGCATCATTCCTTCCAAAGAAATTCCAGGATTGATCTCCTTTAGAATGGACTGGTTGGATCTCCTTGCAGTCCAAGGGACTCTCAGGAGTCTTCTCCAACACCACAGTTCAAAAGCATCAATTCTTCAGCACTTAGCTTTCTTCACAGTCCAACTCTCACATCCATACATGACCACAGGAAAAACCATAGCCCTGACTAGAAGGACCTTAGTCGGCAAAGTAATGTCTCTGCTTTTGAATATGCTATCTAGGTTGGTCATAACTTTCCTTCCAAGCAGTAAGTGTCTTTTAATTTCATGGCTGCACTCACCATCTGCAGTGATTTTGGAGCCCAAAAAGTAAAGTCTGACACTGTTTCCCCATCTATTTCCCATGAAGTGATGGGACGACCAGATGCTATGATCTTCGTTTTCTGAATGTTGAGCTTTAAGCCAACTTTTTCATTCTCCTCTTTCACTTTCATCAAGAGGCTTTTAGCTCCTCTTCACTTTCTGCCATGAGGGTGGTGTCATCTGCACATCTGAGGTTATTGATATTTCTCTCGGCAATCTTGATTATAACTTGTGCTTCTTCTAGCCCCAAGTTTCTCATGATGTACTCTGCATATGAGTTAAATAAGCAGGGTGACAGTATACAGCCTTGATGTACTCCTTTTCCTGTTTGGAACCAGTCTGTTGTTCCATGTCCAGCTGTACCTGTTGCATCCTGAGCTGCATCTAGGTTTTTCAAGAGGCAGGTCAGGTGGTCTGGTATCCCATCTCTTTCAGAATTTTCCACAGTTTATTGTGATCCACGCAGTCAAAGGCTTTGGTAGAGTCAATAAAGCAGAAATAGATGTTTTTCTGGAACTCTTGCTTTTCGATGATCCAGAGGGTATTGGCAATTTGATCTGGTTCCTCTGCCTTTTCTAAAACCAGCTTGAACATCTGGAAGTTCACGGTTCATGTATTGCTGAAGCCTGGCTTGGAGAATTTTGAGCATTACTTTACTAGCGTGTGAGATGAGTGCAATTGTACAGTAGTTTGAGCATTCTTTTACATTGCCTTTCTTTGGGATTGGAATGAAAACTGACTTTTTCCAGTCTTGTATCTGACAACTAGTATCTAGTAAATATAGTGCTAGTGGTAAAGAACCTTCCTGCCCATGCCAGAGACATGCAAGATGCCGGTTTAATTGATCTCTGGGTCAGGAAGATCCCCTGGAGGAGGGAATGGCAATCCACTCCAATATTCTTTCCTGGAGAATTCCACTGCCAGAGGAGCCTGGCAGGCACAGAGTTGAACAATACTGAAGCAACTTAGTCCACACACATGCAAATATAAAGAGCCTTCACAACTCAACAGGAAAAAAAGCAAACAATCCAAATGGAAATGGGTGAAACAATGAAGAGACATTTCATCCAAGAGGATACACAGATGGCAAATAAGCACATTAAAGATATTGAACAGTATTAGTCATTAGGAAATGCAAATTAAAACCACAATGAAATATTACTACACTTCTATTAGAAGAACTAAAACTAAAAAAAAAAAAAATAGAGGGTACAATATTGATGAGGATAGTGAATCATTCCTATTATTGCTGATGGGAATTTAAAATGGTGCAGTTAGTCTGGAATTTGGCACATTCTTTTAAAACTAAACATATGTTTATCATACGACTCAGGAATTTTCCTCTTGGGCATTTATCCCAAAGAAATGAAAATATATACTAATGCAGAAACCTGTACATGAATGTTTATAGCCATTTTTTTTTTCTACAATGACCCAAAGCTAGAAACAACCCAGGTGTTCTTCAATTGATAAGGGGTCAAACATATAAACCCATACCATGGGATACTCCTCAGCAATAGACAGGAACTAACTCTTCATACACAACAACATGGATGATTTCTTGAGACTTATGCTGAATGAAAAAGTCCCTCCTCAAAGGTTCTGTTCTTTATGATTCCATCTCTAAAATTCTGAAATGGTAAAATCATAGAAATGGAAAACAGAAGGGTTTAAGGTAGAGGGAAAGTGGGAGGCAACCAGGAATGGGTATAAAAGGGCAACAAGAAGAATCCTTTAAGATGATGGGAATATTCTGTATCAACTGTATTCAGGTTAATATCTAGATTGTGGTTTCATATTATTATTTTCATGTGGTAACTGAGTAAGTTATTCATGGTATCCCTTTGTTTTATGTCTTAGGGTTGCATGTAAGTTATCTCAAAATAAACAGTTTATTTATTTTTTTAAATTAACAAATACATCAAGGAAACTGCTTTTATGGTAGTTTGTATTTTGTGTTATTGTAAAGAAAGTGCTCATGGAAAAATCTGAACAAACTGACTGCTTATTGGTTTATTTAGACTTGAAATGCCTAAGTGTTACTCAGTAAACAATGATTTGACTAGCTAGGAAAATCAGCTTGGGAAATGCTCTGAATCAGAGGTCAGCAGACTTTTCTGTAAAGGGCTAGATAATAAATGCCCAAGTATTGCATGTCATATGGTCTTTGTTATAACTGCTTGATTCTGCTATTGCAGTATGATAATAGTCCAGACAACACATAAAGAAAGGGGCAGTGTTCCAATAAAATTTTATCATGGACAACACAATTTTAACTCATCAATTTTCATATATAAGATTTATTTTTTTTTTTCAAACTTGTACAAATGTAAAAACTATTCTTAGCAAGTACACTGTACAGAAACAGGTCCTGGATTTGAGCTGCCAGCCTCAGCTTGCTGACCTCTGATAAATTACAATTTTTGAAATTTTCTCTTGTCTCGTTTCCATTTTGTTTCCTTTTTATTTTCTTCTTGAATATTTTCTAAATTTCAAAAGATGCTAACTGCTCCCACTTAGGAATTTTGGTTCACTGTCCCTTCATCTACGTTTTTCTTTCTTGTGTTATCAAAGGATACAAACAGAAGTTTTGGGTATCCTGCATTGCAGGCAGATTCTTTATCATCTGAGCCACCAGGGAAGCCCATTAAAATGTGGAACTTGGGACAAAGTAGAACACTGAATAAATTTTTCTTCCCTATATTACCTTTTCCTTACTTTTTTTCATAAATTTAGTGAGAAACATTGTATTTACTTGCACTGAGCACCTTCAGCTCATGCAACAAATTCTGATAAATTCTTTTTTCATTTTTATTCTGTTACAAGTATTTTCCAATTTTCCTTGTTATGGCTTCTTGGATACACCCATCATTTAAAAGAGGATGTTTAATTTCCAAATACATGGGGTTTAAAGTATCTCTGATATTAACTTCTCATTTTGTTATTAATTTCTCATTTAAATGCTTTCTTCTCTGCAATTATCCTCCATGTTTTTTCAGTCTTTAAACTTTATTAGGGTTTTCAACAGCTAAGTTAAAGGTCTGTCTTGGTAAATACCACATTGCACTTGAAAATAAGTGGGTTATTTTCAAATATCTTTTGATATTTATTTCTAACATAATTCCACAGTGATAAGAGAACAGACTCTGTATGATTTCAACACCTTAGACCATGAAATTGTGGCACCTTGTTTTATGTCTCTGGATATGTTCCAGTGTCTCCTCTTTTATAGTCTATGGGAACTTGAATAAAATTTGTATCCTGCTATTGTGTGAAAATTGTATAAATCTTAATTATGTTGAATTAATTCATAGTGCTTCCATGGAATTCTCCAGACAACAATATTCTCCAGACATTTCTTTCTACAGGGTATCTTCCCAACCAAGGATTGAACTCTTGTCTCTTATGTCTCCTGCACTGGCAAGTGGGTTCTTTACCGCTAGCACCACCTGGGAAGCCCACAAAACAATCCACATATTAAAGTGGTACATCTTCGGGCAAATCAGTTCTGAACTCCTGCACAAATAATACCTGTAGCCACCACATACAACACTGTTTCTTATAGTCTTTTTCTTTATGCTTTTTTTTTAAACTTCTAGTCTACATAAATTTGAATCTTTTAAATAATTTTTTAATATAATTTCCTAAAATGATTCTCAAGGCCATTTCAGCAAAGATGATCTGTAAAAGGAAGTATTTTTCTCACTAAATTTATTAGTTTTATTTCCTTTCTTTAGTTTTTTTTTTTTTTTTAATATGAATGGATAATAACACATCTACAGGAGACTTGGAAAATACGGAACAAAGTTACATATAGTTCTATAATGTGTTACAATTATTATTTAAGTAGACATAAAATTTTTAGTTGGAGGTTAGATATAATACTCTCAGAATTAATAGAATGAATGGACAGAAGAGTAGAATATAGTAGACCTGAAAACTAATGGCACCTGGGGACCTACGTCTCAAGAGAAACTATTGCCCCTCTCTTAACTACCTCGAAGAATTTAAACTAGTGATTTTTCCCAGAAAATAGAGATTTTTAAATGAGATAAATTTCATCTTAGTGGCCCCACCATATATGGCAGTCTAAACATCAAATTGAAAGTGAAAGTGAAGTCGTGTCCGATTCTTTTCGACCCCATGGACTGTAGCCTATCAGGCTCCTCCATCCATGTAATCTTCCAGGCAAGAGTACTGGAGTGGGCTGCCATTTCCTTCTCCACAGGATCCTCCCGACCCAGGGATCGAACCTGGGGCTCCCTCAGTGAGGGCAGACGTTTACCCTCTGAGCCACCAGGGAAGCTCAAATTACTGAACGTCTCTTCTTCTTATTGTT
Organism: Nanger dama; assembly: GCA_917880005.1. NCBI lineage: Eukaryota > Metazoa > Chordata > Mammalia > Artiodactyla > Bovidae > Nanger > Nanger dama. The sequence continues at coordinate 20,697,073 of CAKJTW010000020.1, forward strand.
CTGTAGATGGTCTATCCTGGGAACCCCAGACCCCTGCCCATTTCTCAGCTTAGAATGGAATATATATCTCATTTTACCTTTCTGTCTGACCTCATGTATGTTAGGCTCTTGTATATACAAAATCAATTTTTATTTTACCTTGTTAACCTGTCTCACATTAATTCTTAGATCAGCAGAAGAAATTAGAAGAGCAGAAGAAAATTTATTTTCCTCCTTGAAACTTGCATGGAGGTGGTTGGCAAGGTGGGAGGAGTGACAAGGAACACAAATGGTATGAAAATGCAGAAAAAATAAGTAGCCCATGAAAATAAAAAGCAGATTGAAATCAGTAAATGAATTACACAAGGAGGGCATTAGATGAGGTGGCTTTGGTGCCTTTGTAAGTGAACCGAAACCTAAGCCTGAAATGCCTCAAGGACAAGAAATTGAAACCTAAAGATAACCAATCACAAACAGCCAACAAGCCTTTCCTAAATAAGGCAACTGATTAAGCTACAGCCATCAAATTTCCTGGCTTTGCTTCACTGTCTTCTCTGTTAAAAAGTCTATCCTATAGTTCCTATCAGTAAAGCCCTTCTGAGAGTTTCTAACCACTTTCAGTTGGTGCTGCCAGATTCAAATCATTTTTTGTCCTCAAATAAATGCTTAAAATGTTAATACGCCTGAGTCTACCTTTTAACAAAATTAAACTTAAGTCACAGAAATATAAAACTATGTCAAGCACGGGCTTCCCTCATAACTCAGTTGAGAAAGAATCTGCTCGCAATGCAGGAGACATGGGTTTGATTCAGGGTTGGAAAGATCCCCTGGAGAAGGAAATGGCAACCCACTCCAGTATTCTTGCCTGGAGAATCCCATGGACAGAGGAGCATGGCAGGCTACAGTCCATGGGGTCACAAGAGTCAGACACGACTTGGCAACTTAACTATGTCAAGCACAATGTGAAATTTAAAAGCAAAGCCTATATTGGAGTAATGATAGTAAGTAAATAATAACTTGCATAATCTTGAAGTCAAAATATTCCACCGAGTCCACATAAGTAAAGGAGAAGGCTCCTAATGGAATTATTATTATTATCTTCATGAAAAATAAGACCTTATCCAGAAAAATATGCTTAAAGACACCAAAAAACATAGTAAATTACACAAATGAAAAACATTCTGGAGTCTTCAGAAAATATTGCCCAAATTTCTTTAGAAGATCAAAATGAGTAGTGAAGAATAAAACCTTTTTAATTAACTGACTTCAAACAATTAATATAAAGAATTAAATTGCTTATTATTTTTGCCCTTATGATCATCAAGACTCATTAAGAAATTATGACCATTCATTATCTTTGTATCAGATGGGAGGTGATGAAAACATTTTAATTGAAATGAGAAGTTTTAAATAAACATGATTCCTCAAAATATTGGCCATGTAAAATGAGGTTTCATCATTACTTATATTAGTTCACACATGCATTTAAAAGTCAAGTTAAAAATCCTTTAATAGATATAGAAAAGCATTAATATTTACTGAACACTCTCAAATTATAGGTCTAGTGCTAAGCAATTTATGTCAATTGATATAGTTGATGATTCAGACTAATTTCTCTAATCCAACTTTGATGAGCATGAAGTTCATCCATGTATGGTTATATTTGCTTGTATAACATTTTCACATTGGAGAAAAAAGTGTTTTTAAGTGTGTGGTAACATCGGTGTTTTAAGTGGCTTCGAGTTTTTTAACCGTTACTCTTGCAGTAACTACAGAATTAGACAATTCAATTTTCATTTTTCCAAAACAGAGAAACTAAATAATATGCAATTTGCAGTATATGTCTTTAACTAATTTAAAAAATGCCTCTTTTGCTGCTTTTGGATATCTGGGCCTTCTCAAGTCTAAAGATTTGGCTCACAAGTAATTAGTAGATACGTTTAGGCTTTGGCTGATTTAAAAATCTGGGGTACAAAGATCATCCTCCTCAAAGTTTACAAGCCAGATTAAAAGGCCCTTAAATAAACTGATTGGAGAATAAGAAAAAAAAACGAGACCATAAATTTAGTGTATGTCATAAATGCTCTATCTTTGGGACTTTTAATCAGTCCTAGTACTGTATTAAAAGTCGGAGAAGACAAATCATATCAAGTTTAAAATTAATAAAGTTGGGTAGTTAAACATGTTGCAGGCAGGTAAAGCTGCTAGTTGTATTAATTGGACTGTTTAAAACAAGCATTCATCTTAAATATGCATGATATTTTATTTCCTGGTTCACATACAAATGAAGCTCACTTACTAAGTGTAGCAATCTTAGAGGTCTGGCATCTTTCTTGTCCACTTAGTAGCTATGCCTTACACAGTAACTAATTTCAGATTTCATGAGAGTGAAAGGCTATAAACATTTCTGGTTATTAAAATATAAATTTTTATTAGAAGAGTTAAGGAACAAAGTTAAAAATAGCCGACTTGACTTTCTACCTAAGGAGAGACACCAGAAAGGCTCCTTTGACTTAGTATCAAATGTTCACACGACTTTACAAGTTGCATCCCCAGAAGTAAGTGGTAAAACCTTTAGAAACAAGAGGAGCATGAGCCAAAGGTGTGCAGACAGGACCTGATCAATCCTAGGACTGAGGCAATATGGAAAGTACTGCTGGGAAGGGCATGCACTCAAAACTGGGAACACCTGTTTGTTATTTCCTTTTAGCAATTGAATTATTTAATAAGAATGTTTTTCTGCAATGAAATGAATATACTCAAATAATATGCAAGTACAATAAAGTGTTTAAAGAATTAAAAATAGAATAAATGTTAATTAATGCCATCCCAGAAAGGTAGAGGCAATTCATTCTACAACATACTTAAGGATCTAACTGCACATAAGGAACCGCACCTTGGTTTTCTGTTCACCACATCCTCTTCCACTGTCTGTTCTCAATTACAGATAGTGCATTCTACTTTTCAAAAGTTACATATGACCTGATGCTCCCCTCATGTGTGTACTGTCAGTTACCGATACTTGAAAATAATTCTCATTTCAGAAAAAATTGCCCTCATCCTCCCCACTAACTTGTGGTGTGCTGGTGTAATGTCACCCTCCAGGTCTGCTTATCTTCTGCATGTGCTGACAGTCTCTTTAAAAGGACTGTGATTTAACAAGAATGGGCTGAATTAGCAAAACGTGGATTATTCATATGTTGCCATTTGTAGTCAACTGTATTAAATTTATTCCAGATTTATAATGTGAATGCTTCAGATTAGTCCCATATTGATGGCCATTGGTCCAACTACATCAGTTTTTACATCTTTATCTTTCTAGAACCAAATGAAAATTCTTTGGGATGCTTACATTTAGAATCATCTCATGGTCTACACAAGGAAATTATGTTCATATTTTACATGCAAAATCATCTCTATTAGCATACTATTATGAGTGACAACATGGGTTTTTATTCATCAACAATGTTAATTTTGTGATCGGACACGACTGAGAAACTGAACTGAACTGAACTGTTATTAATGTTACTTTCATAAATTAAGAGTGGTTTTTATTTCACAAACACCATGTGTAACTTAAAAAAATGGAATGATTTGTGCATGAATCGAATCCACTTTAATCAGTTCTTTCTTTTATTGTTATTAACTCTTTAACTATAGAAATATATTACAGGTCTATATAGTCTATACTATATTATCAGAGAATGGAATATCTCACAAATTATTTTTAAATAATGGAATGTTATTCTATTAAAAGGGAAATAACTTTAAACATACTGAATATATTTTCTAAATATATTTTCTGTATATTTTCTAAATACACAATATTTAGAAAACACTGTATAATGTACTTACTAAACAGAATATATTGCCATGATTTTAATTTTCTATGTGTATTTAATTTTATTGGTGTCTTTATTGGACTTCTCAGGTAGCGCTAGTGATAAAGAATCTGCCTGCCAATACAGGAGACTAAAAAGACACAAGTTCAATTACTGGATAGAGAAGATTCCTCTAGAGGAGAGCATGGCAACCCACTCCAAAACTGCTGCCAGGAAAATCCCATGGACAGAGGAGCCTGGAGGGCTATAGTCCATAGGGCTGAACAGTGCACATGCTGCATGACTGAAGCACCTTAGCATGAACACACAGTGTCATTATTAATGGCCTTGGTTATTAAACTTTGGTTGACTATAGAGTCCCAGTTCTGTAATAGGCCAAGATAGTCTTTCAGAAAAAAAAAAAAATATGCAAGAGAATGAGTAGAAAAGCAACAGACTGGGATAAAATATTTACAAAAGTTCTTTTTTTTTTTAATACTTTATTCTACTTTATAATACTGTATTGGTTTTGCCATACATTGACATGAATCAGCCACAAATGTACACGATCTCCCAATGCCGAAGCCCCAGGATTGATCCAAATATAGAAACAACTCTTAAAAGTCAACAAAAGGAACAAACAACCTCATTAAATAATGAGCCGAAGGCCTTGGTTCAGGGGATACAAAAATCTGCCTGCTATGCAGATGCAGGTTCAGTCTCTGGGTTAGGAAGACACTCTGGAGGAGAGCATGGCAACCCACTCCAGTATTCTTGCCTAAAGAAGCCCATGGACAGAGAAGCCTGGAGGGCTACAGTCCAGAGGGTCTCAAAGCATCAGGCATGACTGAAATGACTGAGTATACACAAAGACCTTAACAGGTGCCTCACTAAAGAAGATATTTTGGGATTGACATACACGTACTACTATATATAAAATAGATAACTAATAAAAACCTTGCTGTATAACACAGGGAACTCTACTTAATACTCTGCAGTGAGCTATATGGGAAAATCTAAAACAAACAAACAAAAATACTGGATATATGTATATGTTCAACTGACAACTGTTCTACACCTGAAACTAAAACAACATTGTAAATCAACTATGCTCCAACAATTTAAAAATAAAATATACATATGGAAAATAAATGTAGGAAAAACTTTATATATCATATGTTTTCAGGGAAATGTAGACTGAAATAACACACTGATTAGAATGGCCAAAATATGAAACACTGACACCACCAAGTGCTGAACAGGGTATGGAGCAACAGGCATTCTTATTCATTACCGGTGGGAGTGTGAAATGGTCCAGCCACTTTGGAAGACATTTTATCAATTTCTCACAAAAATAATATTCTTATCACAATTTCCAGGAATCATCCTCCTTGATATTCATTCAAAGGAGTTGAAAACATTTCAGTTCAGTTCAGTAGCTCAGTCGTGTCCGATTCTTTGCGACCCCATGAATTGCAGCACGCCAGGCCTCCCTGTTCATCACCAACTCCCGGAGTTCACTCAAACTCACGTCCATCGAGTCGGTGATGCCATCCCATCTCATCCTCTGTCGTCCCCTTCTCCTCCTGTCCCAATCCCTCCCAGCATCAGTCTTTTCCAATGAGTCAACTTTTCGCATGAGGTCGCCAAAGTACTGGAGTTTCAACTTTAGCATCATCCTTCCAAAGAACACCCAGGACTGATCTCCTTCAGAATAGACTGGTTGTATCTCCTTGCAGTCCAAGGGACTCTCAAGAGTCTTTTCCAACACCACAGTTCAAAAGCATCAATTCTTCAGCGCTCAGCTTTCTTCACAGTCCAACTCTCACATCCATACATGACTAATGGAAAAAACATGGCCTTGACTAGATGGACCTTTGTTGGCAAAGTAATGTCTCTGCTTTTGAATATGCTATCTAGGTTGGTCATAACTTTTCTTCCAAGGAGTAAGTGTCTTTTAATTTCATGGCTGCAGTCACCATCTGCAGTCATTTTGGAGCCCAAAACATAAAGTCTGACACTATTTCCACTGTTTCCCCATCTATTTCCCATGAAGTGATGGGACCAGATACACAAAACCTTTCCCACTTTTGTTCACAGTAGCATGTTGGGGAAAGGAAGGGGTGATTAGGCAGAGTACAGAGGATTTTAGGCCAGTGAAGTTACTCTGAATACTAGAATGGTGATAGATTTGTCCAAACCCATATAAGGAACAACATCAAGAGTGAGTCCTAGGGGACTTTTCTGGTGGGCCAGTGGTTAGAATTCTTCTGCTAATGCAGGGGACACGGGTTTGATTTCTGGTCAGGGAAGATCGCAAAGACATGCAGCAACTAGGCTCATGTGTCACAACTACTGAAGCCCACGTGCTGAGTGCTGTGACTCCACAATAACAGAAGACATGGCAATGGAATCCCTTGCACCCCAATGAAGAGGAGTTCCCAGTGAAGATCCAGTGCAGTCAAAAATAAAGAAGTTTTTTTAAAACAGTGAATCCAAATGTAAACTTCATGGACTTTGGTGATAATGATGTATTAAAGTATATTCATTATTTGCAATAAATGTACCCCTCTCATGGAGGGTGGCTATGATAAAGGGGAAGGCTATGCATATGTGAGGAATAGGGGTCATGTCGGAAATCTCCATATATTTCTTCCTCTTCATTTTGCTATAAACCTAAAACTGCTTTTAAAAAATTAAACCTTTAAGAAGAAATAATGTGCTCCCTTAACTTGCCATAACATTCAATGCCTAGTTAGTCTATTGCACTGAGTGAAAGGTCAGTATAGTTTTTAGAAGATATAATTTGGTTATTCATCCTTAAACTACATTCTCTTTATATTTTTATGTATGTATGTTTTGTACTACATTCTATACACACACATATATATTTTATCATTTGACTTTCAGTGACTTCACATACTTTTGTTTTCTTGTAGGGATGTCAGTCATCTATTGGTCAGTCCGTGTCTATGCCAATTCTTTATTTACTGGATTCAATCTGCTGTAAACAAAATAAGACAAGGCGCTACAACAGTGTCAATATTGCTGTTACTCTTTTAATATTTAGAACATAATGAATAGTGCGCATGTAAGCTGCTATGCAGGAGATAGTCTTATGTCTTCAAAAAGCTTAAAATCTTGGAGAAATAATAAAACATGTCAAAGTCATATGTACCTTTGAAAGTGGACTATGACTGAGAACAGGTGTAAAGAGAGGTTGGGTGTGAAGATATGAAAAGAAAATCTAGAAAAGCTCTATGTGCACTTGAACATTGATGGTTAAGTAAAAATCTGGACATTAAGAACAATTCTATGACATATTTCAAAATTCATTCTGTTTTAAATATGATAAAAGCCAAATGCTTGATGGGATGTATATTGGAAAGCATTGTCTGGCATTCAGTGTGGTAGTACCTAGAAAGCACAAAAGAAGCTAGTGTTTGGTACAGAATATGTTTTAGTCCACAGGCAAAAACATATCCAACCCCACATGAAAGATAGAAAAAGAAAAGATAACTTTCAGGTGTAATGCATGGTCTTTGAATAAAATCATTGTTTAGTTGAATATTTTCTTTAATTAAAACACTTCAGGCTCTACTACAAAGCCACAGTCATTAAGACAGTATGGTATTGGCACAAAGACAGAAATATAGATCAATGGAACAAAATAGAAAGCCCTGAGATTAACCCACACACCTATGGACACCTTATCTTCGACAAAGGAGCCAAGAATATACAATGGAGTAAAGACAGTCTCTTTAACAGGTGGTGCTGGGAAAACTGGTCAACCACTTGTAAAAGAATGAAACTAGACCCCTTTCTAACACCATACACAAAAATAAACTCAAAATGGATTAAAGATCTAAATGTAAGACCAGAAACTATAAAACTCCTAGAGGAGAACATAGGCAAAACACTCTCCGACATAAATCACAGCAGGATCCTCTATGATCCAACTCCCAGTATACTGGAAATAAAAGCAAAGATAAACAAATGGGATCTAATTAAAATTAAAAGCCTCTGCACAACAAAGGAAACTACAAGCAAGGTGAAAAGACAGCCTTCTGAATGGGAGAAAACAATAGCAAATGAAACAACTGACAAACAACTAATCTCAAAGATATATAAGCAACTTATACAGCTCAACTCCAGAAAAATAAATGATCCAATAAAAAAATGGGCCAAAGAACTAAATAGGCATTTCTCCAAAGAAGACATACGGATGGCTAACAAACACATGAAAAGATGCTCAACAACACTCATTATCAGAGAAATGCAAATCAAGACCACAATGAGGTACCATTTCACACCAGTCAGAATGGCTGCAATCCAAAAGTCTACAAGCAATAAATCCTGGAGAGGATGTGGAGAAAAGGGAACCCTCTTACACTGCTGGTGGGAATGCAAACTAGTACAGACATTATGGAAAACAGTGTGGAGATTCCTTTAAAAATTGCAAATAGAACTGCCTTATGACCCAGCAATCCCACTGCTGGGCATACACACCGAGGAAACCAGAATTGAAAGAGACACATGTACCCCAATGTTCATTGCAGCACTGTTTATAATAGCCAGGACATGGAAGCAACCTAGATGTCCATCAGCAGATGAATGGATAAGAAAGCTGTGGTACATATACACTATGGAATACTACTCAGCCCTTAAAAAGAATAAATTTGACTCAGTTCTAATGAGATGGATGAAATTGGAACCAATTATACAAAGTGAAGTAAGCCAGAAAGAAAAACACCAATACAGTATACTGACACGTATATATGGAATTTAGAAGACAGTGGTGATGATCCTGTATGTGAGACAACCAAGAGACACAGAGGTATAGAGTGGACTTTTGGACTCTGAGGGAGAGGGAAAGGGTGGGATGGTTTGGGAGAATGGCAATGAAACATGTATATTTTCGTGTAGGAAACGAAGCGCCAATCTATGTTCAGTGTAGGATGCAGGATGCATGGGGCTGATGCACAGGATGATTCAAGTAGAGGATGTGGGGTGGGAGGTGGGAGGGGGCTTCGGCATTGGGAGATTGTGTTCACCTATGGCTGATTCGTGTCAATGTATGGCAAAACAAATACAGTATTGTAATTAAAAAAAAAAAGAATGAATTAAAAAGTGAATTTGGAAAAAAAATAAAAAAATAAAACAGTTCAAATATACTACAAGATAGATTATATACCTTGATTATTTTCAAAATAATTTCCAATTGATTTCTAACAAACTCCATGTATTGCTTGTCCAAATGTGTGTTTTCTTATTTGAAAATAGGATGTTATAGGGAAAGAGAACATATGTGTATGCATGTGTAATGTTATTTACTCACAGTTCAGTAATTAAAACTGTTTCTATATGACACTGTCTTCAATTTTAAAGAAAAGGAGCATCTATTTGTTATTTTAAGGCAGAAAAGAGAAAAACAAGATGATTGAAAATAAAAACAACATTTAGATATGCTAAATACATACTTTGGTTAAAAAATAATCTAACAACTTGAAGTAAGACTTGCTTTACATCACTTATACTGTAGTCAGAGTTGGGATCAGAATTAACTATTTAATTTCAGTTGCTTTATTCACTTCACAAATAATGCCTCAGTAGTCACTGTGTTTATTGTAATTATTTGATTTTGATAACGATGGTCCCTAGGAGACACATTTCCAGGGTGTGGAGAATGGAGCTATTTAACTATTCAGTCTGAACTTCTGAAACGTTAACATGTGCATGTGTATATGCAAGAATTTCCTACATATGTTGAGCAAGCATGGACAATATGTTTCATTTCAAAAGGTTTATTGCTTAGATTATACTACAAAATGTTTCTCCTCATACACAGAATAACAAACATCTAAGAATGCATTTGTAAGGTGCCATCATGATATTTCTAGGGCTTCTCTGGTAGCTCAAATGACAAAGAATCTGCCTGCAGTGCGGGAGACTTGGGTTCAATTCCTGGGTCAGGAAGATCTGCTGGAGACAGGAATGGCTATCCCCATGAAAAAGAAATTCAAAAAAGGCAAAATGTTGTCTAAGGATGCCTGACAAATAGCTGAGAAAACAAGAGAAGCTAAAGGCAAAGGAGAAAAGGATAGGATATACCCATTTGAATGCAGAGTTCCAAAGAATAACAAGGAGAGATAAGAAAGCCTTCCTCAGTGATCAGTGCAAAGAAAGAGAGGAAAACAATAGAATGGGAAAGACTAGAGATCTCTTAAAGAAAATTAGAGATACCAAGAGAACATTTCATGCAAAGATGGGCACAATAAAGGACAGAAATGGTATGGACCTAATAGAAGCAGAAGATATTAAGAAGAGGTGGCAAGAATACACAGAATAACTATACAAAAAGATTTAATGACCCAGATAACCACAGTGGTGTGATTACTCACCTAAAGCCAGACATCCTGGAATGTGAAGTCAAGGGGAAAAAAAAAACACAACAACTTTGGAAGGCACTTTGGATGCTTAGGAAGCATCACTACAAACAAAGCGAGTGGAGGTGATGGAATTCCGGTGGAGCTATTTCAAATCCTAAAAGACAGTGCTGAGAAGTGCTGTACTCAATATGCCAGCAAATTTGAAAAATAGCAGTGTCCACAGGACTGGAAAAGGTGAATTTTCATTCCAATCCCAAAGAGAGGCAATGCCAAAGAATGTTCAAACTACCACACAATTGCACTCATCTCACACGCTAGCAAAGTAATGCTCAAAATCCTCCAAGCCAGGCTTCAATAGTATGTGAACCATGAACTGAACTTCCAGATGTTCAAGCTGGTTTAGATGAACCAGATATCAAATTGCCAAAATCTGCTTCATCACCAAAAAAGCTAGTGAGTTCCATAAAAACATCTACTTTTGCTTTCTTGACTATGCCAAAGCCTTTGACAGTGTGGATCACAAGAAACTGGAAAATACTTAAAGAGATGGGAATACCAGACCACTTTACCTGCCTCCTGACAAATCTGTGTGCAGATCAAGAACTGGACATGGAACAATAGACTGGTTCCAAATTGGGAAAGGAGTATGTCAAGGCTGTATATCATCACCGTACTTATTAAATGTATATGCTGATTACATCATGTGAAATGCTGGGTTGTTGGATGAAGCACAAGCTGAAATCAAAATTTCCAGGAAACATATCAATAACCTCAGATATGCAGATGAAACCACCCTTGTGGAATAAAATGAAGAACCAAAAGCTTCTTGAAGAAAGTGAAAGAGGAGAGTGAAAAAGTTGGCTTAAACCTCAACATGGCATCTGGTCCCATAACTTCATGGCAAATAGATGGAGAAACAATGGAAACAGTGACATGCTTTATATTATTAGGCTCCAAAATCACTGCAGATGGTGACTGCAGCCATGAAATTAAAAGATGCTTGCTCCTTGGAAGGAAAATTATGTCCAACCTAGACAGCATATTAAGAAACAAGAGACATTAGTTTACCAAAAAGGTCCATCTAGTCAAAATTATGATTTTTCCAGTGGTTGTGTATGGATGTGAGAGTTGGACCTTAAAGAAAGTTGAGTGCCAAAGAATTGATACTTTTGAACTGAGAAGACTCTTGAGAGTCCCTTGGGCTGCAAGGAGATTCAACCAGTCCATCATAAAGGAAATTAGTCCTGAATACTCATTGGAAGGACTGATGTTGAAGCTGAAACTCCAATACTTTGGCCACCTGATGCGAAGAACTGACTCATTGGAAAAGACCTTGATGCTGGGAAAGACTGAGGACGGCAGGAGAAGGAGATGACAGAGGATGAGATGGTTGGATGGCATCACCAACACAATGGACATGAGTCTGAGTAGGCTCCGGGAGTTGGTGATGGACAGGGAAGCCTGGTGTGCTGCAGTCCATGGCGTTGCAAAGAGTCGAACATGACTGGGTGACTGAGTTGAACTGAACTGATCCACTCCAGTATATTTGCCTGGAGAATTCCATGGACCGAGGGGCCTGGCAGGCTATAGTCCACGGGGTCTTTAAAGAGTCAGACACAACTGAGTGACTAATACTCTCACTGTTTCACATCATGATATTTCAGAACATACTTTAGAACTTGACTCTTTCTACTCCCTCACTGTCATTTGTCCAAATTATTATTGAAATTTCTTTCTCATAATAGCAATAGTGAATTATTGAAGGTATTTTCTTTCAACAGTTCTGGATATTTATGTTTGCTGTGATAGGGAAATAAGCATCAACTTAATTCATGGACATGCTTTTTAAAGACTTGGGAGTTACCATGGGAGGAAGTCCACTCACCACAGCGAACACTCCAGACGTCTCATTAACTCAGATATGTCTCAACAGAGGCGGGAAAAGTGTGTAGATGAATCCTACAGTAGATATTGCCCTGTCTAAACAGTGAGACCCTATCATCTGAGCTCCTTCTGGCACTGTGACCCTGGGTAAAGTTATTTGATCAGGCTACGCTGACTTTTCCTCTCCTTTTGATAGGAATAAAGATAATAATTACTCTGTTAGGTTGTTGAAAGGATTAAATACATAAATTCACCTAAAGATGTTAAAACATGTCTATACGGAATAAATATTAAATAATGTCAACTATCACAGTGATTTTAAGCCACAAAACTTTATGCTCAGTTGAAAATAACTATGGAAAGCTAGCTAGCAATATTTCCCAGTAACATTTCTTATAAACATCGATGCTGTAACAACTATTGTGCATTTATTTGACACTATATTTTATATCCATTGTTTGACAATCGTCATTTCTTTAGAAAGAAAGTAGGGCAGGTATTCTTATTCTCTACAAGCAAGAAACTAAAAGTCAAGGTGATTAGCTTATCTGCTTAAAGTAACATATCCAGGACTTAAAACCCAGGAACTCAAGTCGTCTGATTCTTATCAAAGACCAGTTTTTTTTTTTTTTTCCTCACTAACTTCTTTTTTTTAAAAATCTTTTAGCTTGTTGTATTTTGTATTCCTGTTTATTCCTCTCTATCTCTGTCTGCCTCTATCTCTCTCCTTTTTCTCCCCTCTCCCCATCCACCAGGGGGTAGTGGGGACTGGCAGAGGCATAGAGTATAAAATTATTTTTCCTTAAAATTGTATTGAATGTTTTTGAATATTGTTTAAACCAGTAGATATTATTTGTTTGTTTTTCTTGAGGATGGGATATAACTCACTGAAAATAAGTAAAAGCAAATAGTTTGGAGTTTAGTGAATCCTGATTCTCTGAATTTCTCACTTTATGCAAAAGAACATGAAGAATGAGAAAAACCTTTGGAGCTCTGTTTTGTGAGAACTTCTGAAAAAACAAATCAGGAAGAATTCAAGTTGAATTAGACTTTCTTCTAGTTTTATTAACAGAATAAATAAGCATACCAAGATATTTTTAATAATTTTTTTTCAACAAAAGGTATAGCTTAAAAAGTATTTTCTTATCGATTTTTTCTATACAATTTTAATTCACAATTAAAATGTATTCATTTCTTGAATTGACTTGTTAATAACTTCTCCAAAGACCAAATTAAATCTATAAAGAATAATAGGATTGAATGTTGTATTATAGAGCATGTCATTAATCTGAACTAAGACACAGTCTTACATCTAAGACTGAATCTTAAATTTCACAAAATTCCATATATACACCTTCTATGAAACCTTGAGACAGACTTTAATTAATATTTGCATATAAACTCAGATTAAACTGTTTTTGTAAACCACAAGTATGCAGGACTATTACAGATGTTTCAAACAAAACATCCACTTTATCATAATTAAATAAAATTTTATTTACTTAAACAGTGTTGTCTAATAGTTCATTTTTGAAATATTCATTAATACGTAGTACAGATTCATTTAAGGCAAATTAGAAATCTAGGAAATTGCATGTATTTGCAGATTCATTAGAACTTAGTATTGTGATGGAAAATTATGAATTTAGGTTTATTATTGGATTTTTTCTTTACTAAAGGAATACCATTTTTATGTGTCAATCTATATTATTTCAGGATAGTTGAAAAAGTATAGCGTTTAGAAACAAAGTGGAAGTTCACAATGGTTACCATGCAACCACCTATCTGTCACTTGTATTAAAAGTATTATGAGAAGCATAGAAGTTACAGAGTTTGAATCATGAAACTAATATAATTAATTTAGTCTGTTGTTTTAATGACTGAAAATTCAGTTACATTCAGTCATACAATGCAGATAAATCAAGTAGGAAAAGTGACAAAGATGCAGGGATTTTTAGAATCAAGAAAGAAAAGAGAAGAGAAAAATGTTGCAACAGGGATCAAAAAGAAATAGAGTCACTTGTTTCATAAAAGCTTTCTACAGGTTTGAAAATACACAGGAGGTTTTGTATTGGTATAATCTTATAATCTTCTGCCTCTTTGAAAAAAGAGTAAACAAATGCTCCTACTTCTTTATTACTTACTGGGCTTACTAACCCACTGGGGGTTTTATCCTATAATGACAGACATTTTTATTTATTTAAATTTGGAGAAGTATTTACCTCAAAATATTTGAGACGTGGTAGAGGGTTAGCCTCTTGCCATAGGAATTAAACTCTGTGAGGTCAGGAATATTTGTCTGTTCCATCGATTGTTGTATCAGTGGTGTTTTAAAGTGCCAGGCACTAAAGAAGTACTCGAAATATTGTCAAATTAATGAATACTGAGTTGTTCTCACTTGTATAATAAAGTTAATTTTCTAGGAGGTGGCTCTTCTTAGAAAAATATTGCAGTTTTAAAATGAAAAATTTCACTGACCAAAGTAATATTCTGAAAAAAATTAACAAATGCAAAGCTTGCTTTGTGAAAATAGTGTATCTATAGCCATCCACGCTAAAGATAACAATTACAATGCCAGCCTATTCCTGGAGTTTTTATAGATGGCAGTTGAGTATAAATGTGAAATGGCTTACAAGTTCTACAACATGATAAACGTTCTTTCCTCTTGGCATGCCATATATTTTTCTTTTTTTCTTTCTTTTCTTTCCTGGCTGTTAGAGTCTTAGTTGTGGCGCGTGAGATCAGTAGCTGTGGGGCATGTGCTTAGCTACCCTGAGGCACGTGGGATCCTAGCTCCTTGACCAGCGATCAAATCTGCAACCCCATTCTTAACTAATGGACGACCAGGGAAGTCCCTGAGTTTTCTTTTAACAACATAATTTGAAGATAAATTCCCTCTGCATTCTTAGTTATATATTAGGCACTCACGGACTAAATGGACAGGAGTTAGAGCAAACTCCTAGAAATAGTGAAGGATAGGGAAGCCTGGCTTATTGAAGTCCATGGGGTTACAAGGAGTCAAACACAACAAAAGCGACTGAACAACAAGAACAAAGAATTTTGTAGATGGTAAATTTATACCATAATTTTAACAAGTGTATCCCCATCTCAAATTTACTAAAGCCCAATTACAATGGTGTTTCTTATCAAAAGTACTGGAAAAACTACAACAGAGGCAAACATTAAAGATCTGAAACACACTGTGTTATTATGAATACCCAAAGGGAACATGCCACAGAGTATTTAAAAGATATACTTTCAGACAAATAATGTATGATTTCACTTATATGTGTAATATAACAAAACAAAATAAGTGAACAAAACAAAAAAGGGAAAGTAGATCGAGAGGTATTGATTCAAACTTTCAGTTTATAAAATGTACATGTGGGGAATGTAGTCAATAATTAGTATCTTGCATAATGACATATTGTGACTAGACTTATGGTGATCACTTGAAATGCATTGAAATACCACATCACTAATGCTGTATAACAGTAACTAACATGTTATAGGTCAATTATGCTTCAAAAAAACAAAATCATAGAAAAAGAGATCAGATTTGTGATTATCAGAGGCAAGGGGTTGGGGGAAGGTAGAATTGGACAAAGGTGGTCAAATGGTACAAACTTCCAGCTATAAGATAAATAAGTACTATTCTGAAGGAGATCAACCCTGGGATTTCTTTGGAAGGAATGATGCTAAAGCTGAAACTCCAGGACTTTGGCCACCTCATGCGAAGAGTTGACTCATTGGAAAAGACTCTGATGCTGGGAGGGATTGGGGGCAGGAGGAGGAGGGGACGACCGAGGATGAGATGGCTGGATGGCATCACGGACTCTATGGACGTGAGTCTGAGTGAACTCTGAGAGGTGGTGATGAACAGGAGGCCTGGCGTGCTGCGATTCATGGGGTTGCAAAGAGTCGGACACGACTCAGCAACTGAACTGAACTGAGGGACATAATGGAATTAGCACTCCTATATAACATACGTGAAAAGCATAAGTCCTAAGTGTTCTCATCACACAAAAGATTTTTTTTCTATGTCTTTAATTTTGTATCTATATGAGACGATGGCCGTTCACTAAACTTACTGTGGTACTAATTTCATGATATATGTAAGTTAAACCACTATGCTGTACACCTTAAACTTATACAGGGTAATGTGTCAATTATATCTCAATAAATTTGGAAGAAGAAACAAGCCAAATAAAAAATAGTAAAATGAAAAAAATGAAAGATTTATTTTCATGGGCTATCTCATTTAGAATAAAGCTACACTGAGTTTATCATTAATGATAATGAGTCAGTAAAATGAACTATTTGACCAAAATATTTCCTTTGAATATGATATTTTTCCATCATGGTAGGCAATGCTAATTTTTCCAATCAAGGCATTCTTCTACAATCATTTTTATGATCACAGTATGGCAGATATCACATGATCTGTCCACCCTCAGAAGTTTGGGAGATCATCAGAAGCAACCAGCATCTACAGAGCTACCTTGATTCTCAAAAAGCTTATAAGCATTTTCTACCACAACGTACACATGGTGTTAATTGTTGTTTATGGCATTCTCCCTGCTTTTTTTTTTTTTATGCTGGCCATTTATTTAATTAAAAAGATTTTGTGTAGGTGAGGTAAGGGGGTGGCAGGAATTCTTTTCCATTCTTGATTATTTTTCCCCTATGAAACAATCCAGGCCTCTCTCCTTCTTTTAGTCAGTCTTTCCAGTGACCTAATCTGATTGATAGATTTGCAAGAAAAAAAATTTCCACACACAAATTAATCCCCTTTGCTACTCTATTTTTTTGAAGATGATCTTCCTGCAAAAGAGGTTTCTACATTAAAACAGGCCCATTTCAGAGGAGACCTAGATTTTCTAGTCCAAATGGGTGAATAAGTTTCTCTGATTCTGAGGTTACTATGAAAAAGCCTGTGTAGCTATTGATATAAGCAAAATCCTCCAATCTAGTCTTTAACCACAACAAACGTGATATTTTGGCCTGCCATCTGCCTCCTATTTCCCTTTCTTTGCCTTATTTCACAGTTGGCTCAGAACTCAAACTAGCCTGTAGAGTGTGTGCATTTCTATCCGATCTCTTAAGGACTCCTGAGATCTACTGAAGAAAAATCAGCCTGTGGAATTTTGCTTCACTTGCAAGTTGAAATAGATTCAATATTCGGTTATGAATTGGTTTATTTTCCATGGTCTCTTTAGACAATTTTTAGTATTATTTACATTACTTTGCCAACAAAGGTCCATCTAGTCAAGGCTATGGCTTTTCCAGTGGTCACGCACGGATGTGAGAGTTGGACTGTCAAGAAAGCTGAGTGCCGAAGAATTGATGCTTTTGAACTGTGGTGTTGGAGAAGACTCTTGAGAGCCCCTTGGACTGCAAGGAGATCCAACCAGTCCATTCTAAAGGAGATCAGCCCTGGGATTTCTTTGGAAGGAATGATGCTGAAGCTGAAACTCCAGTGCTTTGGCCACCTCATGTGAAAAGTTGACTCATTGGAAAAGACTCTGATGCTGGGAGGGACTGGGGCAGGAGAAGGGGACGGCAGAGGATGAGATGGCTGGATGGCATCACTGACTCGATGGACGTGAGTCTGAGTGAACTCCGGGAGTTGGTGATGGACAGGGAGGCCTGGTGTGCTGCGATTCATGGGGTCGCAAAGAATCGGACACGACTGAGCAACTGAACTGAACTGAACTGATTCCTTCGTATGACATTTGAGGTCACAGTTTCCTTCGCAACTGTTTATTGCGGTACTGAGGGGATGACTGATGCTTTTCTTCACACATGAACATTACTGATAAATAATAACAAGCAGATACTGTGTATAGTTGTGGATCTTTTCCACCCATATTGTTGGATTTACTTTCTTTTCCCTGTTTCCTTACTGTCAGTGGCAAGCAGCTATGAGATACTTGGCCTGGGTTTGAACTGTAGTCTGTGAGTCAAGAAGAGCAGACCTCACCAGACCACAGGAAGATCAGACACAGGCTTTGGCCTCGTTAGTGCCATGAGTCAACTAACTGAGCTAATTAACCACAGATGCACAATTACTGTTAACTGATTCCAAGTCTTGAAGAATTATAGGTTGACAAATAGTATCAAAATGTATCTAGGACAAACTTGAATGTGTTATATTAAATATATTTATGGAAGTTAAAAAAATAATTTCCTTTTTTTCTGGAAATCTTAACACCATTGTAGTAACTGCATCCAAATAGAAAATGAATTCAGAATAGAAAGGACACAGGTGCCTCCCTCCTCCTTACCCACTTATCTCTTTCTTTCTCCCTCACACACACATACCATCACACATTTACAAATGTCCAGTGGCATATATAAGCTCTCTCATTGATAACCAGTATTCTATAGTTACTTCTGCAACATGGTTTTGATCAGTGCTCTTGGCTTGGACTACCAATTTCTCTTATTTATAGAGTAGTTCTCTAATTTATTCCCAAAGATCCTCATATCACACTTTTATCCACTCACTGTTCTTTTATTTCTCTTCTCTGCATTCTCTCTTTCTACTCTACACAGATGGATGGGCACAATTCTTTCCTGACAGCAGATATAATTTCTTAATACAAAAAAAAGCAGTAAGCAAAATAAATGTAGTAAAATCATTTTTAGTGAAACATCATTACTAATTGTGTCCTGAGAATGTACATCTTGTGACTAGCAACTATATTTTAGTATTAATTATATTGTTAAAATATATCTGTATATAAATAAATAAAAATTAACTGGCTTCTCCACAATGTTTAAGATGCTTGCAAGACCTACACTACATTGTAAGTTGTTAGCAAGAGGCAAAATTGCCATGGACTTCCAGAAATTCCTTTCTCCTATTTTGTTCTCTACTTGAAGACAATGAAGACATCTGTGTCATTTAATTTTTAAAAGTACATATTCTTTTTCTCATTTATGCTCTGAATGAAAAACTGAAACCTAATACAAAAAATATAACTTGTGGAATTTGGGTACAGTTTCTCACAATGACTTTTAAAAAATTTATATGAACTTTCCCCATGGAAATAAATTATTTACATGAGCAATTTTCAGATAAACTTTAAGGTTATATTTTAGAGTCAGAATTTCAAGTTCCTGGTTTGAATCTACCCCAACTTGACTTAGACTTTTTTAAAAAACAGATCTATTTTAAGGCTTTACATTTATTTATTTTTTTCTTTCATTATGGTGCAATCTGGTGCAACCAATTCTTGATCTTTACATTTTGATTTGATATCTTAAATATGTTTTATACTTGTCAACTTTATATTATTCATTTCCTGAAGTAGTCATTAAAAATATCAAAACACATTAAACATCGCTATATGTTTTTTTCATCATTTGCTATTTTGGTGTTACAAGAAGCTTGTGTTCCTTCTCCCTCCATAATTTGGCATGACTTCACTTCTATCATCTTGATGTTCCCATCTAAACTATTTACAACTTCTCTTCATCATTAAGAAGAAAAGGTATTTTTCTTTTCTTTTTAAGTAAGCAATCCCCATGTTGATGTTGTTGGTGCTATTTAGTTGCTCAGTCATGTCCGACTCTTTTGCAATCTCATGGACTGTAGCCCAACAGGCTCCTCTGTCCATGGAATTCTCCAGGCAAGAATATAGTAGTAGGTTGTCAGCTTCTTTTTCAAGGGATCTTCCCAATCCAGAGATCGAACCTGTGTCTCTTACACTGTAGGCGGACTCTTTACCACTGAGCCAACAAGGAGCCTGTCATACTATTGAGGAGTAAGTTTTAATTATCATTATGTCTGTGGGCAAAGAACAGATAAACTGGCTCCAAGCAGTGAACTCTCTATATAGTTTAAATCATTTTCCCACTTGTCTCAAGCTCTCTTATGCATTTTAGACTGAAGGGGAATTAGGCTACCTGTGAGGATCATACCAGAGCTCTAACACAGTTTTTATTCAGACAAGTATGACTCAGAAAGTGAAGTCTCATACGTCTCTTTAAAAAGTGAAAGGCTTACACTGCCCAGAGAAAATTCCTAGAGATTTTCAAATATGGTTCACTAATTAAATTTAAGATAGACGCTGTAATCACAAGATTCAAGAAGCCATAAAAATATAAAAGTCGGACAATAATTTACTTATATCTCTATAATTCTTCCATGACTGAGATGTAGAAATAATATACAGTAGTACACTTGAATCATGGATTATGGGTTGCAGCAATATAATTGATTGAATATCTGTTATGTAAATAACATTCTTATTAGAGAGGTAGAGAGGGCAAAAATAGACAAATAGATACACAGAGATTTGGTATAAAGTTGTATAAGTGTCCAAGAGGATAATGCATATTAAAAGCACTCTCTCGAGCTAGCAAGACAACTTATTTGGATCACTGAATCGTCAGTTTGCTGATATAAGGAAATTAGTTGCTAAAGCAGCAGGACAAATGGAATTGACAAGATGCAGATACAATGTATATAACATTTATTATGTCAAAACCATCCTGTATTGACCCCCTTAGTCAAGGTAAAGGGCATTTTAAGTAAAGCTGGTATAGGATGGTTTCAATTTTAAAATCAAACAATACAGAAAGTAGGCATAGAGGGAACATGCCTCAGAATGATTAATGACATATATGTCAAACCCACAGCTAACATTATCTTCAGTGGTGCAAACCTGAAAGCATTCCCACCAAGATCATAAATGAGACAAGGAAACCCACTCTAACCATTTTACTCAACATAGTTTGGGAAGTCCTAGTCATAGCAGTCAGAGAAGAAAAGGAATCTAAATTGGAAAGGAAGAAGAAAAACTGCCAGTGTCTGTAGATGACATGATACTATACATAGAAAATCCTAAAGCTGCCACAAGAAAACTACTAGAGCTCATCAATGAATGAGAAAAAGTTGCAGGATACAAAATGAATATCTATTGCATTTCTATACACTAAGAGTGAGGTATCAGAAATAGAAATTAAGAAAACAATCTCACTTCTATCAAATCAAAAGAATAAAATACTCAGGAATAAACCTACCAAGGGGGCAAAAGGTTTGTACTCTAAAATCAGTCAGATGTAGATAAAAAAAACTGAAGACTACACAAACAGATGGAAAAAATATATTGCATTTTTGGATAAGAAGAATAAATATTGTTAAAATGGCTACACTGCCCAAAGCAACCTACAGATTCAAAGCAATCTCTGACAAATTGCCAATGGCAGTTTTTCACAGAACTGAAACAAAGGTTTTTCAAATTTGTACAGAAACACAAAAGACCCTGAATAGCCAAAATATCTTGAGAAAGAAGAACAAAGCAGGAAAAATCATGTTCCTTGACTTCAGACTCATTTTATAGCTACATTAGTCAAGACCATATAGTACTAGCACAAAAATAGACCCATAGATCAATGGGACAGAATAGCCCAGAAAAAATCCAAACACTTGTGGTCAATTAATCTACAGCAAGGAGACACTGAAGACATTGTCTTCAGTAAGTGACTCTGGAAAAATTGGACAATACATGTAAAAGAATGAAATTAGAATACTGTCTAATACCATATACAGAAATAAACTCAATATGGATTAAAGATTTAAATGTAAGACTGAATACCATAAACTCCTAGAGAAAAACATAGAAAGACAGTCTTTGACATAAAATACAGCAAGAATTTTTGAATTTGTCTCCTAGAGTAATGAAAACAAAAGCAAAGTTATATAAATGGGACCTAATTAAACTTAAAAGCTTCTGCATAGTAAAGGAAACTAAAGAAAAAGACATCTATGGAATGGGAGAAAATATTTGCAAAGTGACAAAAAATTAACTTTGTTTTTTTTTGTTTGTTTTTTGTTTATTTATTTATTTATTTTTTAAAAAAATTACAATACTGTATTTGTTTTGCCATACATTGACACGAATCAGCCATAGGTGAACACAATCTCCCAATGCCGAAGCCCCCTCCCACCTCCCACCCCACATCCTCTACTTGAATCATCCTGTGCATCAGCCCCATGCATCCTGCCTCCTACATTGAACATAGATTGGCGCTTCGTTTCTTACAGGAAAATATACATGTTTCATTGCCATTCTCCCAAACCATCCCACCCTTTCCCTCTCCCTCAGAGTACAAAAGTCCACTCTATACCTCTGTGTCTCTTTGTTGTCTCACATACAGGGTCATCACCACTGTCTTCTAAATTCCATATATATGTGTCAGTATACTGTATTGGTGTTTTTTCTTTCTGGCTTACTTCACTCTGTATAATCGGTTCCAATTTCATCCATCTCATTAGAACTGAGTCGAATTTATTCTTTTAAGGGCTGAGTAGTATTCCATAGTGTATATGTACCACAGCTTTCTTATCCATTCATCTGCTGATGGGCATCTAGGTTGCTTCCATGTCCTGGCTATTATAAACAGCGCTGCAATGAACCTTGGGGTACATGTGTCTCTTTCAATTCTGGTTTCCTCGGTGTGTATGCCCAGCAGTGGGGTTGCTGGGTCATAAGGCAGTTCTATTTGCAATTTTTAAGGAATCTCCACACTGTTTTCCATAATGGCTGTACTAGTTTGCATTCCCACCAGCAGTGTAAGAGGGTTCCCTTTTCTCCACATCCTCTCCAGCATTTATTGCTTGTCCATAAACAGCTCTTACAACTCAACATCAACAACAAGAAACCAAAAACCCATTTCAAAAATGGGTAGACAACCAAAATAGGCATTTCTCCAGAGGAGACATACAGACGGCCAACAGGCACATGAAAAGATGCTCAACATCACTAATTATTAAAGAAATGCACATTAAAACTAAAATCAGGTATTAGGTATTAGCTCACACCAGTCAGAATGTCCATCATCAGAATGTTCACAGATATATGCTGGTGAAAGTGTGGAGAAAAGGGAACCCTTGTACACTTCTGGTGGGAATAAGAATTGGTACAGCCACTATGGAAAACAGTAGGGAGATTCCTTAAAAAAACTAAAAGTATAACTACCATATGATCCAGCAACCGCACACCTATACATATATCCAGAGAAAACTGTAACTTGAAAATATACATGAATCCATTGTTCATAGCAGTGTTACTTACAGTAGCCAATATAAGGAAGGAACCTAAATGTCTATCAACAAATAAATGGAGAAAGAAGATGCGGTATATACTTACAATGGAATATTAGTCAAAAAGAATGAAATATTGCCATTTGCAGCAATGTGCACAGACCTAGAGATTATCACACTAACTGAAGTAAGTCAGACAAAGGCAAATATATGATAAAACTTAAATGTAGAGTCTAAAAATTGTACAAATGAACTTATATACAAAACAGATATAGATTCACAGACATAAAAACAAACTTACAGTTAACAAAGGGAAAGGGATGGAGTGATAAATTTGAAATTTGGGATTAACATATCCTGACCAAGGGAAAAACAGAATGGGAAAGACTAGAGATCTCTTCAAGATAGTTAGAAATACCAAGGGAACATTTCATGCAAAGATGGGATTGATCAAGGACAGAAATGGTATGGACCTAACAGAAGCAGAGGATATTAAAAAGAGGTGGCATGAATACACAGAAGAACTGTACAAAAAGACCTTCACAACCAAGATAATCACAATGGTGTGATCACTCACCTAGAGCCAGACATCCTGGAATGTGAAGTCAAGTGGGCCTTAGAAAGCATCACTACGAACAAAGCTAGTGGAAGTGATGGAATTCCAGTTGAGCTATTTCAAATCCTGAAAGATGATGCTGTGAAAGTGCTGCACTCAATATGCCAGAAAATTTGGACAACTCAGCAGTGGCCACGGGACTGGAAAAGGTCAGTTTTCATTCCAATTCCAAAGAAAGGCAATGCCAAAGAATGCTCAAACTACTGCACAGTTGCACTCATCTCACATGCTAGTAAAGTAATGCTCAAAAT
Organism: Nanger dama; assembly: GCA_917880005.1. Classification (NCBI taxonomy): domain Eukaryota; kingdom Metazoa; phylum Chordata; class Mammalia; order Artiodactyla; family Bovidae; genus Nanger; species Nanger dama. Next base: position 20,721,069 of record CAKJTW010000020.1, read on the forward strand.
TCTCCAAGCCAGGCTTCAGCAAAATGTGAACTGTGAACTTCCAAATGTTCAAGCTGGATTTAGAAAAGGCAGAGGAACCAGAGATCAAATTACCAAAATCCACTGGATCATGGAAAAAGCAAGAGAGTTCCAGAAAAACATCTATTTCTGCTTTATTGACTATGCCAAAGCCTTTGACTGTGTGGATGACAATAAACTGTGGAAAATTCTGAAAGAGATGGGAATACCAGGGCACCTGACCTGCCTCTTGAGAAACCTATATGCAGGTCAGGAAGCAACAGTGAGAACTGGACATGGAACAACAGACTGGTTCCAGAAAGGAAAAGGAGTACGTCAAGGCTGTATATTGTCACCCTGCTTATTTAACTTACATGCAGTACATCATGAGAAATGCTGGGCTGGAAGAAACACAAGCTGGAATCAAGACTGCCAGGAGAAATATCAATAACCTCAGATATGCAGATGACACCACCCTTATGACAGAAAGTGAAGAGGAACTAAAAAACCTCTTGATGAAAGTGAAAGAGGAGAGTGAAAAAGTTGGCTTAAAGCTCAACATTCAGAATACGAAGATCATGGCATCTGGTCCCATCATTTCATGGCAAATAGATGGGGAAACAGTGGAAACAGTGTCAGACTTTATTTTTGGGGGCTCCAAAATCACTGCAGATGGTGACCACAGCCATGGAATTAAAAGACACTTACTCCTTGGAAGAAAAGTTATGACCAACCTAGATAGCATACTGAAAAGCAGAGACATTACTTTGCCAACAAAGGTCCGTCTAGTCAAGGCTATGGTTTCTCCTGTGGTCATGTATGGATGTGAGATTTGGACTATGAAGAAAGCTAAGTGCCAAAGAATTGATGCTTTTGAACTGTGGTGTTGGAGAAGACTCTTGAGAGTCCCTTGGACTGCAAGGAGATTCAACCAGTCCATTCTGAAGGAGATCAGCCCTGGGATTTCTTTGGAGGAAATGATGCTAAAGCTGAAACTCCAGTACTTTGGCCACGTTATGCGAAGAGTTGACTCATTGGAAAAGACTCTGATGCTGGGAGGGATTGAGAGCAGGGGAAGGGGACGACAGAGGATGAGATGGCTGAATGGCGTCACAGACTCGATGGCTGAGTGAACTCTGGGAGTTGGTGGTGGACAGGGAGGCCTGGCGTGCTGCGATTCATGGGGTTGCAAAGAGTCGGACACGACTGAGCGACTGAGCTGAACTGACCATTATGCACCGAGCTGGACACGACTGAAGTGACCTGGCCGCAGCAGCAGCATGCATAGAACAGATAAGCAACAAGGACCTACTTGAACTGTATTCAGTACTTCCAATATCTCGTAGTAAGCTATCTAGGAAAATAATCTGATAAAGATAAGTATGTATGTATCTGAATCACTTTGTTGTGCACCTGAAACATTATAAATCAACTATATCACAATTAAAGATAAAACCAAATAAAACAAAAACAGGGAGATGATGTGGGGTGGGAGGTGGGAGGGGGCTTTGGCATTGGGAGATCGTGGACACCTGTGGCTGATTCATGTCAATGTATGGCAAAACAAATACAGTATTGTAATTAAAAAAATAAATAAATTTAAAAAAATAAAAATAAAAGACTGATTTGAAGGTTAAAAAAAAAAGGAAAAGAGGATAAATGTATGTACTATTTGAAGCTTGGGTAACTGAAAAAAAAAACCCAGCAACAATAACAACAGTAAAACACTGTTTCTAATATTCACCTTCTAATTACAAGATGAGTCTTATCCTTCAAATGGGCAGCAAAGAAAATTTCCCATTTTATGTAAAGAATCATTATGCTTGTATTGCTGAACTCCATTACATAAATGAACTCTTGCATTCTAATTAATGAGCACAGTATGGATTACTGTTTTAAAACTGAAAATGTACGCCTTTGTTTTTTGTAAGATTCATATAAGCATCAATTTCATATCTTCATTAAATATGCTATCAGTCTAATTTGGAGCCTGGATTCTGACTACAGAATTAGTGAAAAGGCCTTCTTAGATACAGAGCTCAAAAAGAAATTGTCAGCTTAACTTTTTTCCATCTTTCTGTTAGCTAGCTTACCCTCCATATTACACAAGATGGATTGGTTCAGCTGCTCAGTAAACGGCATTTATTATACTGTTGGGGGATAGTATGCATTATATACCTTCTGCCTTCTATTTCATAGCTACAGATTTCAGTTCTAAGCCATCACTGGGTCACTAACCCTTGCCAACAATCTCAAAATACTTGCTGTTGCATTTTTGAGATAGTTAAAAGCATGTTTGGTTAAGCAAATTATACTGCCACTGTTGGAAAATAATTCAAAGTACATGTCCTTAGTGGAGACGAGGAGGTTGTACTACCTTCTGTATAGACAGGGCAATGTGGATTTTTAATAATGCCTTTAAGAGATAAAGAATGCATTAATGAAAACATATTTTGCTCAAAGCACTAAACCAACAACCTTCAGACCAAACATATGAGGGTATTTATAAGATTAAAATATTGATATTTAATGTTACCATAAACTAAATGCCTCAGGTATCCTCTGTTTTCATGCCATTCTAATTCCCACCACCTGAAGCTAAAAGCTTATCACTCATTTCACACCTGCAACATTGCAACTATTTCCAATGGACTTTCATGGCTCCAGGCTGCCTCTTGCCTTTCTTTCCACACTCCAACAGTCACCCACATATTGCATACCATTTCCAGACTAATCCATGCTAAATGCTGTTTTCATTATACTTTGCTTAAAAATCACTTATAGAGTTCTCTTTCAAACTACACCAAACACAAACTTTTCTATCTAGATGTCACAACCATATATAAATTGTATCCATCATTCGCAACTAAATTTTTTTGTTGAGATTCATCCACAAATACTTCAGGATCACGTTCACACTGTCTCATTAAAATCACGACCGTTGGAAACTGCATTCTTTTGTCCCTGATATTCACTTCACATAAAATGTCTTCCACTTTTACCCTTGTCTCATTAACAAAGTTCTACATAGTCCACATTATAATCCTGATGCTTCAGGAAGAACTCTCTTATTATTGCCACTATCATTAGGCCCCATCTCCTCCCAACTCTTCTACCCCTAATAACACTTCCTGGTAATAAAGCTTTTTATCATTCAAAGCTCTTTCATGTGTTTCAGATACATTTCCATAATTATAATAAGTTAAAGAGAGGTACTGTGTTAATCATTTTGCTTTCTTTTACTTTGGGCTTAGAAGGAAAGCTATAACAAACCTAGTGAAGTTAAAAGTCACTCAGTCATGTCTGACTCTTTGTGATCCTATGGACCATACAGTCTATGGAATTCTCCAGGACAGAATACTGAAGTGGGTTGCTATTCCTTTCTCCAGGGGATCTTCCCAACCCAGGGATCAAATCCAGGTCTCCCACATTGCAGGTGGATTCCTTCCCAGCTGAGCCACCAGGGAAGCCCAAGAATACTGGAGTGGTTAGTCTATTCCTTCTCCAGGGGATGTTCCCGACCCAGGAATTGAACTAGGATCTCTTGCATTGCAGGTGGATTCTTTACCAGCTGAGCTACCACAAACTTAACAGCGTATTAAAAAGCAGAGATATCACTTTGCTGGCAAAAGGTCCGTATAGTCAAAGCTATGGTTTTTCCAGTAGTCGTTACGTATTTGAGAGTTGGACTACAAAGAAGGCTGAAGAATTCTTGCTTTTGAATTGTGTTGCTGGAGAAGATTCTTGAGAGTCCCTTGGACTGCAAGGAGATCAAATTAGTCAGTCCTAAAGGAAATTAAACCTGAATAGTCATTGGAAGGACTGATGCTAAAGCTGAAGCCCAGTACCTTGGCCACCAAATGTGAGGAGCTGACTCATTGGAGAAGACCCTGATGCTGGGAAAGATGGAAAGCAAAAGGAGAAGGGAGTGGCAGAGAATGAGATGGTTAAGCTCTGGGAGATAGTGGAAGACAAGGAGCGTGGTATGCTGCAGTTCATAAGGTCACAAAGAGTCAGACATGATTTAGTGAGTGAACAATAAGAAAGTCTTTTACTTTATGATGAAACTGTACTAAAATATAGCAAGCACTTAGAAATTACTGATGAATTGTAGTAGATATTCTTAGAGCAGTAAAAAAATTAGAGCATTACATTCCTGCTTACGTCAGAATTCATAAAACATTTTCTTCATGATTTTCTAGTAATTGAAATGGTTTTTAAGACATAACAAAATTATTTTCTTTGCTATGAAAGCTAAAATTTGCCACCTGGTACTAACTTTTAAAACGTAAAACTCTCATGTATAAAACTTGAATTTCCATAGATATGTATCACAATATTTCAGAACCATGAAAAAACACGTAAATAAAAATTGTTGCCAACTCAAATTGCTGCTGTTGTTATTTAGGCACTCAGTCATGTCTGACTCTTTGGGACACATAGATAGTAGCATGCCAGGTTTCTCTGTCCATGTGGCTTCCCAGGCAAGAATACTGGAGTAGATTGCCATTTCCTTCTCCAGAGGATCTTTCAGATCCAGGGATCAAATTTGGGTCTTTTGCATTGCAGATTCTGTAACACTGAGCCACACAGAAGCCCCAACTCAAAGTGTATACCTGCACAAAAATGTCAAAACTACACGAACTCCCAAATACTACACATCATTTAAGGTTTTTCCTATTTACTCAAAAATTTAGCATATTTGTATTAAAAGGGAACTTGGCAAAAAATGCACCTTTAATAACTCTTTATTAAAGCAATTTTTGAATTTCTGAAGAAATTCTATTTTCTTTCTGATTCTTTTCATTCTCCTAAATGGAATAATCCAGCAATTAAATTATTTTTAAAGCTCTGTGATGCAAAGATCAATTCTTGTTAAATTGCACTGATGAGTATTAGATAAATTCAAGCATTTTGAAAGCTTTTTATCCTTTTGTAAAAAAAAAAATGTTTATTATTTTGCCTATTTCTTTAAATGCTGTTTGTAATTCTAGAAATAAGCTCCCATTAGAATTATTATAGAATTTTTATATACTTACAAAGAAATTGCATTCTAATTCAAAAGGTACAGCAATTGTATTTTGCCATTAATACTTTTAAAAAGGGATCACTGGTAAATTATCCTTACCAACCAAAGAAACAACAGGTAGCCGGGAGAAGCTCTCCTACATGAGATTTCTAATTCCTCTGGATCTTGTTACTTACTTTGTTCACACAGCTCTATCCTGCCTCTTCTAGTTTGAGGGTCTGATCTGCCCAATCTAGCACCTTTGTATGTATTATGTTTGAAGAGGGAGTCATTGAATACTGGTAACACATTGACAATATTAACATTAATAATATTTTATCAAATGGATATAATAATTTATCAATATTTCTAATAGTAATAGTGAGATGTCTAGGGCACTGAAAACAAATGCAGCTTAGGGAACTGCTAAGAACACATAGGGATAGGAACTGAGAAATCTGAGAGCTTCTAGGAAATAGACTGGAAAGGTCAAAGTCATGGGATGGTACGGGAAACTAGTGGGATGTGTTTTTCTGCCATGTGTAATATAAATGTGCAAAGTAAAGAGGAGAGCTGTGATAACCAATTTATTTCTATACATGTGTTTATTTTAGCACTGTAGGATTATTCCCAGAAATATGGTATTTTTCTCACTTCAAATTCAAATAAAGAATTTTCAAGGAACAACTACAACCAGAAAAGAAGGTGTGTTGTCTGTTTTCTTTGTAGAATACAGGGTTACTATTTATCTTTTATAAAATTCTATTGCATAGGAAAAATTCAGCAAACACAGAAATGAATCTGGAAAACTCCACAATCTAAAATATGTCTTTGTTTTACTTCTTCAAATTACTTTAGTGTTAAATTTAAAATTCTAATTTTAAAACCAAATCACTTTCCCATGCAGCAGAAATTAACATAGTAAATCAACTATACTTCAATTAAAAATCAAAAATCTATTTTCCTGCTCTAAATTTTCTAAAATAACTTGTTTCCAAATCATCATCAAAGACTGTAGAATTTATACCAGTATTTCTTTAATTCCATCTGCCTTGAGAAAAATCTCAACAAATAACGGTCCCCTTTCTTAGCTTACATCCAGCTCAACAGCCTTTTAATGAAAGCCAAGTTCAGTAATTGAAAGCATCCATTTTGCTGGAACTGAGCACACCCAAATCATCCCTTTAATAAATTAAACTTACCAGTACCTGACACTCAAATAATTGGCTTAATATAGCTATGAGTCTGCTTTCTTTCCCAGTAATATTGCAACATATTTATATTCATGAATTCTAGTTTATGAGCTCTATTTCATACTCATACTCCCCTAACATTAAGATGGGCAATGTTTAGTTTTGTCTTATGAACTCAGTTACCATGTCCAAGTGTCAAAGCAAAAGAGGAGGGTGGCTGTGGCCAAAAGACACTGTCCTTTAGATGAGTAATGCCCTGTTCATCTTGAGAATTTTTTTTATTTGCTTTGCTCTAGTTAGTTGACATACTCTCTCCCACTATAAGAAATGCATTTCTATGATTAAAGCTTACATACTTGATGCCAAAACTACCAACCAAAAAGCTAAAAATTAAAATTTTTGGCAGGGTTGGTTTTCTTTTGTTTTTTGACTATAGGGTAAAAAAACAAAACAAAACAAAAAAGGCTAGTTTAACTAAAGTGTTGATGAAGTACATTGTATGGTCTGAAATACTGTGGTTTGGTGCCATCTAGCCAGAGAACTAGCTGGAGATCCAGCCAGAGAAAGATACAGATGAATAACATTACAAATTGGTACTGAGAATTATAAGAGATGGAAGTTATATGTTGAGAATATTTTCTCAACGTTCACCTACTATAGCTTCATAGATTATAAAAAACAGTGGAAGTAGGACAAAAGTACTAAGAAAATGTCACAGTGTTGTCTGTGTATGCTTATTTCAAGCAGACAAAAGGATTCTATTGCTATAAGGTCTAATCATTAGATTCAAGTATGAAGATTTAGAGGAAGATGAAGAAAAAGGGAGATAAAAAGGACTATGCAGAAAAAAAGAGGAAAATTAAAAGAGAACAGAGATCAAAGAAAATAATAAAAGCAAGAGACAGACTGATTAAAAAGAAGAAAATGCTGTTAACAAAGAAACCATAAAAGCTAGCAACACATAACACTTAGGTTTATTTCAAACAGGAGCAAAAGCAAAAAAACTGAGGTTTGGACCATTGAAAAGCCAACCTATGAGGCTTAAGATTTAATTTGAAACTCAGCTTTTCCCCATTTTTCTACCATGGAGGTTTTCTTTTTAAAAAGAGTCTTTGATCTTTTGCCTTAACGAGTCCAGTCAATATGTAAAGGATCAAAATTGTGAGTGCTAATGCCTCTATTTTGTTAAACCAAGTATTAAACATTGTACTATTTGTGTGGTCTGAAGACCATTGGAATTGTACTTTGTGTGTCTGAGGTGTTTGAAGATTCTGGAAATAAAATGCCTAAACAGGAAGTCAAAGTAAATGTTTTTTTCTCTTTGCCAGAAAAACATACTATTCATTTTAAATGAGATAAACTATAAGTACTATAAAAACATCAATTCTCTCCAACAGAGAGTTAATTGACAATTACATTTAAGTCAAAGTCATTAATAAATTTGGGTCTTGATAACTCAGTATATGACCTGAGAATATTATCTATGTTACTTTTCACTCTAATTTCACCTAAAGCAATAACTATGCTTTCTTTGAGTACATGATCATAACTTAATGACACCTCACAAAATTCAAATTCGAGCCTGACTAGAGAAATAGCAAGTGTATTTCAGATAAATATTTAAAAAGATAAACCTAAACATTTTAAAAATTGCTGATTGATTTCCTGCATATAGTTTTATAAGTTGAGAAATGGCAATCCACTCCAGTATTCTTGCCTGGAGAATCCCATGGACGGAGGAACCTGGTGGGCTACAGTACACGGTGTCGCAAAGAGTTGGACATGACTGAGTGACTTCACTTTCACTTATCACTGTTTATTAAAAGGGCCACAATTATTTTCTGATTACTGTGTTCAGCTACTATGCTAAGTAAGATACAAATATACATATAAATGCAAGTGTAAATATAAATATACATCCAAATGAGGCAGGTGATATTAATAAATGGAAGAAAAAAATCTATGATTTATGAATTTGAAGTTGCAGCTCTAAATATTGTACAAGCCAACTGAACTGATTATCAAATCAATTGGTTTATTTTTCCATGAATAATTAATCTGTAAGCCAAATGCATAGCTTGATTATTATGTTCTTACTTTTTCTTTGGGAAAAAAAACATGCATTTGTCTGAATGGAAGGCAGATTATGGAAAATGAAACTCATGTATCCCAAGAACACTACAATATAAATAGGATTTAATGACTACAATTTGGGGACAATTAAAGTTAGTTTGCATAATTTTTGAATTAAACTTAAATGTATACTTATATAGAACATAAGCACCATATGTAAATTGTTTTAAATTATCTTAATTGGTCAAATACTTATTATTTACATATCTTTAAGCTATTTTTCAAAGACTCAGCAACCAAAATTTGACAAACTTTTCTGAGGGATTCTAGATATGTTACTGTTGTTGTCTAGCCACTAAGTCATGTCCAACACCTTGCATCACCATTGACTTCAACCCACTGGCTCCTCTGCCCATAGCGTTTTTCCTGGCAAGAATACTGGAATGGTTACCACTCGGGGCTGGTGCACTGGGATGACCCAGAGGGATGGTACAGGGGAGGGAGGTGGGAGGGGGTTCAGGATGGGGAACACGTGTACACCCGTGGCAGATTCATGTTGATATATGGTGAAACCAACACAATATTGTAAAGTAATTAGCCTCCAATAAAAATAAATAAATTTATAATTAAAAAAAACTTTAAAAAAGAATACTGGAATAGGTTCCTATTTCCTTCTCCAGAGGATCTTCCTGACCCCAGAGTTTGAACCCGAGTCTCCTGCATCGGTAGGCAGATTCTGTACTGCTGAACCACTAGGGAAGCCTTCTATATATTCAGACCTTAAGTTATTTTAAAACACAAAACTGAAGGAAGAAGATGGCAGAGCAATAGGAGGACACAGAGTTTGTCTCTCTCCACAAATGCATTAGAATACATCTACAGCTAGAACAGTTCTCTTAGAGCCCCAGCTGAACACTAGCAGAAGATCCTGGACGCCAGAAAGGACAAGAAAGATCCCCACATAACCAAGCAGGATGAAATAAAGAAGAAAGGAAGAAGAGGAACTGGGATGGGACACATACCCCTTGAAGGGGAGCTGGAGGAACAGAGAGGTTCCCACATCTGGAGAAACTCCTGCACTGATGGGGAGATTAGTTGGGACAGAAGGAAATATCTGAGCTGTCAAAGGAGAGTGAAACAGCTGGTCTGTGGCAAAATAGGACAGAGTTAGATCTACACAGGCAGTCCATGGCACAGCCCTGCACGCTCATGCTCAAGCCTGGGATGCGTATGTCTGCCTGTGTGCATGAGGGCTGGGTGCTGGAATGTGGGGATTGAGGAGCTAACCTGGGGAGAGGACTGCTCTTGGGTGGGAGGGGAGAGCCTGAGGGGATGAGAGGGAGGAACCCTGCAAGTAGGAATGCTTGTGGACAAAATCAGACTGCTGCAGAAGCAAGGCAGCGCAACTAAGTGACACACATGGAGCGAAGCCACTGCTGCAGCCCAGCCCCTCTCCCCGCATGCTAGTTTCTGTCCCCGCAGGCACCAGGGAGAGCCTCTGCCAGGGCTGGCCATCTCTTGCCAGTAACTGGAAGCTAGAAAAGGCCCTACCAAAACTGGATCTGTCACACTCACGGCCACTGGCTGCCTTCCACGCCTCATCAAAGACTGGACTAGAGCTATCACACCGGCCAAATCCCCCCCCCCGCCTGCTGCCACCAGGGCTGCCGTGACCTTGGCAGCTTGCCACCGCCATGCCCTGTACTCAAACGGGCAGAACTTGCTGCTCCAAGGCAGCCTTGGTCCCAAGACCACCCTGTGGTTGGCCCACATGCAGAGGTAGGGCTAAAACCACAGCTGAGCCCTAGGGGCCGTGCAACTAAGGAAGAAAAACTGAAATCTCTCCTTGAAGCTAGTTGTTTAACCATCAGTTGACACCCCTGCAATTTGCCTGGTAAAAACTCAAGGCCTACAAAATATCTGAATGCATAAATGCTCCCTCCGCCCAGAGAGACATAGCTTTAGCAGCTGTAGACTTTTGAGCTGATCCCATAACACCCGAAACAGGTCTATATCTATGATCCATGACTACAAACCTGGGACCTGACTTAAGTGGATCTATTCTGCTGGCCTGGTGAAAGCAGTGTTTGAGAGACAACAGGGGCAATTTCCGACAAACCCGCAGTTAAGATGGGGCTGAGAACAGTGCCAACATCAGCATAGTCTGGAAGCTCGCACAACAGGTGAAAGGTGACACAACAGAGCACGGCCCAACGTGAGCAGCTCCAGAGGGAGAGTAGCCGGCAGCTTCACTCCCAGTGGGAGTGTTCCAACTGCACCTGCCTCACTCTGCAGATAAGAAATGCAGCTAATAAACAGACCTGTGGGCCTCCACTGATCAGGGAGGAGGTCCCACCCCTGACAAGGCACCATCAACCACAGAGCTAAAGGGAGGCCCTGCTCAATACCTAGGTCAGGCTCTGATCAACACAACACCAATCAAACCCTGTATCAAGAGGATAATAGCACGTGCCTCTGGACCACCCTCACTCACCAGCAAGAAGGAACTGGGATCCTGCAGCCTGAAGAAAGGAAATCACAAACACAGTAAGTCTGACAAAATGACATGACAAAGAAATACGTTGCAGATGATGGAGCATGATAGAAATCTACAAAAACAGATAAAAGAAGAGGAGGAAGCAACTTATCTGAAAAAGAATTCAGAGTAATGATACTGAAGGTGAAGGTGACCAAAGAGCTTGGAAAAAGAATGGAGGTACAGATCAAGAAGATACAGGAAAAGTTAAACAAAAATCTAGACAAACTAAAGAACAAACATAGATGAACAAGACAATAACTGAAATGAAGAATCCACTAGAAGGAATCAATAACAGAATGAATGATTAAGGCAGAAAAACAGATAAGTGACCTGAGATACAAAACGAGGGAAATCTCAGCTGTGGGACAGAATGAAGAAAAAAAGAATGAAAAGAAAAGAGAACGGTCTCAGAGACTCATGGGACAACATGAAACATCTCAGTGCTTGAATTATAGGTAGGGTGGGAGGGTTGGTGATAGAAGAGGGAGAAAAAAGGAAAGGGCCTGAGAAAATATTTGAAAAGATCATAGTTGAAAACTTAACTAACATGGGAAAGAAGTATCACCCAAGTCAAAGAAGTGCAAAGAGTACCAGACAGGATAAATCCATAGAGGAACATGCCAAGACATATTAATCAAACTAACAAAAAATAAATTAAAAAATATTAAAACAGTAAGAGAAAAGCAGCAAGTAACATACAAGGGAAACCCCATAAGGTTATCAGCTGGTTTTTCAGCAGAAATTCTGAAGTCCAGAAGTGAGTGGCAGAATATATTTAAAGTGATAAAGGGGAAGAAACCTAATCTACCCAGTAGGGCTGTTTCAGAATCAACAGAGAAATTAAAAGATTTGTAGAAAACAAAAGCTAAGAGAAGTAAACACCACCAAACCAGCTTTACAATTGATAAAGGAACTTCTCTGGGCAAAAGCACAAAAGAAAAGAATAATAGAGGAAGAGAGAAAAAAAAAGACTTACAAAAACAAACCGAAAACAGTTAAGAAAAGAGCAATAGGAAATCAGTTCAGAAATGATATGGACCTAACATAGCAAAATATATTAAGAAGAGGTGGCAAGAATATACAGAACTATACAAAAAAATATCTTCACGACCCAGATAACCACAGTGGTGTGATCACTCACTTAGAGCCAGATATCCTGGAATGTGAAGGCAAGTAGGCCTCAGAAAGCATCACTACCAACAAAGCTAGTGGAGAATTCCACTTGAGCTATTTAAAATCCTAAAAGATAATGCTGTGAAAGTGCAACACTCAATATGCCAGCAAATTTGGAAAACTCAGCAGTGGCCACAGGACTGGAAAAGGTCAGTTTTCATTCCAATTCCAAAGAAAGGCAATGCCAAAGAATGTTCAAACTGCCTCACAACTGTGCTCATCTCACATACTAGCTAAGTAATGCTCAAAATTACTGGAAAAGGAACATACATATTGATAATTGCCTTAAACGTTGTTATTGTCCTTGCTGTGGTTCAGTCACTAAGTCATATCTGACTCTGCAATCCCGTGGTTGCAGCACACTAGGCTTCCCTGTCCTTCACTATCTCCTGGAGTTTTATCAAGCTCAAGTCCATTGATAGAGTTAGTGATGCCATCCAAAATCTCATTCTCTCCCATCCACTTCTCCTCCTGCCCTCAGTATTTCAGGATCAGGATCAGGATCTTTTCCAATGAGTTGGCTCTTCACATCAGGTGGCCAAAATATTGGAGTTTCGGCATCAGTCCTTCTAATGAATATTCAGGGTTGATTCCCTTTAGGATTGACTGGCTTGATCTCCTTGCACCCATGAGATTCTCAGGAGCCTTCTACAGCACCACAATTCAAAGGCATCAGTTCTTCAGCATTCAGCCTTCTTTATGGTCCAACTATCACATCTGTACATAACTACTGGAAAAATCATAGCTTTGACTATATGGACTTTTGTCAGCTAAGTGATGTCACTGCTTTTTAATATGCTGTCTTGGTTAGTTATAAATTTTCTTCAAGAAGCGAGAGTCTCTTAATTTCTTGGATGCAGTCACCATCTGCAGTGAGTTTGGAGCCCAAAAATACAAATCTGTCACCACTTCAAGTTTTTCCCCATCTATTTGCCATGAAGTGATGGCACCAGATGCCATAATCTTAGTTTTTTGAATGCTGAGTTTTAAGACATCTTTTTACTCTTCTCTTTCACCTTCACCAAGAGGCTTTTTAGTTCTCTTCACTTTCTGCCACTGGAGTAGTATCATTTGCATATCTGAGGTTGTTGATATTTCTCCCAGAAATCTTGATTCCAGCTTGTAATTAATCCAGTCTGGCATTTCACATGATGTACTCTGGATATCTATAAGTTAAATAAGTAGGGCAACAATATACAGTCTTGATGTACTCTTTTCCCAGTTGTGAACCACGCCATTGTTCTGTGTCCAGTTCTAACTTTTGCTTCTGAACCTGCAAATAGGTTTCTCAGGAGGAAGACAAAGTGGCCTGCTATTCTCATTTCTTTTTTTTTTTTTAAATTTTGGTGTCTTTATTTATTTTATGTGGGGGCACATGTCATTTTATTTATTTATTTATTTTTAAATTTAAATTTATTTATTTTAATTGGAGGCTAATTACTTTATAATATTGTATTGGTTTTGCCATACATCAACATGAATCCACCACGGTTGTGCACGTGTTCCCAATCCTGAACCCCCTCCCACCTCCCTCCCCGTACCATCACTCTGGGTCATCCCAGTGCACCAGCCCCAAGCATCGTGTATCCTGCATCAAAAACCTGGACTGGCGATTCGTTTCTTATATGATATTATACCTGTTTCAATGTCATTCTCCCAAATCATCCCACCCTCTCCCTCTCCCACAGAGTCTAAAAGACTGTTCTATACATCTGTGTTTCTTTTGCTATCTCGCATACAGGGTTATCATTACCCTCTTTCTACATTCCATATATATGCATTAGTATACTGTACTGGTGTTTTTCTTTCTGGCTTACTTCACTCTGTATAATAGGCTCCAGTTTCATCCACCTCATTAGGACTGATTTAAATGTATTCTTTTTAATGACTGAGTAATACTCCGTTGTGTATATGTATCACAGCTTTCTTATCCATTCATCTGCCAATGGACATCCAGGTTAGTTCCATGTCCTGGCTATTATAAACAGTGCTGTGATGAACACTGGGGTACACGTGTCTCTTTCAATTCTGGTTTAAGAATTTTCCAGTTTGTTTTGATCCACATTGTCAAAGGCTTTAGCATAGTCAACAAAGCAGTGGTAGATATTTTTCTGGAATTTTCTTGCTCTTTTTTATGGTCCAGTGGATGGTGGTAATTTGATCTCTTGTTCCTCTGCCTTTTCTAAATCCAGCTTGTACATCTGGAAGTTCTTGGTTCACATACTGTTGAAGCTTAGCTTGAAGGATTTTGAGCATTACTTCCCTAGCATGTGAAATAAGCACTCTTCAAATGTGAGTGGATTAAATGCTCCAACCAAAAGACACAGACTGGTAAATAGATTAAAAAACAAAACCCTTATGTATGCTGCCTACAAGAGACTCACTTCAGAACTAGGAATACATACAGACTGAAGGTGAAGGAATGAAATAGATTCTTTACAAATGGAAATCAAAAGGAAGTTGGAGTAGCAATATTTGTATTGGACAAAATAGATTTTAAATAAAGACTGTTACAAGAGACAAGAATGGACACTACATGATGATCAAAGGATCAATCCAAGAAGATATAACAATTGTACACACCCAACATAGGAGCATCTTCATACAAAAGCAAATGCTAATAGCCATAAAAAGAGAAATCAACAGTAACACAATAATAGTGAGGGATTTTACCATCCCACACACACCAATGGAACAATCACCCAGGCAGAAAATTAATAAGGAAACATATGCTTCAAATGATAAATAATGCTGGAGAGGTTTAATTAATTTTTAAAGGACATTCCATCTGAAAGCAAAGAATACACTTTCTTCTCAAATGCACATGGAACATTCTCAAGGATAGATCACTTAGATTACAAATCAAGTCTTGATAAATTTAAGATAATTGGCTCACAAATCAAGTCTTGGCAAATTTAAGATAATTGAAATTGTGTCAAGCATCTTTTTGGACCACAATACAATGAGATTAAAAATAAATTACAGGGGAAAAAACCCTGTAAAATCACAAGCACATGAAGGCTGAACAATACACTACTAAATCAAAGAGGTAATAAAAATTACCTAGAAATGAATGATAATGATAACACAATGACCCCAAACCTATGAGATGCAGCAAAAACAGTTTTAAGAGGGAAGTTTATAGCAATACAATTCCACTTCATGAAACAAGAAAAATCTCAAATTAACACTCTAACCTTACAGAAAAAGCAACTAGAAAAAGAAACAAAAACCCAAGTTAGTGGAAGGAAAGAAATCATAAAAATCAGAGTAGAAATAAATTAAATAGAAATAAAAAACAATAGCAAAGATGAATGACACTAAAAGCTGATTCTTTGAGAAAGAATTGAAAGTGAAAGTCACTCACTCAACCATGGGACTCTATGCAACCCCCTGTACTGTATAGTTCAAGGAATTCTCCAGGCTAGACTACTTGAGTGGGTAACCTCTCCCTTCTCCAGGGGATCTTCCCAACCCAGTGATCGAACACCGGTCTCTCACATTATAGGTGGATTCTTTACCATCTGACTCACCAGGAAAACCTGTTTCTTTGAGAAGGTAACTAAAATTGAAAGTTTTAGCCAGACTCAATAGGAATAGAGAGAGGGCTCAATGAAACCTGAAATGAAAAGAAGTTACAACAGACACTGCAGAAATACGAAAGATCATAAGACACTACGAAAAGCAGGTACATGACCAAAAATGGGCAACCCAGAAAGAATGGACAAATTCTTACAAAGTACAACCTTTCAAGACTAAATCAGGAAGAAATAGAAACTATAAAAGGACCAATTACAAGTAATTAAGTTAAAACTGTTAAATCCTAAAAGATGATGCTGTGGAAGTGCAGCACTCAATATGCCAGCAAATTTGGAAAACTCAGCAGTGGCCAGAGGACTGGAAAAGGTCAGTTTTCATTCCAATCCTAAAAGAATGCCAAAGAATGCTCAAACTACTGCACAATTGCACTCACCTCACACAATAGTAAAGTAATGCTCAAAATTCTCCAAGCCAGGCTTCAACAATATGTGAACTGTGAACTTCCAGATGTTCAAGCTGGTTTTAGAAAAGGCAGAGGAACCAGAGATCAAACTGCCAACATCCGTTGGATCATTGAAAAAGCAAGACAGTTCCAGAAAAACATCTATTTCTGCTTTATTGACTATGACAAATCCTTTGACTGTGCGGATCACAATAAACAGTGAAAATGCTGAAAGAGACATACCAGACCACCTTACCTGCCTTTTGAGAAACCTGTATGTAGGTCAGGAAGCAACAGTTAGAACCAGACAGGAACAATAGACTGGTTCCAAATAGGAAAAGGAATACATCAAGGCTATACATAGTCACCCTGCTTATTTAACTTATATGCAGAGTACATCATGAGAAACGCTGGACTGGATGAAGCACGGCTGGAATCAAGATTGCCAGGAGAAATATCAATAACCTCAGATACGCAGATGATACCACCCTTATGGCAGAAAGTGAAGAAGAACTAAAGAGCTTCCTGATGAAAGTGAAAGAAGAGAGTGAAAAAGTTGGATTAAAGCTCAACATTCAGGAAACGAAGATCATGGCATCTGGTCCTATCATTTCATGGCAAATAGATGGGGAAACATGAAAACAGTGAGAGATTTCATTTTAGGGGGCTCCAAAAGGTCAGTTTTCATTCTAGTTCCAAAGAAAGGCAATGCCAGATAATGCTCAAACTACCACACAATTGCACTCATCTCACACGCTAGTAAAGTAATGCTCAAAATTCTGCAAGCCAGGCTTCAGCAATACGTGAACCGTGAACTTCCTGATGTTCAAGCTTGTTTTAGAAAAGGTAGAGGAACCAGAGATCAAATTGCCAACATCCACTGGATCATGGAAAAAGCAAGAGAGTTCCAGAAAAACCTCTTTTTCTGCCTGATTGACTATGCCAAAGCCTTTGACTGTGTGGATCACAATAAACTGTGGAAAATTCTGAAAGAGATGGGAATACCAGACCACCTGAACAGCCTCTTGAGAAATCTGTATGCAGGTCAGGAAGCAGCAGGTAGAACTGAACATGGAACAACAGAATGGTTCCAAATAGGAAAAGGAGGACATCAAGGCTGTATATTGTCACCCTGCTTATTTAACTTCTATGCAGAGAACATCATGAGAAACGCTGGACTGGAAGAAACACAAGCTGGAATCAAGATTGCTGGGAGAAATATCAATAACCTCAGATATGCAGATGACACCACCCTTATGGCAGGAAGTGAAGAGGAACTAAAAAGTCTCTTGATGAAAATGAAAGTGGAGAGTGAAAAAGTTGGATTAAAGCTCAACATTCAGAAAACGAAGATCATGGCATCTGGTCCCATCACTTCATGGGAAATAGATGGGAAAACAGTGGAAACAGTGTCAGACTTTATTGGGGGGGCTCCAAAATCACTGCAGATGGTGACTGCAGCCATGAAATTAAAAGACGCTTACGCCTTGGAAGAAAAGTTATGACCAACCTAGATAGCATATTCAAAAGCCGAGACATTACTTTGCCAACTAAGGTCCATCTAGTCAAGGCTATGGTTTTTCCTGTGGTCATGTATGGATGTGAGAGTTGGACTATGAAGAAGGCTGAGCGCCAAAGAATTGATGCTTTTGAACTATGGTGTTGGAGAACACTCTTGAGAGTCTCTGGGACTGCAAGGAGATCCAACCAGTCCATTCTGAAGGAGATCAGCCCTAGGATTTCTTTGGAAGGAATGATGCTAAAGCTGAAAACTCCAGTGCTTTGGCCCCTCATGCGAAGAGCTGACTCATTGGAAAAGACTCTGATGCTTGGAGGGATTAGGAGCAGGAGAAGTGGATGACAGAGGATAAGATGGCTGGATGGGATTACTGACTCGATGGACATGAGTCTGAGTGAAATCCGGGAGTTGGTGATGGACAGGGAGGCCTGGCGTGCTGCAATTCATGGGGTTGCAAAGAGTTGGACACGACTGAGTGATTGAACTGAACTGAAAATCACTACAGATGATGACTGCAGCCATGAAATTAAAAGACACTTACTCCTTGGAATGAAAGTTATGACCGACCTCACAGCATATTAAAAAGTAGAGACATTACTTTGTCAACAAAGGTCCATCTAGTCAAGGTTATGGTTTTTCCAGCCTTCATGTATGGATATGAGAGTTGGATTATAAAGAAAGCTGAGCACTGAAGAGTTGATGCTTTTGAACTGTGGTATTGGAGAAGACTCTTGGGAGTCCCTTGGGCTACAAGGAAATCCAACCAGTCCATCCTAAAGGAAATCAGTCCTGAGTGTTCATTGGAAGGACTGATGTTGAAGCTGAAACTCCAATACTTTTGCCACCTGATGCGAAGAACTGACTCACTGTAAAAGACCCTGCTGCTGGTAAAGATTGTAGGCAGGAGGAAAAGGGATGACAGAGGATGAGATGGTTGGATGGCATCACCAACTCAATGGACATGAACATGATTTAGGGTCAACTCCAGGAGTTGGTGATGGACAGGGAAGCCTGGCGTGCTGCAGTCCTTGGGTTGGCAAAGAGTCAGACACAACTGAGCACCTGAATTGAACTGAAGTTGAAACTGTGATGAAAAATTTTCCAACAAACAGTCCAAGGTAAGATGGCATATAAGGTGAATTCTATCACACATTTTAGAAGAGCTAACACTCTTCTCAAAACAATCCAAAAAACTGCAGAAGGAGGAAAACTCCCAACTTAATTCTACTAGGTCATCTTCACCCTGATACAAAGCTAAACAAAAGTATCACAAAAAAAGGAAAGAAAATTATAGGCTAATATCTCTGATATACTTACATGCAAAAATCTTCAATAAAATACTTGCAAACCAAAAACACATTAAGAACATTATACATCATGTTCTAATGGGATTTATGTCACAGATGCAGAGTTCTTCAATATATATGTCAATAACAAATTGAAGAATAAAAGTGATAGGGTCATCTCAATAGATGTATAAAAAGCTTCTGACAAAATTGAATACCTATTTATGATAAAAACTCTCCAGAAAGTGGGCAGAGAGGGAATCTACCTCAACATAATAAAGGCCATATGCAACAAACATACAGAAAACATTCTTATCAATATTGAAAACCTGAAAGCATTTCTTCTAAGATTAGGAATAAGACAAAGATGTTCACTCTTACCACTATTGTTCAACAGTTTTGAAAATTCTAACCATGGTAATCAGAGATGAAAAAGAAGTAAAAGGAATCCAATTTGGAAAAAAGAAGTAAAAGTGTCACTGTTTGCAGATGACATGATACCACGTATAGAAAATCGTAAAGAGGCCACCAGAAAACTACTAGAGCTTATAAATTAATTTGGTAAAGTTTGAAGATACAAATTAATACACATAAATCTCTTGCATTTCTATACACTAACAATGAACAATTGAAAAGAGAGACTGAGGAAACAATCTCATTCACTATTGCAACAAAAAGAATACAGCATCTAGGAATAAATCTACCTAAGGAGACAAAAAATACCTGTGACCTGTACTCAGAAACTGTAAAATATTGATGAAAGGAAAGAAAGATGACACAAACATATGGAGAGACATAGCATGCTCTTGGATTGAAGGAATCAATATTGTGATGATGAATACTACCCGAAGCAATGCACAGGTTCAGTGCAATCTCTAGCAAACTACCAATGGTATTTTTCATAGACATGGAACAAAAAAAAAATTTACAGTTTTTATGGAAACACCAAAGACACTGCATGGACAAAGCAGTCTTGAGAATGAAAACAGAGCTGGAGGAATTAGGCTCCCTTACTTCAGACTATCCTGAAAATGAAAGTCACTTAGTCGTGCCGACTCTGTGACCCCATGGACTGTATAGTCCATGAAATTCTCCAGGACAGAATACTGGAGTGGTTAGTTGGTCCCTTCTCCAGGGGATCTTGCCAATGCAGGGATCAAACCCAGGTCTCCTGTACTGCAGGCAGATTCTTTACCAGCTGAGCCACCAGGGAAGCCCAAGAATACTGGAGTAGGTAGCCTATTCTTTCTCCAGTGAATCTTCCTGACCCAGAAATCGAACCAGGGTCTCCTGCATTGCAGGCGGATACTTTACCAACTGAGCTATCAGGGAAGTCCCAGACTATACTACAAACCTACAATAATCAGGATGGTATGGTCCTGGCACAAACACCGAAATAATGATCAATAGAACCAGATAGAAAGTCCAGAGATAAATCCATGAACATATGGCCACCTAATCTAAGACAAAGGACTCAACAATATCCAATGGATAAAAGACAGTGTCTTCGATAGTGGTGCTGGGAAAATTAGAGAGCTACCTGTGAAATAATAAGGTCAGAATACTCCCTAACAACATTACACACTATACACAAAAATAAATTCAAAACAGATTAAAAACCTGAATGTAAGGCCAGACACTATGGAACTCTTAGAGGGAAACACAGGCAGAATACTATTTGACACAAATCACAGCAAGATCTTTTTGGCCCATCTGTTAGAATAATGAAAGTAAAAATAAGTAAATAAGACCAAATTAAGTTTAAAAGCTTTTGCACAGCAAAGGAACCCATAAACAAGACAAAAAGACAACCCTCAGAATAAGAGTAAACATTTGCAAATGAACCAACAAACAAAGAATTAGTCTCTAAAATATATAGAGTATGCAATTCAGTATTCAAAACAAAAAACAAACAACAAAATAAAAAAACTGGGCAGAAGAACTAAATAGAAATTTCTTCAAAGAAGACATACAGAAAGTACGTGCAAAGATGCTTAACATCACTAATTATTAGAAACATGCAAATCAAAACTACAATGAGTTATCACCTCACACTGGTCAGAATGGCTATCATTAAAATTAATCTACAAACAATAAATGTAGGAGAGGATTTGGAGAAAAGAAAATCCTCCAACATTGTTGGCAGGAATGTAAATTGGTACAGCCACTATGGGGAACTGTATGGAGATTCTCCAAAAAACTAAACACATATTTACCATATGACCCAGCAATTACACTCCTTGGCACTTATCTGGAGAAAATCATAATTCAAAAGGATACATGCAACTCAATGTCCATTGCAACACTGTTTACAAGAGCCAGGACATGGAAGTAATCTAGATTTTCATCAGCAGAGGAATGGATAAGGAAGATGTGATACATAAATGTGATGGAATATCATTCAGCCACACAAAGGAAAGAAACAGTGCCATTTCCAGGGGCAACGATAGACCTAGAGACAGAGTGAGTTAACTCAGAAAGAGAAAAACAAATATCAGATAATATCATCTAAATGTGGAATCTGGAAAAATGGAACAGAATAACTTATTTGCAAAGCATAAATAAAGACACAGATGTAGAGAACAAACTTATGGACACTGAAGGGTAAAGGGGAGGTGAAAGGAACTGGGAAACTGGAATTGACACATATACATTACCATGT